>CM057449.1:55430000-58242500 GCA_016271365.2 Neoceratodus forsteri | reverse complement strand
TCAGAGGAAACATGAGAAAGAATTTCTTCACAGAACGGTGGTGGACAAGTGGAACACCCTGCCAGAGGAAGTGGTGGGGGCTGAAACAATCACAGGATTTAAGAATGCATGGGATAGACATAAAGGAATTCTAGAAGTCAGGGGTAAGGGGAAATAGACTTCTAGGAAAACAAACTGAACTTACAAGCTCAAATGGGCAGACTAGGTGGGCCATAGGCCCTTATCTGCCGACACTGTCTATGTATCTATGTATCTATGTAACATGGTTGCAGTAGCCAAGAGAATTTCAACAAGGATTGGAAACAAAGGAAAATAAATGTAAGTGGGGGCTGATCTATACACAGAGTTGCTAAAACAGAGCTACTGGGAAGAAAATATGCTCGTAGGACAGCCAAAATGACATTTTGCCTGTAGATCTCTTTTGAGGGAGGTGGGAACATGATCGCCCAGTGTGAACTCTAGTGGCCATCATAAAGCTTTCTCCCTTCTTTTTTGTCATCACCTGCCCCGACTCCCCCTCACTCCCCTCGTTAAGCTCCTTTAGTGCCTTCTCCATTTTCTCCAGGCCCTTGTCCACCTTGTCCCCAATAAGCCCTTCCAGATAATCCCTCAAAATCTCCCTCATTTGAGAAATCATTTGGTCTATTCCCCCACAAGTGTTTGGTTCCATCGATGCTGGGGTAGGTTCAGGCTGAGGGGCAGGTGGCTGGTTCAGGGCAGCTACCTGAGGCCTCATTTCACCCCTGCCCTATTCTGTCTGCCCCCCCAGGTCCTTCCTCTTCCTCGTAGCCTTCTCCTCTTCTTCCCAGATCCCTGCAGCCTCTATGAGGTCTGTCATTTTTTTCTATCACTTTGGATACCACCTCTCTTAGCTTGGAGAATCAGATGAGTATAGAGTGAGTACCCTTTTCCCAGCTTGCTCCTCACCAGTCTAATTGTTCTCTCTCTCTCTTATCCCCCTGTCTTATCAACACTAGGCCCATCCATCCCCTTATTCTTCCTTTCCCAGCCTCGGATAGGAGCTCACTACCCTGGGTTGTGACATCCTACCATGCCCTGCATTCTTATAGCATTCAATCTTGGGCCTTACATACTCCTTTTCTCCATCCACCTTCTCTACATCCTGCTTTTACCAACTCCTCTCTGTGCACCGTGCCCTCCTAGCATTTCTTCCCCTACCTCCCTCCCTTCCCCCCTACCTTCACCTCTACCTGGTGTATATTTTTATCTTAATTTTTTTCCTCCGTTACTTCCCCCTGCAACCTTAGATAACCTGCTTTATCTTCCTATAGACACTTCTATGTTTGTAAATACCGTGTAATCTGTACAATATCTGTATAATTCTATGTACATATGAACTTCTTCTTCTTCCTTTCTGTAAAGAGTATTATCTGTATTGCCTTGTAAATACCTGTGTTGACCTGTATATACACTTGTTCATGCTCCACCCAGGTCCATCTTGCAAATGAGCTTCTGCTCAATGATGAACGCCTGGTTAAATAAAGACTTGATTGATTGATTGATTGATTGATTGATTGATTGATTGATTGATTGAAACTAGTATTTCCACTTTCTTATTCTGGGCTGGTAATACAGACAATGTCGGTCTGGAAGCAAAGTATTTGAGCCAACCAGTCACACCTCTTTGTTTTCTAAAACTTCAAGTTTTATTTTCTTTTTTCAATGAACACAATGATCCCCTCATGTGCCCAACATTTCAGCCACCTTGGGATTCTTCAGGGGAAAGGATCTATGTAAATATACAACAATAGTTTTCAGAATATATACTTGACATAAATTTGTGATATTATTTTCATTTTTAGTGTCTCTATAATGTTATTGCCCAAATTTGGCCTCAAGCAACTCCAGTACTTTATGTCTCTCCTTCTATATTCATTGTGGAGTCTCAGCCATGCAGTTTGTGCATTACTAAAACAGTTATTAACTGTAAGAATTTATTTTTCTCTGTGACTGGATTTACAAAATGGCTGCCAAATCATATATTTTTCCTTTTACTTCAGAAACTGTCATTATTCAACGTCAATATAAACAGAAATTCATTTCTACAATAAACATTGTCTTTTGCCAAAACAATTATTAACTGTAAGTGTAAGAATTTTTTTTTCTCTTTGACTGGATTCACAAACTGGCTACCAAATTATATATTTACTTTTTACTTCAAAGACTTTCACTATTTAACTTATTTATAAACTGAAATTCATTTCTACAATAAACATTGTTTTTCACCTTGGGCCAGATATTCAGAAATGCAACAAAGGTCTGCGCAAGTCTGGCGCAGCACAAATCCAAAACGCCACGGCCCAACAGGAGCCATATACTGAGATTGCGCTGGACACACTGCACCAGCACAACACAGCTGAATATGGCACTGTTGCACCATGGCGCAACCGTGGTTGCACCATGGTGCAACTGTAGATGTGCCTTGGCACAACCATGGACATGCCATGGCGCAACCACAGGTGCACCATGACACAAACACAGGTGCACAATGGGCAGACACAGAAGCTCCAGGGCAACTGTGGGAGCAGAGCACCAGAGCAACTGAGGGGGGCATGGCACAGAGAGGAGACCCAGGGACAGAGCCAGGAAAGCAGAGTGACAGGCCACTGGAGGTCACCACCAGCAGGGTACAGCAGGGTGCAAACAGGCACCCAGACCCCCACCCCAGAACACAACAGTGGCATAGACAGGAGGCAAAAGGGGGTGCCAATGGGGGACAGAGGGCCACCAAGGGTGCCCTCTGCAGGCAGCAGGCTGTGCCCCCCCTGCACATGCAGACCAGACCAGGCCATACCCAGGACCATACAGCCAAGCAGACACAGCTGCCACACAACCCTGACAGCTGCCCCAAGGGCACCCCAAGGCACAGCCAGCCACCAATGGGAGGGACACCACCACCATGGGACACGCAGCAGGCACAGAAGTGATCCACAGAAGCACATCATGTGCCCCAACACATGCACACTACATGGACAGGTACTGGGCCACTTTCAGCATGGCTCCTCATGCCACCTGCAAAGCAGGCACAGATACAGGCAGGTAAGTAAAAAAAAATATGTATTCGACAAACTATGTACAGTAACAAGGTGGTGGGAAAGGGTAGAATAGCGAGGAAAGGGGACAGGGAACAGGGACCGTACAGTGGGATGAGGACTGGAGGGGGAGGTATGGCTGGGAAAACAGGGAAACACAAAGCCAGGCTAGCGGAGGCCACGTATTGCCACCCCCTGCTGCCGTAGCTGCCTCCTGACCACCAGGAGCAGTCTCCAGACCTGTAATACAATCTCCATAGTTGTTGATGTTATGAGGATGAGCTGCCTAAGCAGCCTGCAGTACAGGGGCCGCCTACGCCATTGGTGGGCACCTAGGACAATAAACCGGATAGGTGGTCAGTGCAGTGTCCCACGGAAGATGGCCCAACCACAGCTCATACCAGGAAAGGGGAACACCCTCTCCCAGAATTCCCATACAGGCCACCCTCAGGGGCATGGGCCAATGCCAGCCAGCAAGGTGGCACACCACAGCAGCGCACAGCAGTGGTCCTCACCGCACAGTGGCCATCTGACTGCATCATGGCAGTCACATGGCATGGTGCTCTAGCTGCACCACAGCAGCATCATTGGTGGCTGTGCGCACACCCATTCCACCAGCAGCTGGCACGCGTGACCGATGGATGTGCCACAGTGGTGGGCACCACACACAGTGCAACACAGACAGCCACCATTGAACATGACACAGGTGGCCATGCCAGCACCCATGCCCCTGCCACCCCCCAATGATGGCGTGCAGAACAATGTCAGTGCCTACCTTCCCGCTATTGCCCCACTGGCACTGGAGCTGCTTTTCCTCCCTGGGCTGCTGAGGCCTGGCATCCAGCCAGCACTGCCCAACGCCTGTCCTTAGGTCCTGGGAATGGAACAGAAACAGGTACACATCAGTAACCAACATCAGCTGCCCACCACCCCCACCCCTGTGCATAGGGTGAGCACCTGCCTGACATGTCCCACAGAGTGGCAGCGCAATGTAAGTGTCAGAGGGTGATGCCACCCCAAAATGCACATGATGGTAGTACTCCACCCTGCAGGACATGCCAGGCATCCTAGTCAATGCCACTGTACAGCACAAGGGCACACATGCATGATGGGCCTACTCACCTGGCTGTGGCACAGCCCTATGCCTGACACGTGCCTCCAGCCTCCTGAGGTGCTCTGGGTCTCTGTGCACCAGGTCCCCATATCAGTGTTGACACTGCTCACTGGATCTGGCCACCTCTGTGTGTTGAGTGAGTGAGGCAGCAATCACCTGCCACACAGCCACCCAGGGCTGCTGCATTGGTGCCTGCCCGAACAGCTGGGGTGAATGGGCTGAATGCAGACCATGAGGTTGGCCAGCTCCACCTGCATCCAGTTGGGTTCCAATCCATGTCGCTGCTGTACCACCATGGTGGTTTGAGCCACAGAGCAAAATGGTGGCAGTAGGAGCACATGGCCAGGGCATGCGCCAAATGCTCCAGCTGAGGGGCATGTGCTGTGTCCACCCATCATGCAGTCATGGATATGAGTGGCATGGGCATGGCTAGGCAGGGTCATGAGTACTAGGTCACAGCAGGGTCAGGAGTCAGTGGTCAGTCACACACAGTATGCATGTGCACAATAGCAGGCATGGTTCACCATGCACCACAGTGTCTATTGCGCAGTGGGTGCACAGTGAGCAATAGGTGGCAGCACACCTACTGGTGCATGCACACTGTGGTCCTGCGCAATCCACATGCAGGTGCATTGCACCTGTGACATGCTCCAGAGCAATCTCACTGTCACAGATCAAATTCCCGATATTCAGTCACCACATGCTAATGAGCTCATCAGCCAATGCATGGCACACTGAGGGAATTAGTATGTCATTACCATTGTGCCAATGCTCATTTGCATGCATTGCACCATATAAGTGCCACGGACTGGTACAGGCCATGGACCAGTATTGCAACCATCTGAGGTAAGTTGCGCATGCTGCTGGAGCACACTGAGCCAAGCCAGCACAGCAAGGGGATGGAATAGGGTGCTGCTGACACTGTCACACTGTGCTGTCCATGTCCACAGGTAGCAACATGTTGGAACGTGAGGAGGGTGTGGAGCGTGGGCCTGCTCACAAGTGCAGGCTCAATTTCATGAAGGCAGAGGCCCTGTTTGAGGCCTACCTTGACAGGAAGCCACTGTTGAGTGGTGCCATGGGTACACCACAGGTCAGGGCTGGGGCCTGGGAGGAGGTGGAGGCATGCATGAACCAGCAGGGTAGCCATCTGCGGTCACTGCAGGAGTGCCACAAGAAGGTGAGCACAGTTAGGCGGTGCATCAAAGAGAAGGTGGCAGCCATCCATGCGGCCTGGAATGCCCCTGGAGGGGAGCCTGCTGATGCACAACAGCTCAAGGCGCAGGAGGAGTTGCTGGCAGCCACCATGCGCCACAGCACCATGGAGGGTGTGCCAGGTGGAGGATTGCAGACATGTGACAGCCCATCACTGCATGGTATATATGTTGGGCATGCACAGCATGAAGTAGCTGTGTTGGGGTGTGAGCAGTCATGGGTCTTGCATCGCTGACACACCTGTTTTCTCTTTCTGCACCAGCACACCTGCGTGCAGAGGATGGGGCACTAGCAGCAACTGTGGAGGCAGAACCATCCCCAGAGGACCAGCCATCCACCTCCAAGGGCATCTGGCAGCCTGATAGGCTGCAGCACACCACCATTGTCCAGCTGAATGTCCTGGGCATGGGGTCAGACAAGGCTCTGGATGTGGTTCTACAGGATGTCAGTCTCTGCATCCTTTGCATGGCGACACAGATCGGGGCAGGGTCCGACACCGATGATGACCTAACCATAATCCTGGACAGCATAGGTTGTGTTGTGGGGGAGACACCAATACCAGACACCAACACAGGCAGGGTGCCCAGCGGCCTGACAGCAGTGGAACAGCTGCCTGCCACCACTGCGGTTGCTGCTGTGTGCACTGCCATGTGGTGGTGGTGGTGTGGACATGCAGGTGCCGGGCAGCATTCAGCAGCCAGATGGGCAATGGCAGCAAGCTGCAAAAGCCACAGGGCAACCAGATGTGGGGTCTGCTGCCGGGGTGCCTGCTAGGGATTTACCCCATTAGGACCCCACTGAGCAGCGTCCACCTGAGCGGGGGGCAGTGCAGCTTGATCGGTCACTGCTGGGGGGTTGGCGCCATGCCCAGGTTCCCCAGGGATCCAACCAGTTGGCAGAGCACACCCATTTGCAGTGAGCTTCTGTAGAGCAACAGGTGCTGCTTGCCACTGGGTTGCGTGCACTTAGCATGGAGGTGCACCAGGTGGCCGAGCAGCACGAGAGGGGCACTGCACAGCTCCTGGTGGCTATAGAGCAGTTGCAGGAGGACACGACCGCATCCCAGAATCGCATTTCCAAGGTGATCATGGATGGCCTTACACTGCTGGCTGCCCCAGAGTGTTGCCAGCTACCATGGACTCCACAAAGTGCACTGTCCACCCCCAATCCCAGTGTCAGGCGACAGTCTCACCGTCAACATCAAGCTGTGCTGTTAGCATCCCTGCCATGCCTAGGGCAGGCCTATTTGGGTGCCTACACCCCCTTGCGTGGACCTGGTTGTGGTCCCACAGATTAACCCCTAAGGGGCTGTTGCAAACATCCCCTGTGGCCGAAGAGCTGCCTATGGCTGCCGATATTCCCCAGCATGGCTGCCTCCATGGCAGCGGTGGCCATGGTTCCGCACGGTGGCCCTGATGTGCATGTTGCCCTATCCGCAGTCTGCATCCACTGCCCTGTGAGTGCATGGGTGGCATGTGTGTGTGCATACCACTAGTATGACACCTGTGTGTTGCCCTGCACGCTGCCTGTGTGTGTGCGTACCTGGCCACTGGCCCATGTGGCATGGGCGTGATGAGGGCAGTTCTGCACCGGTTGCACCTGTGCACCAGTGCAATGCATCTGATCCCCGCCCCTTGCCAGTGCCTGGGCGTCTGGGTGTGTGTGTTGTGTGATGGTGTGTGCAGTTGTACGTGGGTGTGTGCCACTTACTCCCCTACCCCTGCACCACACCTCTACGTGTGCATGCCCATTGCCATGCATGCCCCTGGCTGTGTGCTGTACCTGTGTGTGTGACCTTTGCCTGGTTTTGTCACTACCTGCCTGCATGCACCATAGTGCTCCTATGCAATGGTGTCTCAATGCTGCCACACCAGCTTTTGCAGCCAGGGGTCCCTCTGCCTGGGGGGGTTTTCCACCATCCTCCAGCCCATTGCCCCTTGTGTGCCCACTACTGTCACCCTCATCAGCCTCAACAGCTATCCCATGGTCGATGGCCATGTTGTGCAGTATACAGCAGGCCAGGAAAAGACCACAGGCTTTCAAGGGGCTATATTGTAGGGCACCGCCAGACCTGTCTAGGCAATGGAACCATGCCTTCAGCATGCCAAACACACATTCAATGATGTTTCGTGTGCTGGCATGTGTCTCATTGTAGCATTCTTCTGCTGGGGATAATGGGCACTGATGGGGGGTGAGCAGCCAGGGCCTCAGTGGATAGGTGCTGTCTCCTGTGTGTCATGGTTAGCACTGTGACATCCTTTGCTGTACCCCTTGTCTGTCTCTGGTGCCCTTGCGAGCACACCCACCCTGCCCTTCCCCATTCCATGGTCTGCTCTGCCCAGCACCCCCTGCCTATCCCATACTCACCGACTAGGTGGCCCATGGGGATGTCCCCACACTCAAACCTGTGGCACAGTGCAGAGCAGCGCCAGATGAACTTATCATGTGCACTTTCAGGGTGTGTGGCACAGATATTGGTGATGCGCCCCTTGGCACCACACACCACCTGACAGTTCACACTCGAGAACCCCTTCCTATTGGTATAGGCCACACCCTCAGGGCCACGTGGCATGATGCCCATGTGGGTGCAGTCAATGGCCCCAAGCATGACTGGCATACATGCTACCCTATGGAAATCCTGCATGGTTGCTGTATGCTCCACCTGTGTGCTGGAGAAATGGATGTATTCTGAGGCATGAGACAGCAGACCATTGAGGAACTGCATGAGAAGGCATGAAGTGGCCGACTGGGTTATGCCTGTGGTGTCCCCTGCCAGTCTCTGGAAGGTGCCCGTGGTGAGCAGGAAAATGACAGCTGTCACTTTTGTCTCCACAGACATTGTGTGGCTCTGTCTTGTGGGTGCTTGCATCTCCTCGCTGCACAGCTTGGAGAGCTACCTCAGAATGGCCCTGTTCAGGTGGTACCATCCCACAATCTCTCTGTTGGTGTAGTTCTCAAAGGTGGTGTAGGCATGGTAAAATCTGTTCTGGGCATACCTCTGATGGGCCCTTCCTCAGCCACATCTCTGTTCCTCCTGCCCCCTCGCCACCCCTCATCACAGCCTCCATCAGGAAGTGCACACTATTCATGACCCCTGATTTCCTGTCTCCCCCTGGGTGGTCGGCTGCTGCAGGGCTTTCTGCCACCCTGGTGCACTGCCTGGCACTGTGCCTGCCTGTCCCTCTCATCCTCCCTGCCCCTGGCTCTTTCTCCATCACCACCTCTGTCCGTCTCCCCCTGTAGCTGCCTGTGACAGTCTCTCTGTCTCTCACTCACTCTTTCTCCCTTGATCTGTCTTTCTGTCTGTCCTTCCTTCTTGCTGTATTTTGCCACTCTCTGTCTCTCTCCCTCTTGCCTGGCACAAGTGCTGTGTTTGTAATTGCGCCCTGTATTTATAGACTCAAGTCTGCTCTGCTCATCAAGGTTTTGCTCTGCACTTGCGCCATGGTTTCAGAGTTCAGTATCGCACTGTGCCAGATATTCAATGGCACGCCCCCTGTTCTTGCACCTGTATCCATTATAGTTGCATATTGGCACAATGGGATTTGCACTGTGCAATGGCTCCCACTGAATATCAATCTTTGGCGCATGTCTGCACTTATGCTGGTGCAACTCAGTTGTGCCATGCACAACTGTTTTAAATATCCCACCCCTTGGGTTCAGTACTTCCATTTGTATCACATTCAAAAAGCGATCTATATTTTTCATGTTCTCGTTCTGGTAATATAAACATTCTCTTGGTTATTAAGATTGCTACATCATGTTCTAAATAAATGTTATGCTTCACATCTGATTTTATGGTATCCACTTTATAATGTATCCTCTCACTCACTTGAACTTCTTATTTTACTAATTAACGTTAAAAATGGTAAGCTTCATGCTCAATATCATTCTAGTCTTTTGAAATAGCTTACCATAGATTTCACTACATGTTCTACAGTTTTTTGTTTGTTAATTTAATAACAATTTATTCATCTTATACAACCTCATTCTATTGCTAGCAATGTATTTCTTTAGTTAAGACAAACAAATGCATTTTTCCCTGATGCTCTAACTTTCTGGATTACCGTTGTCTGTTTCAATTCTTTTAAACTATACCTACTGCTCTCTTGACAGTTTATTTTCTCATTTACTCATTATCTATCTTGACACCCTTTAAATCAACATTGCAAATCATTACATCTATTATGTTAGTAATCTCAGTATCTCACTGACCTGTACATGGTTTTAGATAACATTAGCATGACTGATGGCCATTCATGCCTTCAAGTTGTTACTTGAGGCAATGGCCCTTCATTCTCTCTTTTCACGTGGTATTTCTTACACCAGAGTTGTTAAAAACAACATTTTGTTATTCGGTGCACTGACAATATAGCTTATGGTAGCACAAGCATCTTCAAAGGATTGCACAACATTTGTACATGTTTTTAAGATATGGTACCTTGCTAGCAAGCTCCTTAGCATCTGGTGCACTTGTGTATAAGCTTGTGTCCCAGGCATAATGACTCATTTTATGTGACAAGCAGAAGGGGCAGCACCTGGAGGAAATGACATCACTGGCACCCATACTGCGGTATTGGCTATCCAAGAGACTGCTCCCTGTCAGTCACTCAGGGAATTGCAGAGCAACTGAAGGAGGCAGTGTAGTCCTGATTCTACTTTTATGCACTGTGATCATATTTTTAAAAGTGAAAGGAAACAGTTTCTACACCTCTGAAAGCCATTTAGTTGTCCTTTTATTGGCTATACAGTATTATGATATGTTTTTGACCTTTTTTGTTAAACTAATAATCTCATTTTGTTGTATTTGTAACTATCCTGAATCCCTCTCTCCTCAGCAGTTGTTGCTATCTCTTTTCACACTGCCTGAACATTTTATAACATCACAAATACATTTCCAGGCCATTCAGATGAATAGCATGGAATGGGAGTTTCTGATGTCAAAGAATGTCATAGAAATATGAAAATCAAGAACAGTAACTGATGAGGAGACTGGATCTCTATGTAGATCAGAGGGCACCCCAAAGCTAGCTTATTCATTTAATACAAAATCATCAAAACATATTAGAATACCTAACTGGCATGGAAAGGTAGATGGAAGGGAAGTTAACTATGTAAAAATAATTTCCTTTCTTCTTTAAGGGGAGAGGTGTTTTTCTCAACATAATATTTCAAGCAGGGACATGTACGCACAAGATGGGAATCGCAGTTAATATGTAAATGTATCTTATATTTTGAATTTCCATTGGGGTGTAATATTTTTGTTTTTTTTGAAGGTATTGCTGCAATATGCACATCTAACACATGGCGTCATTCCTTTTTCCACAGGTCTTAACAATAGTTATTCCCATAGTCTCATGTTTAATGGTTTCTGTTCTAATTTCACCAACCTGTCCTTTAATTTTTTTTTTTTATTTCATCTCTATTTTTTCTTCTCCTATGGAGCAGATCTCTGCTACTCCCTCAGCCAACACACAGCACCCCCACAGGCCCGTCTTGCGCCTCAGAGTCGCCATTAATCGCTCACGTTGCTCTGAATGCAGGATCCTCATGGGTACTGGGGGTGCCAGATGTGGCCATCAGCTGCCAAGATAATGCCCTGCCATTTTCTGGCTGGTTTTGTTGCCCCAGATTGCCTGAACGTGCAATGGCGTATAAGCACATAAGTACTGACGCCTGCCGTGCTTTCCCCCACTCTGCTGCTCACTTCTGTAGTGCTACTGGCCTCCACCATTTGCTGCTTCAGTGTGCTGCAGTACCCCAGCCCTCCTCAGTGGAAGGAGAGCAGTCATGGGACACTTGATCCTTCCTCTCCCCTGCCAACCCCCAGCTGCCTGAGTCCATTCCTGAACCTGGGTCGTCATTGTGGTGTGAAGTCTGGCATCCATCGTCTCAACCCTCAGCACCACCGGGCTGGCTCATTTAATGTTTTTACTTTTTTTTTGAAGCAGCTATTGGTCTCGTCCTGAATTCAGGAATCCCTGTGGCATTAGTGAATCCCAATGTTGATTTACAATTTGAGTTATTGGCTGTGTTAAGTATGAAAAGCCTAAAAATATTACTATTCTATCTCTTGTTGCTGTAATTTCTTCAACTTGTTCCCCTGTAGCTTCTGAACCTTGTGTAGCTCTTCTTCTAGCTCCAAATATTACATTATGTTTATATCTTCTGTCCTTGAATCTCTGAGTCATGTTGTCATATTCCAGATTTCTATTGTGTGGTTCACTACAGTTATGCTTTACCCTCAACATCTGGGAATAATGAATATTGTTTTTCAATTTTTGAAGGTGAAAGCTCTCTGCATGCAGCGGGAGTATTCCTGCCAGTTGGCTTTCAATAGATTGTTGTGCAAAGTTTACCTAGTTCTTTACAAATGATCAAGTCTAAAAATGCCAGCTCCTTACTACTGGATGTTATTGTAAACTTGAGGTTGCTATTCGATTAATTTATATGTTCATAGAAGTGATGCAGTTCATCCTCCCCATGGATCCAAAAGAAGAGTATATTGTCAAAAGGAGTCTGTAATGTTGGATTTTTGTTAAAAAATGGATTGTACATACAATAGGGTTTAAAATGAATTTTTGTTAGAAACTATCCATATACAAATTGGCATAGGTAGGAGCAAAAATGCTCCCCATTGCCACCCCTTGCTTGTGGCGATAATATTTCCCTCCAAATGGGAAATAGTTTTCATATAATACCATGCATGCCAACTCAATTTGGAAACTAACAGGCGGCATAACATCATTGTTATTTCTCTCTAATGCTGTTCATAAACTGTGCAATCCTTCCTCATTGGGAATGGAGGTAGACAGGTCTTTGACACCTAGGAAGGATGGGAAGGTATAAGAAATCACTGTTTCTACAATTTCATGTTTGCAAAAAACAAAAAGTAGTGTGCACACGGATACGGTGGTGCTAAAAGAACTACAAATAAATAGATTGACCAAGCCTGTAAGAAGGACGCCAGACAGAGATAGAGTAAAAACTTACATTTTAGTGCATAAAATATACACCATGCCTGACATGCTCCTTTTTCAAAGGCTTCAAAACATGTCAGGCATGGTGTTTATTTTATGCAATAAAATGTAAGTTCTTACTTTATCTCTGTGTGGCGTCCTTCTTACAGGCTTGGTGTATGCTTGGAACTTTAGTCAATCAATTTCATGTTTGCCTTGATAAAGGCTAGCCTGGAGGGTTAGGCATGAATTAAAAACATGAGATCACTAAAGTACAAGACCAATTATAGATTAAATCAGAGGAAGAACAGTTTAAAAAAAAACTAGAGGACATTAAGAAGTGACAACAAATCTTTGAAGGATATAGGGAGGTATCAGCTTTGGATAGCTCAGGTAGCTAATGTAAAAGCACGGACAGATGACAATATAAAAGGATGGACAGATGACAATATAAAAGCACGGACAGATGACAGTATAAAAGCAGGGATCAATCAAGATTTCTTTCAGAGGGAACCAGGAGAAGAGGAACCCCCACCCACACAACAGGAAGAGGGAAAGCCTTGTTATTACACGCGGGCACATGGATCGATACCAGAACAAACTTCAGGTTATGAGAAACCCAGACAAGGAGGGAGAGGTGGTGGAGGCAGAGGGTGAGGACAAAGCTGAGATGGAGGAGGAGGAGGCAGGGGGCTCAAAACAGGAGACAATAGCTGTCTTTAAACTTAGTGACAGACATTTAATAGAAACAGAGATATCTTTACTCAATAAAGGACTTTCTTTTGCACCATATCAAAAAGCAAATCACTCTGAAATCATGGCAGACATGTAGCAGTTTTTCCACACGGTCAGACTGAATGAATTTTTTTTTTTCATTTGGAGCCTCAACAAAATCCTCATGTGAAAGGAATAAGACAAGCAGTTAAGTACAAATCAAACTTTGTTCTTGTTATATTGTCTCTTTATGCCCCCTCCTCACTGCTCCGAGCTCCTCTCTTCAGGGATCCCAAAGTTGTATGGTCCCACTCCAGGTACCTCCCTCTTGGTACCGGTGAGCCTTCCTCATCCTGCCTTGGTTTACCCCCTGGGTGGGGAGGAGGGGGACCCCCTCTAAATCCTCCTCTCGGTCCTGTAAGTGTGCATCAGCAGGCGTCACCAGCCCCATCTCTAGAGCCTGGTTAAGGGTTGTCTCGGGACAGACAGGTCCCATCTACAGGAGCCCAGTGCAAGTCTTTTCACTTTTTCTGATCCCCAGCCCTAAGGACGTCCATATTCAAGGGGAGCCTAGGGGTGACGCAAGTCTCTACGTGCCAACACACTGTCTCATGGCAGATGCCCTTCCTCCCTACTGCATTCTGTCTCACTGCACCTCCACCTGTGGTCACCCAGGTGGCAGTATGGTAGCGGGACCTGCATCCCACCCCACCAGGAAGAAGAGAGCAGCCTCTGGGTGCTCAATAGTACTCCCCCCAGCCAGCCCTCAGCTGCCCGAGCCCATTCCCAAACCTGGGTCACTGGCGCTGTGAGAAGTAACCCTACCTCTGTGACAGCAGGCCGGCCAAAACAAATCAAACTTTAACCCTCCTAAGTGATACAGTATTAGTGTGGAGGCATTCATTTCATCAGTTTCATCACATGTCATCAAAACTTTAAAGATAAATGAATTATTTAAGAAACAAACATCGACAGTACCAGTTTTCAACTTGAATAAATGACAAACTGAAGCCTTAAAAGGGCCTAAAAATTATGAAATCATAATAATTAAATAGGCTGACAAGGGAAGAGGGATAGTGGTAATTACAAGGGAAATATGTTAATATGTGTATTGACCTTCTGAATGTGGAAGAGAACTATGAACTCTTGAGACAAGATCCTACTAGTAGAATTGCCATGAGCATTAATGAGATACTAAACAAAGCAGTGGAGATTAAACATGTTGACAAATAGCAGAAAGAGACTGTATACTGATGGTACAATAGCCTAAATTTCCAGTCATCTATGCCATACCTAAAATGCATACAAATGTAAAAAATCCTCCAGGAAGACACATAGTTTTGGGCAATAGAAACATAGAAACATAGATTTTGACAGCAGATAAGGACCGCTTGGCCAACCCAGTCTGCCCATTTCCCTACCTAATGGATAAGTTGCAGATCCTAGTTAACCAGCAGCATACTTCTTCCTACTCCCACCCTCTAGAACTGCCTTATGACTGTCCCCTGCATGCTTGAATTCCGCCACTGTTTTTGACTCCGCAACCTCCTCCGGAAGGCCGTTCCATGCATCCATAACCCTCTCTGTGAAAAAATACTTCCTTAGGTTACCTCTGAGCTGCCCCCCTTCTATCTTCAAATTGTGCCCCCTTGTTCTTGCACACTTCTTTTTTGAAAGATGCCACCGTCTTGGGCTTTGTTGATTCCCTTGAGGTACTTGAAAGTTTCTATCATGTCCCCCCTTCCTCCTTTCCACGAAGCTATACGTATTTAGCTCCTTAAGTCTCTCTTCATATGTCTTCTGGTGCAGACCCTGCACCATTATAGTTGCCCTCCTCTGGACAGCTTCCATCCTGTCTATGTCTTTGCAGAGATTGGGTCTCCAGAACTGCACGCAGTAGTCCAGATGGGGTCTCACCAACTGTCTGCACAGAGGGATAATAACTTCCTGTTTTCTACTGGTGATGCCTCTCCCTATGCATCCCAGTATCCCCCCAGCCCTCCTTGCTGCCCTCTCACATTGCTTGCCCACCTTTAGGTCATCTGATATGACTACCCCCAGGTCCCTTTCCATTTTTGTTGTTGTTAGTATCTCACCCCCCATTGTGTACTCTTCCCCTGGGTTTTTGTTTCCCAGGTGCATTACCTTGCACTTCTTAGCATTGAATCTAAGCTGCCATACATTTGACCATTCCTCTGACCTTGCCAAGTCCCTTCTCTGACCATTCCTCTAACCTTGCCAAGTCTCTTCTCATCCTTTCCACCCCACCTTCAGATCAACTCTGTTGCAGATCTTTGTGTCATCTGCAAAGAGACATACTTTTCTTCCAGTCCTCTGCAATGTCACTTATAAAGACATTGAAGAGGACCAGTCCTAATACTGAACCCTGTGGTACCCCACTAGTAACCCCCATTTCTTCAGAGTGGACTCCATTTACTATTACTCTCTGTGTCCTATTCTCCAGCCAATTTTTTACCCAGGCTGTCATCTTGGGACCCACTCCCAGGCTGGCTAACTTGTATATCAATCTTTATTCCAATGATTCAGTACTGGAGCCACTATCTGGTAATATCAATTATTTTGCCCAAACCCTAGTGACACAAATGCCTAGCTATACTAAAAATGCAGGTGACATTTTAACTTTGTAAAACACAACAAATGAAACAGAAATACTGATGAATGAATTCTTTGCACACTAGATGTTAAAGACCTATCTACCTCCACTCGCCATGAGGAAGGATTGGATAGTTTATGAATAACTTTAGAGAGAAATAACAATGACGTTATGCCACCTCTTAGTTTTCTAACTGATTTGGCATGCATGGTATTATATGAAAACTGTTTCCGTTTTGTAGGGAAACATTATAGGCTTAAGCAAGGGATGGCAAAGCGGAGCATTTTTGCTCCCACATATACCAGTTTGTATATGGATAGTTTCGATCAACAATTCATTTTAAACCCTATGTACAATCCATTTTTTAAATAAAATCCAGCATTACAGACACTTTATTGATGATATACTCTTCTTTTGGATTGATGGGGAGGATGAACCGCATGACTTCTATGAACATATAAATTCATTGAATAACAACCTCAAGCTTACAATAACATCCAGTAATAAGGAGCTGGCATTTTTAGACTTGACAGTTTATAAAGAAATAGGTAAACTTTGCACAACAGTCTATCAAAAGCCATCTGACAGGAACACTCTGCTGCATGTGGAGAGCTTTTACCCACAAAAATTGAAAGACAGTATTCATTAATCCTAGATGTTACGGGGAAAGCGTTACTGTACTGAACCACACAATAGAAATCTGGAATGTGACAACATGACTCAAGATTCAAGGACAGAGGATATAAACATAATGTCATATTTAGAGCTAGAAGAAGAGCTACACAAGGTACAGAAGCTACAGGGGAACGTGTCAAAGAAATTACAGCTACAAGAGATGAAATAGTACTATATTTAGATTTTTCATACTAAGCACAGCCAGTAACTCAAATTGGAAATGAACATTGGGATACACTGATGCCCACAGTGATTTCTGAATTCAGGAATAAACAAATAGTTGCTTTCAAAAAAGTAAAAACATTAAAGGACAGGTTGGTGAATTCAGAACTGCAACCATTAAACATGAAACCCGGGGAACAACTATTGTTAGGACCTCAGTAAAAAGAAATGACACCATGTGGCAGATGTGCACATTACAGCAAGACCTCCAAAAACAGATATATTACACCCCAATGGAAATTCAGAATATCAGACAAAGTCACATATTAACTGTGACCCCAATCATATAGTCTATGTGCTTACGTGTCGATGCTCAAAATATTATGTGTGAAAAACACTTGTCCCCTTTAGAATAGGATCATAGAGCATAAAAGTAGAATCAGGACAAAATCAGAGTCTAGCCTGTTGGCTATTCTTTTCACCAAAGAAAATCGTACAGCAGCCTCATTGAAACTTTGGGCTTTGAACTTGTAACAAACCTAGAAATATGTGGAGACTGGAACAAATCCCTAGAAAGAAGAGAGATATACAGTACTGGATCTTCTCCTTAAATGCTGCAGAGAAAAGGCTGGGTATGAATGAGGATGAGAACTGGTCTGCATGTTAGTAGAGAATGGTCTGCACTATTCTGTACATTGTCTCTTTTAGGAAAAATAATTCACTAATAGGAATACCTGCTAAGTTTTGGTCGCTGTGATTTTCCCATCTCAAGACATTATTACCCCTCACTTGCTGAAACCTGGCCCACACGTCTTCACCCCTCAACCCTCTTGATGACATATATAGGAAGTGACTGTCTAATAAACTTTTTAAATAAAGAAATAACAAATGTAAGAGTGGTATCTATACACCCTGTATCATTTCTCCCCAAAATATCCTGGGGAAGTAAATGTCAGAGAATCTTTTTAAGGAAATAAATAATTGAAAGAGTGATAATTATACAACTTTTGTTTTTTCATCTTAAGATGTAAATAGCCTATCTGACACAAGTAGCATCAGTGAGGGAATGACTGCTAGTGCATAGACTGCGGTGGGGGGTACATAAGGAGGGGCATGAATGGGAAAACAACTGCTCTAGAATGCTCAGTAACACATGCGGTCTCCTTAAGTTGCTTTGCATCTCCCTCAGTGACAGAAAAGGGGCAGTCTCTGGGATAGCCAATACCACAGTGTGACTGTCAGTGATTGTCATTTCCTCCAGGTGCTGCCCTTTCTGCTGGTTGCATAATATGAGTAATTATGCCTTTGACACAAGTTTATACACAAATGTATGAGACACTAAGGAGCTTGCTAGCAAGGTAAATAATCTTAAAATCATGTACACATGTAGTACAACCCTTTAAAGATGTATGTGGAACCATAAGCTCTATCGTCTGTGCACTGAATAACAAAATGTTGTTGTTAACAGCTCTGGTGTAAGAAATACCCTGTGAAAAGGGAGAATGAAAGGCCATTGCCTCAAGAAACAACTTGAAGGCATGAATGGCCATCAGGCATAATA
Source organism: Neoceratodus forsteri (assembly GCA_016271365.2). NCBI lineage: Eukaryota > Metazoa > Chordata > Ceratodontiformes > Ceratodontidae > Neoceratodus > Neoceratodus forsteri. The sequence goes on along the minus strand of CM057449.1, from coordinate 58,224,433 downwards.
ACATTATCTAAAACTATGTATTGACATTACTAAAATAATAGATGTAATGATATGCAATGGCAATTTAAAGGGTATCGAGATAGATAACGAGTAAATGAGAACATAAGCTGCCAAGGGAGCAGCAGGTATAGTTTAAAAGAATTGAAACAGACAATGATAACTCAGAATGTTAGAGTGTCAGGGAGAAATGCATCTGTTTATCTTACCTAATGAAATACATTGCTAGCATTAAAATGATTTTGTATAAGACGAATGAACCGTTATTAAATTAACAAACACAAAAGTGTAGGACATGTAGTAAAATCTATGGTAAGTTAGTTTAATAGAATATAATGATATTGAGCACGGAGCTTGCAATTTTAAAAGTTAATGAGTAAAATAAGAAATTCAAGTGAGTGAGAGAATACATTTTAAAGGGGACATCATAAAATCAGATGTGAAACAACATTTATTTATTACATGATGTAGCAATCTAATGAATGCTTACATTAACAGAATGAGAACATGAAAAATACAGATCTTTTTTTAGTGTAATACGAATAGACGTACTGGGCACAAGGTAAGAGACAATGTTTATTGTAGAAATGAATTTCAGTTTATAAATACGATTTTATTTTTAATTATTTATTTATTCAATCTCACCTTAGAAGTACCTTTGAGCTCCAGGAAGCTCATTTACAAAGGATTCACATGAAAAGGTAGGGGTTACAATCAGATAAATGAGGTGAAAACATATGATATTACAACATACAAATTCAATATTCATAATATACTGAGATAAGATGTAGGGATGGATGAAGTTAGGAATTAGGTAAGAGCAGGTGCAAATTCGTAGAGAAGGGAAATTGGGAGTGGGAGTAGTGCTTTTTGTGGCTAGAAGGGAAAGTAGCAGCCAGAGGCATTGTCAGTGTTGTTAAATGAGGGAAGGAGGGAGGTGGAGAATGGAGGGAGGAGGTAGGGGGTGGAATAAGGGATCATGGAGAGTGAAGGGCTGAGGGGAAGTGGCAGCTACAAGTACTAGTAAGCACAGAGTGGAGCTTTCAGGGCTAAGAGGAGCAAGGGAGAGGTGGGACAAATTTAAGGTGGTGGGATTTGGTGTTACAGTCACAAGTGCTTTCTGTTATTAGATATAGATGGAGCATGTGCTTAAACCGTGCAAGTTTTGCTAGCATAGTCAGTTCACTGCACAGGCCATTAAACCATAGTGGAGCTCTGTACAGAAATGACCTTTGGTACTGAGCAGTCTGACATTTTGGACAAGGAGGTGGTCCAATTCAGAGGTGCGAGTGCGTTGGGTCTTTAGGGATTTATTAACAGGCAACCAACACCCAGCAGCAAGAATCCAAGAAGTGCCTTTTTTGGTTAAAAGGCAAGTTTGGTATTTGATCTTACTACTAAGCTGCAGCCATCGTGATTGGGCATATAGCTCACAGGTGTGCGTGAGGCAATCAGCTCATGTTATAAGTCTACAGGTCTTGTTCAGAGCATCAGTAAGTCTTTTGAGTGGTATGGTTGATGCAGCTTCATAGATGACTAGGCCATAATCAATGACTGACAGTACTGAACTGTAAATTGCAAGCTTAAAAGCGTCTGGTGTCAGGCTTTGTCTGTATCTTTAGAGTAGATCAATCCTGGAAATAGCATTTCTAGCAACATTATCTACTGTACTGTATGTTCAGCACATAGGTGAAGTGGCTGTCCAGGGTGACACCTAGGTATTTGAAATGCAGAATTTGTTTAAGAGGGGCTCCTTGGTTATTTGTAATTGTGAGAGCATGTGCCTTATACTTATGCTGGGAGAATGAGAGCAATAGGACTTTATTTTTCTTGAAGTTTAGCACCAGTTTGTGGGTATTAAACCAATTATCAGCTTCTAGGAAACCATGTTGTAAATTATTTTCAAGTATGTTTGGATCCGGGTGGCTAGTAAAGATGACAGCATCATCGGCATAGAGGAGTGTACATTAATGACAGGCAGATGGCAAGTTGTTCAGGAAGATACTGAACAGTAGAGGGCCCAATATTGAACCTTGAGGTACTCCAGACCTAACAGCCTTCTGTTCCGAGACCACATTAGAGATCCCCACCCTCTGAAGTCTGTCTGCGTGGTAACTTCTGAACCATTTCAGCATGATTGGTGAGAGATCAATTTTAGTGAGTTGTCCAAGTAGAAGTGTGTGATTCACAATGTCAAAAGTCTTCATTAGGTCTATAAAGGCTGCACCCACAAGCTTTCCTTGGTCCATGGATTGCTGTTTAAGTCTTGTAAATTATATCAATGCTGTGGTAGTGCCACACCCCTTTCTAAAGCCATGCTGTTGTGGAGACTGGATAGAGTAGGTTTTGACGTAAGCTACCAGCTGGTTGGCAACAACTGGTTCAAACACCTTGTATCGAGGAGAGAGAATGGATATTGGCCTATAGTTGCCATACAAGGAACGATCACCAGATTTATGCACTGGGGTAACCAAGGCAGTTTTCCAGACTTCCAGGAACTGTGGCAGGGTTAGTGAGAGGTTTGGTATGTTAGTCATGGGTAGGAGTACTTTGTCTAGGGTGAGAGGGGTTAGTCTGAGGTCAAGACCATCTCCACAATGTCTCAATTTTCCTAACACCTTAATTAGTAGTTTTCTAACCAGGTTAATTGAGATCTTCTTAAAGTAGAAAGGGGGGTTGCTCCAGAATCCTTTTTTCACTAGCAGTGTGGTCAGAGTAATCTTTGAAAAAGTCTAGAGGGAGGGCGCTACTCAGATTGGTGAAGGCATCATTAAAAGTGTTTGCAATTTTAAGCGGATCAACGGTGGGGGTGCTATCAAGGTTTAGCATTGTGAGCAATACCTTGGGATCTTTGCCCATGATGTCACTGATATTAGACCAACATTTCTGCCATCTCCCCAGACTTTGGTCAGCATCTGCCTATGGTATTTGTCTTTTGCCTGGTGAATATCCCTTGTGCAGGTGTTTCTAGAAGCGTTATAAGATTGCAGGTACTGCTGTTTACTAGTGGCTCTGGCACAATGTCAGAGATGGTCCCTAAGTTTCATACTGGCTAGGAGCTCAGGAGTGATCCAGGGGTTTACAGTGCCATGGACCTTCCTCTTTTTGAAAGGGGCATAAGTGTCACAGGCAGAGTTCAACACCATGAAGAAATGCTTCAGGGCCATATTAATGTCATCAGTTGAGTCCAGCAGAGACCAATCCGATGCACATAGTTGCTTTTCTAATAGGTCCAAGTGGCCACGCTTAAGTACCCTTGTTGTATATAGTTTGGGGAGGGGGGTATGAAATTTGTTGGGCCAGCTGCAAGTGATTGGGGAGTGGTTACTGAAGGAGTCAGGGTGCACCATTACATTAGATAGGCTATCGGGATGATTAGAAATTATCCAAGTAAGGGTGGTACTTGTCCTTGTTTTGTAGTTAATTCTAGTGGGTGAGCTAACAATTTGAGTAAGATGAAGAGCTGCTAATGCATCCTTTATACAGTTATTAGCAGGTGCCAGCCAGTTTAGGTTGAAATCCCCCAGGATAATTGTCTCCGAGAGATGGTTTTTGGGAGCAGAAATAGTCCAGGACCCTGTGAAGACCTGCAGCAGGATCCTTGGGGGGTATGTACACTGATAGTACAGAGATAGCTTTACAGTGGGGCCCCAGTAGCACTTTTATTGCCAGTACCTGTGAGGTGCATCCCAGTTCAATCACTGGCAATACGTAACCCTTTAATGAGTTTTTTAGATATATGGGGCCCCCACCTCTATGTTAGACAGCCTGTCCAGTCTGTAAATAGTATAGCCAGGGAGAGCAACTGCTGCATCAGGTATTTTTGGAGACGGCCAGGTCTCAATGATGGATAGCATGTCAGGGTTGTGCTGTGCCACCCAGACTTTGACAGTGTCCATTTTACATAGAAGACTGCAGATGTTAGTAGTGGCCAAGGTAATAGCACATGTTTGGAGTGCTCACTGCTTGTAGTTTGGTCAGTTGGACCTGGGTTAGGGTCGATGTTGCCTGAGAGCAGAAGCAGCAGGAGGGTGATCCGAATGAGGAGCTCTTTTAGTACCTTTGGCAGACAGTTTGTATTCCTATGGGTGCAATATTGTTTGATCATTTTACAGCTTACAACAAGGAGGATGGTGGGATCTGGGGGGACATAACTGTGAGCCCGCGTTCCATATGAAGGCCAGTTGGTACATAGTGGCTTGATCATGAAAGGAGACCATGGACCAATATTAATGATGAAAAAGCTCCCTGATGTACAGCCCTTGCTGTAGTGAAGGTTGACATGAAGGTCCTTATGGAAAGGGAGTTCCCTGTTGGTGCTAGGCATTCAAGAGTGGCAGGGCATTGTCAGTAGGATAAGAAGCAGGGAAAAGGCACTCATAGTGAATTTATCCTGTATAGCCATTTTTACCATTGATACTTTAATGAAGGAAATGGGCTGCCAGGGAGTAGTTTGTCTGATCCTTCAAGAGTGACTGGGCATGACTACTAACCCTAACTTAGTGTAGAGGCAGTAAGTTGAATAGTGATAGACTTTGAAGTAAAAAGTAAATGCATAATTGGGTGGCAATTTAGTGATTGTCAAAAAAGGAAAACAAATTCTTATAGTTAATAATTGTTTTGGTTAAAGACAATGTTTTCTGTAGAAATGAATTTCTGTTTATATAGAAGTTGAATAATGACAATTTCTAAAGTAAAAAAAATAAAATACATGATGTGGGGGCCATTTTGTGAATCCAGTCAAAAAAAGAAACAGATGTTCTTATAGTTAATAGTTGTTTCAGTAATGCATAAACTGTATAGCTGAGGTTCCACGATGAATACACCAAACCACGTAAAGTGTCAGAGATGCTTTAGACCAGATATGGGAAATAACATTATGCTGACATTAGCAATGAACATAATATTAATAATTGATGTCAAGTATATATTCTGAAAAGTGTTGTTGCATATTTACATAGATTTGGGCCCCTGAAGCAACCCAAGGTGGGTGAAATGTTGAACACACCGGGGGCTCATTGGGTTAATTAAAAAAAAGAAAATAAAACTTCAAATTAAAAAAAAAAAAGAGGTGTGGCTGGTTGGCTCAAATACTTTGCTTCCTGAATGACATTGTCCGTATTACCATCCCTGAATAAGAAAACTGAAACACTGGTTTAGAAAGGGGTACCCAGTCTACACTCATCAGCTTCTCCAATATACCATGTGGTAAATGGATACCTCAGAAGAGTGGATGGGCTTTTTGTCCTAAAGAGGCTTAGAGAAGGCTTTTCTAGACTCTGAACCCTGCTCCTGTTCTCTTTCCACCCACTCCTGTACTGGTTCCTCCTAGTTGCCTACTGGTTTCAACCTCTACTACTCTCAAACAAGCCTGGAAATCTTGCTATTTCCTCTCTTCTAGCACTTACTCACAAGTTGTATGACTTATGGCTGTTAGTTATTTGCACTTATATTCCTGTTTTGGTACTACATATAGGTTCCTGCAAATGTACTGTCATTGCTGAAAATTTTGTATAAGTGTACTCTGTCTGACTTCTACTTGTTCCCATGATGTTTTCTTGTATCTACTATTGTCTACATACCCTTTGTTGTAATCTCCCGGGTTGTTCCTGAAAATAGGCAGCGATGATGTCTAGTGTACCTACCCAGTTAACAAAAACGAAATAAATGGAGATGATATCTGAAGTCTTACAGTAACCTATAATTCTATATTTTTGTTTTGAGCTTGTTCTGGACTTTAGCTTGGTACAAGGAAGAATAAATACACTATTACTTTGTATACATATAACATCATATATATAATAACTGATTACCATTGGTTGCATTGGTATCAGAGCATGTAGAGTTTTGCTAAAATAGGGGCCAATGTGGAAACTAGGCAAACCACTTTTCCTTCTCAGAGGTAGAACAAAAAAAATTATATACGGCAGTAGATGCAGGTAGAAATTTAGAAAGAGGAACCACTGAGAAAGAATTACAATACAAATTAGAACAATTAAAGAAAAAAGATAATCTTGAATATCATAGTATTACACTGAGATAATACCTGTATTATAAATGAATTCCACGTGGGTTAAGGGTCCTCAATGAACCAAAAATTAGGCATCAAATCTAAACTATTGGATGAATGCTGGGAAGGCAGAAGAAATCTCTGTTCCAACAGTTTCATGTATACCTTGATAGAGGCTAGCCTAGTTGGTAGGAGTGAATTAACTAATGAGATCACTAAAGTATAAGACCAATTAAAGATTACATCAGAGGAAGAACAGTAAAAAAAAAACCCAACAAACCACTAGAGGACATTAAAAGACAACTACAAACCTTTGAAGACGTACTCAAAAAACTAAAATAAAGAAATTCAAAAGAGACACAAATGAATACAGACTCAGTTGGGTATACACCTTGAAAATTGCCCCTCCACACACAGGGTATAGGAAGGAACCAGATTCAGAGAGCTCAGGTAGCTACAGTAAAAGAACAGACATACAACCATATAATAGGAGGGATCATTCCAGAGAGTTTTTCAGATGGAACCAGGAGAAGATGAACCCCCACTCCCACAACGGAAAGAGATACAGCTTGGTTATTACATGAGGGCACAAGGATCAATACCAAAACAAACTTGAGATGACCAAGAACCCAGACAAGGAGGGAGAGGAGGCAGAGACAGAGGGAGAGTTGGAGGTTAGGATGGAGGAAGTGGAGGCAGGGGGGCTCAGAACAGGAGATACTAGTCATCGTTAACCTTAGTGACAGACAATTAACAGAAATAGAGATATCTGTAGTCAGTAATTTACTTTCTTTTGTATCATATCAAAAAGTGAACCACTTTAAAATCATGGCAGACATGAATCGGATTTTCCACATGGTCAGACTGAAGGAGTTTTTTCAATTGGAACCTCCACAAAATCTTCATGTGAAAGAAGTAAGACAAGCAGCTAAATACAAATCAAACTTTAATCAACCTAAGGGGCATAATCTTAGTGTGTAGGCATTCATTTCATCAGTTACTTTAGAAATAAATGAATTATTTAAGGACCAAACATCCACAATACCGATTTACAACTTGAGTAAATGACAAAACGATGTCTTAAAAGGGCTTGAAAAAGATTAAATGATAATAATTAGATAGGCTGACAAGGGAGAGGTGATTGTGGTAATGCCAAGGGACAAATATGTTAATATGTGTAAAGACATTTTGAATGTAGAAGAGAACTAAGAATTCTTGAGACAAGATCCTAGTAGTAGAATGGCCATGAGCATAAAAGAGATACTAAATGAAGCAGTAGCGCTTAAACATGAGGTCAAATGGTGTAAAGATTTAGTGATGGTACACTATCCTAAAATTCCAGTCTAATATGCCATCCTAAGATGCAAATAATCCTCCAGGAAGACACATAGTTTTGGGCAATGATTCAGTCATGGAACCGCTATCTTGTTATATCAATTATTTTGCCCAACCCCTAGTGACACAAATTCCTAGCTATGCTAAAGACACAAGTAACAGTTTTACTTTGTTAAATATAATAAATGAAACAGAAAATACTAATGCATGGATCATTTGCACAATGGATATTAAAGATCTATATACCTCCATTCTCCATGAGGAAGAATTGGACAGTTTACAAACAGCATTGCAGACAAATAGCAATGATGTTATAGCACCTCTTAGTTTCCAAATTGAGATGTTATGCATGGTATTATATGAAAACTATTTCCATTTTGAAGGGAAATATTATTGGCAAAATGAAGGGATGACAATGGGGAGGATTTTTGCTCCCACCTATGCCAATTTGTATATGGATAGTTTTGAATAACAGTTCATTTTAAATCCTATGTGCAATCTGTTTTTTAACAAAAGCCAACATTACAGATGCTTTATTGATGATATACTCTTCTTTTGGACTGGTGGGGAGGATAAACCACATGACTTCTATGAACATATAAATTCACTGAATAACAAGCTCAAGTTTACATTTACTGCATATCCAGTAGTAAGGAGCTGGCATTTTTAGACTTGACAGTTTCTAAAGATCTTGATAAACTTTGCATAACAATCTATCAAAAGCTGACTGACAGGAATACTCTGCTGCTGGTGGACAGCTTTCACCAACAAAAATTGAAAGACAGTATTCCTAATTCCCAAATTTTAAGGGTAAAGTATAACTGTAGTGAGCCACACAATAGAAATGTGGAATATGACATGACTCAGAGATTCAAGGACAGAGGATATAAACATAATGCCATGTTTGTAGCTAGAAGAAGAGCTACAAAAGGTACAGAAGCTACAGTAGTAGTAAAAGTTTATTTTTATACTGGTAGCAGTGTTTTACATAATTGGGTCAAAGACCCATTTTCAAGATGGGCCTGTACATATGGATATAAAATTTACATATATTGCACAAGAGACAAAATGTTACTACATGCATCATAGCAGCAGAATTTAGACAACTATGAAATTAGACCACATTATAACATCTCTAATTAGGAAAGACAAAAACAATATACATACATATTTTTTAAAATTTGGAATTGACTGTATACTAAGATTATTGGAAAATCCACTGCACTCATTCCACTCATGTTAGTCAGACCAACCAAGTATGAACAATTCAGACATTGCACATCCATTTCATTTCTAAGTCATAACCAATCTTTTTCATCAAGTGTTTTGTTTGTTGAATTTTTTTTTTTTCCTCAATTGTAGCCCACAATTTAATAACCTTCATTCAAAAGGTCATATCACCAAATCTGTTATGTATTTTAGGTAAAACAAATTTATTTCCTCCCTTACCCTTAAGGTTATGATTATGTTTATGTATTGAATATGGAATTTTATCTACAAGATACTTAGGGCTTTGATTATGTACCAACCCATGAATCTGTTTTAACCATTTTTGATCTATTTTTTGCTCTAGATGAGACCATTGTAATGTCACAAACATTTCACAATGGTGAGTATGATAGTCACAATTTAATATAAATCTGGCCAAATTATTATATAGGACTTGAATAGCTCTTAAATTAAACTTACTAGTCATGCCGTAAACATGGATTCCTTACTCAGTACAAGGTATAATCAGCTGCTTTGTTATATCTCTTATTTTCTGATTTAAACAATATTTTGACCTCCGAAAACCTCCTAATTTATTATTTGTTTTACTTACCAACTCTTTTACATGAGTATCACATTTCAAGTTTTGATCAACAAAAAAAAATAAAAATACCTGTAGAGCTCAACCTGGTTTAATAATTCATTTTTAACCATTTTTATTAGGATTTTAGAAAGAGTACTAGTGGTTTTTCTCTTTACTCAGGAAGACCATATAATTTGTTTTTTTGCTATTTAAAACCAGTCTTGACTGACATATTATGACTCCATCCTACTAAAATCTTTTTGAAAACACTTCTCCATTTCCTGAATTGAATTACCATGGGTCAATAAAACTGTACCATCTGCATACAGTTTCAGATCAGTGCACTCTACTACTTTTGGCAGCTCATTCATGTACATTATAAATAATAAATGGCCCAAAATCAAGCCTTGAGGGACTCCTCTTTTAATAGAAACTGGTTTTGACAAAACTTTCCCCAATCTGTACTTATTGAACTCTTTCAGTCAAGTATGATCGGAACCAAGGAAGAGTTTCATTATCTATCCCCAATCCCATCCTTCTTTCAAACAGTATTCCATGATCTATGGTGTCAAAAGCATTGGAGAGATCCACGAACACCACACCCACCAACCTGCCCCAGTTTAAATGGGTAGCGATGTTATTTATCGGGTCAGTGAGCACGGTGTCTATGGAATGTCCCTTATGAAATCCCGACTGGTAAAAGGACAGGAGGGAATTTTCTTCTAGGTATCCACTCAACTGCTTCTGGACCAGTGTGTCCAAGACTTTCAACATACCAGATAACAATGAAATTGGCCTATAATTTGTTGGTTCCACAGGGGAGGCTCCTTTATGCATCAGAACAATTTTTGTTTGTTTCCACAAGGTTGGAAACCTATTTGAAATCAAGCTCGAATTTAGAAGTCTAGCTAATAGTGGGGCCATTACCTCAAGGGAGTCTTTTAAAAACCTGTTTTCTATTTGGTCTAGTCCTGGAGCTTTATTTATCTGAAGTTTCCTAAGTTTGTCCTTAACCTCTCTACAAGTAATAACTCTAAACCTGAATTTTATCTTATTTGGGGGCCAATTCTCCCTCATACCAGTCTCTATATGGGTCTGTTGTGGGATGTCTATATCAGGGAGTGAGACAAAATATTGGTTCAGCCTCTCTGCAGAATCTTGTGATGACAATAAGGTGTCTCCATCCCTGATCTGAATGGGCTGTTTATTCACCACTATCTTTTCAAAAGATTTAATCAAATTCCAATACTGCCTTGGGTCTGTCGAACAAGTTGAAGAAATGACAGTTACAAGAGACAGAATAGTACTATCTTTAGGTTTTTAACACTTAACACAGCCAGTAACTCAAATTGGGGTGCACTAATGCCCACAGTGATTCCTGAATTGAGGACTAGACAAATAGTTGCTTCAAAATAAGTAGAAACATTAAAGGACAGATTGGTGAATTCAGGATTGAAACCATTAAACATGAGACCAGGGAACAACTATTGTTAGGACCTAAGTAAAAAAGAATGACATCATGGGCCCAATTCCAAGTCACACAGCGCAACCCGCAAGCATATACGAGTGTGCCTTGTGGCGCTACACTGGGGACCCTGCACCCTATTCCAAGACTGGCAGGATTATTGGCATCTATGACCCATGACCTGCAGCAGCCACATTCTTCCATGGGAATGGTGCAATGGACCAGGGTGCCGCAAGTAGCAGCCTGCATCAAACTGCTGTCTTAGAGCCCCCCCACCCTGTAACACTCCTACAATCCACTAGGGGCCTTGGGGGGCTGGCCAGGTGGCACAAGCACATGGGGTGCATGGCATAAAACAGACCCAGGGGATCCCAGAAAACCAGGGAGATGGGGGGTATCAATGTGTTGGGGGGTATGTGGGGCAGGGCAATGTGCCATAAATGGTGCTGTGGGGGAGCATCCATCATTCTGCCAGGATGGCTCCACCTTAGACCAGCTAAGTGCTGGTCTAACCCAGCAGCACCATATCGAGACCTGGAATGGCATCGGTGGGTTACTGCAGCTGACTTTTCTGAATAGGGTGCAGGTGCTGCCATAACCCACTCTTGCATCATGCCACTGGGTATTGGGTAGCATATTGCACTTTTGACACAACCTGAATATGGTATGGCACAAACTGTATCTTGAAATTACAGCTTGTGTAATGCATGGCACAAGATGCAATTTTCGCCACAGGGTTTGGCATAAATCATCTTGTGTTAGGCATAAAGCAGCCTGAAATCAAGCTCCATGGTGCAGATCTGCACATTGCAGCAGTACCTAAAAACCCAGACAAATTACACTCCAATGGAAATTTAAAATATAAGATAAATTCACATATTAACTGCAACTCCCATAATGTAGTCTATGTGCTTATGTGTTCCTGCTCAAAATACTATGTGGGAAAATCCACCCATCCCCTTAAGAATAGGATCACAGAGCATAAACGTAGAATCAGGACTAAATCAGAGACTAGCCTGGAAGCTACTGATTTCACCAAAGAAAATCATACAGCAGCCTCATCAAAAGTTTGGGTCACTGAGCTTGTAAGAAAACCAGAAAGAAGTGGAGACTGGAACTAATCCCTAGAAAGAAGGGAAATATACTGGAGCTTCACCTTAAATGCTATAGAAGGCTGGCTGGGTATGAATGAGGATGAGAAATGATCTGCATGTCGGTAGAGAATGGTATGGATCATATCCATGCATTGTCCCTCTTAGGAAAAAGAGTTAGCTAATAGAAATACCTATTATGTTTTGGTCTTTGTGATGTCCCCAACTCAGGTCATCATCTCCCCTCACTTGCTGAAACCTGGCCCACTCGGCTCCCCCGCACCCTCTTGATGACATACAGTATATAGGAAGTGAATGTTTAAGAATCTTTTCAAGTAAACAAATAACTAATGTAAGAGTTGTATCTATACACCCTGTATCATTTCACCTTAAAATATTCCGGGGAAGTGAATGTCAGAGAATATTTTTAAGGAAACAAACAACAATTGAAAGAGTGATAATTAAACATCTTTTGTTTTTCCACCTTAGGATGTAATTATTCTACCTGACACAAGTAGCATTAGCGAGAGAATGATTGTGAGTACATAGACTACAGTGGGGGGCACATAAGGAGGGGCATGAATGGGAAACAGCTGCTCTTGAACTCTTAGTAGCACACAAAGCCTCCTTAAGATGCTTTGCCAATTCCTGAGTAACTGACATGGGGCAGTCTCTGGGATAGCCAATATCAAGGTGTGGCTGCAGGTGATGTCATTTCCTCCAGGAGCTGCCCCTTCTGCTGGTCAAACACAATGAGTCATTATGCCTGGGACACAAGCTTATACACAAGTGTACTAGATGGTAAGAGCTTGCTAACAAGGTAAAGTATCTTAAAATTGTGTACAAATGTAATGCAATCCTTTAAAGATGTATGTGGAACCATAAGCTATATTGTCAGTGCACTGAATAACAAAATGTTGTTAACAGCTCTGGTGTGAGAAATAACCTGTGAAAAGGGAGAATGAAGGGCCATTGCCTCAAGTAATAACTTGAAGGCATGAATGGCCATAAGTCATGTTAACTTTATTTAAAATAATGTTAGTGAGATATTGAGATTACTAACATAATAGATCTAATGATATGCAATGTCGATTTAAAGGGTATCAAGACAGATAAGTAAATGAGAACATAAACTGCCAAGAGAGCAGTAGGTATAGTTTGAAAGAATTGAAACAGACAATGCTAACCCAGAAAGGTAGAGCATCCGGGAGAAACACATTTCTTTATCTTTCCTAATGAAATACATTGCTAGCATTAGAATGAGGTTGTATAAGATGAATGAATTGTTATAAAATTAACAAACAAGTCTCGGATGTAATGAAATCTATGGTACGTTAGCTTAAAAGAACAGAATGATATTGAGCATGGAGCTTATCATTTTTAAAGTTAATGAGTAAAATAACAAGTTCAAGTGAATGAGTATACATTACAAAATGGATACCATAAAATCAGATGGGAAGCATAAAATTTATTTAGAACATTATGTAGAAACTTTAATATTCTAGTGAATGTTTACATTAACAGAATGAGAACATGAAAAATATAGATCATCTTTTGAATGTGATACAAATAGAAGTACTGGACACAAAGTAAAAAAGCAATGGGCCCAATTCTTAAAAGGTTACAGCTGGTGCAACTTGACTTGCACCAATAAAATGGTGCAAGTAGCAAGTTATGCCAGCAGTTGCGACATTTGGTGTTCTGCAAAGCAACCTTCGACATGTTGCAGGCTATTTGTGTCAATGTGGACTTACACCACCAGTTATGCCCTAAACCCCCTGCAACATGGCCCTGGGGGTTTAGGGCAGCAGCTGCACCTTATTTTGGAAGGGCAGCAACAAAGTCCCTAAATTTGCTATTCTTGAACAACCCATGGAGGACATCCATCAAAGTACAATTACATCAGAAAATAGCTGGTGTAAGTGTACTTTGCTTCCACTGGGAGGTGTGCCAATGTGCTATCAGCCCCAATCCCCCAATATAGGTACCCCCAGCCCCAGTCCCAATCTGTAGAAAATGTGCTACAGGGCTATTGAATGCCCCTGCCCCCAGGTCCTAAATACAGAGTAAGAAAAGCCCCCATGGCTATATGATCCCCCTGCCCCAATCCCCCAATAATGATTAATTACAGCCCCACATGGCCATTGGACACCCCATTCCTGATCCCCATAACATACAGTGAAGTGCCCCACATGGCTGATCTTGCCCAGCACCCCAAACCCTGATCGCTGATCATATGCCATGTGGTATTTAAACATAATAGTGCATGTCATTATCCCTGGTATCCCTGGTAGTCTAGTGGCCCCCCCATCCAGCAGTGCCAGACCACCCCACTCTCCCTGCCACCCATCCCCAGTCAACAACTTGCACAGCCCACCTCTCACCTCCATGTCCTGACACTGACTTAGCTTCATATGAGGACACACGGTATATATGCGCTCAATGAATGAATGGGTTGCTTCATTCATTGAGCTCATATATACAGTATGCACTCATATGGAGCGCAGTCAGTGGCTGGCTGTGGAGGTGAGAGGTGGGTTGTTCTAGCTGCTGACTGGGGACGGGGAGCAGGGTGGTCTCGTACTGTTGGGTGGGAAGGTGGGGGAGCCAGTAGACTACTAGGAAATTACATAAGTCTACTGTACCTGCTGTACAGAATTTGGCAGACTTGTGGTGTAGGATGAGGTACTGGGTATGGGATCCTTGGGGCACTTACAGTGGGGGGGTTCTCCAGCCATGTGGGACTTTTCCAGCTCCTTCTGGGGGACTGGGACATAGGGGGCACTTGTGCCCATCCAGACAGAGGTTGCAGCCTGTGTTTAACCCACCAGGTATGCCCTCTGTTCAGCATACCTGGCTAGATGTCGCAAGTTGCAGGACATAGCCGTGGGAACCCTGCCCTTTCTAGAATCAGGTGCTGGGTCCTTGCAACAACAAAGTTTGGTGCAAGTCACCTTCGGCAATGACTGGCACCATTCTCCCAGAATCACCTTCAATGTTTATTGTACAAATGAATTTCAGTTTATATATAAGATGAATAGTGATAGATAGCTTTTGAAGTAAAAAGTAAATTTATGATGTGGCAGCCATTTTGTGAGTCCAGTCAAAGAAGAAAAACATTTCTTACAGTTAATAATTGTTTTGGTAAAAGACAATGTTTATTGTAGAAATGAATTTCTGTTGATATAGAAGTTGAATAATGACAGTTTCTGAAGAAAAAAGTCAAATACACGATTTGGTGGCCATTTTGTAAATCCGGTCAAAAAAGAAAAATATTTTCTTACAGTTAATAATTGTTTCAGTAATGCATGAAGTGTATGGCTGAGGTTCCAAAATGAATATAGCAAAAGAGACATCAAGTGCCAGAGTTGCTTGAGGCTGAATATGGACAATAATGTTATATAGACACTAAAAATAAAAACAATATTAATAATTGATATTAAGTATATATATATATATATACTGAAAACTATTGTTGTATAATTACATAGATCCTTGTCCCTGAAGAAGCCCAAGGTAGGTGAAACATTGGGCACACTAGAGGATAGTTGTGTTCATTGAAAAGAAGAAAATTAAACTTCAAATTTTAGAACACAAAGAGGTGTGACTGGTTGGCTCAAATACTTTGCATCCTCCCTTAGCTAGGCACTGGAACCCGGGATTGGTACTCATTTTGGTGCCATCTTCCTCTAAGGAAATAATAAAAATGGGTAAACAACCCCACTCATTATTCTGTTTCCTGACTCTGCCATGTCTCCCTATGCTCCCTGACCACCCCATCATGCCATAACCCCCTTCCTTGAAATACACCACCCCAGAAGACCTCCGTGCCCTTTTGCCCCCCAGGTGAGCAGAAGGTTCACCATGGTTTTTCTTTCTGGTCAATCCCCTTGTTAACTCATCCCACCCAGGTGTCTGCAGCATTCTGCCCATGTCAGTCATGGGCCGTCTAGCCCTAGGTTAAGTTCCACATGCTGAGTTTGATTTAGAAATTCAATGAAGAGAGATGCTCCTTGCATGTCTCTGAGGATGTTGACTGTCTCAGTAGCCCCTAGTACCAGCTCATTTAGAAGATCAGCTGTTTTGATAAAAGCTGACAGGATAACAAGCTCAAAATGTCCAGCCAGGGCTCACTCCATGGAAAGGAGTCATCTTTATTGAAGGAAAAGTGGATGAGCTCAACTGCCAGACAGTGGTCTCCAATAATAATAGATGTCTTACTGTATACCCACCCGACAGTGAAACATTCATGGTGAATAACACTACAGCGACTACATCACCACACCGCTGCAGTGTCTGTGCTGTAACCCTGCACTGTCTGTCTGGGGTCTTGCACCCCCCCAATCAGCTCTGACTCAGAGATGATTATATTTAGTGGGGATGGGTGCAGGAGGCACAGCCCGCCACTTGTGGGTTCAGTGGGCAAACCCCCCCTAAAGAAAGCATTTTGATTTCTGTGAAACTGGCAACTGACCATGAAAAGCAGTTGACTTGCAGGTTTTGCTGTCTGGTCATTTGACAAATATTTTGTGGATGACCATTCTCCATTCCATTTTCTGACTAACAAGGATATTGCTAAGTACCTGACTCTGCTTTTAAATCATTATATATTGCCCCTAGTTCTTGACCATTTTCAGTTTCCACCAGTCTTTTAAGCATCATCATCACTATTCCCTTGCCCATGCTACCTCCATGTATTCCTCTTGCAGTTCTGCTTCTCCTTGTAATATTGCCCTTTTTTTTAAAACTGTTCCATTACTGTAGAGATCCTGGGGCAGGGGTGGCCATCTTCCCATGATTTACCCATTGCCTGACCCCCAAACCCTTGCTGGTGCCTCAGCCACATATCCTTCCCCCACCCACCACCAAACTCTTTGTATAGCACTCAAGCAATGCTAGACTGCAGCAATCCGAATGGGTGGGTGAGACACAATCTATTGGAAGAAGTGCCCACCCCTCCCCACTGGGCCACAGCCTGTATTCGATTCCTATTTTTTTTTTATTTTAAAAATGCACTGGCTTCCTTACCACATCCCCTGGCAGCCACCCAGTGCACTGAACAATGCTCCTACCTGCCACATTCTTTGGCTGTGTTACTGGCAGGGCAAACTTGCAGTCCCCAAGTGATGCTAGGTTGTGGCAATTTGAGGGGGGTGGGTGAGATGCAAACTGCTGGAAGAACTGCCCACCTCTCCTCCCTGAGTTGCAGCCTGCGTTTAATTTTTTTTTTTTAAAACAAATGCACCGGCTTCCATGTCACATCAACCTGTGGCCACCCTGTGATCCCAACAAGTGGTGAGGGGGCACTGGCCTTCCTGAACCTGTTTCCAAAAATGTGTCCTCCTGCCCACCCCCTGAGGAGACAAAAAAAACATCTGCAGTGTTATAGAAAACCATGGGCCCAGTCACATGATCGCCCACAGGTTTCCGCTGTGCTGGCCTCCCCGACCACATAACCAATGTTTTTCTCTTTAATACAGCCACAATTTAACACAATAAAAAGTGCAAAAGCAGCTGGGAAACACAAACGGCACTAAAGACCCATAGAACCCGGTCACACCCATGGCAGCTGCAGACTTAATCATGTGCTACCTCGGGCCCTGAACCGGAAACAAAATTAGCAACCAAAACTGCAAAAAAAACTTAATTTACAATTTACTACACTGGGTGACCACAGATATTCCCCTGCAGGCCTTCCTTGTGCACCTAACCTGCCCAGCTGTACACTAAACCATGCCACAACTGACCAGCCTGGCAGCCACGTTTTCCCCTTACAGTTCACAGAGCCTTGCTTAACCTTAGCTATCTAACTACTGGCCCTGTCTTGCACCTTATAGAGTTAACCACTGCATAAACAGATTGTTTACTTTTTCTTTATTTGTTATAAGACAAAACATTACCTAGGAAACTACTTTCCAAATACATTGTTTGCTTTGAGTTTTTTTTAGAAGGCAAAGCTTATGCATAAACAACTTCTTATTTTTTACCTTATTTAAAAAAATTACCTGAATCCTGTATAGCAGTTTAAAAGACTTACTCCGACAGTGCTTTTATCAAAGAAAATTCCCAGTAACATACCAGCTTCACAGCAAAGACAGCCATGCTGCTCAGGGGCCTGCCTCTGGCATATGTTTCTGTACCTTTCCTGACTTGATATTTAAAACTCCAACCTGCTGCCAACAGTGAAGTGCTAAGAATAAGTTGTACTAAATTCTTAGTAGAAGAGGGAAATCTGTGGTTCTGCAATACCTTATAAGCACCCCTAGGAGCCCATCATGACCCCAGCTTGGCACCTTCCCCTGGCAAATCACCTGCATTATGCGACACTACCTGATGATCTCACTGCTGACATCACAAAGCCCCTCCCTCTTCCCCCTAGCTGCTCCCTACACCTTCCCCTACCTAATTCCCTCATTTTCATCTGGGCCACTTGACAATTCAGGTTGCCTTTTAGTGGCAACTCTGTTTGTTATGTTCTTAAGTGAAGGAAGTAAGTTATAAAACTTACTGTAGAACAAGGTTTCTGGGGTTATAATATGTGTTTTAAGTATAAAACAGTTGATATCCAAACACATTGGTTTATAAGTGGAAAAATTAATTGTTGGAAGAGATCTTTTAAAGTATTCATATATTTATATGAACAGTCATGTAATAAAGAGTTAAATTAAATATTTTAATGCCATCCAGACATTTCAAAAGCATTAATTGGTTAACAGCAATTCTATGAGGTTTGCTTTGACAAATAAAATTATTTATTAGTGTGTAAATGGGGCAAACCAATTTAAAGGAAGATAAATACATTTACATACTGTATTCATACAGTAGAAAAGCATTGCAAAAATGTTCATTTTTAATATGTTAAACCTACCCCAAAAGGAAATGGGGACCATATTCCACCTACTCAAATCCTTTTTTCAATTTAGTGACTGAGTTTGAGAAGTTCAAACTAATAATCTGAGAAATATCCTAAGTTAAAATAATTCCAAAATATTTAATATAATTAAGCACCCATAACACACCTAAGTTAATAATGTCCTCTTTTAGGATCCCGGCATTTAAAGGCATTATCATTGATTGCTCCTTGTCCAGACTAAGTGGGTCAGACAAATCTAATCTGCCTTCAAACTCCATTTCTTTGTTCTATGTTTCCTTACATAATTTGTAGTTTGAAACAAGACTGAATTCCTGAATGGTTTTTAATGCTGCTTTAATTTTTCTTTAGGATTAGACAAATGAAGAAGCATGGCATCTGTATAAGCACATACGTTTAAGTGAAAAGGGCCTATAGTTATACCTTTAACTCTGGAGTTCTTATTTAAATAATATAGAAAAGGGTCCAAATAAAATTAAATGAAACTATTGATAAAAGGCAGCCAAGCTGAGTTCAACAATATATTCTAAAAGTGTATGATTAAATGCCATAGCAAAAAATTCTAGCTGTGGGTTGTGAATAGAGAATTCTGAGCCAAATAGTAAATGTAAATGTAAATTCAAATGTTTGAAGAGTAGCTACCAGAAATTCAATACTGACTATCAAATGTCTACTTGTGTCCAGGGACAGCAGAGCCACAGGGACTCTGGCAGCCCTGGAGACAGAAAAGACATTCAACAGCTTCCTAATGTGGTTGTAAGCCTGTCTGCATGACATAAAACCTATTTGTTCTCTGCAGATAAGGCATTTCATATTTTTTTGGATTCTCTGAGCCAAAATAGAAAAACATATTTTAAAATTGCAGTTCAAAAGTGAAACATGACGATAGCTGCTAACTATGTCCTTGGGCTTATCAGCCTTAGGCAAAAGGATTATTAAGGCTTGAAGAAGAGTATAGTCATAAAAACAATTAGTAAGAATATAGGCATAGACTGACTGTAAAATTAGAGCCTGTGTATCATTAAAAGTTTTATACAAATTAACAGCAGATCCATCAAGGCCAGTCAAGCTTTAAGTTACTTATTGCATCAGCTATTTCTTGTATAGTACACGGTTTAGTTAAATCTTCAGCTAAGAAGGAATCAAGTTACTGATTTTTAACCTATTCTGCTTTTACTATGGTTTGTATTTCTAGTTACACCTGTCTATTTTATGTCCATATATATTAATGTTACATCTGTATAGTTTACTGTCTATATGAATGCATACAGAGCAACTTTGTATGAAAGTTATTTTTGGACCTAAAGTTCTACTTGTTTAAAAATAAAATGTTAACTAACTCAAAATCAAAGTGAGTTGGGGAGTTAGGAATAAGGCCATAGAGATAAGTATAACAGTCTACAAATTCAGCTAGGATTTCTTTTTGGTCAGTCTTAATTGAATTGTCCTTTTCTGAGATACTGGAAGCAATATTTTAGTGATTTCCAAATGTTTAAGTTTATTAGCCAGTAGCTAACTAGGTATTTCTCCTAAATCAATAAATTTCAGTTTACATAGATGTTTTGGCAGATATGGACTGTGAGGCCATCCAGTCTGCCCACTTTTTTTCTATTTTATGTATGTGCCATAGGTCTTTACTCTGTCTCTGTCCTATCTATTGATACTCATCTGTATTGTTCCCTTATGACTATTATTTTTGTATTTATTTTAGTCTTTGGTAACCGGATAAGGCCCACTAGGCACAAGTGCCTGTTTTCAGGGGTGACCTGGGAGCACTGGGCGGTTAAGTTACTTGCTCAGAGTCACACAGTATGCAAGTAGGGGTTTTGAGAATCAAATCCAGGTCTGATCTTCTAGATGTACCACGCTCGTTCACAGCTTGTTTCTCTAACCTCTAGGCTATACTGCCAGCCCAATCCCATGCCTGTCTGAACCCCTGCAATGTGTTCATATCCACCACTTCCTGAGGTAGGCCTTTCCATGCATCCACTACCCTTAATTGACTTCCATCTAATATAGTGTTTCCTCTTGACCTGCTATTTATCTTATATTGAAACATGTTAGACTCATTCACCTTGTTAATGCCCTTAAGATGTTTGAATATTTCAATCATATCACCTCTCTCCCTCTCTCCTTTGCTATAGGGTACACATATTGAGTTCCATTAATCTGTCCTCATATGTTTTCTGATGCAGTCCCTGCACCATTTTGGTTGCCCTTCTCAGGACTGCCTCCATTTTGTTAATGTACTTGTGCAGGTGCGGTCTCCAGTACTGCACACAGTACTCCCAGATAGGGCCTAACCAGTATCCTGTAAAGAGGCATTATAACTTCTCTCTTGCAACTTGTGATACCCCTACTAATACACCCCCAAATCCCTCTAGCTTTACCTACTGCCTTAGTGGTCTGCTTGGATGATTTCAGGTGATCTGTGATGATAATGCCCAAGTGTCTTTATTCCCTTGTGATTGCCAGCAACTGCCCTCCCAACCTATAGGTAGCTTCAGGGTTTCTCTTCCCTATGTATATGATCTTGCACTTTCTTTGTATTAAACCCAAGTTGCCACTCTTCTGACTATTTTGCCAGTTTATCCAGAACTCTTCCCATTCTGCTTAGCCCATCTGGATCATCTACTCTGTTGTAGATCTTGATGTCATCTGTAAACAGATAAACCTTGCCCTCCAGTCCATCTGTAATGTCACTGATGAAGATATTGAAGAGGACTGGCCCCAGGACTGATCCTTGAGGTACCCCACTTGTGACTAGCATCTCTTCTGACTGTATACCATTTACCACCACTCTCTGTTTTCTGCCTGCTAACCAGTTTACCACACATTTGACCAACCTCTGACCCACTCTGAGCCTACCCAGCTCATTAATCAGTCTTTTATGTGGAACAGTATCAAAAGCTTTGCTGAAGTCAAGGTAGGCAACATCAACAGCAGTCTCTTGGTTCACCACTCTGATTACCCAGTCAAAGAAATCTATGAGATTAGTTTGACAGGACCTTCCTGTTTTATTCCCATGCAGATTTGGATCATGTGCTCCTATGGATTCCAGGTGTTGCACTATCCTTTCTTTAAGAAGTGCCTCCATAATCTTGCCCACTACTGAGATCAGACTGACTAGTCTGTAGTTCCCTGCCACCTCCCTGCTGTCATTCTTGAGGACTGGGATCACATGAACACTTTTCCAGTCTTCTGGGACCTTTCCTATGCTCAGAGGCTCACTAAATAGTTTTGATAATGGCTCTGCTAGTTCCTTCCATAGCTTCTTTAGTATCCTCGGATGTATGCCATCAGATCCTATTGTCTTGTCCACCCTGAGTTTAGAGATCTCTTTTATGACTCTTTCATTTATGAAGGGACTTGTGCACACCTCCCTCCCCTGTGTCTATGGTACTGTGCTGTGTGCCCTGCCCTACCTGTTGATCAGTAAATACTGAACAGACTTCTAGGAAAACATAAACTGAACTTACAAGCTCAAATGGGCAGACTGGGTGGGCCATAGGCCTTTATCTGCCGACACTGTCTATGTATCTATGTATCTATGAATCTATGTATCTATTTAGTATAGACGCTTTCCCTTGGTCCTCCTCCACATACTCCCCCTTATTCCCTTTGATCTTAGCAACACCCCCTCTGGTCTTTCTCCTTCCACTAATGTATCTATAGAAAGTCTTCTCCCCAACTTTTATTGTTTGTGCTAGTGTTTCCTCAGTTTGGGCATTTTTTGCCTGCATTACTGCCTTCCCTGTTTCCCTTAGGGAAGTTTGGTATGCTTTCCTATTTTTGTCCAACTGCATTCTCTTATATTTCCTGAAGGCCAACCTTTTGTCTCTGATCTTTTCTGCTATTGTTTTTTAGAACCAAAATTGTTTCTTTCTTCTTTTGCTCTTGCTTCTCTCCCTAACGTAATGGGGTGTTGCTTCAAGTATTGCATCCTTAATGTTTGCCCACTTTGCCTGTACCTCCTTACCTGTATTTCTTCTTGTCAGGGCTAGATTAACTCTGTTGGCCATCTAATCAAATTCAGCTCCTCAGAAGTCCCATATATTTGCCTTGGAATGGGATGATTTAATTCTAGTGGCCAAATTTAGCTATACTACGTGATGGTCACTGGCCCACAGCTGACCTTCTACCTGGACATCTGTGATCCTTTCCCCATTAGTCAGTACTAGATCAGGATAGCCCTGCCTCTTATGGGTTGTTGTACTAGTTGTTTGAGGCCCTTCTCCTGCAGGAAATCCACTATGAGGGGTTTTAAACAAGCATTAAAGATCTTTCTATGGTACCAGGCTTTCACTGGTTAGTACAGTGGGCCTGTTATTTTGTATTTACTTAAGTGTATTATGTGCTGATTTTATTATTGTGGTCTGATTATATTGTGAAGCGCCGTGATTTTTTGAAAGGTGCTATATGAAATACATGTTTTATTTATTATTATTATTATTATGTGTCTAGTTCTGGTGGATGTTCTTGCTGATATTGACCAATCTGTATCTGGCATGTTGAAGTTTCCCATTATCAGAACCTTCTCTTTAGTTGTCATGTTTTCTATATCTTTTATCAGTAATGTGTTTATGTCCTCCCCCTGGTCTTGAGGTCTGTAGACAACCCCAGTTTATATGGCTATCCCAGTTCCTGTTTCCAGGGTGACCCACTGTTCTTCTGGGTCCTTATGTGTATTCTGAATTTCTGTAGCTTTGATATTTTCATTGACATAAAGGGTTTTGTCTTTTTCTTTAGTTAAAGCAAAGCATTCATCTTTATATTTTCTTAATCCTTGTACTGTTTTTTTCTGAGTGTGATGCAATGGTTTGATTTTCTAGTAATTCTATTTTACTTAGCAGGATTTTTTCTTTGGCCTGAATTTGTTTTTTTCTGTTTTGCAGACAGCCTGATAAATTCACCCCAATGTAGTACTTACAATCATACAATACCATTTTAATGTAGCTGGCAGATTAGACTCTGTAAAATTAAGAATTAACTGATTAATGTGGTAAATATTAAACTCATCTTTTAAGAGCGGATTGTTAAGACAGCAGATAGATTGCCTGATAAATGTAGAATCTAAAGACTGTAGCATCCAAATTAGTGAATGATCCAACAGAATTCTTGTAGAAATCTTAGTATAATTTAAGACAGATAATAGAGTTTTACTAAATAAAAAAAATTATCAGTTCTTCAATAAGAATTGTGCACAAGTGAAAAAAGAATATTTTTTATAGAATTAGGATTTAATAATTTCAAAGGATCTTTTGGACTAAAGAGATTTATAAATTCCTTAAGTGACCTCTTATCAGCATTCAACCTTGGCTATCATTAGAAGATTTACCCAGGAGTGGATCTGGTGGCAAGTTCCCATCACCACCTAATATCATATGATGTCAGGAAAATTGAAATAAAACAGATGTAAGCTGCATTAAAAAGGCTACAGTGTCAGAAATGTCCATAAATAGACCCAAGAATATTTTTTGTGTTTATTAAGTAAACCCGCTACAAGAATATATCTGCCATCCTAGTTAGCAATAATTTGGGATTGTGAAAAAAAATGACTGATTTACTAAGTGGGAGGAAGAACCTTTTTTGGAAGTTGTATTACCAGCCCCAAAGCATTATCATAATCTAATTTTTTTCAGTAAACTGATTTATGAGTAAAGTAGATATGTCTGTTGAAGAAATAATGTGCTAGAGTTTAGGGAAAGAGTATGGTTTAAGACTTGCAGCCATTTTGGTTTGGAACATAATCCTTTTACATTCCACTAAGCATATTTAATGTTATTAGCCATCTTACAATAACTAAAGGCAAAAGGGTAAATGGTATCATTTCAAAGTTACTAACAGAAATGTCATCTTAAAAGAACAATGAACTGAATTAGTTCAAACCCTCTCAAAGTCATATCCCTTTGCCCCATCTTGCACAAACAAGATTATACAGTAGTTTCACACCTTAATTTACAAACTAATGTAAACAGATCTAAACAGAAGATGAAGCTAAGCTTAACCATCATGTTATAACTCCCCCCTCTCATAAAGCAAAACCCATGTAAGAACAACTATAAAAACAAACCTTAAGAGAGTGCTGGTAGCTGGATTTTTATAACTATATATGCAAGCCATAGCCTTTCTAAAGGTAAACTCTCCTGGTGACAAAGACTGACCTCCCCAAAAATCTAAGACTGTGGTAATCAGTTACAGTAGTTTCTCAGCAGCTCCAGATGACTATCAAAACCAAAATGGCAGATTAAGATGAAAATTAACAAATTTAAACTATGAACAAATGGTAAACTTGCAGTACTAAGTCAAATTAACTTCAGTATAAAATGGACAGTATTGTATTGACTGAGTGCTAAACCCCTACTAAAGTAAACAAATTTAGGGGATAAAGAACCCCATAACCATAAACAGCAATTCCTACAAATTCAGTTTTTAATAAAACATAGCCCTGCTTCCAGAGCAAGTATGCATATGGTATGAATGTTATGTGTTTATCATGTCCTCTAAAAAAAGATTCCATGACCACCAACAAGATGTGTATTTAAAACTGATGATGCCATAGAACAAAGGTAATCAACCCAAGGTGCAAATGTAAAGAATTTATCATAATATGTGGAAAATGTAGGCGCGGAGATCACCAAAAACATTGCTACAAATCCATGCTTTAGATTTTGGTCAAAATAAAAAATAAGCACTAACAAAAAATTATCGCATTCTGCAGTGGAATCCCCAAACCACACCAAAAATAGTCCTAATTCTCCTAGTAAAGAAACTAAAATGACTTTCTTCCAAAGGGCTCCAAAACATCTATTAGAGTTAAAGAAAATCTTTAAAAAAAAACACACCAGTGGAACTGATTACACATAAACTTTACATAGTATTAATAACAGTTAACTGGAAGGTGTTATTACCTCATGCAAATTTCTGCCACTAAAACACTTGAATGATTAATGAATTACACATCAAATAAAGTAATGTTTTAATTATCTCCTATTGTGTTCTAAAAATACCTGTGATTTATGAAACAGGAAAACCAAATAAAACATAAGGATTCCAATCAGAAGTGTGATAATATAACCTAGAGAGCTAAATCCAGCTGTGGGTGATCAACAGAGGAACCATAAAGATGTTTGACAGAAGCTAAAACAAAAGAGGCTCCATTTTAAAGTTTTCAGTCTCACTCTCATCAAGCCATTTAACCTGTTTCAAACAGATTTTAAATTTAAGAACATAAGCAAACCAGTTTACAAACCATACTCCACTGAAGAAAAAAGTGTGTCTTCCAGTGTACAGCAGAACAGGATCTCGTGAAGAACAGAGTCAGCTCATTTCAAATAACTCCGGGAAGAGATCAGCTAGAGATTTCCTCACCTGATCAATATAATCAAATACAAAGGTATTGCTGTTTTTAGTAATAGAAAGCCTGGCAGAGTATAGCATTTTAAATTTAATTCCGGCAATTATGAGTTTATTTATGAGGGGGTCAAATTCTCTTCTGCGGTTTCTTACCATGTATGGCATATCTTGAGTAACATAAGGTTTTCTCCCTTCCCATAAAACATCTTTAGCGAAACTCATTTTATTTAACATGTGCTGCTTATCCAAATAATTTAAAAATGTAACTATGAAAGGTCTGAGCTATTCATCAGGTCTGATGGTGGTCTTGAGGCACAGTGGGCCCTTTCAGTTATGTACATTCACCCGTTAGGTGAAGTTTCTGCCAAATTTCCAAACAGCACTTGAGCAAAATGAGTTGAGTCATGACCCTCCAGTTTTTTGGGCAGACCAAATACCGCAATTATGTCTGCTCCTGCCTTCCTCAGGTTTAGCTTCTAATTTTGATAACTTATGTCTGACCTTTGGGAGACCCAGATCAGCTCTCTCTTTCCAGGCCTTAATGGATGAGATTCCCGACTCCGTAATGCACATGCGTTTGCTTAATTCCTCCATTTTGGCTCTAATCACTTTTGAATCTTCAAGAAGTGTCATAATTTCTCCTCTCAGTGGATTTATTTTGAGGAAAATGTTTTCTTCAGTTAAGGTGGAAGAACTGGGATTAGGCATATTACCTTTCATATGAGCTTGCTTTGTTCTATTAGATCCGCCAGCTTTATCAGGTGAAAGGTGGCAAGGTTTGTTTAGGATGCACATCTTTCATATCTACTTCCATTATTTTCAAAAATATCAGTACCTTCAGTAATCTTTGGTATTTATCCAGCAGATGACAGGTACAGAAGTTATTGAAAAAATCCATTTTAGGATGAACTCAACAAATTGAAGACCGAGCACTAAGAGAAACCTCCTCACCCCACTCTAGTATTTTCTTTTTTTCTTTTCAATTGTTTAACCAGGAATGGCACACTAAGCTGAAAGCTTGTTTACAGATGCAACCTAATCATCATGTGACTCCATCTTGTGACTTTTCCTGTCAGATTCACTCACTCCCTGCTATTTATTCTTTCTCATTTTTAATAAGTAGATAGAAATACAGAAACATAGAATCTGATGGCAGATAGTGACTGCCTGGCTCACCTAGTCTGCCCATCTTTCCCTACCTACTGTATTACTGCAGATCCTACTTGATCTCAGTCACTACCCCTCTCTTGCCTTCAAAATCACATCAATCTTTATTTGCTAAAGGGGGCCTTTCCCATGATCAAGGTGCCTGTACATAAATGAAATCCATCAGCATTTACCACACTAAAATCATAAAATGTAAAATAATTCATTCATAAAAGAAGATGGTCCACACTAACCTTAAACTTCATCTCAAAATGGCAGGCTAAATAGATGTCTTCAGCTGGCCTGGTAGCATTGAGGGTAGATGTGCTGGATGCCACACCTTGCGCTGCACCAGTGACCCAGGTTCTGGAATGGACTCAGGGTTGTCAGAGACCAGCAGTGGGGTGGAGGATCGAGCGTCCCAATGGATGTTCTCCTCCACCAGGGGTGGGTAACAGGGCGTGTCCTGTGCACACTATGTTCCTGGGGCTGGTGGAAGCACTGGCTCACAGGGGCAATGGCAGCTCTCTCTGAGAGCTGGGGAAGGGAGGAAGCTCTGGCGCTTGGCAATAGCTTGTGTCAACACGTTGTCTGCCTGGACTTCTGTCCTTCATGCCAGTGTCCTCGGGGTACAAGGGGTGAAAACAGGGGAAAAAATCTCATACAACCCTGGCCCCCCAAGCAAAATGAAGCTGGGGTGGGGTGGCCTTGAATAGCCAAGGTGGATGGTGTAGGAGGGGGTATTAGGCTCCCCAAAATCCATGGGAGTTGGGCAAGTGCAAAAAAAAAAGATGTCTTGAGTTCCATCTCAAAACTTTGATGGTCAGGCAGTCTTTTATCCAACAAGGTAAAGAACTTCACAGGGTCAGGGCCATAAATACAAAGGAATGGGCCCCAGATGTTTGAAGTTACACCCTGGGAAGCTCTAGCAATCCCTCGTTGGTGGATTGGAGTGGCCAGGAGGGGCAATAGGGAGAAAGATGATCTTGCAGGTAGCAGGGTCCCTGATCATGTAGGGCTTTATAGGTCAGCAAACTGACCTTGAAGGTACTATGCCATCGCACTGTCAGCCAGTGCAGTCTGTGGAGCACCAGCATTATATGACTGGTCCTAGACATACCAGCCAAAAGTCTGGCAGCCACATTATGACCAAGTGCAGGCAACGGATATCAACCCCCGGTAGCCCTAGGTACATTGGGCATTCAGTAGTCAAGGTGAGTGTTCACAAAGATATGGACCAATGTAGGAAGCTCATCAGAAGGAACCAGGTGCTTCACTCAGCTGATATTCTGTAGGTGGTAAAAAGAGGTCTTGATAATGACTGACACCTATGATTTTATGGTCAAACTGTTCTCAAAAATAACACCCAGTTTCTGGATCTGGTCTGAGATGGTAAGCTGGACACCCCTGAGCCAAAGATCAGAGGGTTTTCCTGCCAACTCACCTGCCTACTGCTGATCAGGGTCCACCACCAACACCTCAGCCTTATCTGGATTCATCTTTAGCCAATTAGCACTCATCCAGTGTTGGATCTCAGACAGACAGTTGTTAAACACCAAGAGAACATCTCCCTGTTCAGGGAAAAGGAAAAGTACAGCGGTGTATCATCTGCATGGCAGTGAAAACTCAGACCGTACAACCTAATAATGTCCCCCAATGGCAGCATATACACAGCAAACAACATGTGTGCCAAAATGCAGCACCCTGCATTATAGGGATAGTGGATCAGATAAATAAATTCCTGGGATCACTCTCTGTGTCCTATCCTAGAGATAAGACCAAAAACACCTGAGGATGGTACCCGACAGTCCACAGATGAACCACAGGTGCTTCAATAGCACACCATGATCCACCATGTCAAATGCTTCCAAGAGATCAAGGACGACCAAGATGGAAAGGGTCCTCTGATCTCTCACTATTAGGAGATCATTAAGCACCCAAACAAGGGCCGTAACAGTGCTACATCTCTTCCTAAATCCAGACTAGAGGGAATCATAGACATTGTGGATAGACAAATGATCATCCATCTGCAGCGCAACCACCTTTTTAATAACCATACCCACAAAGGGCAGGTTGGAGACCAGTCTGTAGGTAATGAGATTTTTGGGATCAAGGGATGTTTTTTTCAGGAGTGATCATACAACCATCTCCTTTAGGGGATCTGGAAAAATCTCCCTCTCAAATGATTGCCAGACTATCTCAGCTAGAACCAGGCCAATTACCTCAACACGTCCCACAAGGAGACATGTTGGGCCTAAGTCAAAAGTACAGCTGGTTGGCCACAGAGTCTAAATAATCCTCACAATGTCCATGATGTCAGGTCAGCTAAATTTATACCAGACAAACTGGGTGCTCGCAACCTCCCACCAACCTCCATTGCACCCCATAGAGGGGGATGGATGAATACCAGATCTGACCAGACCAACCATATCTGCAAAAAATCAAGCAAACTCATAACATCTTTCTTGTGACAATGCTTCACCAGACTGCAGACAGATTAGATAGCACAATCTGTCTACAGTCTGGAAGAGATGAGCTGCTCAAATCTGCACAGCGGCAATCTTCCTGGAGTGGAATTCTGCTATCTTAAGGGTGATTGTTGATTCATAGACAACATAATGAGGTAGCCTGTGATATTGATGCTGGGAAAAGGGTGCCTACAATAACGGTGACCCCTTCCCAAGCACATTACAAGGATGGCCACAGTCAGATAGGGTGGCTGGATAGGGGGGTGGGCGAGTATAGCAACAGGATGTTGCTATATGTATGAGCATGGGGGGAAGGACATGCAAAGCTAGGGGTGGGAAGGGATGTGAGGGGTTGTGCAGCAGTGGGTTGCAGAGTCGACCCCATGGCTTGGTAGGTCAGCTGCTGGCATCTGTCCATGGGATACTGGGTTTGGGTCCGGGTGCTGGTACGTTTATTTTGTGCCCAGCCTGAACCTTTTTTTTTTTATGTTGTCACCCCCACACACATGCACCTCCCTGGAGTTGAAAATCATTTAGTATGGGGGTACGAGTGGTGAAGCCCCCTGCGTGAGGGGTTGGGGGACAGCCCTCCCCCACAGAAAACATTAAAACGTAAGAGCCCATCACTGTTTTCCTGTGTGCTGGGGTGTCACAGTGTCAAAAATAAAATGTTACCACTGTGACTTTGTGATAATGGTAATCGACTTTAGGCTTTCGTCGTCATCACATAGAACCCATAATGATTCATCAGTTTAAGCTTGTCACCCTCCAATCCTTACTACTAAAGTTCCTTTATGTCTGTTTCTTGCATTCTTAAAAACTGCTACCATGTTTTCCCCCAGTACCTCTGTTGGAAGGGTATTCCAGGCATCCACCACTCTTTCTGTGAAGTACTGCCTCACATCTCCCAAGAGTCTACCACCCTGCAGCTTCATAGCATGATCCCTTTTTCTAGAACATCTTTTTGTCTGACAAATTCTTCCCTCTTATACCTTATTTATATGCATGAGGTATTTGAAAGTCTCAATCATACCCCCATCTCCTTCCTTTCCTCCAAGGTTTAAACAGAGAGGTCATTCAGCCTCTCCTTATAGGACTTTTTATTCAGACCCTGTACCATTTTAGTTGCCTTCCCATGGACTGCCTCCACTTCTCTATGTCCTTCTGAAGATGAGGTCTTCAGAACTGGACACAGTACTCCAGATGATGTCTCAACAGTGATCTATACAGCGGTAACTCCTCTTCCTATGCACACCAACAACTCACTAGCTCTACTAGTCCCATGGTGGCAGGCTCAGTATCCTTCTATGGCTCCAACAGAGAACTACACTAATACTGGGGGTTTTATACTGAAAATGAGTTTATACTAATACTGGGGGAGAAAATAACTAGCGTCTTCTCACAAACTTCTCTACTATGCTCTCACACCTTCTTTTCCCTTCTCCACAGTCCTCAGCATGTTTTAAGTCCACCAGTGTTCTCCCGTCCCAGCAATGATGCTTCACAATTCACATTACCCCATCCTTAGGCAATTTACATCTTCATTAGCATACCCAGTTAGAATATCGCTAGAATTATAGTTCCACACAGAACACCACAGTATATACAGCTCTACTACAGACAACGATAGGGGATTAACAGCACTATGTAGTAAGTGCTACCCAGGTCACTGTTCATGGTGCTAGCACAGACTACAAGTGGATAGGAAATCTGGACTCTGGCCAAGCTGCTCCCATGGTGTGGAGTGCTAATGCAAGAGCAGCTCAGCTGGCATGGTGCTGTAGACCAGGATTCTAATCCTTGTCTTGTGAATTTTATTTTTTCCCCATAATCCAACTCTTACTTGGAGTTTATTATTTTAAGTATGGGGTGGAAGGATGCAGAGACCTATAGTTTAAGTGCAGGGGCGATTGCAAACCAGACTTGCAATTGCTACTTGTGGTTCTTTCTTTGCTACCGGCATTTGTTCCTGCCACTTTTCTGATCAGCGCTGTATGGACAGCTCTGTTATTAACAGCGATGTATCTGCAATTGATTTTTGGACGTTCATTAGTCTCTCTCAAGCTGGAGCTAGCAGTCTTCTAGCTGAGGTCTTCCTGTCACAAGGCAGTCCACCTTCTGCTTCCAGCTCCCACCAATGTTCCAGTTTGGTTGTCTCTCCAGCTTTACCTTTTTTCCAATAACTGCCATAAAATATTTTTTCAAACAACTGCTGCTTCCAACAAATGCCATCCACTGTGCCAGGGATGCCAGGGGGTACCAAAAATCTCAGACAATGCCACCAATTTAGGATCAATCTCCCTAGTCTGTTGTATATGGGACAGAGATGTCATTCATACCTCTCAACTGTCCCTGATTTTCAGGGATGTCCCTGATTTTGCCTCAAATTTTTCGTCTGTCCCTCGTAAAATTTGTGTTCTTGTGACAGAACAGTGAGCATTAAAAGCACAAAATAATGTCAAACATTAAAGTAACAGACTTGTTATTCTTCAGAAAATGCATCTTAACACAAATCCTTTTATTCCATCAGCTTTCTGAGTAAATAGTACCAGATTTTAAGATGTGTCCCTGATTTGGTGTCTTTGTCCCTGATTTTTTTAAGCCTCATCCCTGATTCTTGAGACAAGAGGTTGAGAGGTATGATGTCATTCAGGGAAGGGCCCACAAAAACACATGAAAAATACTTACTTGATCTCTCAAGCCTCAGCTTACCTCAAGGGCTCCCTGACATGTGGCAGTACTAGGCAGACCTGCAAAGGAAGAGGTTAGCAGAACATGGATGTAGAACAAATTCAATGTCCAAATGGGGCTTTATAAAACACAACCTGATCCTTTTTTTCCTCCTACTGTGAACTCACAAAACCAGTTGGCATCTTTGTGGATTCCACGTTACACTTCCCAAATGGCACGGCTCCTTTATTTCACTTTTTTCACCACAGGGTGAAACAGTCTGTTATCATGGTTTTGATTCAACCCTCATGGGATACTTTTACAGGCACATTAATGGCCCTGATGGAAGCACTGGATACTTTAAGAATCCACTAACACTGGCCACTGAGGGGTGGGAAGAATGTCCCAGCAGCTCCTAGTCCATTTTTTTTCCATTTTGCATAACCTCGGTGGTCTTCAAGTTCCCACACTGACAGTGGAGCAACACTACTGGATCCTGTCATTTATGTATGAATAGACCCTGACTTCCCACAAAGTCTACTATTGTACATGTTTCCTTATAGAGTTTCCCTTTTGGAACAGTGACATTTTGTCCACTTGGCCATAATGTCTGGTGCTTACTGGCACTACACAGACCTTTGAGGCAATCTAACCCACACTTTAAACACTTAGATAAATTCCTACTTTCTGACAGGAATTTGGCAATTTGAAAGTTACTGTTCCTTACTTGGGGAAAGAGGATGCCAAACTAGTCAGATTAAGTGTAAATCACAGTGAACATCACCAAGATCCATTGCCCACAGAACGTCCTGGCACCAACTTCCTCTCAGACAGACATCCACTTCTTTCTTTAAATGTCTTTTTTCTCTTTCTGGGGAGGGTCATGCATCTTTCAAGGCTATTCAAGGACAGCCACTAAGAATGAGTACTTTGTTTCTCAATGCTAGGTTATATCATGAAATTTCAGGAGAGCAGGAGATGGTGCAGTATGCCATAGGAACATTGTGCACCAGCTCTAAGATTCACTAGCCCCTGCCCCTTAATGAAGACCATTGAGACCTCCCCTTTGGAATGCCAACTCAAACCAGCTGAACCAGTTGTCCAATGCCATAGAAACCCATCATAAAAGAAGAGTCATAAGACTGTCTTAAAGTTACATAGCTCCTAAGGAAGGGAGTTTACAAATGGAAGACCAAACCAATCAGTGAGCAGCTTTAACAATGCTGAAGACATCCCGATAGCCATGTGCTGCACTGAAGCCAGTAGATGTGAGATGCTTTGAAGGGCAGAGTCTAAACATTGCACCTTTTTTCTTTTGTAATTTTTTATAATTTCTGTCAAAAGCTACCTAAGCATCAGGGCCTGGAATTTCAAAGACCTGTGAAACTGGTATAGGTACAAGAAAACCTTTTTTGATCTCATTTGTCGAGGGGGGTAAGCCATAAAAAGAGAGGTAGGTGGAAAATAAATAATTTTCTTTTCATTAATAATGACATCCTATCACAGGCCAAAAATAATTATAAAGAATTTTCTAGACTTCAACAATCCTTCAGACTCATCTTGGGCCAATAACTAGGAAGGTTTGAAGTACATTCTCAGAGGTTTTTAGATCAGTACTTCCTCAGGCTTAAAAACAAACAGAAAAATAAATCTGAATAAATTTTGAGAAACATTAAAGCGGTAAAGGAGAAGTTACCATCCACAACCACTGAAGAAGTATAGGCAAAGCGGTCTACCCTTAAACCTGAATATTACAAACTAATTGTGGGAGACTGATATCACCATATGGAAATCTAAACTCAACAATATAGATTCTGGCCCTAACGCTTCCAAAATGTTTGCCATAAGGCTTAAGCACAACAGTTGTGCCACAAGATTCTTTTCGATTAGTGACTTAAACAGCAATAGACTATAATGGGGGATACGAAATTTAATGACATTTTGTTTCAATTTTACAAGAATCTGTATGACGTAACAGATCCCTCCTCTCCAAGTGATTTAGGCACCTTTTGATCTGGTTAGAATATTCCTAGTGTTCAGGAGGATCTCAAAAAGTCTGTCATGCAAGATATCAATCTTCTGGAAATTAGAGATGCGATTAATAAGCTGAAAATTAACAAGGCCCCAGGACCAGATGTGTATCCAATCAACTTGTACCATAAACTAATATATGAAGTTGCTCCCCTTTTGTTGGGTTTGTGTAAGGAAGCCTTCAACAAAGGTCAACTGCCTCCTATTATGACTCAGGACCTCATCAAACTGATCTGTATGGCAGATAAGGATTCAAATGATTGCAAGAATTATAGACCAAAAACCCTAATCAATATTAATACTAAAATACTGGCAAAGCCATTAGGAGAAAAGTTGGAGAAAGTTATTCCACTATTAATTGAAAACAAGCAAACAGGCTTCATTTAGGGCAAACTAGTTACTGACAATACCAGGAAACTGTTCTATCTGATGGAAGGAGCTAATAAGTTAAAATCAGCAGTGGGTCTATTCTCATTGGATGCAGAAAAGGCATTTGATAGGGTTCTGTGGTCTCACTTGTTTGAGATTTTGAAACTTTATGGCTTCCCAGTGGACTTTATAAGATGGGTGCAACTACAATACAACCCCCCTTCCCCGCTGCCTCAGTTATTATAAACAGGATCACACCCCAGTTCTTCTATTTAAAAAGAGGCATGAGGCAGGGTTGTCCCATCTCCCCTTTACTCTTTAACTTGAGCTTAGATCCCTTGATAAGAAAACTCTTTGCAGACAAAGATACTAGTGGTATTGAGTTCTGTGGCAATGAATTCACACTCGCAGATTATGCTAATGATACATTACTTTCGGTCACTGATCCAGGTGTCTCCTTCAGGAAAATATTGAAGATTATCTCTGTCTTTGGCTCTTTTTCTGGGTTCAAATTGAATAAAGATCACTCATCTTTTCTACCCCTAAATCATTACTGTAATAAGCAGGAAATCCTAGACATTGGCCTAAACTGGGACTCTGAAAAACATGACTACCTAGGAATTAAAGTATTTATTTATTGTATTGTGTTGACCTGGTAAGCCCACTTTTTCAGGGGCAACTGGGGGGAGGTGGATACAGATGGTAAGCAACTGAAATTGAACCAGATTAAACTGTTGGTGGTATTTTTTTTTTTAGTGAATGAGAGAAATTTGGCCAGAACACTGGGGAAATTCCCCTACTGCATTGCTGTCAGTAGGGGGAACCTTGGCCGTCAGTGTTGCAATGGCCAGTCTGCCTGGGATGTTGGAGGAGATGGATGTAGCAAGTACAGGAGAGCGGGCCTCCTCTCCTGTACTACCAGTGCCAGAGGCTGTTGAGGAAGCTTGTTCAGTGGCTGATGTTGTAGAACTTAGTATTCTTGCTAATTCGAATTCTCCTGTAATGTCTCATCCTGTGTGTGACTTTGTACTCCCTTCTGGTGGAAACAGAGCCTGCTTACTTGCTGCACAATCCCAATTGTTGAAACAAATGGACTTACTTGATCGGGAACTCGCTGCTTTTCCTGACGTTGCTGGGCCCCCTGCTTCGGCTTCTCATGTTTCCAGTCGGATGACTATTGCGGCTGGACCGGATGATTGTGATGCACCTCTGAATGTGGTCTTTCCGCTGCCTACCATGGAGCTCCCATCTGTTTCCAGGGCCAGCAGTTTGTCGGATTCAGTTCCCGAGTGCCTAAAGCCCCTCTCGTCTTGTCTCCCTTCTGGCCCTCTGCCTCATGACAGCGCCCATGTAGCTCCTTTATCAGCACCAGGAGCTGCTGCTGGCGGTACAGTGTTTTCTTTCACCTCTCAAGTTCAGTGGCCTGGCTGGGGTAAATTGCCAGGAGTTCCCACTACTACTTTATCAGAAGGGACTTGTATTTTGCAGCCTGCGGTCTTGCCGGATGGGTCAGCTTGGTCTCCTGAACGAGCTTTACAGAGTGCCGGTTGGGAACAGTTGGAAGGCAGGTTCTGGTTGCCTGATTCACCAGATCCTTCATATATTACCATGCTGAAGAATGCTGCAGCACCGGTGGCCACCACACCTTCTACTCCTATGAGCTCCATCTTGCCCCGGGGTAATGCCTCTTCTCCTTGTGTTATGGAATCTGAAACTGTTATTTGTACTACTGATGGGGGTATTTTTGAACCTGTTGTTTCTGTATCTACTGAAGGTGTTTCTGTTAGTTCCTCTAGTTTGAGGTGTCCTGCTTCTAACTCGGCCTCACCAGCTCAAGCAGTGGTGGTAGACACTGACCCAGAGGTACTGGTTTGCTTGGGTCCAGACCCTGCTTTGTTGCATGGTACTGGTAATAAATCTGGTACATTGGTGGGCTTTAAGCTCACTGATTTATTCCAAAATAAGGGTGAGCCTGCCCCTAGATGCAATGCTGTGCGCTTCTTACATAAAGGGGGGTTGGAAAATCCCCCGGACAGGCTTTATGTTGCAAAAACTTTGCTTTAAGGTTCTATACATTTTTTTTTCCTCAGAAATTTTTGCCCTGATTGGTTTAGGGAATGCTAACTATGATGTTAGCTTTAAAAATGTCTCTAGTTTGGATCATTTCTGGGCTCAGTACGCTACTTGTAAAAATTCTCCTATTTGGTATCCCTTTCATGTTCTTCCTTTGACCAAACCTACAGTTAAGAATATTACTATCATGTGACATTCTTGACTTCCGGTGGTGTGGCTGCACGCTATTCTGAGTGATTCTCAGAAGGAGCAGGGCATTGTTGTGCTTTCTTTCTACCTGGAGCAGGTATGCCATTGTTGCCTGGTTTGTATTCTCCTGGTAGAAAAGAACCATTTGGGTTTTAATTACATCGCCTTTCCAGTCCATCTAGTGCCGCAGTTAAAAACAGCAGTAAAGACTTTGGCTGAGCCTGCCTCAGTGGCTGTGGGCTTGGAGTCCAGGCAGTGGCAGAGCCCGCCCCAGCCACGGAGAGAAGGGCTACAGCCTTCGGACGCTTGTGTGGCTGAAGCCTGAGCTGCTGAGAAACTGAGAAACCTGATATTCCAAATAAGGAATGTGCACTTTTTTTTCTGTGAATGTCAGATTGTGTTTTCATTTTTTTTCCGTGTTTTATTGAACTATCCTAGTTATCATACTAGGGCTTCGTTTTAGCCTAACTATACTGACCTGTCCTCGCTTTTTTGGTTTGGTCATTTGTGCGCACTGAGATTTTATCTTTATTTTATTTTATTTTATTTTATATATTCTAAATTTAGAATTGTTAACTTCATATGTTTATATTATTGTCTCGGCTGCTGGGCTGTAACCAATCAAACAATTGAGCAATTGAGCCCTCAGAATAGTACTTAGAGAGTCCATTCAGTCGACTGACTTACTGATCAATTTGACCTAATTGACCTACCCCTCTTCCTTATTGCTAACCTGTTTTCTCCACCTTAATTATCAATACACCCCTTAGCATGGTGTAGTTTGGTAGAGAAATGGTAGAGAACAGCCACTAAAATAGCCGCTAAAACCTAAGCCTTCCTGTCAAGTTTGCACGTAAATGCTTTCTTGCCGCTGCTTAGACGTTTTTCGGTTTTGGGTCTTGTTTCCCATTCCGGTAAAAGAAATTTACAATTCTTTGACAGTTAGAGATTTTTAGAATTGACATCTCTTCTGAACTAAAGCATGAGCAGGAAACCCAGAACATAAAGATTTATGTTTTTACCTTTGGGTTAGTCTAAATCAGAAGTTAGTTTTCCTTAATTTTATTTAGTTTTGTTTTGCCACGATAACCAAGAGAGTCATAATATTGATATTGATAATGTTACATTTATTTTAAGTATCCCCTTGGCAATAATCAGTTTTTAACAGCAGTTTAGGGAAAGAGAGATAGGAGTGGGGTGGGGGGGGTACTTTCTCCTATAAATCTCTGCATTGTACCTTCTTTTTGTGTATTTCAGCGAAAGCAGATAGCGAGGTGGTGGCGGTGGAAAACTACTAAATAAGTTACTCCCCCTGGACGAGATGATATCTGTGCCATATCTGTGCCATAATTTGGTTGCCACATTGAGGAAATAGTGGATCTGTGCCTTTTCTTAGGAGTCGGGCAATTGAGACCAGCAATACAACCTTAATAACAGTTACTACTGGACTCTCTGTCAGACCTCTGTCGGACCCCTTGGTTATCCCACATTCAATTACGAGACTTAGGAACTGTCCCTGGAATCAGTGCTTGGTACAGCTTTTTGCTCCAATGACCATCTCTACTCTGGCTTAGACTGATTTCACTATGGGAACTTTTGGCTGCCCGTGATGGAAATAGAACTAAAGTGGCGAAGTGATGAAGTATTCCAGCTTTATCCCTTGAATTCTCTATATCAGCTCTGCTAATTTGAACAATTATTTTCAAACTTACAACTTATAATTTGTACTTTAGTGTTGAAACTGCATTACAGTATTATTTGCATTACCTCTTGTAGTTTGGTCTGCCTTGTAACTTGTAAAAACTCTGTTATCCCTCTTTACCTTTGTATTTATATTGAAGCCTACTTTTAAAATGGTTGTTACTAGAAGTGGAAAGGGCAGTGTTTTAAATCAAGCCTCAGAAGAAGCCCTTTGTTCCAGCTCAGTTATTGAAATATTAGAGACTCAGGGTGACCCTGTTGGAGATATCTCTTGCACGCATATCAAGGAAAATAGAAGGGGCAAAGGAGAATATAAAAATAAATGTAAAAATAAAAATAATACTCCTAACACTCTCAACAACCCAAATAAACAGAAGGAGAATCTATACGTGGAAAATGCTAACTTGGAGAGAGGGTTCAAAATCCCCCCCCCCCTGTAAACGTTTCAGAGAATAATAAACAACTCAAAATTACAGATTTTTGGAGTAACAAAGGGAAGGGGAAGGGTCCAAACTTCAGTTCAACCCCTATTCTGGCAGCAACAGATTTAACCAATCATTTAAATGGATTGGGCAATCACCCTGAAACTTTGTTTAAAAACTCTCCTAGAAAAGACTGGAGAACGTCTACTCAGTTTGCCGATTCCATTTCCTATGATCAATATGCATGGGATACATACAAGTCTAATTCAGAGGAGTTAGAGAGGTCTGAAGGTCTGGAAATGAGATTTTCACCTACTTCAGACATGTCCAGTCCTACCGATCCAGAGATACTTGCATCACCTAGACTTCTCCTCAGAACCATAGGATTACCAACAGAGCAGGATCAGTTTAAACATAGTTACAACTATTTAGCCTCAGATCCCAATAGAAAGCTAGGAGAACAGATGGATTTAAAAACTATAATTAAAGATCTGAGTGTCACTATCGAGGGATTAAAGAAGATGGATATAACCCATAAAATGGATAAGGAAATGGAAGGGAAGTATAAGGCACTGAGGCCTAAGACTCCCCAGGAAACAGATCTTAACACTGATGAATGCAATGTATTGATAAATCATATCTGGTAGCTACCTCCACAATCTTGAAGCAGACTCTAGAGATTTTAAAGAACAGATACTCTGCTGACATAGTCATATTGGAAAATATTAATATTCTTAAAAATGAGATATATAACATAAGAGCAGACATTCTTCATAACAGAGTACTTCTGGACAGAATCTTGAACAGCAGTAAAAATACCCTCTGAGTCTGTATCTGTGGAACTGAATTCTGACCATAGATAAGGCAAATATAGGCATACAGGTACACCTTCCCCACCCTACAATAAAATAAAATATGAATGCTATATAATGAACTCAGATCCAGAAAACAGGATTATGATGAATCGGATAGACAAACACAGAACCAACAAAAAGAACCAAAATAAATAAAAACAAAAAGGGAAATCTTTATTTAGTAAAAAAGTCTGGAAAAACCAACTGTACAGGAAACAAGGAGGGTCAGGACCCAAATAAAACTCAAAACAGGGAAAAAAGGTAAATAATTAGCTAGCGCAGGAGATGAATCTCCACCAATTGGTACCTATAAAGAAATATCTTATGATGCAATAGTAAGTGAGGAGTCATTGACTGTTTTTCAGAGGGAGACTGAGACCCCGGGTCATTCACTCACCAAAGATGATTCCATTAATAAGATTCCAGCAAAGGTTACAGGGATGTCTCCTGTTTTAAAGAAATGTGGGAGCACTGAATTTTTGACTGAAATCTATAATGTAGCTATATTAGAGAATGAAACAGAGAGTTCACTACTTGCCTGGGTACTTAACTTGCTTGAACTATCCCAGCTGGAGTTAGAAAAGGAAGTTTCTGTTTTCAGATCACTGAATCCTCATTACAGGAAAACTGTACTGCTTTATTGCACATCCATGAGGACTGCCCATTTCATCTTAGAAAAGGCATTACTCTTAAGGGAAAGGGCTATGGTATCACATTCCCAATGTTAGTTCCAAGATTTTCCCTGAGTCCCTTAGCAGCAAGGAATATAGTCCTTATGAGCAGTCCTCTTCCGGATGAAATGTTCAAAGCAGTTCATGAACCTCAGAGGGAAATCTTGGGAGTGATTAAAGAACACATCGAAACCAGAAAAGTCATGGCTAGGGAGAACAATTGTAGTGTTTGGGTGGAAATTTATGGATAAGAATGCTAGACGAAAGGTAATAGGGGACCTCTTTTACTTAAGCATTAGATTTACGTATTTCTTGGAACATGGTAGACTCTATTAATATACAAGATTACACAGGTCTTTCATCCCAGATTGACATCACCTTCAAAAATGCTAACTTACCTAATAAAATATTGTCATTGGCAGGCAAATTGGACCCATTGGGAATCCATATAGTGAACACAACAGAGCTGGATCCAGATACCCAAGGCCGCATCCATATGATGGGAGTACAGGAGCCTACTTCAGTTCAGGAGTCTCTGTTAATAAACTTTGAAAATTTTGAAGACCCAAACACTTATGCGCCATTGCTGACCATGATCTCCCCCTGACACTGGCAATCCTGGTGGGATTCTGGTAAGCCAACATCTGAAAAGCCAAACACTGGGATGGTAGTCCATACAGAGAAAAAAAGGAACATGATGGATGACCTATCTATTCTCTCCTGGAATATTGAGGGCAAACATCTTAAAATAACAGACCCTGAGGTTCTGGATTTTCTTGAGTCCTATGACATAATAGAGATTCAGGAAACAGGGTGCACAGAAGAGTCTACTCCCGGACTGGCTGGTTATACAGCTATAACTTCATCAGCCTCCAGAGACACAAAATTTGGTAGGCTTAAAGGGGGAGTTACCTTTTTTTATCAAAACACAGCTAGATCTAGGAATTACCAGAATAGCTACAAATCTAGAGGGAATTCTGATTCTACAAATTCATACAGGCTTAGAGAAAGCTATTCTGTGTAATATATATTTTTCCCCCAGATTTAGACATTCTGAAACAGCAGATACATTTATTCAGAATTTGAAAACTTTGCTGGATGATCTGTCGGACAGCTATGCAGACTGCCCTATAATCATTATGGGAGACTTCAATGCTAGAGTTTTTTCCTGTCTCGTGGAAGATGATTATACCGATTTTAGCAATCTACTTCCTTTGGCCAATGTTAATATCTCCCATAAAAGGTCCTCACAGGATCTGGCACTTAACCCCAGAGGCAGGACCCTCTTGGATGTTTTTGCATCCAGGAATTACTGTCTCTTAAATGGAAGAACTCAGGGTGATATGTTGGGGTCTTCACTTTTAGAGGCCCAATGGGTTCTTCTACTCCAGACCTAATCTGGACTAACCTAGAGGCAACCTACATGGTACAGAAATTAGAGGTTAAGGACAGATTGGAATCTGCCCACTGTCCCATTGTTCTTACTTTGAGTTGTCCCCTAGGAACAAATAGAAAAACGGGTTACCTGGAGGACAACCTGGAGATTATTAATGAGAAAAGAATAATCTGGGGACCTCTACATCATACAAACGTTGAGTCTATTTTAAATACTGGAGAAGTGTGTTACATACATGACTCCATTATGAACTAACATGACTCAAGTATTATCCTAGTAAGTTGGGAAAGGATATCTATGATAATGAAACCATGGTGCAAGAAAAAATACCTTCTCGTAAACAGATATATAAAAAGTCTTGGTTTAATGCAGATTGCCTACAGGCTAAAAAATCTTTTGGCAGAATACTGAGGGCTCATAAAAATAAAAGAAATAAAACTACAGCAGACTTTAAGATACTTAAGACAGAAAGAGAAAAGTATAAGCTATCTTTAGAAAGGGCAAAAGAAAAACATTCTCATGGACTCTGGGAAAACTCAGACAGACCCGTATTGAATAGAGATGGTAGAGGCTTCTGGAAACTGGTATCTCAGGGTTACAACAAATATTCAAATAGACTAGAAGCCTATATTACACCAGAAGCCTGACTCTCTATTTCAGAGCTCTATTTTCTCAGTCTGAACAAGAGATGACGATAGCCCAAGAGCCAGGGAGAAACATTTTATCCTCGCTCCATCTTCATTACAGAAGAAGATATTCTCCTGGCATTATCATCTTGAAATCCAATA
Organism: Neoceratodus forsteri; assembly: GCA_016271365.2. Lineage (NCBI taxonomy): Eukaryota > Metazoa > Chordata > Ceratodontiformes > Ceratodontidae > Neoceratodus > Neoceratodus forsteri. The sequence continues at coordinate 58,181,738 of CM057449.1, read as the reverse complement.
TGGCTCCAGGACCTGACGGTATTCTGGGAGACCTATATAAATCATTTCCCAACTGGTGGTGTCCGCTTTTTATATTATTTAATGGACTTATAAGGACTTCTTTGTCCCAAAGTTGGCTAGGTAGTCATTTTTCCTATATTCAAAAAGGAGGATCCTTATAACCCAAAAATGTATAGACCGATCAGCCTTATAGACATTTCTCAGAAGATCTTTACAAGGATAATTCTCGGAAGATTAATAGACTGGGCTGAAGCAAACTCAATCCTGAATGAGGCACAAAACAGCTTCAGGAAGAATAGGTCCACAATACAGCACTGCTATGTTTTGTATCATTTGATTTGGAAATACACCAAAATTAGAAAAACAAATCTTTACTGCTGTTTTGTGGACTTCTCTTCAGCTTTGGATAACATCAGCAGGAAAATTCTTTGGACAACACTTAAGGTATTAGGGCTGGAAAGTTCCCTGCTGGATGTCATCGTTAGACTACACGAAAATACTTGGGCTACAGTCCAATATGATCAGTATGGACATCTGACTGAGAAATTCTTTATGAACACAGGGGTTAGACAAGGATGTATTTTGGCACCCACTTTATTAAATATATATATAAACATAATTTTTGAAAATATTTCTATCCCCGACTTCCATGCCTCCAAGGTAGATTGCACTAGGATTGACTGTCTTGCATATGCCTACGACTTGGTTCTGCTGTCAACTTCTATTTTAGGACTTAAAAGGAAATTGATAAAGTTTGAATCCTTATGTGTACAGTACAAACTAAGAATTAACCATGGTAAAACCAAAGTAGTGGCGTTTGGAAATCAGAGAAAAAACATCACTAGCTTTAAGATAGATGGGGTAAACATAGACAGGACAAAATATGATTACTTAGGAGTTTGATTTTCCTACAATCTCTCTTGGCATCAACATATGGAGATAACACAAAATAAAATGAGATCGTCAGGGAATGCTCTAAAAATATTTAACAATAAAATGAGAAAAACTTCAGTTAAAGGAATCATGAATGTACTCAATGCTAAAATAAGATCAAGTATGTTATATGCTTGTGAAACATGGGGATATGCACAGATTGGAAGGCTACAAACCATTCTAAACAACCTGTACAGATATATTCTCATGTTACCACAAGGGACACCAAAATGTATTCTAGCATTGGAATTAGGACAGCGCACCCTACTCTCCCTTATACAGGAGCAAAAAATTATATTCACACTCAAACATCTTTTGTTGCCCGAAAGTAGATACCCCAGAATGTGTCTTGAAGAAAGCATAAAAATGGCCAATTTGGGATTTATTCATCCCAGTATTTGGTTTATCAAGGAGGTTATGATGCCAGCTGGCCAGGGACATTTATTACATGAAGTATACTACAGACCTCTACTAGAAATTAAACAGGATGTTAAAATCAGACTGGGAGCATTGGATGAGAACCTCCTGCTTACTCAGCTCTCCACGCTCAAACTCCATGATTATTACAAAACAATCAAATTACCTGCAGTTTTGAGTTATATCTTTCTATGATCACAGACTTTAGATTAAGGAGGATCTATACCAAATTTAGAACCAAGTGTTATACAGCAAACTATGTGCAGTATAGATATAAGGAAAAGGCCTTACCCTCCCCATTTTGTAAATGCGGTTCAGAATCAATAGATGACTTACAACATGTTGTACTATTATGTCCCTTTTATGAAGCATCCAGAAAGAAATGGTTGGTGAACTTTGGAGGTCTCAGTCTCCCCACTCCAATATGTTGATTATCTCTTCAAAACTAAAGATAAAAAATCACTGAATTGTTGGCAAAGTTTCTTTTAACCACACATCTGTAAAGAATGGCTCATATTATTATGAAACTCTCCTATCATGATCTAAATAATAGACAGTTTTTATCCTTTATTATGCTATTTTTTGCTTTGGTGCTATATGATGGGTGTATGTTAGACCCATAACTGTAGTTATAACCTTTTTACAATCTGTATTATATGTGATAAGTACAAAATTTTACATTGTATACGGCTTAGTGCTGATCAATAAAATTGTTACTTAATATCATGTTTAAAAATGAAGGGGTCAATGTTGAAGACATCTTGTTTTGTCTCAGACAGCATTGTGAGGTTTTGAATAAATCCGCTCTTACTTTAGATAGTGATCAGATTTGGGATGGTGGGTGGAGGGTTCAGGTTATTTTCTACCGACTCTGGCCCCAATCACTTGCCTAGTTTTTTTTTTCTTGGGAAGGATAAGGGGTTAATTTTTGTATGCATGGCAGCCCAGATCTTGCTTTAAGTGTGGCTTTAGGGCCCACTTCAGCTCAGCTTGAGATACACTTAAATGTAGCCATTGTTTAGATTTTGGTCATAATTCTAGTGCTTGTTTGAACCTTTTCAAGTGTAATCTCAGTTAACACACTGGTCATGCTTATGGTCGCTGTCCTTGGGCCTCGCATAATCGGGATAATTGTCCCTCTCATGAAGGCCTTATTAATCTTGCACAGCAGCAGCAGGCTAAAAAGACTGCTGAGCATCATTTACGAGTTGGCCTTGTAGCCTCACCCCCTCTCCAACATAACATTACCCAAGGGACAGAGGATGTGGAGGCCTCCACTTTGGCCCATCAGAATGTGGTTCAGTTGCAAGAGCCAGTTACTATCGTGGTATCAGAGGGCCCTATTTTGGCTGATTCTGTCTCTACTGAACTTGAGGTTATGCCTCCCCCTTCCCCGCCTTTGCCTCAGACTCTGTTCCGGAGCCATCTACCTTTATTACTGTTCAGAAAAAAAGGACTAGGAGGGGGCTGATTGTTTCTGGTAGGGGTAAGGTTCCTGGATCTTGGTCCTGGACATCTGGTAATAAATTTGCTGTTTTGGCTTCTGATGTTACTGATAGGAATTCTGTTGATGATGACACTGATACTTCCTCACTTGTTTCTAATACGGATACGGAAGAGGGTGGGGAAGTAGATCCCATTGCTAAAAGGAATAGACAGTGTCGATGGAGTAAGTCACCTTAACTCTTCCCTATGGATTCCTTGTCAGTCCTCTCTTTTAATGTTAATAGTATCAAGGGAGAAAGGAAGCTTGGAGGTGTTATGCTATCTTTACAGGATATGTGTGACATTAACTGTTTGGTTGATACTAGGTTGAAAACTAATAAGGAACTTCAGCAGGCCTCATGGGTGTGGTCTCATGGCCCTTCCTTTTGGTCCTCAGGGGTGGATAAATGTGATGGTGTGGGTATTTTGTTTTTTAATTCTGCCCTTTGGTTGTCTAGACTTGTGGATATTTGTCCTGGTCGAGCATTAATGCTTGACCTTTCCTTCCATACTGAAAGATTTTGGTTAATTGCATTATATACTCCCTAGACTGAAGCATAGCGGTCTGCTCTCTTTTGGTCAGTTCAACCCTTCTTGCATACTTCCAGACTGGTTATTTGGGCTGGGGTCTTTAATTGTGGACTTCATCAGACTGATAGAGGACTTCAGACATCTAAACTTTTTAGTGATACCGTGACCCTGAAGAATGTACTTTCTACTGCTAAACATCAGAACGCCTATAGGGTTTTGCACCCTAGGGGTGGGTATACTTATTTTCGGGGTGACTGTCACACTAGGATTGATTTTATATTTCTTTCCCATACTCTTACAGTTCTTGACTGTCGGACCATTGGGAGTGAGTTTTCAGATCATGTGGCTCTGAGGGTTTCACTCTCATGGTCTAAGGTTCCCCAGTGTAGGAAGAATAGGTGGAAACTTAATGATTCCATATTTCAAGACTCCAAAATCCAAAAAGTGTGGAGATGGAAATGGGCAGCATGGCTCTCTGTTGCTGATATTTATGAGAATATTCTGGAATGGTGGGAGGACACTAAGGTTAGATGGAGACAGATTTTACAAAAGAAAGCTGCTGATGCCCATACCAGTCGTTATAAAAAGTACTTGGCCTTACGTCAACAATTGCAGAATTTAATCTCACTGTCTGATAGTAGTTCTCATGTTTATAGCTCCCAGATTTCTGTTTTGAGTAGCCAGATGCAGGATTTGCAGTACGGCAGGCCCAAATCCTTGGGGTATGAAGCACGATTTGGGACTAAACTAGCCAAGGGTGGCTTAGACCCTTTCAAGAATGTCAGGACAGGGTTGACTTCTAGGTTATTTATCACTTGCTATCCCACGGGGATCTGGTCTGTTCCCGGAGTCACTGGTTCAGGTTGTTGAGCATTTTGTTTTAGGCATGTTTGGGACTGAATCTCCCAGTGTAGATGCTGAGGATTTTTTAACATCATTATTTTTGCCCCACCTCACTTCTGAGGAATGTGATATGCTGACTGCGGACATCACTGAGGAGGAGGAGGTGTTGCATGCCATCGTGGGCTTAAAAAGGGATTCTGCCCCTGGCTCTGATGGACTCACAGCAGATTTCTATTCTACTTTCCAAACAGATTTGGTTCCAGCTTTAACTATTTTATTTAATGAAATGTTGTCAAAAGTTACATTTTCGAAATCTATGAAAGAGGCAATTTTGGTCCTTATTCATAAGAAGTGTTTGGTTTCAGATATTCATAATTGGAGACCTTTGAGTCTCTTTAACGTAGACAGCAAACTTATTGCTAAAATTTTGTTAGCCAGACTTGTTCAGGTAGCTAGACTTATTAGTCCTGCTCCAGACGTGGGGCCCCAGGTAGATGCCAAACTGACAATCTGATTTTATTACGGAATTATTCACCTTGGGGACCAGAATCGCATTAAGGGATGGGTGCTAGGATCGACCAGAGAAAGCCTTTGATAGGGTTTCCCACAAATTTTTATTTTTGTTTGGCAGCATTTGGATTCTCTGAATTTATAGGTTGGATTAGGGCCCTTTATCTTATGCAGACTTCTTCTTCCAATGTTAATGGATTTAGTTTTTAGGCGTCAGGTTTTGGTTAAACAGAGAGTATGTCAGGGTTGCCCTTTGAGTCTCATTTTATACACATTTGGAATTGATATTTTGATTAGGGCTGTTCTTAATTGCCCTGGGGTCCTTGGTTTACAAGGGACATCTAACCTCAGCCCTGTCAAAATATTAGCTTATGCAGATGATTTGGTCCTGACGGTGGAATCCAACTCAGATGAGCAGGCTTTGATTACTGTTCTTCACCAGTATTCTTTAGTGGTGGGTTCCCAGATTAATTTTTTGAAAAGTATTGGCTTCTCTTAGGAAATCCAACTATACCCGAGTCGGGGTCCTTTGCTTGAATCCGTCTCTCTTCGGAACCCATTAAGATACTTGGACTTTGGTTTGGGTTGGGTGATTTACAGTTGTTAAACTGGAACACTGTATTGGGGATGGCTGATGAGCTCTTAGCTGGATGGCAGCAGCAACAGATTGGTAAAAAGAAATGGGTTTATTTACTCAAAACTTTGATGGTCTCTATTTTTTTGTACCTTTGTTATGTCCCCCCCCCCAAGAAATTATTCACGAAATTGTATAGTGTTTTTTTTCAGGGCCTTTGGGGTTCCCAGCTGAATCCTATTAAACGAGATTTTACCTGTAGACCTCTTGGTGAGGGAGGGGTGGGGATGTTGAATCCTGTGGCCTTCTTCTATAGTATTTTTTTTATGTTATAATTTTGGTTGGGCTTTGAAACCTGGTGACAAGGGTTGGAAGCCTTTCTTTGCCTCATGGCTTCTGCCTTGCCTCATCCCTGGGAACAAGGCAGAAAGGGGTCTTTAGCTAAGCTTTCAGGCCTGCTGACCTATGGTTTGGAAGCCATGAAACTGGCTCATGACTTGGGTTTTACACTTTATGATTTCTGTACACAAGGCAGAAAGGCCTTATTCGGATCCGAATCTGGAGACAGTGGCTCAGGATCCTGTCGCATTTCCATCCTGTCCTCCCTGATCGTCCAGGCATGGATTTTGAAGCAACTCTTGAATCCTAGAATCCCTCCTTATGTATGGGACATGGTATGGCTCAGTAATTATGGTAGACTTAGTGTTAAAGGTAATCAGAAACATAAAATGTTGCATGATAGATATTGTCCAAGGGACTCCTGTCTTTCCATTATTGAAACTCAGGCACATTTATTTCTTGAATGCAACTTTGCATTTGATTTTTGGACCACTATTGCTGCTGCGTGGGCTGAACCTCTTTTTTCTAAATTGTCATATGTAGATATTATGTTTGGGACTCATTCTGCTTTAAACACTAAATATCATACAGAAACTATATATATTGTTCTTAGTTTCACACGCTATTTTTTATGGCAAGCTAGGTGTTTGCTGGTTTTGCATCAGAAGTGGATCCCTGTCTTAGAAATTATACAGACTGTTGGGAACGCAGTATTTGCAGTGAAAAAGTCTGACTTTTCTAGATATTCTAGACTGCAATTTCATCATTTTGGTCTAATTGTGATTCCTGGACATTGAACTGATTTACTGTACTATTTTTGTTTTGTTCTTTTCTGCTTTTTGCCTTTGTATTGTGCTTGTGACAATTTTTGTGTATGTATGTTTTAATGAAGCCCACTTCCTTCTCAATAAAATTCCCCTGCTCTTCCAGTAGGGGGCCAATACTTCCTGTGAGCAGAAGGGAGAGCTCAGTAGAGTCTGAGCAGTGTGAAGAGAAGCTGGCAGAGATGGAGGCCTATGAATCAGTAGTCCCAGAAGATAGGGTTTTTTCCACCACCTCTAACCTACTACAGGCCCAGGAGCAGAGGGAGATGGATGTGTCAGTAACTGTGGCCTTGGTTTCACCCTTAGTCACTGTGATACCAGAGAAGGCAGTGATTGTAGAGAAAATGTTCTATGATGAGATGGATCCAACAGAAGAGGATTTATGTACGCATAAGGTGGTGTCAGCGGCTGGGGGAAATACCAACGATTGGGCTGCTGAAAGTTGTGGTGGCCTATCGTAGGAATTAACAAAGAAACTGCAGGATGAAGAAGCCTTATATCAGGAGCTCCGTTTACATTTGCAACAGGAGTATAGTATTCCCAAGAAGGCTAGTCCTGTACAAGATCTGGATACAGATGGCTCATGGATGACCCCTGAAGCTGGCGGTACTGCACCACAAGTCAAAATATTATCACAAGGGGAAATACAATCTTCTATTTGTTATCAGTCTAACATTAATAATGAAGATGCTGTCACTGTGTTTACATTTTCTAAAGCACGGTTTAACCATATGAAAGCAGCAGGGCAGGAGCACTCTTTTATTGCACTCCCGGGAGTATCCTTTGTGACAACACCTTGGGCAGCTGGTCAAGGGATTCATGGGCAACTACGTGGAGCAGATTGTGCATTAGTGGATACCAGTGGGAGTGAGCCGGTAGGCCTGGCAATAGGTGTGGCAATCTCCTCACCTGATATCACCAGGGTGACTGGGGGAACCCATAATCTGGATACTGGGATTGGTTTATCCCCAAAAATGCAGACCCTGAAACCAAAATGCCTGAGGTACAGTCCAGAATGGCCACTACAGGGTTCACTTCCCTGAGCCTAAATCAGACACTCAATGCTTTCAGCCTGGCAGGGTCAATTACTACTGAGAGGTCGGGGTCAGTGGGTTGTGAAAAAGATGTGCCGGCTCTCAAACGGGAGCTTAGAGGCAGAGATATATCATCTGTGCAAGTGGAGGATACAGAATCCAAACCAAAGACGGATGACTCCAAAGATAGAGAGACAGCAGTTCTCCATAATTGGAATATCCAGGATACAGAGATAACCACAAAGGCCCTTATGCATACTCCTTTCAATTTCTCAACCCCCATCTCCACAACCATGGCTCTCAAACAGGCAATTGGGTTAGCCTCCTGTGCCATTGGGAAATTCCATGGTCAGATTTGGCCCTGCAGGGTGCAGGATGGATCCAAAATGAAAAAGGTGAATGGGTCTCTGACCCATCTTGGGATTCTACAGTTTTTTTACCAATCCTCGACCTCTCTAGAATGGAGACCTCCCATTAAAGACAAAATAATTCCACATCCCGACACTCCAAATTCTGCTGAAGGGCGCAACCTCCCACAGGTCGGTGTGAACCCATCCTGCAAAGCCACAAATCTGACTTTGTCTAGGGGTTTGGGAGATGGGAACCACCCCCCATTACCACATAACATACCACAGCATAGCCATCCTACACAGGAGGCTCAGAAGTTGGAAACTACAGGCTTTATAAATTTAGCTCTAGGACCTACCCCAAAGGTAGTCCCATCTGACCCTGTTGACCCTCAGGTCCTACCGAACAGACCACTGCTTTCAGATTTATTCAAAAAGAGTGCAACTGAACCTCTCCCTGGAAAACATGCAATCCATCTGAAATATAAAGTGGGATTAGATACTTATCCAGACCATCAGTATGTGGGGAAGACCCTGATTGAAGAGTCTCTTAGATTCTATCCAGTGGATGTTTTCGCATTTATTCACATTTCGAGGGAGGACATATTCGATATCAGCTTCAGATCAGCTGCTCTGCTGGAAGCTTTCTGGGGAAAGTATAACCAACTTAAAACTTCCCCATTATGGATACCATTCTCGGCTATCCTGTTTACCAAACCTTTGACCAAATCTTTGACAGTCATGTTCTGTAATAAAGTGTTCCGGTTGGGGATATGTACCACTGGCTACAACAGAAGTTTCAAGTTCTGGGAAAACCTACAGCAGTACTGGATGATGAACAGTTCTGGACTGGGGGCTGGAAATTCCAGGTGAAATTACACCAAAAGGAGGAAGGGATTATTCATATTCCAAACTGTTTCTTTCTGCGACGAGACTGGGAGGGGGTCTGATACCACCCAGGACAGCCACAAGCCTGTTACCGCTGTGGAGAATGCACCCATCTGTCAAGTGTGTAGATAAATTGCATTGTAGTTTTGGCAGTGAAGTGAGCCATATTAATTCTCAATGCACCAACTTTTCCAGATGCAATCACTGTGAAGAATCAGGCCATGTATATAAAAACTGCCCATGGGCTGCGGCAGGCACCTGTTCTGGGCTAGACCCAGAAGATCTGATTAATCAGACCCATAGCTCTGAGAATTATGAACCTGTTCCCCCCCTGGTTTAGCATCTCGCTCCTGAGCCCAAGGTACTTCCTACAGGATCTGAATTAGGGGACCATACAGAAGTGGTACGAACCCCTACCCCAGAATTACTTTCTTCCCAACTACCAGATGTGGGGACAGTGGTGTGTCTGCAGCTGGTTTGTTACACAGATCCCCTGGAATCAAGTCAACCCCCTGAGACTCCAAAGGCACCAGCAGCCTCTCCTGTTTGTGTCACACTGACTCAGAAGAGATCTACTAGGAGATTGCTAAAAAAGCCCCCCTCCCCCCATATAATTGAAAAACCCATTTGAGATCTTGGGCTCATTAGAGTGGGGAGATTCAGAGAGAGAGAGGAAGAGGACACAAAGCACTTAATGGACATGGAAGATATCCCTTCTTCTCTTCCAGACAAATTGTACAGAGGTAAAATAAAAGAAAAGGAGGAAAACGACCTGAGATCTCTCTCTTTTTTCATATGGACACATCAAAAACAGTAGTGGCATCTTTGAATTGCCACAGCTTGTGTAACTCAAAATGGAGACAGGGCATTTTTCAGCTGATTGCCGATTTCAATATTGACTGTCTGCTGGTACAAGAGACTTGGTTATCCTCTGGGTTTCAGGTTCAAGCTAGCAAATCAGAATGGCCCTGTGGACAGTTGTTTTGGTTGTTTGGGACAGATCAAGATGATGGGGTAGGATTTTGTTTAAGGGTTCCTATTCTCTCTTTTTCAGCTGATTGACTTAATTTCAGGGAGGGTTCTGATTTTGGATGGGTACTGGGATGTGAAACCATATAGATTTTTTAACATCTATGCTCCCCAGCTCAAGGTGGAGAGAACTAATTTATTCTCCCAGGTTCAGCCCTATCTTTCTACTGCTCACATGATAGTGTTTGGGGAGACTTTAATTGTTCCCTTGAGGTCTCAAGGGGATCATAGCCAGGGGCAAAGATCTATTGTGACTCCCTGGCTTTTAAGCAATGTATTACTACCACTGGTTTGGTTAATTATAACTCACACATCACAATTCCCCATTATTTTACATATAGAAGGGCACAATATCATTCAGTAATAGATTACTTGTTTATTTCCAAACATCTGACAGTGACATCTACTACCCTCTGCCCCATCGAGTTTTCAGATCATCAGATGATCGTTTCAGCATTATCCCTTGATACGTTCTTCCCCGTTCTAAAATCTAGATGGAAATTGAATGTCCAGACATTGGCAGCCCCTCAGGCCCAAATACAGGTCAGACAACTTTTGGTCGCCTGGATCTCAGTGTTTGAACTGAATGAAGACATTGGAGACTGGTGGCAGCAAACAAAAGAAGATATTGCGATACTGTTTCAGCAATATGGAAAGTACACCCCTAGAACCCAGCATTTTAAATATCTGACTGCAAAGGAAACATCAACATCTGTATTCTCTCCCAGTAACATAGGGGACTGATCTCTCCCATATGATAGAGTCCATTAAAGATCAGATGAAAACACTCCAGTATGATAGGGCAAGTACGATTAGAGCCAAATTGATGTATGGGACACATAACCCCCCCTTTTTTGACCCTAGTGTGGCATGTAAATGTAGGAGATTGGCCTCTTCCATCTCTAGTTTACAAGACAATATTGGCACATTAGTTTCTTCCCTCCAAGGGCTCTTTGATATTATCACTGCCCCGTGACCCCGGGGGGGGGGGCAGACACAGGAGCAGTGCCCATACATTTTGTCTCTTGAGAAATATCCTTTTTCAGAACATGAATTTACTTTACTCACACAGGACATTACCTATCAAGAAATACTTGACTACATTCATACTAGAAACTCTGGTACTATCCCTGGTCTGTTTGGTCTCAACTTCGACTTCTATAAAACCTTCACCCCAGAATTGGCTTTGTGCCTTGAACATACATTTGCCTATTTTTTTCTCCACAAACCTGGTACCTACCCATTTTTCGAAGTCATATTATTTATTTATTTAAATCAGGGGACAGGTCCTTATTTCATAATTGGAGACCTATAAGCCTCCTAAATAGTGATTTTAAGATTCTGACCAGTATTTTACTCCTCTGCCAGTGATCACTGGCTAAATATTTTTTACATCCTTTTCAGTTTTTCAGTTTACCTGACCGATCCATTCATCACCCTTTTATAATTTTAAGCTATGGGAATGATATTCAAAACTGGGAAAGGAGGGTTGGATCATCTCCCTAGATCAGAAAAAGGCATTCGATGCAGTAAACCACTCATTTCTGTTTCAAACCCTAGAATCTTATGGACTTCCCCTCTCATTTGTCATGAAAATAAAAATGCTGTACCAAGGAGCCTGTTGGAGTCTGTATGTTTGGGGAGTAGTAGGGTCTGAGGTGGCAGTCCATACTGGGGTCCATCAGGGCTGCCCATTAAGTCCGCTGTTGTATATTGTGAAACTAAACCCCTTTATTCAGCACCTTTTGGACAATCCAGGGATCTGTGGGCTGACTGGCCAAAGGGGGGAGATTGAGGTTAAAATATTAGCATATGCTGACGATACTTGTTTATTTCTTCAGGACATGGTCAGTGTTCTGGAAGCAAGCAGGTAACTGGAGGATTACTCAGCAGCTTCAAGGGCAAGTTTGAACCTGGGGAAGTGTTGGGTGGTCCAGTTGGGTTCAGATACCAACCACCCCAGCGATGATAGGACAATTCCCGGTGATTTCAGGTCCAGTTAAAATATTAGGGATTACTTTTGGACCCACGGATTTGGCACCCACCAATTGGCAAATGGTGCTAGCAGCTGGTGACACAAAGCTACAGGTCTGGAAGAGTTGGAAATTATCAAAACTGAAAATAATTTCAATAATAAAAAAATCTCCTTCCTAGAATTACCTACATTGCCTCATTTTTTCCAGTACCTCTTGCCTTGGAGACACAGGTGTACAGCATATTTTTTAGTATGCTACGGGGAAGTTGGCTTAACACTTTGAAAAGTGGTTTTATTTACTTGTCTGGGGGGGTTGGAGATGGTAGATCTGATTGTTTTTTTTCATACTCTTTTCTGGGTACACTCCATTAAAGGCCCGTGGACCATAACTGATACCTTGGTCTAAAAATGGTTTTTGAACAACTGGTCGACATACATCTCTAAATGGACTGATCTCCCCCCAAAATGTTCTCAGTCTTTTTCCATTCCCGACTCTATGAAATCCACCATTCAGAAATTACATAGATGGAAGATTACTAAAGTCTTTTTAATGGAGCACTCTAGAGTGCAGTTGTATCAATTTGGCTAGGATAACATGAGTCCAACAGCCCCCAAATTCAGACATTGTCTACCTAGGGATATGGACAAAGTCTTGAAAATGTTGAATGAAGCCAGGATCCTGGACCGCATGTAGGAAACAGTGTGGTTGATCACATATGGGAGACTGCATGTGTAGGGTAAAAACAAACACAAGCCAGTGGAAGAACGTCCATGCCCATACCTGTTTGTGGCTCCCCTGAGGAGTCCATGGATCATTTTGTCCTTCTCTGTGTCTATTTGAAGAACTTATGGATACTCTTGGCTAAGGCTTGGAATCTCCCCTGGATGCAGAATCTCACTTATGGTGTTTTGGTGTTGGGTAATTGCAGTTTGGGGTTGTTGAAATTTGATTGGGGCACTTTAATGGTGGTATTTGCAGTGTTGACATTTTATCTTTGGAATCCTAGGGTACAATGGGTGTTGAGACAGAAGCAAATGCCTTTCCCAGTTTTTCAACTGCTCTGCAAATATACATTGCGACAGATTAAGGCACATGAGATGATTTTATATGGACCATTCATTACTAATCTTAAATGGAAAGGGCTTTCCTTTTTCATTAAGTTTAAATGATTACATCTTGACTATGTTTTTTTTACCTTAGAAGCTTTTTTTTTTTGCAGTTGTTTAACCAGAAGCAGCACACTAAGCTGAAAGCTTGTTTACAAGTGCGACCCGGGAACACAGGGAAGTTAAGTGATTTGCTCAGGGTCAAACAGTATGCAAGTGGGGGATATGGGATTCAAACCCAGGTCTCCAGATATGCAGCTCAGAGCCTTAAACCAGTGCGCTATACTGCCTTCAAAGTCTTTATATTTGTTGGGTTTCTTTGTTTCCCCTTTATTTATTGTATAGCACAGGAGTTTTCTCTCACTTGATTTAATTTATGTTTATGTTTTGTTTTTTCTCTCTCTAGCAATATTCATTTTGGGTGGTCCACTACTTACTGAATGCAGTAATTCTGTTTAGAATTTTTTTCCCTTTCTTACTGTATTTTACATGATATGATTTGTATTTCCCTTTGTGTTTGGTTTTCTTGCTTTTTCTTTTGTATAGTGTATTGTCTGCTTTAATAAAAAAACACCCCTACTCTGCCTGCAGTGGGCTTGACTTCCTGGGAGGAGAATGGAAGAGCCCAGTTTAGAGCTAAGCAGAGGAGGAGAAGGAGGAGGAGGAGGAGGAGGAAGTGCTGATGTGGCAGGGGAGATGGAAGAATTAATGGAAGGAGAGCAGATCTCTCTCCCCGCAGGTCCAGCTAAGGAGATCGAAACTTCAGAAGAAATGTTGGAAACCTATGAAAGTATGTCTCAGAATGAGACAGCAGAGAATACGAAGGAACAGTGGTTAAAGAAAATGTTGAGAGAAGACAGAGCCCTAGTTATGGTGATTGTGAATGAAACTACTGAAATAATAGATGCACAGGATGAAGTTCTTGAAAATGAAGAAAGAGAAGTGAACAACAGTAAGAATGGCACAACAGAAACTATAACTAGTGGAATAGAAGGTGAAAATACAGAGCAAGATATTTTTCTAGCTACAACATCTAAAACTGCTTTGCAAACAGCCATACAAGTTGTCAAAAGTTCAGGAACCTGTGATGTACTAGCATTAAAGCAAAAGCCGCTGCCCGATGACTCAGTGCCTGGAGAAATGCCGGAAGTTCTCAATGAGACTGTCAGTGTGGCATCAGAAGCGATAAAACTGGAAGTAAACCGAGAGGCAAATGAAGCCTCATGGCTTGTAAGTACACACAATGACAATGCAAATGTAGACAGTGTACAGACTTTGGGATTAAGACAAGGCAGGCAAATGGAGAGAGAAGTACAAAGTAAAATGTCACAGACCTTAGAGAAAACATTAAAAGAGGCAGGTTGGAAATAAAATGATTTGGGTCAGTGGATTCTGGATACAGCACACAGCCCTATACCAGGCAGCAGTACAAACTTGGAATCTGGGGACAGTTCTATACAGAAACCTGCAGGTACTACTGAAATAGACTTAAATCTGAATGCAGAAGATATGCAAGTAGATCAGATGGAACTAGAAAGAGCCCAAAACAGTATCTTGCCTAAAAGTAGTGATACAGGGGATGAGGGGCCTAGCAATAGACAAGCATCATGGACTGAGCAAGTGGAAGCTATGGAGAAAGCTAGGCCCTCAAAGGACCCCCTCCCCAATGAACAAACAAAACATAAATGGGAAGAATTCAGGAAAAAATATCCATTTTTCAACCAAACCCCACCATTTCAATGTAAAAATGCTGTAAGACTACAGTATTAAGGAGGTTTAGATTTTGCACCAGGCAAACTGTGTGTAGGAAAGAAGTTGATTAAGGAGTTCATGGGGTTTTTCACAAATTAAATTTACGTGCTGATCCATGTGTCTGGAGACACATTATATGACATTAGTCTCAAAACCCCTCAGGGGTTAGATAGGCTTTGGTCAAAATATGACAGATTACAATTTTCTGAACTCTGGATGCCATTCACAGTTATATCTCTTACCAAACCATCCATTAAATTTGTAACAATTTTGTTTAGGAATGAAAATGTCCCAGTTCACGATATCACTCATTGGCTGCAACAGCATTGTGAGATACTGGAACAACCACAGCCTATATTTGATGAAGAAGATTTATGGACAGGGAGGTGGAAATACAAAGTGAGTCTGAGAAATAATGATTCAGAGTCTGTTCATTTGCCAAGCAGTTTATTTTTGGGAAGGGAAAGAGGGCATTGTTTTTATGGGGGACAACCAAAGACTTGTTTTAAGTATGGTTCCTTGTTGCATCTCAATTCAGTGTGTGACAGAATTAAATGTAATCAGTGTTTTACCTTTCGGCATACAAGTACAGAATGCCAAAATGAGCCAACGCGCAATTCATGTGGGGAAACTGGTCACACATACAATTCCTGTTCATGGGTGACTCATAACAGAATGGACTGTCCAGATCAAGATACATTATTAACTACTGCCCCCCAAAAAAAGACATAGCAGCACACAAAGCAACACAACATGCTCAGGAATCAAAAGCTCAAAGTCTTGCTAGAAGTAGTCAGGAGATTTTTCAAGAACCTCAAGAACAGAGGTTTCGGAGTACTGAAATATTTCTGAATCCAGAAAATGTGTTTAAAATGCCAGATACGGTACAAAATGCCCCCTGGAGTCCTGAAGTCCCATGTCACTCCCCCACCAGACCCCTCCCCTCAGAGGTGGGGGAGGAGGATGTGGTGCTGGAGGATGAGCCGAGGGAGCCTCTCAAACAGAATCCAATATTACCTCCAGAAACAGCAGTAGTGTCCAAAAAAAAAGCCCATAAACAAACAAGGCCTAATTTCGAAATTAGCAAAAGCATCATCCTCCTTGGTTATATCACTTAGAAATAAATACAAGGTGATACAGATAGAAGCACAGGACTCAGAGCCAGGGGGAGACTCTGAGTCCTCGTCACAGCCTATAGGATCAAGTGACTCAGAGGAAGAGCATAAAGTTACTGAGCATCTGAAAGGAAGGAAGCAATTCCTAGGGGTTCGGATTAGGAGAAGCACCAGAATAGGGAAGGCTAGTAAAAGTGCAGTATAAAGGTATGGCATATATGTGTTTCTCTTATGATCGGTGGTAAACCCTCTGTGTGAGTGAAGGTTTTTGTGTTCTCCTCCAAAAATAAAAAACTTTTTTATGACTGCAAATTTAACACTGAAAATAGCTACCCTAAATTCAAATAGTATCAAAAATCCTAGAATAATAGTTACCTTAACAACTTTTGAAAGATTATAACTTTGATATACTGTATGTTTCCTTCAAGATACATGTTTATCATAGTATAACTTTGATATGTTTCCTTCAAGATACACTTTTTTCTATAGTATCATGGTAAAAGCCAGCAGAATAGGCCCCATGGTCTATTGTTTCTGTTCAGAAGCTAGCGCCCTACTGGGAGCTCGTTCCTCCACCCCCCAGCCCCAGAGGTGGCTCTCCCTGGCCTCAGCTTCCCCCGTACCAGTCCCAACCATTCTTGAATCCTTCCACTGTGGTCTCTTCCGCGAGACTCCTTGGCAGTGTGTTCCATGGTTCCACTACCTTCTCTGTGAAGAAGTGTCTCCTACTCTCCCCCATTTAAACACATTGCCTTTAGTACAAATGGCTAAACAGTTTTGGATTTGGGGCCCTTCTTACTACTCTTTTGTCACAGATAAATGTGATAGTGTAGGAGTGCTATTTCGAGGTGGCAATTTTACAGTCACAAGATTGTTGAAAGTACAGAAAGGTAGAGCACTTGTGGTAGACTTTTGCCACACAAAATATCTAGTAGAGAGCAATAAATATTTATGCTTCTTTCACAAAAAAAGAGAGGGTAGACCTGTTCAAAAGAATGCACACCTATCCCTACACCATGAAACATGTTATGGGGTGAGGTGATTTTAATTGTGGGTTAGAGAAACAAGATAGGGGAGCCAGGACCAACAAAACATTTTGTGACACCACCTGTTTAAAAAACATAATTCAGACAACAGGTATGAAAGATGTATACAAAACAAAAAATGTTCAAGGAGGGGAAAACATTTTTAAGGGGTCATTATCTACCAGAATTTTATTTTTTATTCATCTCAAAAACTGTTTATATACAGGAAACACATATAGACCCTATAGAAACCTCTTACCAGGCTATAGAAGTTAGGAAAATAGGGTTACAAAGGGGAATATGCTTTGGGAAAAGCTACCGGAAATTTAACAATAAATTATTAGAAAATGAAAACATAGTAGCTCAAGTTCAAGAACTACTGCGAGCATGAATGGCCATAGCAGGTCTGATGGAAGATATTAGTATATGGTGGAGAGATACAAAACAAGATTAAAAAAATAATATAATTAATTGGGCTTTGCAGCATAGTACAGCCAGTTATAAAAAATAACTTACACTATGTAATCAGTTAAGACAGTTATATACAATTATTAACACAAAAAGAAGTAACGTTACATATTTATAACATGAAAAGGAGATGGAACAATTACAATACTCCAGAGTAGCTACAATGATATTAGAACATAAAATATGTACTCGGGGGAAATTAGTGGTGAGGGATGTTTTTTTAGATTGTGCAAAAAGATCTGAAGCCAGAGTAATGAACTCCATAATTACAAAAGAGGGGAATTAGGTGTTTGACTCCTCAGAGATTTTGCAAGGTGTAACAACATATTTAACAGAGGTGTAGGCAGAACCAGCTCTAGATTAGACACAAATACAGAATTATTTGAACAAAATACAAACACCAACAATACCTGACATAAATGCAGAGAGGTTTTCTTTTTTTAGTTGTTTAACCAGGAGTAACACACTAAACTGACAGTTTGTTTACAGGTGCGACCTGGGAGCACAGGGAAGTTAAGTGACTTGCTCAGGGTTATACAGTATGCAAGTGGAAGCTGTGGGATTTAAACCCAGGTGTGGTCTGCTGGATGTCACCAGATTTGCAGCTCAGAGCCTTAAACCACTGTGCTATGCTGCCTAATTCAACCAATAACAAAAGAAGAAATCCAACAGGTTATTAGACAAATAAAAAATGACACGTCCCCAGGAATTGATAGGCTCACATCAGAATTTTATAGAAAACTAGCTACAGAATTAGTGGAAAAATTATGGGTAGTCTTTAATTGGGTACTAACATCAAAAACCATCCATTTTCATTTACTGTATGCATAGCAGTACAAATCTTCCTACATAAAAACCAAGATAGATGATATCTTGACAATTGAAAGCCGTTATGTTCATTAAACATTGATTTAAAAATTCTGAAGAAAATTTTAGTTAAAAGATTGTTAAAAGTAGACCCTTATCTTATTTCCATTACCCGGTCCTGTTCAGTCCCTGGAAGATCTATACATGACACCTTACTGTTATACAGAGAATTAGTGGAAGAAGAGAAAGAGGATAAACTTGTTGGGTACCTCATATCCTTGGATAAAAAATGGTGTTTGACAGGGTGCCACACGAAGTTATAGAAAAGACGCTATTATCGTGTGGTATACATTGCCCTTTTGTGAATGGATAACCACATTATATGAAGCAGCTACAAGTATTCCATTGGTGAATGGGAATCTGGGCTTGTATATACAAATACTAAAAGGGATGTGGCAAGGGTGCCCCCTGAGCCCACTGTTATACATATTTTGTTTGGATCCATTACTGAGAAGCATTCAACAAGATGTATTAATAAAGGGTATCACACCAATAGATAGTAGGATAACTGTAAAGTATGTGGCTTATGCAGATGACCTCTGTTTATTTGTTCAAGATAAAGAATCAGGCATATGTGCCTTGGACCAAGTGGCACAATATTCTACAGTAACAGGGGCAGCTATAAATGAGTTTAAAAGCTTTGTGTACTCCCTTAGTCCCTCAACATCACATTTGAAATCAGTAAGGGGAATAACAGTTAAAGTAGAGTCCTTTAAGTTATTGGGCATTGTTTTTGGTAGAGGGGATAACAGCACACAAAATTCACAAAATAAATTAGATATTACAGCAAGGAAAGTCCAAGTATGGAAATCATGGCAACAAACAAAGAAAAAAAAAGTGATGATAATCAAAACTCTTTTATTTCTGATTTTTATTTATCTAAGTGCAGTGTATCCTATCCCTATAGCATTAGAACCAACATTATTAAGCCAAGTTTTCCAAATTATATGGGAAGCCATTTGAATCTGTAAGAGGTCTGAACCTCACTTTCAGGTTCTTGGCAATATTGGGGATGCAAATAATCACAGACAAGTTGCATTCAAGTAATAAACAAGTTTATTACTACAGAAAGGGATAAATCACAGTTGCCCTAAGCAGTTCTTACCAATACGAACCGGGAGCC
Source organism: Neoceratodus forsteri (assembly GCA_016271365.2). Lineage (NCBI taxonomy): Eukaryota > Metazoa > Chordata > Ceratodontiformes > Ceratodontidae > Neoceratodus > Neoceratodus forsteri. Next base: position 58,162,552 of record CM057449.1, on the reverse strand, counting down.
AGTGCTAAGCGTTCCCTACACCTCAAGGTTTCTTTGTAGTCTCTTGGGATCTCTCGGGTCTCTGAGGTGTAGAGCCTGTGCATAACATTATATACCTATGATAATTACTATGGTTACTGAAAGATAGAAACATTTCTAGTTACAGAGATGAGCCCTATTGGCTAAATTAGAGGTGGCTCCACGGTCCAAGATAACACTGTATAATTCTGTAAAGTCATCAGTTTTAGAACAAAGACGTTCTTATACAAAGTCTTACATAACAAGGTGAAGTGGTGTCCATCACCGAAAGATGGCAATGTTGCCTTACACGTTATAATTACTTCATGGACAGGTGTCTTGGCATCTGACAAGTAAGAAATAGACAGAAAATACATGGTATAATGTGTGTGCATTAGCAAGCAAAGTGAGTTACAATAATATGTATTCATATCCTGACATCTACTCTTGTACGGTAGATGCCCTTAGCCCTACGTATTAGTATAGCCTATGCCTAAATGTTAGCTGTCTACGGTGAACATTTCGAGGGTATCAATTAGGGTGCAGGGACCTCATAATTACTCCCCTTGTTGCCTGCAAAGGGCACACAGGTGAATACAAGGAGTGGACAGGAGCAGTGGTTCTTACAATCCAGAGGCACGGCCTTGTAAAGAAACCTGCTGCCACGGTATTGGCGAAGAGTACGTCGTAGGCAGCAAAGCATAATAATCAAAGTAAATATCAAAATGCTTGTATTATAACAAAACCTTTAAAAGTAATCTCTAACCAAGTGTTAGTCAAAGCATTATTCATGTCTCCATCATTCATCAGGTCAAGAATGGCTTCATTGGCTTTGGTTATATTATTGCTGATGTGGATGAGGTGTGTCCTTTCTATCTAAAAGTGATTTCAGTGTAAGTGTAAGTGGATCTATGTACATTAAAGTAAGGTAGGTATTCTTCAAGTGTAAGTAAATAATCTGGATTACCATCAATAATATCTGCTTCCATAAGGGGAACGGGGGTAATGACAGTATGTCCAATAACAGTTTTCTGATGGGGGACAAAACAGAAGTTGGGGTAATCAATTGCACAAGTAACAGAACCATAAGAATACGTCTTCACATTAGTAACTATGCAATATTCACCGTCAGAGTTGTACTGTGATCGTACAGTAGGCAGTCTCCATTTTTGCAACTGGACAGGGCATGTGTAGGTCGTCTTGGAGATTCGTGTTGGCAGGCGATGAGCTTCCTCACGATAGGACTGGTAGAGCTGATCAGGTGACTGCATTGATTCAAAAACGTTGGTGCCATTCTCAGTGATGTCAGCATCCATAATGAAAGTCCAGTCAATGCTGTCTGGAGAGTAGCCACAAACAGGGCGTATAATATCAAACACATCACATCGGCACAGGTAGATGTATTGCTTTTTTGCACAACAGTCCGTGTGTGGTGCCAGCCAGGCATCCAGGAAGGAATGGTAGACCAGTAGAGGAGGTAGATCCAGGTGTTCTCGGTAGATGTCTTCGTCCAAATGCCCTATGGAATGCACCAGTGCCAGCTTGTCGAACAAAGCTGTAGTAGGATCAAAACGTGGTAAGGAGACAGTAAAAGAGACAAACATGGTATCTGTTATAGAACATTTCTTAGCAGAAACAAGGACCAGTGTTTGGATGTCTGGTCACAAACCCAAATTTTGAGCTGTGAGAGAGGAATGGACAGAGTTTGTTGCATACAGGGAAATACAAGATGGAGATTTACATTTAGGACAATACCATTTAGATAGACGTCTGTCATGTATAATATCAGGAATTCTTCCAGTTTCTAGGTCTCTGAAAAGGTTGTTAATGGTAGTGAGTATATATGAACCATATGCAGAACAAAGTATTTCCCTACCAATGTATTGTCTATCAGCTTCTCTATTATTCTGTTGTATGAGTGCATTAAACTTATCTTTAGAATCAGTGAAGGCTTTTGCAATGTCGTGCATGTTGTATACAGTGTATCTTTCTTCCTGACTAAGACCATCCACACCATGCAATAAAGGTGGTAAAACATCATTAACCAAACCAGTGGAGAACTTTGCAGAATGACTTTTGATAGCAGCAATGTCTGCTTTGTTCCAAATGGACATAGCAGTACCAAAAAGACCTGTGACAGTTCCTGTGGCACCCGGGACATCAGAACTGTCAACTTCACGTTTAGTTCATTTATGAGTAAGAGTACTAGGAGGAGGTTTCCTCCTAAAATTACCTCTGTGTTCAGTAGAATAAACCCCAGTAAAGGGATCTTTGGGACGTATCTGAAATGCAGCCAAACTATCAAGCAATAAAGTACTGTAAAATGCAGATGTATTGGTATTGTGACACATACCAAATTCTTTCATATTCCAATAATTAAGGTTAAATAAAACAGGTATATGCATAAATTGTAAATTGTTAATCAAAAAACCTGGGAGGGCAGTGGCTGTGAGACCACTACGGGGACCAGGGGTATGTTTTGGACATTCCAAAAGCTGTTTGTCAGTAGGAGGCAGCACAGATAGATACATGGCTGCAGAGGCCATGTGGTGTACAGCACAAAACCTGCGGGCAGAATCCTGAGAAAGAGAGTTACAATAGGAAGGGTCAATTAAAGCAGTGATATTATACAAACCAGAGTGTCTTAATGCAGTTTGTAACAAGGACAGTGAACCATTCGGGGATAATTTAGCGTTGGACCAACCCTGGAAAGTTCCCTTAGAGAGTTTGGCCACAGGGAGAACTTGTCCTTGTGATGTGGTTTGCCACTCAATTTGAAGGGTGGATTTGTCAGGAGCAACGACCGAGGCAGTGAGGTATGCATCGGAACCTTCCTGAACAGTAATCATAGTGTCTGGAATTTTGATGGAAACTCCCTCTGTAGGAGGTGCTGGAGGATCAAGGTGTGGAAGGAGGTCCGGTACTGTGCCTTGGGCAAAAGGGATTACTCCTGCAAGAGTAGAGATAGGAACAAGATAGCCATCTTGTCAATGTATCTGAAAAGGAAGATGAAAGATTAGTATATTAGTACAGTTCCGACCAATGGGGTTAGGAAGAGTAAGTTTTAAGCTCCTTTGTACAGTTTCAATTGGTTTGCATGTAACCATTTGTCAGTCAGTTTATTGTTGTGGAGGAGTCTAACTTGATAGACTGCTGGACTGAGCGTGTTGACAATGGGGTAAGGGCCTTCCCACTTGTTGGAGAAGGAGTGGGTGGGATGTGCAAATCAAAGTACCATCACCTGATCTCCAACTTGACAATCCACTTCTTGTGCATGTTTGTCAAATTGTATTTTGGACTGTTGCTGGGCCTTGCCCATGCAATTTGCAGCATACAAGTGTGTGTGTATGAGGTCTTTTCTAAGTTTTTCCACATACTGATCTACAGACACGCGGTCTGCAGTGGGGGTATGCAGGTCAAAGAGCAAGTGTTCAGGTAGTATCATTTGTCTGCCAGTCATTACCTCAAAGGGTGTAAGCTGGGTAGTGGCTGAGGGCGTACCCCTAATTGCCATAAGGAGTAAAGGCAGTAGGGAATCCCAGGTCTTGGGATTGTCCTCAATGAATTTGGAAAGCATTTGCTTAATCCGTCTGTTAGCTCTTTCTACTTGACCTGAGGATTGAGGGTGATAAGGTATGTGGAACTTTTGCTGAACCCCTAGGAGTTCAAGGGACTCTTTCATCAACTCACCTGTAAAACTGGTTCCTTTATCGGAGTCTACCTTGAGAGGCAGGCCCCACCAGGAGAAAATCTGTTCTACCAGGATTTTGGCAGTTGTCTTTGCAGTGCAAGTCTTGGTGGGGAAAGCCTCAACCCACTTAGAGAATAGATCGGTCACTACAAGGGCATACTTGTTGTTTCTACTGGTATTGGTCAAAGGACCAATAAAATCAATTTGGATGGCATGCCAAGGGCCAGTATGTCTCTGTGGTAAAAGTTTGGCATTCCATTTTGTAGGTATTGGATTGTTTTGTGCACAAACAAGGCAATTATCAATGTATTGTTTAACATCTTTGGTAATCCCAGGCCACCAGGCGGTGGTTTTGAGGCGTTGGAGGGTATTTTCAGCCCCCTGGTGTCCACCAGTGGGTGTGTCATGTACCTGGTGCAAAAATTCAGATCTCAAATGTCTGGGGACTACCCACAATTTGGTGGTAGTATCCTCTGGCTGGAACCAAATGAATTTATCATCAGGGGATAAGTGTAATTTGCCTTCATGCCTACGGTAAGGGTTATGTATAGGAAGTCTTTCTTCAGTACCCTTGTCCAAGAATCTGAACACTTCTTTGAGTTCAGTGTCTAAATGCTGAGCTGCTGAGAGGTCCAAGGGGGAAAAAGATTCAAATTTCTTTTTAAGAGCTGCAACCTGTACAGCTGTGTTGGCCTCTGGATGTTCCATCACCCAGACATCCCCCCCTCGGGCCCCTTCCTTAGCAAGGGTGTTTGCTGTGTCATTGAATGCGTGGTAGGGATTATGTAAGGAGTGAGCTTTAACCTTATGTACATAGGGTTTGTGTGGGTATTTCTGACCTAATGTGTGTATGTAAATCACCAATTCTTTGTATTTCACTGAGCTGCCATCAGAAGAGAGGAAGGAGTTCTTCTGCCAGAAAGGGAGAAATTCTGTAAGGGAACAACAAACCCAATTAGAGTCAGTAAAAATGATGGTGTCCTGAGTTCCATGTTGGATAAACTCTAATGCACAGGCCAATGCTGCCAGCTCTGCATACTGTGATGAAGCTACAGTACAGCGTTTAGATATCCTGACAGTGTTCCCATAAGGATACACCACCATGATACCCATCCCTGCAATTTGTTCATCTTGATAGTATGATGCTGATCCATTGGTGAAAACGCGGCACACAGAGGTATTCTCTAATATCTCAGGGGTGGCAGGGAAGAATGGACCTGGATCTGGTAGATCAGGTGACTGCAAAGCGCAGTCGTGGGGCTCCCCCTGGAAAAGGAGGCCATGTGCTAGTAGAGATGGAACTTTGGTTTGATGGACCTGAATATCCCTATCCTGGAGGAAGAGTGACCAATGTGTCAGCCTGGTGTTAGAGACTGACCCATCCTTCACTCTGTCTGAGAGCAAAAAGGTGGTAGGGGTATGATTGGTGTTAAGAATCAGCGGGGAGTACCCAATGATATACAGGAAGTGCTTGACCATCCAATAAGTGGCCAGAAGATTCCTTTCACAAAGGCCATACTTCTGTTCTACAGGGGTCAAGAGCTGCGATGCATATGCAATAGGTCTCAAAGTGCCATGTACCTTTTGGGCTAACACTGCTGACATAGCAATGTCAGAGGTGGCACACTCTAGATGGAATGGTAATGTTGGATTGGGGTTTACCAGTGCTGGGGCGAAGGCCAAAGCCTGCTTCAGTGACGTCACAGCCTGGGTATGGACAGGGCCCCAATTCCATGGAACGTCCTTTTTGAGTAAATCGTACAGTGGAACGGCTTTCTGTGCAAAATCACAAATAAAATCTCTGGAGTAATTTACCATACCTAGAAACCTCCTAAGAGTTGCCACACTGGTAGGTAATGGAAAGTCTTGTAACCCTTGAATCTTCTTCCAAGTAGGACTCTTACCTTGATCTGTTATCTTCAAACCCAGAAAGCGTACTTCTTTCTAACACAGTTGTGCTTTTGCAGGATTACACTTCAAGCCTGCTCTTTGAATAAGAGTCAATAGTTCATCCAAGAGATCCAGATGTTGTTCCTGTGTGGCAGTAGCCAACAGCAGGTCATCCACATACTGTAAGAGACATTGGGGGGTTGAGAAACCTTGTAGGGCATCCATCATATGGAGATGGAAGAGGGATGGGCTGTTATGGAACCCCTGTGGCAAGCAAGTCCACGTATATTGTCGAACTTCAAAGTGAAGGCAAACTTATATTGACTCTTGAGGGCCAATGGTAATGACCAGAAACCATTGGAGATATCCAGAGCACTGAACCATTTCTGATCTGGTGTTAAAAGTCTCAGCACATCCGGTGCAGACGCTACAGTTGGGGAACAACTGGGAGTGACCTGATTCAGTTTCCTGTAGTCAATAGTAAGTCTCCAGGTACCTGTGGGTTTCTTCACAGGCCAAACAGGAGAGTTGGCAGTGGAGACACAGGTTCTGATTACTCCTTGTTTAAGGAGTGACTTGATCATTTCTCGAAGAGAGGGTAATGCTTCAGAGGGAAATGGGTATTGCCTTTGTCTCTCATGTGCCGGGCCTGGCACCTCAATAACGGTATGCATTCTGCCACAATCGTGTTTGTTGACTGCAAACGCTTCCAAGTGTCATTGCAGGATAGGTAGAAGTTTTGGGAAAAGTTCATGATTCTTGAATAAATCGATGACGTCATACTCTTTGTTGTTAATGGATATCGTTGCCACAGCATGTGAGTCAGGAATTAAGACAGTATGGTATTGACCCTGGATCTGTATCAACAGCATGTTTCCTAGATCCACCACACAGCCGTGTGGTGCAAGGAAGTCAATCCCGATGATGCTAGGGTGTTCATGCAACACCATCAGTTGGAAAGCATGTGAGGCCTTCAAATGGCCTAGTTCTACCAGTAAAGGCAGAGAACGGTATGCAGGTAACCTAGCACCATCAACTCCTGACATATTGGTCTTCCATCCGGTAGACCATGGAGATGTTTCAGGGTGGTCGTCGTGTAACACAGATACAGCTGCACCTGTATCTAACAAGACAATTAATTGGCGGCCCCCCCGACCTCGGCCTCGGTGCAGGGCCTTCCGTTTGTATCCAAGACCAGCTTGTTTACAATGCGGACTGTGGCCTGTAATTGTCAATCCGTATTGTTGGAGGCATGCAGAGGTTGGGCTTGGCTTGCATGAATGACTTCACTGTGTTGCACTGATGCAATGTAAGGCGGGGCTTCCGGGTTCAGGCTGGTAAGGGTCTGCGCACCCATACTTCCGGTGTCTCCATGGCCAGTGGTGTCATGGGTTGCTGGTTGTACTGCTGCAAGTGTTTGTGCGGGAACGGCATCCGCTACAGAACGCACTTGCCCCAGGAGCTCCCGAAATTTCTGGTTTTCTTCAGCTATCTCTTTATATGAGGGACCCGATCTTTGTAATGGCTTCCCTTTGCCTTTGTGCCTTCTGTTTTTAGGCCAATTCCGGTTCCCACCCCACTGTTGTTGTTGTTGTTGTTGTTGGGGGTTTTGCTGGGTGCTAGCTGGAGGGGCCAATGGAGGTTTGGGCTGTTGTTGGGCCTGCCCTTCCACCGTGTAGTGTGTCGTGGTCCCAGAGGCGGGTTCCACAGTGGCAACCTTTTTGGAACCGGGAACCCAAATCGCGGATGTACAATTGGTACACTCTCTCGGTTTTCTGAAGAATATCGGCAAACCTATCCGTATTCGGGTATGTGGTTGGCTCTACTTTCTCTCTTATGGCTGGGATCATGTTTCTAAGGAACAGGGTCTTATATTCAATAAGATCTACATCCGCAGCTTCTTGTGCCAGATGTTTCCCTGCTCAATAGGCCATCCAGAGTCTCTGGTGGTAAGTCGCTGGACTTTCTTTAGCATTTTGCTTCACGGGGTATGCTAGCATTACTCCAACCACACCAGGGCTGTGAGCATAAATGAGCTCAGCTGCAACTTCGTCAAAGGTAGCATTCCCATCTTGGCGAACTACTTCGGGGAGTTTTACCCATAAACCAGGATCGATGGTCTGGCGTAGTATTTGGACCTGGTATTCTGTGGTGAGACTAAGCATCTCGCACTTGGAGCGCACCTTTTCCAAATGGCAGTTGAGGTTGTCAGACGGGTTCATCCGACCGATGCTGTCAGCAATTTGCTGAACAGAGTAGGCCATTTGCAGGGGATTAGTTGGTGGTCGATCAGGCAAGGGTAGTGCGTCTCACGCACCATCCAATGCTGCGCAAGCTGCAGCTTCAGCCGCAGTCCGAACAACACCTTCCTGAGTGCCAGCTTCTTGAAAAATTTGTCGAATCTGACTTTTAATGGCTTTCATACTTCTTTCAGGAAGAGGAACATTTCCCAATGCCCTATCAATCATGGTTTCAATCTCTTGTCTGTCTTCCACACTAATAACGGCTACTGGAGGCGCCACTGGGACCAGGCTTGGGCCTGCTCCCCCCCATCATGGGCGCCGCCATGATGGTGTTTCCCATGATGAGCGTCACAACATCGTCTATGTGTGACCTGGGGAGTGGTGGGCGGGGACCCGCCATACTGTGGATGGCTGGGTGGGGAATCTGGGCCATAGTAGGGGCGTGACTAGGTGTTGTACTGCAAGATGTCGTAGTCGGATGGCTCCTCCTCTGACGACGAATGAAAGGCAGGGACTACGCCTCCCATTGCCTTAACATGGCCAGTCAAAACCTCTCGCTGATGGCGCAGTTTATCCATCTTAACTCTACATTCATCATGACTCACACTTGCAACATCCATATCAACCTGATCCTGTTTCTGTTTCTGTAAAACACGGTACGCGGCGCTCAATTCACGATTGTCCCTATAAGCTGTCTCTAAATCATTACGTACCTAATTGATCTTGTCCTGCAATTCACCCATCTCATCACTCATTTGTGCATTCGCGGCACTCAACAAATCATTCATTTGTACCACCTGACTCTTATCCTGTCTTAAACTTTCACAATCATGCTTCAGAGTACACATTTCTTGTTCACCAGCCTGTGCAGAATGATGCAACAGTGAGTCCTTTTCATTACATAGAGATTGGAGTTCTGACTCCAAGTTCTGCTGTATCCAAATACATTCTGTTTCCTGCAAACCCATCTCCTGCTTAAGAGATGCGATCTGCAGGTCAAGGGTTCGAAACCTAGCTTCGCAGGCTTCCAAAGCAGCGTAGAGAGCAGCGACCATCAACCCTTTAGCACAATGCTTATTGGTTGATTGTCGCACCTCTGCGTACTGGGTTGAAATCCCCAGTACAGGGTTTTCGGATTGACTTGCATCCCGCGCGAAGTCAGCCCATACTCCATGGGAGGTAAGAAAGTTCGAGACATCGAGTCTCAGTTCTGCGCAGATATCTGATACAGTGGCCATCTATGTGGGAGGGAATGAAAATTCAAACTGTGAAAAAGACCACGCGTTGCGTATCGATCCACAACACGAGTACTTTAAACACAGCTGGGCTACTGTATAAGTTGTAGGCTTGCAATTCAAAGCCGCTATGGAGTGGGTCGAGACGGCATCGACCACACCCAAAAAGTCAGCCAGACCTTGCAAGTTTCTACAAACTGGCAGAAAAGACGGGAGAGGTGATATGGGAATGTACACCTGCAGTCCCCGTGGGAAAAGGGAAATTTACAGCAACAAGTAAAAACTTACAACACCCAATATCGCCTGCACACGGTCGCCAATTGTAAGAGGTCTGAACCTCACTTTCAGGTTCTTGCCAATATTGGGGATGCAAATAATCACAGACAAGTTGCATTCAAGTAATAAACAAGTTTATTACTACAGAAAGGGATAAATCACAGTTGCCCTAAGCAGTTCTTACCAATACGAACCGAGAGCCAGTGCTAAGCGTTCCCTACACCTCAAGGTTTCTTTGTAGTCTCTTGGGATCTCTCGGGTCTCCGAGGTGTAGAGCCTGTGCATAACATTATATACCTATGATAATTACTATGGTTACTGAAAGAAGAAACATTTCTAGTTACAGAGATGAGCCCTATTGGCTAAATTAGAGGTGGCTCCACGGTCCAAGATAACACTGTATAATTCTGTAAAGTCATCAGTTTTAGAACAAAGACGTTCTTATACAAAGTCTTACATAACAAGGTGAAGTGGTGTCCATCACCGAAAGATGGCAATGTTGCCTTACACATTATAATTACTTCAAGGACAGGTGTCTTGGCATCTGACAAGTAAGAAATAGACAGAAAATACATGGTATAATGTGTGTGCATTAGCAAGCAAAGTGAGTTACAATAATATGTGTTCATATCCTGACATCTACTCTTGTACGGTAGATGCCCTTAGCCCTACGTATTAGTATAGCCTATGCCTAAATGTTAGCTGTCTACAGTGTACCCCTGAGGGTATCAATTAGGGTGCAGGGACCTCGTGTAACAAATCCTATCAAACGAGAGACCCTGTATCTTCCAGTGCAAAAAGGAGGTCTAAATTTATTGAACCCTGTGGTATTTTTTATAGTATCTTTTTTACCATAATAATATAACAGATCCACAAAGACCTGGACCAGGGATTTGGAGAATATTATCCAATAATTGGTGGAAGGCATTTTTGAAGTATGGAACAAGTCAGATAGGTTACCTGCCTCATTTAGGAAAGGACCCCAGTTTTTTAGAACAGTAATTATTAAAATGAAGAAGTGGCAAGTAACACCATCACAGGTTTGTCAGATACAATGGAAACAAATATATGACAACATTCAGGATACAGCTTTCACAATTACATGTACTTTTAAAAGGATACCTAAAAGTAATAATGGAAAAGTCCTAAAAACTCTGTGAGATTTACATACGCTCCCGAGAATGTAGGACATGTTATGGCTGAGCAGCAATGGCAAACTTAGGGCCAGATATTCAAAGCTTTGCGCGGTCCACAAACAGTTTGCGCAGGTCTAGCGGTGGATTAGCGCGGGACTGCCATTTTCAAAATGCCACATAGCACAGGCAAAGTGCATTAGCACCAAGCAAACCTTAATTATATGCAAGGGACAAAGTGAACATGAATACTGGTGCTATGAAATATTCAGCGACTATCACCACGCTAAAGTGTTTAGTGAGACATAGCCTGACCCTTAGTGCAGAACAAATTACCTCCCAGAAAAAGATGATCTTAACCCTGGGCAAACAGCTTTGCACGTCATTGATGCATAGCACGGTGTTTGCGTAGGATTAGAGTTGCTTGCATGTCCCTAACATAAGAGCATGACACTTAGAAAATGCCTGAAATGGAGGACACATGCGGTTCACTGCTGGCACCACCATGATGCCAACAGCTGCCACCGGTCCCAGCCAAGCACAGATAGTAAGGGGGGATCCAACCCACAGGGAACAACTAAGTAGTGTGGCCATACAGCACACACCTGCAGACCATACATCTGTTGTGACCAACACATGCCAGCACACACATGCAGCACTGTGGGCATGGCGGCCATTGAAGGGAGGGTGAACAGGTGGCCAGACCTCACCACAGTCCAGGTGTGGCCACATGGCTGGGACACATCATGCAGTGCACATGGGCCAGTAGTGGGAATACCCCACCACCTGAGTGCCTGTCAGAGAGTACATGCCCCGCCAGCCACATACCACACAACTGTACAGAAGCCACAGCACACACAGCCGGCCATGCAAATGTCACTATAAGAATCCCATGCCACAGGTGCAGCATCTGTGGAGCACACAACGGTGAAACAGTACTGTCCACCATCAGTAATCACCTGCATGCTGGGCCTGTCACAGTGTACAGTGCAGCGGTCATCACTGCCCTACATACTATAGGCATTGCTGTGTCCCTCAAACTACCAGCTCCCTTGCTACTGTAGTGTCTGCTGTGCACTGTAGCATGACCTACAGTGTGATGGCTGCATACAGCAACACCACCGCCTGTGCCTCTGCTGTGTTCTCCCCTGGGGCACACAATGCTATGCTGTACTGCATACATGTAGCCTGCAGCAACCATCATGCACTGTCAGACTGACCTACAGGTGGAGCTGTTGCCAGACCTGGCCAGCCCCTGTACTTCCAGACTGACCTACAGGTGGATTTGTGGGACCCTGCAGCAATGCTGGGCAAACTGCATGCAAATCAGGGAATGATGAGATGCTAATTTGGCTGTTTGCCCACAGACTACCTAAGTAGGCTCATATGCATGTCACTTTTGAATATGGCAAATTTTAGCACTGGGCAAACTCGTTAGCACTGGGCAAACAGCTTAGCTCCGCACTAAAGTAGTGTGGCGCTATCAGTTTGGGGATGTTTATACAGTTTTGATCACTGTTCTTCCACATCTGCTGCTGCCTGCAGCTGTACTGGGTCCATGCATCTGCTGGCACACACATTGTCCACATAGTTCATCTCTACCTGCCTTCACGTCACTGTGCACTGTGTTGTTGTTGTGGTTTGCACTTCCTGGTTGCTATATTCAGTGCCATCTTACTCTAGGGCTACGTTTGCCCTGCACTTCCAGCCCAGTTTGCACAGCCTCATTCCCATGCTATATTCAGAAGCTGTTTGACCCGGGCTTTTCCTTTTGAATATAGCTTGCTTTGTGCTCTGGGCAATGTTTGCCTGCCGGGCAGTGTTAACTTAACCCAGGGGCATAGCTTTGAATATCTGGCCCTTAATGTCAAAGCAAATGCAAAGCATAAAAGCCAAGTAGAGCATATTTGCCAGAGGGATTCTTGTATTACTATTGAAGAAACCATGGAACATTTTTTTTTTAAATCCTCTTTATTATTTTCCAAAAATTCAGACAGACGCACACATGCCTGGCATTGCCAGGGTACACAGCCCCAAACTGACTGTGAGAACTATATAGAAACCCATATATACATACACAGCACAGGGAACCACCCTTCAACATTTTCTTATACATATACCACATTTTTGCCTCAGAGTAATAGGGTCAGTAAATAAATGTAATCCAGGAAAAAATAACCCCTTTAGCCCATCCCCTGTTTCTCCCATGAGGGCATCAAATCATGAACTCCTCTTTGGGTATAACCCCTCAAGGTGGTATCCCCTTGCTGTGTCACCTGGAAAGAGAGATAGTCCCCATCCTATCACCTATCTTCGCAGACCAAGAGCTTCCAGCTAATTATTTATGCATGTACTGTAACACTTTCGCAGTAACTACTTACCTAACCACTCAAACCAGAATCCTTCTTAACAGCTCTGCAACATGGTCCAGCATAGCTTTCTCTGGCTAATCACATCTCGACAGACAGGCCTGAATCTGAGCCATTTTACTCTGCAGTGAGTATATCTCATCTACTTTTGAACATCTTTTAGTATATAACCCTTTCTTACCTTCCCAGGTAAGATATCTCTGTGTTTTACCCAAAGCCCCAATAAGATCTGTCACCCACTGATCATATGTATACACCTGATCATCTTTCCAATGTTGCAATACAAATGATTTGACAATCGCTGTCATTAAAGAAAGGTGATATTTAGGTGTACAGCCTGAAACCTGTGAAAAATCACCTAGGATTCAGATCTCTGGAGTTATAAATTCTGAGTAGTCCACCAGTGGGTCCATACGCTGTTTAATTTCAGCCCAGAGGGGTGTGATTTTACTACACTCCCACAACACATGAAAAAGATCCCCTGTTTCGGATTCACATCTGAAGTACAGGTCTGTCTGTCTGAGGTGTCTATCATATAATTTTACAGGGGTAAAATACATATTAGAGACAATAAAATATTGCATACTCTTATACTTAGGTATGGATATGTACTTATTACTCTTCCATATATTGTCCCAATTCAGAGTCCCAGGGGCCATCGTTCTGACCCAATATGCCACTTGTACGGGAGAGTTTGGACTAAAATGATCCAGGAGCACTTTATATACTTGTGACAAAACTTTAGATAATGGATCAACATCTTTCAAGTTGTCCCAGGTAAAGGAACTATCTGTAAAATCCCCTACCCTTTTCCCCATCCCTTCTAACATACATGTGATTTGCAGTCTTCTAAAAAATGGTATTCCTTCAGATCCAGCTGGGAGGACCACTCTATTACCCTGAATCACATCCATTATCTTCAAGCCTATTAACTGTGTTGACCACTTTTTAGTAATTACTTGATCCCCAATTAGTAAATTAGGATTGCCCAACACAGGTTGGTCCCTATTGGTTCCTTCTCTGGACTGGGGTAAGGAATGATGACTAAGTTCCTGCTAATTTCACAATTGGATTCTAGGATATCTTTTTAGGATCCCTTTCTATGTTAGCAAATAAAAATGCCTCCAAGTGTTCTGAGTCCTTTAACATTTTTCTCTCAATTTGTAACCAAGTTGGTACATTGGACTCCCCTTCTAAACTTCTACTCCACCATATCATGAGCCCCAACTACCCCACCACATAATATACATGGAGATCAGGCAATTTAATCCCTCCCCTCCCATATGGCAGACACAAAATGCTATGCTTTTTCCTAGGAGGTTTAGCGTTCCATAAAAATTCCGATAGGAGCTTCTTGCTTCTATTAATATTATTGGGCTTCTATTATTGGGCAGACTGGGTGGGCCATAGGCCCTTATCTGCCGACACTGTCTATGTATCTATGTATTAAACCATGTTACAGGTATGCAATATGGGGCTAAATATACCAGATACAGTAACCTGGGTAGTAAATTCATCTTGATAACACCCAATATAGCCATAAAATTCAAAGGGAGCTTGTTCCATCTTATCATATCCTCCCTAATTGCTGACAGCATCCCCTCCATATTTAATGCAGCACCCTCCTCAATAGTAGGTGTAATCCAGATACCCAGATATTTGAGTTTATCCACCTTTCACTGTACTTGTAATGGTGAAAAATCTGCCCTACATACATAGGGTGTCAGAGGCATAATCTGGGTCTTAACCAAATTTAGTTTATATTTCGCAACTTTAGAATATTTCTCTATTAAAGTCTATTGTTCTTTTAAAACTTGTTGCTGGGTCCTGTAGGTGGAGGAGTATGTCGTCAGTGAAAAATGAAAATTTTAGCTCCCACCCCGCAATGTTAATCCCCTTTATTTATGCATAAATATTAATAGCTCTCAGCAGAGGTTCCAAATATATATTAAATAAAATCGGTGAAAGAGGATATCCTTGATGGGTCCCATTTTCTAAACAATCTCCCAAGAAACATAACCATTGCACAATACTCTAGCTGTTGGAGCTGCATACAGATTTTTGATACCTCTAATAAGGCCCTCTGGAAAACCCATTTTTTCCATTGTAGCAAAGAGAAAGGTATGGGAGACCCTGTCAAAGGCCTTTTCTGCATCTAAGGATATTAGAGCTAGGGGTAGTTGAGAATCTGGCACATAGCTAAGTATATGGTGCAACTTCCTAAGGGCATCATGCGCCCCTCCCTGGCATAAAGCCCACTTGTTCATGACTAATTAAAGCTGGAGAAATGCTCAATATTCTATTAGCTAAAATTCTAGTAAGAATTTTAATATCTTGATTCATCAGAGCTATAGGTCTATAATTGCCTGGTATATCCCTAGGCTTATCTGGTTTGGGAACAAGTGTGATATATGCCTGGTACAGTGGAGCATGACACATCCCTTCTTGCATTATAGTATTAAAGAATTCCTGGAGTATAGGAAGTATCGGCTGTATGTGCACCTGGTAAAACTTGGCTGTAAGCCCATCTGGCCCCAGGGTTTTACCATGGGGCAAAGATTTGACTACCTCCAGTATCTCCAATGCCAATATAGGGGCTGCTAACTTACTAGCTTGTATGGGGTCAAAGACTGGAAGTGGCACTCCCTCTAGAAATGTTCTGATTTCCTCCTCACTAGCTCCATCTTTTGCTTGACAGATCTCTTTAAAATAAGCCACAAAGGCGTTTGCCATTTCCTGGGGGTCTGTTAACTGTCATCCGGCATATTGAATATAAGTAATCCTTCTATTAGCTTCCCATTCCTTAACTGTAGCTGCTAGAAATCATCCAGGTATATCCCTCTGCATTAAATACTTAGCCTTAATCTTTTCCAACCAAAATTCCACTTTCCCATTCAGGATATCCTCCATTTCACCTCTCAAGCTTTTAAGTTCTGCGTCAATTTCTCCAGAGGACCCTTCCAGTGGAGACAGCGACTTGATAGCCCCCATAAAAAATTACTCCTTTGCCCTTCACAGTCTATTTTTTTGCGCTGCAAGGCTCTGGGCTGCCCCTGCATACAGCACCTTACATGTTGGCCATTTTAACTTTTTGTTCTGTAGTGTAGGTAACTATTGCTGAATAATCTCAAGGAGGGCTTCCTCTAATTTTCCTTGAATTGAAGCCACCGCTAATAAAGGATCATTTAATCTCCATCTATGCAGTTTAGGAGGGATAGGAACCGGCTCCAATCTTAAATGAATAGGGGAGTGATCTGACAAAAGTCTACCCTCAGTAGTCACTTCCTTAACCTCCCTAAGTGCCTCCCCATTTACCAAAGAGAAGTCAATACAAGATTGACTCTTGTGGGCCACCGAGTAATAAGTCATAATGTTGCACCCCATAGAACAAGTCCTGAGCGGGTCTACTAAAGCCATAGCCTCCATTAATCTATTCAGGGCAATCTGAGCTCTAGACAGAGGGCCTCTGGACGGTGGTATCCTGTCCTCCAAATTATTAAAAAAAATATTCCAGTACCCTGCCAAAATAAGGGAGTGCTGAGACAACACAGCCATATCCTTTTCTAGTGAGGCAAAAAAATCAGGGCCGGAGGGGGTTGAGCCATAAATAGAGGCCACTGTTAATGCTTTATCAAACAGGGTACCAGAAAGATATATCCCTCTGCCATCTTCCCTAACAGTTACATGCTCCACCTTGTACAACCAAGTTTTTTTTATTAAAATCACCACACCCCCGACACCTTTTCCTTACCCACCCCAAAAAATCTGACCCACCCACAATCGCTTGAGACAACTCACCTCCTCTGTTAATAAATGGGTTTCTTGCAGGGCAACAATGCGAGCTCCCAGATGTTCAATGTGTCTAAGGATTACCATTGTTTTCAGCTTACCACTAAGTCCCTTAGTGTTCCATGAAAGAATTTTAACCCCTACCATTCTGGAATCTGAAACTTATTATAGTCAAGACTTCATTTTGCACATGGTCTTGGTCTGCTGCCCCCTCTCTCTCTATAGTGGACTTTCTCTCCTTCCTATCCCCATAACCCCACCCCAACCCCGTTGCCCCGATCCTGCAATTGCCCTCCTTTCAAATCTTGATCTCTTTCTGTGCCCCTCCTCCACCCCTCCTAAAGCATCTCCAAGTACCCATCTCCTATCTAAAAATAACTAGAACATATTTACATCTCCTCCTATGTCCCACTTTTCCTTCTAACTCCAATCTTGTCCTCCCTATCTAGGCCTCTCCCTCCAGGTACCAAATCTGCCCCTATATCTCCTAAACTAATATATTTAACTTTCCACCCTGGGGTTTCAACTGACACTGTAAGTAAACCCCTGTAGCTAACTCCTCAATCCCTATATCTCAACTAAATGGGGTATCTCTTCTACCCATTACCATCCACCAACAAGTTCCCCAACATTTCCTTCTACCTCTATACTATCTTCAACACCCTTCCTAGGGTAAGGGCCCCATCTCTCTTCCTTCATCGGTTGTCCATCACTCCACCAGTCTCACTTTTCCTTGCTTAGCTTAATCTCCCAGCAGGGGGTCCACTTAACATTTAGAACTGTATATTAAACCCAACAAGACCCTTCAACTTCTCATCACACATGACCCTATCTTTTAGTCCCACCAACCCTCCTCAGATCTAACACACTCACATCTGCCTCAAACCCTACAACTTTGAATTAGGAGCCATCCCCTCTCACCCCCGAGGTTGACCCACAGTAACAAAACCAGTAAATATTAAACAGTTCAATCTATCTTATAAATCATTCATAATGAAAACCCCGAACATCAGGATAAGTTTGTTATTTCTCTTCATTGTCCACAGTCCTGGTCTTCAATTATATCCTGCCTCTTCCTTTTCAGCCTGAGATTTAGGTCGGCACTTTGAATAGCTCCAAAAGTTCCACACACAGGCCCCCCAGGGCATCTCTCACAGTCAGGTATCTCTTCTCCCCAGACTGGAGCCATACAATCAAAATTGCAGGGTATTGTAAATGGAATTTAATTCCTGTGAAATAAAGCTTCTTTTTGATCTCAGAGTACTCCTTCTGCTTCTCCTAGACCATTGGTGTCTGGTCCTGGAACATCCACAACGATGCGCCATTCCATTGCAGTGTCTTCTTCTGTCTTGCAGTAGCCAGTACATGGGTCTTTTCTTTATAATTCAGGAATCACATAATTATCACCCGTGGCCTTGCACCTGGAGAGGGGACCTCTCTTAGATCCCTATGGGCTCTCTCCAAGTTATAAGCTTCCTCGAAAGGAGTAGGGCCCAGTAGCTTAAACAGTAGATCTTGCAAAAAGGAAACGCAGTCCGACCCTTCAGCCCTCTCTGGAAGCCCTGCCAGTATTAAGTTATTCCTCTGGCTTCTGGACTCTTGGTCATCCATCCTCTCTTCTAACTTTTTGACTTGTTTTCTCATAGCTACTAGCTCCTAATCCATTGTGGCAACCTTCCTTTCGTGGGAGGAGATCCTTACTGCTGCATCCCCCATTCGATGTGCTAATGAATGTAATGCAGGCTTCACCTCTGCAAAATCAAGCACCAGCCCTTGTAGCAGCTTTTTAATTTCCTGGATGTCATCGGAAGTCTTCACAACACCCCCTTCCTTATCCGAGTCCCCCTCTTGCTCATTCCGATCAGGGGAGAGGGGCTTCAGCCTTTTAGCTGTCGGCATTCTTGCCGCAAGAGGCTCTGAAGCCTCCACTTCCATGCTGGTGCAGTGAGATGGCCCTTTGCTTCTTTAGTAATCAGGCTATCTGTATACCTGCTGCTGCTTCCTTACTGCTTTCTCCTTTGTGGTTTAACTGCCAATCAGGCCCGCTACACAAACACAACTAGTACCCTGCATTTTAATTCGCCACTTACCGGTAGCGGAGACTTTTAAAACGTAATTCATTTCGAGGCCTAGGAGCAGCACGGAACACGTCCACTCAGACTTGGCTCATCACGTGATCCCCTGAAACCATGGAACATTTTTTAATAAGATGTCCATATGCACAAACCTTTTGGGCCCTTAAAGCACATAAATGGAAAAATCAAATATGGGGAAACTTATCATATGAAGAAATTGTAGGAGGTTTTACTAGGAATACATGTCAGATTGAGAAGGGAACTGTGTTCTTAATTTTAACTATAATAAAATACCTGTTTTGGCAAATCAGATTTCAATTTGTAGTCCAACAGCTCTACGTAGAACCAGGAGGGCTATTAAGTACAGTAGAAAATGAATTAGGTACAATTGTTATGACTGAGAAAAAACATGTAGCTCATAATATATGGTTGAGTAGATGGCAAAATATACCCTTCCTAAAATATAAAATAGGATGAGATGGGATTTTTGCGTAATAGTTGAATCATGATAAACACCACTTGAATAGTAAAGGATATTTCTTTAGCTTTATAGACATAAAGGGCCAGATATTCAAAAGGGTTTCGCCATGCACAATAGGGTTGCGCCTGCGCAAGTCCAAACTTGCTCCATTCTGCGATATTCAGCAGGAGGCAGTTGCGCCACAGAAAACATGCTGAGCAACAGCGCAATGCAAATGAATGCATGCTGAACTGGAGGGGGAGGAACCATGCATAAACTGCACATCCCGATATTCAACCTGGCTGTGCAGAGTTGTGCAGGCGCAACCCCCAACCTGCGCCTGCAGGACTTTGAGCCAAAAAAAGGCTTAAGTCGAGGGCCACCCACAGGCGAGCTGCTGTATTGCAGGGCACAACACAGCAGCTGCCACCTGTGGCTGGCCCCCACCCCAGTCCCTGTGCCCCCCCCACAGCCCGATCACGGGCATAGTGTAATCCCCCACCAGCCCGATCGCGGGCATCAATGTGACTCCCCTCCCCTCCCGACATATCCCTGGTGGTCCAGTGGACCGAAATGCCCGATCGCAGGCGGTATGTGTAAAAACTCCCCCTCCGCACATATCCCTGGT
Source organism: Neoceratodus forsteri (assembly GCA_016271365.2). NCBI lineage: Eukaryota > Metazoa > Chordata > Ceratodontiformes > Ceratodontidae > Neoceratodus > Neoceratodus forsteri. The sequence continues at coordinate 58,142,766 of CM057449.1, read as the reverse complement.
GGTCCAGTGGACCCAAATGCCCGATCGTGGGTGGTATGTAAAAAACTACCCGAACATAGCCCTGGTGGCTAGTGTCCCCACCCACCCACCCACGAAGACCCACCACCCGCTCCCCGGCAGCGGCGGGCGGCAGCATCTCACCCACCTGCTGCCTCGGCTACCACCGATTGATCACTGGTAGGGGCTGCACGCCATTGGGCAGAGCAAGAGCCAATGGGCGTGCAGCCCATACCGTACATGACAGTCCAGATTTGTGAATGATTCATTCATGTTGATTTGTTTTAAAGACATTGCATGGCTAAAGGGGAATTTAGATGAAACAACCTTTTTTGTTAGTCATTTTGATGAAACAAAAATATGTTGTAAAGAACAGTGTTGCACCATTGCTTTAATTTCAATGTTGGTTGGCTACTCCACTCTCAAACTATGGCTGGAGGAGTAGGCACCGTCATTTAATTGAATGGAAGGCAGAGTGCTTGTAAGTTTTGAGATTGGAGAGGATGGCTCATTTCATGCCAGACCTGGCTCATATATTCAGCTGTACATGGAGCATCATTTATAATTGTTTCTCTTCACCAACCTAGTAAGCCTATAGGCTGCCATTTCACCTGTCCCTCATAACCTGATCTCTCTCCCATCCCCTTCTGTTTTTTCTATTATATTTCTCAGGTTGACATATTTATTCAGGGGAATGTTTTTCAAGGATTAGTAGAGAAACTTCCCACAATTACTAAAGCAATCTGTCTATAATTTATCATTAATAATTTTATGAGTAATAGTGTAGCTTTAGAAGTCTCTGTTAAATTACTAAAGTAATGTTCATTTATCTTTTAAGTGAGGCATGAAGGATTATTGCTGTATTGCATTTGTTGATTACATATGGCATTGTTTTTGTGAATTGTAATTTAATTCAGTAAAATGTTATTGATAAAACAATCAAATATGATATTGGTGAGAATGACATACTAGAAATACCTTAACTAACTATATTTGACCTCTTCTGAGCTCACTCATGCCTTTGACACTTGTTAGGTCAGGAGCTCAAGTATAGCTCTTGAAGATATCTCTACCATCTCACTCTCACATGTCATATCCCTTGTAGATATATTCTGTGTTAACTAATTTCATTGATCTATGAGGAATTTGGTAATCACTAGAAAGACCAGGTGGTCTTGAGTGTCTTCTTGTCTCCATGGCTATATGCAATACTTCACGGAACAAAACAGCCTAATATATATATATATATATATATATATCTATATCTATATATTTATATATGTATATATATATATATATATATATATATATATATATATATATATATATATATATATATACACATAGATATACCTAAGGTATTCTTTATATAAATGAGGCATTTCACATGATATGCAGAATAACAGGCAATATTGGATACATTTAGTTTGCTTTTAGTATTTTAATTTCAGATGTCAATTACAGTATGCTAGCAGTCTGTAAAGGGGTTAGAACCAGAAATGGAATTAAATCATTAACTGACAGAAGGGTAGTGAGACAGACAAGCAATGATATACATAGATACATAGATACCATTGGCAGATAAGGGCTGCCAGGCCCATCCAGTCTGCCAGTTTTTGTCACCCGATGAAGCAACCAGTGACCCGATGTGGTCTTTGTATGTATTTCTTTTCTTCCTGTCTCTAATATTCTAATATTTCTGTCCCATGACTGTTTGAAGCCTGCCACCATAAGGGCAGTCACCACTTCCCCAGATAGGCTGTTCCATGCATCCACCACCCTCTCCATTAAAAAGAACTTCCTGTCATTTCCACTTATGTGGCCACCCATTATTCTCAAGTCTTGTCCTCTTGGTCTGGCACTACTTTTAACCTAGAATATGTTGTCCCCTACCACCTTGTTCATTCCCTTGAGGTATTTGAACATTTCTGTCATGTCACATCTCTCCCTCATTTGCTCCAGTGTGTACAAATTGAGGTCTCTGACTCTTTCCTCTTAAGGCTTGTGATATAGACCCTTCAGTATTTTGATTACCCTCCTCCGCACCATTTCTATTTTGTCAGTGTTAGTTCTTTGTGTTGGTTATAGTGTGTGGATGAACAGGGGCCACATAAGTTTTTACATAGAGGACTGATATTGCTTACAGTATAGCAGATTAGCTACTTGTTTCTATTGTATAGAGGGTATATATGAAACAGGTAATGATTTGCTGATACACAGGGACGCACTTGGTCAGTTATGGGTCTAATGTGACGCCTCTTTATTTTGAGAGAATATTGCATAATACACATTAAAATTGTATGGAGTTTGGTACATATTGGAGACAGAGATTAAAGATCAGAGAGGAAAGGGTATGGGAGCAAATATGGAAGAATAATAGTAGACATATTAGACAAGATCGATACAAATTGCAGCAATTCAATATTATACATAACTTGTACTATACCCCCGTCAAACTACACAAAATGGGTAAATTAGAGTCACCCAGATGTAGCAAATGTGAGATTGGAAAGGGTGACTTATACCATGTATTATGGGCCTGTCCCAAGATTTGCCCTTTCTGGAATTCAATCTGCCCTTCTGTGCAACCAGTATTAGGATTAGAGCCTTTTTTTATGCCGGAAATATTTCTACTAAATATTTTCCCCAGAGACATGGCTAAACAGAGGAAGGCATTTATGGCCATTATATCAGCAGTTGCAAAAGCAGTTATTCTTAGGCACTGGAAAGAGGTTAAGATGCCGTCGGTGGTTGAATGGTATAGAGAGATTATGATGGCATTACAATTAGAACTACATATAGCAAAAATGAACAATAAGATACAATCCTATAATGCTAAATGGGGGCCGCTAGATGCAGTTTTGGTTGCCTGGAAGCCTTAGTTTCTATAAACTGTTGAAGTGTTAATGCTAGAGTTAATAGTACTTCCCGAGCCCCTGCTCTAGGTAAATTTAGTGGCTCTCTGAACTAGTAGATGCTGGGGGGAAGGGGTTTGTATATATTATGGGGGTTGGTTAATGGGTTTTGCTGCTTGAATGTTAAAAGGACTTTACTGAGATTGCTAATTTCACCATCACTTATACCAAGCTATGGTTAAAAATAATTTTGATGTCATGTATGTACAGACCTGATTAAGCCCCATTTTCTCTGTAAAGTCAATAAAATATATTGAGCAAAAAAAAATGTATGGAGTAAGCAAACTAAACATTTTATATTGACAATGCAAGTAATTCTATAAATGTTTTCGAAATTTAATCCATATCAATTCCGGTGGCTAAGTAGGCTATGATAATGACTGAGCAACTAAATAGAATAGTCCTGTTTTTGATTTTGTTTAAGTTCATGAGTATTTAATGAATACACATATGTACTTACTTTTATGTTTAGTATTTTATCTAACATGCTAGTAAGTGTTTGCCCTGATAAAAAGGAATTTGTCCTTCAAATTGTTGGCTATTAAGGTGGTACTAATACCATGTTGTCACACACACACAAAAATGAATATACAAAATACTGGGTGACTGAGTTATTTACATGGGTGCTGAGAGACTGTAAAGGTGGGGGTGCTGAAGATCAGAAAGAAATTTGTTATGGTATGAAGGACATTATTTTTTTTTAAATCCAGCTTATGATATGCAGCTCTATTCACAATAAATCAGAACTGCACTGACAACACTGTTTACAGTTTATTTATTAGTTGCACATATTTCAGTAGCACACTCTGTAAATATACATTTGCCTTGCGCCAGGAAATTACCACTAATATAAACAGTGTCATTATAATGAAACTGTAAGGTAAATGATATATATTGCATATTTTCATTAACTGACCAAATGTACCTTTACTTTTCAAGAAAATTATTTCAACAGCATTACCTTTACAGTTTTCTAGTCATGTTTTCAACTTTTGTGAGCATATTGATGTGCATGTAATTCTTTATTGCCATTTGCCAAACATCAATGAAAAGCCAAAGCAAACAATAAATTAATTGTTGAAGTATAACTGGTTAAGTAATGGTCTGCTCATAGGAGACACTGTAGCAAGCTCAAAGGCTTATTTACGTATATCTTAGTTTTGCCTATTAAGAGTGAACAGAGTGCTGAAAAATGTCTCTGATCTCACATTGTTGAGATCAAATAGCAGCAAACAGGGTGAGGCAATATTTTGAGGGAGATAAATAAGGGAGGTGGTTGGCATGGCTAATTAAAAAACAGAGGGCAGAAAGATCTATTATAGCTATAGAGAAAGAAAATGGGGAGTGTACAACAGAGACCCGAGAGATAAATAATGATTTTCAGCTATTTTATGAAAAGCTATACTCCTCTGAGGCCCCTCACAACGGGAACCCGATGCACTTTTTGGGGAATTCCCCCTGCCCACCCTGTCAGAAGTGGACAGTGAGATGCTTGGATGGGAAATTACATTGCAGGAGGTTAGGGAAGCGATCAGGGTCTCAAAAGCAGGTAAGGCTCCAGGCCCTGACGGCCTGCCCCTGGAATTCTATAAGAAGTTCTGGGGGCAGTTGGGCTTGCTATTCATGGATATACTTGGGGATGTATTGGAAGGGGATGGGTTAACCTCATCTCAGCATTTGGCCACCATAACAATTCTCATAAAACCAGGGAAGGACCCAAAAAAGTGTGGCTCGTACCGCCCTATTTCACTACTTAAGGCAAATTTTAAAATTATTGCAAAGATCCTGGCGGGGAGACTGTAGGGCATCCTGCCAGAGGTTGTTCACCCAGATCAGGGAGGTTTTATTTGAGGTAGACAGGCTAGGCACAACCTAAGGTGGGTCTTAAATATCATGTGGCATGGGAGGAAGAGGGGTATGGCGTGGGGGGTCTTCTTGCCCTTGATGCAGAAAAGGCCTTTGATTGGGTCGAATGGCTATTCATGTTTGCTGTATTAAAAAAAATTGATCTCCACCCATCCTTCTGCAAGTGGGTTGTGTGCTTGTACCAGTCCCCATGGGCCCAAATATTGACAAATAACACTCTCTTTAAACCCTTTAGGCTTTTTAGGGGCACTCGCCAGGGTTGTCCCCTCTTGCCCCTGCTATATGTTCTCAGAAGTGAGGCACTGGCGACCGCTATATGAAATCACCAGAAGATTAAGGGTTTTATTATCAAGGAGATGGAACATGTCATTTTGCTTTTGCAGATGATGTATTGTTGTTTTTGGCTGACCCAGAATGAGCTGTACCTGCCCTGACCTCTCTTTTTAATAATTATGGCCCTTTGTCTGGGCATAAAATAAACTGAAGCAAAAGTGAGTGTCTTCCCTTGGGAAATGTTGGCCAGTCAATTCATGTGGCTGGAGTAGATATACCCCCACAACAGTGATAAAATACCTGAGGGGCACTACTCCCTCGTAGATTATCAGAAGTGGGACATCGGAACTATAAGCCCTTGGCAGTAAAAAATTAAGGAACAATGTAGTAGATGGAAGACACTTCCTCTAGCTCTCCTGGGAAAGGTGAACTTGGTGAAGATGCAGATACTGCCTCAGTGTCTCTATCTCTTTTGGGTACTACTGGTGAGGGTTCCCTCTTGTTACATGAGGTCATTGGAGGGCTCCATAACCTCCCTCCTCTGAGAAAACCGTAGACCCAGAATTAGGAAAGATATATTGTGGCTCCCAATTCAAAGAGGGGGACTGGCTCTTCCCAGTTTGAGGCTTTATGCCCTTGCAGCTCAGTCATCACAGGTTCTGAATTGTATGGAAGAGAGCACTAAACTCCAGGACTGGGTTCATATGGAGTCACATATTCTTAGGATTTCCCCTCTTGCACAATATCTTTTACCCTGGAATTTTGGGACATGGGTTGGGGATTAATCTTGGAATCCCTACAATAAAAATACCCTTAAAGCCTGGAAACAAGCTTTGTTGATCATGGGGGAGAGGGGTGGTATGTCACCAGAGGGATCAATCCTTCATAGTCTATGGAGGGAGGAAGAGGCCCCCCTACCGGTCAGAAGGGCTCTGGCTGAGTGGGAGAGGAAAGGGCTTTTCCCCCTCTTACATCTTTTTCAGGATGAGTTACCCCTACAATTTCCCGACTTAATACAAATTTACAAGATTCAACCCTCTCACTACTTCATGTATCTGCAGATACAGTCCAGGTTGACTACACCACCGAAGTTGGGAGAAGAAGGGTCGCCTTTAACTAGAACATCTTTGGAAGAAATTTTTCAGTACTGTACTACACATAGGAATGTTAAACCATTAAAATTTATTTATAATGCTCTTGTAGGGGCCCAGACGGATGTGCTACAAAGATTAAGACGTAAATGAGAAGCGGATCTGCAGGGAGATACCCTTTCGGGGGGAAAATGGAATATGGCTCTGGGGGGAAGCCTGTCATGCTCGATTAATAATAGACTTAGAGCCATACACTATAATATTATTCATAGAGTTTATTTTATACCAGCATTGGCTCATAAAATAGACCCTCAGGTCCCTGATCAATGCCCTAAATGTTTTTTGCAGGGGTGCTCTTTCTTTCACTTGGTTTGGGCTTGCCCCAGGGTATTAGCATTTTGGGACAGGATAAATTCTCTTTTAAATAGGATCTTGGAATGTGATATCCAACTGGACCCAGTGGATATCCTGCTGGGGGTGCACAGGGGTGGTACAGGCCTAACGAAAGCTTCACTTCCTCTGAGGAGATTGATCTTGGTGGTGGGACAGCAGTTACTGGTGTGGAATTGGATGTCTCTGTCAGCACCCTCTATTGCTCAGTGGATTAATACACTATTGAATAACATGAAATTAGAGCACATTCAATACAGGATTATGAGGCGCCTTAATAAATATGAACAAATGTGGTCCCTGCTCGAGAAGGACCTTGGTGAACCATGGTTCCCCTTATTCTAGAGTGGAAGCCTTACCTACAAGGATAGCTGAACAGGTTGAATTATTGGTTAAATTGAATCAATTTATTTTGAATGACCAGACCTGAAGAATTACCACTAAGGGAGTCATAAGTTAACATGTCAGTTTCATTCACCAATGAGAAGGAAGTATTGCCCCTTGGGGATGACCCCTCTGGAAAATTTAGGAAAGTGATATATATATAATGAATGTTTTAATTGACTGCTCTTGGACTCTTACCCAAGCCTGTAAATGTATAGAAATGTAGCGATGTATTGAAAGAGAATGTGATATTGTAATTGCCAATCCATGTTCACCGACTCTTTCTATAAATAAAGTTTAAAAAAATAGCAACAAACACACACACACACACAAACACACATGCACACACACATACAGGTACATACAAATCATTCTGGCGTCTGGATGGTGGGGAGCGGTGGTAGGAGGGTAATATGTTGCCATGCAACTGTTTTTTAGCCATGAACAAAAACATACTCTGAGCAAAAATAAAATGGCAAAATGGAAACATTTTGAAAAACATTTTTCCAGGCTACCTACACAAAAACTGCTGCCAGTGGCAGGTTCTTCAGGGCCCAATTAGGTAAACACAAGTGCTGGTGTTTACCAAGGCCCAGTATTTTTTTAATTTACAACGTTTTTTTGTCTCTCACTAACTGAAAACAAGATGGCTGCAGCACAAAAACAAATATCTGGAGCACAAAAAGAAAAATGTTTTCGTAAAAGGTTTCATGTTGCCCATATAAATTTTTCCATAGGCTAAAATTAAACATGAAAAACTTCCATAACTTTTGAACAGATTAATAGTTTTTCACCAAATCTTCAAAAGACATCACCCTGACCCAGACCACATACACAAATGCACATTTGAAGCTTGACACATGCATCATTCACTCTTTGGAGCTTGACAAAGAATTGCGCAAAAGTTAAGGATTTTTCACATTTGTGACACTCTGCAGCCCCAAAACTGTACTTCTGACCAGATCAAAACTTTCCAGGTCCAGAGATGTTTGATTGGACACTGGGCATGCACAAGTTCAGGCAAATTGGACAAAGGGTTTCAGCGTTATTAAAGTACAAACTTGCCGGCCCGGTGGCGCAGAGGGCTGAAGCACTGGATGCTACACCTCGAACCACGCTGGTGACCTGGGTTTGGGAATGGACTCGGGTGATGGGGGTCAGCAGGTGAAGGGGTAGGATTGAGCCTCCATAGGACTGCTCTCCTCCCCTGCGGAGAGTTAGGGATGCATGGTCACTCTGCAGCAGCCCCTGGTGGAGACTGGGAGCACAGCAGAGTGATCACAGTAAGGAGGAACACCAGAAAAACAGAAATACCGCTTTCTGGCCACTGGATGATGGCTCTCTGTCCCTGGTTGCCTCCATTGCCTTCCCAGGGCCTCCTTCTCCATGGCAGCATCCCTGGGCCCTAAGAAGAGTGTGCTGGGGTCATCTCTCTCCCCCGGTGCCTGCTTCCTTGGGGGAGGGGGACCCGCCCGGTGAAGGGATACGCCGAGATATCCCAGGGATCGGCTACAATACGAGGAGTTAGAGGAGGGCTGGGTTAGGACAGAAGGGGCTATCGGGAGACTTGCAGAGCATGAAGGAGTGGGGTCCTGCGAGCATGAGGAGGGTGAAAAAAAGAATATAAACAAAAAAAGTACAAACTTGGGGGTTTAGCATAGAAGTGGCCTGTGAACCCTAACTATAGCTGCACTACCGTACAGTTTTGATAGATAGATAGATAGATAGATAGATAGATAGATAGATTGACAGATAGATAGGTAGACAGACAGACAGACAGATAGATAGAAATAGGGGATACAAGATGGTCAGGAATGGAATATGGAAAATATTCTCATTCCTGCAGAGTGAGCTCTGTATTCTCATGAGTGCCAAAGGCAAGAGTGACAATACTTTTCGTATTCCACAATCTGCACATCATGTGTGCTATTTATACAATTGGGGTAGGAGCTTCAGAAGTATTGTTATGTTTTCCAGTGTTGTTTCCCTGCTCCTGTGTGCTGTCTGCTCTTCATGTGTGGTTTGAGTGTGTGTGAATTTTTTGAATTGGCTAGGATTTTCAGAAACACCATGGGAAACTGCTAAGTGTCCTTTGCAATGTTAATTGAGTTACTTGCAGGTAGCAGTGAGAAAGAAACTGTTTTTTTAAGCAGTGTCATTTAAAATGTAGGCTGTAGTGAACCTGAGAGTAGCATACTGTAGTAATGGGCTGGGAGTTTCACAAACACTATGGGAAACAGCTGAATGTCCTTTGCAATGTTAATTTTATTTATTTATTGAAATGTTTTACTAGGAAGACACACTGAGTGACAAGTCACTAGTCTCCTGGTGTGACCTGGGGGAAGTGGTAGAATAGAAGTGAAACATTAAACTTTCAAGTTACAAGATCGACATTAACGTACAGTTCTAAGGCAGGTGTTACAAGCAGTGGTACAACAGTGTTGCACATAATAGATAGAAAGAGTGGACAATAATAAGGGCTGGGTTAATAAATAAACAAGTGCTTACATAAAAGAAAAGAAAAGGGGTCAGTGAGGGGGGAAGGAGAGGGAGGGGTAAGTTGGGTGGAGATGGAAGAGTTGTGTTCAAGTTACATTCAAGGTACAAGATCAACATTAGCATACAGTTGTAAGGTAGGTGTTACAAACAGTGTTAAAACAGAGATGTGCATAATAGATAGAAAAAATGAACAATAATAAGTGCCAGGTTAGTAAGTAAACAAATGCTTACATGAATGAAAAGGTGGAAGGGAGAGGGAGGAGTGAGGTGAAGGGATGTAGGGTGAAGGGAGTAGATAAGGGATACAAGTCCATGGGGGAGTAGGAAAAGGACCCATGGAGAGCATTTGGTGTCCCTTACATTCTGTGAGAGATCAAGGGAGGCCAGTGAGGGAGAGCAATTTGGGGGAAGGGGTGGAAAGCTAGAAATTTGGGGGGTATAGGTGCATAGGGTAACATGAAGGTGACAGTAGAGGGTAGGGTTTATCTAGGGCTTATAGGAGGGAATTGGGGAGGGACATGGCATAAACAGCTAGGTGCAAGGTAATTTTTGAGGGCTGAGCTGATGGAGTAGGCAGAGGATGAGTGCTGGATTTAAGGGGGAAGTGAATTCCAAATTTTTGGGAGGCATTGAGAGTAAGTGGATTGGCCGATTAGGGTGGATCTACAGGGGGACTACCAGAGTGCTGGAGTCAGTTGATCTAAGGGAATAGGATGATGGGGGGTTGTTATAAAGGAAGAGGTTAGGTAGGAAGGAAACTCACCCAACCAGAGTTTGGAGGTGAATTTAGCACAGTGGGAGAGTTGCCTATTTGTAAGAGAGGGGAAGGATAGGGCATGATAAAGATTGCAATGGTGGGTACCGGGGGGTTATCCAGGGCAAAGCAGCAGAAGGAATTGAAGAAGGTGTCTAGTCTAGCAATGGAGGACTTCACAGCAGCACCACAGACTATGTCACGGTAGTTGAAAATCATCTGTATCATCTTCTGAGCAAATTCATGCCTAGCCGTAGGAGGGATGCAACTATGTTTCCTAAACAATGTTTCCTAAACAGGGCACCAAGCTTGGGGCATAGTTTTTTCTGGATGACATCAATATGTCCAGAGATGTTTAGGTGTTTGTCCAACCAAAAACCTAATTATCTGAAGGAGGATGCATCCTCAAGTAAAGTCCCATCAAGGGTATGGAAGGTGGGTAGGGAGAGAAGCCCAGAGAGGCTCTGCCTTGTGCCAAAGGTCATAGAGACAGTCTTCTTGGCATTGAGGAAAAGTTGATGGTTAGCAAACCAGAGCTGAATCTTCTCTAAGTCTTGCTCTAAGCTGGTTGTAACCTCAGCAGGAGAGAAGTAAGATGCATACAGGACTGTATCATCGGCATACATATGTGTAGCGGTGGAGGGGGAACAAACAGAGAAGGTCATTTAAGAAGATGGAGAATAGGAGGGGCCCTAATACAGAGCTGTTGGGGATGCCAGTGCTAATTGTGAGGTTAGGTGAAGTGGCATCCAAGATGTTAACTGATTGGGTTCTGCTAATAAGGTAGGCCTTGAACCAATTTGTGGTGGAGGGAGACAGACTTGCTGCTGTGAGTTGAGGAGAAGGCAGTGAGAGACAATGTCAAAGGCCTTGGCTAGGTTGACAAAAATGGCAAAAGTAATTTGGCCATTGTCCTTCCCAGTTAGGATGGAGTCTGTGAGCCATAGGAGAGAGGTGGTGGTTGAGTGTTTTTTTCTGAAACCAGACTGAAGAGGGGTGAAAAAGGAAGTGTCAGATAGAAAAGAAGTGACTTGAGAAAGGACAATGTTTTCTTGAAGCTTGGTAAGGGTAGGGAGGAGAGAAATGGGTCGATAGTTACCAGGGGATGAGGGGTCACCCCCTTCGGGTAGAGGAAGGATTACTGCATGTTTCCATGAAGAGGGGACTGTGGCAGTAGAGAATGAGAGATTTAGGATTAATGAGAGGGGTAGGCAATGTCTGGAGCTGAGAAGGAGAGAAGTTTGGGGTTGAGGCCTTCAGGGGAGGCACCTTTAGAGGGACTGATGTTGATAAATTGATGATGATTAATTGAGTTACTTGCATGTAACAGTGTGAAACAGATTTGTGAAGCAGTTTAATTAAGAATGCAGGCTGTGGTGAGTGAGTGGTGACATCAGCAGAGTAGGTATATTTGTTAGATACTTTAACTCCATTGATGTCATCATCAGACATCTCACTGCAGTGGAAATAACAGGTTATCACACTGATATTGTTCTCACCCCCATTGTGTGTGTGTGTGTGTGTGTGTATATATATATATATATATATATATATGTAAATTTCATTAATGGACCATTAGGGTTCCATGCAGGGAAATTACATCTTAGGGTTTGTGACAGGGAGCTCCTGCCACTCTTGAGGAACTACCTTTTCTTAAATCTGTTGCAACAGTTCTTCTGTTTCTTAGTCTATTCTACCCTTTACAATTTCTAGTCCATAAGGTTGGCCACCTAGGGGCACCCCCTCTCCTTTCTTGACTATGCTATAGTGTTCTCTTTAATTTTCCTTTCCTCTCTCAGGTCCTCATACAGGGAAGTTATTGTTCTGACCTCCAAAAGTACGTAAAACAGGTTGTGTTTATCGTTGTTAGATTTAGTATGTAATAGCACTATGCCATAATATACCTTATGTTTTTAAAACCTTTAAATTTTGAAAATACCATAGCACTAGGTGTTTTTGATGGTGGTAAAAGGTACTAGGTTACTATTATAGAAATTAAGTTTGTTGTGCCATTTAAAATGCATGTAAATTGCTGTAAACTGAACATGTCTGAAATTCCATGGTGATTTGCACATATCCCATGATGCTTTGCAATATAGAAGTATGTATGATGTTGTATTTCTTTGAAACTTGATTTGTTGCCAGTGCCCTTTGGGATAACCCTTCTTTCAGTGATTCTGCATAAAGGTTCTTTGTCTATAGCTTGTTTCTTTTGGGCTCCCACTACCCAAGCTAATGGGGCCTGCATAGGGGTGGACATTGCATCTCAACTGGTATGTTAGATCAGAGATCAGTGTCAATAGGCACTGGCTAAGTGCAGAGAAAGAACATTCATAGTCTGTGGCCTCTAACTGATGTACTGAAGAATGAATATGGCATTGCTGACACTTATTTCCTGTATTTTGAATAAACATCACATAGATATTGTGTGTTAAACCTCAAATTCGGTGTCTGGTCCATCTGTTATCCCACAACCCCATCACAGGGTTCCTAACCCTAAGACCCCAATCCTGCTATCGGTTTCCAAACTTTAGACCCCACCCTCATGTTGCATATAGGAACAGTCATAAGGGGTGTACCTAGGGGTTGCAAACCCCTAATGCTCACCCAATTCCATGTATTTAGGGATGCAGCCAATTTATATTTCACCCGCGAAGTGGCCAAATTCACCAGGCAGTGCAATTGAAAAATGTTTCTACGTTAGGCAGAATTTTGCCTAGGCTCTGTGAAATGGGTGGAATTTCACGGATTACACCACAAAGCGAAGTTCACTCACTTTAGCCACCACTACATGTAATACTGCAGGTACTGTGGAGTGGGTATGTGCTGTTGTAGACCTTTGCCTACATCCAGGTACATCCCAGGGGTAGGGACACTGCAGACTGCTACAGGAATGTATGTTACACAAAAACTTTTGTGTATAGGACCAGCTGCACTGTGGCTATGCCACAAGCTGGGGCTGACTGAGCACATCCCATCGTCAGCATACCGTGTGTAGGATGCCTGGTTGGTGACATGGTGTCCCACACACTGCCCCACAGGCAGCACCATTTGGAGGGACATGACAGTCTATGTGTCTGCACCAACAGTGTGGTGTGCATAGTGCATATGTTGTGCTAACAGCTGTATGTGTAGCTGGACACGTGGTACACTTGGCATGGCTGTGGCCTTGCAGACATCCATGGCATGTGCACTGTACATGCTGGACGCAGTCGCAACCACCATGGAGCAATGTGCTCACCCACACATCTGCACAGCCTGCAGGACCTGGCTGACAGGTACTGGTATGTGCTACTGCAACCACTGTCCATCAGGAATGGTCACATTGGAATCTACCGGAGCATGGCTAATGTCTGTTTGTACTCTCCCACAGAAACCACAATGTCAGGAAGCAACAGTGCTGCCAGCAGACAATGACTGAACTTTACCAAGGATGATGAGCAGGCCTTCATCAAGGCATACTACCTATGGCGTGACATCCTAACTGGCAGAGGTGGTAGCCGTACAGCACATGAGGAGGGTCGGGAGATGGTGGCCCACCATGTCAAAACCAAGGGGGCATTTAACAGGACCCCTCTGGAGTGCAGAAAACACGTGAATGATGGGAAATGGAGGACTAAGGAGAAGGTGGTCCACCTCAAGGCTTCCCTGTGGTGGACAGGGCGTGGCCCACTGGCAGATGTCCACCTGAGCCCCAATGATGAGCTACTTATGGCAATCATTGCCAAGGCAGCAGTGCAGGGGGTCCCAGGTAGGGGGTTCCAGAGTGGTGGCAGCTTGTTGCAGCACTGTAAGTAACCGTGGACACAACACCTGGCTGGCCAAGTGTATATGCCAGCTGCCATGCCTTCCCTGGTGTGCTGTGCACTGCAACTGTGTACCTGGGGGCCATGCCATGTGTGGTAGGTGTGCATGGGTGTCCCATGCTGTGCTATCCTTGGCCTCACTTCCCATGACCATGGTGGTGTATGTGAGGTGCCACCAACAGTCATGCCACTGAGTGACACACATGGTTGGGCATGCCTGTGCTACCAATGCCACACATGGTGCAAAGTGGCCATGGCCCATCACCACACAGCACTGATCACAACATGAGCATGGCTGATGTGGCGTGGTGAGCACAGCGCAGCCATGTTGTGGACTGGCATGCACACCCATGGCACTACACTCTGCCACTCTGCACATGTCTGTCTGTCTGTATGTCTATATGCCACTGATTCTTCTAGTGCACTAACCATGTTCTACCATCTTCTTTCCACAGCTCCATCATGCCTCACGGGGGTAGCCATTGTCACAGCTGCACAAGATGCACTACCAGGCGATGATGCAGGCCTGTCACACAGGGCTGTCATCACCACAGTTGATGGTACAGTCTCTGGACCATCCACTGCACCAGATCTACCGGACACAGACCCAGTGGTGGCAGGCCCATCAGACCCCTTGGCCATTGCTAGCATGGTGGTCAGTGATGATGACACATGGCTGGGGTGTCAGATTGGGTTAGCTGACAATGACTGTGCAGACATGGTGGACATCACTGATACCATCCTCATGCTTGCCACTGGCACACAGGGGCGTACAGTGATGCCACCATGGATGACAATGCAACACAGATTGAGAGGGGACATGGCTGACAGTGGAACATGCAGTGTGCAGGGACCTATGCGGGTGGGCCCAGATGCCACTGATGGCCTGGCTGTATGTGGCACAGAGGCAGTGGAAGCACAACTGCCTGCATCAGCTGGTGCTGTGCACCCTGCTCCTGGAGAAGGTGCGGTGGACAGGCCATCAGGGGCATACGGCCAGGGTGCTGCAGGGCACACGCATGCACCATTGGAGTGTGATGTCACAGGCCATGGACGTGCAGTGGCTGAGCATGCCCAAGGCCCACCCATACCACAGTCTGTCATGGTGCAACCATCACCAGTGGATGCCCCAGGGCAGGCTATCTCACCCCTCCACTTGTTGACGATGCCACAGTGATCCCTCACCTGCTGACAACATGGAGGGTGGTGTCAGCCTCCTGCATCACACTGTGGAGGGGCAGGCAGCCCTCTGTGCGGAGTTCAGGTGCCACAGGACAGTGATGGTCCTGGAGCATGACTCCACAGCTGCATGGCATTCCCAGATGTTTACTGAGGCATGCCTTCTGTGGGTGGGCAATACCACAGCATTGGAGCAGATTGAAGCTGCTGTGGAGGTGGCAGCTGCAGCTGTTGGGTGCCGTGGACATAAGGCATCCAGTCGGAACACCCAGGAGCATCTCCTGCACACCACAGCAGCAGCATCAGGTGGAAACTGTGCTGCTGATGCTCTCACTGCATGGCAAAACACCCAGCATCCCTGGCCCAGATGTGGCCCATGTGGCTACCACACCAATGAATGCTCATTCACGGTCTCATTGCAGTACCCCTGCAGGGTTTTTGGCTACACCCCCTGTGGCTGGTGGTGCTGCAGCTGCATCCACCAGTTGTGGCAGAGGCCACCCATGTGTCCATGGTGGATGAGGTGCTGCCCGTATTGTCCTGGTCCCCATTCCATCAGCAGCTGCCCATACCACCACTGTGTCCCACACACTTGGCTGATGTTGCCTGGGGCAGCATGTATGGTAGGCACCTGTCTCAGTTCACTACTACTGTGGGCTCCCTGTGCAGTACCACCTGTGTGTCCATGTGTACAACTATTTTGCCATGTGGCATGGGCATGATGAGTGCAGTCCAGTGTCTGCCATGCCTGTGTGCTGGTTACTGTGCATACTGATACATGCCATCCCTGGCACTGTCATGGTGGTACATGTGTGTTGCAGACTGTGTGTGTGTGTGTGTGTGTGTGTGTGTGTGTGTGTGTGTGTGTGCCACAGCTGTGTAGGCCTGTCTGTGTACTGTCCTGCATTTGACATGCAGTACACAGTTCTGTGACTGCCTGTTCTCACCATAGTGCGCCTCCCAGATCATAGCATTGATACTTGCAATTCCTGAAATTCTCTTCCACCAGTCTGCTGCAGTTCTGCCTGGTCCATGCTGCCAGCCATGGGTCCCGGTGGCCCTTTGCTGCTTCTGTGTCATGTCCCTGTGACGGTACTTCTTCCCCCTCACCCTCTTCCTCCTCCCCAGAACCGTTACCCTCACTGGCTTTGACAGGTATTTCACAGTCTATGGCCATGTTGTGTAGCATACAACATGCCAGGAATATGCGACAGGTTTTCTCAGAGCTATACTGTAGGGCACCACCTGACCTACACAGACATTGGAAACACATCTTCAACATGCTGAAGATGCACTCTATGATGGTGCACATAGCGATGTGTCCCTTGTTGTGCCACTCCTCTGCCTCAGTTCTGGGTCATCAGATGGGTGTGAGGAGCCAGGGCCTCAGTGGGTATGCTACGTCACCTGTGGGGGGGACGGGTGGCAGCTAGTACATTGGTTCGATGTGTGGCATGCCTCCTGTCCCTGCTCAAGCCCATGCAGGTGTGTGCCCAAGGCATCCACCACTGCCTGTGCCTGTCCCTTCCCTGCATTCTACAACCCTACACCGGCAGCTGTTGCTGGCAGCTGTCTGCTTTGTATTGTGCATGTCCTTGCCACACATACACCCCCAAGGCACTGCCCCACACATGCTGTGCATTATTCATGTGCCTCCCTGTGCCTGCAGGTGTCTGCCTGTCTGCCTGTGTCCTTTTGCACACCTCCACTGTCCGATGGCACCTGTGCCTAATATGCATTGTGCATGTTGCTCTCTGCACATCTCCCCCTCCTGTCCTGACAGTGGTGACCTGTCGTGCTGCTGTTTCCATGTCCCATGCACCTAATAGATGGCCACTTGGTATGTTCCCTGCCTGAAGCCTATGGCAGAGAGCCAACTGCTGCCAAATGGAGGCATTGTGTGTGTTTCCAGGGTGTGTGGTGCAGACATTGCTGATGCACCCTGTGGCATTGCACACTACCTGGCAGTTCACCAAGTGGAATCCCTTTTTGGCATCCTTACCAGGTAGTGTGCAGATTGTCACATGGGTGCAGGTTATGGCCCCTATGATGCCTGGCATGTGTTCCACTCTTTAGACCCCCCCTTTATGGCTTCTGCCCACTCTGTCTGCATGCTGGTGAAATGGATGCATTCCAAAGCATGCAGTAGCAATGCAGTGAGGAATTGCGTGAGGAGGTGGGACATGGAGGCCTGTGATATGCCAGTGGTGTTTCCAGTAGGCCTCTGGAAGGTTCCTGTGGTGAGCAAGCACATTACTGTTGTCACCTTGGTCTCAACCGAGATGACATGACCACATGCAGTTGGTGCCTGCATTTCTACATGGCACAGCTCACAGAGCTGCCTCAGAATGGCCCTGTTCAGGTGGTATAAGCATACTGTCTCCATATCCATCAGCTGCTCAAATGACAGCCTGGCACAATACCACCATGGGGCAGACCGCCTACGGTGTCTTCTGCCTCCCCGTCTTCTCATCCTTGTTAGTTCACCAACCATGGCAAATGGTGCTGCATCCATGACTCTGATGATGGAGTGCTCTTTTTCTGTCTGTCTGTCTCTGTCTCTCACTATCTCCCCCTCTCTCTGCCAGTGTGCAGGTGCTGCTGTTCTGCCATTGACCTGATGGTGTCTTGCACTTAAGTCTGCTTCTTTTATACTTATCTTTTCATGATGCATTTGGTTTTTGCGCTGGGTTTGTTCTCTCATTGTGCTGCCATTTAGCACTGTGAATCACTTTGCGCTGTGTATGCATGTGTCCACCCCCTCAATTTGTGCCACATAACATTATGATGCACCTACATTGCATCCTGTTCAGTGCACTGCACCTGGGATGTGCCAGCACATCCACCCTGTATGTGAATCACTTCTTGGTGCATTTTTTATTTGTGCCAGTGCATCTCACTTGCATCAGGCACATCTCTTTTGTGAATCCTGCCTAATATCTTTAGCTGCTCCATGTGTGGTACAGTAAAGGAAAATGATTATTCAACAAAATGAAGACTTGAGCTAAATGCTCTATATGAGTTTCGTAAGTTAGCTCATCATGTTCTTGACTCTGATAGCCCCAGAAGGAGTCCAGTTGCTGTCACATTTATCAGCTGCCAATTGAGTGATTACCACTCACAGGGAGGTGATCAGACATCGGGGGTGGGGAGAGCAACCACTTGACTAATGGGGAATATTTTTTATACAATTGCCGGCAATCAGAGAATGGGTAGGTTTAGAATGTGCACAACAACGTTTAGAATCTGCACAACAGTTTGAGAGCCAGTGATTTCCAGACACAATAAGCCCTAACTATACACGACATTCCATTTATGCCATACAGTACCTCCAAAAAAGGGAAAAAATTCTTTTCTTGCCATTTTTTGCCAATTATAAAAAATCTAAAATGTATCTATAAATGAAACACCACTCATCTAGCAGATATTTTGTGCTGAACAGCTATTGTGCTCAAAGTACCATGCTATAATATTTTGTTTTAAAGTTATTTGCATTTGTTTGTTGCAAAAAGTGTAAAAGAAAACTGAATTTTTCTGCTCCCTTTTTGCTAATTATAACTAAAAGGTATATATAAATGAAACACCACTCATTTTGTACTGAACAACTTTCATGCTCACAGTACCATACTGTATTTTTTTGTTTTAAAGCTATTTGCATTTGTTTGTTGCTAATGTGATGAAAACTGAATTTCCTGCTTTTTTTTGCTAATTATAAAAGAACTTAAAGATGTCTATAAATGAAACACCACTAATTCTGTAGATATTTTTGTGCCAAACAACTTCCATTCTCACAGTACCATGCTGCCATTTTTTGTTTTAAAGTTATTTACATTTGTTTGTTGAAAACATGATAAAAATTGAATTTCCTGCTGACTTTTTTGCTAATTTAAAACAAAATCTGGCCAGAGCCAATAAGGCTGCAGGAGAGGAATCTGGATTTAAAATATTGAAAATTATTTTTTTTTTATATTTTTACACTAAATTTTCAGCACAGCCTTGTGATGAACCTGCCGCATAAAAAAGGACAGAGAAAATGTTTTACTCCTGGCATAAAGGTGATGCTGTGCAGGGACTGCAAAATCAGATTTTGGGCTGCAAACACACATATTGAGCAGGGGTTGAATAATTACAGCTGTGACATTCGTGAGCTGTTGTTTCAAAATGGCTATGTTGAAATGCTGTGATACAAATATTGAATATTATAAAAGTTATGAGCTCGTAATTGCAAAATTCAACATAGCCTCATAAATTAATAGGAGAACATACTAGAATCATAGAATATAAGAATGCGCAAAGAATAATACCACCCCATATTGCATTTATTCAAAGCAAACAGTGCAGGGCTTCAAACAGGCATGGGATAGGCATAAGGGAGCAATACAAATGACTATGAATAGATAGGTCACTGACAGAGCAAAGGCCGATGGCACATTTATAAGGTAGAAAAAGAAATGGGCAGACTGGATGGGCCTTGCGGTCCTTATCTGCCGTCAACTTCTATGTTTCTATGTTTCTATGTTTCAATGGAATGCATTGCTAGTCTTTTTTTGGCATTGAAAAAGTTTAACTTGGTCCATGGGGAGGAGCTTTGGAAACAGCTTGACTTAATCAAGTCATAAATATCATGATATCAGGGCAGAAAGTAGGTCAGGGTGCATTCAGATGAAAGTGAGGATAAGGTAAAGAAAATGTATTGTGGTACTGTACTCTATAAAGACCCCACTGAAAGAATGCAACATGGAGCTTGGCATAGATGCTAAATTGTTTGGTGCAGTCTTATAGTGCAGCAAGTTGGTGTTGGTATTCTTTTTTGAGTGGAGGATTGTGAAAAATGTCAGATAGTTGTCAATTCCAAGCCACTTTTTTTCTTCTTTGATGACAAAATCCCTGCATTAAGAAAATGGGCTATGTAGATCATTATGATCCATCATATTTTCAATAACCTCAACTTTTTACACCCTGTGGGTCACTGTCCCACCTAAGAAAACTGATCTTCTCACTCGTCTCTGAGTGCAAACCAAGCACCATTTTTGTGTTGACAACCCCCCCCCCACCACCACCACTGCCACCACCACCACCACCTGCAACTTACTTAGCGGCACTGAATTTATGTAGCATTTTTTAGTTCTGTATATTTATTTAGTCTCATACAGTAAAATGTCAACTGACACCCTTTGCAAGCTTTCCTCTATCAGTTTCTTCATATTTTTTCCAGTGTTTATATTTACTGCAGCAGTAAAGATAACATGTTCAGTACTAAAAAGAAAAAGAAATTTGCTGGTGGGCTTTCTGTTTGGATGCCTTTGTTAGGCGGAAGCTGCATTTTCAAAACAGGAATACCTGGAAGGGTCTAACATATAATATCCATGTTTATGTTTACTAGTAGTTATTACTGTCCTCTCCATGTGGAACAAAGCAAAAATGGATCTGGAGCAGCAGAACAAGTAATGTGGTGCTCAGCAATGAAAAAACTGAAACAAGCAAAAGGATGAGGAGTACCCACATATGCAGAAAGCACTAGGATCACAAAAGTATTTGGAGTTCTTCATTTAAGTAAAGTGCATAGCGCACCCACACATAGTGAGCATAAAAATGTGCTGACTGAGCCACTCTGAAAGTAATGTTTCTCCCATCCCCTGCCAGACATCATCAGAGTGAATCACTTTGATGACATCTGGCAGGTGTCAAGAGAAATGACAGTTGCAGAAAGGCTCAACCACCACTTTTTTATGCTCACTATGTGTGAGTGCACTATGCACTTTACTTAAAGAAAGGACTTTGCATAATATGTTTGTGGTCCTGGTGCTTTCTGCATATGTGGGTGCGCCTCAACCTTTTGCTTGCCCCTGTGGAACAGTAGATTGAGATGGGACATAAGCTCAGTGTTCCCAATCTCAGGGATACTGACAGGACTGAACATATGGATGTGTTCCCCAGCAGGACACAGGGTCATGCTCTGAAGGTAACATATGGCAAGTTCAGGGGTAATATTAGGAAGCATATTTTGTTCCAGAAGGTGGTGGCCTTCTAAAATGACCTGCCAATAGAGCCAGTGGACATGAAGACAGTTGAGTGATCCCCAGTGTTACCCATCAATTAGCCTTTGCCAGCATTGAGCCAATACAGATGTGGAGAGCTTTTAGGAGTGGCAAAAGTATTGAAGAGAATATAGAAATATAGAAACATAGAAGTTGATGGCAGATAAGGACCGTAAGACCCATCCAGTCTGCCCATTTCTTTTTCTACCATATAAATGTGCCATCAGCCTTTGCTCTGTCAATGGCCTATCTATTCATACTCATCTTTATTTCTCCTTTATGCCTATCCCATGCCAGTTTGAAGCCCTGCACTGCATTCATATCCACCACTTCCTGAGGTAGGCCCTTCCATGCATCCACCACCCTTTCTGTGAAAAAGAACTTCCTCACATTATCCCTTAATTGGCCTCCCTCTGATCTCATGCTGTGTCCTCTTGTTCTCTGTTTTTCTTATATTGAAACATGTTAGACTCTTTCACCTTATTAATGTCCTTAAGGTGTTTGAATGTTTCAATTATATCACCTCTCTCCCTCCTTTGCTATGGGGTATACATATTGAGCTCCATTAATCTGTCCTCATATGTTTTCTGATGCAGTCCCTGCACCATTTTGGTTGCCCTTCTCTGGAATGCCTCAATTTGGTTAATGTCCTTGTGAAGGTGTGGCCTCCAGTACTGCATGCAATACTCCAGATGGGACCTAAGCAGTGTCTTGTAAAGAGGGATTATTACCTCCCTCTTCTGACTTGTGATACCCCTACTAATACACCACAGCATCTCACTAGCCTTACCTACTGCTTTAGTGGTCAGCTTGGATGATTTCAGGTCATCAGTGATGATAATGCCCAAGTCTCTTTCTTCCCTTGTGACTGCCAGCAACTCCCATCCCAGCCTATAGGTGGCTTCAGGGTTTCTCTTCCCTATGTGCATGATCTTGCACTTCTTTGCATTAAACCCCAGTTGCCACTCTTCTGATCATTTTGCCAGTTTATCCAGATCTCTTCTCATACTGCCCAACCCATCTGGATCATCTGCTCTGTTGCAGATCTTTGTATCATCTGCAAACAGACAAACCTTACCCTCCAGTCCATCTGCAATGTCACTGATGAAGATATTGAAGAGGACTGGTCACAGGACTGATCCCTGTGGTACCCACTTGTGACTTGCATCTCTTCTGACTGTATACCATTCACCACCACTCTCTGTTTTCTGCCCGTGAACCAGTTTGCCACCCAGTTGACCAACTTTTGACCCACCCTGAGCCTACTCAGCTTATTAATCAATCTTCTATGTGGAACAGTATCGAAAGCTTTGCTGAAGTCAAGGTAGGCAACATCAACTGCTCCCTCTTGGTCCACCACTCTGGTTACCCAGTCAAAGAAATCTATGAGATTAGTTTGACAGGATCTTCCTTTTGTAAACCCTGCTGTCTTGGATCCTGTGCTCCTATGGATTCCAGGTGTAGCACTATCCTTTCCTTAAGGAGTGCCTCCATAATCTTGCCCTCTACTTAGGTAAGACTGACTGGTCTGTAGTTCCCCGCCTCCTCCCTGCTACCACTCTTGTGGAGCGAGATCACATGAGCACCTCTCTAATCTTCTGGGACCTCTCCTGTTCACAGAAACTCACTAAACAGTTCTGATAATGGCTCTGATAGTTCCACCCTTAGCTCCTTTAGTACCCTTGGATGTATGCCATCAGGCCACATTGCCTTGTCCACCCTGAGCTTATCGAGCTGTTGTAGGACCCTTTCTTTTGTGAAGGGACTAGTGCACACCTCCTTCCCCCCTGTGTCCATGGTGCTGAGCTATGGGCCCTGCCCTACCTTCTCTTCAGTAAATACTGAGCATATGTTGTGCTCTTGCCTCACCAGATTCAGATGTAACTGATACTGCTGTAATTACAGAACTGCACATGACTGATACTTGCGCATGTGCAGTTTGCTCCTGAGCCAGTCGTATCATGGCAGCATTGACTTGACTACATGTGGACAATACTTATATATGCATAGTTTAAGTCAGAACCCTCCATGTTGCACAGCAGGGCCATTAGTATCTCAGCAAATCTGTCCTGTGTCAGTACATTGCACGACAATGTAAACATGGGTAAAAGTAAGACCCCACTGAAAATGATATACTGTATCTCAGCCAGGCTAAGCTGCATTAGTACCTTGTAAAATGGGTACAATTAGGACCCCCTGAAAATGAGATACTGCATCTCAACAAACCTGTCCTGTGTCAGTACTATGCCAGAATGGATAAAAATATGAGCCCATTGAATATGACATATTACATTTCAGCCAGGCTATCTGATATCAGTACAATGTAACAGAGCTAAAGAGTACTTAACACAGCCTTAACATTTGTTCTAAAAATGTTACTGACAGGCATAATGAAGTTAGTTGCATGCATGTATTGATTTGAGCATACAGGAAAATGTACAGGAGTTTTGTCCCAGTTTAATATGGAAGACACAGAGAAAGTGAGCTTGCCCTACAGGGAAATGCTTTGTTTAGTCTGGGAACACTGCAGTCGACACCCCTATGATTTATTTGTAATCCCCTATGATGGTCAAGGATGTAATTTGGAATGGATCTGCAGTTAGACGATGTATCCTCTGTTGAAACTCAAACATGGGTAAAAGTAAGACTCAAATGAAAATGAAATACTGCACCTTGGCCAGGTTAACCTGTATCAGTACATTGTAGAAATGGGTAAAATTAGGACCCCTCTGAAAATGAGAATGTGCATCTCATCAGACAGGCTAACTGGCTGTGCCAGTGTATTGTAACAATTCTATAATACCGTCAAGAGGTTCTGGAGATATAAGAACATTGGGAGCAAAGCTTGAAAGAATCCAACAGTTTTACATGGAAACTACAGGGAAAAGGAGGCTGCCTTACAGGAAAATGCTTTATTCAATCTAGGAGCACTGCAGTTGACACCACTATGATTATTTGTAATTCCCTAGGATGCCCCTTGCAACCTCAGAAAATGCCTAAAACATTTGCTGTCTAGAATTTATTAAGCCTTCCTACAAGTATAAAACTATGAGAGTTCCAATGCCATTAATTACATAGGTCTTTAAAAGGTTAATATAAATTAACTGTTGAATTCCTTTGGGTAAATATTGCAAAGATTGGTATGAATGATGATGTATTAGGACTTGTGTACATATACCTCATTCCTACTAGTTAGCGTTTCCGGGGAAAGGGGGCTGTGGGATTTTATTCCTATGAGTTTTTATTTAGATTCCTTAGGTTGGTTCTGTACATGTTTGTTATACATTGACACTGTATTGAAATATGTACATATCAGACTCATGGTCTCATTTTGTTGGGGGTCCTTGACAAGTAGTTTTGCTTTTTTGTTTTTTTATTTGGCACTTACACTTACAATTGATATTATTATGTATTAAATGCTGTTACAACACTGAAGGCTTTAAAGTTTATGTAGTGCATTAACTGGTTGAGAGTATACTTGAGAAAATGTCTCAAGCTAAGTTCTACATCATATTTTGTGTGAAACATTTGCTCACTTTGAGTAAATTTCACTTTAAACCCTGTGTATGCCATATGTGTATGTGTGAATGTGTATGTGTGTGCATTATGTTTGTCTGTATAAATGTGTGTGTGTGTATATATATATGTGTGTGTGTGTGTGTGTATATATATATATATATATATATATATATATATATATATAAAATGGCAAGAAAAATCTAGAAATCTCATTGGCCAGGAGATAGATGACTGTACATTAAATCTCTATATATGCACAGTCATCCTGGTCCTAAACCACATCACACAATCAGCAAATCAGTCCATCACAGACATGGCTGCTAACTTTACACTGTAAAAATCTTCAACTGAGCCCTAAAAATAAAACTGCTTACATGTTGTTTACCTGATCATCACACTCTCCTTACACACATAAACACATTGGAAACATTGAGTATTATTTATAGTTTTCATTGCAACTGTTTCTTTACTAACAGTAAAAAATCTCCCTTCTATCTTTACCTGCTTATGAGGGAAATCTCTTCTGCTTGCCCTGACAGTGAGATAATTGAGTCTCTGGCTCCAAAACAGGCCTTTGTTGTCTGTGTGTACTGTATGTTAGAAGCGTAACATTCTACCAGTGGAACAGGGCAGAACTTTGAATCCCTGTATTCCATGGTAAACATTCCATAATAAACATTCTATGTCTTGAATGTGGGGAAAAACAGAAAAAAACAGGATGAAGAAAGTAGGCAATACAGTAATACTTTAAAATATGAATTGAGAGTACGCTGTATGGGTAATGATTAGTGTGTAGATGTTATGCAGGTGTAAATGATGATTTATGATTTTTGTCATTTTTTTATTGTCTTTGTATTGTACGTCATATTGAGATTGAACAGGAGCATCTATGATACAGGACTTGTCCTAAAGATGTTTTATTTCAGCTTATCCTGTATAACAATAAAGATTTTTACTACTACTACTACTACCACTACTATAAACAAAGGGAAAAGGTGGGAAAACACAGTTACATAGGCAGAAACAGATCCAAACTGCTCAACTACATTGTGGATGTTTATATAAGCACATACATTTTAATCATATATAGGTGTTTTCAGATGAAATGTACCCCACCACCACCACCAAAAAAAGGCAGTTTGGTAGGTTTAAATTTTTTTTTTATTATTAACCGTTCACCTCAATCCTATAGCAGTTTTTCTTTTATGTACTAGACCACACACAGAAGTAAAAAAAAAATAAAGAGAAGGTTGCCATCAGTGAAAGTATATAACTACAATGTAATGAAAATTAAGTTTTAAACACTGCCTATGTTTTACAAATGTACAGATGTTGCAGTGCATTTATATGATAATTTACATATTACAGAGAAATATTTATTTTCAATCAACTCTACTAATACATATTTTTACTGCAATGTACTGTACTAGTTAACCTAATGCTGAGATATGCTATTTTATTTATTAATAGGGACTACTTTTTCAGATATTAGATGTTGTAGAGGTAATGTACTGTATACTGTTTTGAAAATAGTAGATACGTTTTAATCCCTATCAGAGTAAATCCAACTAATTCTTTTATGACAGTGGCCCATTTTATAAGTGTAATAAGTCACTGCAGTGTGTGCATTAAAGGATATTAATGCACTTCCCAGGGGCATAAGGACACTTGGCCTTTGGTCTCGTGCCTTAGCATGCCCCTGGGTTGTGCATTGAATCCTTTATTGCCCACCCTGTCATGGCATATATATATATATATATATATATATATATATATATATTTATACATATGTAACCCACCCCCACCTGCCCACCCTTGTTCAATTAAAGGGCTGCTCCTCTCACACATGGCACCAAAGAGAGGGATGGGGCTTGTCACTACAGTTCAGTTTACCATTACATCTACTTCAGAGCCTGCCATCCTCAGACAGGCAAACCAACTGTGGCAACTACCTGGCTCAAACCTGGGGGGACCATTTACTACGGCCATCAACCTGGGTCCCTGGGAGAAAACGTTTGCTCAGAATTATGCTAGGTTTGTACTTCTGATCAGGGGCACCCAAGTAAATCCAGACAAAGTGGAAGCAATAACAGTACTGTTCAAACCAGGATGGGATTCTAGAGTGTGGCTTTTATTCACATACACAGAGAATAATCACAAAGTGAAGATGGACCCCCACAGGGCTACTTTCACTGGTGATGCAGATTACTGAGGTGCAGAAACACACACACACACACACACACAGTGAACCCTCAGGTTCTGAATGGAACAACAAACACTCTGGTTCTGAATGGAGATTGGCACACATGGTCAGAACTGGTAGACTTCCCTTGACTAGGCACCCTTGGTAAGTACTAGACTTTCCCATATTTCAAGAGGAATCATTGGTGGCACCCTCAACCACCAAAGAGCACATGCAGGCTCACAGAAAATCCAAACCCACATCTGGGTAAACTGTTTTCTTCAGGCACTGGCCAAATGCACTGAAAGAAAACATAGGTGCCCAAACTCAACCCGGAGAGGTAAACATGGTTACTCCAGATGGGGGGGTCTCCCAACTTTTGCTTCGAAATTTATATTTGGCCATTCATCTGGTTAAAAAACAACCTCACAGAAAACTTGTAGATGCTATCTCAAAATGTCTTTCATATTTAACATACTACTTTATACACCTCTGAGGTGTCAAGAAGTTAAAAGTTCTGTAAATGGCAATGTCTCTTCACTAGACCCCCAATTTAGCAGGCACTTTTAAATCAAACACAAACTAAATGTTCTGTACTTGACAAGTCACTCTCTGGACCCTATAGTAGGCAGACACTTTTAAACAGAAAAGTCTTGGTGACAGAGTCCCTTTATCAGAGAAAACTCACCACAGGAATGCAGGTGCTCCAGGGCCTTTCCACACAAAAGTCTCGGGTACTCACAGAGCAGATGAATCTCAGGCAACTTCAAAACAGTCCAGACTGGACCAGGGGGATTGCACCTGAATCCTGGAATCCACCCCCATCCCTCCGGGGATGAGGCACTGGAAAACCCTCTTGGAACAGTTTCCACCACTTCACTCTCTGTCTTCTATGTTCTTCTTCTAGGGTGAGAATAAACTACCCAAACCACAGTGGTAGCTCTCTGTCAGAGCTAAAAACTGAGGAGCTGACTAGTTGCAGCTTCCTCCTGGCTCTCCACTCTACAGACTACTCACTCTAACTCATCATTCTACAGCTAACTCCCTACAGCTAGCATTCCACTATGGCTTATCCTGCTGTGCGACAATTCTATGCTTACATCATCCTCCAACTTAGCTGAGACTGAAACTAGAAAATGACAGTGTGAAATCCATTTAACTAGCATCTCACAAGCTGCCTGTCCCTGCCTTCCACTGATTCTAATGGGATTCTAGTAAACCCCAGGAACAAGCGGGTTGCACACACACACACACATACATATATATATATACATCTATGGCAAAAAACTCAGTTTAATGCAACAGGTAGGGTTGTTCCACACTGAAAAAAGTGAGGAAATTTGGAGTTAGGGTTGAAAGCCCCCCTTGCACCCCCTCAGCCCACCACCCAACCGGCGTCGGGGTGTGCATTGGGGTCTTCAGCCCTAACTCTCACCCCATCACATGTGTAAACAAGTTGAGGCATAGGAGAATGGGGTTAGAGTTAGTACTGATGACCCCAACTCACACCCTGATGCCAGTCAGGTGGGTGGGCTGAGGGGGTGCAAGGGGGCTTTCAGCTCTAACACCGAATTTCCTTGCTTTTGTTGGTGTGAAACAACCCTAACTGATGCATTAAATGGAGTTTTTTTGCCACTAATTTCCCTTCTTTTTGAGAATGTGCACTATAAATAGTGAATGGAATGTGATAAACCCAAGCACAAATGGCAACGCAAAGGTTAACGCACCCGGTGGCGTACACAGGAATGCTAAAGCAAATGGGTACAGAAATGCAAGTGGACACACTAAGTGTAACAGTAATTGAAGTGCACACCCTAGTTTTCCCAAACAGCTGCATAGAGAAACAGAGTGACAACAAAGAACTTATGCATAATAATGGGCCTCAGAGCAGAAAACGAGTACTTGGAATACAAAATTGCAAATATATCAGAACCGTACGACGTAGAAAAAGAATTTAAATTTCAGATGATTCATGACTTTACTGGCTAGATTTTCACTGAATGCATAGCCCCATAGGGGATACGCATTCTTTTAGAAGAAAATTCTGCATCTCGCACCATTTCCGACATATGGGCCCCGAAAGGCACGGCGGTCACCACAATGTTACTTTATGGGAAAGAGTGTCAACTTTGGAGTATCGTAAATTGGCATCCCTGCAATATTTTGTCACCAAACCACCAAAAGGCACATCTGTGGGATGTTGGCTTTCTTCCCTTCAGATTTCAGCCCAAAAGACCAAACCGTTTTTTTACAGCAGGGTGGAAAACAATTCCTGTCATTTTGGCTATAGCGTCGAAAAGTAGTGTCGTGATTTGTGACACTTTTCACAAAAAAGTGTAACAGTGTCACAGGTGCAACACTACTTTGCAACACTACTTTTCCCAAAATTTTGAAAAACATATTTCTGGGGTGTTAAACCCCAAAATAAAGACATGCCTAGCATCCTCAGGGTCTGACTAGGTAAACACAAACAGAATTGTGTCCCTAGAGGGTCCCAATTTTAAATGCCAAGCATTTCTGTGATCAGTAACTGAAAACAAAATGGCAGATTTTCAACACTACTAGGGTCATTTGAGACACTAAAAACTGCATTTGCTACACTTTCAAACGTTTTGTTAAAGGAGAAGACTCCTGTATATTTAGGTTTTGGATATGTCTGATGCATTTATTATAAATTACATCAAGTACTGTACATATGTCAATAAGAGATCAGCCATTTCTTCTGTTGCAACACATATCTAGAGTATGAGGCTTTGGCACAAGGTAGTAAAATGTCAAGCAAGCCTCCATTTACATGCAAATGAGTCACTTGTAATACAGCCCCTCCTATTCCTTGATGTCACTGCAGCAACAGTGCAGAGCAAAACACAAGGGTATCAATGCTGTCTATACTGATTTTAGTTTAAGTTTGCAGTCGCTTAAGACAGTTCTGTCATGCAGCTCACAAAGGGATTGGTACTTGTAGCCTTAATACTGCATATGTAGAGCAAATAATACATCTAATAGTATTGCATTCAAAGGAAATAGAAGCTGTTCCTCTGTACTGCTCATTTCTCTCTGTGAGACAGTTGTAACATGT
Source organism: Neoceratodus forsteri (assembly GCA_016271365.2). Lineage (NCBI taxonomy): Eukaryota > Metazoa > Chordata > Ceratodontiformes > Ceratodontidae > Neoceratodus > Neoceratodus forsteri. Next base: position 58,112,794 of record CM057449.1, on the reverse strand, counting down.
TGTGGAAAGCAGTAGACTGAATCAGTTAATCAACCAATCAACCAACCAATCAATCAATTGCACAGTCAATCAGTCACTCAGTAGTGAACCAGGTGAAAACCCTTAAGAGGATTCATTTACAATGTAGGCTTGAGCAGTTTCCCAAAGGATCACAGAAGACTGAATTCTTCCTTTGCACAAATTATGCACTTCCCTTTCAGCAGCCTGAAAGTGGAGAGCTAGATCACTTACTTTATACAGTGTATTGTTTTACATTTCAAATGCTCCTTACATCTGGGTTCTGACTGGAAATACCAAGACCTCCAGCTGCAATGATGGTAAAATGGAGGACAAACACATTGATAACTTCTGGGGGCTGTATATTTTTATTTATAATCTAGATTTGGACAGCAATAGTACTGCTGGCAACTAGAAGAGGAACACAACAGTTGCACATAAGGAGTTGGGAAAGTATGGGTGTGAAACTATGGGAGACTTCCCCTTTAACTTTTCCCATGGACTATAATGGGAAACTTTTTTTTTGCATAACTTTTGAACCTTTCAATATTTTTCCACGAAATCTTCAAACAGTACATCAGGTACCCCAGCCGCACATTCCTTGAAGTTTTCAGACCGGTCGTGCAAACCTTGCAACCTGTAGGTACGAGCAAAGAATGCACCAAAATCCATAAATGTGCCTCAAGATGTTGCTTAATAACTCCACAGCTGTATATCCGACTGGTACAAAGGTTGGCAGATCCCAAGATCTATGGTTATGACCCGTGCCTTCTAAACTTCAGGCAGATCCGTTGAATGGTGGCAAAGTTATTAAGGTGCAAAGTTTCACCATTTAACCATAAATGGGGTACTCTACCATATATATATATATATATATATATATAAAATACTGTGCCACCATAGTTAGGGTTGAGTACCCCATTTAAGGTTGTGAAATGTTGCATCATTTTTTTTTTATTGTTGAAAATTTTTTATTTTCCAAAAAAAGGTAGACAAGATACAGTATACAGCCACAGAGTCTGTACCATACTATTAGCCAATCAACAGGAAATGTACAAGTGCATATTTCCAGTAGGGAAAAAGGAGGGGGGCAATAGAAGGAGTAGGAAAGAGGGAGGGAAAGAAAGAGAAGGAAGAGAGGGAAAGAGCCCAGGGAAGGAACTGGAGATTTGAAGGAGGAAGGAGAAAAGCAGGGGATAAGAACTGTCATCAAATTATTCTCACAGAGGTGTACAGGTACATTTAAGTGCTAATACAGACAATCAGGATTGACAGACTTCAGGCTATAGAGTAAGTTATTATCCAGTCCTTATTACCCTTGGAGCAGTACAAATAAGAGAGGCTGGATGTTTTAGAGGTTGGGGCAATGACCAGGAGGGGGTGTGTTGCATTGTCATCAATATGTATCCAAGTGCGTATCAAGCTATGGTACTCACCAGGGCAGGATTTACATCCCAGTCAAATGTCTTTCCAGACATAAGCACACCAGACGTAGTCTCTTGTGTCTAGGCTAGTCAATCTAATCCCTTTTCACAGCCTCGGGAGAAGAGCTGGGCAAGAGTGTGTATATGCTCTGCAAAATTCTGAACTAACCTAGGACAGAAACAGATATATTCCAAAGCTTAAGTTCTTAACCGAAATACATTTATGATGTAAACAGAAAATCAAGTGTACAGCCAGATAAACCTGAGAATAGAAGGGTAATCCTATACTAGACCAGAACCTCAGCAAAGGAAAGGTGTGATCCGCCTTGTGAGACACTGGGCCACCTGCTGAGAAGCTACGTTCAAATCTCATTGTATCCAACCAATTGTGTGGAAGCAATCATCCTATTCCTGTCTGAGGTTCGACATAGTTAAGAAAAGGTGCCCAGCAGAGTCTAAATGTGGAAATTTGAGATGTCTGAAGGTGAGAAATTCTGGCTAGTTTTGCCATGGACGAAAGGTACGCCAGTATTTCTGCTGTTGTGGGGACCAAAGAGGACCTCCAGTTACAAGAATGGCTCTCTTAGTTTGCGGAGTCAGCAATGACAGCAACCTGTACATCTGTGGGGATAACTTAGGTATGTCACTATATATTCCCAGGAGATAGAAGAGAGGACTAAGGGGGATCTGTTGATGTGTCACCTTAGAGACTACAGTCTGTATTTCTTGCCTTATGGGTTGAATCTTTGGGCAGAACTATAATATGTGCAGCAGATCTCCCCCTGGTTTCTGGCATCTCCAACAGTTGTCAGACTCTAGTAATTTGGCTTTATGAAGGATAGCCTGGGGTTCTGTACCAAGAATGGGCAATTTTATTTTGAATTAGTCTGGATTTTGGCATCTTTAAACCAACTGTGTGTGTCTTTCCAGGCCTTGTCCCAGGATCCTGGTAGGATGTGGATTTGCAGCATCTTCTCCCAATTTTGTCTCGCATCATCTGATTGCGATGGGAGAGCATCTCTAAGAGTAGCATATATACGGCCTGCAAGACCCTGAGGTTGTAATGTCCAGGTGCTAAAGGCAGAGGGTTTACCATAAGTCAAGCTAGGGGATGAAAGGTGTCGAGTTGCATCTCTAAGTTGGAGGTATCTCCAAAAATCCGATTGTGGGATGCCGCATATCTGCCATAGGGATTGGAATATATGAAGAGCTTTAAGGTTGCGGGCCATTATATCCCCCAATTTGGTAATATCCAAATCCGCCCATTGTTTCCATAGTACTTCAGTTACTCCTATAGTAATAGAGGAATTTTGCCAGAGAGGTACATGGGAGAGTGGGAGAGAGTCCATTTTCATCTTCAGATGGGTACTAAACCAGTTGGATCTGGATATTGCCACCGTAGGTGACATATGATCTGCATTAGGCTTGCAGAACTGGCCAACTTTGGAATTGCCATCTTTTACAAAAAGGGAGGAGGGGTGAATAAGTTCCATGATGTCCAGTTTGAGTTGTATCCATTGTGGGGAAAGAGAGGAGGGGTACGCACCCACTTCACCATTTGGGCTAGCAGAAAAGCCCGGCGATATCCCTCTGGCTATGGGAGATTCCACCCTCCTTACCCCCAGTGAGACCTAAGTTTGGACTGGCTGTATCTGGGTTTAGAACCTTCCCAGAGGAAGTCCCCAAATAGTTTATCAATGGCCTGGTGCCATTGCTTAGGTAGAGGGACAGGCAAGTGTATAAGGAGGTAAAAAAGTTTAGGGGCTGATATCATTTTAACGGCCGCAATTTTCCCTGGTAGTGTAAGTTTGAGGAGTTTCCATCTGTCAAGTTCTGTCTTGATGGAGGAAAGAAGGGGTTGTATATTAGCCTGCCATGTTGTGTCCAAAGATGGTGTCAAAACAATTCCCAAATAAGTGAAACCATAAAGGGGCCCAAAGCAGCCACCATCTGTTGTGTGCACTGGGTATTAAGGGGAGGTACTTCAGTCTTACTCTGATTCAGTCATAGGCCTCAGTGTCTAGAAAAGGTTTCTAGAAGACTGAGGAGGGGAGGGATGGCGCGGTGGGCATCAACCAGGAGAAGAAGGAGGTTGTCGGCCTACATAAGGGTTGTGTAACTTATACTTCCCACTGTCGAGCCATTTATATCAGGGTGGGTTTGTATTGCCGTGGCCAAGGGTTCGAGTGCCAGTACGAATAGGAGGGGAGAGAGGGGGCAGCCTTGCCTTGTACCTCTTTCCAGTGAAAATGGGGGGAGACTGTGGAGTTTGTTTTAACTCTGGCTGAGGGGCCAGCATATATTGCTTGTATCCTAGAGAAAAAATTTATCTCCTATCCCAAAGTGAACAAGGACCGTATAGAGATAATCCCATTCTACTGAGTCGAATGCTTTTTCGAAGTCTACTGCAATGGCAGCTGCTGGTGTAGAGAGTGACTTGGGAAAAGGCATCAGATTCATAAGGGTTCTCAAGTGATCTGAGCTGTGATTTCCAGGTATAAAGCCCACCTGTGAAGGGTGTATAAGTCCAGGGAGTAGGGGACTAAGTCTGGTTGCTTGAATTTTGGCATACAATTTGCTGTCCAGATTAATGAAAGAAATCGGGTGATAACTTCCGGGGATAGTAGGGTTCTTGCCCTTTTTGGGGGATGACAACAATGGTTGCCTCACGCATGGAGGGAGGAAGGGTGCCCTTAAGTTCTATCTCCTGGAATACTTGGGTTAGGAGAGGTAAGATAATCAGGGCTAATGCCTGGTAAAAATCTGCAGTGTAGCCATCACTACCCAGAGATTTCCCCTTTTTCAAGCCTTGAATGGCTGCAACTACTTCTTCACTGGAAATGGGGAGGTCCAGGAGCTGTGCTTGCTGCTTCTGCAATCTGGGCAGGTGTAAAGTATCCAAAAATGGTTGGGTATCTCTGGTTGGTTCTTTATGTGTGGAGGAATAAAGTGATTTATAGAATGAGGACATGATATTATTAATGTCCTCAGGGGACGTACCCAATACCCCTTGCTTGTTCTTCAGTCCCAGGATACATCTACTGGCCTGCTGTTTACGAAGCTGATATGCAAGTATTTTGCCCCCTTTATCACCTCATTTCCAGACTGAGTGTCTTAGGTGAAGGATGGCTACTTCAGTCTTTCTATTAAGAAGTTGGTTAATTTCAAAATGGAGAGTTGGAATGTTTCTGCCTGTAGGGGAGTGAATGGATGGAGAGGGCATGGACTTAAAGATGTCTTCAGCTGTGGCTAGTTTCTGTTCCAGGGAAACCAACTGGTGTTCCCTTTCTCTGTGTTTAGCCGCTGCAAACCCCATGATATTACCCTGCATCGTGGCCTTAAAAGCTTCCCATGTGGTACCAGCTGAGGTGTCTGATACAGAGTTTTCAGCTAAAAAAAAGAGAGGCTTCATTCCTAGCCCAGGGGATAAAGTCTGGGTCTCTCGTTAGGAGAGGGTCTAATCTCCATTGTCTGGGTTGGGGGGCCACAGGGTCCCACTGTATAAGGAGCTAAACTGAGGCATGATCAGAAATAGTTTGGGGAAGAATTGAGACATCGAGGGTTTTAGATGTTAAGGTGGATGAGCCCAGCCAGAAACCCAGCCTACTGTATGAGGCATTCGCTTCTGAATGGAAGGTGTAATCTCTCATTCTGGGGTGGAAAAGTCTTCATAAATCTGTGAGCCCCTGATCTGAAATCATTTGGTGAAGGGTCTTCCCGCTTCTCATGTGTGCCTCTTTACCTCTGTCGTTTCTATCTAGGGGAGGTACCAGTGTCAAGTTGAAGTCCCCGCCTATGAGCAGGGGGCAATCTGGAGGGTTAAATTCCAGAATCACCTCCACAAGGTTATGAAAAAATTGAGGAATGTCCTCACTGGGGGCATAAAGATTGTATAACGTGAGTGGACCCATGGGTGTGTTGCATGTGGCTATTACCCATCTGCCATCCTGGTCTGAAAGTGTCTGGACTAATGTCCAGGTGAGAGACTTATGTAAGAAAATAAGGACACCATGCTTCCTAGTCAGGGCATTAGAGTGAACCTGCTAGCCCACCCATTCCTTATTCATACGAGTATGATCTTCTCCTGACAATTTGGTCTCCTGTAGAAAGGCCACTTTAAAATGTAGGCATTTCAAATGGGCCAGGACTTTCTTGCATTTCACTGGGGAGTTCATTCCTCTGACATTCCAGATGTGAATCGCAATGTTCATCATTTTCCTCTAGTGGTCACTCAGGGAGACTAGGAAAAGTCCACTGAGGGCGACAGTAAAAGACAGAGGTACACACTGGGTGGGTTAGGGATTGCTATACTCCAACTGGGGGACTGGATTGAAAATATCAGTATACAATGCTTGCTAATGAGTCCTGTGTCCACCTACTACCTAACAGTTTAACTACCTAACTTATCCAAGAAAACAGCAGTGAAGAGTGTGATGAGACTAAACTGGCTGGGGCACCAGCCAATGGTATGCCCGATCGCTTTTGAGGGTGTGGAAGGAGTAAGCCCCAGTAAGGGAGAAAATTCCCCTGCATTATGACCGCTGTACTGAAAGTATCCGGTACAATATTTTCAGTATTTTCATGTAGGAACAACTTTGCAGACCATTGTCCAGAGCCTTATCAGAGTAAACAGAGCTATGAGTGTACCCCCCGTACTGGGAATTGAGGAGTACGTTTAGTATCTGGCTTACTAGCTGGCGAAAGCCTTGGGAACATGCCTAAAGTGCTGGATCCACATTCCTAAGGATTTAGTGGTCTGCCTACAGGAGTTCTGCTGGTGATGGGGGAGTGCAGGTTGTACGCTATCTTAATCATATATACCTAGCATCCTTGCAAAGCCCTCCCAGCCTCACATCCAATGGGGTGAGAAGGGGGGGGATCACTGCAAATGATCTGAGATAAGGCTAAGTAACTGTAAACATCTAAGCCAAACATTTTAAGCAAACAACCTTTAACACAGCTATGATCTAACATCTTGTAACTAGCAATAAAGTACCTTGCTTGCAGTATATATCTCCAAGTGGAGGTGCCTGGAATACATACTAACATACTAAAATGCCAGCAGAATAGGCCTAACGGTCTTTCGTGTCTGCTCGTTTGGTCAGCCCCCACCCTGGGTGCTGACCTTGCTGTCCCCCTCGCCTTCTCTGGCTTCTCCTTCCCAGTTCTGGATATTCTTGCTGCATTGGATTTTGCTTCCAGAACCCTTCCCTGTACCTGTCCCACCCTCTTGATCCCTCCACTGTATCTGCCTCCACCAGCCCCCAGGTAGTGCATTCCATGGCTCCACCACCCTCCTCAGTGAAGTAGCACCTCCTCCTTTCTCTCCTGAATCTTCCCCCCTCCAGCTTCCACCCATGCCCTCTAGTGGCCCCTTCCTCCTTCCTTCGAAGCACCCTGACTGTTCCTCCCCCAATATGGAATATGGAATAAAACCCAGTCTATGTCTTCATGTCTATAGTAAAGGATGTTGTTAGAGGTGAGGGGCACATTAAAAATATTTTACCAATGGGTCTCAGCCCGAGACATGGTGCAGCATTGTCTGCAGTTGTCTCCCATCTCTCCTCCCCATCTCTCCCCAAACCCCCATCAGTCAGTGTCTGCCTGATCATCAAATAAAATGTCGAGGTTGGTCATTCCTAGGCTGTATAAACCCTAATTAACTCCCGTTATCCCCCACCCTTTTATTCCTTAATTCCCTGAGACACCTGCCCCATGGTACTTATCTGATTATCAATCCATATGCAGAGTTCTGGGTGTTCATCCTGGGCATGATTGCTGCAGTTCAGCAGGCCTGTTTTCTGTGGTACAGCCTGGTGGTGTGTCAGGAGCCAGGGATTGTATTTCTGGGTCCTGTAAAGGCAGAGCCGTGTCCGCAGTATAAGCCCATGAGGTGGAGTCATCCTCAGGGTTGCTTCTTTCAGGGTCTGCGTGGCTGGTATCCATCCCATCATGATGCTCAGTGTCTGCTAAGTCTTTCAGTATGGAAAAACAGCTATTTGCAAAGTACAGGCTGACGTATTCTGGTTCGGCTGCCTCTGCTGTGATGGGATTCTGAGTCTGCTGTTCTGAGGATTACTTCCTATCCTGTGGTTGATTGCACTTGGAGTGAGGAGATTTTGGCAGCCTCTTCCTAATTTTAGAGTTGCGGTGTTCTAGACCTGTGTGGAGGGTTGTGGGGAGTTTCGCTCCTGTGGTTTCGGGGGGGGGGGTTCCTTTTGTTAGAGATCGATGGGTCCATCCTTCATTCGGGTTGAGTGATGAGGAGTCCAGATCTGCTGGCCACATATCTGTAACAAAGTCCATGGCAGTGTCTGGTGAGGCAAATTGATGTGCAGTGCCATTGACCGAGATTTGTAGGTTGGCAGGGTATCGCAGGGTAAAGGGGATTTGTAAAGCATGGAGCTTGCGATGCACTTCAGAGAAAGCTTTTAGCTTAGTGGCTAATTGGCTAATTCTTTAGAATAATCCTGGAAGATCATGATTGTGTGATCCCTTCATCGGAGCTGCCCCAGTTCCCTGGCCCTAGTTTGAATAGCTTCTTTCTCTGCATAGTTTAGAATATGTGCTATAAATGGTCGAGGCCTGTCACCCTCCATGGGTCTAGGCTGCAGTGAATGATGCACTCGTTCAATTGTGATTTTCATACCTCTAGGAAGCTGAAGAATCTCTCGCAGCATTTGTTGTAGAAAGGATAGCACCCCCCTTCCCCACATCCCTCCAGGAAGCCCAGGAGTCACAAGTTGTTACAGCAACTCCTGTTTTCCAGGTCCTCTAGTTCATCTTGCAAGAGAAAAATTTGGGCCCCCTGCTCTTGCATAATGGCACAGTGCTCTTGGATTATGTCGTCATGGTCAGACGTTTTTTGTTCCACCCAATCCACCCTTTCATCTAGTTGCTGCATGGAGACTGCGGTAGTGTTCGCCTCTAAGGTTAGGGCATCTATACTGTTCATAACAGAGGTGAACATGTCCCTAATTGAGGGTTCTTCCCTTCCTGGTGCCGAATATGCCATGCAACCTGACTGTACTGGTCGCTTCAGATCAGACTCTTTTATTGGGTTAATCCTGTGTTGGATCCTTTCCACATTCAGCCTGCAGTTAGCCGGTGCCTTCGGACCAACTTTAGGCTAAATTTACCCCATCGGGATTCACAACTGACTGTATTTAGTTGGGTTCTGGGCTCTCAGGCATATGGAGCTATAAGATCAAGTTGCCATCTTGGTTGTTGGTCGGCCACGCCCCCGAAATGTTGCATCTTAATAACTTTGCCACTGTTCCATGGATTTGCCTGAAATTTGGCAGGTATGGAACAATAGGTCTCTGGATCTGCCAAGTTTTGTAATGGTCAGATATACAATTGTGGAGTTATAAAGCAACATTTTGTAATGCATTTATGCTTTTTTGTGCATTCTTTGCTCACACCTACAGGTGGCATGGTCTGCGTGACCATTCCAAAAACTTCAGGGAAAATGTGGCCAGGGTCCCTGATGTGCCTTTCAAAGATTTTGTGAAAAAATATTAAATGGTTCAAAAGTTATTCAAGAAACAAGTTTCCCATTATAGTCAAAGGGAAACGTTAACAAAAAGTTCGACAGTGTCGCAAATGTGTATTTTAGTGTCACAAATGACCCCTGTAGTGTCGCAAATCCAGCATTTTGTTTTCAGTTACTGATCACAGAAATGCTTGGCGTTTCAAATTGGGACCCTTTAGGAACATAATTCTTTTTGTGTTCACCTAGTTGGACCCTGAGGATGCTAGCCATGTCTTTTTTGGGGGGTTAAACACCACATAAATATGTTTTGGAAATTGTTTTGAAAAGTAGTGTCACAAAGCAGTGCCACACCTGAGACACTTTCGTGATTTGTTTTGCGAAAGTGTCGTGATTTGCGACACTACTTTGCGACACTGTGGTCAAAATAACAGGAATTCTTTGCCATCTTGCTGCAAAATAACGTTTTGCTCTTTTGGGCTGAAATTTGCAGGGAAGACAGCCAACATGCCACAGATGTGCCTTTTGTGGTTTGGAGACAAAATATTAGACGGCTGCAAAGTTACAGCACTCTGAAGTTGACACTTTTTCCCACAGACTAACATTACGGAGTCTGCCACTCCTTTCGGGCCCATATCTCAGAAACAGTGCGAGATACAGACTTTTTGTCAGAAAAATGCTTAGTCCCCCTACTGCTCTGAGGCCCATTATTATGCATACATTCTTTGTATTCACTGTGTTTCTCAATGAAGCTTTTGGGGAAAAATAGGGTGTGCGCTTTCATTACTGTTACAATTAGCGTTTCCAATTGCATTTACGTTACCGTTTGCATTACCGTTGCCGTCTTTGCCACTGTGTGCATTACGCTTTGCATTTTCATTTGCGCTTGCATTACTGTTACCATTTGCATTTCCATTAGTTGTTTCTGTTTGTGTTTTATTTTGTGTACCCATGTTCATTACCGTTTGCGTTTGCGTACACCTTCCATTTGCGTTTGTCTTTACTTTGCCATCATCATTGGTGTTACCGTTAGCACTTGTGTTTCCAACTGTGGTACCATGAAAGTGTGCTTTACCATTTACGTTTGTGTATGCGGTTATGTTTCTATTTGTGTTATTGTTCACTTTGGCATCATCATTGCTCTAACTGTTAGCGTTTCCAATTGCATTACCATTACTGTTTGCATCTTTGCCGCCATTTGCATTTCTGTTAGCCTAAGCATTTGCATTTCTCATTCTCTTTCCACTGTTGATTGCATTACTGTTTCATTCTGCAGCTCCATTGCCTTTACTATTTGCATTTCTTTTAGCGTTTCTGTTACCGTTTGTGTTTCCGTTGGCATTAGCGTTTCCATAAACGTTTGCGTTTCTGCTGCCGTTAGCATTTGCATTACCATTTGCATTACCATTTCTGCTTTTGTTAATGTTTGTGCTGGCATTTCTCTTACTGTTTGCATTATCATTTATGTTTGCATCACAGTGTGCATTACCATTTGCACTTGCGTTTGCATTACTGTTAGCGTTACTATGTGACGCATTCCATTCACTATTTATAGGGCTCATTCTCAAAAAGAAGGGACATTTTTGGTGAAAACTCAGTTTAATGCATGTGTAAACAAGCTGAAGTGGTGCAGTGTAGGAGAATGGGGTGGGAGTTAGGGCCAACAACCCCAACACACTCCCCGGTGCTGTTGGTGGGGGTGGGGTGCAGGTGGGGTGCAAGAGGATGGCAACCCTAACACCGAATTTCCTCACTTTTGTCGCTGTGGAACAACCCTAACTGATGCAATAAACAGAGTTTTTGCCATGAATATCAGTATATATGTGTGTGTGTGTGTGTGTCTACACACACACACACACACACACACAAACACACACATACACATATGTATCTATCCAAAAACTTCGTTAATGCATCAGTTAGGGTTCTTCTACAGCAAAAAAAGCAAAGGAATTTGATTTCAGGGTTCCCACTTGCTCCCACCCCACCAACAGGCATTCGGATGTGCGTTGGTGTCATCGGCTTCATAACTCTCACCTCATCCCATGTGTAAATATGCTGAGGTGGTACAGTGTAGGAGAATTGGGTGAGAGTTAGGCCGATGACCCCAATGCATACCCCAATGCCTGTTGGTGGGGTGGGGGAGGGTGGGCGGAAGGGTGGGAACCCTAAAATCGAATTTCCTCACTTTTTTCACTGTAGAAGAACCCTAACAGATACATTAATGATGTTTTTTGCATAGAATTTCCTAACTTTTTAAGAAAGAATAGAAAAGTAGAAAGTTGCGCAAGTTGGTGGGCCACATTACACACCCAATGATTAAAAAGTACATTGACAACAGCAAGGGCAGCCAGCAAACAAATGTTAATCTAGTAGAACAAAAGAAAATGCTGCCTACAAAATGTAAACTGCACCACACAATATCTCCAAAAAATATATATTGTCTGACACATAAACACCGCTAATAACATCTACAGGACATGCCATCAACACCCTCCAAATTTCAAGTAAAAAGACCAAACTGTGTCCAGGATATAACATGTCAAAATTTGAAATTTTCATTCATCAGAGTGGCACAGTTCTACACCTGTTGACATTTAACACACACAGTGACTGAAAACTACATCCATGACACTAAGGCTAGGCACCCTATCAATTTCAAGCCACCAGTACAATCCAAAACACTGTTGGCAGCATGCAAAGTGCATCACACAATATCTCTGCCAGAAAAATTTTCTCTGACACATAGGCACCATAATTCGCATGTACAGGACATGCTGTAAACACCCTCCAAATTTCAAGTAAAAAGACAAACTGTTTCTGAGATATTCAATGTTAAAGATTGGTAAAATTTCCCTATCTATTCCACTATAAAAAATCTGGCCATCTTGTCCCCTCTCACAATCGAAGATGGCGATCCAAGAATCTCACAATCAAAGAATTTGTAGGCTCGCGATCAAAGAATTTGCAGGCTCATGAACAAATAATAAAAAATGCTATAGATCAAAAAATTGAATTAACTGCGGTAAACCACCACCATGGTTCAACAGAATGAAGCCCCCTGAGAAAAACCTACTTTCATTTGACTTCCTAGGGCACCCCTTGGCTGAGAAAATTGATTTTTTAATCTGGCCATCTCGTCCCTCACTCACAATGCACGATCGCGATCAAAGAATCTCGCGATCAAAGAATTTGCAGGCTCACGATCAAAGAATTTGTAGGTTCATGACCAAAGAATAAAAACTTTTTTAATTTAAAAAATTCAAAGAATTCCAGTAAGCCACCACCATGGTTTGTCAGGACAAAGCCCCCTGAGTAAAACCCACCCGCATTTGTCTTCCTAGGACACCCCTGGGCTGAGAAAATTGATTTTTTAATCTGGTCATCTCATCCCTCACTCATGATGCACGATTGCGATCAAAGAATCTTGAGATCAAAGAATTTACAGGCTCACGATGAAAGAAATTGCACACTCACAAACAAAGAGTGAGGGATGAGATGGCCAGATTAAAACAATTTTCTCAGCCAAAATATGAGAGAATCAAGCGAGAGTGGAGATTTCTCCAGAAACTCATTCTACCCGATCTGAATAAAATGAATAATGTTTTCATTATCCCTGATAGTCTACCAGCCCCTCCATGTGCATAAAAAAATAATGTTCTGCATATCCAGGGTATTCTAGCAGCCCCCTAAATGTGCATCCAACAAATAATGTTGTCACTATCCCTGGTAGTCTAGCGGCCCCCCCATGAGTATCCAATAAATAATGTTTTATATAGCACTGGTAGTCTAGCAGTCTCCATGATCTGTACAAAATAAAATCTTCTCCTTATCCATGATAGTCTAGCTGCCCCCCCATCTGTATAAAATTGATAGTGTTCGGTATATCTCTGGTAGTCTAGTGGCCTCTCCAATATGCATTAAATTAACAATGGTCTTCGTATCCCTCATAGTCTAGCTGCCCCCAATCTGTATAAAATTAATATTGTTGCCCATATCCCTGGTAGTCTAGCAGCCCCCCCAAGCATTATAAAATACATTACGATCTCCAATTCCCTGGTAGTCTAGTGGCCCCCCTCCCAACCATTCCAGCCCACCCAGCACCTTCCACACACTTCACCAGCCAGCGACTGGCACAGCCCACCCTCTCATCTCCACAGCCAGCAGCCGACTGTGTGTATTAGCAGCGCTAATACAAAGAGGCGCTGCTAGACTACCAGGATATGAAGACCATTATTATTTTAATGCACATTGGGGGGGCGCTAGACAACTGGGGATATACAGAACACTATCGATTTTATACTCAGTTTAGTGCATTAGTTAGGGTTGTTCCACAGCGACAAAAGTGAGGAAATTCAGAGTTAGGGTTGCCACCTCTTGCACCCCATGCCCACCCCATCCCAACCAACAGGCATCAGGGTGTGAGTTGGGGTCATCCAACCTAACTCTCACCCCATCCCATGTGTAAACAAGCTGATGCAGTGCAGTATAGGAGAATGGGGTGACGTTCCCTGAAGTTTACGGACCGGTAGCACAAACTGTGCGACCTGTAGGCCCAAGCAAAGAATGCACAAAAAAGCATAAATGTGACATGGAATGGTGCTTTATAGCTCTACAATCGTATATCCTACTGGGACAAAACTTGGCAGATCAAGAGACCTATGGAACCGCTCCATGTCTGCCAAATTTCAGCCAAATCCGTCATATGGTGAAAAAGTTATTAAGCTTCAAAATTTCACACTTTAACCTTAAATGGAGTACTCAACCCTAACTATGGTGGCACTACCGTGTTAGGGTTGAGTACCCCATTTAAGGTTAAAGTGTGAAATTTGTCAGGTTAATAACTTTGCCACCATATGACGGATTTGTCTGAAATGTGGAAGACAGAGTGGTACCATAGATCTCTGGATCTGCCAAGTTTATTACCAGTCGGATATACGGTTGAGGAGTTATAAAGCGTCATTCCATAGCACATTTACGCATTTTTGCGCATACTTTGCTCATGCCTACGGGTTGCACAGTTTGCGCGACCAGTCTGAAACCTTCAGGCAACATGCAGCCAGAGTCCCTGATGTGCCTTTCAAAGATTTCGTAAAAAAATATTAAACGGTTTAAAAGTTATTCAAAAAAACAAGTTTCCCATTATAGTCAATGGGAAAAGTTAACAAAATGTTCGACAGTGTCGCATATGCAGTTTTTAGTGTCACAAATGACCCATGTAGTGTCATGAGTCAGCCATTTTTTTTTTAGTAAGTGGTCAGAGAAATGCTTGGCATTTAAATTTGAGACCCTCTAGGGACACAATTATTTTTGTGTTTACCTAGTCGAGCCCTGAGGATGCTAGCCATATCTTTTTTGGGGGGTTAAACACCCCAGAAATATGATTTTAAAATTTTTGTAAAAAGTAGTGTCAGAAAGCAGTGTTGCACTCATGACACCTTTGTGATTTCATTTGCGAAAGTGTCGTGATTTGCCACACTATTTTGCAACACTATGCCCAAAATAACAGGAATTATTTGCCACCCTACTGCAAAAGGACGGTTTGGTCTGTTGGGCTGAAATGTGGAGGGAAGACAGCCAACATGCCACAGATGTGTCTTTTTGTGGTTTGGTGAAAAAATATTGGAGGGCTACAAAGTTATGGCACTCCAAATTTGACACTTTTTCACATAGGCTAACATTGTGGCGTCCGACACGCATTTTGGGGCCCTATCTCAGAAACACTTCGAGATATGGACTTTTCATCAGAAAAATGCTTAGCCCCCATAGTGGTGGCTAAGCATAAAACTAGACAGGAAAGTCATAAATCATATGAAATTTAAATTTTTTTCTACGTCATACAGTTCCTGAGATATAAACAATTTAGTATTCCAAGTCCTCATTTTCTGCTCCGAGGTCCATTAATATGCATACATTCTTTGTTTTCACTGTGTTTCTCAGTGCAGCTTTTGGGAAAAATAGGGTGTGCACTTCTGTTACTGTTACAGTTAGCATTTCCACTTGCGTTTCCATAACCGTTTGCATTACTGTGCCACCGTGTGCATTATGCTTTGCATTTCCATTTGTGGTACTGTTACCACTTGCATTTGCTTATGCACTTCCATTTGCATTTGTCTTTCCTTTCACATCATTGTTGGTGTTACCGTTAGCACTTGCATTTCCAAATGCTGTACCGTGACCGTGCGCGTTACCATTTGCATTTCCATATGCGCTTGCATTCGTGTTTCTGTTTGTGTTACTGTTCACTTTGGTGTCATCGTTGCTGTTACTGTAACTGTTTGCATTTCCAATTGCGTTACCGTTACAGTTTGTGTCTTCATCGCCATTTGCATTTCTGTTGGCCTTAGCGTTTGCGTTTTAGGTTGCGTTTCTGATGTCGATTGCATTACTGTTTCCTTCTGTGGTGCTGTTGCCTTTACGGTATGCATTTCTGTTAGCATTTGTGTTACCGTTTGCATTTTTCTTACCATTTGCATTTCAGTTGGTGTTAGTGTTTCCGTTACTGTTTTCGTTATCGTTTGCGTTTCTGTTGCCATTAACGTTTGCATTACTGTTTGCGTTACCATTTCTGCTTTCATTAATGTTTGTGCTGGTGTTTCTCTTACCGTTTGCGTTATCATTTATGTTTGTGTCACCATGTGCAATACCATTTGCGTTTGTGTTTACGTTACTGTTACCATTTGCATTTCCATAACTGCTTCTGTTTGCGTTTCATTTTGCATCACTGTGTGCATTACCATTTGCATTTGTGTACATGCTTCCTTTTGCATTTGCGTTTGTCTTTCCTTTGACGTCATCGTTGGTGTTACCGTTACCATGTGTATTTCCGTGTGCACTTGTGTTTGCATTTCCATTTGTGTTACTGTTCGCTTTGGCATCATCATTGCTGTTACTGTACCTGTTTGCATTTCCAGTTGCGTTACCATTACTGTTTGTGTCTTCATCACCAATTGCATTTCTGTTGGCCTTAGCATTTGCATTTTTGGTTGTGTTTCCGTAGCCGATTGTGTTACTGTTTCCTTCTGCAGCGCCATTGCCTTTATCATTTGTATTTCTGTTTGTGTTTGTGTTATATTTGCATTTTTCTTACCGTTTGCATTTCCTTTGGTGTTAGCGTTTGCGTTACTGTTTTCGCTGACATTTGCGTTTCTGTTGCCATTAGCATTTGCGATACCGTTTGCATTACCATTTCTGCTTTCATTAACATTTGTGTTTGCATATCTCTTACCATTTGTGTTATCATTTATGTTTGCGTCACCATGTGCCTTACCTCTAGCACTTGCATTTGTGTTATTGTTAGTGTTACTATGTGACACAAAATCACATTCCATTCACTATTTATAGTGCTCATTCTCAAAAAGAAGGGAAATTCATGGCAAAAAACTCCATTTAATGCATCAGTTAGGGTTGTTCCACAGTGACAAAAGCAAGGACATTTGATGTTATAGTTGCCACCTCTTGCAGCCCAAGCTAGCCCCGTCCCCACCAACAGGCATCAGGG
Source organism: Neoceratodus forsteri (assembly GCA_016271365.2). Lineage (NCBI taxonomy): Eukaryota > Metazoa > Chordata > Ceratodontiformes > Ceratodontidae > Neoceratodus > Neoceratodus forsteri. The sequence goes on along the minus strand of CM057449.1, from coordinate 58,096,380 downwards.
TTTGCGTTGGGGTCATCAGTCCTCACTCTCACCCCATTCTCCTATACTGCACTGTCTCAGCTTGTTTACACATGGGATGGGATAAGAGTTAGGTCCAACAGCCCCAACGTACACCCCGATGCCTGTTGGTGGGGACGGGGTGGGTATAGGGTATTAGGAGTGGCAACCTTAACATCAAATTTCCTCACTTTTGTCACTGTGGAACAGCCCTAACTGATGCATTAAACTGATTTTTTTACCATGAATATATATATGTAATAGTGGCACGGTAGTGCCACTATAGTTAGGGTTGAGTACTCCATTTAAGATTAAAGTCTGAAATTGTGCAGCTTAATAACTTTGCCACCATATGAAAGATTTGCCTGACATGTGGCAGGCATGGAATAGAACCATAGGTCCTTCAATCTGCCAAGTTTTGTAATGGTTGGATATACGGTTGCAGAGCTATAGAGTGAAATAGAAAGTCACATTTATGCTTTTTTTCACATTCTTTGTTCGTGCCTACAGGTCACTTGGTTTGTGCGACCGGTCCAAAACCTTCAGGGAACAAGCAGCCTGCATTCTTAATGTGCCTTTCAAAGATTTCGTGAAAAAATATTAAACGGTTTAAAGGTTATTCAAAATACAAGTTTCCCTTTATAGTCAATGGGAAAAGTTAGAAAACTATTCAATAGTGTTGCAAATTCAGTTTTTATTTATTTATTTATTTATTTGTACATCAGTTTGCAAACCTTTGAGCCATGTGCTCATTTACAAAGGTACCTCATCACAAAAAATGACAAACACAGTACAACAGTATGTTACAACAATGTGGTATACAACAAATTAGTTCAACAGGTATGTTTCAACAAAGTGGTATACAATAAATTATTAAAATCAAGCTGTCTTCTTTTATTGGGTGCAGCCGCTCAGGGAGCTTTGTCATAACATTTGAGCAAGACCAACTTAGTAACAGTCACAGCTTCGTGTATTAAATAGGTTATTTCGAAGGGAGGTTTTGAAACTGGAGATCGTGGGAGCATCAGAGATAGAGGGGGGAAGCGTGTTGAACCAGGATGGGGCTCTGTAGGAATAGGCCCTTTGACCGTGTGAGGTCCTAGCCCTGGGAATTGACAGGGTGGTTTTTCCGGAGGTTCGAGGTTGTACTAGGAATTTTGCATGGTGGATGGAGGCTGACAAATCTGGTGGGGATAGACCAAGGAGAGTTTTTTTGTTATGATACAGGTTTGATATCTGAGACGTTCATCTAGGTCAAGCAGCATAGCCATTGCATATAGCTGGCAAGTGTGCGTTAACCTAGGGACCCCTGAAATTAGCCTACAGGCCTTGTTTAGTGAAATGCGAATTTTGTTGAGGGCGGTCTGATCTGCAGCACCATACACCAGCAGCCCATAATCCACAAGGGACAGTATAGAAGATGTGACCGCGAGTCAAAGGGCCTCAGGAGGGAGACAGTTTTTGTACCGGTATAGGATGCCCAGTCGAATATTTGAAGCTGAGGCTAGGGCAGAGATGTGATCATGGAAGGAGAGAGAAGGGTCAAAGTAGATCCCAAGGTACTTATATGAGTAGACTTGTTCGAGTGGAAACTTGGTGCTAGAGAGGATATGGAGTTTGAAATTGCTGGATTTGTTTTGTGGGTGGGCAAAGATCATGGTTTTTGTTTTTTTGAGATTTATTACCAGTCTATGCTCCTTGAACCAGCCTTCAGCATCATTATATGATCTTTGTAAGGAGTCCTGGATGGCGATAGGGATTCGATCAGAGGCAAAGATGATGGCATCATCTGCATACAGCAAAATATTTCCAGTACAGGAACCTGGTAGTGTGTTGAGGTATAGTGAGAAGAGTAAGGGTCCAAAGATGGAGCCCTGGGGAGTGCCAGAGCAGATGGGACAGGTGTCGAAGTGAGTCCCATTAGTTTTAACATGTTGGGAGCGGGCTGACAGATAGCTGGCATACCAGGAGACAGGCCCAGTGGCAAATCCAAAGTGGCTGAGGGCATCCAGTAGGAGGGGATGGGAGACAGTGTTGAAGGTTTTTGATAAGTCGACAAACACTGCGCCAACCAGAGAGCCCGAGTCCAGTGAAGAGTGGAGAAAATTTGAGAACTCTAGGAGGGCAGTACTGGTGCTATGACCTGCATGGAAACCGTGCTGTTCAGGGCAGAGGATGTTGTATTTGGTTAGGTAATCCGAGATTTGAGTGGCCACCACTTTTTCTATGCCTTTGGAGAGCGGTGAGAGAATGGAGATAGGCCGGTAATTTCCAGCTAGGGACCTGTCTCCACCTTTGTGAATGGGTGTGACTGTGGCAATTTTCCAAGCAGAAGGAAATTGCCCCAGACAGAGGGATTTATTAAGGAGACTGGTGATTGGGGCAAGGACCAGATCCAATACCAGGCAAAGGATTCAGGGATCCAGCGTGTCACTGCCAGTACTATTGCTCTTAAGGGTATTGATTAGGTGAGGTCTGAGTTCTTGGGCAGAGACCCAGCATAGATGGGAGTAAGGGCGTGTGAGGACTGGGGCAGATGGGGGGGGTCAAAGAAATCGCTAGGGAGGACTGGGCTAAGATCCGTGAAAGAAGTATTGAGGCAGTTAGATATAAGGGCTGGGTCAGTGGAGATAGTGCCATTAATATTGATCTGGGAGGGTGGGGGTGTGCTCCCATTTTACTGTTTGATATTGTCCCAGAAGGTTCTGACATTCCCCCAGGAGGAGGTGAGCGAAGACTGGTAGTGATCAGCCTTAGCCTTTCTGATGGCCCAGGTACACTTGTTTCTTGCAGCAGCATATGCCTGTCTGTTGCTGGGCCAGCCAGTTTCAGTAGCCAAGTGCCATAAATTATCCCTGTGCTTAAGTTGTTGAAGCAGGGCGGGGGTCACCCAGGGAGCATTCTGCACTTTGGAGCGGAGGGCTGTCAAAGGTGCGAAGATGTCGCAGGCTTTATTGAAGGTTTGGGTGAAGAAAGTTAGTGCTGTATTGATGTCAGGGGCATACTGTATAGGAGACCAATCAATTTGGGACAGAAGTTCCTTGAGGTTTTTTTAGACCACCAGGTCTTAGGTGCCGCCGTAGGGTGGACTGTGCTATGGGTTTGGACACTGAGGTAGTCCAGCGTAAATGAGCCCTGTAGTGTCATAGAAACATAGAAACATAGAATTTGATGGCAGATAAGGACCGCTTGGCCCACCCAGTCTGCCCATTTCCCTACCTAATGGATAAGCTGCAGATTCTAGTTAACCAGCAGCCTACTTCTTTCCACCCCCACCCCCTACAGTTGCCTTATGGCTGTCCCATGCATGCTTGAATTCAACCACTGTTTTTGACTTCACAACCTCCTCCTGAAGGCCATTCTATGCATCCACAACCCTCCTGTGAAAAATACTTCCTTACATTACCTCTGAGCTGCCCTCTATCTTCAAATTGTGCCCCTTGTTCCTGCACACCTCTTTTTTTGAAAGATGCTATCCTCTTGGACTTTGTTGATTCCCTTGAGGTACTTGAAAGATTCTATCATGTCCCCCCTCTCCCTCCTTTCCTCGAGGCTATACATATCAAGCTCCTTTAGTCTCTTTTCATATGTCTTCCGGTGCAGACCCTATACCATTTTAGTTGCCCTCCTCTGGACAGCTTCTATCTTGTCTATGTCCTTGCAGAGATTGGGTCTCCAGAACTGCACACAGTACTCCAGATGGGGTCTCACCAGCTGTCTGTACAGAGGGATAACAACTTCCTGTTTTCTACTGGTGATGCCTCTCCCTATGCATCCCAGTATTCCACCAACCCATCTTACTGCCCTCTCACATTGCTTGCCCACCTTTAAGTCATCTGATATGACTACCCCCAGGTCCCTTTCCATTCTTGTTGTTGTTATTATCTCACCCCCCATTGTGTACTCTTCCCCTGGGTTTTTGTTTCCCAGGTGCATTACCTTGCACTTCTTAGCATTAAATCTAAGCTGCCATACATTTGACCATTCCTCTAACCTTGCCAAGTCCCTTCTCATCCTTTCCACCCCTCCTTGTGCATCAACTCTGTTGTAGATCTTTGTGTCATCTGCAAAGAGACATACTTTTCCTTCCAGTACCTCTGCAATGTCGCTTACAAAGACATTGAAGAGGATCAGTCCTAATACTGAACCCTGCAGCACCCCACTAGTAACCCCCCTCTCTTCAGAGTGGACTCCATTTACTATTACCCTCTGTGTCCTGTTCTTCATCCAATTCTTTACCCAGGCTATCATCTTGGGATCCACTCCCAGGCTGGCTAACTTGTATATTAATCTTTTGTGTGGGACTGAGTCAAATGTCTTGCTAAAGTCTAGGTAGGCCATGTCCAAAGCCCCTTCCTGATCTACTACTTTGGTCACCCAGTCAAAGAAATCTATTAGATTTGTCTGGCATGACCATGAGTGAACCATTTTTTTTCCATTACTGGTCACAGAAATGTTTGGTATTTAAACTTGGGACCATCTAGGGAAAAAATTATTTCTGTGTTCACCTAGTCAAGCCCTGAGGATGCTACCCATGTCTTTTTTGGTGGGTTAAACACCCCAGAAATATGTTTTTTCAAATTTTTGTAAACTGTAGTGTTTCACTTGCGACACTTTTGTGATTGTTTTGTGAAAGTGTCATGATTTGTGACACTATGCCTAAAATAATAAGAAATTTTTGCCACCCTGCTGCAAAAGAACAGTTTGGTCTTTTGGGCTGAAATTTGGAGAGAAGAAAGCCAAGATGCAAGAGATGTGCCTTTTGGTTGTTTGGTGACAAATATTAGAGGGTAAAGTTACAGCATTCTGAAGTTGACGCTTTTTCCCACAGGCTATCATTATGGCGTCCACTGCGCCTTTCGAGGCCAGTATCTCAGAAATGCTTCGAGATACGAACTTTTTGTTGGAAAAATGCTTAGCACCCAAATGGGGGCAAAGAGCAAAACTAGCGAGGAAAGTTATAAATTATATGAAATTGTAATTTTTTTTCTTCTTTGTACGGTTCCTGAGATATAAGCAATTTAGTATTCCAAGTCTTCATCTTCTGCTCTGAGGCCCATTATTAAGCATACATTCTTTGTATTCACTGTTTTTCCCAATGCAGCTTTTGTGGAAAAAAGGGTGTGCATTTTCGTTACTGTTACAGTTAGCGTTTCCACTTGCGTTTCCATAACCATTTGCGTTAGCGTACTTGTCTATGCCACTGTGTGCGTTACCCTTTGCGTTTTCATTTATGCTTGCATTTGCGTTACTGTTACCATTTGTGTTTCAATTACTGTTTTTGTTTCAGTTTCATTTTGCATCACCGTGTGCATTAATGTTTGCATCTGCGTACTCGCTTCCGTTTACATTTCCATTTGCATTTGTGTTTCTTTTGGCATCATCGTTGGTGTTATCGTAAGTATTTGTGTTTCCAATTGTGGTACCATTTGTATTTCCATAAGTGTTAGCATTTGCACTACTGTTTTTAACGTTTGAGTTTCTGTTTGCCATTAGCATTTTTGCTTTCATTAACGTTTGCGCTTGCGTTATCATTTACATTTGTGTCACCATGTGCGTTACAATTTGCGCCTGCATTTGCATTACCGGTAGCATTACTATGTGACAACAAATCACATGGTGGGAGTGCGGGGCCCAAAGATTTTCATTGTGTTTCTCAGTGGATCTTTTTGGGAAAAATTTGGTGTGTGCTTTCGTTACTGTTACTGTTAGCGTTTCCACTTGTGTTTCCATTATCATTTGTGTTGCCATTGCTGTGTATGCCACTGTGTGCATCATGCTTTGCGTTTTCGTTTGCACTTGCGTTTGCATTACTGTTACCATTTGTGTTTCCATTAGTGGTTTCTGTTTGTGTTTTGTTTTGCGTACCCATGTGCATTACCATTTGTGTTTGGGTACACACTTCCATTTGTCTTTACTTTGGCATCATCATTGGTGTTACCATTAGCACTTGTGTTTCTAACTACGGTACGTTGACCATGTGCATTACCATTTGCATTTGTGTATGCAGTTGCGTTTCTATTTGCGTTACTGTTCACTTTGGCATGATCATTGCTCTTACTGTTAGCATTTCCAATTGCGTTACCATTACTGTTTGTGTCTTTGCTGCCATTTGCATTTCTGTTTGCCTAAGTGTTTGCATTTCTCATTTTGTTTCCATTGTTGATTGCATTACTGTTTCATTCTGAAGCTCCATTGCCTTTACTATTTGCATTTCTGTTAGCGTTTGTTACAGTTTGCGTTTACATTGGCATTAGCATTTCCATAAACGTTTGCGTTTCTTCGGCCATTAGCATTCGTGTTACCGCTTGCATTACCATTTCTGCTTTTGTTAATGTTTGTGCTGGTGTTTATCTTACTGTTTGCATTATCGTTTATGTTTGCATCACAGTGTGCATTACCATTTGCGCTTGTGTTTGTGGTACTGTTAGAGTTACTATGTGACACATTCCATTCACTATTTATAGTGCTCATTCTTAAAAATAAAGGACATTCATGGCAAAAAACTCAGTTTAATGCATATGTAAACAAGCTGAGGTGGTGCAGTGTAAGAGAATGGGGTGAGAATTAGGGCCGAAGACTCCAACACACTCCCCGATGCTGTTGGTGGGGGTTGGGTGGAGGTGGGGTGCAAGGGGGTGGCAACCCTAACACCGAATTTTCTCACTTTTGTCACTGTTGAGCAACCCTAACTGATGCATTAAACAGAGTTTTTTGCCATGAATATATATATTTGTGTTTGTGTGTATGTGTGTCTACACACACACACACACACCACACACACACAAACACACACATGCACACATATGTATCTATCCAAAAAACTTCGTTAATGCATCAGTTAGGGTTCTTCTACAGCAAAAAAAAGCAAGGGAATTTGATTTCAGGATTCGCACCCCACCCCCACCAACAGGCATTGGGGTGAGCGTTGGGTTTTTGGCTCTAACCTCACCCCATCCCATGTGTAAATAAGCTGAGGTGGTGCAGTGCAGGGAGAATTGGGTGAGAGTTAGGGCTGATGAACCAACACACACCCCAGTGCCTGTTGGTGGGGGTGGGGAAGGGGTGGAATTCAAGGGGTGGGAACCCTAAAATTGAATTTCCTCACTTTTTTCACTGTATAAGAAGCCTAACAGATGCATTAATGACATTTTTTGCATAGAATTTCCTTACTTTTTAATAAAGAATAGAAAAGTAGAAAGTTGCACAAGTTGGTGTGCCACATTACGCACCCAATGATTAAAAAGTACATTGACAACAGCAAGGGCAGCCACCAAACAAATGTTAATCTAGTAGAACAATAGAAAATGCTGCCTACAAAACATAAACTGCACCACACAATATCTCAGAAAAAAATATATTGTCTGACACATAAACACCGCTATTAACATCTACAGGACATGCCATCGACACCCTCCAAATTTCAAGTAAGAAGACCAAACCGTGTCCAAGATATAACATGTCAAAATTTGAAATTTTCATTCATCAGTGGCACAGTTCCACACCTGTTGACATTTAACACACACAGTGACTGAAAACTACATCCATAACACTAAGGCTAGGCACCCTATCAATTTCAAGCCACCTGCACAATACAAAATACTGTCCGCAGCACGCAAAGTGCATCACTCAATATCTCTGCCAGAAAAATTTTCTCTGACACAATAAACATCATAATTCACAGCTACAGGACATGCTGTAAACACCCTCCAAATTTCAAGTAAAAAGATCAAACTGTTTCCGAGATATTCAATGTTAAAGATTGGTAAAATTTCCCTCTATATTCCATTATAAAAAATCTGGCCATCTTGTCCCCTCTCACGATCAAAGATGGCGATCAAAGAATATCATAATCAAAGAATTTGCAGGCTCACAATCAAAGAATTTGCAGGCTCATGAACAAAGAATAAAAAATGCTATAAATCAAAAAATTGAAGTAACTACGGTAAACCACCAACATGGTTCAACAGAACAAAGCCCACTGAGCAAAACCTACCCTCATTTGACTTCCTAAGGCAGCCCTGGGCTGAAAAAATTGATTTTTTAATCTGGCCATCTTGTCCCTTGCTCATGATTCACGATCATGATCAAAGAGTCTCGCGATCAAAGAATTTGCAGGCTCGCGATCAAAGAATTTGTAGGATCATGACCAAAGAATAAAAACATTTGTAATTTAAAAAATTCAAAGAATTGCGGTGAGCCACTACCATGGTTCTTCAGGATGAAGCCTCCTGAGTGAAACCCACCCACATTTGTCTTTCTAGGATACCCCTGCACTGAGAAAATTGATTTTTTTAATCTGGCCATCTCGTCCCTCGCTCGTAGTGCACGATTGCAATCAAAGAATCTCATGATCAAACAATTTGTAGGGTCACGATCAAAGAAATTGCACACTCACAAACAAAGAGTGAGGGATGAGATGGCCAGATTAAAAAAACAATTTTCTCAGTCCAGGGGTGCCCTAGGAAGTCAAATGAGGGTGGATTTTGCTCAGGGGACTTCGTTCTGCCCGATTTAAATAAAATCAATAATGTTTTCATTATCCCTGGTAGACTACCAGCCCCTCCATGTGCATAAAAAAATAATGTTCTGCATATCCTTGGTAGTCTAGCCGCCCCCCCCATGAATATCCAATAAATAATGTTTTGTATAGCCCTGGTAGTCCAGCGGTGCCCCCGATCTGTACAAAAAAATTAATCTTCTCCTTATCCATGATAGTCTAGCTGCCCCCCATCTGTATAAAATTGATAGTGTTCTGTATATCTCTGGTAGTCTAGTGGCCTCTCCAATATGCATTAAATTAAAAATGGTCTTCATAACCCTCATAGTCTAGCAGCCCCCCAATCTGTATAAACTTAATATTGTTGCCCATATCCCTGGTAGTCTAGCAGCCCCCCCAGATCATTAGAAAATACATTACGATCTCCAATTCCCTGGTAGTTTAGTGGCCCCCCTCCCAACCATTCCAGCCCACCCAGCAGAACCCACACCCTTCCCCAGCCAGCGACTGGCACAGCCCACCTTTCACCTCCACGGTCAGCTGCTGACTGTGTGTATTAGCAGCGCTAATGCAAAGAGGCGCTGCTAGACTACCAGGGATATGAAGACCATTATTAATTTAATGCACATTGGGGGGGCCGCTAGACAACCAGAGATATACAGAACACTATCAATTTTATACTCAGTTTAATGCATCATTTAGGGTTGTTCCACAGCAACAAAAGTGAGGAAATTCGGAGTTAGGGTTTCCATCCCTTGCACCCCATGCCCACCCTGTCCTCACCAACAGGCATCGGGGTGTGCATTGGGGTCGTCGGCCCTAACTCTCACCCCATCCCATGTGTAAATAAGCTGAGGCAGTGCAGTATAGGTGAACGGGGTGATGTTCCCAGAAATTTTTGGACCAGTTGCACAAACCATGCGACCTGTAGGTGCGAGCAAAGAATGCACAAAAAAGCGTAAATGTGACATGGAACGGTGCTTTATAGCTCCGTAACTGTATATCCGACTGGTACGAAACTTGGCAGATCCAGAGACCTATGTTACTGCTCCACGCCTGCCAAATTTCTGGAAAATCCATCATATGGTGTAAAAGTTATTAAGCTTCACAATTTCACACTTTAACCTTAAATGGGGTACTCAACCCTAACTATGGTGGCACTACCGTGTTAGGGTTGAGTACCCCGTTTAAGGTTAAAGTGTGAAATTTGTCAGGTTAATAATGTTGCCACCATATGACACGGAGTGGTACCATAGATGTCTGGATCTGCCAAGTTTCGTACCAGTCGGATAGACGGTTGAAGAGTTATAAAGTGTCATTCCATAGCGCATTTATGAATTTTTGCGCATTCTTTGCTCATGCCTACAGGTTGCACAGTTTGTGTGACCAGTCAGAAACCTTCAGGAAACATGCAGCTAGTGTTCCCAATGTGCCTTTCAAAGATTTTGTGAAAAAATATTAAATGGTTCAAAAGTTATTCAAAAAATCAAGTTTTGCAATATAGTCAATGGGAAAAGTTAACAAAATGTTCGACAGTGTTGCATATGCAGTTTTTAATGTCACAAATGACCCCTATAGTGTCGTTAGTCAGCCATTTTTTTCAGTAAATGGTCAGAGAAATCCTTGGCATTAAAATTTGGGACCCTCTAGGGACACAATTCATTTTGTGTTTACCTAGTCGAGCCCTGAGGATGCTAGCCATGTCTTTTTTGGGGGGGGTTAAACACCCCAGAAATATGTTTTTAAATTTTTTGTAAAAAGTAGTGTCAGAAAGCAGTGTCGCACTCATGACACTTTCGTGATTTCATTTACGAAAGTGTCATGATTTGCCACACTATTTTGCAACACTATGCCCAAAATAACAGGAATTCTTTGCCACCCTACTGCAAAAGAATGATTTGGTCCATTGGGCTGAAATTTGTAGGGAAGACAGCCAACATGCCAAGGATGTGTCTTTTGGTAGTTTGGTGAAAAAATATTGGAGGGCTACAAAGTTACAGCACTCTGAAGTTGATGCTTTTTCACATAGGCTAACATTACGGCATCCGCCACGCATTTCGGAGCCCATATCTCAGAAACGCTTCAAGATATGGACTTTTTGTCAGAAAAATGCTTAGGCCCCCTAATGGGGGCTAAGCATAAAACTAGACAGGAAAGTCATAAATCATATGAAATTTAAATTTTTTTTCTACGTCGTACGGTTCCTGAGATATAAACAATTTAGTATTCCAAGTCCTCATCTTCTGCTCCGAGGCCCATTATTATGCATACATTCTTTGTTTTCACTGTGTTTCTCATTGCAGCTTTTGGGGAAAAATAGGGTGTGCGCTTTCGTTACTGTTACAGTTAGCATTCCCACTTGCGTTTCTGTAGCCATTTGCATTACCGTTCCCGTCTACCTCACCGTGTGCATTACGCTTTGCATTTTCATTTGCACTTCCGTTTGCAGTCCTATTACCACTTGCGTTTGCTTACACACTTTCATTTGCGTTTGTCTTTCCTTTCGCGTCATCTTTGGTGTTACCATTAGAAACATAGAAACATAGAAGCATAGAAACATAGAATTTGATAGTAGATAAGGACCGCTTGGCCCACCCAGTCTGCCCATTTCCCTACCCAATGGATAAGCTGCAGATCCTAGTTAACCAGCAGCCTGCTTCTTCCTGCCCCACCCCCTAGAATTGCCTTATGACTGTCCCATGCATGCTTGAATTCCACCACTGTTTTTGACTCCACAACCTCCTCCTGAAGGCCGTTCCATGCATCCACAACCCTCTCTGTGAAAAAATACTTCCTTAAATTACCTCTGAGCCGCCCCCATCTTCAAATTGTGCCCCCTTGTTCTTGCACACCTCTTTTTTTGAAAGATGCTACCCTCTTGGACTTTGTTGATTCCCTTGTGGTACTTGAAAGTTTCTGTCATGTCCCCCCTCTCCCTCCTTTCCTCGAGGCTATACATATTAAGCTCCTTAAGTCTCTCTTCATATGTCTTCCAGTGCAGACCCTGCACCATTTTAGTTGCCCTCCTCTGGACAGCTTCCATCCTGTCTATGTCTTTGTGGATATTGGGTCTCCAGAACTGCATTCAGTACTCCAGATGGGGTCTCACCAGCTGTCTGTACAGAGGGATAATAACTTCTTGTTTTCTACTGGTGATGCCTCTCCCTATGTATCCCAGTATCCCCCAGCCCTCCTTGCTGCCCTCTCACATTGCTTGCCCACCTTTAGGTCATCTGATATGACTACCCCCAGGTCCCTTTCCATTTTTGTTGTTGCTAGTATCTCACCCCCCGTTGTGTACTCTTCTCCTTGGTTTTTTGTTTCCCAGATGCATTACCTTGCACTTCTTAGCATTGAATCTAAGCTGCCATATATTTGACCATTCCTCTAACCTTGCCAAGTCCCTTCTCATCCTTTCCACCCCTCCTTGTGCATCAACTCTGTTGCAGATCTTTGTGTCATCTGCAAAGAGACATACTTTTCCTTCCAGTCCCTCTGCAATGTCACTTATAAAGACATTGAAGAGGACCGGTCCTAATACTGAACCCTGTGGTACCCCACTAGTAACCCCCCTTTCTTCAGAGTGGACACCATTTACTATTACTTTCTGTGTCTATTATCCAGCCAATTCTTTACCCAGGCTGTCATCTTGGGACCCACTCCCAGGCTGGCTAACTTGTATATTAATCTTTTGTGTGGGACTGTGTCAAATGCCTTTCTAAAGTCTAGCTAGACCATGTCCACAGCCCCTCCCTGATCTACTACTTTGGTCACCCAGTCAAAGAAATCTTTCAGATTCTTCTGGCATGACCTTCCCACTGTGAATCCATTCTGCCTTGGGTCCTGTGCCCCTCTGGCCTCTAGATACTCGACAATTCTTTCCTTCAGAAGTGATTCCATCATTTTCCCTACCACTGAGGTTAAACTAACAGGTCTGTAGTTTCCTGCTTCTGCCTTGCTCCCACTTTTGTGACGTGGAATTACATCTGCCCTCCTCCAGTCCTCGGGTACCACCCCATCCTCCCATGATTTGTTAAAGAGGGTAGTCAGTGGTGTCACTAATTCTACCCTTAGTTCTTTTAGAATTCTGGGATGAATCCCATCAGGTCCCATTGCTTTGTCCACCTTCAGTTTTAAGAGTTCTTTCAGAACCCTTTCTTCTGTAAATGGGCTGGTATCAACTTCTGTATCCAGAGTGTTTCTACTGTTTGTTTTAGGTACTTCCCTCTTCCTTTGTAAATACTGAGCAAAATATTTGTTTAGTATCTCTGCCTTTTCACAGTCACCCTCTGCCCACCTCCTCCCTTTATTAAGCGCACTATCCCTCCCTTGGTCTTCCTTTGCTCCCTGATGTACCTATAAAGGTTTTATCCCCTTCTTAACCGAGTTGGCTATCTTTTCCTCGGTTTGAGCCTTTGCTGTTCTGACTGCCTTCCCAGCTTCCTTTTGCTTTAACTGATACAATTCTCTGTCCTGCTCCTTCTGTGATTCCTTGTACTTCCTGAATGCTTTGTTTTTCTCTTGAACCTTCACTGCCACTTTCTTTGAGAACCATAGTGGTTTCTTACATCATTTCATTTTGTTTATTTGCTTCACAAAAAGGCTTGTTACCTCTGTGATGGCAGTTTTTATTATTCCCCATTGTTCTTCCACCACTCTTTCCTGCCTATTTGCTAATGCATTCCTTAGGCAATCACCCATTTTGGCAAAGTCAGCCCTCCTAAAGTCCAGTACTTTTGCCTTTGTATGACTTGACTCTATTGCTATGTTTATTGTGAACCATACTGTTCGATGGTCTCTAGTTCCCAGATGGCTACCCACTTCTACATCTGTGATCCTCTCTTCATCTCCATTTGAGAGAACCAGGTCTAAGATTGCTCCCTCTCGAGTGGGCTCCAATGCTAGTTGTCTAAGGCATGCCCCCTGTAGGGCATCTAGAATAACCCCACTCTTCGAAGTGGCTGCTGCAGCTGCACTCCAGTTAACATCTGGCATATTCAGATCACCCATCAGCAATATCTCCCCTTTTTTCTGCCATTCTAAGTATACTTTCTATCATTTCCTTGTCCATTTCCTCCCCCTGAGAAGGGGGTCTGTATACAACCCCTGTGCGGATTGTGGTTCCATTGCCGGTCTCCAAATTTACCCACAGTGCTTCTTCTCCTTCCTGTTTTCCCTTTTGTTCTGTTGCTTTGAATCCTTCCCTTATGTAAGGAGCTACTCCTCCTCCTCTTTTACCCTCCCTGTCCCTCCTGTAGATAGTGTATCCTGGTATGTTTACATCCCAGTCATGGTTTTGTGTGTACCATGTTTCTGTGACTGCCACGATATCCAGATGTTCCTCCTCCATCAAGGCCACTAATTCAGGAAGCTTGTTACTCAGACTACAGGCATTGGTACTCATTGGTACTCTCCATTTTTTGATGGCTTTACCTTCTGTTGTAGCATCCCCCACTGACCTTTCTACCTTGGTCTTTTTCTCATTTAGTACCCTGTTTTGTAGGAAGAGGCTGGGATTTTCCTGCTGCTTATCAGTGCCTCCCCCCTTGACTAGTTTAAAAGTTTGCCAATGAAGCATTTAAACCGATTGCTCAAAAGACTTGTTCCCTTCCTGGACAGATGCAGACCATCCTGCCAGTATAGGCTGGTGTCCCTCCAGGTGGAACCCCAGTCCCCAATGAAGCCAAACCCCTGTTCTCCACACTATTTTTTCAACCATTCATTAAACTGCATGGTGCAAAGTACCCTCGACTCACTCATGCCATTGACAGGCAGCACCTCTGAGAAGGATACTGTGTGTGCTACTTGTCTTAGGCCCCTCCCCAATTCTAAAAAGTCCTTCTGTACTGCTCTAATCTCATGTTGAGCCAAGTCATTTGTCCCTAGGTGGACAATGACATCCAGCTCAGACTCCCATACAGCTGTTCTTGTGATCCTGAGGATGTGCTTCCTCTCCCTCCAAGCCATGGCACCAGGCAGGGACCTTACTTCAGTTTTCCCTGTTCCCCCAGTTCTATCCCCCTAATAATTGAGTCCCCCACCAGGAGCTGCTTCCTTTCCTTGTGGTGTCCTCTGCCTCCATCCTGTGGGCCTCCCTTGTTATAGTTGTCCTCAGCCTCCTTAGTCTCCTCTGCGGGTGCATCCGTAGGTGAGCTATGCTCCTCCAGAATGGTGTATGGATTGTGGAGTGGAACAACTGACTGGGTGTGCCTCTTTTCCACCATCCTCACCCTCCCTGAGCCCACTGTGGTCCAACTTCTGTGCTTTCTTTGCAACCTCTGAGGTATTGGTGGTGGCTCTCGTGCTCCCTGGATGGGGGAGGTTCCCTTCCTACCATCCAGTGTGGCCTGGGGGGAAGGTTCCCTTACTACTGTCCAGTGTGGCCTGAAGACGGGCAACTTCCTCCCTCAGGACAGAGAGTTGTCTGCAAATATGGCAGCATCTCAGCCTCCAGAAAGACTCCCGGAAGACTGCTGCCCCACAGCCATTACATTGCACTAATCCCCACATGCTTATCTACTTTTCTTTGTGTGTGTTTGTGTGTGTGATTGGTTTGTTATATTGAAATATATATATTATACAATGTGTATGCTTATATTGTCAGTGCAGTGTGCTAGAGAGGATATGACAGTAATATGCACCTTGCACTCTTGAGGAAATGATGTCAGAACCCCTGGTATAAAGGAACTATTTCCTTGGGTGGGTGGGGTGAGGGGTGTGAAGGGGTTGGGCCTAAACTGTGCCCTCATAAAACAATCAGCTAAGAGCTCTCACCCACCACTGCGATGAGTGCCTTCCTGTCATCAAGATACCCTACACAACAATTTGACAGAGAAAATACCCTATTAATCAAACAGAGAAAAATCCAGACATTCAAGTCAGACACAGGTAAAACCTCCCCAGCCCCAAAACAGCCTGGTGGTTTGTGTTCTGAAAGCAGTCAGCCCCAAAATAAGTCAGCTGTGCTTTAAACTCTTCCTGCACTGAAAATCTTAAGAATTGTAACAAAGACTGTCTTTTCCTGATAATTCTAAGTTCCTTATTTCACCTTTCAGTTAGAAGTAGCCTCCACCTGCAGAATTTCTGCTACAAACCAAAGACAATTGTAAGGTTCACCTCCTCTGTTGTGAGCACAACTTGCTTTCTTGCAAATCCTATGTTCAGTATTGCAGCTTCCAGCCAGAGTGGTAGTTTGACTTGAAAATATTAGCTGTTCTGATGAGTTTGCTATAAAACACTTGCTTATAATACAATTGTTCTCAGGTCTGTTACCAAAGCTATTGGCTGATAAGTAGCTATGATGTAAGCACTTCCTGCTAAAGTCTGGAATTTCCTTTTAAGGCACACACAGATAAACACAAAAAACAGTTTCCACCCCCTAGGGCACTTGTCTGGGTCAAATACACAACCTATACCTGCACTTATTTCAGGATTTATGACAAATTCTTAACCCAAGGTTTAAACTCTTCCTGCACTGAAAAGCTTAAGAATTGTAACAAAGACTGTCTTTTCCTGATAATTCTAAGTTCCTTATTTCACCTTTCAATTAGAAGTAGCCTCCACCTGCAGAATATCTGCTACAAACCAAAGACAATTGTAAGGTTCACCTCCCTCTGTTGTGAGCACAACTCGCTTTCTTGCAAATCCTATGTTCAGTATTGCAGCTTCCAGCCAGAGGTAGTTTGACTTGAAAAATATTAGCATTTGCATCTCCAATTGCTGTACCATGACCGTGCGCATTACCATTTGCATTTCCATATGCGCTTGCATTTGTGTTTACGTTTGTGTTACTGTTCACTTTAGTGTCATTGTTGCTGTTACTGTAACTGTTTGCATTTCCAATTGCGTTACCGTTACTGTTTGTGTCTTCATCACCATTTGCGTTTCTGTTGGCCTTAGCGTTTGTGTTTTAGGTTGCGTTTCCAATGTCAATTGGGTTACTGTTTTCTTCTGCGGTGCTGTTGCCTTTACCGTATGCATTTCTATTAGCATTTGTGTTACCGTTTGCATTTTTTTTACCATTAGCATTTCCGTTGATGTTAGCGTTTCCGTTACCGTTTTCATTATTGTTTGCGTTTCTGTTGCCATTAGCGTTTGTGTTACTGTTTGCGTTACCATTTCTGCTTTCATTAACGTTTGCACTGGTGTTTCTCTTACCGTTTGCATTATCGCTTATGTTTGCATCTTCGTGTGCAATACCATTTGCGTTTACGTTACTTTTACCATTTGCATTTCCATAACTGTTTCTGTTTGTGTTTCATTTTGCATCACCATGTGCATTACCATTTGCATTTGTGTACGTGCTTCCTTTTTCATTTGCATTTGTCTTTCCTTTGATGTCATCGTTGGTATTACTGTTACCATGTGTGTTTCCGTATGCACTTGTGTTTGCGCTTCCATTTGTGTTAATGTTCACTTTGGCATCATCGTTGCTGTTACTGTACCTGATTGCATTTCCAATTGCATTACTATTACTGTTTGCATCTTCGTCACCGTTTGCGTTTCTGTTGGCCTTAGCATTCTCGTTTTTGGTTGCGTTTCCATTGCTGATTGCATTACTGTTTCCTTCTGCAGCACCGTTGCCTTTAACATTTGTATTTCTGTTTGCGTTTGTGTTACGTTTGCATTTTTCTTACCATTTGCGTTTCCTTTGGCGTTAGCATTTGCGTTACTGTTTTCGCTAACATTTGCATTTCTGTTGCCATTAGCATTTGTGGTACCATTTCTTTCTTTTTTTTTTATTCAGTTTATTTTTGGCACAATAACAATACATGAATTCTAACAACATTATGCCAGTGGACATTTGCAATTAAATGTGCCATTAATATACTAACATATGTACCAGATGGTATTATTGAGGTACACAGGACTGACATAACCTATAACAAATTGACCAGCATAATAATTTTCCACAGCACCCCAACCACCACCCACTTCCTAAACAGCATCCACATGCTAATTGGGATATAGCTAGGAACCTCCGTAAAAGGGGAGACATGGAAGAACAAGTACATCTAGCAAGAGGATAATTCCTATGACTAGGTCTTAGCTTGCCATGTAGCCAAGGCAGTACCCAGTGGCATTACCATTTCTGCTTTCATTAGCATTTGTGTTTGCATATCTCTTACCATTTGTGTTATCATTTACGTTTGCATCACCATGTGCCTTACCATTAGCACTTGCATTTGCATTATTGTTAGTGTTACTATGTGACACAAAATCACATTCCATTCACTATTTATAATTCTCATTCTCAAAAAGAAGGAACATTCGTGGCAAAAAACTCTGTTTAATGCATCAATTAGGGTTATTCCACAGCGACAAAAGTGAGGAAATTCGATGTTAGGGTTGCCATCCCTTGCAGCCCATGCCCACCCAGTCCCCAACAACACGCATCAGGGTTTGCGTTGGGGTCATTGGTCCTAACTCTCACCCCATTCTCCTATACTGCACTGCCTCAGCTTGTTTACACATGGGATGGGGTGAGAGTTAAGGCTGACAACCCCAATGCACACCCCGAAGCCTGATGGTGGGGACGGGGTGGGTATGGGGTGTTAGGGGTGGCAACCCTAACATCAAATTTCCTCACTTTTGTCACTGTGGAACAACCCTAACTGATGCATTAAACTGATTTTTTGCCATAAAAAAAATATATATATATGAAATAGTGGCACGGTAGTGCCACTATAGTTAAGGTTGAGTACCCCATTTAAAATTAAAGTCTGAAATTGTGCAGCTTAATAACTTTGTCAGCATATGACAGATTTGCCTGAAATTTGGTAGGCTTGGAACGGTACCATAGATCTTTTGATCTGCCAAGTTTTGTAATGGTTGGATATACGGTTGCGGAGCTATAAAGTGAAATACAAAAAGTCACATTTACGCTTTTTTGCACATTCTTTGTTCGTGTCTACAGGTCACTTGGTTTGTGCGACCAGTCCAAAACCTTCAGGGAACAAGCAGCCTGCATTCTCGATGTGCCTTTTGAAGATTTCATGAAAAAATATTAAACAGTTCAAAGGTTATTCAAAATACAAGTTTTCCATTATAGTCAATGGGAAAAATTAATAAACTATTCAACAGTTTCGCAAATGCAGTTTTTAGTGTCGCAAATGACCCCTGTAGTGTCGTGAGTCAACTTTCTTTTTTCAGTTACTGGTCACAGAAATGCTTGGTATTTAAATTTGGGACCATCTAGGGACACAATTCTTTTTGTGTTCACCTAGTCAAGCCCTGAGGATGCTAGCCATGTCTTTTTTGGTGGGTCAAACACCCCAGAAATATGTTTTTCAAATTTTTGTAAACTGTAGTGTCGCACTTGTGACACTTTCGGGATATTTTTTGTGAAAGTGTTGTGATTTGCGACACTATGACCAAAATAATAAGAAATTTTTGCCACCCTGCTGCAAAAGAACAGTTTGGTCTTTTGGGCTGAAATTTGGACATGAGGAAAGCCAAGATGCCAGATATGTGCCTTTTGGTGGCTTGGTGACAAAATATTAGAGGGTTGCAAAGTTACAGCATTCCGAAGTTGACACTTTTTCCCATAGGCTACCATTATGGCGTCCTCTGTGCCTTTCGGGGCCAGTATCTCGGAAACGCTTTGAGATACAGACTTTTTGTTGGAAAAATGCTTAGCCCCCAAATGGGGGCAAAGAGCAAAACTAGCCAGGAAAGTCATAAATTATATGAAATTGTAATTTATTTTCTACGTCGTACGGTTCCTGAGATATAGGCAATTTAGTATTCCAAGTCTTCTTCTTCTGCTCTGAGGCCCATTATTAAGCATACATTCTTTGTATTCACTGTGTTTCTCAATGCAGCTTTTGTGGAAAAAAAGGGTGTGCATTTTCGTTACTGTTACAGTTAGCATTTCCACTTGCATTTCCATAACCATTTGTGTTAGCGTTCCTGTGTATGCCACTGTGTGAGTTACCCTTTGCATTTTCATTTTTGCTTGCATTTGCGTTACTGTTACCATTTGTGTTTTCATTACTGTTTTTGTTTCAGTTTCATTTTGCGTCACCATGTCCATTAATATTTGCATCTGCGTACTCACTTCTGTCTGCATTTCCATTTGCATTTGTGTTTACTTTGGCATCATCGTTAGTGTTACCGTAAGTATTTGTGTTTCCAATTGTGGTACCGTTTGTATTTCCTTGAGTGTTAGCATTTGCGTTACTGTTTTTGTTAATGTTTGTGTTTCTGTTGCCCTTAGCGTTTGCATTACCATTTGCGTTACAATTTTTGCTTTTATTAACATCTGCACTTGAGTTATCATTTACATTTGCGTCACCATGTGTGTTAGCATTTGCACCTGCATTTGCATTACCAGTAGTGTTGCTATGTGACAACAAATCACATGGTGGAAGCGTGGGGCCCAAAGGTTTTCACTGTGTTTCTCAATGGATCTTTTGGGGAAAAATTTAGTGTGTGCTTTCATTACTGTTACTGTTAGCATTTCCACTTTTGTTTCCATTATCATTTGCGTTACCATTGCTGTGTATGCCACTGTGTGCATTACGCTTTGCATTTTCATTTGCGCTTGTGTTTGCATTACTGTTACCATTTGCATTTCCATTAGTGGTTGCTGTTTGTGTTTTGTTTTGCATATCCACGTGCATTACCATTTGCATTTGTGTACATGCTTCCATTTGTCTTTACTTTGGCATCATCATTGGTGTTACCATTAGCACTTGCGTTTTCAACTGCGGCACCGTGACCGTGTGCATTACCATTTGCGTTTCCATACGTGGTTGCGTTTACATTTCTATTTGCATTACTGTATGCTTTGGCAGCATCATTGCTGTTACTGTTAATGTTTGCATTTCCAATTGCATTACCATTATTGTTTGTGTCTTCACCGCCATTTGCATTTCTGTTTGCCTTAGCGTTTGCATTTCTCGTTGCATTTCCATTGTAGATTGTGTTACTGTTTCCTTCTGCAGCGCCATTGCCTTTACTGTTTGCATTTCTGTTAGCGTTTCTGTTACCATTTGCATTTCCGTTGGCGTTAGAGTTTCTGTAAATGTTTGTGTTTCTGCTGCCTTTCACATTTGTGTTACCATTTCTGCTTTCATTAATGTTTGGGCTGGGGTTTCTCTTACAGTTTGCATTATCATTTATGTTTGTGTCACCATGTGCATTACCATTTGTGCTTATGTTTGCGTTACCATTAGCATTACTATGTGACAACAAATCACATGATGGCAGGGCCCCGTGCACCCACCACCACATACCATTCACTATTTATAGTGCTCATTCTCAAAAAGAAGGGAAACTCATGGCAAAAAACTCTGTTTAATGCATCAGTTAGGGTTGTTCCACAGTGACAAAAGTGAGGAAATTCGGTGTTAGGATTGCCACCCCCCCTTGCACCCCAACCTCATCCAACACCACCAACAGGCATTGAGGTGTGCATTGGGGACATGGGTCCTAACTCTCACCCCATTCTCCTACACTGCACCACCTCAGCTTGTTTACACATGGGATGGGGTGAGAGTTAGGGTCAATGACCCCAATGTACATCTCAATGCCTGTTGGTGGGGGCGGGGTGTGGGTGGGGTGCAAAGGGGTGGCATCCCTAACACTGAATTTCCTCACTTTTGTCACTGTGCAACAACCCTAACTGATGCATTAAATGGAGTTTTTTGCCATTAATATTATATATAGGTAGATATATATGTATGTGTGTATATGTGTGCATATATGTGTATGTGTATACTGTATATGTGTGTATGCATGTATGTGCATGTAAATGTGTGTGTGTGTGTGTATATATATATATATATATATATATATTCATGGCAAAAAACTCTGTTTAATGCATCAGTTCAGGTTGTTCCACAGTGTCAAAAGTGAGGAAATTCAGTATTAGGGTTGCCACCCCTTGCACCTCATGCCCACATCATCTCGATCAACAGGCATCGGGGTGTGCATTGGGGTCATCTGCCATAACTCTCACCCATTCCATGTGTAAATAAGCTGAGGTGGTGCAGTGTAGGAGAATGGGGTGACAGGACCAACAACCCCAACACACACCCCAATGCCTGTTGGTGGGGACAAGGTGGGTGTGTGGTGTAAGGGGTGGCAACCCTAACACCGAATTTCCTCACTTTTGTCACTGTGGAACAACCCTAACTGATGCATTAAACTGATTTTTTCCAATGAATTTCCCTTCTTTTTGAAAATGAGCACTATAAATAGTGAATGGAATGTGATTTTTTGTCACATTGTAACACTAACAGTTACGCAAATGGAAGCACAAATGGTAATGCACATAGTGACACAAACGTAAATAACAGAAACAGTAAGAGAATCGCAAGCACAAACATTAACGAAAGCAGAAATGGTAACGCAAATGGTAACAAAAATGCTAATGGCAACAGAAATTCAAACGTTAATGAAAACAGTAACCCAAATACTAAAGCCAAAGGAAATGCAAACGGTAACAAAAATGCAAATGGTAACACAAACAGAAATGCAAATGGTAAAGGCAACAGTGACACAGAAGGAAAGAGTAACGTAACTGACAACAGAAACACTACCGAAAACACAAACAGTAAGGCCAACAGAAAAGCAAACAGTGACAAACATGCAAACAGTCATGGTAACACAATTGGAAATGCAAACAGTTACAGTAACAGTAACAATGATGCCAAAGTGAACAGTAACGCAAACGGAAATGCAAACATAGGCGCATACGGAAACGCAAATGGTAATGCGCATGGTCAAGGTACCGCAATTGGAAATGCAAATACTTATGGTAACACCAACTATGACACCAAAGAAAACACAAACACAAACGCAAACAGAAGCTGGTATGCAAATGCAGATGGTAATGCACACGGTGGAGCAAAATGAAACTGAAATGAAAACAGTAATGGAAATGCAAATGGCAACAGTAACGCATGCGCAAATGAAAACTCAAAGCACACGGTGGCATAGACGGTAACGCTAACGCAACGGTTATGGAAACGCAAGTGGAAACATTAATTGTAACAGTAACGAAAACGCATAAACTTTTTTCCCCAAAAGCTGCATTGAGAAACACAGTGAATACAAAGAATGTATGCTTAATAATGGGCCTCAGAGCAGAAAATGAAGACTTGGAAAACTAAATTGCTTATATCTCAGGAACCATACGATGTAGAAAAAAAATAAAAATTTCATATAATTTATGACTTTCCTGGCTAGTTTTGCACTTAGCCCCCATTTTGGGGTGCTAAGCACTTTTTTGATAAAAAGTCCGTATCTCGAAGCATTTCCGAGGTACAGGCCCCAAAAGGCGCAGCGGATGCAGTAATGTTAGCCTATGGGGAAAAAGCTTCAACTTTGGAGTGCTGCAACTTTGCAGCCCTCTAATATTTTGCCACCAAACCACTGAAAGGCACATCTCTGGGATCTAGGCTTTCTTCCCTCCAAATTTTTGCCCAAAAGACCAAACCGTTCTTTTGCAGCAAAGTGGCAAAGATTTCCTACTATTCTGGGCATAGTGTTGCAAAGTAGTGTTGCAAATCATGACACTTTCGAAAAAAAATCACGAAAGTGTCACAAGTGCGACACTACTTTGCGGCACTACAGTTTCTAAAAATGTAAAAATATATTTCTGGGGTGTTTAACCCCCCAAAAAAGACATGGCTATCATCCTCACGGCTCGACTAGGTGAGCACAAAAATAATTGTGTCCCTAGAAGGTCCCAAATGTAAATGCCAAGCATTTCTGTGACCAGTAACTGAAAAAAATGGCTGACTCACAACACTACAGGGGTCATTTGCAGCACTAAAAACTGCATTTGCGACACTGTCGAACTTTTTGTTAACTTTTCCCCTTGACTATAATGGGAAGCTTGTTTTTTGAAGAACTTTTGAACCGTTTAATATTTTTTCATGAAATCTTCAAAAGGCACATTGGGAACCCTGGCTGAATGTTACCTGAAGGTTTCAGACCAGTCGCGCAAACCATGTGACCTGTAGGCTGAACAAAGAATGTGTAAAAAAGCATTAATGTGACTTTCTAATGTGCTTTATAGCTCCGCAACTGTATATCCGACCACTATGAAACTTGTCAGATCCAGAGATCTATTTTACTGCTCTATGCCTGCAAAATTTCAAGCAAATCTGTCATATGGTGCCAAAGTTATTAAGCTGGAAATTTTCACACTTTAACCTTAAATGGGGTACTCAACCCTAACTATAGTGCCACGGTAGTGACACTATTTTATATATATATATATATATATATATACAGTGTATATCTATATATATATATATATATATATATATATATATATATTAGAGAAAAAAACTCAGTTTAATGCATCAGTTAGGGTTGTTCCACAGTGACAAAAGCGAGAAATTAGATGTTAGGAGTTGAAACCCCTCTACCCAACCCCCAACTGGAATCAGAGTGCTTGCATTAGGGTCATCGCCTAAGTGTCACCATCACATGTGGAGAAGCTGAGGAATAGGAGAATGGGGTGACAGTTAGGACCAATGACCCCAATGCACACCCTGATTCCAGGCTTTGAATTCTAGATAGAGCGCCAGGGTGGGCGGCCCTACCCCAGAGGGCTCAGAGCTAGGGGATCATCTGACTGGAGTGGCCTGGCCTGGAGGGGTTGCAGACTGGGAGGTAGAGCCAGTCTCTTGGGAATAGCTGGAGAGAGTTCTGCAGGGTCTCAGGGTTATAAAATAAAATAAAAAAAAAGCTCTGGACCTATCAGAGCAGTACTCAGAGTGAAATCCTGGTTCCAGGAAGTGGATTTTACAGAACTTAATATATATATATAAATTTATAAATATATATATATATAATTTAAAAGTCATATGTATTATCACTTTCCTGGCTAGTTTTATATGTAGCCCCCTTATGGGGGCTATAATTTTTTGACAAAAACTCAGTTTCTCGCACTGTTTTTCGAGATACGGGCCCTCAAAGGCGCGGCGAACGCCATAATGTTATCCTATGGGGAAAAAACAGAAGTTCAGACTGCCATAACTTATGAACAGTTTAATATTTTTTCACGAAATCTTCAAAAGGCACATCGGGAATCCCAGCTGCATGTTTCCTGAAGATTTCGGGTCGGTCGCGTAAACCATGCGACCTGTAGGCACGACCATAGAATTCCAGAAAAAGCATAAACGCATGTGCAGATCATGCTTAATAACTCCACAGCCGTGTATCCGACCAGTACAAAACTTGGCAGCTCCCAAGGTGTATGGGTCTTGACTGTGTATTCCAAATTTCAGGCAAATCCATCAAACAGTTGCAAAGTTATTAAGGTGCAAAATTTGGGGCTTAGCATGTAAATGGCTCCTCAACCCTAACTATGGTAGCACTACCATGCTACCATAATATATACATATATATAACACACACACACATATATATACAGATACATGTAGAATTTTATTTTAGTTTCAACTTGCAGTTAGGCCAAATTTCAGCATTTTGTCTTTCATTGACTGAGCTCTTTAAAGCACAAGGACATCTGCTATAAAAGTTGTAAGCTCATCTTTACATGCATTAGGGAGAATACTGTCCCAAGGTTTTTCTATCAGTAGATTGCTTTTTTGAAACTTACTGAGACAGTTTAAACTTTATATGAGAATCGCTCTACTTGTTGATAATTCTTGATAAACTTTGCCCTTAAGGGGCTTCTCAGCTAAAAGCATACTGGTGTTAATTAGCTTCTCTGAAGTAATCTTCTGTTATGTTTCAAAAGTACTGTAAATCAATGCTACACACACACACACACACACACACACACACACACTGGGAGAGATGACCAAGCATGTAATTTGAGACTGCTTTGCAGTTAGATGCTGTTATCTGTCTTGTAGTAGCTCTACAAATGCTGCTTACCAAGTTGGATTGAAAATAAAAAAAAATGTTTCTCGTAGTCACTGAAGAACCACATGGCAGCTAAAACAACTAGAATTGATCTGTTTTGCTGAGCTCTGCACAGATGTTTAGTCTGCAGCACTGCAAGGGTTAAATTTAAGTGCTGCAATGTAGTGGAAGGATCATTTGAAAACTCCAAAGGAAATGTTCTTTATTCTGAATCCTGTAGCTTGTTTTTAGAGCTGACGCAGTAGGGCTGCAGGCTTCGCCTACCTGCAGCCCTAAAAAGATATCTATAAATGAAACACTGCTCATTTCATAGATATTTTTGTGTTGAACAGCCTTCATGTTCAAAGTACCATGCTATCATTTTTCATTTTATAGTTAATCGCATTTGAATACAGTTAGTGGAGCTGAATACATCTGCCCAGCTGACATCCCTCACTTCATTGACGTCACCAAGGCACCCATTTTTGGATTCTCAGAGCAGGATTCTTGAATCACCAGAGGCTATGTTTGAAGTTATTAAATGCTATAAAACTGCATTTCTCCTATTTTAATAAATACTGTTTCAGAATATGTGTAAACAATTGCCTCTCCTATACAAGACCATGGAGTAATTTGAAAAAAAAAAGTGTAAAGAGCTTGTTTAGTTTTCCTTTAAACTTGGTAATCTGGTTTGCACTTTCCATTAACTACAGTATTTCATCATGCTAATAATTATACCTACCCTGCTCATTAGATTTCTACCTATGATGTCCTTTCCACCTTCACCCACCCACAAGTCCATACCCCTTCCACAACGCCCATTTGTACACCTGTCTTATTTGCCCCAATGTTCATATATGTGGTAACCTCTACACCTTATCAGCAAATCTGGTCCCATTTTCCTCTCCTACTTGGTGCTTCTCTCCTCTCAGTGCCTAGCTCCTGCACCATTCTACAACTAGTAAAAATATACAACCCCCCTCTTCTCCTCCCTCAAAATCACACTCCTCTCACTTCACAACCATGTTATAAGAGCTCCATGTTTCACTATTTCATCATGACACTACTACCCCTAGCCTCTGGAGATATTAATCCTAACCCTAGCTCCTCACCCAATATCTCCTCTGACCTCCCTTATGGATTTAAAATTCTCAGTCTCAATATAAGGAGCTTCCTACCAAAAATACTTCTATTTCTCACTGTATGGCTTGCCCCTTCTGTCCCTATTTTCGTGACTGGAGTTTACTGTTGCCCTGGCCTTCCTACTTTCATTGCCACTGACCTCATAATCACCACTGTATCCCACACCTCCTCGGGTGAACTTTATATTATGGGTGATTTCAACCAAAACTAGCTGTCCCCATTCCTAAGTAGAGTCCAAAATGATGTAGCTACTCATAGCTTAGCACAGTTGATCCTGGAACCAACCCGGTTGAATTTTAAAACTCTCAATCATTCACTTATTAACTGGACCTTCACTTTCCTTCTGCACAGTGTCATCAAATCTGATCTACTTCCTGATGCTTTAAGTGACCATCATATGATCTTTTTCCCTACTCCATGACCTAGCGAACACAGATTGGTCTCCTATCCCCTCAGCAAATACAGCTGACAAAGCTCTGGACTATTTCAAAAATACATTTCTCCACATCTGGAACCTACATGCCCCAGTTACTGTAGGTGCTCCAGGGTTCATGGTACTTACCACCCCTGCATCACACCAGAATTGCTGGACTGCCAACATGCTCATGACCTGGCATGGGAGGTTCATAAAGCCTCTAAGTTGCCTAGTGATTTTCAACTATACTGTGCACTTTGCATCTCATGTACCAAGACCATCGGTTTAGCCAAGGCCAAATATTTCTGTTCTACCTTCCAAAGAAACATAAACAACCCTTCTAAATTCTGGAAGGTGGGTTATGATCTGTTCTCCCCCCCCCTTCAAACCCACCTACCCCACTCCTCAAATTAAACAAACTCTTTAATATTTTTCCCGTACTGTCACCTCCAAATTTCTGTCTACTTTTACATCCTGCATCTCTGCATTGCTGTCTTCCCTCCATTCTCTTCTCTCCCACCCCACTCTAGTACCAGCTCTAATGTTCCTCCTATATTGGACTCTTTTTCCTTCTCAATTTTCTCTCCTGCTGACACCCTGGAAGCTCTTCATGCACTCAACTGCTCTAAAGGCAGCTTGTCAGATGGGTTTGATCCCAAGTTTCTATACCTATCTGCCCCTGCAATCTCCTCACTGCTGTCTGAAATCCCAAACCTCTCTTTTTCTTCTGGTTCTGTCCCTACCACCTAGAAGTATGCTACTGTCCTGCAGTTACCAAAGGGTGGTGATCCCTACTCACCTGGGAACTATCATCCTATATGTCTTTTCCCTATCCTTGCTAAGCTTCAGGAGCATTTGTTTCTCTCTCAAAACACCTCTTTTCTCTCTGACTCCTGTTTCTTCACACCTTTCTAACTTGGTTTCAGGATGTATCACTCCATCATAACTTCCTTACTTAGGCTCACTGATTCCATCCTCTCAAAGATGGATAGTGGCCTAATCACATCTGCTATTTTTGTCATCCTCACTAAGGCATTCAAGACAGTCTCTAATACCCTCCTTCTAAGCAATTTCTCTTCAGCTGGCCTCTCTAACTTGGCCAGAATTTGGTTCAGAGCTTACCTTGTAAGTGGGACACACTCAGTTAGAACTGCTGACTCTATATCATATCCTCTCCCTATCAAGACTGGAGTGCCACAGGGCTCAGTGCTTGGACATCTACTTTTCTCAATTTTCCTAAATGACTTTCCTCAGTATGCACCTCATCTTCCATACACATGTATGTTGATGACACTGCCTATTCACCTCCAGCCAGCCTCCCACTGATGTAGCAGACAGACTCCAGTTTGACTTTGGCAAGGCACAACACTGGCTTTGCTCACATCAGCTGCCAAGAAGACTGTCTTCATGAGCTTTGGCACTAGGCAGAGACTCTCTAGGCTCCCCTCCATGCACTCCTTTCACACAATACATGGGACTACCATTGAGAACACCTGCTCATTTAGATACTTTGAGGTCTGACTTGACCAACGCCTTAACTGTTCTGGATTCTGGACATGTGGACCCAATCCTGAAAAAATTGGGCAACAAATTAGGCACCCTGTGCAGGAACCGCAGCTCCTTACTGTTATCCACTAGGCATGAACTCAAACAAAAAACTAATTTCCCTATCTTTGACTATTGCAACATAGTCTATAGTGCTGCTCCCACGACTTCCCTAACTAGATGGGATACTCTTTTCAGCTCCTTCTGCTGCTTTGCTCTGGACTTCCCTCCCCCACACTCATCACTGTGACCTCCACCATTCTCTTGCATTTCTGTCACTTGATAACAGGCACCTCTCCCACAATGCAAAATTTATTTCACAATTTTGGTTTGGGTCCCTCCCATCTTACTGTCCCTCTCCTCCTCTTTTACTGTCCCCCCTTCCCCCTCTCACTCACTAAGATCCTATGATACTAGCACTTTGGCAGTCCCTCACTAATCAACCTCAGTAGGGCAGTCAACGTTCTTGCACCGTTATCCTAAACTATGGAACACATTACAACATCTAATTAGACACCTCTCCTCCCCTCGCTCCATCTCTTTATCCCCAAATAATTTCTTCTCTCCAAATTGTGCTTGCTTGAAAGCCCTCTCACCTGCTGTTCTCTGTCATTCCTCGATACTGTCTCTCTATTGAATATGGAAATGATACCTGACCTCTCCACCCTATTTCAGATAGTCCTCACTGTTCTCCCATTAGCAGAATTAAAATTACCCTTTTTTATGCATTCCAATGTAATGAACAAAGATATTGTGTATGTAAATGTAAACTAACATCAAGATCGTGATTGTCCTACTTCTCCCTTTCCCTAATGCTGTTGGTAATCATTTCCTTTCATTACTTAATTGATAGCACTTCATAAGTATTACAGATTTTTGAACGTGTGAAAATATTCTGTATTGATGTATGCCTGTCCTTGGAGATTGTATTGCATTTGTTTGTTGATATCTCCCATTTCATCTCCCCCGGATGCACTGGGAGATGAGCAAATTTATTGTTTAGTGTGCTTTTCTGGTGAAACCTTGCAATAAATAAATAAGTAAATCTTCTTTTGCAAATTGTGAAAAAGAATCATTTGCTGCATTTCCTTTTTTGCAATTTGTGGAAACCGAAAATCCTTTTCCTAAAATTGCCAAGAAGGATCCACTTTTGTGGCATAGGTTTTCCATGATTTGTGGCAAAGAATTTCTGGAGATTAAAAAAAAAACATTTCTCAATACGAAATGAAAAAAAAAAGACTAACCACAGAATCCACTTACATGGGCTCAGATTAGGTAAACACAGCTGTTGGTGTTTACTAAAGCCCTATATTTTTGGACAACATAACTTTGTTTCCATCGCTAACTGAAAAGAAGATGGCAGCAGCACAAAAAAGGATGTCCCATTTGTAACAAAGGATTACCCATATGCAGTAAAAGATTACACATTTGCGACAAAGGATCCTTTTATGAGCAGTTTACATCTAACTGATCCCATTGAAAATAATAGGAAACTTTGAAATTTAGTGACTTTGGAACAGATTAATATTTTTTTAACAAACCATCAAAAGGCAGATTTGTGACCCAAGACCTATATATCCTAGAAAACTCAGACCAAAATTCCACCTTTTTGCAAAGGTGAGTAACAAAGAATTTCACAGAAAGTGGTCATTTCACATTTTTTGACAATCCATATCTCTGTACCCACACATCTAAGCAGAAAGAAACATGCCATATCAAGATATCCATGGACCCTGAAAGGGCACACAATATTTCATGCAAATCAGTTAAATAGTTGCAAAGTTATTAAACGTCAACAATTTTATTTTAATATAGAAGTGAAGACTGAACCTTATCAGCTCTACCACACTCTTAAAATTAATTGCAAAGAACTTTGTTAATGCACTAGTTAGGGTTAACATGACACAAGTACAGAAATGTTGTATTACAGCTTCATACCTAGACACCCTCACCCCTACCCTGCAGGAAGCAAAGGCAAGGTGTGTACCTTAGGGTTATCAACCCTAACTTTCCCCCCATCCATGAGTAAATAAGCTGAGATGGGTACAGTATATGACAACTCGGAGAGCATTAGGGATAGAAACATAGAAAATGATTGCAGAAGGTGACCTTTTGGTTCATCTAGTCTGCTCTGTAGTAGTCCAGCCTAAATTACCCTAGCCTCCTACTGCTTAATATGTGTGAGGGCTCCTTGAGTCTATCTCATGCATTTTTGAATGCACTCACCATTTTGACACCCACTATGCCTGGGGGCAGAATATTCCTCATGTTTTCCACCCTCTCTGTGAAGAAGGGCTTCCTGAAGTTGGTGGTGAACTTACCCCTTTTAGCCTTAGATCATGCCCCCTAGTCATACTGTCTTCTCTGAGGTGAAAAAGTGCACGTGCTTGCACTCTTTTGATTCTCTTAATGTATTTGAATGATTCTGACATGGCTCCTCTCTCCCTTCTCTGTTCCAATGAATACATGTTTAATTCTCTCAGTCTTTCCTCTTATGAAACAACATGCAATCCCTGTGCCATTTTAGTTGCACTTCTCTGCACTGTCTCCAATGTGTTGATGTCCTTTTTGAGGTGAGGCCTCCAAAACTGGATGCCATATTCCAGGTGTGGCCTGACCAGCACTCTCTAGAGTGCCAGGACCACCTCCCTTTTCTTGCTCATGATTCCACTCCTAATGCATCCCAGCATTCCATTGGCCTTGAGTGCTGCTTTCTTGCACCGTTTTCCTAGCTTTGTCATATTAGATCATGATGCCCAGATCATGGTCCTGGGTTGAGGCAGTTAGCTTTTCCCATCCCAGAAAGTACATCACCCTTGAATTACCTGTA
This sequence comes from Neoceratodus forsteri, assembly GCA_016271365.2. Lineage (NCBI taxonomy): Eukaryota > Metazoa > Chordata > Ceratodontiformes > Ceratodontidae > Neoceratodus > Neoceratodus forsteri. The sequence goes on along the minus strand of CM057449.1, from coordinate 58,065,117 downwards.
CCTATGTGCATTACTTTGCACTTTTTGGCACTGAATAGTAACTGCCATTCTCCAGACCACTCCTCAAGTTTTCTTAGGTCTGATTCCATCTTTTTCTCTCCATCAGTGAAGTCCACCCTGCTATATATCTTAGTGATATCATTAAATAGACACACCTTCCCTTCTAGCCCCTCCGTGATGTCAGCAATAAAAATGTGTGAAGAGTAGTGATCCCAGCACTGATCCCTGGGGCACTCTACTGGTCACCCTTCCTTCTGGTGACACTACTCCTTTTACCTGAACCCTCTGAGTTCTACCTTGTAGCCAGTTCTTTACCAAGTTAGCTACTACCTGTCCTACCACTGCATGGTCTAACTTCTTTACTAGCCTTTTTTGTGGAACTGAATTGAAGGCCTTGCTAAAGTCCAGGTAGACCACATCCATCACCCCCCCCCGCCTACCACACTGGTAACCCAGTCAAAGAATTGGACTGGTTTGGTTTGGGATGACTTGGCCATTATGAAACCATGCTGCTTGGGGTCCTGTCACCTACTGGCTTCAAGGAATGCTGTTATCAGCTGTTTGAGCATTGTCTCCAACAGTTTTCCCACTATAGATGTGAGACTTAGTGGTCTGTAGTTTCCTGCCTCTTCCTTATTACCTGATTGAGGAGTGGGACCACCAGTTTCCCTTTTCCAGTCCCCAGGTACCACTGTGCTTTCCAAGGAGCTGGTGAATAGCTTTGCCAGTGGGGCCATTGGTTCCTTCCCCAGCTCATTCAGGATTCTTGGATGTATGTCATGTGGTCCCATGGCCTTGTCTGCTTGTAGTTTGGTCGGTCCTTCTAGTACTTGGGTTTCGGTAAAGGGACTAGAATCAACCCCTGGACCAGGGGTGCCCCCTTAGTGAGTGCTGGGTCATCTCCTGGATCTTCCTTTGCTAACACAGAGCAGAAGTCCCTGTTTAGGATGTCTGCTTTTTTGTGGTCTTCTTCTTCTACTGTTTTTCCTTTTCCGGCATTAGTCCTCACTATGCCTCTCTTTGCCTTCCTTCTTTCCCTGATGTTTCTAAAGAAGGCCTTGTCTCCTCCCCTGACCCCCTCTGCTATCCTGGCCTCTGTCTGGGCTTTGGCCTTTCTTATTCCTTTACTTGCCTCCTTCAATTTGTCTTTGTATGTATCCCAGTCTTTTTCATTTTTGGTGTCTTGGTAAGTCCTGTATGCTTTCTTTTTTTCCTTCACCATGGTGGCTACCTGTTTGGAGAACAAGAGATGATTTATTTTCCTGTTTACTTTGCAGACCCTTTTGGAGCAGTGTCCTGTGGCAGTCTGGACTGCTCACTTCAGTCTCTCCTACATGACTTCTACCTCACACTCCTAGTCTGTGATTAATTTCTTCTTCAGGGTTACTTTTATCTTATTGAAATCAGCCTTTTTAAAATCCAGAACCTTAATTTTTATTTATTTATTTATGTATTTGATCACCAGGCAAGTGCACTGATCCAGGAGACCATTTTCAGACATGATCCGGGCCACAGAGTGGCAAAGATTTCACAGCAAAAACATGGGTACAGTCAAAGCAAATATTCTACAGCAATATAGTCAAAACAGGCAGCGGTAAAACCAACAATACAGGAGTCAACACCAGTTGCACAATCCTGAGGTTATCAGGCCTAAACATATACTTCAAAAGTTATGAGAACAGTCAGTGAACATAGTAAGGTGCCCCTCACATATCCCCCGTGTCAAGACATGATCTCCAGAGATACAGGGGCAAGAGAACAAGCAGTAGGGGAGCAGGAGGTGAGAGAAAGGAAAGGGAGAAGTTGCCAAAAATATGGGAGGCTAGTGGTAGGGGGAAAGAAAAAGGGTTGAGTGTAAGGTGTCCTCTGACATGTTGATTTGAAAAGTGATCATATGGTGATCACCGGTTACCATACTGCAGCTTACATTGATATCCTTGACCCTTTCACTGTTTGTGAGTACCAGGTCTAGAATGGCCTCTCCTCTTGTTGGGGTTGTAACAAGCTGACAAAGTCATGATCCCTGCAGGGCCAGTAAGAAGTGTTTTCTTCTTGTTGAAGCAGCTGTATGTGTGTCCAATTTATAGCTGTGAGATTAAAGTCCCCCACCAAAATTGCATCACCTTTCGCAATCATTTGGTAAGTCTCTTCAAATTAAGTCTTTGTCCCTTTTTTCATCTTGATTTGGGGGCCTGTACAAAATGCCAATTTTGATGGTATGACAACCCCAAGGCATTCCCCATGCCTGTTGCTGCAGGGTCGAGTGGGGTGTTAGGATTGGAAGTCACAATGCTACATTTCCCTACTTTTGTAATTTTAGCCCTATTTACTGCATTAACAAACTTTTTTACATTGAATTTTCTTACTTTTTGAGATAGCATAATTGTATTATTATTTGCCTGTTGGAATACAGGGCCCTTGGGGCCAACCGCTCCATTGAGCCATCATTTTTGAGATATTGTAATTGTATCCTTATTTGCCTGTGAGTGTGCTGAGCACTCTAAGCTTTGCTCTCCAATCCCTCTATAATTGTATCCTTATTAGTGTTTCAGAGCACATGGGACTCTGGGCCCTACGCACCCATCCATCCATAGTGTGGTTCATAACTTTTGAATGGTTGACTATTTTTACAACAGACCAGCAAAAGGCACATCTGTGGGCCTTCCCTTTTATATCCTAAAAATGTCTGAGCAAAATTCCAAAGCACCAGGGTGCTACAGCTATCAGAAAAAAGACAGCAACAAATATCACATATTTTTGTATGAACCAACATTTTCATTTGGTATTAGGGTTCATAACTTTTGAAAGACTGAATAGTTTTGCACCAAACCAGCAAAAGCGACATCTTTTCTTCTTCCTCATTCAACCCTGAACAGTTCACAGCAAAAGTACAAAGCTACTTGATGCTACAGTACCAGAAGAAGATGACAGCAGCAAATATGAAATGAACATTTTGATATGAAACTTTCAGTTTGATATAGAGGTTCATACCTTTTGAATTGCTTAATATGTTTGCACCAAACCAGAAAAGAAGACATCTCTGGGCCTTCTTCTTTCCACTCTAAAAATAACAGAGCAAATGTTCAAAGTATATGGGTACTGCTAATGTCAGCGGAAGACAACAACAGCAAATATCAAATGAAAATATTTGGATGAATGAAAATTTTTGGTTGATATTGGGGATCATAACTTTTGAATGGCAGAATAGTTCTGCACCAAGCTAGAGAAAGGCACATCTTTGGGAATTCCCCTTTCTAAACTTTACATTTCAGAGCACAATTCTAAAGCACCTGGGCACTGCAGGTGTCAGAAGAAGACAACAGCACCAAATATCTAATGAAAATGTTCACACGTATCAGATGTTTCATTTAATATTGTGGATCATAATTTTTGAATAGCTAAATATTTTTGCACCAAACCAGCAAAAGGTACATCTGTTGGCCTTCCCCATTCAATCCTGGAAATGCCAGAGCAAAATTCCAAAGCAGTTGGACATTGCAGGTATCAGAAGAAGTCAACAGCAGCAAATATCAAATGAAAATATTCATATGAATGAAAATTTCAGTTTGATACTGGGTTCATACCTTTTGAATGGCTGAAAGTGTATGCACCAAATCATCAAAATGTGTATATTTGGGCTTTCCCAGTTCTTCACTGAAAACATCAGAGCAAAATTTCAAAGCACCTGGGCACTGCAGGTGTCAGAAGACAACAGCAGCAGCAAATATGAAAAGGACATTTTTGTATGAACAAACATTTTTGTTTGATATTGGGATTCATAAATTTTGAATGGCTGAATACTGTTGCACCAGACCAGCAAAAGGCACATATGTGTCTTTTTCCTTCCTATCCTGAACATTTCAGAACAAAATTCTAAAGCACCTGGGCACTGTATTGTCAGAAGAGGACGACAGCAGCAAATATCAAATCAACATTTTCATATGAATTAAACTATTCATTTCATATTGTGGTTTATAAATTCTGAATGGCAGAATATGTTTGCACCATCTGTGGGCCTTCCCTTTTCTACACTGAGAATTTCAGAGCAAAATTCTAAAGGACCTTGGTGCTGCAGGTGTCAGAAGAAGACAACAGCAGGAAATATCAAATGAAATGCTTTATTTGAATCAAAATTTCAGTTTGATATAGGTGTTCATAACTGGAATGGTAAAATATTTTTGCATTAAACCATCAAAGAGCACATCTGCAGTCCTTCTACTTCCTACCCTGAAAATGTCAGAGCAATATTCCAAATCACTTGTGTGATACAGATGTCAGAAGAAGATCACAGCAACAAGTATCAAATGAAAATTTTCATATAAATGAAAATATTTGTTTGATGCTACGGTTCATAGTCTTTGAATGGCTGAATATTTTTGCACCAAACCAGGAAAAGGCACATCTGTTGCCCATCCCCGCTCTACTCTGAAAATTTTGGAACAAATTTCCAAAGTATCTGGGTACTACAGGTTTCAAATGAAAACAACAGCAGCAAATATCGTAGATGTGCTATATGCTGGTTTGGTGCAAACATATTTAGACATTCCAAATTTATAAACCACAATATCAAATGAACATTTTCATATGAGCAAATATTTTTGATTGATATTGGTGTTCATAATTTTTAATGGCTAAATATGTTTGCCCCAAACCAACATGTTTGAATATGGTAGGGTTGTAAGTCCAAAGCTGACGATTGTATGACATGTTTAAATGTTAATAATATTAATGTGAAATTTACTCATGTCATACAGAAAAATGCACTTAATTATCTGGATGTGACCTTGAACAGTCCAGCTGAATTCAACATTGACTCTGAAAAAAAATGCTTCAGAAAATCTACGTCCACTAATTCTGCGTTGCATGCTATTAGTGCCCAACCTGCTGCCCTACAATAATCAGTTCCATATGGTCAAAACCTTAGATTATTGAAGAAAAAATGGTAGTAACACTGAGACTTTTTTGAAACAGGCTGGGGAACTAGAAATCAGATTCTCAGCAAGGAATATACCTAGCATATTCTCACTGAAGCCAGGGATAGGGCATTTGCAAAAGATAGGGGTCAGCTCATCAAACATGTGAGAAAAGATGACAATAAAACAAAACAAACTGCAGTTGCCATTACCTTCGTAACTAAGTTTAATGATTGGGCAGGCAAATTAGGACATATCATACACAGTAACTGGCATACCTTGGGGGTGGGGGATAAAAAAGTTGGCAATAGTGTTGGAGAAAAAAACAGAATTTGCTTTAGAAGAGTACTAAACATAAGGGACAAACTGGTACACAGTTGTGCAAGTGTGGAACTAAAAACCCTGCATTCTGTTTTTCCTTCCTTCTTTAGTACAGATCCGTCTCTATCTGCACCAACCTTTATCTTTGCTCGCTCACCAGCTGTTGACTCATGCTGTGCTCAATCACTGATGCAGCTACTCCCACAGCACCTTTGTTCTATATATGCCCCGCTCTTAAGGTACCTGCTCCTATCCATACTGGTTTGATTGTTCATTGATCATAGTGTACTATTCATTACCAATTATGCTATTACTGCCAAGTGTTATGTCTGCAGATTAATTTGTGACCTGTTTTTATTTCAAATGTGTAAATTGTTTTTGACCTTGTCTTGTTATAATTTTCATACCAGAACTACCTTGTAAATGAGCTCACTCAATGATGTCTTCCTGCAAATAAACTTGAACTTGAGCTTGGAAAAAACAAGGGCTCAGTTCTCAAAGCCTTTACAATGATGCAAGGTGCTTGCACCAAACATCAGTGGTACAAGTGGCACCTTACATCATAAACTGCCCCCTGAACTATTCACAAATGCAGCCTGCATCAACCACAGGCTGCCTGCCCCAAATGGGGCTTACACCAATCTTGTGCAGCTAAACAGGCTGTGGCATGGTGCAAGGGGGCATGTGGCAGACACACACTGCCAGATCCCCTATAATATAATTCACAAAACTGTCCCAGTGAGACAATTTCTACATTCCTGTAGACCAGCAAAGGCTGTTCTAAGGATATTTAGAATATTCACTCTGGGACAGTTGTACAATGTGTGGCAAAGTGCTGCTTCCTGATCCCCTGTTAAAAACAATTCAAGTCCTGTCCCTGGTGCTATAGTGTCCCCCTCCCTGATCCCGGATGCTGTCCCACCATTTGCATAATAAAGTGCCCCCAATCCTGACACTGCCCTGTATTTATTAGTAAAATAATCCCTTACCCAATCCCTGAAACCATCCTGTTATTTAAATAAAAATGGTCCCCTTCCCGATGTTGCCCTATATTGTAGTGAAACAATATTCCCACACCTGATCCCCAAAGCTGTCCAGTTATGTAAATAAAAGAATGCGCCCTCCCCAATGTCATCATGTATATTAGTAATAAAATATACCCCCACTCGATCCCCAAAGTTTTTCTGTTATTAGTATAATAAAACGTCCTCCTTTCTGATGCTCCCTGTAGTAATTACAAAACAACCTGACCTCCCTCATGTTAGTGTAGTGCCTTGCCCCAGCACTGATCACCCATGATTCATATTGAAATATATCTGGTGGTCTAGTGGACTCCCAAGCCCTTCCCCCACACTGCCCATCCTTAGGTGCTGGTGACTGGCTCTGCTCACCTCTTACCTCTGCAGCCAGCCACCCACTGATCTCTGAATGAGCATGTACTATAGTACATGCACATTCAGAGCTCAGTCAGCAGTTGGTTGGAGAGGTGAGAGGTAGACAGAACCAATCTCTGGGTCCTACGGGATGGGTACTGTGAGAGGTAAGGGGTGGGGGGGGTCCACTAGACCAACAGGAAGATTTCTCTCTGAATTAAGGGTGATTGGGACTTGGGAGACCACAAAACTACCACAAGGGGTATCAAGTTGTTTATTAATTCATACAGGCAGCATTGAGGGGAGGCTACTTTATTATTTTAATAAAATGACAGCTTTGGGAATCAGGTGGGAGTACATTTTATTACCAGTATACATGGTGGCATTGGGGAAGGGGTATTCTTTTATTTACATAATTGGGCAGCTTCACAGACTAGGTGGGGAATACTGTATTACTTCAATACATGGCAGCATCGGGGGGGGCATTTTCTTATTTTAATAACTGGGTATCTTTGGGAATCAGGTGGAGGCACATTATATTAGGTAAAGACACAGCAGCATAAGGGAGGGGGGACCTGTTTGTCACAAGGGGTTTGCAGCAAATCTGGTGTTTGCTCCTCAGGAGGAGTTACCACAAGAGTGGGGACTAAGGTGCCAGGACCCCTCCTTTATCAGAATCTGGTGCAGGGTCCCTGGCACACCAGAGATCAGTGCAAGCTGCTGTTTGCTGCAGTTTGTGCTGATCCTAACCAAGTTTGAGAATCAGGGCCCCAGAGTTTGGGAATTGGCTATCTGAAAAACCAAAGAGCTGCCATAAGTGTCACAGGTGCAATGTGTGCATATATTACACTCAAGGCAGGAATTTCACACACACACCAGGGATCAAAAGGAGGTAGTGATTAGAGAAATAATTACTTGTAATATCTCACCGTAAAAATCACCCCTGACCCCTCCAGGGCCCCACTATACCTCACAGACACCTACATACCCCCTAAGAACCAAAAGACTGCCATCACATCCCTCACTGAATACCTCTCTACGCTACCACACAATGCAGAATGGACACTAGTAGGGGACCTCAACGTCAACTGGCTTGGCCCCTCTGCAGCACCAACTAAGGACTCATTCTTGGCCATTGACATGGTCCAATTAGTTACCCAACCCACTAGACTCCTCACATCTACTGGTACCCTCACCCTCCTGGACCTCCTTATCTCTAACTGTCCCCACAAAATTCAGGATATACAAGTACTTCCCGACTCCTTAAGTGACCACTCACCCATCCTATTCCAATGGACCTCCTCCACACCCAAACCCATAGCCCAAACAACCTGCAGAAGGCGTCTCTGCCCAGTAGAGTTAATAAAACTTAAACAGCTGCTCACCCAGATAGATTGGTCACCCATTAATACAGCCCCCAGCGTCGACATTGCACTCACCCTGTTTACACAGGCCATCACCAAGGCCTGTGACCTCTATGCTCCACTCACCAAACTCCACCTCAAAAGGCAACATGCCCCATGGATAACCCCCTCCCTACTCCAAATGTTGAGAGACAGGGATAATCTCTGGCACAAAGCCATAGAATCGGGCAGGTTGGCGGACAGACATTCCTATAACGACACTCGCAATAAATGCACTTGAGCCATCCGTAATGCCAAAGCAGACCACTACCAGTCCACTCTCACAACCACGAGGGGGTCTGCAAGGACCTTCTGGAATAACATCAAAGAACTCAATGGGAAATCTCGCTCCCCACCTCCCTCCCAGCTCACCATAAATGGCACTGCCTACACAGACACACTCACCATGGCAAACTGTCTAAACACCACTTTCTCAGATCTCAGCACTGTTCTCCCTAGCGGTTTCTTTGACCCTGTGCCCCAATCCCCACCTATAACCCTGCAGCATCCCTGTTTCTTCCTGTGGAAAATATCCCCCCAAGAAGCTCATCCTTACCTACAAAGAGCGCTAAACATCAATAACCCTATAAATGATCCCCTAGATGCCAGGCTCCTTTGACTAGTCCTCGACGTGGTCTTAGTCCCCCTAACAGACCTGCTCAACAAATCCCTATGCCTAGGGCAATTCCCTAGTGCCTTGAAAACAGCTGTCATTACCCCCATCCATAAAAGCAGTGACAAAGCCTCCCCTAATAACTATTGACCCATCTCCATTTCCCCCCCCAAAGCGCTAGAAAAAGTGGTGGCCACCCAACTTACTGAATACCTAGCCAAGTATAACATCCTATGCCCAGACCAACATGGCTTCCATTCAGGCCATAGCACCACCACAGCCCTCCTAGAATTCACCAACTTCCTGCACTCCTCCCTAGACACCGGTAACATTGCAGGAGCTGTGTTCATAGACCTATCCAAAGCCTTCAACACAGTCTGCCACCCTCTCCTTCTCGACTCACTCCACCAACTTGGTTTCTTCACAGGCCCCCTGGCCTGGTGTTCCAGTTACCTTTCTGCCCAGTCCCAATGCTTCAAAATTAACAGAACTCTATCTGACACACTACCAGTCCGCTCCGGGGTGCCCCAGGGCTCTATTCTGGGACCACTTCTTTTCTCCCTCTACCTAAACTCCTTACCAAAGGCCTGCTCCACAAAAATATTACTATATGCAGATGACTCAGTGTTTTTCACCTCGCATCATAAACCCACACCCCTCCAGGACTCCCTCCAACTTGCCTTCTCCCAGGCCGAAACCTGGTTTAAGGACCATAGACTGGTCCTTGACTTAAAAAAGACGAAGTCAATGATCTTCTCTCACTGCCAAAACAGAGCTGAGAATGCACTGCTCAGCATCCTCCCCAGCACCCAGCACCCCCTTGAGCAGGTATCCAACTACAAATATCTTGGACTTACCCTCGACTTGGCCCTTACCTTCCATGACCACATAAACACCCTTGCTGCCACAACAAACACCCGGATTGGACTCCTTTATCGACACAGGGTCTGCCTCCCACCCCACGCCCTTAGGCTTGCCATCACCTCATCAATACTGTCCCTAATGGACTATGGGCCCCCTGTATATGGAGCAGCAAATAACACCACACTCCAGAAAATCCAGGCCACACTAAACAAGGCCTGCAGGCTCCTTACAGGAGCACCTAGGCTCACTCACACCTGCTCGCTCTATATCTCTGCCAATATTCTCAACCTTGATGAAAGGCTTTGCTACCAGACCTGCTTACTCTCCAAGAAAATACTGCTCGGACTCTCCCCCCTGGGGTCACCGCCTCTCTTCAGCCTGCAACCCCCACTATCTTCACCCGCAATCCAGAGAAAGCTCCTCTGGTTGTGCCCAGGGTAAAAACCTCCCTTGCCCAGAGATCTTTCCACCATAGGGCACCCACATGGTTTAATGCACTCCCGAGCACCATCACTAGTGCACCCAAGATCGCCCATTTCAAAACCACTCTTCGCAAGCACATCTTCAATATCTGCTCCTGTAACTGCTTCTAATTCTTTCACTCTCTTACCCACTCTGATCCAATATTCTCTGACAAAGTCCATTATAGATTGCAACCTCCATCTTTAACACTAAACCTATGATTAGGTCTGACTACTATGTTTAGATGCCTTCTCAATCTTATAATGCCTCGCTGCTGTTATGTTGTAAATACCGTCATCCAAAGGTTATAAATAATGTCAGAAAATACCTACTTCCAAATCTTGTAAATATTGTCTGTGACAAATGTCTGTAACACATGCTTAATGTAACCACTGTTATACCATGTATCTCATGTTTAATGTAATTGTTGTTATACCTACTCTGTGTTTCCATCTGTCTTATATGTGACGAGGTACCTTTGCAAATGAGCCTCTGGCTCAAAGGTTGTAAACTGATATATCAAATAAATAAATAAATACCGCTTTTGTTGTATATGCCCTATGGTGGCCTTGTGGACTTGTATAAATAGGTAAAACTGCACAAAATTTAAAAACCTGTAAACACAAACACATCCGCAGTATTGAGAACAGATGCCTTGACACATCAGTTGAATTGCACTTTAACCAGGTCTATTACTCAAAATATGAAACTCTGAAGTTTATAGGCTTAGAATTTATCCCTATTCCAGAAAGAGTTGGAGACAGACAGAAAATACTTTTAAAATGAGAAAGTTACTGGATCTTTACTCTGTACACTTTAAGACCAAATGTCTTAAATGAATATTATGATTTAAAACCATATTTGTTATGAATTTTAATTTGGTAGTGGTCTTCTTGTGACCTCTCGTATATATTTTTCTCCACAGGTAAAACTCATGTCCTGTTTTCTTCCTCGACTCGACTGGCATTTATGATGATCCTCACTTTATTTCTCTTACATGGGAGATCAAGTACTTTCATCCAGCATCTCTTCTTTTTGCTTTTTTTCTCTTTTTGCGTGTGTTAATAATTAGTTCTTGTCATCAGAAATCCTTAAGATTTTGCCATTGAGTATATTATTCATTCAGCCTTTGTTAACAGAGTAAGGACCACTAGGCACAATTTCCTGTTTTCAGGGGCAACCCAAGGAATATGTCTTCTTTTCAATTTGTGTAATGAATATGTGCTTTTCTGTAATTGTATTCAGCTGCATAGTGGTCCTTTTGAAATCTAAAGCTTACTGTAGGTTTTTTTCCTATGTCTATTTCTAGAGATTTTTTTTTATCTTGTACTTAATTACATAGGGGTCCTGCAACAGTTACCTTTTCATAAGATGATTATTCTTTATTTATCTTTTAAAGTTTTTTCCATGCAAGGAGTTCTTTGATCAAAGTATATTCTTTATCTTGGATGTAACATATGAGATATCTTGTTAAGTTTCTTATATTTATTAACTGTCATATTGTTGGTCAGCACCTGTACTGTATTTCATTGTTTTGCACATTTTTCAGTTCTTGCAATGTTTTGTAATTTTGATGTTGAATTTTATGCACTATGTTCACTTTCTCTGTGGTCACTTTCTTGCTCTGATGTCATGAATCTTAGGGCTATATTCTGGACAAAAGTGACCTTCTTGGACACCCCACTGCCTTAAAATGTATTAATATATTTTTCACTAAACCAGCAAAATGCACATCTGTGGCCACCCCCTTTCTCTATACTAAAAAGTACAGTTCACAATTCCAAACTGTCCGGATGCTATACTGTAGGTGTCAGATGAACCCCAGCAAAACCAATGGCAAAAAAACTTAACAGTTCACTTTTTTCATTACCAAAACTCTGAATTTATACATATAGAAACATAGAAACCTAGAAGTTGACGGCAGATAAGGACTGCTGCAAGGCCCATCCAGTCTGGCCATTTCTTTTTTCTACCTTATAAATGTGCCATCAGCGTTTGCTCTGTCAATGGCCTATCTATTCATACTCATCTGTATTGCTCCCTTATGCCTATCCCATGCCTGTTTGAAGCCCTGCACTGTATTCATATCCACCACTTCCTGAGGTAGGCTGGTCCATGCATCCACCACCCTTTCTGTGAAAAAGAACTTCTTCACATTAACCCGTAATTGGCCTCCCTCTAATCTCATGCTGTGTCCTCTTGTCCTGCTATTTTTCTTATACTGAAACATGTTAGACTCTTTCACCTTGTTAATGCCCTTAAGGTATTTGAATGTTTTGATCATATCACCTCTCTCCTTCCTTTGCTCTAGTGCATACATATTGAGCTCCGTTAATCTGTCCTCATATGTTTTCTGATGCAGTCCCTGCACCATTTTGGTTGCTTTTCTCTGGACTGCCTCAATTTGGTTAATGTCCTTGCGAAGGTGTGGCCTCCAGTACTGCACACAGTACTCCAAATGGGGCCTAACTAGTGTCTTGTAAAGCGGGATTATTACCTCCCTCTTCCAACTTGTGATACCCCGACTAATACACCCTAAGTTCCCCCTAGCCTTACCTACTGCTTTAGTGGTCTGCCCAGATGATTTCAGGTCATTGGTGATGATGATGCCCAAGTCTCTTTCTTCCCTTGTGACTGCCAGCAACTCCCCTCCCAGCCTATAGGTGGCTTCAGGGTTTCTGTTGCCTATGTGCATGATCTTGCACTTCTTTGCATTAAACCTCAGTTGCCACTCTTCTGACCATTTTGCTAGTTTGTCCAGATTTCTTCTCATTCTGCCCACCCCATCTGGATTATCTACTCTATTGCAGATCTTGGTGTCATCTGCAAACAGACAAACCTTACCATCCAGTCCATCTGCAATGTCACTGATGAAGATATTGAAGAAGACTGGCCCCAGGACTGATCCCTGAGGTGCCCCAATTGTGACTTGCATCTCTTCTGACTGTATACCATTTACCACCACTCTCTGTTTTCTATACCACCACTCTCTGTTTTCTATTCACCAATCAGTTTGCCACCCAGTTGACCAACTGCTGACCCACCCCAAGCCTACCCAGCTTATTAATCAATCTTCCATGTGGAACAGTGTCGGAAGCTTTGCTGAAGTCAAGACAGGCGACATCAACTGCTCCCCCTTGGTCCACCACTTTGGTTACCCAGTCAAAGAAATCTATGAGATTAGTTTGACAGGACCTTCCTTTTGTAAACCCATGCTGTCTTGGATAATGTGCTCCTATGGATTCCTGGTGTTGCACTATCCTTTCCTTAAGGAGTGCCTCCATAATCTTTCCCACTACTGAGGTAAGACTGACTGGTCAGTAGTTCCCTGCCTCCTCTCTGCTACCACTCTTGTGGAGCGGGATAACATGAGCCCTTCTCCAGTCTTCTGGGACCTCTCCTGTGCTCAGAGACTACATAGATACATAGATACATAGACAGTCTTGACGGATAAGGGCCTATGGCCCACCTAGTCTGCCCATTTGAGCTTGTAAGTTCAGTTTGTTTTCCTAGAAGTCTATTTCCCCTTACCCCTGACCTCTAGAATTCCTTTATGTCTATCCCATGCATTCTTAAATCCCGTGATTGTTTCAGCCCCCACCACTTCCTCTGGCAGGGTGTTCCACTTGTCCACCACCCGCTCTGTGAAGAAATTTTTCTCATGTTTCCTCTGAATCGTCCTCCTCCAACTTCATCCCATGCCTCTAGTCCTGAAACATCTTTTTCGCTTAAAATAGTGTTTTCCTGCACCCTGTTCCTCCCTGTAAGATACTTGTATGTCTCTATCATATCCCCTCTCTCCCTCCTCTCCTCCAGGGAGTACATGTTCAGTTCCTTCAACCTGTCTTCATAGGACTTGTGATGCAATCCATGCACCATCTTTGTTGCCCTCCTCTGAACCTTCTCTACCCTGTCTATGTCCTTACATAGGTATGGTCTCCAGAACTGTACACTGTACTCCAGGTGGGGCCTCACTAGTGTCTTGTATAGCGGAATTATGACATCCCTTTTCCTGCTGGTGATGCCCCTGCCTATACATCCCATCATCCTATTTGCTTTACCTGATGCCTTGTCACACTGTTTCCCTACCTTGAGGTCATCAGAGATGACAACCCCAAGATCCCTTTCCTGCTTGGTGCATGCTATATCCTCACCCCCAACTGATATATTTGTGCCTGGGTTTTGTGCCCCATATGCATTATCTTGCACTTCTTTGCATTGAATTTCAACTGCCAAACCCTTGATCATTCTTCAAGTTTCTGCAGGTCCCTTCTCATTCTGTCTACACCCTCTGGTGTGTCTACTCTGTTACAGAGCTTTGTGTCATCAGCGAACAGTGAAATTCTGCCTTCTAGATCCTGTGCAATGTCACTGATGAAGATGTTGAATAGGACCGGTCCCAGCACTGATCCCTGTGGTACCCCACTGGTCACTCTTCCCTCTGTGGAGTGACAGCCATTTACCACCACCCTGTGTCCTGCCACCCAGCCAGTTACCTACCCCACACTACTGTCCTGCCCACACCCATATTCCCCAGTTTGTGTAATAGTCTTCTATGTGGCACAGTGTCAAAGGCCTTGCTGAAGTCCAGATAGGCCATGTCCACTGCCCTCCCTGATCCACCTCCCTAGTCACCCAGTCAAAAAATTCAATGAGGTTGGTCTGACATGACCTCCCCTTGTGAAACCATGCTGCCTTGGGTCCTGTAGTCCATTGACAACCAGATGTTCCACCAATCTCTCCTTCAGTAGTGCTTCCATGATCTTTCCCACTACCGAGGTGAGGCTGACTGGTCTGTAGTTCCCTGCTTCCTCTTTGTTCCCACTTTTGTATAAGGGGACTACATCTGCTGTCCTCCAGTCTTTGGGTACCTCCCTGTTTCCAGTGATTGGCTGAACAGGATAGCCAGAGGTTCAGCCACCACCTCTTAGTTCCTTAGGACCCTGGGGTGCACCCCATCTGGCCCCATTGCTTTATCAGCTCTTATTACTTCCAGTTCCTTCAGGACCCTTTCTCGTAAAAGGACTTGTGTCCATTTCTGCACCATTCTCACCCCTTGTACCCTTCAGACCCATTACCCTCTTCCTTAGTAAAGACTGAGCAGAAATACCTGTTCAATATGTCAGCTTTACTGTTGTCATCCTCCACGCGCTCCCATCCTCCCCTTCAGTCTCACTATCCTCCTTTGTCTTTCTTTTTCACTTATGTACCTGTAAAATGTTTTGTCCCTTTACCCACTGATTTTGCAATGTGTTCTTCTGTCTGAGCTTTGGCTTCCTTACTGACTTCCCTGCCTCCCTTTGTTTCTCCTGGTACTTCTCCCTATCCCCTTCTGCCTGTGTCTTTTGTATTGCCTGAGTGCAATCTTTTTGGCTTTCACTTTCTTGCTACCTCTTTGGAAAACCATAATGGTCTCCTCTTCCTTTTCCTCTTGCTAACCTGCTTAATGCATAATTCTGTTGTTCTTATAATCCCCATTTTAAATACTGCCCACTGTTCCTCAACCCTGATTCCTGTCCCATTCCCTTAATGCCTCTTTAAGTATCTCCCATTTTCCCAAAGTCTGCCCCTAAAATCCAGGATACGTGTTTTGTGTGGTTTGGTTCTGCTCTTTCTGTGATTTCAAACCACAATGACTGGTGGTCACTGTTACCCAGGTGCTCCCCACTGTTACCCCCATCACACTGTCCCTGTTTGTGAGCACAAGGTCCAGTATTGCCTTCTGCCGAGTTGGTTCCATGACCAGTTGCTTGAGGAAGGCACCCTGAAGGAGTCCAGGATAAATCTGCTCCTAGTTGATGCTGCTGCTGGATGCTCCAGTCCACGTCTGGTATATTGAAGTCTCCAACCAGTACTACCTCACTTTGTCTGCCATCCTTTGGATGGCTAGCATCAAGCTCCCTATCTGTTTCTTCCTCCTGGGCTGGTGGTCTATAGACCACACCTGTGCGGATGGCTGGCCCAATTTTCCTTTCCAGCTTAACCCACAGTATCTCTCCCCCATTTTGTTCCTCCTGGATCTGTGTGGGCCTTATGTCATTTTTCACATACAGTGCCACTCCTACTCCCTTCCTGCCTGCTCTGTCTCTTCTGAATATGTTATAGCCAGGTATGGCCATCTCCTAGTCATGGTTATCATTACACCAGGTTTCAGTGATGGCCACAATGTCCAGGTCTGACTGTACCATGACAGCCTCCAGATCTTCCATCTTGTTGCTAAGGCTCCTGGCATTTGCACACATGGCTTTCCATGATTTGACCTCCTAGACTGCTTCACTGTTCTACTCCGCCCCTTCCTTGGTTGTCATTTATCCCTGGTTCTCCTTGCTGTCTGCCCTTCTGCTGAATTTTGCCCTTTTCTGCTTATCCACCTTTTGGACACTAATCTCCATCTTTTGCACACTGCTTTGCAGAGATAGCCACTCCTATGGTTCACTGGTTCCACTGCTAGCTGTGGGGGGTGAGCAAGTAGGTACCATCCTTGCTGGCCTGCCACCCCCCTTTGCTAGTTTAAATGCTTGTCAATGTAGCATTTAAACTTATCATTGAGTGCTTGGATTCCCCTCCAGGACGGATCAGGCCGTCAGGCTTGAACAAACCTCCATCCCTCCAGGTGGGTCCCCAGTCTCCAATGAATCCAAACCCTTCCTCACAGCACCAGTTCTTCAACCATGAGTTAAAGTTCCTGGTGCATGAACTCCTATGCTCTCCCTTGCCTCTCACAGCTAGTACTTCTGAGAAAGTGACAGAAGTAGCTACTTGCTTGAGACCCCTCCCCAGTTTCCTAAACTCTTCCTGAACTTCCTTTGGCTCCCCATTTGCCAAGTCATTAGTACCTAGGTGGATAATGACATCCAGCTCACCCTCCCGTCTTGCCTTCCCAGTAATCCCCAGTATCTTCCTTCCATCCCTCCATGCCGTGGCACCTGGTAGGCACCTCACCCCTGTCCTCCCCTTCTGTGTTCCTAGCTGGATCCTCTTATGATGGAGTCCCCACCAGGATTCACTTCCTCCTCCTCTGGGGTCCACTGCTTTCCCACTGAGGTCACCTCCTTGGCTAACCTCCACATCCTTTCCTTCCACTTCTCTGGGTACCTCTATTTGGTTGTCCTCATTTGCCAGTGTGGCATACGAGTTCTTGAGAGGAATAGGATCTGGGATGTGCCTCTGCCTGACTGCTCTAACCCTCCCTGAGCCCACTGTCATCCAAGTGCTCCTCGTTCTCGGCATCCTTTGAGGCAGCTGCATTGGACTGGGTGGTCCCTGGATAGGGGTGATGGTACTCCTGACCCAGTTTACTTCCACTCTGATTCTGGCTACCTCATCCTGCAGTCCAGAGAGATGCATGCAGATAGGGCAGCACCTCAGTGTCCAGAAGGTCTGCCTGAATATGGCTGCCCCACAGCCACTGCATTGCACCACTCCCCACATTATACTGCAATTCCACTACTTCTCTGCTACTGAAGCTCTCTTAGTTCTCTTTTTATTTATTTACAGTACTAAAAATCCTGTAACTGATCCTCAGATATATATTTTTTTAAGGAAAAAGAAACCAATAAATAAATAAATGAGTCAAAACACTTGTCGTGCTGAGGTGGTCTTTCTTCCCCTTCTGCCCCTCCTACTTCGCTCTTACTATACCCTGTGTTTAGCTCCTGTCAATCAGATTTATCAGGGCATATAATTAAGAGTTGGGGAAGGGGTGGAGAGGGGAATGCAGCAATTTAAGACAACACAGAATTACACCACCACTATGTTTTAAATTTTCAACAGCCCAAAAACAATTATAAGTAAAGACAACACAGAAAGAAAGTATAGTGTCACTACAAGCCTACAATCTAAGTTTAAAAGAAAAGTACCAATTACCAGTTACTCTAAAGCACTGAATTGAATATGTTTCCTTCCTTCACCTTCTGGCTTCTTCTGAGAAGATGAACCTCTGTTTGCTGCTTTAACTGTGACTAAGCCCCACCTCCAGTTATCACGTAGCTGAGGTCAGAGGCCAGACAATTAACACCCTTCACCCAGCTACAGGACAGTCAGACAAGCCAAGATAAAATTTGCAGCAATTTAAGACAGCACAGAATTACACCACCACTATGTTTTAAATTTTCAACAACCCAAAAACAATTATAAGTAAAGACAACAAAGAAAGAAAGTATAGTGTCACTACAAGCCCACAATCTAAGTTTAAAAGAAAAATACCAATTACCAGTTACTCTAAAGCACTGAATTGAATATGTTTCCTTCCTTCACCTTCTGGCTTCTTCTGAGAAGAAGACTCACTAAACAGTTCTGATAACAGCTCTGCTAGTTCCACCCTTAGCTCCTTTAGTACCCTGGGATATATGCCTTCAGGTTCCATTGCCTTGTCCACCCTGAGCTCATCAAGCTCTTGTAAGACCCTTTTTTTGTGAAAGGATTAGTGCTCACCTCCCTCCCCCCTGTGCCCATGGTTCTGAGCTGTGGGCCCTGCCCTACCTTCTCTTCAGTAAATACTGAGCAGAATATCTATTTAGGATGGATACTTTTACATGGTCCTCCTCCTCACACGCCCCCTTATCTCCTTTTATCTTAGCAATACCCCCTCTGGACTTTCTCCTTTCACTAATGTATCTACAGAAAGTCTTGTCACCTTCTTTTACTGTTTGTGCTAGTGTTTCCTTGGTTTGGGCCTTTGCCTGCCTTACTGCCTTCCCTGCTTCCCTTAGGGAAGTTTGGTATGCCTCCCTATCTTCATCTCGCTGTGCACTTCTGAGGTGCTGTCTTTCGGATGAGACGTTAAACCAAGGTCTCATCTGCCTGGATTGGTGGTAGTTCAGGTGGATGTTAAAGATCCCATGGCACTTATCAAAAAGAGTAGGGGAAATTGTTATTGTAATAACACAACAGAAGAAAAATACGACCAGAAGGATACCTCAATACAAACAAAACTTGGTAAGAAAAACTGAAACCAGAGAAATACAGGAAATAAATAACATGGACAACCAAAACAAATGAAATGAAACAGTAGTAACGGGGGAAAAAACAGAAGCAGGAGCAGGTCATCTAGAAGGCAAGACAACAAATCATCCAATTTTATCCTTCAAAAAAGGAGCAGCCCGCCATCAAGCAATCCATTCATCGTGGATCAGATAGGTTTTCTCATACAGACAGTGGTGAAGCAAATCAGTTTCCAATTTTTCAATAACACAATTCGGAGCTTGTTACACTTGTTGCAAAATAAATTTACACCTAACTTGCCATAAATGAAATTTAAACAAATCAAATATAAGTCACACAATCCCCTCAGAAAGAATATGCGGAGTCAAAAAGAAACCCTCTACCACCTCCACATGCATAACAGAGCTCCATTTAGAATCCTTCCATTTTACTGCCAGGGCCTTCTAAACATCCTGGACAAAAGGACAGTGTATCAAACAATGTGTCATAGATTCCTCCTGAGCCACACAAGATTGTGTAGGACACATTCAGATAAAGCTTTGTGCTTAGCATTTCCTTTTACATTAAGGTGGCTATGACTACAAAGCCATAACACATCCCAAATTCTAGGAGGAATTTTAGTGTCACGTAATCCTACAAGGATCTTCTCATGATATTGACAAGGTATGTGTTTAAAATCAGGAGCAATAAAATGGGCTTGAGATTCAATAGTTGCATAAATAAGCTTATTGGAGCACGACAAAACATCAGCTTGCCTGAGTTTCCATTTTTTTAGTTTAGTAACAACAGCCTGCAGATAGACAGGAAAGGATCAAGCTGTGAATGCCCTTCCACCCTGTGGAATCCAAATACTATACAACTTGCGAAGCCAAGGGTCTGCAAACAACAGACAAACAGCAGGATGTGGTTTAGACAGGTCAATTAAATTTCAATGAGAAAACATACCAAAGTAAAAATGAAATAGGGTTCACGAAATTCAATCCCCCTGTCCTAAGGGCAAATAGAGAACATCCCTTTTAATGGGGTTCAGTCTGCTACCCTAAATGATTTGAAAAAAAAGACTTAAAAGTTGAGTTTCTAAATGTTGTGGGTTGGGATAAACCACACTGAGATACAAAAAAATGGGAAGTAAAAACATTTTAACCAGGAGAACCTTTTTCTTTTTTGCCTGCTGCCACATTTTCCAGACAGCCACCTTAGTTTTAGCAGCTTCAAGCTTTGCAGTCCAGTTCAGAGAGGCATTATCCCCCCTCCCAAAAAGCACACCCAATATTTAAATATTTTCCTTAGAAACAGCTATATCATGCATGGCATCAACGGCAGGAGAGAAGTCACGAATAGGGTAAATTATACTTTTAGACTCATTGAGAGAAGCCCCAGCAACAACTGAATGAGCATCATAATAACATAAAACTCAAGTACCTGAAGTAACATCAGAGACAAAAACACAGAGATCATTCACATAAGCAACAGTTTTAACAGGAAGCGAGCCAGAAGCAGGAAGGATGCCATGTATGAGATCATTCTGATTAATCAACCTCATAAGAGGATCTAAACAAAAAAAGTACAAGAGAGGGCTCATAGGGCACCATTGCCTCACCCCTCTATTAATCGGTATGTAGGTGACAAACAGCCATTTACCAAAGGAATAGCAAAAGCATGTTGATACAACAAGGAAAGCCAAGAGCAAAAGACAGCAGGAAGGCCATAAGAGTGGAGAACACGTGTGATAAAATTATGTGGGACCCTATCAAAAGCCTTCTCATGATCGAAGGACATAGTATACCCAGCAGTGGAATTCTCCTTACCCTGTTCCACAAGTTCCCGAAGAAGAAGTAGATTAGATTCTATAGTACGACCAGGAATTGAACAAGTTTGAGTGAGGGAGATTAAATATGGAGCCACTCTCAACAATCTAGTATTTAAAATTTTCATTAAAATTTTCAGATCCATATTCAGTAACCTCAGAGATCTCCAATTATTAATGTCACTACGATCATCCTTTTTCAAGATTAATATCTGTACTGCTATACACAAGTGAAAATCAATAGTGTGATTCTGCAAACTCCAATTAAAAACTTCAGTAAGCACATCCCTAAGGATACCACCAAAAGCTTTATAAAATTCAGAGGGGAAACCATCCAACCCAGGGGCAGTGTCATTTTTAAAACTTTGTATAGCATGCAAAACTTCAGTTCCATGTATAGGAGCAGTCAGCAAAGGGAAAACTTCCTGTGGACAAACAGGGACAGAAAGAGAGGACAAAAACTCCTCAATGGCATAATCCACTATATGAGAAGAGGAGTACATGTCTGTAAGGTGCATGGTAACTGCAGAGAGGATCCCAGGTGTGGAAGTAAGCAAAGAACCAGTATGGGATTTTACCGCCATCATCAACCTATCAGATGTTTGCTTAGAACAAAAATCAAAGGCATCCCCAAACCCCTGTTTCCCTTGGGAGCACACTCTATGTTCATGTAACCGAGAGGCTGCCCTACAATATTGCAAAACTTCCATCTCATGTTTAACTGCCTGAACCTGGGAGGTCACATTAATGTGCTGTGTATTCATAGCAGAATAAAGTTTAGCTAGTTGATCCCATAATGCAAGGTAATGTTTATACTGAGTAACAGCATGAGTCATAGAGAAATGTGTAACCAAATTCTGATTTCCGACCTTAGTTTCTACCCACCAGGTGCTTAAATCCCCCATCAACCCAGCCACAGACATACGGGCCCCTAGAAGTTCCTGGATAATTTGAACTAAATGGGTATCAGCAAGCAAGGTAACATTAAATTTCCAATATCCTCTCCCATGAGTTAGTTGTATCCTCCAATTCAAAGAAACTGCCAAGATCACATGATCCGAAATCTCAAAAGGAACCTTCTGAGCTCGTAGGACATGGGCCTGGGAATCCACAAAAATGAAATCAATTCTTGTAGACAATCGGCCTTTGGAGAAAGTATGACCTCCCTGTTTATGGACAGTCCTATAAGCATCTTGTAAGTGACAACCAGAAATTATGTGTTTAAGACAATTCATATCACAATAATCCTTATCAGTGAGTGCCCCCCTGTCATGTTTAGCCACCACACAATTAAAATCCCCTTCCCAGATCAAATGTCTAGTGGTAAGGAGATAAGGTTTAACAGCAATAAATAAATCAACCTGATCTTTTTTCCTAGGAGGAGCATAAATGGAAATTAACCTCCAAGCCGAATCTTTATAAATAAAATCCAAAAGAAGCGCCCACCCTGAAGAAATTTCCACTAACCTGGTAGCCTAAAACTCATCACCCCGTAAGAGAGTCCCAACACCATCACAAGTATCCACCTCAAAAGAAAAAATAGAAGGTCCCCACCTCCACAATTTTTGGGCTACGGATATTAAGGATAATGAATTCAATCTAGTGTCTTGTAAAAGGTAAATATTAAATTCCAGATCCTGCAATGCATGAAAAGTCACCAACCAATGCCGAGCATTTTTAATACTGTTAGTATTAAGAGTGGCTATACTCAGTGGACTGTTAGGAGACATTTAAATGAAAAAAGAAAAAAAGACCAGGTCAGGTAATTTTCCCCAGTCTGAAACTTCATTGACACCAGGTCGCAAAGACTTAGTCTTGCTCCCATCTTCAGGCAAGGCCTCCCCCTCTGAATCAGTGGAAAGAAGGGTTTGGGAGGATGTTTCTGAGTCCCCACCCTAGTCGGAAGAGTGGGAATTTTTTGAAAGGACCTCAAACTTATTACTAAGAGGAAAACCAACAGTAGGAGGGGAAGCATTAGCAATCTTGAATCTGGTTATGGTCTGCTTAATAGCTCTCCTCTTGAGTGTGATACCAAGATCAGGGAGTGGCATAACCACCTTAGCCTCAGAAATCTCTGAAGGTGGCTCAGAATGTAAGTGTTCAGGCTCCTCAGAGGGAACAGGATGACTAAGTTCATGTCCCATAGGCAACTGTCCCTGAACCTCAACCGCAGTAGCAGGAGCAGGAGGCATGGGGGGATCCATAATGGAGGGGTCAGTCAAAGGCACAACTACAGGCGTAGCATCCGGTGGTGTAGAGATATTTGGGTCAGCAGTACTCTCAAGTGAAGACCTGTGATCCGCAATATCTTTTCTTTGGGCTTCAGTGAGAATAGTGCCCTGATGGGGGTGATCAGATCTGTTATGGGTAGCCCAAGGACAGGACCAGAAGCCATGACCAGAATCATCTCACAGATTACACTTGAGGTCATTCTTACCATCAGCACTACAGTGACCACAGGAGAGGCATAAGTTACAACGGAGGTGATCACAGGCAGAACTAAGATGCATGTAGAACCCACATTTAAAACAAATTCTGGGTTGGCCTACATAAAAATAGTGGCCTTTCTCCCTCCCCAAAACAAACTGTTAAGGAGATGGATAGGACCAATATTTTTGTGTCGTAACCTCACTCAAAATTTCAAACCCCCAACCCCCAGTCCAAAGATGTTTCAGCATCAAAAATGGGTTGTGGGGACCTCAAAATGTCACATCTCTGCTGTAGCCAATGAGAAATGTCATGAGCTGCCACAGTTTCATTACAAAACAATATAGTAACAAGTTTAATAGCTGGCCTGGTCAACGGAATAGCCCAAAATGGAAGCCAGAGTGCAGAACATCTCACAAGTTCATACCTCATCCAAAATCTGTCCAAGCCCTGAAGGGGTTTTAAAACTAATATCATAAAGGCTATTGCCCGAAACATGAATGAGGGCATAAATCTCATTGGCAAAGAACCCCAAAGATTCTTTAATTAACATCTTCCCAACATAAATTCTATCCGGAGCAGTAGGCAAACCCCTATGTACTACAGTCTAACTGCATTTTTCCTTTGCATAGGAGGAGGCTGACCATAAAAGGAATCCCGGCAACAAAATTCTTCCCAAGTATGTTTAGCATGGTCTTGGGGCTTATGGGAAGGCCTCTGAGGGTTAGAAAGACCACCTACGTGGTCTCCCCATGATTGTTGAGGCAAACGGGAGCTAGTGCCTTCATCACCCAAGGAAGAGTTCGATAACACTAGAACTGCAGGGACAGGTGAAGGAACATGCACAGGCAGCTGCATATCAGCAGCATGTAAGTCCAAGTCAAAATCAGTAGCAAAGGAGGGAGGCAATGAAGAACCCTCCTCATGAACAGGAGTGTCCAGTGCAATAATAGAGTGACTGACCCCAGGAATGGGGCTGTGCTGCAGATCAGGAATCCAGTGACCCTCAGATCCAGATTTCCAACCCGTGCTCCGGAGCACAAGGAGCGTTCCGATGATTGAGAGACACTGCCCCGCTGACTCTTGGGACTCCGCCACAGATTCCACTCTCCCCCATACAGTACAGGCATTCTCCACAGGAGAAGCAGTCAAAAGAGACACAGATACAGAGTCTTTACTCACAGGAGTCAAGCAAGAAACACCAACTTGCAGTCCAGGAGGAGTACAGCCAGAAACAGCTAAGCAGGATGCAGAGGCCTCTGAGTCATTCTTGCAGCAAAGCTTTGATGCTGCTGCATCATCAACGAGTCTGACAGCTGACAGTTCTGCAGGTAAGACAGGTGTCTGCAGCATTAGCAAAGGAGAAGTTTGCAGGCTAGAATGAGACTTAAGCCCACGGTCTTGCAAAGGTTAGAAGAATGAACAGATAAGGACTGTTCTTCCACCACAATGACTGCCAAAAAAATTCTCTGTCAGTCCGAAGCAAGTGTTTAAGCCATAAATCTTCAGCCATTAGCAAACTGGAAGGTACATCACCAGTACTATACACAGATTCAGAAATTGCAACTGCAATAGGCACATCCAAAATGTTTGTAGAGATCTCTCCAGCTGGACCTGCAGGATCGGAGATCTGTTCTCCTGCAGGGACACCAGCACCATAAAAATCCATTGGAGTCGCAGCCATGGTTCAGCAGCACCCCCTACCACAAGAGTAGGGGAATTTCCCCAGTGTCCTGGCCAAATTTCTTTCATTCACTAAAAATACCACCAACAGCTTAACCTGGTTCAAGGTCAGTTGCATTCATTTGTATCCCCCTTCCCCAGGCCGTGCCTGAAAATAGGCAGAATTTTCCTAGTGCACTTACCCGGTCAACAAAAAAACTAAATAAAAAAAAAAACTTCTGTTGACCATCTTATCAAAATCAGCTCCTCTGAAGTCCCATATTTTTGCCTTGTAATTGGATGATTTAGTTGTAGTGGCCAAATTGAACCATACCATGTGATGGTCACTGGCCCCCAGGTGACCTTCTACCTGGAAATCTGTGATCCTTTTCCTGTTAGTTAGTACTAGATCTAGGACAGCCCTGTCTCTTGTGGGTTGCTGTACCAGTTATTTGAGGCCCTCCCCCCCTGCAGGGAATCCACCATGTGTCTAGTTCTGACAGATGTCCCTGCTGATATTGACCAATCTGTATCTGGCATGTTGAAGTTTCCCATTATCAGAACCTCCCCTTTAGCTATCATGTTTTGTATGTCTTCTAATAGTAATGTTTCTATATCCTCCCCCAGGTCTGGGGGCCTGTAGACAACTTCAGTTCTTATGGCTGTCCCATTTCCTGTTTCCAGGGTGACCCATAGTTCTTCTGGTTCCTTATGTGTATTCTGAATTTCTGTAGCTTTGATACTTTCATTGACATACAGGGCCACTCCACCCTCTCCCCCTTTTTGCACCTTGGTCTCTTCTAAACAGTAAATAGCCAGGTACTGAAGTTTCCCAAGTGTGGTTACTGGTAAACCACATCTCACTAATTGCTACTATGTCCAGTTTAGCCTCTGTCATTATTGCCTGCAGGTCTGGGATCTTGTTTCCCAGACTGTGAGCATTTGTGTACATGATTTTCCAATGGCCAGATTTTGGTGTGTTAGTTGTTGGGTGAGGTATGGCATTTCTCCTGTGTGTCGTATGGAGAGCTGGACCTTTTTCTTTACCTGGTGATGCATATGAACTTCAAACATGCTGAACTCCTGTTTGACCACTAGCTAAGGGGGAGGCATGTTCTTCCCATTCGACGTATGGGGTGCTGAACCCCTCTCCCCATTTGCCAGTTTAAATATTCTGCAAAGACATCAAACTTCTGCCCCAGTGCGCTGACTCCCTCCTTAGTCAGATGCAGTATATCAAATTTAAAGAACTTTCGCTCCCAAAACTGTTGCCAGTTCCCTACAAATTTGTGTCCTTTTTCCTGGCACCAGCCCTTGAGCCACATGTTTAGCTCCACTGTCTCCTCTTCTCTGACCTTCCATCTATCTGTCCCCCTCTCCCAGACTGGCAGGATCTCAGAGAAGGAGATGCCAGATGAAATGAATGATAGTTTGTCACACATCCTGGTCTGGTGTTCCTTGGTCTCCACAACTGACCAGCTGGCAAGATCATTAGTCCCTATGTGGACCAGGACATCCATGTTTTCTTCTGCTTCCTGAAAAATTCTAGTAATGCGGTCAGTGTCTCTCCATGCTGACGTACCTGGGAGACATCTGACCATTATCCCTGGCAGAAGATAGGTATCAACTCCCCGAATCATGGAGTCTCCTATGATCAGAAGTTTTTTGGATTTCCTTTTTGCTTTTTTTGTTTTGGTTCCTGTTTTGGGTGAGTTTTGTTGTGCTAGCTCCTGTGCTATAGTGTCCTGCTCTGCAGTGTCCTCTACCCCTTTTTCTGATTTTGGAGATAGAGGAAGATACCTGTTTGTAGTTTTTATATGGTTTGTGGAGGTAATATGTTGGAGAGCACTGAGTGATGAGGCACCCGATTTGCACCTCCTAACCACCTGCCTACCTCTCGGACCAACTACCCTCTGTGGTCGAGGTGCTTCTGTTGGATGTTGGTGAAATGGTGGGTGGTTCTTATATTTCCTCTTGAATATGAAATTTGAGATGTGCAATCTCTGCCCATGCTGCCTGGAGCTGAGCCCTAAGATCTCCAATGGGCCAGCATGTAGGACAGTGTCCTAAATCCTGTAAAACTGCCCTTCTGAAAAGTGTCCTGCAGTACCTGAGGTTAATGATATCCATTCCAGATAAGTTGTTGGGTTTATTACCTGGTCAGAGTAATTAGAAGGAAGAAAAGAAAAGAATAAGTTTGATTTTGTGTTTTGTTTGTTTGTTTTTGTATAACTTGTTATATCAAGTTAAATTACTAGTGCCCCTGTAGATGAGGTCACCGTGTGGATACCCCATTGATCTACCCCTTTCTGCTTTGCCACAGGAAATGTCACGACTGTACTACCCTATAAAAGGAGTGTAGTGTGGGGTGATTGGGGATGGGGTGATTGGCTGGGCCCTTCCCCTGCCAAAAAAGAAGAACCACGGATGAAAGAAACAAGGTGGTAAGATCAGAAACAATCAGTCAGCAACAAATGCAGTAACCCTGAAAGTGTATCCTAATTATAGATACAACTGTAAAACCTGTAAAGCACCACCTGTAATAATTTCACAGAAGATATACCCTGTAAGAAACACTTTGCTACAGAGAAAAATAAAGCTGTAACAGAAGATATACCTTGCAAAAGACAATCTGAATCAGAAGATTACAGTAGTAATTTGTTAGCACACACCTGTAGACACACCTTGTAATAATGCAGCAGAAGGTATAACCAGCAACAACAATTTGAATCAGAGAAAAATAAAGTAATACAATGTTAGCAACAAACAGTAGCAATCCCTGTGAGTACAAAATAAAAATAACAACACATAGTAAATCTGCCTAGTCAAAAGAAGTCTTATTCCTTTCCCTGGCTCAGGTAAGGTTCTTTGCTCTGTCCTTTCAAGCAACCTAAAAGGAAAGAGCTCTGGTGAAGCCAGGTGCCTTGACCAGCAAACCTAGTCTTCCACCTCCAAGCTATCAACTAACCTGACCTTTTAACCCTTCTTTCTGTTGGAAGTTACTGACAATTTGCCTGCTCTAACCCCCAGATATACACCTAATCCCCTGGAAGAGTTGTGGGAGGAAAGCAATTAGCTCCTTGAATGTGAGGACAAAACATGCCAAATCCAGAGATTTCCCCCTCAAGACTGTAAGTTGAAAAGCTCATGCAAATATGTTGAATGGTTGCAGAGTTATTTAAGTGAAAACTTTGGGGTTTAACATTAAACTGCTTACTCAACACCAACTATAGGGGTGTGACTGCACCTCTATAATATACACACACACACACACACACATATGTGTGTGTGTGGTCATAGCTTTTCCTTATATACAATTATGAATATAATAGTAAAGGACAGGGACTAAAAAATTAATTGGACATAATCTGTGAAGCCAGTCTTCCTTTCCTATATCCATTTTTCTTCTGTGGCTGTCTGATGCTTTTTTTTTTTTTACGTATAACATTTCACTTTCATATACTAACAGCTGTCTTGGAGTAACACATCCCTAATTACTAAATTAGGTGAGTCATATCAAAATGAAAATCAATTAACATTTAACAAATACTAGGATAGTCAGACACTGGGAAGAATACCACATCAAATAATAAACCATTCAAATAAAATTAAAGTCATCTGTACATCCCAACAGGAATGCAATTGAGGAACAATGTAACCCACACCTCTGATTATGTGTAAGGTGTTTCATAATTTACATGACCACAAGAGTCATGATTTTTGCATATTAAATATCTATGGACATGAAATAGTGTGCCTTCCAAAGTGATTGTACTGTAGTATTATAAGGTAACAGGGACTAAACAGCTCATGACATCTCTGGGAAAACTTACAAAGACTGGGGTACCCCGAGCTGCAAAATGCACACACTTAACCAAGAACTGAAGGCTAGGGGTATCAAGACTTTGAAATATGGGATCTACACAACAAAAACTACAAACACCACTATCTCAACTACAGAATTTGAACCTGTGCACCTTTGTATTTTGTGCAATCAAATACTGTTCATTGATTCAGCTTGTGTTTTATATAATTACAGAAAAACACAGATTTCTATGTGTTAAGACACTGAGCCCACTAATTCATTTCTGTTTGTCAGCATGATTATGGTGAAACATAAAGTCAGTGGCTCAGTAAGTAGCACACTCGCCTCGGAGGCCGGGAGATCAGAGGGCTGTGGGTTCAGTTCCACATCTGGCACTTGGGTTAATATCCCAGTACTGATACTGTAGTGCAGCATGAGGGGGATGCTGCACTTCTGAGTTGCTGTCTTTCGGATGAGATGTTAAACCGATGTCCCATCTTCCTGGATTGGTGGTAGTTCAGGTGGATGTTAAAGATCCCATGGCACCTATCGAAAAGAGTAGGGGAATTTCTTATTCATAAATAAAAGATACATTTATACAAGAAGAGTAGTGCATCAAGCAATAAAACAGAAAGCATCAAAAACAATACAGAAGAACTGCATGTCAAAGGTGTACACATCATAATTAAAGCAAAAGTAATACCGTCATAAAAGAAACAAAACAAAAAGAATCAAAAAACGCAGCTGTTGTGATTATGCATGCTATAAACATAACACCCAGACCCTCCCAAATCAAGTAGGAACTTCATGCCACAGTGTACCTCAGGAAACCTTATCCAAGAGAGTAACACATGAAGAAAAATTAGACTAGAATCTACATGTTAAATTAGGACGAATGAAACATACTTGTATTACTAAAACATTTTGTTTCTTTCCCAAGTCAATCCAGTAAAACAGAAGGTCAATCGTAAGCATTCCTAACCTCGATCCCTAGTGCCTTGTATAGTTTAGGATGCCACAGCTGCAGGCCAGTCCCTCCACCAGACCTCATGCATCTGCAGCTGAAATGTCAGCTGTTCTTTTTTATAGATACCTTTCACTTCTGTGTTTATTCAACCAATTAACCCTGCCACATCAATATTTTTCTGCTGCAACACATATTGACACCTAATATGCCATATAACCCATTTTAGGGTTGCTAAAACCACTAGCAGTGTTCTCTTATGAAATTTCTTCCACCCTCCTCCAATTTCCCCGTATATTAAAATATCATAATTCATATGTCACATTTGTGGTAAACCCCAGTTTGTTGCCAGCGAGTCCCATAACACATCGATGTATGAGCACTCAAAATACATATGTCTCATTGTTTCAATCTGATTCACACACCCTTCTCTCAAACATACCCTGTCTACTATTGCCTTGTGGTGGTGGTTCCCCCGATATTAAATCAGTCATGGCCACACATCCACAGTGTGTTCCACATTTTTGGAGGGACTCGAACTTCTGTCAACTGAGATACTACATCTGTAGTTGAAATATTGTGCAGAAGAGTAAAAAAAGGTACCCTATCTACCTCTTTTGCCACAATATTTTTATAGGCAACCTTCCTTACCCTATACCTTATGTCCTGTGCAATCAGGTTCCATCCTTTCAATTTCTTAAATACTTCCTTTAAATATACAGATTCTCCCACCAAGGGAGTTCTACAGGGGCCCCATAATTGAGTCATCCATTTATGAAAAAACAGATCACATCTGTCTCTAAAAAAATCCACCCATGGCAGAGTACTACCAGTTAGTAATGGTAAAATATTGGAATACACATACATAGTGAAAAAGAAGATGACTGGGTGCAACATGTCCAGTCCCCCTCCTGAATAGGCCTATTTGTTATCTGTTGCTTAACTGGATTTAATCTACTGCCCCATAACAATCTAAAGGCTATACTGTAAATCTTAGTTTCTAACTTAACAGGTAAGGGAAATATACTACTTGTAGTTAAAAAAAGGGGAATGATGAAGGCTTTAAACAAGAAAACTCTTTTTTTCCTGGACATGGGGAAGGATTTCCATCAGTTCAATTTCTCCTCTGCATTCTCAATGCATGCATCCCAATTTAGGGTGGCCAAATCTTTGTTTCCAAAAAGGATTCCCAGAACTTTTATCGGAGGGTCTGATAATTGAATACCTCCTATTGCATCAGAACCTATGTCCTGTGCCTCCTCTAGCACCACTCCCCCGCATTTATTCTTATTAATTTTGGACCCTGATGCCTTTGAAAATTCCTCTACAATTCCCAAGGCTTTCTCTCCTGTGTCTCTGTCTGCCACCAGACGAGTCACATCATCGGCATAAGCCAGAACCACTGGGAACTGCTGACAATGTGACCTCCTAATGTGCCTTATGTCCCTAGCTACTTCCAACCTTCACAAAAGAGGATCTATAGTTAGTATATACAACAGGGGGCTCAATGGGCACCCCTGCCATACCCCTCTTAAAATTGGTATATGTCTCCCTCTCCTGCCATTTACCATTAGAGTGGAAGATGAATGTCTATACAAGAGTTCCATCCATCTCACAAACCCCTCAGGTATGTCATACTTCCATGAAACTGCAAACAAATAATCATTGGGAACTGCATCAAACCCTTGAGATTGATTCAAAGTTAAGAGAATCCCCTGAGTACCCTGTTGGCTAAACAGCTCTCTGAGTAACCTTAACCTCGAGTTGTCCATCATTGATCTGTGAGGTATTCCACACGTTTGGGCTGATGAGACAACATATTTGGCCACATTCACCAATCTGGTGCACAAAATTTTGCATAATAACTTCCAATCCACATTCAGTAGACTAACTGGCCTCTAGTTCAAAATGCTTGGGGTAAGGGGAATTTTCCCTGCAATATCTCATTAAAAACTATCAATAAGTGATCACTCAATAATTCCACCATTTTTTTATAAAACTCTCCTGGCAGTCCATCAGGTCCAGGGGAAGTACTTGACTTGGCTGCCGCAATTGCTGTAAGCAGCTCAGCCTTCATGATTGGTGTAGTAAGAAACTTTGCCCCCCCCCGGTGGAATATTAGGGAGGGCAAGATGCTCTAAGAAATCTGTTAGAGTGTCTGAATAAGCCTCAGACTGTCCAAAGACCTGTTTCACATGCGTCTCCATGACCTGTAGCATTTCCACCCCATCCTTTGTAATACCCCCTGCCTCTGTCTGCAATTCCATCATAAACCGGGATTCCACCCGCTGATGACAACTATCATATGGGGTCAGCTGACTTGCTGTCACCTGAGTGCCAAACTTCTGTTCAAAAAACAGAGTTTGGGAGTTGTCATATTGAAAGTTTCTCATATCTGTTTTAACCAATGTTATTTTTTCTGATAAATCTTCCCCTATATCCACCATCTGAGACAATAAAATCTGCAACCTATGCCTTAGTGTAAGATAATTTAGATATTTAGAAGTGGCTGCTTGTTTAGCCCATCTACTGCAAAATCATCCTATGTCACTTTTAGTGTCTTGCCACCTTATCAGGGAGTTATCATAAAGATCAAAGACTGAGAGATGGACCGAAATGTCCTCCCACAATGCTGCTAGAAAGTCTGGATCCTCTAAGGAGGATACATTAAACCTCCAAACCATGCTAGGCAGTGGCTTGTTACAAGGGGTGCCTAAACACACCCGAAGTAGCACATGATCAGAGGTCTCAATGGGGAGAGTCTCGCATGCAGCCACAGGCATCCATTGTGAAACAAATATCATGTCAATCCTAGTAGATAATCTTCCTTTATAAAAGGTATGTGCAGGACTAGTGGACTTCTCACCTGCACAATCAATCAAGTTGGCACATTTATACATCCTATTTAGAAAATTAGAGTTATTATATAATTTGTTATTAAATCCTGTCTTATCTTGTAATGACAAAATACAGTTAAAATCTCCCCCAAAAACTACAGATTTAGTTGTATGCAAATAAGGCTGAAGCTTCTTAAACACCTCAATTTGTTGATATTTTGTCTGTGGAGTATACGGATTCACAAGTCTAAGGTCATGATCCTTAAATCTCACATCAAGCAGCAAAACACGGCCTGGTATAAGATCCATGAGTCTGGTTATTATTGCCCCCTTACCTGAGATCAAAATGCTCAACCCCGAGCATGTCTCCTCCCCCAGAGACCAAAAAGATGGACCACTGTGCCATTCTTGTTTAGCTAAGAATTGCTCTCTAAGTGTATGTAGTCTCGTGTCCTGCAAGAAGATAATATCCATCCTTAATTCCCTTAACAAATAAAAGGTTGTGCGTCTTCTCTGGA
This sequence comes from Neoceratodus forsteri, assembly GCA_016271365.2. Classification (NCBI taxonomy): domain Eukaryota; kingdom Metazoa; phylum Chordata; order Ceratodontiformes; family Ceratodontidae; genus Neoceratodus; species Neoceratodus forsteri. The sequence goes on along the minus strand of CM057449.1, from coordinate 58,032,205 downwards.
GTTTTATAATACTATTGGTGTTAAGTGACCCCGCTGCAAGAGACTCTGGCATCTTATAAGTCAAGTGACATCTGACAACAAAACTCCATCATCTCCTTTTCCTGGTGACTTGCTGTTAGATCATTTTGTTTTCTTTTTTTCTTCTTTTTCAGAGTTTTCAACTCTCCAGAAGTTCTTTCATTATCCATGGTCAAATCCAGGAGAGATGAGGCCATGGAAGAGGTATCTGATTCTTCTTCCTCATCTGCCCATTGTTTTCTCTTCGTCAAGGAGGAAAATCTATTGCTGGTTTGCAGTAGAAAATCCTGACTCCCTCCTTGTAACCCATCATCTTTTCTCATCTGGCTCCTTGTAGTCCTTCTGGACTTTTGCTGCTCCCATTGCTCGGTAAGTGGGGGTGGTAAAAATATTTCTGGGGGCAGAGCCTGTTTTAGATTGTAGGAAGGGGACGCTCTCTGTACCACCTCAGATTCATCCAATGATTGAGGGCCCAGTACTTCACCATTTCTGTTCTCATGAACCTCCTTTGCTGACTGCAGAGGCACCTCCTGACTATGAACTGGTGAGCTCACTGAGAGATCTGCCCCATCCATGTAAAAGCCAGAACACTGGCCTCTATGAGTAGCAGAATGTTGATCTTCCTGAGACATTTCTTCAACATCTTCCTCATTTCCCATAGTTTCAGGGCCATTATGAGCTGCCCAAGAACAATTCCGAAAGGAGTGGGTCATTTTGTTACAGAGATTGCAGTGTAATGGAGAAGGACAATTGATTGCTGCATGCCCAATACCATTGCATAATGAGCATTTAAGTTGATCACAGACGCTACTCAAATAGGAGTAGACCCCACACTGAAAATAAGATCTGGGCTGGCCTGCATAGAATACAAAGCCACAATCCCACCCTAGATAAAAGCAACTGGGGAGGTGCTGTGTTGCTCCATTCAATTGGGGTAATCTTACTTTAATCCGCCAACCCCCTGTCCATATGTCTTCTGAGTCAATAATTGGGTCAGGAAGCCCCAATACCAAACATTTAGTTTTCAACCAGTATAAAATGTCTCCTATCGCAACCCCCTCATTTTTAAAAAGAACTGTTATTGTACGGTATGTTGGTCTGGAAAGTGGAATAACCATGAAAGGTTTCCATTCAGGTGTTTGTTTCAGGCTCTGGTATCTCTGCCAAAATCGCTCCAAGCCCTCGGCTGTTTTGCAGCTAACATCGAAGATGGGATCACCTGTTGTATGTATAAGTGCATATATTTCATGCACTGAGAATGCCATACTCTCTTTGATCAATATTTTCCCGATGTGTATCCTGTCAGGGTACACCTCCAGGCCTCCCCTGTACTTGATTCAAACTGCATTTTTCCATTTGGCCTGCTCAGGGGGTTCATGGAATAAACCAGCAAATGTCCTAGGTTTAGAGCCTTGTGACCCTGCCTCGGGCCTTCCAGCACCAAGATGCTCATGTCTAGGGTGGCCTTCTTCACTGAGATGGACTTGTGGAACTGCAGGAGCAGGTTGTGTCCAAATTGTGGTAGCCTGGGTGTGAGGGGTTGGGATCTGAGACTGGGGAGGGGGGTTACTGCCAGCCATTCCTTCCTCCTTGCTTTGAGCTTCACCATCTATAGATCTTGCAGCTTGAGACAATTTGTTTAAAAATGGGGCATGCATCTGAGAGGAGACATTTAATTCCAGGGAGGAAGGTACCTCCAGGGGATCGCTTGCTGCACTCTCTAATTTCTCTGGGGAGGCCCACAGTTGGTCATTGGAATTCCTGACCCAACCTGCCTGCCTGAGAGCCTCTTCCACAGTTAACCCAGTTACCAAAACATTCTGGACATAATCTGGCAGTAAAGAGCTATGTTGCTGATGTAAGTGACCCACACACTGTTCTGTTGAACCACGTACAGCCTTCTGAGTTGAGTCTTTTTTTTTCAACCCCTTTTTCTCCTTCCGCCAGCTTTTCTGCATCCCCACCCAATCTTTCACTGCCTGAAATACTTTTGGTCAAAGTCTGCTTGCCTCTTTCTACCTTTGCGATCGTGCCCCCCACACCCAATTTTCTAGCTGAATCACCTCAGTTCTGCGTTATTATATTTCCACCTGTTTTGCAAACTTTAGCATCTGCAGACTGATAGGATGTAAAAACATCTTGGTTTGTAGTAATGGTACCTTCCACTACTGCTAGCAATATTTCACCTTCAGAAGCTGCTGTCTCAGTACAGCCGACCAGGGGCTTTGGCCGCTTGTTAAAAATTTCAGCTGCTGCATCACCTGCAGCTACCATCCTTGTTTCCACTCCACTGATTCCACTGCTGGCATCCACCACCTCTGCAGGCTCCATATCAGGCACATGCAGGTCCTCTGGATTAGTTTCTTGAACCGCATCCATCAATGTAAGCAAATTCAGCAACCAAATCTATTGCTGCTTATACAGTTGTGCCACCAGGTTGTCTTCTGAAAAAATCTCCTGTTGCAAAGGTTCTTGAATAGTGTCCATATCCTCAATCCTCTCATTCAATGAAATGGAATCATTCTCCAAAGCTGTACCTGCAGGCAGGGAGAACTGCTCACCTGCAGGTACACCAGCCTCGATTGCCACATCCTTTTCCTTCGTTTCCAGCTCTTCACTCCGGTATTCATCTTTCTGGTCCATATAAACATCAGAACTCATTTTCAGGCCTCTAGTGGTATACAAGATAGGGGAGGAGGCCCTCTCCACTGCCACATCAGCACTTCCTCCTCTTCTGCTGTCCGGCTTCAAACTGTGCTCCTCCACTCTGCTGTCAGGAAGTCAAGTCCCCTGCTGGCAGAGAAGGGGAATTTCCCTGGTGTCTTGACCAAATTTCCCCCATTCACCAAAAAAAAAATACCACCAATAACTTAATCTGGTTCAATTTAAGTTGGTTACCATCTGTATCCCCCCTTCCCCTGGTCGCCCCTGAAAAAGGGAATTCTAGGCCCAGTGGGCTTACTGGGTCAACAAAATTCAATAAATAAATAATAGGTGGAAGTTTAAATTCATTTATGTCAGTCTTTTTACTTTCTGTGTGCATATTTTGCATTATTTTTAACAAGATAGCTAACCCTTGTCAATCAATCAATCAACACCATAAATCAATCAATATTTAATTTCTATAACCCCTTTCAAAGCCAAGGCACCTTACGCTTTGATTACATAAATAAAATAAAAACTGAATAAAACAAGATATAACTTAATTAAGATCAATCTGGGAACACTAATGCAAATAAATATGTTTTTAGCATAGATTTAAAACTACTGACGGTCAGGCATTCTCTTAACCGAGTGAAGGATGTACAATTAGTGCCCAAGACCCAAATGCAATACTATTAAACCAAGTAAATAGATAGGATTAGGAAGGACGGTGGTTGGGTGGAAGCAGGGTGCAAAAAGGCAGAAGCACTAAATGAGCACCTCTGCTCAGTATTTACTAAAGAGAAGAGGGGGTTGACACCCAAGGGGGTTAAAATGGCAGAAATGGGGGGGACAGATGGGGAAATCATGGAGGGCAGAGTTCTGGAGGGTTTAAAGGCACTGAGGGTGGATAAGGAACCAGGCCCAGATGACATCCACCCCAGGGTACTGAAGGAGCTGGCAGAGGTCTTTGCAGGACCTTTGGCAGACCTATTAAATGCCTCACTACATTCGGGGTGTGTACCTCAGGACTGGAGGATGGCTCATGTGGTGCCCCTCCACAAGAGTGGCCCCTAGGATGAACTGGGAAACTACAGACCAGTGAGCCTCACATCCATCGTGGGTAAGCTAATGGAAACTATCCTGAAGGAAAGACTGGTGGCCCTCCTGGAGGCCAAAGAACTACAGGACAGCAGACAGCATGGCTTCATATGGGGCAGATCCTGCCAAACCAACCTGGTGGAGTTCCATGACTAGGTAACTAGGCAACTGGACAGGGGCCATGCAGTGGATGTCCTGTATCTGGACTTCAGTAAGGCATTTGACTCAGTGCCACATTGAAGGCTGGGAAGTAAGTTAGTAGGCACAGGAACAGGTGCAAAGCTGGTGAGATGGGTAGGGAACTGGCTTCAGGGAAGGCAACAGAGGGTGGTGGTTGGTGGGGAGCTTTCACACCCAAGGGTAGTGACGAGCGGTATTCCACAGGGCTCGGTGTTGGGACCAGTTTTGTTTGGGATATTCATTGCAGACATATCATTGGACATCAAGAGCAAGATCAGTCTGTCTGCTGATGATACCAAGGTAGGAGCAGTGGTGGATGATCTAGGGGGATGGCAGGGGGTGCAGGATGATCTGGCAAAGCTTGAAACCTGGTCAGACACCTAGCAACTGGGGTTTAATGCCAAAAAGTGCAAGGTGCTGCATTCTGATATGAAGAACCAAGGAAGAATTACCAGCTAGGGGGAGTGCTGCTAGCCCAGACAGAGGAGGAGAAGGATCTGGGGGTGCTCATTGCAGGGTCAATGAACAACTCGGCACAATGTAGGAAGGCAGCTGCAAAGGCCAACAAACTGCTGGGTTGTATTGCAAGGAGTATATCCCCGAGGAGGGAGGAGGTGATTCTGCCCGAATAGTCTCGATGGAGAGGAAACTGGAAAGCTTAGATCCTGAATTGCTGTCAACGAGACAGAAACTATCTCGTTTAGAAGCTAAACTTGAAGATTTAGAGGGCCGTAGCCAAAGAAATAATGTTGTAATATTGGGCTCCCAGAAGGGGAAGAGGGCCAGCATGCTGTTGTTTTTGTACAGAAGCTGGTAGACCAGGTTGCTGGTCCCTCTCCCTTTGGCCCAGTGTACATGATAGAGCGTGCTCATTGGTCCCTGCGACCAAAAACCCCACCCGATGCTCCCTCCAGTCCCATTATTTGCCGCTTTCTGAATTATTTGGAAAAACAGCACTTTCTGCAGAAAGTCAAGGCCTTACAAGAAGTCCGTTGGGAGAAGGCAAAGTTGAGAATTGCACAAGACCTCCCTGGCTCGGTCCATCTGAAGTGGAAAGCGTTTCACCCAATTGTATCTAAGATTATTGCGGCAGGTTTAAAATTCAGGATGGGGTACCCTGCCAGGTTACAAGTCTCAGTAAATGGTTCCTGGCTTAATTTTGAAGATCCTGAAGCAGCGTTGTCAAGCCTTAAATCAATGCTGCCAGATTTGTTCCGGATGACCTGAGATTGCCTCTGGAGTATCGGGAGTCATTGAGAGCTGCTGTTGGAGCTGTTACTCATTTTCTTTGTGGAGAAGGTGTTTTCCAATGACTGAGATCAGACTTGTTTGATTTCCCAACTGGAACTCGGCTACCAGTATATGGCCTGACTGTTACCATTTCCATGCCCTGGCTTCCTGGTGTTAATATTGTTTCAGGGCAAAACCCTTTAGGGTTCTGGTGATGGCTCATTCAGGAGTGCAATTTGGAGTTTACTATGCATTCAGTTTTTGGGAGTTGCATATGGGGGAAAGCTTTGGGTTGATAGCTTTGTGATTAGTTCTTACGTATTAGTTTGTCAGGTTTTAGAGCGGTTTGGTGATTTCATTGCATTTTCATCATGACTGTTGACTGGGAGATAACCACAAGAAGGTGTGGCTCACCTAGTTAATACATGTCTGGATGGTTTTGAATTCAAGAAGGATCTCTCTCAGTTTTTATGCCACTCCAGCTTTTGCAGGGGGTATTTTGGAACTAGGGGTTGGTAACCCCTGGGTAGTCACATTTCGTAATGTTCTCTTTTCAGGGTCTCATTTCAGTTGTCACCTCGTTTCTTGTTTCTTGCTCTCAGCTCACAATTGGGTCTATCCCTCAGTACTAGTTTCCCTCTGGCTCTGGTCTTGGTGCAGTTCTCTATTGGGAACACGCAACTTTTAATTCTCACTCTGGTGTTATGTGGCTACCTGTTATATCCACGTCTCTGATAGCTTGTTTCATTTTTCCTAGTCCTATTGGATTCATTACCATGTGTCCATAGGCTCTGGAAGCCCGAGACCGCTCTTCAGGTGTTAAGGGCCTGACAAAGCTGTTCGTTATTTACATCTGTACCTAGAGATATGTGGTGCTCATCAGCAGAGTATAATTTCGGGGTGGAAGAGGGAGGAAATGACCCAGTACTGTGCTGATCATTGCTTGTGACAGATTGGGGTTGGGGTGGGAGGTACGGGTTCTTGTTGGGGGGTGGGGTGTACAGGGGGGTCTAAAGCTGGGCTTTTTCTGGGGAGGTTAGGGTGGTGGAAGGGCCTTACAGCAGCAACTGGTAGGGTCAGATCACACGTAGTACATACCCTGAGCGCAGGGCTGAATTTATTAAACCTAGTAGTCATTATCAGGTGGCCAAGGAGGTGAGTTTTGTAACGTGGAATGTTGAAGGGGGTCAGGAAAAAATCTAAACAATATCAGGTTCTTAAACATTTAAGTCTATTACGCTCACAGATAACTTTTCTACAGGAATCACATTTATTAGAAGTGGAAGCTTCACAGTTGAGGAGACAACAGGTGGGGATGGTGTACGAGGCTAAAGGCTCCACCAATAGTTGTGGGGTCATGCTTATTATTAACAGGGGCATTCCCTTTGTCTCTACACAAGTTAGTCAAGGACCCCGAGGGTAGATTTGTTTTAGTTAAAAGGTATTCTCTGGTCAGTCCCACTGCTACTGGGCAGTATAAATGGTCCTAACATGGATGATCCTGGGTACTTTATGAAACTTATAAACATAATCCTGCCTTTACTTCCTATAAGGATTATTTTGGGAGGTGACTTTAATCAAGTCATATATTCAAATCTCAACAGGTTAGGTAGTGGATTGGGGGGGGGTTTCTCCTGGCCAGAGGGCTTTTAGAGACCTATTGGATCAGTGCGGGCTCTGTGATGTCTGGTGCGTCTTAAACCCGGACTCCAAGGAGTTTACCTACATGTCATTGGTGCACGCCTAGCAGTCCCGCATTGATTACATTTTTATTTCTCAGGCTCTCTTGCCTGGGGTTAGGACTTCATCGATCCAACCTGGTCCTGTCTCCGACCATTCATTGGTGCTATGTACACTGGCATTCCAGGATTTTGCCAAGAGGGAAACAAGATGGAAACTTAATGACCAACTGCTTAAAGATTCTAAATATTGCAAACTCATAAGGGAACAAATTGAGGCCTTTTTCTTGTCCAAACCTTTAGGCAGTGCAAAACTGGATGTTTTATGGGGGGCCTTTAAGGCCTACATGAAAAGGCATTCTTATTAGTATGGCGGTGAGTAGGAAAAGGGCTAGGGAGAAGGAACTATTATCATTACTATCTCAAATTCGGGTACTTGAAATTAATACTTTGGTCAACACTCCAGAATAAGACAGGAGGAAGCTCCTATTGCTGAGAGATAGATATTTAGAGTTGCTCTGGGAAAAGGCAGAGTTAGCTATTATATGTACCAGAGCTAGTTACACTGATCAGGGAGAGAAGGCGGGGCACCTATTGACACTCCTTATCAAGCAACAAGAATCTGCGAAATTCATTCCTCCAATTAGGGCGTCAGCTGATGGGTCTCTGAAAATATCTCCTACCAAGACAGTTCAAGAATTTGCTTTATACTACAAAACACTGTACAGGGACTTGGAGCACCCCCCCCCCCCAAGTCCTGAGAGTGTGGAGAAGTACCTGACGGACTCCCATTTGCCCTCTCTCCCAGCACATTACAAAGACTCTCTAGTGCCTTTTATATCACAGGAGGAAATTGCTGAGGTAATCAATGGATTGTCTTCAGATAAAGCTCCCGGTCCTGATGGATTCTCTTCCCTTTTCTATAAGACGTTTCGAGATCTATTATTACCAGTACTTAATCGATTATTTCAACGCATTCTTTCTGGGACAGAGGTTGATTCTTACCTCTTTGAAGCCTTGATAGTACTTCTCCACAAACCAGAGAAAGATCCAGAGCTTGTCCAAAGTTATAGACCTATATCTGTCCTAAATCAAGACATCAAAATTCTTTCAAAGATTTTAGCTAATAGGCTAACTGTGGTACTCCCTGAGTTAATAGGCTTGAATCAGGTAGGATTTATGAAAGAATGCTCATCAGCTGACCACTTGAGTACATTATCTCATGTCTTCTCGGCTACCAGAGACGCCGAGTTCCCTGCAGGCCTGGTCTCTCTGGATGCCGAGAAGGCGTTCGATCGGGTAAACTGGAGCTTTTTGTTCAAGGTTTTGAGTGCCTTCAAATTCCCTCTGGTATTTATATCTTGGGTTGCTGCACTATATAAAACCCCTACAGCAAGAATCTCAGCAAACGGGGCTTTTTCTAACTCCTTCCCACTCCATTCAGGGACTAGGCAGAGCTGCCCCCTATCACCTCTGTTATTCAATTTATATTTGGAACCCCTCATTCAAAATATTCTCAAAAGTATCTCCATACAAGGCATTTGGGTTGGGCACCATGAAATTAAAGTCACCGCGTATGCAGATGGTTTGTTGATACACCTATCCCACCCGGTATCATCTGTACCGGCTCTACTGAATGAAATAGCTAGGTTTAGTGAGCTATCCAATTACAAGCTGAATGCCAGTAAATCTTTATTTTTTCCATTAAACCACAAGGTATTCAAGAACGCTATTAGTCCCTTAGGTTTATGTTGGACTCCCAGAGCATTTAGGTATTTGGGCATTAAGCTATCCCGTAACCCCTTAACATGGTTTAAGGATAACCTTGATTCCCTCTTGCAGCTTATTATTCATGACCTTGACAGATGGTCTAAACTTTCCATAGCATTATGGGGCAGGATTAATATAATCAAGACGAATGCTTTTCCTAGAATTTTTTACCCTTTATCCCTTCTCAATACTTTTATCCCTATATGCTGGTTTAAAAAATTACATGGTATATTTACTAGATTTATCTGGGCTGACAAATATCCCCATTTGGCCTACTACAAACTAGCTGCTCCAAAACTTGAGGGGGGGCTGCGGATTTCCCATATGGCAATATACTACTGGGCCAGTCACTTAGTAAAATGCATGAGATGGGTATCCCAGGGCCATGAAAAGGAACAACCGGTATGGCTTAGGATCAAATTAGATGCAATTAAAGCTAAAAACCTGGACCCCCAACCCTATTTTACCTTAAAATATCATAGTTACAGATAGCTGATTGTCCAACAGTTGGTACCTCATTAAGAGTATTCGCACAGTTATGTTCATTTCTTCATTATTCCCCCCAGACTGACTTAGCTCAGTCCATTTGGAACTCCCCATCTTTCACTATTAATAAGAAGCAGATTTCCAGTAAATGGTTGCCCCAACTGGGTGATGGAAAACTGTACTCCTATGTGGATGAGGAGGGACACTGGTTGTCCCCAGGTGATATCACACTGAAAAATTTCTCATTCCAGTTTCATCTCACTTTAAAGTTATGCAGTTAAGACACCTACTCACAATAGCCTTGGGGAATATTCCCCCCTTCCCAGACGGTGTCAGCCCTGATACCTGAGATCTCCTCACTTACTGGATCTTCAGGTGCTGTATCTAAATTATACAGAGTGTTGTTTCATAAAAAATATGGGGACTCTTTTGGACTTACTAGATTCTGGAACTCACTCCTTAATCAATACCAGTTGGATTGGCAATCTCTATGGAGATCTTGCCATAAATATGTTTCCCAAGACAGGTTGAGCCTCATGCAATACCATATATTACATAATATGTATTGTACCCCTGTTAAATTAAAGAAATGTTTTTTTTCAAATTCTAGTACCTGTTTTAAATGTATGCAGGAAGAAGGAACACTCCTTCATATGTTCTGGTCCTGTCCCAAAGTTTCCCTCTTATGGAATTCAATTAGGATGTCTCTGGATCCCCTACTGGGCCTTCAGGAGTATTTCATTCCTGATATATGTCTTTTAAGGGATATGTCCTCTGTCAGGGTCAAAACTAGGAAATTTCATATTTCCATGATTGCTCTATCTGTTAAGAAACTCATCTTACATCATTGGAAAGACAAATTCACCCCATCTCTCCAAGAGTGGTTGCATGAAATCCTTGCTAATCTTTGAACAGAAAAGGTGATTGCAAGCCTTTATAACAGACTTTCAGTTTACAACAAAATATGGGATCCCCTCCACTCCTTATTCTCACTGTCTCATTTGTGATTATGTCATATCTCAAACCTTCTCACAGGCCCTCTGGAATGAGCATTGCACTTAGGGGTTATAGACCCCATTTGGAGTACTGTGTGCAGTTTTGGAGACCTCATCTACGCAGGGACATAGACCGGATGGAAGCAGTTCAGAGGAGGGCAACTAAAATGGTGCAGGGTCTGCAGCAGAAACCATATGAAGAGAGACTGAGAGAGCTTAATATGTATACTCTTGATGAAAGGAGGGATGGGGGGACATGATAGAAATGTTCAAGTACTTCAAGGGAATCTCAAAGTCCAGAAGGGTAGCATCTTTCAGAAAAAGAGATGTGTAAGAACAAGGGGGCACAATTTAAAGATAGAGGGGGATGGCTCAGGGGTAATGTGAGGAAAATGTTTTTCATGGAGAGAGTGGTGGATACATGGAACAGCCTTCCTGAGGAGGTCATTGGGTCTAAAACAGTGGGGGAATTCAAACATGCATGGGACAGGCACAAGGCAATTATAGTGGGGGGTTGAAGGAAGTAGGCTGTTGGTTAACTAGAATCTGCAGCTTATCCAGTAGGTAGGGAAATGGGCAGACTGTGTCGGCCAAGTGGTCCTTATCTGCCGTCAAAGTCTATGTTTCTATGTTTCTATGTTGCTGCTGTAAGGGGAGGATGGGAGGGTGGGGTGGACTGGGCAGTTTTATCTTCACATGTGGTTATGTTACATCTTGTGTAACTGCCCATTATAATGGGAAATGTATCAATAAAGTTTTAATTGAAAAAAAAGAATAAGGGGTGCTAGCTGCACATTCGAGCAGACTTGATAGATCTCTAGGCTTTTATCTGCTGGCAAATTTCATATGTTCGTAGGCCTAGCAGAGAGTGAATTAGTGTTTGCTGAAACATTCTGCATGCTTGTTGCTATAACAAAGCAGATTTCAGATCAGGAGCCAGGTTCATGAACTGTGACATAGGACTTTCATCCAGCCCTGCTTCCAACCCTTTTTTGGTGTAGTTGTGCCAAATGCTTTGCCACAACTTGCACCCGAATGCAAAAGACTGTACTCATTTGTGATAGTTTTCTAATTTTATGGCAGCTTGCACCAAAGATTTGGTGCAAGCCCTGTAAAAAAGTTACCAAACATTGCTGCAAGCTAGACAAGGGAAAAGCTGCAGCAATCGGCACACAGGATTGAGAATCCTGCTTGACAGCTGGGGACTGCAACAGGCTCTACGTGCCCTATGATCAGTGCCTCAGGGGCTTGTGCTATTTCCAGATATTTTGTGAATTGGGCTCCAGATGTTTAAGTCTCAATATATAAACAGACACACACAAAAAGCTGGTCTGCCAACCGGTGATCACACTCAAATTGAAATAGTCTGTTTAAGCCTTACTTGCACATTCACACAATATGTGATCTAAATAAGAAACAGGCATTTAAATGACATAAAGTATGAGGAGGTGTGTGCAGCAAGAATTTTACACACACCTGAGGTGTAGGATGCAACATAAACCCCAAGAGCGAAGCTCAAAGGGGTTTATCTAGGATTCAAACACAGAGGGTGTGTATAAAATTCAAGTTTTTACACCACCCCATATTTCATTCTATATAATTGCTGGGTTTTAGTTTTTCACAACAGCAATTATATAAAATAAAGAGAAGTCATCTCCCTGCAGCCGCGGTCTGACCAGCATCAGTGGTTAGACTTGGCTGTTTGATGAAAGAATTGTTTTTTGTTTCTTTTCGATTATTTTAGTCGGAGGCAACCATTTCCTTTTTTTTTTAAATTGTACTTACCACTGAGTCAGAATGGCAGTCTGGTCTCTGGGGATTAGATTCACTAGTGGCAATGCAGAAGACCAGTGGCTGGCACTGGCACATGTGCAGCAGAAGGGAAACCTGGCACATGTTTGCTGTAATAAACACTCTTTTTTTTACAACAAGTTATGGCACAGGTTTCCTGTGGAGGAAAAACAAAAGTCATTAATCAAAATGTAATAATGAGCTGTGAAAATATCCAAAACATGATAGAAAACATTGTTATAAACTATAAACCCCAATTTGTGCTTGCTTCACTTTTCCCATGGCATCCGCAGGCACCAACCTTTCAGCTGTTCACCTTTTATAATTGTGGCAGAAAATCTAAAAAAAGAAATTATTTAAACCTGGAGCTTGTCGACTGCTTTTCTTCTGAAGTAGTAACCTATCAGGTGAATTTTCGGGGCATGCATAGCCCAGTTTCACGTATCCCAAGGACGCTGTTCTTAACTTCTGAATCCATACCCTAGAATTGGACCCCTTGGCAGTAGCTGCAATTGGGATGGAGCGAACAGAAGTAAGCACAGATTCTGCATGCAATCCTTGCCTGGAAGGTATTTCTGAACATACAAGCAGATGGGGAGAATGAAGATAGCAGCAGCAAGGTACTTACTGACTAAGACTCCAACCTCTAGCCCTGAAATTGATATAAAAGAAACGTGTTTTGCTAGAATTGTTACTTAAATAGGAGTTGTGCATCTTTTGCATTATCTCCAGTTTGGAGGACTACTGTATGTAAAATTGAATAGTGCTGTCGCGGTTTACAAACTGATAAGCAAAGCAACCCTTGGTAAGCTCTGAAGATTTTCGTAAGCATTTTATTGGAAGAAACATTGAGAAATGGCTTTACATGCCATCCTGTTCCATTATTTGAATTGACTGGCGTAGCTGGCTGCTTGTCAGCACTTTAGAATGAGTAAATAGATTTGTATGGCAGCCCAATGCCATACAAATGTATTTACTCATTCTAAAGTGCTGATCAGTGGCCAGCTACTCAAGTCAATTAAAGTAAGGTAACAGGATAGTGTAAAGTCATTTCCCACTGTTTCCACTGATGAAATACTTCAGTGCCTACTGAGGGTTGCTTTGCTTATCACTTTGCACCTCTCCCCCACCACCACCCCACTATTTAATTTTATGTAGTCCTCCAAACTGGAGACATTGTCCCAAATGCTCTGCTCCTTTTTAAGTAACCTCTCTAGGCATACACATTTTTCATTTAAATCAATTTCATGGTTAGAAATGGGAGTCTTAGTCAGTACCTTGCTTCTGCAGTCTCCATTCTCCCCATCTCCTTGCATGTTCAGAAATATCTTCCAGGCAAGAATCACATGAAGAGTCCATTATTGCTTGAGTTTACTCAATCCCAATTGCTGCTATTGACATTAGGTCCGTAAGTAAAAGAATTCTGGTGTCTGGATTGGCGTTTGTAGTTCTCGGAGTATGCTGTTTATTTTCTTCAGGAGGCTCTGTTGCATAGTGATTAAGGGTACTAAGCTGCAGACCTAGAATAGAATTCCATCCACCCCCACTAGAATATTATGTGACCTTGAGCAAGTCAGTCAACTTTCTTGTACTCACAGGTTGCACTTGGACACAAGTTCCAGCTTAGTGTGCCTTTCCTGGTTAAACAATGTCTCCTTGGTATTAAGTCTCAGTCTTCAAGTGGGAGGCACCAGTGTAGGTTAGTTTGCATTCTGATATACTTGCCCTGGCAATCCATTGTGCCCCAGTGTGGATTATCCAACTCCTTCCCTTAGTCAGGGTATCCTGAGCAGAGATTAGGTATGGTCCATCATTGCCCCATGGGACTTAAATTCAGTCTAGTCCTCAAGATGCATAAATATCTATTTAAAGTCTAAGTTCATCTCAGGTCTACTGTTGAAATAAGTTTCCTTTTTTTCTGAATGTGTTTTCAGGAAAAAATAAAAGCTCCATTCTGAAATCCACTAGGATGACAAAAAAGCATCAAAAGATGATGCAAACAATGGCTTATTTGAACTGACTGACTTGTTTCCACACAGCAGTCAGTGACAGATGATGGCAAAGAAAGCCACAAGAAGCAAAGTGAAAGTGTGATACAGAATGTGATACAGAACTCTCTTTGGACAGCAAACAGTTGACAGCAGCACCTCTACCAGCACTGAAGCAGGATCAGTAGACAGTAGAGTTGTTGTCCTCAGATGTTCAGTTCAGCACCAACTCACCATTGTCACTTGCAACATGGAATCCTAGAATTGGTATATTCTTTTAAATAACTAGGCATACTGCTTGACCCAAGCTGCTTTTCTGAGGCCCATTTCAACAAAACTACCACAATACTTCACCAAAATCTGGGTCTGTTCTATCGGCTCCACCCCATACTATCTAAATCATCTTGCCTAAAAATTGCATCAGGATCTTTCCTTCCTCTACTCTCCTATGGTTCTCCACTATTTGTATCACTTAAAGTTGCTGTTACGAACCAATTAAAGCAATTATATCATTGGATAGGGGGCGTTGCCTCAGGATCTACTCCCCTGCCAGCATCATTGCACCATTCTAACATCTCTGGGTTGGCTACAATTGCAACAGAAATTCCAGTAATCCTCTCTCTGCCTTCAATATAAACTCACACATTTATACACTCCTCCAAGTCTATCTAATGTCATTGTGAGAAAGCCTACCAGAGGGGCCCTCCACTCCTCCTCTCTCCCTCTGTTATCTGTGCCCCCAACGCACCTGGTTGCAGGCAGAAGATCCTTTGGCTACGCAGCACCCTTGGCCTGGAGCTCCCTCCCACCATGTATCCTTTCTTGTACTACCCTTTCTAGCTTCAAACAGGATTTGACCAACTACCTATATGATTCAGAGATATGTTGCTGCCACATCTAAATAACCACTTACTGTATGTCTGGTCATCCTGTCAAGCAAGCTCTAACCCTATCTGGTTCTTGCTTATGTGTAACCAACCTGTACTGCTTAGCCCAGCACAATGCCTGATTGAAGCCTCTTGACCTAAGCTCTTTGACTAGCCTTATACCCTAGAATATACACTGATTTCTCTACTGTACATGTTGTAGACCAATTTGTATGATATTGCTGTGTATTTACTGATTAACTATGACATTACTGCGTTTCTTTTGTATATGTTGTACTGTATTGTTCACCGTTGTACATGGCTATGCATTATATATTCTGTATTCCTTTATCCTTTGTATCTACCCCCGGGTCACACGTGAAAAAGGAACTTCAGGGTCTCAGTGGGTTTACTCGGTTACTAAAATTCAAATAAATAAATAATAAGTAAATGTGGCAGCTTCAAAAGAGTTGCTTAAACTGGGACTGCAAAGACAGAAGCTTTGAAAGGGCATTTGCTTACATCCTGGAAAGGTGAGGTGGCACAATGAACACCCAGCATGTGATACCTTTGCATGTACTCCAGGATGGTGTGGGCTTTAGCAGGCTTAGTCTGGAGCAGACTTCTCCCTGTTTGTTTTCTCTTTCAGGATATGGGTAACATGGGACTCCCACATGGATTTTCAGTGTTTAATCATAATGTTGCAATTTTTGTTTTTATTTTTTTAACCCAGATTTACAACATACTCATGTTTATTTACCCCATTGAATGAACATGACAAGTGTCATTATCAAACCTCCCTCCAAAATGTGTTTCATGGTCATTCTACAAAGCTATGTTCTGGGTCACATTTCATAAGTCACATATGTCATGTTCATGTATTGGGATAACAAAAACTACTATTTTGAAGATTTAAGGTCACAGTCTAAAAATATATGAACCTCTTCATTTCCCAATTGTGGCAATATCACTATTTTAACTTGTGTTTTCAGTATGTTAAGTGCAGCCTTTGCACTATTAATACCCATCATCTACACATAAAATATAAGAAAGCAAACTTTGGCCATTGACAAATGTGTGTTTATTTGGGGTTTAATCCTTCACTGTTCCTTAGTATTTATTTCTTGCTATTATATTAATTTTCTTGGTGTTACCTGACATCACATGGAGGTCAAGTGATTTGCACAATGTTATGCAGTATACATGTAGCATATGAAGGGTTTAACCCAGGTCTGCCAGGTCTCCAGGTTCACAGCTTAGTGCTGTAGTCTTTAAGCTACACTACACCCTAAATCCCTCAGTCAGCACTGAACCGCAAATACTCACATTGTGTTATCAGTTAATAGCACCTCTAAGAGATAACTCTTATACTATGGAACTCTGTGTGTGAGGTTTGGGTGAGAGGATATCAAAGCAAAACTAAGCAGTTCTGTCTGACCAAACCTCACGAGAATAGTCTCTTGAATCTTAAGAGATGTCCCTTGGAGGCCGTCTTATTATAAATTTCTTGACTTTAGCATGAGAGATTTATAACAAGTTGAGTATTATTTTTTTTCTATTTTATTACGTGAACTGCTCTCTCCTATCACTCCCTGCATGAGAAGAAACCACTGAGAATAAGATGTACAATGGCTCTGCACACTGGTAATCTGAAATCCCATCAGTTTTCAAAATCTGTACTAATAACCACTTTTAATTATGGGGGAAGGGGGTAATGTGCCCCAAGCCAAGTACAATAAATCCACAATGAAATAAGCAACTCATGATTATGACATATGCTAATGGTATTTTTAAATAATGTTATTACATTGTGCAGGTAATTGCATCTGATTAAAAACTGAAACTGCACTTAATGAAACAGCAAAGGCAAGGATTTGGCTTGACCACTGTGTAAAGATCCTGTGCAACGATTTCCGATTAGAGTAAGAATCTATATAATACCTTTTCTGCATTTATATCTGTAAACACATTTGCAAAGCAAGGAGTTGCAAAAGAAGGAGATAGTATAATAAGAGTGGGATGATAAACAGAGCAGCATTTAATTGCCCAGTTATAGCTGATAATATAGTAATGGATAATTGCATAGGATTTTTTTTTTTTAAAAGAGATGAGATATTGAAAAGTGCATGAAGGTAACTCAGTTTGGAATGTACCATAAGATCAGAAAAGTCTACTATATTAGTATCATAATTGTGAAGAAGATTCTTAGCACAGAGTCTGATCCAAGAGATACAGTTGTATTTAATTATGTACATCTTTTATATTAGCAAGTTAGCTCTTTCATGTTAGCAAAGTCATATGGTCCCACAGTTTGCAATCCATTGTCATGACAGGGACCTACACCTCCCAAAATAACAGCACCCCTTGTATAACATTGAAGGCTCAGCATTAGACATGGGTGTGAAAGCTCCCACTGAAGGTAAAGGACCAAAAATTATATGGCCCAGAGGTAAACTGACACATTAAGCTAGATATATGAAATACACAGAAGAACAGTTCAACTTTCAATTACTGGCCAAAACATGCCCTCACTCAATTATTGGATATTTAGTTGAAGCCTTTTTATTTTCCTATTAACTTTTCTCTGGTGTTCATGTCTGGCCTCAGTATTATAATATAACACTTGGGTATAAATATACAACCAAGCAATCCAGCGCTAGGAAGCCAGGATAGCAAAAATTTCCACAGCAACCATATATTTCCCTTTAGTACTCATGTATGCTGGGATGAATGACACCCAGACACTAATAAAAACAAGCATGATGAAAGTAATATATTTTGCCTCATTAAAGCTATCAGGCAAATTTCTTGCCACAAAAGCAACAATAAAGCAAACTGTAGCCAACAGACCCATGTATCCCAGCATGCAGTACAGTATGATGGCAGAACCTTCATTACATTCCAGTATTATTTTCCCAGTTTCAGATTTCATATTCTTCTGTGGGAATGGGGTAGCAGTAAACAGCCAAACAGTACATATAATAACTTGCACCAGGGAACTGAAGACAACAATGGAATATGGTATCCATCTCGATCCTACCCACTTCTGTAGCTTGCTGGATGGCTTTGTAGCATTAAAGGCGATGACCACAATGATAGTTTTGGCCAGGATAGAGGAAACACAAATAGAAAATATTACACCAAAGGCAGTCTGACGGAGAAGACAGTTAACTTTCAGAGGCTGTCCAATGAATATCAGGGAACAGATAAAGCACAGTGTAAGGCCAATTAGCAGAAAGTAGCTGAGCTCACGGTTGTTGGCTTTGACTATTGGAGTGTCCCGGAATTTAATGAAGATGCAGAGGACAGATACAGATATCAAGGAAGCAGAAATTGCTAGACCAGTTAATGCAGAACCCAAGGGGTCATCAAAGGAGAGGAAATCAATGATTTTGGGAATGCACTTTTCTCTTTTGTCATCTGACCAAAGGTCATCGGGGCACTTTATGCAGTCACTGGCATCTGAAAGAGAAAGGATATTAAATACAGTTAGTGGAGGCAAA
Organism: Neoceratodus forsteri; assembly: GCA_016271365.2. NCBI lineage: Eukaryota > Metazoa > Chordata > Ceratodontiformes > Ceratodontidae > Neoceratodus > Neoceratodus forsteri. The sequence goes on along the minus strand of CM057449.1, from coordinate 58,013,955 downwards.
ATAATTTTTTTAACTCTTTGTTAATGAGATAAGGCCTACTGGGCACATTGCACATTTTCTGTGGTGACATGGAGCACGTGAGGGGGTAACTATTTGCTTAAGGTCACACAGTATGCAAGTGGAGGTTGTGGGCATCAAACCAAGGTATGCTGAATGTGCCAAACTCATTTGCAGCTTGTTATGTTAACTTCTACCCTATACTGACATCCTAACACACACACTGTAGTATAGAAAACATGTACAGTGTGTTAGACAAGCTATGCATTCTTTCCTCAGTATTGGATGAACCATTTATCACTACATGGTTCTGCGCTCAAATCCATGTCTTAACAGTTAATATATCTACATACTGTATCTACAGTTTATATATATATATATATATACACACATAGATTTACTCATGTCAAAAAAGGGGTCTATGTGATAACGGTGAACGCATAAAAGCGATCACCGTTATTGCTCAGTCAGAGTGCCAAACACATTTTCGGCACTCTGACAATGCCAGCACACCAGAACAATGGCATCAGGACAGATTTTTACTGCTTTCTGTGGGGGGGCTGCACCCCCCCACACCCCACCTTGCTAGGGGCTTTGCCCCGCGCAACCTCCTACTTAAGGATTCTCAGCTCTAAGGAGGTGCATGTCGGGGGGGGGGTGAATGCAGTAAACAAAAAGGTTTGGGCAAGGCACAATAAAAAATCCCACCAGTGCCCAGACCAAAACCCAATACTTCAGCCACCCCAGCCACTAGCCAATCCCCAATGCCACGACGCAGCTTAACCAGCAACTGCAGCACCACCCCTACAGCCTTTCCACCCCCTCCCAGCCCATACTCACCATGCTCACTCCCACCCGCCCCGCACATGTACGTATAGCGACATCCTGTCACCTAGTTTGCCCACCCCATCATCCGGTAGCCCTACCTTTCCATCGCCGTGAGTGGATTGCGCCGGGAAGGAGTCACCATAATGGCACTGCGCCCTTCCTCATGCACCCACTTCACAGGTTACCTCAAAGATTTATGTTAATGCATTAGTTAGGGATTTAAAACCATTAACTCATTATTACTGTACCTGGCCAGCCATTTTGTGTCAGGTAAACAATGAATAGTTTGGACTACATACACAGCCATTGTAAGTAATGAGTTAAGTAGTTAACTTCAATGCAAGGGATTTTTTTGAACACTAACTCTCTCTACTCTCAAGCACCAGCCCTGTAAACAAGATCAAACTAAAAGCCTTCAGGCAGTGCATGGAGTGGAGCCACAAGTTGCTTCATGCAGAAGGCTTCAGGCTGTGCACAAAACAAGACACGAGTCTTAACTTGCTTCATATAGATTTGGAATGAAGGATGCACAGAGGCCTTTGGGCCCAGACTTCTAACTTACTTTGCATAGGGTCCTTTCAGACTGGTATTCAGTTTGGAGGGGTTCACGAGGTGGAGCATAGGGTGGGGGAGTTAGAGTTCAGATGCTCCGTAGCACCAGATTTTGCTACTTCCAATGTTTCAAAAACCCTAACTGATGTATTTACATAGCTGTTTACCATGAATTTCCTGATAGCTTTTTAGATTGGTATAGTAACTTGATGAATGCATCAAGTAGGGCCCTTTTGGAGATAAGCTCAAACTTGCATTGTGCAAGGTCCTAAAGGTCTTCTGTGAAGCAGGATCCATAACATTTATCAGGTAAGTCCTAACTTGCTTTGCTCAGGTCACAAAGGGCCTTGCATGAAGCAGGACCTGTGCAAATTAGGAGTTACGTTCGAGTGGTCTTTCTGCACTGTCTGTAGATACTAACTTGCCTAGTGCAAGGCCCTTCTGACCCTGCAGAAAGTAAGAAACACAGGGCCTGAAGGAGCTGCTACCTAACTTCATATGTGCTAACTTCAATTTTTTTTTTATTTTGATCCCAGATTTTCAGCGTGGTGCATTTTCACCCCTTCCCCCAATTAACCCCACAAGTGGCAGTCCTGAAATCCTGCCCAAAACATTGTTTTGAGATAGTTCTGGGAAAGAACATTTTAGGTGGTATATGAAAAACAATGGCTTTGTGGATCTTGAGGTGGGGTTAAAAAGACCACAGAGAAATCTGAAAAACAAAATAATGAAGCTATGAATCAAAGTATATGTTTGTGTATAGACAGATGGATAGATAGATAGATAGATAGATAGATAGATCGATAGATAGATAGATAGATAGATAGGGAAAGAAGAAATTATTTAACCAGGAAATGCACACTAAGCAAGAGCATGATTCCAGGCACAACCTGGGAGCTTAAGGATATTAAATGAGTTGTTCAGGGTCACACAGTATACAAGTGGGGGCTCATGGAATTCAAACCCAGATCACTAAGTTTTTCAGCTCAGTGCCCTTACCCATTATGCTATACTGTCTCCTTAGATAGCTAGATGGATGGATGGATGGATAGACAGACAGACAGACAGACAGATAGATAGATAGATGGATGCAATAGGAGAGGACAGAAAAGGGAGCTGTTAAATCCATTTATCTGAACAACTATACAGTATGCACACATCATGGAGCAGTGATTTATACATATAATAACTATGACTTCACTGATTTATACATATAATTACTATGTCATAGATCCCCACTCCTGGTCAACAGCTCTTCTAAATATCTCTTACTCTCATGCCAAAAAATGGTTAAGTTCATCCCTACCTTATGTCTCTACCACTCCCAAAAATGTTCCCAGTGGCACCCCATCCTCGCTGAGTTCCTCCCCCCCCCAGCCCCCTCAGTGTCTAAACTACCCCTGTTATGGTACTAGCAGCATCTTCTATAACTGCCTCCCCCACTAGTTGCCATCTTATCCTTGCACCCCTCTTGGATCAAATCAACAATACCAGACTTGTCTGCACTTGATTTTCCATTTAAATATTTAGATCTTATGAAATAATTATGGTCTGTGCTACTGCCACTTTATGCAGAATTGTCATTCTTATTATAGTTTTTACTGTATATGTTATGCCCAGTTTGATGTATATATTACTGTTTGGTTTTGTGTTCATTGTTCTGTCACTGACACAGAATCTTTGTAAGAGAGCCTCTGGCTCAAAGGTACTGTAAAGCAATCTCAATAACAAATAACTACATACATATATTAATTCATCAATTTGCAACCATACTGGCTCGACCCAGAGTTTGTTCTACTACAGACATTAGCATACAGTTATGATTCCATACAAACATCCACTGAAAAAAGTTTCACGTTTGCATGCAATTATGATCCCAGAACAGAAATGTTAATAGTTTTTTTTTATTCTGAACACACACACACACACACACATATATATACATATATATATATATATATATACACACATATTCTTTGCAAAAAACTATGTTTAATGCATCATTCAGGGTTAAAGCAGGAAAAGTCAGGAAATGAGAACATTAATTTAACACTCCCACCCACCATCCTCCACAGACTGACAGATGATGGGGTGTGTATGTTTGGGTTGTGAGAAGCCAAAAATCTTACCCCATTCCATGTGTAAGCAGGTGGATGTGCTACAGTAAAGAAGAATGGGGTCAGATTTAGCCTCACAACCCCAAACGACATACCCCATTGTCTGTCAGTCTGAGGAGGATGTGAGGTGGGGGGGTTGGGGCAACCCTAATGTTCTAATTTCCTGACTTTTCTGTTTTAACCCTAAATGATGCATTAAATGTAGCTCTTTTGGAAATAATTTCTTTACTTTTTGAGACAGCCTATTATAACTACCAGAAAAACATGTATTGGTGGGGCCCTGCGCTCCCACCAAGTTCCCATATGCATAGCTATACAGCATATATTGGTGGGAACGTGGGGCCCTTTTGGGCCACCACACTCCCACCCAGTTGCCCATATGCATAGCTGGGTTGGTGGAGGTCAGACGAGGGGGTGAAGGATGTAGCATCATATGGACTGCTCTCCTTCTCTGGGGGAAGGGGAGGGATGGGAGCATGGCTGCTGCTTGACAGACCCCTGGCAGATGTTGGGAGCAGTGCTGTAACCATGTTGTCCAGTTGTTCTGGGGGTAGGGTGAACAATGGACATCATTGCACGTCCCTGCCCTATCAAAGGGAGAAAAGCACTGGCATTTCATAATGATGCTGCCTCGTCACCTGCCTCTATGACTCTCCACTGCTGTTCCACTCCACTGACTGAATTACAGTCCACGGCGCCACCACAGGCCCCAAACCCCACCCTGGAATGGTAAGCCAGGGTAACAATGTCCACAATGCCAACACCTTCTTCCATTGTTGACAGGCAGGCTGTTGTGGTGTGGCCCCACCCTGGGAGGTGGGGGTAAGCCAGTGAGTATCGGAAGATGGCACACGGCAGCCAAAGGGGAACGAGGTAAGGTGACCGGAATGGGTGTTGATGGCAGTGCACTGGGAAAAATAGAATAAATATAAGAAAAAAAAATAGCTCATGAACTGTTCAACCTTCGGGAAAAGTTTCACTGCACAGATACTGTGCAGTTTACAATATTCTTGCAGTGGCATACATCACCAAAAGGTGATGTAAGCCACCAGCAGCAAAAAGTGTATATCTCAGTTTGTTCCCTACATAATGGTGCCACAATGCATCACAGAGACCACAGTGTAATCCCATGTAGAAAATGACAACTTGCAACCAATTAATTCCCTAACAGCTAAACAACATAACTGACATCAGTAGGGCATCCCCTCAAAACCCTGAAAATTTCATGTAAAAGGACCAAAGCAACGCAATGTAATCCTATGGGGAAAACACCAACTTTGTCATGCAATAGCTCTGCAACCAATTAATTTTCCAACACCTAAACAAGTTAATTCACATCTCTAGGATATCCCCTCAAAACTCTGAAAATTTCAAGTAAATAGACCAAACTGTTTAAAGGAGATAGGAAATGATTTACTGTGGCTTGTAAATGTTAAATACATTATAAACAATAAGCAGTGACTTTCCTGTGTCTTTGTCAGTAATGTACATGTTTAAACTGTATATTACATAAAAACACAGAAACATAGACTTTGATGGCAGATAAGGACCACTTGGCCTACCTAGTCTGCACATTTCCCTACCCACAGGATAAGCCACAGATCCTAGTTAACCAACAGCCTATTTCTTCCTACCCCCCACAAGAATTGCCTTATGTCTGTCCCATGTATTCTTGAATTCTCCCACAGGGGGTGGTGGTGGATGTCAAGATGAACAACTCTGAGACTTGTAGGAGGGCAGCAGCCAAGGCCAACAGAATGCTGGGATGCATCGCTAGGGGGATCACCTCCAGAAGGAGGGAAGTGATACTCCCTCTGTATAACTGCTTGGTGAGGCCACACCTGGAGTACTGCGTGCAGTTTTGGAGGCCACACTTAAAGAGGGACATTAACCTCCTGGAGAGGGTCCAGAGGAGGGCAACCAAAATGATTTGGGGCTTGGGGGACAGGACCTATGAGGAGAGGCTCGAAGAGCTAAATATGTACACATTGGAATAGAGAAGGGACCGGGGGGACATGATAGAGGTCTTCAGGTACATGAAGAGGGTAAATAGGGGAGGAACAGTCAGGGTGCTTCGAAGGAAGGAGGAAGGGGCCACTAGAGGGCATGGGTGGAAGCTGGAGGGGGGTAGATTCAGGGGAGAAAGGAGGAGGTGCTACTTCACTGAGAGGGTGGTGGAGCCATGGAATGCACTACCTAGGGGGCTGGTGGAGGCAGAGACAGTGGAGGGATTCAAGAGGCGGTGGGACAGGTACAGGGGAAGGGTTCTGGAAGCAAAATCCAATGCAGCAAGAATATCCGGAACTGGGAAGGGAGAAGCCAGAGAAGGCGAGGGGGACAGCAAGGTCAGCACCCAGGGTGGGGGCTGACCAAACGAGCAGACACGAAAGACCGTTAGGCCTATTCTGCTGGCATTTTAGTATGTTAGTATGCTAGTTTTAGACCCCACAACCTCCTCAGGAAGGCTGTTCCTTGTGTCCACCACTCTCTCAGTGAAAAAAATACTTCCTCACATTTCCCTGAACAGCCCCGTCTTTAAATTGTGTCCCCTTGTTTTTGCACATCTCTTTTTCTGAAAGAAGCTACCCTCTTGGACTTTGTTGATTCCACTGAGGTACTTAAACGTTTCTATCATGTCCCCCCTCTCCCTCCTTTCCTCAAGGGTATACTTATTAAGTCCTTTAGTCTTTCCTCGTATGGCTTCTCTTGCACACCCTGTACCATTTTAGTTGCCCTCCTCTGGACTGCCTCTATCCTGTCTACGTCCTTGCGGAGATGGGGTCTCCAGAACTGGACGCAGTACTCCAGATGGGGTCTCACCAACTGTCTATACAGAGGGATAACAACTTCCTGTTTTCTGCTGGTGATGCCTCTTCCTATGCATCCCAGTAAACCCCCAGTCCTCCCTACTGCCTTGTCACATTGTTTGCTAACCTTAAGGTCATCTGATATGATTACCCCAGGTCCCTTTCCATCTTTTTTGTTGTTGCTACCTCCCCCATTGTGTAATCTTCCTCTGGGTTTTTGTTTCCCAGGTGCATTATTTTGCACTACTTTGTCCAGCCAATGTTTTACCTAGGCTACCACCCTGGAACCCACTCCAAGGCTGGTTAATTTGACTATTAGTCTTTTGTGTGGGACTGTGTCAAATGCCTTGCTAAAGTCTAGGTAGGCCATGTCCACAGCCTCTCCCTGGTCTACTACTTTGGTCACCCAGTCAAAGAAATCAATTAGATTTGTCTGACATGACCTTCCCACTGTGAACCCATGCTGCCTTGGGTCCTGTGCCCCACTGGCCTCTAGGTACTCAACAGTTCTTTCCTTCAGAAGTGATTCCATCACTTTCCCTACCACCGAGGTCAAATTGACAGGTCTGTAGTTTCCTGCCTCTGTCTTGGTTCCACTTTTGCGAAGGGGAATCACATCCACCTTCCTCCTGTCCTCAGGTATCACACCATCCTCCCATGATTTGTTAAAAAGGGTAGTCAGTGGTTTCACTAGTTCCTTCCTTAATTCTTTTAGAATTCTGAGGTGAATTCCATCAGGCCCCATTGCTTTGTCCACCTTCAGTTTTAGGAGTTCTTGCAGAACCCTTTCTTCTGTGAAAGGACTGGGATCAACCCCCCTATCAAGACTGCTTCTGTTAATTGGATTAGACACTTCCCCCTCCTCTTTTGTGAATACTGAGCAGAAATATTTGTTCAGTATTCCTGCTTTTTCACTGTCCCTCTCTGCCCACCCACCGTCCATTCTATTCAGTCTCACTATCCCTCCCTTTGCCTTTCTATGCTCCCTGATGTACCTGTAAAAGGTTTTATCCCCTTCTTAACCTAGTTGGCTATCTTTCCCTCAGTTCAGGCCTTTGCTATTCTGCTCCACACAATGCTGCTCCGTAATGCTGAAACTCCATTTGGATTGCCAGCCTTTTTTCTTCAAATTGGAGTCAGCGCGTGCCAAGCTGAGAACAGCTCTCATTCCTGACTCCGATTTTAGATCGTTGAAACCTGTGTGCAGGAATAGGGATCTGTTTAATCAGCAGCTTCACAAAAGGCTGGCAAACTAAACAGAGGTTCAGCATTATGGAGCTATACTGTAAATATACAATTTAAACATATACAGTACTGACAAAGACACTGGAAAGTGTAGCCAGGGATTTCATATTTGTACACAGAGATGCCACACTAATACCCCCCCCCATTGTCCAGGCCCCCCTCCCATCCAGCTCCAGGACATGAGCATCATTTAGTCTGTGGCATATACTCTAAATACCACAGACCCTAGACCCTAGTTTATCTCTGGCTTTATTCTCTTTCGTATTGCTAGGGTTCCCCTATGCTTGGTTGATGGATTTTTTTTAATTCCCCCACCAACTTCATCCCCACCACCTCTACTAGAAGGCTGTTCCATGCATCTACCACCCTTTCTGTGAATAAATACTTCCTCACGTAACCACTTAGTGTACCCCTTTCCAGCATCATTTCATGACCCCTTGTTCTACAGCATCTCTTTTTCTGAAAGATGCTACCCTCTAGTACCTTATTTATGCCCTTGAGATATTTGAAGGTCTCTATCATACCTCCCCTCTTCTCCAGGATATACATATTGAGGTTTTCTAGTCTCGCCTCATATGACTTTTGATGCAGGCACTGCATCATTTTTGTGGCCCTTCTCTGAACTATCTTTACCCTGTCTATATCCTTACAGAAATGTGGCCTCAAAAACTGGACACGATACTCCAGATGGGGTCTCACTAATGATGTCTACAGTGGCATCACCACCTCCTTTCTTCTGCTAGTGATATCTCTCCCAATACACTCCAGTACCTCACTAGCTTTCCCCACAGCTTTCGCACAAAAGCAACTCAGTGTCTTCTAAAACTACACCAGCATAAATAAAACATCCAGTCTTAAGAAAGACACTACAAAATGGATGCAGTTCCTGTACTTGAACATCTGTAAGGTGGCAGATACCTTCTGCATACATGTTAGAAAAGGCAGTTTGTGTTAGATAAGGGAAAATTCAAATGGTATACTTTTCATACTGCTGTACAACTACAAACAACTATTTCTGATTATGAATATAATTACTTAATTACATAACAAGCTACTGCAGCATATGTTACACTTAAATCAGATGCCCAAAAGCTTGACTTCTGAGAGAGTTTATCTAATATCTCCTTTAAGTCCCCCCCCCCCGTTACCCAATCCAACAGCCTGACTAAAATGAAATTTTTATTAGCCTGTCTGTTTTGTTCACAACCAACCAAGAACAAACTGGACCCACCCTCCCTGGACCTGTAACTACCCTGTTTCCTGGCAGAAAGTACCCAGTTTTAGTGGGGTATACCAAAATTAGTTTGCTGATGGAGAATTTATGATCATAAGAATTTTGAAGGACTATTTGTTAATCAAGGTCTTTACCCGCACCAACTCTGAGGTGCATCACTTTTAATTTTTCAGGTCCATCTACCATTTTTCTAGCCCACTTCACAAGCATGTCCAGGTCTTATGCAGCTCATTCACATCCTGCTGAAATGTAGCTACGTTCCTCGTTTTATTGTGATAAGCAGACGTGGACATTCAACTACTGGTGCCCACCTCCTGATTGCTTATTTATATATCAAGCAATGTTGACCTCAGAGCAGGACCTTTCACACCTCCACAGATCAAAAGAAATTTTTATATGCATAAATTGCAATGTATTATAATCCTTTGCTTCTTGTCCTGCAACCATGTTCTTATCGTAATGCAGCAGTATCTGTACCCAGTATTCTGATGCCCTCTACAAACAGCACACAGAGGAAAACTCAAGCTGATGATAGGTATGTGTGGCAAACCAGGAGCAAGTCCATTGGGGATTTGGAATATGATGTGCATTCCAAACTCAAGCTAGCAGGTAGCCAGAAGCAGGAGGAACCCAGTCTGATGGGTTCATGTATCACACACCCAAGGTTACCAATATCCAAGTCATATCCTTGTTTACTGTAGCCCAAAGGATGGGGGGGGGGACTTAGAAAAGAGTAACATTTTAGCCTGAAGGCCTGTGTTATGTTTTGGACCTGCTTGCAGTTTCCTGTGGTGCTAAAGCAGTTACATAAAATACTGTTTAGCAAATACACAAACTACTCTGCAGCACCTTGAAGGATTCAGAAAAAAACAGAATGGGGGTTGCCTAAGAAGAAGGCCTATATGTTCCCTTACAACTTTGGTAAAATATGCTTTCGTTTGAATGATTTGTTTTCTAAAAACATATTAGCTTTAGAAAAATACTTGTTTCCACTGCCAACTAGCCTAGAAAAAATGTTGTGTGCCCAGTGCTTTAGGCAATGGGTCATCCAGATACAGTACATTATGGGGACTTCAGGCTAGATTTACATCATATAAGCAACATCAGCGTTCTCTAGAAAACACAACCTTTAATGTTAAATGTATTTAAATCCCACATACCATAGATAACAGAAAAGTCAAGTGAATTTCTGTACAGTTCAGAAGGATTTTTGAGATAACAGGGGTGCAAGTCTTCATTCAGTAATAATTATTGATATGCTCGATGAGTAGGGATGTTTTTCAAGCTAACAAACATCTTTATATTGCAGAAATGGTAGTTACACACTAACACCATTAGAGAGAAATAAATAAAAACAAGGAAAAAAATTAGGTGGGTTTTTTGAAACTATTAAAGAATTATAGTTATCTGAAACACAAAGTTAAGTGTTTCTCTGTTAAGAAAAAAAATGTGAGGTCTGATGCTTTTAAAAAAGTATAAACTAGCGATCATCAGTGGTTCTTTAGCAACACAAATTAGTGGTGTACTAAATAAGTATTGATGCTGCAGGCTCACAGAAATTGAGAGCAGTTATGGAAGGATTAATTATGGTTCGACACAGAAATGAATCAGTTGCATAGACTCTCATGGTGCACATTAATATGTATAAAAAGATTAATATTATGTTGAAGGTCACAGTACTTGAAATATATTTTTTATTATAAATGCAGTACTTGATAGAATGAAACATGAATTAAATGGTAACTCGGCAATGAATGCTTACCCTAAATGGGCTCCAGGGTGCGCCATACTATACTTTTTATGTTGGCTTGCACGCATGCGCAAGCAACATCTTGCGCTAGTGCGGGTCTTGGGGGTGTGGCTGCTATTGGGAAAATGCAGGGCACGCATCAGTAGGTGCATCCCTCATTCCCCAATCAGCCTGCATGCCACCGCTACACCATGCATTCATAATGGGGCGAGCACATCAAAGCAAAGGTCTGCTGCAATCCGAGCAAAGCTCGTCATACGCAGCAGTCCTTTGCTTGCCGTGCTCACTGCCATTATGACCATGGTCAGTGAGCGGGCGGCCGCCACATGCTTGCTGACATCTGGGGTGCCCAATCCCCCTGTCGGCAACCCCCCATGTGTTTGTGTGCCGACGGGGGAGCCCACTCCCCATCGGCATCCTCTCCAAATGTTGAATGCCGAGGGGGGTGCCCAATCCCCCTTGTCTCGTGGCCCCCCGCTGTCTTTGCCTGTCGACGGGGGAGCCCACTCCCCATCGGCATCACCCCCAACTGTTGAATGCCGTGGGATGCCTAATCCCCCTCAGCTCGGCATCCCCCCTTTCTTTGTTTGCCGTCGGGGTGCCGTCCCGTCGGCATTAACCCGTGTTGTGCGATGGGGTGCCCAATCCCCGTCGGCTACTGGCACCCCCAAAATTCACATAGGTGGCATGCTGAGCCCACCTCAGCATGCCAAATTTCTGAAAGACTTAAAATCCTTCCCACGATGGTTTCTTTTTTTACCTGCAAAACGAAACCGCCCCTCATAGTCTAGATGCCCCTCCCCACCCGCACCCACCCACTGCGCACCCTGCCTCCTCTCACCCCCCACCCCATACTTACCTCCGTACTCTGGTGCGACGATCTTCCGTGGACTGGGAACATGTCTGCACTTCTTCAAAAGCCGATCGCGAACTGAGGAAATGCGGTAAGCTGTATAATGCAATGAATAGAGTTTTTCAACTTTGCTGCATATCTCAGGCATTTCTTGGAATTTTGGCACCAAATTTTCAACATGGGGTTTTTGGGGCCTCTCCTCATGAATTCTATCACTGCCATGGCATTAATTGGCCTCAAAAGGTGATTTTGCAGTCACTGGGGGCGTGGCTGCTGTTGGGCGAATGCAGGGCACGCATCAGTAGGTGTGTCCCTCATTCCCCAATCAGCCAGCGCACAATTGTGCAGCCACTGTGGGAAATCAGTGTTTGGGCCAGATTATGAAAATGACAGTGATACAGTTCATGAGCAGAGCTCCTAGAATGCCTATGTTGAAAATTTGGAGCTGATATTCCATAAAATGACTGTGTTACGAGCGTGCGTTGGCGGATTGCATGCATGCTTGTACCGTCATGCATTTGTGATAGTTTCACTCTGGATTTTAACCATGCTATTTTTCTACATCTCTTGATGAACAGTACAGCAGTCACTTCACATATCCTGCCCAAAATGTGTTTCTGCACTTACGGCACAGAATAGCGTGGTCGCTGTGCAAAATCACTTCTTGGGACACTTTGAGGAAATGACAGTGACACTGTACATGAGCAGAGGTGCTAAAATGCTTATTTTGAAAATTTGGTGCCGAACGTCCATAAACTGGCAGTGCTGCAATCATGCCTTGAATATTTCCCATGCACCCTTGCAAATCCGCAAATTCCGTATATTTGTATGCCACATTTTCAACACTGGCATTTTATTACACCTCCTTATAAACTGTACAGCTGTCATTTTTCACATCCTGCCCAGCATGTTTTCCCGCACTGCACTAACAAACACCCACAGGGACACCCTAATGCCTCTCACTCTCTGCAGGGTGGGGGTGGGTTGGCATCAGTTCAGTACTTGACTGCCACTCCAATGCTGCATCTCTCTTACTCCTGCACTGCCAATGGCAGCAAGACAACATTCAGCATTGACAAATGCTTGTTGTAATTGTACACATAACATTATTGCTATGTGAAAAAAATTCAGTTTGGTTAGTCAAATAGAAAAATTGTGAAATTCAGTTACTGTAGTGCCTTTTCTCAGCATCTCCCCAGCAACAGTGTGTTCTTATAATCTGTTTTTTTTTCCTTCTTACTGCTTCAGAACCCCCTTGCATGCATTCAGTTGCTCAGTACACAAGGCAAAGTAAATGCTATGAATCAGAAAGACAAAAGAACAATCCGGTTGCTGCAACTTCAATCACAACCCACCCACACCCAGTCAATATAAAAACACTTTTTTTTTTATCAGGAGGAAAATTATCTCAGCAATCAAACAGCACTGTCATGTCTCTGTTGCTTACCAATTGTACTGGTAAATAGATGGAATCCCCTAGACTTGTAGAGAGAGAGAGAGAGAGAGAGACAGAGAGAGAGACAGAAAGAGAGAACTAGCCAGACCAACGTAATCACCAGTTCTAGGTTCCAGTGACTAAAACAGCAGCACTGCAGCAGAGCATGTGGTGTAAGATTGCACACCTGTTTAGCAGAGAAAGCCCCCTCTCCTCATACTCACCCAGCCGCACTACACTGATGTTGCTGCAAATGCAATTAATTTGTGTTGTGTGTTCATACTTCATCATTGAAGGGATAACAACAGTGCCAGGTATGTTTTGCATTGTGTCAATGCGTATTAATTATGGGGTGCATTGAAGTATTTCAAGGTAGGTCTTGGGACAGGGGAGGCATATCACATAGGACATGCACTACAGAAGGTTTGAGTTTTATATATATATTTTTTGGGTGGGTGACAATTTTGGCCACCATTTGCAGTGTGAAAATTCAATGGTCGACTCATTGAAATCTGTCCACCACTCCGCCAAGAGACTGAAATAAGGACCCGAAACAAATGAGAGAAAGATGCACATATAAATTTCGGGTAGCACAAATGCAAAGTGAACAAATAGTAACCCTCCAAAGCCACAGTATGCATCGATTATGTAATATGGGCATGTATCAGTTGCTGTCATTTTGGATGGTTGTGAGTGTTACGGTGGTAGGTAATTGTGGATTGGAGGGGTGCATGCATTGCAAGGAGAAACAACAGATGGCATATCAAGCACAAAAAATAGCCCTGAGGTCCCAACAAACCTGTATTATGCATGACAGACAGAGACAGGACAGGCATACATATGACAGCATCTTAGCTTATCTTTAGCCTAATGCAATTCCATTGATAGAAAATCATGGTCCAAAAACCAGAGCTTGTGAGACGGTGCAGCTAAGCTGTGTGCTCCAAGAAACTTAGTGCTCTGTGCTACTTATTGCCTGCTCTTGGGGCCAGAGTGGCTCCCTACATTCGGAAATGGACTGCAGTACCACCCGGAGAGAGAAGGAAAGTCATAAATCCACAAACACAATATACTGCACTAGATACAACTACTGTGAGCAATTCAGTGGGGGTCAGCTGGCAAACGTTTCAGCCTTAGGTTACTGCATTGAGTTGGAGGTGAAGGATTCATGCTGCACGGTAATAGCACAGAAAAAATAACAGCGCCATCAAGGTGCACAGCGGAACATAAAAGAGGTGTTCAGTTACTACTGACTATTCTGTGTTTCCAACTTGGTTTTTGCTGCTGTACTCTATAAGATCTGGACTGCTGTGGTTACTGCCAGATGTTCTACCTCTGTGGTTCTCATAGCTGTCATAGGGGTCATCTCTGTAGGGGTCTAATTCCCATAGAAGATCTGACAACAGCCCCCTTCTACTCCCAAATAAAAATTCCGGAGAGGAGAAGATGCTACTACTGCCCCCCTCATCCTCTGAATCACTAGACTACATGTCTGCAGGATCACCAACATCAGACATTCCCAGAGGCAAGGTAACAGTGGCCACACAGCTCAACTGCAGAGCAAGACAATATAACTCCCCTGGCCTGACATGACACAGGTAATGAGTGTCAAACATCATGCAGCAAGCACAACATATAAACAAGGATGAACTTCCAGGATTGCATCCACAAAAAAATCATTTTAATTGATTAAAATAGAACTGCATGAGGGAAAAAATACTTGTGGAAGTTTTTAGAAACAGCAGTTTTTCACAATCGGGAGCTGACTACCAAAACATGGTAAATCGCTTTAACAAATTTAGTACATTAACTGATCTACTGTCTTCATGATCCAGTGGATTCCTCATTTATCCAATGATTAACGGTATCTGGGTTAGATACACCCTGGGGCAAATTTTCAAATAATTGCATATGTCAGGAAAATGCATTTAAGCTGTTCTATTGTGTACAGTAGATAAAAAGGATCAAATGGGGCTGCAGCCATAAGTTTGACCTACTGTACACGGAACTCAAAAACAGTTTCTGGCTTTAATGCTCTGCCCTGTCCCCTTCTTCCTTATGCTACTGTCCAGTACTATGCAATGCAGTGCAGTCATATTTCCAATGAGTGAGGTGATGTAGCAAAAGGAATTGAATGGTAAAGCTGAGTCATCGAGACAGGGAGCCTAACACATTTATTTATTTTCCCTTCTGTGTGTGTTTAATTGTTTGGAGTCAGTAATCTCGGGGCTCATAGTTTATAGTGGACTTTGGGGCCAAATAGTCTAAGGCACACCTCGATGTGTGTCACTGGCTGCATGGTGGGAGTGAGAGTGGAATGGAATGAGCATGAATGTCAACAATCCCATATCACACCCCTAACACCTGTCATTCCCTACAGGGTAGGGCATTATGGTCAGAAACCCTAATGTCGTGGGCGTTTGTTTGAATTTTCACTCCAACTTTTCAACATAGGCTTTTTGTGACCCCACCGCATGAACAGTAACACTATCAGTTTGGTAGCTAAAAGGTGATTTTGCACAGTGACTGTGTCATTTGGAGCCACAGGTGCAAAAACACATTTTAAACAGGATGTGAAAAATGACAGCTGCACTGTCTGAAAGGAGGTGTAAAAAATGGTACTGTTGAAACTCTGGAGTGAAAATATAACAAAATTGGTGAAGTCACAAGCGTGCATAGAAACTGCACTATGCACACCCGTAGTGCAATTATTTGGGGAAAGTTTTATACCATTTTTTCAACATTGGCATTTTGGGACCTCCGCTCATCAACAGTGGCACTGTGATCTTCTTAATCTGTGTCGAATTTTGATTTTGTACAGCAACCGCACCCATTATGTGCTACAGGTGTGAAAACATATTTCAGGCTGGATGTGAAAAATGACAACTGTACTGTTCATAAAGCAGTATGCAAAAATGACAATGTTTAAAAATCTGGAGTTAATATACAAAACATTGGCTAAGTTACGAGTGTGCATAGAAACTGCGCAATGCATGCTGGTAACACAGTCATTTTTTTGAATTTGTTCACCAAAGTTGCAACATGGGCTTTTTGGGGCCTCTCCTTATGAACACTGTCACTGATTTTCTTAATCTGTCCCAAAAGTTGATTTCGCACAGTGACCGTGCCATTGTGGCCAGATGTGCTAAAACACATTTTGAGCAGGATGTGAAAAACGACACCTGTACTATTCATAAGAAGTGTGGAAAAATGGCAATGTTGAAAATCTGAAGTGAAAATATTAAACATTTTCAAAGTTACAAGCGTGCGTGGGAACTTCACAATGCACGCTTGTAACACAGTCATTTTTTTGAATTGTTTCACCAAATCTGTAACATAGTCTTTTTGGGATCCCACATAATGAACAGTGACACTGTAATTTCATTTATTGGTCCCAGAAGGTGATTCCATGCAGATAACACAAAATAACCTTTCAGGACTGAATAGTGAGATGACAGTGACTGTGTTCATGAGGTGGGGGTCCCAAGAATCCCATGTTGAAAGTTTTGTGCCAAAAGTCACAAAAATGGCTGAGATATCCACATAAGTTGACCCCTTCCCCTATTTATGCCATTATGCAGCTTACCGGCATTTCTTCAGTTCGTGGTCAGCTTTGAAGAGTGCAGATGTGTTCCATTTCCACCGAAGATCACCTCACTGGGCTCTGGAGGTAAGTATGGGGTGAGAGAGGGTGTGGGGAGGTGGGGTGAGTAGAGGGTTGGTGCGGATTGGGGAAGGGGGCACCAGAGACAATGAGGGACCATTTTCTCATTTACAGGTTAAAAAAAAAATTTCGGGAAGGTTTTTTTTCAGGCTTATCTTAGGCACACTGGGGTGGGCTCCCAGTGTACCACCTGTGTTTGTTTGGACTGGGGGACTGAAACTGATGTAGATTGGGCCCCCTGTTGGCACAGAAAATGTGTCTATGTTGGGGGATGCATGATGCTGAGGGGGATTTGGCACCCCTTCCCTTGGCAGAGAAAATACAGGGGACATTATGGTGATAGAGACTGGGCTCCCCATTGGCAAATGAACTGGAAAGGGTGCATGTCAATAAGGAGATTGGGCACCCCTGACATCAGCTTTTGCAGGACTGTGAGAGGCGGATGGGGACAGCTGCCGCCATGTTTATTGAAACGTAACACCAGGCAAGGCATGCCCTGCAATAACTAGTCACTCCCTCATTGCAGCAATGGAATTGTTTAAAGTTGGTGGCACTCTTCTGAGCTGCTGTCATAGAAAGTGTGCTCATTCACTGATGCCACAGAGACAAGACCCGGAAAGCAGTGGTGGCATTGGCCACAATGCTGCCACACCTCCACAACCTGCTACTCCAGCAAGCTGTCATATGTTTCTTGTGCATGCACACAAGCAAACATAAAAAAACATAAACAAATGGTACAGTTGCATGAAATCATGATCCAAATACTGTGATGAGCATGAATGTTACCTCTTTCATTAAGCTATTATTATTTAATTCCATCTATTTCTCTACATCTATCCAAGTAACTATGATCTCATTTAACAAAAAATATCAGACAATCGCATTTATATTGGATCCCAATGTATTAAGTTTACTCAAAGGTTTGTAAGCACAATATTCTTTCCTCTGACTTGTCACAATTAAAATGACTAAATTTGTTTCTCTCTCTCTTTCTCTCTATCTATCTTTCTATCTATCTATCTATCTATCTATCTATCTATCTATCTATCTATCTATCTACTGTAGAACTATTAATGGTCGCATAAAGTTTATATCGCGCACCTGTGTTTGAATCTGTGATTGCGCAAATGTAATATCGTGCATTGCTACTGGCTGCCACTAAACAGTGTCATTTAATGCCATTTAATGCCATCTACAAATGCAGTACCTTTCCTGTTCTCTAACAGCATTACTTGCTGTTTCTGCTGTATCTGCAAAGATGTCACTCGTGAAATGGCTGAAAATCCCACAAAAACCAGCTAAACAGGATTTTGCTGCACTTCAAGCTACTGATATTGACACCGAGCTACTAAGTGTCACTGCAGGTGTATCTAGATTGATGGCAGAAAATGTTGCACTGGAGGTTGCTTCCACATCTCCTCCTAGTAAAAAAAAGAAGCTTTTTCAGGCAGTCTATTCACTAGAGATGATCCATCCTTTATTTTTCAGAGCAAAGGGAAGTTGACTCACCAAGTTGAAAGCGAAGACAAGGCGAGTATGAGAGCCAGAAAGTTGGTGTCTCGACATCGTCGCTGAGAAAATAAAGAAAACCTGTCAACTGTCGAATAATCCTTCACTGTGTGTTGCATGTAAAACCAAAAAAAAATAAAAAAATTGCACCAGAGAATGTTTCACAGTCTCACTATTTGGCAAAACAGACGATGAAAATACTTTTGCATTCTGTGTTGTGAATGCCAACTGAAGCGAGCGCCATTTCCCTAGAAACAGTACCACGTGGTCGGCTGAAAAATGAAAGGAATGACCGCTGTAAAACTAATATCGCACTTAAAGGGAAAGCGTAATTATAGTGATATTTCTTTCACAGCAATCATTAATAGTTCTACAGTATCTATCTATCTATCTATCTATCTATCTGTCTATCTATCTATCTATCTATCTATCTGTCTGTCTATCTATCTATCTATCTATCTATCTATCTATCTATCTGTCTGTCTATCTATCTATCTATCTATCTATCTATCTATCTATCTGTCTATCTATCTATCTATCTATCTATCTATCTGTCTGTCTGTCTATCTGTCTATCTATCTATCTATCTATCTATCTATCTATCTATCTATCTATCTGTCTATCTATCTATCTATCTATCTATCTATCTGTCTGTCTGTCTGTCTGTCTATCTATCTATCTATCTATCTATCTATCTATCTATCTATCTGTCTGTCTGTCTGTCTGTCTGTCTGTCTGTCTATCTATCTATCTATCTATCTATCTATCTGTCTGTCTATCTATCTATCTATCTATCTATCTATCTATCTATCTATCTATCTGTCTGTCTGTCTATCTATCTATCTATCTATCTGTCTGTCTATCTATCTATCTATCTATCTGTCTGTCTATCTATCTATCTATCTGTCTGTCTATCTATCTATCTATCTATCTATCTATCTATCTATCTATCTGTCTGTCTATCTATCTATCTATCTGTCTGTCTATCTGTCTGTCTACCTACCTATCTGTCTATTTGTTAACCAGGTTGTGACACTGTAACAAAGGCCTTTTTTCATGTCCTACTGGGAGACCACAAACAATTGTAGGGAGGAGCCCGGGATTATGTGGGGGAAGAGCTCCTCCCCCACAGCCTATTTAAATGAGGCATAGGTTCCCCGCTCTGCTTAGAGCAAGTCGCATTCATTGTTGTGCCATCGTGGGTCCCTGGCTGCCTTGTCTTCCCGGTCCCCCCCCACCTCCCCTCCCTTCCCGTCCGTTCACTTCACTATTCTGTTCGTGGTAATTCACTTCTTCCTGCCTGTTGTTTTCTCCCTGCTCCTTGTCTGTGTCGTTTTCTTGTTTCTCCCCGTTGGTTTCATTCCCATGTTGTTCTATTTCATTTGGCTGCTCTGCATTTGCTGTCTCTACCTGCCCTTCTCTGTCTTCTCCTTTTCTAGTGTCTTCCTTCTGGCAGCCTGGTTCCCAGCCTAGTTCGTTGCTGCCTAGCCTCCGGTTGGTTTGGGGTTTCTTACCTTGAAGTAGCATCGCCTGCCTGTTCCAGCGCCTTGCCTGCCTCAGCTACTTTGTCATTTGGATCCATGATTGAAGCCACTGCTGCAGTGCGCACTTCCTCTTCAGCTGTTGCTCGGCTGATGCTTCTTCTGCTACTGCTTGCCAGTTTAGCCGCATGCTTGGCTTCTGAAATGCCTGCTGCGTTTCTGTTGCTCACCTTCCCGTCCAATCCTGCTTCCCCTGTGTAGCCTGCACACTCTTCCGAGTGCTTCTTCAGCTCGTTCTGTTCCTACCATTCCTCTCTGCCTCTCGTTACTGATATGTAGGGCATGGACGTTCGGACACTCATACTGAGAGGCGTTATGGACCTCTGACACTTAGATTGATGGAAGCATCCTTGACCATGGAACTACAAGCTCAGGCCACTGTGGAACTGGTAATGTTTTTTGTCGCATTCTATGTGGGCAGCCCCTATCCACGAGAGATGTAGGACAGACGGAGTGATTTATAGAGCAAAGATATGAAGGTTGTCCCTCCTATGCAGGAACACTTGAGTGGTATGCTCATGCCTCGGCTTTGTTTCTGCAGTCTGGACCCGGCCACTGGCTAGTACTGGGAGGCTCCGTGGATTTGGCTCATACTAAAGACTTTATGGTGTGCCGTTACTAGCTCTGCCTGCTTGACCCGTCCTATTCCATGGGCCACTGCTTCTTTACTTACCAAATTCCTACCTATACTATGTAATGCAGCTGTACCTGCTCCTGCTTCGCTTCCATTACTAGATTGCCTCGCTGCTTCTACGATTTGGTCTTCTGACCTCTGTTCAAATAACATGCATTTATTCCTTCCTGCTCCTTTGGATGCCTTGCCTAGTACATTCCATTATCCGCTTGCCTCCAGCCATCCCTCATGGGCGTGGCTGCACATCCTGGCCTACATGGGACTTACACTCTCTATATGTCTCTTACTATTGCCCTACGAGTTCAGCTGCGTATGCTAGCTGCGGTGGTCTACAGTCCTCTTGATCACTATTAGATGACTTCGTGGGGTCCAGCTGCCCGTCTTGCCTATTGCTATGGCTTGCTTAGTCGTTCAAGGCAAAGGTCCGCTACTTCTACTCCTGCCTCATCGGATTGGAGCATACTGAGCATTCTCCTATTATATGCCACTCTGCTGCCGCATCTGCCAGCCTAGGAGCTCATTCTTTGGATTCCCATTCATCATACATATTTGGACGCTTTGTACTGCTTCCCTGCTCCTATGTTTATGTTATGCAGCATGCTTCCTATTACACCCTGAGCAGGTGGCCTTTCTTGTCTTCCTTGCTCATGTTACCTGCTTCATCCAAGACTTGGTGGTCCTCGTGACTATTCTGCATTTACATTCTACTGTGATCCTCCTGAACTGGCATCAGTCTCCTCTGTTTAAGTCATTGCTGCGACTTCTCCAAGTCATGACATGACCCTCTGCATTATTTACAGTGCAATGTTTCCATTACATTGTTTATGCCTGCTCTGCAACCTGCCTTGCCCCGATAGGCCAGAGGTTAGCCTCCACTTTAGTATACCCATGCCTATGGGGCCAGATGTCAAGTGCTCCTATATTACTTGCATGATTCTACAATCTGCCTTGTCCTTCGAGCTGGGAGCATTGCCTACTGATTGCCTGCTTCTGACCTGCCTTCGCCCATCGAGCTGGGAGGTTTGTCTACTTCTGCTTGTCTGCTCACTCAGTTCGAGCTTGGAGCTTCTCAGCTTTTCGGCATGCCTTCATCCTCGAGCTGGGTGATTCCTTCTACCGCTTGCTTCTCTGACTTGCCTTCGCCCATTGGGCTAGGAGGTTTCCTGCTACTCCTGCTTCTACGACCTGCCTTCGCCCTTCGGGCTGGGAGGTTCCTAATACCACTTGCTTTTTGACCTACCTTAGCCCATTCGGCTACGAGGTTTCCTGCTGGTTCCTGCTTCCACGACCTACCTTCGCCCATCTGGCTGGGCAGCTTACCTACCTATTTGCTTGCTTCTGACCTGCCTTCACCCTTCGGGCTGGGAGGGTCACCTACTTTGTTCTCCTTCAGCCTCACCCTGCTCGGAACCTGGTGATTCCATTCTAATTGTGCATACCTGCTTCTGCCTCATCCCTGAACTCCCTGATGCTTCACCTTTCGGGACATTAGTTGCCATCTCACCTGTGCTCCCCCTACATGCCTGGTGATTCCTACTTCTTTGACTCATTGGACGGTCTTCCCTCTCCACTGCCTTCAGATTGCTTCAGTGCTCATTCAGCGACTTCCGGAGTTGCTGTCTTGGATGTTTTGCCCTGTCACCTTGGCCATGGACTTCCAGCAGCTTCTTTCCAGGACTTGGTTGGCGTCTCCTGTGAACTTTCTCCTGCTTGTGATATACCAGCTTCGGATGTGTGGCACTACTACTTCCTTGATTCCACCTCTTCAGTTCTCTACATCTGGGATTCTTCAGGTCTCGTCTGGTTCTCCTACCTTGAACTTTGTGTACCTTCCATTTTGGACGTTTATTCCTCACGGCCATTTGCCATATATCTGCCTCAGTCTCTTCCATGTGATACCTTCCTTCCCTGATCTGGATACATCGGTCCTCAGCATCATTCCTTCTCTATGACTGCCTACTGCTACGGTCCTACAATTCATGAAGAGGATTCAAGATGCATCTCCTGGAGGATCTATGACACGTTTATTCTATTAACTGCCTCCTGGTGTGGCTGCATTCACATTACCTGGAGCTACTTGCCTTTCGTACCTCTGCAGCTCAGGATTGCTGTGCATCACTGAAAGGCTACCTTCCACACTCGATTTCTACCACCATACATTCCTAAGTCTGGCTGCACTTCCCGTACTGGAATCAGCCACCTCTCTCCTACCTCTCCAGCTCTCAGTTCAGCTGCACCTTCTCAGGGGCTGATTGCCTTGTCTTCTTCCTTCTCATCTGGCTTCATGGGTGTACGCTCCCTGCTTCTACTACCTCTCACTTTGGATTAGCAGTGCATCGGAATTGTTTCTTTTGGGCTCTCCATATCCAACTACGCAGATGCTTCATACCTCATACCAGTGTCTCCAATTATCCTCGACAGTTTGCCATTATTCCAGTTCAGCTCTACAGCCGTTGCCTTTATATCAGTTCCTAAGATTATATTTCACTTATCAGGAATGGATTTATCAATCGGTAGCCTGGCCTCAAGCCTTCTCCCATTCCTCATCTCATACAAGCCCTCTATTATTGGAAGCATGAAAATTGTACTACTTATATTGGCTTGCCTCGTTGTCATCAATGCTTGGATGTAAATATCTTCTGGTCTCCTGTATTGAGTTCGTCAGTCATCAGCTTCATCCATCATCATTCAATTCCATGGATTATGCCCTCTATCAACTGAAGTATGGAAGTCGGTTCTTCAATTTACTCTCCATCATTCCGAATTATACATGGATTCTCGGATTCAGACTTTATTAGAAGGAATTACTTTACTGGACACTTTCATTCAGTTTGTTCTTAAGATCCGTTCATATGAATTGAATTCTATAATTAGAATTCAGATTTAATTCATTAATTATTTTAATTAGGATCTCTCTCCTTTAGTATGCCCAGAAGGACGGGCAGGTCAGTAGCCATGGGTCCTCAGAGGTTTTCCCCCAAGGGTTTTTTTCCTCTCCTGAGTGCTACTGGTCATACTCTCTGGAGTTGGAGGAGGTGATCGCCTATTCTTATCATTAAAATTATGCACTTCTTCTTCAGCATTTAGTTATAGAACAATCGTTGATATTTATTCTTTTTGGGCTCTACAATTCTAATCAAGCTCCTTTCTGCAGGTGGGATACAGAGAAAGGCCAAAACCCTCAAATATTATCAAACGACTCTTTCAAGCATCCAAGTACCTAAGCACAATACATTAGTCAGTAAACATTGTTCTCTATACTGGCCTCTGTATCCATCAATCATATTCATCATTCAACTATACGTTACATAAGCACTGAGCTATGAACCACACATAATTGTAGGGAGGAGCCTGGGATTATGTGGGGGAAGAGCTCCTCCCCCACAGCCTATTTAAATGAGGCATAGTTTCCCTGCTCTGCTTAGAGCAAGTCACATTGACCCAACATCCTCCCCAACACCTCCTCCTTCTGCGGCACTCTTATCCCACCGGGGGGCTCTTCAATTCTAATCAAGCTCCTTTCTGCAGGTGGGATACAGAGAAAGGCCATAACCCTCAAATATTATCAAACGACTCTTTCAAGCATCCAAGTACCTAAGCACAATACATTACTCAGTAAACATTGTTCTCTATACTAGCCTCTGTATCCATCAATCATATTCATCATTCAACTATACGTTACATAAGCACTGAGCTATGAACCACACATAATACATAGTTACAGGATATAAAACAGACATCAAAAGCAACAACAACATAATTAAATAGTACATTTACATACAATATGTTCAATAATATTTGCTTAAAAATAAACTTAAAACATAAAAGTGATGAAGCAAAATGAAGTGGTACTGATATAGTGGTCCAAAATGAAGGTACTGCAATAGAATAAGAACTTGAACCACACTTATTCTTATGTAGAATTACATTTTGTAGCATACTCTTTACAGATCTAAGTTAAGATGGAACTGAACAAACAGATACCAAATCAGATAAAGGAAGAGAGCTGGAGAAAAAAAAATAGATTTAAAAAATCAAACAGTCAAAAAATACTCAATTCTATATCTTGGTGATGACAACCTAATGGAAATAAAGATTATAAATAGAAATTCAGCGAATTTAAATTTCACTGATGAAGTGCCGGCAAAGTGGCTTCGCATTGTCACTCTGCTATTGGATTGGCCAATACAAAAGACTCACTTCACCTTGTTATTATTACTTCGTATTGTCATTCCACCTTAACGCGAAGTAAGCATAAGTGACAACAATATTGACAGCCCTCACACACAAAGCCACCAGAATTAATGTGCATCCCCAAAATGCTACTCTCTTGTGTCCAGAAAATTCCCCAGTGCTGACGAAAAGCAATGAGAGTGTAACAACAAATGCAAAGTCTCCCAGAATTAATGGTGCACTCAGTCATGCATGCAGTGGTTACACACAGTCACCAGAATTAATGTGCATCCCCAATACTGTCTTGTGTCCAGTAAATTCCCTAGTGCTGACAAAGTGAAATGTGAAGGTAACAAAAAATGCAAAGCCTCCCAGAGTTCATGGTGCACTCAAGCATGTGCACAATGGTCACACACAGTCACCAGAATTAATGTGCATCCCCAAAATGCTATTGTCTTGTGTCCAGGAAAGTCCCCAGTGCTGATGAAGTGAAATGAGAGTGTAGCAAGAAATGCAAAGTCTCCAACAATTAATGGCACACTCAGTCATGCACACAGTGGTCACACACAGTCACCAGAATTAATTTGCATCCCCAAAATGCTACTATCACGTGTCTAGAAAATGCCCAAGTGCTGATGAAGTGAAATGAGAGAGTAACAACAAATACAAAGTCTCCCAGAATTAATGGTGCACTCTGTCATGCATGCAGTGGTCACGCACAGTCACCAGAATTAATGTGCTTCCCCAAAATGCTACTGTCTTGTGTCCAGATAATTGCCCAGTGCTGATGAAGTGAATTGAGAGCATAACAAGAAATGCAAAGTCTCCCAGAATTAATGGTGTACTGAAAACGCACAGACAGATTAAGATTGTGTGGCGCACTCAAGAGATGCAGACGCGAAGGCACAACAACACATAACCAGTTCTTACGAGTCATAAGTCAAAATCTGGAAAAGAATACTTTTTGGCGGTTGGAGGGGGGTAGTGCATAGCAGTAATAGTCCACTACCAGTAAAGATACCACAAAGCAGTATAAAAAATTCATGCAAGCACAGTGGATAGCAGGGTCACACTGCTGCAGTTACTCTGTGGCACAATAAAAGGTGTCTGATTTAATGGCATGCATCGTACACACACTCACACTACAAGTAATGCGTAGCAAACTGAAAACCTTTAGTAATATAACTAAATGTTTTGAACAAACTGAAATTATACACTGCTGCACCACAACAATCAGCAAAAAAGTCAAGAATTACTGAAAATATTACTGTGTGTACATTAACACAGTTATACAAGAAAAATATAACCAAAACAGAAAGACTGCCTTTTTCTCCCAGTTAATCTACCTACACCACAGATACGTGCCTCCCCAAAGCACACTTCACAGTACACAGACTGACTGTTCTAAATTAACATTCAAAATCCACACACAAACAATAAACACTTGATGATATGAGCACAGGAGGGTTTCATACTATCGATGTACTAAATTTTGAGGCAAAAAAATGGCTCATAAAGGCTTTTTTAACAGCTTTTAGAAGGTTTGAATCATAAAGATCTGTGGGGAAACTGTTGCCATCTTCCACTACACACACACACACTACACAGAACTGAGGTTGTGCAAAACAGTCTAGAACCTGTGTGACCTGCAGTCCCATGAAGCACTGCAAATTTGCCTTGGAACTCAATAACAAGGTGAAGAGATGCGAAATACATTGATTTCAATGTACTTTGCCTTAAAATTGGTGGAGAAGTGGTTTGGGGAGGGTGGAATAATACAAAGTCATTGGTTTCAATGGACTTTGCATTCCTCAACGTGACACAAAGTACTTTGCTTTGTATTGCAGAGTACTTCGCGGATTCCACATTACTCTGTGAATCACTTTACAGAGCCAATTTCAGCCACTTCGCCCCACTAATTGCAATGCTGAGTTTAAATAGGGACAGACAAAGCAAAATGACAAACATTATTGTTCATAAAAGACAAAATATTAAATGCCTTACAACCCAGACTATAGTAAAGATTGAATAAGTAGTCAAAATGTGGAAGGAAGGAGCCCTCTGCAATGGATTTTCTAGTTTCTGGAGAAAAATAACCTTTGAATTTATAAAGAAGACCTAGTTTCTGATTGAATGTATTACTAATGGATATGACCTTAAAAGGAAAAGCTAACCCGGGGTCAAGCAGAACCTCTAAATATTTGAACTGTTGTACTTACATTCAATTACAGCACCCTCATGATCTTGTAATGATAAACTGGGGTTCTCTTTTCCAGTGGGATGTGCCAAATAACATTGTCTTTTTTTTTAGAATTCAAAACCATTGAACAATTTGAAAATCAAATACTAACATCCCTAAAATCATGTTCAAGGGTGAGAGACAACTCAGGCAGTGAATTAGCCTGAGAAAAGAGAATTAAACTGTCAGCATACCTCACTGTTACAATACCTTGCTGCCAGACCTCTCAAATTCAACATTCTTACCTTGTCAGAGCCTCCACCTAGTTCAAATTGCTACCTACAGAAATCTCCAACATTGCCACGATTGCTGATTTTAAGTGTAAACTATGTCAACACCTCATGGCTAGTGCCTTCTGTGATTGCTTCTTATAATCCTCTCCAGGCATACTACCCTCAAGCACCCCTCCTCACGATCTCAACTCCTCCTCCTCCTCCTCTCCTACCCCCCCCCATTACTGGGTATAGGATGAATCTGTCTCCTCTTCCTTTTCATCCCCCCATTCCTCCTCCCTTGCTATTTCCCCATCTACCACATACCCAATGCAATGTCCTCCCTATTTCTCCCCTCTTCCCTCTCTCTCTGTCTCTCTCCCACAATACCCACTCACCACCACTCTTTTTTCTCTTTTCACACTAACCCACTCCTAACAAAGCTACACTGAGCCACCTATGACTTGTACTGTATAATTAACTCGCAATACAAATCCTTGACAATGCCTTTGGCTGCTATTATTGTAACCTTACATGTCTTTTTTTTTGTAAGTTCCATTGTAATGATCAGGTTATGTTTTGTACCTTATTGTCCTTATTGCCTCGATGTGGAACCGTTGTAAAAGAGCCCTTGGCTCAAAGGTGTCATCCGAAACACAAATAAATAAATACAAAACTAAAATAAAATAAAGCATATAGTATTGAGTCACAAGTTTTGCACAGCAGAGGCAGTTGACTGACAATAATGAAAACTATAAGGGGCCCAAAATAGACACCTTATATGCCCTACACCTTATAGAAGAAACCAGAGACTCTGCAGATCCAAAATTAACATACTGTAAATGATTTACCAGATAATCCCTAACTCAGGCAATAGCATCATTGGAGAAGCTAATAGCACCCACCTGGACCATGCTAAATCATGTTCAGAAAATCAAATGCCTTGGTCAGGTCCACAAACACTGCCCCAGTCTTGCAGCCATTTTCAAAGCCTGTCAGGTGTCTGAATCTGACCAAGGCAGTACCTGTTCCATAATTGCTGCCTTAGCCATGCTGTTAGGGACAAATCACATTATAGGTATCCAAATGGACAATAATTTGATTAGCTTCAATTTTTTCCAACATTTTACATATAGGGTTCAACATGGAATGTGGCCTAAAGTCCTCCAAAGATACAGCACAAGATTTCTTAAGAACTGCTAATACTCTTTCACATTTCCAATCAGAAGGAACTTGACAAGACATTAAGGACAAATTAAAAATGTAACAAAGTTGATCAACAGTACATGGGATAATTAATTTAAGAAACCTTCCATCCAGCCCACCCCCACAATGAGTACATTTATTAGGCAAAGTTCACAGAGTCGAAAAGCATCATTACAAATATCAACAAAAGGCATCCTTTGCAGAGTATTCTTACAACTTGATAAATCAGTAAATTTAGCATTAATAATTGCAGATACAGTATATTTTGTAACGAACAAAAAAATAGCAGGACATTTGCATGAAATTCTGATCTGAGTACAGTAATACAAAGAACTAATATTTCACAGTGCACCACTGTCATTTCCTGCCATTGTCTAATACTTACAATACAAGTGGCAAAAGCAAACAGCATTAGAGTTTGGGGTGTCCAGATTCTTTGGAGAATCAGTGGTGGTGTGTTTCATTGTTTGGTCAACTTAAATGCTCTCCTTCCTCCCAGCTAGTAGCATCCTGTCTGAAGCATAAGGTACAACTCCAAACCAGTGCCTCAAAATGATACAGACTTCAAAGGTAGAGAAGTATGTCTCAATACATGTTGCCAACAAAATCTAGTAAGTCTGATGTTGTTTTCTCAGGGTGGGCATAAGGGTCAACAACGTGAAAGAAGACCCTCCACCCACTTATTCTCCAAGACTCCAGAGACCCAAAACCCTATATTTTTTTTTTTGCTGTTTGGCTGTGGGGTGGGGGGTGGGGGAAAGGCATTAGTGCTGGAAACCAAAGAAAAAGACAAAGGCAGTAAGGACAGTTATGGGGCAAAAGAAATAAGGCCATCAAAAAATGGAGGGTAATGAGTACCAATGCCCCTAGCCTAGGTAAAAAGCTCCCTGAAATGGTGACCTTGATGGAAGAGGGGATGCCTGGATATCGTGGCAGTCACAGAAATATGGCATACAGGGAACCATGACTGGGATATCAACATACCAGGGTACACAATCTACAGGAGGGACAGGGAGGGTAGAAGAAGAGGAGAAGTAGCTCTCTATGTAAGTGAAGGGATCAAAGCAAAAGAACTAAAGGGAAAACAGGGAGGAGAGGAGGCACTGTGGGTCACCCTGGAGATTGGAAATGGCACGACAATCCACATAGGGGTTGTATACAAACCCCCATCTCAGGGAGGAAATAGACAAGGACATGATAGAAGGCATCCTTAGGATGGCAGAGAAAGGGGAGATATTGCTGATGGTGGACCTGAATATGCCAGATGTTAACTGGAGCACCCTTGCTGCAGCCAGATCCAAGAGCAGGGCAATTCTCGATGCCTTTCAGGGGGCATGCCTCAGACAGCTACTTTTGGAACGCACTAGGGAGTGATAAATCTTAGACCTGGTACTCTCAAATGGGGACAGAGAGAGGATCTCAGATCTAGAAGTTGGTAGCTAACTGGGAACAAGCGACCACCAAACAGTGTGGTTCACGATAAACTTAGCTGTAGAGTCAAGCTATACAAAAGTGAAGGTACTGGACTTCAGGAGGGCTGATTTTGACAAAATGGGAGAGTGCCTCAGAAAACCACTAGCAAAAAGTCAAAAAGGTGGGGTGGAGCAACAATGAGGAAACATTAAAACTGCCATCAGATAGGCAACAAGCCTTTGACTGAAGCAAATAAACAAATCAAAATGAAGGAAAAAAACACTATGGTTCTCAGAGAAGTGGCGGGGAAGGTTAGGGAGAAAAAGATAGCATTCTGGAAGTATAAGAAACATAAAAACATAGAATTTGATGGCAGATAAGGACCACTTGGCCCACCCAGTCTGCACATTTCCCTACCTAATGGATAAGCTGCAGATCCTAGTTAACCAGCAGCCTACTTTTTCCTACCCCCCCCCAGAATTGCCTTATAACTGTCCCATGCATGCTTGAATTCCACCACTGTTTTTGACTCCACAACCTCCTGAAGTCCGTTCCATGCATCCAAAACCCTCTGTGAAAAATACTTCTCACATTACCTCTGAGATGCCCCCATCTTCAGATTGTGCCCCTTGTTCTTGCAACACTTTTCTGAAAGATGCTACCTCTTGACTTTGTTGATTCCCTGAGGTCCTTGAAAGTTTTCATCATGTCCCCCTCTCCTCCTTTCTCGAGGCTATACACATTAAGCTCCTTAAGTCTCTCTTCATATGTCTTTTGGTGCAGACCCTGCACCATTTTAGTTGCCCTCCCTCTGGACAGCTTCCTTCCTGTCTATGTCTTTGCGGAGATTGGGTCTCCAGAACTGCATGCAGTACTCCAGATGGGGTCTCACCAGCTGTCTGTATAGAGGGATAACAACTTCCTGTTTTCTACTGGTGATGCCTCTCCCTATGCATCCCAGTATCCCCCCAGCCCTCCTTACTGCCCTCTCACATTGCTTGCCCACCTTTAGGTCATCTGATATGGCTACCTCCAGGTCCCTTTCCATTTTTGTTGTTGTTAGTATCTCACCCCCCATTGTGTACTCTTCCCCTTGGTTTTTGTTTCCCAGGTGCATTACCTTGCACTTCTTAGCACTGAATCTAAGCTGCCATACATTTGACCGTTCCTCTAACCTTGCCAAGTCCCTTCACATCCTTTCCACCCCACCATGTGCATCAACTCTGTTGCAGATTTTTGTGTCATCTGCAAAGAGACATACTTTTCCTTCCAGGCCCTCTGCAATGTCGCTTATAAAGACATTGAAGAGGACCGGTCCTAATACTGAACCCTGCAGTACCCCACTAGTAAACCCCCTTTCTTCAGAGTGGACTCCATTTACTATTACCCTCTGTGCCCTGTTCTCTAGCCAATTCTTTACCCAGGCTATCACCTTGGGACCCACTCCAAGGCTGGCTAACTTGTATATTAATCTTTTGTGTGGGACTGTGTCAAATGTCTTACTAAAGTCTAGGTAGGCCATGTCCACAGCCCCTCCCTGATCTACTACTTTGGTCACCCAGTCAAAGAAATCTATTAGATTCATCTTGCATGACCTTCCCACTATGAATCCATGCTGCCTTGGGTCCTGTGCCCCTCTGGCCTCTAAGTACTCGACAATTCTTTCCTTCAGAAATGATTCCATCATTTTCCCTATCACTGAGGTTAAACTAACAGGTCTGCCCTGCTCCCACTTTTGTGAAGTGGAATCACATCTGACCTCCTACAGTCCTCAGGTGCCACCCCATCCTCCCATGATTTGTTAAAGAGTGTAGTCAGTGATGTCACTAGTTCTACCCTTAGTTCTTTTAGAATTCTGGGATGAATCCCATCAGGCCCCATTGCTTTTTTCACCTTCAGTTTTAAGAGTTCTTTCAGAACCCTTTCTTCTGTAAATGGGCTAGTATCAACTTCCATATCCAGAGTGTTTCTATTGTTTGGTTTAGGCACATCCCCCTCTTCATTTGTAAATACTGAGCAAAAATATCTGTTTAGTATCTCTGCCTTTTCACTGTCACCCTCTGCCCACCCCCTTCCCTTTATTAAGCCTCACTATCCCTCCCTTGGTCTTCATACGCTCCCTGATGTACATATAAAAGGTTTTATCCCCCTTCTTAACTGAGTTGGCTATCTTTTCCTCGGTTTGGGCCTTTGCTGTTCTGATTGCCTTCCCAGCTTCCTTTTGCTTTAACTGACACAATTCTCTGTCCTGCTCCTTCTGTGATTCCTGGTACTTCCTGAATGCTTTCTTTTTCTCTTGAACCTTCACTGCCACCTCCTTTGAGAACCATAGTGGTTTCTTACATCCTTTTGTTTTGTTTATTTGCTTCACACAAAGGCTTGTTACCTCTGTGTTGGCAGTTTTTATTATTCCCCATTGTTCTTCCACCTCTTCTTCCTGCCCATTTGCTAGAGCATTCCTTAGGCACTCTCCCATTTTGGCAAAGTCAGCCCTCCTATAGTCCGGTACTTTTGTCTTTGTATGGCTTGACTCTACAGCTGTGTTTATTGTGAACCATACTGTTCGATGGTCGCTAGTTCCCAGATGGCTACCCACCTCTACATCTGTGATCCTCTCTCCATCTCCATTTGAGAGAACCAGGTCTAAGATTGCTCCCTCTCGAGGGGGTTCAAATACTAGTTGTCTAAGGCATGTCCCCTGTAGGGCATCTAGAATAACCCCATTCTTAGAAGTGGCTGCTGCAACTGCACTCCAGTTAACATCTGGCATATTCAGATCACCCATCAGCAATATCTTCCCTTTTTCTGCCATTCTAAGTATACTTTCTATAATTTCCTTGTCCATTTCCTCCCCCTGAGAGGGGCTCTGTATACAACCCCTGTGCGGATTGTGGTGCCATTGCCTGTCTCCAAGTTAACCCACAGTGCTTCTTCTCCTCCCTGTTTACCCTTTTATTCTGTTGCTTTGATTCCTTCCTTTATGTAAAGAGCTACTCCTCCTCCTCTTTTACCCTCCCTGTCCCTCCTGTAGATAGTGTATCCTGGTATGTTTATGTCCCAGTCATGGTTCTGTGTGTACCATGTTTCTGTGACTGCCACGATATCCTAATGTTCCTCCTCCTCCATCAAGGTCACTAATTCAGGAAGCTTTTTACCCAGACTACAGGCATTGGTACTCATTGCTGTCCATTTTTTGATGGCTTTACCTTTTGTAGCAGCATCCCCCACTGTCCTTTCTACCTTGGTCTTTTTCTCATTTAGTACCCTCTTTTGTAGGGGGAGGCTGGGAATTTCCTGCTGCTTATCAGTGCCTCCCCCCTTGACTAGTTTAAAAGCTTGCCAATGAAGCATTTAAACCAATTGCCTAACAGACTTGTTCCTTTCCTGGACAGATGCAGGAAATACTGAAGGAGCAGGACAGAGAACTGTACCAGTTAAAGCAGAAGGAAGCATGGAAGGCAGTCAGAATAGCAAAGGCCCAAACCAAGGAAAAGATAGCCAACTCAGTCAAGAAAGGGGGATAAAATCTTTTATAGTTATATTAGGGAGCAAAGAAAGACTAATACAGGGATACTGAGGCTGAATAAAGAGGAAGGTGTTTGGGCAAAAAGCAACAGTGAAAAAGCAGGGATACTGAATTAATACTTCTGCTCAGTATTCCCAATGGAAGAGCAGGGGGAGATACCTAATCCAGTCAATAGAAGCACTCTGGATGGGGGGGGGTGATTTTAGTCCTTTCACAGAAGAAAGGGTTCTGAAAGAACTCCTAAAACTGAACATGGATAAAGCAATGGGGCCTGATGGGGTTCACCCCATAAATCTAAAAGAACTAAGGGAAGAACTAGTAACACCACTGACTAACTTTTTTAATAAGTCTTGGGAGGATGGTGTGGTACCTGAGGACTGGAAGAGGGTAGATGTGATTCCCCTTCACAAAAGTGGGAGCAAGACAGAGGCAGAAAACTACAGACCTGTTAGTTTGACCTCAGTGGTAGGGGAAAAGATGGAATCACTTCTGACGGAAAGAATTGTTGAGTACCTAGAGATCAGACATGCACAGGACCCAAGGCAGCATGGATTCAGAGCAGGAAGGTCATGTCTGAAAAATCTAACTGAATTCTTTGACTGGGTGGCCAAAGTAGTAGACCAGGGAGGGGTTCTTGACATGGCCTACCAAGATTTTAGCAAGGCATTTGATACAGTCTGGCACAAAAGATTAATAAACAAATTAGCCAGCCTGGGAGTGAGTCCCAGGGTGGTAGCCTGGGTAAAACACTGACTGGATAACAGGACACAGAGGGTAATAGTAAATGGAGTCCACAGTGAAGAAAGGGGGCTTACTAGGTGGGTTCTGCAGAGTTCAGTACTGGGGCCGTTCCTTTTTATTGTCTTTATAAGTGACATTGCAGAGGGACTGGAAGGAAACTTATGTCTCTTTGCAGATGACACAAAGATCTGCAACAGGGTTGATATGCAAGGAGGGGTGGAAAGGATGAAAAGGAATTTGGCAAGGTTGGAGGAAAGGTCAGATGTATGGCAGCTTAGATTCAATGCAAAGAAGTGCAAAGTAATGCACATGGGAAACAAAAACCCAAGGGAAGAGTACACAATGAGGGGTGACATACCGACAACAACAAAAATCAAAACGGACTGGGGGGTAGTCATATCAGATGACCTAAAGTGGGCAGCAATCTGAGAGGACAGTAAGCAGGGCTCGGGGAATACTGGGATGCATAGGGAGAGGCATCACCAGTAAAAAACAGGAAGTTGTTGTCCTTCTGGACAGACAGTTAGTAAGACCACATCTGGAGTACTGTGTACAGTTCTGGAGATCCCATTTCCGCAAAGACATAGACAAGGTGGAGGCTGTCCAGAGGAGGGCAACCAAAAGGGTGTAGGGTCTGCACCAGAAGACATGAAGAAAAACTGAAAGGAGATTAAGATGTATAGCCTTGAGGAAAGGAGGGAGAGGGGGGACATGATAGAAACTTTCAAATACCTCAAGGGAATCAACAAAGTCTAAGAGGGTAGCTTCTTTCAGAAAAAAAGATGTGCAAGAACAAGAAGGCACAATTTGAAGATAAAGGGGGACGACTCAGAGGTAATGTGAGGAAGTATTTCTTCACAGAGAGGGTTGTAGATGCATGGAACAGCCTTCCTGAGGAGGTCATAGAGTCAAAAACAGTGGTGTAATTCAAGAATGCATGGGACAGACATAAGGCAATTCTAGTGAGGGATAGGAGGAAGTAGGCTGTTGGTTAACTAGGATCTGCAGCTTATCTGTTAGGTAGGGAACTGGGCAGACTAGGTGGGAAAAGTGGTCCTTATCTACCATCAGATTCTATGGTTCTATGTTTCTATGTTTGATGGCACATTTCCCTACTTTTGTAGCATTACGTCAAACCCTAACTGGTCCATTAACAAAGTTTTTTTCTAAGAATTTACAGTACCTTCTTTTTAAGATAGTCGAAACATATTCACATTCATGCAGGTCCCGGATGCAGGTGCAGAGGAAGACTCCAGAAAGACTCTGTCAGCCTGCAGCAGTCCCCTTGTGGGCCCTGCACTTCTGTTAAGTGACAGATGCCAAGGATTCATGGGGCTGTCTGGTGGGCTGCAGAAGCACAGAACCCTCTGATCCATGTGCTTCCATGTGTATTCAGATACAGATACAGAACAAAGAGTCATTCTGTCAGGACCTCTGACACCCACAGGTGCATGCATGCAGGACCCTATGCCAAGCTGAAAGTAATGTTTACTATATGGTACCTGTGCTCATACCGGCTACTATGATGCTTTCATTCCCTGACTGGGGGGTGTTGAATAACAGTGCCAACCCCTCACCATCACCATCTCCAGCTGGGTCACTGAGCATGCTCCCAAACTGAGGTCACCAGCATGGGATCACAGATCACACCCACTGGGGTCATGACTTGCAGTAAACACAAATTTTCTTAACATATTTTATATCTATCTATCTATCTATCTATCTATCTATCTATCTATCTATCTATCTATCTATCTATCTATCTATCTATCTATATTATGGTAGAGGAGCCATTTCTATGTTAAACCCCAAAACTTTACACCTTAATAACTTTGCAACTGTTTAATGGATTTTGCTGAAATTTGGAATACATGATCGAGAATGATAGGGCTTGGCATCTGCCAAGTTTCGCACTGGTTGGATACACGGCTGCAGAGTTATTAGGCTTGATTTGTGCGCACGTCTACGCTTTTTCTGGAATTCTACGGTCGCGCGTACAGGTCGCACGGTTTACACGACCGGCCTGAAATCTTCAGGGAACTTGTGGCCAGGGTCCCCGATGTGCCTTTCAAAGATTTGGTGAAAAAATATTAAACAGTTCAAAAGTTATTTCAAAAAACAATTTCCCATTATAAGTCAATGGGAAAAGTAAAAAAGTTCAACACTTTCGCAAATGCATTTTTACTTTCGCAAATGGGCCCGTTACTTTCGCAAATTGGCCATTTTGTTT
The DNA here is from genome assembly GCA_016271365.2 of Neoceratodus forsteri. Lineage (NCBI taxonomy): Eukaryota > Metazoa > Chordata > Ceratodontiformes > Ceratodontidae > Neoceratodus > Neoceratodus forsteri. The sequence continues at coordinate 57,978,049 of CM057449.1, read as the reverse complement.
TCAGTTGGTGATTAGAAAATTGCTTGGCATTTAAATTTGGGACCCTCTAACAACCTAATTCTTTTTGTATTCACCTAGTCGGACCCTGAGGATTCTAGCCATGTCTTTATTTTGGGGTAAAACACCCCAGAAATATGTTTTTCAGATTTCTGGAAAAAGTACTTTCACAAAGTACTTTTGTGCTCATGAAAGTGTCGCAAATGTTTGTGAAAGCTTTCGCAAATTGCGACAGTAATTTTCTAGTCTGTGGGAAAATGAGAGCAATTCTTTGGCACTGCACTGCAAAAGAACGGTTTGGAGTTTTGGGCTGAAATTTGGAAGGAACACAGCCGACATCGCACAGATGTGCCTTTCAGTGTTGTATTGAAAAATTATTACATGGCAGCAAAATTACAGCACTCCAAAGCTGACATTTTTTCCCGTAGGATAACATTACGGCACTCGATGCATTACAGGAATCCTTTGGCACCCTACTGCAAAATAACGGTTTGATCTTTTTTCCTGAAATTTGGAGGGAAGACAGTCAACAGCCCACAGATGTGCCTTTCAATGGTTTGGTGAAAAAAATATTACAGGGAGGCAAAGTTATGGTGCTCCAAACTTCTCTTTTTTTCCCTTAGGATAACATTACGGCGTTCGCCGCGCCTTTCAGGGCCCGTATCTCGGAAACGGTGCGAGATACGGACTTTTTGTCAGAAAAATTAACCAGGACAGTCATAAATCATACGATTTTTAAATTTTTTTTCTACGTCGTACGGTTCCTGAGATATAACCTATTTAGTATTCCAAGTCCTCATTTTCTGCTCCGATACCCATTATTATGCATACATTCTTTCTACTCACTGTCTTTCTCTATTCAGCTTTTGGGGAAAACCAGCCTGTGCGCTTACATTACTGTTATTATTTCCCTTTCCCCTTGCAGTTTCATGCCCGTTTCACTTACCGTTGACGTCTATGCCACCACGTGCGTCATCCTTTGCGTTTTCATTTGCACTTGCGGTTTCTGTTATTTTTTGCCATTTGTGTCTACCGTACTGTTTCTCTTTCTGTTTCACTTTGCGTCACCATGCCCATTGACATTTCCATTTGCAGGCACCATGTTACTATGTGACAAGACATCACGTGACACACTGTTCCCGTCTACGCCACCGTGTTCGTTACCCTTTCTGTTCTCATTCGCGCTTGCGTTACCATGTGCGCCACTGTTAGTGCTTCTGTTTGCGCTGCTGTTCCTGTTACTATGCCACAAGACATCATGTGGTGGGCCCCGCGCTCCCGCCACCGCATTACATTCACTATTTCTCATTATCATTCTCAAAAAGAAGGGAAATTAGAGGCAAAAAACTCCATTTAATGCATTAGTTAGGGTTGTTCCACAGCGACAAAAGTGAGGAAATTCGCTGTTAGGGTTGAAAACCCTAACTCTGAATTCACCCCCCCACAGCACCACACACACACAGACACACACACTCACACATGCAAGTATGGGGGAGGACCAAGTCAACACACCCAATGACAGACATCCAGCAGCAGGTGACAGAAATAACAAACAATTGTCTAAATGTACTACGAGACATCCCCACCCACCTGACCAGGTACTGCATGCTCAGTGGAGATCAACAACAAAACTGAGGCCATGTACACCAAACGTACACATCCCTGACTGCAGCTGCACACAACGTACCACACTTAGTAGTTGCATGGCCTTACCTACCGATGCCCCACACCACACCACAACTGGTACTGTCCCGTTAGTCAATATAAATGCTGAAGGTGCATGATGACAGTTGTAGAAAGGTTTTAACATATATACATTAATTAAGAGAGTACATAAATTAACTACAAGACACTTGCATGCTCAAGATAAAAGTAGTGTTACATTTAGTATGTGATTTACATAGTAGTACATTTACTGCAACGGTTTACTCAAGATAGAGAGGCTGATGTAAACGTATGGAAAAGCATTGCCTGTTCAACGCTGTGAAATTCGTACTGCCAGTATCAGATGCATTCTTACTGATGAAGGTGTACTGCTGATGTACATACATAGACCTTCAGTGTGTTTCAATACTAAAGGTGCAGTAAGTATTCTTTGTAAGAAACAGTGTAATTGCATGGATCAGGCCAAGCAACTTCTAAATATCATAGCACTACTGAGCCAACAATGACGCACCTGTATCGGAGATGTATATAGATAGATTTTCTTGTAGGCACTTACTGAGTATGTTGTACCTGATAAAGACAATCTCATTGCATCTGTGACGACTAACTTATTCAAATAATAATACATTTACTATTGTTGCAATGAGTAATCTATGCCACTTATGGACACAGTGTAATTTTTTTTAACAGTTGTTTCATACTCAGGCTGTATGCCTAGTGTTTGGGTTTGCCACACTTCTGTCACTGATGCTATCAAAGTGATAACTATGTTAATTGTGGTACAACAGGAATCAAGTAGGTATGGTGTAGATATAAACATAATGTCTTTTAGTATTGATTTAACTCACAATGGGGTAAGTGTACTAGGACAGCAGGGGTTATTCTCTATCACTGACTCTGTCAGTTATAATCACACTAAGGTTTCGATGGCTGTAATGATCAAGTGACACTGTTCATCTTCATGAGTTCATATTCACAGCCATTCTCCAGTAACTAGACAGTGTATGGTGTAACTGGGTGGGACACTATGTTGCAAAGCTGCTGCAGTGCCTAGCAGACGGAAAGTATCTACTCATAAAGACAATTAAGCAATAAGGCATGACCAACAGTTATGTTAAATGGTCTGTTAATCACCCTGTAGGGGTTTAATGTTGAATGAGGCATAGCCGAGCGCCACATGTCGCTAGACAGTGATAAACTGACCATTAACATAATACCTGGGACTGGCTTAATGCTATCATAATAAAACTGTTTTTTAGACAACATTAAACCATGTTCATCATATGGTTAGGTTCTACATGTATGTTAATAAAAACTAAACATAAGGCTGTTACAATGTTTACAGTCAATTAGAAAGCTGCATTTCTCAAACCCTTGTTATAATCAGAGATATTATACCTGTACAACTCCTTGGTTTTGCTGAACTCTATTGCTCAGGTGGCCCACCACATGTGGTGTGGTCTGGTGCGGGGCATCGGTAGGTAAGGCCATGCAACTACTAAGTGTGGTACGTTGTGTGCAGCTGCAATCAGGGATGTGTACGTTTGGTGTACATGGCCTCAGTTTTGCTGTTGATCTCCACTGAGCATGCAGTACCTGGTCAGGTGGGTGGGGATGTCTCGTAGTACATTTAGACAATTGTTTGTTATTTCTGTCACCTGCTGCTGGATGTCTGTCATTGGTTGTGTTGACTTGGTCCTCACCCATACTTGCATATGTGTGTGTCTGTGTGTGTGTATGGTGCTGGGGGGGGGTGAATTTGGAGTTAGGGTTTTCAACCCTAACAGCTAATTTCCTCACTTTTGTCACTGTGGAACAACCCTAACTAATGCATTAAATGGAGTTTTTTGCCTAATATATATATCACCCTTGTTTTTGTTTTTTACTATATATATATATATATATATATATAAAAAAGAATTAAAAAGAATACTGAGGTTACCTTGGGGATTAGTTTGCTGGGAAGAAGTCAAAGAAAATACAAAATCACACATGCCCACACAATGTGCAAAGCATCATGGCCGTATATGCAAATCGCCACAGAATGTTATGCTGGTTCAACTTTAAGCAGAATTGCATGGTGCCGAAAATGAAAAGTATCATGGAGCTGCATATGCAGTTCTACCACAGAATGTTATGCTGGTTCAACTTTACAGAATGGGGTGTCAAACAGACGAGGCATACTGATGAGTCCTGTAGGACGAAACACGTGTTCATGCCATATCTGTTAGCACCCTTTGCAAACTGTGTGAGAGGCTTTCGGCAGCATGCAATTCTGCTTAAAGTTGAACCAGCATAACATTCTGTGGTGATTTGCATATGCAGCCCATGATGCTTTGCATTGTGTGGGCATGTGTGATTTTGTATTTTCTTGAAACTTGGCTTCCCAGCCAAATGCCCTTTGGGGTAATCCTTGCCTCAGTGTTCGTGCACAGAGGTTCTTTGTCTTTTAAATAGTTTTTTATTTTAATGGGTTCACCACAACATAACCCAGACGGACCGTCTTAGGGTACCTGGTTCATTCCACTGGGGTGTCAAACAGACAAGGCATACTGATGAGTCCTGGTAGGACGAAACATGTGTCTATGTCACTTGTTAGCACCCTTTGCAAACTGTGTGAGAAGCCTTTCAACACCATGCAATTCTGCTTAAAGTTGAACCAGCATAACATTCTGTGGTGATTTGCATATGCAGCCCATGATGCTTTTCATTGTGTGAGCATGTGTGATTATATATATATATATATATATATATATATTGTGTAGCACTGTAGTGCTACCATAGTTAGGGTTGCGGAGCCATTTACATGTTAAACCCAAAATTTTGCACCTTAATTACTTTGCAACTGTTTGACGGATTTGCCTGAAATTTGGAATACATGATCAAGACCCATATGCCTTGGGATCTGCCAAGTTTTGTGACAGTCACGTATACAGCTGCGTAGTTATTATGCTTGATCTGTGCGTGCGATCACGCTTTTTCTGGAATTCTACGGTCATGCCGACATGTCGCACGGTTTGTGCGACCAGCCCAAAATCTTCAGGGAACGTGCGGCCGGGGTTCTCGATGTGCCTTTTGAAGATTTCGTGAAAAAATATTCAACGGTTCAAAAGTTATTCAAAAAACAATTTCCCATTATAGGTCAATGGGAAAAGTTAAACATTTCTAGTGTCGCAAATGCATTTTTACTTTCGCAAATGGCCCTCTTACTTTTGCAAATCCACCATTTTGTTTTCAGTTAGTGATCAGAAAAATGCTTGGCATTTAAATTTGGGACCCTCTAGCAACCTAATTCTTTTTGTATTCACCTAGTCGGACCCTGAGGATTCTAGCCATGTCTTTATTTTGGGGTAAAACACCCCAGAAATATGATTTTCAAATTTCTGGAAAAGCTACATGAAAGTACTATCGTGTCGAAGTGTCGCAAATTTTGCTAGCTTTCTCAAATTGTGACAGTACTTTTCTAGTCTGTAGGAAAATGACAGCAATTCTTTGGCACTCCGCTGCAAAAGAACGGTTTGGAGTTTGGGGCTGAAATTTGGAGGGAACGCAGCAGACATCTCACAGATGTGCCTTTCAGTGTTTTGTTGAAAAAATATTACACAGCGGCAAAGTTACGGTACTCCAAAGTAGATACTTTTATCCATAGGATAACATTACGTCATATGATGCATTGCAGCAATCGTTTGGTGCCCTGCTGCAAAATAACGGTTTGGTCTTTTGGGCTGAAATTTGCAGGAAGCACAGGCAACATCCCACAGATGTGCCTTTCAGTGGTTTGGTGATAAGATATTACAGGGAGGAAAAGTTATGGCTGTCCAAACTTCTGTTTTTTTCCCATAGGATAACATTACGGCGTTCGCCGTGCCTTTCAGGGCTCGTATCTTGAAAACGGTGCGAGATACGGACTTTTTGTTGAAAAAATTTCTTAGCCCCTAATGGGAGTAAATACAAAACTAGCCAGGAAAGTGATAATTCATATGACTTTTAAATTTTTTTTCTGTGTCATACGGTTACTAAGATACAAGCAATTTACTATTCCAAGTCCTCATTTTTGTGTTCCGAGAGTCATTATTTTGCATACATTCTTTGGACTCACTGTCTTTCTCTATACAGCTTTTGGGTAAAACCAGCCTGTGCACTTACATTACTGTTACCATTATCGTTTCTGCTTGAGGTTCTGTACCCGTTTCACCTACCATTCATGTTTACTCCACCATGTGCGTTACACTTTGCATTTTCATTTGCGGTTGCGTTTGTGTTGTTTTTAACATTTCTGTCTACAGTACTGTTTCTCTTTCTGTTTCAGTTTGCGTCACTACGCATTACAATTTACGCTTTAGGCACAATGTTACTATGCGCCCCTGGCGGCTCCCCGCCACCAAGACATATCTACTATTTTCATTATCATTCTCAAAAAGAAGGGAAATTAGAGGCAAAACTCCATTTAATGCATCAGTTAGGTTGTTCCACGGCAACAAAAGTGAGGAAATTTGATATTAGGGTTGAAACACCCTTTGCACCCTCCAGCCCACCCCCCCAAATGGAATCAGGGTGTGCATTGGGGTCATCGGTCCTAACTGCCACCCCATGCTCCTATTCCTCAGCTTCTTTCCACATGTGATGGGGTGACACTTAGGGCCGATGACCCCAATGTGCACCCTGATTCTATTTGGGGGTGGGCTGGAGGGGTGCAAAGGGGGTTTCAACCCTAACATCAAATTTCCTCACTTTTGTCACTGTGGAACAACCCTAACTGGTGCATTAGATGGAGTTTTTTGCCTCTAATATATATATATATATAAAATCACACATGCCCACACAATACAAAGCATCATGGGCTGCATATGCAAATCACCACAGAATGTTATGCTGGTTCAGCTTTAAGCAGAATTGCATGGTGCCAAAAAGCCTCTCACACGGTTTGCAATAGGTATTCCTCCCCCCCACACTTTCTTTCCAGTTTTAAGCCAAAGTAGCCTCTTTGAACAGCAATGTCAGCCACATCTTTTTGACTAGAAATATCTTTCATCCTTTTAGAGGCCATAATAATAAAGTTAAGAATATCCCTATCTAAACTGAACATATAGGCCCAGATATTCAAACTGCACCCAAAAAGTGCACAACAGCAGGAGCAAGCACAAGTCCACTTCGCCCATGCGCAAGAAGTGCGATATTCAAAAACTGTGCAGGCCAAGATGCGCCTACTGCCGATGACTGAATATCGCACCACCTGTGCCATAGCGCAACTAGGGATGAGAAGCTGAACATATCTGATGTGCCATAGCGCAACAAGGGATGTTCAGCTGAGCAGTCCAGATGCGCCATAGCACAACCAGGGATGCCCCCTGCAGCAGGGCAGCAATGCAACAACACAACCAGGGATGCAGGGGCCCACCACCCATGCCACAGATGGGCAGAGGAACACACAGCAGAACAGACATCATCCCCCACACCCCATTCACTGCACAACCGGGGGAGAGCTGGAATAACCATTGACCTATGGATACCAGCAACCAACCCACAGCCGGGCCATGGTGCCCCAGCACACCCCCTGGCAAGCTGTGACTGGCACACAAGGAGGTCTGACCACCCTGTACCACACCATCCCACCAATGCAGAGCACACCCTGCACCATGATCTCCATACACCCTGCCTAGGAGTAGTGCCCAACAGTGCAGGACACTCCATGCATGCCACCACCCCCACCGTGACAATGCAATCCTGTGCACCATGGAGCCATGCAAGGCAGCCACACCATGAGCACCCTGCAGTGAGTGGTGGCAGACAGCAATGCAACAGATGCATACACAGTGCCACCCTGCACATCCCCCCGAGGTACAGCTGAGAGACTGATGATACGTCAGCAAACGAGGTACCCCACATGTGACAGGCCATGCTCAGAACCCCACCTCCAGTGGTACTGCACCCTGCACACCCTCCCAAGGACACATCCCATCCCAGCACTGGCCACAACAGCCAGCACAGACACACACTGTGTAGCATGGAGGCATGCACCACACAGGATGCCACACAGTGCATGGACAAACACCCACCCATACCCAAGGGCACACCAACACAGGGACACAGTAGCGGGTCAACCAAGCCACTGGTGTGTGGCCACGGCTGATGTGTACACATGACCAGCACCCCTACATTGCACAGGTGTGCCAGTCACCCTGTGCAGGCACCATGAAGATGTATGCCACCAGCATGCTGCCGGAGCACAAGTGACAGACACTGGTGCACATCCCCTGCAACAGACACAAGAGACAGCATGGAGGGGGGACAACAACAGCGGAGGCCACAGTGCCACTGGAGGCAGACGTGCACCATACTGGTGATGGCAGACAATGTGGCATTGTGCCGGGTACAGTTGTTATCCAGGATGAACAGCCACCACTGACACGCCAGCAGACTGTGCATATCACAGACAAGCAAGAGTGTCAGCTGCACAGGCCATGGACGGTCTGACAGGGGTACCATGCACACATTGCAGGCCCTGTGGACCACTGCACACAGGCATCCAGTGCACAGAGTACAACATACAAACCACAGATAGTGACTGATCCCCCTGCCCACACCATAGGCAGTTCAGCTCTGCACAGACACACACACACACATGCCCATGCGTGCACCACCCCTGACGCCATGCACACCACTGCAGATGAGCACCTGTAGCCCACTGCAAATCAGAGACCACCACAGTTGCCATAACAAAATGCATATATTTAAAAGATGTAACAAAAAACTATATACAATTATTTACAAGAGGGGGGGAAGGGCCACATAACAGGTGGGGGCGGGTAAGGGGCATGGATGAACATATGGGAGAGGGAAGAAGGGGTGTGAGGGTGGGTCAAAGAGGGGAAGGTGGTAGTCGGGGCATGTGGACATCAATGGGTGCTCCAGTCCTCATCCTCATGGTGCCGATGTGTGCTTCTCTGTCTCCTCCTCACCCCATGGTGGTAGATATTTTGAAGGAGCTGCAAGGTCTCCCTCACCACCTGGAGCAGCTCACATAGACTCTGCTGAATTTCCTGGAGTCGCCGTCCAAATAGGATGAAGGAGCAGAGTCAAGAAGAGTGACTGTCCAGACCCCTGCAGCCTGCCCATTGTGCATGGCATACAGCCATGTGCCACTCCCCTGTGATGGTGTGTGACCACCCACAGTGACCGTGTCCACAAGACCTGCCCACCCAGGCAGCCACAGCCATGTGGACCACTGCACGCATCCACCGCCCATGTCCTGCACAGCACCACCATGGCTGTACAGTGACTTGGCTATGCGGTGTGAAGGCAGTGCCACAGCTATGTGCCCAGTGCACACATGGACCACCATTGATGCACTCCCAGACATGCAGTGCCACTGGACAGTGCTGACTGTAACAAGTTGCGTGCATGGCAGTGGTGTCAATGGATGGTGGCCATGCCCCACTGCCCGCCCAGTTATACAGCATGCAATAGCAATCATGGATGTAAGGCACTCACCATCATCAGGCTGGTCTACGCGCCGCGGACCACCATCATCCCTCCTGGCCCACTGCTCCTCCATGCACCGCCTCTGGTCCACGTTCTGCTGGCATTCTTCTGGCCCTAAGGTGCAAACATGGAGAGAGGAACATCAGTACAATCTAGTAGCAAAGTCCCCCCACCCACATGTGTGTGCAATCCCACACAGCCATACCCATCCACCCCACACCCCGATACCACCACCATGGCCAACACCGGATGGCACCCCCCATGTGCCGTACACATGCAACCATGATACCCGTATGGACGATAATAGTGTATGGATGTTGCGTCTACCTGGCTGTGTCACCATGCCCCTCCTGGCACATGCCCACAGGTGGGCAAGTAGGTCTGGGTCCCTGCACCTCAGGTCCCCATAACAATGGTGGTTCTGCTCTGCCGTTCACCCCATACCAGTGGCCTCCTCCAGGGTGTCGGCCACCTCCTGCCAGATCGCACTCCTGGCCCTGTCCATGGGTGCCTCTCCATAAAAAGCCCCAGCATGGGGTTCAACTATAGCCACCAGGTTGGCAAGGTCAACCTGGCTCCAAATGACTGCATGCCTCTGCGCCATCTCTGCTGTCTGGTTGAATCAAAATGGCGCTCGGCAGCGTGGTCCTGCCACGTGCAGATGCTGCACAGTACAGTGCTGCCATTCCCTATCGCGCTGTCACTGAACAGCGTGAAAGTGGTGCACCCACGCCTGATGCATGGCACCTAGGGGGCAAAGGTCGGGCACAGGGTCAAGGGTCTCTGGCGCACGGACAGCCACAGCGTGATTGGAACCCAATGCATGTAGTGTGATTGGGTGCCTGTGCGCCACCTCCTGTAGCAGCCTACAGTGCTGTTGCCCAATGTGCCTACGACGCCCTAGTGCCACAGCACCTTATATGTGAACACTGCTGTAGCGCCACTGGCACAATGGTGCCATGCCCTGCATTGCCTCCTGCACACAGCATGTCAGCAGCGTGGCAGGCGCCTGCGTCATCAACCCGGGCATGTGCAGTTAGGTGTGTACTGCGCATGTCACAGAACTGCACCCTTGGCTCAGCACGTTCAGCATAATTGGGCAAAATGCAACAGCGCGATATTCAGCCGGCATATGCAGATCATCTAATCAGCCATTCAATGGTGCAGTCACTGCATTTGCATCCACTTAAAGATATGCCTTGCCTCCATTTGCATGGGTTGCACTATAAAAATGAAACATTGGGCTGCACTGGCCATTGTCGGTTACTGCAGTCTATTGCAGTGAGTTGCATGCTGTTTGGAAGTGTGGACTGTGGTGTTTGGGACATGCATGGGACTGCACAGTCACAAGTAACACCTGTCATTCTCACAGGATGAATCATGACCTATCGTGTGGTGGAGGAAGAGGAACAGAGTCGTGGGACGAAGAGGAGGCCAAACTTTACAAAGGCAGAGACAGATGCCCTGTTTGAGGCCTACCTTGACCAGGAGCTGCTTCTCAGTGGATGCCAGGGAACACCACAGGCCCATGCTGCTGCATGGGAGGAGATGGGTCATGCTGTCAACCTGCATGGCAGCCACCAGCACTCTGTGCAAGAGTCTAAAAAGAAGATGGGCACGGACAGGTGGAGAATTAAAGAGAAGGTGGCTGCCATAAGGGGAGCATGGTCTGTGACCAGTGGGGACAGCCGGAGGTACAACGCCTGACCCCACAGGAAGAGCGGGTTGCTGGCAGCATGCAGCGTTGCACCATTGAGGGTGTTCTGGGTGGTGGATTGCAGACGGGTAGTAGCCCGTCACTGCATGGTAGGTCATGGTCTGTCTATTGGGGGGGACAGGGTAGGTCACATGCAGTAATGCTACTTTTTTTCCCTTACATCTCCTGAGCCTCTACATGGGTCAGCGGTGGTGGGCTTCTCCACTGAGGCCAGTATCATGGAGATGGAGGAAGGCCGGTCCCCCTCCACAGGAATATGGGGGTTGGGGCAACAGTGGGCCCTCCTGGACATCCAGACTGATGTTGGTGGAGCAGGTGCAGAGGAGGTCCTGCCCATGTCCCAGCGTGCCAGCATCCATGGATGCCAGCATGCTGAGACTCGGGCTGGTGCCGGATCCATCACTGATGATGATGGAGCTAACGTCATGGGCAGTGACATGTGTGGGCTACAGGATGGCCACACAGCAGGTGACATCGCAGCCATGGCTGTGGGTGATGCCACCGTGGAGGCCTGTGTGTCATCATAGTCCCAGCCTGTGCCTGTCTGCACCAATGGGGCAACACTGGTGTGTGTCCAGGACAGTGGGACTGTTGCAGCCACTGCGGAGGCACCACTGAGCCCTGGAGAGTGGCAGCCGGAGGGGCAGTATCAGCAGTCGGCCAATGGCCATGGGGGTAAAATGTCGGGGGGGTGTCAGTGCACCACCTGTGGACATGCCCAGGCCTGGGCCTGGTGTTCAGAGCCCACTCTCAAGGGGTAATGAGCATCAGGGCCACAAACACCCTGAGGGACAGCATACTGATCAGGCAGATGACCTCTTAGATGAGCACACCTGCATACTGCAAGCATCAGTCAATCAGGAGATGCAGCTTGTGACATTGGTGGATGCACTGAGTGCAGCTCTGCACCAGGCAGAGGAGCAGTGCAGCAGAGACACTGCTTTGCTCCTGGCAGGGATGGACTGGTTCCGGGAGGATGTGACCACTGCCATTGACAGGCAGACACAGGCATTCACAGCTGTCATGGCCACAGTGGGCACACAGTTATTTGCCCATGCGTCGCAGACACCACGCAGTTCAATGTTCACCCCCCCCATTCCCGGCGTCGTGCGACACCATCCTTGTCAACACCAGGTTCAGCTGTGGGCATCCTGAGCATGCCTGGTGCAGGCACGTTCAGTGTGCTGCAGACCCCTGCGCGAGCATGGTCGTGTTCACGCAGTGGAACACCTGGGGGACCGTCGGTGCCACCTCATGAGGCCAGTGGTCAGCCTGTCACTGCTGGCGGGTCTTGGTGGGGCTGCCCATGCATCCTTGGCAGCCATGGCACTGTGGCGCATGACTGACCTGTCTCTCAGCACGGCTACTGTCTGATGCTGCCCTGTGTGCATTGTGTCATTCAGCAGGCAATGCACGGGTGGGGTACCCGGCTCTGCATGCACACACACATTGCATCTGCACACCCTCCCGACTGCTGCCCACTGTGGCGTGTGCATGATGATGCCTGTGTTGCACTGTATGCCACTGTGCAATGGTGTCCAGCATCTGACACACACACAATGACAGGCAGTGAGCGAGGTGGTCTGTGGACATGTGTGTGGCTAGGGGTGGTGGTCTGGGTCAGCGTGCCTCCTACCCTTTGTGCATGTCTTGTGAGGTGTGTGAGTGTGTGTGTGTGTGTGTGTGTGTGTGTGTGTGTGTGTGTGTGTATGACCATGTGCCATATTAGACCTTGCCCATCCCTGGCAGTGTGTGCAGTTCCATGCTCCGCCACTTCCCTTGACAGCATGCACCCCTGGTGTGTGTCCATGCATGTTTGTGGGTTGTGCCTTTGCCGCTGGTGGTTGCACATGGCCCCATGACTTACCTGGGTTGGCTGAAGTGCTCCTCTGTGATGGTGTTCCGGTGCAGCTCTGCCAGCAGGAGCAGTTGGGGGTCCTGTCACCCAAGGGGGGGGCTGCCCATCACCATCATCACCAGCATCCTCATCGTCCCCATTGCTGTCCCACTCTTCAACCTGTATGGCTATCCCACAGTCATTGGCCATGTTGTGCAGGATGCAACAGGCCAGGAATAGCCCACAGGCCTTTGAGGAGCTGTACTGTAGGGCACCGCCGGAGGTGTACAGGCAACAGAAATGTGCCTTCAGCACCCCAAACACCCGCTCGATGACATTGCATGTGGTGGCATGTGCCTCATTGTAGCATTGCTGCGATTGGGTCGCGGGCCGCCGGTATGGTGTGAGCAACCAGGACGGAGTGTGTATTCACTGTCACCTGTGTGTGGAGGGTGGAGGTTAGTTTGGTGATCAGCATCACCTGCCTTGGGCCATGTAGGCCACTACCCATGTCATCTCTGACCATGCCCCTCCCAAGATCTATGTTTTTCCATGTGGTTTGCATACTCACCCACTAAGTGGCCAGTGGGGATGTCCCCACTCTCGAATCTGTGGCACAGTGCTGACTGGTGCCAGATGAAGGCATCATGTGCTCCACCAAGATTCGTGGCACAGACTTTGATTATGCGCCCCCTGGCATCACACACCACCTAGCAGTTGATGCTTGCATAGCCCTTCCAATTGATATATGCGGCTCCCTCGGGGCCAGGTGGTGTGCGGATGGCCACATGGGTGCAGTCTATTGCCCCTTGCACACCAAGCATACGTGCTACCCTGTGGAACTCCTGTATGTTTGCTGTGTACTCCGCCGGTATGCTGGGGAAATGGATGTACTCTGCAGCATGTGGCAGCAGTGCGCTGAGGAATTGGGTGAGGTGGCATGACGTGGCTGACTGGGTTATGCCTGTGGTGACCCCTGTTGGTCTCTAGAAGGTACCTGTGGTGAGCAAGCACATGCAAGTTGTCACTTTAGTCTCCACTGACAGAGCATGGCTTTGTTGTGTGGATGCCTGCATCACATCACTGCACAGCTCACAGAACTGTCTCAGAATTGCCGATTCAGGCAGTAGCGGGCCACGATCTCAGTATCGCTGTACAGCTCGAAGCTGGTGCAGGCTCGGTACTGCCTGTTGGGGGCATACTGCCAATGGGGCCTTCCACGGCCGTGCCCCCCTGCTTCTCACCCCCCTCATTACTGCCTCCATCTGGATGGTGGCACTGGCCATGTCCCTGGCTTGAGTGCCCCCCCAGCAGCTGTTTCTGTGTTTCCTCCTCTGTCCTGGCTGCTACTTCCCCTGCACCAGAAACACTTTCCTGTGGTGGCCTCAGTGCTGTGTGGCACTTTCCCCTTCTGCACTGGCTGTGGCTGTGGCTCCCCACACCTTCCCTGTGCCTGTGGGTTCAGGGTGCCCTTTCCCTGTCCTGCCCTGTGTGTCTGCCTACTGGTCAGCCACATATGCCTTCCCTGTAGTGTTCTTGCACCTCTCTCTTGTTCCTTTTTATTTTGGCTCATTTCCGCTATAGCGCAACTTCCGCTTGCTCCCCTATTGCGCATGGCGCATGTTGTTGAATATCACACTGCGCCATTTATGCATGGTTCCTCCCCCTTCAGTTGCGCATCCATTCATTATCATTGTGCTCTTGCTCACCGTGATTTGGGGGGTGCATCTGCCTCCCACTGAATATCGCAAAATGGCGCATTTTCAGACTTGCGCTGGAGCAACCATATTGGGCATGGCACAATCCCTTTGAATATCTGGGCCATAGTCTTTTTCTAATCCATTCTTATTCAGGATGTTATTAAGTTCATTGAAGCACGAGGCTTTCTTCTCAGTCAAAAATATATTATTCCAGCAGTGATGTAACAAATTATCAGGTGATGCAATAGTTATCTTTACCCAAAAAGTGAGGCAGCGTTTGATTATTTTTGATTTTACATCAAGTGTACTGGTTTCAGCCTGAGCTACTGCACTCAAGGCATATACTGGAAACCCCAATAATATTTTAAGATACAAGTTTTAGATCTACTCTGAGTTCAGAGTGTTACTCTGTAAGCCCCAAATCTCTGCTGCATACAGCATTTGGGTGTTTACTTTTGCTTTGTAACATTTTTGGGGGCTACATATGAGTGTACTCCATATTTTTGTGCCAAGCTATTTTTTGCTAGTACAGATTTTCTAGCAGCAGAGAGTACACCTGATATATATGTTTCCCATAGTGTACTTTCATGAAAGATTACCCCAAATACCTAGATTCATCAACAGTCTCAACCTTTTTTCCCCACCATGCTCCATTTTCTACCTAAATGGCTCCTACTAGTATGTCTAAACACTATTATTTTAGTTTTTTGAATATTTATTTCTAACTCTAGTTTCTGTAGGGACTGTTGAGTGGAATTCAGGCCTCATTGTAGACCCAACAGGATTTGAGATAGAATAATTGCATAGTCTGCATATAACTATATTTTAACTGGAATCTTATTAATTATTGGGGGAAAGGCATCACAGACAAAAATATCTTTAACTGGTGTTTCTATGTAGATACTGAAAAGTGTTGGGGCTAATATAAAACCTTGACTGACTCCAAATTCTGTTTTTGCAGATTGGGTAACAGTCCAATCCTTGCCATACCTTACTTGATATTTTGTATTTGAATGCATTTTTTTAATTAGATTCAGCAATTTGACATTTACCCCCATGGCTTCAATTATTGACCAAAGAGTATTTCTAGTAACACTATCAAAGGCCACACATATATCAATGAATGCTGCAAAAATATTTTTCCCTTTATAAGTTACATATTTAACTAGAATGTAATGAAGGGTGAAGATGTGGTCACTAGTAGAGCAACCATGGTGAAAATCAACTTAAAACGTGAACAAGATCCCATTGCTTTATATTCATAATTCTAATCTATACAAAAGTAAGTGGGAAAATATTTTTAAACTAATGCACAAAAGAGAAACTGGTTGATAATTTGCAGGGTCATTTCTGCGGCCCTTCTTATGCAGTAGAATGATAACAACAATAATAGCCATCAGCCAAATACCAGGAAGGGATTCAATTTTACATAAATAGTTATAAGTGAAACATAGAAACATAGATTTTGATGGCAGATAAGGACCGCTTGGCCCACCCAGTCTGCCTATTTCCCTACCTAATGGATAAGCTGCAGATCCTAGTTAACCAGCAGCCTACTTCTTCCTACCCCCACCCCCTAGAATTGCCTTATGACTGTCCCATGCATGCTTGAATTCCACCACTGTTTTTGACTCCACAACCTCCTCCGGAAGGCTGTTCCATGCATCCACAACCCTCTCTGAAAAATACTTCCTTAAATTACCTCAGCAGCCCCCCTTCTATCTTCAAATTGTGCCCTTGTTCTCGCACCTCTTTTTGAAAGATGCTACCCTCTGACTTTGTTGATTCCCTTGAGATACTTGAAAGTTTCTATCATGTCCCCTCCCTCCTTTCCTCAGAGGCTATACATATTCAGCTCCTTAAGTCTCTCTTCATATGTCTTCCTGCAGACCCTGCACCATTTTAGTTCCTCCTCTGGACAGCGCCCATCCTGTCTATGTCCTTGTGGAGATTGGGTCTCCAGAACTGCACGCAGTACTCCAGATGGGGTCTCACCAACTGTCTGTACAGAGGGATAATAACTTCTTGTTTTCTACTGATGATGCCCTCCCTATGCATCCCAGTATCCCCCAGCCCTCCTTTCTGCCCTCTCACATTGCTTGCCCACCTTTAGGTCATCTGATATGACTACCCCCAGGTCCCTTTCCATTTTTGTTGTTGTTAGTATTTCACCCCCCATTGTGTACTCTTCCCCTGGGTTTTTGTTTCCCAGGTGCATTACCTTGCACTTCTTAGCATTGAATCTAAGCTGCCCTACATTTGACCATTCCTCTAACCTTGGTAGGTTGGTAGCTTCATAATTCAGACCACCATTGGATATCTGCTTGGTACACTTCTGCAAGGATGTTATCAATACCTGGGGCCTTATTTCATTTTTGTCAGAAACTTGCTTCAGCTACATCTAGTAAAGAGAAAGTTTCCCAATCCAGTATCTCATCCATGCCATTTATGAGTGGAGTACTTGCTAGATGGCCTACATTATCTGAATTATTAGTTTTATAGACCTTACTAAAGTGTTACTGCCACTCATCTGGTGGGATCATGGCTTCAATATTGGAGCATAGTTTTTGCTCCCCTTTTGCTACAAGACTACAGAAGGTCTTATCATCTTTATCAAGAATTGCGTTCTGTAAAGTATCCAAAAGTAAAGCTTTTTATAATGTCCTTTTTTTATCAATAATAAATCTGTATTCCTGTCTTAGGTTAAAGAAGGCAATTCTTTCTGCAAGGTCCAAAGATTTTCACATCCTCCTTCCTTGTTTTTGCATGTTTTTTGGTCTATGGCACTCAAGGTCATACTATTTGGTGCCTGACTTGTATACATTATTTTTACTATTACCCCTACATCTATAACATACCCCTAAATCATTAATTATTGCATTTTTTCTATTTTAGCACAGCATTGGTTAAAGTTTTATCCAGGCAGTTCTTCTTATTACTTTCCTGTTGTTTGGAGACTGCTGCCAATTTCATTGTTATTGTAGTTTTAGTAAAACATAAAATGTACATTTCATAGAAAAGAATTTGTTCTGTATAAGAATTCCACCTTATTCTCTTTTTATTAATTATTTTGTGTGTGCTCTTCTGCTTCTAATCCATTTTTAAGCTAACTTTGGAGCAAGCAAGCAATACTTTTAATTCAAAAACAACAGGGAAGTGATCACTATCCCATTTGTGTAATACATGTATATATTTAATCTTAGAAAATGAGTATATGTCAATGATAAATATATCTAGTACACTCCTCCTTTTTTTTGTTGAAGAGGTCCAACCTCTTGGGGGAATCTCCTGTCAAGCATCCATTAATAATTCTAAGGTTATAGTCTTTAAGAATTTTTAACATAATTTTACCTCCCTTATTAATACGCTTGTTCCTGGAGGTTCTGAAAGGTAAATCTAGCGCATCACCCCAGGGCTCACACCAAATTTATTGGGTAGGTGCCATAAGGCCTTGAAACATCCTGCATCAATGCAGGAAGTATCAAAGAGGAGAAGCATAACAGAACACATCAGAAATAAAATATATATTTGGGGGATATCAAATAGGCATCTTAAGCAGGCAGTTCATTGAGGAGGGAATCAGACATGATGGGAGAGGTGCAGTGCAGTGTTTGTGGAGCAGCAGTGTTCAGGGAGACATTCTGGAGGCTGCAGTGCTGCCCTATCTGCAGGCACCTCTCTGGGCTGAGGGAGGGGGTTGACTGTCTCCAAGCAGAGTTGGCCAAGCTAAAGGCAGCATCCACCCCCAATCAGAGACCACCGGGTCCACAACCTTTACCTCAAAGGATGCCAGGGACGAGGAGTAATTCAACTACAGTGGGCTCAGCAAGGGTGAGGGAGGGGGGTCAAAAGCATAACCGCTAACAGGTCCTGCATAATAACTGCTTCACTGTTTTGGAGGAACGGGAAAGCCCCACTCAGGAACTCAAGGCTGGGACCAGGGAGGATGGGAGGGTCCTCCAGGAAGAGAAGCAGGGAACCATGGAGGAGGGGGAAACTTCTTCTATTGAAACATAAAAATATAGAATCGGATGGCAGATAAGGACCACTGGCCCACCTAGTCTGCCCATTTCCCTAAGTAATGGATAAGCTGCAGATCCTAGTTAACCAACAGCCTACTTCCTTCTACCACCCAGTAGAATTGCCTTACATCTGCCCCATGTATTCTTGAATCCTCTGTTTTTGACTACAGTCTCTTCAGGAAGGCTGTTCCATGCATCTACAACCCTGTCTGTGAAGAAATACTTCCTTACATTACCTCTGAGCTGTCCACCCCTCTGTCTTCAAATTGTGCCCCCTGTTCTTGCACATCTCTTTTTCTGAAAGATACCACCATATTGGACTTTGTTGATTCCCTTGAGGTATTTGAAAGTTTCTATCACATCCCCCCTCTCCCTCCTTTCCTTGAGGCTATACATCTTAAGCTCCTTTAGTCTTTCTTCATATGTCTTCCCTCCTCTGGACAGCCTCCACCCTGTCTATGTCTTTGCGGAGATAGGGTCTCCAGAACTGTACACAGTACTCAAGATGTGATCTTACCAACTGTTTGTACAGAGGGACAACAACTTCCTGTTTTCTACTTGTGATGCCTCTCCCTATGCATCCCAGTATTGCCCCAGCCCTCCTTACTGCCTTCTCACATTGCTTGACCACCTTTAGTTCATCTGATATGATTACCCCCAAGTCCCTTTCCATTTTTGTTGCTGTCAGTATCTCATCCCCCATTGTATACCCTTCCCCTGGGTTTTTGTTTCCCAGGTGCATTACTTTGCACTTCTTTGCATTGAATCTAAGCTGCCATACATTTGACCATTCCTCCAACCTTGTCAATCCCTTTTCATCCTTTCTACCCCACCTTGCATATCAGCCCTGTTGCAGATATTTGTGTCATCTGCAAAGAGACATACTTTTCCTTCCAGTCCCTCTGCAATGTCACTTATAAAAACTTTAATAAGGACCAGCCCCAGTACTGAACTCTGCAGTACCCCACTAGTAACCTTCTTTTCTCCACTGCGGACTCCATTTACTATTACCCTCTGTGTCCTGTTGTCCAGCTAGTGTTTTATCCAAGCTACCAATCTGGGACCCAATCCCAGGCTGGCTAATTTGTTTATTAATCTTTTGTGTTAGACTGTATCAAATGTCTTGCTAAAGTCTAAGTAGGCTATGTCCACAGCCCCTCCTTCATCTACTACTGTGGTCACCCAGTCAAAGAAATCAATTAGATTTGTCTGACATGACCTTCCTGCTATGAATCCATGCTGCCTTGGGTCCTGTGCCCCACTGAACTCTAGGTACTCAACAAGTCTTTCCTTCAGATGTGATTCCATCAATTTCCCTACCACTCTGGTCAAACTGACAGGTCTGTAGTTTTCTGCTTCAGTCTTACTCCCACTTTTGAAATGGGGAATCACATCTGCCCTCCCCAAGTCCTCAGGTACCACATCATCCTCTCATGATTTATTAAAAATGGTAGTCAGTGGTGTTACTAGTTCTTCCCTTAGTTCTTTTAGATTTCTGGGGTGAATCCCATCATGTCCCATTGCTTTATCCACCTTCAGTTTTAGGAGTTCTTTCAGAACCCTTTCTTCTGTGAAAGGACTAATATCAACCTCCCCTATCCAGAGTGCTTCTGTTTACTGGATTAGGTATCTCCCCCTGCTCTTCCATTGTGAATACCGAGCAGAAGTATTTGTTCAGTATCCCTGCTTTTTCAATGTCACTCTCTGCCCAACCACCATCCTCTTTATTCAGCCTCAGCATCCCTGCTTTAGTCTTTCTTTACTCCCTATACCTATAAAAGGTTTTATCTCCCTTCTTAATTGAGTTGGCTATCTTTTCCTCAGTTTGGGCCTTTGCTATTCTAAATGCCTTCCCCGCATCCTTCTGCTTAAACAGTTCTCTGCCCTGCTTCTTCTGTGTTTACTTATACTTCATGAATGCTATCTTTTTCTCCCTAGCCATCCACACCACTTCTTTTGAGAACCATAGTTTTTTTTTTCTTTTGTTTTGATATATTTGCTTCGAACAAAGGCTTGTTACCTCTGTGATGTTTTTTTTGTTGTTACCCCATTGTTTCTCCACCCCACCTCTTTTTCCTGTTTGCTATTGATTTTCTGAGGCACTCTCCCATTTGACAAAATCATCCCTCCTGAAGTCCAGTACCTTCACTTTTGTATGGTTTGACTGTACAGCTAAGTTTATTGTGAACCGCACATTTTGGTGGTCGCTTGTTCTCAGATGGCTACCCACTTCTAGATCTGAGATTCTCTCTCTCTCTCTCTCTGTTCTGATTTGAGAGTACCAGATCTAAGATTGCTCCCTCCCAAATGGGATCCAAAACTAGCTGTCTGAGGCATGCCCCCTGTAGGGCATCGAGAATGGCCCTGCTTTTGGATGTGGCTGCAGCAAAGGTGCTCCAGTTAACATATGGCATATTCAGCTCCCCCATCAGCAATATCTTCCCTTTCTCTGCCATCATATGGATGCCTTCTATCATTTCCTTGTCCATTTCCTCCAACTGAGATGGGGGTCTGTAAATGACCCATGTGCAGATTGTGGTGCTATTTCCAGCCTCCAGGGTGACCCACAGTGCATCCTATGCTCCCTGTTTACCCTTTTAGTTTTGTTGCTATGATCCCTTCCCTTAGATAGAGAGCTACCCCTCTTCCTCTTCTACCCTCCCTGTCCCTCCTGTAGATTGTGTACCCTGGTATGTCGACATCACAGTCTTGGTTCTCTGTGTATCATGTTTCTGTGACTGCCACGATATCCAGGCATCCATCTTCCAGCAAGGTGACCATTTCAGGGAGCTTTTAACCTGGACTATGGGCATTGGTACTGATTACCCTCCATTTTTATGGCCTTATTTCTTTTTGCCCATCCCTGTCGTAACTGCCTTTGTCTTTTTCTCCATTTACCCCTGCCATTCTCCGTAACAACTGCTCTATCTTGGTGTTTACCTCACTAACTATCTTGATTTCATTTTTTTGGGGGGGGGCTAGGATTTCCCTTCTCCTTTTCCGTGCCTCTATTGGGGACTCTATTGTCCAGGGAGTGGAGTTAGGGTCACCTAGCAGGGGAGAGAGGAAGGTCAAGTACCTCCCAGGAAGCACTGCATGGAGGGATGGGAAGTTGATCCATAGAATCACTATGGCAATAGCTTGGAAGGAGCAGCTGGATGTCATTTTTCACCTGGGGCCCAATGATCTGATCAGGAGAAATGTGGAGTTAGCCAGTGTCCAGGATGATTTCAGGAAGCTGGGGGGAAACCTGAAACAGATACCATGTTCAATTTCAATCACAGAGGTGCTACCTGTCCAGGACACTGGGAAAACTAGGGAACTCCACATCCATACCTTCAACTCCTGGTTGAAGGATTGGTGTGGAAGGGAGGGTTTTGGCTTCATAGAGGACTGGGGCCTGACCTGGGCAGATGCAGGGTTTTATAAGGAGGATGGCCAGCATCTGTCTGAGAAGGGGACCTTGGCCCCCTGTGATAAGTTTAAATGCTTCAGCTGTGAGCATTTAAACTGTCCTGGGGGAGAACCAGGAGGGTCAGGAGGCTTTGGAACACCCCCACTCAGGAACATGCAGGAACATAAGTTGACTATGGGAACAGCAAAAGCAGGCAAAGAGGGGCAGGGAGGTGAAGCCTGTATAATGAGTGATATGGGGGGGCAAGCGTACATAGGAAAGGAAACTGGGGGGAGATGCTGGGTAGGGAGAACAAGAGCAGAGGTAAGGCAGACTATAAAACATGAAAGGTAATGCTAACAAATGCACGTAGCCTAAGAAATAAGGTTCCAGATCTGGAGGCCTTGTTGGCAGATGCAGACCTTGACATAGCAGCAGTAGCAGAGATGTGGTACTGTGCTAATCATGGCTGGGAAGTCAATGTACCAGACTATACATTGTTCGGGAGGGACAGAGAGGGTAAAAATGGTGGGGGAGTGGCCCTCTACATTAGAGATGGTATAAAGGCTACAGAAGTTCAGGGAAGACAGGGGGAGGCCAAGGAAATGTGGCTCACCCTTGAGCCAGAGAATGGAACAGCAATATGCACAGGGATGAGTTACAGGCCTCCAGCACAGAGGGAGGAAGTAGATAGGGAACTATGGAAAACATACATGACATGGCAGCTAAGGGTGAAATATTGCTACTGGGGGATTTCAATATGCCAGATTGGGTCACCCAGATGGCTGTTTCAGCTAGAACTACAGCCATCCTTTAATCCCTGCAGGGCCTTGGATTCAAGCAGCTGGTGTATGAGCCAACCAGGGACAAGTCATTTGTTGATCTGGTATGAAAGAATAGGTACAGAGTCAAAGAAATACAGGTGGAAGGGCAGCTGGGGTCCAGTGACCACCACATGGTGTCATTCAGCATGGAGATATGGACTCAATCAAGGCATACAAGGGCAAGAGTATTAGATTTCAGGAGGACAGATTTCACTGAAATTGGTAGATGTATACAAGCAGTCCTGGGAAAGGGAGAGATAGTAGAGGGGGTGGAAGAACAATGGAAGAAACTGAAAGGAGCCATAGTGGATATAACAAATCAATGCATTAGGATAGTGGCCAAAGGGAAAAGAAGAAGGAAACCACTATGCTTCTCAGTAGAGTTGAGGGACAAAGTCAGGGCTAAAAGGCTGAGTTTCAGGAAATATAAGGGGAGCCAAAGGGAGGATGACAGGCAGGTGTACATTGAATTTCTAAGGAAAACAGGGAAGGATGTTAGTAGGGTGAAGGTGTGGACAGAAGAGAGCTTAGCACACTCTGTAAACAAAGGGGATAAGGCATTTTATAGGTAAATCAATGAAAGAAGAAAAAACAGGGGGAGTGTATTGTGAGACTCAAAGGGAAGAAGGGAGAGTGTAAGGAGTGAGATCTGGACAAGGCAGAAATACTGAACAATTACTTCTGCTCAGTATTCACTAAGGACAGGGTGGTCAAGGACCACAGTTGGGTTGCAGAGGCAATGGGGGTGGTGAACACCAGTCCATTCACAGTAAAAAGAGTTCTGGAAGAACTCAAAAAGCTGAAGGTGGATAAGGCCATTGGGCCAGATGGCATCCACCTGAGGATATTAAAGGAACTGCGAAGGAAGCTAGCAGTGCCTCTGGCAGCCCTGTTCACAGAGACACTCAACCCCCGGTGTCATTCCAGAGGACTGGAAGAGGGCACATGTAGTCCCACTGCACAGAAGCAGCAGAAGGGAGGAGGCGGGGAACTACAGACCAGTCATCCTCACCTCAGTGGTGGGAAAGATCATGGGGACACTGCTGAAAGAAAGGATAGTGGCACATGTGGAATCCAGTGGTGTTCAGGATCTGCGGCAACACTGATTCACAGCAGGAAGGTCATTTCAAATGAATCTAGTTGTCTTTTTTGTTTGGGTTACTAGGAAACTTAATGGGGGGGGGGCAGTAGACGTCACCTGCCTGGATTTTAGCAAATTCCTTCAACACGTCCCATATAGAAGGTTGATTAACAAGATGGGTAGTCTGGGCATGGGAGACAAGGTGGTGAACTGGGTTAGGAAATGGTTAACAGATAGCAGACAGAGGGTGGTGGTAAATGGGATACAATCTGGGGAGAGAGGGAGACCAGTGGGATACTACAGGGATCAGTACTAGGATCAGTCCTGTTCAATCTCTTCATTAGTGACATTGCAGAGGGGCTGGAAGGAAAGGACTTCCTGTTTGCAGATGACACCTAGATCTGCAACAGGGTGGATATGCCAGAAAGGGTGCAGAAAATGAAGAGGGACCTGGAGAAGCGTGAAAGATGGTCAGACATGTGGCAACTGAGGTTCAATGTAAAGAAGTGCAAAATAAGGTATCTGGGTCAAGAGAACCCTGGAGAGAGCTACAGATAGGAGTGGAGGAGCCAACTGTCACCAAAGAAGAAAGGGATCCTAGGAGAGCTTGAACAAAACATAATATTTAGACACTAGCCAGCTTGTATATATCATTAGTTCTGTATTCCACCTCTTAATTATTTAGTAGTGAGGTAATTTGTGTGAATATAGGCTGTTTGTTCTTGAAGAGTTTATCTATTTCTTCTGCTTTCTCCCCATCTGAAGTCATAGACCACTGCTTGTCACCTTACAGTTTCTCCTATGGCAACAGATTGTGAGGTCACAACAGAGGATTATGACTTGAAGTAAGGAGTAAGCTATAGAGGCAGATGAACTCAAAATGAACTGCAAGGAACAAAAATCATATATTTGTACACGTTTCTTTAGTAATAAATTATGGGAAGGAGAAATATATAAAATATGAATGGAATTCAAGCAGAACAACCGTACCTAATTATAATGTTTCCTTTGAGGCATCAGTAGGTCTTTAAATGTTACGAAAAGATTTTGCAAGGTTGATCTACCATCATAGAACTTCACAGTCCACCTAACAGAGTCCCAATGAACAAGATACAAGAGTTGGTGTCTCTAGATATCTTCATCGTGGGTGCTTTTCATTTTTTTTTTTAAACAGAAAACAAGATGGCGGCTCGTGACAAAGGAATTTTTTTTTCTTACAAAAAAGGATTTTTGTTCTCACGAGACTAAATCCTTTTTTTACCGGACCGATTCCTTTTTTGCAAAAGATACAGCTTTACTAAAAAACAAACTTCCCTTAAGATATCATGGGAACTTAATAACTTTGCAACAGATTAATATTATTGAACCAAATTTCTGTTGCCTGTTTTGCTACCAAGGTTCTGTATCCTATTAAAAATCATGCTAATATTCCACACCATCTAGCCACAAGGCAAGGAGGAAAAAAATGCAAAAAAAAGGGGGACCTTTACTTTTTGTCACTATCCATATCTCAGAGTCCCCACATCTGACTGAAACAAAACTTGCTACACTAAGAGATCAACCCTATGGGGCAGGACAAACTAAATTTCCTGCAAATCCATTTATCATTTGCAAAGTTATGAAAGTACATCAGGTTTAACATTAAACATGCTACTCAGCCCTAACTATAGAGATGTGACCATGACTCTATAACATATTGTACTGCCAGTATATTATGGTTGATGAGGGTGTTTAATGTTAAAGGCCAATTTTTGCAGTTTAATAATTTTGGAACCATTCATTAGATTTGCACGGAAAGTGGCATGCATAATATCTAGGGGTAGTTCTTTTGAAGTTCCAAATTTTGTTTGACTTTCTTTTGTGATGTCTGAGATACGGCATGTTGAAATTACAGACGGTTTTGTGATTTTTGCTGCTTTTTTGTCCATCTGTATTTCAGGAACTGTTAAAAATTGTGGTTTGAAATTTTGAGGGCAAAAAGCCTTTGCCTCGCATATGTGCCTTTTGAAGGTTTGGTGAAAAATATTAATCCTTTCAAAAGCTATGAAATTTTTGATTTTCCATTATTTCCTTTTGGAAAAAATAGACATAAAAGTGAACATACGTTTCACACCCTGTCATCCAAGTTTGCATACTTTGCACCTTACTAACTTTTCAACCCTTCAACAGATTTGCATGACATGTGGCATCCATAAGCTCTGGAGGTAGACCTCTTGAAGTAATATATTACATGCGAATCCATTGTGCTTTTTCTGAGTCACTGTTACTCAAATATCCCTAACCTTACATGTTTTATTCCCATTTTCACAGACAGTCTTCCAGTTTTGCATATTTGCATGTTAATTACTTTATAACCATTCAACCGATGTGCATGCAGTTTTGCATGCATAGTCTCAGGGGGTATGTTTGTTGATGTGATAAATTTAATGTGATCCCCTTGCGTAATTGTGACATATTGTGTCTCAAACATCATTAAATGTGCATTTGTTTTCCATTTTTACTAACAGTGTTCCAGTTTTACATAATTTGTACTTTAATATCTCTGGTACCCTAAAACATTTGTGTATATGCATGCATAATTTTGAGGGGTTGGTCTGTTGAGGTCTTTAATTTCATTTGAATCTGAAACTGGATCTCAGATATCCTTAAATGTACATGTTTTTCTCATTTTTGCAGTCATCCAGTTCTGCATACTTCACACTTTAATAAATTTGCATCATTCAATGGATATGCATGAAAGTTTGTATGCATACTTTTTTGGGCTAGGTCTGTTGATGTTGCTAATTTCATTTGCTTATGTGGTTTCTGAGACATTGTGTCTTAAACTTCTTTAAATTTATGTTTTTTTTTCCATTTTTGCAGTCGTCCACTTTTGCATACTTTGCATGTTAATAACTTGAAACCCTTCAACAGATGTGCATGGAATTGTGCATGCATAATCTCATGGGGTAGTTTTATTGATGTGGCTAATTTAATTTGAACTGCTTAACTGTGACATTGTTTGCCAAAAGAACTAGGTTACTGCCATGATCTGTGACACTACTTTTCCAGATTCTGTTTCTTTGTCACTTCATCACTAAAAAAATGTTTAGGACTTTTGGGCTGACATTTTCAGGGAACAAAGGACTTCTACCAAAGATGTACTTTTAGCTGGTATTGTGGAAAATCATAATTGTGTGGCAGAGTTATAACTCTTTGAAGTTTCAAAATATATCCTGTGAGAACGTCGACTGCTATTGAACACTTACAAAGAGGGTAACTCAATAGCAGCACCTGTTCTCAGGGCTAGCGGATGGGGGGGTGAATGTGGGTTGTAGTGACATCTTGTTGCTATATGTATACCCTTGCGGGGGGGGGAGTAAGCATGCTGTGTGATGGGCAGAAGGGGAGGGAGGGTTTGTAAGGTGTAGTGCAATGACGGGTTGCCGAGCTGCCTGTATGGTGTGTGGGGTTCATGGCAGGCTGTGGTTGGAAGGGTGCCAGGTTTGGTGATGGGCGCATTGGGATTTTTGCTCCAGTTTGAGAATTTTTTTTTCACCCCCCAACATGCACCCCCCCCTGGAGTTGAGAATCATTAGTAAGGAGGAGTGGGAGTAGGTGCATGAATAAACAAAATAAAGTTCCCGGCACCCTTTTGCTGTGCACCAGGAGTGCACATTGGCAAAATTGATTTTCGCCTATGTACCTTCACCCTAACAACAATTACATTTCCACGCTCAACACTATCACATACACCCATTTCAGAATTTCACTTAGGGTAACATTTTGATGGTTGGAGTACAGATGCTATATCTCAAAAATGCTTTGAGATACAGCTTTGGCACTATGGGTAGTTTAGTACACCTTTGGGTGTACTAAGTTGTTTGGCATGTTACCAGGCCCTGTTTCAAACTATTGGTGAATTGTAATGAATGAGGCATATGTGACCTATACTGTGGCATACATTATCAACATGGCAGCAGTACTGCTTGGCGAGGCACGGTGGTACCACAACACACTGTGCACTTATGGGAGTGCAGGGCAAAGAGGACCCTGTGCTCCAACAAGCATGTGAGGGACAATTAAATAGGTATGGAAGGGAGCACATGACCTGGAGAGCCCTGTGCCCCCACTGCTCACTATGGACAGATCAGAGCGCAGTGCCTGGATGGCCCTATGCTTTCACATGGAAATGATGGACAAGTACACTAGGCATGTATGAGAGCACAGGGCCTTACCACTTACTATGGACAGGACTATGGATAGGAGTGGTAGGGCCCAGAGGTCACTGAGATCACACACAGAAATTAAGGACATTTACAAAAGGGAATGGATGCCTACCACTCACTATAGACTTATATCCTTGTGCTCCCATAATCAAATAAGGTTAAAATTATACCTTCTCAAAAAGTAATGACATTCATTGCAAAATACTTTGTTAATGCACCTTTTGGGTAGAAGCAACAAAGGGGATATACGACCTTAGGACTCCCAAGCCAAAGACCCCACCACCACTGTGCATGCAGGAACAGGCATGAGGGGTGTGTTTTGTGGTTGTGAACCCTAATGCTCACCCTAGTCTCCTATGCTGTACCCTTCTTACCTTACTTACTCATTGAATGGGGTGAGCATTAGGGTTCACTACCCAAAAACATACCCCTCATGCCTATTCCTGCATGTACAGTGTGGTTGGGGTCCTAGGATTGGGAACCCTAAGGCTGTATTTCCCTACTTTTGATGCATCACTTGCGTATAGGTTGACCCCAGCTTTTCATGATTGTTGTTTTATTACATGTAGCATTTATAGTGTATCAGCCAAAATGTCATTTTGCACCAGAAGTTTGAAAACATGCCTTGTCCAAGATTTAAAAAAAATTACACCTGTCAAGTTTATGAAGAGGTGTGGAAAAATGGCTATACTAAAAGGTTGGATGTAAAATACTGAAAATTAGCAAAGTTATGTACACCAAATTTTTAGCATAGCCATCTTATTATGCCACGTCACGAACCTGGTATGTGAACATTTTCAAATCCCTGCCAAAATGTCAATCTGTGCCACAATTTAGAAAACAAATTTTGCCCAGGATCTGAAAAATGACAGCTGTCATGTTCATTCGGTTGTGTGAAGAAAATGGCTATGTTGAAAATTTGGGGTCAAAATACGTATATCATATTAACAACATTAAGTCTGAGCATAGAACAGTTTCAATGTACGCTCATAACTTTGACATTTTTCCATGTTTTGACTGCACATTTTTCAAATAGCCTTCTTATGGCCCCACCACATGAAGAATGGTGGTGAAAATGTTCAAATCCTGCTTGAAAGGTGAGTCCTCCAAGTAACCACAAAACTGCCTTTGGGGTCTGATTTACATAATTCCTGTACCACTGGAAATGAGGAGGGGCTCCAAAAGTCCATGCTGAAAATTTGGAATGAAAATATGTAGAAATGTCAAAGTTCTGAATCAAAGTTCAAGCCCCTTTATACAGTTTTCTTGGTTTGGTAAGACATAAGAATGCTTGCACCCACCTAGCATGTCTCCCATGACATTGTGGGTGTATCAATATTCTGTGTGGTTCCATTTTAGGAATGAATTTAATCTAGATTTAAACATATCAAAAGTTGCATCAATAACATGTTGGGGCAAGCTATTCCAAACCTTTATCACTCTTGCGGTGTAGAAGTTATCACGTTTGGTAGTATTAGCATTGGGAACCATTAGTAGATTATCGTGGCTTGTATGATTATTTAGATGAGTTATCATTTTGAATTCACAGACTGTTTTCAGCTCATGATTTTGTAGTAATTTATAAAGTTCCAGTAAATCACCCCATTTCCTCCTCTCTTCTAGGCTGCCTAGTCTAGTACATTTCAATCTCTCATTGTAGCATAATGTGAAAGTCTAGGTATTATCTTAGTGGTCCTTCTTGGAACCCTGCCCAGCAATTCCACATCCTTTCTGAGATACGGATTCCAAAATAGTGAGCCCATATGCAGATTTGGGCAGATGCATGACCTATGTAAAGGCAGTATGTACTGCTTGCTCCTGTTCATAAATAAGTGCTTGACACAGTTCAGTAGTCTATTTGTTGTTA
This sequence comes from Neoceratodus forsteri, assembly GCA_016271365.2. Classification (NCBI taxonomy): domain Eukaryota; kingdom Metazoa; phylum Chordata; order Ceratodontiformes; family Ceratodontidae; genus Neoceratodus; species Neoceratodus forsteri. The sequence goes on along the minus strand of CM057449.1, from coordinate 57,948,255 downwards.
GTGCAATCTTTTCACAATGATTGGAAGATGTTAATTTGTTATTTACAATAAATCCAAGATCTCTTTCTTTCTGTACTGGAGTCAAGATTTTATTGTTCAAAGTATAAGGGTATAGGGAGTTGTTTCTCCTGAAATGTAGTACTATGCATGCCCTTTTATTATTCTCTGCTCAGGTTTCTATTAGTCTTAAATCCTTGACCATTGTATTACATTTGTCAAGTGTGTTTACCTCCCCCCCCCCCCCACAGTTTAGTAGCATCTGCAAAATTAATGACTATGTTACTCATGTTTTTGTTTATTAGTTATAAATGCATTGAAAAGGGTTGTTCCGAGGACTGAACTCTGCAGAACCCCACTGGTTACAGCACCTTGAATGGGCAATGTTTATATGGACTGACTGAGTGCGATCTTCCAACCTGTTATTTATCCATTTAATTATTCTGTTGTTAAGTCTCATATGGATTCGTTTTCACATCGGCTCATAATGTGCGACCTTATCAATATTAGGTCAGATGACCTAGAGGTAGGCAGGCAAGGTGAGAAGGCAGTAAGGAGGGCTGGGGGATGCTGGGATGCATAGGGAGAGGCATCCCCAGTAGAAAACAGGAATTTGTCATCCCTCTGTACAGACAGTTGGTGAGACCCTATCTGGAATACTGTGTGCAGTTCTGGAGATCCCATCTCTGCAAGGACATAGATAGGATGGAGGCAGTCCAGAGGAGGGCACCTAAAAATGGTGCAGGGTTTGCACCAGAAACCATACAAAGAGAGACTAAAGAAGCTTAATATGTATACACTTGAGGAAAGGAAGAAGAGGAGGGACATGATAGAACCTTTCAAGTACCTCAAGGAAATCAGCAGAGTCCAAGAGGGTAGCATCTTTCAGAAAAAGAGATGTGCAGTAACAAGGGGGCACAATTTGAAGATAGAGGGGGGACAGATCAGGGGCAATGTGAGTAAGTATTTTGACAGAGATGGTGGTTGATGCATTGAACAGCCTTCCTGAGCCTGCTTATATAATATATTTAACCTATTTAAATATTTGGGTGGGCTGTGGGCAACCTGAAGGAGAGGGGGTATAAAGAAAGGGTACAAAGGGTTGGCACCCCAGTCTGCTTTGCAGATAGATAGATAGATAGATAGATAGATAGATAGATAGATAGTGAGTAAAGACAGAAAAACAGACAGAGACAAAATCAAAACGATAAGGGGATTGTCGGCTAACGGTTTGAGCTGAACCTGGCAGCACAACTCCAGCTGCAGGTTCAGTATACAGGAAAATCCCACTGCTGTCATGTGGAGAATAGCTCCTCTTGCTATGCTGGGCACCCTGGATTTTCGGGTGCCTAGAAAAGGTATTTCCTGGCTAAGTTAAAAAAAACACCAGAATCCAGTTAAATAGTTCCTGTTTAGAAAGGTGCAGTTTTTTTTTATCTAATGTTTGTGAGTTAAAGAAAAGGCATTAGTCAGGATATGTATTTTTTCCCACCAAGGTAAATCATGAAAATAAGCATTCATGATATATATTTTGTTTCTCTGTACCATTTGCATTTGCTGGTTAACTCAAAAATCCATATAACTCTGAAACTGGATATTATTTTTTCACAAAACCTTCAAGAGGTACTCCATTGGCACAAGTCCCTTGAATCCAGGAAATTTCATGAAAAAATTGTGCACCATCTAGGCTGCAGGATAGATCAAAAACTATGCAATTTTAAGTATATATATATTTTTTTTCATTTTTGGGTTTATCATATCTCATTAACAAAACAAGTTGGCATCATGAAACTTTCATTATTTGAGACTCGGACTGCCTGATTGTGCTATTTTGTGAAATGATGTTAAAGTTAATAAAGCACAAAAAAATGGGGTTAACATTAACATCCTACTGAACCCTAACTGTGAGGGTGTTACCTTGCCCCTATATTAAATACATACAGTATCTCTCTGTCTCTCTCTATCTCTCTCTTATAGTACCATGATAGTGCCACTATAATTAGTGATGAGTAGGCACTTTAATGATAAACCCCAAATTTTGCACGTTAATAACTTTGTAACCATTCTACAGATTTGCACAAAACTTGGAATGTGCTGTCTGGTATGGTAGACCTCTTGATCTGCCAAGTTGCATTTCAGTTGGACTTACAGTTTCTGAGCAGCAAAGCACTGAAAATTTGTTTTTTGCCATTTTTGTCATGTATTTTGCCCATGGCACTGCAACCACACTGTTTGTTGTTTTGGTCTCAGATTTGGAACTTACAAAGAGTTTGAGTAAAAAAAAAAACAATCCAGCAGCGGCTTGGTTAAAAGATATTAATCTGCTCCAAAGTTATTTCATTTTTAATTTTTGGGTTCTGAGCATACTCCATTCACTCCAAGATTTATATCTATGTTCTGCAAAAGGGGATTTTGCTCAAGGTCAAGGATTTTGTAAGAACACTAAAGTAGATATAAAAAATCCTTGTCTGTGAGAAACAATTCCTTGGCCATGAGCCGCCATCTAATTTTCATTTTTTTTCCCCTAACAAAATGTCGTAGCTTCCTCCACAGGTGACTTCATGTTGCAATAAGACATGGGTTTTGCTCAGGGTGATGCTCTCTACAAACCTATAACTTTGGTCTGTTTCATTTTGGCCCCAAAAAAGGCAGTTTCAAGTTTTAAATTTCTTCTTTCCCAACTACCTTTTCATTCTCTTTTGAGAGCTGACAAAATCCCAGTCCACAAGCCAATCCCCTTTCGCAAGGCAGCAAAATCCTTGACCGTCACTTAGAAATGGCCATTCTCACGTATGAGAATTGACTCACAGTTAAGGATTTTGCTGCCTCAAAAAAGAGGATTGACTCACAGACTAGGATTTTGTCAACTCATGAAAGGGTATTAGGTTTTTGAATCCTGTATCGTGAGCTGACAAAATCCTAGTCTGTGACCTGTCAAAATCCCAGTCTGGAACAATCCCCTTTCGTGAGGTAGCAGAAACCTTGACCATCACTTAGGGACCATATGGCCAAAATCTGACAGTCAAAGATGTCTTATGGATGGCAGTTTTGACAGCTTGCAAAAGGGGACTGATCTCATGGTCGAGAAGTTTGTTCCCTCCTGAACTAGGATTTTAAAAACTTTGCCACTGCACTGTAAATCAATGGTTTGGTCTTTTGACTTCAAATTTGCAGGGTATTAATGGGATGCCCTAGAGATGTGAATTATGCTATTTAGGAGTTGAAAAGTTAATCACTTCCATAGATGTGCTATCACACAATTTTGATTTTTCCCATAGGATAACGTTGAGGTGCCCATTGTGATTTTTGGCACCCATATCTCAAAAATGAAGCGAGATATGGGTTATTTTGTTACCGGAAGCTTAGTTTGCATGTGAACTAAGCTGCAGAAACAAGTTTGGAAATCATAGATTACACCAGCAGGGGAATTTTTTTCCCTACTTGCTACGGTTGCAGAGATAGAAACATAGAAATATAGGCTTTGATGGCAGATAAGGACCGCTTGGCCTGCCTAGTCTGCCTACTTCCCTACCTACTGGATAAGCTGCAAATCCTAGTTAACCAACATCCTATTTCTTCCTAACCCCCACAAGAACTGCCTCATGTCTGTCCCATGCATTCCTGAATTCTCGCACAGTTTTAGACCCCACAACCTCCTCAGGAAGGTGGTTTCATGTGTCCACCACCCTCTCTGTGAAAAAATACTTCCTCACATTGTTCCTGAGCCATCCCACCTCTATCTTCAAATTGTGTCCCCTTGTTCATGCACATCACTTTTTCTGAAAGATGCTGCCCTCTGGGACTTTGTTGATTCCACTGAGGTACTTAAAGTTTTCAGTCATGTCCCCCCTCTCCCTCCTTTCCTCAAGGGTATACATAGTAAGCTCCTTTAGTCTCTCCTTGTATGGCTTCTATTGCAGACCCTGCACCATTTTAGTTGCCCTCCTCTAGACAGCCTCCATCCTGTCTGTTCTTGTGGAGATGAGGTCTCCAGAACTGGATGCAGTACTCCAGATGGGGCCTCACCAACTGTCTGTAAAGAGAGATAACAACTTCTTGTTTTCTGCTGCTGATGCCTCTCCCTATTTTGGCAAAAATGTGTTCCAAGGGTACCTTTTCAGTGCTTTTTCTGTGACCATATCTTGTAAACAATGTGAGATATGGATTTTGTCAATGATCTTCCATGGAGGTCTCGCTGTCATGAATACAATACTTGAATTTTTTTCATATCTGCTACGGTTGCTGAGATATTGGCGAATTAGTGTTAGAAGTGCTTCTTGCCCTATAGGGCTGTTGTGGTGCTCCATACCAATGTGTAGGTGGGAGCTCAGGGCCCGGAGAGCCTGCGCTCCCACAGATGCATATCATTATGCACAAATGGGCTCCACGCTCTCACCAACACATACCATTTATTAGTTACTGTATAATACACTTTTTCAAAAAATAAGGAAATTCATTGCAAAAAAATTAATGCATCAGTTGGGGTTAAAGCAACAACAGTTGGAAAATGAGCTGTTAGGGTTGAGCCCCTAACTCCCCCCACCAACCCACCCCCCATCCTTTACAGACCGACAGATGATGGGGTGTGCCATGGAGTCATGAGGCCTAATGCTCATCCCATTCTCTTTCACTGTAGCTTGTTAACCTGTTTACACATGGAATGGGGTGAGAGTTGAGACACCCCATGGTCTGTTGATCTGTGGAAGATTGAGTGTGGGGAGGTGGGGGGTTAGGGGCTCAACCTTAACAGTTAATTTCCCCACTTTTGTTGCTTTAACCTAACTGATGCATTAACAAAGTTTTTTTTGCAATGAATTATATGTGTATATATATATATATATATATATATATATAGAGAGAGAGAGAGAGAGAGAGAGAGAGGCGTGTTTGCACCTCTATAGTTAGGATTAAATCTTCACTTCTGTGTTAAAATGAAAATTTTGGCTGTTGGGGGTTGGTCCGATGAGGAGGAAAGAGCATCCCATCAGATCCTCCCCATCTCTGGAGGGGAGACTCAGTTCTATGGGTTAATGGCGATTCCCATTAGGGCAAATGTACAACACCGAAAATAAAACTGGCAATGTACATTTGCAGTGAGGAAACTCCTCTCTACTATTTATGTGGGGTGCATTGTCCTCAACACCCCCTACTGGAAAAAACAACAACTTGGGGGTGAATGTTGAAGGGGGGGGGGAACCATGGGATAAAAAAACACCAGCACAGTAAAGTACAAAGTACTGTGCTCCTCTCTAGCCCCAAACTCTGCACCCTCCCCACCAGAGCCAGCCACTTTAAGTACCATGCCACACAGACAGCTCAGTGGCTTCAACCCTCACCGCCCCTCACATACCATCCAGATACCTTCCATCCTCTTCCATTATCCTGTCATTCTTCCCTTCACCCTGCCCTTCCTGGTTGCTACTCTTTCAGGGTCACTGATCTTACAGGCGTTGATATTTAGTTACTCAAATCTGAGTCGCTCAATCTCAGTTGCCCTTCTAACGGTATACCAGGAAACTCTGGGCAGCGATAGTGACTGTAGCACTTCTTCTGGTGGATGTACTGGCAGTAGGGTACACACCTCTCATGAATCAGGGAGGGGATGGTGCTTCTGGCACTTGACTATGATGCGTGTCAGCATGTCATCATTCTGGACACATGTCTTTTGCACCAGCGCCCCCAGGGGTAGGGACCACACAACAAAAAGGGAAAAAAAATGAAAAACTCCCAAGTGTTGATCACTGTGACACCATGATCCAAGTCCACCCAGGACCCAGCTGAAGAACAGGGGAAATTAAGAGGTACCCCCAAGGGCTGAAGCTCAGGACAAGTGAAAAAAAACAAAATTTTGTTTTCTGCTTTAATAACTTTGCAACCATTCTAGTGATTCACATGAAATGTGGCATGCACCATCACAGACCAAAGATCTCTTAATGTGACAAGTTACATTCTGGTCAGCTTTACGGGTGCGGGATACAGAGTGTGGCTCTACGATGCTGGTTCAGCAACACTTTTGTTTACCAGCATCATAGCGATGGGATTTATGTTGAGTTGCGTGGACATAAATCCCCAAACACCCCTGGTCCAGTTTTTTTCTATGGGTGCTTCACCCCACCAAACCCCCCATGCAGGGGACTCTGACCTCCAAACCCCCCATACTTTACATTATCAACTCCAGTTGGAGCTGATTCAGGGAAGGGGTTCAGGACTGGGAGGAAGTGTGCCCTCATCTGAGGCACACCAACACAGCAACCTGTTGGCAAAGTGTCAATTTTGCCAACAGCGAGGAATGTCACTATATTGGTGTTGCCATTGGGGTGACAACCCCAGAGGGTCAAAAAAAGTGTAAATCATCAGTTTTTGTCAAATTCTTTGTCACCACATTGCACCAAAACTCTGTGACATTTGGTCTGAGATGTTTAGGATATGTAGGTGTTGGGTCACATTGATGTCTTTTAGAGGTTTGGTGGAAAAATATGAATCCATTCCAAAGTTATTAAATGTTAAAGTTCCTATTGGAAAAGTTAGGTGTGAGGCTCAAAACAGGATTCTTGATCTCAAATTGGTAATCCTGAGCTGCAAATAGGAAATCCTTTTTTTGTGCTGCCACCATGTTGTTTTCTGTTGGTGGTGGCAACAAAGTTAAATTACTTGAAAAACTCACCGCTTTGTCTTTACATAATTGGGAGCCATGGAATCTGATTCTGGAGTTACTTTCTATATAGATGCATGTCAATGACACATGTGCTTTTCTTAATAGTGGAAATGTTTTTGACAAATCGTGGGAAAGCAATGCCATGAAACAAGATCATTTCCTGCAATTTGAGAAGAAAGATTTTCTTTTGACATAAATTGCAACAAAGGCATCTCAAAAAAGGATTTTTCATCACAATTTACAGAAAAGGATTTCCCTGGTACTCTAGTGGTCCATCCCCCTCCCCAATGTATGATGACTGTCCCCATTTACAAAAAAAATGTATTCCCTGGTAGTCTGGTGGTCTCTTATTGATATCTGATTGCCATCCCCATATCAAATATTATATTTCCTGGTAGTCTAGTGGTCCCTTCCCCCTCCCCCGGTGTGCGATCGCCCTCCTCATTTAATAACAAATGTCCCTGGTAGTCTAGTTTGTCATTGGGCTGAGGGCAAGGGTTGCTAATCTCAGAGCCAAGCTGGCCAGGATTCAGGAAGCCTGCCCCTCCACCCAGAGACCACCACATCCAGACTCACTACCTCAAATGACACCGAGCAGCAGGAGTGGCCGTAATACTGTGGGCTCAGGCAGGGTAAGGGAGATGAGATAGAGGCATATCCCCCAGCCAGTGCACCTGAGAAACTCCTACACTGTATTGGAGAAAAGAAATTCCCCTCAAGGTCACGCAAAGTTGCACCCCAGAAGGATGTGCAGAACCTCAACAATGGAGCCCCAGAGGTGGGTGGAAGAGGACCCCAAAGGAAGAGGAAGTTACTCTCGGTGGGGGACTCCATCATCCAGGTAGTGGAGCTGGGAAGAGACATAAAGGAGGAGAGGGAGGTAAAGTGCCTACCAGAAGGCACAGTTTGGAGAGATGGAAAGCAAATCAGAAGGACTGCTACGGCAATAACAAGGAGGGGGAGATGGATGTCATTATCCGTATAAGGAACAATGACCTAGCTGACATGGCAGAGTTAGGAAGTATGCAGGAATAGTTCAGAGAACTGGGGAGGAGCCTGGTGCAGTTGGCAAGATTCACAACCTTCTTGAAGGTGGTGCCTGTCCACAGCAAGGAGGGCGCTAGAGATATCTGCACCAAGGGCTTCATTACTTGGATAAGTAGCTGGTGCAGAGCATGAGTTTGGCTTCACTGGGGCTGGGGGCCCACCTGGGAGAATGCAGGACTGTACAGTGGTGACAGCCTGCATCCTTTAGGGAAGGGGACAGATGTCCTCAGTGAAACATTGTAATGCATTATTGCTGAACTTTTTTTTTTGTCCCAGTACCCCTTCCCCTGCCCATACGGGGCTGAAGTTTTGGCCCCCCCCCACCGGCATGCTAACCCTCATGCCCAGGCTTGGCTCCCTGGGTTAGGCTTTCAGGTGGGTACCCCATCCCCAAGGAACATGGTTTCTAGCCCTGGCTTACCCCCAGGGTGGGGCAAAGGGAGCATGATCCCCCCGGTGGACTAGAGTCTCAGTGAGAGCAGTGGTGGAGGCAGGGGTTCATGACTGGGGCTGTATTTTTTATGTGGTGCTTTTCCCTGAGGGCAGGATGTGCAATGACATAAACAGGCATGCCCAACATTTGTCCCGCTTCCAGTCACGCGTGGTGCCAGTCTTTGAGGATCCCCCAACCTCTGCCAGGGGCCGCTTATGTACTGGGTGCTCACCCCCTCCTCTGGAGGAGAGCTGACATTTGGGCACCAGTCCCTCTCTGCCCAGCTGGCCCTCCAACTCCTGGGTCCATTCCTGAACCTGGTATGTCAGAGTTGCAATTGCACACCTTGCAGCTGTACCGGCATGCTGGCTATTGCTGAACACTTCAACTCATCAAGGGGAGGGTGGAGGAGGGAGAAAGAAAAAGCTAAATATTCACCCCCACAGGAAAATGTAGCAACCAGCTAGGACACCATAGTGACAGTTAACATGCCATTCATCAGAGGTTGGGGGACAGGAGAATCAAGAGGAAAAGTTGGGACAGGAGAAGCAAGGGAATGGGGAGGGTCAAAGGGAGAGTTTGCAGTAAATGGTGGGTCATGTGTGCCAATGCCTGAAGCCTGGGTAACAAAATACCTGATCTGATGGCCATGGCACCAGAGGCTGACCTCGATATTACGGCTGTTACAGAGACATGGTACAATGGGAGCCATGACTTGCATGTAGCTATACCAGAGTATACCTTATTCAAGAAGAACAGGGAGCATAAAAGCAGAGGAATGGTGGCTTTTTTGTAGGTTAAACAAAAATAGTCCAAGAATGGAACTCTGCGGTACCCCTAACATAATGTCTCTTTTCCTCTGAGAGTATGTTCTTCACTTTGACCTGCTGTGTTCATTGCTGAAGGTAACTCCAGAGCCACCTGATGGTTTCAGGTAACATGCCTAAGGCAAGTAATGCATTTAGGAGGACACTGTGGTTGACCATGTCCACATTTTGAATACTGTCAGGGAGATGAGATCTGCTAGAGGGTGGATCAAGGGGCAGAGTGGTCCTTTCTTTGATGGCCCACTACCAAAATCAGAACAGAAGCCATTGTTGAACAACACTAAGTGGTGACAACAGCAATGTGCAGCAGAGGTGTGCCATACTGCTGTGCTCCTGAATCTCCACACATTGTACACAGTGGCAGCTTCTAAAAGGTGGTGTGTATGCTGGAATTGCAGCTACATACTAGCAAAGGTTCTGTGTGTCTTCCTGATCAAGTCTCGGAATGGCTGACATCTTCCCCCATCCAGGCAATAGATGCAAGTGAGAAGATATGCAAATGTCTATCCCCTACTCCATGCAACTGGTACACTGTTGGCCAATGAGGATTGATTATTTCAGCCATGCACCTGTAACCTCTCTCCCGGTGCCGAGCCACCTGACCAGTAGAGATGCTCACACCCTGTGCAAACTATACTCATAGCATATCAACCTAAAAGGTCTAAGTATCCTCCATGTTAATGTGTGCAGCCTCCTAAGTAACTTAGATGCCATTCAGGCTTGGATTACAAACAAAAAAACCTGACATCATGGTGGTTTCTGAGACCTGGCTCAAGCCCACTACCCTGGACTCTGAGGTCAACTTACCTGAATACAATATATTTTGTGCAGACAGACAGACTAGAGGTAGGGGAGGGTTGCCATCTATGTATTGGAAAAATATAAAGTTTCTATTACAGACGCCTCATCATTGCCGAAAGAGTTTGAAAGCCTCACTATCAAAGTCCAACTCTCAACCACCTTCGCTTTGCACTTCATAGGATGCTATAGGCCTCACTCTGCAGGGCTTCAACTGTAAAGTCACCTTTCCCACTCTCTTAGTGTGCTGCAGTCTGAAGTCATAATCCTGGGTGACGGTAACCTGGATTGGCTTTCGGACTCCTCCAAACCCCCTAAAAACTCTATGTGACTCATTCAGACTTACACAAATTGCCTCAGAAGTGATCGATCCAAATAAAAAGAACCCAAAGAAAGCTCCCTACTAGACATTATTCTAGTAAACAAGCTGCACTTCTTCTCACATTCTGGAGTCTTCTTCACTAATCTCAGTGACCACTGCTTTATTGCTTACATAAGAGCTGCACCCAAACCTATTTCTAATTCCAGGTTCACAATCAGGAGATGTTTACATAATTTAGTGCCACAAGCCTTCCTTTTGGACTCACAAAACTCCTTGCTATGGCAGGACTTCTACCTAGCCAAGAAAGTAGAGACAGCAAACTAGACCTTCCGAACTACTGTCCGTGGAGCTATTGACTGACATGCCCCCTTGATCAAAGTACGTACCAAGGAAAAGACTGTCCCTTGGTGTATACATCAACTTAAGTCAGCTTTGCTCAAGAGGGACAAGATCTGGAAGAAAGCCTGAAAAACAAAGCTTCAGTCAGATTGGGCTGATTTTAAGGCAATCAGAAACCTCTGCACAAAGCTTGTCAGAAACACTAAGGCTAACTACCTCCAGTCAACTTTGGACTCCTCCACCAAGGACCCTGCCAAATTCTGGCAAACCCTTAGAGATATTCAAGGTCATGCTTCATCAGGTTCTCTCCCTATCAAGATCTTCTACAAAGGATCCCTCATTACCAAGAGGGCAGAAATCCTTGACTGCTTTAATAATAACTTTATTACCGCAGGTATGGTCTTTGACATTTTACCTGCGAATAACCTACTTACCCAGTTCTCATCACAAGGACCGGCAAGTCCTCCCCCTGTCCACAGTAGTCCTGTCATAGGTTTCTCCTTCCAAAACGTAACTTACAAGGAAGTGGATGACCTGCTCTTTCTGCTGGATGCCAGAAAAAGTGCAGGAGTGGACCTCATAGGCCCTTTTTTTCTTAAGCTCGGTCAGCAAGTGCTGGCAACTCCATTAACACACCTCTTTAATATGTCCGTCAGCTTGGGTGAACTTCCTTCTGTCTGGAAGAATGCTCAAGTTTTACCACTCTTCAAATCAGGAGACCCCAGAGAAACTAATAACTACAAGTCAATCTCCTTACTCCCCACCCTATCAAAACTGCTGGAGAAATTGGAGAATTGCCAACTTAGAAATTACATTGATGCCTCAGATCTGCTAAACCCTGTGTAATCGGGCTTTAGGCCATGCCATAGCACAATCACAGCTCTAGATAAAGTCACAAATGATTGGCAGAGAGCCCTTGACATAAAGAATCACATATGCGTGGTATTCCTCAATTTAAGCAAGACCTTCGATACTGTCGACCATGCATTGCTCTTAGCTACTCTCCGCAACATTGGTCTGGATGCACTTTCCCTAAAATGGTTCTCATGCTACCTGGCAGAATGGATACAAGTAAAAGCAGTAGGAGAGCTCTCCATTCTAAAACAGATTAACAGAGGCATACCTCAGGGCTCCATGTTGGGGCCCTTACTTTTCTCACTTTATATCAACAACATCGACTGTGGAAGCAAACGTTCTGGTGTATATCTCTTTGCCGATGACATGGTCCTTTACACTGCCATGCCTACTCCTGAAAGTGCCTGCTCAGACTTGCAAGCAGATTTCCTTATGCTGCAACAAAACCTCCTGAGTCAAAAGCTCCTATTAAATGCCAAAAACACCAAGGCTATGCTGTTATCCCCAATTACCAAGTCCATAAACTCCCTTAATCATGACAATATTCCCACTATCACCACCCTGCTTGGCGAGTCACTTGACTATGTGACCAAGTTCAAGTACATAGGTATGTGGATTGACAACAGGCTTTCAATCAATAGGTTGCATGTAATAAATACCATGTTAGTACCAGTGATTGACTATGCTGATGTAATCTATGGGGGGGGGCAAATAAAACCGATTTGAAAAAATTAGATACTATTTATAATAAAATGGCTATGTATATTACGGGGATGCATAGACTTATACATCATTGTGAGTTGTATAGAGAAGTGGGGTGGGATCATTTGTACATTAGGAGAAATCAACATATAACTAAGATCATGTATACATTTATAGAAAATAAATTACTCTATTGTTATTGTTACCTGAATATATTACTGAAGATTTAAAAATAAAACACCCGATTGTGGGCTTGAGATCAGCCCAGTATATACAGTTTGAAGTGCCAAAGTGTAGGACAAAATGTGGGTCTGTAACTTTTTTTCATTTGTGTCCAAAAACCTGGAATAATTTACCTGTTGAATTAAGATCTTATGGTGTTAAAGTGAGCTGGTCTATGATTAGGCAGTGGTACCATAAACAGAGTGGTCAACTGCATGAATGTTGTATAGCACTGGGTAATGGATACGTTTTAATAGTAAGGTGATTAGTGGTTTTCTGAAATGTGAATTAATATGTGGAAATGTATTTAATATGTATGTCTGTATTTGTATCTTTGTACTTTTGTAATTTTGTATGTCTTGTAAAAATTATCTCCCAAGACTATAACCAGATTATGCACTTTAGAAGGTGTCCCTTGAAAATGAGTGTACTTGTGTACTCAATGGGATTGTTTACCTTGTTCATTTATAGATGAATAAAACCATTATTACTACTACTACTTCTTTTGGTGATCATATAGATGAGCTCTCAAAAAAACTTAGACAGAAGCTTGGACTTTTTTTTTAGAATCAAGCATCTACTTACCCAGGAGGCCAGAAAAAACTTAGTACAGACCATGTTCCTAGCTATCTTGGACATGTCACTAGCATTAACTCTGTTCTACTTGAGCTATCAGTGTCAAAAATCACTGGTGCAGCACATTGGTGCTGACTTGCTCCTACCTGTCTGCTGTACTGTTTACTGGGATGAGGCTTCACCTTACGACTGGGCTTCATTGATTATCCTTGTACCTTGTACCACATTGCAATGTGTTGTATTACTATGCCCATTTGTTCTAAATGTTCTATTGTGCTACTGTATTATTTATTCTGTACCTCCCAGGCCCTCCTTGAAAATGAGCTTGCTCAATGGAGCTTCACCTGGCTAAATAAAGATTGATTGACTGATTGATTGACTCATTGTGAATGGCAGTGGACATCTTAGTAGGGCACATTATGCTGTACTCACAGCAGTTCCTACTTGATGAACTGCAGCTGCTGGTAAATGCTGTGAGCCACAAATCAACTCTATACAGAGGCACTCTTTTCACTGTGCACTTATAGTTGTTCCCAACCACCCCACCCAGTGGACCGTGGAGGAGTGTGAGGATCTGGTATGTCAGTACTTCCCCCTTGCAACTCTGAATATGCACATTTCTGACTATGACAGCAGTCCCATATGCCCTCTCTCCATGCCGACACAGCGGCCCAGCACAGTTGCTTCAGACAGAACTCTGACCCATTGTTATGATGAAGAGGTCATTTCCATTTCCAGCTCACCTCTGATTGTCCCCATCTATCCACCCAGCAGACCTTGAGAACCTAAATGGAGAATGCAGCCAGACAGAAAATTCATTGAAGCAGCTTGTTCCCTCCTCGGGCTACTGGAAGCAGCATGGGAGGCTACAAACATGGGCAAACAATGACAGGGGGTTGGAGACATACAGTGGGCTGCATTGTACTTGATAGGGAAGTGTGATCTGCTGTCATGCTGTAGTTACCTCCCCATGGCATAGGGTGCCCTGGGCGTAGTAATGTGTCCATCTCAAGTAATGCCAGCAGGTCCGATATACCTCATTGTCTTGTCAGCATCCCTGCTGCCTCTGTTTGTCACAGCCCCAGATGACCATCCTGTGAACAGCTGTGTGTCACTACCTAAAATTACAGCACAGGGAGAAAAGTGGAAGGGCAACAGAAAATGCTACGTGCACAGATGGCAGTGGCTGCTAAGCAGATAAGTGGGTGAGCAGGTGGGCAATTAGAGGCCAGAGGCAGGGGGCTTAAAGACACAGAATTGGTACTCAGAGCACTAATGAACAATCAGAGGCTGGTATGCACAGTGATACTTGCATCATGCATACTTGCAGGGCTGCAGGGAGGAGTGCTCACCATCACAGCAGTAGAATGCTGAGCCACAATAGTTCACCTAAATGCACAATGGACCAAGTGCACCAGAACCCACTGGGGCCAGTCTAGGGATCCACTTTGATATTGTGGTCGGATCACTGTAGTGCACCCATGGCAGATACTATACTTTACAGTAAACCATCATTGTCTGTCCCAATCACATTATGCAGTGCTGCATATGTCTGGCCACAGTTGAAGAGATGACACCCCTTTCTATGGAAGAGTGTGATTCCTTGGGTGTGCAGCAATTGCAGCAGGTGTGTGCTTTCACTTGGGAAGTATTGTAGCAGTACAAGGGTGCAGGGTGAGGGAGCTGTGCATGTAGGTGGTGTCCCACCCTTCGTTTCCCACTTTTTGACAACTTTGGAGAGGCAGAGAAGTTCAAGTGGTTATTGTGGTCACTGCACACTTTTGTATTGTGCCACACTGCCGCACTGACCCCCCCCCTACCCCCAGTGTGATTACCAACACTGAGATGATGTGGAGGATACCTGTCTGCAGGAGTACTCCTGGTCAGGTGGTAGGGTGAGTACCATCACACACAGTACTCATGTCCAGAAGCACAGATGTATTGAGTCATGAGGGTAATTAATGCACAGTTCGTCAGAGGTGCATCTCACTGTGTAATGCTTAATGCACAGGTTTTGAAAGCTGCATGTTACACTGTAATGCTTGTAAATGTGGCTCTACTTTATGGTGCTTTATAACACCGCTAAAATCTACAGTTTCAAACACATTACATTGATTTGTGGTGTTTTGACCAATGTGTTTGAGGTGTTTTCTGCACACACATTCTAACCATATAATAAGTGCATTATTGAATTCCAAGGTGTGCTGATAATGGTGTTTCAAGCTCATTGTACCTGACAAAACTCTCTGAGTAGCTTCTCAATCAACAACTGACAAAACTCCTAGAGTGGCTTGCCCCCCCCCCCCAATCTATCACCTGCCCTGTCCCAAAGCCACCTGTTCTTACTAACCTAGCAGTCCCAGCTCAAGACTAATCTGTCTGCTCAACCAAAGCTTGCTTTCCTCTCAATCTTATCCGAATAACTGTTATACCTGTCAATACCTAACCTGTTACACTGTTACTGTAAACAAAGTCATGTACAGTATATATCTGCCATACTGTTGCCTGCTAAGATGTAAAAAAAAAAAAAAAAATGTTGTTACTTACAATGATGTAATGCAATGTTGTGCTTTGTATTGTCCTCTTTGTGACGAGGTACCTTTGGAAACGAGCCTCTGGCTCAAAGGTTGTAAACTGATGTATAAATAAATAAATAATGTGGATTAACACATGGCCTGTGTGCTCTGAGGGCAATTGGCTTGTGGCTTTGTGCCTCACAATGCATCTAGTGTCTGTGTTAATCCACATTATTAACATTCCCTGTCATGTGTTAATACTTTCATATGCAATAGGTGTGGGCATAAAGTGTGATATATCTGTTTAGCTGAGTAACTGCGTACATACATTTATTTATGTACACTGTTACTATGTCACACTCTGTTTATGTACAGTTACTATGTCATTGCCCTCCCCATGTCTGCTGGTCAGTACTAATTCCAGGTCATGCTGTGATTTCACACATCAGAAGCAAAGACAGAAAACACATTGCAGGCTACATGCCCCCCAACACACACACAGATATCAACTGTCATTACCCTTCCTCTATTCTGCAGTTACAGTAAAAAATGTACTTCCTTCAGACTATTTAAAAAAAAATCAACATTGTACAGCCAGACAATAAACACATATTATACACGCTCTCTCCTCCCAGCTGACAGCGCTTGCTTGATCTGCTCAGGTCCTCTGCTCCATTCTTTCTCTACAGCCTGTGTCTTAACAGCTGTACCTGTTTTGGTCTTGTCACAGCAAAAGCAGTATGTTTGATAAACAAAATATTGTTCTTGTTTTTCATATGGTTCAGTGCCACCACTTGCAGCTGCTGGTACCTCTTGCTCCACTACTGGCACCTAGTACTGTCTCCATCAGCTCACCTGTTGCACACCAAACACCACCAGACTCTAGCAAGTTAATCTAAAGTAAAACAGTTTGAAAACAAAAGCAACAGTTACAGAAAAACAAACTCTAGTCAGAGCCAGTATGGCTGCAAAATATTACTATTGATGGTAATGAAAAACGTATACGAAAGACGATATCAAACAAACACCTACTATATGTGTTTTCTGAGCAGCACAAGCATTTTGACATTAATCAATAGCTTGCTTCCATGAGACTCTAGCTCCTCCTTCCAGACTGCATTCCCTCTTCACAAACTAGTGGTATAAAGGGATGATATTTTCATCATGTGGTTGATTTGCTCATTCCAACCTCTTTTTTTCCTTTTTATATATGAACAGAAGGGAGGATCATCCTACCCCCTGGTGCAACAATCCAGATTGCCTTGGGACCTGAGGACACCTGAGGATGGAAGCATGGTAGGAGCATCATGAGGCCTGCTTCTGAATCCAGTTTTACATTTTCTGTCCTCATCCCTACACTGGTGAATGCAAGTTAGATGTGCGTACATGTAGATATGTGCACAGCTGAGGAATCCCACTGTTCCCTCCTTCTCTGCCATCCTCAAATCCTCATTTCCATCACATCTGCACCTGGTGGCTATCATTCAGTGGGAAAGGCATTCCTCACTCCCAGGGAAAGTACAGCAGTCCAGTGGACACACAATCCTTTCCCTTCCCAATCAATTCCCAACACCTCAGGCTCATTCTTGAACCAGGGTCATTGGTGTGACAAGAGGTAAGGCATCCAGGGCCTCAGACCTGTACACCACTGGGCCAGCTACTAATGGTAGTTATTTGCTGAAGAGGGAGTCTGCCCAACCTTTCTAGAATCAGTAAATTCAGAATTTGGATCAGCATATCCCCAGTCAGCCTCATGCCAAAAATGAGATCTCTGTGTTACTTTGTTTAAAAGTTACAAGTCATTTTGTAACCTTAAATACACTGCCTGTTCAAAAAAGCCAGTTTCAGTAAGGAGTTACTGATGATGTCACAACCAAAACCCACAGCCTAGTTCTTCTTGCAAACTGCTATATAAGACTTATTTCCCCCATGCTACATAAAACTACATTGTAGTAAACATTTGAAAAAGTAAATGTTGATTACAGAAAAATTTGTGCCTGCTCCTGAGTGGTGTACTGTGCTCGGCTTATCACAAGTGAAATGTAGAAAGAAATATATGCCAGCACAGGCTACTCACAGTCCATGGTTCACATCAACACCAGGCAATCAAAGAATTCAAAGCCAGTCCTTTAGTAAGGTGCAACAATAGTGCCATTGTTTAGTTTCAAGTGCACATAAGCTCCATAAGAACCTGCTGTCCCCTCATACAGAAACATATGGAACACATTTTTATTCCCAGACAGGCTGGGCTGTATGTCAGACCCATCAGGCGAATAGTGAGGGAGGGACATATTTTTATTTCCTGAGGATCCAGGTTGAGTATTAGACCAGTCAGGTAGTTGGGAGAGAGTTTCAGATTTTGTTTTAATTCCATCTTGGGCCAGGTTGGGCAACAGCAATTATTTTCTGTTCTACATTCTCTGTGCTGCGAGTATGGAAAGCCTGTTACTCGCAAAACACTTTGGGATACAGTGTACATGAAATTAATTATATAAAACCAAATGCCACAATATTCTACAGTCCTTGTGCTACCAGACTTAACTGCTGTGCTTTTTATAGTTGGGGGAGGGTGACAGATTTTTTTTTATTCTCTGGAAGAGAAGGATGGTAAATTGATGATGCCATTACCTACCATTTTCCCCACAAGTCTTTGCTTCTAATTGACAGTCTCAGTTAATGGCAGAGGCCCAATGGCAGGTATTCCCCTGCTCAGCATGTTGGAATAAAGAATGTATGAAAATGTGAATCCTGAGTATCCATCACAGAGAGGGTATGACTGAGATTGACTAATGCACATTGTAGTGAGACGGTGACGTGTTATGAAATATTAAAAAGTAAACTGGTGGAGAATATTGAAAGTCAAACAACATATTGTACAAAACTATTAACAAAATGGTTTTCCTGTAAATGTCAATGTCTGTGTGCCAGTAAAATATTGTGTGCAACTGTGTTTTCTTCTTGAAGCTCCCTATCTGGAATCATGAGCCACCTTTCCCATCTTCCATTAAAAAAAATGGTCTGAATGGAAACCCAGTTTCCTGGACTGTGTGATCCACCTTTAATGAAACTGTCAAGGATGCTCCCTCAGCCAGTATCCTCTCCTTCAATTGTTGTGAATACTGCTGCTGTTTGGTTGCTTGGAGTAAGGGGCAATGTCATTTTTATGAATATTACTATAAAACATTTCTTGGGAGAGAGGTTGGTACACCTGTCCAATATGATGGCACCTGCTGCACTGATGTCCTGCTCTACATTTCCTGTGAATGGGGGCAGTTCAAGTACTTGAGGAGGACTTTTTTCTGCAATAGTTAGCTCTTGCTATCAGAGAAATAAGGCAGCTGACTGAGGCAGCTAGGATATAACTTCTGCTAGATTATTTCAGTTGTGAGTCTAAGGGTTACTGTAAAGATCAGTATACAGATGTGGCTTAGAGGGGAGCAAATCAATTGCAGTGACTGTGGGATACTCTTCTCCAGGATAACATTCTGGAGGAGGGGGTCACTACCCTTCTGCAGGATCTACGCAGAGCTCTTTTCTCGGCTGCAAGAAAGGAGGGAAGAAATATCTCTCCCATGGCACTGGTTCAGCTGGAGCCCATAGAACACATACAAACTCCCCCACAGGTCCACAAGTCTGAGGGGTGAAGAGTGGAGGGGACAGGAAGGGGGAAGGGTGTCAGGCCAGCCATAAGGGAGTAAACCAACCATGCACCTTCCCAATGGCAAATCACTTTGCACCCTGGAGGAGTCTCAGGTACCTGTCTCCACTGGAGGGACTCGGGTACATGAGAAATGGGAGTGATGACCTGCTAACACCCATGTGTGAGAGTAAGAAGAAGGTAGGTAGGAGAAACTTAGTGGTCTGGAACCCTATGATTAAGGGAGTAGAGAGGGTAGTGGATGGGGGAAGGGAGGGAATGGTCAGGTGCCTTCCTGGGGCATCAGCCATCTGGGACATAGTCATAACAGGGAAGACAGAAGAGAGAGGGAAGGAGGGAGGGAGGAAGCTGGGGCTGCTGGTACACTTGGGCTTTAATGATCAGGTGAACCAGCCTGTGGAAGTCCTCCCTGTTTGGCGTGGAGCAGACAGTGTATGTAGGGAGGAGATGGAGATGGAGAAGTTAAATGAGTGGTTAAAGGGTTGGTGTCAGGAGAAAGGGTACCTTGATTTTGTGGACGGGGGGACTTCTGAGACAGGAAGATCCTCAAAGTGACACCTTTACCTGACAAAGAATGTGACCTGTGCACAGTGCCTACCGGATCATAATGTTGTACGCTTAATAGCATATGTCGAACCTGGAATAGTGCAGTATGCAAGCACTAATGGTGCAGTACCACATATACTGCTGTATGTGGTATTTCACCATTAGTGCTTTCCCAGGGAGAGGATAATACCTCTGCTGGGACTGGGTTCTGCTGAGCAGCTACCATGGCTCACAGGACTGAGCCACAGCAGCAGGAACCCAGGAACTGCGTCTAGAACTGGGTTTGATTCCTGGTCCCAGAAACTTTTTTTTTGGTACTTGTGTGCTTTCTGAATGAACTCCCGGAGTTGAGAATCCATATTGGGGGCTTGGGGTAATAGGGGAGTGTAGGAGGCTGAGCCTCCCACATAAAAAAGACATATGCCGCATGGCAGAAATCGTGTTGTATTGGCAGCATGAGTTTGCCATGCGCATAATGTCTTGCAACATTATGACCCCGTGCCTGCACAGTGGCAGAGGTTTGACATCTATATAAGACAAACTGACTGCAGGGTAAACTCAGATTAGGGGAACCGCAGAAATGGGAGTGACGAAGGGGAACATAGCTAGTACTCCCTCTATACTGGGGACTGGTAGCAGTACGGTGGGTAAACATAAGATTATGACTCAAATAGGAGTAATGGAAGAGGAGAAGGGCGAATCTCTCAGGTAGGGCTGGGTGAAATGTATCTTCTGCCAGTGAAATTCTGGCAAAATTCTGATTTCACTTCTATGAAATTTTGCAAAATGTCTGCAAATATTTGACAAAATCTTGCCACAATTGTGATTTCAGTTATTCTTATCTGCTTTACAAAGTATTTGTTCAACTCACACCCCAGTTGGTATACATTGTCTTTACTTAGGTCCGCACAAAAGGGTTACGAGTTCAGATTTCTATTTTTAAAAGTAACTTAGTTTTAAGTCTGTCTTTAAGTCATCAGTGTGCGTCCATGGAGGAATTTAAAAAGGCCTTGAAGACTTATTTATGGTCTAAGATTTATTTTAATTGAGTAATGTGATTTTATGAGATCAGATTGATGTTAGATTGATGTTTTACTTGTTTTATCTGTAATTAGTGTAAGGCGCCTTGAATTTGTTAAAGGTGTGGTATAAATAAAGTTTTATTATTATTATTAAGTCTTTAAACATTCATAAATTTTAAAATAATATTTTGTAATTATGTAGGCTGCAGAATATTACGCCCCTATGAAGTTAAAACTAGAAAATGGAGTATCACAACTGTTGGATGGTTGGTTCATTGACCCTAAATATTAAGCTTCAATGCCACCCCCATGACCCAGCAGCAGATTGTCATGATGCATTGCTGATGACCCAGGATCAGAAGTGAGCCAAAGATGTCATTTCAGGAGGCAGTCCACAGCTGAAACAGCTGTCTCTCAGCAGCAAATAAAGGCAGAGAGATAGCAAGAGGCAGAGAACTGCAAGACCATCAAAGTGGTCAGTTCGTAGGTCTCATGAGAACATTTGGTTGCACAACCAGATCCTTGCATTAAACTTTCTGCATAAAGAATGGGCCAGGGCCTTATTCAACCTTGTCACATATCCTTTTCTTTAAGAGGAAACCTGTATTAGAAAAAATAGGTTTCCAAAACGTTCTATTAATTCTCTTCTAACAATAGTTTATAACCTTTACAGTTCAGTGTATGTGCAATATAGCAAACAGAAAAGTTTAAACTCACACATTTAGTTTTTTCAACCTTCAAAATTCTGAATTTCTAGTCCACATCTTGACAGAAAATCTGCTTTGACATTCTCTTTCCCAGATTTGTGCATCATGGTTGTAGTGCCAGGTACCACTGTGTGATTCTGGAATTTTTATCCTTCATTTGGTTAAGGCAACAAAGAGGATTGTGATCTGTTATAAGTACAAAGTCAGCTCCTAGCAAATGAAACTTAATGGACACCATGGCTCACCTTGCCACAAGTTATTTGATTTCAATAGTGGAAAATCTCTTCTCTCTGTTGTGCAACTTCATACTGATATATAGAATAGGATTTCCTTCACATCTATATGCTGACTCAAGACTGCACCTAGGGTTTGATACATCTGTCTGTAACAAAAATTGCTTCTCAGAGTTTGGGCTTCCTAAAACGGGGCTGAAAAATTATAGCCTCGATGGCCAGAAAAGTTTCATCACACTCTGGGATCCATTTCACATTATTCTGGAACCATTTCTTTATGAGTTCTGTCAGGGGAGTAGCTAGCTGGGCAAAGCTGGGAACAAATCTTTGATAAGAACCAGCCAGCCCTAAAAATAACCTAACATGTTTCTTTGTTTTAGGGATAGGATTGTTAGCTACAGCTTCAGTCTTAGAAATATCAGGCTTCACTTCTCTATTTCCCAAAACATAACCCAGATATTTGGGTTCCTGCATGCCCAATGCACATATTTTTTATTTTATTTGAATCTAGGATTATAAGTACTGTACCTTTGAGACAAGGCTCTTTTACAAAGGTTCCACATCGGATGAGGTACAATTCAAACAAGACACTGAATAACAGTATAGCAGTGGGTTACAGGCAGTTACTTACAGATTTATGCATTCAATACAGTGACAAAAATGCCAGAAGGAGGTCCGGTGGGTTAACATGGTATGGAAGAGATACACACTAGTGATGTGTGGCCATAGGCACTTGTCAAATATTAATTAAAGTGCTACAAGGGGGTAGGAAAGGTGGGTGGGGAGAAGGGAGGATGAGTGGGTGTATGGGAGAGGGAATTGACGGGGGACAGGGTTAAGTGCTAGGTGAAAAGAGCAAAGAGGAGAGACCTGCCTTTTTGATAGGTTGGATAACTGCTCATAGGTATTCCAGGTGGCTTTTCCAGTCTGGACTGTACTGTACACCACACCATCATCCAGGTAAGCAGCACAATAGCCAGTGTGAGGGGATAAAATTACATCCATGTACTGCTGGAATGTAGCAGAATCACCATGTATACCAAACAGCTTGGTGGTGAACTGACAGAATCTAACAGGACCAGCAAATGCAATTTTGTCCCTGGATTCTTTAGCAAGAGGGATTTACCAGTACCTGTTGGTGAGACTGAGGGTACTGATGTACTTGGAACTTTCCAATCAATTCACTAAATCATCTATCCTGGGCATAGTATAACTGCTAAATTCTGATACTTATGTTTCCTAAAATGAAGGCAGATTCTTAGATAATTAGTTTTTGTTTTACACCTGTAGATGTCCCTTTATAATTAAATTTTGTAGAAATGAAAAGGAAAAGGGGCTAGCAATCTCAGGAATATAGAACTTTTTAATGGTGACACTACCTTATGGTGACAGATGTTCCAGGATCCCTGCCCCTGCCACATTAGTCTAATTTAGATAGTAGTGTCCACTTGAGGGGTGATATTCCGGGGTTGGGGTTCTGAGTATACGGAGATTTACGCTAATATTCTAGTGAGCTGGGCAGGTTGTCATGAATGGGGGCTCACCAAAATGTTCGGGCTGTCTTCCTATAAGGGACCTTATTTGGCAAAAGGATATTTCCTTTTATAGATGTATTTTGGAACTCTGCAGGGAGGTGAAATATTACAATATAGATTTGTTGGGCAGGTAGTGTTTTGGGATTGTGTTAATTATAGATGAGAGCCTATAATTAAGGTTGAACTTGTTACTTAAGGGCATATTGTTCAGTACTATATGTGAATAACATATTACACTTCCAAGGGGATGGTTGAGCACTGACATCTTAGGTTCACTGTATCTAGTGAATCTATAACTAGACGTGGTAGACAGTAATAAAAAGCTGAGATGTGATGTGCTAGTTAAACATTATTCAACATTGCTGTATACTGTTCAAGTTATCAGTTCCTAATAGTAGGGTGATATTAATTCCTTATTAAGGAAGTAAATAGTTTGGGGTTCAGTAAGGTACACTGAATTCCAGATTCATGTTAGACAGGAGGTTGGTTCTTAATTAAGTATAATTTGCAGGATAGTAAAAGTGCAACTATATCTTGTATATTACATTAACAATTAGGATATAGATGGCACCGTAGGTTACTTGGTTTCAAGCAGCACAAAATCACCTGAAGTACCCTGAGCTGTTTACTTGGTACTGTCTGTTGTGGTTCTTCCTAGTGTTTACGATCATTTTCTCTTAGGAAGGCTTTGGAAGTTTAGTTAATTATTTATATAAACCGTATATAAAGTTCTTATTGTTTTTTTTGTTTGTTTTTTACTTTTGTATACAAATCCTGTCACTTAAGTATTGTTAGGTTTCTTTTAAAACTTAGTCCAATTAAATTAGTAGATATCTGAGTCTGTGATATTTGCCACGAGTCAAGTATCCAATACAAAGATAACTGTACAATTATAGAAGTATTATTTGTAGGCCAGCTCTCTATTTGGGTAAGTCTACGTAGTTGAAGCTTTAGCAGGTGATTACACTGGCCCGGTGGTGCAGAGGGTTCTGGCACTGGATGCCTTACCTCACACCATACCTGCAGCCTGGGTTTAGGAATGACCTTGTGTCACTGGAGTGCCAGGTCATTGGGGTGCCAGAGTTGGGGGGGGAGGGCAGAGCAGGATTGAGTATGCCGGTGGGCAGTTCTCCTCTCCTAAGGATGGTGAGGGTGGGTTGCTGCCCCTGTAATTCCTCTCCCACTGGATGGAGGTCCAGTGAGTAGCAAAGGCAGAGAGGGGGCAGCAAAGTTATCAGGAGGTGAAAGGGATGGAGCTGGCACCACAGGGTGCATAGCATGCCTCCACACACTCACACGACCAGGTGCTGGGGCCTCAGGGGGTTCAGGGGACAAAATCTGGAAAAATGCACATGTGTCCTCCTTGCCAGTTGATGGGAGGATGTGGAGGGGACCAAAAAGCTAAATAAAAAAAAGAAGGCAATTACAATATGTCAATTCTGATCATTTTAACATCGAATGTTAATGGATTGGTTTCTCCAGTTAAAAGGAATACGGTTTTAAATGATCTGAAAAAAACATAAAGGGGTTATTGTATTTTAGCAGGAAACACATCCTGTGCCAGTGGAGGCAGACAAATTGCAAAGACAATGTGTGGGTCAAATAGTACACAACTGTTATTCTTCTGAAAAAGGGGACTGGCTATCTTGATACATAAGGGTCTTCCTTTCATGAAAAAAGACATATAATAGATTTGGAAGGTAGGTTTCAGATACTTTCAGGATCATTACATGATAGAGAACTTGTGCTTTGCAATGTGTATGCTCTTCTGGTACAAAGGGCAGAGTTTTTCCACAACTTACTGGCTACGTTGTTACCATTCCAAGATCAGGAAATTATTTTAGGTGGGGACTTTAACAAAGTAATGGATCCCATGATATATGGGACAAATACCTTAAGCAAAGGATGGCAAATTGCTGTACATAACTACCTAAAATAACTAGTGGAGGACTTAGAACTACTAGACATTTGGAGAATGGCCCATCCTCAGGGTAAAGATTATTCTTTCTTTTCTGCCCATCCTAATATGTTTCATAGGATTGATTATCTCTTCATGCCCATTTCATTAGGTAATATAACCTCAGAGGCTGTTTATGACTCTATTGTTATTTCTGACCATGGTCTTTTAAAAGTTACATTTATGTTAAAAGGGTCACCTCAGCAACAACTTAGCTGGCTCTTTAATGCATCATTGAAACACGACAAGGAGTTTAGAGACTGGATAGTTATGGAAATAACTTTATTTTTTGACATCAATGATAATATGGAGACCCCTTATCATACTTTTTGGGATGCTTACAATGCCTACATTGGGGGTGGTATCATTAGATATTCTGCTAAGAGGAAAAGATTAAGCCAAAAGAAGATAGAAAGCAAAGAAAAGTTGGTCAAGGAAATGGAGGAAAAAATGAAACAAGACCCCAAAAACGTCAATAACTAATATATCACCCGACCAAGCTCAAATTTGAAATTAATAACATTTATTCTAGTAAGGCAGAATTTGCCCTTTTTTTGTACTAAGCAAAAGTTTTGGGAATCAGGGGAAAAGCAAGGAAAGATCTAGCATATAGATTGAAAAGGCTACAAACTCAAAATATGATACTTAGGATTCGAACTGCAAAGAATAGAATAACTCATAATTTACAGGAAATAAATATGTGCTTTCAAAAATATTTTGAAAACGTATATAAACCCTTAATGCCTAACCCCAGATATGACATAAAAACATTTCTAAATGATGCTCATCTCCCCAGCCTATCTAATCTAGAGAGAGAAGCTTTAGACAAGCCAGTCTTGAAATTAGAAATCTCACAGGCCATTCAATCTTCAAATCCTCAGAAAACTCCAGGTCCAGATAGGTTTTCTAGCGAATTTTAGAAGTATGACACTTCTCTTATCATTGACTGCCTAGAGAAGTTATTCTACAAATCCTTACAATAAGGTCAAGCCAGAGGCACCCCTAATGAAGCATATATTTGTTTACTGGCTAAAAAGGAAAAAGATCCATTAGAACCAGCAAACTACAGACCCTTTTCCCTACTAAACTTTGATTACAAAATATTGACCAACATATTGGCTAATAGACTAGTAAACACAATCCAGTCACTGATCTACAAAGAGTAAGTTGGGTTTGTCAGGGAACACATAGTGTCAGACAATTTAAGGAGACTTTTTCCATAATTTGGACAGCAAAAAATAGTGGGAAATCATCAATAGCCTTATCTTTAGATATAGGTAGAGCATTCGACTCCCTAGAATGGAATTATTTACAGGCAGTTTTAAGGAGTTATAACTTTGGGCCTACCTTTAGAAAATGGATAATGGATAATGACCAAGGCTGCTATTATTTCCAAAGGTCTGATATCAGATCCATTTCCATTGTGTAGAGGTACCGAACAGGGTTCCCACTATCCCCTTTCCTGTTTATCTTGGAATGTGAGCCCCTTCTAAGACACATGCAACACTCCTCTCAAATTCAGGGAATATGTACGGGGAAAATAGATAAAATATTTGCCTTTGCAGATGATTTATTAGTGACTTTATCAAATCCAACTGAGTCTCTCACAGCTTTAAATATATTACTTAAAGATTTTGACAGTTTTTCAGAGCTATATGTAAATTGAGGGAAATCAAAAGGAATAATGCTTAAAGAATCGAAACAAGTTAGCAAGCTTTTAAACAAAACATTTAACTTTCCCTGGGGCAACAAAAGAGTCCCATATTTGGGTATTCAGATGTTCAGTTCGATATCCCAAATAATTCAGCATAATTTATCAGCGCTTCTAGGGTGCTTACAAAAGGAACTGGACAAATGGTCAAAGCTGAACCTGTCCTTGTGGGGTAAGATTAATTCTATAAAAATGATCTTAGCACCCAAAATCTTATATATTCTTAATAATATCTCCATGAAAATTCATAAATTGGTTCAAAACGATTGATAAGACTTTTACTAAATTTATATGGGACAATAAACCTCCAAGATTGAATATTTCTATGCTAAAGACTCCATGGAAAGTAAAGGGGGAGGGGTTTAATTATCCATTGTGGCAAGGTTATCACTGAATATTTCTGCTCAAAAAATCAGCACTTTGGTTAAGTAGGGGTAACATAGACTGGATGCATAGGTTGCTTATTACTGAACAGGTGCTCACATCTCCCCAAAACCTACAGACCTTTTTATTCCAATCCCAGCAAAGCTAAGGTAATGTCAAACCCTTTCATTTACTTGTTGGATTTTTAAATCCTTTTCCATAATATTTCACCTGGGCTCTTTACCTTTGGAATATGCTTGGCTCTCGAGGAATCCAGACCTAACTTGAATGGCAAACAATTTCTAAATCCAGAATGGAGGATGTTAGGAATCACACAGGTTGGGGACTTACTAAATGCAAAAACTAGGGGAATCTTATCATTTCAGGAACTAAGGGAAAAATTCCATATTTCCAGACTTCATTTTTTGCTTTACCTACAATTAAGGGAAAAAGTTGATCGATACATTAGTCACCCAAGCTCTGTATTCCTAAATGATTCTAAGTGGAAGCAGATGGTAACTTTAGCCACACTGAGAAGGGGAGCTAGTATATTGTATAGGATTATCTCCGACTGTGAGATTGATATCACAATATCTTCAAAGACTGCTGAGGAACAGGATCTCAAGGTTATTATTATTAACCATAACTGGGAAACTATGTGGAAGAATGCATACAAATGTAGTAGGGAAGTTAATGGGAGACTGATGCAATTCAAAATCCCCCATAGGTATTACTATTCCCCAATAAGACTGAATAATATTGCAAACTCTCAGAAATATGCTTGCTGGAAGTACAGCACACAGAATGCTACCTTGGGACATTTGTTTTGGATTTACCCTGTAATTCTTGCAAAATGAAATGAAGTTCATCTTTTATGCCAAAAAGTGATGAAAGTGTAAATTCCATTTTCTTCCCTCATTGTCATTCTGGGAGGTACTGATTTTACTTTCACATATTCCCAGATCTTCCCAGTTATGGATTTTGTTAGTAGCTCTGGCTTACAAAAGAGTATTACTGCAGAACTGGAAGTCACTTGGGTCCCTGGGATGAGAGAAACTATTGGACTCATTAGGAAATATTTCCATCAATGAAAGGATTCGTTATCTACCGCTTAATAGAGTAGACTATTTTAATGAGATGTGGGAACCCTTTCTTAACTTCACAAATGGTTAAATAACCATGCTTGCACCAAGGAAATCCTCCTCACTAAGGTAGAGTATTTCCAATCCTTCTTCCAGGAAAACTTCAACAAGCCATCCAAAATCTGGAAGGTCATCCATGCCCTGTTCTCTCCTCCCACCCACTCCTCATGCCCTGTCCTAAAACTTGGTAACCACATGATTGAAGACCCTTCCTCAGTGGCCGCTGAATTTAACAAGCACTTCACCAGCTGTGCCTCCTCCCTACTTACATCTCTTCCCGGCACTGTACCCGTGGACTCCCCCCATCCCCCATTTGCCCCCCCGGCACCTCCACTTCCCTTCCTCCACCTCCATTCTCTTTCAAGCCCATCCTTCCAAAGCACACACTACACGTTCTACTTGCCCTGAATCCATCCAAAAGAAAGAGTCTTGATGGTCTTGACCCCAAGCTTCTTCACCTTTCTACATTTGCAATTGCTTTGCACTTGACATACCTACTCTGCCTCTCCCTTCTGAACGCTACCATACCTGACGCTTGGAAATATGCTACTGTGATCCCTCTCCCAAAAGGTGGGGACGCCTCCAACCCTTGCAACTTCCACCCCAACTCTTTACTCCCTACTCTGGCTAAACTTCAGTAGCATCTGTTCCTGGAAAAACTCTCCTACTTCCTCGAGTCATCCTCCTTTTTCACCCCATTCCAAACTGGCTTTCATAAAGACCACTCCACCACAGCCACTCTCCATTGACTCACTGACTCCATTCTCTCAAGCTTGGATTAGGGACACATCACCTATGCCATCTTGTTGACTTGGCTAAAGCCTTTGACACTGTCTCCTGCTCCTTTCTCCTATGCAAGCTTACTGCAGCTGGCCTCTCTGACTGTGTCACCACCTGGTTCTGGTCCTACCTCATAAGCCACTCCCAGTCTGCAGAGGTAGCAGCTCCCTCTCCCCTCCTCTTCCAATCACCACTGGTGTCTCCTAATGCTCTGACCTTGGTCCTATAATGTTCTTCATATTCCTGAATGATCTCCCAATAGTCTGTACATTTTCATGCATACACATGTATGCTGACGATACTATGATATTTTCCTTTGGTAACCTCCCCTCTGAGGTGACCACCAGCCTTCAATTGGATTTTAACAATGTAAAACTCTGGTTTAATGCTAACCAACTCTTCATGAACGTCAAAAATACAGTATCTATGACGTGTGGCTCCAGACAAAAACTGGCCAGGCTTTACTCCACCCCCACCTTTGATGCCCTCTCTGGCTCAACACTGGATGACGTTGCTACATTCAAGTACCTTGGGCTATGGTTGGATAAGAATCTAGACTTCGGGAAACACACTGAAGACATCCATAAAAAGCTACTCTGTAGACTTGGTGCTCTGTACTGTCACTGCAGATGCCTTCCATAGCATGCCAGGAGAGATAGCGTACAAAAGATGATTCTCCCTGTCTTTGACTTTGGGGCTGTAGTCTACAGCTTTACCCTGAAAACCAACCTAGCCAGACTTGATACTCTCTTTAGCTCCTTCTGCCACTGTATTCTTGGTTGCTCCCTTCGTACTCATCACTGTGACCTTTATTCCTTGCTCTCATTTCCCTCCCTCCATGCCAGGTGCCTCTCACACATTGCAAATCTAGTTGGTAAGTTCTGGCTTGGTTTTCTGCCTCCCTACTTGTTCACCCTCCTTTCAACCCCCTTCCATGCTACTATTCCCTTCACACCTCCACCCACAGAACTCTCCCTCTCCCTCCCTCCCTCCCTGGCGCACATCATCTGGCCGTGCCAGCTTCTCCTACAATTTTCCCATAATATGGAACTCCGTTCCTCTAGAAATCCACTCAGCACAATCCCAACAATCACTCTCCTTCCTCCTAAGTAAGCACTCTCTTCATTCCTGTATCTGCATCTAATACCTCCCTCCCCAATCAACCTCCTTCTACTCCACCCACCATCCTCTCCTCCTCCACCTCCACCCACTCCTCCCCCAGTGCCTCCCTTGGCTACCTCTAGCTGATGCCTCCCAGACCCTATTTACTTCTCCTCTTCGATGCCTCACTACACCTCCCCCCCACTACCCTTCCCCCAGCTCTTCTTTTTTCCTCCAGGTCCTGTCCCATTGTGAGATTCTCAGCATCCTGAAGGACCTCCCCCTCCTTCCTCCAACCCTTTCACTACAAGGTCCTGCCACCTTGCAGGGTTTTTCATCATCCTGATAGCCCACCTCACCTCTCACTTCTCCCCCATCTTCCCTCGTCCCCCACCTACACCTTCCTCTCCCTACTTCTCTCTTCCTCCCCTCTTCCTCCTCCTCCCAATCAAGGCCCTGTCCCCTTGCAGGGTTCATTACATCCTGAAGGGGATTCAGGTCCTGGTTTGCCCTCCTCCCTCCTCCAAGCCCCCTTCCCTCCTTCTACTCTTTTCTGCCAGCCCCATGCAGCCTTTTAGCATCCTGAAGGGTTGCTCCCTGACCTCACCCTCTCCCACCGGGTCTTCACTGCCTCTTGTGCTATAACTCTCCTCCTCAAAATCCTTTTTAGCACTTGGCAACAAGTCTGGCTTTTCAGATCTATGCCTGCACTTTCTGCCTGTATTTGACTTTTAAAAGTATTTGTATTGCATTGTGCTAGCACAACACTGTATGTATTGAATTGCACTGTATGTAATTGATTGTTTTATTCTTGCTCGATCCTCCCATTTATGTATGCCCTGCCCCCAGGACTCTTCTGGAAATGAGTTGCTTGCAGTTCATGTTGTCTTTCCCGGTGAAACCTTTTCTAATAAATAAATAAGGAATCTCATTGATTTACCAGTAATTTGTAGGGCTGTATTATAAATATTTCTTTCTGTATAGGATGTAGAGTTGTTGTATTGGATTTACTGACTTAGTAGTTTCCTTTAGACTTTGGTTATGAAATGTAAGTATGTGATTTTTCTTCTTTTTTTAAAACAATAAAAAGTCTAAATTGGAAAAAAAAGTCAGATTCTTACACTCACTACTTTTTTATTTACAGTCACCACTGGTGATGAACAAGCACTTCTCGACTCTTCTATGATAACCAGTTCTTTCACTTTTTTGTATTTCCTTAACCATGTCTCCTCTTAACCACTCTAGTTGTCTGTTTGTCTATTGTCTGATAGCACATACATTCCCTGTCACTATTACATGCTCTACTCCTTTTGCTCGACCTGGCACTGTGGTAAAAGTACTGTTAACTGTCTATCAAGTTGCAAATCTCTGTGGTTCTTTCGGAGGTTAAGGAAACAGTCACCTTTACAGCATTAGCAGCTACAGTTTTTTCCAGTCTGTCATAAGCTATATCAGTATCTTCTTTATCAGTTTCGGGTGAAACTAGCAAAGCAGCCTTTGATATTTTTTCAACCCATTTCTTCAGGAGGTAAGCGTGGTATATCTTGGTAGGATTTTCCTATCAGGAGTCTCAGTTTCATAGTTAACTGCAAGTACGTCTAAGCAATTTATAAGGCCCTTGCAACTTCATTAATAGTTTATTTTCTGTAGTGGGTAACAGTAGTAACACCCTTTCACCTGTACAGTAAGATGTAATAGATTGTTACTTAGTTGGGTTATCTTCCCATGTTACTTTTATTACATCTAGTGGCCCTCTAGGTTGTCTATCATACAACATTTCAAATGGTGAAAACCCTGTTGATGCCTTTGCACTGCTCTGTAAGCAAAAATCAGGTAAGATAAGTATTGGTCCCAATCTTCCCCTTTCCCTTTTACAAACCTTTTTAACATGCATTTAGGTTTTGGTTAAAATGCTCAACAAGATTGTCTGTCTGAGGATGGTAAGGGTAAGTTCTTATGGCAGTGATACCTAGTAGTCAGTATAGCTCCTTCACCAATGCAGCACCAAAATTACTACCCTGATCAGTAATAATCTCTTTAGGTATGCCCAACTTGCTGAAAATTTTGGCATGCCCTGCTGTTACAGGTTGGAAAGCCTTGATTTTTTGAAGAAGAGCCAAGCCAGAGCTGAGCCAAGGCTCTGGTTTTGCTCTTGGAGTCAACCACGAACTGAGCCGAAGGTTATCGGAAATGCATTCAATAATTTCCAAGTCCTCCATAGTCAGTCACACAAGCAGAAGCATGGCCAACTGGACAACCAATCAGGAGGAACAACAGGCAAGGGAGGAGAGTAGCCAAGGCAGGCAGCAGCTGCAGGGGCACTGTGGGCAAGATAAGATGACAAGAATAGAAAACATTTTTTCTACTCTGTCTTTGTTATCTGGACAAGGAAGTGCAGCATGCACTGCCCTGCCTCATATTATACTGCTACTCTTCAAGTTGCCTGTTGTTCCACCTTCTTGGTTGGTTGGCCACGTTTGTCACTCAGGAACTGTTTGCACCTGAGCCAAGATTTTGTTTGTGCTTATTTTTTTCCAAAATCAAGATTTATTCAATTATTCTCACTACAAATGTTACTTATAGCAAGTGCATGCATCCAGCAGCATTCACAGCAGCAGTAGATGGGCAATGCATGAGCCGTGTCTCGGGCCCGGGCCCCTTCCCAATTCCCCTCATCACCTACCAGTGCCACCACTGGAACCCAGCCAGCACCCACAGAGTGACCAGATCTTGTTCTGCAGTCAGTATTGTAGTACAATACAATCATTATTACGATTAATTACAGTCAGTAGTGCTGTCTATAGTAGCTAAGCTACTATAGCAAGTTTTAGTATACTAAATGAATGTGACAGTGTCGTGGTAGTGTCAGACAATGTTGTATTATAAAAAGCAAAAGGTGCTACAAAATAAATGAGTTCCTGAGGTGCAGGGCTTCTGCCCAATTTTAAGCCCCTGACGGTGCCTAGAAACATAGAAACATAGACTTTGATGGCAGAAAAGGACCACTTGGCCCACCCAGTCTGCCCATTTCCCTACCTACTGGATAAGCTGCAGATTCTAGTTAACCAACAGCCTGCTTCCTGCAACCCTGCACTATAATTGCTTTGTGTCTGTCCCAAGCATGTTTGAATTCCCCCAATGTTTTAGACCCAACGACCTCCTCAGGAAGGCTGTTCCATGTATCCACCACTCTCTCCGTGAAAAAGAATTTCCTCACATTACCCCTGAGCCGTCCCCCCTCTATCTTTAAACTGTGCCCCCTTGTTCTTACACATCTCTTTTTCTGAAAGATGCTACCCTTCTGGACTTTGTTGATTCCCTTGAGGTACTTGAACGTTTCTATCATGTCCCCCCTGTCCCTCCTTTCATCAAGGGTATACATATTAAGCTCTCTCAGTCTGTTATGTTGCTATGCCTTAGTGCACACACAGTGCACGCACTGCCACGCACTGCCATACAGTGTGTCAAGTTTGAATGTGGGTCAAGTCAACTCAGTTCAGGGTATTATTTTTTATTGGGGGGGGACAAAAACTGCAACTGCCTTGCCTTTCCATTTTTGGTACTCAGAGTGGAGATAATAGAAAAATGTTGATGGGGGTGGTTTACTTAATAACTTGTGTTTTATTTATTTGTGGTTATCCTCCTGCTTCTTGTCCCTCAGCCCGGCCCTACCCCAGGCATGCTCTGCCAGCTCCATTGCTGCTCCTGTGATTAATTTTACTAGTACCAACGGCAGTGGCACCGCAGTCACATTACTTCAGCAATCAGCATCTTCAGCAACCGTCTATTTTGTGCGAAATGGGCACCACACATTTGGAAAAAAAATGGCTTAAGTCCTTAGAAATAACTGAATGATGACATTTGTTTCATGCCTAAATAAAAAAGCCACTGAAGTACTGAGTGTCTAGTCAGTCAAGTCAAATCAACCAACAAACACTTGTCCCTTAATACTGAATATATTTTATTTTAAAGCCTTGTTCACTTTATTATAATACAAGTACTAGTAGTAAGTTATGTGATTCTGCACTGCAGGGCACTTCAGAATTATTGGGGAGTTGTGACTTGATAGGACTCAGGTTAAAAGATGATGATGAGGAGAAGTTCAAGTTAGCCATGCCGCCAGGCCTGCTGCGCATCATCAGCTCTCTGTGTCTGTGCATCATCATCAGTGGCCTGTGTCTGTGCTGCTGCATGTGGCAGCATTGTAGAAAATGGTGGACACTGCATGGTTTGGGAGGTGGAGGGTGGCCAATTTTATTCCCTACACCAGAACTGCTGAGACAGCTTGGGTTATTCTGAAGACTAGATTAGGACTGCATGGCCCACCCAGTCTGCCTATTTTCCTACCAATTGGATAAGCTGAAGATTCAAGTTTACCAAGAGCTTACTTCCTCCTACCCCCCCCACTATAATTGCCTTATGTTTGTCCCATGCTTTCTTCAATTCCAACACTGTTTTTGACCCCACAACCTCCTCAGGAAGGCAGTTCCATGCGTCCACCACTCTCTCCATGAAAAAATATTTCCTCATGTTGCCGTTGAGCCATCCCCCCCTCTATCTTTGAATTGTGCCCCCTTGTTCTTGCACATCTCCTGTTCTGAAAGATGCTACCTTCCTGGACTTTGCTGATTCCCTTGAAGTACTGAAAGTTTCTATCATGTCCCCCCTGTCCTTCCTTTCCTCAAGGGTATACATATTAAGCTCTCTTAGTCGCTCTTCATATGGTTTCTGATGCAGACCCTACACTATTATGCACTTGGGTGCACCTTTCCATTAAAAACATATCTCATGCATATGTTCTCACCTGTTATTACCACTGAGGAGGTCTATTACATTTACTGCAGAATTTTGCATCTGGAATGTGACTTGCCATCCACACAATGTTTGAATTTTAAAATAGCACTGCTTTAAAAATTCTCCATATTTTAAATGCATTGCTTCCTCACCAGAACAATGTACAGTTGAACTGCAGTAAATTTAATTTAGTAAAAGACCACCACGGTGTATGACAGTGAGTGTGACACACACACACATATATAAAGAGTACACTAGTAATACGAACAACAGTACTATTACAATTTGGTGACTTAGCCAGCAGCCAGCCACCACTCGAGGTGTGTAGACTAGTCTAGTTCAACTTTACTAGTCTCATCCGTGTAGTGCTAGGAGACTGTCTGTCAATATATATATATATATAAATATACATATATATATATATACATACACTGTATATATATATATATATATATATATATATATATATATATATATAACTTAGCCAGCAAGAATTGATTCCTCCCCCAAGCCCCAACACCACACAGCCATGCCGCCAATGCATATGGGGTCCTTGGAGATTTTATTTTCAAATTTCAAGGCCTCCAGTGCTTGGCACCTTCTTGGGCATAGGCTGCTGGGATTCAGATTCAGGGAAGAAAGACCGCGTTTTTTTGTTTTTTTTTTCACTGTCTTTCTCTCCTTTCCTGTCCTTTATGATCAATCTTCTTTCTCTTTCTGTTTCCCTTAATTCGCTGTTGCCTCACCAGCATGTCTCTCTAGACTCTGTCTGCTAGACTACGACTCAAAGTTGACTACTACTACATGACAAGACAGAGACGACCAGCCATGTTACATTCCACTGCCACCCACGCACTTCACGCAGTCACACTCGGTCCTCCTATCCCCAACTACCATAGTCCCGCCTCCCTGTCCCTGACTAAACTCAAGAACACTGGCTCCACGCGATGAGCAAACACACAGGTCAAAGGAGAGGGAGATCCACTATTGGCTGGGCTGATGTTGCTGGCTGCTCTGAGTTATTTACGCCCACCACTAGAGTGAAATCATTCTGTGCCAATCGGATCCCATTTTGCACATAAAAAAATAATAAAAAAATAACTTAATAAGCAAACCAACTGAGAGCTTGAGTGATTTGATGGGCCAATTTGATTTCGTGCCACGCCACATATCAACAAAAAAAAAGTCTGCTCGTACTTGCACAACACACCACAGCACCACAGGATAAGTGTTAATAAGTCTCTAGTTGGCTTGGCTCGTGGCTTACAATTTGCAACTACAGGCAAGCTGAGCTGAGCTGAGCCATGCCTTTTGCTCAAGCTTGGCCCGAGCCAGTCCCGGCTCGCCCAGGTTTACCTGCTGCAAATTTTGGGTCTGTGACAGTACACATAGGAACTTCCTCTGGGTATCACGTAGCATAGTCACATACCACCAAAATTAATTTTTTGTTGTTGACATTATTTACCTCTCCTTCACCTATCCCAGACCCTCTCCAGTGGTGAGTGCACACCTCCATCCTGCCCGGTCTGAAGGCTCAGTCCTGTCTCCCAGTTGGTCCAACTCCAACTCCGCTCCTCTGGCACCCATGCTCCCATCTTTAAGCCCACCATTCTCCTACAATGACCCTTTCTGATAGTCTGGATGGGTGTCATGGGATTGGAGGGAACACCGGGTGACAGCTTGCACACTCAACATTAGGTATGGGAGGTGGCTCCTGGACCCCACCTTTGCCTACCAAGATTGGGGGTTTTCCTTTTCCTGTGTTCCCCAAGCTTGGACTTGGAATGAGTTCCTGCATGCAGGGTACACACACCCTCCTAATATGTCTGCTGCAGCTCTCCCCTGTAATGCTGCAAGCTACCGAAGCTGTGCTCCCCCAGCTGCCGCTAGGATCCACCAGAACAGCAGCCAGTTTAATCCTCCCACCCTGGGAAAGGAGAGCAGTCTTCCAGACACTCAATCCTTTCCTGTCCCTGCCAACCCCTGATTATCTGGGCTAACTTCCGAACATACATCACCAGCATGGCACAAGGTGTGGTGTCCAGCACCTCAACGCTCAGAGCCACCGGGCTGGCTACCACCAAAATGAATTGATTACCCTTTTTTACTTGGTTCCACCCTCAGCACATGCCAGGAAAACCATTGCTGGTGATAAGAGTGCCGGTATCCTGCCGATGGTTCACAGCTGAAATGGACACGTGTGAGACCCTCAAATTGGCGAACAGCAGGCAGTGCACCAAAGCCATGGGGTGGGGTTGTGTAACAGTGAATCACCCACATGCAGTGGCATGGCAGCAAATGTGTGACATTGCCATTACAAATGCAGTGCCTGCCACCTGCATAGCCATGTGACCACTGCTGGCCATGGCGGCTGAAAGGGATGAAGCCAAGAAAGGGAGTGTACCCAGTGACCCAGTGGCAGTGGATCTATCTTCCACCTGACCACCCACCCAGTAGCACTATGGCACACTGCCGCCCACCCCCAGCACCTGCTTGGCACCCCATCCACCACCTGTGCAATATGCACAACATAGAACAGACCCGGTGGTCTAGTGCATATCCCCCAGCACCCTGACCCTGATCCCTGTAGGCAGAGGGGGTCAGCAGATCCATATGTATGGTGGAACTGTAGCATGCTCTATTCACCACAGTCCCTGGTGTTCTAGTGCTCCCCTGCCCACCCAGCAAGTTGACCTCCCTGTACATCATCCCACAACCCCCATCCAACTACAGAGCATTCCACCAGTACAGTCCTCCGCACTCCTCCATGGCCGGCAGACCACTGAGATGTCACAGCATGTGGATGCACACTTGTGCACTGCCATCTCAATGGTTCACCCACTGTGGAGGTGTGTGGAGGGCTGAGCCAGTGGACCACTCCTGTAGTGGGATGGGGGGTTCGAGGTGATGTACAGAGAGGACTACTTGCCGGTGGGGGGGATGCTACCCGCTGCCATATGCAGGTGGATGTTTGGGACTGGGCTACTGGTGGGGGGGTGATTGTCACTGGATGGGTGCTGGAGGTAGGTGGACATATGCAGTGGTGCTACTGGTCAGCCACCTGCATCCCCCACAGCACTGTCTGTTTATTTATTTATTTAGCTTTTGTTGACCAGGTAGGTACACTAGATAAGCTGTATACCTATTTTCTATGTGTTGGGCACCTCCAGCAACTGCTTCCTGCCTGTTGCTGTACAGGCCATGTGCTGCGCAGAGTGGTTCGCCACTCCACAAGTCTCCACATCAGTGGTGCTGTAATGCCAGCACCAAAATGCCAGCACCCTCCTCATCTGGAACCTTTTACTTTTGTCTAAGGTGCCAACCACTTCCATTGCAATTCTCTCAAAAGGCATATCTATCAAGGGTAGGGGCACCATGTCTTTTTTAGTTACTGATGCTACTTTCTGGCACTCAGGACAGGAACTGCAATAGATAGCAACATCATCATGAATTTCTAACCAGTAAAATCCACAGCAATCTGGCAAGGATGCAATCCTTCCCCTAGTGACCTGCCATAGGACTGTCAGGTGCTATCTGTAACAACTCGGATCTAATCCTGTGTGGTATAACCAGTTGTCCTATCTGTTACTGTGTCTGAGGTTTAACCAAAACTCTGTACAGTAATTTATTACATTTTTTTAAATATTGGTTCACCCTGTTTTTGGTTTGCACTCAGCTGCTTAAGATAACACTGGAGAGAAACATTATTAGCTTGCTCTGAAACAAAATCACAATCAGTTATCAGTTTAGATTCAGCTTTTTCACATATTAACCACTAATGTCCATCAGTCTTTTGTTGTCACTGTTTCTTCAGGCATCTTCTTTCTTTCCTGGACTTCCAGATCTTGGAGCTATGCTCAAACAAGTTTGAATCAAAATCACCAAAAGGAAAAGAGTCCCCACCATCTGAGATTTTCTCTGCCTATGCTCATGTAATCACAGCTGCTGAAACTGCAGGTTTTACTTCTTCTGTGATTAACTCACAATTTCCAGTAATCACAGGTACAGGTAACATAGGTACTACCCCCACTTCCATTTGGTGTGACACCCCATTAATATTCAGAGTCACTTGGGTGGTGGCATAGTATTGAGTGTCCACTTGGATGCAGTTGACACCAATACCTGGTCCTTTGGCACAGTTCTTTTCAAGAACTTTGACATGCACCAGGGTTTGTCTGCTTACTGAATTTATAAGTCCCTTCACAGTCTTACGTCCTACTTTGACATCTGTTAAGTACTTGCCCCAGTTTGCTAAGGACAAATCTACTCCAGTGTTATCCTCCATACTATGGCAGTTTCTTGCAATATGGCCTGGCTTGTTAGAGTTATGACAACTAAAGTCTTTGGGTGCAGATTTGTTACCTGCACCAGATTTCCTATCAGACTTTGAGTTAAATCTGGAAAAAGAAGGTCTTATCGGTGGTTGGCAGTTACCTCACTGCTGGGCATCTGTCTGGTTAGCTGGTTCTTTAACCCAAAGTTGCACGTCTCTAGGTAGGATGTTGATGAACCGCTCTGCTGCAAGTGTGTAGATGATCTGAGGGACTTTTTGGCCCTCTTGTAGGAGCCATTTAATAAGAAGATCAATGAATTGGGTGAAGGCTTCTCAAGGATTGTCCAGGGAGAGACCCAGGTAAGGTGTTGACCCTAGTGGTGCAGAGAGGGGCATGTAGGTTCCAGAAGCAAGTCAGGATGGAGGATAAGTGCATGAGGTCCTGATAAACATCAGAGGCTGAGAAGACAGGGGTCCAGCCTGCCAAGATTAGGTCAGCCTGAAGAAGGTGGGGGAAGATTTGGAAAGGTAAACCTTCCTGGTGTAATAAATGAAACAGTGATCACTGATAGCATCATTCAGGACTCCAGAGGCTGACATATGTTGGGGATAAGAGGAGAGGATCCAGTCGAGGAGGGTATGATTAGTGGAGTCTGGGCTGAAATGGGTTGGTTCATTTAACAGCTGAGAGAGATTTAGTGACCCAACAGAGGTTCTGGTGTGAGAGTAGGTAAGGAAGAGCCAGTCAATGTTGAACTCCCCCATCAAGAGTAGCTCACTGTCAGAGGAGAGGGAGACAATTGAGTTGAGGCACAATTGGAGTGAATTGGGCTAGTTTAGGAGTAGTGTAGAGAGTGCTGATATAAATAAGGTCTGAGTAAGGGAGGGAGAGATGAATAAAGAGGATCTTGTAGAATTTGGGACTGTTTTTTGGAGGGAGGGAGAAAGAGCTGGGCAGAGAGCTGCAGACATACATGGCAACTCTACTGCCCAACTTACCATGGTCCTGGCAGTAAAGTGTGAAGTTCAGAAGGGCAAGTTGGGTTTTGGGTGTGTGAGAGGAGAGCCAGGACTCTGAGATGCAGAGAACATTTAATGGGTGCTGGGTAAATCAGATTTTTAGGGCGTCTATTTTAGGTAGAAGGCTGCAGGTGTTCATATGGAAAATGTTAAGACCTTTTTAGGGAAGGGGCAAGGAGGGTGGAGGGAGGACCGGGATTACATTTGACATCTCCCAAGATCAACATGAGAAGGAGGAGGAAAGAGTACCATAGATGCTTGTTGGAAAAGAACATTATGGAGAGGGTGGTAAGGGGATCTTGAGGGGTGATGAAGGGAGAGAAGAAGGAATACATGTTTAGTTAGGGTGACTGGGAGAAGGCCTGGGTGGATGGGGAGGTTGGTGGTGGTAGGGAGAGCATGTGGGAAGGGTATTAGAGGGGAGGGTGATAAAGAAGGAACAATTATTGGGGGGCACTCCTTTAGGGGTTGTGCGGGGGGGTATGAGTTGCAAGGAGAAGGAGCAGTAGCCATGTGGTGGAAGGCACCATACTGAGTAAAAGGATGTGGAGGAGGAGAGGGTAGGGAGGGTTGTTGCTTGTGACTGAAATAGCAGGACAGAAGAGATGGCCAAGACAGGATGGCAAGTAATTAGTTTGAGAGAGAATGCACATATTGACAGGAATGAAAATATTAGTGACACCTAATGGTTGGAGCTGAGAAGGAGCTAATGGGCTCCTGGGGGGGGATAGAAAAAGTCACATGAACAATAGGTCCTATAAATTTAGACACAACCAAGGGTGGGGGTGGATGGAGCAGCCACTATGCTTATGTGGGGGAGGGTCAAACTATAGTAGGGTGCTGTGTCCGATCAGGTGCTGGCTGCAGCTGTGCACATATCTGATTTCTGCTGGCAGGTGAGCAAGGAGCAGCTCCGGTGGCTACAGCCACAAAAAGATATGCCCGAGAGGAGGGAGGGAGGGTGTCTGAGGAGGAAAAAGGACACCTTTTAAATATCAGCCAGTGAGAGGAAGGGATTTATGATCATTTTACAAGGAAACTGAGGAAAGCAGGCTTAGAGGGACAGTACAGAACAGAAGGTGCAAAACATCACTTGTGCCAGATAAATAAATAAACTAAGCCTAAAATTATACTGAAACATGTCATAACTGCACAGAGTAATTAACTCATGAAATAATGAAATAAAAGCGGTTTAGCAAAGCAGTCCCAAGGTATCAAAACAGCAGTGCAGCAATGTTTCAGAAAAGGCACCAAATTCAAACTGTAGTAGAGCACTGCGTATACACCTCATCCATTTTACAGGGTGGTATTTGTGCCTTGTGGTCATGCATGCTGCCATTGCCATGGGGCTTTGCATTGTCCACTGCCATATGCAGTGTGTGTAGTCCTGTCCTGTCAGCCTGATGATCCAGATGTATCCAGTGACAGGTGTCAGCCCCACTGTGCACTTTCTGTGGTGGGGACATGGGTATGTGCCATGGTCCCAAGTGGATGCCTCTGCTCGGTGTGTCATTGCATAACTGAGGTCCTGTGGTACACCATACATGTGTACAGTATATTGCAGGGGTCAACATTTAATCATGCATCCATTAGTCAGCAGGGCTAGTGCCATGAAAATCCACTAGACCCACAGCTATTTTCAGTAGCCCAGCTGATGTACTTACTGAAATGTTATCTTGTCTAGTACAAGTCTGTAGGGCTAGTTCTTGGTTAATCTTGCTAACCTGGAACAAAATCTACCAGCATTTGTCTAGCAGGCCAGTGTCAGTTTCAACTTCTGCAATGTCTTATGCACAGCTGTCCTCAGGGCAACCAGACTATGGGTGTATTTGTGGGTTGGGGGGTTGTGTTGTTTGCCCACATGGGTCCACGCTGCATCCCATCCATCCTTGCTTGCAGTAGAGGGCCACTGTGGGAAGTCATAGCCAACTGTGAGGGGGCTGCTACCACACCTCTCCTATAGGTGTGGCACCTGTGGCTGTCCTGCTCCCACACTTGCCATCGAATAATGTACCATAGCTGCAGTTAATGTGAAATCACCACACAGCCATGTGCTTCTCCACAGCATTGTACAGTACTTAGTGTGCTGCCTGTTCTGTAGTGGCCTAGTATGGTATCTCACCCACAACACATGTCTAGTGCCTCCTGGCACACATGTCCACTGCACATATGTGACCACTGTTCCATGCAGCACTGTGACACAGCATGTGGCAAGCATACCACACATGCACGGTTACACATCAAAACTGTTGTTATGAGCCTGGGGTTGGG
This sequence comes from Neoceratodus forsteri, assembly GCA_016271365.2. Lineage (NCBI taxonomy): Eukaryota > Metazoa > Chordata > Ceratodontiformes > Ceratodontidae > Neoceratodus > Neoceratodus forsteri. The sequence goes on along the minus strand of CM057449.1, from coordinate 57,905,853 downwards.
GGGCTATCGGTACATACACATCACCCCACTGGCACTGCTGTTGTACTGAGTTGTGGTTTTCTTCCTTTAGGCTGGGTCCAGCCTGGAAGTGAGCAGCAAGGGAGGGTTCATCACGGGATGTCGAGGATGCTTAGGGCCATGTTCTGGCAGCAGGACTCCATCCTCCAGGCTGTACAGCACCTCGTCCATATGCACAGACATGTGCCATGGACATTGGTGTTTATCTGGGGTTAATTGTCAGCCATGCACAGCCTGCAGGCCCCACCTCCACCCCCGGGTGCTCCATGATGCAGACCAGCCTGCAGAGATATGTGAACCTACCCTTTTGCACCCAACTCTCCCATAAGTCTTCCTATCTCTTCATTGTAAATAGTTCCTCCCCTTCCAACCTTGACCACACTATTACCCATCCCAATACCTGACTTTTTTAAATGTTACCTTAGTTGGCTATATTGTTGTTGTTTGTTTCTTGCAGTTTTTCTGATATAGTTGTTCTGTTAACTGATGTTAATATTGAAATACATATATTTTTTCATATTTCACATAACTGTGTGCAGTGTGTTGTTTACTAGCAATCTTTTCCTGGTGGTTATCCCCTGTGCCTCTCCCCATCCACATGTCCTCAGTTGCAGGGGGGGTGGTGGCCTTCACATCCCCCACCACTCCCTGTGCCATATTGGGGGGCTTCACTGTATGTTTCTCTGGGTTTGAGTTGCACAGTTGGTTTATGATATGTTCGTCCTGCATGTTCATCCTGTCAGTTCACATTGGTGACCTCGACCACATACTGTGTGGATGCCATTGCCTGCACATTCACCCCTACGTACCCATGTCCATGTGTCCTGGACTGTCTTAAGACATGACACACTATTGGGTGCACCCCATGTGTGCCTGTCCAGCCTATGTGTCATTTTAGTTGTGTCCTGATGGCATGTTAGCCCTTATGTGAAGTTGGCACATGTGCTGCAGTGTCTCTCTTACTCATCTCCGCTATCCATGGGTAACAGCCACTGTTGTGCTCCCCTGTCAGTAGCAGTGTGTGTCTATCATGTGTGCTGTGCATAGCCATACACATGTCTGAGCATGTCTCTATGGTATGCAGGGCTGGCCCTTTGAGGTCCTTGCACCAGGCCCTTTTGACCTCTGTGCACCTCCCCTTTCCCATCAGCTGTCACACTGTTGCACCATTCGCATTCCTTTGTACACAAGTGCAGTGCACAACAGTCACTGTTTGTGCATCTGTCCCCCGGTACTATGTGCACAGTTGTTCCATATTCAGAACTGGCTAGGTGCACTGCACATATTCCACTGTGCCATTGTGCACTATTACAATATTCAGTGTGTGTTGCACGGTCACTGTGGCATGCACCTATACCTGCATATCTTCATTTTCTGTGCCTGCACATGTTTTTGTGCAGCACTATTGTTTGCACAGCACTGCCTCCCACCTCTTAATGTGGGGCCCTAAATTTACAGTGATCATTTAGGAAGGCTAGGCAGCCAAACCGTCTCTGACTGAGAGTCATACAGCAAAACACTATGAAACAAACACTGCAGTGTTGAACAGAAGCACAACCCCACTCTTTCACAGTAGTCGCTCAGGAACAACAAGAATGCCAGACAAAATGTCTAATAAAAACCCTGATCTGATGAAAATAAATAATCTCCAGTAATACACAACACTGGGAAGATGATCTCGGATTAAAAGGATTCAATAAAAAGGAGTTCAAAAAAGTACAAATCTGAAGATATGAACAGAAAATCTCAGACCAGATCGAACTGCTTCACTCCCTTTCTAGCACTGCACTGAGCGCAGGCACCACATGGTATACATCTTGTTTCACTGTACTATATGACATGCTTAGATAGCAGACTAGAGCAGTTTGAAAACAAGCATTTGTCAATGCCGAATGTTTGCTTACTGGCATTGGCAGTGGTAGTGTAGAAGTTACAGAGCTGCATAGTAGGAATGGCAGTGAAGTATTGAACTGAAGCCAACCCCACCACCACCCTGCAGAGAGTGACAGGCATAGGGGTGTGCATTTGGGTCGTCAGGCATAACGGCCACGCCATTTCACCACACCCCACTCTGCAGAGACTGACAAGTGTCACATGTTCCTTGGGGCTTTGGCCTTTATGCGCACTCCCATTTCATTAGGAAATACGTGAGATGGGTGCAATATAGGAGAATGGGGTGAAGTTTGGGATAAGAGTCCAAGGCATACCTCGATGCCTCTCAGTGACTACTGGAGGGTGTGGAATGGTATGAGCATCACAGGCAAGAATCCCAAGTCACACCCCTGATTCCTGTCATTCTCTATGGGGTTGGGTGATTTAGTTGAAAAGCCTAATACTCGGCATTCATTGGTATTTTAACTCCAAATTTTCAACATGTTTGTTTTGTGACCCCACCTCATGAACAGGGGAATATCAGGTTGGTAGCTTCTAAAAGCTGCTATAGTGACTGATGGATTTAGCACCACAGGTGCAAAAATATTCGAACAGGCTGTAAAATGACGGCTGTATTCTGTCATGGGAGGTGTAAAATGGCTATGTTGCAAATGTGTAGTAAAATATTTAAAAAAATGGTGAAGTCACGAGCGTACATAGAAACTGTGCAACGCACACACGTTATATAAGTAGGTTGGGGATATTTTATAGCAGATTGTCAACTCAGGCATTTTGGTGCCTCCGATCATGAACAGTGTCACTGTGATTTTCTTTATCTGTGCCGAACAATGATTTCCGACAGCGACCACGGATCTCTGCACTGAAAGTGTGAAAACACACTTTGGCCATGTTGTGAAAAATGGCAGTTGTACTGCTCATAAGGAGGTGTGGAAAAATGGCAATGTTGGAAATCTGGAGTGGAAATATTGAAAATTCGCAAACCTACGAGCGTGCGTGGGAACTGTGCAACGCACACTCGTAAAACAGTCATTTTTAGGAATTCTGTCACCAAATTTTCAACATTGCCAATTTAAGATCTCTGCTCATGAACAGTGACACTGTGATTTCCTTAATGTGTCCCATACACTGAGTTAGCATGACTGTGCCATTGTGCGCTACATGGGCAGAAACACGTTTTGGGTGAGATGTAAAATGACAGCTATACTACTCATAAGAAGGTGTGGAAAAATGGCAATGTTGAAAATCTGGAGTGGAAATATTGAAAATTCGTAAACCTATGAGCGTGCGTAGGAACTGTGCAATGCACGCTCGTAAAACAGTCATTTTTAGGATTTTTTCACCAAATTTTCAACATAGCCATTTCAAGACCTCTGCTCATGAACAGTGTCACTGTGATTTTCTTAATTTGTCCCGTACATTGATTTCGCACACCGACTGCGCCATTCTGCACTACAAGGGCGGAAACACATTTTGGGAGAGATGTGAAAAATGATAGCTGTACTACTCATAAGACGGTGTTGTGAAATGGCAATGTTGAAAATCTGGAATGAAAATATTGAAATTTCACGAACTTACTGAACCCGCGTGAGGAACTGCGCAACGACGCTCATCAAACAGTCATTTTTGGAATTTTGACATCTACTAACATAGCGGTTTGGCCCCTTTCATGAATGATGTCACTATCATGGCGGTTTCGGTCGAGGGTGATTTACGCGGTCACTCGCGAAATCACCCTTGAGAGCCTGAATAACGCCATGACAAGTGACATCATTCATGAGAAGCCCAAAACCCATGTTGAAATTGTGCAAAATTCCAAAAATGCCTGAGATATGCAATAAAGTTGAACCCCTCCTATCTAGCCCATTATACAGCTTACCGGCATTTCCTCAGTTCGCGTCGGCTTTGAAGTGTGCAGACATGTTCCCGGTCCACCAAAGATCATCGCGCCAGAGTCCGGAGGTATAGGAGTGAGGGGGTGGGGAGGCTGGGTGCAGTGGGTGGGTGCGGGATGTGGGAGGGGCCTCGGGAGATGCGCCGTGGGACAGTTTTCGTTGTATAGAGAAATAAAAAAGGCGTCGGACGCTTGCCACGCTGGGGTGGGCTCCCAGCGTGGCACAAGGACTGGGGGTGCGTTGCCTGGGGATTGGGCACCCCGTCGGCAACATCATTCATTGCCACGCTGGGTAGGCTCCCCAGCTTGGCACCAAATACTGGGAAGGGGGCGGGAGCGATGCAGCACAGCCGACGGGGATTGGGCACCCCATTGGCTATACATTGCGGAGAGGGCGCAACATCTGTGGCTGGGGAGCTGCAGTGAGCAGCTTCTTATCGCTGCTCACTCAAGCGTAGCTCCCCCTTTCAACTGTATGCCACTGCATTTTGGAGCATGTCATAGACAGCTCCAAAATGCATTGGCTTACAGGGGCCGCGCCTGCCAGGACACTGCCTGAATTGGAGGAGGAGGTGACACACCTCCGAAATCTCCGATGAAGGCACTATGTTTCTTGCACATGCGTGCAAGCAAACATAATGAGATTCTGCCGGTGGAATTACTGTGACAGTTAGAATTTGGCTTCACTGAAAGTTTAGAATGCACTTTGGAAACATATGAACCTATGAATGTCACCAGCAGAATAAGGCTTTACAGTCTGTGTAGTCTGTTTGTATTGCACAGCCCGAAGCAGCAGCTAAGGACTTCTTCCCCATTCATCAACAGATAGACCCTCCTTCCCAGTCATCCCCCTGTTAGCCCTGACTTTCCCTTTTAACCTGTCCTATTCTCTTTGAAGCCCTTCGTGGTTTCCAGTGACACTGCTTCACCAGAAAGCCATTCCAATCTGCCACCACCCTCTCTATGAAGAAAAGCCTCCAGGACTCTCTCTTGAACTTCCCCTATCCAACTTAGGGAAATTTCCCCTCATGTTTTTACTTCCTCTGAGCCTGAAGAGGTTCTCCTTGCCTGCCTTGTTAATGGCTTTTCATAGAAACATAGAAACATAGACTTTGACGGCAGATAAGGACCGCTTGGCCCACCTAGTCTGCTCATTTCCCTACCTACAGGGATAAGCTGCAGATCCTATTTAACCAATAGCCTATTTCTTCCTACCCCCCACAGAAATTGTCAAGGTAAGCAACATCAGCTGCTCCCCCTTGGTCCACCACTCTAGTTTTTGTGGGGGGTAGGAAGAAATAGAAACATAGAAACATAGAAACATAGACTTTGATGACAGATAAGGACTGCTTGGCCCATCTAGTCTGCCCATTTCCCTACCTACAGGATAGGCCGCCGATCCTAGTTAACCAACAGCCTATTTCTTCCTACCCCCCACAAGAATTGCCTTATGTCTGTCCCATGCATTCTTGAATTGTCCCACAGTTTTAGACCCCACAACCTCCTCAGAAAGGCTGTTCCATGCATCCACCACCCTCTCTGTGAAAAAAACTTCCTCACATTGCCCCTGAGCTCTACCCCTCTATCTTCAAATTGTGTCCCTTGTTCTTGCACATCTCTTTTCTGAAAGATGCTACCCTCTTGGACTTTGTTCATTCCACTGAGGTATTTAAATGTTTCTATCATGTCCCCCTTCTCCCTCCTTTCCTCAAGGGTATACATATTAAGCTCCTTTAGTCTCTCCTCATATGGCTTCTCTTGCAGACCCTGCACCATTTTAGTTGCCCTCCTCTGAACTGCCTCCATCCTGTCTATATCCTTGCAGAGATGGGGTTTCCAGAACTGGACACAGTACTCCAGATGGGGTCTCATCAACTGTCTGTACAGGGGGATAACAACTTCCTGTTTTCTGCTGGTGATACCTCTCCTTATACATTCCAGTATCCCCCCAGCCCTCCCTACTGCCTTCTCACATTGCTTGCCAACCTTAAGGTCATCTGATATGATTACCCCCAGGTCCCTTTCCATTTTTGTTGTTGTTACTACCTCCCCCCCATTGTGTAATCTTTCCCTGGGGTTTTGTTTCCCAGGTGCATTAATTTGCGCTTCTTTGCATTGAATCCAAGCTGCCATACTTCTGACCATTCTTCTAACCTTGCCAAGTCCCTTCTCGTCCTTTCCATGCCTCCTTGTGTATCAACCCTGTTGCAGATCTTTGTGTCAATTGCAAAGAGGCATACTTTTCCTTCCAGTCCCTTTGCAATATCACTTATAAAGTCATTAAAAAGGACTGGACCCAGTACTGAACCCTGCGGTACCCCACTAGTAACCCCTCTTTCTTCAGAGTGGTCTCCATTTACAATTACCTTCTGTGTACTGTTGTTCAGCCAATGTTTTACCCAGGCTAACACCCTGGGACCCACTCCCAGACTGGTTAATTTGACTACTAATCTTTTGTGTGGGACTGTGTCAAATGCCTTGCTAAAGTCTAGGTAGGCCATGTCAACAGCCGCTTCCTGGTCTACTACTTTGGTCACCCAGTCAAATAAAGCAATTAGATTAGTCTGACATGACCTTCCCACTGTAAACCCATGCTGCATTGGGTCCTGTGCCCCACTGGTCTCTAGGTACTCAACAATTCTTTCCTTCAGAAGTGATTCCATTACTTTCCCTACCACAGAGGTCAAACTGACAGGTCTGTAGTTTCCTGCCTCTGTCTTGGTCCCACTTTTGTGTAGAGGAATCACATCTGCCTTCTTCCAGTCCTCAGGTACCACACCCTCCTCCCATGATTTGTTGAAAAGGGTAGTCAGTGGTGTCACTAGTTCTCTGCTTAATTATTTTAGAATTCTGGGGTGAATTCCATCTGGCCCCATTGCTTTGTCCACCTTCAGTTTTAGGAGTTCTTTCAGAACCCTTTCTTCTGTGAAAGGACTGGGATCGACCCCCCTTCTCCAGAATGCTTCTGTTAATTGGATAAGGCACCTCCCTCACTTCCTTTTTTGTGAATACTGAACAGAAGTATTCATTCAGTATCCCTGCTTTTTCACTGTCACTCTCTGCCCACCCACCATCCATTCTTTTCAGCCTCACTATCCCTCCCTTTGTCTTTCTACGCTCCCTGATACACCTATAAATGGTTTTATCCCCCTTCTGAACCGAGTTAGCTGTCTTTTCCTCAGTTTGCACCTTTGCTATTCTGACTACCCTTCCTGCTTCCTTCTGCCTTAACTGGTACAGTTCTCTGTCCTGCTCCTTCTGTGTTTCCTTATACCTCCTAAATGCTATCTTTTTCTCCCTAACCTTCACCGCCACCTCTTTTGAGAATCATAGTGGCTTTTTCTTTCATTTTGATTTGTTTATTTGCTTCACACAAAGGCTTGTTGCCTCTGTGATGGCAGTTTTTATATTTCCCTATTGTTGCTGTACCCCTACTTCTAGCCTGTTTGCTAGTGCTTTTCTAAGGCACTCTCCCATCTTGCCAAAGTCATCCCTCCTGAAGTCCAGAACCCTCAGTTTTGTACAGCTTGATTCTGTAGTTGAATTTATCGTGAACCACACTGTTTGGTGGTCATTTGTTCCCAGATGGCTACCCACTTCTAGATCTGAGATCCTCTCACTGTCCCCATTTGAGAGTACGAGGTCTAAGACTACTCCCTCACGAGTAGATTCCAAAACTAGCTGTTTGAGGCATGCCACCTGAAGGGCATCAAGAATGGCCCTGCTTTTGGATGTGGCTGGCACAAAGGTGCTCCAGTTAACATCTGGCATGTTAAGGTCCCCCATCAACAATATCTCCCCTTTCTCTGCCATCCTAAATATGCCTTCTATCATATCCTTGTCCATTCCCTCCCCCTGACATTGGGGTCTATATACAACCCCTGTGCGTATTGTGGTGCCATTTCCAGTCTCTAAGGTGACCCAGAGTGCCTCCTCTCCTCCCTGTTTACTCTTTTGTTCAGTTGCTTTTATCCTTTCCCTTACATAGAGAGCTACTCCCCACCCTTCTCTCCTCCCTGTCTCTCCTGTAGGTTATGAACCCTGGTATGTTAACATCCCAGTCATGGTTTTTTTGTGTACCATGTTTCTGTGACTGCTAAAATATCCAGGCATCCCTCTTCCATCAAGGCCACCAGTTCAGGGAACTTGTTGCTCAGACTATGTGCGTTGGTACTCATTACCCTCCATTTCTTGATGGCCTTACCCCTTTTTGCTCCATCTCTGTCCCTATTGCATTTGTCACTTTCTCAATTTCCCTCTGCACTTCTCCCTATTGACATCTCTATGTTGGTGTCTACCTCACTTAGTACCCTGATATTTTGGGGGGGCTAGGATTTCCATGCTCCTTTCCAGTGCCTCCCCCCTTGGCTAGTTTAAATGCTTGTCAATGAAGTATTTAAACCTATCACCTAAGATCCTGGTTCCCCTCCTGGACAGATGCAGACCATCACACCAGTATGGGCCTGCATCCCTCCAGGTGGACCCCCAGTCCCCAATGAAGCCAAATCCCTGAGCTCTGCACCAGTTTTTCAGCTACTGATTGAATCTCATGGTGTGGAGCACCCTAGCCTCACCCGTGACATAGACAGGCAGCACCTCTGAGAAGGTTACCATGTGTGCTATTTGTCTAAGACCCCTCCCCATCTCTACAAACAATTCTTTCACTGCTGTGATCCCTTTCTTAGCCAGGTCATTTGTCCCTAGGTGGACAATGACATCCAGCTCCCTCCTCTGTGCAGCTGCTCCTGTGATCCTGAGGATTCGATCCCTGTCCCTCCAAGCCATGGTGCCAGGCAGGCACCTTACCTCCCTCTCCCCTTCCTCCCCCAGTTCTACATTCCTAACAATGGATTCCCCCACCAGGAGTTGTTTTCTTCCCCTTTGGGGTCCCATGCCACCCTCCTGTGGGTCTCCTTTGTGTAGGTTCCCTACATCCTCCTTGGTCTCCACTGTGGGTGCCTCCATATAGGAACCACACTTTTCCAGAATTTTTCTACTTTAAAGGTCTCAATCATGTCCCCCCTCTCCTCCAGGAAGTAAATGATCAGGGCATCAAGCCTCTTCTTATATGCCTCACACTACCAACCTGAAACCATCTTTGATGCCCTCTTCTGGGCTTCCTCCAGCAGGTTAACATACCACTTCAGGTGGGAATGCCAGTACTACACATTATACTTCACGTGCTGCAGCAGCAACCTGTACAAAAGCAGCACAACCTCTTCCCACCTGCATCTGGTCCCCCTGTCATTGCAGCCATCATTTGGTTGGCCTTTATTGTAGACTTCTTACAATGTGAGGATTGTTTCACTTTCATGAAATTCTGACTAAAAATGGTAGAAAGAATCTTTATAAATTATACATTAATGTATTAAAATGTGGCATAGACATATCTCTCAACCTTTTGTCCCCCAAATGTGGAACATTGCCTCTCAAAATGTGGAACAAATGAGCAAAATGTGGAACACCTGATCAAGTGTTTATCTAAGAAGCTCAGAACACTGTTAAAATGTTTGCATTTATGTTCAGAAAGTCTGTTATTAATTGAATAATATATTTTTTGCATCATTTACTATAGATTTTTGCTTTAAAATGTTAACACTAAATGTGGGACAAGTCCTCACAATGTGGAACAGGGAGCTTTTGTGAAGTAAAATGAGGAACGTTCCTCGTAAAGTGGTACAGTTGAGAGGTATGGGCATGGATGTTTGCAAACTGATTACTGTGTAATGTATAGAACTGCAGAATGGATGCATGTATTACATTGCAGAATGGAATTCTGAAGAACTGTCATGTTGATCAAATGAGTATCATTCCAAAAGTAAGCCAAAAATTTCATCGAATGAAACAAAATTTACAGACCACATTCAGAGATTCAGATTTTGCCAAAGTCAGAATTTCTGAAAATGTTATAAAAAAAGAGAAATGTGGTAGCCGTGTTAGTCCAGTCAACAATGTAGAGAAAAAATACAACAAATATGTTGCAGGTGATACCTTTTATTGGACTAACAAAATCATTTTTAAGACTAGCTTTCAAGAGGTGAAACTCTCTTCCTCAAGTCAAAAAAGAAAACAGATGAGCAGTATGACAGATATAAAGGTTGGATGTGGATTCGAAGCCTAGACTGACAGGTTTCAGATCAAAGCATTGCAGTCAATTTGCACCTCTTACAAACAGGAAGACTAATTTTCACTGGAGTGTGTCTGTTGGAGAGATCAACTTGTAAGATCAAAAGGCTGCCTAATTTTACTCTGACTCTGGACCATTAATTAACATTTCTAAAAAGTCAAAGCATAAAGAAAATACATACCGTTGTCTTAAGAAGGTACCTGTTAAAATAGCCAGAGGGTGCTGATGTGAGGGTTTAAAAAGAAACTCAGAAGCACTGCTTTAAGCGTAAGTACTGGCAGTGTATTAAAAAAACAACATCTTTATTAAATCCTTTTTCTTTAGTGTCAAAATATTGTATCATTTTTATTTCAAATGTTTTTTGATCCTGACTGTTTTTGAAGTTTTGAACTCTAAAAAATAGATTTCCCACTCCACCAGTGCTTGCCTTCCACCAACCACCAAACCTGGAGCAGAAACTGGTGCGAAGCAAACTTCCTTCTGTGCTCCAACTAGGTGACAAAGGTACAAAACCATGCAAAGCACCTCGCTGCAAACTATGTACATATATCTCTCCTGAGACATGTGTCGGTCACAATGGAAAAACATTTACGATCCAAAACTCGTATAGCTGTTCTTCTAGCAATGTAGTATACATGATAAAATGCAGAAAGTGTGAGGAAAGCTGCTATATTGGTGAAACCGGATAGGAACTCAAAACAAGAATGAATCACCACAAATTCACAGTTACCCATAATAATGAAAATATGTCAGTAGGGGAACATTTTTCTAGACCAGATTACTCCACCAGTGATTTTATTGTCAGAGTGTTAAAAGGGAACTTCAAAAACAGCCAGGATTGGAAAACATTTGAAATAAAAATGATACAATATATTGACACTAAAGAAAAAGGACTTAATAAAGATTTGTTTTTTTAATACACTACCAGTAATTATGCTTAAAGCAGTGCTTTTGAGTTTCTTTTTAAACCCTCACATCAGCACCCTCTGGCTATTTTAGCAGGTATCTTCTTAAGATAATGGGACACAGTGATCCCAGGGTATAATCTGTACAGAAAGAATAGAAAGGGAAAAAAGGGAGTGGGGTGGCAATATATGCACGAGAAGGCATAAAACCCATAAATGTACAGGGGCCTACCAACAAAGCCAAAGCACCATGGCTGACAGCTGACACTGGGAATGGTGCTACCATCAGAATAGGTGCAGTTTGTAGGCCCCCATCCCAGGGAGAAATTGCAGACAAGCACCTACTCTAAACAATACACCACATGGCAGGTAAAGGAGAGCTGGTTCTGGTAGGGGATCTAAACCTACCTGACATACAGTGGGAAACATCATCAGCAGCATCAACAAAGAGTAGGGACTTGTTGATTGCCTTGCAAGGTGCAGGTCTGAGGCAGCTGGTGGACTCTCCCACAAGAGGCAAAGCCATACTGGACCTAGTCCTAACAAATGGGGAGAGGGTGACAGATAGAAGTAGGGTGCCGCCTAGGAAATAGCGACCATAGTATGGTCAGATTCAATATCCTCACCACAGAGGACACTAGCAACTCCAGCAAAAGGGTCCCATATTTTAGAAGGGTCGATTTTCAGAAAATGAGGCATACTATAGCTGAAATCTTAAAAGAAAAGCGGAAAGAGGGGGTCAGTGAAGTCTGGGAAAATATAAAGGGTGCTATCAAGAAAGTGTCAGACCAATACATCAGGAAAATAAGCAAAGCAAAAAAAGAAAAGAAAGCCACTATGGTACTCCAAAGAGGTGGCAAACATAGTCGAAGAAAAAAAGTCTCACTGCAAAAAATTCAAAGTAACAAATAAGTAGGAAGACCAGGAATCATACAGGGAGAAACTAAAGAAGGCAGGCAAAGTAATTAGAAAGGCAAAAGCACAAACTGAGATGAAGATAGTAGAAGGTGTAAAAACAGAGTACAATACATTTTTTAGGTACATAAGGGAAAAAAGGAAGACTAAGGGGAGGATAGTAAGACTGAAAGAGGAAGGGGGGACCTAGAAGAGAGGAATAGGGAAAAAGCTAAAATCCTGAATAAGTACGTGTGCTCTGTATTTACAAAGGAAAAGGAGGGAAATGGTCCAGCCCTAAAGGATCAGCACCCCTGGACTAAGGGTCAGTGGAGACCCCTTCACAGCAGACCAACTCCTGAAGGTGCTAAATAGCCTGAAAATGGATAAGGCCATGGGGCCTGATGACATGTACCCCAGAATTCTAAAAGAACTAGGGAAGGAACTAGCAGCACCACTAGCAAATCTCTTCGACAAATCACTTGAGACAGGAGAGGTGCCAATAGACTGGAGGAGGGCAACAGTGGACCTACTCCATAAATCTGGTAGCATGGAGGAGGCAGTAAATTACCACCCAGTGAGCCTCACTTCTGTTGTAAGGAAATTAATGGAATTATTACTCAAACAAAGGATACTAGCATTCCTTGATGCCAACGAACAGCAGGATACCAAACAGCATCGGTTCATGACAGGGAGGTCCTGCCAAACTAATCTAATCAAATTCTTTGACTGGGTTACAAAGACAGTAGATAATGGCGGGGGTTGATGTAGTCTACCTGGACTTTAGCAAGGCCTTTGATTCTGTCCCACACAGAAGGCTGATCAAAAAGGTAGACAACATGGGGGTGGGACCAAAAATGGTTGCATGGGTGAAAAATTGGCTGCAAGGTAGAACACAGAGGGCGCAGGTAAATGGCATACTGTCAGCAGGACAGAGAGTAACCAGCAGGGTGCTCCAGGGCCCTGTACTGGGGCTTCTGCTTTACAATATATTCATAGCAGACATAGCAGGGGAGCTAAAGGGAAAGGTATGTCTATTCACAGATGCCACCAAGATAATCAATTAGGTAGACTTCCCAGTAGGCAAATGAACATGGAGACTGACCTCAAGAAGCTCGAGGAGTGGTCTGCAGCATGACAACTGAGCTTTAATGCCAAAAAGCGCAAGGTTATGCACATAGGGAGGGGGACCAAAAAAATAGTACTTCTTGGGGGGAGAAAAGCTAGCATCAACCAGGCAAAAGTGCAACCTAGAGGTCATTATATCAGATGACTTAAAAGTGAGTAGACAATGTGAGAAGGCTGCACTCAAGGCCAGTGACATGCTGGGATGCATCAGGAAGGGAATCGGTAGCCGGAGATGGGAGGTCATATTGCCACTACACAGGGCACTCGTCCATCCCTTCCTGGAATACTGTGTCCAGTTCTGGAGTCCACACCTTAAAAGGGACATTGACAGAATAGAGATGGTGCAAAGGAAGGCAACAAAAATGATACACGGAATGCACACAATTCCATATGAGGACAGACTGAGGGCATTGAACATGTACTCTCTGGAACAAAGGAGAGAGAGGGGGGACATGATAGATACCTTCAAGTACATCAAGGGAACAAACAAGGTCCAGGTCAAGGAACTGTTCAAGGCAAATAAAGAAGGTAGAACACAGGGCCACGATCTTAAATTAAAAGGAGGCAAATTCAGGACTGACATTAGAAAGTTCTTTTTTACAGAAAGGGTGGTGGATGCCTGGAACAGCCTGCTGGCAGAAGTAGTGGGGGCCAGCACTGTGGTAGGGTTCAAGAACACAGGGGATAAGCAGAAAACAATAATGAAAATAAAGGAGTAGAAGGGAGGGAGTAGTAAAAACGCATACACCATGGGCAAACTAGATGGACCTTGCAGTCCCCTTCTGCTGTCACATTCTATGTTTCTATGTCTACAATACAAAGGGAAAAGAACTGACATTGTGGGGAAGGGGGTTAGATTGTGGGGTTGCAAATACAACACATATCAGGGTCAGATTAACTGGTGTGTACTGTAGAAGAAGAAAAAAGAAAACAAAGTTGCTGTACTGGGGGGGGCTGGAAAAGTTTATATAAACTTTGTTGTACCTTTAGTTCATTGAACTAGCCAAGTTGGTAGCCTGTAACATGGGCATCAGCAATTGAGCGCTTTTTAAAATGGTGACTCAATCCAAGCATATGTCGACAGGGCTACCATGGAGTAACAGTGACCGGATGGGGGAGGTTTGCGCATATTAGTGACAGGACATGGCTATATGTATATGTGCATGGGGGGAGCAAGCATGATGTGAGGGTTGGCCTGGTGTGGTTGGCATGGGACTGCCAAGCTGGCTACATAGCATGGTGGGTGGGTGGCAGTCTAAAACTGTGAGGATTCCATGTTTGGGTCCATGCACGCCTACATTTTTGTGCACCTGGCCTGAACTTTTTTTAATCCAGATTTTGCACCCTTCCAGCATACACCCCCCAGAGTTAAAATTCCTTTAGTAGTAGGGTGTGGAGGGTGCAGCCCCCGCATGAACATTTAACACTTAATTCCTGTGTGCTGATGGTGTACATCGACAAAACTGATTTTCGACGATGTACACTCTCCCTAATGGTGATCACCTTTGAGCAATCGTCGTTGTGACATGGAACCACCAAGTTGTGTCTTGCCAGTGCCACTAATAAAGCCAACAAGAAAGAAATAAAGGACTGAGGTGGTCTGCACCACTTCTGTTTGGGCATTTTTTTTGTCTAGGGAGTGTGTTGCCACAGCCATTTGTCTTGACTCTTAACACAACTGTACTAAACCTGCTTAACTAAAGGTGGCTGCTGCTGTGGCTGGTGACTTATTTTGATTGATTCCTCTGTAGCAAAGTAATACAAATAAAATATATTAAAAAATCAAAATCTTTAATAATTAAAAAAGATGCGAGCAGAGCCATTAAGAGCAGCCAACTACCTGAAAGGAAGAAAGAGGCTGAGGTGATGTGGTGACTGTTGACCCCCAGTGCCAGTGTCACTTTCCTGTTTGGGCTTTTTTTTTACCTAAGGACGAGGGTACTGAGCTGCCACTGACACTTGATTTTGCACAACTGTACCTAAACCTGCCTAACCTAACTAGATTGCTGGGTGCACACCATGTACTTTGTTTCTACATAAGTTTTTTTTAAACTTACATTGAAATGTACAGGACTACCACTCAAAACTCAGGGACTACCATTTTTGACAAGGCCAGTTCTCCTGGACTAGCATGCCATTTTGAAATTTGTCGATCCCTGGCTTTAAATCTTTACTAAAACTAAAAAATGTATTTGAATGAAGTCATGTATTAAAAAAAGCAACCCACCTGTTTTGTTAGAAATCTCTCCTTTGGAACATGGAACACAGTCAAAGCAGCAGATTGGCTGTCCAACTTGAGTAGCTTTTCTAAAGCCAGAAGGGCAAGGTTCACTGCACACTGAACGTGGAACCTGATGGGTGAACCAGAAGTGATCACAATAGTATTTGGCAAACAATGAATAAGACTGGTTACAAAATAAAAAAAATGGAATTTAGAGTTTTAATAATGCAGAAGAGCCCTGGCAAAACAAAACAAATATTGCCAGATTCTGCGTTGTTCCCTTTTGTCATTGGCCTATTAATATTACTGCTGGTTAACACATCCCAAAAGCTATGACATCATCATCATGGAACTAAATACCGTATGTGTAAAACTTTAATTCTGCTAGTGGAATTCTGGAGGAATTAGGATTCTGATTCTGTGAAATTTACTGGAATTTCTGTAAAATATTTTCTGTAATTTTGCCAGAATTTGGATTTCAGTTATTTTAGTCTAATTTAAATGTACTCATCCAAATGTTGCCAAATTTGCAGGTGTAGTATGTGGGTCCATTCCACATGTATACTTTTACCATGTTTTAAGATTCCAAGTTTTCACAGGGTCTGAAGTATAAATGGGCAAACATTTAATCAAAATTAAGTTTTCAGTTATTTTCATCTAATTGTAAATGTTCTTACCCAAATTTTTCCATACTTTCCACGTGCAAAGAACTATGCATACTGAATAGGTGTACTGCATTTTAGACCTCAGGCATTAAAAGGGATGGTGTTATAGGCATCCAAACATTTTACCAAATTTTACATTTCATTTCTTAAATACAATTTTAAATGCACCCTTTTAAATATTACACATTCCAACAGGTATATATGTGTATATGCAAAGCATATATTTGTTTCACATTTCGGATTACTAGTTTTTAAGGGTAACAGAGTTATAGACAGCTAGAAAATGTTCCAAAATTTTAATTTTAGTTATTTCCATCTGAGTTTAAAACAAGTTATCCAAATCTCTTCAAACTGGAAACATTTAAACTACTATGCTGCATGGTTATGCCTGCCTTATTTCACATTTTTAGCTTTAATGGAGACCAAATTATAAATAGCCAAACTTTCAGAAAATTATAAATTACATTTTGAAAGTACACAAACAACAAAATTATAAACTCCTGTGACTTCAAAACTAGAGAATGCAATGGCATTGCATTTGGCAACTGAAGTGATCTTAAAAGGAATCTGTGTGTGTCAATTGTATTACTTTCTTGCTTAAAGGGTGTCTATGCAAAAATCGGTGTACCCTTTTTACTAAGATGTCTTTCCAAGATGACCGCCAGGCTGGGTGCATTGCTGTCGCTTTCTCAACAAAGTTTCTGATTTTGTTATTTGTTTTAGTTTTAAATTTGTTTAAGTTCGTTTTTGTTTCTTGTTTTATTCCGGTTTTCGGTTTTGGCTTCAAACGTTATCGCTTGGCAGCCGCCAGGCGTAAAGCAGCTCCGTTTTTCGGAGCGTGAGAGATGCTGGTCGGTTCTTCCTTTTTAGATTTTCAGGTCCTACTTTGGATTTTACTGTTGGGTACTGTGAATGCTGGATTTTACTGTTTTGCCACTCAGATGGGGTTTGACATCGGGTGGGCTTTATTTCCTGGTTTTGGACCTGGAGAGAGATGCCGGTCTGGCTTCTCTTTGCTGTTTTTCTGTGGATTGACATGAGTGCTTGGAGAGGAGACGCCAGGTTGGGTTTTTCATCTCCTCCACGGACTGAGGTGGGGACTTTGTGTTTTGTACTGTGTGCCCTCCAGTGGAAGCATTTTTTATTGTGTGGAGGGTGAGGAGTTATTGATCAGCTGGAAGCGTATTTGGAGGAGTTTTGGATACTGTGAATGCTGGCAAGAGTCGATGGAGGATTTTTTTTTGACTGGGGCTTTGTTGGAGATTGTAGGTGTCCCCTTGGATTATCCTGAAACTTCAGGTGAACATTTCAGCAACTCAACTACTCTAGCTGGTGCTCTCTAGGGTTTCTGCCACTCCACAGGGGCTGGGATATTTTCAGTCGGGGAACTGAGTGGAGTGCCTCGCTCCCTTCGACCATGGAAACTTCTGCTATAGTGGCTTTTCTCATGGTCCTTTGGTGTGAGTGGCATTAACTGCCCTGGTGTGCACTTGGCAGGGAATAGTGGGGCTGGAATTGTGTTCCAGACTAAGTCTCTTCATGGATTTTTGATCCTGCTTTATAGAGTTCTTGTGGACCTCCACCTTGGACTGTTTTTACCATTTGGGTTTACTTGGCTGCCCTCCTTGGACTTGGATTTTTGGAACCTATGTGGATTTTGGATCTGCTGCACGAGGTTGTTGACTGTTGTCTTCTTCTGGATTCTGATTTGGACACCCGGGTGGTGAGAGGACCCTGAGTCCATAAACTTCTGTTGTTTTAATTTCCTTTTGTTTATTTGACTTTACAGGTTGTGTCTTTCTCCTAGAAGTGAGAAAGACTGATATCATGCCTCCCCAGTTGTGAGAGAACTAGGGGAGTCTATTTTCCTTTTTTGTCTAAAATTATATGTTTTCATGTTGGTTTGGCAGTGAGAATGCCATTGTATCCTCTTTCCCCAGTGGTGAGAGGACTGGGGGGAAGGGATTATACAGGAATTTGTTATTTATTTTTGTTTAAATTTGTATGTCATTGAAATTGTATATTTAATTTTCTTTATTTTAGTAGGATTGTTAGTTTAGGTTAGTTTCTATTTTTTTAGTTGGGTTTTGTTTTTGTTTATTTTTTGATAAGTTTAGGGATTATTTGATCATTTTTATTGTTATAAGATTGTGTTTTTGTATTTTAGTGTTTATTATTTTAGTTAAGTAGCAACATGTGCTGGCCTTTATCCCTCACGGTGGTGCGCTATTCATCCTCCTTTCTTCATGCCCTCCACTGCTTTTGTGCCCCTTCCTTACATTTTGACATCTATCAGTGGTGTAGAGCATTAGGGATAGCTCATGGGAGAGTGGGGGGGTTGGGGTTCGCAAACAAGGGAGGATGAAAGAGCAGGGCCATCGTATTTGGGTTTTTAAGTCCAGAACGCACCCTGGGGCAAAATGGAATCCAGATTGGGGTTTGCCTTGTCTGGTATCCATACCCAAGGGCACTACTGATTTCAGTAGGCAGATAGGCCCGACAACATCTGAGGTTTGTCCAACTTGGGCAGTGTTATGCAATGCCAGGTCTGTTAGGAACAAGACCGCCATTATTGCTGATCTTGTTGGCTCTGCTCAACTGGCTTGCATCACCGAGACCTGGCTGGATGAAAATTCTGGCCCTATAGTTGAGGCCATGATTCCGGATGGGTACTCAGTGATACACCGCCTGAGATTGGACTGCAGGGGATGGGGGGTTGCAGAGTGTTTTAAGACTGAATTGGGATTCATGAATGTAGTAGTAGGGGAGGCTGAGTCCTTTGAGTGTACAGTTGTAGCAGGTGTAGGTGTTTGAATCTTTCTCATCTACCGTCCACCCAGTGATGGGAATCGCTTCTTACAGGAAGTGGCAGATTTCCTCGTCGACATGTCGTTTGAGTCGCCTAGACTGATGGTGCTGGGTGACTTCAATGCCAGGGCCGATGACGAACTCTCACAATTTGGTAACCACTTCCTCCAATTATTGTCTTCTTTGGGCCTTACACAGGTAGTTTACACTGCTACGCACAAATCTGGGCACTCTCTGGACTTAGTCTTCCTTCTAGGGATTGATGCATCTGACATGGGGGTGGAACCAGTCATTTGGTCTGACCACTACACCATGAGGTTCAATTTTTGCACCCCCCTTAGAAGGCCATCCCCTGTGGAGATGGTCAGGTACCACCCATTACGGAATGTTACCTCACAAGGCCTAGCGGTGGTCCTTGACCTATCATCCCCCGTGTTGGTGAGCAGTAACCCAGAGGCACTGGTGTTGGCCTATAATGAGGCCATCATGATTGCCCTGGATTCTATTGCTCCTGTTCGTGAGCACCACCTATCTCTTCACCATGGGACCCCTTGGTTTGACAGGACTCTGAGGGAGATGCAGAGACAAGGGCAAAGGTTAGAGTGTTGTTGGAGTAGGTCCGCCCTTGAAGCCGACTGCCTTAGATTGATAGAACATTATGCTAGCTATCAATCTGCAATCACCCATAAGAAGGCAGAGTTCCTGTCCAGGGAGATTGCAGTTGCTCAAAATCAACCAGGTCAGCTGTTTCAAACTGTAGATAGGCTGTGCAACCCAGCCTGTCTGCAAGTTCGGAAAGCTTTTCCGCAAATAGAGTGTGATGAGCTTGCTCGATACTTTGCAACTAAGGTGGCTGACATCAGGGCGGACCTGTGTCTGACAACCTTTAAGGGTGATGTCATAGGAGTGTGCAAGAACACAGTGCCTTGATTCTCCTGGAGTTCCTGTTATTGACCTGAGTTCATGGATATTATGAGGTTTATCCATATTGTGCGCCCCATAAGCTGTAGCTTGGACCCTGGACCGACTACCCAAATTTTGGGTTGTGTTGATATCATTGGTCCAGTTTTGGCACAAATAGTCTGGTGTTCTTTGGAGTCAGGTGAGTTTCCCAGCTCCCTGAAAGAGGCGGTGGTGACACCTCTCTTGAAGAAAGCTTCCTTAGACTCAGACTGTTTTTCAAGCTACAGACCTATCTCTAACCTTCCCTTTATTGGGAAGGTTATTGAAAAGGTTGTAGCTGCTCAATTGGATGACCATTTATCCATCCATAGTATCTATGAATCCTTCCAGTCTGGTTTCCGTAAAAGACATAGCACCGAGGCTGCTCTGGTTCGGGTGCTTAATGATCTTCTGAGGGTGAGGGATCAAAAGAGACGTTCCATCTTGGTTCTCCTTGATCTCTCTTCAGCTTTCAACACTGTGGATCACGTGGTGTTGTTAGCATGCCTGAGGCAAATCTGCGGAATGCTGGGAACCGTTTTGCAATGGTTCACTTCATTCCTTACTGGGAGATCACAAAGAGTTGTGTCGGGGAATTTTTCCTCTGGCCCAGTCTCTTTGTTGTGTGGAGTGCCTCAGGGTTCTGTGCTGTCACCCATGTTCTTTGCAGTGTATATGCTGCCCCTCGGAAACATTATAAGATGGTATGGGCTGAGGTTTCACTGCTATGCAGATGATACCCAGCTATACCTGTCTTTTGCACCCGACCAGGATGGAGCTCTCTCGGTGTTTAATAACTGTCTGGAGGAAATCCAAGACTGGATGGATTCTAGTTGGTTAAAGTTGAACTCAGAGAAGACTGAGGTTTTGGTGGTGGACCCGGGTGGTCAGATTGAGAGGTCGTGTACTGGCGCGCCTTCTGGAATTTTTCTTGGTGGCGTGTCACTACCGACCTCTGAACAGGTGCGTAACCTTGGGGTGATCCTTGATGATAGGCTGACTTTTCAATCTCAGGTGTCAGGTGTCATCAGGACTTCCTTTTACCATCTTAGGAATATTGCCAGGGTTAGGCACCTTGTTCCGTCTGACTCCTTCCCAATGTTGGTCCACGCCTTTGTGTCCTCATGCCTAGACTACTGCAATGCCCTTTACTTTGATCTTTCTGGGGTTGAAATCTGCCGCCTACAGCTAGTGCAGAATGCTGCAGCCCAGGTTTTGACTGGGACAAGTAGGTCCTGTCATATTACCCCAGTGCTGCGTATACTGCACTGGCTTCCTGTACGGTGGTGGATCACCTTTAAAGTCATTTTATTGACTTTTAAAGCCCTTCACAATCAGGGTCTGTCCTATCTGAAAGACCTACTGGTTCCTTATTGCCCTGGCCGATTGCTCTGCTCAGCTGACATGGGGTTGCTGGAGATTCCAAGAGTGAATTTAAAATCTTCAGGCAGCAGAGCATTTTCTCATGCTGTACCGACTCTTTGGAATTCTCTACCAGGCCGGTTACGGGAGTGCACCTCCGTGGAGATATTTAAGAAAAAATTAAAAACTTATTTATGGAAACTGGCCTTCTTGGAGAGTTAAATTAGTTGCAATATGACTGGAATTTTATTGTAAGTTATTATGTTTTTATGATGTATTTTTATATGTTTTTATGTTTTGTATTGAAACTTGAATTTATGACATTAATTTGTTCAGCACTTTGATATATTGAAAGGTGCTATATAAATAAAATTATTATTATTATTATAAAATTTGCAAAAGCTACATTAGTACTTAAATTAAATGCCATGAATCTTTTTGAACATTTTGGAATTTCATAGTAATTATGTGGAAGCAATACCCATGAATATTTCTCAGCCATATAACTCATGTTTCATTTAGGAGAAAGGAAAAAGCTAGTGAGAGTAGAAATAAGTTTGTATCCATGGAGGATTCTATTGCAAAAGCAGCAGGATGGTTGGAGGGTCATTACAAGCCTCTATAGTAATGAAGGTATGGCAATTTGGTTATCTGCAGTGCAGATCTGAAATTAGCGTGATCCATAGCTTAGCACTGCATATAGTGGGAGTAACTGACTCATGTGGATATTGTGATAGGGAATTAATTCCCCAGGATATGAGGGGGTTACTTATTCAATGAGGTATGTTCCTAAAGGAAAAGAAGCCTTTGCAATCTTCAAGGCCTTCATGGTTCTGAGAACTATAAGAAATGATAATGGCATCAATTACATATGCAACAGTGTTCTAACAGTCTGCTAAAAGAGGAAGGGACTTATTTTCTGGGAAAATTAGAAGGCAAGTCTGTATAGTCAAGATAAGCTGCAGTTGTGCCAGTAGGGATGAAGTACTGGTCTTGCCAAGGGAGGTGAAGCATAGGATATTCAAATTAAAGGAAGCGGGAAGGAAACACTTAGTATGATGGGGGGTGGGGTCATCACTTGCAGGAATTACATGCGTGATTTCACCAAGAAACAGACAGCTGTGCCAGGTAGCAAAAGAATAATGGATCCCTAGCAAGGAATCAGGGAGTCAACATTTCCTAGTTGAATCAGGTTATATATGATTTACACCCAGTAAATTGACTATCCAGAGAGCCAGATTTACTCGAAAGACTAAGACATGAAGTCACTCAGAAAGATGTAATGGGGAAGAAAATGTCTGGGGCACCAAGAAAGAAGACTTCTGGCTATTCCAATGGGATAGGTCAGATAGAAAAACGAGTAGGTGACTCTGTTTAAGGAAGCAGGTCACTGTAAAGAACAAGGATGATATCAGGGAGACCAACAGTTCCAAGTCTTTATGATTATGCATACAGAGAAAGGAAGAAGGCAAAATAGTCACCCAAGGAAGCACTTCACTGAATGTAAACATCTCAGTTTATCAGATGAAGTAGTGGTATGTGCTTTGTGGATGATCATTTTTACTGGAGGAATTCTGATGGCATTTCTTATTCTGCATAGCCTTGTATGGTTAGTATATATGCTGTGTTAATATTTCCTGCTCAATTAATAATCTAATTTATCTCCTATATTGTTTTATATTGCAATGCCTCTACTGTAACCCCCTTGTAATGTATTGTACTGCTTGTTTTGTAACCTACCTGGTAATACCTGAAAATGGGTGCATTCTGTGTCTAGTGTACTTACCTGTTCAATAAAAGCTAATAAATAAATACATTATGCAACCATAAACCATACTTGAGAAAATATTGCCAATAACATTCTTTAGTATTTCCACTATAAATTTAAAACTGCTAAACCAGTTTTTCAGTTTTGTTAGATACTAGGATACAGTGACACTGGATATGCATGGCATGTCGGGTCAATATCTGCAAGCACAGGAATTTGCAAACATTAAACACATTTTTACAAAGTTTTCACAAAATTTTACAAATAATTACAGAGTAAAATTGTGAGCCCCAAAAATACAACAATTTCTAATCCAAATATTTTCTTATTTATTTAACTCTGTAATCCATACTAAAAAAATGCATGTTATTTTCACATATCTAGCTCCAAAGGTGGCAGAAGTTTAAGCACAAAAAAATGTTCATGAAACTGCCTGCCCCCCCCCCCAAAAAAAGGCCAGACATTGATCCCCTATAATTTTAGCTTGATTCTTTCAAATGTATTGATACTTGACAAGCCATTAGGGCAGATCTCAAGGAGTAATCATGACAAATGGCAGGTCTCTAGTTCAATAAATGGCTGAATTGTAACTAAATAAAAATAACCTCAAACAATCTGCACAATTCCAACAATATTCCATGGAATTTTGCAGAATTTTATGGAATTCGATCAGAGTTCTACAGATTCATGGGCCTGAAATTTAGAAGTTTGTGTGGGAGCTAACAGGTCCTTGTCAGCACAAATCAGAGTTTGCACTGGACCCCCATATTCAACATGGGCTGTTGCGTGGGCAATTAGGGTTTGCTCCCACACAAAACATAATGTATGCAGGTAGGCAAAGGGAGGGACGTTGCTATGAATAGCCGCGCTACCCCATATTCAGTAGTATAGTCCCTTCCTTTGGTCACCAGCCCATAATAATGGTAACATATCCCTGGTGCTGGTAGTCCCCACATTTTCAGTCCACAATAATGGTAACACATCCCTGGTGACAAAACAGCTTAGCATGCTCCTTTTGCACGGTGCAAATACCATCAAACAAAACTCCAACTTACTCTGGGCAAATCTAGTGGCTGCTTGAGGTAATGCAGCCACCTAGCTGGTTGGCCACAGGGGGACCACATTGTCCTCTGTGGTCCATGCCCCCCCCCACTGATTGCCAGACAATAGTACCAGCACAACTTTCCCTGCTGCTAGTGGCTCTCATCTCCAATTGCCAGCCTGTATCTAACCTTAACCTTTCCTGGTGCTTGTGGTCACTCCTCCCTCTGATCCCAAGCCTGTATCTAAAATTAATCTTCCCTGGTGCTGGTGGTCCCCCACTCTGATCACCATCAGTGTGAAAATGAAAACCTCCCTAGTGCTAGCAGTCCCCCTCCCTCTAGTCATCAGCCCATGGGAAAATGAAAGCCTTTCTGGTGCTAGTGGTCCTCAACTCTGGTCACCATCCTCTAGTACAATATACGACCCTCCCAGGTATCCCCCTGGCAGTGATGCATGATACTGCCACTCACAATTGCCAAATCCCTTGCATCTTGCAGAGGCCCCCCACCATGGCACTGAGCACCCACCCCCAAAATCACCTAACCAGTATCCTCAGTGCCATTGGCGACTGGCACAGCCCTCCTCACACCTCCTTGGCTATGTGCTGTATGTCCAGGCAGGGAGCGTGCCTCTCATTTATAGGACAGGGTGACATACTCTGTCCTAAAAATGAGAGGTGCCCTCCCTGACTGGACATAAGGTGGCCAGCAGAGGTGGTGTGAAAAGGGCTGTGCCAGTTGTTGTATGCACCTGCGGCACTGAGGATATGGCTAAGGTGACTGGAGGGGGTTGGGCCTCAGTGCAGTGGTGGTGGGGGCTGCTAGACACCAGGGATTTGGAAACTGTTAGCAGTGGTGCCATTGGTCAGTGCTGGGGTGGGATGCCAGGGAGGGTTGTAAGTTGTATTACAGGCTGGCAATCAGAGGGGGGACCAATAGTACCAGGGGAGGCTTTCATTTGCACATGGGCTGTCAATCAGAGGAGGATCACAAGCACCAAGGATGTGTTACCATTATTATGGACTGACAATGTGTGGACTACCAGCACCAGGGATGTGTTACCATTATTATGGGCTGGTGACCAAAAGGAGGAAGGACCACTAGGCAGCAAACATATCTACACAGCTCTGGGACTGGGCAATTGGAAGGTGGCACTGCAGTAACCTACATTGCTACCCATGCAAATGAGCCCATAATGGACATGTTAATGGTCCCTTATTGTCTTTCATGACCAGTGGGCTCATTTGAATGGCTCCCTTTCAACATTGCAGATATCACTCCGCTACTATCCATTCTGGAGGTGTACTTTGGGATCCATGTTGAGGAAATGCAATTTGCCATAGCGCT
Organism: Neoceratodus forsteri; assembly: GCA_016271365.2. Taxonomy (NCBI): domain Eukaryota; kingdom Metazoa; phylum Chordata; order Ceratodontiformes; family Ceratodontidae; genus Neoceratodus; species Neoceratodus forsteri. Next base: position 57,880,841 of record CM057449.1, on the reverse strand, counting down.
GTGCCAATATGGCCCTATATTCAGTCGAATAGTGCTGATGCACTATGTAACTGAAATAGCATCCTCGGGCTTCTGGGCAATTGCAAGGCAGAGCGCAAAGTATTGCACTCTGTTTTTTTTTACTATTTCGAACAGTTGATCCCAGAATTGTTTAATTTGCACAGTTCTACATGGAACACAGACACTTCCCCCATCTAAGTGGCAGCTTACTTAGAACTGTCAGTTGCAGGGTGTCATACAGACAAGCAGCAACATCTGAAGGTTCTTCTTCAGCACCGAATTGTTCTGTACAGCTTTTATAGTTTTTTCACTGTGAAAAACAGTAATCCTGTTAGTGCCTAATAAGCACAATTTTGTATTTAAAGTGTGCCCGTTGTTCAAACTGGCTCATGCTTTAAACCCTGACTCATGTTGGATGTTGAGGTGTTTTGCCATCCTGACAATAAAGGTATATGGGTGTCAGATAAGTATAGTCTCCTTGTTATTGATGTTTTTTTTCTGTTAGTCCATTGTCTGTGATAAGTTTTCTTGATAAAAAAATGAGGAATAAATTAAAGTATAACCAGAGTGCCAGGCAGCTCTGATGAAAGTGAAGTCCAAAATGTCACCAACATGCATATGCACATGGTTACAGTACACACATGCCCTCCTGCTCTGTTAACAAGGCAGTACAAGATGCTTGTCTAGAACTAAGTTTGAGGAGGTAATACCAGCTACTTTAGGAAAAAGTGATTTGTTCACCAATGGACTTCATGCAATAAAATAGGTCTACAAGAAGCATCAGGTGAAGTAAATGATCTATGCTTCCTGGTATCCCATGACTTTGGTGACCGTGATTGGGCACCTATCAAAAGGGTGACTCAGTCTTAACACCTGTCATCGGGGTGACTGCGGGAGGTGGGTGACCATATTGGGGGGGTGCGTGAAATAGCAACATCCTGTAGCTACATGCCTACGCATGCAGGGGAGAGCGAGTACACTGAGCGTGGGGTGGGAGGGGAATGGAGGGGTTGTAGGGGGAGGCATCATGGCGAGCTGCTGAGCTGCTTCTGTGGCATTGTGGGTAGGTTCAGGGCTGCAGCAGGAATGGTACTGGGTTTCGGGTCCGGGTGCAGGTATTTTTTGTTGTGCCCGGACCAAATTTTTAATTTTTTCATGTTTGTACCCCCGTAACATGCACCCACCCCGGAGTTGAGAATCCTTAAGTAGGGGGTGCAGGTATCAAAGCCCCTTGCAGTGGGGGAGTGTGGGGCACAGCGCCCTGCATAAAGTGAAAAATCCCAAATCCCCAGTACCGTTTTGCTATGCGCCGGGAGTACATAGCCGAAATATGTTTTCAGCAGCGTGCCATCACCCTAACGATGATTGCCCATTGGCGATTGCCATTATCACATAGATCCATTCTTCCTTGGTGTATGTGAGCACTGCAATTGAGCCACTGCCTTGTGGCTATGTGTTTGAAAATAGATCTTTTAAATGGCATGTGTCACCATAACTGATGATGCTCTCTCAGGAATAGAGCCCCCCAGCACTGACAATGAACAGGTGTTAGTGTAATCCCTGGTCATGGTTGGGACCTGGCAATGTCAGGGATGTCAGCGACAATGTGTTGCTATGTGGAAGGTTGTCAAAATTCTTGTCAATGCTGCTTGATGAAACCGTTTGTTCTTAACAAGCAAAATTTTAAATGTAAATATTACCTGTTAATTTGTATTAAATTGGTTCATGCTTTTAACTCTGGCTCACATTGGATATCTGCGTGTTCTGCCATTCTGCCAATAGAAGTATAAGGGTGTCAAGTGAATATATTCTCCTTGCTGTTGAATTTGTTTCTGTTAGTCTGTGTCTGTGGTAATCGTTCTTGATGCAAAATTCTGTATAATTTAAATTATGACCAGGGAGTCAGGCAGCTCTGATGAAAGTGAAGTCCAAAGCCTCATCAGCAGGCATGTATGCATGGTTACAGTATGTTCATGCCCTCCTGCTCCCTTGACAAGCCAGAACAAGATGCCCTTCAGGAACTAAGTTTGGGGGAGGTAATACCAGCTAACTTTATAAAAAAGTCTTATGCTCACCGATGCACTTCATGCAATAAAACAGGCCTACAAGAAGCAATAGGTAAAGCAAATAATCTGTGCTTCCTTGGTGTATGTGAGCCACTGTCTTGCAGCTATGTGTTTGGAAATATATCTTTTAAAATGCCAAGTCACACCATATCTGATTAATGTCACTCAGGAACAGAGCACTGGTAAACACTCAGAACAGTTCCTTCCCTTTTCTGCATAGTCTGCTTAGTTTTTTCCTCTACCATAGATTGTTGTAAGAAGATTTCTTCTCAATCTGGTTAAGCTGTAATTTTTCCCACAGGGTAATAGTACGCTTTTATGGTTTGCGTTATTATTATACTATTTATCATTCTTGCCCTCACAGCAATTTTTTGACTCCAATAATACAAAAGCAAGAAACATTCTAGTCATCTGCTTGGTCAGTGGCCAACTTAGATAGTGAAGTTATTCCAGCACAACATCATTGTATCAACAACTGACACACATATGACTGTGATGCTTGGCCAGCAGGTTATGATTGTTGTATGATATCGGTAATATAAAATAGTAGGTGATTGTCTCACATAAGACAACCTGTGCTTATGGGTGCCCCTCCCTCCCAGGTTTCAGTGAAGCTACAGTGACAAGTGACCTGAAACCAGGAGGTAATTAAAAGACCAGACAGAATTAAGGGTCTCCTGCTTTTTCTCTCTTAATTAGAACTGACCCAGCTACCAGGATATAGGGCTAGAAAAGTTTTATGATTCCCATAGGAAGAACATTTTATATCAACATGGTGTTAAAAGTTGTAAAACCCTTTGATATGCCTTGGGAACAGGACCCACACAAGATCAAAGAGAAAAATGTTGAATTAAGGAGTCATATTTAGGAAGCGGCATTTTTGCTGCTGTCACCTTATTTAATATAACTTCTGATAGGACAACATGTTTGTATTTTTTTTATATTCCAAAAGGAGGAGCTAGATGACTCACCATGGGGGTAGGGAGATGGAGTTGAAATGTATCCGTGTAACTGGGGAATATGACATATCATTTTGGGACTCAAGAAAGACAGATCTCTGACCTAACTTTGAAGGCACTTATAGAGGTAATACATTAGACCTAAAAAGTCTAACTGTATTGTGGTATGAGTTTTTGGTTTGTAATCTTCTCTTGTTCTTTTATGTGATTGTGAGTTCTTTGATATATTGTTCTTTGTTTACATTTTTTCATATTTTTATCATCTTTTAGTAAAATCTTTTTTTCAAGATGCTGCCTGGGTGTGTCTTCCAAGATCTTTTTGCATGTGATGTACAAATGGTTAAGTTTGACAGCTGTTCGGAAGAGCTTGATGGTGTTACTAAACTGGGAAAAGGTAAGAATATACCTAAGGTCTTTTATAGAGTTTTATGGGTTCATTTTGGAAGCCTAGCTTGGTGCCCCTGGTGAAAGATTGTACCACAATCCCCAAAGAGGGTATGTATCTGAACCTGTACTGTGGGTAAGCTAGCATAAGATTCACAGTTTGAATCCCCCCCCCCCCCCTAGAATTTGATACTATAGGTGATTTGGACCCAAAAGCAGACAGGAAAGTTATCCTGTCTGTTACCTGTTCACACTACTGTGCTCAGAAGTTGGCACTGTGGGATCAGAGGGCCTGACCTTCTGAGTGCACTTGTGACAATGACTACATAATTTTAAAACAAAAAAGTACCATTCCCTCCCAAATCATGGCTTACCTCTACCACTATTTCAACTGAACCCCCCTAACCAAAAACCCTCCTGCTTTCCCCAAATGCACATGCTACTGCCAGTCACTATAAGTAAGAACGCTTATTGTTCGACAATTTAGTCATTACAATGACATACAAATAGAAAAATACAATAAATAAATATTTCCACATTCCATGTTGCACTCTCCCTCTCAACCCTGATACCCTGCAGCTTCCTCTGATTCTGTCTTCTGTGCTGTCCTCTTGGCCCCCTCACAAGGCCTAATACTGACAAAGCATCTGGCAGCTCTTGTTTTCTGTTACCTCTTGCAATATTAATTTTGCTACACAATTTGACTGTTTTGCTCTTTTCTGTAATACCTACTGTATGTGCAATTATTTGATTACCTGTCCTGTTATGCAATGTTACTGTTTTCTATGATGAGGAACCTTTGTAAAAGAGCCTGTTTGACTCAAAGGTGTAACTCCAAAATGTAAATAAATAAAAATAAAATAAAAATTAAAAAAAACATAATTACATACACAAGAATATACAAATAAATATATTTCCTAGACCCCAATCTGTAAATATTGCACAACTTCAGGACTGCTTCTTACTAATATTAGTTCTTAGTGTTTTGTTTCCTAATCTATCTCTTGTTACAAAGAAATTTGCCAGAGCTTTTATCATGGAGTTGTCTTCTGCATAAAAAAGAATCTCTTTTAGAATTGCTATGTCCAAGGCCAGTTACTCTAGCTGTTCTTTCTGAAATACAGTTCTAAGTACTGTATATTAGATCTGGCAACCTTATACCAGCTGTAGTGCCATAATATATGCAGGAGATCTTCTGTGCCTCCTATAGCACAGTCACATTCTATAGACTGATCTAGAGATTTCTTATATCTGGCATCAAGAACTTTACTATTGCATTATTTTAACTTATACCTCAGGAAGTGAAACCTCATTTTAGGATCAGTGAGATATTCCAAATAATATTGTAATTTAAAGTCATCCAGATTATTTTCGACAAACCAGTGGGAAAATCTTGAATGTTGCATTTTTTCCTTATCATACTGTATCCAATACTGTGTAACTCATTTTGTAATAAATGTTTTATATAGAAGACTAAATGTTATATTCGACTCACTGTGCTTTTCTAAAGAAGTTCATTTGTAAATCTGCAAAGCTTTATATATCTCAGAAAGCAATGTTGATTTGTAGTAGGTCCTTTCTATTTATTTAGATTTATCCATTAAATATTGAGTTACAGTTCTAACATTATTCATTCATTCTTTGTAACAAGAGATAGATTAGGAAACAAAACACTAAGAACTAATACTAGTATGAAGCAGTCCTGAAGTCTAAGGGTGGGTCAGAAGTTGGTCAACTGGGTGGCAAACTGGTTGATGGGCAGAAAACAGAGAGTGGTGGTAAATGGTATACAGTCAGAAGAGATGCAAGTCACAAGTGGGGTACCACAGGGATCAGTCTTGGGGCCAGTCCTCTTCAACATCTTCATTAGTGACCTTGCTGATGGACTAGAGGGTAAGGCTTGTCTGTTTGCAGATGATCCAAGATCTGCAACAGAGTAGATGATCCAGATGGGGTGGGCAGAATGTGAAGAGATCTGGATAAACTAGCAAAATGGTCAGAAGAGTGGCAACTGGGATTTAATGCAAAAGTGCAAAATCATGCACATGGGAAGAAAACCCTGAAGCCACCCATAGGCTGGGAGGAGTTGCTAGCAGTCACAAAGGAAGAAAGAGACTTGGGCATCATCATCACTGATGACCTGAAATCATCAAAGCAGACCTCTAAAGCAGTAGGTAAGGCTAGGGGGTGTTAGGGTGTATTAGTAGAGGTATCTGAAGTGTCGTAAGAGGAGGTAATAATCCCCTATGTTACAAGACACTGGTTAGGCCCCATCTGAGTACTGTGTGCAGTACTAGAGGCCATACCTTCACAAGGACATTAACCAAATTGAGGCAGTCGAGAAGGGCAACCAAAATGGTGCAGGGACTGCATCAGAAGACATATGAGGACAGATTAACAGAGCTCAATATATATACCCTTGAGCAAAGGAGGAGAGAGGTGATATGATCGAGGCATTCAAACACCTTAAGGGCATTAACAAGGTTAAAGAGTCTAACATGTTTAAATATAAGAAAAATAGCAGGACAAGAGGACACAGCATGAGATTAGAGGGGGGCGATTAAGGGGAATGTGAGGAAATTCTTTTTCACAGAAAGTGTTGTGGATGCATGGAATGGCTTACCACAAGAAGTGGTGGCTATGAATACAGTGCAGGGCTTCAAACAGGCATGGGATAGGCATAAGGGAGCAATACAAATGACTATGAATAGATAGGCCACTGACAGAGCAAAGGCCGATGGCACATTTATAAGGTAGAAAAAGAAATGGTCAGACTGGATGGGCCTTGCGGTCCTTATCTGCCATCAACTTCTATGTTTCTGTGTTAGTCTTAACCAGTAACTAAGCTTTTTTGTATCGATAACTGCATTTATATTTGCCAAGCCCAACTCAGCCTGGAGATAGGAGTTAGGAAATGACCCAGGTAATCCAGGTGATTTTCTTAACAAATTATGAGCAGGGACCATTACTTTTTCTCTCTGGGCAGTATCCCAGATGTCAGCTCCGTAGGAGATCTGGGCTAGATACTTAGCTTGAATTGCCTTTAACAATGGTTGGATACACATTTCTCTGTATAAGTAATTGAATTTGCTCAAGGCAGTGGCAGTCTTCTTTGCTGAAGCTAGTACTTTTTCCATATGTTTATTTATTTATTCATTTATTTAGCTAGCTTTTGCTAACCAGGTAAGTACACTAGACAAAACATATGGCTATTTTCAGGTACGACCTGGGAGAGTACAGGAATTAAAAGAACATACAGAGTACAACTTGAAGCAAGTAAGGCAGATACACTGAAATCAGGAAAAGCATAACATACATAAAAGATAACTCAGGTTTCAACAGTGGTGCAGTCAAATATAAAATCAATACAGAGTCACTATGACAATGTTCAAAGCAGCATATATAGATAAATACAGAATTTACATGCTTAACACAGGGGTACACCAAGTTTTGTTTACTAAATATCACACCCCTAAGTATGTGTAGGAGTTAGTTAACATTAATCTTTCCTTGTCCAGATACCATTTATCCTTTTCTACCCATTTACCAAATACTGTAATTTGGGTTTTGGTTATATTTACACAATGTTTTTAGTCAGTTTCCAAAAGGGTGATTTTTTTTTTTTGTAATCCAAATTTGGATAATGAGAATAATATAATGTCATCAGCAAATGCCAATACAGGGTGTAGTTTCTCTATAATTGTTGGGGAGTCAGACAAGCATCTAAGTTGCTTTCAACAGAGTATCTATATAAATACCAAAAAAATCCAGTAGGTGCTAATACACACCGTTCTCTTACTCCTTTTATCATTTAGATTGGTACAGACAGTTGACCACTTGTTACAACTCATATTTTTGCCCAAGTTTCCTCAAAACAGTCTATTAATAATCCAAATGAATTGCTTATCTATACCCATGTTTGACATAAGGTTCCATAAGATGTTTCTATTCACTGTATCAAATGTAGACTTGAAGTCCACATAAAGAACATGTAATTTTTGTTTACGAGGTATTGTATATTTTTCTATTAAATGAGAAAAAATATAACAATTATTAATTGTATTATAATCAAGTCTAAAACCGGCTTGATATACACTTAGACCTCCACATTTATCTATTTCAGATAGTACTGTAGTTTGTTTAGGATCATTTTTGGAAAAAATATTTAAACTCACATCTAAAAGGCTAATAGTCCTATACATTGTAGGATCCTTTACATTTCCTTTCTTATGGACTAGGATGATAATACCCCCTTTCCAAGTGGGAGAAATAAAGCTGGAATTAAGTATCTTATTAAAGAATATGGTAAAGAAGTCCATCCAAAGGGCTGTACTAGCCAAGTATACCTCGATGTGCTTCATCTCAGGTCCCAGGGCTTTGTTTTTTTTGAAAGACTGCATAACAAAATATACTTCAGGTCTAGTAATCATGATACTACTAGCAATATTGTCTATAGTGAAATTATCAGATACTTACTGGTCCTCATAAAATATTCCTTTATAATGATTTATCAAGTTCTTTTCCAATATGTATGCATCAATGGTTGTTTTATAGTTAATGGTTCCTTTTGCTACTAATGTTCAAAATGTTTCTGAATCACGTCCTCTGATTACTTGTAACATTTCCTGCCATCGATTATATTGAAACTCATGTTTTTCCCCCATAAGAAAATGCCTGTGGTGTTTTCTAAGTTTATTCAGAGATCTGAATGTTTGTATCTCTTTTGTATATCTAGTTTCTCTAACTTAAGTATTTAGATATGCTCTTTACTTTTGGGCACTCACTATCAAACCAAGTATCACAGTTTGTTCTATTTCTTTTAGCCAAAGTCTGCTTAAATAGATTGTTCTTTATTACTTCAAAAATATTAGTTACAGTTTTCCACAAGACACTTGGGGAGATGGCATCAGATTAGTTTAACAGGGCACTAGATAATATTTCTTTAGTTTGGTGAACTGTTAGACATTCAAGATCATTGTCCCACTTTAAACTTCTGTCATACCTAAGCTCCTATAAGACTTCATCTAAAAAGTTCTCATTATTTGAGTCAGTTGGTGTTAACAAGTCCCCCTTCAATATTATTGGTAAAAGTTCACTTTCTGTTCTTGTAGTTATTTTTACATTGTTCCATCCACTTGGATTTCCTGATGAAAAAAATTAAATCTAGTTCAGCCACTCCAGATATCTTAATATAAGTATAATGCCTCCCTGACCACCCATTAGCCTACCATTCAAAGGAAATAGATTATGAGCCTCTGTCAGTTTGATCAGTTTTACACCTGTTCTGTTTAGTTTCATATCCATAGTTTTTCTAGAATAGTTATGATCTAGCTCCATAAAGTACACATATGTATTATCAAGGAGTCTGTCATGTGAACCTATTCTTTTTTTTATCATAGAAGGTTTTATTAAAGGTTTTCCAGTTTTTAAGATGGTACTCCTCAAACATCATATACATTGTATTCCCATACAAGACAAGATGATTACACAAAGCAAATAGGACTTACATTTTGTATAGCAGTAATTATACAAGCCATAGTAAGAGAACCAATACAGCAAAGGAGATAAAAGACTAAACAGTGCTAAGTAACATATAAGTGCTAGTTATAACTTCCCATAAAGCAGTAAGTAAAGATAGAGTCATTATGCAACCTAAGACTGTCTTGGTGGGGATTTCCCAGGGGGAAGGGATTTTGCAAAGTGACGAATGTAGGTAGGCTCCCCATTTCTTGAAGAAATATTCTAGCTGACCATGGTGTGAGTAGGACAGCACCTCCAGAAGGGCCAGCCGGGCCATAGCCACATACCACATACCTATAGTTGGACTGTTGATCTGTCTCCAGTGCATTAATAGTAGCTTCTTGGCTTCTAACAGTGCTAACATGGTCCATTCCCTATGCGCCTTAGGCAAGAAGGTTAACCCAGATGAGTATCCCAAAAGCAGTTTGGGGTCTAAAGGCAGGTCCCTAATGCCAAGTACCCTAGAGCACTCATGGGCAATGGTAGTCCAAAAGGGTGCTATTTGAGGCCAAGTCCACAGTATATGAAGCAAATGAGCATCTGGTTGCTGACATCTCCAACATTTGGAATGGGGCAGGACTCCAACTGCATATAGGACAGCTGGAGTTCTGTACCATCACAGAAGAATTTTAAGTTGTAAAAAACAGCTTTTGGAGTCTCTGTACCCTTTATGTGAGCCCTTAAGACAATGAAACCAAGAAGTTTTGGAAATAGCCATACCCATGTCAGTTTCCCATTTGGCCCTACGATGCTCAGAGAGGTCATTTGAGAGTCTCGCTAAGTGGCATAAAAATTGCCTATGCGGCCTTTAGAGGAGGGGATTTGTGCAGAGATGCAAGCCATTCCCATTTGCTGTGTGATTTATACTGAGAGGAGAGGTCATTGATAATGCTGTGTATTTGAAGGAACCACCAAAAGTCAGTATTGGGGAGATGGAATTTATGTTTTAGCTGATTAAAGGACAACATGGTGTCTGAATCAGGTAGCATTAAATCTTGCATGTAATGAATTCCTTTGGCTTCCCAGGCTGGCCATTTGATGGGTTCCCCCCCAAGAGAGACATAGTTGTTCTGCCACAGTTCAGCATATCGCAACGGGGGGAGCCAAGCTTCTTTAGAGGTATGAGATAAACTCATGATATGGTGCCAGGCATAGCGAGACTCACATATAATGGGAGAGTCCCTTATTAGACTGACTGCATGGTCCTAACAGGGACCTAAGTGGAGTGGGGGTCATCATACTGGATTCAAGACTTGCCCATGGGGGGAGATGTGCCTAGAGGTGTGAACCATTTTGTCACTTTGGTGGCCATGCTCACCATGTGGTAGCCCTGAAACCAGGGGATGCTCAGGCCCCGCCTGGACCAGTGTGCTCAGAGCTTATGTTTCCCCACCTATGTGCTCTTTCTTCCCACAAAAAGGAGGCTACCAACTTCTCAAGAGAGGAGAATAGCTTGGGAAAAAGATGAATCGGAAGGTTTTTGAACAAATATGTGACTCTGGGAGGAGAAGTATGCATACGGCAGCCACTTTACCAGGTAGTGATAAATGTATCTTACGCCACCACTCCACTTCCGTGTTTAGTTGCTTTAAGAGGGGGGCAAAATTGGAGGATTCGAAGTCCGCCCAACTGGTAGGGATATAAATTCCAAGGTAGGTGAATCCTTGAGGTGCCCAGCTTAGTTCTGTGCCCCGAAGACACTCCTGTGTGCAAAGTGAATTAAGGGGAGCCAGTGTGGTTTTCCGCTGGTTAACCTGTAACATGGATAGTAATGCAAAGTCTCGAAGGACTGACAAAGTCACTGGGAGGGACTGCTGAGGGTGAGATAGAGTAAGTAGAAGGTCATCGGTGTATCCTGCCACTACATATGAGGTACCATATGCTGGGGTGCCCAGGAGATCTTCGGCACTGGCCAGTGCCCTAATCAATGGGTCCAAGGTGACCAGAAAAAGAAGGGGAGACAGGGAGCACCCTTGATGAGTACCTCTATAGAGTGGGAAAGAGGGGAAGATGTCCGAGTTCATTAAGGCTCTGGCCAGGGAGGAATGATAAAGCGTAGAAACCTAGAGATGAAACTGAGGGCCAAAGCCATATAGAAGAAGGACTTCATGTAAATATTTACATTCAATAGAATCAAACGCTTTGGTGAAGTTAACAGCTAAAGCAACCATAGGGATCTTGGACCTAGCTGCTGACCATTTCAGGTTGAGTAATAACCTGGTATTATCAGATCCCACCTTTCCTGGCATAAATCCCACCTGAGTGGGGTGTATTAAAGAGGTAAGGATATTATGCATTCTGGTGGCTAAAATCTTGGCCCGGATCTTAGTGTCCACAGGTAATAAGGATATGGGATGGAAATTAGCACAGTTAAGAGGGTCATTGGATTTCTTGGGTAGGAGCGTAACGAGGGCTTCCCTCATCGTGGTGGGGAGGAAGCCTGAGGATTGAACATCCTGCAGTGCTAACAACAGTGGCTGGGCAATCTCCTGTTCCAATGCTTGATATAATTTGACAGGCATCCCATCAGTTTGGAGGGCTTTCCCCTTGGCCATCTGAGACAAGGCCTGTCGTATCTCAGGGACAGTGATTGGAGCATCTAGAAGAGTAGCTTGTTCGAGTGACAAAGTAGGTATAGTGAGACATTGACAAAACTGGTTTAGGTCTTGGGAGAACTGAGTGGGTAACTGGGAGGATTGGGATTTGTACAGGGATTGGTAGAAAAGCCTCATAGTCTCATTGATACCAGCAGGGTCAGTAGTAATCGAGCCTGAGGTAGTGCGGAGAGCATGAATTTTGGTGGAGACCTGTTGCTTATACAACTGGAAGGCTAGAAGTTTGCCACCTTTGTCCCCCCCTCCCAATAAGTGTGCTTCAATCACAGCAAGAGCCATTCTGCTTTATGGTGTAGCAGAGCATGAATTTGGTATTTGAGCCCTACTATTCTACAAGTTAAAGATACATCCTTGGCAGCAGCAGGGGAGGCTTTAAAGTGCATCTCTAGCCCAGTAAGTTCTGATTGTAACATGTCCAGAGATTTTTTTGGGGGCTTTGTTTCGATGGGCTGCAAAAGCTATAATATGGCACCTGAGGTTGGCTTTGAAGGCCTCCCATACTGTGCTTGCAGAAATGCCACAGGCCAATTTGAGAGTGAAGTAATCCTGAGCAGCTTTTAGCATAGCTTGTTTAAATTCCAGATCTTTGACTAATATGGAGTTACAGCTCCATCTCGTACCAGTGGACCAATGTCCCAGGGTGGTATAGGTAGTAAGCACAGGTGTGTGATCTGAGATAATGATACTACCTATGGAGTTGTTGGAGACTCCACCTGATGCTGCGTTGTTGACCAGCCAGTAGTCAATGAGGCTGTGTACTCTGTGGGAAGCAGAGAAATAGGAGTAATCTTGCTCAGAAGGTTTGTCATGCCTCCAGACATCTATTAGAACCCACCCTTCTTGCAGCTCTTGTAGGGCAGCGTGGGCTCTAGGATGCATCTGGGGGATGGGTTCAGACTTATCTAAGAATATATTGGATACTAAATTAAAGTAGACTCCTAGTAGTAGGGGAGTGGTTGTGTTAGACTGCTCTAAAGTGGAAATGGCTTGGCTCAAGCTAGGAAAAAAGTCTGCTTGATCAGTGTTGGGAGCATACACATTGCCCAGAATCAGTTTCCCAGTGTGGGAGGCCAATCTAACCAAAACCCACTGACCTTGAGAGTCAGACCGAGACTCTTCAACTACCCACGTGCTAGACCGATGGATAAGGATAGCAACCCCTTTGGATTTGGAGGTGGTGGAGCTAGCATATACAGCACCAACCCATGACTTTTTTTAAGCTAGGGAACAGATCTACTAAGGAGGTGTGTTTCTTGTAAAAGGGCTATGTCTGTGTGAAGGGAACAGGGGTACTGAATGACCTTGGTATGCTTTATAGGATGGTTGAGACCTTTAACATTCCACGATACCAGACGTAGACCTTGAACCTTGGAGGCAGCCATAATAGGACACAGGTTGTAAATATCAGGGTACTTACCCACCTATAGGTAAGATGAGTAGGAAAACCCAGGAAGTATAACTCAAGGGTTGCAAACCTGATTCTTGACAATAGTAGGTGGCTGCTGGATATCAGGGAGGTATAATTGCACTGCTTTAAAGGGAATGTTCAGAAGGTGTACCAAGACAGAGAACAGTTTAAGAACAAGGTAAAAACTGTAACAGGGAATGCACAGAATCTGTAAGAGGAGAAAAAGAATTTGTTAACAATAATACTAACTGTATTAAACACAACACAGTTATTGTAGTCCTACCTAAATCAGAGTACCTGACTGGGCAGGAACAGTGCAACAATTCTAACAGCGTTCATACACTAAGAGCGAAGGATGCTTTAGCGAAAGAAGGTACAGAGGAAGGAAGTACCCTCAGCTACACTAGCTTCAGCACTCAAGGGCAGGAGAGGAGGAAGACAACCAAAAGAAACTCGCTTTTCCTCATCTGGTAAACAATCCCCAGGTACCTAACACAACCCGAGGAGGAGACCCAGGGGTGTGGGATGGAAGCCAGGGAGAGAGAGAAAAGGAGGGTGGTGAACCACCCCAATCAAACGATATAAGGTCCAGTTTGCCGGCAAACACAGCATTATTTAATGTAATAACCTGTGGCTGCAGTATGATAGTTGGTGCCTGCCAATATGATGGCACCAGAACCAAATAATATAGCCTGGTTGTTGCCGGGAAGGAAGGGAGGTGGCATAGGAGTAGCCACATGCTAGAGAATAGCATTGGAGATGTGGCATGCATAAACCCACAAGGTGGGAAATCAGCCTGCTTGGCTTGTAAAAGTATTGGCACATACAGCCCTTGGAAATATGTGCAGCCTTACAATACAGAGTGAACATAGTGCAGACAGGCTAAATAAGTACTAAAAAGAAAAAATAGTACAAATGCATATTTCAAAGTTCAGCCAGTAGGATCCATGCTGCACCTTGGGCGCATCTGAAGAGTATTCTGAGAGTCCAAGGAAGCCACTACAGGGTCTGAGGATGTTGTTAGGACAACAGCAGAATATGTCTTTTCCCCAAGTTTGAGGTTTCCAGTAAGGTCCACTGCTTTGACTAGAGAGGAGTCTGGTATGTCAGCCCAGTCCACAGAGAGTTCGGTGTCTATAGGCGAAAGATCAGGATGTGGAGAGTGGCAGTCTATTAAGACTGAGGGGGAATCATCCCTTGTTAACTTTGCAGGAGGTGCTGCCCTTTGTTGTTCCAATGAAAGCTGTTGGCCGCTTCTCGATTGCTGTCGCTGGCGGGGGGGTAGTCCCTGTAGATCTAGGAGGAAGGAATATTTGCTGAGAGAGAACAACAGGGCTAGATGTGGTCAAGGGCACTGTGTGAGGTGGATTCCTTGCCCTGGGAGAATCAGTAAAAGAAGGACCTGGTCCAGTTGCATAGCAGTCCTTCAGAGGATGTCTGCCAGATTCAGAGTTCCTAGTGGTTGCAGGTGAGACAGATGGGTCCCATAGCCTTCTCAGAGATGTAGGCTAAAGGGGAAAATTAAGCCAAAGCTTGGAAATCCAATGCTTCACTTCACCAGGACTGTCTGCGAGTATCTCTCTCCCCCCTCCTTGGATACTAGGAGCTTGGTGAGTCCTCTGAATCTGTAGTGGAAATTGTCAGCAGCCAGAAATGTTTTCAAGGGACCATAGACACATTGTTTGCTGGCAGTTTCTTGTGCAAAGTCTCTAAAGAGAGAAATTGTTGCCCCTTGCCATCTGATTTCCCCTAGGTCATGGGCCACCCATAGTATATGCTCTTTAGTTGAGTATCTGAGTAGATATGCCACTATGGGCCTCGGGGATTGTGCCATTCTGTCTTTCCTCCCGGTGATGCGGTGGGCTCTTACAACCTCCGCTGGGCCTCTCCAGTGCTCACCTAACATCATAGGGAGCATTTCATTAAGGAACCTCTCCATAGATACACCCGCAGAGCCCTCTGGAACACCTATAATTTGGAGGTTATTGCGTCGCCTTCTATTTTCTTGGTTCTCCACCCTGGCTGTAGAACCCCCAATTTCTCATCTTGCATCTGCACTTTTTGCTTGAGTTTAGCTTATTGTTGCTCTAGGGTTTCCACTCGCTGCTCCGCCACATTGAGTCGATCTTGCAGCTGGTGCACATTGGCGGTGGTGCCAGTGAGGTTAGAGTTTATGTCATCGACCCATGACAGCAGGGCCTCAAGCATACGGGTGATATAACTTAGCGAATCCCCCACTGAGGTAGTTGGTGGAGCTGCAGGTGACACAGATGATAAACCAGTCAGGGATTCTCCCGATGCCATCTTGATCTAAGAAAGGCTGTGATATCTGAAACTTGGGAGAGCCAGGCAGGGCACAGTAGAAATTAGAGCTGAGTGGGTGTCCAGGAAAATAAAGCAGTGGCCTCCACGGCCTACCTGAGTAAGTGACTTGTGAGTACCGACACCTGTAAGAACACTAATGCACCGTAGAACTGCAAAAAAGTTGCAATGGATGGTTGGGGACGGTGACCCAAACTATGTGAGGCAGTTTATGTAGAATTACATCCTGCGATTAGGCCAGCCGACCATGGATTGTCACCAGACTCAGAAGAGCTCAGGAATTAGGCTGCCATTTTCTCGGTAGCCAGACCATGCCCCCTCCCCCATGTGAACCTAGTCTTGAATTAAAATCACCTAAAAGGATGCTCTCACTATTGAGAATTCTATCTGTTACATTCACCAATGCCAAATATAGTTGGTCCCAAACCTTTTCATTATAATATCTAGATACATTAAGTGGAATAGATACATTGCATAATATCAGTGAACAATCAGCAGTTTTTAAGAGTACAATTATATAGTTGCTAGTCAGATGTAAAGTTTTATATTCGGTGAATAATCCTGTTCTAACATATATATATATATATATATATATATATATAAGTATGCACACATATATATATACATATACATATACATATATATATATATATATATGTGTATATAAAAAACAAAAACAAGGCACTGCATCAGCATGTAGTCTAAAAGCAAAACAAAATGGTTATATTAAATGCACTCTGAAAATAGAAAATAGAGTTACAAATCTATGTTTCGACCTTAGGTCTTCTTCAGGAAATATCTAAAAGACTAACTTTGTTTTTTTTTCTCTTTTAGATATTTCCTGAAAAAGAGCTAGTGTCAAAACATAGATTTTTAGCTCTATTTTCTATTTTCAGCGTGCATTTAATATAACCATTTTGTTTTACTATTTATATATATATGTACACATATTATATACACTATATACATATATATATATACATATACATATATATGTGTATATATATATATTAGAGGCAAAACACTCTGTTTAATGCATTAGTTAGGGTTGTTCTACAGCGACAAAGTGAGGAAATGCGGTGTTAGGGTTGAAAACCCCCTTGGGCGCCCGCCACCCCCAACTGGCATTGGGTGTGCATTGGGATCTTCACCCCTAACTCTCACTCCATCACATGTAAAACAGCAGAAGTATAGGAGAATGGGGTGAGAGTTAGGACCGATGACCCCAATGCACACCCCAATGCCGGTTTGGGGGTGTGGGCGGGGGTCCAATGGGGGTTTTCAACCCTAACATCCTCTGGGTCCGCCTAGGTGAATACAAAAAGAATTAGGTTGCTAGAGGGTCCAAAATTAAATGCCAAGCATTTTTCTGATCACTAACTGAAAACAAAGTGGCGGATTTGTGAAAGTAACAGGGCCATTTGAGAAAGTAAAAATGCATTTGCGACACTGTCGAACTTTTTGTTAACTTTTCCCATTGACTTATAATGGGAAATTGTTTTTTGAATAACTTTTGAACCATTTAATGTTTTTTCACCAAATCTTTGAAGGCACATTGGGGACCATGGCCACGTTCCCTGAAGATTTTTAGTCGATTAAAACAAGCGATAGACCTGTTGTCGACGATCTAGAATTCCAGAAAAAGCGTAAATGCATGCACAGATCGTGCTTAATAACTCCGCAGCTGTGTATCTGACCAGTACAAAACTTGGCAGATCCCAAGGCCTATAGTTCTTGATCATGCATTCCAAATTTCAGCCAAATCCGTCAAATGGTTGCAAAGTTATTAAGATGTAAAATTTTGGGTTTAACATAGAAATGGCTCCTCAACCCTAACTATGGTAGCACTACCGTGCTACCATAATATATATATATATGTGTGTATATAACCAGTCCCCCAGACTGCCTACCTAACTTTGCTTTTCTTTTTCCAAGAGGTGCCTGCGCCAAACAGAAATGGCACATGTGGCACCTTGCATCAAAAACAGTTCCCTGAGCTATTCACAAAGGCAGGCTGCATCAACCGCAGGCTGCCTGCCCCAAATGGGGCTTGCACCACCCCTGTGCCCAAACCTGGGCTGCAACCTGGCATTAGGGGGTATGTGGCAGAAGCAAGATGGGATTCTGTAACCTCACCCAGAGGACAAATATCTAAGAACCCTTACACCACCCAGGACTGGTCTAAGGGTTAGAATATTCTTCTCTGGGAGAGTCCCCTGTATGCTGCAATGTGCTGTGGTTTCTGATCCCTGATGTTGCCAATAGAACCCATTACATGTCCTCCCAAACTCCGCTGCAACCCCTATAATATTTAATAAAACACTTCCTCCTTGATCCTGCCCATTCTATGTAAAATTACATTTGTACCCACCCATCCCTGATGCAGCCCATATTACATTTCATAATATACCCCCCTGTTCTCAATGCTGTCTATTGAGCATATATCAGAAAATGTCTCCCCTTCACGATCCCGATGCTGCTAATATTCTTATTTATGACCCCTATCTCTGATGCTGCCGTGTTACATTAAATACAGCTCCCATCCCCATTACTGCCCATTTTCTGTACAATACACATGTTTCCTCTCCCTGATCCCTGATGCTGACCCACACATAAGTAATGTCATGTCCCCCTCATGGTGGTATAGTGTCCTCCCCACATCACAACAGGTAGTGCAAACCCACCTCTCTCACCTCCCATCATGAATAACAGTTGGCACCCAACACAGCCCATCTCTCACCTCCGTGTCAGGGCACTGACTGAACTGCCAGTTTGCATACTGCACTGTACAGTATGGGACCTAGTTCAGTCAGTGCCCAGACACGGAGGTGAGAGGTGGGCTGTGCTGGGCAGAGGCTGTTTTACATGATGAGAGGTGGGAGAGAGGGGTGGACACTACCTATATGGGTGGGAGGAGGGCACTATACCACCATGAGCGGGGACACGATATTACTTATGAATGGGGCAGCATCAGGAATGGGGGGAACATTTAATATTAACAGACAACAGGCAGTATTGGGGATGGGGAATTGCATTATATATAACACAGCTGTATTGGGGATGGGGTTATGAATATTAATATTAGCGGCATCCCGGAGTTCATGGGGACATTATGTTATTTATGCACAATGGACAGCATTGAGGAAGGGGAGTATGTTATTAAACATAATAAGGGCTGTATCAGGGATGAGAATGTGGGACCACTTGTGTTTGCCACTAGGGGCTGAGGCAGACCCTTCCCATGTTGCATGGGAGGGGTTGCTTCAAGTATGCTGAGTTAGGTGTCAGGACCCCTCCTGTACCAGAATCTGGTGCAGGGTCCCTGGCTCACCAGGATGCAGCACAAGCTGCTGTTTGCAGCAGCTTGCACTAATCTTAGCCACCTTTGAGAATTGGACCCATTATGTCTCCCATTTTAAGGAAGTTTGGCATTCAACATCCGCAAATTTGCAAGACAATCCAGCTATATTCCAAGATATAACACATAAACCTGTGCTCATTTCTACCATTGAACCATTTTAAATGGGAACCCCTTTATTACTTATATTAAAGGTAAGTCATAAGGCTTCTTATACAGCCATGGGTTCCAGACTTTTCTCTTGACAGTTAACACAAGACACAACAGTTTGTTTCTTTGATTGTGAAACTGGACTCTCCAGGTCAATAGGTGGAGAATAGTTAGTGCTTTCAGGAAGGATTTCCATGGTATAAGCTAAACCCACACTATCTAGTACATCACTTTTACTTAATAGTTTCAGGGACAGTTCTTTGTTCTTAACTAGAATGGAGGCAGTATAGCGCAGTGAGTTAAGGCTCTGAGCTGCAGATCTGGAGACCTGGGTTTGAATTCCACAGCCACCTAGGTCCCTTTATTTTTTGGGCTGTTATTTGGGATTTCAATAACCAATAACCAAGAAATCAGGCCTTATAGGAACAGGTTCTATTTCATATACTGGTTCAGAATCAGGATAATTATGTATTACTTAGTCCAATGGTGGTGTAGTAAAAACTGTTTATAGTTTGTTTCCAATAGATAGAGAATAATGCATATGTAGGGAGTTGATATGGAGTTTTTTCACACACCCAAGTTGTGTGATAATATGTAAACCTCAAGAGCAAAGCTCAAGAGGTTTTACTATTATCACACAATGAGGGTGTGTGAAAAAACTCCATTTCTACCCCCTGTATATGTTTTATTTTTTATAATAACTGGCACTAAAAAAAAATTCCACAGAAGAATTACCACTACGAGGAAACGCGAAGCCAAAATGCTCATACTTCCTTACTAGTAGGCATGCCCCCACTCTATTCAAGGACTGACATCACATAACATGCTAGCATGGGGACATGCCTATTAGTAAGGAAGAACGAGAATTTTGGCCACGGGTCTCCGTGTTGGTTTTACTAAATAAGAATAAGCGACACATACAGATCTCTAAACCGGAGGGTAAGCTACAGAATTCATTTAAAATGATTACGCTTTCTCATTTGGATCTGTAAGTTATGGAGGTTATGCTATGAGTTTGAATCTGTTTACTCTGGAATGTGAGTGCTGCAGTCCGGGTTGATACAACTTTTTCCGTATCAATCTGCGGGTTGATATGACTTTTTACAGTACTCGAAAATGGGTTGGTAACAGGGATCACCAGTTATTATTTACCAATCTTGCATTGTTAACTGCAAAATCATGTAGAGCATCATCTAGTTCATTTTTTAGAATAATCATCTGTTCCATAAAAATTAAATTCTCTGTATATTGATGGCCCAATAGTGTCACTAGATCTTTGCTTAAATAAAGTGGAATGTATTGTGGGGGGTCATTAATTTGGTTTGGTGAGTGTACTGCTGGTCAAATGTTAACAGAGAAAACACTATTTAATTTCAAATAAAGTCATCATCACAATCGGCGTCACTGTCGGCGCCAAATCACTCTGTTGTCAGCACTAACCAGCCGTGCTTGCTCTTCACTATCAACACTATCAACAGCATGTGTGTTTTTCAAAATACATCATATTTAATTTACTGTTTGCCAGCTTCCTTTTTCTGTCACAGCAAATGAACACATTTCTTCTCCTAGTTCACAGCAAACTGTAACCGGAGAATTACACTCTTGAGAAAACATGAAAGAATAGTCCACACTAGTGAACCATGTCAAGCACAGGTGAAATGTAACAGGCAGGCAGATGGAAGAAAATCCTGATAAACTGTGACTGAGACAGAAGTAGCGGGCAGACAGAAAGGAAGGAAAACATTCAGAGGAACTGGGAAGGGGTGAATTTCAGGGGGGCAGAGACACATTATCAAAGAGTCTCACATACGTGGGGAGAGATGGAGCAGACATCATGTAGTAGGAGCACCATACAGAAGGCAGTATCTTGCAGCAGCACCACCTACTGCAAAAATGGATATGGTGCATTTTTTAATATGTATACATGGTACATATTAAAATTACATAAAAATCTATTTACATTTTTTTATTTTTTTATATTTTCATGTAAAGAAACAAGGCATTGGATAATAGCAATAATGCACTCCAGGGGTGTGTCCATGATGGGATATCATCCCTTCTTGAATGTTGAACACATGAGGCCCATCAACCAATTGAAGCATGACATTGCCCCAGCATGACACACACTTCCTGGCATACATTATTGCTTAATAGCACCATATTTAGTATTATCTGCTGAAAGTATTTTTTTGCATCAGTTGTACAAGAAATGGTCCAGTTGTGGACCAGATTTCAGAGATTATACAATTCGGAGCCAACTGCACAAGAATTTCTTTAACTGAAGAAAAAATAGATGCAACTCTGCAATTTGGAGAAACTTGTACTAGAATCACCATAAATGTGGAAATATCGATGTAAAGAGCACTAGAATCAAAATGTGAACCAACAAGTGGGACAACCATTTTACAGCAGGCTCCTTTACCAGATGGACATCTCTTAGGGAATGTGACAGGGTGACCCCTGTCAAGGGTGGGTACCCTGATGCTTTCACACACCCCCCAGCAAGATGGGGACTATATTGATAGGCTTGGGGAAAAAGGCATAAGAGTGCATGTTCAGCAAAACAAAATGCTGCCCTGTAAATAGTAAAGGCAAGGTTGTGCTATACAACCCCAGAAAATGCTCAGTCAGTTAGAACAGAGGGACATTTGCTGTTGAGCACCATTGCTCAGAACCCCCCCTTATCTCCCCCTATTGAGTTAAAAGTATCCTGGACACTGGCTTTATGCTGTCATAAAATAGCCAGCTTGCTGTAGGAAAGCAAGTCATGCTCAGCCAACAGGGTGAGTTAGACTCCCAAATAAATATATGTCTTTGAGTGCAGAGCAGCATTTAAGCTGTTAAACTGTTGCTCCATGCCTTCCCTCGAGTTCCTAGATAAAGGAGAAAGTGGGAGAAGTCTAGAGAGAGAGAGAGAGAGAGAGAGACTTCTTAATTAAGGCAGGAGCAAGTCTGCCCCTCCCTGTGTGTGCTCTCAATAAACAGCTGAAACAGACACTTTGCCTTGCTGTTTGAGCTTAGTAAAATAGCTTAGCAGAGGTATACATAAAAGGTTTACACACTACTATATAAACCTGTATTGGCACCCAACATGAACTAAACAATATGTGAACAGCCTGATACTGAAAGTAGAAAGCAGAGGGATGCAAAGGTAACATAGAAGGCCCAAATGAAATGTTTTACTGAAAGCTGTAATTTCAGTCCTTATGATAAGAAGAGGGACTTGCTGAAGTTAGGCAGGGTCTCACAAGGCATTTAATAAAGAGACCTTGACTGTGTTTTTAAAAACAAAAACATGAATAAAAAAGGGGTTCTTTACCTGTTTGTTGGAGACTGCCTGTAGACTGATTTCTCTAGGAGGACAGCGGCCCCTAGAGGGCTAAATTTATATAAAACTGTTAGCAGTCGTGTAAAAAAAGGCGAAGATAGGGGAAATTTAGTTTCTCATAGCTATAAAATTGTGTAACCAGGCCAGAATCAATATTATGTTGATGTTGTCAGGACTTCTATTAACCATGGCTTAGAAATATCCATTTTTCTTATGTTTAAGCTGGGATATGAACCTCATAAAGATATGTTTTTAGTTAAAAGGCATAAAGTGAGAGTTTCCAAAGGAAGTGATGTCACCAGTATGACTGTATAAAAGCCTACCACTAGAGGCAGCATTAAGATAGGGTGTCAGTGAAGAGCTGACTGTGTAAGGTGTAAGACTTTTGATGCAAGAGTGTGTGCTTGCACACTTAATGATACTGTATGTGTGCCACTGGCACAACAGTGACTTTTGGCTTTAAACCTGCTGAACTAACTAATAATTTCCTTGAATTCTATGCAACTGCTGATCATTTTATGAAAGCAAAATTAAATGATAAATGCCACCTAACATTTTTAATGCACTGTAGCTGTGGTCTGCCTGACTTCATTATCCTGAACATCGACCCCGCTACAGGCAATAATCTGGTAAAGCAGCAGAGGTCATTTTTGTCACAAATATTATTTTAGATTACTTGTATTCTAAGCAAATAGTACAATGATATTTCACATGGGTTTCCTTTCAATAGGAATTGCAGTGCACCATGAAATTGTGAGACAGTCTAGTGTCTTTCATGGGGAAGATTCACCATCTGGAAATCAAAAATGCATCCCAGCAAAAACACTAGTCACAATTGACCTCTCCCTCTAGGGTGGTAGAAACAGACATATCCAGATGTAGCAAGACATTAATTGTATGTCTGGGTGTGAAGGATGCCCATTCTGACTTGCCATCATTCCCAGAACCATCTGTGCAAGGTAGAATTCCTATGCCAGATTTTGTGGAATGCTTCTGGGGCAATAATGATGCTACAAATACTTAGAATACTGGTGATTGTAAAAATTCTGAAGGTGAAGCAATGTATGAGAATGGGTAGAAAAATCATACACTTTCCTTAAACGCAGTTGTTGATTGTACATATACTTTTTTGTTTAGTTGAAGAGCTTGTATGGGGTTTAACACTATCAGAAACTGATTATTCTTCTTCACTGAAAAGGAACAGAATTTTGTCAGCTTCCGTGCATGTTCCAGAATGCAGTCATAAATTTAACTATTTTGCAAAAACTTTCAAAAATGAGTGGAATGATTTAGTTAAGAAATGGCAATAGGATAAAATGCTGGCAAGGTGCTATCCTTTTCAGGAATCACTGATTAAGAAATGTGGGGTTTAATGGTTATGGATGTAGCCACCTCTACAGTGGTCAGGGAGACTGCCATCCTAGTGAATAGGAAAGCAAACCTGACTGAAGTGTATGTTAAATGCTAAGAAGCAGCTTGTATACTGTACATGTTTGTTTAGTTGCAAGCACATATGTACAAATGCCCTTCACGTTGGTTTGATAGCACATATTTTATATGGCTAGATGAAAGCTATAGTTAATGAGGGGGTCTGATGGTTTTTCCATGAACCTTCTTGTGTCCTTAGCTCACAACAATGTTTCTTTCTTGTGGGAGTACCATGTGGATTTGCTCCAACTCAGTGCTAATGGCTTTGTAGCCACCTTGGCAGCCATGCAATTCTGCATGGCTTAGATTTAGATCTGTGGTTCAGATTTTCAAGTGTTACATTCTGAGTGATCCCTCCATGGGAGATAAGAGTTTAAACTGCTGTTAGATGACATTCTATAAGTTCTTAGCTTTAAGTGAAATTTTCTAGCAAGCTCTCAGGGAGAGCAAACTTCAATTAATGGCTACATAAACAGAGCTGTTTGTCATAACCATTGATATTCCCAACATATTTTGCTCCTTTAAGATTTTAGACAACAATTAAACAGGTAAATTCTTGGACTTTAAAGCACAGTAAGGCTGTGGTTCTTTGCTCCATAAAGATTTTGAAGGAGCCAACTCCATAGGCAGTAATTTTGCATGAGCATGAACATACCCATCATTGTCCACATTTCTTGAGTGGGAAGCTTTATTGTGTTTATGACAGATGGGCCTATGCCACTACAGATGCCATAGTCAGAGTGTTGGAGATCTTCTTTCAGAGAGATATTCAATACAATTCTTTTCTGTCTTCAAAGGCACTTTTTTTCCATCTCACCAGTGTCAACTGACCCTATGAAATGTTAAGCAGTAGTCCAACCCCCAGCTCATCTGCTCAGCATAGAAGCAATAGTTCCATATCCAGCACAGGAAAGAGAACTGAGGCTCTGCTCCATTTATTTCAAAGACCATAAGAAGTTCAGAACATTCATGTGGACCTAGTTAGCCCCTGGTGTACTCAGGCTACTGTGTAGGTCTTTCAAGAGTTGTAGAGGGTTAACCTCTGGAGTCCTAAGATAGCTAGGTCTAGTGGACTGCCCCATCTTTCTAAAGATGAGGAGCCAACCAGATCTCATTGGAGAGGTGCAGCAGTTGCATCAGTTTGGAGGAAACCACTTATCGGGAATGTTGTGCCTGATATTCCTCAGAGAGTTCCTTTCTACATAAGGCTAAACAACAACAAATGCTTAAGAAATCACCAGCGCAGTAGTGTAGAGGGCTGAGGTGATGCTACTTGCCTTGCCTTTCACACTTCAGTGACCTGAGCTTGGGAACACGCTTAGGTCACCAAGGGTTGGCTGGACAGGGAAAGAAGAAAGGCCTGAGTGGCAACCTGACAGCTCTCCTTCCCTGGATTTGGAAGACAAGTTGTCCAAGTGCTTCGCTGTCACCAGGTGGCGGTCTGATGCTAGTGCCAGTGCTCGGGAGATTTGCATTACACTGGGGCTGTCATTTCCACCACACATGCACAACCATTTGCAGTAGACCCAGGGGAATGAAAGTAGGATGAACATGGACTGTAGACTGGGCTTCAATGAAGCCCTGCCAAATGTACCACAACTCACCCTCCTGGAACATGAAAAGGAGGAAGGAAGAAGGCTTCCAGCCATCAGCACTGGGGGGATAGGGCTGATAGCCCACCTGGTGGCAGCCGATGAGGAAAAAAATGTTTTAAAAAAAAAGCCTCAGGAGTCATGGCAGCAGCCATTGATGAAAAGCCTCTCAAGGTGATAATCACCATCTCATCAGAAGACTTCTGAGAGAGCAATGAATTTGGAGAGTCAAAAAATCAGAAACCATGTGACTGAAAATCCGTGATGAAATGAAGTTTCACTGAACTGTAAATGTTATTTTGTGTTTCTGCATGCCCTTAATCCCAGTAACTAGGCAGGAAGGTGAAGCTCATGGCCACCTAAAGTGTAATTTGGCCTGGGAACCTTTGCTTCATGTGTACCAGCACAGGAGAGGGTGAGGAAGCAGAATCTGCTGAAGCTGTGGTCCCCCAGCCCATTCTGAAATGTACATGTTTCAGCCTTCAAAGTACCTCTAAGGAGGGAATATGGATAGAGAACTGGATAGGTAGGCTGTGCAGAGGTGGGGCACATGTCATTTGTTATAATATCGGGTAAAGGTGGATAAAGCCTAAAGTCCCCCCATGGGCTAATGTGGGTTCTCCAGGGACATTTCACTGATTGGCAGCACAGGCCCCTGTATACCTGCTGTTTGGGACTCTTGTGAGTGTTTCAACATATGAGAGGCTTTTGCCCATTGGCCAAGCCAGGATTCATTGTTCCCTTGTCTATTTGAAGACAAAAGATACATGTTACCCAATTGCAAACTACATCTGAGTTAAAGTGTTACAATCTTAATGGCTTGGAAAGCCAAACAGGAATTGATGGTTTTTGCTTGGTACTTATTGGGTTGCTTGCAGCCCAAAAGTAATTTTCAGAATTTGAACTTTAAGCAAACCATCTTTTTGCCCTAGCCTCTTGAAATTGGGGAATTATGGACTCAAAAGAATTAATTTTTTGTGGAAACAACAACATGTTTTAACTTTAGTTTAGCACAACTAATATGCACACAATCTTTATTAAATGAAATAGAAACAATACACAGAAAAATAGACAATGACAGCAGAAAAAGACCACTGTTACATCCAAACTGCCCATAAACCCTAACAAACCTGGGACCTATTGTCCATACATGGATCTGACCCACACTATCCACAACCATGCTCTCCTCTCCTCTACTGCTATTGCCATGAGTAATCAGTAAGCCTTTCACTCTATCCCAGCCATGTTTTAAACCATTGATTGTTTGGCTTCCCACCATATCAATTGGCAGATTGCTCCATGGCACCACAACCCTTTCTATAAAATAAAGATTTGTCATTTCCCTTTTCAATCTTGCTCATGAGTTTGCAGTCATGCCCCCGTGTTCTTGATTCTAGTTTTGCTAAATTGTTCTTTGAAGTTTACCTTGTTCATTCATTTCAGGAATCTGAAGGTCTCCATCATATCTCCCCTTCTCTTGTTTGGCCTCCAGTGAATGAATGTTCAGTGGCTTGAGTTGATCTTAATAAGATCTGCACCACAGGCCATACATTATTTTAGTCCCCCTACATTGCACTGTCTCTAGCCTGTCCTTATCATTCATTAGAGGAGGACTCCAGAACTAGGCACAGTATTCTAGGTGGGGAGTAACAAGTGATCTATAGAGATATAGTAATACCTCCTTGCTTCTAATATCAATACTGTTTCCTATGCACCACAGCATCCTGTTTTTTTTTCAATTGTTTAACCAGGAGTGGCACACTAAGCTGAAAGCTTGTTTACAGGTGCAACCTAAGAGCACGGGGAAGTTAAATGACTTGCTCATGGTCACACAGTATGCAAGTGGGGGCTGTGGGATTCAAACCCAGGTCTCCAGATTTGCAGATCAGAGCCTTAAACCACTGCACTATACTGCCTTCTTGAAATATGTTTACCTTACTGTAGGCCTTGTGACACTGGTTTAATTATTTTAGGGAGTTCCTGATAATGACCAATATGTCTCTTTTCTCAGCGGTTATGCACATCCCCTTCCCATCTAGCACTCTGTACCCCTAGGTTCTTGTTTCCTATGAGTATTACCTTGCACTTCACTTCAGTTCAGTTCATCATTTTATTGGTCAGTCATAAGCCTTTACAAATCTTTACAGCAAATAAAAACATTGATCATTTAAAGTTTAAGAATAAAATACAATGTGTTTCATATCCTGACTCCTTTTGATACCTTACAGTACTATCTTCATTAAATATCCAGCAAGATATATAGTAGCAACAACCATATTCCTCCCAATACATGAATAAACTATTCGTTTGAAACAGAACTGTAATAATATTTCAAAATAGTCTGAGTTAAATCACAGTTTTCGAGTTTGCAAATAACTAAGGAGACTATCCAACATGAGCATATCCTTAGTATTATATAAAAATATCATTATCTGTTCCAGAGGGAGACTGAGTTGTACAAGTATCGGGCCTAACCAAATCGTTCTCTTCTTACAATACAATGGGCAAATTAGTGTAATATGTTTGAGGTCATCCTCCAGATTCATTCCACATATGCAATAAGGATTCAATAAACTTAGACATTTTTGCTTGAACAAAATATAATTGAAATTGTGTAATACCATTCTGAATCTAGTTATGATACTTCTTGCAACCAGATATAAAAAAAAATGTTAAGTAAGGTTTAGGGAAATGGTCAGTTTTAAATTGTTTATACCATCAGTAATTTTTAAGAATTGTTATCCATGAAAGATCTTCCTTTATAGCTGTATCCCTGATCTGACTGGAGGATGGAGGATAGTATCAGCAACTGGCCAGATATATATTGTGTACAAAATATGACCCAATCCTAGTGGAAAAAGAATGTCTTTAATATTTTTAATCATAGGAAACACAAACCCCATTTAGAATATTTCATTTCTTCTTCCAGACATTGCCAAGGAAGGTGATCTTCTGGCAAAAGGAAATTTTTTAATAGGGAAACTAATTTTTTTCCAAGATATGGGTGTGCACCGAGAATTGGCCTAATTTAAGTCTTAGAATCTGTGCTGGTACAGACTGAGGTTCTGCCAAAATATATAGCAATAGATTTTATGAAGTAGGACTTTGAGATTTTTTAAATTAGTCAATGACCAAATTTCAGTTGCATATAATATGCTTGTTTTAATTTTTGCATTTATAATTCTAAGTATGCCACTTATTGAACCTTTGTCCAACTGAGCATTAACTCTTTTAAAAGCATTAAATGCCATTTGGAATGTAGTTTACATCAGCTGGATATGATTTTTCCAGAGGACATTTTCAGAAAATCTTACCCCTAGATAATCATAATATTTCTCAGTGCATAACTTCTGTTTATTAATGAATAAGGTCTGGGTCCTACTTTTTTTTCTTAAAACAAACATTTTCATTTTGTTTATGTATTAATGGTTAATTTACTTTCTGTACATAGTTAAAAAAAGGTATTTCACTTTTTTTGTAATCCCAGAAATAAAGTGGAAATCAGAACAATATCATCTGCATTCACTAAACATGCATTTTTATTAAATATTGATGGTGAGAGTATGAGACTGTTCTATTTGAACTACAGTATTATATTGTTGATGTATAAATTACAAAGAGTTGGAGCCAAGAGGTAGCCCTGGCATATTCCCATGTTAGTTTTAATTGGTTTGGTAACCCCCCATCCTGATTATATTGTTCCAAATACACATATCCTGATGTGATCTTATTAAGATATTCAATAATTCCTGGTCAATATGTAATGCTTGAAGTTTTTGCCATAATAATTTGAGGTCTATACTATCGAATGCAGACTTAAGTTCAATAAAACAGCAGAAAAGGTTAGAATTTTTAATATTAACATACTTCCAGATAAGGTGGGGCAGCACATAACAATTTTGTATCATTGAACTTTTACTTCTGAAACCATGCTGTACTTCATTAAGAAGACGGTTTTCAGCTATTTAAGTCTGAGGCCTAGTTAAAATTATTTTAGCAAAGATTTTCTGAGAAGTATCAATTAAACTAACAGGTCTATACATTCAGTATTTGGATCTGACAGAAGTCATTATTTAAATACAGGAAACATAATGCTGCATTTCCAACTTGAGGAGAAGTCTCCTTTTTAAGAAAAGATGTTAAAGCACCACCAACGCCTCAAGAAGAACTTTGAAGAACATAATATTTGAACACAAAGCAGCTTATCTTTCTTATTAGTTATCTATTTCTTACTTCCATTATTTATTACTGAGGTCAGATGCATGAAAACAGAAGAGCTGTTCCCTGAGGGTTCATCAGCTCCTATTGCATCTTTCCAAACTGATGTCATAATACTAGCTTGTGAATCACAATTATTATTATAGTAACAGGTTGTGATGTCAAGTAGAGAGCAAGTTACAGAAGCAGGTGAGCTCTAAGGCATGAAGATCCTGTTTTTGTGGGCATTTCTTCAGTAACAAATAACGTAGAGGAGAAATCTATACATGATATGTGAAATACAAGCTGAATTGTGACCAAGTATAATTTTTTCCAAAGTTTTTTTCAAATGTGTCCACTGCTCTTTAAAGATTACCACAAATATATGAAGCCACTAGTCAACAAAAGTTTTATAGATATCTGATAGAATTTGACCAGGACCGGGAGCCTTATTGGAGGACATTGAATTAATAGTGTGTAGTATTTCTTCTTTATGAATACAAAAAGGCCTAGGAAAATACTGTGCATTACCCTCTGTGGTTTCATAATCTAAGTAAAAAATTACCCAAATCTTCATCTACAGAAAAATAGAGAGCATGAAAGTGTTCCTCCCAAACTATTGGAGTAATATAGGCTTCCACAGATCTAGTATACTAGTTATAACCATGACTAACTAGGGACCAAAATGCCTTACAATCTTTTTCAGAACACTATCTCATCATTTTTTTTATATAACTTGATGGTATTTCATGTTGTCTTCCTCCAACACTTTTCTATAATCTTTCCTTGCCCTATTAAGAGTATTTAAGTTTTTCTCTTAAATGCTATTTCTTACAATAATGTGCTAACCTATTAAGAATGCTTTTGTCTTTTTTTGCAAAATTTGGTTAAACGAAGTTGTGTTAAATGGTCTAGAAAATGTATTTGTTCTGCAAAAAGGCTTAATATAGTTAATAAAGTCTATTCATTTGTTATATGCTATCTGGACACCATTATTCATCAAAATGTTGTCATGTAATAGGGATAGATGATCTGAAAATAATAATTCTGAGAAAAGCTCCACTGTCCATCCATCTAATTCTTCTTGAGTTGAGCACTTCCAAATCTACAGTATTTAGTCTGTTTTCCCAGATGCCTGCAAAACCTTCTATTTGCAACTGAGTTAATTAGGGAAAATGAATAGATTCCAGTTGGTCCAAAGTCATTACTGCCTTGAAAAGTTTAAATGCATCTATATTGGCCCATATTAAATCAATTACAGATGATCCCATGTGACCCGTAAAGGTATAACCTCCCTGCTGATCCCCTGGTGACTGACCTTTTAATAGTATAAAACTTATCTCACTGATCATTTTGTTCAGAATCTTACCTCAGTTGGATTTCTTATCTTTAGGTTTTCAAATCATATTTATCATCAGATTAATAGCATCTAATCAGAGAAGGAGTTCATTGTCAAATTTCCTTAAATGGTTTTCTTCCTAAATTCTAGCATTGAAATCTCAGAGTACAATGAAATGATAGGTTTCAAAATTATTGACCATTTCTTTAAGGTCTTCTGAAAAATATGATCATTCAATCAATTGAGAGGCAGTGTTAGATTCAGTAATAGGAGAAAAATAAACACTAATTTTATTCATTTTAATAACTGGGCATTCTAGCAGTAAAAGGAGAATTATTTTGGATCAAAATTTTAATGGGGTAATTTTATAATTTAGGATTTGATATATATTGCCATACCTGCCATGCTCCTGCCATCATTTGTATCCCTAGTTGTTGAAATTCTGAATCCTGAATATCCCAGGATCATATGGGGGCTTCTTTCTGGAACCAGGTCTCTTGAAGATATAAATTCTCAAAGGTTAGCAAAAATGTCTTAATGTCCTCATCCTCTAATTTATGCATTAATCCTTCTTTATTCCAGGAGAGAATGGTCAAGACTCCAGCAGACTTAAATAGAATATTTACATGTGTTTGTCATTGTGAATCTAATATAGCATAACAATTATGAACAGTAAAATCTGTTTGGTTATTTTTAGGCCCCTTATTACTATAGTTAGTTTCCAAAGTTGTGCAATATTTTATTAGAACCCCATATCCATCCAGCACTGAAGAAGATTCCAAGATTGAAGTTGCCAGTTTAGCAATTTTAAACACTTTGTCTACTTGGGGCAGTGTGAAATTCCTCTGTGGATTGTAATCCATTCTAATGCACTATATCTTATTTCTAAATGAAGAGTTCATGAGAAAAAGGAGGCAATTTCTATTTTAATGGAACCAATAGGTTCACCTTTTGATGTCTGCCAGCCAAACACAGATAATATTCTACTTTCTCAGGAATGAGAAAGTATACACACAGTTATGAATCACCTCCAATACTCTACTTCTCTAAAGATCCTCTTTCTTTCTGCCATTCAAGGCTCTAGGTTATGTCTCATCAACCAGTGTTGGGACCCTTTGTGGGGAAAGAATATTAATACCATTGAATTTGAGGGTCCCTTCTCGTTCCCAGATTCTCTCTCTCTCTCTCTGCTGTATCCGAAGATTTACACTACAACCATCAGGAAAAAGGGGATTAGGGGGACGTGTAATATATAAGTTATCAGACTGTTCTGTAAGATGTAAAAGACAGGCCACCCACATGTTTAGGTTTAGCTTTTCAGGAGTTTCCACATCCAATCTGACTATCCCATAGATTTCAGATAAATATTCAAAGCATATTTCTGGCCGCTGTAAACAATCAAATGAATTATAAACTTGAAGAACAGGCCTTACAGGGTGATCTTGCCCATCAGTTTCCCTCTGGACTTCAGTAAAACATTTGCCTGTGACTCAGGCAGTACTTGAGAGAGATAGTAGTGTTCTCTACACCAATCATAACAGCAATATGGGTCCCTTGAGCTGCTTCTTATCGTTTCTTATTATCTTGTTTTAGGATTCCTGTAAGCCTATTCTTAATAATAGTAATTATATTTTTTTCTTTCCAACTTATGTATTTGTTGGGGCTCACACAGTTAGTTACCTCTGCTACGCAAAAACAAGGTCACTCTCTTGATCTGGTCTTCCTCCTGGGGATCGAGGCCTCCAACTTGGTGGTGGAACCAGTTGTTTGGTCCGATCACTACACAGTGAGATTCAATTTCCAGCCCCCCCCCTTATAGGCCTGCCCTGGAGGAAATTGTCAAATATCATCCATTGAGGGAAGTAACCCCTGAAGGCTTCTGGCAGTGTTGGACCTTTCGGGAGTTCCACTGGCAGGTGAGGATCCAGAGAATCTGGTGTTGGCCTATAATAAGGCCATCACTAGTGCTATGGATTCCATCACCCCAGTCCGTGTTCAACCACTCTCTCTTCGGCCCCGACTCCAATGGTTTGACAGAGTTTTGATGGAGATGAGACGGGTTGGATGAAGGTTAGAACATCACTGGTGGAAATCGTCCCTTGATGCCAATCACCTTAGATTAGTAGAACATTATCATTACTATCAATCAGCAATCACATGTAAGAAGGCATAATTCCTGTCCGGCGAGACTGCTGCCACTCAGAATCGACCAGTTCAGCTCTTTCTAACTGTAGACAGGTTGTGCAACCCAACCTGTCTGCAGGTTTGTGGAGCATTTTCACAACTTAAGTGTGATGAGTTTGCTCGATATTTTGCGGATAAGGTGGCTGACATCAGGGCCGAGATCTGCTTAGTGTCTTCTATGGGAGTTGATGGTGGTCGGTGTTTGGTCACTCTCTCTCAATCAACCTGAAGTTCTTTTGACCAGCTGGAGATTGACGATATCATGTGGATTGTCCAGAAGTTGCAGCCGATGTACTGTAGTTTGGATCCAGGCCCTACACACCTTTTATTGGGGTGTATTGAGTTTATCTGCCTGATCCTGGCACAGATTGTTTAGTGCTCCTTAAACTCGTAAGAATTCCCCAGCTCCCTGAAGGAGGCAGTGGTGACACCACTTCTTAAGAAAGCTTCCTTGGACCAGAACAACTGTGCCAATTACAGACCTATCTCTAACCTTCCCTTCATTGGGAAGGTGATTGAGAAAGTGGTTGCACTACAACTGGAGAACCATCTTACCATCCATGATATCTTCGACCCTCTCCAGTCAGGCTTCCAGAAGAGACATAGCACTGAGACAGCTCTGGTTTGGGTGCTCAATGTTCTCCTGATGGCGAGGGACCAGAAGCACCATTCCATCTTGGTAATTCTGGATCTCTCTTCAGCATTCGACACTGTGGACCATGGGGTGCTACTTGAGCACCTGAGGGTTATCTGTGGCTTGGCTGGTCCAGTTCTCAGATGGTTCCGTTCTTTCCTCGCTGGCAGGTCTCAGAGGGTGGTGTCTGGGATTTTTTTCTCAGAACCATTCTCCCTGCCGTGTGGGGTCCCTCAGGGCTCGGTGTTGTCCCCCATGCTGTTCGCGATGTACTTGCTGCCCCTCGGAGACATTGTAAGATGATATGGGCTGAGGTTTCATTGTTACGCCGATGATACCCAGCTCTATCTGTCTTTCGCACCCGACCAGGATAGTGCGGTCTCGTTGTTTAACAGCTGTTTGATGGAGATCCATGACTGGATGAAGACTAGCTGGTTGAAATTGAACTCCGGGAAGATTGAGGTGTTGGTAGTGGATCCAGGGTGCTGGATAGAGAGGCCGGGGTAAGTTTACCATCTGGGCTTTGGCTAGATGGTGTACAGCTACCTGCCTCTGAATGGGTGCGAGATCTGGGGGTGGTTCTTGATGACAGGCTTACACTATGGTCACAGGTGTTGGCAGTCATCAAGTCTTCCTTTTACCATCTTAGGAACATCTCCAGAATGAAACACCTTGTTCCGTCCAATGATCTGCCCATGTTGATCCATGCCTTAGTAACCTCACACCTTGATTACTGTAACTCCCTTTACCTGGGGCTTTCTGGGGTTGATATCCTCCGCTTGCAGCTGGTGCAGAACACTGAAGCTCAGTTGTTGACTGGGACATCGTGCTCTAGTCATATTGTTCCTTTGCTGGGTGTTCTGCATTGGCTGCCTATACAGTGGTGGAGCACCTTTAAGATTGGTCTGTTGACTTATAAAGCCCTGCATGGACTGGGACCGAGTTACCTGCAAGAGCTCCTGATTCCCTACAGCCCCAGCCGGCCTTTCCACTCATCTGATGAGGGGTTCCCAGGTATGTTTAAAAACACCTGGGGCCCAGGCATTTTTGTTAATGGCACCGTCCCTGTGGAACTCCCTACCTTGTCAGATTAGGAAGTGCACCTTTTCCAGCAAGCTTTTAATGACTGATATTTATAATTGGGGATGTTTTTAAACCAGTGCTGGATTTGTGGTCAATTTTATATTGTTATGATATTCTTTGTATGTGCAGTGCTTTGAAACATGAATTGCGTTATATAAATAAAAATATTATTATTTATATAGTGCAATTCAATGCTTATCAAAGCACAGTAGAGTAAGAGAATAAAAGCAAAAATAAAAATGATAAAATACAGTAAAACATACATTAATAGGGTATACATTAATCAATATTCATATATTTAATCCCCGAAGGCATGATAAAACAGGTTAGTTTTTAAAGCCGTCTTAAATCTCTCTATGGTTTGGTACTCTCGAATCTGATAAGGTGGAGAGTTCCACAGGGTTGGGGCCGCATACATAAATGTTCTAGCACCAGAAGTTTTCAATCTAACCCTGGGAACATCTAACAATCACTCATCGGCTGAGCAGAGGGGTTGGAGGGGGCAGTAAAGAACCAGGAGCTCTTGCAGGTAGCCAGGACCTTGTCCATGTAGGGCTTTGTAGGTCAGCAAACTGACCTTGAAGGTGATCGACCACTGTACCAGCAGCCAGTGCAGTTTATGCACCATGGGGTGATATGACTGGCCCAAGAAACCCCTGTCAGTAACCTGGCTGCAGCATTCTGCACCAGCTGCAAGTGGCAGATATCAACCCCTGGAAGCCCTAGGTAGAGGGAATTACAGAAGTCAAGGTGTGAGGTCACAAAGGCGTGGATCAATGTTGGAAGGTCGCAAGACGGAACAAGGTTCTTAATCCAGGTGATGTTCCTCAGATGGTAAAAAGAGGACTTGACTACTGCTGACACCTGCATATGCAGTGTCAGCCCATTGTCAAAGATCATCCCCAGAGTCCACACCTGAACAGAGGGCATGAGCTTGTTACCTCTGAGCCAAAGCCCAGAGGGAGACCATGCCCCCACCCTCTCTATCCCGTGACCTGGATCCACCACCAACAC
This sequence comes from Neoceratodus forsteri, assembly GCA_016271365.2. Lineage (NCBI taxonomy): Eukaryota > Metazoa > Chordata > Ceratodontiformes > Ceratodontidae > Neoceratodus > Neoceratodus forsteri. The sequence continues at coordinate 57,845,260 of CM057449.1, read as the reverse complement.
CTCAGTCTTATTGGGATTCAACCTTAACCAGGGAGCATGTGAGGAGGAGGACCCTGTAAAGGCATCTATCCTAAATAGATACTTTTGCTCAGTATTTACTGAAGAGAAGGTAGGGCAGGGCCCACAGCTCAGCGTCATGGACACAGGGGGGAGGGAGGTGAGCACTACTCCCTTCACAAAAGAAAGGGTCCTACAAGAGCTTGCTAAGCTCAGGGTGGATAAGGCAATGGGACCTGATGGCATACATCCCAGGGTACTTAAGGAGCTAAAGGAGGAACTAGCAGAGCCATTAGCAGAATTGTTTAGTGAGTCTCTGAGCACAGGAGAGGTCCCAGAAGACTGGAGAAGGGCTCATGTGATCCACTCCACAAGAGTGGTAGCAGGGAGGAGGCGGGGAACTACAGACCAGTCAGTCTTACCTCAGTAGTTGGCAAGATTATGGAGGCACTCCTTAAGGGCAGATAGTGCAACACCTGGAATCCATAGGGGCACAGGATCCAAGACAGCATGGGTTTACAAAGGAAGGTCCTGTCAAACTAATCTCATAGATTTCTTTGACTGGGTAACCAGAGTGGTGGACCAAGGGGAGCAGTTGATGTCGCCTACCTTGACTTCAGCAAAGCTTTGGACGTTGTTCACATAGAAGATTGATAAATAAGCTGGGTAGGCTCGGGTGGGTCAGAAGTTGGTCAACTGGGTGGCAAACTGGTTGACGGGCAGAAAACAGAGAGTGGTGGTAAATGGTATACAGTCAGAAGAGATGCAAGTCACAAGTGGGGTACCTCAGGGATCAGTCCTGGGGCCAGTCCTCTTCAACATCTTCATTAGTGACCTTGCAGATGGACTAGAGGTAAGGCTTGTCTGTTTGCAGATGACACCAAGATCTGCAACAGGGTAGATGATCCAGATGGGGTGGGCAGAATGAGAAGAGATCTGGATAAACTAGCAGAATGGTCAGAAGAGTGGCAACTGGGATTTAATGCAAAGAAGTGCAAAATCATGCACATAGGGAAGAGAAACCCTGAAGCTACCTATAGGCTGGGAGGGGAGTTGCTAGCAGTCACAAAGGAAGAAAGAGACTTGGGCATCATCATCACTGATGACCTAAAATCATCCAAGCAGACCTCTAAAGCAGTACGTAAGGCTAGGGGGTGTTAGGGTGTATTAGTAGGGGTATCACAAGTTGTAAGAGGGAGGTAATAATCCCTATGTACAAGACACTGGTTAGGCCCCATCTGGAGTACTGCGTGCAGTACTGGAGGCCACACCTTCACAAGGACATTAACCAAATTGAGGCAGTCCAGAGAAGGACAACCAGAATGGTGCAGGGACTGCATCAGAAGACATATGAGGACAGATTAACGGAGCTCAATATGTATACCCTTGAGAAAAGGAGGAGAGGTGATATGATCGAGGCATTCAAACACCTTAAGGGCATAAACAAAGGTGAAAGAGTCTAACATGTTTAAATATAAGAAAAATAGCAGGACAAGAGGACACAGCATGAGATTAGAGGGAGGCCGATTAAGGGGGAATGTGAGGAAATTCTCTTTCACAGAAAGGGTGGTGGATGCATGGAATGGCTTACCACAAGAAGTGGTGGCTATGAATACAGTGCAGGGCTTCAAACAGACATGGGATAGGCATAAGGGAGCAATACAAATGACTATGAATAGATAGTTCACTGACAGAGCAAAGGCCAATGGCACATTTATAAGATAGAAAAAGAAACGGGCAGACTGGATGGGCCTTGCGGTCCTTATCTGCCGTCAACTTCTATGTTTCTATGTTTCTATGTTTCTATGTTTCTAACCAGCTGACCCGCATCCAGTCCTGGAGTTCAATGAGGCAGCTGTTAAAGACAGAGACTGCACTATCCTGGTCAGCTTCAAAAGACAGGTAGAGCTGGGTGTCATCTGCATAACAGTGAAACCTCAGCCCATACCATCTCACAATGTCTCTCAATGGCAGAAAATACACCGTAAACAACATAGGGGACAGCACAGAGCCCTGGGGAACCACGCATGGCAGAGAGAATGAAGCTGAGGATTAAACCCCGGACACCATTCTCTGAGTTCTGCCAGTGAGGAAGGATCAAAACTAACTGAGGACTTACCTGACAGGCCACAGATGTCCCTCAGGCACTCCAGCAGCCCCCCATGGTCCATGGTGTCAAAGGCTTTTTTTTTCTCAAATCAAAGTTGATTAATTTTTAAGAATAATGAGAACAGATCCAGAAAAACAATCTGTGTTATACATAAAACCATGCAATACAATATACTCTGGAACTGTCCCCCTCCTCCCCACCTCCCAGCCCTGTCCCCCACCTCCCCATAAACATAAGAACCCCCACCACCCTATTCAGCACAGTCATTTCTCATAAACAGGTTAATCCAGCCATTAGCCACAAACAATGTAAGATAAATTAAATGGAGAACAGCATATGAAGAGGCTCACATATATTTTGGTATCTGTCCAGCCTATTATTGAGACTTGCTCTCATTTTTTCTGTTCTGAGATTAGCAAGTAGTTCCTTTAGCCACTCAGAATAAGAAATGTCAGTATTGTCCTTCCAATGACGGAGAATGACTTTTTTGACTGACAGGGCCATCAGGGCTATGTGATATCGTCTGGTGGATACTGAAATTCTGGCATAGTCACCCAGAAGACACACTTCGGGGTAAAAAAAATGGAAAAGCCTAGCAAAGGTTTAGCTCTTTGCTGGATGTTGGTCCAGAGAGTTCTAGCTTTGGGGCAGGTCCAAAAAATGTGATAGATAGATCCCTCCACCTGTTGACAACAAGAGCAAATGGGTGAATCAATAAGATCATACTTATATAATTTTTGAGGGGTGTAGTATATGTTGTGTAATATATGAAATTGGGTAACCCGAAACCTATCCTGGGTGATATATTTATGACAATTACGTCATAAGGTATTCCAGTCAATTTCCTGATTGGGAAAAAAGGGAGTCCAGTAATGTATGGGTGCAAAGTAAGTCCGGTATGCACAGTTATGTAAAGTCCTGTAAATATTAGATACAGAATGTGGTAAGTTGCCCGTAAGGGCCAGCTCCCCCAGAAAAGTTTTAGTGCCCTGTTGGGGAGGTATCACACCAAATATTTTCACTATTAAGTGTCTTAGTTGAAAAATTCTAAAAGTAAATTTAGTGGGAATATTGAGATTTTTTAACATCTCAATAGAAGAACACCATGAATTTTCCATTGTGACAAAATAGGAAAGCTGGATATCCTCCAACTGGGGAAGCCAAGTAAGTGTGATCTGCTTATTATCTATTTTTAGATTTGGGTTGCCCCTAATAGGTTGTGTCAAGTCATAAATATGATTATACTTAATAAAGGTACATAATTGAGTATGAACTCTAACAGAGATTGTGATTTGGATTCATTTTAAATTGACAGGGACAGCGCAGGGTTTGATATAGAGCAGGCAGCCAGAGTTAGACCATTTGCTTGAACAAGGGACAATTCAATTTTGAGCCAGTTAGGAACAAAAGCAGAAGCAGTAATTTCTTCTTTATGTACCAGCTATTTAATATATTTAGCAATATGACTCGACCAGTGATAAAATATTAAATGAGGGAGATAGAGACCTCCTTTTTCTTTGGGTGCTACTAGTTTGTGGTAAGCAATCCTAGGCTGCCCATTGGCCCAGATAAATTTTATAATCAGACCATTAACTTTACTAAACCAGGTCAAAGGTAACCAGATATTAAGTAGGTACAGGGGGTTAAAGAGCCTAGGAAAACATTCATTTTGATTAAATTAACTCGTCCCCATAAAGAGATGGGTAATTTGGACCACCTATTTAGATCTGAGCCAATAGTGTGTACCAGGGCATCTAGATTTAATTTTTGAAGTAAAGCTGGATTTCTGTCAATTATAATACCCAGATACCTTAAGGAGTTCTGTGATCAAGAAAGACCCAGCTCCGTAATGGTGCTCTTAATGACCTTGTGATTAAGAGGGAACACGAGGGTTTTATCTATGTTCAGTTTATAGTTAGATAGTTGGGAATATTCTTCAATGATTGAAAGCATAGGAGGGATTGACGCATTTGGATATGATAACTGCAACAGAAGGTCATCAGCATAAGCTGAAAATGTCATGTCTCAGAATGGTAATACCCTGAATCCTCGGACAGGACATTAAGCAGTGAATAAGGGGTTCCAGGTATAAATTAAAAAGTAAAGGGGATAGAGGGCAGCCTTGTCTAGTACCAGAATGTAGCAGGAAGAGATTGGATACTGCTCCATTAGCCGTAATCCGAGCTGAAGGAGTACTATAAAGGGCCTTAATCCAGTTTTGAAATTGTAAGGGAAAATTATAAGCATTGAGAGTACGAAATAAAAAATTCCAGTCCACTCTATCGAACGCCTTCTCAGCATCCAGAGAAACCAAAACTGCAGGGTAAGTGGCCTCTCTGGATGCCGAAAGGATGTGCGAGAGAGTATGGAGATCAACCGAGGAACGTCCTTTCATGAATCCGACCTGTTCGGGACCAATGAGCTCAGGCAAAATGAAAGTAATTCCGTCCGCTAGTAACTTAGTTAAAAGTTTAACATCTTGGTTCATTAGGGAAATTTGACGATAGCTGGTGGTTAGCTCTGGGTTCTTATCCAGTTTAAGTATAAGAACTATCAGGACTTCTAATAACGTAGGGTCAGTAGGTGTGCCATATAATACATATTGGAATAAGGGGACTAATAGAGGCAATAATTGTTTTTGAAATATTTTATAAAAATTAGCCGAAAAACCATCTGGCCGTGGTGATTTATCAGAAGGTAAATTTTTAATAACACTAAGGATTTCCTTGGAGGAAATCGGGGATATGAGCAGCTTTTGTTGAGATTTAGAGAGTGAAGGCAAGTCAGATGTGGACAAGTAAGCATCTAAAATTTGATCTGATGGTGTATCTGTCATAGAATTGTATAACTGTGTATACCCACTAAATTATGAAACTATATCAGTAGGGGATGATTTTAAGGTGCCATCTGATTGAGATCGGATTGATGAGATGTATCTAGTAGCTTCCTGTTGTTTAATTCGAAGTGCTAATAGGCGGCCCGCTTTTTCTTCTTGATCTGAATAAGATGCCTTTGCTCTCAGAATAGCAAAGTCTGCCTTGTCTCTCAAAATCTCAAGATAAGCATCTTTTAGTTTGACAAGATCTTGTCGGAGGGCATCCGAAGGATTAAGAGACAGATTTGCTTCAGTTGAGCGAATTTGAGAGAGGAGAATATTAAGCTCCTTTTCCTTTGACTTTTTCCTTTGGGAAGCTATACTAATTAATATCCCCCTGATAAAAGCTTTAAATGCCCCCCAGATAAGGTATGGTCAAGAAATAGAATGGAAGTCGGTTTCAATAAATTGCTCAATATGTTTATTAAGATAAATAACTACAACAGGATCCTTCAACATCTGATTATTAATTTTCCATCAGGTACTTCTCTTGGGGAGAAATGAAAGGGTAAGATGGCAGGTTACCAAAGAGTGGTCGCAGGGAAGTTCAGGCTGTATGGAGGCATCTAAAACACCTGGTAACAAAACATGTGATAGAAAAATATAGTCAATACGTGAAGCTGTTTTGTGGACTGGGGATAGAAAGGTATATCCTTTCTCTAAGGGGTGTAACACTCGGCAGATGTCACAAAGACCATAATGTTCTAACAACTCCTGAAGGACTCTTTGAGCTGGTGAGTGATCTCTGCTCAGACCAGAAGAGCGGTCCAATAAAGGATCCATAACCGTGTTTATGTCTCCCCCCAGCATAATTGGTAGGGACAAAAATGGATATAGAAGCTCAACCAACTGTGTGAAGAAGCCTGGAGAGTCTACACTGGGCCCATAAAAACTACCCAACAGTATTTCTGTCATATATAAAATACAATGAATAAACACAAATCTACCCTGCGGATCCTTGAGAACTTGTTTAAGAACAAAAGGGACCTTTCTATTTACCAATATCAAGACTCCAGCACTGTTGGAGGTAGCCCCTGCGGAAAATACATGACCAGTCTGTTATCTTCTCATGCGGCTTACCTCTGTATCTAACAGATGTGATTCCTGTACAAAAATGATGTCTAATAATAACAGGGTTAAATGTTTGAGAACTTTATATTGTTTTACTTGTTGCCAAAGGCCCTTGATGTTCCAAGTTGCAATCTTAATGGCATTAGACATTATCACATTTACAGAGAAAATTAAACAATACTATTAACTTGTTCCTCATTTTGACCAACAACATATTTCCTAACATGACTGTGCTGAAACCCCTCCTCAGAACCCTTATAATCCCCCTTCCCATCCATCATCCCAAAAACAAACATTCCTTTCAAGGTCAAACATGTCTAAACTATTAACCAAACCCACCCATCCCCTCAAACTGCTATGGGTTGTGATCCACAGAATACCTTTACCATAGCTCCCTCTCTCCAGCCACCCTTAGGTGAATCTAATATATACTTTTCTTAAGGAGAGTATGGGAAATAGCATCAAAATACAAAAATAACTAAAAATTAACTAAGCCAGTTCCCAATGTATAAATAAGAACAGCCATAATGACACACTAATCATCTGACCAGCCATAAGTAAATTACACTTGGGGATCAAAGTCCCTAACTATTCTATAAGCTAAATAAAACAACTAGCATAAATTTGCTTGTTATACATTTATCATTTCAAAATGTAAATCCAAAAAGCGATCTTATTAATGAACCAAACAAAATGAACTAGAAATGCTCACAAGCATAAAAAAATGGTCTCCAGGGTCCCTCTAGTGGCCACTCCGAAGAACTGCTCTAGTCTGCAATCAACATTTTAAATGCAAAGTGGAGAATCACCCTTGAAAACACTCTCACGAGTTTCCACTCCCCCTTTTTTCCCCCCAAATGTCTACAGCTTTCGGAACCCCTGCAGATCCGGTTAGGAAAATTAACAAGATACGTTTACAAAGAACAAGCTACAATCTCCTGACATCGAGGGGGAGAAATCAAGTCATAAGGGAGAACCCCACAGGCAGTCTACTGTCACCACTCCATTTCCTCCCAAGGTAAAATTAACCTTACTCCCGAGGTCAATTACCTATCAAGACTGTAGACTTCTATTTAGAACACCAAACCTGACCACGAATGAAGCTCAAGTTCCTCTAAATAGATCTGGTAGAGCAGACTTTAGCCTGGAGTGCGCCGCTTCGGGGTCTTCGTAGGTTAGCCAGGTGCCCGTGACTAGCACTTGCAGTCGAGCAGGGTAATTCATTCAAAAATGGATTCCTGATGCGATGAGTTTCGAAACCAAGGGATAAAAGGCTGTACGGCGCTGTTGGATGGTAGCGGGGAGATCTTGAGCAGTCCTCCCTCCCAGCGTATGTCTTGAAGTTCTCTAACTTTCTTCAAAAAATGTTGACGTTCCAAATAATTGAGGAACCAGAAAATTAATGGTATCGGTGGAGATCCAGCTGGGAGGACTGGTCTTAAAGCCCTGTGTGCCCTCTCAATAGTATACTTTGACCCAAATGGTGAGGGTCCAGCGATCTTCTCAATGAATTTTTGCACAAATAGAATGACAACCTGACATTCCTTGGTCTCTGGCAAGCTGATCAGGACGGCATTATTTCTTTGGCTACGACCTTCATGGTCCTCCAATTTCAGCTTCATCCTGGCAATGTTTTGCCTGGTCACTGCCTGCTCCGGATCTACCTTGTCTAACTGTTTTTCCAGGGAAAAAACTTTTGATTCTGAATCCGAAGTTCTCCATGAAATTCCTTCCAGGGCTTGCGTGATTGTCTTGATCTCTGAGGTCAGAGATCGCAATTCATCTTTAAATGGTCTAAATTCAGCTAAGAACCTCGCCATTGTTAGCGGGTCCTGGTCCGTAGATGTAGAAGGTGTCTCCGCTAAATCAGCCGCACTAGCAGCCCTGGGCTTCTTTGGGCCTTTCTCGGGAGTTGTGGGGGGGTTCGTTTTGGCAGCGCTTTCTTCATATCGATATCCATTGGAAAACTCAGACTGCCAAAGTTAAGACAACCACTTTGCGCGTCTTCTGAGCAATTTTCCAGCTATTTACTTTAGCTTAAGTCAGACAAATAAACAAGAAAAAATGATCGGGTGGCTGGAATGAGCTAATGGAGCTAGCACCAGGTTATCTGCATCACGTGACTCCTCCACGGTGTCAAAGGCTGACGGGACATCAAGAATGACCAAGATAGAATGGCTCTTTTGATCTCTTACAATAAGGAGATTATTGAGCACTTGAACCAGAGCTATCTCAGTACTATGCCTCTTCTGAAAACTGGCCTGGAGGGGATGGTAGATGTCACGGATGGTCAAATGGTTTTCCAGCTGAAGGGAAACTACTTTCTCTATCACTTTCCTAACAAAGGGAAGGTTAGAGATTGGCCTGTAGTTAGCAGGGCAGTTTGGGCCCAGACAAGATATTTTAAGGAGAGGTGTAACCACCGCCTCCTTCAGGGAGTTTGGAAACTCATATAACTCTAAGGAGCACCAAACTATCTCTGCCAGGACAGGGCCGATGGTATACACACAGCCAAAAATGAGGCATGTAGGGCCTGGGTCCAAACTACAGCATGTAGGCCACATACTCTGGACAAGCCACACAACATCAGAGATTGCTGGCCAGTCAAAGTGAACCCAAGAAAACTGATGCATAGTAACCATACACTGACCACTGTAAACCACCATAGAGTGGGCTGAATGGATCTCCGTCCTAATGTCAGCCATTTTATTAGCAAAGAATTGAGAAAACTCATCACATTTATCCTGTGAAAATGCTCTCCGAACTTGTAGACAGGTTGGATTGCACAGCCTGTCCACAGATCGAAAGAGCTGAGCCAGTTGATTCTGAGCCACAGCAATCTCCCTGGATAGAAACTCTGTCTTCTTATGGGACATTGTTGATTGATAAACTAGAAAATGTTCCATTAATCTAAGGCAGTCAGCATCCAGGGCAGATCTCCGCCAGCACCGCTCTAGCCTTTGTCCTACTCGCCTCAACTCCCTCAAGGTCCCATCAAATCAAGGGGACCAAGAGTGAAGAGTGAGGGGGGTGAACTCGGACAGGAGCAATGGAATCCAGAGTGCCCACCACAACCTTATTATAGGCTTGGACTAGATTCCCTGGACCCTTGCTAGCATCTGGAAATCCCAATAGATCTAGTACTGCCAAAAGACCAACGGGAGTAACATCCCTCAAAGGGTGGTATCTGACCATCTCCACAGGGGCAGGCCTATGGGGGGAGCCCAGAAATTGAACCTTACAGTGTGATGGTCAGACCATCCTACCGATTTCACCACCAGGTCAGAGGCTTCCGTCCTCAGGAGGAAAAACAGGTGGAGTGAGTGGCCCTGATCATGGGTTGCAGAGGCAGCAACCTGTGTGAAGCCCAACATGTTCATAAATTGGAGGAAGTCCTGACCAAATTGTGAGAGTTTATCGTTAACCCACGCGTTGAAGTCGCCCAGCACCACCGACCTTGACGACTCCAACACCATGTCGGCAATGAAGTCTTTGATTTCCTGCAGGAACAATTTCTCACCCCCAGGTGGACGGTAGATGAGAATGATCCTGCACCCCACACCTGCAGCCGCAGTACACTCAAATGACCTGGGAACCTCGACTGCGACCTCTGTCAGGCCCAATTCCATTACAAAACAGATAGCTACACCCCTATCCCTGTGGTCCAATCTCGAGTGGTGTATCACCAAGAACCTGGCAGGAATAGCTGCCTCCAAAATTGGGCTGGTGTTTTCATCCAGCTAGGTCTCAGTGATGCATGCCAGGTCGGCTGTTCCAACAAGATCAGCAATAACAGCTGTCTTGTTCTTTATAGACCTAGCATTGCACAACACCACTCAAGGTGGATGAGACTCCAGAGCTGATTGGACTACTGACACTGAAATACAGGAGCCCTTGGGTATGGGAACCAGATTAGGAGGACCACAATCTGGAACCCATTTCACCCCAAGGCATCTCCTTGACTTAACTACCCCAATTTGGCCCCTCAGCTCTCTCCTTCCCCAAGTTTCGGAGCCCCCAGCCCTTCTTTTCCTTTTACTCACTACGGCCCTACACCACCCATAAACCACAGCTGAGAGTGGAGGGAAGTTAAAGGGCCAGAGCCCTGAAGCTCAAAGGAGCAGTAGTGTCTGACTGGGAGAGCCAAATGCCAGCATATCCTAGTAAAAGCCAGAAACTACAGACAATAAAACAAGAAAGATATAGAATCAAAAACAACCCCAACCCCCGTCCCCAAAACAATTAAACAAGAAGAAAACCAACAAATAAAATAAACATAAAAAACAGTCCATATATTATGGAAAACCAATGGAAACAGATCGAGGAAGAGCAACCAGTCACTAAACAAAGCTGCAGGTAAAATGGAAACAGGAATCAGGTTGCCTTTGGGGCATGTCTTTCTCATTCGAGTTCATCTTTTTAGGTTTGTTATTAAAGGAATAATGCATGACAGGGTGCGTGTCATGCTGGGATAATGTCATGCCTCAGGTGGTTGGGCACAAGGCTGCAGGCCGTGTGTGTCCAGTACCCAAGAAGTGACATCCTAGCATGACACATACCCTGGACTGCATTATTCCTATTATAAGATGGCTCATTTTTAAAAACAATAAAAAATAAAAAAAAATAAAACATTTTTGTAAGTGATTTTGTGTAGCAGAAGCAGGCTTCTTTAAAAAAAAGTTCCTGTTTTCCAGTTGTTCACTAAATGGCACTGTTGTGTGGTGTAGTGACCTTCATGTGCTGTGAGTGTGCTGTTTGTGATTCAGTCTTCACTCCTGCCCCCCAAAGCTATCCTTCTGTGTGGTTTTCTCAGAAATGGCCCTCATTGGGACCAGGAAAACTTTGTTGCTTAATGCAGATTTAGATTTTGAGGTAGCCAAATGAGGATCACAATCTGCATGGAACTCAGTAGCATGTGAGAGACTTCTGGGGCTATTGGTGAGCTTTTTGCTTTGTGCTGTTAGACAATTTTGAGGACAATGCAGGAGCATTTATTTTATTTATTTATTTTTTTTTACTTGTTTATGTTCCCGTAAGTAGTGTGAGTGTTTCTTTGGCAAGCCATGTGGTATGTGGAACGAGTGTGGGTGGGCTCTTTCAATCTGCTGTGGTACAGCTGGGGGTATCAAAATGGTGGTTCAAGGTATGTCTTTACTTTTTTTTCAGCAGGGATGGAGGATGTGTGCCAGTTGATACAGAAAAAAAATAAAGTTAAATGTTCATCCCAGGTTTCTTCCCTGTAATCTGAGCAGCATCAGTGAAACGTGCAACCTGTAGTTATCGGGGCTGATTCTAGAAGAATGGCACAAGTCACTGCCAAAGGTGACTTGTGCCAAACTCAGTTGTGGTAAGGACCCTGCACCTGATTCTAGATGGGGCAGGGTCCCCATGTCTAAGTCCTGCGACTTGTGATGTCTAGCCAGGTACGGCGAACAGAGGGCATACCTGGTGAGTTCATCACAAGACACAACCACTGTCCAGCAGGCAAAAGTGCTCCCCATGCCCTGATCCCCCTGAAAGTGCTGACATAGCCCCAGAGGGCAAGAGGACCCCCCCCCACTGTAAGTGCCCAAAGGATCCCCCTGCCTTGAATCCTGACCCACACCGCAAGTCAGATGTATACTGTGCAGTAGGTACAGTACACATGCCATAATTCCCTGGTAGTCCTGTGTCCTCCACCCCATCTGACAGTGCAAGACCACCCACCACCCCGTGACCCATACCCAGTTGGCGACTGCCAGATCCACCCACACTACTGCAGCTAGCCACCTACTGAGCTCCCCTAGGTGCACGTACTATAATAAGTACACACATAGAGAATAACAGCTGCTGTCATTCTCTGAGCATGTATTTATTACAGTATGCAGTCCTGGGGGAGAGCTCAGTTGGTGACTGGCTGTGGTGGTGCAGGTGGGTTTGGCAGTTGCTGACTTGGTATGAGTCACAGGGAAAGAGGGGTGGTCTTGTACTGTCAGGTGGGGAGCCACTAGTGTACCAGAGAATTATGGTATGCATACTGTACCTACTGTACAGTATATGGCTGACTTGGGGTGGGGTTGGGATCTGAGGTGGGGGATCCTTGAGGCACTTACCTAGGGGGTCCCGTAGCATGGGGGGACATTTACAGTAGGTGGGGGGTGTCCTCTAGCCCTGTGGGGCACCTACAGTAGGTGTTGAGGGTGATCTGGTAGCCCTGCAGGGCTCTTACAGTAGGTGGGGGGTTCTCTAGCCCTGCTGGGCTGTCTAGTGAGGCAGAGATGGGGCTGGAGGGTGGCACATACTGGTTGATTGGAGTAGTCAGCACACAACCCTGGTGAATGCAAGTTAAACCAGCTATTTGCTGCTGTAACTTTTCATTTGCGGATATCCACTGGGGGTCTTCTAGAATAGCGACATTGGGGACTTTGTTGCTGCCCTTCCAGAATAGGGTGCTACATCTGCCGTAAACCCCCTAGCACCATGTCACAGGAGGTTTAGTGCATACTTGGTGGCGTAAGTCCACTTTGGTGCAAGCAGCCTGTGACATGTCACAGGTTGCTTTGCAGAATTATGTATGTCACAACTGCTGGAGTCCCTTGCTACTTGCACCATTTTCTTTGGCACAAGTCAAGTTACACCAGACTTAACCTTTTGAGAACTGGGCCCATGGTCTTTGCAGTTGACTGAATATTCTGTGTCTGGGGAAGAAATTTCCACCTCTGTTAACATGCTTGGGAGATTTTGAGGTAAATTTAACTTCGTATTTCATCTGACACAAATAACCACAATGTTGTTTTTTTCTGGCTGTTTTAACTGAGCAGCAGGGGGCTGCCAAATGGACCATGAAACCAATGATGCTGATGGCTTCAGTTTCACTGAGTGATTTCTTTCACATTTAATGCAGTCATTTGTGTGCTGAGACTAGATCCATTATGTTATGGTGTCAGATGGCTCAGCTGGTAGCACATCCACCTCTGGACCAGAAAGCCATGGTTTCTCATCCCATACCAGGGCTGTAAGCAAGCAAAGTGAGAAGGCAGTAAGGAGGGCTGGGGGGATACTAGGATGTATAGGGTGAGGCATCACCAGTAGAAAACAAAGTTGTTATCCCTTTGTACAGACAGTTGGTGAGACCCCATCTGAAGTACAGTGTGCAGTTCTAGAGACCCTATCTCAGCAAGGACATAGACAGGATGGAGGCAGTCCAGAGGAGAGCAACTAAAATGGTGCAGGGTCTGCACCAGAAGCCATACGATGAGAAGCTAAAGGAGTGTAATATGTATACCCTCAAGGAAAGAAGGGAGAAGGGGGACATGACAGAAACTTCAAGGCAATCAAAAAAGTCCAAGAGGGTAGCATCTTTCAAGAAAAAGAGATGTGCAAGAACAAGGGGGCACAATTTGAAGATAGAGGGGCGAAGGCTCAGGGGCAATGTGAGGAAGTATATTTTCACAGAGAGGGTGATGGATGCATGGAACGTCCTTCCTGAGGAGGTTGTGCAGTAAAAAACAGTGGGGGTATTCAAGAATGCATGGGACAGACATTTGGCAATTCTATTGGGGGGGTAGAAAGAATTATGCGGTTGGTTAGCAATGATCGTCAGCTTATGTAATAGGTAGGGAAATGGGTAGACTAGGTGGGCCAAGCAGTCCTTATCTGCCATCAAAGTCTATGTTTTTATGTTTATATGGACTCGTACCTAAAATGCTGGCACCCAAATGCAGTATTGGGGGGTGCTGTACTGCTGGGGTGTGCTGTCCTTCAGATGAGATGTTAAACCAAGGTCCCTTCTACCCATCCTGGTGCTGTCCTTGTGGGTGTCCAGGTGGAAGTTAAAGAACTCAGGGTATTTTTGCAAAGAGTAAGGGGACATTCCCAGTGTCCTCACCAACATTCCCCTTCACATAAATCCAGTTTATTTATTTATTTATGACTTTGGTAACTGGGTATGTATGCTGATCCCAGGGACCATTTTCTGGCATGACCTGGGCCATGTACTGTGGCCAGAGTAAAATCTAATAAGGAGCATATAGTAGTATTTACATATAAGTAGAAGATTACAAGATACAATCGAACTTCCTTGCCTCCCATGGAGGATGGGATGACTTTGCATGGGATGCAAGTCAATCCAAAAATCCCGTACTGGGGATTTCAACCCAGTACTCAGTGATGAGACAAACAGCCAGAAAGTGAGAAGCTAAAGGGCTGTTAGTCACGGCTCTCTACGCTGCTTTGGAAGCCTCCGAAGTGAGGTTTTGAACCCTTGAACTGCAAGTGTCATCTCTTAAGCAGGAGATGAGACTGCAGGAAACTGAATGTGTAAGACGTGAGCAGGATTTGGTGTCTGAGCTCCAAACTCTGCGGAATGAAAAGGTTTCCCTTTTGCATCATTCTGCACAGGAAAAAGAGCAGGAACTTTATATGTTGAAGCAGAAGTGTGAAAGTTTGAGACAGGATAAGGGGCAGGCTTTGCAAATTAATGACATTAAATAGAATGAATGATCAGATGTGTGAGGAGTTGGGAGAGTTACAGGACAAGATACACCAGGTATGTAATGACTTAGGAGCAGCTACTAGGGACAATCACGAATTGAGCACCGCTTATAGTGTTACAGAAGCAGATGCAGGATGATGTGGATCAGAATTTTGCAAAGTTAGTCATGAGGATTGTGAATACAAAATGGTGAAACTGCGCCATCAGCGAAAGGTGCTGGCTGGTCATGTCAAGGCAATGGGTGGAATAGCCCCCGCTCTGACGTCATCTGAAGAGGAGGAGTCAGATGACGACATTTCCCAGTACAACGCCCAGTCTTGCCCCTACTATGGCCCAGTAACCCCACCCCGCCATCCCCAACATGGCGGACCCCTGTCACATGACACCACATCCCCACGTTATCAATGGCATGAAGACCATCATGGGCGACACCAACATGGTGACCCCCATGATGGGGGGGGAGTTGGCCCAGGCCTAATCCTAACGGCACCACCGATCACTGCTATTACTGTGGATGATAAGCAAGAGACAGAGAAAATGATTGATGCTGCCTTAGGCAATGCCACCCTGCCAGACAGAAGCAAGTGAACACTCCGAATGCAGATAAGACAGATGCTGCAGAAGGCCACCACTCGGGATGGAATGGTCCACACTGTGGCTGAAGCCTCAGATCAGGCAGCCCTGTAGGGCACCTGAGACAATCTACCTCTGAACAATCGTCCCAACAATCCCCTGCAAATGGCCCACTCTGTCCAGCAGATAGCAGACAGCATTGGTCAGATGAGCCCGTCCAACAACCTCAGCTGCCACTTGGAAAAGGTGAGTGCTAAATGTGAAATGCTTAGACTCACTGTAGACTACCAGGTTCAGATCCTATGCCAGACCATCGATCCTGGCCTATGGGCGAAACTCCCTGATGCTGTCTGACAGGACAGCCACACCACCTTTGATGAAGTGACATCTGAACTCATCACTGCACACAACCCAGGTGTGGTTGTAGGGATGTTCGTATACCCTGTGAAACAGAATGTGAAGGAAAGTCCAGCAACCTTCCACCAGAGGCTCTGGATGGCCTACCGAGCAGGGAAGAACCTCGCAGGAGAAGCCACAGATGCGGACCTCATTGAATACAAAATCCTGTTCCTTCAGAATATGATCCCTGCAGTGCAAGAAAAGGTAGAGCCAACCACCTATCCCATCATGGAGATGGAGAGGTTCGCTGATATTCTTCAGAAAACCAAGAGAGTTTATCAACTCTACATCCGTGATTCAAGCTCCAGCTCCAAGAAAGTAGCTGCTGTGGAAGCCATTCCGGAGCCCACGATGCACTATACAGTGGAGGGGCAGGCCCAAGAGAAACAGACCCTTCCCACAGATACTAACACCCCTAGCAGGCCCAACAACAACAACAATCCTGGGGAAGGAACTGGAACTACCACAAAAACAATAAGCACTAGAAAAACAATAAGGGTAAACAACAGAGACCAGGCCCTTCATATGGGGAAATAGCCGATGAGAACTGAAATCTCCGAGACCTCCTCGGGAAAGTGTGCTCCGTAGCAGATGCTGTTCCAGTACGGGCCCTTGCTGCAATATAACTGGGAGAGCAGGCCTCCACAGGTCATGGAGATACAGGAAGTCCAGGCTCTCAGGCCCCCACAGGCCTGAACCCGGAAGCAGTTCCCTACATAGCATCAGTACAGCATGGCGAGATGGTTCACAGGAACCAGGCTCAGACTGTCTTTCAAGAGCTTCCCCATGCTTACTCTGGTACAGATTGACAATTACAGGTCCCAGTCCATATTGTAAACAAGCTAGTCTTGGATACAAATAGAAGGCCCTGCACAGAGGCTGAGGTCGGGGGTTGCCTACTCACAGTACTGCTGGATACAGGTGTGGCTGTGTCTGTATTACAGGATGACAACCCAGACACATCAGCTTGGTCTACCAGATGGAGGACCAATATGTCTGGTGTAGATGGAACTAGGTTACCTGCATACCACTCCCTGCCACTACTCATGACGCTGGGACACATGAAGGCATACCACACCTTTCAGCTAATGGTCTTGCATGATCATCCTAGTATAATCGGAATTGACTTCTTGGCACCACACAGCTGTATGGTAGACCTAGTCAACATGTTACTGATACAAATTCATGGACATTATCATACCATCCTGGTCCCTGACTCACATGTGGTTGCAACAATCTCTGCAAATGACAAAGTGTATGACGTCTTAGATTTTTTTAAGAAACATGAGCATTTCCCAAAGCTCCTTCCCATCCTACAAAGGCATCTGGAGGCATTTGCCACCAACAAGCATGATTGTGGCAAGATGCACACTGTCATTGAAGTGACAGGCCCAGCGCATGAGAGGCAACGGCAATACCCCTTCCCCTCTGAGGCCTTGCCTTCTCTTAGATAAACAGTTAAATCACTCCTCAAGCAAGGTGTAATCAGGACATGTGTTTCCACCACAAATTTCTCAGTGTGGCCTGTGAAAAAACCCATGGATGCCTGGAGACTTACTATTGACTACAGGAGACTAAACCAGGTCACCCCTAGTTGTGCCCCAACCATGGCATCAGCACCAGATGTGCTACAACTACTGACTCCTGACCAGCAATGGTTTAGTGTCCTGGACATCTCCAATGGTTTTTGGTCATTGCCATTGGCCCCCAAAAGTCAATATAAGTTTGCCTTCACCTTTGAGGGCAGGCAGTACACATAGACTTGCTTACCACAGGGGTTCCATAACAGCCCCTCCCTGTTCCATCTGTACATGATGGATGCCCTAGAGGGTTTCTCTACACCCCAGTGTCTCTTGCAGTATGTGGACAACCTGTTGTTGGCCACAGCTAAACAGGAACAATATTTGGATCTCTTAGACGAATTGCTGACCCTCATCCAGAGGGCAGGCCTCAAGTGTAACCCAGCCAAAGCACATCTATGTCAGAAAGAGGTACTCCTTCTCAGCCTGAGAATAGCACATCGAGGCTGAAGCCTTACCTGGAAGAAGACACAGGGATTGCAAGATTTGCCACTGCCCACCAGTGTGGCCACCCTTAGAAGGCTTCTAGGTATGGTAAATTATTCCAGAGATTTTATTTGTGATTT
This sequence comes from Neoceratodus forsteri, assembly GCA_016271365.2. Classification (NCBI taxonomy): domain Eukaryota; kingdom Metazoa; phylum Chordata; order Ceratodontiformes; family Ceratodontidae; genus Neoceratodus; species Neoceratodus forsteri. Next base: position 57,827,616 of record CM057449.1, on the reverse strand, counting down.
CACTCAGAAGGCAGCCCCTCTGTATGAACTACTGATAAAGGATGTCCCCTGGACTTGGGGCCCCATTCATACCCAAGCTGTGATGTTACTGAAACAGGCCCTGGCCTCGGCTCCAGCTTTGGTCAACCCCAATCCAGTCTTGCCATTCCATCTGGAATCTGCCACCTCTGACATTGCTATGTCTGTGGTGTTGGCTTAGAAGGTCCATGGCACCCTGAGACCCATTGCATATGCATCACAGCTCTTGACCCCAGTGGAACAGAAATACACCCTTTGTGAAAGGAATCTTCTGGCCACCTACTGGGCTGTCAAGCACTTTCTGTATATCATTGGGTACTCCCCCTGATTATTAATGCAAACCATACCCCAGATACCTTTTTGCTATCAAACAGAGTAAAGGATGGGTCGGTCTCTAATACCAGAGTGACACACTGGTCCCCTCCTTCTCCAAGACAGAGATATCTAGGTTCACTCAACCAAAATGCCATCCATGCTGGCACACTGCCTCCTTTTCCAAGGAGAACCCCATGACTGTACACTGCAGCAACTTGATCTACCAGATCCAGGTCCTTTCCTTCCTGTTACGCCACAGCTACTTGAGAACACCTCACTGTGTCATGTCTTCACAGATGGATCAGCTTCCTATTATCAGGGAGAACAGATAGCAGGAATGGGCATATTTGTAGTTTACCCTTTTGGTAACACTGTTAAGATTTTTAAATGTTGCACTGTGGCATCATCACAGTATGCGGAAATGACAGCGGTGGCCTGTGCCCTCTAGTTCATCCAGCAAGGGACAGAGGATGCCATCATTTTCACAGACTCTAACTGGGTTTGTTGCTCTCTTAAAGAATGTCTTCCTTTCTGGCAGAAGAATTCCTTTACCTCTTCTGATGGCACCCTGGTGAAACACAAGGAACTGGTAATATACATTCATTCACTGGCACAGAAATTTGCACATAAACTCTATGTACATAAAGTCAAGGCCCACTCCATACATGATCCCTACCATGCCTTCAATGACACTGCTGACACCCTTGCTAAGAAACAGGCCTGAGGGGGGGGAGATCTGGATGATGGACCATCCAGAGACCAGAGCAGTTGTGCATATCGCAGCAGTCGGGAAGAAACCTGAACCCTTCTCCCCCTTGGATTTGTCAGAAGCTCAGCATGCTGACTCTGAACTCAAAGATGTGTTTAGATTCCTGGACAAAGGTACTGAGAAGAATTTACCTGCCCACAACCCATACCGAAGGCATGAAGGTAAGTTACACCTGTCCCCAGATGACAAGCTCATCTGGTACCAACCAGATGACACCCCCACCAAATTGTGGGTGGTCCCTCATCATCTCAGATCTGAATTTCTGCACCAAGTGCATGATACCACCACTGGTGGACACCAGGGAGTGGAGAACACACTCCAGAGACTTAAGACCACCGCCTGGTGGCCTGGTCCCACCAAAGACGTTAAACAGTACATAGACAAGTGCCTTGTTTGTGCACAAAACAACCTCATCCCTACTAAACAAAATGCCAAACTACTACCACAAAGGCATCCTGGCCCTTATCATGCCTTACAGATGATTTTATTGGTTCCCTCACTAATACCAGTGGAAACAACAAATAAGCCCTTGTGGTAACTGATCTTTTCTCTAAGTGGGTTGAAGTTTTCCCCACTAAGACATGCACTGCAAAAGCCACTGCCAAAATCCTGGTGGAATAGATTTTCTCCAGGTGGAGCCTACCTCTTAAGGTAGACTCTGACAAAGGAACCAGTTTTACGGGTGAGTTGATGAAAGAGGCCCTTGAACTCCTTGGAGTTCATTAGAAGTTCCACATACCATACCATCCACAATCATCAGGTCAAGTAGAGAGGGCCAACAGACAGATTAAGCAAATGTTTTCCAAATTCATTGAGGACAATCCCAAGGATTGGGATTCCCTACTGCCATTACTTCTTATGGCAATTAGGGGCAAGCCCTCAGCCACCACCCAGTTGACACCCTTTGAGGTGATGACTGGCAGAAGTATGAGATTACCTGAACACCTGTTGTTTGACCGGCACACCCTCACTGCAGACTGTGTCTCTATGGATCAATATGTGTAAAAACTAGGAAAGGACCTCATACACACTCATTTGAATGCTGCAAACTGCATGGGCAAGGCCCAGCAACAGTCCAAAATTCAGTTTGACAAACACGCACAAGAAGTGGATTGGCAAGTTGGAGATCAGGTAATGGTTCTCAGATTTGCGCATCCAACACATTCTTTCTCCAATAAGTGGGAAGGACCCTATCCAATTGTCAACAAGCTCAGTCCAGCAGTCTATCAGGTTAGACTCATGCAAAACAACAAATTGACTGACAAATGGTTACATGCAAACCAGTTGAAACTGTATAAAGGAGTATAATTACTTTTCCTCACACCATTGGGTGAAATAGTATTCATTTGCTAATGTTTGAGTTTCCTTTTCAGATACACTGACAAGATGGCTATCTTGTTCCACTGTCTCCTCATCTCAGGAGTTATCCCCTGCATTCAAGGCACTGTAAAGCACCTCCTTCCTCACCTTGATTGACCTGCAACTACCCCAGAGGGAGTCTCCATCAATATTCCAGACAATCTGATTACCGTTCAGGAAGGTTCAGATGCCTACCTCACTGTCTCAGTGGTTGCTCCTGATAAATCTACACTACAAATTGAGTGGCAAACCAAGTCTCAAGGACAAATACTCCCCATGGCCAAACTCTCCAAGGGAATGTTCCATGGATGGCCCAATGCAAAATTATCCCCAAATGGTATTTTGTCCTTGCACCAGAACTCTCTTAGACATTCTGGTTTATACAATATCACTGCCTTAACTGACCCCTCATATTGTGATTCACTTTCTAAAGATTCTGCCAGGAAATTTTGTGCTGTACACAACATGGTCTCAAAATGTGCTACCCCTACTGAGAAACAACTTTTGGAATGTCCAAAACAAACCCCTGATCCTCATAATGGTCTCACAGCCACTGCTTTACCTGGCTCACTGATTAACAACTTACAATATATGCATATACCTGTCTTGTTTAACTTGACTTACTGGAATATGAAACAATTTGGTATGTGTCATACTCTTAACACATCATTGTTTTATAGTACCTTGTTACTTGATAGCTTAGCAGCCTTTCAGATCCATAACGAAGACCCTATTGCCAGGGTACATACCACTGAGCATAGAGGCAATTTTAGGAGAAAATCTCAAACAGATGACCAAAGTCATAAAAGAAATACACGTGACACATCTGATGTCACTGGTGCCACTGGCACCATCACTGGTGTCTTTAGTACTGCAATGTCTATCTGGAATAAAGCGCACATTGCTACTATCAAAGCACATTCTCAAAAGTTTGAAACTGGTATGATCAAAGATATCATACTCCCATTATTGCATGGTGTGGATGGCCTCGGTCAGGAAGAAAGATACACTGTATATAATATGCATGACTTGGCTCAGGCATTTACAGATTCTAAAGATAAGATTAATGCCCTTATTGCACAGAACAGTAAGGAAGCAGATAAGCAATGCATTGCCCGTGAAATACTATGCTCCACTTATGGATCATATATTATCACTACCATCAATAATTTCTTCAGTGATCTGGAATCTGGAAGAATCCCTGATATCATACATGATAGACAAAACTTAAATGGTTTTGTCCTCAGTGCAAATCCCCTAAGTGTGTTGCCATGTGTATGCTACAGTCTCTAACTATTCCTATTGCTATGGCCAGGAATTTAGGATTTGTGACCAGACTCTTCAATACTGGTCCTTGCTTCACTTCTAAGAAATGTTCTATTAAGGATACTATGTTTGTGTCTTTTACTGTTTCTCTACCACATTTTGATCCTACTACAGCTATATTTGATAAACTAGCATCCATACACTCCAATGGGCACCTTGATGACGACATCTACAGAGAACGCCTTGACTTGCCTCCTCTACTGGTTTTCCATTCTCTTCTGGACGCGTGGGTCTCCCCACACACAGACTGCTGTGCTAAGAAAGGGTATATTTATTTGTGTTGATGTGATATATTTGATGTTATTAAACCTGTATGTGGATATTCCCCAGACAGTACCAATTCATCCTTTCCCGTGTACTATGACATCACCACCAATGGCACAGAATACCAGGACTCAACATCTGCTCCAGATGTTTCTCAATTGTACCAGTCTTTCCAGAAGGAGGTTTACCGCCTGTCAACACGGATTTCCAAACAGACTTATACCTGCCCAGTACAGCTACAAAAATGGAGACTACCTACTGTTAAAATGCAATATAGTTTGGATGGTGAATTTTGTGTGGTAACTAATTTTAAACAGTTCACATATAGATAAAAGACATGTACTGTTACTGATTCTAACTTCTGCTGTGTCCCTCATCAAACCACTATTATTGGGCACACAGTTATTACCCATGTTCCCCTTGTGGAACCTGATATCACTGATGGTAACCCTGATTATCTGATTACTCTTTCAGAGTACTTACCCTATTTTAATGTACACATTGATCCTTTGACTCTAACTTGAATGTCCCTTTTAGACAGGAAGGACACCTACCTCATCCACATCAGCAATAATATTTCCAAAGCTAATGAAGCAGTATTTGACCTTATTAATGATGGTGATTTTAATAGTGCACTTACTAACACTTAGTTAGAGATTACCTTTAAATGTTTTGTTATTATACAAGCATTTTTTATATTTTTCCTTATTATTATGCTTTGCTGCCTCCGGCGCACACCACACCAACACCATGAGCAGCTGGAATTACTTTACAAGGCTCATGCATCGGGTCTGTAAATGACGTCTGCTCTCTCTCCACTTCCTTACTCTTGTTTGGGTTGCCCCTTCTGAGGCAACAAGGGGGGAATGTTATGTGAGGTCCCTGCACCCTAATTGGTACCCCTAGAGGTACACCGCAGACAGCTAACATTTAGGTATATGTTATACCAACATATAGGGCTAAGGGTATCTACTGCATAAGAGTGGATGTCAGGATATGTATGCACATACTTGCTATACACTTTACTTTCCAATATACACATGTATTTCCTGCTTACACGATGTTAGGACACCTGTGTCCTTGTAGTGTTATGATATATAAGTTGGCATTGCCATCTTCTGATGATTTGTATTACTACACAGCTATGTACAAACTGTACTTCTTTGTTTCCACAAAGTGATGACTATAACAAAATTGTATAATGTTATCTAGGACTGAGGAGCCCCCTCTAATTTAGCCAATAGGGCTCATCTCTGTAACTAAAAATGTTTCTATCTTACAGTAATCATAGTAATTATCTTAGGTATATAATGTAAGATATTACGTCTTCTACCTCGGAGACCCCAGGAGACACAAAGATTCCTCAAGGTATAGTAAAAGCTTTGCATTGGCTCCCAGTTCCTAATGGTAAGAACTGCTTAGGGCAACTGTGATTTTCCTTTTGGTAGTAATAAACAAGCTTTATTACTCTTATGCAATGTGCCCATGATTCCTTGCATTCCCATTATTGCCAAGAACCTCAGAGTGAGGTTTAGACCTCCTGGAAATGCCAACAGGAGCAATACAATTCATGCAATTGTCCAGGCTGTGTATATGTGCAATATGACCACTACTACACATTTAGTCACTTCAATACAAGTCTAGCATTACTTGTAAAGCACTTTGGGATACACTGTGTATGAAAAGCGCTATATAAATAGTGATTCTTTTTCTTATGCTGGGATACATCACGGGTCCAGTCCCACACTGACCAATCAGAATTCTTTCTTGTCATTGTATAATCCCCCTTATGTCCTGTCCAAGCATTAAAGTAGCTGTCTCATTCATACTTTTCTTAAAAAAAGGAGGAAAATTTACCTCAATTGCCCTATTTTTCAAATCTTTATGGTCCTCTTCATACTGTCCTTTTTCTGCAACTGAATATCCTCTCAAAGTTGTTTAAGCACAGCCTGATTATAAAACAAAAAAGAATCTGTTCTAAAGATTAGCAATTTCCTCCTATAATGCCCGTAAATTCTTCAAAATTATCACATTTGCATAGTAAGGATTATTAAAAATTTCTAGAATTTTTTGGGATAAGGAGGAGGATGACACAAAGTTTCCCTAATCAATAAATTATTCTTTATAATAAACTATGTCTGGAACAGGAGGGTGAGTTTCATCCATTGGCAACATTGAACCTGGTATCAAGGAAAGGGAATTCCTACCTCTAATTTCAGTATCCCTGGCCCCCTTGATTGTGTAGCCAGTTACTAATTTTTCTGAGTCCTTTAATAGTATGATTTAAGTCTTGAATTACAGCAGGTAAACTGTCATCTTGAGGTAATAATCTCAAAGATACTGGCCTCTTCTCCATCCCGTAATTAAAACCCTACATGAGGCAGTATAGAACAGTGGTTTAAGACTCTAAGCTGCAAATCTGAAGACCTGGGTTTGAATCCCACAGCCCCCACTTGCATACTGTGTGACCCTAAGCAAGTCACTTAACTTCTCTGTGCTCCCAGGTCGCACCTGTAAACAAGCTTTCAGCTTAGTGTGTCACTCCTGGTTAAACAATTGGAAAATAAAATAAAATAAATAAATAAATAATTGGGTAATGTTGGAGGACAAGACATTCCTAGAAAATTTTCCTGAGGTGAAATGTAATTAAATGAAAACTGGTGTCACCAGTTTCCCCAGAAGGTTCAAAATCTAACAATGGACTATCATTAGATAACAATGAGAGAACCTCTATGTAGGGGGTCATCTAAAACAGTGGAGTGAAGATTAGCAGAAGGAATCCTAAGCACTGTGGGGGAGTCTTGGGACCTGATAATTGGTGTAGGAAGAGCTACTGCAGCTGGCATACTATCTCCCCAAAAGTCTGTTATTTTGAGTTGGTTAGAACTGTCTGTATTTATAGGTTTATCATCAGGCAAACAAAGATTGTGTTCCCCTTATTGCCATTCCAGCCTTTGTTTCTCAACAGAGGGGATAGACCATCAGTGAGCTGTTTTTGTTGCACTTCTAGTACTAATCATGGTAAATCATGTCAAAATAGTTTAGGGTAGAAGAGAAGTGCAATTGCCTCCAAAAATCTATGTTTAAAAAGGCTCACAGACAAATTGCAAAGTTATAAATATAATGACAAGCAAGCTGTAATGGCAAATATTGCACACCGAAATCATTGAATAGTAAGAAATAAATAACCCAAAGTTATTCTAAATTAAAGTTCTAAGTTCCAGCAGGATACATTCTGTCACCAGGCTTTTCTTCAGACACTTGGTTCTCAAAAGTAGACATTTATTCATACAGTATATCAAGTCAAGTCCAAAATCCTTCTATCGGAACTCTCTTGAAGGTGCTTTAAGTTGTGACTTTCTCCTGGGTCTTTCCATAAATGCTGGCTCCTGATCTTGAGGTCCTAATGAATATTGTAATTGTAAGAACACAAGTCAAAATAAGAAACAGTCCCACCAGAGAGGGAATTAAAGGCAAGCCTGAACTTTATTATTTAATTATTTAAAAATCATTTAAACTTATTGTTTTTTTTATGATAGAAAGTGATGGTATTTAGTTATTTATTTATTTATTGAAAGCTTTGGATTATATTACTTTTGAGCTAATTAACTCTTTTACAAAGGTTCCACGTCAAAAATACATGGTACATACATGATACATACATTCACAGTTGAGTACAAAAGTTTCTAAACATTTAGTACACCTGAAAAGAAATAGCTAATACAAGGTTTAAAGTAGGTTAATGTGCAGTAAGCACCCATAGGCCTTGGCATAGAACCAATTGCTATAAATCCATAGCCTTGTCATTAGATAACATAGTAGGTTATAAAGCCTGTATGTTAATGTGTGTGCTATAGCATGCAAGACAGTGGGATTCCCAGATGGGTGGTGGAAATAGAGAATCAGTGGTATGGGATTCATTGGTAGGTAGAGTAACTAGAGAGTCAATGTCAGTGGTAGGGAAGGAGGGAGGTAGGTGGTATCAGTGAAAGGGAGGTAGATTATTTCTGTTGATCAAGTGAGATAGGGGAATGGGGGGTAGGTGGTATGGAACTGGGGTGCAGTGTGGGTTGAGGGGCTGGGACAGAGTGTAAGGTTGGTTAGGGTTAGGGGACACTATTGAATGTTGCAAATTGATAGGTGTCATTCAAAGCTTTCGCATTTTACTGTCTATGAGAATAAGAAGTGTGTTTAGAGTTCCTTTTTGAAAAGGCCAATCTTTCCTGCATTCCCTATTGTGGGGGGGGGAGGAAATTGAGCAATTTTGGGGCTGTAAAGGTGAAGGTTCACTGTGCCAGGCCTGTCCTTCTATGGGGTACACAGAGTGCATTGTTGGTCATGTTTCTGGTGTGGTGGGGGGGTGGTCATTGGTTGTACTAGTGTCTGGAGTCCTGCTGGGGTTTGCTTGAGTTGTGCTTTCTTACCCATAAGGCAGACCTGCTACTTGATTCATTCTCTGAGGGGAGTCAGACAGTTTGATCATATAGATTGCAGGTGTAGGTGAGTTTTCCAATGCTGAGGACTAGTCTGCAGGCTTTGTTCAGGGCCATTTTAATTCTATTTAGTGAGGTGTCAGAGGTTACACTGTAGACTGCCGGTCTGCAGTCGATAACCAATAGTATAGAGCTGGTGGCAACAATGCTCATGGGATCTGGTATGATGGAGCTACTGTGTCTACATAGGATTCTTAGTTTTGCATTCACAGCATTGACAGTATGATAAGTATGGGGGTTGACAGCAAGGGTGTCACTGAGTGTGACACCAAGATATTTTAACATTTTTACCTGTTTTAGTGTTTCACCCTTCTCTTGGAGTTTATCTAGTTGACTTGCTTTCCCCTTTGTGTGGTGAGTTGAGAACAGCATGATTTTAGTCTTCCTGTAACTGAGGAACAACCTGCTCTGGTTGAACCATTGCTCCTGCTCCCTGAAGCTGATTGTAGTTCATTGGTAAGAGGACCTACAGTAGTTGGGTGTTACTAGAAAATATTGATGCATCAAACTAATACAGCAGAATGTTAGAGGAGCAGTCATTGGGGAGGGTGTTGAGGTATAGGCTAAAAAGAAGAGGTCCCAGGATGGATCCCTGGGGACACCAAGACACATCTTCCTTACGCTGGACAGGGTTCCACTGATTTCACTTGCTAGGTTTATCAGTGATGTAGCTGCTGAACCAGTTTATGGTACCGGGGGACAGTCCTTGGGCAGATAGTTTTGTTAACAGAAGTTGGTGGTTCACCAAGTCAAAAGCTTTGATGAGGTCAATGTAAATAGGCTCCACCTGCTTGCTGCTGTCAAGTGCTGAATGAATGAAATTTATGTACTCAATGAATATGATGGTGACGCTGTGAGCTTTGTGGAAGGCCTGTTGCTGTGTGCATTGCATATTGTATTTGTTTAGGTATTCAGTTAAGTGGTTGGACAAAACCCTCTCCAGGGCATTGGATAGTGAGGAAAGGATGGAGATAGGTCTGTAGTTCAAGTGTAAGGGACAGCCTCCATTTTTGAATATGGGTGTGACATGGGCCATTTTCCATTACTTGGGTAACTGTCCCAGCTAGAGGAATTCATTAAATAGCTTTTTGACAGGGGCTATAAGTTCATCCAGGGTAAGAGATACTATCTTAATATTGAAAGAGTCACTTCCAACCCTTGTTTTTCCTATACTCATTAAATGTACTTTTTGGCATCAGTAGCGTTATATATATTTAAAGTAGAATGGGGGCAGGTCAGTTTTAATGAGGGTGCTTGTATACCGGGGGCCTATCATCGCACTGGTTGTCTGTTCTGGGATGAAGTATCAAAACCAGGTATTTATAGAATAAATGTACTTAATTCAGTACTATCTATAAAATCTATGAACTCCTGAGGTTCAGTCTAAAAATAATTTACATTTTCTATGCAAATACCAAATACCTGATTGATTAACTTTAATAATTAAAATAAAATGTACATTAATAAATTAACTTCCATTTTATGACAGTTTGAAAAGAAGGTTTAAATCAGATTTACAAAGTATTTACCATATTTTTCAGAAGTACTGGTACTACAAAAGTTCCATTTACAAAGTCTGCTAAAAAGTTGACCAAGGACTCATTGGCACTGATGGCTGCACTGAATCTCCAGTCTGAGTGAAAAAACAGTTTAAGACAATTTCCAGATCTCTGAAAAACAATAGAAATCCCTCCTTTATAAAGCTTGTAAAAATACGCAATCCTTCATTTCTATACAAATAATGAAAAGCAAGCTAGCTAGAGAAAAAAGACAAACATAGATACTGCAGGGTTATAATCCAATCTTTCTCATACCTGAAGCAGCTGGATATAGAGAAGCGACTTTACTCAGTGAGAGTCAGCATGTCATGCAGTTTTCAGTTTAAGAATGCCAGTGTGTCCATGCAGCACTTAAAAATGGCACTGATCACAAAAGAACGCTAATGCACGTGCACTGCAGACTCAAATCCAGATCATGTCATCAAACCGCAGAAAATGAAACAAATTAAATAGCTCTTGAATAAATATTTTTAATCGCTTGGATAAATAAAATGAATTAGTTAATAAATCATTTATTCATTATTTATTTGTCTGTTTGTTACACTGAGGGGAACATTTTCAAAGGAGATGTGCTGGCACATCTCAAGAAATGCACCGCTGTGCTATATTCAAAGGCTGGAGATGCATCGTGCATCTCCGACTGCACTGAAGCGCAGCGATAATGTATGCGGTACCCCTTCAGGGGCTGTACCCATGAATATGCAGAACATCAGTATATTCAGCCGAGATGTGCGGTGCATCTGCCCGCACATCTCAGAGATGTGCCACAAAAGGTTAGGCATGTAACAAACACACCTAACTGGTAGCCACCCACAGGCTGGCTGCTGTATTGCACACAGCAGCGCAGTGGCTGCCAGCCCCTGGGCGGCTAGCTGCTCCCCAATCCATGAACCCCAATTGTATCGTAAGAAAACATGTACCATATTCCCTAGTAGTCTAGTGGCACCCCCCATCCAATCTTTGAATCCTGTTCATATCACAATAAATCATTATCCATGTCCCTGGTAGTCTAGTGGTACCACCCTCCCATCCCCGAACCCTGATCACTACAAAATGGGTAATAAGATGTAATTCTCCTTGGCAGTCTAGTGGCCCCCTCATATCCCCAAACCCTGACTGTAGTGAAATACAAAAGCACTGAAGATTCTGGATCCATGTTCGATACATATTCCATAATCAAACTAGGACCAGGATACCTGTACGGTATAATGTAGTTAGCCCCACATGCTTCCCAAAGTGTAGTATTCCCCCACCCCAACCCTGATCCTCAACTGGCACAATAATGAATTGTAATCCCAATCCCTGGTTGTCTAGTGGACCCCTCACCCACTCAGGAACCCACATGCCACTTTAGTCCCCTGTCAGCATGTCTGATAGCTGGCAGAGCAGCACCAACCCACCGCATCTCCGGCTGTCTGCCAACTGAACTCTCAATGCGTGACAGCTTACTGTACACTACAAGCCCATTGATCGACAGTGAGAAAGTGTGAGCCAATGGGCTGGTAGTGCGACAGTAAGCCGTCGCATTGACAATTCAGTCAGCGGGCAGCCATGTAGGTGTGCATTAGGCTGTGCTGCTCACGGCTTATTGGACATGCTGGGACAAGGGAATGGATGGGATGTGGGTGTCTTACTAGGTGGGTTGGTTGAGGAGCCCACTACACTATGGAAAAAATGGGTTGGACAGGATCTAATCATTTTCACACAAGGTTCGATGCAGAGGACACTACGATTCAGAATGAAGGTCGACTGCAATTTACTGTGCAAACAGGGATCGCTGAGAGGGGATACTGCAATTTGAAGGGGGAGTGGGCTGCAATTTACTGTGCAAACAGGGATCGCTGCGAGGAGGGATACTGCAATTTGGATGGGGATTGGGCTGCAATTTACTCTGCAAACAAGGATCGCTAGGAGAGGGGGATGCTGCAATTTACTGTGCAAACAGGGATCACTGCGGGGATACTGCAATTTGAATGGGGGATCAGGCTGCAATTTACTCTGCAAACAGGGATCACTGCAGAGGGATACTGCAATTTGGATGAGGATCGGGCTGCAATTTACTCTGCAAACAGGGATCGCTGCAGAGGGGAATACTACAATTTGGATGGGGATCAGGCTGCAATTTACTATGCAAACAGGGATCACTGCGGAGGGGGATACTGCAATTTGGATGGGGATTGGGCTGCAATTTATTCTGCAAACAAGGATCGCCATGGAGAAGGGGGATACTGCAACTTGGATGGGGATCGGGCTGCAATTACTGTGCAAACAGGGATCGCTGCAGGATACTGCAATTTGGATGGGGGATCAGGCTGCAATTTACTCTGCAAACAGGGATTGCTGCGGAGGGGTGGATACTGCAATTTGGATGAGGGATCGGGCTGCAATTTACTCTGAAAACAGGGATCGCTACTGGAGGGGGATACTACAATTTGGATGGGGATCAGGGTGCAATTTACTGTGCAAACAGGGATCACTGCGGAGGGATACTACAATTTGGATGGCGGATCGGGCTGCAATTTACTCTGCAAACAGGGATCGCTGAGGGGGGGATACTGCAATTTGGATGGGGGAACGGGCAGCAATTTACTCTGCAAATGGGGATTTCTATGGGGAGGTGGACACTACAGAATGGAAACAAGGGTTTGGACATGGTTTGTGCTTGTTTCCACACAGGGATCGGGACAACTGGGGCTGGGGTATGACTGTACATGGGAATGGCTGGGGCAGTGGGGGAAGGCCACCCAGCGCTTCCTACCTGGTGCATCCCTGTTACATGTAAGCAAATGGGGCCATAATTACATGCAAATAGCCCATGTGCACCTTGCTTGACTAATGGCCTCATTAGCATACTCCGAGCTGAATATCTGGAATGTGGGACCAGCTTGTCTTCAGTTGTCCTGTGCATTCCCATTCCAGGTATTCAGCCTGTCCAGGGGGATGTGCTAGCACATTGGCAGGGGTCACCATTGGCACAGTGCACAACCATTAGTATATTCATATATTCAAATGGGATGCATGATCGGGCATCTTGTTTGAACATAGCACTTCCTTGCGCCAGCCCATTTCTTTAGGCAGCACATCTAGATGTGCCGGAAGGCCCCCGGCCTTTGAATATGGGGGCCTGAAAGTTAGAGTCCCTATGTCCAATTTAGAAATTGTCAGAGCAATCACTGACAAAAAGCATTCAATTTCTCCAGGCAAGTGCAAGTGAGGGAATAGAAAAAGGGCACACATCAAATATCTTCCAGTGCAAAAAGGCAACCTCCAAAAATACTCTTCTTGCTTAAGACAGGCAAAATAGGAATTTTACAGGCACAAGGGAACACTGAGTGGGGATAGTGTGATGAAAAGTCATTCATCACTTAGGGTCAGTGACTGCATACAAGTTTAGAGCTTATGGGCAGACTAGATGGGACTAGCAATCCTTATCTGCCAACAATTTCTATGTATCTATGTATCCATGAATCCAGCCAAAGCGGGACTCCGCAGCAAGCTTCAATCAATTTTACTAAAAGGGAGGAAAGGGCTACAGAGAAGAAAACCAGGTAATAATCCTGGAAACTAGTATCCAAAAAGCTCCTGGAGTCACTGCCTTTACCCTCCACAGGGTTTACTGACTCAGAGTAGCCAGCTCAGTTTTGGGCACAACAGACTCCTTTAGCTGGGTGCGCTCTGATCTGGGCAGCTGGACAGGAACAGCAATCACTTTGTGACACATGATAGTCCAGAAAGGCTCTGTAAATTGTATCAGCACCAGTGAAAATCCTCCCAAACTATCATTTAACTATGGTGCACAGGCAACAGTGGCATAACTGTTAATAAAAGAAAAGGGTTTAACCAGGTCGCATCAACAACAAAGTTGTCTATGGACTTTACAGTGGCAACATTTTGCCAATGGCAATCACAATACCCGGCAAATATATTGATGAACTACCATGGCGATGGGATACTGAAGACAGTTTATGGGGGGCATCATCCTTCGCACTCCCCACACTGGAGGCTCTGCTCCCTGCAGCCCCCCCAGACTGAAATATAATCTATTCTGGGGGGGCGGATTACTGGGGAGAGCGGCCAACACCTGAGTAACTTTATTGGTACACTGCTCCGACAACCTATTCAACACTATAGATATCAATTGGGTTGTCGCTGTGTTGGTTTCATTCAACCGGATTCATTGTCTCAATGGTATACCAAACAAAAGCATCTATACAAAGCCTTCTCCCAATGCGTCTCCTCAACAGTGTATCAGGCAGTCACAGATTCTCTGCACCTTGCTTTTTTTGGCTTTGAATTTCAATTTCTAAACCTTTTACCATCTCTCTAGCTTTTGCAAGTCTCTCAGCATCTCCCTAACCCCCTTCTAGCTATCTACCCTGCCATAGAGATTAGTGTCATCTGCGAAGAGAAACATCTTGCCCTGGATTCCTTCTCCAATGTTGTTAATAAATATATTGAACAGGAATGGACCCAGGACAAATTCTTGTAGCACCTCACTGGTGACTTCCATTTCTTCCAATTTGACTCTGTTCACCACAACCTCTGCTGTCTCCTTCTGAACAATTTCTCACCAATCTAACTGTGTCCTTTGCTGTCCCCAGATCCTTTAACTTCTTTAGCAACCTTCTGTGAGGCACAAAGTTGAAAGCCTTGCTAAAACTGAAATACATTAAATCTGCTTCATGCCCCTCATCTACTACACTCATTACTCAAAGAACACTACTGGGTTGATTTGACAAGACCTTCCTGCCATGAACTCATGCTGTTAATTATTCTGGAGTCCACTCTTCACCAGCTAGTTGACGAGATCCTGTTTGACTATTGTCTTCCTCAGTTTACCCACAGTAGAGAGGTAAGACTGACAAGTCTGTAGTAACCCAGTTGTTTCTTGTCCCCCCCCCACCCCTTATGGAGCAGAACTACATCTGCTACCTGTAATCTCTGGAAACTACCCCTTTCTTGACTTGAGCTATTGAATAGCCCCTTCAGGGGCTCAGCTAGTTCAAGTGCCAATTCCTCCTCGTACTTCCTTGGATGCATCCCATCTTGCCTCAGGGCCTTATCTGTCTTTAGGGCTCCTATCCCTTTCCAAACCCTTTTACTGGTAAATACTTGTGCCTCACCTCAGAGATTCCCCTTACAGCTTTCTTCATGTCATTCTCTGGCAGGGGTCCTCTGTCTTCCCTTTTGAATACAGAGCAAAAGTAGTTGCTGAGAATGGCGGCTTTCTGCCCATCTGACTCAGTTACCCTATCTCTCTCTTTTAGAATAACAATTCCTCCTTCTGACTTTTTTTTTTTTGCTAATATACCTAAAGAACTTTTTTTCTCTGCCTTTGATCCTCCCTACAATATGCAGCTCTGTGTCTGGATCCTAGTTAGACTTTATATCCATTGTGGACAGTTGATTGTTGTTGGGGACTGTTAGGTTTACCAACCCCATAATTTTCAGTCCTACACTGCCCTGAAGTGTCTGAGTACCTGGGAGGTTAGCCTAACCCTAGAAAGACAAGTAAATGGTTTTGCTTTTTTTCTGTACACCACTTTCTGAAAACAGTGCCATCAAATTCACTAGCCTGAGGAGAAAGCTACACATAAAATCCAAGATTTTCAACTGACATTCCACAAGTACTGTACTGCTGTAAAGCATGCTATATTGATACCAGTACTTACATGTGGCAGATGGTGGCCAGCTGTGGAGGAGATTCATATAGGTTGGGGGGCACCGGATAACAGAACCAAGATAGGGATTACTAGACTACTAGGGATGTCCTAGAAACACATTCAGATAGTGACTGAGTGAAGGGGTACCAGTAGACTACCAGGAATTGTCTTTGAATAAAAACATTTGGACAAGAATTGAGTATGGGTGGGGGACTACTAGATTATCAAAGGGTCAGGTTAACTTTATTTATAACTGACAAGATATGGAGAGGGTGGCTTTGTTTTATTTTTGTTTTACACACATACACACATGCACACATCTGCACATGCCACTACCACCACCATTGATACTGGGGAAGGGTTCATCATCTGCATGTCTAAAGGTAAGGTTTTGGAAGCATTAAAGCATCCTGTTGGAATTTCAGAACTCCATTAACTATATCAGTGTATCCTCAATGCAGTATTTCCATAGGTGTGTTAACTGTGTCTCCAAATATATATTTTTATTTAGTTATTCATTTGGTCTTTCGGTATGGTCACTGGAACCAAGTTTACTTTTACTGAAGTGACCTGAAGTTAATGTAGATGATGACAGTGTTAAGTAATTTGGATGTTTGTGTTTACTGATAACCAAAAGTGCTCTGGAGCCTTAATAGACCTCACTCAGTGATTCAGCTGGGATGTGGTGAGAGGTGGTGTGAGTGCTGGTGTGTGTTACAGTGGTAAACCAGAGGGTGCTCTAGCAACATAGCCTTTGCCTCATATACAGGACATTACAGGCCATGACAGGAGATCTGAAAGCTGCAAAAACTGAAATACACTGGTGGAGAGCTACAACCACTAGCCCCCATAGGGCACTACTGCCAGAGTCACCTACAAGGCCACACAGACTAAAGAAGGGGGTGATACAGTAGTAAGGAGGAGGGGGGAAGAAGAAGAAGAAGGGGATGGAAGTTAAAGCCTGAGAACCAGGGCTGTGAACCAACAATATGTTCACCTTATTGCAACAAGAGGTTCCCCAATCTGTCCACAGAAGGAAACAAGGACCTGACATGCCCAACAGGCAGGCACTATCAGAGAGCATGCCAGGGAGTTGGTCAGTCCCAAAGGGGGGGGACAAGAGAAAGAAATACATAATAGAATCTTCTACTGTGAGAAGCATGGGCAGATTTGGATCTCCATGCCAAAGGGTACAGAATTGGTGTACTGTTTCCCTGGAGCAACAATAGACAGACTTAAAGCCAGGATGGTGGAACTCATGGAAGGGCGGGGGGGATCTTCAGTAACTCTGCATTTGGACATGAACAGTCCAAGCAGATGGAGGATTGAGCAGGTGAAGTCAGATTCTGTGCTCTGATTAAGGTAGGAAAGGAGAGATCAGAACCAGTAACCTTCTCGGAGATTCTGCCATGGTCATGACTGTATAAAAAGGAGATACTTTAATTTATTATAATTCATTGCATAGCTAAAAGATTAGTGCAGGAAGGAGGGATTTGAGTTCCTTGAAAACTGGGGCCTGACCTGGTGGGATTGGAGTTTGTCCTAAAGGATGGCTTATACCACAATGAGAGTGCAAAAGGTACTGGGAGAAAGGTGGGCACAGTATATAGCTAGTTTAAACTAGAGCGGAGGTAGTCAGACTGGCCAGATATGCATCCAATGTCACAAACAAGTGGAGTCTTTCTGGCCTAGAACATAGACTTTGACGGCAGGTAAGGACTGCTTGGCATACCCAATCTTCCCATTTCCTTGCCTATTGGATAAGCTGCAGATCATAGTTAACCAACAGCCTACATCTTCCTACCCTCCACCAGAATTGTGTTATGTCTGTCCCATGCATTCTTGAATTCCCCCACTGATTTTGACAGTGCCTCTCTCATAAAATAATGTAAGGGAATGAAGTACAACCAGGG
Source organism: Neoceratodus forsteri (assembly GCA_016271365.2). NCBI lineage: Eukaryota > Metazoa > Chordata > Ceratodontiformes > Ceratodontidae > Neoceratodus > Neoceratodus forsteri. The sequence goes on along the minus strand of CM057449.1, from coordinate 57,809,937 downwards.
AAAGGAAAAATGAGGGTGCAGTGAAAGATGTAAAATTATTTGCTCCAACACAATGTCTCCTGGCGACAAAATGCCAGAAGTTCTGGTGATGGTCACAGAAGGGATCATTAACTTGGTGACTGTCCTAGAGATGTGGGCAGCACTGAGCCATAAATAGGACATGACCATAGCACAGTACTCACTGTTCAGAAAGGATAGAGTAAAAGACAAGGCAGGGAGAATAGCACTGTATGCAAAAGAAGGGATAGAGGAAAGTCAGACAGCTTAGGGGGATGTTGAACAAACAGAAATCCTGTAGTTGAAACATAGGAACATAGAAATTGTCAGCAGATAAGGACTGCCAGGTGGTATACCGTCACTGCAGTGACTCCTCCACTGTGAAGACCATCACAGTGGCAAGAATCGGGAAAAACCCGCATGTCACTGTGATAGTCTGTGCAATGCCCGAGACTGCCTCGCAGAATGTATCCCCCCCCCCCATCCAACTCTGACTCGGAGCTGGAATCCTAGAGACTGGGGTGTGTGGGGGCGGAGCTCCCCACATGGGGGGTTCTGGGGCACAGCCCCCCATTAGAAACATGGAGGCATCCCCCACACTGCAATGCTGACAGTCGGCACTGCGACTTTCGCAGTCAGGGACGTCTCCATGTTCGATGCTGTGGCGGCATGGTAAAACCCTGCCAGGCCCATCATGTCTGCCTGTAACCCTACACTTGTGTGGCTTTTGACCCTACCTGGTCTCTGGTCTTGTCCCACTCTTCCCCACCTCTAATGTTCCCCTATGCTGGTGCCAAGCATGTTTATATCCCTCCACTGACATCACTCACACCACCTCCTGTGGCAGGCATTGACCACCATCTCGATGAAGAAAAACTTCCTCATATTTCCCCACAACCTGCCCCCTTCAAATGTCATATCTTGTTCTTGTACTCCTCCTACACTGGAAGATGCCTTCCCCCCTTGCACCTTGTTTATACCCTTGAGGTACTTGAATGTTTCTATCATGTCACCCTGGTCACTCCTCTCCTTCAGTAAGTACATGATGAGGTCCTTTAGTCTCTCCTCATATGATCTCTGTTGCAAGCCCTGCACCATCCTTGTCACCCTTCTTTGAACCGCCTCCACCCAGTCGATGTCCTTACACAGGTGTGGCCTCCAGACCTGCATGCAGTACTCCACTTGAGGCTTTACCAGTGTTTTGTACAATGGCATTCCCACCTCCCACCTTCTGCTCGTGATTCCCCTGCCTATGCACCCCAGCATGCCCTTGGCCTTCCTCACTGCCTTAGCACCCTGTTTGGACACCTTTAGGTCATCTGAAGTGATAACCCCTAGGTCCCTTTCTTTCTTGGTGATAGTCAGCAACCTCCCCATCATGTCACTTTCCACAGGGTTACCTTTTCCCAGGTGCATTATTTTGCACTTCTTTGAAATGAACCTCAGTTGCCACACCTCTGACCATTTCTCAAGCTTCCCCATGTCCCTCCTCATTATCTCCATCCCATCTAGTATATCCACCCTGTTGAAGATCTTTGAGTCATCTGAGTATAGGCAGAACTTTCCCTCCAGCCTTTCTACAGTCACTAATGAAGACATTGAATAAGACTGGCTCCAGGACTGATCCTTGAGGTACCTCGCTGGTCACTCTCCTTTCCCCAGATTGAATCCCATTTATCACTACTCTCTGCCTCTTGTCTGTTAGCCAGTTTCTCACCCAGTTAACCCCATGCCAAGACTACCCATCTTGTTCACCAGACTTCTACGTGGGATGGTGTCGAAGGCCTTGGTGAAATCGAGATAGGCAACATCCACTGCCCCTAGGGGGGATTTACCTCCTTTGTCACTCAGTCAAAGAAATCTATCAGATTCATCTGACACGACCTTCCTGCAGAGAAGCTATGCTGTCTTGGATACTGGGCACTGATGGCTTCTAAGTATGCCACTATTCTTTCTTTTAGCAGTGCCTCCATGATTTTACCTACTACTGAGGTGATGCGACTGGCCTATAGTTCCCTGCCTCCTCCTTACTACCACTTTTTTAAGAGGGACTACATGTGCCCTCTTCCAGTCTTCTGGAACCACCCCCATGTTGAGTGAGTCAGTAAATATGGTTGCCAGAGGTGCTGCAAGCTCCCTTCACAGCTCTCTTAATATCCTCGGGTGCATGCCATGTGGCCCTATTGCTTTGTCCACATTTAGTTTTGTGAGCTCCTCCAGGAGTCTTTGGTAACTGGGTAACCGGGAGTCTCCCCTCAATGAATGGAAATGTGTCCATCTCCCCCCTCCCTTCATGTCTGTTACTCAGCTGTGGTCCCTGACCCTCCCACTCTTCAGTGAATACTGAGCAGAAGTATTTGTTCTGTATTTCTGGCTTCTCCAGGTCTCTATCCTTACACACTCCTGTATCCCCTCTGACCCCTATAACCCTGCCCCATTTTCCTTCTTTCACTGATATGCATAAAGAAAGTGAGGGAAGGTAAGAGAGGCAGTATAGAGCAGTGGTTTAAGGCTCTGAGCTGTAAATCGGGAGACCTGGGTTTGAATCCCACAGCCCCCACTTGCATACTGTGTGACCCTGAGCAAGTCACTTAACTTCCCTGTGCTCCCAGGATGCACCTGTAAATAAGAATTCAGCTTAGTGTGTCTCACCTGGTTAAACAATTGGAAAAAAAAGTATTGTCCTCTTTCTTCACTGTCTGTGCGAGTCTTTCTTCGGTCTGCAGCCTTGCGCTCCTAATTGCCTTCCCCGCTTCCTTTAGACTCTTTAGGTACCCCTTCCTGTCTTCCTCCTTTTGAGTCTCTTTATATTTTCTGAAAACCCTCCTTTAGGCCCTCACCTTGTCTGCCACCTCTCTTGAGAACCATGGGTATTTCCTCCTTTTCTTGCCCTTGCTTACCATCCTAATACATCGATTGGTCATCTCTTCTATGGCTCCCTTCAGGTGTTCCCACTACTCCTCAGTTCCCCCCTCTTAGCGGCCTCATCTCCAGGCTTCCTTGATAACTCTCACATTACATCACAACTGTTGGGATGGTTCAATCAAAATCTGGGATATTGAAATCCCCAAGCACTACCACCTCATCCTTTGTTGCCATTTCCTGATTCTGATCCATTAGATTCCTATCCATCTCCTCCCCTGTGCTGGAGGTCTGTAGTTCACCCCTGTGCAGATTGATGTGCCATTGCCTGGCTCAAGGGTGAGCCACAGTGCCTTGGACTCCCTCTGTCAATCCTGCACCTTTGCAGCTTTGATACCTTCCCTTACACATAGGGCCCCCCATTTTTGTCCCCCATCCCTCCTGAATAGAGCATAATCCAGAACATATGTGTCCCAGTCATAACTGGCAGCGTACCAGGTCTCTGTTATTGCTGCAATGTCCAGGTCTGCTTCTACCATCAATGCCTCCAGGTCTGGGATTTTATTTCCCAGTCTTCTGGCTTTTGTAACAATTGACTTCCATGGCTTGCTACCTGTCTCCCCTCTCCCTTTGTATTTGCCCTCCTGCTTCTTTCCCTCACCCCTATTTCCCTTATTATGCTGCCTTCCTGCCCTTTCCTTTCCACTTGTATCCAGTGCTGGAGTTCCTTTTCATGTTTTACCTTCATTGTCCTTGTTTTTGTCTACAATTCTATTTCTGTCCTCTTCGCTGGCTATACTAACCTGTGGGGGTGGGCAGTGTAATTGACCCTGCTCTTTAACCCCCCCCCCCTTGGTTAGTTTAAATGCAGTGACAGGTAAAGGGAGAGAAATGAGGATTGGGTGGTCTATAGTCCACCAGTTCAGGATCAAGGGGTAAGCAAAGAACTAGGGGAGATTCTTAGGAAAGTGGCCAGGCAGATGGAGGTGGTGGTTGTAGAGGACATTATTATGCTAGATGTGGACTGGAAACTTCATATTATGGCAAGATCCTTGTTTTTGCTAAAAAAAAAGAGCTCCAGGCACAAATAAGTGGAACAATGTAATTGTATATTGTTACATTCCTGAATCACATACTGAATATTAGTGGCATGATGCAACATACCAAGCAACTGAGCTTACACCAGTCCAGTCGCTCATACAAACTGTAACCATCTATTGACCATGTGATGTATGTTAACAATGGAGAGTTTTAGGACTTGAAAAACCAAGTGGGTTGTTCCAGTTTGTAAAGTATAACTGTTTCTTTGAAGCAATCTTGCTTATTTGTAGAGCTGTATGATTTGATAACATAGAACTAGACAGGCACTATGTGCACATTTGCATCACATCAGGGTCTTTGCTCATGGAATAAATGCCCTTGACCTCCCCCCAAATCCCCTTGGGGCCATCAGGGTTGCTTGTAAAGTGCACCTAGCAGTATAGTGTCTCCCCCTCCATGATACCCACCATGCTATCAACAGCTGAATCTGTTGACTAGACTAATTGGTGGGTTACTGTCCTGCAACAGATGTGTGATTACCTGACCAACATTTCTGATGGATATCCCTGGTGGTTTACTGTCTTGCCCAACCTGCATCTTCCATGTTGCTTGAATGATATGTCTAATACAAGTTCCTGGTGTTATATTGTAATCTTCCCTCCTTTGTGATCTTCCACCCAATATTTCTAATAGCTATGTCTTGCAGTCTACTGACCGATGTTCCCCATCGCTTTGGCTGTATGCAAGATATTCTGCCAGACCCTTCAACTTATGTCCCACCACTACACCGTTCTCCATTTTGGTGCCCTACTTTCTCAATTAGCCATGTCCTGCCAGCTCGTGATGCCAACTTGCATGCCCCCTGCTCTAAATGCCTTTGCAGGATGCTGTTTAAAATGCAGTAAGTGAATGCATGTCTGCTTTGTAAAATACATGTGTTTGATCCCTGTCATTTAGATGATGACTGACCAAGGTAGTTCATGCAGTTCAGAAAGCACACACTCCAGCAAACCAGAGCGAAGTACGGTCAGCACTCTTGAGCCATAGGAGACAGTTTCATTTAATTAGAACCAACGCCATTATCAGAACAAGGCACTGGTTATGACTCTGAAACATAAGTGGATGATGTGAAACTGGCGTTCTGGTTTGCACGAGTCTGCAGAATTAAAATTGCTGAAGCTAGCATGTTAGAACCACAAATGGACTACATAGAACCACCATGAAAGTGAAAAAAAACAACACCTGTAGCCTGCTGCCATATTGTATGTTTTTCTAATTTTATGACTAAATGAAACTGTCTCATGTGGTTCAAGAGTGCTGACCATACTTTACATAGAAACATAGAATTTGATGGCAGATAAGGACCGCTTGGCCCACCCAGTCTGCCCATTTCCCTACCTACTGGATAAGCTGCAGATCCTAGTTAACCAGCAGCCTACTTCTTCTTACCCCCACCCCCCAGAATTGCCTTATGACTGTCCCATGCATGCTTGAATTCCACCACTGAGTTTGACTCCACAACCTCCTCCGGAAGACCGTTCCATGCATCCACAACCCTCTCTGTGAAAAATACTTCCTTAAATTACCTCTGGAGCTGCCCCCCATCTTCAAATTGTGCCCTCTTGTTCTTGCACACCTCTTTTTGAAAGATGCTACCCTCTTGGACTTTGTTGATTCCCTTGAGGTACTTGAAAGTTTCTATCATGTCCCCCCTCTCCCTCCTTTCCTCGAGGCTATACATATTAAGCTCCTTAAGTCTCTCTTCATATGTCTTCCGCTGCAGACCCTGCACCATTTTAGTTGCCCTTCTCTGGACAGCTTCCATTCTGTCTATGTCTTTGCGGAGATTGGGTCTCCAGAACTGCACACAGTTTGCAGTGGAGATGTCAAGCTTTTGGGTATTGTTCAGAAAAAAAAATTAAATAAACTGTTTTCAAAAACCTGGGAACAAATCTGATGCCCCGGCTGGAAGCAAGGATGATAAATCCTGAAGGAGGAGTGAGACTCTTTGAAGAGTCAGAGGATGAGGCAGAGAACTGCACTACTTTGCACTGGTTTGCTGGAGTGTGTGCTTTTTGATCTACTGTGTCCTGGTAAGGGGCATCTAATTATATCGTATATATCTGAAAGATTCAGCACAAAGTTTGTTTAGAACTTTGCATTTTTCTGACTTTTCTTGAGTTCATGCAGTGTTTGTCTTTTTTTGGGGCTGCAGTGGGCAGACCCCTGCAGACCTCTTGCTGTGAGAAAAAAAGCACTCCTGCATTCCTTGCGAATGAACATGTTGAAGTGACATAAGTAGTTGCTTCCGCAACTGTAACTCTGTGTGCTCGCACTACTTTCCCCCAACCCATCCAGTGGTCACAGACAGAGAACAAGTGTCTGGATATCCACGTCTGTCACTCCATGTGCTCTCACTACTTTTTTATTCCAGCAGACAGAAACAGAGAACAAGTGCCTGCATATATTTAAACTTGGGGGAACTTCTTTTCCTCAAAATACTGCAATACTAGTTTATCATGAGCAACCCAGCCCTCCCACCTGTTGCCTCTGTGGCTGCTAATCAGTTAGCTGAGTGTAAGACACAACTCTCCTGCCCTCTCCTCCCCACCCCTACCTCGAGAGAGCCTCATCCTCTGACTCTTCAAAGAGTCTCACTCCTCCTTCAGGATTTATCATCCTTGCTTCCAGTCGGGGCATCAGATTTGTTCCCAGGTTTTTGAGAACAGTTTATTTAATTTTTTTTCTGAACAATACCCAAAAGCTTGACATCTCCATTCTGTCCACTATGGGTTGTTTGACATCAAGTTGGTAACTCTCTCTGTTAATAAGCAAGAAAAAAAGGCTGCAGTCCAGTTTTTTAAAATTTTAAAGCTGGCAAAATGATACCAGCTGGTGATAGAGCCCTTGGCCCTTGGTCTTGTTATTTCCCAGTCTTTCTTGCAACATAGATGCCCACTTTGTCAAATGACTTGACTGATCAGAGGCTGGGAAATTTCAAACCCTTGTTCTAATACTGTATGCATTATTTATTGCCCTCACATGGAATGCTCTGTGCAGTTTTAGAGACCGTATTTCAGGAAGGACGGGGGACACATAGGAGGTGATGAGGAGAAGGGTAACCAAGATGACCCAGGAAAAGCAATGAAGGACTTATGAGGAGATAATAAATACCTTTATCAAGTATACACTGGAGGTAAGGCAAAAGAGAGGGGACATGACTGAAATATAAAAATACCTCCATAGGGTAAACCAGGTGGATGGGATAGCAAGGAATAGTTCAACCAGGAACACAAACACATATTAAAACTTCATGAAGCTGGCAAGAGGCAAATTTAAGAGTGATTCGAAAAAGTATTTTTTCATAGAAAGAGTGGTGGAATAAGCTGCCAAAAGAGGTGGGAAAAACAGGGGAAGATGCAAACATGGGTGAGTCAAATTAATGGCTTGGTAAATACAAAAGGGGAGTTAAGGGGAAATATCAGAAAGTTTTTCTTCACATAGAGGGTGGTAGACAAATGGAATAGCCTACCACAGGAGGTGGTGGGAGCAAGCAAAGTGGATGATTTTAATCATGCCTGGGATAGGCACAAGGGAACCTTGAGGAAGAATGAGGAATGAGAAACCACTGACTAGTTAGGGTCAGAGGCCACAAACAATTATAGGGCTTAAGTACAGACTAGATGGGCCTGGCAGTCATTATCTGCTGAAAATTTCATTGTTTGTATGAGTGGGGAGAGGAGGTGTGAAGAGTTACTAGGGCTCTTACAACTCCTCAATGAATTGATAGGATGTAGCAGACTCATTGGGTGAAGTGACCTATTTCTGCCAGCAAATTCTGTTTCTATATAGTTTTCTTACCAGTTATTTTTTCAGCTGCTGAAAAATGGTCTGCCCATCCATGAACATAAAAATCTTATAACTTTAAATAAGTATTTTTTTGTTTTAGAGCCCCCAAAGGCCCCTCCTAGGATTACACTCTAAAAAACCTATACGTTTTATAATTTAACTCTGCCTATTTATGTTCATGCTTGCACTCAGCAAAGCAAACATATTGTAATGATGGTGGATTTGAGAGGTGTGTTACTGCCGGTCCAATGCAGGGCAGTCTAAAGTGGGCTCAGTAGTGTCAGACAGTCATCAGCCAGGCTGACCATGACACTCTTCTGGGCTTGCTGGGTGAAAAAATTTATGATGTTCAATGAAAAGAGCAACTCAAATGACAGGGCGGCTCTTCACTTTGATCTGTATGTTGTTGCCCAGCAAGCAGCTGACTGGCATCATGATCAGCTTGTGCCCTCTCCTCCCCCTGCTGCAGTACAACTGACAATTCCACAATATCATCCTCTGTCAAATATTCCTCCCATCCCTATCACTTCCTGTCTCCCATGCCTCATTTAAACTATCCAACCCTCTTCCAAGTATCCCTCCCACTTCCGTTTTCTTCCCATGCCCATCCAAGATTCCACGCTCTGCCAAGTATTCCTCCTACCTTCTCATAGCTTCCTGTGCCCTGTAAATATGAACCCAACAGTGTGATGCCCGATCCCTAGTGTTGGTACCTGAAATAAACAAAAACACCCCCTGATGTTTTTTTAGTGTTCTTTTACACCCTGTGAAAAAAGAAACTGGTCCATTGATGTCTGTTGTCTCTGCCACCCCTGGCCATTACATTCTACTCTGATGACCCTCCCAATCAGCGCACACCCCCACACCCTCTACCCCTTACTTACCTATTGAGAGTCCAATGCTGCAAGTCTCTCTGGACTGGAGACATGTTTTCACTCTTCAACATCTCACCTGGAACTGAGGAAATCAGATGAGCTGCTGTCAATGTATTTCAATGCATTTTGAACTTGTACTCATAACTTTGTCAATTTTTAATATTTTGGGCCCAAATTTTCAATATGGCCTTTTTTGGATTCCACCTCATGAATAAGGTAGGTGACATTTTTCAGATCTGTCCTGAAATGTGGTTTCACAATTGATCCATGAAATCATCTTTTGGGTGGTATTTGAACATTTTCACCTACTGGGTTCATACATACCTCTCAACCTCTCTGCATTAAAAATCATAGCACTGGCCTTCAAAAATCATAGCAAAGGGTCAGAATGTGGAGCACTTTCTTATTTTAAACAATATCATATCTACAGATAGTGGGCCCCACATAGTTAGTGATAAGGAATGTTTATATCAACTTAGTTCAATGATTTAATAGTTTGTGTGTCCAGAAATAGCTCTAACATTATGAGGAACATCAGTAATCCTGTGAGGAGCAAGGGTAAATTTGAGTGTGAAAATCATAGGGCTATGCGGAATTCATAGCAGTTGAGAGGTATGGGTTCATAAGGTGGGGTCATGTGAAGACTATGTTGAAAATTTGGGTTCAAAGTATTAAAAAAAACAAAATTATTAAGGTATGTTGAAATTTGTCAATGCTTACTCAAAACTTTGGTACTTCCTAATATTGTGACCTTAAATTATCAACATAGCCATTTTCTTACACCATCTCATGAATGTGACATATGCTATTCTTCAAATCCATGCCTGGCCAAAGTATGTTTTTGCACTTGTGATGTAAAAAGATGTTTCAGCCAGTATTTTAGAAGTGACACCTGTCATGCTCAGGAGGAGAGGTCATAAAAAAGTTCATAAAAAAAATGTTGAAAATGTGGCTCAAAATGTCACAAAACAACAAAGTTGTGAAGAAAAGTTGAATTCTTTCAATAACATTGCAATGTGTACAGATTCTGGCCACCAATTTTCAACATAGCCCTCTTGATACCTCACCTCATCAGCAGGACAGGTGTCATTTTTTTAATCTTTGCTGAAACATGTTTTAACATTTGTTCTCTGAAAGCACCTTTCAAAAGGGATTTAAAAAAAAATTCACCTGACGTGATTATAACATGGGTTCATATAAAGACAGTGTTGAAAATCTGGGGTAAAAAAACAACAAAGTTATGAGGAAATATATACTTTTTTCAATGTTTATTTATAACTGTGATTTTTGCACATTTTGGCCCCCAGTTAGAACATAGCCCTTTTGATACTCCACCTGATGAACATAAAAGGTGTTATTTTTCAAATCCTGATTGAAACTTGTTTTTTGCAGTCCCTCTGTGAAACCATCTTTTGGACAGAATTTAAAAAAAAAAACACCTGTATTGATCATAACATGGGGTCATAAAAAGACTATGTTGAAAATTTGGGGACAAAATGTGAAAAAAACAATTAAGTTATGAAGAAACATTGAATTGTTCCAACATTTACTCACAACTCCACTTTTGCCGATTTTGGCCACTAACGTTCATCATATCCCTAGTGTTATCTCACCTCATAAACATGACAAGTGCCATTTTTCAAATACCCTCTGACACATTTTACCAGTTACACTGCAAAATAATTCCATATGTCTTGATCATAACATTGGGTCATAAAAAGATTATACTGGATATTTGATGTCAAAATATGGGAGCACTCTGAAAATTAGATAGTGCCTTGCAGCTGACCTAAACACAATCTAAAAATGTGTAAAAGCAAGACACCACTGAAAATGAGATTATTGCATCTTGTGGTTTATCCTTGGTAAATATACTGCAAAATTTTGTACAAGCAGGACCCCACTACAGCACAGCCTCCACTGAACTATGCATCTATCTTGCTCTATCCTATTTCTTACTGAAAATATAACTTACCTTTCAGCTGGGCTATCCTGGGTAAATACATTATAAAAATGGATAAAAGCAGGGCCTCATCGAAAATGTGATATTACATCTCAGCTGTGCTGTCCTCGGTAAATACAGTATAAAATGGTGGAAAGCATGATCCCACTGAACACAAGACAGCATGTGAGCTATTCTAACCTTGTAAATATGGTACAAAAAATGTGTCAAAGCAGGGCCTACTGACAATGAGATGTTGCATCTCAGCTGGGCTATTCTGAGTCAAAGCAAGACCCTGCAGCAGAACCCCACTGAAAATGAAATGTTGTCTTTAAGATGATCTGTCCTAGAAAAATACAGTATAAAAGCAGGGCTACACTGAAAATGAGATATTGCATCTCACCTCTACTATCCTAGGTAAATGCAATATAAAACTGTGTAAAATCAGGACCTCACTGCAAATGCCATACTACATTTCCCTTTCTCATCTGGTCTATTTTGAATAAATATATAGTAAAAATTTGTACAAGCAGGACCTGGTACAATAGCATGCAAGTGAACATTTGCCACTGACAAATGTTTGTTAGGGCTGTAGTGGGAGTAGGAAAAAAGGACTCAGCGTATTCATTCCAACCAAACAACATGCTGAAGTTACACTACAATTACCTCTGAGCCTGTGAAGCACTCTGCTCATTGTCTCCAATGGAAGGAGCACTGCACTATTATTATAGTGTCAGCAGTCATGGCAGAACATGGCACACTCCACCGTATCCAAGATGGCCATCAAACCATATTTTGCATGTACTACTATTAGCCAATGCACGGTGACGCCCAGTGGTCATCTTGGTCATGGTGGAGTGTGCCGTGCTCTGCCATGACCACCCAAAAAAATAGTTTAAAATTATAGCTATCCCCACCCTCCCCTCCCACTCAGCACCCACCCAAAACTATACTATTGACACTGAAGTGTCCAATCCCCAGTGTTGGGAAACATATGAGTGACACTGGGGATGCCTGATCCCCCAGTGTCAGGATCAGGCATCTTCATTTCTTTTTTAATTAAAGATATCCCCTCACTCGACCCTCCCTATCAGCACCCACCACCCCACACCCTCCCCAGAAACATACAAGTGACACTGGGGATTAAATTTAAGATATCCCCCAACCCAACCTTCCCTCTAAGCACCCACCACCCCAATTCCTCCTCCAAAAAATGTAATTGTTACACTGCTGGTTGCCCAATCCACAATGTAGGAATCCTCACTCTTTTTTTTTAAACCTCTAAAAAGAAAACCATCAATTGATATATTTTGCACATTACCATACCCCCACCTGACCCTCCCACTCAACACCCACAACTCTGCATCCCCCAAGCTCTTACTTACCCATTGGTGGTCTAATGCTGAAATTATCTCTGAACTGCAGACTCATCTTCACTCTTCAAAACTGGACCATGAACTGAAAAAAACAGGTACGTGGTTCAATGTATTTCAGTTGGGTTTTGAACTTAGTGACATAACTTGGATATTTTTGCATATTTTTAGCCCAAATTTACAACATGCCTTCTATGGGAAGCTACCTCATGAACAATTGAACTGTCATTAGGCAGATCTGTATCAAAAGGTGATTTCGCAGTCCATGCACAAACTCACCTTTGGACAGGAGTTGAAATCTTTCTCTGTCCCTGTTCAGGAGGTGGGGTAATACGAAGGATATGTTGATAATTTGTTGTAAAAATATTAAATCAACAATAAAGTTATGAGCCGACTTTGAATTTTGCAAATACGGGCTCATAACTTTGATAATTTTCAATATGTTTACCCCAATTGTATAACATAGCCATATCTTTAGAGTACCTCATGAATGTGACTGCTGTCATTTTTCAAATCCTGGACAAAATGTTTTTTTTTACATCCTGAAAGGTGATTTTGTGCCTCCTGTGTGAAATCACCTTTCAGGCAGGAGTTGAAACTTTTCTCTGCACTTGTTTATGAGGTGGGGTAATAATAAAGCTATGTTGAAAATGTGGTGTATAAATATTAAAAACGCAGTAAAGTCATGAGTATATATTGAATTTTGTGAATGCAGGCTCATAACTTTGGTAATTTTCAACATTCTAACCCAAATTTATAACACAGCCATTTATTTTCAGCACCTCATGAATGTGAAAGCAGAGAGTTTTCAACTTTGGCTCAAAATGTGTTTTTGCATCCTGAAAGTTGATTTTGCAGTCTCCATCCAAAATCGCCTTTAGTCTAGGAGTTGAACATTTTCTCTGCACTTCTTCATGAGGCAAAGTCTTAACAAGGTTATGCTGAAATTACGGTGCAAAAATATTAAAAAACAAATTTACAATATTTTGACTCCACATTCCTCAGCTGAAGCACTATTGGCTCTGGCCAGAGTTCATTTTATAATGTGCTGGTGCAGGACATGGCTACTTCTATTATTGAGTGGGGGCCCTATGTGATGGGTAGAGTAGTTGTTGAAAAAAACACAGTTGGAGGGATAGAGAAGAGCATTTTTGGTACAATGAGAAGGTCAGTTGGGTCACTAAACCACCATAAAGTGACATTATACATATTTAAACTAATCATTACTATTGTTAACTGTTCCTTCCAGCATTTTTAATTTTTGCAAGTCCCTGCTTTTTGGGTGCTATGATTACTTTACAAGTCAGTAAGCTTTTTAGCAATTATAAAGTGACCACTAATATTTTATAATCAGTCAATAAACATAGCATAGAACTGGATTTATATCTGTAACCCCCTTACAAACGGGGGTTCCTGAAATATCTTCCTGGGCTTGCCTAATGCCCACTGCAAGGATGGTGTTCTGTGTCTGTGGTAGTTTAATGTGCCTGCATGAGAGTGCCCTGTTTAGCCTCCATGCCTGTCTCTTTAAAAGCTATCTGTTTTGTATGAGATAATTAGTCTGAGTCGGGACAGAGTGGTTTAAGGCCCACGACCCACCCAGGGAGTGGTATTTCTGCTCCATTCTGCCATTGCTATATGCAAAGAAGGAGCCCTTTTAGGATCTGTGATTGTTTACTGTTTATCTACTTTAATAATAATAATGTAAGAGTTTGTCTAACCTGCCTTCCTTTGCAGCTTGGATTTTTTGCTTAGAGCCACCATTTTGGTTCTAGACTGCCAGAGTTGGACCAATCAGAACCTTGGGGGACCTAAAATGGAGATTGTCCCCAGAGGCCTTGTGGGATTGAATTTCTGTAGGAATTGTAGTTTTTGAGGTTTGGAGCCTGGATGGACCTGGAGGGGGAGCCATTTCTGTGACAGACAGATTCATCAGCCAACCAAACCCTTTGGATCACTGGGAAATCCCAGAGCTGCCCGCAGCAATGTGTCAGTCAAGAGTTGGAGTTTGGAGAGTGAACAGCTCGAGCCATTTGAGCAGCTGCTCCTGTGTAGCATGGCAGGATGGTATCACATCAATTCAGTGCAAGCAAAAGAGCGCAAGCAATACAGCACAGAACCAGTGACGTGCGCATAACATCTCAGCGCATTAGCATTTCAGCGTCTGGCACTACAATGAAAGGCTTGCAGTATCTATCAGTACTAGGAACGACATGTATTTTTAGAGTCTAGGAAACACTACCGAACTGTAAGTACAGGCAGTAAATAACATGAAATAACAGTATGTTTCAGCATCTATCAGTACTAGGAAAGACTTGCATTTTTAGTGTCCAGTAAACACTACCAATCTGTCAGTACAATTAATTAACAGTATGTGTATACTTATGTTCATATTTCCTTACCTGTTACACTGCTCAGTCACCAAGTACTGAATGTCATATTAACATCAGAACATCAGAAAGCTCTGCAAATGGGATCATAGCATGTAGTGTAGTTCTGCATATTGTGACATCATTAACAAATATAGAAGTGCGGTTTTATGTGATAACGGTGATCGCCATCAGGCGAAGTCACATCGGCAAAAGTTTTTTTCGGTGATGGACTCCCCGGCACACAGCAACATGGCACCAGGGACTTGGATTTTAATTGTTTATGTAGGGGGGCTGTGCCCTCCGCACCTCCAAAGTTAAAGAGTTAAAGATTCCCTTACTCCAGGGGTGTGCATGTCAGGGGAGAACAACTCGGGGTAAAAAACAAAACTCAGGCCAGATGCAACAAAAGGCACCTGTGCCCAGACCTGAACCCTGCACCATACCCACCACAGCCGTGGACCAACCCCTGACACCATGACACAGCTCAGCAGCTCACCACAGCATCACCCCCTTACAGCTTTTCCATCCCCTCCCAGCCAATGCTTGGCGTGCTTGCCCCTTCCCTGCATGCACGTAGACATATAGCAACATCTGGTCACTATTTCGCCCACCCCCACCATCCGGTCACCCAGCTTCCCCAATCGCCTCATCCACAGGTGCCATGATTAAGTCGCCATTTTGCAGGCATCCAATCGTGGTCACCATCATCACGGGATACCTAGATGTGCCCATAATATTCGCTGTCAAAAAGTTATATCTTTATTAACTACAGAAGCTGTTTATTAAAATCAGGTATCGTGTTTACACTTGGTGCTGAAAGCAGTGTGTGATGCCACATATATAGCCATTGGTATCACTGTTGCCATATCCAAAAACTACAGTGGTGATTCACTTCAAAGTGTCTCTATATTTCTTCCATGGGGCTGGTGGTTGAACGCCAGACAGGCACTGCTCTAATTTTAGTTCATTCATATTCTGCTATTTCTGGATAGCTCTTATAAATTTACATATTCTGGGATGTGACGCGCCTAATAGGTGGTTATAACTTCTGTGCCACCCATCTACTGCATTTATTGTTCTTGAAATACCATCTAGCACAGCATTGTAGCAGCTCCAAAAAGACGGTGGGAACAGTGGTTTGAGTCATCCTCATCTGCCAAGTGGACGCTCCAAATAAGTATCTTCAAAATAGTCCACTAATGGTGCTAACAGTTCATCATTTTCCACAAAAAATTATGCATACCTTAGTGTTTCAAATGCTGCTAGCACAGCATCAGTTGGTACATATGCTAGTGCTGGTATCTTTTGCATGTTTAGTGTGAATTCTTCATCAACTGTGTACGATTTATGTACCTCTGGCAGTTCTTGTATTTTTCGCCATATGGCTTGACAGAAGTGGAAAAATCAGCCTCTTGTTTATGCCCCCGGGAATTCAGTAGTGAATGATTTAATTGCAGCCATTTCAAAGTCTATCATGACAGACTTTGGACAGAGGTTGCAGCACAATTCTTTCAAAGCTGACAGAACCCTTACATAACATGTGTTTGTCCTGCTACACTTCAGGATAAATACACTAGGCAATACTGCACACCGTGGATGGTGTAGAGTTGGGAGAACAGTGGGGAGTAGATTTAAAGGTCCCACACTGCACACCGTGGATGGTGTAGAGTTGGGAGAACAATGGGGGAGTAGATTTAAAGGTCCCATCAGCGAATCGATGTTGACTTTCCCTCATATATTGAAGGAGTTTTTTGTTGCCAAAAATTAGGAAAAGATTGATGCCCTCTGCACCGCTGTCAAATAGGAGAAACTCCTCCCCACAGTCAGTGACACAGTATTCACTCGGAATTTGCAGCTGTGCAACAGAACTTGGCTGTACTGGTGACACCTAAGATGTTTTTCTTGCCCGCTGTGTAGTGTGTTTTAAACAAGGGAATAATGGCAGTTTTCCAGCAGTTGCTGGGTCAAGTTGACTAATTATTCCTGCCACAATTTGATACTTGGCCTCATGAGAGTGTTGTGCCTTGGTTTTAATGTCATGTACAACCTTACGCACAGTAATTGCTCCGGCATCAGGTACATGACTGTGCTCGTAAATAAACTTGGATATCGCATCATTTTCTGTATGAATGCAAGCTGGACAGCGTGCGCTATTATACTGGCTGCACTTCCAGTATGTCTTACTGCCATAAGTTCTTTCCTTGCGATATAAGAAACCTACATGTGATAAAAGTTGCTGCCCACGCTGGCTACAAACAAATTCTAGTGGCATCCTGACTCCTGACTCCTGCTCCTTAGAGCTGCTACATCTCCGTTGAACTGCTAGCAAGAAAGCAGCAAACATACTGAATCCTAAATAACATCAGGTGTCATTGGTAACCAGAATGTAATTACACCTGAAACACAATTTACTAACAACTTGTGTGCAGCCGCATTGCGGTGTAATTACAAAGCGCGTATTTGACTTACGCGGAATGCTTGTGATGTTATTTACCATGTGGGATATTTTTGCACTGCTTTGACATGGAACTGCAGGGATTCAGCTGAAAGGCTGTGTCTGGCCTACCTGCTACTATCTTCCAGTGTGAAGAAGCTTGTGCAAATAGAATCGGACAAAATCCAAACACCTTTATTGAGACCTGAGACCTGAAATAGAAGACAGTTAATTTCACCTG
The DNA here is from genome assembly GCA_016271365.2 of Neoceratodus forsteri. Taxonomy (NCBI): domain Eukaryota; kingdom Metazoa; phylum Chordata; order Ceratodontiformes; family Ceratodontidae; genus Neoceratodus; species Neoceratodus forsteri. The sequence continues at coordinate 57,792,951 of CM057449.1, read as the reverse complement.
AGTGTGGACTGAAGACTTGCTCCAGAAGCAATCGGCCTGTCAGGTACTGGAGAAAGCCTTAGAACAAAAGGTTTGTGCAGTAACCCTGTTAAATTGCAAATGGACTTCATCTGATCTGTGGTTTCTATCTGTCTTACTATAATTGTGCTAAATGTGCTGTGTGGGTCGAGTTGTGGGTCCCCACATTCAAGTGTGTTAATCTAGCTGGAAGCTGCTCCAGCACTCATATGGACTAAATCCAAACTGTCTGCCTTGGTTTGGGCCCTACCACCTTGACCTAGATTGCTGCTCCCACCGCAGAGACTTTTCTGATGAAAGACCCGCCCAGGGATTCGGCTCCCTGCTCAATACCATCGAACATATAGCGACCACCATGGTAAGTCATGTGGGCTCTGCTTCTCCTGGCATACTGGTACAAAATCCAGCTGTCTTCATCTCGTCAGTCCTGCCTCCTGGTCTGGGAAGCATGAGTACCAAACAGGGTAGCTCCATGCAACAAAGCTGCAATTGTGTGTCATCTTATTTAATTATTTGGGTTTATTGCAATGAACTGAGCCGTCCAGCTCTGGATTCCAAGTTCTGGGTTGATGTGCATGCTAATTGTTTTTCTATCCTAAGGGCCCCAACAACAGCTGCAATGCTGACCTACTCCGTGCAACACTTCAGGCTAGACTGCTTAGCAGCTGGGTACCCAGAGTGTGTGACTGTGACAGAGGGACTCTTACTGCATGCCTGTTCAGCCTGAATTAATCAGATCTAATAATCACCTGCTAGATTGCTGCCCCACGTTTGTTCAACTCTGCCTAAATAAATCAGATTTTCTTCTTTCTGCATTTAACCTGGCTAATGTGTACCTTTTTGAAGGGGATATTGTACTGCCATTGAACTGTTGTATTTCAGGTCTTATTTTCTAGGGGGTCTCCAGGGCTCTTGCAGCTGATCCAGCCCTGGTGGTAAGTGCACAGAGTGTGGGTTAAGTACTGTTATCATATAGTATATGTGATTGTTTATCTGTTAATCTGTCTAGGCCACTAGAAGGGTTGGTTGGGGGTTATAGTGTTCCAGAGGACTATACCAGCAGCAGTTATGCTACCCCAAAACCATTCCTCTGGGTGGAGACACCCGTTCACCGAGCTCAGGCCACTCAACCTGTGCCTAGTCATGCAGGCAGGGGTAGTAGCCCTAGGGATAGCACAACCTAGGGGTTACATCTTGGAAGCACCACTGAGATTATCACCCTCTATTGGTCTGAATATTCAATGCCTAACTCTACCAGAAAATTTGGCCCAACGGGTTTCCCGCCTGTGCTACGGATAATGGAGGGCATGTTCTCTGGGGTTGTCCCCACCCCCACTGGAGAAAAAGACTGAGAAACTTTGAAAGTCCATGCAACTTGGATGATAAGCCAGTGACAGGGGACTGAGGAACAGAATCAAATAGAGATGCTGATGACCTTGTGGGGGCCCACTCTGGATGTTGTTTGTGAGGTCCAATTTACCCAACCTATGGTGACTGCACAGAAGTTCCTGGATGCATTGACTTCTGTGTTTGATCCTTATGAAGATGTGAGCCACCTGTTGTGGGAATTTAAGGGCATGAAGCAGAAAAAAGGAGCTGGTCTCTGACTACTTACTGCGGGTTGAACATGTATTAATGAAGATATCTGAGCAAGGGGGAGTGGACCTCTAGGATCTGGACCAGGTTCGAATGGATCATGTGTTGACTTTGGTAGAAGTCCCCAGTTTCATCATGCTTACACTGCATACTCAGCACTGCACAGTGGGTGCACCGTCCTTTGTTGAACTAATGCAGACCATGAACAGGGCTGAACATCAGGCCAGGAGAGAAGGTGTAAGTGAGCCTACTGATGCCTTAGAAGAGGTCCCAAGTGAGGAGCCATTAGCACATCTTGAACTTACAGATTTGGTGATGGAAGAAGAAGCGAAGGCCCCAGTGTGGGAAGAAGAATTTCTCAAGCTCAAAGAGAAATTTAACCATCTATGTGACATCATGATGGCTATGTATAAGGCGTACCAGCGGTCTAGTGGTTGCACTAGAAAGAAGTGGAACACCCCTTTGGAAGTAGTGATCTGCTACCACTGCAGGAGGGATAGGCATACCCAGGGAGAATGCCACTTTCCTGATGATATGGAAAGAGTGAAAAATTGTCTGATTGGACTCCAAAGGTCTTTTCTACAGACCTTCCTACTGGCTAGGATGTCAAGATCTGGTTCCCAAAGGTCCAGTGAGCAATCTCGAAGGTAGATTTCTTTATCTAAGTTGATTGTCTACCCATCAAAACATGGAACCCCTGCCACATCTAGCCCCAATCTAGCTGATAGGGATGGACCCCTAACTATGATATTTAGAGTACAGGAAACAGTACAGACCCAAATGGTCAGAGTAGTGTAGTTATCTGCTTAAATCATCTTGAAATCTGTTAAGTGAATGACAAATGCATGACTACTGTTATTATAGCGGGTCAGTGATATCATGAATGTACAATAAATTGGAATAGTAATATTATAGTGTTTGCTTTTACTGATGCATCAGCTTTAATTTGCATGATATACCAATGAAACATATATGTCTCTCATATTGTACTGTCCTATATATATAATGTCATATTATGTATAGACTTGACGCGGATGCCAAGTTCTTTCCAGGCAGAGAAGTATGTAACCCCCCTACAAATGGGGGTTCCTAAAATATCTTCCTGGGCTTGCCTAATACCCACTGCCAGGATGGTGTTCTGTGTCTGTGGTACTTTAATGTGCCTGCATGAGAGTGCCCTGTTTAGCCTCTGTATCTGTCTCTTTAAGAGCTATCTATTTTGTGTGAGATAATTCGTCTGTGTTGGAACCGAGTGGTTTAAGATTTGCGATCCACCCAGGGAGTGGTATTTCTGCTCCATTCTGCCATCACTATATGCGCAGAGGGGGCCCCTTTAGGATCTGTGATTGTTTGCTATTGATCTACTTTAATAATAATAAGAATTTGTTTAACCTGCCTTCCTTTACAGCATGGATTTTTTGCTTAGAGCCACCATTTTGGTTCTGGACTGCCAGAGTTGGACCAATCAGAACTTCGGTGGACATGAAATGGAGATTGTCCCCAGACATCTTGTGGGATTGAATTTCAGTAGGAATTGTAGTTATTGAGGTTTGGCACCTGGATGGACCTGGAGGGGGAGCCCTTTCTGTAACAGACAGATTCATCAGCCAACTGAACCTTTTGGATCACTGGAAAATCCCAGCGCTGCATGCAGCAGTGTGTCAGTCAAGAGTTGGAGTTTGGAGAGTGAACAGCTCGAGCCATTTGAGCAGCTGCTCCTCCGTGGTAGTGCAGGGATTTGGAAGGAAGGCTTTGTCTGGCCTACCTGTTACCATATTCCAGTGTGAAGAAGCTTGTGAAAATAGAATTGGACTAAATCCGAACACCTTTATTGAGACCTGAGACCTGAATTGGAACAGAGTGAATTTCATCTCCGTGTGGACAGAAGATTTGCTCCAGAAGCGATTGGCCTGTCAAGGACCGGAGAAAGCCTCAGAACGAAAGGTTTGCTCAGTAACCCTGATAAACTGCAAACAGGCTTCATCCAATCTGCGGCTGCTATCTGTCTTACTATAAGTGTGCTGAATGTGCTGTCTGGGTTGCGATTTGGTTCCCCACCTTCAAGTGTGTTATGCTAGCAGGAAGCTGCTCCAGCACTCGTATGGACTAAATCTGAACTGTCTGCTTTGGTCTGGGCCCTATCACCTCGGCCTAGATTGCTGCTTCCACCACAGAGACTTTTCTGATGAAAGACCTGTCCAGGGATTTGGCTCCCTGCTCAATACCATCATATAGATAATGACCACCACGGTAAGTCATGTGGGCCCTGCTTCTCCTGGCAAACCAGTACAGCATCCAGCAGCCTGCATCTCATCAGTCCTGTTTCCTGGTCTGGGAAACATGAGTACTAAACAGGGTAGCTCCCTGCAACAAAGCTGCAATCATTGAGTGTCATCTGATTTAATTGTTTTGGTTTATTGCAATGAACTGAGCCATCCGGCTCCGGATTACAAATTCTGGGTCGATGTGCATGCTAATTGTATATCTTTCCTAAGGGCCCCAACAACAGCTGCAATGCTGGCCTATCCCCTGCAACGCTTCATGCTAGCCTGCTTACCAGCTGGGTACCCAGAGTGTGTGACTGTGACAGAGGGAGTCTTACTGCATACCTGTTCAGCCTGAATCAATGAGATCTAATAATTACCTGCTAGATTGCTGTAACTCTGCCTAAATAAATCAGATTTTGTTCTTCCTGCTTTTAACCTGGCTAGTGTGTACCTTTTTGGAGGGGGTATTGTACTGTCATTGAACTGTTGTATTTCAGGCCTTATTTTACAGGGGTCTCCGATGCTCTTGCGACTGATCCAGCCATGGTGGTAAGTGCACAGAGTGTGGGTTCAGTACTCTTATCATATGGTATATGTGATTGTTTATCTGCTGATCTGTCTAGGCCACTAGAAGGGCTGGAGGGGAGTTATAGTGTCCCGGAGGACTATACCCACAGCAGTTACGCTACCCCAAAACCATTCCTCTGGGTTGAGACACTCATTCACTGAGCTCAGGCCCCTCAACCTGCACCTAATCATGCAGGCATGGGTAGTAGCCCTTGTGATAATGCCACCTAGGGGTTACATATCAATCAATCAATCAATCTTTATTTTACCATGCGGAACATCATTGAGATGAGCTCATTTACAAGATGGACCTGGGTACAGCATAACAATAAAATACAGACAGTTAAAGTATAGAAAAAACAAACAAAAAGAACCTTACTAATTGAGCTACATATGTACAAATAACAAATCATCATCATCACCAATTTATTTTTAAAAAGCGCCCTTCTGGAGCTCAGGACACCCTTACAATTAAAACACCATATACATATACACATATACATGGACATACAACTTCAACACAATTAAAATAATCATAAAATCCCTTCATACCACTTTAACTCTTACTGGTGACTGATAAAATTCCTTCTTAGCATTATAGCCCCAAGATGGCTTGATTAAAGGATGTGTTTTAAGGGAATTTTTAAAACCCTCCACCGTCAGGCTATATTATATCCGATGAGGTAGAGAATTCCACAGGATCTGAGCCATAAAAGCAAATGCTCTACCTCCAGATGTCTTCAAACAGACCCTTGGAATTTCTAGCAATCCCTCATTGGAGGATCGGAGTGACCTGGAGGGGCAGTAAGGAATCAGAAGGTCTTTCAGGTACTGCGGTCCCTGATCGTGTAGGGCCTTATAGGTCAGCAATGTAACCTTGAAGGTTATCTGCCACTGTACTAGCAGCCAGTGCAGTTCAGGCAGCACAGGTGTTATGTGCCTGGATCTAGGGGCTCCAGTTAACAACTTAGCCATCACGTTCTGCACCAGCTGCAAGTGGCAGATATCAACCCCAGGTAGCCCTAGGTAGAGGGCGTTACAATAATCAAGATGGATGGTGACAAAGGCATGGACCAGTGTGGAAAGATCTTCAGCTGGAACCAGGTGTTTCACCCTGGCTATATTTCTAAAGATGGTGAAAGAAAGATTTGACTACGGCCAACTCTTGAGCCTTCAAGGTCAGGCTTTCATCAAAAATTACACCAAGATTATGCACCTGGTCTGAGACAATTAGTGGTTTCCCGCCCAGCTTTAAGCCAGAGAGCTGTCCCCCCAATGTCCCTGCTGACCTGCGATCTGGGTCCAGGATCAATACCTCTGTTTTTTTCTGGGTTTAGCCTCAGCCAGCTGGTACTTATTAAGTCATGAATCTCAGCCAGGCAGCTGTTAATCACTGATAGAGTAGTTTTCTCCTGGCCTGGCACAAAAGACATGCACAGCTGAGAATCATCTGCATAGCAGTGAAATCTCAAGCCATGCCATCTTATAATGTCTCCTAACAGTAGCTTGTATACTGCAAACAACATGGGGGGACAACACTGAGCCCTGAGGCACCCTGCAGGGCAACTCATGGGGGCCAAGGAATAAATCCCTGACACCACCCTCTGAGATCTGCCCTCAAGAAACGATCGAAACCAACTGAGGACTGCCCCACCCAGTCCACAGAAAAACCACAGGTGCTTGAGGAGTACCCCATGGTCTACAGTATCAAATGCCACTGAGAGATCAAGGAGGACCAGAATGGTATGAGACCTTCACTCTCTGGCCATCAGGAGATCATTTAGTACCCTGACCAGGACCATCTCGGTGCTTTGCCATTTCCTGAAACCTGACTGGAAAGGGTCATAGATATTGTGGCATGTTAAATGATCCTCCAGCTGCAGAGCGACCACCTTCTCAATGATTTTACCTGAAAAAGGTAAGTTGGAGACTGGTCTGTAGTTAGCCTGGGAGTCCGGGTCTAAGGAGGGCTTTTTCAGGAGGGGTCGAACAACCGCCTCTTTTAAGGGACCTGGGAAGATCCCTCTCTCCAGAGAACTCCTGACTATCCCAGTCAGGACTAGGCCAATGACCTCAACACACCCTACAAGACGGTGAGTTGGGCCTGGGTCCAGACTACAGCAGGTTGGTCGCAAACTCTGGACAGTCCTCACAATATCAGTGACTGCTAGTAGGCTAAAGATAGACCAAGTCACCTGGGTAACTGTACCACTGGTTGACCAAAGTAAGGACCAATGGGGAGGCACTGGGTGATTGCGCTCCTGATGGAGGACACCTTATCAGCAAAAAACTGCACAAACTCATCATACTTTCCTTGTGACAAGGCTCGACAGGGTTGCAGACAAACTGGATTGCGCAGTCTGTCTACAGTGCAGCAGAGCTGAGCCAGCCTGTTTTTAGCTGCAGCAATCTCTTTGGACAGGAACTCTGCCTTCTTATTGGAGATTGCTGATTGGTAGATTTTATAATGATCTAGCAAACTAAGCCTATCCCCCTCCAGGTGAGTTTTCCGCTAGTGCCTCTCCAACCTTCATCCCTGCCTCTTTAACTCCCTTAGGGACCCATCGTACCATAGGGCCACAGGGCAAAGGGTCAAGCGATGAACATGAACCAGAGTGATGACATCAAGGGCCTCTTCTACTGCCCTATTATAGGCATGAACAAGGGAGCCTGGGTCATCACTATCTGTCAGGTTACCCAAAAAGTCCAGTACAAATGGGCCTAACCTCGAGGTATTTACATAGTTAGATAAGGTACGGCACAAGATTCAGACAGATTATGTACAACATAACCAACCAGAGTACAAAACATGCAATGCAGACAGATGGCGGTGGTGAACTGGAGCTGAAAACAGAGGATTTAATGCAACAGCATGGAGAAACAAGAGGCAGTTGCAGCAGATAAGGAAAGAAAACTAGCAAGAGGAAAGGGTAAACCGGAGCAAGGGGACAAGAGATATGGGAATCCTAGTCGTAACAGTTACAGATTTCCTTAAAATGCCATAAAAACAGGTTCTTGAAAAGGAAAACTTAACCAGAGAGGCAAGTCTCAGTGTTTTCTGAGCATTATTCCAGAGTTCAGGGAGAGCGTGGCTTATTGCAGACCTGCCAAAATGAGTTCTGGCCTTAGGGATGATGAGGGAGATGTAGATGAGGCTTCTTAGGTGGTAACTACTGGTAGTACAGACAGGCAGACAGTCAATTATGTCCTGCGGGAGCATATGGGTAATGTCTCTATAGGTCCATAGTATAGCATTTTTGTATCTCCTGTAACTGAGTGAACTCCAGCCAAGGGAAGAATAGAAAGAACAATGATGGGTCAAAAATGGGGCTCCCATGATAAATCTAAGTACCCGATAATATGATGTATGTAAAGTTTGGAAAGGGTCAAAATTGTGGCTTGCCCATACAAGAAGTCCACATAATCCAGTAGAGGCATGAAGGTAGTCTGTGCAAGTCTTATTTAGGCCTCAAGAGTAATCAAGTGCTTGATTTGAAAGACTATCCCAAGCCTCAGCTCTAACTTTTTTGATAATTCTTCAATGTGTAATGTAAAAGACAATTTAGCGTCAATCCACATACCCAAATATTTGCATTTTTTAACATATTCCAATGTTTCACCTAATAGTGTCTTGACTTGCGGAAGTGTCCCCGATGTACAACTATAGGATGCAGTAGCTGAAGGGACAAAAAACATAGCCTTCATCTTTTTTTGCATTTAAAAGAAGTTTCAGATACAACAGGTTCTCCTGCAGAAGGTTGAATTCAGATTGGAGATCATTAAAAGTCAACTCTAGAGTAGGCCTGTTTAAGTAGAGTACCGTTTCGTTGGCGAATAAGTGTATGTTAGCAGACTTTATACCCTTATTTATATTGTTAATGTAAATGGCAAATAGGAGGGGGCCAAGGATAGACCCTTGAGGAATGCCTCTTTGAAGGGTTTTGAGAGGAGATATGTTACCATCCATTTTTACTTGTTGAACCCGATTTGTAAGATAGTTAGAGAGCCATGTTAAGGCTAGAGAATCCATCCAATAGTCCTTAGAGCAACCAGGAATAAATCATGATTCATAGTGTCAAAAGCTTTGCTAAGGTTGAGAAACAAGGCGCATACATATCTTTTGTCATCAAGGGCCTTCTGCCAATCATTCATGACCTTAGCAAGAGCTGAGATCATACTGTGGCCTGGATGGAAGCAGGATTGGATGAGGTTTAACAAGTTATTGTTTTCCAAATAATGTCTTAGTTGAATATTGATAACTTTTTTTAATATCTTGGAAAGGGTGTGGAGCAGGGAAATGGGTTGATAGTTGTTTAGGTCACTCGCAGCACCGGATTTAAAGAGAGGGGATAACATGGCTGGTTTTCCATAGGGAAGAGAAGGAATCCAGGGTAAGGGACAGGTTAAAGAGGTGGGTGATGGGGGGGCAAGGACATGGAATCCTAATTTTAAATAATATGGCTCTAGTAGGTCAGCAAATGCACTTTTCATAGGGTCTAGTTGCAGGAATAGATCCTCTACTTGCTTCACTGTAATGGCTGAAGGAGGAACAATGTCATTGCTGGTAGATGCAGGGTTAAGACATTCAGGGACAGGACAGCACAGCTGTGCCCGGAGCTTATTGGCAGGTAAAGTATCAAAGGCTAGCCCTGCTCTGGCAAAATTGTTATTTAGTAGCTCGAGAATTGCCTGCTTATCAGTGGTTATGGTGTCACCAAGAGAGATTTTGGGGGTAGGGAGTTAGACGATGTCTGACCTTCCATGTCTTTTAAAGTTTTCCAACATGTATTTGCACAGTTGGAGTAGGATTCTAATTCAGAGCAAAAGTAGTTAGACTTTTCAGTTCTTTTTTTGTATTATCTTTTTTCCCCTCTACGTGCTGCCGCTCTCAGCCACTCCTTCAGGCTGTGCCAAGGCTACATCTGATCCATCCTGTTCTCGGCCCCCGTCCCTCACATTGCAGATATCTCCAGGGTAACCCGGATGTGACCCTTCACCGGGTGGGCCCCCTCTTCCAAGGGGAGAGGAATCTGAGGCAGGCAAGCGCAATACTTGGCCCTGGGGTACTGCTGAGGGACGGATGGCTCCGGGACATTGACAGCATTGGCCTGCCGGGTGGCCATCATCCGGTTGAGTGCGGAGCCATTTTTCATTTTTCTGGTGATGTTCCCACCTTTGTGCTGCTTCTGCATTACCACCGGTCTCCACCAGTGGTCACTGCAGAGCGACGCACTCCCACAGCCCTCCCCAGGAGAGGAGAGGAGAGCAGTCTTACAGATGCTCAATCCTCCCTTCCACTGAAGGCCTCAGCGCCCCGAGTCTGTTCCCGAACCAGGGTCGCTGGTGTGGTTCGAGGTAAGATGCCAGTGCCTCAGCCCTCTGTGCCACTGGGCAGGCCAGGCTTTTCAGTTCTAATTAGCTTGGTGCACCTATTTCTAGCAGCTCTAAAAGCTTCTCAGTCAGTATACTGATTGGATTTTTCTCACTCATTTTCAGAGGGCATCCCTGTGCACTAGGGCAGCCTTTAGGTTTGCTGAAAGTCATGGGCATGATTTCTTTTTGGTACGTGCTTTAACAAGGGGTGCATGCTTATTTATGGCCCCCACAACAATATTTTGAAAAGCCCCGAATGCTATAGGTACCAAGGGTGCCAAGTAAAAATATTGCCAAGCAGCATATAGCAGATCAGCACGAAAGGCGAGTGGGTCTTAATTTTGCCAGCACCTCTTAAGGATATACTTAGATAGAAACATAGAAACATAGAACATAGACTTTGACGGCAGATAAGGACCGCTAGGCCCATCTAGTCTGCCCATTTCCCTACCTACAGGATAGGCCACAGATCCTAGTTAACCAACAGCCTATTTCTTCCTACCCCCCACAAGAATTGCCTTATCTCTGTCCCATGCATTCTTGAATTCTCCCACAGTTTTAGACCCCACAACCTCCTAGGAGGCTGTTCCATGCATCCACTATCCTCTCTGTGAAATAATACTTCCTCACATTGCCCCTGAACACCCTCCTTCTATCTTTAAATTGTGTCCCCTTGTTCTTGCAAGTCTCTTTTTCTGAAAGATGCTACCCTCTTGGACTTTGTTGATTCCACTGAGGTACTTAAAAGTTTCTATCATGTCCCCCCTCTCCCTTCTTTCCTCAAGGGTATACATATTAAGCTCCTTTAGTCTATCCTCATACGGCTTGTCTTGCAGACCCTGCACCATTTTAGTTGCCCTCCTCTGGACTGCCTCTATCCTGTCTAGGTCCTTGCGGAGATGGGGTCTCCAGAACTGGACACAGTACTCCAGATGGGGTCTCACCAACTGTCTGTACAGAGGGATAACAACTTCCTGTTTTCTGCTGATGATGCCGCTCCCTATACATCCCAGTATACCCCCAGCCCTCCCTACTGCCTCTCACATTGCTTGCTAACCTTAAGGTCATCTGATATGATTACCCCAGGTCCCTTTCCTTTTTGTTGTTGTTACTACCTCCCCACCCATTGTGTATTCTTCCCTGGGTTCTTGTTTCCCAGGTGCATTATTTTGCACTTCTTTGCATTGAATCCTAGCTGCCATACTTCTGACCATTCCTCCAACCTTGCCAAGTCCCTTTTCATCCTTTCCACGCCTCCTTGTGTATCAACCCTGTTGCAGATCTTTGTGTCATCTGCAAAAAGGCATACTTTTCCTTCCACTCCCTCTGCAATGTCACTGATGAAGACATTAAAAAGGACTGGACCCAATACTGAACCCTGCAGTACCCCACTAGTAACCCCCCTTTCTTCAGAGTGGACTCCAGTTACAATTACCTTCTGTGTCCTGTTGTCCAGCCAATGCTTTACCCATGCTACCACCCTGGGTCCCACTCCCAGGCTGGTTAATTTGACTATTAATCTTTTATGTGGGACTGTGTTAAATGCCTTCTAAAGTCTAGGTAGGCCATGTCCACAGCCCCTCCTGGTCTACTACTTTGGTCACCCAGTCAAAGAAATCTATTAGATTTGTCTGACATGACCTCCCGCTGTGAACCCATGCTGCCTTGGGTCCTGTGCTCCACTGGCCTCTAGGTACTCAACTATTCTTTCCTTCAGAGTGACTCCATCACTTTCCCTACCACAGAGGTCAGACTGACAGGTCTGTAGTTTCCTGCCTCTGTCTTGGTCCCCACTTTTGTGAAGGGAATCACATCCGCCTTCCTCCAGTCCTCGGGTACCACACCATCCTCCCATGATTTATTAAAAGAGTAGCCAGTGGTTTCACTAGTTCCTCCCTTAATTCTTTTAGAATTCTGGGGTGAATTCCATCAGGACCCATTGCTTTGTCCACCTTCAGTTTTAGGAGTTCTTGCAGAACCCTTTCTTCTGTGAAAGGACTGGGATCGACCCCCCTATCAAGAGTGCTTCTGTTAATTGGATTAGGCACTTCCCCCTCCTCTTTTGTGAATACTGAGCAGAAATATTCGTTCAGTATTCCTGCTTTTTCACTGTCCCACTCTGCCCACCCACCGTTCATTCTATTCAGCCTCACTATCCCTCCCTTTGTCTTTCTATGCTCGCTGATGTACCTATAAAAGGTTTTATCCCCCTTCTTAACTGAGTTGGCTATCTTTTCCTCAGTTTGGGCTTTTGCTATTCTGACTTCCCTCCCTGCTTCCTTCTGCCTTAACTGGTACAGCTCTCTGTCCTGCTCCTTCTGTGTTTTCTTATACTTTCGGAATGCTATCTTTTTCTTCCTGACTTTCACAGCCACCTCTTTTGAGAACCATAGTGGCTTTTTCTTTCATTTTGATTTGTTTATTTGCTTCGCACAAAGGCTTGTTGCCTCTGTGATGGCAGTTTTGATAATTCCCCATTGTTGCTCCTCACCTACTTCTAGCCTGTTTGCTAGTGCTTTTCTGAGGCACTCTCCCATCTTGCCAAAGTCAGCCCTCCTAAAGTCCAGTACCCTCACTTTTGCATGGCTTGACTCTGTAGCTGAGTTTAACGTGAACCACAGTTTGATGGTCACTTGTCCCCAGATGGCAACCCACTTCTAGATCTGAGATCCTCTCACTGCCACCGTTTGAGAGTACGAGGTCTAAGATTGCTCCCTCATGAGTGGGTTCCAAAACTAGCTGTCTAATGCCTGCCACCTGTAGGGCATCAAGAATGGCCCTGCTCTTGGATGTGGCTGCAGCAAATGTGCTCCAGTTAACATCTGGCATATTCAGGTCTCCCATCAACAGTATCTCCCCTTTCTCTGCCATTCTAAGAATGCCTTCTATCATATCCTTGTCCAGTCCTTTCCCGTGACATGGGGGTCTGTACACAACCCCTGTGCGGATTGTGGTGCCCTTTCCAGTCTCCAAGGTGACCCACAGTGCCTCCTCTCTTCCCTGTTTACTCTTTTGTTCAGTTGCTTTTATCCCTTCCTTTACATAAAGAGCTACTCCTCCCCCTCTTCTCCCCTGCCTGTCTCTCCTGTAGGTTATGTACCCTGGTATGTTAACATCCCAGTCATGGTTCTCTGTGTACCATGTTTCTTCGACTGCTACGATATCCAGGCATCCCTCTTCCATTAAGGCCATCAGCTCAGGGAGCTTGTTGCCCAGACTATGGGCATTGGTACTCATTACCCTCCATTTCCCGATGGCCTTACTCCCTTTTGCCCCATCCCTGTCCTTCTTGCCTTTGTCACTTTCTCCATTTCCCTGCCCTTCTCCCTATCGACACCTCTATGTTTGGTGTTTGGCACTTACTACCATGATTATTTGGGGGCTAGGATTTCCTGCCTTTCCAGTGCCTCCCCTTGGCTAGTTTAAAAGCTTGCCAATGAAGCATTTAAACCTATCACCTAGGATCCTGGTTCCCATCCCAGACAGATGCAGCCCATCATGCCAGTATAGGCTTGTATCACTCCAGGTGGACCCCCAGTCCCCGATGAAGCCAAATCCCTGAGCTCCACACCAGTTTTTCAACCACTGATTGAATCCCATGGTGAAGAACACCCTAGCCTCTCCTATGCCATAGATGGGTAGCACCTCCGAGAAGGTTACCGTGCGTGCTACTTGACTAAGGCCCCTCCCCAATTCCACAAACTCTTTCTCTTCTCTAATCCCTTTCTTAGCCAGGTCATTTGTCCCTAGGTGGACAATGACATCCAGCTCCTCCCTGTGCAGCTGCTCTGGCAATCCTGAGGATTCGCTCCCTGTCCCTCCAAGCCATGGCGCCAGGCAGGCACCTTACCTCCCTCTCCCCTTCCTCCCCCATTTCTACCTTCCTAACAATGGAGTCCCCCAACAGAAGTTGTTTCCTTCCCCTGCATGGTCCCCTGCCACCCTCCTGTGGGTCTCCTTTGTGGAGGCTCCCAGCATCCTCCTTGGTCTCCACTGTGGGTGCCTCCATAGAGAACCACACTTTGCCAGAATGGCATAGGGTGTGGAGAGGTATAACTGGAGGATGTGCCTCTGTTCCACCACCCTCACCCTCCCTGAGCCCACTGTGGTCCAACGCTCCTCTTTCTTGGCAACCTCTGAGGCAGCGGCAGTGGCACTGGTGGTCTCTGGATGGAAAGGAGGTCCCACAAATCCTGGCCAACTCAGCCTGGAGATGAGCAACCTTCTCCCTCAGCCCAGAGAGGTGCCTGCAGATGTAACAACACCGCATCCTCAGAACATCTCCCGGAGACTGCTGCTCCACAGCCACTGCACTGCACCACTCCAATCATGTCTTTTCTGGCCCCTTAACTGTTTGCAATCCTTACTCTTTCCTCTGTTTTTTTTTTACTCTCTCTCCTTACTTTCTGCCTGTGTGCCCTTTAAGCTCCTGATTGTCCTGTTCTGAGACAAGAATATCCTATATTTCTCAGTAGACCACTTACTTGCTAGATGAAGAAACTTCCTTAGGGGCTGACCACACGGCCGCTACAGCACAGTGATCACTGAGATCTTTGAAGAACATTCCTGCATGGATAAAGAAGTGAAGCTTATTTACTAAGATTAAATCAAGTATTCTGCCGTGCTCTCAGTTTTTTGAGTTAGGGCGTGTTACTTCTGAAATAAGCTGATGGGGACCAAAACTGTCACACAGGTCTTTTAAGGGGTGGGATGAGGATGAGAGACAATCCAAATTGAAGTCACCCAGAATAACCACTTCAGAAGATGAGGTGTCTAGAATGTCTGACATGTGTTTCAGCAACTGCTCTGTGGAGGGTGGCCTATAGCAACCGATGATTACAAGGGGGACCACATGCTGAAGAAGCACCTTTTAGATGGTGCATTCAAGCTAATTTTGAGAGGTGGAGGAGTCAATGATCTTGGCAGGGAGCTTATCATAGATGTAGAGGGCTACACCACCTCCTCTTGTACAGTAGATCTATCCATACAAAAGACAGTATACGAAGGAATATTGATTTTGTAATCCTGGGTGGCAAGTCTTAGCCAGGTTTCTGTCACAACTAAGACATTGTGCATGGTGAGGTTAACCCAGGACTTGATGGCATCTAACTTTTTTAATAAGCTGCAGGCATTTATGTGTAATAGATTAAGCCCCTTTATTAGCGGTAGCTCAGAGGGGGCGGAGATTGGGAGAGGGGGGCCAGGGTTTAATTCAATATTACCCACACAAATAAGCAACAACAGGATTAGCTGTCTAAATGCATTCAGCATTAGCCTAAACAGCTGGATTTTACACCTCCTATGGTGCCAGGAAACGTTTGAGATGGAAGAGGGTAGTGTGGTGAGAGGACCCAGGGACACATACAAAATGATCCTGGCAGTAAGGATAACAGGTCAATTAGGTGGCAGCATACGCAAACAGTGAGAAGACCAGCCAGCATGGCTATCAGTTTGAGTGCAGCTCATATGTTCATATGTTCATAGTGTTTGTCAAGTTCAAAGGACCGAAGCCCTTTATAGAACTTGCCACCATTTAGCTTAATGGTGGAAGAGATATTTTCTATCACCCATGAGTGTATCTACATTTTTTTTAAAGGAATTCATATTATCACATTCCACAACATTTCTAGGCAAGGTATTCCATGTGGTTATAGTTCTTTGATTAAATCATTGGCTCCTTTGCAGTGTTTTATTGACTTCACCCCTCAATTTGTAATTGTGAGATCTAGTATTATTATTAACTGGGGTATGTCTAACCAATCCTAGTGTTTCCAATATTGCATCATCATGGTAGGCTTTGAAAGTAAGGCATAAGTCATCTCTAATTTTCTGATATTCCGAGGAGTATAAGTTAATTTCTTTTAATCTGCACAGGGGTTGTATACAGAACCACGTCTCAGGGGGAGGAAATGGACAAGGAATTGATAGAAGGCATCCTTGGGATGGCAGAGAAAGGGGAGATATTGCTGATGGGGGACCTGAATATGCCAGATGTTGACTGGCGCACCTTTGCTGCAGCCACATCCAAGAGCAGGGCCATTTTTGATGCCCTACTGGGGGCATGCCTCAGACATCTAGTTTTGGAACCCACTTGGGAGAGAGCAATCTTAGACCTGGTACTCTCAAATGGGGATGGAGAGAGGATCTCTGATCTTGAAGTGGGTAGCCATCTGGGAACAAGCGACCACCAAACAGTGTGGTTCATGATAAACTTAGCTGTAGAGTCAAGCCACACAAAATTGAAGGTACTGGACTTCAGGAGGGCTGATTTTGTCAAAATGGGAGAATGCCTCAGAAAAGCACTAGCAAACAGGCAAGAAGGCGGGTGGAGCAACAATGGGGAAACATCAAAACCACCATCACAGAGGCAACAAGTCTTTATGTGAAGTAAATAAACAAATCAAAATGAAAGAAAAAACCACTATGGATCTCAAAAGAAGTGGCAGGGAAGGTAAGGGAAAAAAAGATAGCATTCAGGAAGTATAAGGAAACACAGAAGTAGCAGGACAGAGAACTGTACAAGTTAAAGCAGAAGGAAGCGGGTAAGGCAGTCAGAATAGCAAAGGCCCAAACCAAGGAAAAGATAGCCAACTCAGTTAAGAAGGGGGATAAAACCTTTATAGGTACATTAGAGAGCAAAGAAAGACTAAGGCAGGGATACTGAGGCTGAACAAAGAGGAAGGTGGTTGGGCAGAGGCGACAGTGAAAAAGCAGGGATACTGAATGAATACTTCTGCTCAGTATTCACAATGGAAAAGCAGGGGGAAATACCTAATCCAGTCAATAGAAGTACTCTGGATAGGGGGGTTGATATTGGTCCTTTCCCTGAAGAAAGGGTTCTGAAAGAACTCTTAAAACTGAATGTGGATAAAGCAATGGGGCCTGATGGGATTCACCCCAGGATTTTAAAAAAACTAAGGGAAGAACTAGTAACACCACTGACTACCCTTTTTAATAAATCATGGGAGGATGGGGGTGGTACCTGAGGACTGAAGGAGGGCAGATGTGATACCCCTTCACAAAAGTGGGAGCAAGACAAAGGCAGGAAACTACAGACCTGTCAGTTTGACCTCAGTGGTAGGGAAAAATGATGGAATCACTTCTGAAGGAAAGAATAGTTGAGTACCTAGAGGCCAGTGGGGCACATGACCCGATGCAGCATGGATTCACAGCGGGAATATCATGTCAGACAAATCTAATTGATTTCTTTGACTGGGTGACCAAAGCAGTAGACCAGGGAGGGGCTGTGGACATGGCCTACCTAGACTTTAGCAAGGCTTTTGACACATTCCCACACAAAAGATTAATAAACAAATTAGCCAGCCTGGGAGTGGGTCCTAGGGTGGTAGCCTGGATAAAACACTGGTTGGACAACAGGACACAGCGGGTAATAGTACATGGAGTCCACAGTGAAGAAAGGAGGGTTACTAGTGGGGTACTGCATGGTTCAGTACTGGGGCCGGTCCTTTTTTAATGTCTTTATAAGTGACATTGCACAGGGACTGGAAGGAGAAAGTATGTCTCTTTGCAGATGACACAAAGATCTGCAACAGGGTTGATACACAAGCTAGGGTGGAAAGGATGAAAAGGGTCTTGGCAAGGTTGGAGGAATGGTCAAATGTATGGTAGCTTAGATTCAATGCAAAGAAGTGCAAAGTAATGCACCTGGGAAACAAAAACCCAGGGGAAGAGTACACAATGGTGGGGTGAGATACTGACAACAACAAAATTGGAAAGGGATCTGGGAGTAGTCATATCAGATGACCTAAAGATGGGCCAGCAATGTAAGAAGGCAGTAAGGAGGGCTGGGGGGATACTGGGATGCATAGGGAGAGGCATCACCAGTAGAAAACAGGAAGTTGTTGGTCCTCTGTACAGACAGTTGGTAAGACCACATCTGGAGTACTGTGTACAGTTCTGGAGACCCCATCTCTGCAAAGACATAGACAGGGTGAAGGCTGTCCAGAGAAGGGCAACCAAAATGATGTAGGGTCTACATCAGAAGACATATTAAGGCAGACTAAAGGAACTAAAGATGTATAGCCTCAAGGAAAGGAGGAAGAGGGGGGACATGACAGAAACTTTCAAATACCTCAAGGGAATCAACAAAGTCTATGAGGGTAGCATCTTTCAGAAAAAGAAATGTGAAAAAACAAGGGGGCACCATTTGAAGATAGAGGGGGGATGGCTCAGAGGTAATGTGAGGAAGTAGTTCTTCACAGAGAGGGTTGTGGATACTTGGAACAGCCTTCCTGAGGAGGTTGTAGAGTCAAAAACAGTGGGGGAATTCAAGAATGCATGGGACAGACATAAGGCAATTCTAGTGGGGGTAGAAGGAAGTAGGCTATTGGTTAACTAGGATCTGCAGCTTATCCGTTAGGTAGGCAAATGGGCAGACTAGGTGGGCCAAGCGGTCCTTATCTGCCGACAAATTCTATGTTTCCTCTAAGTCAAGTGCTTCCAGCACCTCGATGAATCCTCTAACGGAGGAACGTTTTTTGCAAGAATTGCTCCCTTTCAGAGAGACACCCGAGGATATATCGGCGGAGTTAAAATTGCTCCGTAGTGACCTAAGCTCCCTGTCGCAAAGAATGGGAGATGCTGAAGTGAGAACCACCTCTCTGGAGAGGTGGAAGGAGAGAATGGATCCTGAAATTGTTCAGCTCTGACTACAGCTTAAGAAGCTGCAACTGAAAACCAAGGATTTGGAGGGGAGAAGTCGAAGGAACAATGTCCTGATACTAGGCCTACCTGAAACAGAAGAGGGCCCTGATACTATTGGTTTCCTTCAGAAATTTCTGGTTAAGATTGTGGGCCCATCTCCATTAAGCCCACAGTACCATATAGAACGGGCCCATCGCTCTCTCAAGCCGAAACCCCCACCTGGATCACCACCACGTCCAATAATAGTGAAATTCCTTAGCTATCTAGAGAGGCAACATGTCATCTCCAAATCTAAGGAGCTCCAATCTATCCTATGGGGTAATTCGAAGCTGAGGATTACTCAAGATCTCCCTTTCGAAACTCGCCAAAAGCGATCAGCATTCCATTCCATGGTCAGCAAGTTAATTGCGGCAGGAATTCGTTTCAAGATGGTTTACCCGGCTAAACTGCAAGTGGCTATTGAAGGAGTCTGGCATTCTTATGAATCTCCAGAGCAGGCAACTGCAGATCTCACAATCAAGCTACCTAATCTATTTAAGACTGGTTGAACTGTCACTTCAGATATCTCAGGCTTTTAATCCTTTGTCTCGTGGGAATGGATTGCATACCTGTTTGGGGTCCCTTCTCTCTGTCTCTTTCCTCTCTCTTCCTTCTCTCTTCTCTTTTCCTCGGACTGGTTTTGAGGGGTGCCGGGGAGTCCTGAGGCCTAGCAGGCCTGGTGTAGCGGTGTGATTGCTGGGGTTTCCCAGTGGGGGGTAGGAACCTTTTGGTGGGCGTGCATTTCCCAGCGCCGCTGAGGGGGATGGTTCTTGTGTTAGCCCCATCAGTTTCAGGTCCCCCGATCACTTCCCCACTCATGGAAGTGTTCTTATTCCCATAAATGTTATTAAGTTAAGCGACAAAGGGGATTTTTTCTCTTTGTGTTTTTTGAGATCTCTAACCCTGGACGTCTGCTTCACAAGTTTTCTGGTTATATTTAATCTCATTTGGGGCAATTTTCTCGATCTCGTGTAGGATGCTTAACCTACATCCAGATGGTCCTATTTTCACTTTCCCTGAATTAGTTCTGCACTTTCTCCAATCACTCTCCTGATTTAGATTAATCTACATTTGTTTTTTTCCTTTTGAGGGGTGGTGGGTGGGTGGCTTTGGAACGGAGCAAGCTTTGGGAGAACTGCATATCGCGCCAGACAATGGGGGAGAGGGCGATCTCCTGGGGAGGTTTAAAGGGCAAGCCACTTGTTGGCCACTTCTGATATATTTTACTGAGGTAGTCTTTGGCACCAATGTTCAGACCTGGTATCTATATGGAGCTATAGCTTCCCAGGGGAAGGTTGCTTATTGGGCTGGTTCCTCTATACTAGAGATTTACATACTGAAAATTATTTTCAAAGAGGGACCTTTTGTACATAGTTTGAGTGGGTTGTGGGGGGAAGGCGAATTCTCAAGGCTGATTACTTTTCTGGATGTAGTAATTTTTGGAGTTAAAAGGGCACAATTATATTATCTCATTTTCTCAGCTTTGCAAACATACACTGACGAATATTGGGAAAGGTTCTCTGGTTTGAGCTCCATCTTTGTTCAAGGGGGGGAGGGTAGGGAGGGACTGGAGTGTGCCTCTTGGGGTTATGTTCTCACTCACTGACTCGGGATTATTATTTCTTTCAAAAAGATGGTGACGACTGCAGTAACAATTAAAATCGCCACATGAAATGTCAGAGGAGTAAGAGACATGACTAAAAGATATCAAGTTCTCATGAATTGCGTTCTCCTAAACATTGACATTCTCTTGATACAGGAAACCCACCTTCTTGCTGCCGAAACAAATGGGCTTCATAGACAGGGGTTCTCCCAAGTCTTTACTGCCTGTGGTTCGTCTGCAAGCAGGGGGTTGGCAATTCTGGTCAAGAAGCATGTTTCGTTTGTAGGGGAGGAAACTATCTCGGATCCAGAAGGCAGATTTATTTTAGTTAAGGGCACACTGTATAACAATACAGTCATTCTAGGTGCAGTCTATGGCCCAGTGGGAGGTAGTCCAGAGTTCCTTATGTGTCTGGCAGATAAGCGGAGTAGATTTTTGCCTTCCAAGTTAATTATTGGGGGAGATTGGACTATACCCCCAACGCAAGACTTAGATAGAATATATAGGCCACTAAAACCCCTATCCCCTCCACAGCAAGCCCTAAGGGACTCTATGGGACTACTGGGTCTGTGCGATCCATGGCGCCTGTTCAATCCCTCTGGTCAGGTCTTCTTGTTTCATTCTCAGGTTCATCAGTCGTGGTCTAGGCTGGATTATATCCTAACTAGCACTTCACTTTTAGCTGGCCTTCACCAGACTGGTATGGAACCGATTGTCATATCAGATCACTCGATGGCATGGATAGTGATTTCTCCTGACCCATGTAGTCAAAGGGATACAACCTGGAAATTGAACACACAACTTCTAAAAGAGGAATGCACAATCTCTCACATAAGGGATGTGATTTCATTTTTTATGAAAATTAATAAAGGTTCCATTAGAGGGGCTGATCAACTATGGTGTTCCTTTAAATGTTATATTAGGGGGGAATTCATTAAGTTAGCTTCCAAATGGAAAAAGCAAAGGGAGGCAAGAATTGTTTCTCTGTCAAACCAAATCAAGGAGACCAAAAACATCTTATCTACCTCTTCCCCTCCGGGTCTCTTGGAAACCCTGTTGAAACTTAGGAACGAATATGCAGATTTACTAAAAGAAAAGGCAGAATATGCCATCCTGAAAACTAAAGCTCGCTACTTTGATCAAGGCGAGAAGCCAGGAAGAATGCTGGCCCTTCGGTTATGGGAATTAGAGAGCTCACGGCTCATCCCCTCTATTCTGGCCTCAGATGGCTCTATAAAGACTTCCGCACGTGATATCTCTCAGGTTTTTGGAAAATTTTATAAAAATTTGTACAGTAAAATTCCTGCACAGGCCACACCCCCAAGCATAGAGCAATATCTGGATCGCCTGGACCTCCCGTCCCTTCAGGCACAACATTGCTTGAGTCTGTCTTCCCCAATCACTTTGGGGGAGATAGAGGAGGTGATTAGGGAGCTCGCACTGGATAAAGCACCAGGACCAGGCGGCTTCCCCTGCAATTTCTATAAAACCTTTTCAACTGAATTAGCTCCCCTCCTCTTAAATTTATTTGAATATATGTTCACCTTAGATACTCTGGACCCTTCCTTGCTGGAAGCCACAATAGTTCTCATCCTGAAGTCTGATAAACCGCATGATGATCCTGCCAGTTATCGTCCAATTTTGCTTTTAAACTATGATATCAAAATCCTAACAAAAATCTTGTCTCTCAGAATTAAGAGGGTATGGTCTCATCTGCTGAGCCCTGAGCAGGTGGGATTTGTACAGGGTCGATCTTCAGCTGATCATCTAAGGACCCTTTTGCACATTTTCCAGGTTGCCCAGGACTCCCAGATTCCCATGGCTTTAATCTCTTTGGATGCAGAAAAAGCCTTTGACAGAGTAAACTGGGAGTTTCTCTGGGCCACTCTTAAAAAAATGGGCTTTCCAACAGTTTTCATTCGATGGATACAAACAGTTTATCAAGCTCCCTCTGCTAAAATTTATTGTAATGGTGTATTTTCACCAAGGTTCTCTTTATTTACAGGCACCAGGCAAGGCTGCCCCTTATCTCTGTTCCTTTTCAATTTATATTTGGAACCCCTTCTACGTAGTCTCAAGTGCGCCTCCCAGGTCAACGGCTGTACAATATAGCAACAGTCTTTAACCCTCTCAGTATATGCAGATGACATTCTCCTCCATTTGGCCTATCCCGATATATCGTTATCATATGCATTACAAATTATTAGACAGTTCGGACTTGTATCCAATTATAAGCTAAATTTGTCGAAAACTGTAATTTTTCCTCTAAATGCTCTTACCCACCAGGCTAACTTTGCTCCTCTAGGCATGAAGTGGTCCCCTCACTCTATTAAATATTTGGGTATTCATCTCACCAATGACCCAGAGACTTTTAGAAAGCTTAATTTAGATGACGTAATAACGAACATTCAACAGGACCTTCAAAGATGGGAGAGCCTCCCCCTCTCAATATGGGGTTGTATCAGTATTGTTGAAATGAATGTCCTCCCTCATCTCTTTTATCCCCTAAATTTATTGAATCTCTGGCTCCCATTGTCCTATTTTCGTCATTTCCACTCTGTCTTTTCCAAATTTATCTGGCGGGGCAAATTTCCCAGGCGTTCTTTCACCAAACTTAGCCTCCCTAAGGAATTAGGAGGGCTTCGTCTCCCTAATTTCAACTTTTATTACTGGGCTAGCCACCTGTCAAAAATGGGAAGATGGTTCTCAGACACAAGTGACAGGTACTTACCAATCTGGCTACAATTAGAAAGGGAACTTCTCGCACTTCATGGCTTTAATTCCACAGGAATATTTTTCTCTCCTTGTTCTGTATTACCAAACTCCATACAAGATTCAGTGGTGGAGTTTCCATTAAGGTTTTAGCGCAATGCTGGAATTTTTTTAATATTTCACACAAAAAAGACATGGCTCAACCCCTTTTTCAGAATCCAAATATTAAAATTGGGGGTTCATTACTTTTTCCGGATTGGCTTCCTCAGTTACAGGAAGTTTCAGTAGAGGACCTATATGGTCAAACCTCTCTCCTGTCATCCCCAAACGTAATAGCTAAATTCAACATCCCTCAGAAATATATTTTCAAAGTGTTTCAGCTGAGACACCTTATGGTGTCCAATTTTGGAATCACGCTATCACAATCTCGAGTTAAGCCCTTTTTGGAACAATTTCCCGAATGCTCTTCCGGGTTCTAAAGTTTGGGCTCCCCTTCTGACTGATGTTAGTCCCAACTGGAGTTAGGTTTGGAAGGACCTACATAGGTATCTTAACCAAGATAGACATAGACTTATTCAGTACCATATTTTAAATAATATGTATTACACTCCGGTTAAGCTAGTCAAGCTGGGTAGGCTTCCTGTGGCAACCTGTACCAGATGTGGTTTATCTGAAGGGAACCTGATTCACATTTCCTGGCATTGTAGCAAATTGGCTCCACTCTGGAATGCAATTCAATCTAACCTTGATCCTCTATTGGGATTAGGAGGCCTGTTTACTATAGAGATATGTATCCTTGGGATGCTCTCGACCATTAATATTAAAGAACGTAGATTTCACATGGCTTTAATTTCTACTGTGGTTAAAAGATTGGTTCTCAAGCATTGGGTGGATCAATTAGTCATAACACATGAAGAATGGTTGAAGGAGATGTCACTTTGCTTCAATACCGAGCGATTGATAGCTAGCTCCCAGAATTGTATGGATGCATTTAATCGCAAATGGGGTAAATTATACGCCCTATATTTAAATTGAAATATGGAAGGTACAGGTCTGTTTACCTTAATTGGTTGGTCTTATTCATCTCTGGTAAATGCCGACTGTTATTCTCTAATTCACGAATTTCCTTTGTGTTGTTATGTTTATGAGGTACACTCCAGTGGGAGGGTGGGGGAGTAAAGAGGGGAGGGGAGGGTTCATATGGGTATTGGTATTGTTTTGGTTTTATTGAATCCAGAGACAGTCTGATGTATGCTACTCTGTATCTATCTTGGCCTGTATTGTGTATGGTCAATCCTTTAGCTTCCTTTCTGGATATGTGGAATGTAACTTCAATAAAATCTTGAATTTCAAAATTAACACAATAGAGCTGAGGGCTACTTGATCGGGGCAGGAAGGAAGGGGGAAAACAAAAGGAGGATTAAAATGTTTAAATCAGGGTGTGTGGACAGGAGCTCGACAAGAACTTGTATCACAGTGTGGGGGTCACTTGGCTGACACCAGCGGATCCGCACCCAGAGTTGCTAGTCAGGCCAGTCAGGCCCCCAAGATCTTATTTGGGCTCAACCAAGCAGCTCACCTGAAGAAAGGCTTTAGCCTGTGGGTCTGGAGTCAGGATCGGCCAGGCGGGCTTGGAAGCCATGGCTGAAGATTATCTGAGGTATCCCATGCAGGGGCTGCCTGAAGAAAGGCTTTAGCTAGTGGGTCTGGAGTCAGGATCAGCTGGATGGGCTAGGAAGCTGCTGCTGCCGAGTGTCTGAGGTAGCCCGAGTAGGGGTTGCCTGAAGAAAGGTTTCGGCAGGTGGGTCTGGGAACAGGATCGGCCGGGAGGGCTTGGAAGCCATGGCTGCTGAGTGTCTGAGTTAGGCCGAGCAGTAGCTGCCTAAAGAAAGGCTTCCGCCGGCAGGTTTGGAGTCACGATCAGCTGGATTTTTATGCTTAAAATGTTCTGCTAACAGGTCATGAGAGCACAAACTTAATATTTAGATATAGTATGGGATTTGTACAATACAGGCAATAATGGCAGTGTATGCTATTGTATTTCTTGTTGCTTACTTTCTGTTGCATAGAAACATTTCTGAAGATATGTCATTCTTCTTGAATTGTCCTTAGTCATATTCCAGTTGTCAGTTACATACTAACATACTAAAATGCCAGCAGAATAGGCCTAATGGTCTTTCGTGTCTGCTCGTTTGGTCAGCCCCCACTCTGGGAGCTGACCTTGCTGCTTGTTTTGAAACAAAAGTTCATTGATATTTGAAGGGCTTTTAATATACTATTACAAAATATGAGTATGAGACATATAGTGTGTAACTGAGAATTGTAAAATAAATATGATAATAGGTGAGTGTGCATTACAAGGGAGTAATATAATTGAGAGGTTCTGGGGATATGGGAACCTCAAGAGTGAAGCTCGAGAAATTTCCATGTCCCCAAAACCTTGAGATGGTATGACTCCCTTGTGATTCACACTCACTTGTCTGTCATTGTTTGTAATATATAGATCTAACTGAATCATGCCACTGGTCAAAGTTCTTTTTAAGGTCTTATATCACAATGGTTGCTAGACCGCTGCACTAAACACTGACTCACGCTCTTACTAACTCTGACAACTTGTGCTCCTTCACTCTCTTATTCGCTCTGCTAACTTGTTCTGCTTTGTTCGTAGCTCAGGTCATGAGTTTCACTAGGCAGTCTTACATCTTAGTTGGTTTGCAGATCTGAATGAAGGCAGGATAAACCTGATAAAAGTTGAAATGTAAAAAAAAAATTAAATAAAATTATAACTCCAAACATAGGAGGGTCACAAGTACCTCTTGCTAAGCGAGAGATTGTCACCATGTTTTGAAAAGTGTTCTGCCCTCCCACAGAGCAAACGTGGCCAACCATATCTCAGGATTCAAAAATATATAAGTTGTGTGTCTAGCAACCACACATGGTGCCATAGCAACTAGCTGTACAGTATGAGAGAATCCTGTGGTTTTGCTGTTCTGATTCTCTGATAATACTATTGTTCAGAGCTCTGAACAATAGTACTGTATTACAGCTTACAAACAATGGTATTATCACTTTTCAGTAGTGGTATTGCCAAGATTTTTTGTATGCTTTTCTAACATACTGTTTTGACTTATCCATTTATTACACCATAAATAAGGCATTTTTAACATAAATATAATATAAAAAGTTAGATTATGAAGAAAAACATTAGTAGTAATAGTACATACAACTGTCCAAATGAGTGAGTGATTAATTTATGGCCTTCCACTCCTCTGCCATGTGCCTGGGTGTGATGTGTCATATCCCATCCCATCTGGTACCAGGTACAGTATGGCACAATGTAACCCAACCCTTCTGGTTCTGTGTCGGATGCAGCATATCCATACCCTTCTGGTTCCAGATATGACATACTGTACTGTAGCATTCTGAATATAATTATGAGGGTAAGTCTTGGCATGGCTGAATCTAACACTGAACATATGTGCATGTAATATGTTTTTTATATATCCAACTCTAGAGGTCCCACTGACTGTATGTTCCCACACCACCTATCTGATTGTAACCCTATGAAATCTTTCACTGTCAAACATTATGTCATTTATCAATTTGTACTGTTCTGTTTACCTGTATGTTATTTTTTACCCCCGGGTCGCCCCTGAAAAAGGGACCTCCGGGGCCCAGTGGGCCTACCCGGTCAACAAAATTCAATAAATAAAAAATATACTAAGCTTATTGTTAATAGAGTTGTTTCATGCTGCTGTTTTATCTTCACTCTGCCTTATTCGTGTTTTGCTCTTGTGTGTGGAAATGACTGGGGAAAGGTTCCATGTCATAACAGTGATCGCTAAACAGCGACTGCCATTACAGCGAGTGTACATCACTGAAAATCAAAACGGTGATGTACGCTCCCCAGCGAACCTGACAACAGCAATGGGAAAACAACAATGCATCTAAACCAGGGGCTGCCCCCCCTCCAAATTAAGATTCCCAAATCCAAGGGGTGCATGTCAGGGAAGGGGAGAAATTTTGGCATAAAAAAAAAAGATTAAGTGCTGCACACATTAAAAAAATTGAATCCCTACCCAGCCCTGAACCCTGGACCTCCCTCACTGCAGTCCACCACCCTCAACACTACACCAAAACAGCAGCACTCCACACCACCAAACCACAGCCCACATACCTTCTCCTTCCTGAACTCTCCTCTTCCATTTCTTCACCCTCCTACTGTCTCACTGTTTTTCCCTTAACTTGCCGCTATAACTATACCTCACTACCCTTTCAGGGTAGCTCATATCACAGGCGCTCAAACTGAGTCACTCAAAACTGAGTCACTTAATCTGAGTCATCATTATAACATGCTACCCTGAGGGTAGGCTGCAGGGATGTTGACAATGGCTCCTTGAGACAGACTGATAAGATGGTGTCTCGGCCGGACAGGTGGCACTGAGGGTTGAGGTGCTGGTCGCCACACCTCGAGCCATGCCTGTGACCTATGTTCAGGAATGAGCACGGGTCATCGGGGGTCAGCAGGGGAGGAGAAGGATCAAGTGTCCGGAGGACTGTTCTCCTTCTCCATTGTGGGGGGACTACAGTGTGTCGGCATCAATTCCCTCTAGCAGATGCTGGGGGACAAGCATGCCACACCTAGACATGGGGTGGAGCTAGGACAGATGCATTCTCCTTGTGTCATTGCACATCCTAGATCCAAGGGGATTCTAATTAGGAAAATTGCCAGCCCCCATGTATGAGCCAGGCATGGTGCCCGACCCTTCAGCCACTACAGTTCCGCTTCAGTGGCTCCACTCCGGGGGGGCTTCCCAGAGTAAGGGTCGGGTGCCATAGCCGGGGCGAGCCCGATTGCAGGCTTAGGGGGCTCAGCTAGAAAAAAGAGCAGTAAATCACAAAAAAAAAGATGGTGTCTCAACGTAACCATTTTTGTACTGTGGCATCAGCTACAGTCATTCCAGTGGAGGGCAAATTGGTGGATTTTGATTTGATTGAAATGACTGAGTGATTCAAGAATCTCAGTTTAGATGATAATCAGGAATTTGTTAATACAGACACTCCATGGCATGAACCAGACAATCTGGAGACTGAGAAAGAGCCTGATGAAAAGACTGGTGTGATCATGATAACAATTCATGTGCCATCTGAAAAAGCCATCAATGTTGAACCTGATAAATAGGATTCTTATACAGCTGCTGCATGCTTTGATTACTCAAGATGTAAAGATAAACTGTGAGGGCTGTACAGTTGACCACTCCTCATGGATATGACATAGGGTACTAGGAGCATGTTTTTTTCCTTGAACTTAGTAAGAGGTTGTGCCCACGATGGATCAAGCTACCAGTCAAGTCTACAGCATAGAAACTAAGGTGCACAGCATCCTATTTTGATTCAACCCAGGTGATGTATGACACTTTGTTAAAATGTAACAGTTGTCATGTGATGGGTTTGACAAACTATATGGATAGCTGAATGTAGCACTACAGAAGGTCACTGATCAGGAAGTTGCAAAAATATTTTAAAAGCCTTCTTCAAAAAGAAAGCCCTGTGTCCTATTACATGTACTTGTATTATATTGGGAGTTCTGAGACAGACCACAGTGCAACATGGGGAGAACCACTAAGATGAGTAATCTGTGAAGAAAGTACCAAAGAATCTTTGAAAAGCAGAAATGCAAACTCTCTTCTGGGTGGGGGTGAAAGTTGCAAATTCGCTTTCACAGAACTTCTAACATACTAACATACTAAAATGCCAGCAGAATAGGCCTAATGGTCTTTCGTGTCTGCTTGTTTGGTCAGCCCCACCCTGGGTGCTGACCTTGCTGTCCCTACGCCTTCTCTGGCTTCTCCTTCCCAGTTCTGGATATTCTTGCTGCATTGGATTTTGCTTCCAGAACACTTCCCCTACCTGTCCCACCCCTCTTGAACCCCTCCACTGTCTCTGCCTCCACCAGCCCCCTAGGCAGTGCATTCCATACTACCACCCTCTCAGTGAAGTAGCACCTCCTCCTTTCTCCCCTGAATCTTCCCCCCTCCAGCTTCCACCCATGCCCTCTAGTGGCCCTTCCTCCTTCCTTCGAAGCACCCTGACTGTTCCTCCCCTATTTACCCTCTTCATGTACCTGAAGACCTCTATCATGTCCCCCCGGTCCCCTCTCTCTTCCAATGTGTACATATTTAGCTCTTCAAGCCTCTCCTCATAGGTCCTGTCTCCCAAGCCCCAAATCATTTTGGTTGCCCTCCTCTGGACCCTCTCCAGGAGGTTAATGTCCCTCTTTAAGTGTGGCCTCCAAAACTGCACGCAGTACTCAAGGTGCAGCCTCACCAAGCAGTTATACAGAGGGAGTATCACTTCCCTCCTTCTGGAGGTGATCCCCCTAGCAATGCATCCCAGCATCCTGTTGGCCTTGGCTGCTGCCCTCCTACAAGTCTCAGAGTTGTTCATCTTGACATCCACCACCACCCCCAGGTCCCTCTCAGCCATCGAGACTTGTAGCATTTCCACCCCCAGGGTGTACACTTGGCCTGGATTTCTGGCCCCCAGGTGGAGTACCTTGCATTTCCCTGCATTGAACCTCAGCTTCCACTTTCTAGACCATCTTTCCAGAGCCTCCAGGTCCCTCTGTAGGGCCACCCTCCCCTCCTCCCCATCCACCACCGCCCCCAGTTTCGAGTCATCTGCGAAGAGACTCATCTCACTCCTGATTCCTGTCCTTATGTCAGATACGTAGGCGTTGAACAGAAGGGGCCCAAGGACTGATCCTTGTGGGACCCCACTAATGACCCTCCTTGGGGATGAGACTATCCCACCAACTACGACCCTCTGGGTCCAGTCCTGGAGCCAATTGCCTATCCATCTGATCATCTGGTTCTCCACCCCCATTTCTCCCAGCTTATCCAACAGGCCCACGTGAGGAACAGAGTCAAATGCCTTGCTGAAGTCTAGAAAGAGGACATTCACTGGTCTACCCAGGTCCAAGGCACTTGTCACCCAGTCATAGAACTCCACCAGGTTTGTCTGACACGATTTCTCCGGGATGAATCCATGCTATCTATCGTCCAGGCACCCTGACTTATCCAGGTCCCCCCCAGCCTCTCCTTGACAATGCCCTCCATCACCTTGCCCACCACCGATGCCAGGCTGACAGGCCTGTAGTTCCTGCCACCTCCCTTGATCCCCCTTGTGGATGGGCACTATGTCGCCACTTTCAGTCTTGGGGCACCCACCCTGTCCTCAGAGATGGTGAAAGCTCTGCCAGGGGTTTCGCCAGGACATCTGCAAGTTCCTTCAGCACTCTGGGATGTAATTTATCCGGCCCCGGTGCTTTCTCCGTCTTAAGGGAGCTGAGGGCTTCCCTCACTCTCTCTGCTGTGATTTCCACATCCAGTACCTCTTCTCCCTGCTTAGCCCTTCCCCAACCTGCCAGTGATGCCTCCCCCTCTCCCCAGACCTGCCGATCGGTAAGGGTCCCCCCCTCCTCAGTATCTCTGTCTCCTCCCATGTATGATGCAGCACCCCCATTTTCCCTGGTGAAAACTGAGGTGAAGTACTCATTTAGTACCTCAGCCTGCTCCCCCGGGTCTTGTGCCCATCTCTCCCCTGATTTAATCCTGCTAATCTGCCCCTTCACCCTTTGTCTTTCCCCAATGTATCTAAAGAACCCCTTGTTCCCTCTCCTAATTTCCCTGGCCAGTTTCTGCTCCTTCCTTTCCTTAGCCGCCCTCACCACTCTAGTGGCCCTTCTAGCCATCAGCTCGTACTCCCCTCGATCCCTTTCACTCCTTGAGCACTTGAATAGCTTATAGGCTGCTTTCTTTCCCCGCACCACCTCCTGGACCTCCCTGGTCCACCAACAGGGTTTTTGGGCCCTACCGCATTTTCGTCTTACTCTTGCACAGGTGCTGGTAGCATCCTGCACCCCTCTCCTGATGATTTCCCACCTACTATCAGCGTCCATGTCTGACCCAATCCCATCCAAATGCTCCTTAAGGATCCTTCCCATTTCCTTAAAATCCACCCCCTGAAGTCGGTTACTTCCGTCTTTGTGCAGCCTTCTACCCCTCCTAGGTCCAGGCAGAACCAGACCGTGGCATGGTCACTCCCCGCCAATGGGTCCCTTACCTCCAGGCCCCCAATCTGGTCACTGTCTGCCAGGACCACATCCAGTACCGTCCCTCCTGGTCGGTTCCCTCACCTGCTGAGTTAGGACGCGTCTTGAAAGACATCCAACAACCTCTGTTCCTGGTCACAGAGGATGTCATAGTCTCCCAGTCTGTTCCTGGCATGTTTAAGTCCCCAACACCACCACTGTCCTCTGCCCAGTCTGCAGTGTCTCCCAACATCTGCCACCAGACTGTCCTCCAGCTTCTCCGCCAGGCAGGGGTCTATACACCACTCCTATTTTTACTCTCTTGCCCCCTTGTTATCAAGGTGACCCAAATCGCCTCCATGGTTCCCTCCGCCTCCTCTACTCCCCTATGCCAATGCAGTTTTTGACTATCATAGCTACCCCTCCTCCCCTTCCCTCCCCCCTGTCCTTCCTGAACATAGTGTAACCCTCCAGGTTCACGTCCCAGTCATGTCTTGCAGTGGCCCAAGTCTCAGTGACCGCTGCCACATTCACTGCTCCCTCAGTTAGCATCGCCTGGAGCTCAGGCATTTTATTGCCCAAGCTCCTGGCATTTAGCAGACGACCTTCCACCCTTTCCTATAGTTCCATTTCCCTGCTCGTGTTCCCATGGGGATTCTGTTTTCTCCTGGTCTGCACTTTGCCAGTTGGCCTTTTCCTGTAATCCTCCTGGTCCCCAGGGGGTGAGACAAGTCCCTCCTTTATCGGCACCCCTTGACAGCCTTTTCTCCCATCCCACCCCTTCACAAGTTTAAACCCCACTTTTACCAATGAACCCTCTATTTTCAACTTAAGGATTCCCCTCCCCTCCAAATTGAGATGTAGTCTATCTCTAGCATACAGCTCCTTATCCTCCCAGGTCTCCCCCCAATCCCCCATCAATCCATACCCTCTGGCCTCACACCACTCCCTGAGCCACTGGTTTATCTCCCTAATTTTCCTTTTGTGTTCCCCACTAGCCCTTGGCACTGGCAGGATTTCAGAGAAGGAAACTGTGTATCCTATGTCATGACAGACCCTGGCGAGCTCCCTGAATCTTGCCTGTATCTCTAGCTCGCTATTTCCTTCAATGTCATTTGTATCCAGGTGGACCAGTATGTCTGGGGAACCCCCACAATCCTTTGTCAGCTGATATACCTCGTGCTTAGCCCTGTGCACCGTTAGTCCAGGGAAGCATCTTGTTCTAACTGGCCAGGCTTCTCCTCCCTATCTCATTTGATACCCCTGATCATAGAATCCCCAGCAGGAGCACTCTGACCACACCTTTCCTCCATTCCCCCTTCCATGTCCCTCATCCTTTCTACAGGCCCCTCCACCCAGCTGGCTCCTTGTTCCTCCCCTATCTGGGTGCCACATGCCAACCCTCCATATTTACCATGGCCACCCCTCCCTCCAGTCCTATGCCTCCTCCTCCTGAGTATCCTTCTGTACCTTGCTAATTCCCCCTCACTGCTCACAACTGGTCCTTCTCTCCATCTGCTAAACTAGCCTGGCTCATCCTCCCTTCCTTCCTGTCTCCATTTAGTTCCTCCTTGCTCGTCGGCTCCCCTGGCCTAAACCCTCAGCTCCCTTTACTGAATCCTCCTTGTACTTCTGGTCCTTCTCCTTTACCTTTCCTCCCAACTGGTCCTTCTCCTGCACTTTCCTCCCTCTTCCCCTGCCCTCCTGCTCTGATTCACTGCTCCCCCCATTCTCCTGCATTCCAGGTCCCCCCCTTTTCCTCCTGCTATCTGGCCCCTGCCTCCTGCTTCCCACTCCCTTTCCGTCTCTAACCACCTCTGTCGTGGCTACATCATCCCCCTCATCCTTGAGCAGAAGAAGAGAATTGAAGCGGTTACTGAGTGTAAGGTCTGATCCACCTCCCCGCCTTGCTTCCTTCTGTCCAGCCCTGGCCATCTGCTTACTTCCCTGAGAATGTTGTCCCTCCGTCCCCCCTTTGTGAGGGTCCCCAGTTACCTGCCTGCTTCCTTGGTAGTGTCCTTTGGACCCTCTGCCAGGGTCCCTATGTGACCCTGAGTATTCTCCTGCACTTCTTTCCCTATGCCCCACCCCCAGTGCTTGGTGCAACCCTGTGGGAGATTCCCAGCCCCTTCCCCAACCATACCACCCCTTCCCCAGCTTTCCCAATCCCCACAACCTCCTCCCTAAGCTGTGCTAGCTGGTAGCACACTGGGCAACCACCCAACTTCCAAGCCCAGTCCAGTATCATGGCTGCTCCACACCCTGTGCACCCCACCACCCTCCCAAAGATGCCGGCCTAATGATGTGTGGTTCCATCCCTTCCAAATAGGTTTCCTTGGTGAGCCACCAGGTTCCCCTCAGTCCAAGATACCCTACTGCCCAATCAGGTCACCCACTACTCTTAGAAACAGTCCCATTGTACACCAGTAACCCTGTTACTAGGTGCAGTACAACATTAAACTTATAAGGAAATGAACAACTCCTAAGCTCCTCTCCCAGCCTTTAAATCCAACCCCCAGTGGCTAGAACTACATGAGCTGCACCTGCAACCTTTCCTCCAATTGCAGGGCAGGTGTTCCCCTATAAATTCGCAGACTTCTGGGGAGGGAGGGTCCTGGGCAGACACCTGACTCGAGAGAGAGAGAGTGTACCAGCCCTGTGTCTCCCCTCCAAGCCCAGCAGCCAAAGAACCAGGCCCAAGCAAATCCCACCAAACAGGTTTTAAATCAGAAGAAAATAGGCCTCTACCAGCGCAGCCTGTTACATAGTGAAACATCCACAAAATGAGCCCCACTTACAGCCACCAAATCAGTTTACAAACATCCAGCAGCCCCCAAAACAATACCCTGCTAGCCCCTTAGAAGTAAGAAAGAAAAGAACTAACCTACCAAGTAAAATCCACAAGAACCCTGTGAAAACAACAGCAGCAGCTACTGTCCTGGAACACAACTGATCCTGTCCCCTTCCAGTTCTTTCTCTGCAAAATTGCTGAAATTTTGGACCTTTTGCCATTGGCGAAACTGGGATTTTCCATGGATTTCTGCTGAGTTCTGATGAATGTTTTTGTAAACTGTGGAAAAATGCATATAAACTGCAGAATTTAGTCTATCCACAGTTTAATGAATTGTCAGTGAATGAGCGCCTGCATGTATAACCTTGCGGCCATTCATTGACAATTCAGTGGGCCACTGGTAGTGGAGGATGGAGGAGCGCTGTGCTGGTGACCCGCTCAGGGGCAGGGTGGGGGGAGTGGGGTGGTGGTGGCGGATGAACTTGCAGGGTGGGAGGTCCACTAGACACCAGGGAATTGGAATTTTTTTTATAAGGGATCAGGGATGGGGAGGTCCACTAGACACCAGGAAATACTGGGTATAGAGGGGGATGAGTCAGTGGAGTGCTGGCTGTTTTTTGTGGATTAAAAATTCCAGGATAGGGAGAGGGGTCTGCTAGACATCAGGAAAATAAAATATTTTGGGGGGCCATGACTAGTGGGTGGGGGTCACTAGAAACTAGGAGGGTCTAAGGAGGGGATTGGGGGTATTTATTTATTTACTGGCACCCCTGATCAGTGGGAGGTGGATTAATGAATTAAACTGCTGTTAAAAAAGCCTCAGAATTGACCACTGGCAGTGATAGTTTCTGCAGATATTTTTCCCACCGTTTAATAAATGAACCCACAGTTTGTATATTTTTTTCAGTTTTAAGGCAGAATTTCTGCAAAAGTTCTGAAAATGATTTCCGAACTTTCACAGAAGCAAGATTCGCACTTTTGCCAAAATTCCGCAGGCGGAATTTTTTTACACACCCCTACGTCCAGGCTTTAACCCTGAAAATACTAGACTAAGCTGCTTACCCCAATGCTATTTTATAAACTGTGAAAAACTTAAAAATAAATGGATATTGATGAATGACATTAAAAAAGATTCACAGTGGATTGAAATAATGAACATAACCTTATGTATAAACTGCAACATGACAGAGTCTGTGACTGTTCAAAGGGTGCTAAAACAAATATTTTAAAAAATAGGGAATGGTTTCTCATGGTTGCTTGTTGGCTAATGTGACCTACACTGTAGACAGCTGTTTGTTAAAGATTAAAATGCCAAAGACAGCATGATGTTAACAAGACACTTGAATTTACATCAGAATTTCTGATTACACAGCAAAACAAAGCCAGCCTTTTCTTGCTGTCATGTTTAAATATTATTCATGTAACATATGGTATATTTTCTGATTAGTGCAATGACTAACAGATGATTTATTATGTTATATAACGTACGTATACAATATATGGACTAGGAATCACAAAAAAGAACAAAGTGCCCCACAGAGGTTTGCACAGCACCTCACGGCTGCACTAAAGGGAAATCATGCTATTTAAAGTTGTATAGCGCAGTGCTGAATCTGATTGTGAATAAGGGCTGGCGGGGGCAGTGGTAACCAAGGAAAAGCAGTGAGATACCCAGTAGCACTGCCCCCACAGCCAGCCAGGAAAATGGCCCTGCAGCCAATAGCGCTCACAAGCTAAAGTGCTATTCACAAAAGTAGCCATGCAAATGAGCCCGTTGGGCATGCTAGGCACTAATGCCCATTAGCATGCTCATTATGGGCTCATTGGCATTAATGTGGCAGTGGATGGGCCCCCCCCCATGAGCCCGACCCTCATGCAGTCACATCATTTGATAGACTAATGGTCTCCCACCCCCTCCCTGTACCCTGACCACGGAACCATTGACAGAAACCCCCTTTTCCATAGTGTAGTGTCCCACCCCCAGCCCAATCCCCGATTGCCGAGTTATGAAAAAAAAAACTTTCCGTAATGTAGTGTCCCACCCGCCATGATCCCGATGCCAGCTGTGAGAAACAAACCTTTTCCAAGAGTAGTGTCCCCCTCCTCCCTAAACCTGAGTGCTTTAGCTGTTGATAAACAAACCCTTTTTCTATAGGTAGAGTCCCACCCCCCAAACCCTGACCGCTTGTCCCCAAAACTAAGATGTAGAACCTTGGAAGTCTAGTGGTCTCCCACCCCCCTCACCAATCACCAGTCCCGTAACAGTACATATTCTCCTTGGTAGTCTAGTGGAGGCCCAAACACCCCCCATCACCGACCACTGGTCCCATTAAGCTCAGTATCCCAGTTGGTAGTAAAGTTTCCCAAACCCCCATACCCAAAGCATTGTGATGCCCCTTCCCGCTTCCCCCAGCTCAAACCCCGGTCAGCGACCAGAGCAGACCTCCACTCACCACAACAGCTGGCTGCTGACTGAGCTCAAATTGAGCATGTACTGTATACAGTATGTGCTCAATCTGAGTTCAGTCGGTGGCCAGACGTGGTGGTGAGTGGAGGACTGTGCTAGTCACTGACTGGGGTTTCTGCTGGGAGGAAGCATGATGGGGGAGTCACACTGCTTGTAGTGGGGAGTGGGGGCACTATACTTCCAACCAGGATACTGAGCTTAATGGGACTGGTGATCGGTGATGGGGGGTGTTTGGGACTCCACTGGACTACCAAGGACAATGTGTACCATTATGGGAACTGCGATCGGTGAGGGGGGTTGGAGTCCAATAAACTGCCTGGCTTCAACACTGTAGTTACAGAGTTGGCAGTCAGGGTTTGGAGCAGGGGGTGGGACACTACTCTATGGAGAAGGGTTTGTTTGTCACAGCTGGGCGATTGGGGATTGGGCAGGGGGTTGGACACTACATTATGGAAGAGGGGTTTTCTGTCAATGGTTCAGCGATTGTGGTATGGGAAGAGGGGTGAGACACTACTCAGTGGAAAAGGTTTTTTTTTATTGCTCCACAATCAGGAATCATGGTGTGGGGTGGGTTGGGACACTACACTAAGGAGAAGCTCACTGTCAATCAATGAGCACATACTGAATACAGTACTGCACTCATTGATAGCTCAGGTGGTGACTTGCTGTGGTGGTGATTGGTGGGCTGTGCCAGTCACTGGCTCAGTTTGGGGATGGGGAGGGTGGTGGGACACTACCTACTGGTATCCCATGATGATGGTGACCACGATTGGGTGCCTACTGAATGGGCGACTCAATTGCGGCGCCTGTCACTAGGGCAACTGGGGAAGGTGGGCGACTGGATGGATGGGGTGCACGAAATAGCGACCTGATGTCGCTATATGCCTACTCACATGGTGAGGATCGAGCATGCCAAGCGTGGTCTGGGATGGGATATAGGGGCTGTAGGGGGTGACACTGTGGCGATCTGCATCAGTGGCATCGTCGGTTGGTTCAGGGCTGCAGTAGGTATGGTGCCAGGTTTGGGTACGGGTGCCTTTTGTTGCACCCAGACAGTTATTTTTTTTGTTGGAATTGCACTTTCCCACATGCACCCCCCTGGAGTTGAGAATCTTTAAGTAGAGGGGTGCAGGGGGTGAAGACAGTTAAAATCCAAGTCCCCAGCACCGTTTTGCTGTGCACTGGGGAGTGCATCGCCGAAAATATCTTTCAGCGAAGTGCCTTCACCCTAACAGGGATCACCGATTGGCAATCACCTTTTATTACATAGATCCCTGCCTACCAGGGTGGGGGGATAGGCATCCACTAGACCACCAATGACGTGTTCATATAGAATAAGAGTGGGATCGGGACTTGGGGAGCTGCTAGATCACCAAGGATCTTAAATTATAATAACAGTGGATCGGGGCTTGGGGGGGTGCTACATAACCATGGATCTTAAATTATAATAATGGGAGAATGGGGCTGAGAGGGGCTGCTAGATCACCAGGGATCTTAAATTATAATAATGGAAGATCGGGGCTGGGGGGGGTCCACTAGACTATTAGGGATGTTTCATGTTTAATAACTGGGGATTGGGGCTGGAATGATCAGCTAGACCACCAGCGAAAGCTTGTGCACATTGCTGAATGAGCACCTATGGATTGTGGCAACCTGTTCAGATGCGCCCTCTGTTAAGCCAACCACTATGGTTACCTCAAGCCAAGCCATCAGACTTTGTCACCAGGATCCTACCCAAATGAGAATCAGGCTCAGGGTCCCTGGAGCACAAGCAATTGCTGCAAGCCACCTTTGGCATGACTTCTGCTGACTTTTGAGAATCAAGCCCTGTATGTACAAAAGAAGAGTTGTGACACATACTGTAAGAGCAGGGAGAGAAAACCCTCATAAAACCAACAGGCAAAGACACATGTTCAGCTATTGATCTGGTACACTGCATGTTTCAAAAATGTGGAAAGTCAGAATTAAACCTCTTCATGTTACCACCAGCCCAAACCAGTAATGAGAAAAAAACTATATGTCAAATTCCCACCCTTGTGAGCTATAATTGAAAATGCACCCAAGGAGTTTTATGTGGCCAGTAGTGGTGAAGATTACTTTGATCTAAACAACACCCTCGTATACCATTTGTGCAAGGTCACAAAGGCTGATGGCAGTGTCACTGTTGATGCATGAGTAAGATTAATTAACTTCCCTGTTGCAACCATCTTTAGTCATGTGATGGATAATAGGTTCATTAGCCAAAGCAACAACTGTTATCCCTACAGAGCAATCATTGAATTATTATTAAATTTCAGTGATGACACCTTATTTACACAATATTCATCTGGATTTTTTTATAAGGATACACTTGGAAACAGGATAACTCTGTTCTTAATGGGCCAAATGAGGACCTATGGCAGTAAGAAGGGCTGGGGGGATACTGGGATGCATAGGGAGAAGCATCACCAGTAGAAAACAGGAAGTTGGTATCCCTCTACACAGGCAGTTGATGAGACCCCATTTGGAGCACTGCATGCAGTTCTGGAGAGCCCATCTCCACAAGGACATAGACAGGATGGAGGCAGTCCAGAGGAGGGCAACTAAAATGGTGCAGAGTCTGCACCAGAAGCCTTATGAAGATGGACTAAAGGAGCTTAATATGTATACTCTCGAGGAAAGGATGGGAAGGGAGGACATGATAGAAACTTTCAAGTACATCAAGGGAATCAACAAAAGTCCAAGAAGGTAGCATCTTTCAGAAAAAGAGATGTGCAAGAACAAAGGGGCACAATTTGAGGATACAGGGGAATGGCTCAGGAGCAACATGAGGAAGCATTTTTTAATGGAGAGGGTGGTGGACCCATGGAACAGCCTTCCTGAGGAAGTTGTTGGGTCAAAAACAGTGGGGGAATTCAAAAATGCATGGGACAGATATATGGCAATTCTAGTGGGGGGGAGTATGAGGAAGTAGGCTGTTGGTTAATTAGGATCTGCAACTTATCCAATAGGTAGGGAAATGGCCAGACTGCGTGGGCCAAGCAGTCCTTATCTGCCATCAAAGTCTGTTTCTATGTTTAAAAAACATGCAACCTGTTAAACAGAGAGTCTGCCTCTACTTCTTGGGCCTATCCATGCTGACATTTTTTTAGGAAGCATCGCTCGAAAATTGGGTGGGTGTTAAACTTGTTCATAACAGAATGAATTTTGATTAATGAATAGTGTGGCATGTGAAAATTATAATCTACTAATTTCATCAGGCTCTGTATATGTGAAAAAGGCAAAAATATTGCCAGCTGCCAGCTCATTTTAGCAGTGGTATCACTATCGCTCCCGGTAAGCCAGGGTCGGGAATAATCCCAGATTGTCAGGGGCCAGCTGGGGGCAGGAGGACAGAACATCCCAGCTTGGGCAGCAGACTTTGGCTCTCAGAGTTGGGGAGGTGAGGATGCCATTAGGTGCATGACTGTGATGTGCATTCACACGCCAGTAGTCTGGATGCATGTCCTTCACTCCAGCACTGTCTAGGGGAGCCAGCTGTAAGGGCTGATGGTTCTGGTACCCCAGGACCTAGCTGAATTCCAGGAAAGGTAGGAGATATCACCCGGACTAATGACTGGGTCAAGTAGAGAAAAATATTGCCAGCTGTACATATTGGACATGTAGGCTTTACAGGCTGCTAATGCAAAGTACTCTATTGATTGTGTTAATATTAAAGTGATCAGTATTGTGGGAAGGAGCCATATACAGTATGTAACCAGCATAATCTATTCCTGCAGAATTGGCAGC
Source organism: Neoceratodus forsteri (assembly GCA_016271365.2). Classification (NCBI taxonomy): domain Eukaryota; kingdom Metazoa; phylum Chordata; order Ceratodontiformes; family Ceratodontidae; genus Neoceratodus; species Neoceratodus forsteri. The sequence continues at coordinate 57,752,994 of CM057449.1, read as the reverse complement.
CATTACCTGTGCCTTGGAGATTATCCAGGACAAATAGGAAGAGGATGTCATCATTTTCTCTGACTTATCTTGGTATGTAACTCTCTCACAGAATTCTCCCCTTCTGGAAGACCCATGGCTATGCTTCCTCAGAATGGACTCCAGATAAGTACAGAGACCTATTTAGGTACATTAACAGCCTAGCTGAGTATTTCATCTTCAGGCATTATATACACAAAGTTAAAGCCCATTCAAATGGTGAACCATGCCACAAGTTCAATAATCGAGCAGACACCTTGGCAAAGGCAGCTGCTTGGGGGCTGATATGGGTCATACAACCCCAAACTGAAGCACACCCAGTGGACTCACAGAAAAGGCCCTAAGTGGACCCACTGGCTCTGGCCACAGCAAAAAAAAGGTGGATCCTGAGGTAAAAGAGGTATGTGAATACCTGTCTAAGGAGACAGAGAAGGAAACGTGTTGGAGTAACACCTTCAAAAAATATTCTTAAAATCTCCTGCTATCTACAGACCAGAAATTGGTCCTATAGCAATCTGGTGACACACAACTATGGGTAGTCCCCAAAGAGCACTGATCAGAATTTATCTACCAGGTACATGATACACCCACAGGTGGACATCAAGGTGTAGCCAAGACCATGTAGAGACTGAAAAACTGTGGGCTGGAGGCCCGGCCAGCCAACAGATGTTTATCATTACATGGACAATTGTATTACCTGTGCCCAGAATAATCCAATTCCTGGGAAGAAAAATGTCAAACTACACCCACAGAGACAATCTGGTACCTGGAATGCAATACAAATCAATTTCATTTGGCCTCTACCCAAGACCAGGAAAAATAAGTATGCACTTGTGACCTCTTGTCTAAATGGGTGGATGTATTTCCATGCAAAACAAATTCCACAAAATCCATTGCTAAGATCCTGGTAGAACAAGTATTTAACAGATGGGGCCTACCTCTCAAGGTAGACTCCAACAAAGGGACAAGCTCCACAGGGGTACTAATGGAAGAATGTTTGGAGTTATTGGGAGTCAGACAAAGGTTCCACATAGCTTACCATCCTCAGTCTTTGGGACAAGCAGAGAGGGCCAACAGAGAGATTGAGTTAATGCTGTGTAAATTTGCAAATGAAAATGCTAACAATTGGGACACTGTTGCCCTTACTTCTAATGGCAATCAGATCTACTCCTGCTGCACCAACTCAGTGAACACCCTTTGAGGTGATGACAGGCCAGCAGATGAAACTGCTGGAACATTCGTGGATAGATCTCAACACCCCAACCATTAACAGAGTGTCGGCTGACACTTATGTCAAACAGCTGAAGGACAACCTGGTCCAAACTAATCGTTTTTCTGCTCAGAATCTGGGCAAGGCCCAGCAAAGATCCAAAATGTACTTTAACAAGGAAATCTAAGGAAGTGATTGGCAGGTAGGCGACCAAGTCCTTGTACTGAAATTTGCCACACCAGCCCACCCTCTGACCAACAAGTGGGCTGATCTTTACAACATTGTGAACAAACTGAATCCTGCTGTCTACTAAGTGAGCTAACAGACCATAAGAAACCCCTGGAAATATGGTACCATGCCAATCAACTGAAATTGTATAAAGGTGGATAATGCTCCTTCACCATGACCTGATGGGAAGGGGATCTGTATATTTACCTATCCTCCTGTTATCTTTCAGAATGCCACCACTCTACACCTATGTTTTGCTATGCGCCTTAGCAAATGTTCTGGAATTAGCCCCAAAAAATCTCCTGATACTCTTTCATCACCTAGATCCACCACATCCTGGGAGCCTTGTCTCCACATCTCCCAATGGGAGCATGGACATTTATCTCCCATCTACCCATGTGACAGTGCATGAAGGAAAAGATGCCTATCTTAATGCCACAGTGGTCTCCCCAGACAGTTCTACTGTCAAAATCAAATGGGGAACTGGCAATTCTACCCAACAGGGCCTCCCAGTGGCCCACCTTGTCAAAGGACCTTTCCAAGGTTGGCCTAATACCCACATCTGCCCTAAAAGAACTCTGTGCATATGCCAAGTTAACCAAGGCCATACAGGACCATACAATATTATGGCAATGCTGGGACCAGACTTTTGTGGTCAATATTCTAACACCACCATGCAACATAATTATTTAACTCAATCAATTGCAACTGCTGCTTGTTTCTTTACAGTCATACCAGCTTCATCAGGTGAACCTTTACAGTGACCACAGATGGAGCCGGGTCCATGCAGCAGTCTCTCAGCAACTTCCATTCCTGAGACACTTATTAACAGTGCTTAATTTATGAATGTTCCTGTTGTTCTGAACCTTAAACACAGGAACAAGACTGAGTTTGGCCATTGTGACAGTACCAATGTATATACATCCCATGCTACCATGTTACTAAATCATATTGCAACATATCAAGCATGTGCACATGACCCTGTAGCTGGGAAACACATTATTGAACACCAAGGAGTGCTCCACCCCTAATGCACTTGGTGAAGTTTGGGCATCTCAGACATGACAGGAATAGCTGGTACTGTTACAGGTACTGTATGTATGGCTCTAGTATGTCAATTTGGAACAGAGCTGATTTAGCAAACATTCAGTGTCATGTCAAATATTTTAGTAGTAAACTAGCTTAAAATGTGATACAGCCCATGCTACATGCTACACAATATTACTGGTTTATCTCAGGAGGAAAGATTCACAGTGTATAACATGCATGATAATGCATGTTTAATGAGACTCAAAACAAAATCAATGAATTTATTTATTGTAACAATAAAGAAGCTAAAGAGCAACACATAAGCAGGGAAATTATGTGTTCAGCTTATAGAAGCTATGCCATAAACACTATCACCACTATCTTCCAAGCTCTGGAGTCTGGGCTGATTCCAGATTTGATCCATGATAAACATATGGCTAAATGGTACTGTCCATATTGTAAATCCCTGATATGTACTACCAAGTACATGGATAAGACTGTGTCCTTTTCATTAGCCACAGCTAGGAACTTTAATTATGTCACACAACACCTGAATGAAGGATCCTATAACATGACAGGCCAATGTGCCATTAAGGACTTCCTCTATGTCACCTTCACTGTGTCCATACAATTTTTAACAAGGATTCTTCAGTCTTCAACAAGCTGGCTAAATGCCACTCTGTGGGCCATCATGAAGGCAGCATCTACCAAGAATGGATCAGCCTACCTCCTTTTTTGGTGTTTCATCTTCAACTGGATGCCTGAGTAGCCCCACACACTGACTGCTATGCCAAACAGGGCTACCACTATTTGTGTTGATGTGTCATCTTTGACGTAACTGCACATGTGTGTGGTTTCTCACCAAACTCTATAGACTGGTCATACACCTTTGATGATGACCTTTTTGAAACTCCCTCTGTAAATGTCCCATCACCTCCTCCAATGTCTAATGCAATGCACTAGCAGTCACAGACAGTGCAACTCCTCACCAGCCAGATGACGAATGCCTCCATTACCTGCCTTGTACAACTCATGAAGTGGCACCTTCCTCAAGTTCAAGTTCCCTACAACAGCAATGGACAATTCTGTCTTGTGACCAACTTCAAGACTTCCTCCTATGGACCTCTCACATGTGGTGTTGACATGCCCAACTTCTGTTTTGTACCACATGTGCACTTTGATTGGCCATACTGTTATCACCCCTGTTCCCACCTTGGAACTTGATTTCAAAGCAAATACACTAAAGGACATGAGTGATGAGTTGGGTATCATACAGCTATTCTCCAAACCAACAAGACTAGATGCCAAAAATAGTACTAAAAGCTCAGTTTTAGATCTAATACTCACTAACAGACCACATAAAATTATGAATACAGCAGTCTTCCTTAACAATCTTAGTGACCACAACATTGCTGTCTGTACAAGAAGCCTAGAAAAACAACCATCCCACTCAGTGTTCATCAAAAAGCAAAGCTTCTGCAAATTCAAACCTGATCGTTACCTAGCAGACCTATGAGATACAAATTGGCAACATTTCTACCTGGCTACTTCAGTAGGTGAGGCTGTCGATATTCTTAACACTAAATTAACAAATATGGCAAACAAGCAAGCCCCATTTGTCAAATGTAGAGTGAAAAAGGCCTCATATCCTTGGTTCACGTCCAGCTAAGTTTTACACATCATAGAATGTGCACTAATGTTTTTAAGACAACTTTACTAGTAATTTCTTGATATAATGCATGCATTGAAACATCTTGGAGTACTAAGACAATCTCAGTATGTTTTTAATCTGGGTGGGGGTTGCATTTCAGTAATCACATCCTTATACATGTTGTGACACTCATAGCTTGATTTAGGAGTCATCTGCTCCAGCAGTGTTATCTTATGTCAATTACATTTATATGCAGTAGGATTCTTTGTATGTGTGTTCCACCAAGCACCTTTGACCCTGGGACACTCATGGCTGAAGGCAGTATGGTGCTGTTAAATTACTCTGACATCATTTTCTGTATTTTTTTAAATGAGTATTTTAAACCAATGGGGATTTTTTCTGTTTTTTTCTGCATGATCTAGCTGTTAAAAGTATTGTTTTTTCTAAACAACTGCCATTAGGCTTCTGACGAAGGACTGGTTGGTCCGAAAGCTAGATCACTTTGTTCTTGTTGTTACATGCATGTTGGTCCATTAAAAGGTATCAAATAATTTGCTTCTGGATCTGTTCTTGCAAGGACCAATACAGCAACTACTAAATCTAGATTACAAAGGCTGGTAATTCTCTCAATGAACTGTTTCATGATGGTGATTTAAGTATTGCCTTATCTGACACTTGGTTAGAACTTACATGGGGAGGGTTAAATGCTCTGGAAATATGTTTGTTAATGTTTTTATGAAATAGTTTGTGGATGATATTTGTATATATTATTGTACAGCGTGCTGAGCCTCTGAGAAGGGGTGCTATATAAATAAAGTTTTGCTTGCTCGCTTGCTTAAATTCAAAGGGTTTGTTATTATTCAGGTTTTCTCGATTATTTTCCTTATTATTAACTTATGCTGCTTGTGCCACACCCTCCAGCAACACCGTGCTCAATTACGATTCCTTTATGCCACCCGATCTGCAAAACTTCAGCTGCCAATGTTACCCTTTAGTGTTGCCTCTTTCTCAGGAAACAAGGGGGGTATATGTGGACCTGGGCACCCCTGGATACCCCATATACCTCCATGCATGCTGTTACATACACTATTGCAGCATAAGGCACAGGTATATTTACTCTCACCTATTATGATGTGTTTGGAACCATTATCCAGCATAACTAGTTTGGTAGTGCTTGTGGTTCACCTACAGCTTTTTGCCATGTTGCAAGGATCAGCCTATTATATGAATCACTGTATTGTTACCCAAAAGTAGCCTTAGTCAGCTTTACACTTATCAGTAATGATCTGTCTTAGGTGCTAGCTGCCCTCAGGTGCCTAACAGTAGAATTGCTATATTTTTTTAGTTAGTTAGTGAAAACTTTATTTTTTGACATATTCTGCATTTCTGGAGAAGTCCGTTAAGTAGTAACACACTTTCTTATCTGTAGTATAAGAATTTATGTAATATTGATTTTCACTGAGTTTGAATGACAACATCATGTTGTTTGGAGGTTTCTGAACTCCCAGCAGGTGTGCTGTTTTTCTACATGTTTTGGAATAAACTTCTGTCTGTGATATCTGAGCTTCTGAGTCGTGGTTTGCCAACAGGTCTAGAATCCTGCCAGCTAACAAATGGTACCTGGAGTGTTCTCTGGTAAATAGAAATGTGTCCAGGCTTATTATAAGGGCCTATAATGTCTTCCTATCCACTGTATCCACTAGAAGACTTGTCCAGTGGTTCACCACCCTCTGGGTTAAAAAGTGCTCCCTAATTTTACCCCCTGAATTTACTACCCAGAGCTTCAGTGTGTGTCCCAGTGGCCTGTATTTGCATCCACATTGATGTACAAGGCTCACAGCACCTTTCAAAGCCTGCCAGACAGCCCACAAATTCTTGACATCTATTACCACAAAGAAGTGTAGGGTCCAGAGACAGAGGGTCCTGTGTATCTGCATCTGCTTACCTGCGTGAATGAGGACAGTATTCCACTATCACAAAAAGAAAGGAAATTAATTGCAAAACATTGTGTTAATGCACCAGTTAGTGTTGCAGACAATGCCGCAAAAGAAGGGAAATGTGTCATTTGGGTTTCCAACCCTAACACTGCATTCATCCCCTTCCCACAAACAGTGGAAGGGCCAAAGCAACACAAACAACCATAGACAGCCATCATCCGGTGAGGCAAACAACATACAACTAACTGCAGATAACACAAGAGACATCCATCGTCATGGTCCACCAGGTGTATGAGATCTGCTGCCATGCAAGTGTGTTGGGGGATGCCCATATACTACGCACTATGGGGTGACACTGCAGGCACTGCAACACAAAGTGCCCCCTAGAGACCTACTGGGAGGCTGCCAGGGTGGTGGGGGATGGGGCAATACTCAGAGAGAGAGAGAAGGTGATAGACTGATGGGTGACAGTGGGGATGGTACCAGAATCAGAATGGGGGTGTACGAGTTCCACTGCCATACCAGTGTGTTGGTGGCATGCTCTGAAGTCTGCTGCTATAGGAGTGTCTTTGGGGGACACTTACATCCAAGGACATTTGTGTGTGTGGGCTTGTCAGTGGATAGGCTGCACTGGTGGGAGACAGATGGCTGATGAAAGGGGTAACACCAGCACCCCTAAAGTTCTGCATGAGATCTGGTACTGTGTCCAAGTGTTTCAGGATTTCCCAGTGGTCCACTGGTATGGTAGTATGTTGGGGAAAAGTCTGTGACAGAGACCTATTGGAAAGCTTTTAGGGTCACCGGGGAGAGATGACTGAATGTCGAGGGGCTGGTGGGAAACAGATGAGTAGCAGGAGTAACAGAAGATGTGGGAGCAGTACCCAAATAGAACTTTATTAGATCCACTGCCATGCCAGTGTTTTAGGGGATGATCACATGCCAATTGGTAAGAGGATACCAGGGTCGTGGGACACAGAGCACTCTAAATAGAGGTCTGCTGGGCAACAGATGTGTAACGGGAAGGCTGGCACTAACATCACAGAGTGGTTTGTATGTGTTTTACTTCTGTGCTGCTATGTTAAGAGGGTTTCTTCATCTCTGATACCATGGCAGTGAGCTGGTGGGTGCCTACATGCAGGATCACCCAATCCGTGGGGGGGGGCAGTGCATAGGCAGGGTTGGTGTGAGACAGACAGGAGATGGGAGGCATAACAGCAGCTCTGAAATATGCCTATATGATGTCTGCTGCCATGGTACTGTCTTTGGGTGGGTGCTTGAATGTGTGCTGTTATGGCACTGTATTGCATCGGTACACAGAACAGAGACCTACTAGAAAGCTGTCACAGCCAGGGGATTGGGACAACTGAATTGAGAGACACATTTGTGATTTTCAGGTGTCATCAGTACCACAATGGGGTTGTATGGCTTTCGTTGCTATATAAGTTTTGGGTGGGGGGGCTTATGGATATGCACTGCCACGGTACTGTGTTGCACGGAGCATCTGCAGTCTGGCTGCAAACCTCCCTATGCACTGTCCTGTCCTCCATGACCCTGACAGCCTCCTGGTAGGTCTCTAGGGAGCACTTTGGGGTGTGATGCCCAAAGTTGCCTCCCATAGATCAAAGGATGCAGGCACCCCCCAACACACTGGCATGGCAGTAGACCTCATAAACCTGGTGGAGCACAATGATGGATGTCTCTTGTGTTATCTGCAGTTAGTTGTATGCTGTTTGTCTTACCTGATGATGGCTTTCTATGGTTGCTTGTGTTGCCTTGCCCTTTCTGCTGCTTACAGGTGGGGGGGGGGGGTTGAAAGCTGAGTTAATGTTGGAAACCCTAATGCCATATTTCCCTTCTTTTGTGGCACTGTCTGTAACCCTAACTGGTGTATTAATGCAGGTTTTTTTTGCAATGAACATAATACATGGTTAGCACTTCCCCAGAGGAACCATTGTTATGTATTTCCCTGTATGGCTCATCAATTATAACTGTATACATCCCAATTAATGCTGAACACCTCTAGAGGTTTATAGCTATCTACCTCCCAATTGAGCAGATAAGGCTGTACCTGTATTGTGTGGTGAAGAAACTCCCCTTCCCCAATCTAAGAGAACTCTGCCCCTGTACTCAAAATCTGCCAGAAATGTCTGTAGGCAATCTTTTTCCTGCACACACCCCTCTTCCCCCCGGAGATCCCACTTTCACTGGAACTCCCACATTTAAAAAAAATAAAACATTTGGAGGTCAGCTATAGGGAATACATAAGAACCCAATTATTAATTACGGACAGCCTTTCCTGTGAAGTTCCAGCTGTCTCGCAGACTGTTGCCACCAAAGAAGGCTCCAAGTCACTTACTCCATAGCTCCATGGGCTCCTATGACACACACTGCTTCCACACTGCACACCATCCTCCCAATCTCTGATGCTGCTACACACCTCTGCCAACATGCCACACTGTCACAGTCCATGGCTCCACCATTGATCTGGATAATGATCGGCTGGGACATGCCCCCTTTCCTGGGGGGACCCTACACTATGGAAACTGGAAAGAACCCAAAGACAAGTCTTTTCCAAAATGCCACTGCACTATGGAAATGCAAGGTGCCAGAAAGTGTCAAGGCAAAACTGAAAATACAGTCTAAGCCACTTATAATGGGCACATATGTGCAGCCACATTTTGCCCATTACATAGAATGGTCGCTATACCCACAAAACAAAACAAAAAAAAAAACAAAGTTGCAGTGTAAATTTTTAGTGCAATCTCTCCCACAGCACACGTAACCCACAGTGCATTCATCAGTAACATCTATTCATGATTGCTACAGCTGAGCTAAAGGTCCTTCAGGAAAACAAGCAATTAAAGCTCCATTCGATATTGTTTTACATGAAGTAGTCAGAGATTTTACTCTGGGTTGCTAACTTCTAACAGTAGGGATTCCACACTCGTTCAGCTGCAGCTAGAGCACTCCAGACATTCTGCAGATGAAAGGGCCAAGCAGAGCACAGTGTGACAATGAACTGACAATGAGCCACTAGCAGCAACACTCCCATTATAAAACATAGAAACATAGAAACATAGAATTTGACGGCAGATAAGGACCGCTTGGCCCACTCAGTCTGCTCATTTCCCTACCTAATGGATAAGCTGCAGATCCTAGTTAACCAACAGCCTAAGTCTTCCTACACCCATCCCCTAGAATTGCCTTATGACTGTCCCATGCATTCTTGAATTCCACCACTGTTTTTGACTCCACAATCTCCTCCAGAAGGCCATTCCATGCATCCACAACCCTCTCTGTGAAAAAATACTTTCTTACATTACCTCTGAGCCGCCCCACCTCTATCTTCAAATTGTGCCCCCTTGTTCTTGCACACCTCTTTTTATGAAAGATGCTACCCTCTTGGACTTTGTTGATTCCCTTGAGGTACTCGAAAGTTTCTATCATGTCCCCCCTCTCCCTCCTTTCCTCGAGGCTATACATGTTAAGCTCCTTAAGTCTCTCTTCATATGTCTTCTGGTGCAGACCCTGCACCATTTTAGTCACCCTCCTCTGGACTGCCTCCATCCTGTTTATGTCTTTGCGGAGATTGGGTCTCCAGAACTGCACACAGTACTCCAGATGGGGTTTCACCAGCCGTCTGTACAGAGGGATAACAACTTCCTGTTTTCTACTGGTGATGCCTCACCCTATGCATCCCAGTATCCCCCCAGCCTTCCTTACTGCCCTCTCACATTGCTTGCCCACCTTTAGGTCATCTGATATGACTACCCCCAGGTACCTTTCCATTTTTGTTCTTGTTAGTATCTCATCCCCCATTGTGTACTCTTTCCAAGAGTTTTTGTTTACCAGGTGCATTACCTTGCACTTCTTAGCACTGAATCTAAGCTGCCATTCATTTGACCATTCCTCCAACCTTGCCAAGTCCCTTCTCATCCTTTCCACCCCACTTTGTGTATCAACTCTGTTGCAGATCTTTGTGTCGTTTGCAAAGAGACATACTTTTCCTTCCAGTCCCTCTGCAATGTCGCTTATAAAGACATTGAAGAGGACTGGTCCTAGTAATGAACCCTGCAGTACCCCACTACTATCCCCCCTTTCTTCAGAGTGGGCTTCATTTACTATTACACTCTGTGTCCTGTTCTCCAGCCAGTTCTTTACCCAGGCAACCATCTTGGGACCCACTCCCAGGCTGGCTAACTTGTATATTAATCTTTTGTGTGGGATTGTGTCAAATGCCTTGCTAAAGTTTAGGTAGGCCATGTCCACAGCCCCTTCCTGATCTACTACTTTGGTCACCCAGTCAAAGAAATCTATTAGATTCATCTGACATGACCTTCCAACTTGGAATCCATGCTGCCTTGGGTCCTGTGCCCCTCTGGCCTCTATTTACTCGACAATTCTTTCCTTCAGAAGTGATTCCATCATTTTCCCTTTCACTGAGGTTAAACTAACAGGTCGTAGTTTCCTGCTTCTGCCCTGCTCCCACTTTTGTGAAGTGGAATCACATCTGCCCTCCTCCAGTCCTCAGGTACCACCCCATCCTCCCATGATTTGTTAAAGAAGGTAGTCAGTGGTGTCACTAGTTCTACCCTTAGTTCTTTTAGAATTCTGCGATGAATCCCATCAGGCCCCATTGCTTTGTCCACCTTCAGTTTTAAGAGCTCTTTCAGAACCCTTTCTTCTGTAAATGGGCTGGTATCAACTTTTGTATCCAGAGTGTTTCTATTGGTTGGTTTAGGTACCTCCCCCTCTTCATTTGTGAATACTGAGGAAAACTATTTGTTTAATATCTCTGCCTTTTCACAGTCATCCTCTGCCCACCCTCTCCCCTTTATTAAGCCTCACTATCCCACCCTTGATCTTCCTTCACTCCCTGATGTCCCTATAAAAGGTTTTGTCCCCCTTCTTAACTGAGTTGGCTACCTTTTCCTCAGTTTGGGCCTTTGCTGTTCTGACTGCCTTCCCAGCTTTATTTTGCTTTAACTGATACAATTCTCTGTCCTGCTTCTTCTGTGATTCCTTGTACTTCCTGAATGCTTTCTTTTTCTCTCAAACCTTCCCTGCCACCTCCTTTGAGAACCATAGTGGTTTCTTACATCATCTTGTTTTGTTTATTTGCTTCACACAAAGCCTTGTTGCCTCTGTGATGGCAGTTTTAATTATTCCCCATTGTTCTTCCACCCCTCCTTCCTGCCCATTGCTAGAGCATTCCTTAGGCACTCACCCATTTTGGAAATGTCAGCCCTCCTAAATTCCAGTACTTTTGCCTTTGTATTCCTTGACTCTACTGCTGTGTTTATCGTGAACCATACTGTTCAATGGTCGCTAGTTCCCAGATGGCTACCCACTTCTACATCTGTGATCCTCTCTCCATCTCCATTTGAGAGTACCAGGTCTAAGATTGCTCCCTCTTGAGTGGGTTCCAATACTAGTTGTGTAAGGCATGCCCCCTGTAGGACATCTAGAATAACCCCACTCTTAGAAGTGGCTGCTGCAACTGCACTCCAGTTAACATCTGGCATATTCAGATCCCCCATCAGCAATATCGCCCCTTTTTCTGCCATTCTAAGTATGCTTTCTATCATTTCCTTGTCCATTTCCTCTCCCTAAGAGTGGGTCTGTATACAACCCCTGTGCGGATTGTGGTGCCATTGCCTGTCTCCAAATTGACCCACAGTGCTTCCTCTCCTCCCTGTTTACCCTTTTGTTCTGTTGCTTTGATTTCTTCCCTTATGTAGAGAGCTACTCCACCTCCTCTTTTACCCTCCCTGTCCCTCCTGTAGTTGGTGTATCCTGTTATGCTTACGTCCCAGTCATGGTTCTGTGTGTACCATGTTTCTGTGACTGACATGATATCCAACACATAAAGTTACTTAATTATAGTAATTATGGCCATTTGTACCTTGCACAGATTTTTTATTTATTTATTTTTTCTTGACCGGGTAAGTGCACTAGACAAATCCTGCCTATTTTCAGGCACGACCCGACGAGGGGGATACAGATGAATGTCAGCTGACCTTGAATCAGATTAAGCTGTTGGTGGTATTTTTAGTGAATGAGGGAAATCTGGCCAGGACACTGGGGAAATTCCCCTACTCTTTTCGATAAGTGCCATGGGATCTTTAACATCCACCTGAACTACCACCAATCCAGGCAGATGGGATCTCGGTTTAACTTCTCATCCGAAAGATGGCACCTCAGAAGTGCAGCACCCCTCTCATGCTGCATTACAGTGTCAGTACTGGGATATTAACCCAAGTGCCAGATGTGGGAACTGAACTCACAGACCTCTGATCTCCCGGCCTCAGAGGCGAGTGTGCTACCTACTGAGCCACTGACACTGTGTATGCCACTGCCAGCAGAAAAGTGGGGGATATAGACGGTGGCCAATAGATGTTGTATCACAACTATGTTACATTGAAAATTCTATAATGACATTTGGTTAATTAAATCTGCCAGCTAAAAGCAATTGCCCATTATACCTGCGGGCGCTATGAGTCGATTCGACTGTACCCTGACCACAGCTCACCATTAAAGCAACCAAGCCCCAAACAGCAGGTAAAACAATCAAAAAAAAACTTGCCTTGTATTATATAAAACAACTGATGTGTATGTGGCATGCAAGGCCATATAGCCAGCAAGGGGGGGATAATTTGATAATCAAGCTTTTCGCTCTTTGTGCTTGTGACCATATTATTTAATTAGCTACCTTGAGTGGGTATAATTCCTTTTATACTACTCATACCCATCATTTATTTTGTATGTATGCAGAAAATATAAAATCATTGCATCAATACATGTTGCAGCACATGAACACAAAATAGCAATGATGCCAAGTCATGATTGGTACTCAGTACACACGAGAGAAACATTCCTGTTATCCTGTGCTACATAGCAAAGTATTTCACTGCAGTTGCACAAAGCATATATTCACATGGCACTATGTATGGGATTCACATGTGATTATGTATGGGTCATTCACAATGGAGCACCCAGCTTTCCCATTCTCCAAGGAGCAATTCCTGAATACTGACATTTAATGACCTCATAAGGTGATGGTAATGTCTTTTTAGGGTTCGTGAATGAAGAATGAGTTAATAATATTGTGATATGTGAATATAGCAGCTCTGAAAAAGCACTAACACTTTTGGACTGCTGTAACTAGTGCATTTCTGCTTGATTGCCTGTGTATTCTCTTCATCTGGATTTATGTAGTCTTATTTGGCCAGCAGGAGGCTTTACTTTGTGATTTCCCAGCAGTTTGTTTGCTCAGATTATTAATCTTACATGGAACATTTTGCAATGTTGATTGTTTTAGTAAACATTGCAGTGAGCATGATTGAATGTTCAACTGTAAGGATGCCATTCCAGTTTGCACACAGGTCAGGGTATTGTAGGTTACTTTGCTCAAACTTTCAGTATACTGCCATGGAGTCTGTCAGAGAGCTGAGATGGTGGACTAATTTATTTACTAAATAAATATGTTATAATGCAGAAGGCAAACAGAAAATAATGCACAACAAACCTGGCCATATCCTCCTTTCCACATGATGGAACTGTCATCAATGCTGATTTCTTTGCTCCCTGAGGTACGAGCGTCCATGCTGCCTACAGAGACACACTGTATTGTTCCATTGGGAAATATCTGTTGGTTTAGAATCTCAATGCGTATTTCTGGATCGCCATTGGAATCAAAAAACATTTCTTCACCATGTATGCTTTTAAAATGCACATTCTTGACATAGTGGAGGAGCTAAATATCAAAGCATAAATGCAATCTTTAAGATGCTAGATATAGCGAATTGTTCTTGTAAGCAGTCCTCTAGTCTCTTATTAAGAAACATTTAACTTGTTTGTGTTTGTAGTGCACCCAATATTTTAGCATTAACCAATGACAGGATATGGAGTTACAGGTATTTAGTCCATGCCTCGAGTACTTTGTGAGGCACACAACTGCAGGCCAAGTGTCCTCACAACTCCTGAGGCGTGAATTAAATGCCTATAACCCCATGCCCTGGAGTTGGTTATTGTGCTTATAACATGGGTTATGTTTAATACAAAAACAATTATTCACAAAGGTGTTTTCCCTGTTTAAATAGGAAAAATATTAATATATCCTGCCAACTTGAAAAGTAGTCCACAGCATTGATAAATATGTGATTTACTTGATGAACATACTGTAGAAATGTCAAAAATTCACTCCTGGCATTTATATGTACATAACATTAATCACAAATGCATGTCTCACTATTTCTCTCTCTCTCTACCTCCCCCCCCCACAGCTCGGTGCGTGGCTCACTTTCTGTCCTCTTTCTCTCTCTCTCTCTCTCTCTCTCTCTCTCTCTCTCTCTCTCTGATAAAGGGTATGTCTGCTCACTGCTGGCCTGTGTATCTGCCCAGGTCACAGTGCTTCACAAGTCTAAGCTCCGGTCTTCAAGGTTGCAGCTCCAACACACATCAAAGCTCTGGTCTTGGAGGTTGCAGCTCTAGAACACAGTGAAATTACTCCAAAATAGTAGTGCACTTCCAAAGAACAAACGGAGATGCAACCAGCAATGATCAACTATTGTTGAATTTATTATCACCTCTTGTGGGAGCCCCTAGCACCTCAGCAGAGTGCCTTCAAGGGGGCGTAATACAGAAACCATCACAAAATTTGTTTAAATACAATTCAAGTGTGACATCACACTAATCTTTAACCAATCTAAATCAATCAAAATAAATACATGAATAACCAAAAAGGGAAATGGAATTATTCAAATGAAAATGGGGAGGGGGGAAGGGGAAAGAAGGAAGAAGGGAACAGAAAAATCAGGGGTTGTGGTTATAAAAAAGAGGAAGGGAAAGGGCAAAACAAATTATTCCTTATTTCCTATTGCAGTCAGGATTACAATAAATATATACAGTTGTAGATACAAATTGCCGAGGCGCTAGGGGCTCTCACAAGAGGTGATAATAAATTCAACAATAGTTGATCATTGCTGGTTGCATCTCCATTTGTTCTTTGGAAGTGCGCTACTGTTTTGGAGTGATTTCAAGAGTATTAGGTGGTTCACCTTGGTGGCAAACTCCTCTGAGTGCGTGAGCGCAGTAATTTTGCTATATTGGAATTCTAGAACACAGTGACACAGGACATCAGTGGGAACCCAGAAATGAAGCAAGGTTGCAGTCACTGAATGCAACAGGACATTACTGTGACTGCTGGAAGGCAGGGGAGAGATGTGACAGAGAGCCTTGGCAGAAATGTCTAATGAAATGAAAGGTGGAAGTTCTGTCTCTCTCTCTCTCTCCCTCAGTGTGGCATTCATTCATTGAATGCATGATGTACTGGGATCGGGGTTCTAATTCAAACAACTGCCTCAACTCATGGTATAGAGTAGGAGCACTCTACCACAGGATAGGAGGGGGAACAGAAACACTCGCAGTTCTCTTTCTCTTTTGCTGTATCCAACTTCAGGGACAGCTTATGTACAGTACTCGATATCTGGAACTGTTGCTGCACATAAATAGGGCACGTTTGTGATGTATGGTTGGTGGAGTCCACCAACGACCGGCAAACACTCTCCTAGGCTTCAACTGTCGCCTCACTGCCACTACTGGCTCCTGCTCACAGTCTCACTGCTCAGCCTTCTCCTTTTCTACATCTGTAGCTGCCTGTCACATGATCCTCGGAGCTCAGTGCCTCTCTATGCCTTCCGTTTTCTCTGTCTAACTCTTTCTCTCTTGGACTGCTGTTTGCTGCCTCTCTCTGTCCCCTGGCATTCCCATTGCACAGCAAATGAACCACAACCATGCAAAGTGACTGACAGAATGAGAGAAAGAGCACAAGAGGAGAATAGGTGTCTCGCTTCACTATGTTTTTAAATGGCTGCCTTTGATTTCTGTTTTCACCTCACATAACAAGTGCCGGTGTGCCTAGAGATATTGGTTGAGGGACACTTACACTAAGTGTGGACAGCCATTGTGCATATACATGTAATTGGGTTTCTAGTTTTTTTTTTGCTAACCCATGTTATAAAAATAAATAGTTATAAGAATACACATACCATCTCAGAACATCTTGACACACATGGTTTGAACAATCGATCATTAAATGTTAGTATTAACAACAGAGTAGCTGTGATTAATGCTGATACAGATTATTATTGCATGGAAATAAGGTCAAAAGTAGAAACTTGAAAGTAGATAATTCTTTAAGCCCTAACTTTGAATTTCCTTTTTTCTTTGATGTTGTCTATGAATACAACTGTTACTTTAGCAAAGGTTTCTGAGAAAAAAAGTATATACAGGCAGATTTTCAAAATAAAATGCTTGGGTTAATTCACAAACGTCCCAGGAATTCTGCAAGCCCTGGGTGTGCTGAACATATGGCGCATGGGGCATGCAGCACTGCTTGGCTGTTGAACGGGATCCCAGTCCCATGTGCTGATTGCCCCAAGTTACCAGCTTTTCTTAGTCTAACTTGCAGCAATCTTAGGCACCCTTTTTACAGGGCTTGTACCAAATAGTTGGCACAAACTGATGCAAAGTGGGGAAATTGTCATAAATGCTCCCAATCTTCTTAATTCAGGCGCATTTTATGCCGAAGTGTTTGGTACAGTTGTGCTGGAAAATGGGTTTGACACACAGATTGACACAAACCCTGCAGCCATGTTTGTGAATCAGGCCCACTGTTTTCTCTGTAACAAACAGGATCAACTGAAAATGGATCACATTGTGTTTCTGCAGAATCCTATAATATATCTCTGGTAAAAACTAAGATAAGAGTGCTTCATCCTGATAGGTGTCACTGTAGATATACCCAGTCCTGGAAAAGTGCTGAATTCAAGAATGCAATAATATTGGAAGGAGGGGAGCTGATGAGATAACAAACCAGGAGTCAAATGGACAATTAATTTATAATTTCATTAGACACCTGAGATGGAACTATGGTTTAAGTATAAAACACTTTATCAGTTTTCATTTTGAATAATAATTTGGGCTTATCAAAAGCTGCTTTCTTTCATTTTTGATTAGGAATTTACTTCATGGAAAAAAAATCCAGCAGTGCAGATCTCAGTCAATTTTTTTGTTACTGTATTTACAGTATTTATTCATTGAAATCTTGGAAGTACACATTTGAGCTAGAAGCTCATTTACAAAGGTTCCACATCAAATAGACAACATGGAGGAAGTCTGGGGCTTTATAAAGAACCTGGTGCAGAAAGCAATGGACTTATGCATGAGGCAGGTAAGGAAGGGCACAAGTAGGAGGAGACCACTCTGGTTCACAAGAGAGGTGGCAAGCTTGGTAGAGGACAGGAGGAGGGCCTTCAAGAAATATAAGCAGACACAGAGCGAAGAGGACAGGGAAGCCTATAGAGAGAGGAGGAGGCTAGTAGGGAAGGAAATATGGAGGGCCAAGGCAGAGACCGAGAAGAGAATAGAAAAACATGCCAAAAGAGGAGACAAAACATTTGTTGTATGTTGGGGACAGGAGGAAGGCTAAGCAGGGTACTGCAAAGTTAACGGGAGAGGATGGGACTCAGATTAAAGAAGACAGTAAAAAAAGCAGAAGAACTAAACAAGTACTTTTGCTCAAGTCTTCACTGTGGAGGGGGAGGGCAGGGGGCTAGAGCTTAGGGGGAGGGGGAAGTAGAACAAATGGATTGACCCAAATTCGTTTGGTGTCGAGAGGGTTAGGGTGGAATTGGGCAGGTTGTGGATGGATAAAGCCATGGGGCTGGACAGACTGCACCCAAGAGTGATCTGGGAGATAGGGAAAGAGCTGGCTGCCCCATTGATGAGGCTGTTCAACCTGTTTCTGGATTCGGGAAGAGTGCTGGAGGACTGGAGGAGAGCAAATTTGGTGCCGTTGCATAAGGGCGGGGGTAGCAGGGAGTTGAAAGAGAACTACCGCCTAGTCAGCTACACCTCAGTGGTGGGGAAGATTATGGGGGCACTCATTAAAGAGAGGGTGATAGACTATCTAGAGGAGAATGGGCTCATAGATGACAGACAGCATGGATTTACAAAAGGGAGGTCATGCCAGACAAACCTATTTGAATTCTTTGACTGGGTGACACAGGTAATTGACAGGGGGGGTGATGGATGTGGCAAGACCTTCAACTTCGTTTCCCACAGGAGGCTAGTGAACAAGTTGGAAAGCAAAGGGGTAGGTGATAAAATATGCAGGTGGGTAGAAAACTGGTTGGCAGGTAGAAGCCAGAGAGTTGTTGTTAACGGGGCTTACTCGGGGACAGGGTGGGTGACAAATGGGGTACCCCAGGGGTCAGTACTGAGTTCCCTCCATTTCAACATCTACATTAGGGGCATAGCAGAAGGACTGAGAGGACAGATGGGCCTTTTTGCAGAAGATACAAAGATCTACAATTGGGTCAACTCAGCGGGGGGATGGAGGATATGAGACAGGACTTGAGGACTTTAGAAGGATGGGTGGAGATTTGGCAGCTGAAGTTCAGTGTCAAAAAGTGTTCAATAATGCACCTGGGGCACAGCAACCTGAAAGCAAGATACACACGGGGAGGAGGACATTATGCTTACGGAGCAGGAGCAGGATTTAGGATTGATAGTATATATGATATGCAGATGACTGCAAAATTGGAAGCATAATAAACAACATGCAAGATACACATAACTTACAGAAAAACATAAACAAACTACAGCAGTGGGCAGCTGAAAATAAAATGTTCTTTAATGAAACAAAGTGTAAAGTTATGCATCGTTGGTGCAATAATCCCAGAATTACCTATAAAATAAAATTGTAGATCTAATTGATGCAGTAACCGAAAAGGATTCTGGGGTAATAATAAACAATAAATTGAAATCCTATTCACATACAAATATGGCAGTTATGAAATGTCAAAGAATAATTGACTGTATTTTCAAGAATATGAAGAGTCAGGAGCCAGAAGTTATATTGTTCTTATACACCAGCCTGGTCAGGCTGCACTTACAGTAAGTAAGTAAGTAAAAGTAAAATTTATTTCTATAAGGCGCCCTTCCCAAGCTCAGGGTGCCTGTACAAAATTACAGAAGCAGCATTAAAAGCACAATAAAAAATAACATTTTGTATATAACAACTTCAATATAATTTACATTAATGAAATGCTTCATTGAAAAGGAAGTTTTTTAGGGCTTTTTTAAAGCCCTCCACAGTCAGGCTATTTCATATCTGGCAAGGTAAAGAATTCCACAGGTTAGGAGCCATAAAGGCAAACGTTCTTCAACCAGATGTTTTTAAGGTTACCCTGGGAATCTCTAGCAATCCCTCACCAGAGGATCGGAGGGAGTGGGAGGGGCAGTAAGAAGTCAGGAGTTCTTCCAGGTAGTGGGGTCCCAACCTGTGTAGGGCTTATAGGTCATCAACATGACCTTGAAAGTGATTCGCCACTGTACCAGCTGCCAGTGCAACTCGCGAAGCGCAGGTGTTATATGGTTGGACCTTGGGCTTCCAGTCAACAACCTAGTCACTGCATTTTGCACCAGCTGCAAGCGGCGAATATCCACTCCCGGCAGCCCTAGATAAGGGGCGTTGCAGTAATCAAGACGACTGGCAACAAAGGCGTGGACCAGAGTAGGAAGATCCTCTGATGGAACCAGGTGTTTCACCTGTGCTATATTCCTTAGATGGAAAAGGGATGATTTGAAAACAGCCGACACCTGACCCCCTCAGGGTCAGGCCCTTGTCAAAAATAGCACCAAGGTTACGTACCTGGCCAGATGCCATAAGTAGATTACTGCTCACCTTTCTGTGCTCCAACTACATTAAGGAGAAAAAATTATAGAAGGTGTACAAAGGAGAGTAACAAAGCGAATTCAAATATGCAAAGCTTAGAATATGCAGAGAGGTTAAATTAACTGGGAATGTATATGTTGTTCTGTACCTCAGAGTATTATGAAGTTGTATATACGCATGTACTGTAGTCTTACAGTATGTGTTACTCATTAAATTGAAATGTTCCCTGAAGAAGCCACATGTAAAAGTGTTGAAACTTTGTGGAGTAAATAAAAAAAAATCAGTGTTCAAAGTTCAGTGTCATGGCTATTATTTGCCTAGGGCAGCCTACTTTTGTTTGATGACCAACATTTTTTACCCTATCTTTAGCTACTGTATGGGAGGAATAGAGCCAAATTGCACTCCTGGCACTGTAACTCCCAGATCTGCTACCATATGAACACTTCCATCCACCAGTAACACATCTGTTTCATCTGGATTCAGCCTAAGTGAGATGGAGACTATCCAGTCACTCATGTTAGCAAGACATCTATTCAGCAAAACAAAATAACATAACACAAGTAACTGCTTCACTCCAAGTCCTTTTGTAACTACTCTGTCTTACACTGTTGCAATGATTAAAATAATGTAAATGCAGAACAAAAATTAAAACAGAAATTAAAATACTATTAAAATGGTATTAAGGTGTTATTTAAATGGCATATTAACAGAAAAGACACTCTGCTCTCCTAGTGCTGTAGACAGTCAGCCCAACATGATAACCATCTTTGAACAGGGGACTGAATCAAGTGAATGCAATCAAGGTTGAGAAAACAATGGCCCAGCTAATACTACTGTGCCTGCAGTGAGAATCAGACAGCATGGAGACAGTTGGTTTGGCATTCAGCAAGATCTCATTTTAGCAAAATCAGCACTGGATGCTAATAAATTCAGACTGCTGCAACCGGGGATAGAGGTCCTGAAGGCATAAAGAACAGTGTCATCTGCACCTCATGTCACACACTCTACCCACAATGACCTACTGTACCATCACCCTTTCAGCACTTACTGTCTGCTACCCCTCCCGCACTTATCCCCACCAATCTCTTTTCTCCCACGTCCTTCCCTCTCACCCACCACCTTCCCCTTCCCTCGTCCACCTCCCCCCATCCACTTTTGACCTGCGTTACCTTCCTGCCCTTAGTAAGCTAGTTATTACCTGACTCAGGCATACCTTATACACTGCCTCCATTGTTTAAATGAATTGTACTGACTGTTTGGAGTGTATTTGTTTAATGCCCCTTGTCTTTGTCCTTTACCTATCCCAATGTGTCTAGTCCCACCTCAGTTTTAATCTGTATTTGTTTCAAATGATCTACGGCTTTTGCTTTACTCTAGCTAGATGTATTCAGGCCTGGTGACACTTGCAATGTACCTGTTATTGTAATTGTTATCATGATGATGTTTTTCCTTTGATGTGGAACCTATATAAAGAAGTGTTGCTCAAAGGTATTAATCCAAGATTTCAATAAATAAATAAATACATATGTATGTTACAGAGAAACAGAGAAACATAGAAATTGATGGCAAATAAGGGCCACTAGGCATATCCAGTCTGCCAGTTTTCACTACCTACTGCAGAAGCTGCAGACACTACTTGATCTCAGGCTTTACCTTCTTGTTCCTGTTGCTAGGTTTCCCCCTCTGCATGTCCCATGCATTTTTGAATTCCCCCAACACCTGTGCTGTGTGTCTATTCCATGCATCCACCACCCTTTCCATTAAGAAATACTTCCTCGCGTTACCCCTTAGTCTATCCCTTCCAACCTCATGTCATGCCTCCTCATTCCTGAACACCTCGTTTTCTGTAAGATTTTACCCCATTTATGCTCTTTAGATATGTATAGGTTTCTATCCTATCTTCCCTGTCTCTCTTCTCCTCCAGGGTATATATATTGAGATCTCCCAGTCTCTCCTCATATGACTTTTGGTGCCTGCCCTGCACCATGTTTGTTGCCCTTCTGTGAACTACCTCCACCCTGTATATGTCCTTACAGAGATGCAGTCAACAGAACTGGACACAGTACTCTAAATGAGACCTCACCAATGATCTGTACAGTGGCATCATCACCTCCTTGCTTCTGCTGGTGATACCTCTACCCTATGCACCCCATCATCCCACTGGCTCTCCCCACAGCCTTGACACATTGTTTAGCCACTTTTAGGTCATCATATATGATTACCCCCAAATTCCTTTTTCTGTTTGGTGACTGTCAGTATCCCCCCCATCGGCTGTATGTAAAATCAGCAACTCAAAAATGGCTCCAACAAAAAGAGCAAATCCACATCGCTGAAAACTCATAACAGCAATGTTCATTACGGTGCTCACCAGAAACAGCAACAGGCACTTATTTTCTTTGTGGGGATGATCTGCACTTTCTTTTGATACAGGGGGCTATACCCTGCACCTCAGTAACTTATAATAACCAACTCCAGGAGGGATGCATCTCAGGGAGGGGGAGAAACTCAAGGAAGGATGCAACTCAGGTAGGAGGACACAAGTTGTGAGGGGAAGAACGTTGTGGTGGCAACCTGCAGGTGAGGGGATTGAGGTGGGGAAGGAAGGCACAACAGGGGAATGAGGTGGGAAGGGCAGTCACAAGGGGGGAACAACAGCCACACAAAAAAAAACATTCTCCGCACTGCTAGGTCCCGAATCTGGAGCCACTAGCACCAAAGGTGGTGACTCTCACCATTGCGCCAGACAGCCAGCTTGGAACTAACCCAACCAAGAAACCCCTATCTACTGCACAACAAAAGACCTCCCTACCAAAAGGAAATTGTTAAACTTACACTGCACTATAAAGAGCACATAGACAGTGCATTTCAGTCCTTATTTTTACGTCGCCAAAACTGGCTCACTTAAATTGAGTCGCTATATTCACGGGACACACACACACCCTCATCATGCAATCCTCCCCTAGGTTATTGCACCCTAAATGTATGATTTTGCATTTTTTTTTGCATTGAATCTCAGTTGCAAAACTCTAGACCATTCCTCCATTTTACCTAAGTCTCTCTTTATTTTTTCCACCCCTCTCAGAGTGTCCATCCTGTTGCAGATCTTAGTGTCATCTGCAAAGAGGCATGCCTTCCCTTCCAGTCCTTCTGCAATGTCACTTATGAAGACATTAAACAGGACTGTCCCCAGAACTGATCACTGAGGCACCCCACTGATCACCATCCTTTCCTTAGATTGAGCTCCATTTACCACCACCCTCTGTCTTTTATCTCTCAGCCAGTTCCTAACCCAGTTTATCATCTTATGACCCACTCCCAGATGTCCAGCTTGTTCACAAGTCTTCTATGCTAAACGGTATCGAAGACCTTACTGAAATCCGGGTTGGCAACATCCACGGCTCCCCCTGATCCACCTCCCTAGTCAGATTAGATTTGTTTGACATTATCTTCCCGCTGTGAATCCATGCTGTCTTGGATCCTGTGCTCTGCTGGATTCAATGAACATATCATTAATGATAGCAACAAAGTGTGTGCTTCTTGAGACACTAGTTTAAAAACTCAGTTTAGTTTTATTGTATTTTATTGTATCTTACTTGATGTATGTCATTTTGTTATTTTTATTCATTGCAGTTAGTCCAATTAGGGTTTGAAGTGTAGTAGAACAATGAGCTGAGCATTTATTTTTGGGGTTTATATTTTGGTCAGGACTTCCTCCAACTAATAATTTTATTGGGCTTCTCACAGGTAGTTTCCTCTGCGACCCATAATTCTGTTCATTCTCTGGATCTGGTCTTCCTACTGGGTATGGAGACCTCTGACTTGGTGGTGGAGTCGGTAGGCTGGTCTGACCATTACACTATCAGGTTTAGCTTCCAGGCTCTCCTTATAGGCCTGCCCATTGGAGATGATTCAGTACTGCCCATTAAGGGATGTGATCCCAGATGGCCTGATGGCAGTACTGGATCTATTGCAACATCCAACTGCTAGCAGGGGTCTAGACAACCTACTTAAAGCCTATAATAAGGCTGTGGTGGTGGCTCTGGATTCTATTGCTCCCATTTGCGTTTGGCCCCTCACCCTTCACCCTCGGTCCCCTTGGTTTGATGGGACTTCGAGGGAAATGAGGGGAAAGGGGTGAAGGATGGAGCTTCACTGGTGGAAATCTGGACTTGATGCCAACAGGCTTAGATTGATGGCCCATTATATTGACTATCAATTGGTGATCTCCTGTAAGAAGATAGAGTTCCTGTCTGGGGAGATCACCATTGCATGGATCTGAACAGCTCAGTTCTTCAGAACTGTTGACAGACTGTGCAATCCAGCCTGTCTTCAAGCTTGGAGAGCATTGTCACACGATAAATGTAATGAGTTTGCTAGCTTCTTTGCAGATAAGGCTGCCAACGTTAGATCAGAGATCTGCATGGCTCGCACAATGGGTGGGGGGTGGGATTGGTCGGAGGTTGCAGACCCCCAGTTTGGTTGGTTGGCTTTTGATCAGGTGGCAATCATGGATGTCATAAGGATCATATAGAGTATGCAGCTGACCTGCTGTAGTTTGGATCAGGGCCCAAAGCACCTCCTTATGGTATGAATTGAGGTAATCGGCCTGGACCTGGCAGAGATAGTCTGGTCTTCACTTGAGGCAAGTGAGTTTCCTGACTCCCTGAAGGAGGTGATGGTGAGGCCCCTCCTTAGGAAATCCTTGCCAACTACAGACTCATCTCTAACCTGCCTTTTGTGAGTAAGGGTATTGAGAAGGTGGCTGCGCTGCATCTGGATGACCAGCATGGTATCTATGATCCTTTCCAATAGTGGTTTAGGAAGAGGCACAGCGCCAAGACTGCCCTGGTTTGGGTGCTCAATGATCTCCTGATAGTGAGAGATCAGAGGAGTCATTCCATCTTAGTCCTTCTTGGTCTCTCTGTGGCATTTGACACCATGGATCATGAGGTACTGCTGGAGTGCCTGCGGGTAATCTGTGGACTGTCAGGGACAGTCCTCAGATGGTTCCATTTGTTCCTCAGTGGTAGGTTTCAGAGAGTAGTGTCGGGAATTTATTCCTCTGATGCATTCTCCCTACAATGTGGGGTACCCCAGGACTCTCTGCTCTTGCCTATGTTATTTGTGGTGTATATGCTGCCGTTGGGAGACATTATAAGGTAGCATGGCTTGAGTTTTTACTGTTATGCAGATCATGCTCAACTATTACTGTCCTTTTTACCTGATTGGGATGATGCAGTATCGGTGTTTAACAACTGCCTCTCCGAGATCCAGGACTGGTTGCGAGCCAGCTGGTAGAAGCTGAATCCAAACGAAACTGAGTGTCATCGAGGCTCAGGTCAGGAAGCATAGGGAAAACCAAGGAGCAGTTGTAAAAATCACCAAAACTTTATTTATTGTAGCAGTAACATAAAATAAAATAAACCTATTCAGAATAACTATATACTGAAGCAAAATAAAATCTCTTGTAATCTCCCTTGCAGCTCATCTTAGCTGTTTATACGTCTTTTACAACCCCTATCCTTTGCAAGCATCCTGTTCTTTGTAAATTCAGGAGCTGCTAGAACATTGAGATCTTCCCGAGGTCCCTCCAGCCTTTGCAAAAGGCTCAGGCATTTGCACTCAAATAACATTTGGCTTTTTACAGTTATCTCAAATTATAAATACATATACATTTCAACAGCAACACTAAACATTTTCTAAACAAAAGAGATCCCCATATCAGCTACATTTCAATATATTGATTTGCCCATGTTCTCATATAACCAGATGTAGATATAGATATGCAAGGAAGGAAAAACAGACAGCAAGAGAAAAGAGAGAGACAGTGAGAGACAAAGGATTGTGAAACTTTTCGGGTTGATCAAGTCTGAAGTCTCACAGGAAAATTTGGTTGCACAACCCAGACTGGAGAGACAGAAAAGGAAAGAATACAGATCCTTGCATTTACACACTTTCTCCAAAACAAATGGGACAGGGTTCTATACTACCCTGTCACACTAAGGTTGTGGTGGTGGACCCTGGCCACTGTGTAGAGGGGTCTTCAGCTGGCCAAGCCCAAGGCTGTTGCTCAGCAGTCGTCAGTTGATGACCTCTGAATGGGTGCCGAGTCCGGGTGTCATTTTTGATGATGGGTTGGCACTGATGTCTCCGGTGTCATCCTTTATTAAGATCTCATTTTGGGATGCCCAGAGGTGCAGAGGGTTGAGGCGCTGGACACCACACTTCACGCCACACCAGCGACCCGAGTTCAAGAATGAGCATGGGTCATCGAAGGCCAGTGGGGGGAGGAGAGGATGCTAGTGGCTGCCGGCCATCGGCCCACTGCCTCGGGAGGGAGGAACAGGTTTCTTCAGAGCTTGGCTGCCCCCTGGTGGAGGCTGTAGTGGATGCATCAGCCTGAGGACTGCCGGCGCTAGGCCGAGGGAGTGCTAAAGAAACTGGTAATGGAGCTGTGGTACGCACGTGCACCTCCATGTGCATGTGTCACACTTTCAGGGTCTCAGGAAAAGGCACTCACTAGGGCAAAAACAGAAGAAGCGTCGGGGGCCACCTAGGATGAAGCCTCTGGACTAGCTCAGGGGGATCTGATGGGGTGATCATGGTGACATAAGATCCCGAAAGACCCCAAGACCAGTAGGCTTGGCAGATGTAAATGGTGTCCTGTCAAAAGAGGAAAAATACAATTGTAAAACCAAAAAAAAAAGACCTCATTTTATCATCTATGTAATATCACACAGGCTAAGCATCTAGTTCCTCCCGGTGACCTTCCAACACTGGTCCACACCTTTGTGACATCCTGTCTTGATTACTGCAACGCCCTGTACCTAGGGATATCGGGGGTTGATATTCACTGCTTGCCACTGATGCAGAATGCTGTGGTCAAGTATTTTACTATGCTTTCTTGATCTAGCCATGTCACATCTGTGCTGTGTGGACTGCACTGGCTGCCATTTCAGTGACGGATCCCCTTCAAGGTCGGTTTGTTGACCGATAAAGCCCTACACGGACAGGAATCAAGTTACTTGCATGCGCTCCTGTGTCCCTATTCCCCCCTCTGACCACTCCAGTCCACCGATGAGGGATTGCTGGAGATTCCCAGGGTTCATTTAAAGACCTCTGGAGCTCGAGTCTTTGCATTCGCAGCTCTTACCCTGTGGAATTCTGTACCTCATCTGGTTAGGGGGTGTCTGACTCTGGAGAGCTTTAAATCAGCATTTAAAACACATTTATTCTCGCTCACCTATTCTGAAAATTAATTTATGGATGTTTGCTGTTATGTTGGATTTTAAATATTTATAGTTTTTAAAGGTTTTTACCCTGAAAAAGCACTTTGGTACATGTTGAATTGTGCTTTAAACAAAGATGATGATAATGATTATTATTATTATTTTTAAGGTATTCCATAATCCTTTCTTTAAGTAGTGATTCCATAATTTTCCCCACTATTGAGGTAAGGCTGACTGATTTATAGTTACCAGCCTCCTCCCTACTCCCACTTTTGTGAAGAGGAACTATATCTGCCCTCCTCTAGTCCTTTGGAACCACTCCTGTATCAAGTGACTTGATGAACAGGGTTGCCAGTGGTGCTGCTAGCACCTCCTATAGTCCCCTTAAAGGAAGACACTGGAAAAGACAAAACTTTCCTCAGACACTACAGAAACTCTCAATTAGTGCTATCAGACAGAAAACAACTTGTTTTAATGATTTAAAACAGCTACCCACAACTTACACTTTTTGTTGCTGGCAGCCACCATCTCCTGAGCAGCAATAAGCTTCCTGAGCTCACTTTATGCTAATATGCCTATTTGACCTCTGCTATTGGTTGGCAGGATATATTAGCATAAAGTGAGCTCAGGAAGCTCAGTGTTACTCATGAAATGGTGACTGCCAGCAATAGAAAGTGAAAGTTGAAGGTCACTGTTTAAATAACTAAAAAGCAATTAGAGGGAATTGGGGAAAAAAATTACTGTCAGAAAGCACTAATCAAGCATTTCTGTAGCGCCTGAGTAATGCTATGCCTTTTCCAGTGTTTCCCTTTAAAATTCTAGGATGTATCCCATCTTGTCCCTTTGCCTTGTGCACTTTCAGTTTTAGGACTCTGTCTGCCGTAAATGGACTGATGTCCACCTCCTTCCTATATTTGCTCATGTTGCCTAACTGTGGTCCCTCACCTTCTCCTTCCATAAATACAGAACAAAAATATTTGATAAGTATTGATGCTTTTTCCAGGTCCTCTTCCACATATTCCCCTTTTTCCCCTTTAAGTCTTACAATCCCACCCCTGTTTTTTCTTCTTTCACTAATGTACCTATAAAAAGTCTTGTCCTCTTTTTCACCTCCTGTGCTATTTTTCCCTCCATTTGCACCTTTGTGCTCCTGACTGCTTTCCCTGCCTCTGTCTGTTTATTCAAGTAAACTACCCTGTCCTTGACCTTCTGTGGTGTTTTCTTGTATTTCACTGTCCTGTGCAGTCAGTATAGTTTTATGCTTGTGCAACTGTGTTTGTTTGTTTTGTTTTTTGGCCATTCGCACACTCTATTCCAGAGGAATAACCACCCTGTATGGGGTACGAAAGTCAAGGAAACCTCAGAGAGGGTTCCACCTCTAGAGGTGCCACGGGATGATTCCCGTGGCTAAAGGCACCTTAGGAATCCGCTGAAGGAGAGAGTGCTGCCACTGGAGGAGGAGGGGAGGATGGTGGGGCAAAGAAAAAGTGCTTCACAATGAGGCTGAGTGGAACTGCTTATATATCTCAGGAAGTGGGAGCGTCTGGCTGCCTGGCCATTGAACTCCAGGCAAACCTTTCCAATTCACTGCCCTGCACAGCCAGTATAGTTTTATGCTTGTGCAGCTGTGTTAGTTTGTTTTGTTTTTTGGCCATTCACACTCTCTAGTCCAGAGGAATTACCACTCTGTAGGGGTATGTAAGACAAGGAACCCTTGGAGATGGTTCCACCCCTAGAGGTGCCACGGGACAATTCCCATGGCTAAAAGTACCTTAGGAATCCCCAAAAGAAATGTAGTACAATCATATCCCAAAGAAGGAGGAGACACAAAGCTTATGAGCAAGCAGTAACTGTGATGGAGGAGCAATAACTGTAATGTATTAGAGAAGCATAGACAGTTTGATAATGTAATGAGATGCTCAGTTTGAAAATGTAATGAAATGCCCAGGTTAGCGTAGCATGATACTAATGGTTTGTGTTGAGAATGAGGGGATCCTCTAAGGAGAGAGGTAAAGGCAGGACATCCTCCACCTCCATCCAACAGCGGAACCTACCTAAAGAAACTAGGGGACACTACTATGCTAACTAACAGTTATGACCTGAGGCAAAGGAGGAGAGAAAAAATACCCTATGAGGAGGAAATCTCTGGGGATCCAAGGCCTAGGTCGCCTTCATTCCAGGCTTGGGATAGTTTATTTAGTGACGGCTCTGCAGCTGCAATTTCAAAAACCCAATTAAAGGGAGGTGGAAAATATTCCAGTTTGGAGGAAGGCTGTCACTCAACCCCCTAGCAGGAATGCTATGGAAGGTTGCGAGAAAACTCTGCAACAATACGTGCAACCAAGGTGCAGAGGAGAGCAATGACTGCTGAGGCACTCACCTGGCCTACCCTCTCTAAACTCAAACCAGATGAACCAGAGGCAGTCGTAGGGAGAATGCGGTGAAGGTGCCTTGCTAGGGAAACCACTAAAGTCAATGGCTAACCATTATAGTGGAACACTAGAGCCAAAAAAGATCGTCGCAACCACCCTTCACCACCTGTCTTAAATTCTACACCAGGAACTGCTGTCACATAGCAGGCGGCTAAAGCCAAGCCCGGGCTGAGGACATTCCCAGCTATGGTCCAGGTGAGAAGGATCCTGCCTCAAGTTGGACATGCTCAAGATGCGGACTAAATGCAGAGTGAGACAGTTGGCTGCAGGAACTCTGTGCCAGAATAGAATGGCTGGCATGCCCCAGAAATTGATTGAGAGCTGAAAAGCTGGTGAGCTGAATGAGCACGGCATGCTGAGATCATAATGAGCATTGAGTGCTGAGACCTTGCAAGGTCGAATGCAGAATTGAGGGCAGCAGAATCCCAGAGGCCGAAGCTGAGGGGATGGCAGTAGGCATGAAGCAATGGTTTGCATAAACAAGGAGCAACGATTGTGTAAGTAAGTGTGGATCTGCACGTAAGGTCAGTAAACAGAGTAGTAATAAGTGGACCTGCACATAGGTCTGCATAACATAAGGCAATGAAACAACACTGAATAGTGGAGCAAGCCAGCCAGGCATTTCAAAGCCAAATCAAGGTGACAAACTCTGAGGATTTTCAGTGGCGAAGACAGGATTCAGAACAGAAATAATTAGCCACATTGGCCACAACCCCCCAAACACCACCCAGGCCCCGTAGTAGGACAAACAAGGAATCGATGGAAGGGCCGAAAACCACATGCAGATATTAAAGCTAATTTAATAGCCTCAGCAGGAGCTTTAGCTAACCTCTGAGTAGAATAGCAGTGTAAAAATGGAATAACAGGATTGAACTGCATAGCAAGGTTCAGCTCTTGAACCAGGTGTGCAAACATAGAAGCAGCATCTGTATTTAGTACACAGAGTTGCAATCTGCAATAAACATAAAATAAAGGAGGCACAATACTCTGAAACAGCTGTCACAGGCAGTGCAATGAACTGCAGCAATGAGACAAGTAGAATGAGTTGAGCATGATTGAGCTGTATAGGAAGGGTTCAGTGTGAGCCAGAATCAGGTGAAAGCGATTAAGTATGCAACATGGAAAACAGCTATGGCTGAGCTGAACACACAGATAATGTTTACATTTGCATTGCAAGGACTTTGAGTGTTGTAACTGAAAGCAATTGGAGTTGTGCGTAACTGAAAGCAAGTAGTATGAGCTCTGGAGCAGCAATATGCCTGGAGCTTAGAAACAAAGCCCCCCCAACAAAAAAAAAAACAAAGACACACAAACACAGAAAACAGAGAACAAAGACAGAAGAAGCACACACAGCAGAAGGCAAATACAAACCAGAAGCAGGAAAGAAACACAGAAGCCAGCAGACAAACAGGAGCAACAAGGGAGGGGGGAGGCCACAATCTGCTCAGAGGACAGACGGACAAAGCATTTGGCCACAAAGAAAAAGTGCTTTACAATGAGGAACTACTTATATAGTTCAGGAAGTGGAAGTGGCTGGCTGCTTGGCCATTAAACTCCAGGCAAAGCATTTCAAATTCCTGAAATCCATCTTTTTCACCCTTATCTTCCAGCTCCCTTCTTTTGAGAACCATAGTGGTTTTCTCTTTCTCTTGCTCTTGTTTACTTACCTAATGCAAAGCTGTGTTGCTTCCACTATGAATCCTTCCAAATGGGTCCACTGCTCCTCAAATCCCCCATTTGTACCTCCCTGCCAGGGCATTTTTGAGACATATCTCCATCTTAGTAATGTATGCTTTCCTGAAATCCAGGACCCTCATCTTTGTGTTACTTGACTCTTCCACTGTACTCATACTGAACCACACTGTGCAATGATCACTGGACCCCAGGTGTCCACCCACCCTGATTTTTGCAATTCTGTCTCCATTGGTGAGTACCAGGTCCAATATTGCACCCTCCTAAGTGGGCTCTAGCACTAGCTGCCTGAGGTCTGCCTCTTGCATGGAATACAGGATGTTCCTGCTCCTGGTGGAGGCAGTAGCTTGGGATGCACCAATCCACATCTAGCAGATTACCAGATACCCCTACCAGTAGCACCTCCCCATTAACTGCTATTGTGTGGATAGATTCCACAAGAGTCATGTCCATCTCCTCACCCTGTGCTAGAGGTCTGTATATCACACCCGTGTGAACAGCTGTGCCATTGCCAATCTCAAGGGTGACCCAAACTGCCTCTGCTCCCCCCTGCATTCCTTGTTTCACAGTCACCTAATACTCTCCCTGACATGAAGGGCCACCACCACCCTCCATTTTTACCAACATACTAACATACTAATTGCCAGCAGAATAGGCCATATGGTCTGTTGAGTCTGCTCATGCCTCAGGACCCCAGTTGGGTACCGAGGCCCCCCCATCACATTTCTGTTTCTCCTGACATCCATCCCAGCCCCATGGGCCAGGCCCACCCCTGCTTCATCCCCATTCTGTACCTGTCCCACCATCTCTTGAACCTCTTCACCGTAGAAGCAAGAACTAGCTCACCAGGCATGTATTCCAAAGTTCCACCACCCTTTCAGTGAAATACCTCTTCCTCTTTTCCCCCTCATCCTTCCTCCTTCCAACTTCAAACCATGCCCTCTGGTGATACGCACGTCCTTTAATATAAAAATTCCCTCCTTGTTTAACCTGGTTATCCCCTTGAGGTACTTGAAGACCTCAATCATGTCTCCCTGGTCCCTCTTCTCCTCCAATGAGAACAGGCTGAGCTCCTCCAGTCTCTCCTCGTACGTCAAATCCCCCAGACCCCGTATCATCTTGGTTGCCCTCCTCTGGACCCTTTCCAGGAGCTGTATGTCCCTCCTCAGGTGTGGTCTCAGGAACTGCACACAATACTTAAGGTGTGGTATAACCAGACCCTTGTACAGAGGCAGAATCACTTCCCTATACCTTGAGGTGATCCCCCTTGCGATGCAGCCCAACATCCTGTTTGCCTTGACTGCCACCCTCCTGCACTGCTCAGAGTTATTCATACTTGCATCCACCAGGACCCCTAGGTCTTTTTCTCCTGACATGGTCTCCAACACCTCCACACCCACGGTGTACACGTGTTTGGGGTTACCCCTCCCAAGGTGTAACACCTTGCACTTGGAGGAATTAAAATTTAATTTCCAGGTGTGAGCACACCGATCCAGAGTCTCCAGGTCCCCTTACAGGGCCACCCTCCCCATCTCTCCCTCAACCACTGCTCCCAGCTTGGAGTCATCAGCGAAGAGAGTCATTTCACACCCTATACCCTCCCTGATGTCTGAGATGTATGCATTAAACAAGATCTGCCCCAGGACCGAGCCTTGTGGTACTCCAGTAATGACCCCTCTAGGGGTTGAGATCTCCCCACTGACCACTACCCTCTGGGTGCACTCAGCCAGCCAGTTTCCTATCCATCTGACCATCAATGGGCCTACAACCATCCCCCTCAGTTTCTCCAGTAGGCCTTTGTGAGGGACCGAGACAAACGCCTTGCTGAAGTCCAAGAATAGCACATCCACAAGCTTTCCGCTGTCTAGTTCTGATGTTACCCATTCATAGAACTCCACAAGGTTAGTTTGACATGATCTACCTAGCACAAGCCCATGTTGTTGACTATCCTGACATCCTATCTCCTCCAAGAACCCCCCAAATGTTCATTCAGTATACACTCCAATATTTTACCCACCACTGATGTCAGACTGACAGGTTTATAATTACTCGTCACTTCCCTCAACCCCCCTTTATGCATCGGCACCACATTTGCCTCATTCAAATTCCTAGGCACTATCCCTGTCTGGAGTGTCCTGTTGCAGAGCTCTGTCAGGGGTGCAGCTAGTACATCTTCCAACTCCCATAGAACTCTCAGATGTATGCTGTCTGGCCCTGGAGATTTTTCCTGTTTTAGGGACTTAAGGGCCTTCAACACCCATTCAGTGGGGATTTCATCATCTGCCCCCACCCCACTGGCTGATTTATCCCAATGTGAAACCCCTGGGGTACCCATCCTTCCTGGCTTTTCCTTGTCTGTTGCTCCACCATTCCTGCCCCCTGTTCTTTCTCACTCCAACTGATCCTGCTTTGTCAGTTTCCCGTCCCCCTCCCTAGTAAACATTGAGGCAAAGTAGTCATGACCTCTGCCTGGTCCCTCACCTCCTCCACCCACCCTCCTTCTGTTCTCAATCTGCTGATCTGGCCTTTGGTCTTTCTTTTCTGCAAATCTGGTGACATCGAGCAGACCAGACCTGGGTTTGAAACCCACAGCTTCCACTTGCATACTGTGTGACCCTGAGCAAGTCACTTAACTTTCCTGTGCTCCCAGGTCACACCTGTAAAAAAGCTTTCAGCTTAGTGTGCTACTCCTGGTTAAACAACTAATAAAAAAAACCCAAAAAACAACACAATATACCTAAAGAACTCCTTCCCCCCCCGTATCCCCTGTGCCAGTCACTGCTCCTTACTGCATTTGGCCCCCCTTACTATCTGGGTGGCTTGTCTAGCTGCAATATGGTATGTTTCCTTTTCCCTTTACCCTCTCATTTTTTTGAAATCTCTGTAGGCAGCCTTCTTTTCCCTGACCACCTCTTGAACCTCCCTGGACCACCGGCATGGTTTATGTGACCTCGCATCCTTATGCTTCACCTTTGCACAGATCCTAACTGCCTCCTGCGGTCCCCGCTTAATGACTTCCCATCTCCGTTCAACATCTGTCCTAGTTGTAATCTTCTTCAAATGATCCTTGAATATCTTTCCCATGCCCTTAAAATCCATCCCCTAAAATCCACAGGCAAAGTCCAAGAACTGTCCCCCAGCTGCTCCCCAGGTTTATTCGAAACCAGACAGTGTCATGGTCACTTCCAGCCAGGGGACCCTCTCCTGTCAGATCCCTCACCAGTTTCCTTTCTGCTAGGATCATATCAAGGACATGCACATGTCTCGTAGGCTTCAACACATGTTGAGTGAAGAACACATCCCGAAAGCCATCCAGCAGTCTCTGCTCCTTAGCCACCTTAGAAAACATGGTTTCCCAGTTCGTAGCTGGCATATTAAGATTCCCCATCAACACCATTCCTTTCCCTTTGGTCCATACTGGGCTATAATGCTATCTAGCAGACAATCCTCCAGAACATCCCCCATCCCTGGGGGCCTATAGACCACTCCCAATTTGATCTTTCTCCTACTGAGGTTCACAAAGTGACCCATAAGGCCTCTATAATCCTGGAAATTTCTATGCTATCCCTGATGAACATAGCCACTCCTTCCCCTCTGCCCTTCTTTCTACCCTTCCTAAGCATAGTGTACCCCTTTACATTTAAGTCCCAGTCATGGTTTGTGTTGGCCCAAGTTTCTGTTACCGCCACCACATCTACCCCTCCTTCAAACAACATGGCCTGGAACTCCATCCCCTTGTTTCCCAAGCTCCTGGCATTTACTAGCACTGCACCCCAATCCTTGTCCCTGCTCCCCTTAGCTATGCTTCCCCAGACACCATATGCTTCTGATCTCCTTTAGCCCCAACTGTATTGCCCTCCACTGATCTGTTGCCTGCCTGCAGGCAGTACTCCAGATGGGGTCTCACCAGCTGTCTGTACAGAGGGATAATAACTTCCTGTTTTCTACTGGTGATGCCTCTCCCTATGCATCCCAGTATCCCCCCAGCCCTCCTTGCTGCCCTCTCACATTGCTTGCCCACCTTTCAGTCATCTGATATGATGACCCCCAGGTCCCTTTCCATTTTTGTTGTTGTTAGTATCTCACCCCCCATTGTGTATTCTTCACCTGGGTTTTTGTTTCCCAGGTGTATTACCTTGCACTTTTTAGCATTGAATCTAAGCTGCCATACATTTGACCATTCCTTTAACCTTGCCAAGTCCCTTCTCATCCTTTCCACTCCACCTTGTGCATCAAGTCTGTTGCAGATCTTTGTGTCATCTGCAAAGAGACATACTTTTCCTTCCAGTCCATCTGCAATGTCACTTATAAAGACATTGAAGAGGACTGGTCCTAATACTGAACCCTGTGGTACCCCACTACTAACCCCCCTTTTTTCAGAGTGGACTCCATTTACTATTACTCTCTGTGTCCTATTCTCCAGCCAATTCTTTACCCAGGCTGTCATCTTGGGACCCACTCCCAGGCTGGCTAACTTGTATATTAATCTTTTGTGTGGGACTGTGTCAAATGCCTTGCTAAAGTCTAGGTAGACCATGTCCACAGCCCCTCCCTGATCAACTACTTTGGTCACCCAGTCAAAGAAATCTATAAGATTTGTCTGGCATGACCTTCCCGCTGTGAATCCATGCTGCCTTGGGTGCTGTGCCCCTCTGGCCTCTAGATATTCCACAATTCTTTCCTTCAGAAGTGATTCCATCATTTTCCCTACCACTGAGGTTAAACTAACAGGTCTGTAGTTTCCTGCTTCTGCCTTGCTCCCACTTTTGTGAAGGGAATCACATCTGCCCTCCTCCAGTCCTCGGTACCACCCCATCCTCCCATGATTTGTTAAAGAGGGTAGTCAGTGGTGTCACTAGTTCTACCCTTAGTTCTTTTAGAATTCTGGGATGAATCTCATCAGGCCCCATTGCTTTGTCCACCTTCAGTTTTAAGAGTTCTTTCAGAACCCTTTCTTCTGTAAATTGGCTGGTATCAACTTCTGTATCCAGAGTGTTTCTACTGTTTGTTTTAGGTACCTCCCCCTCTTCCTTTGTAAATACTGAGCAAAAATATTTGTTTAATATCTCTGCCTTTTCACAGTCACCCTCTGCCCACCATCCCTCCCCTTTATTAAGCCTCACTATCCCTTCCTTGGTCTTCTTTCACTCCCTGATGTACCTATAAAAGGTTTTATCCCCCTTCTTAACTGAGTTGGCTATCTTTTCCTTGGTTTGGGCCTTTGCTGTTCTGACTGCCTTCCCAGCTTCCTTTTGCTTTAACTGATACAGTTCTCTGTCCTGTTCCTTCTGTGATTCCTTGTACTTCCTGAATGCTTTCTTTTTCTCTTGAACCTTCCCTGCCACTTCCTTTGAGAACCATAGTGGTTTCTTACCTTGCTTCGTTTTGTTTATTTGCTTTACACAAAGGCTTGTTACCTCTGTGATGGCAGTTTTTATTATTCCCCATTGTTCTTCTACCCCTCCTTCCTGCCCATTTGCTAGTGCATTCCTTAGGCACTCACCCATTTTGACAAAGTCAGCCCTCCTAAAATCCAGTACCTTTGCCTTTGCATGGCTTGACTCTATTGCTGTGTTTATGTAGAACTATACTGTTCGATGGTCGCTAGTTCCCAGATGGCTACCCACTTCTACATCTGTGATCCTCTTCATCTCCATTTGAGAGAACCAGGTCTAAGATTGCTCCTCTGAGTGGGCTCCAATACTAGTTGTCTAAGGCATGCCCCTGTAGGGCATCTAGAATAACCCCACTCTTTGAAGTGGCTGCTGCAACTGCACTCCAGTTAACATCTGGCATATTCAGATCACCCATCAGCAATATCTCCCCTTTTCCTGCCATTCTAAGTATACTTTCTATAATTTCCTTTTCCATTTCCTCCACCTGAGAAGGGGGTCTGTATATAACCCCTGTGCTTATTGTGGTGCCATTGCCGGTCTCCAAATTTACCCACATTGCTTCTTCTCCTCCCTGTTTACCCTTTTGTTCTGTTGCTTTGATTCCTTCCCTTATGTAAAGAGCTACTCCTCCTCCTCTTTTACCCTCCCTGTCCCTCCTGTAGATAGTGTATCCTGGTATGTTTACATCCCAGTCATGGTTTTGTGTGTACCATGTTTCTGTGACTGCCACGATATCCAGATGTTCCTCCTCAATCAAGGCCACTAATTCAGGAAGCTTGTTACTCAGACTGCGGGCATTGGTACTCATTGCTCTCCATTTTTTGATGGCTTTACCTTCTGTTGCAGCATCCTCCACTGACCTTTCTACCTGGTCTTTTTCTCATTTAGTATCCTGTTTTGTAGGAGAGGCTGGGATTTTC
Organism: Neoceratodus forsteri; assembly: GCA_016271365.2. Lineage (NCBI taxonomy): Eukaryota > Metazoa > Chordata > Ceratodontiformes > Ceratodontidae > Neoceratodus > Neoceratodus forsteri. The sequence goes on along the minus strand of CM057449.1, from coordinate 57,715,511 downwards.
CTGCTGCTTATCAGTGCTCTCCACCTTGACTAGTTTAAAAGCTTGCCAATGAAGCATTTAAACCGATTGCTCAAAAGACTTGTTCCTTCCTGGACAGATGCAGACCATCCTGCCAGTATAGGCTGGTGTCCCTCCAGGTGGAACCCCAGTCCCCAATGAAGCCAAACCCTGTGCTCACACCATTTTTTCAACCATTCATTAAACTGCATGGTGCAAAGTACCCTCACCTCACTCATGCCATTGACAGGCAGCACCTCTGAGAAGGATACTGTGTGTGCTACTTGTCTTAGGCCCCTCCTCAATTCTACAAAGTCCTTCTGCACTGCTCTAATCTCATGATGAGCCAAGTCATTTGTCCCTAGGTGGACAATGACGTCCGGCTCAGACTCCTGTGCAGCTGTTCCCGTGATACTGAGGATGCGCTTCCTGTCCCTCCAAGCCATGGCACCAGGTAGGCACCTTACTTCAGTTTTCCCTGCTCCCCCCAGTTCTATCCCCCTAATAACTGAGTCCCCCACCAGGAGCTGCTTCCTTTCCTTGTGGTGTCCTCTGTCTCCTTTATGTGGGCCTCCCTTGTGACAGCTGTCCTCAGCCTCCTTAGTCTCCTCTGTGGGTGCATCCATAGGGGAGCTATGCTCCCCCAGAATGGTGTATGGATTGTTGAGTGGAACAACTGACTGGGTGTGCCTCCGTTCCACCATCCTCAACCTTTCTGAGCCCACTGTGGTCCAACTGCTGTGTTTTCTTCACAACCTCTGAGGTAGTGGTGGTGGCTGTGGTGCTCCCTGGATGGGGGAGGTTCCCTTCCTACCGTCCAGTGTGGCCTGGGGGAAGGTTCCCTTACTACTGTCCAGCATGGCCTGAAGATGAGCAACTTCCTCCCTCAGGGCAGAGAGTTGTCTGCAAATAGGGCAGCATCTCAGCCTCCAGAAAGACTCCTGGAAGACTGCTGCCCCACAGCCATTACATTGTACTACTCCCCATATGTTTATCTACTTTTTTCTTTGTGAGTGTGTTTGTGTGTGATTGGTTTGTTATACAGAAGTATATATATTATACAATGTGTATGCTTATATTGTCAGTGCAGTGTGCTAGAGAGGATATGACAGTGATATGCAGCTTGCACTTCTGCGGAAATGATGTCAAGCCCAGGTATAAAAGGAATTCTTCCAGGGGTGGGTGGGGTGAGGGTGGGAAGGGGTTGGGCCTAAACTGTGCCCTCACAAAACAATCAGCTAAAAGCTCTGACCCAGCACTGCGATGAGTGCCTTCCTGTCAGCAAGATGCCCTACACAACAATTTGACAGAGAAAATACCCTGCTAATGAAACAGAGAAAAATCCAGACATCCAGCTCAGACACAGGTAACCCTCCCCAGCCCAAAAACAGCCTGGTGGTTTGTGCTCTGAAAGCGGTCAGCCCCAAAATAAGTCAGCTGTGCTTTGCACTCTTCCTGCACTGAAAATCTTAAGAATTAAGCCAACTGATTGACTAGTGACACCTGTGATATAAGCAGGCTTTTTAATGTAGGCAGGCTGCTGTCTGATTCCAATACACAAAATCTTTCAGTGAAACCAGGGATAAAAAACTTAACTACTCAGCCAGCAGGACACTTTTAAAATGTTGCAAAAATATCCAAAATCCTAGGTCTCAACCCCAACAATCAAGCAAATTCAGTTGTATCTCACTCCCTCTGGTTATAAGATTACTACACTTTTATTGGAATCCTGCAATTCTCTGCTTAATGCCAATAAGGAAAAGAAAAATGAAACTTTTTGTAGAAAGCGTAGCTCCCCTGTTGTACAATATTATGCCTTACCAAGTTTCCAGCTCCTAAATGAAGTTGTAGTTGTTCTTTGCAGTGTTGCAAGGTTTTCAGCTTCAGACAAATCAAAAGTCAGACTGACATATCTTGAACCTGTTATGGGTTAAACAGTGTTTCTCTCAAATTTTTCTGAAGAGCTTAGGAACTGATGGGGGAAAATGTGAATTCTGGAGGAAATTAGTAAAAGTTAAAAAATTCTCCAGTGGTACGGTAAGGTAAATAAATAGCTAACCAGTGTTCACCAGGCATAGGCTACGGCTGTGTATTCACTCTCTGAAGGTAGTTGATAACTTACAAAGATCCATAAAAAGCTATTTCAGTTAAAAGGGCTGGCCTGGAGAAATGTGTCTAATTGTTGAGTGTTCATGTTTAATTGGCCTAGAGGTTAGTGAAACGAGCTGTGAATGAGCTTGGTACATCCTGCAGTCCAGACCTGGGTTTGATTCTCACAACCTCCACTTGCATACTATGTGACTCTGAGCAAGTCACTTTACTGCCCAGTGCTCCCAGGTTGCCCCTGAAAACAGGCACTTGTGCCTAGTGGCCCTTACCTGGTTACCGAAGACTAAAATAAAAATACAAAAATTATATTCAATTAAAGTCAAACACAATGATTTGTCTTTGATTAATCTCCACAACAATTTCAAAAACCACATACACTAAAATATTCAATGTAACTGGTAGTGGATCAACAAATCCTATTTCAGCTCTCAGATTGCCTGAGCAGATGGGGAAGGGGAAGGGGAAGGGAACATTGTTAATTCAGGAGTAGCAAACTAAGTCAAAGCTTGTTTCCAGATGCAACCTGAGAGCACGAGGAAGTTAGGTGACATGCTCAGGATCATACAGTATGCACATTTCAAAACCCAGGTCTCCAGATCTGTATTTCAGAGCCTTAACCCACTGGGCTATACTGCCTCCAAGATTAGTGAATAATGGTCACCATAGTCTTGGTCAGGGCTTTGGTCAAAAGTAGATAGTGTGTACCCCTGACAAAAATCCTACACGGTCTATCAGTAGTGGGCTATTTTTCATATGTTTTTCACCAGCATGGAACAAATTGTTGTAATCTCTAACAGCATTACAGCTTGTAAATTTAGGTTGCAGTGGGTTTAGTAGGAACATGTTCACCATCCACATAGAGGGCTATAAAGTTAATCTTAAAATGTTTAAAATTGAAACGGTTTTTATTGTTCTTACAATTGCAAGCTTCATTATCTACAAAGCCTATCACCAATAATTAAATTATCTGACCCAGAAACAGATTATCTTGGTTACATACACAGCTCCCACCAACTATACTGAACACTTTCATCCTAACACAATCAATAGTGTACTTTGCTTTAGCAGCCAGTAAAGCCTGAGCATGACCAATACATACAGGTGGTGACATTTTACCCTTTTTACATATATAGATGCAGCCTTAGTTTTCAATATAAAATCTTCATCTGCATCACCACTTATTAAACAAAATCATTCTTGTTTTGCACAAGTTTAATTTTAACATCCACTCCATTCAAGACCAATTTTTCCAGGAAAAAAAGCTCTGCATGAATTGGTCTAACCAGTTCTACAGTGTGACTGCCTGCTGTAAAAGCTGCACACTTTTTAAAACCCTCATTGGGTCCATTAAGGGCTGTGTTTTCATACTGTCCTGGTGTGTCCTTATAAAATAATCCAGATGAAAATTGTGTAGACAGGGTGACATCGCTGTAATTAAGCAGTGATTCAAAAATTGCTCTGTAGGGGGCACATGTTAGAAACTTTCAACTACCTCAAGGGAATCAACAAAGTCCAAGAGTGGACAATCTTTCAGAAAAAGAGATGTGAAAGAACAAGGGGGCACAATTTGAAGATAGAGGGGGGAAGATGGAGGCAGTATGGTGCAGTGGGTTAAGGCTCTGAGCTGCAAATCTGGAGACCTGGGTTTGAATCCCACAGCCCCCTAGGTGCATACTGTGTGATCCTGAGCAAGTCACTTAACTTCCTAGTGCTCCCAGGTTGCACCTGCAAACAAGCTTTCAGCTTAGTGTGTCTCACCTGGTAAAATAATTGGTTAAAAAAAAAAAAAAAAAAAACATCCCAGAGGGCCCTGTGTTTCCACAGCTACATACATATACACATCAATGGAGGGATGGGAGCACAGGGTCCATAGGACACTGTGCTCCCACAGTAAAATATGGTTATACTATCTGATAAGGTAAGGAAATTCATTACAAAAAACTTTGTTAATGCATCAGTTAGGCTTCCCACCATCAAAAGTTGGGTAATGTGGTGTTAGGATTTTCAACCCTAACACCCCACCCCACCCTACCATCCAAGCACCAACAGGCATCGGGGTGTGTCTTGGTGTTGTCTGCCCTAATGCTCACACCATTCTCTTATACTGTAACATGTTAACTTTCTTAAACATAGAATGGGGTGAACGTTAGGGCAGACAAACCCAAGGCACACCTCTGATGCCTGTTGGTGCATGGTGGGTGGGGGTGGGATGTTAGGGTTGGTAATCCTAACACTGCATTTCCCAACTTTTGATGTTGGGATCCCTAACTGATGCATTAACAAAGTTTTTTGCAATGAATATATACACATCTATCTATCTATCTATCTATCTATCTATCTATCTATCTATCTATCTATCTATCTGTGTATAGCTATGTATCGGCTGACCTGAAACTTGTTACATGCCATTCAGTTCTCTCATCTGTGGATTATGGCCTTGTCATATATGGGGCAGGCACAGACACAGTGCTTAAAAGGGTCAAAGCCATCTTCTACAAGGCCTGCCACCTGGTCCTGGGAGTACACAAAATGAATCACTCTTGTGGCCTTTACAAGGAAACTGGCTGGCTCCCACTCCACCACAGACTGTAATACTAGGCCTGCCTCCTTGCAAAAAAGTCCCTGATGGTGTCCATGCCTAGTGCTACTTCAGTCCTCTTTGAGCCTGCACAACCTTCTTAATGCACAAGGAGTGCCTTCTAACTGTTCCCATCAAATGAACCACCCTTGGCCAAAGATCCCTCTCCTACTGTGGGCCTAAATGGTTCAATGATCTGCCTGCAGACCTTGCTGACTCCGCCAGACTTGGCCACTTTAAAAATTGGGTTTGATCTCTTCTTGCCAGCAAATTTGACTGCCAGTGTTTCTGTTAACCCACGGCCTCTGATAGAAGTTCTCGCACCCATCAAACACTACCCTTTCTCACTCCCACCCTCCTGTTCCACAACTGCCCACTTCCCCCCCTTGACAAAGCCTCACCTTGGCTGCTAAAACTGCATTTCTGCAGACTGGGAGCACCCCATCTGAGCTGTAACATGATTGTTAAACACTGTACTGCACTTAATTAGTGCTGTATTAATATGTTTCTCTGCAAGTGTGGTCCTGTTTCTCTTTACTTCTTGTACCCTGCTTAATGTTGTAACTGCACACTAATACCACTTGTTAGTTGATGTCTTTCTGTTCTGCAATGTTTCATCACCTGTAAATGTCTTGTATTCCTTGTTAACTTGGAGCCTTTGTAAACGAGTCCCCGGCTCAAAGGTATTAATCCCAATTTGAAATAAATAAATAAATAAATAAATATATATATATATAGATATAGATATATATATATATATAGATATAGATATAGATATACACACACACACATACATACATTTTTTATTTTCTTTTTTATTTATTAGAATTTTGGTAACTGGGTAAATCCATTGAGACCATGCAGTCACTTTTTCAGTGATGACCCAGGAGACAATGGTGAAACACAGTACAACTGATCAATACAAAAATACAATATGAGATGCAATGAAATTTAACAATGATTCGGGTGATTACATCGCAGCACAATATATGCAACATAATAAAATATCAGGCAATATACATATAATAGTTAAACAAGACACTAATATTATACAATATATGCATAGCAGGAGCATGAGGACTAATAGATTACAAGATGCATATATAGGAGTAACAGGCTGGGCAGTAAAGAGGCAGTAACAGTTAGTTACAGCGGTTACGGGGGGTTAGTAGATAAGAGGTACATTCTTTTTTGAAAGATGATAGGGTGGGGCAGGAGAGTAGGTCAGGTGGAAGGGAATTCCAAGCAGTGGCAGCTAAGAAGGTGAATGAGCTCTTGCCTGACTGTCGGTGCATCTTTTGGATTGCTAATAAGGGAAGGGAAGTGGATCTTGGTGGGTGCATGGATGCTTTGTTGTAAACTATTCCCTTTAGGCAAGGGGGATTAAACAGCTTGACAAGTTTGAATACAAGGCATAGGGTATGAAACTGTAACCTTGAGTCATATGTAGGCCATTGGAGAGAATTCATTATGTCACAGTGGTGCTTTCTGAAGTCCACCCCAAGGTCAAAACGTCCAGTCCTATGATAGAGTTGATGCAGTTCAGTGAGGGAAGAGGACTGGGTGGAAGGTAACAGTGGGGCCCCACAGAACAAGGTAGGGAGAAGGGATGTAGAAGCAATACATACATACATACAAAACTGCTAGCAGAAACAGGCGTTATGGTCTATCAAGTCTGCTTGAATACACAGCTAGCACCACTAGGTTGCAGCTGCCCCACCCTTCTCCCCCTCTGCCCCTCCAGCAAATTCTCATTGCTACTTACCCAGACACTCCCTTGCCCAGTCCCATGCTTTTTTGAAAGTACCCACCGTTCTACATGATACCAACTCCTCCTGTAAGGTATTTAATTTTGACATCACCCTTTCTGTAAAATAATGCCTCCTCATCTCTCTCCTAAGTCTACCCCTCCTGTCTTAGCCCATGTCCTCTGGTGTCCCTTCCCTTCCTCAGACTAAACAACTCATCTGTACCAGTTTTATTAAATTCCTTCATATCTTTAAACATTTCAATCATATCATCCTGATCCCTCCTCTCCTCCACGGTTTACAAACTCAGATGCCTCAGTCTGTCCTCATATTACTTGCCATAAAACCCCTGTAGCATTTTTGTCACCCTATGCTGCACCACCTCTAACAGCTTGATATCATTCTTCAGATATGGTTGCCAGTATTGCATGCAATACTCTAAGTGTGGACTGACTAAGGATCAGTAGAGGGGCAGGACCACATCCTAATGTCTGGATGAGATTCCCCTTGCAATACACCCTATCATCTTGTTAGCCTTGGCTATAGCCCTTTTGCACTGAGTAGAGTTGTTCATGCTTTCTGCTATCAGCACCCCCAAGTCCTTCTCTTCCTTAGTTACCCCAAATCTCACCCCACCCAACCAGTATTCCCTCCTCGGGTTTCCTCACCCCGAAGTGCATAACTTTACACTTCTTCACATTAAAGCCCAGCTGCCACTTAGCTGACCACTCCTCAAATTTAATTAACCCCCCGTATCTCTTTCCACCCCTCTACATCATCCATTACTGCTCCCATCTTCACATCATCTGTGAACAGATTGCTCCTGCTCCTAACTCTGTGTCAGATATCCAAATGAACAGCCCAAATAATACTGGTCCCAGCACAGAGCCCTGAGGCACCCTATTTCTCAAAGGCTAGGGTTTAAGAGTCCCCCCATTATCACCTATTGCTGCCTCCCCTTCAACCAGTTCTTGATCCAGTAAGCCATTTTCACCCCCACCCCCACAGATCTCAGTCCCCCCCAGCTGCCCATGAGGTACTGAATCAAAAGCCTTGCTGAAGTCCAAATACATGACATCCACTGCATGGACCCTATCCAGTTCTCTTGTTACCCAATCATAGTACTCTAATTGGTTAGTCTGGCAAGATCTCCTCGAAACAAACCCATGCTGCTGCCCATCCTGGAGGCCAATTACCTTGAGCAATGTGACCAATCTGTCCTTCAGTATCACCTCCATAAGTTTATCCACTATGGAGGTGAGACTAACAGGTCTATAGTTTGCAGGCTCATCCCTAGGGCCACATTTGTGGATAGGCACCACATGAGCCATCCTCCAGTCTTGTGGTACACACCCTGTGTCCAGTGAGGTATTGAACAGGTCTGTCAGCAGTCTGGCCAACATCTCTGCCATCTCCCTCAGCAGTCTGGGATGAATGCCATCAGGATCTGATGCCTTACCCACCGTAAGTGCCATCAGACCCTCCAGTACTCTGCACTCCTCAATCTCCCCATCATCACCCCTTCCCCCCTTCCTCACCCTTCCAGTCCACTGAGGTAATGGACCACCCTCCTACTGGTTGAACACAGAGCAAAAGTATTCATTCAAACTTCTGCCTGTTCGACACCCCTTTCTACCCACCCCCTGCACATCCTGATCCATACTATTTGGTCCCTGCAGCTCCTTTTCTCTCTAATGTACCTGGATAAATCCTTTTCCCCTCGCTTTATGCCCTGAGACAACCTAAACTCTCAGGAGGCCTTAGCCTCTCTTTCTAGCTTGGTTACCTCATTGGACCTCCTCAAATACTTCTCCCTGTCCTCCCCTCTATTAGTCCTCCTGACTTTCTGGAATGCCACTTTCTTTGCCCTCATCCCCTCCAAGACATTCCTGTTCAGTCAATGTGGCTTTCAAGCTCCGCTCTTCTTACTCAGAGTCCTGGTGTAAGCATCTGTAGCTTCTGTCAGTCCAAGTCTGATAATATCCCACTTCTGCTGTGCAGCCATCTCTGATTTTATCCCCTCTAGGCACCCCTGGCAAATGGGGAGCCAAAGGAAGCTCAGGAAGAGTTTAGGAAATTGGGGAAGGGTCTCAAGCAAGTGGCTACTTCTGTCACCTTCTCAGAAGTAATACCTGTGAGAGGCATGGAAGATCATAGAGGTGCATCCACCAGGAACTTTAACTCATGGTTGAAGAACTGGTGCTGTGAGGAAGGGTTTGGATTCATTGGTGAATGGGAACCCACCTGGAGGGATGGAGGTTTGTTCAAGCCTGACTGCCTGCATCCATCCAGAGGGGAATCCACACACTCAATGATAAGTTTAAATGCTACATTGACAAGCATTTAAACTAGCCAAGGGGGGTGGCAGGCCAGCAAGGAGGGTAACTACTTGCTCACCCCCCACAGCTAGCGGTGGAACCAGTGAACCGTAGGAGTGGATATCTCTACAAAGCAGTGTACAAAAGATGGAGATTAGCACCCAAGAGGTGGATAGGCAGAAATGGGGTAAAATTCAGCAGAATGGCAGACAGCAAGGAGAACCAGGGATAAAGGACAACCAGGGAAGGGGCTGGAGTAGAACAGCTAAACAGTCTAGGGAGGTCAAATCATGGTAAGCCATGTGTGCCAATGACAGGAGCCTTAGCAACAAGATGGACGATCTGGAGGCTGTCATGGTGCAGTCAGACCTGAACATTGTGGCCATCACAGAAACCTGGTGTAATGATAACCATGACTGGGAGATGGCCATACCTGGCAACAACATATTCAGAAGAGACAGGGCAGGTAGGAAGGGAGGAGGAGTGGCACTCTATGTGAAAAATGACATAAGGGCCACAGAGATCCAGGTGTAACAAAATGGGGGAGAGATACTGTGAGTTAAGCTGGAAAGGAAAATGGGGCTAGCCATCTGCACAGGTATGGTCTATAGGCCACCAGCCCAGGAGGAAGAAACAGATTGGGAGGTGATGCTAGCCATCTAAAGGATGGCAGACAAGGGTGAGGTAGTACTGCTTGGAGACCTCAATATTCCAGATGTGGACTGGAGCATCCCAGCAGCTGCAGCATCAACTAGGAGCAGATTTTTCCTGGACTCCCTTCAGGGTGCCTTCCTCAAGCAACTGGTCATGGAACCAACTTGGCAGAAGACAATACTGGACCTTGTGCTCACAAACAGGGACAGTGTGATGGGGGTAACAGTGGGGGAGCACCTGGGGAACAGTGACCACCAATCATTGTGGTTTGAAATCACAGAAGGAGCAGAACCAAACCACACAAAAACACGTATCCTTGATTTTAGGGGGGCAGACTTTGGTAAAATGGGGAGATACTTGAAAGAGGCATTATGGGGAATGGGGCAGGACTCAGGGGTTGAGGAACAGTGGGCAGTATTTAAAATGGGGATTACAAGAGCAACAGAATTATGCATTAAGCAGGTTAGCAAGAGGGAAAGGATGAGAAGACCATTATGGTTTTCCAAAGAGGTAGCAAAGAAAGTGAAAGCCAAAAATATTGCATTCAGGCAATACAAAAAGACACAGGCAGAAAGGGATAGGGAGAAGTACCAGGAGAAGCAAAGGAAGGCAGGGAGGTCAGTAAGGAAGCCAAAGCTCAGACAGAAGAGCACATTGCAAAAATCAGTGGGTAGAGGGACAAAACATTTTATAGGTACATAATGAAAAAGAAAGGCAAAGAGGGATAGTGAGACTGAAGGGGAGGATGGGGGCAAGGTGAGGATGACAACAGTAAAGCTGACATATTGAACAGGTATTTCTGCCTAAGTCTTTACTGAGGAAGAGGAGGGTAATGGTCTGAAGGGAGTACAAGGGTGAGAATGGTGCAGAAATGGACACAAGTCCCTTTACACGAGAAAGGATCCTGAAGGAACTGGAAGTAATAAGAGTTGATAAAGCAATGGGAATGAGTTAGGTGCACCCCAGGTCCTTAAAGAACTAAAGCGGTTGTGGCTGAACCTCTGGGCTATCCTGTTTAGCCGATCACTGGAAACAGGGGAGGTACCCAAAGACTGGAGGACAGCAGATGTAGTCCCCTAATACAAAAGTGGGAACAAAGAGGAAGCGGGGAATTACAGGCCAGTCAGCCTCATCTTGGTAGTGGGGAAGATCATGGAAGCACTACTGAAGGAGAGATTGGTGGAACATCTGGTTGTCAATGGACTACAGGACCCAAGGCAGCATGGTTTCACCAGGGGGAAGTCATGTCAGACCAACCTCGTTGAATTTTTTGACTGGGTGACTAGGGAGGTGGATCGGGGAAGGCAGTGGATATGGCCTATCTGGACTTCAGCAAGGCCTTTGACACTGCCACATAGAAGACTATTACACAAACTGGGGAATATGGGTGTGGGAAGGACAGTAGTGTGGTGGGTAGGTAACTGGCTGGGTGGTAGGACACAGAGGGTGCTGGTAAATGGCTGTCACTCCACAGAGGGAAAAGTGACCAGTGGGGTACAACAGGGATCAGTGCTGGGACCGGTCCTATTCAACATCTTCATCAGTGACATTGCGCAGGACCCAGAAGGCAGAATTTCACTGTTCACTGATGACATAAAGCTCTGTAACACAGTAGACACACCAGAGGGTGTAGGCAGAATGAAAAGGGACCTGCAGAAACTTGAAGAATGGTCAGGGGTTTGGTAGTTGAAATTCAATGCAAAGAAGTGCAAGATAATGCACATGGGGCACAAAAACCCTGGCACAATATATCAGTTGGGTGGTGACGATATAGCATGCACCAAGCAGGAAAGGGATCTTGGGGTTCTCATCTCTGAAGACCTCAAGGTAGGGAAACAGTGTGACAAGGCAGCAGGTAAAGCAAATAGGATTCTGGGATGCATAGGCAGGGGCATCACCAGCAGGAAAATGGAGGTCATAATTCCACTATACAAGACACTAGTGAGGCCCCACCTGGAGTACTGTGTACAGTTTTGGAGACCTTACCTACATAAGGACATAGACAGGGTAGAGAAGGTTCAGAGGAGGGCAACAAAGATGGTACATGGATTGCATCACAAGTCCTATGAGGACAGGATGAAGGAATTGAATATGTACTCTCTGGAGGAGAGGAGGGAGAGAGGGGACATGATATAGACATACAAGTATCTTACAGGGAGGAACAGGGTGCAGGAATATGCTATTTTTGAGTGAAAAAGATGTTCCAGGACTAGAGGGCATGGAATGAAGTTGGAGGGAGGACGATGCAGAGGAAACGTGAGGAAGAATTTCTGCACAGAACAGGTGGTGGGCAGTGGAACACCCTGCCTGAGGAAGTGGTGGGGGCTGAAACAATCATGGGATTTAAGAATGCATGGGATAGACATAAAGGAATTCTGGAGGTCGGGGTAAGGGGCAACAGACTTCTAGGAAACCATAAACTGAACTTACAAGTTCAAATGAGAAGACTGGGTGGACCATAGGCCCTTATCTGCCAACACTGTCTATGTATCTATGTATCTATCAGGATTTCCTTAATCTTTCCAAAGTCCACCCTTCTGAAGTCCACCACACTTGTTACTGATCCTATGGATGCCTTGCTCAGGCTAAGCGTGAACCACACCACATGGTGGTCATTCCCAGCTAGTGGATCCTCCACTCTAAGATCCCTAACCACCTCCCTGTTCGATAATACCAGGTGAAGTGTATTATCCAACCTAGTTGGTATGCTAACTAATTATGCCAAAAGACTGTCCTGAAATGCATCCAGCAATATCTGATCTCTGGCATGAGAGGAGGCTGGGGTAATCTAATCCACCCCAGGCAGATTGAAGCCCCCAGTGATCACCACATTCCTTTTTTCACATACACACCAAATTTGTTCAGTCACCTCCCTATCCAACTCTTCAGGCTGATCTGGCGGTCAATACACCATGCCCAGCCTCAGTTTTCTTCCTTTAGGATCTGCATTCATTGTACTTCCATCCTCCCTTCTGCCCCCTCATCCCTAGTGCACTTGATCCCATCCCTTATATAAACTGCCACCCTTCCCCACCCCTCTGTCATTCCTATAAATTCTGTACCCTGGGATCACCAGGTCCCAATCATGGTGCTGGAAGGCTCAGGTTTTTGGTATGGCCACAATGTCCACCATTCCTACAGTTATGAGAGCCTGGATATCAGTCATTTTGTTATCCAGGCTCCTTGCATTCAGGGAGACAACCCTCCACTCATTTTCATTGTTCTCTCCATCCATAATCACGTTAATCTGACCCCTCCTCTGCGGCCCACCCCCAAAGCAAACACAGTCATTGTGGGGGGTAAGCTCATTCGGCTCACTTACCTGGAGACCAGGCACACTAGGTCATATACAGATATATATATATATATATATATATATATATATACACACACACACACACACATACATATTGCAAAAAAACTCAGTTAATGTATCAGTTAGGGATGATCGCAGTGCAACAGAAGTTTGGAAATTCAAAATTAGGGTAGATGGACACATTGTTTGGGTTGTATCCTTAAGCAAAGAAAGCCACAAAAACTCAGTTTTTGTGCATTTTGAGATACTCCACAGCATCACAACTGCTCAACTGACCATAATGCAACTTGCCAAATCCATAGATCTATGGTTCCACACTCCGCAGGAAAAGTTTCAGGCAAATCCTTTATACAACTGCAAAGTTATTAAAGTGCAAAATTTGGGGTTTAATATAGAAGTGGCTGGACAACCCTAACTATAATACAGTATGAATATAAAATTCTACCTTACACTATACTTGACACATGGTAATATAATTGGTGCACTATAAATGCAAAGACTATTTTTGACATGCTGTCATTCCTTAGCTATACTTCATACAGCATATTGACTGGTAACCCTCCTTCTTCTGCTGCTTCATCCTCAACAGCGAGGAAGCTGCCCCCCCCCCCCACAGGCAGCATTGTGCCATTACACAGAAGAAAGAGTTCTGAAAGAAAAGCAATGGGGCCTGATGGGATTCATCCCAGAATTCTAAAAGAACTAAGGGTAGAACTAGCGACACCACTGACTACCCTCTTTAACAAATCACGGGGGGATGGGGTGGTACCTCAGGACTAGAGGAGAGCAGATGTTATTCTACTTCACAAAAGTGGGAGCAGGGCAGAGGCAGGAAACTACAGACCTGTCAGTTTAACCTCAGTGGTAGGGAAAATGATGGAATCACTTCTGAAGGAAAGAATTGTTGAGTACCTAGAGGCCAGTGGGGCACAGCACCCAAGACAGCATGGATTCACAGCAGGAAGTTCATGTCAGACGAATCTAATAGATTTCATTGACTGAGTGACCAAAGTAGTAGATCAGGGAGGGGCTGTGGACATGGCCTACCTAGACTCTAACAAGGCATTTGACACAGTCCCACATGAAAGATTAATATGCAAGTTAGCCAGCCTGGGAGTGGTTCCCAAAGTGGTAGCCTGGGTAAAAAATGGGCTGGAGAACAGGACACAGAGGGTAATAGTAAATGGAGTCCACTCTGAAGAAAGTGGGATTACTAGTGGGGTACCTCAAGGTTCATTTCTAGGACCGGTCCTCTTCAATGTCTTTATAGGTGAAAATACATAAGGACTGGAAGGAAAAGTATGTCTTTTTGAAGACAACACAAAATTCTGCAACAGGGTTGATAGACAAGGTGGGGTGGAAAGGATGAGAAGAGACTTGGCAAGATTGGAAGAATGGTCAAATGTATGACAGCTTAAATTCAATGCTAAGAGGTGCAAAGTAATGCACCTGGGAAACAAAAAACCCAAGGGAAGAGTACACTATGTGGGGTGAAACACTAACAACAACAAAAATGGAAAGGGACCTGGAGTAGTCATATCAGATGACCTAAAGGTGGACAAGCAATGTGAGAGGGCAGTAAGAAGGGCTGGGGAGATACTGGGATGTATAGGGAGAGGCATTACCAGTAGAAAACAGGAAGTTGTTATCCCTCTGTACAGACAGCTGGTGAGAACCCATCTGGAGTACTGTGTGCTGTTCTGGAGACCCAATGTCCACAAGAACATAGACAGGATGGAGGCAGTCCAGAGGGAGGCAACTAAAATAGTGCATGGTCTGCACCAGAAGACATATGAAGAGAGACTTAAGGAGCTTAAAGTGTATTTCCTCGAGGAAAGGAGGGGCGGGAGGGACATTATAGAAACTTTCAAGTACGTCAAGGGAATCAACAAAGTCCAAGAAGGTAGCATCTTTCTGAAAAAGAGGTGTGCAAGAACAAGGCGGCACAATTTGAAGATACAAGGGGATGGCTCAGAGGTAATGTGAGGAAGTATTTTTTCATGGAGAGGGTTGTGGATGCATGGAAGGGCCTTCCTGAGGAGGTTGTGGAGTCAAAAACAGTGGGGGAATTCAAGAATGCATGGGACAGACATAAGGCAATTCTAAGGGGTTGGGGTAAGAGGAAGTAGGCTGTTAGTCAACTAGGATCTGCAGCTTATCCATTAGGTAGCGAAATGGTTAGCCTGGGTGGGCCAAGTGGTCCTTATCTGCCATCAAATTCTATGTTTCTATGTTACATGGACTGGCCGTCAGTAATGTGATGGTAAGTATCATTCCATTTTTTGTTTTTTCCTTTTCTATTTTGATTTTCCTTTAACAGGTACAAAATATGGGGAGTGTGCTAGACCATAAATAATTTCACTCTGGTATTCACAGGTCTCCTCTCCTACTACTTCATCCCCATCAGCCAGGAGGCCACCTCCTGGTCCTTCAGGACACCACTGTGGCATTACATGAACTGGCCATTAGTACTGTGATGGTAAGTATCATCCAAGTAGTTTTTCTTTGCTGGTTTTACTTTCACAGATACTGAACGCCATGAGTCTATGTGATGGGCTGCCAGCTGAGAAGAGAAACAATAATTTCAGTCTTATCTTTACAGCTGACAGCAATGGCAGTATGACCGTGAGACTGACAATGGATATGCCATGTGGCCAGTTGTGGCCACCATACTGGCCAACTCAGGAAAATTAGTTTGTTTTTTGTCTTAAGTGAGAGCTGTGAGTGCACAACAGATATATAATTCTGCCACCATGGTAGCAAAGTCACAGATATCGAAACAGTGAGATTTGAGTATGGATGTATCATGCAGCCACAACAGTGGCAAAGATAGGCTACATGATTTTTTTCATCCCTGGTAATGTGTATAATAAGAGTTGCAGTGGACAACGTATTCATTGTCTATGGCCACTCACCCACCATGGCTACTTTAGTAAGGTCTTCATAATTTTCCCTTATCTTCACAGATCTACTCCTGTCCTGCTCAAGTCTCTTCTCTGAAGCAAGGCTTCTCCTCTTCCTCCTTCTCTGCCTCTGCTGTCTAGGGCACCTTTATTCCATTTCAAGGCCATGTCATCATCAATCAGACCTAAGGTATCCTTTCTAAAATTTGTATTTTCTTTAAATTTTTTCAACTTTGTTTTCTTTCAAGTGTAGGCTGTCCATTACAGAGCATACTACAGTCTCAATATTTTATGTCTTGTATTCATATCAGGTCTGTTTATATTCTGTCATCAAGATTAATTCCTCAGCCCCATATAGGAAGCTAACCATTTCCATCTTCTAATCTTCACCAGATCGTTGATGGGGTCAGCCTTGTAGACTAATGAGTGGATCTCCCCCTCCAGCATCTCCACCTCTGTATGTGGTGTTATTAAAGTCAACACATCCTCTGTCTCAAGCATACAGTATATGACAATCCACAGACTGATGCTGCTGCCTCATTTTACAGCTTATCATGCATCACAAATATACCTGAAACAAGGGAAATATGAGCAGACAAGAGGTATACAGTGAGTGACATATGAATACGGATAACATGTAAGAAAAAAAAATCCTTACCTTCCATTGTAGAAAATACTCTTAAATTAAATAACCAGATCTGGGCAAGACCCATGCAGCAACAGGATTCAATCACCCTAATGACGGATACCTGCAAAGATAAAATGAGTAACAAATGATGACTGGAAATACAATGGTTTTAAATGGTGCACCACTTCAGCTCAACATCCACACAGCGAAACATGAGAAAAGACCATTATGGTGACAGTCACTGTAATGGTCCTGTTTTGTGTTTCACTTTCCCCCGTATTCTGCCATCTCCCCTGACCAACTCCGACCAGGAGTCGAAAATCCTAAATTCTGGGGGGTGCAGGGACAGAGCCCCCTGCATGGGGGGTGTGATGGCCTCAGCCCCCCACAGAAAACACTGCTCGATCGGGCGGCTCAATACCTGCATCGGTATTGTGCCGCTTCTGTGTGGGAGGTTGTCATTTTCACTGTAGACCTCCCTTGGTGCCTCCAGTTTTAAATACCCTATCAAACTCTGCAACCCAAAACAAATAGACCTAAAAATACTCACCTTTGCTGGTAGGTCACTACAAATGGATCATGAAGAGTAACATCCACATTCAGTTGTTATAGTCTACATTCACAAAGTAGAGACTCACACAGCATAGTAGCACCATCGCGTAGCAGCAGCAGCATTATATAAGATTTCTGGGAGAATATCTCATTTCTGGGCATTCTGAGAATTTTTCAAGCCATGAGCATTCATTTCTTTTGTACAGATACTAATGTGTGCATCTGACAGTTGCTGTGGAGACTTGTACAGCACAGCAGGACCCGTTAACTGCAGCACTATTATATTAAATTTCCGGGGCCACATCTCAAATACCAATCATAGCACATAGTGACCTGCCTAATTTTTGGGTGTACTGGAGTATAACTCTGGGACAAGATCATTTCTACAAATCGTGAGTTATGCACAGTTATCACTAAATGAGTCAGAATAACAGTGTTGAGGGCAGTAAAAGCAGGCAGTGCTCTACCATGTAGTACTAACTGTAGCAGCCGCATAGGGGGAGACAGAATCACAGGACTCAACCTTGCAGCAGGAGGCAGCTGCAAGAGACATTTATTTTTATAGTCAAGAAATCATCTGGGAGTACAGCGTTTTTGCCACATTTTCCAATAATGTACTGTACTTTTCTCAGAATTTCCCAACAACAGCATAACAGGAACTGTGGTGGTGGGGGGAGGGTACAGAATCATAGCATTCACCTTGCAGAAGGAGCAGCAGCGTGAGATGAGACATTTACTCTTGTAGCTGAGAAATCTTCTGGGAGCACAGAATATATGTTTGTTGTGCTTTCCTTACATTTTCCCCTAAAGTGCTGTGCTTTTCTTATAATTTCTCTACAAGTGCATATCAAGAACCGTAGTGGCGGGGACACAGTCTTAATGTTCAACCTTGTAGCAGAAAATAACTACATGAGATTGTTATGTTGGTAGTTGAGACATTTTTTAGAGAAGACAGTTATAGTGTCAGGAGTGTGCAGGTGCTCAAGAAAGAGATAACAATATAGAGACGAAATGCAAACTCTTATTTGGTTAAGCAACAGGAGGAGGAGGATAGCTGACAGAAGATTTTAAATATATTGCAGGGAAGAAGCAGTAGCAGAAATCAGAACAGAGAAATTAAGATGTACAAAATTTTGGGGGGGTTAATGTTTTATTTATTTTTTCTATTTTTTTAAACAGGAGCAGATAAGAATAAAGGAGACAGTAAGACTGATAATATAACTGGAATGAAGGAGAATAAACACTGACGAAATGATTCTGTTTCTTGGAACCAGATGGTACTATGCCACCGCATAGCTCTGCAAGACCCTTGAGAATGCTCTGTTGGTTTTGGATCAACATCTCAATGCTTTCTTTAATGGCAGCAATTTTCTGGGACAGCTCCCTTATCTGCCAACTCATCTGCACCACTTCCACATGGAGGGATGTTGTAGGAGGATCTGAAAATGATCTTGTGTGATCCCCGCAGCACGTGAGTCTGTCTGCAAGTCTCTGTCCTACTCCCCTCCATCCCCTCTGTGCCTCTTTCCGGGACCTGGCCACCACATGATGATGACCTGCCTCCATGCCTTGTTTTGTGATGACCATGTAGCACAGAAGTAGCCAGGGGTGCTACCCCCTCCACCACTTTAAGCTGTCTGACTGTTTCTATGGCTCCAACTCCTCAGATGTTCCTTTCACTTCTCATGGTGCTTGGTCTTAAGGTGCATGTGTTGGCCTTCAGTGCCCAATTGACTACCCAGTTTCCCATATCGAACCACCATATCAAAAAGTTTGCATCTTGTTATGCTGTTGTCAGTGGGGTCAGTTATAAAAAAGTTCCAAAGAAGGGATTTACAGTATGCTTTGGCTGTTGCCAATTGAATGAGCCAGATGGTCCAGGGTGGGACTTCTCCTCCTCCCATGACTGAGGTGGGCACAATCACTGGGGGGGGGGCACAGAGACAGGTGTTGCTCATGTAGCAGGACAGGACCTACAGAAGCAGAGTCAACTGCTAGTGGTTGTACCTCCTCCACTGCATGCTGCTGCTGGTGCTGTGCTGGGGGTGGGTGGGGGCAGGTTCCAGTGCTCAGTGATCTTGGTACAAATAATGGCCCACTCAGATGGACTGGATGGTGTTCCACCCTTCTGCTCTGTCCCATTCTGCTTGCAGGGCCTCCTCCCAGACCCAGTCCTCCCAGTGTCCTCCTTTACAGTCCCATTAAAAAAACTGAGTTGAAGAAAGAATAGAACACATAAAAGTGAGGAATAAAAAGAAAAATTCACCTAACAAGTAATTAAATCCTCACAGGCTGCTAAGTACAGCTAAGAAGACAAAGCAAAAAAAGCCACAAAATGTGTTTTTTTGTGGGTTTTGCAGGCTGTAAAAGCAGCAGATCTGATCTCTCCAACTAACTCACTCAGACTGCAAAATGAAAGCAAAAATCACTCTGTACATAGAGCACTAGTATATGACCTGTAGGAGCAGTTTCCATGTGACCTACAGGCACTTGTTTATCAAAAGCCTCCTTCTGAGCAAAATTCATCACAATGCACCACAAAGGCAACCTTTTATAGGCAAAGTTTACAGGTGAATTTGACGAAGGTAAATTTTCAAGTAAATGGGGAAACATCTGTAGATTATTCCACAAAGTCAAATTTTACAAAGTCGCCTTAACGTCCAGGTAAATCTTTGCAATCCCTCTAGCCACCCTCCTGTTTTAGTCTGACTGTTTCATCCTTGGTGTTCCTTGTCTCCCTTATATTTAGGAAAATGGCCTTCTCCTCCATTTTTAACCCCTGTAATAGTTGTACTTCCTTTTTGGCCTTTGCCACCCATACCACTCTGATCGCCTCTCTTGCTTAGCATAGTATTACACCCTATCTACTTCCCTGTGTGCACATTTGTACTTCTGGAAGGCTACCCACTTGTCACCTACAGTTTTTGCCACCTCCTTCCCAAATCAGCTGGGCTTTTTGACTTTAGATTTATTACTTTTGATTGTGGCACAATTACTAGTGACCTCCATCAGTCCCTCCCTTATTATTGTCCATTTCTGTTCTACGTCAATTTCCCTTGTGATCCCAGCAAGGTGACCTACTAGAATCTCTCCCATCCTACCAAACAGTGTCCTCCTAAAGATCAAAACCCTTGTTCTGATACTAACCATCCCCCTGCCCATGTTCAGGTGGAACTGCACCACATGGTGGTCATTACTTGCACATAGCTCTTCCACTGTCACATCCTGAACATGCCTACAGTTATATAGGACCAGGTCAGTATAGCTCTCTCCCTAGTGTGTTCTAAGATGCCCTGGGCCAGGAAGCTACTCTGAAATGCATCCAGCAGGAGTTGCGCCCTAGTGTAGGAGGTTGCTGGTATTTTCCAGTCCACCCCAGGTAGTTTGAAATCCATCATTATTACAATCTCACCCTTACTGGCAAATTAGGTGATTTGAGTCCCCCAGTACCCTGTCCAATTTCTCTTCCTGGAAAAGTGGCCCATAGATCACCCCCAACCTTAATTTCTTCCCCCTAGTGGATTGTACCTGTACCCACTGTGCTTCAGTTGTAGCCTCCATCACTTCCTCTCAGGTATTTCTTCCTTCACATACAGAGCAACTCCTCCCTTTCTTTCCCTCTTTCCTTCCTGTTTAGCATGTACCCTGGAACTGAGCGGTCCCATTGATAGTTTGATGTGGACCATGTTTCTATGATTGCTGCTATGTCCATTTCTCCCATCAGTGACTGGAAGTCTGCCATCTTGTTTCCATGATTTCTGGCATTCAGAGACATAACCCTCTACCATAACTCAGTACCCCTTTTTGTTTTGAACTGCACCCCATCACCCCCCTCATCCTTCACTTTGGACTCAGAGTAACTATATGTCATTTTACTTGCTTTTACAGTGGGCTGTATGATGAAAGTGAAAAGAAAAGGGCCTTAACAACATTTACTTAAAGCAACAGGACCCAGTATACGAATCAGTAGTAAATGAAGACAACATTGCCAGTGGCAGCTTGTCAGATGGGGATAAGGCCCTAACAAAATGCTTGTCAAGGGGCTGGTATTGTAGGAGGCCCAGTCTGAGGAAGTGTTCCCCAGAAGAAGATGCTCGTGGCACACATGTTTAATGCTTGGTCTGCATGGTGTGATTTTTGTAACACAAAGGAGATGTGGCAGCTGTACTGTGTTGTTAGCATGAAGGGAAAATTACATTTTAAATGTACACACAAAGTACCAGCAAATATTTTGTGGTATTTTGGAAAAGCCCTCCATTGTAAAAATCACGTGAAAACTTTACACAATGTCATTTTCACAAAATTGTCGCACAAATTTGTCATGCAGTTTTTGAGCAGATGCACACTTTTTTCCATTAAGCATTTTGCATAGTTTTTACTAAAATTGTATACTTTATGAAGTAGGCGATCTTTCAACATTGTGCTAATCCTTGGCAAAAATGCTTAATGTCAATTGGTGCAACTTTATAGATCTGTATCATTTTTATTTAGTTTTTGTTGACCGGGTAAGTGCACTAGATAAATCCTGCCTATTTTCAGGCACGACCCGGGGGAGGGGGATACAGATGAATGCCAACTGACCTTGAACCAGATTAAGCTGTTGGTGGTATTTTTAGTGAATGAGGGAAATTTGGCCAGGACACCGGAGAAATTCCCCTACACTTTTTGATAAGTGCCATGGGATCTTTTACATCCACCTGAACTACCACCAATCCAGGCAGATGGGACCTCGGTTTAATGTCTCATCTGAAAGACGGCACCTCAGAAGTGCAGCACCCCTCTCATGCTGCACTACAGTGTCAACACTGGGATATTAACCCAAATGCCAGATGTGGGAACTGAACCCACAGCCCTCTGATCTCCTGACCTCAGAGGCGAGTGTGCTACCTACTGAGCCACTGACACTGCAATGATAATATTAACTACAAGCAATTATAATGACAAAATGATTTGGCTACTGTAAGCCTTTAAGTAATGTACAGTATCTGTCAGTTCTGAGCTAAAATACAAAAATCATACATACCCCCATAGTGCAAAGCATCATAGGCTGTATATGCAAATCACCATGAAATTTTAGGCTGGTTCAGCTTAAGCAGGAATGTATGGTGCCAAAGGGCCTCTCACTTTGCAGATTGCAGAGGGTGCAAACAGAAGACACAGATGCATGTTTCATCCTACCCAGGACTCATCAGTGTGACTCATCAGTTTGACACCCAAGGGGAAATGAACCAGCTACCCTAAGTTGGTCTTCCGGGTTTGGGTCATGGTGAGCCCACAAAAAAAAGGCTAAAAGACAAAGAACTTCAGTGCAAAAGCAGTGAGGCAAGGGCTATCCAAATGGGCACTGGCCACAAAGCCACATAGGAAAGAAAAACAAAATCACACATACCCCAATAATGCAAAGCATCATGGGCTGTAGATGCAAATCACCAAGACATTTTAGGCTGGTTCAGCTTTAAGCAGGAATGTACTGTTCCAGAGGGACTCTCAGCCAATCTACAATGTGTGCAACCAGAAGACACATGTAAGTGTTTCATCCTACCTAGGACTCATCAGTGGGCCTCGTCTTTATTGCACCCCAGGGAAAATGAACAAGCTAGCCTAAGTTGGTCTAATGGGCTTGTGTCATTGTGAGCCCCCAAAAACAAACAACAAGCTAAAACACACACAGTAAAAGAACATGTTGGAGTTTATCATGCCAGCTATCCCATCCCACATTTGCTAAATCAAGCATACCACCTACTCCAGACCGCAGGCATCATGCACTACGACCCACCCTGTTTCTTTTTAATTTATGTACTCAGAATAATCAGAATGAAATGTGATGTTTTTTGTACAGGACAGGGTCACACAGTGAATAACTGATAATGCTGAAATATGAGCATGCAGTCTCTTATTTCACAGTTCAGTGTGCATGCCATTAGATCACACCATTGTCCACATTCATGATGAACGGTTAGAGAATATATTAACGTACCTGCCATGGCCGGTAATCTGAAATAACAGCACAAGATCCATTAACAAAGGGTCCAAATCCAGGTGTGCATGTAACCATATTATGTAAAGCATACACCAGAGCATACAATGCATTGTAAATATAATAGGCAGTTCGGAAGTTTAATATATCAAAAAAAGAGCTGTCAAGATTTTTCAGATCTTCTTCCCCCGAGCAAAATGATATTTCCACTGATGTTGTTGACTGATTTTTTGTGTGTGACCACTTACAGTTAAATACGTTCTCCCAAAATGTGTTAATAAATATATCACCTTGTGATCTGAAAGGATGAATACTGGAAATGAATTCTTTATAGCCCGGGATTTGTCTAACATGGTGTGTAATCCCAAGAGTACCATTTACTAGCTCCCAGATCTGTTTCTTGAAGGTGTCCGTCAAAACAGTGCATTGTTGGGTAGGGCTGATCCAGACCTTCCCTGTTAGGTTATAGATGGAAACCTGCTCCATCAAGGGCTGCCAAATAGTAGTAGGTACATACACTATTATTACATTCACTGACAAGGTTTTAATCAACTCAACTATGGTGGAGACCTTTTTCTGGAGATTGAGGTTTGTAACTGTTTCCAAGAAAGCAATGCATCCACCTGCCAGCATATGTTCTTTCTTCAGATTCTGACTCCCCAGTTGACCATAGTCATCTCCAGAGGCTATGATTCCAATCCAAGACCAGCCAAAGTACATCACCAATTTGGCTATGGTAAAGCTCTCAGTATTCCCATTGCGGATGGTCCGCAGGAATGATGGGAACTGTAGCTTATCACTGAGGAGGTATGATATTGCCCCCTGGCTGATCTGTGAGTATAAGAAGAGTTTCAGCATTAATAAGCATAACATAAAAACTAGAATGCCAGAGACTGCTTAATAACATTGGGATTCAATTTGGAGGGTATACCACTAGGCTTCAAGAGAATGCATGTACTACATCCAGTATTGGGTGGTAGGGGGTTGCCACTGGACTGCTAGAGAATGCTGATGATACATCCATTATCAAGTAGGAGGTGGTTGTCACTGGACTGCCAGTGATACTTATTATGGCATCTGGGATAGGTCTGAAGGGGGAACAATTAGAATGATAGGATTCCTTGGTAAGGATCCAGGTGAGGTTTGGGGCAATGGCTGAGACTCAGCACATTGCCTTCACATTTGGCCACATGATGGCCTTCATATAGTCCCATACCACCTTGCATGCTACTTGTGGTTAATAGCATGCCAGCTTGTGAATATTGTTCTTGGAAGAAAAGTTGCTATCCTGTTCGGGACTCACATTGCTCATAAGAGTCTTACTTGCCAGCAAGTAATGTGGTAAGTTACACAGAAGCACTTTACACTGAGCTATAATGGCATGATATTCATACAGACAGTGTGCTCTGGACAGGGCATACTACCTGTAAATACATATATGTAAGCAATAATACCCGACAGGGTGGGCGGTATTGGGCAATACCGGACCGCCCAGGGGCATAATGGGCCCAGCGCCGCAGGCAGAGGGCCTTATAGACCCCTGGAAGGTCCAGTATTGCCTATACTGCCCACCCTGGAGGGTTTTATTGCACTTAGAAAATGGGCACTGTAAAGAAAAAGGTTTAATAAAATAATGTAAATAAAGAAATAGTTTAAAATACATTTTGTAACAAAATAGTTCCTCCGCCTGCATTAGAATGTTTTTTTGTGAAGAAGAGACTTTCCTTGTACTGGAGGGTCTGTATGACTTTTGATCTGGTCTCATGGTCTCCCCCCTCCCCCCACACACACACACACACACACATCTGTTTTTTCTTTTTTTTTTACTTTTATTCGTGAAACAATCCTAACTATATGTGCCATGCAGTTTAACACAGTGGCCACAGCATGAGAACTGTAAAAACGTTCCAAATAAGGTCAGTCAAAGCTACTGCGGTGATTTCTTTTTACAGTAGTTGTGCATACCACCCCCCCCACCACCAGATTTACAACGGCTCTTTTTGGGGCTGTGGAGGACCTGATGCGCGGAAACTGGCTGGAGGCTGCAGTGCAACTTTGAGCCTGCAAAAGCGTAAGGCTTTTTTTTTTACACAGAAAGAGTCGGGTGCGGGGGAGAGAATGGGCAGTGGAGCTGGCGAACTAGGATTTCTGGAGGACTGTGGCACTCTTATGTGCCAAGATAGGGAACCAGGTAGGAATGAAACATTTCTTCTCCTATGCTCTGCTGCCCGTTTTCTGTTTGACTCAAGTGCCGTTTATTTCGTCTTTTCCGCACTGAAACTGATAATTTTTTCCGGCTGACTGCAGCTTGCCACCATCCAGGACAAATCAACCATACCAGGTGGGGAGGCTCTAGGGGAAAGACTTTTGTGTGGGTATGGGGGACCTATGGGAGTGTGTATGGCGACCGTGAACTGCTGCATGCTGTTTAGGCCACAGGATGTAAAGGACATGACTTGCTCGTGCACAGCTGTTATTTTATTTACATGCGATCTACTGTTCCGAACGGATTTCTTTACTTTCTAAATTTCGGCTTTTTAGTTGAATGCTTTGTATCTGTAGCGCTGGTGAAACCGATGACTTTTTCTTTCTTTACAGTGACTGTTGGGTATGCTGAGTACTGGTTTTAATCACTCGCTAATTTGGGAAGAAAAATGGTGCCAAGTTTGAAACTTTTTTTTGACAGATTGTCCAATTGGGAAAAGGAGTGGGTACTGGAATACTGCTGTGGGTAAAGGGGCACTGTTGGCTGGCTCTCGTTTCTAGGTGGGCATCTATTGTCTGATAGACGCCCACCTAAAAACGTGTCTCAGCCAATCAGGGGAGATGATTGTCTTTGCCCATTTTCTAATTATATATATATATATGTGTGTGATGGATAACCAACTCTAGGCTGTGTGGTCATGCTCTGATATATGCACGAGGCCTCAGGCTAAGTGCATCAACCACCCAAAGAATGCATATATCAGAGCATGACTGCACACCCTAGAGTGGGTTATCTGTCTTATAATTTGAAAGGCACTAAACAAATAAAGATGTATTATTTATTATTATTATTATAAAATGGCAACATTGTTTTGGAGGGGGTAAAAGTGCAGGTGTGAGGTTACGCTCTAATATACGCATGGTGACCTGATGATGTTTGCCCAATGCCATTCATTTTTTTCCTTGCCCATTGTATATATATATTTATAAAATGGGTAAGGAAAATGAGTGAAAATCCAGTATGCTCATTGGCTGAAACATGTCACATGACCATGCATTATTCCACAACGACTGCACACCTTCCAGTACGACCGCACGCCTAAACTACTTTCCAGCCCTCAAAACCTTCTCACCAGCAGTGAGATCACTCCACACCTAATGCAGTTAGGCAGCCACATACACACACACACACACACACACACACACACACACAACTGGCACCCACATGCATAACTAAATATACCACTAGTAGTACCACACTGTACAACCTGATGTGCTTGATTGCGCCATTCATTTTTAAATAAAATGTCATCTAAAAATCAAATTCTGCCTGCCATTTTCACACTCTTACTGCAGAGCCACTAGCTTTTATTACTGCACACTGTGTCACCAAGCAGTCTAAATTCTACAAAAAAATATAATGGCAGGTGTTTAACAGAAACCTAACTGTGTAGAAAAAACCAAGACAAAATACATTTCTCTTAGTTTCTACTCTTACTTTCTGTTAAAAAAATCTCCGTTTCTAGGGAGAGTTGTCCGATTGTGCAGCACTTTCACTTTTCCTTGCTGAACTATAGCGTGACCGAGCGGTGCGCATTGCGGGAAGTGACAACCTGTTAGGAGTTCAAAGTAAGTCCTTCTGTGTTTAAAAAAGATGAAAAGTGTGTCCCTCCTGTTAGGCTGTGTTAGTTTGACTAAGAGAAGCTGCAGACTCTATGCACAAGGGAGCGACGACACGCCGAGTGACTCGGCAGCTTTAGGAAGGTAGACGGAAGCCAGAGCGAGTGTTGCTATGACAACACTCGCTCTGGCTTCCGACTACCTTCCTAAAGCTGCCGACTCACTCACTGTGTCCTCGCTCCCTTCTGCACAGAGTCTGCAGCTTCTCTTACTCAAACTAACAGAACCTAACAGGAGGGACACACTTTTTATCTTTTTTAAACACAGAAGGACTTACTTTGAACTCCTAACAGATTGTCACTTCCCACAATGTGCACCGCTCAGTCACGCTATACTTCATCACTCGCTCTGGCTTCCGACTACCTTCCTAAAGCTGCTGACTCACTCACTGTGTCCTCACTTCTTTCTGCATAGAGTCTGCAGCTTCTCTTAATCAAACTAACAGAACCTAACAGGAGTGACACACTTTTCATCTTTTTTAAACACAGAAGGACTTACTTTGAACTCGAAACAGGTTGTCACTTCCTGCAATGCGCACCGCTCGGTCATGCTATAGTTCATCAAGGAAAAGTGAAAGTGCTCCACGATCATCTGCAACTTCTCTTACTCAAACCTAACACAACCTAACAGGAGGTACACACATTTCATCTTTTTTTAAACACAGAAGGACTTACTTTGAACTCTGCCAGCATATCATTTAGCAGCTAGAGAGAGGGATTATTTTTCCACCCACCCCCCAAAACATGTGTGACCATTTTATAAGATAGATATACCACTCTAGGGTGTACGGTGACAACGCACACCAAGGCATGCGTATATCAGACCGCGACCGCACACCCTAGAGGGGTATCTCTTTTACATATATATATATATATATATATATATATATATGTTCTATGCAAAAAACATTGTTAATGCACCATTTAGGGTTAAAACACAAAAAGTAAAGTAATGAGACCTTTAGGGTTGCCCCCCTCCATGTACCCCCTCCTCCCGAGATTGACAGATGATTGGGGGTGTCATTGGGGTTGTGAGACCTAAATGTCACCCCATTCCATGTGTAATCATATTCACAAGCCACAGTAAAGAAGAATGGGCTGACATTTAGGCCTCATAACCAATGACACACCCCATCATCTGTCAACACAGGGGGCAACCCTAAAGGTCTCATTTCCTTACCTTTTGTATTTTAACCCTAAATGATGAATTAACAATGTTTTTTGCATAGAATTTCCTTACTTTTTGAGAAAGCATAGAAAAGTAGAAAGTCACACATGGCCCCGTGCTCCCACCAACTTAGAAATTTCTCCCTAACACAACAGTGCAAGTACTGAATATAATATGTATTGGTGGGAGTGCATATGGGTGGGAATGTGGGGCCCTTTGTGCCCCACACTCCCACCACCTTGAAACAAAACAAAGTGTCATTCTTCAGAGAGGCATAATTCCACACCTGTTTACATGTCAGAGACCTAACCACTGAAAATTACCTCCATGGCAGTAAGGCTAGCTACCTTATAAATGTGAAGCCACTACCACAATGCAAAATGCTATATGTAAAACATAGAGTGTGTCATACAATATCTCTGCAGCAAATTAATTTCCCGACACCTAAATACCATGATTCACATGTACCGGACATCACCTCAACACCCTCCAAATTTAAATTTAAAAGACCAAACTGTTTCCGAGATATAACATTTGAAAGTTTGAGATTTTCATTCATCGGAGTGGCAGAATTCCACACCTGTTTACATTTTACATGCCTAATGACTGAAAAGTACATCCATGGCAGTAAAGCTAGCTGCCCTATACATTTCAAGGCACTACAACAATGGAAAACGCTGTCCACAAAACTTAAACTGTGCCACGCAATATCTCCACAAAAAATGTATTGTCTGACACCTAAACACGATAATTCACATCTACAGGACATCCTGTCGACACCCTCCAAATTTCAAGTTAAAAGACTAAACCGTTTCTGAGATACTTAATTTTAAACATTGTTAAAATTGGTCTATCTAGTGCCTCCAAATCTGGCCATCTAGTCCCTCCCTCATGATCAAAGATCGCGATCAAAGATCGTGATCAAACAATCTTGCTATCAAATAATTTGCAGGCTCGCGATCAAAGAATAAAAAATGATAAATGTCAGTTTTGACACAAAAGTACATGAAACCACAGCTATGACTCAATAGAATGAAGCCCCCTGAGCAAAACCCATCCTAGTTTGGCTTAATAAGTCACCCCTGAGCTGAGAAAATTGATTTTTTCATCTGGCCATCTAGTTGTGCCCTCATGATCAGAGTATTTCATGATCAAAGACTTTTCAAGCTCACGATCAAAGATCATTAATGAGCTATGATCAAAGAATTAAAAACAGAAAAAAACTCTATTTTTTGACCAATGTAAAAGAAATCACAACCACGGCTTGACAGAGGGGGAAGACCCCTGAGCAAAACCCAACATAGTTTTTCTACAGAAGGGAAAGGGAAAGGAAACATTGTTTGATGAGGAGTAGCACACTAAGCTGAAGCTTGTTTCCAGATGCAACCTGGTAGCACAAGGAAGTTAAGTGACTTGCTCAGGATCACACAGTATGCACCTAGACAGCATACAGAAGCCCCCCCCTGAGCTGAGATATTTGAATTTTTTTGACCGCAAACTGAAAACAAGATGTTGTCCATCGCGATCAAAGAATTCTTCACAAGCAAAGATTCTTTGATCGCGAGCCTGCAAATTCTTTGATCATGAGGAGGGACCAGATGGCCAAAACCCCCTTCTTCTTTCACAAAATAACCATATAAATGTTCCCATAGACTTATAATGGGAAATTGAAAGTTTAATAACTTTTGAATAGATTAATATTTTTTCACCAAATGATAAGCAGCATGTTCCTTGACCCAAGCTCTTTCAACATGCAAAGTTGCTGAGTGGCACACCAAACATCGGCCATGCAGCGCCACGGATAAAATATGAAAAACCGCAAACATAACTGCTGAAAAGTGGATCGTTCAGTGTTTTGGTGTGCCAAAACCATATGTCTGACCAAAATGAACTTTAGCAGATCAAGAGATCTACCATGCCCCACCGTGCATACCAAATTTCGTGCACATCCGTTAAATAGGTCCAAAGTTATTAACATGCAAAATGTTGAGTTTAACATAAAAGTGACTTCATAACCCTAAATATAGGGGCACAACAGCGCCTCTACAATAATAGCCACCAAAAAGTACTGGTGGGAGAGGGCACAGAACAGCCATGCAGCACCATGGACAAAATCCGAAAAACTGCCCACATAACTGGCAAAAAGTGCATTTTTCAGTGTTCTGGTGCACAAAAACCATAAGTCCGACCAAAACAAAATTTGGCAGATAAAGAGATCAGCTATGCCCCATGGATACCAAATGTCATGCAATTCTGTTGAATGGGTCCAAAGTTATTAACATGCAAAAGTTTTAGTTTAACACAGAAGTGGCTTCATAACTATATATATATATAAATATATATATATATATCTCGATGATGGCTGCAAGTTTGTTCACATGCAGCATGGTTTTGTTCTATGAAAATAGCTTACTGACTCTTAAAATATTCAGCTTTAATTTTAATCAGCCTGTACCAAATAACCATTAAGTGAGTTACTAAGCATTTAACTGGGGAATATATCGCAGTTATTCATTGCCATCACTAATGGATAAGACAGCAGCAGACATATTTATTTACTCATTATTTTCATGTGATGTTTAAATATAAATAGGTTTGAGAAATTTAAACTGACCTTTGGTTTCATCTGGAATCCAAGTGAATTACTGTAAATTGTAATTAAAGTACCAACCTACTGAGTGGTGCCAAGGAATGGAACTGTCATTTATGTACAGCAAAAGGTAAATATATTGTACATGCTAAAAAATGTGCACACATATGCTGTACATTGCAGACACACACATGCTACGAAAGTACACACATACACCTCAAAAACTAAACAAGTACAGGTCACACAATACATGAATTCAGAACTTTTAACCTGAACAGTTCCTGCAATAGGGCATGATCTTTACTCAATCTGTGGTGATGTTTCCAAGTTGCATTCAAATCTCAAAGTCTTGGCTGGACCTTTTTCAGTTATCAACATTACAGAACATCAGTCTTTACTGAAACTCTATCATTAACAAGCAATAACATCTAAAAAGGAACATTATCAGAGTAAGGAAAAAAGATTAAGACTACATTTAACTAGGCAGATTTACTGTTTTTTGCTATCATGTTACTGCTTTATTGTTCTCTGATTCAAATTGTTGTTGCAGGGTATACTTTCTGCTGCATTATTACAGGGTGTGCCTACAGATTTGTTACTGCTTTTTGCTTACAGATTACTGCTGTAATCTTCTATGATTCAGTTTTTTTTTTGCAAGGTATATCTTCTGTTACTGCTTTATTTTTCTGTGTAGCAAAGTAGTTTTGTAGGGGTATCTCTTCTGTGAAATTACTACAGGTGGTGCTTTACAGGTTTTATAGTTTTATCTATCATTAGGCTAAGCTTTTAGGGCTACTGCATTTGTTGTTGGTTGATTGTTTCTGCTTATACCTCCTTGTTCTTTCATCTGCGGGTCATCTTTTTAAGCAGAGGAAGGGCCCAGCCACCCAACCCCATCACCCCATGCTACACTCCCTTTATGGAGTAGCACAGTCATGACATTTCCTGTAGGAAAGCAGAAAGGGGAGGATCAGAGGGGTATCCACACAGTGACCTCACTTCCAGGAACACAAGTAATTTAACTTGTTATAACAAGTTATACACAAAAAAAACAAGCAAAACAAAAAAATCTAACTTTTGCTTTCATTTTCCTCCTTCTAATTACTCGGACCAGGTTATAAACCAGGGAACTCCACTGGAATGGAATTTATTAACTGTAGATACTGCAGAACACTTTTCAATAGGGCAGTTATACAAGATTTAGGACGCTGTCCCACATGCTGGACCATTTGAGATTTAAGGGCTCAGCTCCAGGCAGCATGGGCAGAGATTGCACACCTCAAATTGCATATTCAGGAGGAAATATATTATAAGAACCACCCCCCATCTCCTTATTTCTGAGCTGAAGAACCTCAACTGCTGAAGGTATTTGGTCCAGAGGATTGGCAGGTGGTTAGGAGGGGAAAATCGGGTGCCCCATCACTCAATTTTCTCCAATGTATCAACTCCACAAACCGTATAAAAACTACAAACAGGTATCTGCCTCTATCTCTGAAATCAAACAAAGGGGCAGAGGACAATGCAAAGCAGGACACTGCAGCACAGGAGCAAAACTCACCCAAAACAGGGACCAAAACAAAAAAAAGCAAATAGGAAATCCAAAACACTTCTGATCATAGGAGACTCCATGATTCAGGGAGTTGATACTTACCTCCAGCCGGGGGTAAAGGTCAGATGTCTACCAGGAACATCAGCATGGAGAGACACTGACTGCATTGCTAAAATTGTGCAGGAAGCAGGAGAAAACATCAAAATCCTGGTATGCATTGGGACTAACAATCTTGCCAGCTGGTCAATTGTGGAGACCAGGAAACACCTGACCAGGCTGAGAGACAAACTGTCATCCATTTCATCCAGCATCTCCTTCTGGAGATTCTGTCAATCTGGGAGAGGGGGGAAGATGGATGGAAGGTCTGAGAGGGGGGGAGATAAGGGAGTTAAACATTTGGCATAAGGGCTGGTGCCAGGAAAAAGGACACAAACTTGTAGGTAACTGGTAACAGTGCGGGGAGCAAAAGTTATTTAAATTCCGATAGACTGCATATGACTAAGGAAGGAGTCAGTGCATTGGTGCAGAGGTATGATATCTTTGCAGAATATTTAAACTAGCAAATGGGGAGAAGGGTGCAGCACCTGATATATCAAAAGGGAAGAACACTCCTCCCCCCTCAGTTACTGATCAAACAGGAGTTCAGCATCTTTGTAGTTCATTTGCATCACCAGGAAAGAAAAAAGGTCAAGCTCCCCATGCAATGCACAGGGGAAATGCCAGACCTTGCCCAACAACTAACACACCAAAATCTGGCCAATGGAAAATCATGTACACAAATGTCTGCAGTCTGGGAAACAAGATCCCAGACCTGCAGGCAACACTGACAGAGGATAAACTAGACATCTTAGCCATTAGCGAGACATGGTTCACCAGTAACCAGGCTTGGTAGACTTCAGTACCCGGCTATGTACTAATCAGAAGAGACAGAGGTGTAAAAGGGGGGGATGGCCCTTTATGACAATGAAAATATCAAAGCTACAGAAATTCAGAATACACATAGAGAGCCAGAAGAACTGTGGGTCACCCTGGAAACAGGAAATGGGACAGCCATAAAAACTATGGCTGTCTACAGGCCTCCAGACCAGGGGGAAGACATAGACACATTACTGTTAGAATATATACAAAACATGACAGCTAAAGGGGAGGTTCTGATAATGGGAGACTTCAACATGCCAGATACAGATTGGTCATTACCAGCAGGAACATCCACCAGAATTAGTCAAATAGCAGATTCCCTGCAAGGGAAGGGCCTCACACAACTGGTACAACAACCCACAAGAGACAGGGCTATCCTAGATCTAGTACTGACTAACTGGGAAAGAATCACAGATCTCCAGGTAGAAGGTCACTTGGGGCCAGTGACCATCACATGATATGGTTCAATTTGGCCACTAGAGCTAAATCATCCCATTCCAAGGCAAAAATATGGGACTTCAGAAGAGTTGACTTTGATAAGATGGTTAACAGAGTTAAGCTAGCCTGGCAAGAAGAAATACAGGTGAGGGGGTACAGGCAAAGTGGGCAAGCATTAAGGATGCATTACTTGAAGCAACATCCCATTGTGTTAGGGAGAAAAGCAAGATCAAAAGAAGGAGTAAACCACTTTGGTTCTCAAAAACAGTAGCAGAAAATTTCAGAGCCAAAAGGCTGGTCTTCAGGAAATATAAGGGAACGCAGCATGATGAAGATAGGGAGGCATTCCAAAATTCCCTAAGGGAAGCAGGGTAGGCAGGAAGCTGGGAAAAGGCCCAAACTTGAGGAAACACTAGCACAAACAGTAGAAGAAGGGGACAAAACTTTCTATAGATACATTAGTGAAAGGAGAAAGTCCAGAGGGGTATTGCTAAGATCAAAGGGGATAAGGGGGAGTGTGTGGAGGAGGACCAAGGAAAAGCATCTATCCTAAATAGATACTTCTGCTCAGTATTTACTGTGGAGAAGGTAGGACAGGCCCCAGAGTTCAGCACCATGGACACAGGGGGGGAAGGAGGTGTGCACAAGTCCCTTCACAAAAGAAAGGGTCCTGCAAGAGCTCTCTAAGATCAGGGTGGACAAGTCAATGGGACCTGATGGCATACATCCTAGGGTACTAAAGGAGTTAAGGATGGAACTAGCAGAGCCATTATCAGAACTGTTTAGTGAGTCTCTGAGCACAGCAGAGGTCCCAGAAGACTGGAAAATGGCTCATTTGATCCTACTCCACAAGAGTGGTAGCAGGGAGGAGGCAAGAAACTACAGGCTAGTCAGTCTTACCTCAGTAGTGGGCAAGATTATGGAGGCACTCCTTAAGGAAACGGTAGTGCAACACCTGGAATCCATAGGAGCACAGGATCCAAGACAGCATAGGTTTATAACAGTAAAATCCTGTCAAACTAATCTCATAGATTTCTTTGACTGGGTAACTGGAGTGGTAGACCAAGGGGGTGCAGTTGATGTCTCCTACCTTGACTTCAGCAAAGCTTTCAATACTGTTCCACATAGAAGATTAATTAATGAGCTGGGTAGGCTCAGGGTGGGTCAGAGGTCAGTCAACTTGGTGGCAAACTGGTTGGTGGGCAGAAAACAGATATTTGTGGTAAATGGTATACAGTCAGAAGAGATACATGTCACAAGTGGGGTACCTCAGGTATCAGTCCTGGGGCCAGTCCTCTTCAATATCTTCATCAGTATCATTGCAGATGGACTGGAGGATAAGGTTTGTCTGTTTGCAGATTACACCAAGATCTGCAAGAGTAGATGATCCAGACGGGGTGGGTAGAATGAGAAAAGATCTGGATAAACTGGCAAAATGGTTGGACGAGTGGTAACTGGGGTTTAATGCAAAGAAGTGCAAGATCATGCACACAGGGAAGAGAAGCACTGAAGCCTACTATAGGCTGGGAGGGGAGTTGCTGGCAATCCCAAGGGAAGAATGAGACTTGGGCATCATCATCACATATGACCTGAAATCATCCAAGCAGTCCACTAAAGCAGTAGGTAAGGCTAGAGAGATGTTGGGGTGTATTAGTAGGGGTATCACAAGTTGTAAGAGGGAGGTAATAATCCCTCTTTGCAAGACACTGATTAGGCCCCATCCGGAGTACTGCATGCAGTACTGGAGGCCGCACCTGAACGTGGACATTAACAAAATAGAGGCAATCCAGAGAAGGGCAACCAAAATGGTGCAGGGAGTGCATCAGAAAATATATGAGGACAGTTAAATGGAGCTCAATATGTATACCCTAGAGCAAAGGAGGGAAAGAGATGATATGGTTGAAACATTCAAACATATTACGGGCATTAACAAGGTGAAAGATTCTAACATGTTTCAATATAAGAAAAATAGCTGGACAAGAGAACACAGCATGGGATTAGAGGGGGGCCGATTAAGGGGTGATGTGAGGAAGTTCTTTTTCTCAGAAAGAGTGGTGGATGCATGGAATGGCCTACCTCAGGAAGTGGCGGATATGAATAAAGTGAAGGGTTTCAGTCAGGTATGGGATAGGCATAAGGGAGCAATATAGATGAGTATGAATTGATAGGTCATTGACAGAGTACAAGCCTATGACACATTCATAAGGTAGAAAAAATGGGCAGACTGGATGAGCCTTGTGGTCCTTATCTACCATCAAATTTCTCTCATGCTACAGAAACTGTAGTGAGAACAAAAAGAAAAATCCCACACTAGTGACTGAACCTAAGCCCCATACCCACTACTGCTCAGTAGCCTGTAGCTCTGTGGTTGTACTGTAAAAGGCTTCTTGATAAGAAATGCATACTGTAGCAAGGGACATTCAGCACTGAGTGCAGAAAGCCCCCCACACAAACACACACTTACAGCCGTACTGGATTTATTAATGAGAGTCAATTTGAAGTAATGCTTCTAAGTGGCATTCAGACCTCAAAGACACTGCTGGGAATGTTCAAGTTATCAGCAATTTAGAACTTCACTTCTTGTTGAAACTCTATCACTAACATCAGCAATAACATCAAAAAATGCCATTCATACTCCCAAGCTGAGGAAGAAAGAAAAAAAATTTCCCACACTGGTGATTCAATATAGGTTCTTACCCACTACCGTTAGCTATACCACTGCAGGAAATGCATGCTGTGGTAAAGGTCATCCAGTACTGACAGCAGCCCCAGCCACATGCACCAGTCTGAAAATGTGAAGTCATTATTCTTATGTTGCATTAAACTCTGAAAGTCCCAGCAGGAACTTTTCAGGTTATCAATAATGCAGAATTTCAAACTTTGCTGAAACTTTATCGCTAAGACCAGCAAGGGCATCTAACAATTTTTCTCATTCTACATTTTTCTGATGAACTCTGTGCAAGACTAAGAGCTAAAAAGATTCTGTGAGTCTCTTTTTATTCAAAAAAAGGTATCAGATTCCCCATTTTGTTTGTCTTCTTATACTACAAAAATTGTAGTAAGAAAGAAAATAAGGTCCACACTGGGGATCAAACCAGTGCCACCTAACCACTACTTTTTGATAGCCCATAGCTCTACCCCTGAACAAACATTCTGTGATAGGAAAGGTATGATGTAGCAAAGGAAATTCAGCACTGAGTTTAGATCTCCCCTCCCTCCACACACAGTTTCAGTGAATTTAGTGATGAATGCGTCTTTCAATTTAAAGTAATTTTTCCAAGTTGCCAAGTTGCATTCAAGCCTCAAAGACTCAGCTTGAAATTTTTAAGTCATCAGTAATAGGGAATTTCATATCTTGCTGAAACTCTATCACTAACTTAAGCAATGACATCAAACAATTTCTGTCATATTACAGAAACTGAATAAGAAAGAAAAACAAATGCCAATGTTGGGGAATGAACTTAGGCACCCTACCCAATACAACTTAATATTCATTAGCTTTACTGCTTTAATAAAGCTCACTAACAGAAAAAAATGCATGTTATTTAAAAAGACATCCAACCCTTAATGCAGACCCCCTCCAGCAGCTAAGTGGAGTTAGTAACGCACCAGTGTGTCACTTTGCAGTAATGTTTCCCAAGTTGTATTCAGACCTGAAATTATCAGCTGAAACATTTCAAGTCATCAGCAGTATAGAAGTTACAAACTTTGCTGAAGCTCTATCACTAACATCAGCAAGTACCTCTAACAATTTTCTTTCATACTTCAGAAATTGTAGTGAGAACAAAAAAAAATCACCCCAATGAACAAACCCAGGCCCCTACTTACTATGTATTGGTAGCTTATAGCTGTGCTAATGCACAAAGGCTCTGAGACAGTAAATGGATGCTGTGGCAAATGACATTCAGCACTGAGTGCAGCCCCCCCCCAACCCCAAACATACACAGCTGCAGTGGATTTACTAATGAACCAGTCAGTTTAAAGTAATGTTTATTTGTATTTTTTATTTATTTAATTCTCTGAATTGCAACACCTTTGAGTCAGAGACATCTTTACAAAGGTTCCACATCAATGAATACACAAGAGTCACAAACAGTAAAAATACAGAAAAGAAAATGGCAATGAAAATGCAAAAATGAGTACCTACAGTTAAATTGGTGTAGTCAATTAACAAGTAGGTTAAGTAGGAGTAGCAATCCAGATGGGGACATTGTAAAAAACAGATGTGAGGGATAACTTGAACAGAGGGATAATACCGAGGAGGGGACTACAACTCAGACAGTATTCAGAAATTAGAAAAGGGGAATAAGGAGCAAGAACAGGGCAAAGAAGTTAAAAGTTAACTTTAGTATCTGTAACATATTGAGTGTACACAGTGAGTGTAAGCAGATGGATGGGTAAGGAAAAGATGGGTTGGGGAAGGGGGAAGGAGCAGGGATTAGAAGAAACTATGTGTGGAGAACAGGACAAAGAAGGGAGGGGTAGGAAGAGAGAGATGGCAATAGGGGAGGGGAGGAGAGTAAGGAAGGAGAAGAAGGAGGACAAGTGTCAAGGAAGATTATGTGGACACTGGTAGCTATGGGATCATCCAGTGCTAAGAGCAGTCACAGCCATTTATTGCAAGAAGGTGCTGTCGGAGTTTAGATTTAAATGGACGCAACTTATTTTCAGCCAAGACATTGGAGGGAAGGCCATTAAGCCAATTGGGCGCTCTCTACATAAGTGCCCATTGAGCTTGAGCTGTCCTACAGAATGGGACATGGTAGGAGGCCTTGGAGGCACTCCTAGTGCCACAGGGATTGTAGGCCTGTGAAGAGTTTCCATGCTGAGGGTGGGGTGAGGCCAATGCTTATCGTTTTTGTCAACAAGCAGGACTGGTAAGTGATCCTGCCTTTGAGATTTAGCCAGTTTGTTTGGTCATATAGTTCACAGGTGTGTGTGTGAGTCTTTGGGTACCAGAAACCAATCAACAGGCTTTGTTAGGAGCAATTTTGATTCTGTTAAGTACAGTGTCAGTCATGAACCTATATATAATGATCCCGTAATTAATTATTGAGAGGACCAAGCTAGTTACTGCTAACCGGAGGGCATCTGGGGTCATAAGGTGCCTATGCCTGTAGAGTAGTCCTATCCTAGTGTTCACCACCTCGCAGATCAGGTTGACATGTTCATAGTATGATAGGGAGCAATCAAGGGTCATGTCAAGGTATTTAAAGGTTTCAACTTGTTCTAGTGGTAGACGGTGGCTATTAAGGATGTTCAGTTGTGTTGCTTTGTGCCTGTTGTGAGGGTTGGAAAATAACATTACTTTAGTTTTTCTGTAATTGATTATAAGTTTGTGATGTGCAAACCAGGACTCTACTTCTACAAAGCTCCTTTGAAGGTTACTTTCAAGAGGGTGGGGGTCAGGATGACTAACAAAGGTAGCATCATCTGCATAGAAGAGCAGGTTGCTGGTGCAGGCTTGGGGGAAGGTGTTTAGGAAGAGACTAAAAAGAAGGGGACTGAGAATTCAGGCTTGCAGGACTCTGGACAGGTTGGCTACTGGAGAGTGTGTCATGGATTTTTTACTCACTGCATTCTACCGCCTAGGTAATTAGAAAACCAGGAGGTGGCCTCCTGTGAGAGACTAACGGCAGGGAGAGCAGCAATTAGGAGGGCATGACTGACCATGTTAAAAGCCTTCGTAAGGTCTATGTAGATAGCACCTACTAGTAGTGCTGGGTGAAGTGGCCTCAATTCGCTCTGTGAAGTGATTTGTGGAGCCAAGGCAAATTCACGGAGTACTTCACAACACGAAGTGGAGTAATTCGTGTTATAATGGGTAATGAGAAGTCCATTGAAAACAATGACTTCACGTCACTCCACCTTCCCAGACCACTACTCCACCAATTCTAAGGGTGCAGTGCATTGAAAACAATGTACTTTGCCTCACTTTGCCTTGTTTTTAAGCTCCAAAGGAGAATTTTGCAGTGAATAATGGGATTTCAGGTCACATGGGCTCCATATTGATCTGCACAACCTCAGTTCAGGGAAGTGTGTGTAAGAAGCTGTAGGAGACAGTGTGCTCTGAGAGCTGTCTGTGATTCAAACCTTCTAAATGCTGTTAAAAAAGTCTTTTTGAGTGATTTTTTTTGGCTCAAACCCTAATTCGATTGTAGGAAACCCTCCTGTGCTCATATCAATCAATCAATCAAATCTTTATTTTTTCTTCATTAGCAGATTATATCCTCTCACCACTAGAGGGCTATATCTCTATCTCTTTATCTAGTACGTAAGCCATGTGGGCTCTCTCTGCCTTTCTCTCACCTATCCTCCTCCTCCTTGCCCTGGCCCCCCTCTTCTCTCTCCCTGGTCCTAGCCACCCCCACCCCACCCCACCCCATACCCTCTACTCTGGTTTCCACTGCTATTCCAAGGGAACTCTCCACTTCCACTCGAGACTTGTGCTTGGTGCACCATTTGGATATTCCTGGTTACTTAACCCGACCACTGCTCTCAACAAGTGTGGCCACCTCTCTACACTGTGCCACCTTGCAGTCCATATAGGACATCGCCTGGAACCTTGTAACTTCTACTCCAGGAAACAACAATCAAAACTATCTCTCAAAGAGCTGCGACTCTGCTCCTTAAAACTCCTCCTCCTCCTCCTTCTCATCTCAGGCAGTGTCCATCCCAATCCTGGCCCTAGAAGCTCAGGCCACACACAAACTCCAGGTGTCCTTATCCTTGCAACCATTAATATCTGCAGCCTACTACCAAAGCTGGATGCACGCCAAGCCTTCATAGCCAACACAACCCTGACTTCCTTGCAGTGGTGGAAACTTGGCTGACACCTAAAGTTCCTGACTCAGCGGTAACAATACAGGGCTACAATGTTCACAGGCTGGACCGGATATCCAAAAAAGGCAGTGGTTGTGCAATCTATATCAAAGACTCCCTGTCTTGGCACCCTGTAGCAATTCCATCACTTTCTGCCTCAGCC
This sequence comes from Neoceratodus forsteri, assembly GCA_016271365.2. NCBI lineage: Eukaryota > Metazoa > Chordata > Ceratodontiformes > Ceratodontidae > Neoceratodus > Neoceratodus forsteri. Next base: position 57,675,199 of record CM057449.1, on the reverse strand, counting down.
CAGATTCTACCAATAAAAATCATCCTAGGTCCCAACCATAAAGCTCTGACTATTGTCTCCGTATACATCCCACCCAGGGACCCTAAACAACGACGTCCTAAACTTTATCAACTCACATCCTCCCAAAACTGAACTTATTCTACTAGGGGATTTCAACATAAACTGGTTAGCATCGAGTGCCGGTGCCTATAAAGACTCCATCTCAGCTGCTAACCTCACGCAAATGGTAAGCTCCCCTACTAGGATTAACTACAAGACTGGCACCAGTACCCTCTTGGATTGGGTCCTCACCACTCACCCCACAAGGATTTCTCGTACGACCATTCTCCCAGACTCACTCAGTGACCTCTCCCCAGTCATGTGTGCATGGTCTAACAAATTCCTTAAGCCCCCTCCCAAAATTATCGCTAGCAGAGTCCTTCCTCATGGAAAACTTCCACATCTCAAACAACACCTGCTTCTACAAGACTGGTTACCCATCTATGAAGCAACAGATGTTAACTTGGCTCTTGATCACTTCATCTCAATTTTCAACAAAGCCTACGACCTCTTTGCCCCTGCTAAAAGGCGCAAAACAAAATCTCTCTCTAACCCATGGGTCACTGCGGCTCTTCTCTCACAGCTGAAACTAAGGGATCACCTCTGGGCAGTTGCCAGGGCCACTGGCAAACAACTGGACATCCAAAATTACAAACAAGCATGAAATGCCTGCACAAAAGCCATACGGCTAATGAAATCCAACTATTACAAAGATGCTCTCACCGATACATGGGGAAATGGTCGTGCTTTCTGGGACAATATCAAGGATGTCACAGGGAAGCAGCCAAAAACCTCTCCGGCCATGTTAATGGTTGATGGATCCTCAACCCTTGACTCCAAGGTGATCGCAAACATCTTTAACACGGCTTTTTCAGACCTTAGTGCTGTTCTACCTCATGACTTTTTCGAAAACAGGGCCTACTCCCCAAATACCTCAGCCCCTCAGTCTAACCATCCCCTCTTCTACTTCAGGAAGGTAAGGCTGAAAGAAGCTCACCGCTATATTACTGCAGCTATCTCTAAATCTAGATCTAGTAGCAACACCGTGGACCTTAAACTTCTGTTGCTCACCCTCGATGAGGTAATTCATCCATTAACAAAAATCCTAAACCTCTCTCTCAGCAGTGGAAAATTCCCAGACCTATGGAAAACAGCCACCTTGACAACCAACCATAAAAGTAGGGACAAGACGATTCCTCAAATTATGCCCTATCTCCATACCCCCACTCTAAGAGCACTTAGAGCATCGTGGCTGATCAACTTACCGACCACTTGGATAAATACAATATACCTTGTCCACAACAACACGGCTTCCTGAAAGGTCACAGCACCACCACAGCCCTTCTTGAGTTCACTGGAGCTTTGCACAAATCCCTGGACAACGGCCTTCTCACAGGGGCCGTTTTCGTCGACCTCTCCAAGGCCTTTGGTACAGTACACCATGGATTATTAATACACCAACTACTGAATGCCGGGCTATCACCTGACTCTTCTCTCTGGTTTAAAAGCTACTTAGAAAACCGGTCACAGAGAGCAAAAATTGCGGACGCTCTTTCTAACACACTGCCTGTTCGCTCGGGTGTCCCACAGGGATCCATACTGGGACCCCTCCTTTTTAGCCTTTTCTTAAACTCCCTCCCTTACCACTGCTCTGAACAGATCATACTATATGCTGATGATGCTGTTGTATTCTTCACTCACAAAGATCCTGCAACTCTTCAACACAACCTTCAACTTGGTTTCAGTTCTGTAGAGACATGGTTTCTTAATCATAAACTGGTCCTCAATGACAAGAAAACCAAATCTATGATCTTATGCAGCTCTCATAACCCACACAAGCTACACCACTTGGCTATCTCCACCACCCAGGGGAACACTCTAGATCAGGTGGGGTCCTTCAAATACTTAAGGATACAGATTGACCGTAATCTCTCCTATGGACTTCGTGTAGATAATGTATCTAGAGCTGCTAATACAAGGCTTGGTCTCCTCTACAAATACAGACCACACCTCACGCCAGAAGCTTTGAAGGTTGCAGTCCTGAGCTCTGTGATCCCTGTAATAGACTATGGTCTCATCATTTATGGCTCGGCCACAACCACAACCCTTAGATGCCGCTCAACTACCTTAAATAAAGCATGTCGGCTCATCACTGGTGCTCACCGTCTCACCCACACATGTGACCTGTACACTCAGACCAGCTGGCTCCAACTATCAAGCCACATAAAGTTTCTCAGCTGCTCCATGGTGAAAAAAATCTACCTTGGCCTTGCACCTTCTGGGGTCTCAACTCTGTTACAACACCGAATTAACAAATGGTGCCTTAAGAGATCCACGCTACAGCTACTGAAAGTCCCCCACTGTCACACTTCACAGGGACAATGCTCTTTTGCTTATCGAACGCCACTCTGGTTCAATGGCCTCAGCCCAACCATCTCCTCTGCCCCAACTATTGGTATGTTTAAAACTAGGCTCCGGGACTATCTCACTACCAACAGCTCTTGTGACTGCCCAACTTAACCTTGTTTCTTCACTCCCTTTCTGCTCTAGTTGTCCTCCCTCCCTCCCTCCCTCCTCACTGGATTCTACCCTCACATCTTGGTATACCCAATGCTGCACTTTTCACCCTCTTGCCACCCTTCCTACATTCCTTCTCCCCCTACCCTCTTCCCTCTCCCTATGACTCTGGCACTTCTTACCTGTTGTCTATTTTCTCTGACAAATGCCACTGGCTGCCTTGTTACAATGCTACCGTTGAACTGTATTAATCTGTACTCTGTTTGCAATGTCCACATTGTTGCAATGCCTGTCTTGATGTTCCCCATAATTTGTATTTCTCTGACGTGGAACCTTTGTAAAAGAGCCATGGCTCAAAGGTATTTGTAATCCTAGACTTGATAAATAAATAAAATAAAATCCAGGCCAACATCATTGAGCAAGCTCATTTGCAAGATGGACCTGGTTAAGTCCAGATAACATTACAAAACTAGCATCAATATTTACAGTAGGAATAAAACATTGTGTACCTGGTTAAGCCCAGGTTATGTTAAAACAAGCATCAATATTTACAGTGGGAATAAAACATAGTGTAAGTGCAAATCAGGAAACACACGCACGTAACTTTGCAGTTGATTCTAGAGCATCAATAAGACCAGTGAGCAGAGGGAACAGAGATACAGGGATGGATGCTGATACAGTAATTTTCACTGGATAGAATGGACAGACTTGACCCAGATAACGCTATCAGGACAGACAGACAGGCAGAAGTAAGTGAAACAGCTTTTTCTTGACCAATTCACAAATGGGTAAAGAAGATGTAGTTATGCTTGGAGGAAGCAGTATGTAGGTAGCCTGCTAGGAACTAACACCGCATCCCCAAGGGAGCCTTACGTTGGAGCTGAGGGTGGCTGTACCACATCATAATGGAGGATGTTGTGAGCAAGGCATTGGGCACGGGTGGAACAGCACCTACTGCATATTTAAACAGGGCTCAGTGCTATCACTAGCTGTTCAGGTTCAACATACCGTCGGGCCATAGGAATGTCATATGACATTGACGGAATGGACACACAGAGGCTCCTGAGGCCAGTCATGGTCAATGATTCAAAAGGGGGCTTAATCACTCATACTTCTGATAAAGACTCTTTATCCATGTGGAAGGATTACATCGGTCAGGCTGAGGCGGTTACAGCTGTTTTAGTGGAGTACAGCAGACCATTCGATTTTTCGCCAGTATTGGAAGGATTGCCAAAGAGAATTGCAGAATCCAATCAGGAGCAAGAGCCAGAAGGTGCTCGCGATCCGATTGTTTGGCGTCCTTAGTGGTAAATTGTTTAAGAAGAGACCAGGCGCATGGTCTCGGACAGCAGCTTGCCAGGGTGCGACCACCGAGAGGGTATAAATATTACGCTTTGGGTTCCAGTGTCTCAGAAAGACTTAACTGTATCACTCAAGAAGGTGCTGGGACTGGAAGTAATAAATACATACGATTAATAAGCATGCATGAAATGACCTGGGGTAGGGCTGGTCATAATTAAGGCTGAACTCTGGGAAACAAGCTACTAGTAGTTAAAGATTATGAGCCGGGTTGGCAGTTGCAGCTTTTGCACATACCTTGTGCATAAAGTGCCTTGAAAGCATTAACACTGTGGAGGTAGCTTAGTTTCAGTATTTTTTGCATTTTGTTCCACAGGGTCATCAACGAGAAGCTAAAGGCCATTCTGACAAAGAGGGTGGAGGCTTTAGGAATACATAAGGAGATTTATGATGAACTCCTTAGTACCATAGGTCTAAGCTCACTTATGGAAGACATTCAGTAATGTAACGAGGGAGCCTATTTACGATAGCTCTGTAGGTCCAAAGGACTGCATTTCTTTCACGCCTGAATGTAAGCGAAGACCAACCTACAGCTTTGTACAATAGGCAGTGATGGGTGGAGAGGGGAAGACTGTTAATGTACCTGATGGCTCTGTGAAACAGAGTGTCCAACTTGATGAGAGAAGCTTTAGGACAGTGGCTGTATAGAAAATCAAAATAGTCAATTAGGGAGAGAAAAGTAGATTGGACTAGTCTCTGTTTGGCATCACAAGTGAGGAACTGACTTATTCTTTAGAATAGACCCAATTTCTGCCTTAGCTTCTTAGCCAGAACTTCAACATGCTCAGAGAATACGAGGTTCTGGTCTAACCACACTCCTAAGTATTTAAACTTAGGGATAAAATCCAATTTCTCTCCTAGAATTGTGATGATCAGGGGCAGTGACCCAGAGCTGGCAGGATTAGACATACGGCTATAAGGTGTAAACAACATTGCCTTCATCTTTTTCACATTTAAGAGAAGTTTTTTATGGAATAGCTGAAGCTGAAGCAGGTCAAATTCTTCCTGTAGGTCTGCACAGTCACCTTCGGCAGTTGGACGACTTAAGTAAACCACTGTGTCATCAGCAAACAGATGTATTTTTGCCTTGTTGATGCCCACATCGATGTTGATACAGATTGCAAAGAGCAATGGACCAAGAATGGATCCTTGTGGCACTCCCCGAGCAGAGGTTTGAGAGAGGATCGTGCCCCCTCAGCTTTAATTTGTTGCTGCCATCCTACCAGTTACTCTGTGTACCATTGCAAGGATGCTGGGTCAAGGCCAATGCTCTTCAGTGTGGAGATTAGCAGGCTATGGTCCACAGTATTAAAAGCCTTGCCAAGGTCTAGGAATACTGCGCAAACAAACTTTCTGCTGTCAAGGTCACTGTACCAGTCGTTAGTTACTTTGGCCAGGGCTGAGACAGTGCTATGCTTAGACCTAAAACCTGATTGCATGGGGTTTAGTAGGTTGTTAACTTCCAGATATGTTTTAAGTTGATTGCTGATGATTTTTCCAGTAGCTTAGACAAGATTGGCAATAAGGAGATCAGTCTATAGTTATTTAGGTTGCAGGTATCCCCAGATTTGAACAATGGGACAACATGGGCAGTTTTCCAGATGATAGGAAGGGACCCTTGCGTCAATGATAAATTAAATAGATGTGTGATAGGGTCAACAAGGACGTGATATGCAATTTTTATAAAGTAGGGATCCAAAGAGTCAGCTCCAGCACTCTTTTTTTCATCCAACCAGAGTATCAGATCTTCGATCTCCTTCAAGAGTACAGGTTGGAAGAAGCCAGGAACCAAGGCAATGGTGTCCACACAAGGGGCACATAGTTTAGAGCGGGCCAGGACTGCATGGGAATTGTCAAAGGCCAGACCAGCCATGGCAAAATGATTGTTAAAAGCTTCTAGGATCCCCTGTTTATCACATATGATTTTCCCTTTGAGCGTTTTTGTTTGTGTGTGGATTTTGAATGTTAATGTACAACATTGAGTCTGTGTAGTAAGACATAGTGAAAGTGTCCTTTGGAGAGGGGCGTATCTGTGGTGTAGGTAGATTTAAGTTGGAGAAATAGGGAGTTCTTTGTTTTTTGGTTATATCTTTTTATATAACTGACTGTGTTAATGTACACACAGTAATACTGTCAGTAATTGTTGAATTTTTTTTTTTGCAGATTGTGTGTTGTGTGGATCTGGTGCAGCAGTTGATAATTTCAGGTTGTTTACAATACGTGGTATAATACCGAACTTTTTAATTTGCTACGCATTACTTGTAGACAAATTGTGTGTGTGAGTGTGTGTGTGTGTGTGTGTGTGCTGTGCGTGACATCAAATAATTCACCTTTTATTGTGCCACCGTGTAATTGCAGGTGCAGCAGTGTAAACCTGCTACCAACTGCAGCTGCATGATTTTGTACTGCTATTGTGGTATCTTTTCTTTGTTTTGCTGCTTGCACTGCCATAAAAATCTGCAGTCAGTGCCCCCCCACCACCGGCAAAAGGAATTATTTTCCAGATTAGATTATTTGTGACTTCAGCACCACTGGTTAGTTAAGGTGTTGTTTTCACTTGTGAATTTGCATCTGTATCTGTTGCTGAAGCCACAGTTGTTTTTTTTGGCTTCACATCCAGTGTCTCCTCACCCAGAGTGAAAGTTCCAAAATCTAAATTTGTTTAGAATGTTGTTGTTGATCTCCCAAAATGCCCACAAAGAGACATGCAAGCAAAGCTGGTTCTCACCATGGCACTGCTGCCAGTGGTAAGATTGTCTGTGGGTGTGGTAGTACGCAGACGCAGAAGTGCATTGCTGATGTGAGGAAAGGTATTTCTCCTGCAATGTTTTTTACAGCCCAATCAGTAGCTTCACTCATAGTTGGAGGAGATGATGCTGTCCCAGCTGGTGGTGTTAGTGCAGTTGCTGGTGGTGGTAAGAGTGTTGCTGCCTCAAGTTCCACTTCTGACCAGTGTACCATGTCCAAAAATATAGTGGAGTGTGAAGCAGTGCAAGTGAGTGGCAGTGTAGATGAGGTCATACTTCCCAGCAACATTCCAGCAACTAAACATGAGGATTCTGATAGTCATGTCAACGATAGCATACAATGTGACATTTCTTCCACCACGATTCAGGTCATGCATTTTCCATGCAGTGATTCACAGTGTGGTGAAAAAATATCAGGTGATGGTGGTGGTGTTGATGACGGTGGTGTTGATGATGATGATGATGAATCTGATGATGATGATGATGTTGTTGTGGTTGCAACATGCAGTCCACATGCCAGCATCCAACCAGAGGATGTGGATGTGGGTGATGTTGATGAATATGATGATGATGTAATTGACCCCAGTTAGGAACTGGAGAAAAAGGAATTCGAGGTGACTGTGTCTGGGTCTGTTTGCATTAATCCCCTTCCCCATAAAAACTTGTGATTTACGAGATTCAGTTGAGGGTGATGATGATGATGACCCAATAATAATGATAGGTAGTTGTGGTGGTCAGTTGCAGTCCAAGTGTGTTTGGCCCACAAAAATCACGTAGCACATCCCCCACTTCATGGCTTAAAAGAATGGAGTTCAGTTAGCAGCATCAGGGATGTGTTAAAAGTAAAGCATCACAATCCCTCGTTTGGGATTTTTTTGTGCAAAATGCAAATGATGAGTCAGTTGCAATCTGCCAGGTTTCCCATGTGCATGTGAGTCAAGATGAAAAGGGGAGCCATCTGGGCACAGGAGGACAGCATACGCATCTTAAGAACAGGCACATGGCACTGAGGACCCAGCACAAGATGGCAGCTAAAAAAAAAAAAAAAAAGCTAATAATACCACAGTGGGGCGTTCACGCTCATTATCAACCATAACAAGCATGTTATCCCCTTCCATGACTGTTAAATCCAGTAGAAAATTAAATGTGTGCAGTAGTGATGAAATAAGAGCAGAGGATTACTACAGGCATGATGAGGTGGAGGAGCATAATGATTTTAAAATGTTGTCCATTGCTGGTGAGAGTAGCAGTTTTGGTGGTGGTGGTGGTGAATGCAGTATGTCTAGTGCAAGTGGTACATCAACCCCAGTTGGTATATGTGGCAAAATAACTGCATCTGTGGGTTTGTCATCATCACTTGTGCAACCGTCTTCATTAAATGTCCACACTCCACCTCCTGCCATTTGCAGAGCAGAACCATTTGTCATCACACCAAGTGTAAAACATTTAAGTCAGTCCATGTTACAGAGTGTTTTTGTGCATAAGCTGAAGTACCCACCCAATCATACAGTGTTTCATGAATTTAATGCTGCTGTAGATGAAATGCTGGCAATTGATCTTTTGCCCTTCTCCTTTGTGGAGAATTCTGGGTTCTGGTGGTTTGCAGCATGTGCCTGTCCAAAATGGAAAGTCCCATCCAGGACATACTTTTTGACCCATGCTGTCCCCAAGTTGTACCATTCTGTGTCCGACTCAGTAAGACCTGCCCTTCAACATTCCTCCTCTCCATTCATCCATTTAAGTATGGATATGTGGACAAGTGGCAAAACAGCAGGGAGTTCATATTTGTGTATAACTGAACACTGGGCGAAGGTGCCGAGGGTGGTTTGTGCTGTTGGTAGTGTGAATAATCAGTGCAGTAAGGTGGATTGTCATGGTAGCAATCTTCCAGGAATTTGACAGTATGCAACGATTGCTATGCGCAATGTGACCTGTTCACACACTGGTGAAAACATGGACGTGGTACTGACTGAAATTGACAAGTGGCTGAACCCTCTGTCCCTGAGAGCTGGGTTCATAGCAAGTGACAATGGGTTAAATTTGGTGAAATGCATCACGAATGGTGTCTTTTTTCATGTTCCATGAATGGCCCATTGTTTAAATCTTGTGGTGCAGGAGTTTCTGCAGCACCCTGATGTAAAGGGAATGCTGACAGTTGCATGCAGTATCTGTTCTCACTTTTCATGATCTGCAAAGGCCCGTGACCAGCTTCAGCAGTTGCAGATGAGAAACAGCCTCCCTCAGCACCGCTTGAAGCTGGAAGTTGTCACCCAGAGGAATTCCACTTTATACATGACACTGAGGTTGTATGAACAATACAAATTCATTTCAGAATATCTTGTGATGCACACTAGCCGTGACAGTTCTGGGGCCTCCATGTGTATGATGACTGAACAGTGGCGCCTCATGGACTCTGCAATAACAATTTTGCAGCCTTTTGAACATGTCACACAGGCACTGAGTGGCAAGTCCGCCTCCATTAGCCATTCAATTCCACTGCTGCCGGTGCTGAGGCAGACATTGGTGAATGTACAGCATGGCCTTGATGTTCCTGGAAATAGTGCTAGCAGTATGTTGCTGAAACACATGCTGACGGTATTCGACCAGAATCATCACATTTTGAGCATTCAGCATAGTGACAACTTTGCCATAGCAACAATGCTGGACCCACAATACAAACGTGGAATTGCCCCAGTACTGGAGGGAGGGCCTGACCAGGTAAAAAATGCCAGTGGGAAACTGGTGCATTGGTTCATGGGGCACAGAAGTCATGTGCCAAGGTCAGCAAACCTCAGCAGCATAATCAGGATTAAGGTGCAATTGGAGGAGTATCGAGCATATCCTGTAAGGGGAAGGGGACTGCAGTTCCAGGTGGTCCATCATCCAAAGCGGTTGACATTAACCCACTTTGGGAGGCTTTGTCCCAAGTGGGGAATTGTGAAATAAAAGATTCCAGAGAACAGGATGATGCATCAACCACTGGACTTAGTGCAGCACAGAGAATGGTTGAGTCATATTTGTCTGAAAACAGGCATCTGTCAATAACTGATGATCCTCTTTTATACTGGAGTGGAAAGGTCAGTGAATGGCCAGAGCTGACTGCAGTGGCACTGAAGTACCTCACATGCCCACCCTCCAGTGTAAGTGTTGAGAGGGTATTCAGCTCAGCAGGTGCAATAGATAGGGATCGTTGGACAAACCTCTCTCCTGCAAATGTTAGTTTGCTAACATTCATAAAAATACCATACCAGCACAGACTGCAACCTCAGTATTCATACCCCAGCCTAATCATGGTGGTTTTGGTGATGTACAAATGGACCATCCTAGTGGCACTGTCAGTGGTAGCATGAAATGGCCTACCACTGATGTAGATGATGACACAATGGAGAAATAATTTCCCAGTAGTCAGACTTCAGGCATAGATGACTGTGAGGGCAACTTTCTTTATGAGGATGATGATGAGGTTAATGTTGGCAGGTTTTAACTGAAGTTGTTAAAAGGCGGCGACGTTTGCTGTATGATACATGTTTTCCTTTTCACAACTTTGTGTGCCCCCCCAAAACACCACCAGGACCACTGTTAGCCACTGCCACCAAAGAGAATGATTTTGTGTGCCCCCCGGACCACCACCACCAGGACCGCTGTTAGCCACTGCCACCATAGAGAATTACTTTGTGTGCCCTCTCCAGACCATCACCAGGACTGCTGTTAACCACTGCCACCGCAGGAAATGACTCTGTGTGCCCCCCCAGACCATCACCACCAGGACCACCATTAGCCACTGCCACCACAGGGAGTGACTTTGTGTGCCCCCCTGGACCACCACCACTAGGACCTCTGTTAGCCACTGCCACCAAAGGGAAAGAATTTTTGTACCCCCCAGACCACTACCACCAGGACTGCTGTTAGTCACTGTCACCAAAGGGAATGACTTTGTGTGCCCCCCAGACCACCACCACCACAAGGATCACTGTTAGCCACTGCCACCACAAGGAATGACTTTGTGTGCCACCCGTACCACCACCACCAGGACTGCTTTTAACCACTGCCACCACAGAGAATGACTTTGTGTGCCCCCCTAGATCACCACCACCAGGACCACTGTTAGCCACTGCCACCACACAGAATGACTTTGTGTGCCCCCCAGACCACCACCAGGACTGTTGTTAGCCACTGCCACCACAAAATGCAGGAAGATGTCAGAGGGAATGTCATCATGTGCCACAGCTATGACCACCAGCACCCACTACCAGTGTCATTCTGACAATGTTTTCCCATTACATTGACCATGCCAAGGCAGAGGGAGTCGAACAGGAGACCACATCCATCAGTCACAGGTACAAGGCTTCTTAATATTAAAACTATAAAGTGAGTATGTGTACTAATGTTTTTTATGCTACTCAGCTTCCTTTACCTGTGTGTTTTGTTTTCTGTTGTGTTTCTGAGCTGCATTAGTCAAACACATACAGTAAACTTATTTAGTTTTTTTACAGGTTACCAAAAAACGACTCTCCTTCACTGAAAGTCGGTATCAATGGTGCTGCAGCAGTACCATACACAGGAAGCTATGGAATATCCATTTCAAATCCATACTGATAAGTATATATATTTCATTTCATCTGTTCATTTTTTTTAAAAAGAGTGCAACAAAACCGACTGAGGAGTATTCCTAAACTAGGTGACATGTGTACATCACAAAAACTATTTCTGCAAGATATCATGCACTGTATTCTGAATTTGAAGCTGTGCAGTCATGACAGTGTTGAAAAAGTTGCACACAGGTTGTGTTACTTGAGAAGATGTGGTTTTGAAATGTAACTTGAGTTGAGATTGAGAATCAGGGACACTGACACAGTGTATTTGTTACACAGCCTGGTACTAAATTAACTTGTGATTGATCTGCTGATTGCAGTGTGACAGCTTACTATCTGTGTTAATAAACCAGATACCCGTGGAATAGCCACGGCTTAAACATAATGTGTTACTGCTGCAATCAAGTTGTAATAAGTCCTTCATTTCTTTTTTTAAGAAACTTCCAGATGCTTTGTTGTGTCATAGTTGCCTTATCCAAAGAAGTTCTTCAACATCAGGCCCCCTCCATGGGCTGGGGCAGACATGCAACATGCAGAAGTCATTTCAATCGATGACCATGGCCATCATTACCAACCAGTCTCGAGAAGGATGCAGATGAAATCCGTGAAGAAGTAACCAAATAAGAAACCATTAATGAGACCTATCTGCAAATATGCCCCCCCCCCAAAAAAAATACTTACCTTAATTGGCTTGAAAGTTATCCATTTCCAATTTCAACACAGAAAGTTCTCATCAAGCCCTGGAATATGCACACCAACAGTATCTGTGACCTGTGATACAAAAAGTACAATTAGTATATGTCTATATATCAACCCCACCTACAAAATATAAAAATATATTCATATTTATATATATATATATATATATATATATCAACTTACCAAGGCTACTATTAGTGTGCAGACAAAAGGCACCCTTCCATCAGGTTGAGATGATCGCATTGCAGTTATGGGAATCGCAGCACACTTTGGACCAGCAACAGTTCGCTCAAGGTCATCATTTCTGACGGGACTTTGCATGTGGTGTAACGCTCCCATTTCACTTCGTTGGCACTTGTCAATTTTCTAGATACAAGACAGATGCATTTTTGGGATGCAGAAAAATCTGGGGAGTCTGTGTGACCACTGAGTACATGAGTGACTGCGCAATAAATTCTGGGGGACTTGCATGTGGTGTAATGCTCCCATTTCAATTTGTTGGCATGTGTCAATTTTCTGGACACAAGACAGATGCATTTTGGGGATGTAGAAAAAATCTGGGGACTCTGTGTGACCACTGCGTGCATGAATGACTGTGCAATAATTTCTGGGGGACTTTGCATGTGGTGTAACGGTCCCATTTCACTTCGTTGGTACTTGTCAATTTTCTGCACACAAAACAGATGCATTTTGTGTGTTGTGACTGTGAGCACATAATGTCATACTTCAATTATAAATTAAAGCAGCATCGCAACAATGTGGTGACAATTTTGACCTATACTTTTTTATTCTATTTTACATTGTCAGCCACTAGTTACCTCCTGACTTGTATGATACTCTTGTTTTCACAGTTTGTGTCTGCTTTACTACTTGTTCTCATGTCTGAAAAAAAAGGAGTACACCTTTTAATATTGTTCTGACCAGGTTTTTATCACTATTTGCAGCTGTTTTTGAATAAATATTGTTTTGTGAGGTCATAAAACACTGCCTGCTGCATAACTGTTAATTTTACAACAGATATGATATATAACTGATGGAGAAAAGCAGTGGAAAATACTGACAAAGACCTGGTCCACACCGTATTAAAAGGAGTGCTCCTTTTATTATTTCAGACATGAAAAAAAGTAGAAAAGCAGACTCAAATACTGGAAATAATAGTATCATACAAGTCAGGATGTAAGTTAAGTGGCAATATAAAATAGCATTAAAAAGTATAGGTCAAAACTTCAACAGATATTGTACTATACTAAAGAAAAGATTCACCAAGTTACATAGTTATTATGGTATTGCACCTACTATATGGGTGCCTTACCTCCAGGGGAACCTTTCTTGCTCCACATGTCGTTAGTGCAAAGCTTTTCTGGCAAAAATGCTCATGATTTTGAAAAGCTGGTCACAGAGGACTTCCCGTTCTGAAGAGCTGCCCCAGTTCTGCCCCCCGCGCTCAGCAACATTATGACGTGATGCCAGGGAGAGCTTGAGGGCATGCTCCATTATACTGAATGGCTGGCAGCTTTCTGAATGTTTCTTTATTTTATAATGGTCAGTTTGCGGTGAAACGTGGGCACGCTTCAACTAACAATGCTCTTGTTAGTTGAAATGTGCCCATGTTTCACCACAAACTGACCATTATAACATAAAGACACATTCAGAAAGCTGCATGCCATTCAATATAATTAAGTGCACCCCTGCGCTCTCCCTAGCATCATGTCATAAAGTTGCTGAGCGGGGGCAGAACTAGCGGCTCTTCAGAACTGGAAGTCCTCCATGTCCCACTTTAACAAAATTATGGGCATTTTTGCCAGAAAGGTATTGCACTATGTAAGGACATGTGGAGCAAGAAAGATTCCCCTGAAGTAAGGCGCCCATATATCGGGTGTAATGCTGTAACTTGGTGAATCTCTTTAATGTCTATTTCAAAAACGAAATATTTATGGAGCCTCAGTAATGTTTATGTTGTGTCGGGACTCATGATTTTTGTGCAGCCATATATATGGTGTGACTTGTTGCAGTATCTCAAGAATAACGATAAGAAAGAATACATGACATATATTTTATTTGTACCATCAGCATCAGCGAAGTAAGTGATATGATATTTTTTCAGAGGTATCGGGTCGCTGTGCACCTCAGTCACTCACAGTGCACACATGACTTAGTAGAGATCATAGCACAAAAAGCACATGCTCTTCTAAAAGTCATGTGTGCAGTATGTGACTAAGGTGCACTCTGGCCAGATACCTCTGAAAAAGTATTGTATCACTTAGTCAGCTGATGATGATGGTGACAATAAAATATACGTTATTCTGCTTGCTATTCTTTATACCATAAACACTACAAGTCAGCAGTATATGTTTGCAGGAAGCTGCACAATGTCTGATGTCACACACACACATACACACACACACACACACACACGAAACAACACTGACTGCAAACATGCAATTTAGCACATCATACCTGCACTGCACACACCAGCTTTTCCACAACCACTCCACCACAGAAAGTAAACAATACTGAGGCACTGAATTATAAAAACAGGGCAATAGGAGCATGTATGACTGTCTATTATTAAACATAAAAATCAAAATCACAAAACACTACAGGTGTCCAGAAAAATTAAGTTAATGGGGGATTCCATGGTGTTGCAGCAGCAGGTGGAGCATTGACACTATCTACAGCTGGTGTTGCTTGATCTGCTCTACCTGCTGCTGCACAGCACCCACTCTCTTATTGCTTTCCTCCAGTGCTGCCCACAGCAGTGCAATGTCTGCCTGTGTTGCAGGCACTATGGCAGGATCGAGTGTGGGGGGAAAGCCAGAAAGTGGTGGTGGTGGTGAGGATGGTGCAGGTGGCTGTGGTGGCAGTGGTGGTGGTGGTGGTGGAGCAGCTGCTGCTGTTGCCCTCCTTCTGCTGTGGCGGCAAGGCACAATACCCCCAGTACCCTCTGCCACTGCCACAGATGAGCCAGCAGGTGGAGACCAGGCCTGTTTGGTGACAGCCTGCCACTCCACCTTGTGGTGGTTTACCATATGTGTGCGCTGGCCACCAGTCCTCAAATGTGTCATCTGGGGGCCACGGCGCACCTGCACACCACATAACCGACAAACCACAATGGTGCTGTTCCCCCCCACACACAGTTAAAAAACTGCCAGACTGTGGTGCTGCGGGGGGACCAGGTGCAGGAAGGGCAGATGTACTGCCGGCAGCACTGTCACGCACCTGGGGCTCCACCTGCAGTTGTGGAGGTGGTAAAGGGGGTGCTGCTGGAGCCCCTGTAGCTGCTACTGGTGGTGGTGGTGGTGGTGGAGTTGGTGGATGTGACGCCGATGGTACTTGTGGTGCTGCTTCTTCCAGACGGGGAGAAGCAAGACCAAACAGGCGGGAGCAGTCCAATGACACCCGACCACCCCCACACATGTGCACTCCCCTCTGCCCACGCCCACGGGCCACAGACTCTCCTCCTGGATCCATCGTGCACAACCCATTAATTCCCTCTCCGACCGACACCTCATGCAAAGAAAGACTACTTCACACACACAGTCGCACACACACACACACATACATACATACACACACACACATACACACACATACACATACACACACACACACATACATACACACACACATACATACACACACGCACATACACGCACACACACACACACACACAACATACACACACACACACGCATAACAAAACGTATAAAACAAACAAATCAGTTTCAAAAAAGAACTGAAAAAAACACTACAAAACAACTAAAGATTTAGCTTTTAAAAAAGCTGTTTGTTTTCAGTCAATTTGCAAGACAGGAACAAATATACCACTCCAAACTCTTCTCTACACACAAAATGCTTCCTTCTTCTACCACTGCAAAGGAGAAAGTGAAACTGACTACTTTTATGACTCACTTCCTTCCTGCCTGGCTAAAGCATGTGACTTACAGTACTGTAAGCCATGTGATGTGTGGTGGGGGGCTGCCTATATTGTTGTCACTTCTCCTTACTTTGCGTTAAGGCGGAATGACAATGCGAAGTCATAATGACAAGGCGAAGTGAGCACTTTCCAATGGTGACGTCGCATAACGGTAAGCTAACATGAAGTGGCCACTTTGCGTCCACTTCACGGGTGGATTTTAAATTCGCTGCATCTCTACTACTAGGTGACCACGGTCAATGGCTTTATGGATGAAATCGGTAAACTCAAGAAGGGCAGAGGTGGTGTTGTGTCCCTTCCTGAACCTATGTTGCTGGGGACATTGTAACTTGTTTTGGTGAAGTTCTCAGACAGCTGATCAGACACAGTCCTTTACAGAACTTTTGACAGAGGAGGAAGGTTGGAAATTGGGCAGTAATTTCTATGGGAGACCCTATCGCCACTTTTGTGTGCAGGAGTCACATTGCTGCCTTCCATTGTTGGGGGAATTGTCCAAGGCAGAGGGACAGATTTATAATCTTAGTGAGAGAGGATAGAACAGAGTCAAGAGCAAGGTGTAGGAGCTTCAGATCCAACGAGTCACAACTGTATCTGGATTTCCCCAACACTCTTTGTAGATACTTTTTGGCTTCAACTGGGGCAACTATCCTAAAGTAAAAAGGGGGAGTGTTTGTTGGACCGTAGGTCTAGTGGGAGTCTGCCAGGTTGGGGGGTTAGTAAAAATGTCAGAAAGAATGCCGCTCAGATCTATGAAAGTGGTGTTAAAGATATTGGTACTGAGCTGAGGGTCTTCAGTAGTGATACCATTTACACTAAGCACAGAGGTGGGAGAAATATTGGGTTTGCCAGTAAGATCTTCTATATTATTCCAGAACTTCCTCCCATTACCCCAGGAGGAGGAAAGGTTTCCTTTAAAGTGAGCAGCTTTGGCAAGGCAAATCTCACTCGTACAGGTGTTTCTGGCAGTCTTATAGAGCTTCCAATCTATAGGGTTCCCTGTAGCATGAGCTTTTTGCCTGAAGTTGTCTTGTGAGGCCATAAGTTTAAGAAGCACGGGGTAATCCGGGGGCTGCTAGTGCCTTTAAGTTTCCATTTGCTAAAAGGGGCAAAGATGTCACAGGCCATGTTAAAAGTGGAGATAAACTGAGCCAAGGCTTGCTCAATACAGTTGGCAGAGTGGATGGGAGACCAGTTACTATGAAGGAGATGTGCTTGGAACTGCTTTAACAGACCTCTTTGGAGTGTACGATGATAGGATGGTTTGGGGGGAAGTTTGGGGGATCGATTAGACCAGTTGCAGAGAACTGAGGAGTGGTCACTGAGTGAGTCAGATAGCGCCACTGTGTTTGAGAGCCTGTCTGGATGGTTGGTGAGTATAAGGTCAAGTTGAGTTATTTTACTTGTCCTGTAGCTGATCCTTGTTGGATAAGTCACTAATTGGGAGAGGTCTAAGGCAACAGCAGCATCCTTGAAAGAATCGGCCTCAGTGGCCAACCAGTTAATATTAAAGTCACCCAATATTAATATCTCGGAATGATTGGGCAGGTTGCAGATACATTCTAAGATAGTGTTTGAACCTTTAATAGTGTCACAAGGGGGGGATATATACAGAGAGAGCAGTGAGTATTTGCCCTTATTGCATATACCTAGTCTGATCGCCAGAACCTGAGCAGTATTAGCAGATATTGTTTTTGGAGGACTTGCCTCTGTAGTGAGTCAATTAAATAGTTGTCCCCCCCTTTTCCCAACTCTGTCCTCCCTGAAAAGCGTATATCCATTGAAGGTGACAGCTGTGTCTGGTATCTTGGAGGAGCCAGGTTTCAACTACAGCAAGAACCTCTGGTCTGTGCTGTACAACCCAAGCTTGGAGAAGGTCTAATTTAGGCAAGAGGCTGTGAATATTCACTGAGGTGACCTTGAGACCACCCAGGTTGCTGGTGTTAGGAAGAGCCTGTGGGCCCAGCCCCGGGTTGGGGTGTGTATATATATATATATATATATATATATATATATATATATATATATATATAGATATATATATACTGAAGCAATTTGGGACTAAGTTCCCAAGTTGCATTCAGTCTTCAAAGTCTCAGCTGGACATTATCAACTTGTCAGCAATGTAGAACTTCATATCTTGTTGAAGCTATGTTATTTACATCAGCAGATACATCAAACAATTTCTTTCATAGTGTATCACAGTAACTGATCAAGAAAGAAAAACAAATGTCCCATAATGGGGATCAAACCCAACTCTGTTCCCTCTACTGCTTCCCAGTCTGTAACTCTGTACTACTGCTATAAAGAAAATTGACAGGAAATGCATGCTGTGGCAATGGACATTCATTACTGAGTGCAACTCCCCCACTCCCATAACTGTAATGGCTTTAGTAATGCACCAGCCTGGTAATTTGAAGGAATGTTTCATAAGCTGCATCTAAACCTGCAAGTCCAAGCAGGAACTTGTCAAGTCATCAGCAGTATGTAACTGTAAATGTTGCTGAACCTCTGTCGCTAACTTCAGCAATGGCATCTAACAACTTTTCTAATGCTACATTTTTCTGATGAAGAACTCTGTGTAAGTTACAAAGCTAAAAAGAGCCTGTGAATCTAGACAGATAGATATCAGTAAAACAGAAGATATCAGATCACAAATTTTGTTCATCTTCTCATACTACAGAAATTGTAGTAAGAATAAAAATAAGTAGTAATAGTAGTAGTAAAAAGTATTTATTTATATACAGGATACAAAATGACTTCTCATTTTAGCACTGTTAGGATAAAATCCTATTACAAGGTGTTCCTGTCTTAGGTGTTAAAAGTCAATTACATACTTCGGGTATATCCAGAGTACAATTGTTACAGACATACATTTCCATAAAACCTTCTATACTGAATCAAAACAAGTACATCTAACTGCTAGTTCACCTTTTAAGGCAGTATTAAATTCATGTGAGCCAATATCTATATATTTTTTCTTGGATCTTTAACTCATTCCAAAATTTCATTGCTGCATAGGCAAAGGACATTTCCCCTATCTTAGTTCTTGGTGTTGCTATTTTAAACTCCCTCAGTTTTGTTGTGTGTCTTAAACCATAAGTATGCTCCACTTTCTGTAATTTCTCTTTTAGATAATATGGTCTCCCTAAATCCAGAAGTTGCTTTGTCATAGTAACCCAAACAATTTTTTGTTTACTTTCTAAGGTGAGTCAGTTTAACTTCTCATATAATATACAATGATGGGTCCTCCTATCTGCTTTCAGAGCAAATCTAGCCAGCTTATGATATATGGTTTCAACCCTTTTTACTGCAGAGACCTTGGCAAACATGTAAATATTTATTCCATATTCTAATACTAGTACCAACATTTGATTTACTATAGACTTCCTCATAGATTCATTTATACAATTACCTGGTCTTCGCAGGGCCCCAAGTCTTCCATTTAATCCCACACCGGGGATCAAACCCAAGACCCCTACCCACTACTGGTTGTTAGCTTGTACCTCTATCTCTGCACAAACATTTCGTACCAGGAAAGGCATGCTGTGGCAAAGGAAATTCAGCAGTGAGTGCAGACCTCCCCTCTCTCCACATACAGCTTCAGTAGATTTAAAATTGAATCAGTCATTTTAAAGTAATGTTCCCAAGTTGCCCAGGTTGCTTTCAAGCCTCCAAGTCTCAGCTTGAAATTTTAAAGTTATTAGCAATATAGAACTTAATAGCTTGCTGAAACTCTGTCACTAACATCAGCAATTACATCAAACAATTTCTGTCATATGACAGAAACTGAGTAAGAAATAAGAAAATAAATGCCACATGTTGGTGATCAAGGTCATTCCTGCTACCCACTAAAGCTTGATATTCTTTAGCTTTACTGTTTCACTAAAGCTCATTGACAAAAAATTACATGTTTTTTCAAAGGACATCCAACCCTAAAAGCAGACCCCCCTCCCCAACAGCTGCATTGGATGTATTAATGCACCAGTCTGTCAGTTTGCAGTAATGTTTCCCAAGTTGCATTCAAACCTGAAAGTCTCCACTGGAACGCTTCAAGTTGTCAGCAGTAAATGACTTCAGACTTTGCCGAAGCTCTAACACTAACATCAGCAAGTGCATTTAACTATTTCTCTCATACTATAGAAATTGTAGTGAGAAAAAAAGAGTACTGCTCTGAGGAACAAAACCAGACACCCTGTTCACTGCTTATTGGTAGCCTGTAACTGTGCTGAAGCACAAAGGCTCTGTGACAGTAAATGCATGCTGTATCAAAGGACATTCAGCACTGAGTGCAACTCCCCCCCCCACACACACACAGCTACAGTGGACTTAGTAATGAACCAGTCAATTTGAAGTAATGTGCCAGGTTGCATTCAAGCTTCAACGTCTCAGTTAGAAGTGATCAATGTAACAGCAATGTAGAACTTCACATCTTGCTGAAACTATATTATTAACATCAATGACATCAAACAATTTCTCTCATAATATAGTACAGAAACTGATCAAGAAAGAAAAAAAAAATATTCCACACTCGGGATCAGATCCAAATCCTTTAGCCACAGATTTAGTAATACATCAGCTTGGCAATTGGAAGTACTGTAATGTTTCCCAAGCAGCATTCAAATCTGCATGTCCCAGTTGGAACATTCTAAGTTATCAGCAGTATGAAACTTCAAATATTACTGAAACTCTGTCACCAACATCAGCAAGGGCATCTAACAATTTCTTTCATACTGCAGCAATTGCAGTGAGTGTGAATGAATGTGACAGCTGTTGTTTTTCAAATCTTGGCCAACATATGATTTTGCACGTCTGGTGCTAAATTATGTTTTTTCCAGTCTGTTTTAAATCACCACTGTCATGTTCAAAAGTAAGGTCCAGAGAAAGGAACTATTGACATTTTGGGTTCAAAATTAAAAAAAACAAATGAAGTTGTGTTGTTTGCAGGAATGTCCATTGGCTCAGTGTGGACCATGATGCCTTCCCATGCCAATGACCTGAGTCTGAGTGTGAGCTCAGTGAGCCAGCTTAAAGGATGAAGCCTGGGGTGGAAATTCTGCAGCACCAACCACATTCTGGGGAGGTACTGAGCAATGTTCTGTTACACACATGACATGTGGTAGTCAGGGGATCCTCCATAGGGTGTTAACATGTATGTCAAGGACTGATGGGCTCATGCACTAGGTTAGGACTGTCTCCAGTATTCTGTTTACATCATTTTGCAAATGTCCTGATGATACAATTCCACTATCAGGAAAAGAAGGGAAATTAATTACAAAAAACGCATTAATTAAGACATTAGGGTTGAAGGACACGAAGAGCACAGATTAGGGAAATTAGAAATATTTGGGCTTTGGGTCTTTGGAGGCTTGGCAAATCAGTGGTGGGTCTTCCTTTGGGTTGTTAAACCTAATGCCCACCCCCCAAGCAAACAAGGTGCAGATGTCATCTCTTTTCATCATGTGTGAAGAAAGCTGGAACTGGTTTTGTTGACAACATGTGCCAAGGCACACTTCTCTGTCTCCAAAGAATATCACTTTGAGGCACTGGCTTGCAGCTGTACCTTGTGCTTCACACAGGAAGCTCTGGGCTGGGGGGAGAGGTGGACATTAAGGTTACAACTCCAAGAAGGACCACACCACTGATTCACCATTACTCAAGAGAGACCCAAACATCTAATGTTTTTAATTGCTCTACTCTGTGCTCTTTGCATTCTTCAGTCCTAATGTCTGCATTAACATAGTTTTTTTTTTTTTTTTGCAATTAAAGGGACACTGTCAACCTTGTTTGCATTATATTATTTTTAGGTAAAAATCCACATTTTATGATCACTTACTTTCTCTAAAATTCATTGATGTTGATGGTTGTTTTATCTGCCTCCTTGCTTATTAGAACCAAAATGCATGGCAATTTTTATTTATTTATTTTTTTTATTTTAGTCTTTGGTAACCGGGTAAGGCCCACTAGGCACATGTGCCTGTTTTCAGGGGTGACCTGGGAGCACTGGGAGGTTAAGTGACTTGCTCAGAGTCACACAGTATGGAAGTGGAGGTTGTGAGAATCAAACTCAGGTCTGGTCTGCTGGATGTACCAAGCTTGTTCACACCTCATTCCTGTAACCTCTAGGCTATACTGCCAGCTATGCACAGCTTTGGTTTGCTTTAAATCATTGATCTGCTCTTAGTGCACACTTACTGAACATTATAAACATCATCAAATGATGCAGTCACTCATGACACAATAGTCTCCTCTTCTCCCACTGTATATAAAGATGCAGTGAATAAAAATTTTGCCGGTGAAGTGGGTACTTTGCATTGTCACTCCACTACATGGAGTGGCCACTGTGAAAAGCTCACTTTGCCTTGTAATTATGACTTTGCATTGTCATTCCACCTTAACGCTTAGTAGGGTGAAGTGACAACAATATAGGCTGCCTCCACACATCGCAGGGCTTACAGTACTGTAAGTCACATGCTTTAGCCAGTCAGGAAGGAAGTGACTCATGCAAGCAGATATTTTCACTTTAATCTGTGCAGAGGGAAAGAGAGAAGGCAGTTTGTCTTAGGATCAGAGAGAGAGAGAGAGAGATCATTTAGTAAAACTCCAACTGCTTTTTTGAAAGCTATTTTGTGACTGTTTAGTGTTTTTTGTACTGTTGTTGTAGACTGTTCATTTTTTCTTTCTGTGATTTCTTTGGTTTTTACTTTTATAAGTTTTTGTTTGTCTGTGTGTGTCTGACTTTGTATATGTGTGTGCCTGTGTTGTGTGAGTGTTTCATCGACTGTCTCGACTCATCGCCATTGTGTGGACAGAGGGAAGGAGGGAAGGCACGTCTGGGACTGTGCTGGGGCAGTGGGATTATGTCCATGTGACAGCATGGTTGGCAGGAGAGGAGTGCACACCTGTGGTGGGGGTGTGGCCAGGTGCTGTTGGACCATTCTAAAATCTTGGATACCCCCCAGAAGCAGCAGCAGCACTACCACCACCCCCCCAGAAGCAACAGCAGTAGCACCACCAAGTCCACCAGCAGCAGCAGCAGCAGCTCCAGCAGCAGCGTCTCTACAGCAGGATGTGCTGGAGGTTGATCATGGCTGTGTCCAGGCTGCTAGTGCATCTGGCCTTCCCATGCCTGGTCCCCCACAGCTACCCAGTTTGGGAGTGTTTGGATTGTGTTGGGGGGACAGCAGCCTGGTACATTGCCACATCTGTGTAGAGGTGCACCGTGGCCCCCAGGGACACACCTGGGGAATGGGGGCCAGCGCACTCACATGAAAAATCACCACAAGGTGGTGTGGCAGGCTGCTACAGAATGGGCTAGGCCTCTACCTGCTGGCCTTTCTGTGGCAGTAGCAGAGGGTGCTGCTGTGAGTTGCTGCAGCAGCAAGAGGAGGGCCACAGCAGCAGCTGCTCCAGCACCATTCCCACCATCACTATCACCAGCTGTACCACCACCAGTGGACCCCACAGTGCCTGTTACTCAGGCTTACCTTGCTGTGTTGTGGTCTGAGGTGAAAGAAAACAATGAGAGGGTGAGTGCAGTCCTGCAGCAGTTGGAGCACATAGAGTGACACCAACTGCAGACTGTTTTGATGCTCCATCTGCTGCTGGACCATCAGGGGATCCCACATTAGCTTTTTTCCAAGGCATCTCCTCCCTGCTGTGTTATACTTATAATCCAAGTTAAGAATATGTACCCTCCCTGACATATTTCCAGTGCCTCAGTAATGTTTACTTTCTGTTGTGGAGTGGTTGTGGAAAAGCAGGACTGAGCAGTGCAAGTATAATGTGCTAAATTGCATGTGTGCACTGTGCAGTCAGTGTTCTTTCCTGTGTGTGCAGACCAGACACTGTCCAGCTTTGTGCATATATATATATATATATATATATATATATATATATATATGTGTGTGTGTGTGTGAGACTTGTTGCAGTATGTAAAGAATAAAGATAAGAATATATAATGTATATTTTATTGGTACAATCATCTTCAGTGGACTAAGTGATATGATATTTTTTCAGAGGTTTCTGACAAGACTGCACCTTAGTCACACTCACCCAGTGCACACATAACTTTTAGGAGATCATATAGCAAGTAAAAATCCTGTTTTTCAACAAACCGTACCCAACAGACATGGAGTATTGGTGATGGTGAGGCACCCAAAATATTTGATGGACGATGTACAGACACTATAAAGTCACACACAAGAAAGAACACTGACTGCACATATGCAGTTTAGCACAGTATACTTGCACTGCTCAGTCCTGCTTTTGGACAAACACTTCATGAGAGAAAGTAAACATCACTGAGGCTCCAAAAATATTTATTTTTTGAAATAGACATTAATTTATAATTTATGACATTATGTGCTCACACACAGTCACCAGAATTTTTGTGCATCTCCAAAATGCAACTGTCTTGTGTCCAGAAAATTCCCAAGTGCTGATGAAGTGAAATGGGAGTGTTACATCAAATGCAAAGTGTCACAGAATTAATGGTGCAGTCAGTCATGTGTGTAGCACTCACACACAGTCCCCAGAAGTTTTGTGCATCCCCAAAATGCAGCTGTCTTGTTTCCAGAAAATTCCCCAGTACTGAGGAAGTGAAATGGGAGTGTTACAAGAAATGCTGCTGCTGTTGCAAATACATACTGCTGTGTATTGACCTTACCGTGATGATGATGATGTGAATGTGATGATGCCCAGTGTCTTGCCAAACCATATGAAGGAAGGATGACATGAATGACTAATAAGTGTACCGGGTCAATCTCAAATGATGACATTGAGAGAACTGTTGGTTGCCCAAAGTGTGCTGCGATCACCTCAACAGTAAGGATGCCCTTTGTGTGTACACCAATAGTAGCCTTGGCGAGTTGATATATGCATATATACGTATATGTATTTTCTTGGAGGGTTGACATAAATATACATGTATTCATTGTAATGTTTTCTTTCACAGGTCACATACTGTTGGTGTGCACATTCCCGTGCTTGAGAAATTGTGCCATTGGAATTGGAAATGGAATACTCTCAAGCCAATGACGGTAAGTATTTTTTGGGGGGCTGGGGAATCATATTTGCAATTAGGTCTCATTAAGGGTTTATTGTTTGGTTACTTATTCACAGATTTTATCTGCATCCTTCTCCAGTCCAGCAATGATGGTCATGGTCATCATTGATTCATACGACTTCTACTTGTTGCATGTCTGTCAGCCAGCCCAGGGGGCTGGGTATGATTTTGAAGTTCTTTGGATAAGGCAACAATGACATAACAAAACATTTGGAAGTTTCCTAAAAAAAAGAAATAAAGGACTTATTACAACTTGATTGCAGCAATAATCCATTATGTTTAAGCCATGGCTGTTCCACCACGGGTATATGGATTAACAGATAGCAAGCTGTGAACCCACAAGAACACCGAATCATCAGATCACAATTAAATTAAGTACCAGGCTGTAAGAAATACACTGTGCCAGTGTCCCTTCATCTTAACTCAAGTTACATTTTAAAACCACATCTTGGGCTGGCCCAGTGGCACTGAGGGTTGAGGTGCTGGATGCTGCACCTCGTGTCATGCCAGCAACCCGGGTTCGGGAGAGAGCACAGGACACTGGGGGCTGGCGGGGGAGGAGAGGAATCGAGTGTCCGATGAACGGCTCTTCCTCTCTGGGGAGGGGGGACCTCGACAGTCGGCATACGACTGCACCCTGGCAGAGGCTGGAGGTCGGGGATGCATGCCGTTCAGTGGGGCAGAGTTGGGGGCAGATGCCTGGATGGGTGCATGTGCAGACACGTGCATGCTTACGACCTCTGGCATCATTGCATGACCTCCAACTCAAGGGGAACAGAACAAGGGAAAAAAGTGGCACTTACTGTGGCTTGATGGCCATCTGTGAATATTGCTGGTTGCTGGCACCCAAACTGGATCCATTGGGGTGGGGAGTTAGGGGGCCCCCTGCCACCCTGCTGTGGAGGGAAAGCCGCAGGAGTTACTGGGTGCCAGCGGTCCCGGTTGAGACTGACGGCGGCCGGATCCCCAATAGCAGGATGTGACGTCTACAGGGGAGCAGTTAATATGGCCATAGGAGGATAAAAAAAAAAAACATCTTGTCAAGTCACATGACTTGGGTCAAACTGTTTTCAACACTGGCATGGCTAGCTGCTAATTTGGAATACAGCATGTGATGTGCTGGGCAAATATTTAGTGACGTACATGCCACCTACTTTATGAATCATCAGTCAGATTTTTTGCACTCTTCTGAAAAAAAAAGGAACAGATTAAATAAAATTGATATACTTACCAGTATGGAAATGGATATCCTATAGGTTGCTGTACGTAGTAATGCTGTACCATTGATACAGACCTTCAGTGAAGGACAGTTGTTTGTTAACCTTTAAAAAAAAAAATAAGATGACCGTATTTATTTGGCCATTGCAGCTTGAAAAAGCAACAGGAAACAAAACACACAGCTAAAGGAAGTTGAATAGCATGAAAAACATTAGTACAGATACTCACTTTATAGTATTCATAGTAAGAAGCCTTGCACCTGTGGCAGATGGGTGTGGTCTCCTATTTAACTCCCTCTGTTTAGGCCTGGTCAAGACATGTAATGGAAAACATTGTCAGAATGGTGGTGGTGGTCATAGCTTAGGCACATGATGACATTCCCTCTCACATCATCCTGCATCTGGTGGTGGTTGCAGTGGCTACCAGTGGTGTTATGGTTGTGGTCCGGGGGGGTACACAGTGACATTCCCTATGCTGGTGGCAATGGCTAATAGCAGTCTTATGGTGGTGGTCCGGGGGGCACACAGAGTCATTCCCCCTGGTGGCAGTGGCTAACAGCAGTCTTATGGTGGTGGTCCGGGGGGGCAAACAGTGATATTCCCTATGGTGGTGGCAGTGGCTGACAGCGGACTTATGGTGGTGGTCCAGGGGGGCACACAGAGTCATTCCCCCTGATGGCAGTGGCGAACAGGGGTCTTATGGTGGTGGTGGTTTGGGGGGTACACGGTGATATTCCCTAAGGTGGTGGCAGTGGCTAACAGCAGTCTTATGGGGGTGGTCCAGGGGCCAGGATATATTGTGCTCTGTGTTACAAATGTGACATGACATATGGAATCTGAGTCACTCTGAGTGGGACACTGATTTAACTTTATGAAAAAGAAAACATGTATCATACAACAAATGTGACAGCCTTTTAACCACTTAAGTTAAAACCTGCCAACATTAACCTCATCATCATCCTCATAAAGATAGCTGCCCTCACAGTCATCTATGTCTGAATTCTGACCACTGGGAAATTCTTTCTCCATTGTGTCATCATATACATCAGTGGTAGACCGTTTCATGCTGCCACTGCCAGTGCCACCAGGATGGTCCATTTCTTCATCAGCAAAACCACAATTAAGCCAGGGTACGAATACTGAGGTTGCAGTCTGAGCTGGTATGTGCATCTCATTCAATTTTATGAATGTCAGCAAATTGACATTTGCAGGAGAGAGGTTTGTACGATGATCCCGAACTACTGCACCTGCTGAGCAGAATACCCTCTTGACACTTACACTGGAAGGTGGGCATGTCAGGTACTTCAGTGCCACTGTGGTCAGTTCTGGCCATTCACTGACCTTTCCACTCCAGTATAAAAGAGGATCATCAGTTATTGACAGATGCCTGTTTTCAGACAAATATGACTCAACAACTCACTCTGCCGCACTAAGTCCAGTGGTTGATGCAGCATCCTGTTCTCTGGAATCATTTATGTCACAAATCCCCACTTGGGACAAAGCCTCCCAAAGTGGGTTAATGCCAACTGCTTTTGATGACAGACCACCTGGAACTGCAGTCCCCTTCCCCTTATAGGATATGCTTGATACTACTCCAGGTTCAGCTTTAGCATGATTATGCTGCTGAGGTTTGCTGACTGTGGCACATGACTTCTCTGCCACATAAACCAAGCGCACCAGTTGCCCACTGTCATTTTTTACCTGTTCAGTCCCGCCCTCCAGTACTGAGGCAATTCCACATTTGTATTGTGGGTCCAGCATTGTTGCTATAGCAAAGTTGTCACTACTCTGAATGCTCAAGATGTGATGATTCTGGTCGAATACTGTCAGCATGTGTTTCAGCAACACACTGCTAGCACTGTCTCCATTAACATCAAGGCTATGTTGTACATTCACCAATGTCCGCCTCACTACCCACAGCAGTGGAATTTGATTGGCTAATGGAGGCAGACTCACTGCTCACTGCCTGTGTGGCATGTTTAAAAAGCCTCAAAATTGTTTTTACAGAGTCCATGAGGCACCACTGTTCAGTCTTCATAGACATGGAGGCCCCAGAACTGTCACGGCTAGTGTACATAATAAGATATTCTGAGATGGCTTTGTATTGTTCATACAACCTCTCTGCCATGCATAAAGTGGAGTTCCACCAGGTGACAACTTCCAGCTTCAAGCGGTGCTGCGGGAAGCAGTTTCGGATCTGCAACTGCCAAAGTTGGTCACACGTCTTTGAAGAGCGTGAAAAGTGAGAACAGATATGGTATGCACTGTCAGCCTTTCCTTTATATCAGGGTGCTGCAGAAACTCCTGCACCAAAAGATTTAAGCAGTGGGCCATGCATAGAACCTGAACAAAGCCACAATTCATGATGCATTTAACCACATCTGTCCCATTGTCACTTGCAATGAACCCAGCTCTCAGGGATAGGGGGTTCAGCCACTTATAAATTTCAGTCAGCACCAAGTTCAGCATGTTTTCACCAGTGTGTGAACAAGTCACATTGCACATAGCAATCATTGCATGCTGTCAAATTCCTGGAGCATTACTGCCATGACACTCCAACTTACTACACTGATTATTCACACTACCAACAGCACAAGCAACACCCGGCACCTGCGCCCAATGTGCAGTTATACACATATATGAACTCCCCACTGTTTTGCCACTTGTCCACATATCCATACTTAAATGGATGAATGGAGAGGAGGAATGTTGAAGGGCATGTCTTACAGAGTCGGACACAGTGCGGTACAAACTCAGGGACAGCACAGGTGGAAAGGTATGTCCTGGATGGGACTTTCCATTTTGGACAGGCTCGTGCAGCAAAACACGGGCACCCAGAATTCTCCACAAAGGAGAAGGGCAAAAGATCAATTGCCAGCATTTCAGTTACATCAGCATTAAGTTCACGTGACACTGTATGATTGGGTGGGTACTTCAGCTTATGTGCAAAAATGTGGGCTGACTTAAACTTTTTACATGGGGTGTGATGACAAATGGTTCTACTACACTGTGAATGGCAGGGGGTGGAGTGTGGACGTGTGATGAAGACGGTTGCACAGGTAATGAAAAATCCACAAATGAAGTTATTTTCCCAGGTTTATGATCAGGGGTTGATGTACCACTTTCACTAGACATACTGCATTCACCACCACCAAAACTGCTACTCTCACCACCACTGGACAAGATTTCACAATCATTATGCTCCTCCACCTCATTATGCCTGTAATAATTCTTTCAGCACTACTGCACACATATAATTTCCTACATGATCTTACAGTCATGGAAGGGGATAACATGCTTATTATGGTTGATGATGAAGGTGAATGCCCCACTCTGGTATTAGCTGCCATCTTGTGCTGGGTCCACAGTGCCATGTGCCTGTTCTTAAGATGTGCATGCTGTCCCCCTGTGCCCAGATGGCTCCCCTTTTTACCTCACCTCACTCACGCATGGCAAAGATGGCAGATTGCAACTGACTCATCAGTTGCAACTTGCACAAAAAAATCCCAAACAATGGATTGTTGTGATGCCCTACTTTTAACATGTCCCTGATGCTGCCTATTGGAATCCATTTTTTTAAGCCCTGAAGTGGGGGGTGTACTACATGATTTTTCAGGCCGGACACATTTGGACTGCAACTGACCACCAGGACTACCTATGATTATTACTGGGTCATCATCGTCAAACTGAAATTGGTAAATCACAACCTTTTACGGGGGGGGGGGTACAAACAAACCCAGACACAACCACCTTGAATTTCTTTTTCTTCAGTTCTCACAGGGGTCTCTGACATCAACATGTTCATCAACATCATCCACATCTTCTGCTTGGATGCTGGCATATGGACTGCATGTTGCAACCACAGCAACATCATCATCATCAGCACCACCATCACCCGGAATTTTTTCACCACACTGTGAATCACTGCATGGCAAATACGTGACCTGAACTGCCATGGAAGAAATGTGACATTGTGTGTTATCGTTGCCATGATGATCAGAATCCTTATGTTCAATTACCAATGGGATGGTACTGGGGAGCATGACATCATCTATACTATCACTCACTGCTTTACACTCAACTATATTTTTGGACATGGTCAACTGGTCAGAAGTTGAACTTGAGGCACCAATACTCATACCACCAGTAACTGCACTAACTCTACCAGCTGGGACAACATCATCTTCTCCAACTATGAGTGAAGCTACTGATTGCGCTGTAAAAAAACACTGAAGGAGAAATTCCTTTCTTCACATCAGCAATGCACTTCTGCATCTGTGTACCACCACACCCAATCTTACCACTGGCAGCAGTGCCATGGTGAGAAACAGCTTTGCTTGCATGTCTCTTTGTGGGCATTTTGGGGGATCAACAAGAATATTCTAATAAATTTAGATTTTGGAACATTCACTCTGGGCCGCTGGATGTGAAGCCAAAAAAAAACAACTGTGGCTTCAACAACAGATACAGACACAAAGTCACAGCAAGTTCAACAACACCTTAACTAACCAGTGGTGCTCATGTCACAATACAATCTGGAAAATAATACCTTTTGCCGGTTTGGGGGGGGCACTGTGACTGAAATTATAGACCAGTAACAGTGCAAAACCAAGATACCACAATGGCAGTACAAAATCACACAGTTGCAGTGGATAGCAGGTTCAAACTGCTGCAGTTACACTGTGTCACAATAAAAGGTGTATTATTTGATGTCACACACCACACAAGTACTCACAGATGCACACACACTTTGCCTAAGCAAATTGAAAACTTCAGTAATATACCACCATTTATTTTAAATAACCTGAAATTATGCACTGCTGCACCAGGTCCACAACACAATTAGCAAAAAAATGTCAACAATTACTAAAAATATTGCTGTGCGTACATTGTCACAGTTATACAAGAAAAATATAATCAAAAAACCAAAAACTCCTTATTTCTCCAATTTAAATCTACCTACACCACAGATACGCCCTTCCCCCAAAGCACACTTTTACAGTACACAGAGTGAATGTTGTGCATTAACATTCAAAATCCACACACAAACAATAAACACTCGATGATATGAACACAGGAGGGTTTCCTACAATTGATGCACTAAAGTTTCAGCAAAAATAATTCCTCAAAAAGGCTTTTTTAACAGACTTTAGAGAGTTTGAATCGCAGAGAGTTCTCAGAGCAATCTGTCTCCTACATCTACCTACACACACTACACTGAACTGAGGCTGTGCAGAACAATCTATAGCCCATGTGACCTGCAATCCCATGAATTACTGCAAAATTTGCCTTTGGAGCTCACCAACAAGGGCGAAGTGATGCAAAGTACATTGATGTCAATGTACTTCACCTTAAAATTACTGGAGTAGTGGTTTGGGGAAGGCAGAATAATGCAAAGTCATTGCTATCAATTGACTTTGCATTCCTCATTAGAACGTGAAGCATTCCACTTCGCGTTACGGAGTACTACGTGGATTCCGCATTACTCCATGAATCACTTCGCGGAGTGAATTGGGGCCACTTCGCCCACCACTAACTGCTTAATGAGTGGCTAGATTGTATTGGGGTGATTCTGATTCCAGGAACAATGCAGTGGGAGCTGGTCATGAAATGTAAACAAACATGTTTTCCTGTGGTAACACCAATACAGTGGGCAGTTTTTCACTTTTTTAAAGAAAAAAAATGTATCTGAATCAAACTACCAGCTGTATCAATAGTCTCTACAGAATGTGAACAATCAAAAATATATGTTTTTTAAACTAGAAACACTTTGAGGCCTAATGGGGTTGACAGTGTCCCTTTAATACATTATCGAAGCACAGTTGCACCACTATAATTAGGGTTGAGTAAGGTTTTTAAGGTTAAACCTCTAACTATGCACCTTAATAGCTTGGCCCCCATTCAACATAATTGTATAAAATTGTGCATGTACTGTCTGGGGAGCAAATATTTCATAAGTTTCATTCCTGTCAGATGTGCAGATTCTGAGATCCAGATAGTGCAAATAAGAAAAATCTGTGTTTTTTTTGTTGTTATTTTTTTGCGCTCTCACCTACAGCTCATATGGTTTGTAACTGTGTTCTGAAATTTTCAGGGTAGTAAGGGATTGCCTTGAATAGAGCCTGTCATTAGTTTGGTGAAAAAATGTTAATTAGTTCCAAGTTATAAGGATTTGAAATGTTGGTTCTGAGCATGCTCAGTAGTGTGTGTCTTGTAGATGTTTGATAGAAAAGAAGAATTTTGCAATAAAAAAGAGTATTCTTGTTTTATGAGGACAAATTCTTCTTTCATGAGAAATTTTCTTCTTTCGTCTTGTTCCCATCGTTTCCATTTTTTTTCAAGAAGCAATTTTTTTCTAATCCCATAAAAATAATGCCCTAGAGGCACGTAAACAGATGCATGTAGTTATATGGGACCCTTTAGCTAGATTCTCAACTTAGCTTTTCGAAAAATGACCCTGAAATGTGTTTTTGGGATATCACAGAAATCCTCATCAAGTTATTTTGTGAGCCAATTTTCTTCTTTCTTGAGACTCACAAAAGTAGAATAGGGCCAGACGAAAGAAAAATGTCTTCTCACAAAATAGGATTTTGGACTTATTTTATTTTCTCTGTCTTCTTTGTGACAAGACATCTTCTTTTGTGAGCTCATAAAAATCTCATAAAATAGGATGCCTTCTCACGAAACAAGATTTTGGACTTCATGGGCCTGATCGTCAGTGGGATGCTAGATTAGTGTAGGTTGTACCAAAACCTCACCTGTGTCAAACTCCAGGTGTGCCCGGGAACCTGCACTGAATTTTCATATGGCAGTGGTCCTGACACTAAAGCCCTCAGAGTTGCCACAGGCTGGGGGGTGCACTATACAGGAGGCATATGGGAGGGGTTTGACAAAGTATGCTGTGATCCTTGCCCACCCATTGTAAAAGTGTCCCAGGATGTGAATGTTGGGGGGGCATAGGAAACCCCAGACACTGCCTGGTATGTCAGCAAAGTGCCATGAATTTGCCCTATTGAGCTGTGTGGCAACCCTAATTGCTGCAGTGTCCTATGGTGTAGCAAACCCTGGTGCCCAGGATGGCAGACACTCACAGGTCATGGCAGCAACAGTGTCCAGTCCATAAACCTGCACCAGTAGACCTGCCAAGTAAAGAACCCGCCTGCTTGCAATGAGCACTTATAACCATGTACTGTCCCTGGCCACACTGAAGGTGGTGCTGTGGTGATACAGGATGGTCATCCAGTGTCACAGCTTAGATACGTCCTATGCACACCTCCATGTGTGCTGGCTTATGTCATGGACAGATGCCAGAGGAGCCCCTCGGGTGTGTAAAACACAGCCAGATGCAGGTGGCAGACTGTGCCAGCACTACTTACTGAATGACAAAGGATGGGATGGATGCAGGTGTGCGGCAGTTCTCGTCCCCCCACAGTCCCGTACTGTTGTGGACTGTGATCTGTTGCATGCATGGTGGGTTGTGACCACTACAGCACTCACATATCTGGGGTGACAAGCATCAGTGTTTGACTAGAGTTGCAGCATGCTTCTGTGGGACTCACTAGGGCAATGGAACCCTGACTATATACCACCAGTTGACACAGAAACATAGAATTTGACAGCAAATACGGACCACTTAGCCCACCCATTCTGACCATTTTTTCCTACTTTTATTATTACCACAGACCTTACTTGATCAACAGCTACTAGCATCGACACATATATTAGTGTGTTGTGATGGTTGCAACTGACCATGCACACCACAGAGTAGTTTTCAAGACAGTATGGGATGGTGGGGGGACCAGAGCTGCCACATGGCTGTATCCAGTCCCTCCTTTATCATTCAGTCAGTAGTGCCAGCAAGTCTGCCATCTGCATCTGGCTGTGCTTTACCCACCCGAAGGGGCCTCAGGCATCTGTCCATGACATATGGCAACACACGTGGAGGTGTGCATCAGGTGCATTTAATCTGTGACACTGGGAGCCCATCCTGTGGCCATCATGGCACCACCTATTTTGTGGCCAGGCAGTATATGGCTGTACATGATCTCTGCAATCTGGCAGGGGTTGTACAAGGTAGGTCTGCTGGTACAGTTTTTTTTTAAACTTTCTTTAGTCAAAAGATTGAATCGGTACAATTATACAGTTACATTCCATATTTTAACTGCAACACAAACTTCCACATTTTTATGTTATACATTAACTTGTCTAACTTAAATATTAACTAATACCAAAACATTAGGTGAAGTGCATTTAATATATCGATAAGATTGTTTGCAACCAAAGCAATTTCAGCCACCTGCCTCCCATTATGCCAACATCTAACCTTGTGGGGAGGTCCCACCTCCAGATTACCAAAAGAATGTCCATAAAAGCCAGTGTCACACCCTTCTAGGCCATTTCTATCCTCTT
The DNA here is from genome assembly GCA_016271365.2 of Neoceratodus forsteri. Taxonomy (NCBI): domain Eukaryota; kingdom Metazoa; phylum Chordata; order Ceratodontiformes; family Ceratodontidae; genus Neoceratodus; species Neoceratodus forsteri. The sequence continues at coordinate 57,640,619 of CM057449.1, read as the reverse complement.
TTACCCCACCTGGGATGTTTCTTTATAAGACATTAATCCTGTGACATCTCCCATCTAGTCTAGTGTGCCATATATGCTTGTATTCTGTCTTGTGTCAAGAACATTAATCGTTCCATATCTGCAATCTGTCCCACTGTCTCTATCCATTCCTTTTCCCCCAGGTGCAGCTGCTTGTAGCCATTTTCTGGTGATGACCTTTGCTGCTGCTACCACATAGATATCCCACAAATAAAGAAGTTCCTTACCCTTCAAGTCTCGAGGCAAGAGTCCAAACACTAATTGTGGGAAAAGCAAAGGCTCAGAAAGCTCAAAAAGGCATTTCAATCAATCTGCTACCATCTTCTAGTGTTGCTTCAACACTGAACAAGTCCAGAAAATACAGTGATGAGTGGCCTTGCATTCTCTACAGCTACACCAGCATGAAGGTACATGTTTATGTCCTACTTTGATTGCAGGGCTGGGGTTATAAAGTACCTGGTTTTAATTTTTTTGGCATATTCATACTATTGGGGAGATGCCATGTGTGCTGTTCTCTTCCAAATGTGTTCCCATTCCCATGGGGACAACTGAATCTGGGCATCAATTTGCTATTTATTGATCATGTGTTGAGTTTGGGATTTGTGGGGTAAGAGAAGTAACTGATGCAGAAATGTTATAGTTCCTTTTTGCTGAAATGTTTGAAGCACTGAGTTCAAGGTCAGTTCTTTCTGTGGACTCCTTCTATCTGTTCCTCTGTCTCAACTAGAGTTCTGTTTGTACAAATTTTCTACGTTGAAAGTAACAAAAATGATCTGATACTACCCACCCAAATGTTGCCCTACTTTCATCAAAGGTTAGTATGTTACAGTCATATAAGATTTGATTTGGGATTTGTAGCCTTCCTGTAGACAGTCTTTTATACCACGGGTCTAGGGTTACTGGGGTAAAAGCAGAGTTCCATCCCACCAATTTAAAATGCCATAGCTCTGCTGCTACCCTGGCACATTTACAAAACTACTCCCATGCCCTCCAAGTGACTTGCAATGCTGTTTAACCCCCATGCATATCTCACCAACTTAGTTTTGAATCAAATAATAGGGCTGGTAGGGGAGCCATTTCAATCAGATCCATTTCAATTGATTTACAGTGAGCCTAGTACCCAGAGTAAATCCATAGCAAGGCATGTTTAACTTGGGCTGCTGTCCAATATGCATCTAGGCCCAGCAGTGCCCAACCACCCCATTCCTTCCATACAAGGAGGACCCCCCCTTCTAACTCTGGGTCTGGTATCTGCCCAGACAAATTTGTATATCTGTCTCCGCATCTGCTGAAACCAGATTTTACTCAAATGTACTGAGGCATACTGAAATAAGTATAAATATTTTGGTAAGCTATTAATTTTGATAGATTGTATATTACTGTGAAGTGGTAAGGGGAGGAGATACCACCTCCTAAAGTCTGCCTGGATTGCTGTTAATGGGGGGGGGATGTAAGAGACTGTGGGAATAAATGGACAAGACACCAGAATAGCAGAACTCAAAGTAGCTTTAATTCAGTGGAATAAAACATGAAAAATGGACTGTATACGAAAAAAAATTAAAGAGAGCATTTAATAAATTAACAAGCATCAACGTAGAACCTCTAGTAATATGCTAGGGCACACTCTGGGTCAGCAGCTAGCTGACCCCTACAGCAGACTGCTAGACATACAGAGAAGAGCTCTTTTTATTCTGAAAATAGATCAGGTGGTAGGGCTAAGCTGTACCCACTGTCCCATCAAAGGTTTGAAAGTAACACAAAACACCTTTATTTTTCTCATACAGATATCAGCCGCTTTACATTCCCATAGACCTTTATATAAAAGTACAGAAAGTTGCAAAACAATATACAATTCATTGAGAATCTTCTGTTCAGGCACTGACTCTGCAAACAGGCCCCTCCCACAAGACTTTTGCCCTATTTCTAACAGACAGAATGGGCCAGCTGAAACTATAGCAACTGAGAGATGAAAAAAAAAAACAATCCTTGTAGGATACGGTAAGACCTGGAAAAAGACCCAAACAAACAGTAGAAATATATGTTCTCTTGTGTCCTTTTCCTTTTATTTAGTTTTACGCCTTCTAAACAGCATTACCAAGTGAAGTACAGAGTCAGGGTGTGGTACAGTGATGCAGCGCTTGACAACTCTGTGAAATACCGCCTCCAGCTCTTTCTATTTTCCTCGTACTATTTTGTTTCTGAATCTGGAGTACGCTGTCCAATAAGTTACTGGGTCAGTGAATAGGGAAAACATGCCCATCGGGGACAAGAAGTCTTGTAATACCAACTCTGGGCTACATTTTCATTAATTAAGACATTCAGTTATTACAAAACTACAGCAATCAGTAAGGTAACCAACCAAAAGACTATAAGCACTGGTAAGGAGCTTGATTTGTGCTTTAAGCCATAGTATGAAAATGAAAACATTAATTCAATACCTCATTTAGCTGTCCCCTTCACCAGCTTTCTACTTCAGGTTATTTCCTTAAAATTTTCAGACGTGCCATGGGTCGGCAGGGGCAGGATAGGATCGAGCATCTGGAGGACAGCTATCCTCTCCTGGGGTGGGGGGAGTGGGAGATATCACTCAGCAGCCCCTAGTGGAGACTGGCGGTGCGGGTTGAAGCGACGCACTGCAGGAAGTAGAGAAAACTGGAAAATCCACTTGGTGTCCACCAGATGATGGCTCTCCAACCATCAACACCTCTGGAACCTCCGGGGAGCATTCTCTGCCTCAGCAGCATCCCTGGGCCCTAATTGACATTGCACTGGTATTCCCTCCCCCAGTGCCTTCCCCCTCAGAGGAGGGGGACCCACCTGGCGAAGGGTTATGTCTGGGATATCCCAGAGGACTGGCTCCAATATGAGGTTAGAGAAGTGCTCGAACGAGGATGACAGAGGTAAGTCGGAAGGGTCTTGTAGAGTTCACCAGAGTGGGGGTCACCAGAGCTCAGGGAAAGTTTTAAACAGATACTGCGAAAAAAAATCTTCAGATGCTAAATCATGGGTATACTTTCACACGTTCGTGCAGACCGATGTGTGCACAGTCGTGCAGGCTGGAGTGCGCAAGTTCGTGTAGTATGCCCATATTCTCAGGAAGCTTTGAGTTGGAGACTCACGGAGACCAAGAGAATTAGCCAGTAAGGGATAGAATGAACATCTGCAGGTGGCCTACCTGTAGATGGGGAAACATAGTGGAAGAAAGGAAAAGCAAGAAGAGAAAATGAAACTGCAGAGTACTGTTGCAACAGACTTGCCCATAAGGAAAAGGATGTTCTCCAGTGTCCTCAGACACTTTTACAGGGGGACACAATTATCTTTGTATAAATGTGAGTTATCTGCCCAAAGATAGATTCCAAGATATTTAAAAGGTACCTAAACAAGCAGTTTTTTAAAACTGCAAACTCCAAAATCTGACTTCATAGCACGGTAAAGTAAAGGCTGCTGTTTACATGTAAGCTGAAACTGCATTTATGTAAATAACTTAAATGCAGTTTCATAGCTTTTGAAAAATGTAAACATCAGCCTTTCACTTTCAAAAAACAGTCTTGACTTCTCCCTAAGATGTTTGCCAAGTGTGTTAAGCGATGAGTCATGATGACATCATCGGAGCCAGAGCCAGAGCCAGAGATTCACATATGTTTCTATAGTGCTAACTAGTTCTTCTTTCCCTCTTTATTTTGAATTGTTGTACCAGAATGATCAACACCATCTATTACCTCGTGGATTATTTTGAACAGTACACATGTTAAACTATGATTTTATTCATTTTGTTTACTTTAACTTGCAGAAAATGTTTTGCAATCCAGCTGACATTCTTTGGCAAACTGCATTACAGTGCAACACTTCAAATACCTGATGATCTAGTGGTTATATGATGCACTGAATTTAGTTTTTTTTTAACCAGATGAGACACACTAAGCTGAAAACTTGTTTACAGATGTGGCCTGGGAGCACAAGGAAGTTTAGTGACTTGCTCAGTGTTACACAGCAAAGTACCGGTCTTGTTCAGTTCCAAAGCTCATGCTCTCTTGTTAATCCACAAATAAGGCTTTCTTTTTCCATGTGAACCCCCTGCATTTAGCCTGCCTTCTGTTGAACACCCCACCGTCCATACCCTGTCCTTAGTACTGCCTGGGGCCGCATATGAGCTTGCGATCTCATGAAGAGAATTATCACACCTCAGATTGTAATCTTGTACCTCAGAGAGTTGTGCACACCTATACTGATATGCATCATCAGCTGGCACTGTTAAAAATGCCTCCCAAATCACTCTCCAGTTCACATTCTCAGTGTTTGACTTCTGCTCCCACAGTAAACACTGAGTGGATCACCACCCTTCTGCACAGTGATGGTAGTATGTACAGTTCCCTGTTGTGTTTTTCTCACCTCATTAACCAACAACTAGGTCTTCCTGGAGGGGCAAGCAATAAGCATCAAGACCCACCAGAAAAACTGCTATTCATGCCCTCATAAGGACTGCATTTACAATGGATAACAATATTATTAGCAGGAGAGGCATACTAATACCTTGAGCGAATCAACCTGACGTCCAGTGTCAGTCTACTCCTTTCCTTGTGATCTGCAGAACCCTGCAGAACAGTTCCCAGCAATTCTTCTCCAGTACTTTTCTGTGCTCTACTCCACAGTGTGAGTTGGCTGGCTACCACCCTTTCAAATCTCGAATGAGCTATACACAACTCCCTCAATACTGTCATAACAAACGTCAACACCCCCCTTCCACCCGAGGGTAATCTCCCTACACCGAATTCAAGTAACAACTTAGGTGCAACCCTGCCACTCTGAGTATTTGTCATTGTTGGCTACTCTCATCCACAGTCAGGTAGTGATCACGATACTGACAGCCCCACATTTCAGATCTCACAGTGATCTGCTCAGCGTCCTCCTTCATGTCTTCAACTAACCTGAATACAGCTGTACCATGCTGGAATGGCCTCTTCAGTTCCTCTCTGGCATTCAGTCTTCTCACCTGCTTCCCACACCAAAAACTGGTGAGTTCACTACCCTTCCACATCATGAATGTGGTTAGTACAGTCTCCCGTGTTATAGTTACATATTAATAATAAACATGATCTTCTGGTAAGCCAGGCTGATAGCAGCATGGCCCAAGAGGAAAAATAGGTTTTCCTACCCATATAAGATCTAAGCCACCTATGATTAGGCACGATTAAATGATGTGCATAATGATGTGCACACCCTTCATTTAATAGTGCCTAATCAGAGGTAGCCTAGATCTTTTAAGGATAAGAAAGCCCATCATTCCCCTTGTTCTCTGCTGCTATGAGCCTGACTTACTGAAAATATATGTTTATATTTGATATGTCAAAATAAAAAGGGGGACTGTACTACTTGCATTCAAGATGCAGAAGGGTGATGAGCTCACCAGTTTTCGGTGTGAGGAGGAATAGTGAAGAATGAAGACCAGAGGGGGACTAAGAAGGCCCTCTTGCAAAGGTACTGCTATATTCAGTGAAGGGGAGGACAGAAGGAGAGAAATATAAGCAGATTACTGTGAGAAATAAGATGTGGGGCTGCCAGCACCTTGATTACTACCTGACCCCAATGTCCTGGCCAACATTTGCCTTCCCATAAAACCAGTTCATGCAATTGTCCAAGGCTGTGTGTGGATATTAATGTATGGAACCTGCCACTACATGTTCATTCACTTCACTATCAGTCTAGTATTGCTTGTAAAGCACTTTGGGATACAATGTGTATGAATACCACTATATAAATGCTGATTCTTCTTCTTCTTATGATTATTATTATTTCCAATGGAAAAAGAAGACAAGACAAGCATACATTTGAGTTTCAAGAAAGTATGAACTGTAACATTGGACTGCACAAGAACTTTGCTACAAACAAGTGGTGGATCCAGGGGGTGGTGAAGGGTGTGGCTGCAACCCCCCCCCCCACATAGTAATGTACTTGCTTGCTGCTGCTGCTGCATTTCACTTTGTTGAAGAAGTCTGATTTATTGATTGTACAAATGTTTACATTCAAACTATGGATTACATTTGTAGCTTCTGTCAAAAACGTACTAGAAAAGAATAACAGCAGAAAATATAAAGGTTTAATAAAAATGCAAAAAAGTGCATATTAAGTATGCCCACCACCCCAGCACCCCCACTGTAGCATCCTGCATCCACCATAACCACTAGACCACCAGGTTATTCAAGATTTGTACTGCACTGTGGTTTGCCACAGAGAAAGTCGATTGGATTAAAACACATTTTTAGCATGTTAAAGTAAACAAAATGAACAGAATCATAGCCTAACATGTGCATTATACAAAATAATGCACATGGTTTTGACCAGTTGGGTGAAACAATGCTATACAAAGAGAAAAAAGAACCAGTTAGCACTATAGAGAGCCATATATCTCTTCGACTTTGGCTCTGATGATGTCATCACAGAACACATTTGGCGGCCATTTTAGGAAGCAGGTAAGACAGTTTTTTTAAATTGGAAGGCTGATTTTACATTTTTCAAATGCTTTGGAACCACATTTAGGTAAATTATGTAAATGTAGTTTTACCATTAATGAATACAGCAGCCTTTCCTTTAGTCATCTACGGAGTCAGGTTTTTGAATAATTTGTTGTCAAAATGTTGTTTAGGTATCCTTTAAGCTTCAGTACACCACAACGAATTGGGATCTGCTTTTGAAAACAGAGGGTGGGCTTATATACAATATATAGGATTTCTGTCTTGTCTGTATTCAAGGTGTATCCTGAGAGGTCCAAAAAATGTTGTCTCTGGTCCATTAGTCTGGGTAGTGACTTGCATCTGTCTGTCAAGAACACTAGCAGATCAGCTGTGTAGAGACCTACTTTATGCACTGTGTAGGCCAGTTGGACACCTGTTATCGTGAGTATTTCCTTATTAGATGAGCTAGGGGTTCTATGTATATTGCAAAAAATCAATGTTGACAGGGGACATCCTTGACACCTTCCTCGGCTCAGGGGGAATCATTCTAAGAGATGACTATTGGCCCTTATATACGCCATGGGGGAAGAGTGTATTGTCTGTATATATTTCTGGAATATTGTGGAGAAACCAAAGCCCACAAGAACCCTATTCAAAAATACCAAGGTCTACTTTGTCAAATGCATTCTTGTTGTCCATACTGTACTTCATTAGGCATGTTGGAATTGTTTGTGCATTAAGATGGTCTGTAATGTGCTATGTCATTCTTATGTTATCCTGGGCTTGCTTGCACAAGACAAATCCTGCCTGATTCATATTTATTATCTCCTGTATTATGGTTTCTAACCTTCTAGTTATCACTGAAGTATAGTATTTATAATCCACATTAAGTATGGATATTGGATGATATGAGGGGCATAATGAGGGTCCCTTCCTTGTTTGGAAATCACTGATATTATAGCCAGATTCCAAGAAGGGGCCTAACTATCCTCCTGCAACATAATGTCTGCTTATGCTTTTTGCAAGAGTGTTGACACAAGATTGGAGAATTTGTTAGAAAATTCTGCAGGGGAACCATCAGTCCCTGGTCATTGACCTGTTTTCCCAGGTTTTATTTCTCTAAGAATTTCTTGCATGGTAACTGGGTCTTCCAAAATTTCATTTTGTTCTTATGTCACATGTGGAAGTGAAAGGGAGGTTACAAAGGTGTCTATCTCCTGCATGAACTTTGAACTAGAAGAGGTGTATAAATTCTTGTTATATTGTTTAAAAGCCTCTGTGATATGTTCTGTTTGAGCTACCCTGTGTCCTTTTTTGGGATGTGGTACTTTATTAATGCACACCCTACTCTTCTGAGCTTTAATCCTACAGGCCAAGAGTGACATTGCTCTAGGGCCTCCTTCATAATATCATTGGCGTAGGTTCTTGAATTTTTGTTCGACCTTGTATCTGATTGAGTTCTTTCTGCTGGTACAGGTTAGTGGACTGGACACTGTTGATGCCATAGTCTTTGGGTCTCTGCCATCCTGAGCACTACAGTGTGCTGCACTTTAGGACACTGCAACAGGTAGGGTTGCTACACAGTCTGATAGGACAAATACAGGGCATTGTGCCCACATACCTGGTGGCATCTGAGCTTTCATGACCCCCACCCAGCAGAGCCTTAACCTGCAGTGTAAAGGCTGTTAGACCAGCTTGTGGCTGGTCTAACCAAAACCAGGACTTGTGGCTACAGCAGAGCTTTTGGAATCCCAATTTGGGGAATACAGCAGCCCCACTTTGGTTTCAGCCCCTTAACTACCTGGGACAACACCAGTTTGGGTGCTGGGGTGGTACAGGGTTGGTTAAGTGCAAGGCTTCCTGATTTTGACACAGCCTGAAAATTGAGATTGCTATAACATTTAGCACAAGGTGCCACTTGCATAATTTCATTTTGGCATAGGCACCTTGCATCAAATTTGACACTTTGGAAATTGAGCATCATGTTTTTCAGTGTCTTGTTTCATGACAAAATATCTTGTTTCATAAGCTTACAAAATCTCACAAAACAAATGCCTTCTCATGAAACAGGGTTTTGGACTTTTTTTTTGTAATATTCTTGTTTCTTGAGAAGGCATCCTGTATTATGAGTTCATGAAAATCTCATGAAAGAAGAAGGTGGGCTCACAAAACAAGATTGTTGACTTAGTTTTTTCAGAATCTTGTTTTGTATTCAAAAAAAAATCTTCTTTTGTGAGGGACAGGGTATGTGTGTCCTGAGATCTGAAGGAGTGGGAGGAGGGGGAGGGATACTAATAGAGGAGGAGAGATAGGGTGGAAGAGAGCCGAGCCATAATTTGGACACAAATTTGGTGATTTAGGAGAAGCATCAATTGTCAAGTGAGTGAAAGGCTAGGGAGTCATATAAGGTACAGTGGTGAGTGTGGAGGGGAGACTTCAAGGCAAAGCTGCAGCAGGCGTTACAGTAAAGAGGGTGTCCAACCTGGACAGGGTGGTCTTGGGAGCGTCACTGTAGACTACGTCACAGTAGTCAAAAATTGGTAAGATCATCTTCTGAACTAGTTCACACCTTACCAGAAGGGGTAAACAACTGCGGTTCCTGTACTGGGCATCTAACTTGTGGTGCAGTTTTTTTCAGGATGGCGTCCACATGAACAGAAAAGTTTAGGTGCTGGTCAAGTCAAACACTAAGGTATCAAAAAGAGGTGGAGCCCTCTAGTGTTGTCCCATCAAGGGTGTGGAAGTGGGTTAAGGAGGGGAGCCTTGAAAGTCTCTGCCTAATGCCAAAGGTCATGGAGACAGTCTTCTTGGCATTGAGGAAGAGCTGATGAGAGCTAAACCAGTGTTGAACTTTATCAAAGTCAGCTTGGAGTCTGGTAGCAACATCAATGGATGATTGGCCTGAGGTAAACAGCACCGTGTTGTCAGCATGCATATGGATAGAGGATGTGGTACATACCATAGGAAGGTCATTTAGGAAGATACAGAAAAGAATGGGACCTAACACTGAGCCTTGCAGCACACCAATATTAATAGGGAGAGGCTGGGAAATAGAGTCAGCGATTTTGACTTACTGAGAGCTACCAGAGAAGTATGCACTGAACCATTTTATGGCAGAATTCGATAGGCCTGCTGACTAAGGTTGTCAAGAAGGAGAGAGTGGGAGACAGTGTTGAAGGCATTAGCAAGGTCAATAAAAATAGCAGACACGAAACATAGAAACATAGAATTAGACGGCAGATAAGGACCGCTTGGCCCACCTAGTCTGCCCATTTCCCTACCTAATGGATAAGCTGCAGATCCCTGTTAACCAAAAGCCTATTTCCTCCTAACCCCCCCCACTAGAACTGCCTTATATCTGTCCCATGCATTCTTGAATTCCCACATTTGTTTGACTCCACTACCTCCTCAGGAAGGCTGCTCCATGTATCCATAACCCTTTCCTTGAAAAAATACTTCCTCACATTACCTCTGAGCTGCCCCTCATCTTCAAATTGTGCCCCCTTGTTCTTGCATATCTCTTTTTCTGAAAGATGCTACTCTCTTGGACTTTGTTGATTCCCTTAAGGTACTTGAACGTTTCTATCATATCCCTCCTCTCCCTCCTCTCTTCGAGGGCATACATATTAAGGTCCTTTAATCTCTCTTCATATGTCTTCTGGTCTTTAGGCCATGATCCATCCCTGAGAAAATGGAGTCGGCGAGCCTAAGCAGGGAGGTGGTGGTTGAGTGATCCTTCCTAAACACTGTCAGTGTCAGTGGCTCAGCAGGTAGCACACTCGCCTCTGAGGCCTGGAGATCAGAAGGCTATGGGTTCTAGCCCCACACCATACACTTGGGTTAATATCCCAATACTGACACTGCAGTGCAGCATGAGGGGGGTGCTGCACTCCTGAGGTGCTGTCTTTCAGATGAGATGTTAAACTGAGGTTCCATCTGCCTATTCTGGTGGTAGTTCAGGTGGATGTTAACGATCCCATGGCACTTTTTGAAAAGAGTAGGGGAATTTTTTGTTATGATAACATCAAAAATGAAACAATAAAAACTCTGTTAAATCACACAAAGAAAAATATATACAGACAGTATACAAAAGGAATTCAAAAAACATGTTTTCTTCATACACTTATTTAAACTAACTTTTCCCCATTCAACCAATATTAAGAATGGAAAATCACCACTGTGTTAATGCACACTAAATAATATAAAAAACGTAGTCTATAAAACCTGGAGATAAACTAAGAAGTAAAGTAAATGCATAACAAATCCCATGATGACTCTTTAAGGTACATCCCCAATGAATACCTCCTTAGACGGCGATGGACCCTTATTTTCTATTTACCATTGAGACAACTATCCCCAGAACCGTCTTTGATCCCTCCGGGTAAGTCAAGTTCTTCATTCCCTAGTACACCCCTCTTCTTATGGCTTCTACTTACATTTAATGAAACCCATCAGACCCTTCCACCACTTGAAAACAGTCTGTTTAGATGAGGAAGCCAAATCTCTCCTATACAGCTTATTCATTGCTGATTCTACCAAGGATAGGAAAGTGGCAGAAGACATCCTTTTTTTGCTGTAATACCCATTGGCATCCTGCTTGCCACAGATAATATTTTAAATAACAGAACAGGACCTCTAAGGTGCTCTGATCATGGATCCTGAGGAGCCAGGGGCAGTGACCCAATACAAATTCTTCATAAGCCAGTGATGTTAGCCAAGGCAAACTCCACTCTTTAGCCAAGAAACTCCACAGCTGTTTTGCAAAAGAGCATGTGAACAAAAGATATATTCCATAGTCTCCTCTAGGTTCAGACAATCTGCATACAGACAGTTTCTTTGTTCCAAGATTTTATGTTTAACATTGCCTCTAATCTGTAGTTGACCATATACCACCAGCCACAAAATTTCCCACATATGGACTGGTGTTCTTTTATTGTTTAGTTGTTTCACCACCCCTTTATTTAATACTCGTGGGCAGTCTTTAAAGCCTGGTTCCTTTGGGTGAATGACATTTATTATATGGTGATATAATTGTTTCCCTGTATTTTCTCTAATAAGAGACTTTGTCACACCCCAAACATGCAGTTTCCTCACCACTGGTTTGATGTATTCTGGGATCAGCCATCTTGAGTGGTATTTAGGGGGGACCTCTTCTATCCAGATATTAAGGGACTTTTCCATAGTCCCATGGAACCACCCATAGTGCTGGCTTCCCCAGGGGTTAAGCCCTATTTTAAAATTCTGGAAAATAAACAAACCAAGAAAAAACAGAACCGGATCCACCATCCCCAGGCCTCCCTGGGTCTGTGGCAGATACGTAAAGCATCATTTGATGGAGTTCAATCTACTGCCCCATACCATTTGAAAAAAGCAGGAATATATTCTTGTTAACATCACTAGGGGTATTGGGAAAATCGTGGCTATATGCAACAATGATGGCACCAAAAATGCTTTAATAGTCGGGACTCTTTTAATCTTGGAAAGCCTCCAGGTCTTCCACTGATTCACTTTCTGTTCTACCCTTTTTAAAGCTCTATCCCAGTTTTCCACTGGGAGATTTTGGGGCCCAAAAAGGATTCCCAAGATACTCTGCGGATCTGAAGAGAGTTGGATTTGGCCACCCAGTTTCAATCCTTGATCCTCACCCCCAAAAAGGAGCCTCTTACACTTTTCAAAATTTAGTTTTGAATTAGCCACCATGGCATACTCTTCGAACTGAGATAATGGTCCCATGATTTGTTCCGGGTTCATCATGAACAGAAATATATCATCTGCAAATGCATGGGCTTGTATTTCTTTAGTACTCATGTGCCCTTGTAGTCCTCCCCATATCTGGGTGTTATCCAAAGTCCTAATTAAGGGATCCAGGGAAAAACTGTAGAGTAAGGGGCTGTGCGCACAGTCGTGTCTAACCCCTATAGACACAGTTATACCTTCTAATACTTTTTGTTTTATCACAGGCTGTTGTGTTGCCCCGTTATAAAGTACAGTGGCTTAATTTTATTAATACATTCCTTTGGGATATACTGCAATAAGATCTGGAAAAGGAAGGGGAGGTGGACTCTGTCAAAAGCCTTAGAAAGGCCCAATGATAAGATACAGCCTGATTTCACTGTCCCATTATGACCATCAATCACATCTCATACTACCATTAAGGCCTGCTGAATTTTTTTGTCTGGCACCCCATTAAATTGGACCAGATGAATCAAATCATGTGCACATTTCTGCAATCTAATATTCAACAGTTGTGATAGTATTTTAAAATCAGCATTCAGTAGGGTAATCAGTCTCCAATTCCCCATCTCTTCCCTCTTACCCCCTTTGTACAAAAAGATCACTATCCTGAAGTAAAAAGGACAGGCGCCCTTCCTACCTAAAAAAAGGTAGAAAAAACTGCTAATAGGCAGGTAGCTAATACTTTTGGGAATGTTTTATAGAATTCAAATGAGATACCATCCAGCTCAGGTGATGCCCCAGCTTTCAAAGTCTTAATAATCCCTTCAATTTCTGACACCGTTACTGGTTCCATTAACCCCTTTTTCCCCTTTGTCGACAACTGTACTTTTATACCCTGTAGGTATTTATGCATGGCCATCTCAGAGGGTGGGCTATGCATATTATGAGAATCTATAAAACCTTTCACCTCTTGATGCAACTCTTCTCCTGAATCCACCCTCCTACCCTGGTTAGTTATTAAATAATCTATGGCCATTGTGTCCATTCTTTTCTTATATGCATCATATGGGTCCCCCAGAGGGAATTTTTGTGTTCCAAACTGCATTTCTGCTTTTCATATCTTTGCTCTATCATACTGATATGCCTTCATGACCTCCTTTACCTGCTCAATTTCAATGCTATTATTTGATTTTAAGCTGGCATCCTCCATGTATAAGACCTGCAGCCTTGACCTCAGTTTTAAGTAGTGCAAAAACTTGTTCCTCTGTATTTTTCTGAAAAGACTGGAACAATTCTCTTATGTCCTGCTTCGAGTCCAGCCACCATTCCCCCAGATCATCATACAGGTCAATGACTGAAACCCATGCAAATAATAAGTTCAGTATTTTTTCCTGAACCCCTGAGTCCTCCAATGTCGAGGAATTCATTCTCCACCTCTTGTGTTGTCCAGTGTCAAGCATCAGATGGAAGGTAAGGCCCCCACCATGCTCAGTGTTGATGGATCCCCCATCCTTGATCCTAAATCTATAGCAAACACGTTCAAACTTGCTTTCCCTAGCCTCCGTAATGTTCTCCCTACCGACTTCTTCTCCCTCACCAACTCTGCTTCTTCTTCACAGACCCCAGTGCATCCCCCTTTTCATTTCAAGACTATTACTATCGGGGAAGAAAGGAAATACCTGCATAAGGTGCTCGGCACGGGGAGATACAGTGGAGATAACCTCGATCTGAAACTAATCTCACTCCCTCTGGAAGAAATCCTGCTTTCTCTTACCCATATCCTCAACCAATCACTCTGGTTCGCAGTATTCCCTCAAAAATGGAAAGCTTCAGTAGTTATCCCATGTACAAAAGCAGGGATCAGGCCATGCCTGAGAACTATAAACCCATCTCTGTACTTCCACCACTATCGAAGGCCCTGAAATTAATCATCATGGATCAACTTGTTGAATACTTGGACAAACATAAGCTCCTATGCCCTGAGCAGCATGGCTTTAGGGCAGGGCACAGCACCACTACAGCCCTCCTGGAATTCATGGGCTTCATCCAGAAATCTCTCAATCTTGGACAGCTTGCTGGGGCAATTGATATCTATCTAGCAAAGGCCTTCGATACGGTCAATCATGCCCTCCTAGTTGACCAACTCACTGCTACAGGCCTTTCCCCCGAGGTGGTTGCATGGTTCCACAGTTACCTGCACTGCTGCTTCCAGCAAGTCAGGATGGGTACTGTCCTCTCAGACAGCAAACCTGTCTGCTCAGGCATCCCACAGGGTCAATACTGGGCCCCCTCCTATTCAGCTTAATTTTGAATTGCCTCCCCGAAGCAAGTCAATGCCGCATCCTCCTTCATGCAGATGATGCAGTTGTCTTCTCAAATAGCTCAGATCCCAGCACCCTTGAGCAGCAACTACAGAGCAACTTCACCAGTGTAGAGACGTGGTTCAAAGATCATAAATTGACAATGAACTACAAGAAAACAAAAACCATGCTGTTTTCCAGCTCTCTAAACAAACACAAAAACTACCCACTATCAATATGCAATAGTGGCGGGGTTTCCCCTTGAACTTATTCAACACTTTATGTATCTCGGTATCACTATTGACAACTCACTCTCCTATACTCTCCACATTGACAACATGGCCAAAGCTATCAACAAGCACATAGGGCTACTTTATCATCACAAGCATAGCCTCTCCCCTGAAGCCCTCAGCATAGCTGTTCACAGTTCTGTGGGTTCCCTGGTGGACTACGGACTGCCTATATATGGTTCTGCCACAGATACTGCTCTCCGGCGCATAAAAACTGCACTCAAGAAAGCCTGCTGGCTCACCTTAGGTGTGTACCGACTGACTCACACCTGTGATCTCTATGCCAGGGCACACTGGCTCATGCTCAATGGCCAACTAAAATATCAATCCTGCCTTCTGGCCAAAAAGATCTGCCTTGGTCAGCTACCGCCAGGGGTCCAATAACTTCTGGTTCCCAGAAATAATCCACGCCACACTCGCAACTTCAAACACCAGTCCTTCCTAACTCTGAAATGTGGAACATCTCAAGGACAAAGGTCCTTTGCTTATCATGCACCGCTGTGGATCAACTCCATCCAGGAGAACATTGTGTGACTGCCTACACTGGGTACTTTCAAAATGAACTTGAAGCTGCTTATGATATGCAAATCTCGATTTGCTTGCCATCACTAGCACCACCTTTCCACCCCCCCGATCACTACTTCCATCCCCTGCCCCCTCAACCCTTCACTCTCTCCCCTAAGTAGGCCCTCCTGCTCCCTCCACACACCTAGCACCCTCTCCCTCTGCTTCCAGTCTAGTCACCTCCCTCTGAGCCCTACTGCTTTACTGATATTATACTCTCCTTTGGCACATTACACTTGGGCTCGTCCCCTTCACCCCCATAGCAATGCTCCAAACAACCTTTTGTTTACTGACAACTGACTGGATTCACCATCGGGCACTGTAAATTGTCTGTTTTCGTGTGACCTGTACTGTGTTTGATATTTAATCATGTTTGTTAACTTTTATATTTCTGCAATCCTTTGTATTATTTCACCTATCTGTTCTACTGAAATGTCCTGACGTTGAACCTATGTATAGAGCTCTTAGCTGAAATGGGTTTCCGAGTACTGAAATAAATAAATAAATCAGTTTTAAAAACAGGTGGTCTGAAAATTCCACCAGACTTATTTGTAGGTTTGGAGGACTTAGGTCCTTATAAATGAACACATGGTCGATCCTAGAGGTTAACCTGCCTTTCCGGAACATGTACAGGGGACCCGCCATCTGGAACTGTGCACAGTGATCGGGGGCTGGGCAGACTAAGTGGGCCAAGCAGTCCTTATCTGCCATAAAATTCTATGTTTCTATGTTTCTAAGTCCACCAAGTTACCCTTATCTATGCATTTCTTTAGGGCTATCATATCACAATGGGATTTACTTTCCTGTTATACTTGTATTAGGAATGCTGCAGTTGAAGCCTCCCCCAAAATAATTCTCAAGGTAGTACATAGATATGGCTGTAATCGTGTCAGGAGAGCTACTCTATCCGTTTTTGTCTCGGGCCCATAAACAATTACCAGTCTATATGGTTGGTGATTCCAATACCCATCAACAATCGTAAGCCTCCCTAGCACCAAATCCATGATTCTAGACATCTGAAATGAAAAGGAGCTAAAGACTATGTTTACACCATCTGCCCTATCTAGGCTAAAGAAGCAGAAGGAAGGCCCTCCCCCCCATTCTGATTTGAATCTCCTGAGTTAATCCTCCGTACTCATCTATGTCTCCTGAAGAAACCCAATATCAATTTTTTCACTCCCTAGGTGCCTGAAGATGGACTGTCTTTTAAGGGGGTTCAATAAGCTGTGGCAATTACAGGAGACTATTATAATATTATTCAGCCCTGGAGGTGTTTAAGGGCTTTTCTTCCATTTCTTTTTCTTTTTCCCTTTGTAATCCTTCAACTCTGCTCTTCCTCTGTGGTCCACAGCTGTAGAATGGTCTGACTCTACCACCTCCATGTCAGATTCATGCTCCAAAGGTGTCAGTACTATGAACAGGTTCTGGACCTCAATATTTTGTATTTCTATTGGGGGCTGGAATTTTGAATTTCTTGTCATTCGCCTTTGTAGTAGTGCTTGACTAAGGATGACAACTGTCTCTGTCACCTTAGACGTCGGTAGCGGGTCATCATTATAACAAACTGGGGTGATATCTGCCCAATGTACTGGCCCAGTGGTGGCAAGGGGCTCTGGAGCTGACCTGGTTCATCTTTCTGGGTTTTTCTTACCACAAGCCACTCTATTACCTTCTGGACAGCAGGCTGTTCCCCTATCCTTGGGGGGGAGGGTTGTGGCACCTGGGAGACCAGGGCTGGTTCTTGGTCTCATTCTTCCCAGCCCCCAGTTGGTGCATTCTTGGTTGCTTCCTGTGCCTTGTGGATTAATAACTCTGGGCTAATCACAGACACTTAATATTTTTGCTGCCCAAGGGCATTCAGGGATGGTATGGCCAGGCTCATCACAAAGATTACATTTAGTACAATTCATACATTGCATGGTACCATGTCCCACCTCCCCACAATTGTCACATTTAGATCTGTCACGGACACTAGAAAGGTGTGTTCAGGCTCCACACCTATAATATGCTCGGGGCTGACCAAATAAAAATGAAACCCCCTATCTCATCCCAATGAGAAGGAGTTTGGAATGTGCTCAGTGTTACCCTCCTACTGCCGGAGTTTCACCTTGTATTTCCACGCACCCATCCAAAACACCTCTGCCCTTACCAAATGTGTTGCAATGGCATCACAGTATTCTATCAATGGCTATAACTGGGTATGCCTGAAATTGTGCAATGGTACTACTCAGTGGTAGTCTGATAGTACAATGGTGTCAACCAAGTCAAGTTTTCTGGCCTCAGTGGCAGTGCCATGGCACAGTGGCATCCCTATGGCAATTTCAGCAGGTTGTCCAGACTGGTAAATTAGCAATGGTAGCACAGTGGTATTATGTAATTTTGAGTCCCCTTTCATGTGGGACTCTAAATTGCCCTAGAAGTTCCCAATGATAATGCAATAGTAGTACAAAATTGTTTTCTATATACCACCAAAACTTATTTGGTACCATCATGGTATCAGTATTGGGTAATGTCACCACAAGGGTATTACAGTAGAGGAGCAAATTGTTGCGCATAAATCCCAAGCTTATATGGTATCACTGTGGCATTAATGCATCTAGAAAATTGATATCACTATGGTACCAACATGGTACACATCAAAATCAAACAAAGTTTGAAAGAAATACAAAATGAATCATACATTGATAATGAAAAACAGTATGAGCTGTACAGTATATGCAAATCACAATAACAACCTTCAGTTAAGTTCCTAAATTGAATGGGATATCATCACTGCATAGAAATCCATTAAAATTCCATTACTTTTCCGACAAGGAAATGATAGAAAGTATACTTAGAATGGCAGATAAAGGGGAGATATTGCTGATGGGTGATCTGAATATGCCAGATGTTAACTGGAGTGCAGTTGCAGCAGCCATTTCTAAGAGTGGGGTTATTCTGGATGCCCTACAGGGGGCATGCCTTAGACAACTAGTATTGGAGCCAACTCAAGAGGGAGCAATCTTAGACCTGGTTCTCTCAAACGGAGATGAAGAGAGGATCACAGATGTAGAAGTGGGTAGCCATCTGGGAACTAGCGACCATCGAACAGTATGGTTCACAATAAACACAGCAATAGAGTCAAGCCATACAAAGACAAAGGTACTGGATTTTAGGAGGGCTGACTTTGCCAAAATGGGTGAGTGCCTAAGGAATGCACTAGCAAATGGGCAGGAAGGAGGGGTGGAAGAACAATGGGGAATAATAAACTGCCATCACAGAGGTAACAAGCCTTTGTGTAAAGCAAATAAACAAAACGAAATGAGGTAAGAAACCACTATGGTTCTCAAAGGAAGTGGCAGTGAAGGTTCAAGAGAAAAGAAAGCATTCAGGAAGTACAAGGAATCACAGAAGGAACAGGACAGAGAACTGTATCAGTTAAAGCAAAAGGAAGCTGGAAAGGCAGTCAGAACAGCAAAGGCCCAAACCGAGGAAAAGATAGCCAACTCAGTTAAGAAGGGGGATAAAACCTTTTATAGGTACATCAGAGAGCAAAGGAAGACCAAGGGAGGGATAGTGAGGCTTAATAAAGGGAAGGGAGGGTGGGCAGAGGGTGACTGTGAAAAGGCAGAGATACTAAACAAATATTTTTGCTCAGTATTTACAAAGGAAGAGGGGGAGGTACCTAAAACAAACAGTAGAAACACTCTGGATACAGAAGTTGATACCAGCCCATTTACAGAAGAAAGAGTTCTGAAAGAGCTCTTAAAACTGAAGGTGGACAAAGCAATGGAGCCTGATGGGATTCATCCCAGAATTCTAAAGAACTAAGGATAGAACTAGTGACACCACTGACTACCCTCTTTAACAAATCATGGGAGGATGGGGTGGTACCTGAGAACTGGAGGAGGGCAGATGTGATTCCCTTCACAAAAGTGGAGCAAGGCAGAAGCAGGAAACTACAGACCTGTTAGTTTAACCTCAGTGATAGGGAAATGATGGAATCACTTCTGAAGGAAAGAATTGTTGTGTATCTAGAGGCCAGAGGGCACAGGACCCAAGGCAGCATGGATTCACAGCGGGAAGGTCATGCCAGACAAATCTGATAGATTTCTTTGACTGGGTGACCAAAGTAGTAGATCAGGGAGGGGCTGTGGACATGGCCTACCTAGACTTTAGCAAGGCATTTGACACAGTCCCACACAAAAGATTAATATACAAGTTAGCCAGCCTGGGAGTGGGTCCCAAGATGACAGCCTGGGTAAAGAATTGGCTGGAGAATAGGACACAGAGAGTAATAGTAAATGGAGTCCACTCTGAAAAAGGGGGGGTTAGCAGTGGGGTACCACAGGGTTCAGTATTAGGACCGGTCCTCTTCAATGTCTTTATAAGCGACATTGCAGAGGGACTGGAAGGAAAAGTATGTCTCTTTGCAGATGACACAAAGATCTGCAACAGAGTTGATGCACAAGGTGGGGTGGAAAGGATGAGAAGGGACTTGGCAAGGTTAGAGGAATGGTCAAATGTATGGCAGCTTAGATTCAATGCTAAGAAGTGCAAGGTAATGCACCTGGGAAACAAAAACCCAGGGGAAGAGTACACAATGGGGGTGAGATACTAACAACAGCAAAATGGAAAGGGACCTGGGGTAGTCATATCAGATGACCTAAAGGTGGGCAAGCAATGTGAGAGGGCAGCAAGGAGGGCTGGGGGATACTGGGATGTATAGGAGAGGCATCACCAGCAGAAAACAAGTTATTATCCCTCTGTACAGACAGCTGGTGAGACCACATCTGGAGTACTAGTGCAGTTCTGGAGACCCAATCTCCGCAAAGACATAGACAGGATAGAAGCTGTCCAGAGGAGGGCAACTAAAATGGTGCAGGGTCTGCACCGAAGACATTGAAGAGAGACTTAAGGAGCTTAATATGTATAGCCTCGAGGAAAGGAGGGAGAGGGGGACATGATAGAAACTTTCAAGTACCTCAAGGGAATCAACAAAGTCCAAGAGGGTAGCATCTTTCAAAAAAAGAGGTGTGCAAGAACAAGGGGGCACAATTTGAAGATAGAAGGGGCAGCTCAGAGGTAATTTAAGGAAGTATTTTTCACAGAGAGGTTGTGGATGCATGGAACAGCCTTCCAGAGGAGGTTGGAGTTAAAACAGTGGTGGAATTCAAGCATGCATGGGACAGTCATAAGGCAATTCTAGGGGGTTGGGGTAGGAAGAAGTAGGCTGCTGGTTAACTAGGATCTTCAGCTTATCCATTCGGGTATGGAAATGGGCAGACTGGGTGGGCCAAGCGGTCCTTATCTGCCGTCAAATTCTATGTTTCTATGTTTCTGTTATTTTCATGCAGACCCATTAATTTTCACCATTACATTTTGTTTCACCTATTTTTTAATAGCCAGTTTTCATTCTGATTAAATTTCCATTAATTGCTGATGCTTCATGGGTGCAAACATTATTTTACTCATCCATGCCATTAATTAACCATGACAGGTATCCATTAAATATTTAATGTGTGTGGTACTCCCCTTAAATTTTGTATCAGGCTATTTTAATGGCATATTTAATCACCATTAAAACTGAGCAATGAGCTTTTCATTGCCATGAAAATTATGTTCATGTTGCGCCAAAATGTTAATGCCCATTAAAACTGTCCAAATGAGCTTTTCATTGCCCTGAAAATTACAGTCATGTTGTGGCAATACATTAATAGCTATTGAGCGTAGTTTTATTTACTATCTATCTGTACTACTTTTCCCTAAGAACTATGGATCTCCTTTGACTCTTGTGTAAACTTCTGTTTACAGGTATTCCCCATCCACTCTCCAGAATCAGTATCTCCAAAGAGGTTCCCTCACCTGAACCATAAAGTACCCATGAATTAGTTACTTGATTGGAGATGGGGAGTTCAAGCCATAACTGAATCGGCATCCATTACTGTGGAAGTCCATATAGTTGATACCATGGCTCTATATTGTAATGAGAGACAGTTAAGAGGTATGGGATCAGTCTCCCCAGATCTGGCACCCTATAGCTGGCTCCCCACTTTGAAACTGGACCCCCTCCTTGTAGCTGGACCCCCACAGCTGAAGACTAACTTTTTGCTAGAGCACATTCTTTGCGTGGCAACACCATTTGCAGGGAGGGACACAGCAATGCTGAGGGATAAAATGAGGGACACATCACTAAGGGACTGTTGAGAGGTATGGGACAGTCCCCTCTATACATGTGGCCTCCCTGCACTTTGTTGCTAGAAATTTCACAGACTGTCACAGGGGCCAAAACTAACTTTTTCAGCCAGCAGCCATCAGGGATAGTGATTAGAAAAATCCACCAACCCAACAGGAGTTTCACTAGCCCAGCACAAAATGACCAGAACAATTACCATTGAAATGAATGGTCCCATTGAAACATATGTAGGCCCATTCATTTCAATGGCATTATGTTCTCAATATTTGAGTAGCAATAGCAAACGATCTTGACTCAGACCAGGTACTAGGCCAGTAGGAATGGAAATCAGTATGGGATGTCACTTCCTGCCAGAAGCTCATGAAGAGGACCATTACTTTTGCATTAAGATGAGGAAGGAGCAGTCATCAATATGAGGGGAGCTATGACAGCCTCTCATTTTAGAGGTGGTTTAATTTCTGTGTATGTTTTAGTGGGTGGCAAAAGCATGAGTATAATATCCCTTAAGATGGGGTCAACAGTAAGCTCAGTTAATGCCAGCAAGCCCCAGTAAGGTGCCCCAGATGCTCCCTATAGTTTAGGTTGCAAGGGGGCTTGAACATAGTGACAGGAGCCCCATAAAAATAAAGTGCTTGTCTGTAGTTAAAACGTTTTTATCTCCTTACTGCAACCTGCCCAATGAAGGTGGCACAAACCAGTGTCATAGTTAAGGTCCAGCTTGCACTAGACATCTGGTTGTTAGGGACTCAGCATCCCAAATGCCAAGGTGGATACTGAGAGTTGCCAGTAATGGCCATTGGGGGAGTTTGAACTAACTGTGAAGGAGAACAGTCAGGGGACTTCAGGTTCCGAAAAGAAAAAAAAAACATGAAGAAAGTGAGGCAGAAGGGAAAGGGGACACAGAGAAGTCGATTTAGAGCAAAAGGTAGTACCTGCAGTCCTTCTTTCATCCCTGTGTCAATCTCAGTAGTCCTAGCAGTATCAGTGGTCAAATAGTTGTGGCAGTCCCCAGGATCAACAGTTGGCAGCCAAAGTGTGGGTTGTTTTGTCTCATCTGTTTGTTTTTTTTTGTAAAGAAAAAAAATGCCAGTCCCTTGGTGGTGGCCCCCACAAGTGGAAAAGCACCATTAGATGAACAAGCATCAGGAGAGCCAGCTACCAATCAAGGGAAGAACTCCCACCTGCCTGCAGCCAGCAGGACATCCAGTGTACACTTAACTCACCTTCTGTCTCCTCAACTTCTCCCCAGTTTGGGTCAGATAAGGCAGTAACAGTGCTATAAAGCAGGTGCTGTCCACGTGAACTAATACTGAAATAAAAAAGAAAGATGTTTCTTTTCACACAGTGAGTGCAATACAGTAAAGGATGGCTGTGGATGTTAGTATGGTCTGGGCAAGGGACTGCCAAGGGAGGATCAATTCAAATGTACTTAAAATCAGTCCAGGAAGAGAGCATATGGTGAGATGGTGGCCTTATAAAAAGTTATATAAATTAATTTAACTCATGCTCCTAAATGGAGCACAGGGATGAGCAGCATTCAAATTAAGTAGCTATCAGAGATGGCGCAGAGGGCAGGCAAGCCCTGAATTAAATAGTAAACAGGGTGCTATAATGAGCAAGGGTAGATTAAAGCCCCAGTT
This sequence comes from Neoceratodus forsteri, assembly GCA_016271365.2. Taxonomy (NCBI): domain Eukaryota; kingdom Metazoa; phylum Chordata; order Ceratodontiformes; family Ceratodontidae; genus Neoceratodus; species Neoceratodus forsteri. The sequence continues at coordinate 57,617,507 of CM057449.1, read as the reverse complement.
ATAGCCAAGCTAGCCAGGTGGTCTAGTGAATAATTGCTAGCTATCCCAGAGGTTTTCTAGCCACAGATTATAAAGTCAGAGTGACCCAGGGTGATACAGGTGATACAGGTGACTAGTAGCCAAGTTGCCTCCAGTAGTCAGGCTAGTGTTATGGGGGTCTCTGGATCAGTTACTCAGGTTACTAGCTCTTTGCTAAGGGCTGTGGCAACTATGCTGCTGGGGTGGATAACAGGCTAGGGCTGTGGCAACTATGCTGCTGGGGTGGATAACAGGCTAGGGCTGTGGCAACTATGCTGGTCATGTGGGTAACTGTCTGGTCCACTCCCTTCCCCTTGCTCCTGACTGAAACTGATACCCAAGAGCACTTTAAATCAGTAAATTCTACAATTTCACAACACTAGCATGGCTACTGTTTGCCATTTAGCTATAGCCACCTTTATCACCCTGAACACTTTCATTTTAATTCTCTGGGTTTCGCTTTATCTAACTGGCCCCAGTGCTTATTACTGAATACATTTATTTATTTATTGAAAAGTTTCACCAGGAAAGGCAAATTGAATAAACAAGTTGCTCCTCTCCTGGTGTGTCCTGGCAGACAGGGAAGTGGAAAACACAATTATACAGGTCATGCAAGTTGAGTGGGGAAATTGTTTAACTAAGAGAGGCACACTAAGCTGAAGCTTGCTTCCAGGTATGACCTGGGAGTACAAGGAAGTTAAGTGACTTGCTCAGGGTCACAGAGTATGCAAGTGGGGGCAGTGGGATTTGAACCCTGGTCTCCAGGTTTGCAGCTCAGAGCCTTAAACCACTGCGCCATACTGCCTCCTATGAATGCCTTACCTATAAACAATATATTAAACACATAGAAACAGAAGAATAAACAATAAAAAAAACTTTGGGGCCAGCTAACCCTCATTCAATATTCCAAATGGTAAAATTTCCTGTCCTGTTTGCTATTCATATGGGCTCCTATTGTCCCGTATTTTGTAGTTACCCCAACTCTATTCAAAAAAAACACTGTTCCAAGATCTGTAGAGGCTGTGAGCTTTTGCACACATGCATGAGACAACCTGACTCACCACAGGACGTTAAAGAGAGCGGGAGAGAAAGAGAAGTGGCCTGCTGCTATGACTTGTGTCAAGCTGCCTTGCCTGCCTGTGGCTTTGTAAGTGAGTTGCTCATCGTTGTTCATTTTTTTTGATGGTCCGTTCATGACTGCAGTCCTCAACCCAACCAGATCCAACACCAAAAGGAGGATAAAAGTAAATTCAAGGAGCTGTGCCTCCAGCCATTGGGCACTGGCTTGCCTTAGAGAAGTCTCTTAAGACTTGGCTTGAGGTTGATTTTTGATTGGACAATCATTGGGGGCTGGGGGGAACTGGTGGGACCATGGTGGTGAGGTCTGTGGATGCCGGTGTCATTGGAGTGGGAGTCAGACTCGACCAGCCTGAAGGTGCGTGACAGAGGAGAAAGGATGGAGCAGGAGCCAGAGAGCTTATCAGGGCCTGCTTAGGGAGTCACTGTTGGCTTGCTGGTGGCTGCACTGCTGCAGCCTGTGAATGAGTCAGAGAAGTCTCGAGTCTTCTTCAGTTCAGACTGAACAACAAGGAACTTCTGGATTCGACTCGACTGACTGAACAAAAAAGTAAGTGCTGCAGTTGACTGGGCTGCTGCTAGGCTGGGGGGGCTGTTTTGTGAGTCTGGGTGGGTGCATTCAGATTTTGGAACTTCGGGGCACTAAGAAGAGGCAATCACACTGTACAACAGCACACAGACACAGGTGCCTAGTAGTTTCATGGAGGGGTGCTTGAGCTGAGATAAGAACAAGGAACTGGTACAGTAACAGTTGTGGCCTGGTGTAAAGCCAAAGTGTGGTGATGTGGGAGGCAGTGAGGTAGATGGTGGTATCAAAGCACTGTTCCCTTACCAAAGTGGACTACTAAATTTAGTCTTAAAGAATTCATTAATTTGTCTTTTAAGACTAAGTTTAGTAATTTTAAATCTTCTGTAATCATCAAAAGAATACTGCCTGTAGGAATACTTCATTCTAAGAAGTTCAACTGTAATTGCTTTTTAAGAGTAAATTATTACTAAATGAATATTATACACAGATTTTAGAAGTACACATTATTGAATACTTTTGAATGATAAATGAAGACTTTTAAATACTTCTGTTTGTTTTATATGCAAGCTTGTTAATTTTCATTCTGATCATGGGGCATAACCTTGATTATTATACACTGTAGATGATAGGAGCATACATGGGCTTCATTAGCCTCCTAGCTCCTTCATTATCTTAGTATGATCCTTAGTATGAGCACTTCTTTTACGATAATTTTTGTTCTGTCAAGAATGCTAAGACATTAATACTGCACTATCAAACTGTAATGCTTTTCAAAGTACAATTTTTTTAATACTACTGAATCATAAATGAAGATTGCAGTCAGTAGAGTAGTTCAAGGATTTAAATTAGCCAATCTAGGTTGGGTACATTATCATGCATTTCAGTTCTACTAAGCAAGGAGCCAGATAAAACAACCAGCAACACCAATGAATTTTAGAGAAGCTAAGTAATCATAAAATGTGGGGTTTTACCTAGAAATAATATAATGCAAAAAAAGGTTGGCAGTGTCCCTTTAAAAGTCTATACTGAACTACATTTCTCAGAAGTCTACTCAGTCTGTGAACTACATTTTCCAGCTCACTTCCTGTCTCTGTCCCGCTTGATGAAACTGCACGAGCACTTTGTGGTCTCCATTTTTTTGAACAACTGCTTCCTGCAGCTAAGATTTTCATGTTAAGGTAAAATACAGTAAGGGAACTGTCACTCAGTTTTTTTTCTAGATGAAATACTGTGCAGGTTTCACTATTAATTTTTTGTTATGAAACCATTTTCTCTGCTCTGAACTCACGTGGCTAAAAACCTTTGAAATACACAGTTTATTTTCAATCAAATCCCTACTTAAAGTGTCTAATATGCATTGTGCCTCTAGATTACTTGTTATTTGTGGAATTTTTACTGATTCAGTTATTTTAAAGTAATGTTGGGGTTGAGGTTGGGGTGGAGGGGCAGGGGAATTAACAGCAGGAAAAGTGAATAAATGAGCAAATTCAGAATGTATTTTCTGTGTGTACCCATTCAGTAACCTATTTAATTATATTTACAGAGAAAATACTACAACCTTTTTCAATTTGAGAAAACCTGGAGTAACCTGCAGATAAAGGAAGAATTTTTCACTGCAGATATTTGAATGTGTTTGTGGGGGAACTGTTTTTTGCATTTAATATTTGTACTTGATTAAAACAGTTGCATGTGTTAATCCATTTTGTTATCTGGTGATCAGTGTATTTGTTTTTTTCTTTTGCTGAAGACTGCATGAATTTATATTTTATATGGTAGTGTCTCACATTTTGTTTTAAACTATGTCGAGAAGTATGGGGTCCATGGTTGTGGAAGGGTGATCGCAGGGGTCTAGGTGTAGCGAGGGTGGTCAGGGGGAGGTTCTGCTCTGGACAGAGGGTGGGTCCAGCTTTTGGGAAGGGTATCCAGCTCCGGGGAGGTTGCTTAACCTGAGGAGAGGAGAGGGCTGGTCTATGGGTGGGAATGAACACAGGGGTCCAGCTGCAGGGAGGATAGTCTGCTGGGGGAGGCTAGTCCAAGGCATGAAAGAGTGAACTAGCAGCAGGGAGGGTGACTGGTGGTGGAGGGGCTAGTTCTAGGCTGGAAGTGAGGTCCAGCTATAGGGTGGGTGGTTGGATGGTGAGGCTGGTACTGGGCTTCTGGTGGATCTAGTTGTAGGTTGAGTGGTTGGCTGGGGGACTGCTGGTCCAGGGGCTTGGAGGGACAGCTTCAGATATGTTGTCTATTGTAGTGGAGGTTTGGGGTGGTGCTCCAGCTACATGGAGGTTGTATAGAATGTAGTTGGAGGCTGGTCCAGATGCAGGGAGGGTGACTGGCTGGGGAAGAGGCTGGTCTGGAGCCTGTGTGGTGCTCTAGCTCCAGTGAGGTTGCTCATCATGTGAGAGGCTGGGGCTAGAAGGGTTGTTCAGCTGCATGGAGGATAGTTGGGTGCCTGGAAGGGTGATCTAGCAGAGAGGAGGGTGGTTGACTGTTGGTGGGAGTTGGATGAGACTAAAGATATTGATCAGCCTAGGAGGGATCCATAGTGGTGAAATTAATTAGAAACTGGTTAACATGTTAGCCCTTCGGCTCAACAGTAGCGCTGTGGCCTGTGGTGCAAGTGACCTGAGTTCAAGAATGAGCTCATGTCAGGGGATCTCTGGGGGGTGGAGGAGGATCAACTGATCTACGAGAGGCTCTCTTCTGGGGAAGGAGGACAGAGAGCTCTGCTGTAGTATTGCCAACTGAGTGACCACAAGTGGCAGTGCAGGTGGGAGCAGCTCATGGGTGGGAAGACATTGACTGGAGCTGCGTAACACATGTCTGTGCACATGTTTGCTCACCCTTGCCACTTATGTCCTAGGGGATGGAAGAACATGCAAAAGTATCCTGGCTACCTAGGCAGCTCCTCCACATATTGGATTCATTCTATGGTGGAGCCAGTCCTGGCAGATACCAGAGAGATGGTGTTGTGGCAGCTGAACAGAAGGGGGACGACCAGAGATGCAGGTCGTAAAAAAGAGTAGTAGCTGGGGGGGGGGGTTAACAAGTGTCAGAGGGTGCTGGTTAATGGCACTCATTGCAGTGATGGGACAGTAAGCAGCTCAGCTCAGCTCACTATTGGGGCAGATCCTCTTTGGTGTCTTCATAAGTGACATTGCAAAAAAACTGGCAGAGAAGGTAATGCCTTTTTGCAGACAATACCAAAATCTGTAGGGTGGGCGTACATATTCAGCTCATCTCTCTTTGTGTGGTTTCTGGTGCAGAACCTTCATTATTTTAGTTGCCCTCCTCTGGGCTGGCAGTTGAAAGTGCCTGCCATAACTGTCACTGTAGTTCAGTAGCACTAAACTGGCTGCATAGCATTTCTGGTCAGCAGTTTTCTGACTAGCCTCCTGCCTGCTACATACAATCTGGGCCCAAGAACCCCCCCCCCCAACTAAATGCCAGGGAAAGATAATAAAAAAAATGCTACTGTCTATGAGGGAGTTAGCCCATTACACCACCAGAGCTATACCTTTTAAACCACTGGCCTGCTGGGACAATTCAAGACCCTGAACCACCAGTGTCCCTTTTTTTAAATAACTTAGAGGCCATTAGCCCAACAGCATCCCTACCTGCCCATCTGGACTACTTCTTAAATTTACCGGCTACCTGCAGGTCACCTAGGAGTGCTAAGGGGGGTTTTGCTGAGCCCCAAATATCACTTTAATCTCCATTCTTAGCTGTCTGCATTTTCTTTCTATTTCTAGTTTCCTTACTTTGGCCTAGTTTGCCTTTTCCTCTAAAACTCCTTCTCCTTTACTCCTGTGCTATACTGTACCATTTTTGTATCTCTACTCTTGCTATGATAACTTCCCCATACTGATCTATTTTTCACTTTATTTCTACTGGTCTGGCCAAACTGTATACCAATCAGATAAGTATCTTTGTTTAATTCTAACACCATAATCTCTCCTCTAGCACCTCCAACCCTTTATGTCCCCTCAACCTTCTCTGTTCTTCCCTTTCAGGTCCTACCAGAATACCCCAAACCAAGGACACCCCAACTCTGGACTCCCCGACTCTGATGGAGCAGGTAAGTACTAATTATGTAACCGCCTTAGAATCATAGAATCATAGAAATCTGGTGGCAGAAAAGGATCATTTTGGCCAATTGAGTCTGCTTCTTACTTCCCTTCCCACTCATCTCCTTTGTCAAGAGACACCCCAGTTTGCCAACTGGTCAGCTCCTGGTGTCTGTCCCATGCCCCCTTGAATTCTCTCACCATTTTTGCACCCATCACTTCTTCTGGTAGTCTGTTCCAGGACTCCACCACCCTCTCAGTGACATAATGTCCCCTCACATTGCCCCTAAACCTTCCTTCTTTTAATCTTGGTTTATGATCCCTAGTTCTAGCACTTATTTTCCTTACAAATAAGCTTCCCACTCTCACCTTACTAGTCCCCAGTGGGTACAGATCCGATTCCCTCCACCTCTCCTCATAGGGCTTCCTATGCATAGTATGCACCAACTTGGCCTTCTCTGAACCCTTTCAATCCTGTCATATGTCCTTGTATAGGTGAGGCCTCCAGAACTAAAGCACATACACCAGGTGAGGCCTCACCATGGATTTATAAAGGAGCATCAGCACCTTCCTCTTTCTGTTTTATACCCTCCCTATGCACACCAGCATTCTATTCACTTTGCCTACCACTGTGCTGCATTGGTTCCCCGCTTTCAAGTTATCTGAAATTATAATCTACAGCTCTCTCTCTCCTGATCAGTTTCCTTACCCCCCCATGTGTAAATGGTCTGTGGGTTATTACACCTATGTGCATTACTGTACACTTTTTGACATTGAATTTCAGCTGCCACATTTCTGACCACCATTCCAGAATCTTTAGGCCCTCCATCATTGCCTCCACCTCCCTCTCCCAGGGTGTCCACCCTATTGCAGATCTTCGTATCATCTATAAATAGGCACACCTTCCCCTGCAGTCCTTCTGCTATATCATTGCTATAGATATTAAAAAAGGATGGGTCCCAGCACCGACCCCTGAGGCACACCACTCCCACCCTGGAATGCACCCCATTTAACACCACCCTCTGGCTTCAGTCCTTCAAGCAGTTCTCGACCCACCTTGTTATTTTCTGTCCCACCCTTAAGCCTTCCAACTTGTCAAAGGCCTTGCTGAAATCCAGGTAGGCTACATCACCCCCCAAATCCACCTTCCTGGTTACTCAGTCGAAAAACTCAATTAGGTTTGTCTGGCACAACCTCTCTCCCATAAAACCAAGCTGCCTTGGGTCCTGGAGGCAGTATAGCACAGTGGGTTAAGGCTCTGAGCTGCAGATCTGGAGAGCTGGGTTTGAATCCAACAGCCACCTAGGTACATAGTGTGTGATCCTAAACAAGTCACTTAACTTCCTTGTGCTCCCAGGTCGCATCTGGAAAAAAGCTTCAGCTTATTGTGCTACTCCTGGTTAAACAATGTTCCCTTCCCCTGTAGACCAGTGACAACCTGGTGTCCCACTATTCTTTCCTTCAGCAGTATTTCCATGACTTTTCCCACTGCTGAGGTCAGGCTGACCAGTATGCAGTTCCTGCATCCTCCCTGTTAACACTTTTGTATAGAGGGACCAATCAGCCCTCCTCCAATCTCGGGGCATGTCACCTGTTTACAATGACAGGTTGAACAGGGTAGACGGAGGCCCTGCTAACACCTCCCTTAGCTCCCTCAGTATCCTGGGGTGCACCCTATCTGGCCCCATAACCTTAATGCTGCCAGTTCCATGAGGATGCTTTATTTTGCAAAGGGACCTGTGTCCATTTCTGTGATCTCCCTATCCCTATTGCTGTCCCATTTCCTGCCCCCTCCTTTGTAAAAGCAGAACAAAAGTATTCATTCAGTATTTCTGCTTTTTGGTGGTCATCCTTTACCCTCCCTCCATCCTCCCCTTTCAGACTCACAATCCCTCTCCTTGCCTTCCTTTTCTCACTGATGTTCCTGCATGTAAAAGGTTTTGTCCCTCCTTATCACTGCACCAACTGGCTTGCCATGGGTCCCACACAAGTGTGGGTCTGGTCCCAATGTGCACTTTGCATGTGGAGCCATTTTGGTTTGCCTGCTGTTTGCTGTAGTGTAGTGGATTATGTTGAATTGGTTTTGCTTGAGTCTGCACTGACAGCTTCATTTGCAGCAAGTCCTGGAGTCCTCTGCAGTGGGCGGTGGCGGGAGATTGTCCTACAGTGCATGTTAAGAGTTTATGTAAGCTCTCATCTTTTGTTTACTGGCCCCACTGTACTCCCTGGGCTATGTTCTGTCACTGAAGACTGACAGCTCTGGAGAAAAGCAGAAGTGGAAAACATCTGATCAGAGATTGTGGACTCTCGAATGTGCACCGCAGGATATTGGAGCTTCTATTGCTGCCTGTTGCTCTGGTGCCAGCTGCAGGGAGTCCTGGGACTGGTTGTGACTGGGGATGTCTGCCTAGAGATGGTCACAATTGGCCTGCTGTGGTCTGCTATACTGCAATGAATGGTGGTTGGAAATTCCAAAGAAGGGGGGAAATTTAGAGGAAAGATTAGGAAGTACTTCTTCACTGAGAGGGTGATATACAACTGGAATGGGCTGCTGAGGGAAGTGGTGGGGGAGAGGATGGTGGGAGGGTTCAAGAGGGCATGGGATAAGCACAGAGGGCAACTGGCATGGGGGGGGAGGATTACAGAAAAGGCCTAGTGGATATACGAACATACGAGCATACGAAATTTGCCAGCAGATAAAGGCTTACAGATCTATCAAGTCTGCTCAAATTTGCAGCTAGCACCCCTTATTCTACAGCTGCCCCTTCCTTCCACCCTTCCCCTCCATTGACCCTCCCCCTTGTCCTGTCCCATCCCCTTTTGAAGCAGTCCACTGTTCTACTGGATACGAACATATACAATTTGCCAGCATCTATCTAGGCAAACTGGACCGACTATGTGGGCCTGCGGTCCCTTCCTGTCATCACATACCTATATTCCTATGTATTCTGTGGGCAGATTGTGAAAAGGGAGGGGAGGTCCACTACAGCACCAGGGAAGCATTCATTGTGCCTGGACAAAGTTTGTGAATATCTATCCCTTGGTGTCTTTATTCTACCCAGTGTTGGTTGATGTGTGGAGCAACATGGCCTCCTACCCCCAAACAAGATCAGTTCTAGGGGCACAGGGGCAATGAATCCTCCTGTTTCCCCCAACCATGACATCCCCTAAGTGACCGAGTCCATTCTAAAAGCCAGGTTGATGGTGTGGTACTGATCTGTTATCTCCCCTTCCCCCAACACAGAACCCACTTTTTTCTTTTAACCTCTACAGATGCTTCCCAACTGACCCAGCTGATCAGAATTTTTATTTTTCATACTGATCCATTTTTCCTTTTATATCTAGAGGTCTGACCGGACATTTACCAGATGTAGGAGGACACTGACTATACATATCAGATAAGTATTTTTATTTGCCCTACATTGTTTGTCATATAGTAGTTCATAATGAGCTGCAGATCCTTTGTGAGTCCATTGCTGTTCTTGTTTTACAGGTATGAATGGCTGCTATATGAGGCACTGGGTTGAAGCTGTACCTTGTGCTTTAGAAAGGAGGCTATAGGCTGGGGTTAGGGGATGGGCATTAAGGTTGGGAACTCCAAGGAACACCACACAACCAATTTGCCAAGACTCATGAAGCTCAAACCCTGTTTTTCATTTTCTTGCTTTGTGTGCTTTGCATTCTAATGCCTGCATTAATATAGTGTTTTTGTTTTGCAACAAGTACTAATATATATATATATATATATATATATATATATACTGTATGTATATGTGGTGGAGACATTATGTGCTGTTTTTGGGGTACTCGGGTGCCACATGCTTGAAGGTAGAGCACTGAGCGGCAAACATAGAGACACAGGTTTGAATAACACAGCCCTCTCCCACTTAAACTTTCCCTATTACCAGGAAATGGAGCAGCTATTTGCACTAGAGTGATCTACAGACCTCCAGCACATGTGGAGAAAATGGACAGGGTTCTACTGGAAGCCATCCATAAGATGGCAGCTAAAGGAGAGGTGCTCCAGATGGGAGACTTCAATCTGCCAGATGTGGACTGGAGCATCCTGGCTGCAACTTCAGCTAGGAGTAGGGATATCCTGGACTCCCTGCAGGGGGGCATTTTTAGGTAATTAGTAAATGAGCCCACTCATGAGGGAGCAATTTTTACCTAGTACTCACCAATGGGGACAGTGTTGCAGATGTCACAGTGGGTGGCCACCTGACGACCAGTATCACTGAGTGGAGTGGTTCAATATAAGAACAGGGGTGGAGTCGAACCACACATAGGTGATGGTCCTGGAATTCATGAGGGCAGACTTTACAAAAATTGGGGATTGCCTCATGGACACCCTGGCAGGGAAGGGGACTAGGGAGTAGTACAGGAAGAGTGGGCGAAATTAAAAAGAACTATAGTGAAGGTGTTAGAAATGCAAACAGAAGCAAGAAGAAAAGAAAAAGACCACTATGGTTTTCAGAGGAAGTGTTGGGGAAGGTTATGACAAAAACATTAGCATTCAGGAGGGTCCCTATTTGTTGAGCAGTGGCTTTCATTTTCTATCAAGGTTGCTTAAATGTCTGTGAAACCATTTTGAAAATGAGCCCTATAGTCTTGTATGGGGTGTTCCTTGTGCCCTCTCTGGAGACATCCCCTAATGTCAGAATGTGGGGGCAGAGCAGGTAGACCAGGAAATGGAAAGGGGTCATCTGGACAGAAGTTCATCAGAGTTACCATCACTTTCCTCCCTTACAGGACAGCAATAAATTTTATAATTTCTGCATGGACAGACTATCACCGCTGAAGGACAGGCTTAATGAAGCCCAATACAGAATGTTACATGTTTATTTTAAAAGGCAATGATTGATCATGATTAAACATGACAAATTATGCAAATTGATTACAGCAGAGCAGCCAGTGAGAGCCAGGTACATCACTCATGATTAATCATGGCCAAATATTACAAGCCTATTTATTTTTTGTGTATTGTACTGAATTTTGTTGACCCAGTAGGCCCATTGAGACAATAAGTACATTTTTCAGGGGTGACCGGGGGGGCGGGGGGATACAGATGGTCACCAACTGATACTGAACCAGAGTAAGTGTTTTTTTTTTTAGTGAAAGCCTATGACCAAGTATGATCTGTGAAGTGGATTCTGATTGGCTACCAATAACCTGCATCAGGTATTGATTAACTATGATTAATCATGATAAAAAGAAAATACCGTCAGCAGTGAAAGAAAAGTTATGGTTTATGGCAGCTTCAGGTATTGATCGATAATGATAGATAATGATTTAGCATCACCAAAAGTATTGATTGAAAATTATTATGACCGAGCAAAACTGTTGCATGTGTGGTCCTTATTGTGCAGCTGCAGACCTAAGTTCTGTGGGAGCTGATGAGGGGGGAGACAGACATGGGGATCTAAAGTGGAGAGTGTGAGAGGCATGCGGAGAGGGGGGAGAACTGGGGGGAGGACCTGATGTCAGTCTGATATCATGGATGGGGGGGACTAATGGTAGGACCTATAGTGGTCAATGTCATACCACATGAAAACCACTGTACTAACATGTGCTACCCCTGATTACCAATAGCAGTGGCAGTGCAATGTCATCATTGAGCTACCAGCATCCCCTCAGTTCACCATGGCACTACCACTGCACACAGATGGTACCACAGTGTCCACAATGGTATGGCAATGGAATTGAAACAAATCCATTGTGAGACCTATTTCAATGGTGTTGCAATGGCAGCTCATTGTGTTACCATTGGGCATGGACATCGCCCCTGTGTTACCAATGTGGTACATGGTACCATGGTGGTGGCAGTGGTAATACACTGGAATTGAGACAAATCCACTGTGTTACCAATAGCAGTGGGAATACAATGGCGTGTGTTTGATGAGTCATTGTGGTACCATCTATGCACACATTCTCATTGTGATACCACTGTCCATGTGGTACCACAATAGCAACAATGGTATTACAATGGACTTGAAACAAATCCAGTGTGTTACCAGTCAAGGGGATATGGTGGTATTGCAAAGGAATTTACAATGGTATGGAAATGGTGGACAAATGGCAATGCTATGGTTTTCCGAGGATATTTTGGTAAGGGTGAGTCCAGTACTGTCTCTGGCTCACTCAAGACATCACATTTCATTGCCAGACAGTATGTGACGTCTTCTACATGTACTCCCTCATTATAAAACATTATAGTTATGTATTTAATCAGGGGCTTGGTGAGAAGGATAACAAAGAAGGGGGGCACCTCAAACGAGAGAATTTCACCACATTAAATCGAGACCAAAACATTTCTAATGCATAGGATGTTCTAAAGCTTATATCATAGTTATCCTCTCCAGAAACGTTAATAAATGTGAAAACATCTTTGGTGTGAACTTCAGAGAGTCCTTGAGCAAAGTCCGCCCAATGTGCTGGCGGTCAGGTCTTACTTCCATCCCTCCAGACCGTGTTTCTTCTCGGAGCTGCTTCCTTTTTAGATTTTGAAAAAAGGTCTGATAATAGAGGGTTCTGGTTGGGGGGTTCAAGTCTGAAAGGCTTTCCTTTCACTCTGATGTCACTGGACAGCCTTTGTTATGAGGCTCAGTATCCATTTGTTCAGCCATATGCTGGACCACTGTGGTGGGAGGGCCTGGCTGCATATCTGTTTCCACGGTGGGATCCTTCTCCACCTCTGGGTTGCTTTTTCCTATATTTGAGCTTTGCTGGTCCCTTTCCTTAGGTTCCAGAGCTCTTTCCATGAGGGTTGGTTCCTCCTCCCTTGGGCACCATTCTGGGGTGGCAGTTACTGAAGGATCCTGCCAATCTAGGTTAGGCAGCCATTGACCAGAACACATTTTTTTCCAGCCTGCCTCTGAGAGGGCTGTTTTGGGCGACCATTGGGTAAAATGGTCCAAAGGCTTAATTAAATCCTTTTGTAGAGTGAAAGCTTGCTGAATCACCTCTGTCGTAGAGAGGCCTATGGGTGCCCCACCTACATGGAAACTGCTCTCATAGTTCATTTGGGGAGAAATGGAAGATAACTTTCTATTTACCAAAGTCACTGCTTCTCTTTTGCATTTACTCTCTGATTTGGGCCCAGATTTGTTTTCCCCTTGCTGTGAAGAAAAACACTGTAGCATCATTCTGTATGTCTTTGGAAGTTTGAAAAATAACATTCCCATCCCCCTGCTATTCTTTGCCTGGTGATTGACGCTCTTTCTGAGCTTTTCATGGTTCTGCTGTTCCCACAACAGTTTGCTCTTGCAGCTTGGTGCCTCCCCCCGATGACCATCCTTTCCTTGGTCCTCCATGGGATGATCTTGTTGTGACTTGACAGCCAGTCTTGTCTGTGGCCTATTACCTGAGTGTGATGAGATAACAGTGTCCTCACCCAAACCCTTCTCCGACTCTAACCCCCGTGGCATTTGGCACATGCCCAAGGCATTGTTACTGCCTGCCGCATTTGTAGTCTGATCCAACAAACAGTTAAATGGGTGTAAAAGTACGTGTGGATTATGGGAGGTTGAGTCCTCAGCCGTCTTCTTTGAAGTTGGTGCAACATACATCCCGTTGTCAATCCGATCACACCTGTTGTCAGAAACTTTCATAGCTGCAAGCGCTTCTCATTCTGAGTGCAATTGCTTTTTTATATTGCTCAAAAGCTTTCTCCGCCTCAGTAAGCTGATCTTGAATCTTAGTCTTCTGCTCCGTTAGCTCTTTTTCTGCTGAAACTTCCATGTCCTCAATCAGAATGTATCCCATATGTTCTTTTTCTAGGTTACTCAGATCCTCTAAAGAAATGAAAATATCCTCAGTGATTGCTGGATTCTCCTGGGTTCCACCCATCCATTTTGTTGCCTTGCCAATTGTTGCCTCTTGCAAAGCAAGGACAGCGGATGGGGCCTGATCACCTGCCTCCACAACGACCATTCTCTCTCCCTCCATCCTATGACTGATCAATTCCCAGAATGGCCATGGGTTCCCCCTGCAGTTCAGTAGGGGAACTTCCCCGGTGCCCTGGCCAAATTTCCCCCCATTCAGTAAAATACCACCAACAGCTTAATCTGGTTCAAAGTCAGTTGGCATTCATCTCTAGCCCCCTCCCCAAGGTTGTGCCTGAAAATAGGCAGAATTTGTTTAGTGCACTTACCCGGTCAACAAAAACAAAATAAATAAATAAATAAATCCAGATTGGTAAGGTGAGAAAAAGGAGGATGATTCTGAGAGAAAGGCAGTGAGTTGAGAGGGGACCAAGTGCTCCTCTAATTTAGTCAGAAATGGGAGGAGATAAATAGGGTGATAGTTAGCTGGAAAAGTGGGGTCACCACCCTTGGGCACAGGGAGGATAACTGCAAATTTCCAGCCTGTTAGGGTTCTGATTAAAGCAACAAAAGTAGGGATATGTGGCATTAGGTGTTCCAATTCTAACTTCCCACCCCTAAGCAGCAAAAGGGAAAAACATTATGGTTTGGGCTCTCCTGAGTTTTGCCAAATCAGTGATGGGCTCTTATTTGTGGTTCTGAACCATAATGCTCACCCTTCCCCTCCAGGCCATTACCTCCTTTCTGAAGCACAGGGTACAGTTCCTAGCCAGTGTCTCATACTGATACGCTCTTCAAAGGTACAGAAATATGTCTCTTCACATGTTGCCAACAACCTATAGGCAATGCCAGAAGAAAACAGAAAACAGATCACATCTGACATTGTTTATCAGGGTGCAGCTAGCATTATGGTTGAGATCCCAGGGGAAGAGCCCAGTACTGATTTGACAAGACTCAGGAGGTCCACAACCCTAATGTTTTTTCATTTTGCTGCTTGGGGGTGGGGGTAGAAGTTAGGTTTATAAACCTAAGACCTCCGTTCTAGAGCTATGCAGAAAGAGAAAATTCAGAATTTGCAGAATTTTGATGGAATTCTGTATAATTCTGTGACAGTTTGCATAAATAACACAAAATGTTGCAGAATTTTTGAAATGTATTAATTTGGTCATAATTCAGCTGTCCATTGAGCTACAGATATGGAGTTTGGCACAATTTGCATGTATAAAAGATGATTGTATGGTGTGCCAATTATCTTGACATTAGGATGCATTATCTCAAAATTATAGTTGCTCAAAGTCTGTTATTTTATTTTTGTGGGAGATTTCATGTACTGATTTATCTGCATGTAACACAGGCAACTTTAGAGTTAGAAATCTGAACCTACTGTAGGTACATACAGTATACAAATGTATTAATATCTCATATGCCTTCAACATTTTTTTACATTTTGATGAATGATTTTAAAATTATAGCAAAATAACTAAAATTGAAATTGTGGCATAATGTTTGGCTACCTATAGCATAACTCCCTTTAAATCTGTTGGGCGGCAGTTTTCTGGGAGGCATTCTGGAGTCTGCATTGCTGCCCTATTTGCAGGCAACTGTCTGCTCTGAGGCAGGAGGTTGCCCCTCTCCAGGTCAAAATGGCAAGGAGTAGGGAAGCCTCCCCCACCCAAGGAACACCAGTGTCACCACTGCTGCCTCAGAAGTTGCTAAGAAAGAGGAGCGGTCGGACCCCGGTGGGATGAGGGAGGGTGAGAGTGGTGGAACAGAGGTGCATCCCTCCAGCTGTACCTTTCCACAATTCATAAGACATTCTGGTGGAGCGTGGTTCCTCTATGGAGGCACCCACAGTGAAGACCCAGGAGGATGCTGGGAGCCTCCACAAGGGAGACCCACAGAAGTGTGACATGGACCACCACAGAGGAAAGAAGCAGCTCCTGGTGGGGGACTTAATTGTCAGGGAGGTAGAATTGGGGTAGGGAGGGGAGATGGACGTAAGGTGCCTGCCCAGTGCCATGGCTTGGAGGAACAGGAAGCAAATCCTCATGATCGCAGGAGCAGCAACAGGGGAGAGGGAGCTAGACATCATTGTCCAACTTGGAATAAATTACCTAGCTGGGCATGGGATCACAGCAGTGCAGGAGGAGTTTGTGGAGTTGGGGAGGGGCCTTAGACAGTCAGCATGCACGGTAACTTTCTCAGAGGTGCTGCCTGTCTATGGCATGGGTGAGGCTAGGGTACTCTGAACCATGCAGTCCAATGAATGGTTGAAAAACTGGTGCAGAGCATAAAGTTTTGGATTCACTGGGGACTGAAGGTCCACCTGGAGGGATGCAGGCCTATGCTGGCATGATGGTCTGCACCTGTCCAGGAGGGGATCCAGGCTCCTAGGTGATAGGTTTAAATGCTTCATTGGTAAGCTTCTAAACTAGCCAAGGGGGGGAGGCACTGATATGAAGCAGAAAATTCCCAGCCTTGTCCCACAAAACAGGGTAGCTAGCGAGGTAAACACCAAGGTACAGAGGTGGTTTTATGTGATAAAGGTGAGTCTGAAAGACTGCCTATCACATAAAGTGACCACAAAACAGCACATGGTCAAAACAGTGCCCAATATTGTAGCAACCATCGCAAATAGAGACCATCGCTAATATACTTACAATCTGCACACATAAAACATTTTTTTATGTGGGGAGGCACAGCCCTCCACAACCCCCAAACTAAAATAATCAACTCCAAGGGGGGTGTGTACCATGCGGCAAGTTATTGTTTTTTTTATCCCGTTCCTAGCCAGACCTGAACCTGTGTCCACTATGCTATGCGGCCAGCTTGGCAGGGACCTGGCGCACAGGATCCTATATCCTGTACTAGCGAGGATAGCTCCCTGCTATAAAGAAAACAAAACAAAGTAAAAAAACACTATAGTTCTCAAAAGAGGTGGCAAGGAAGGTTAGGGAGAAAAAAGATAGCATTCAGGAAGTATAAGGAAACACAGAAGGAGCAGGACAGAGAACTGTATCAGTTAAAGCAAAGGGAAGCGGGGAAGGCAGTCAGGATAGCAAAGGCCCAAACCACGGAAAAGATAGCCAGTTCAGTTAAGAAGGGGGATGAAACCTTTTATAGATACATTAGGGAGCGAAGAAAGACAAAGGAAGGGATAGTGAGGCTTAATAAAGGGAAGGAACTGTGGGCAGCAAGCGACAGTGAAAAGACAGAGATAATGAATGAATACTTTTGCTCAGTATTCAGAAAAGAAGAAGAGGAGGAGGTACCTTATCCAAACAACAGAAGCACTCTGTGCAGGGGGGTCGATACCAGTCCATTCACAGAAGAAAGGGTCCTGAAAGAACTCTTAAAACTCAAGGTGAACAAAGCAAAGGGACTAGATGGGAATCACCCCAGAATTCTAAAAAAACTATGGGTAGACCTAGTGATATCACTAACTACCCTTTTTAACAAATCATGGGAGGATTGTGTGGTATCTGTGGACTGGATGAAGGCAGATGTGATCCTCCTTCACAAAGGTGCGAGCAAGGTAGAGGCTGGAAACTACAGAGATGTTAGTTTGATCTCAGTGATAGGGAAGATGATGGAATCATTTCTGAAAGAAAGAATTGTTGAGTACCTAGAGGCCAGTGGGACACAGAACCCAAGGCAGCATGGATTCACAGTGGGAAGGACATGTTAGACTAATCTAATAGATTTCTTTGATTGGGTGACCAAAGTAGTAGACCAAGGAGGGGCTCTGGATATGGACTACTTAGACATTAGCAAGGCATTTGACACAGTACAACACAAAAAGATTAATAAACAAGTTAGCCAGTCTGGGAGTGGGTCCCAGCTTGTTAGCCTGGGTAACAAACTGACTGGACAACAGGATGCAGATGGTAATAGAAAAGGGAGCAAACTCTGGAGAAAGGGGAGTTACTAGTGGGGTACTGCAGGGTTCAGTACTTAGACTGGTACTCTTTAATGTCTTTATAGGGGACATTGCAGAGGGGCTGGAAGGACAAGGATGCCTGTTTGCAGATGGGCAGAAAGATCTGCAATGGGGTTGATACACCAGGAGGTGTGGAAAGGATAAGAAGAGGCTTGGCAAGGCTGAAGCAATGGTCAAGAGTATGGCAGCTTAGTTTCAGTGCAAAGAAGTGTAAAGTAATGCACCTGGGAAATAAAAACCCAGTGGAAGAGTACAGAATAAGTGGGAGGTACTAACAACAAACTTGAAAAGGGACCTTTAGGTATTCATATAAGGTAACCTTAAAGTTGGCAAGCAATGTGAGAAGGCAGTAAGGAGGGCTGGGGTGATTCTGGGATGCACAGGGAGAGGCATCACCAGTAGAAAGCAGGAAGTTGTTATCCCTCTATACAGACAGTTGGTGAGACCCCATCTGGAGTACTGCGTGCAGTTCAGGAGATCCCATCTCCACAAGGACATAGACAGGATGCTGGCAGTCCTGAGGAGGGCAACCAAAATTGTGCAGGGTCTGCACCAGAAGCTATGTGGAGAGAGACTAAAAGAGTTTAATATGCATACCCTTGAGGAAAGGAGGGAGAGCGGGGACATTATAGAAACTTTCAAGTACCTCAAGGGAATCAACAAAGTCCAAGAGGGTAGCATATTTCAGAAAAAGAGATGCGCAAGTACAAGGGGGCACAATTTGCAGATAGAGGGGGGACAGCTCATGGGCAACGTGAGGAAGTTTTTTTTCATGGAGAGGGTAGTGGATGCATGGAACAGCCTTCCTGAGGAGTTTGTGGGGTCAAAAACAGTTGGGGAATTCAAAAATGCATGGGACCAACATAAGGCAATTATAGTGGGGGTTAGAAGGAAGCAGGATGCTGGTTAACTTGGATCTGCAGCTTATCCAATAGGTTAGGAAATGTGCAGACTAGGTGGGCCAAGCAGTCCTTATCTGCCATCAAAGTCTATGTGTCTATGTATCTAGATACTTAAATCTTGGTCCAAGTGCCCATGTTGCATGTTTCTTGAAATTCTGACCCTGTGGTGAAATTTGGAATAGGAGTTTTAAAATGAGATGGAAATAACTGAAATTAAAATGTTGATGAAATGTTTTGCCACCGACATCTCACCCTCCCTTTCAGTCTAGTACTCTGAAATTTGGTACAAATGTGACAGCCATTAGTAGCTGCACACCTGTCAGATTTGGTATCATTTGGACACATACACTGGTTGAAAACTAGGCCAAAATAACTTACATTTAACATTTTAAAAAATGCAGTGGAATTTATTTTAATTTATTAATTTGGTCTTCACTTGGTCTTTTATTGAGCCAGAGATCTGAGATTTGGCATGATTACTTTTTTTAACTCAAGTTAAGTGTACTAATCAAATCAGGCTATACATCACATGCATCCTTCAACAAAACAACAACCATCTGAAGATTTGTGCACAAAATTTTAAAAAGATAATGTCCATTGCCATGGGTAGGACACACAGTAAAAAAAAAACAAGTCAGCTGTATAGTTGAGTTCTCTGGCTGTTATTTCATGAATAGCCTCTATAGTTGATTCTTTGAAAATGCTTTGTTAAAACACTAGTTAGGGCTGATGCAGCAAAATTTAGGGAAATGTGGCATTAGGGTTTCCAACCCAAAAACCCAACCCCCACCAGGCCAGTAGCAACTGGTGTGGAGTTTGCCTTGGATTTGTCAACCTTAACACTCACCCCATTCCATGAGTAAATAGGCTGAGATTGGTACAGTGTATGAGACTAGGGTAAGCATTAGGGTTGACAACCCCACGGCACACCCCATGCCTGTTACTGCCTGCAGGATGATGATTGGTTGTTAGGGTTGGAAACCCTAATACCACAGTTCACTACTTTTATTGCTTCAACCCTAACTAGTGCATTAACAAAGCTTTTTGAAAGAATTCCCTTACTTTTTCAGGTAGTATAATTGTATCCTCATTTGTCTGTGGGATTGCAGGGCTCACTCTCATCTCTACTTAGATGCCCTGCACTTGCATTTGTATTTGAAAATTTGCATAGCCTTTATATTAACCCACATCATGAACCCGGTAATAACAATTTTGAAATCCCCACCAGAATGTGATTACGCTCCACTGCAAAGTCATTCCATGACACAGGTGCAAAAACACAGTTTGGCCAGGGTTTGAAAAAAGACAGCTGTCATGTTCATGGGGTGGTGTAAAAAGATGGTTATGTTGAAAATTACAAATAAAAATATTTAAAATTACCAAAGTTATGAAGGAGCATAGCAAAAAGTCAACGTATGCACATAACGTTGACATTTTTACATATTTTGACCTCAAAGTTTCAACATAGCCTTCATATGAGCCCACCAGATGAACAAGGGCAGTGGAAAATGTCAACTGCTGCCCAAAAAGTGATTTCATCAAGTGACTGTAAAATCACCTTTCTGGATGGATTTGCGTAATTCCACTGACATTGTTCGTGAGGTGGGGTCCCGAACAGGCCATGTTGAAAATGTGATCTCATAATATGCAAAAATGGCAATGTTATGCCACAACGTTGAAAAACCCTTTGAAATACATTGAACCGACTTCCCTTTTTTCTAATATTGCAGTCAGCAGCTCCAGCAACAAGACGTGTCATCCATCAGAGAGTTGATCTTCGTCCTGTAACCTGGTCAGGTGTGTGAGGGTGTGATGATGTGTGGGGGGTGTTGGGTGTGCAAGGTGGTGGGTGCTCACTGGAAGGTCAGAGTGTAGGGGCAGATCAGCAAGGGACCATTTTCTTGTTTACAGGTTTAAAAACAAGACATCAAGGGGCACTTTTCTTTATTGCAGGTAGCTTGTATCTGAGGGTGGGGGTGCCATTAGACCCCAGGGAAACAATAAATTTAGACAGGGATGGTGATTGGAGGGTGAGGGTGTGTCACTAGATACCACTGAAAATAATAATGTGAACAGTGATGGGAGGTGGGGGACACCACTAGACACCAGGGAAATGAAATATAATTATAGGGCAGTGATCAGAGGGTGAGAGGCACCACTAGACACTGAGGAAGTAATACATAATTATGGGGGGCCACCTCCAAAGGGTGAGGGGCAGCACTAAACACCAGTGCAAAGTAATGTTATTAGGCCGTCCTGGTGGTGCTCAGGACAGAGTCAGCAATGCCTTACCTCCTACCATGCCTGTGACCCATGTTTCCAGTGCGAGTGGGTTGTCAGGGGTCAGCAAGGGAGGGAGAGGATCAAGCATCCAGGAGACTGCTCTCCTGTCCCTGGGAGTGTAGGGATCAGCAGCCGGCATTTGTCTGACACCAAGCAGAGGCTAGGTTTTGGCATGCCAGGCCAATGCAGTGGGGCATGGAGGTGGAGCAGCTGGCAGGCGTGCTGCATGTGGACACATGCATGGCATGCCCATTGCCGGCATTGCATGCTGCGCTCTGAGAAAATGTGGGAAAAATGGCAGCCATGGTCACAAGGCTTGATGGTCATCCACCTAACACCCAGTCTCTGAGGGCACCACCTGTACTGGATCCGGTCCTGGTGAGGAGTTGGTGGATCTCCGCCACCCTGCCATGGGGGGGCAAGCCATGGGGGTAGCAGTGTGGTGGCCCAATTAGGAGATGGGCATAGACAGATGGTGGCCAGAGGATGAAGGGGATGACTGGACACATTAGGTGCCAATAATGTGAAAAAAAAAATGGTGTCATTACAGGGACAATGGTTGGAGGGTGGGAGTGCCACTAAACAACAGTGAAAACATTCAGCCAAACAAACAAGGAGCTTTTCCTCATGACAAAGGATCTTTTTTCATCACTTGCAATATGAAAAAGAATAGTTTTTCTTATTCTGAGATACAAAAAAGATTAATAATGTTAAAAAAAATATATTTTAAGGATGTTTCTTGAACAGATATGGAAAGTGCAGAATCCAGCTAAGGATGTCCTGATAAGCAAGTTACATGTGTTGGTCCCTCTCAGGAATGTCATTTGTGTGTGTGTGTTTTTTTTTTATTCAATAAGCTTTATTAGTTTGCTGCAGCATATTACAGTGAGTAGTACCCTGATACCATCAAGGGCTGCCAATACAGTCAACAGTCCAACATACACAACAACTACGTGAGCAAAATGCAACAAAACATATAACATGAACCCCCCTTCCTCCCTATAACCCCCCCCCCAAAGCCTGCATATCCATTACTAAGAAAATCAATTGATCAGGACTTGGTGATCTAGGGCTTCCAAAGGGATAACATGGCTAACAGGGGTTCTCATAAAGACTGGAAAGTGATTAGTCTATGACGCATATGTGCAATATGTTTCTTCAACTGAATATCAAGCAGGATTTCTCAATACCATTCTAGAACTGATGGCAATGAGTCTTCTTTCCAGTGCCTTAACATGACTAATTTTGCTGTGGCAGTTACCAGGGCAAGGTAGGCTTTCCGACTTCTGGGCCTGCCAGGAGGAAATGAAGTTAAGAAACAGCATTCAGGGGTAAATAATGAATCTAGACCCAAAATAGGATCCAAAATACCCTTACTAGAACTCCAAAATTGTTGGGTCTTCAGGCATTCTCACAACATATGGTATAAGGATTCTGGTGCTACCCTACACCAGGAACATAGTGGAGATGCCAGTTTCCCTATTGTATGCAGTCTAACAGGTGCATAATACAGGTTATGCAGAATATTAAACTGGGTGAGTCATAACCTGTCTTGCTTAATAAATTTGTATGTGGCCTTCCAGGCTTTCCTCTCAAAAGCAGGTTCTGCAGGAGGGGACAGCATTTGAACCCAGTAAGAGCAGACTCCTGTTGGAAGAGCTGGATCCAGGTTTTGTAAATATTTATAAACTGTAGAAACTGCATGGGGTTGATTCACAGCCTGAAACACCATGGGCAAGTCATCTCGCGGCAGAGGGGGCCAGGGTTTAGGCCCTAAAAATGCCAGTACAGCGTGCTTCATCTGCTAATATTTAAAAATGTCCTCATTAGTAAGCTAAAATTGCCTCTGTAGGAAGGGAAAAGATATTAGGCTATCACCATCCCGGAGGTTACCAAGGCTACTATGCTGAAGCTGAGGACAAAAGGAGGCTCATCAGGAAATGGGATTATTGAAAAGGGGTTGGCTAAGCAATTTATGCCAATTGAGTGACAGGTGTACTTGCATCTGGTGCAGCTCTCGGAGAGACCAACCAACTGAGAAATTCTTCAGAAATCATGGGAGATGGGAAGGGAGTTTCGTATGCTAATACCAGCAAAAGACAGCTTGTCCCTGCTGCTAGGGCCCACTCATTTTCTAGCCAAGTGGGGGTATAAATGCTGTCTCGCTGCATGACCAAATCATTCATCCAATGAGCCAACTTACTGATATGCTAGGCCCCATAATAGGTAAAAATGTCCTCCCCCCGCAGCTTGGGAGATGCAAGTTTGTCATACGCCCTACGAACTCCCTTATTCTGCCACAAAAATTTGTTAAACATTTTTCGCAGCTGAATAAACCAAGATTTGGGAAGGAAAAGGCCCAGCATGCCCACTTGATAAAGTAAGTGAGGTAGTACATCCATCTTAAGGACACTTATGCATCCCCAAAGGGACATTGGTAGAGACCCCCACCTGTCTAGGTCTGCTTTAAGCATAGAGATCAATTTGGCTAGGTTCTTCTTCACCATGGTGGGGACATCCCTAGCAACCTTAATCCCTAAATAGGTCAGGGTCTGAGGCACACACAACAGACCCAAGCCAGAGAGCTCAGCCTTAGCAAGATGATGATTGAGAGGAAAGATTTGAGACTTGGAACGGTTGAGCTTATAGGAAGAGACATTGGAAAAGAGGTCCACCTCATCTAGCAGGGCACAAATGGTGGAGGTGGGGTCCTCTACATGTAGCAGGAGGTCATCTGCATAGGCCAAGAGAAGGTAACGCTTGCCTTCCAATTGGATACCTTTCAAACTGGGAGAACTAATCAATCTGCAAATAAGGGGTTCTAAATAAAAATTAAATAAGAATGGGGAAAGCGGGCAACCCTGACGGCTTCCATGCTGGAGGGGAAATGAAACGTATAGGCGACCATTACACCATACTCTAGCCATGGGACAAGAATACAAGATTTGGACCCACTTAATGAAATCAGCTGGGACGCCAAACCAACTGAGGGAGGCGAATAAAAACTCCCAGAAAACCCTAGCAAATGCTTTCTCAGAGTCAAGGGAGACCTGTGCAGTTGGAGCTTATAGGAGTATAGGAGTTTCCTCATATGATCTCCTGAGGTCTGGCCCAACCTAAAACCAACCTAGTCATATCCAATAACTTCCCCCATAACTAGTGCATGGTGAGTGGCCAAAATTTTTAAAAGAATTTTCATGTCCGAATTGAGGAGAGAAATTGGTCGATAGTTACCTGGGTGCAAGGGGTCCTTGCCGGGTTTGGGGATGAGGGTTATCAAAGCCTCTAAGAAGGTGTGGTCTCCCACACCCTGCTCAAACCAGGAGTTAAACACCTCTACCAAAAGCAGTGCCACCCGGGCAAGGCACACTTTGTACAAGTTGTTTGGAAGATCATCTGGTCCAGGAGCCTTATCTAAGGGTAGATCAATCAATCAATCAATCAATCAATCAACCAACCAATCACTTCTTTATTTTTAAAAAGTGCCTTTCCAAAACCAAAAAACGCTTTTACAATAAATAAATGAAATACATAAAATTAATATAATATCATAAAATCAGTGAGTAAAATATACTTACAAATCAGAATACTCCAGGCTAAATAAGTATGTTTTTAATGCTGATTTAAAACTTTGGAAGGTCAGGCAATCTCGCACTCGATGAGGTAGCGAATTCAACAAGGTTGGGGCCATAAAACTAAATGATCTGGCCTCAGATGTCTTCAAACAGACCCTAGGAATCTCTAGCAATCCCTCTTCAGTGGATTGAAGCAGATGGGAGGAAAAGTAGGGATGAAGAAGATCTTGCAGGTAACTAGGTCACTGATCATGTAGGGCCTTATAGGTCAGCAAACCGACCTTGAAGGTAATCCACCACTGTACTGGCAGCCAGTGCAGTCTGCGGAGGACAGGCATTATGTGACTGGTCCTAGACATACCAATCAAAAGCCTGGCCACCTCATTCTGCACTAACCGCAAGCGGCGGATATCAACCCCTGGTAACCTTAGGTATAGGGCATTGCAGTAGTCCAGGTGGGAGGTAATGAAGGCATTGACCAACGTTGGAAGGTCATCAGCAGGAACCAGGTGCTTCACCCGGGTTATATTCCTCAGGTGGTAGAAAGAGGTTTTGACAACTTCCAACAGCTGATGTTTAAGGGTCAGGGAGTCATCAAATATAATGTCCAGGTTCCGCACCCGGTCTGAGGTAGCTAACTGAGCCCCCCCCAGCCAAAGACCTGAAGGTGATCCCGTCAGCAAACCCGCCTTCCCGATGACCTGGGTCCACGATCAACACCTCAGTTTTTTCAGTATTTAACCACAACCAACTCACAGTCATCCAGTCCTGGATCTCGGTGAGACAGTTGTTAAAGACTAAGACAGCATCACCCTGGTCGGGCACAAAGGACATGTACAGATGAGTATCATCTGCATAGCAGTGAAAACTCAATCTGTACTGCCTAATAATCTCTCCCAATGGCAGCATATATACTGCAAACAACATGGGCACCAAAATGGAGCCCTGTGGCACCCCAGAGGATAGGAGGAGTGATGCCAAGGAAAAAATTCCGGACACCACCCTCTGAGTCCTACCCTCAAGGAATGATCGAAACCAACTGAGGACTGGGCCAGATAGTCCACAGATAAACCGCGGGTGCTCCAAATGCACTCCATGGTCAACGGTATCAAATGCTGCAGAAAGATCAAGAAGGACCAAGATGGAACAGGTCTTTCGATCTCTCGCTATTAGGAGGTCATTTAGTACCCGAACAAGGGCTGCCTCGGTACTATGTCTGTTCCTAAATCCGGACTGGAGAGAATCATAGACATTGTGGCTGGTCAAATGACCATCCAGCTGCGACGCAACCACCTTCTCAATAACCTTACCTACAAAAGGCAGGTTGGAGGCAGGCCTGTAGTTAGCCAGACAATCTGGGTCCAAAGAGGGCTTTTTAAGAAGGGGCCGAATCATGGCTTCCTTCAAGGGATCAGGAAAGATCCCCATCTCCAATGACAACCAGACTATCTTGGCAAGGACTGGACTGATTTTCTCCACACATCCTGCTAAAAGCTGAGTGGGGCCCAGGTCCAAACTACAGTTGGTTGGTCGCAGCGACTGGACGATCATCACTGTGTCATTGATTGTGGGCAGGTCGAAGTCAGACCACACAAACTGGGTGTCCAACATCTCCTGCCAACCACCGCAACTCCTGTTTGAAAGACTTAGGAGGAGATCGGACTTGAATGTGGCAACCTTATCTGCAAAGAATCAAGCAAACTTCTCACACCATTCCTATGAAAACGCTCTCTCTCGGGCAGAAGACAGATTGGATTGCACAATCTGTCCACGGTCTGAAAAAGCTTGGCTGATCAATTTTGCACATCTGCAGTTTCCCTGGACAGGAATTCTGCCTTCTTACGGGTAATTGCTGATTGATAGACCTGATAATGGTCCTTCAAACTAAGCTTATCACACTCCAGACCCGACTTCCTCCAACATCTCTCCAGCCTTCTTCCCACTCTCCTCAACTCCCTCAAAGTCTCATCAAACCAAGGAGACTTTGGGGTGAAGGGTGAGGAGATGAACACGAATAGGAGCAATGAAATCCAGGGCCCCTACTACTGCCTCATGATAGGCAAGAACCAGGTCCCTATGATCCATGCATTCACTCGGCAAACTCAATAGGTCCAGAACCATCATCAGGACCTCCGGGTAACACCCCTCAAAGGATGGTACCGGACCATCTCCATAGGGGCCAACCTACTGGGGGGGCCAGAAAACTGAACCCAGTGGTGTGATGGTCAGACCATCTGACTGGCTCCACCACCAAGTCGGATATCTCCATCCCCAGGAGGAACACCAAGTCCAATGAATGACCATCTATATGGGTAGAGGAGGAAATAACCTGTGTGAAGCCCAGTGAATTCATCAGCTGGAGGAAGTCCTGACCAAACTCCGAGAGTTCATCATTGACTCAGGCATTGAAATCCACCAGGATGAGCCACCTGGAGGATCCCAATGTCATGTCAACAATGAAGTATGCAACTTCCCATGGGAAAACATTCCCATTACCTGGTGGACGGTAAATGAGAAGAATCCTGCACCTCACACCCTCACCCACAATACATTCAAAGGAGTTGGTGATTCCTACTGGTGCCTCCATCAGGTTCAGTTCCACTCTAAAACAGATTGCCACTCCCCCACCCCTATGATCCAACCTCAGACAGTGTATCACTGAGTACCCAGCTGGTATAGCTGAAGCCAGAATAGGGCCAGCATTGTCATCCAGCCAGGTCTCGGTGAAGCATGCCACATCCGATGATCCTACAAGACCAGCTATTATAGCAGTCTTGTTTTTAATGGACCTGGCATTACATAACACCATCTGAGTAGGATGTTTAATAGCCTGTTCTACCTCGCCTAGTTTAATCGGGGTTCCCAAGGTACTTCACAAAGATGGGGACCTTAGGGGTGGAGGGTTCTTCTGCTGCATAAAGCATTTGGTAATACTTGTCAAAAATTTACCCTGTCTCCCAAGGGTCCAAGACAATATCCCTGTCCAGATGTGGGCGTAAACTTGGCACAAACTTAACTGCTTCTGCATGTCTAAGTCTGAGGGCCAATAGCTTGCCAGCTCACTCTCTCAATTCTAGATATCGCATTTTAGTGTGATGCAGGGAGAGCTCAGATTTCTGGGCCATTATGTCAGAGTATTGAGATTGGAGGAGATGTAACCTAGCCCAGTGTGACTCGGGAGAGGAATGATGCAGAGAATGCTCAAGTTACTGGATATCTCCTAATAGGGCATTGAGCTGGGTCCTACTTCATCAGGCATGGGTGGTGGCCAAACAAATAAAATCTCCCTGCAGCGAGCACTTGAGTGTGGCCCCCAGCAATATCCATTCTAGTCACATAGCCTCTGTTAGCCTCTAGGAAGGCGGAGATGAAACTTTGAATGTGAGTTACCAAGGAAGGTCTCTGTAAAAGTTGGGTATTAAGGATGCCTGGTCCTAAGAGATATGAAAGACTAATTGGGGAGTGGTCAGAGAGCACCCTGGGATGTATATTGGCATCCAGAACACCTGGGAGGGAGAAGAAGCTGAGCAAGAAATAGTCTATATGGGACAAAGTTTTAGGGGGTGGGGAAAAATATGTGTAATGGCACTCTCTGGGGTTCAGGGTGCGCCATACATCTACTGTTCCTGTACCAGCCTTAAGATCCCTCGGGGCCTATTGGGCCAGGGGTAGACTCACTCTCCTGCTATCTAAGTGGTCAACCTCGCACTGGGGCACAATGTTCCAGTCTCCCCCTAGAATAGTGAGGATAGGGGGGTCAAATGCAAGTACTGACAACAGGTTAACAAAAAACTGCAGCGTCCATGTTCGGGCCATACACTTATCCCAGCACTATTTGGAAGGATTCCAGTCAGCCCTGAAGGACAATATACCTTCCTGGGGGTCCCACCATTCCTTCACTAATACGAAGGGGGCCGACTTAGCTACTAGAATTGCCATGCCACCTCACCTGCCCGACCCAGAGTCTCCGGAGGAGAGAAATATCCTCTCACCGGAGATGTGTCTCCTGCAAACATACTAAGCGAGCTCTAAAATTCTGAAGGTCCCTTAGAATAGCAGTTCTCTTACAGCTATCCTGGGCACCTTTGACATTCCAACTTATAAACATGTACTGACTACCCATACAACCAGCTGACCTGGCTTACAAAGGGGGAAAGAAGAAGCACGCCACTCATCTTTCCAAAGTTATCCCTGTTAGTTAACAATGCTGACCCATGACCCAATGTCATGCAAGGCTTTCCCACCCACCTCCCCTCCCCCTCCACGTTTGAGTAAGAGTAGGCAGAAATGAACTGAACAGTACTCCAGCCCCCCCAACCTAGATTCTTTAGCCCTGAAATAAATAAACTTCAATAACAGACATTTAACCACAAATAGACAAACATATTAAATACCCACAGACCTCCTTATATTAGTCCCTAACCCCCCCTTTCCAACTCGTTGACTCCAGTCCTACTGACTGAAACTCCATTCTTCCTTGGGTCATGATTCAGTTATACTGCCCAAAACATGTGACCCTCCCGACCACTGCCCAAATCCCACTCACTTTCAATGAGCAAGCCAAGCTCTATATAAAGAATTATAATGAAACATGAACATATAACCATTACATAGAAACATAGAAATATAGACTTTGACGGCAGATAAGGACCACTTGGCCGACCCAGTCTGCCCATTTCCCTACCTACTGGATAAGCAGCAGATTCTAGTTAACCAACAGCCTACTTCCTGCAACCCCCCACTATAATTGCCTTGTGTCTGTCCCATGCATGTTTGAATTCCCCCACTGTTTTAGACCCAGCAACCTCCTCAGGAAGGCTGTTCCATGTATCCACCACTCTCTCTGTGAAAAAAATTCCTCACATTACCCTGAGCTGTCCCCCTCTATCTTTTAAATTGTGCCCCTTGTTCTTACACATCTCTTTTCTGAACGATGCTACCCTCCTGGACTTTGTTGATTCCTTGAGGTACTTAAATGTTTCTATCATGTCCCCGTCCCTCCTTTCATCAAGATTATACATATTAGCTCTCAGCCTCTCTTCATATGGCTTCTGCTGCAGACCCTGCACCATTTAGTTGCCCTCCTCTGGACTGCTTCCATCCTGTCTATGTCCTTGCGTGAGATGAGGTCTCCAAAACTGCACGAGTACTCCAGATGGGGTCTCACCACCTGTCTGTACAGAGGGATAACCACTTCCCTTTTTCTACTTGTGATGCCCCTTCCTATGCATCCCAGTATCCCCCTGGCTCTCCTTACCGACTTTTCACATTGCTTACCCACCTTTAGGTCATCTGATATGACTACCCCAGGTCCCTTTCCATTTTTGTTGTTGCTAGTACCTCCCCTGCTATTGTGTACTCTTCTCCTGGGTTTTTGTTTCCCAGGTGCATTACTTTGCACTTCTTTGTATTGAATCAAAGTTGCCACATGTCTGACCATTCCTCCAACCTTGCCAAGTCCCTTCTCATCTTTTCTACCCCCTTGTGTATCAACTCTGTTACAGATCTTTGTGTCATCTGCAAAGAGGCATACCTTTCCCTCCAGACCCTCTGCAATGTCACCTATAAAGATGTTAAAGAGGACTGGACCCAGTACTGAGCCCTGAGGTACTCCACTAGCAACCCCCCTTTCTTCGGAATGTGTTCCATTCACTATTACCTTCTGTGTCCTGTTGTGCAGCCAGTTTGCTACCCAGGCTACCACCCTGGGACCCACTCCCAGGCTGGGTAACTTGATTATTAATCTTTTGTGTGGGACTGTGTCAAATACCTTGCCAAAGTCTAGGTAGGCCATATCCATAGCCCCTCCCTGGTCTATTACTTTGGTCACCCAGTCGAAGAAATCAATTAGGTTCGTCTGACGTGACCTTCCTGCTGTAAATCCATGCTGCTTTGGGTCCTGTGCCCCGTTGACCTCTAGGTACTCAACAATTCTTTCTTTCAGAAGTGATTCCATCATTTTCCCTACCACTGAGGTCAAACTTACAGGTCTGTAGTTTCCCGCTTCTACCTTGCTCCCACTTTTGTGAAGGAGAATCACATCTGCCCTCCTCCAGTCCTCAGGTACCGCACCATCCTGCCATGATCTGTTAAAAAGCGTGGTCAGTGGTGTCACTAGGTCCTCCCTTAGTTCTTTTAGGATTCTGGGGTGAATCCCATCAGGCCCCATTGCTTTGTCCACCTAGAGTTTTAGGAGTTCTTTCAGGACTCTTTCTTCTGTGAATGGACTGGTGTCAACCCCTCTACGCAGAGTGCTTCTATTGTCTGGTTTAGGTAACTCCTCCTCATCTTCTTTTGTGAATACTGTGCAAAAGTATTCATTCAGTATCTCTGCTTTTTCACTATCTCCCTCTGCCCACCTCCCCTCTCCTTTATTAATCTTCACTATCTCTCCCTTAACCTTTCTATGCTCCCTAATGTACCTATAAAAGGTTTTATCCCCCTTCTTAACTGAGTTGGCTATTTTTTCCTCGGTTTGGGCCTTTGCTAGTCTGACTGACTTCCCACTTCTTTCTGCTTTAATTGATACAGTTCCCTGTCATGCTCCTTCTGTGATTCCTTACACTTTTTGAATGCAGCCTTTTTCTCCTTAACCTTCCCTGCCACCTCGTTTGAAAATCATAGTGGTTTTTTACTCCGCTTTGATTTCTTTATTTGCTTCACACAAAGGCTTGTTGCCTCTATGATGGCAGTTTTGATTTTTCTCCATTGTTCTTCCACCCTCCTTTTGGTCATTTGCTAGTGCATTTTCAGGTATTCACCCATTTTGCCAAAGTCAGCTCTTCTAAAGTCCAGTATCCTTGTTTTTGTATGGCTTATCTCCATGGTTGTGCTCATTGTGAAGCACACTGTGCAGTGGTCACTTGTTCCCAGATGTCTAATGACTTCTAAATTTGTGATCCTCTCTCCATTTGAGAGTACCAGGTCTAATATTGCTCCCTCCCGAGTGGGTTCCAACACAAGCTGTCTAAGGCCTGCCCCCTGCAGGGCATCGAGAATGACTGTGGCTGTAGTACCTGTTATCCAGTTAACATCTGGCATATTCAGGTCCCCCATCAACAGTATCTCCCCTTTTTCAGCCATTTTGAGAATGTCCTCTATCATTTTCTTGTCCATTTCCTCCCCTTGAGACGGGGGTCTGTATACAACCCCTGTGCGGATTGTGATGCCATTCCCTGTCTCCAAGGTGACCCAGAGTGCCTCTTGTCCTCCCCCTTTACTTTTTAGTTCTGTAGCTTTGATCCCTTCCCTTATGTATAGAGCTACTCCACCTCCTCTTTACCTTCCTGTCCCTTCTGTAGATTGTGTACCCTGGTATGTTGACATCCCAGTCATGGTTCTCGGTGTACCATGTTTCCGTGACTGCCACAATATCCAATTGTTCATCTTCCATCAGGGCTACTAGCTCAGGAAGCTTGTTTCCCAGACTACGGGCATTGGTACTCATTGCCCTCCATTTAATGTTGGCTTTATCCTTTTTTCCCCCATCCCTGCTCTTACTGTCCTTGTCTATTTTTCCGTTTATCGCCGTCCTGCCCTGTGTTGAGCTCTGCACCTCAGTGTTTACCTTCCTACCTGCCTTGTTTTGTGGGGGAGGCTTGAAATTTCCTGCCGTTTATTAGCGCCTCCCCGCTTGGCTAGTTATCCATCAGCTATTTAATATATTAAGCCATTAACACACAAGGGCCTTTAGAACCATAAATAAAAAGAGCTCAATATGAACTTTAAATATTTCCGGGAGTCACAAAATACAGACCCTTTATATGGTGCAGCAATTAGCTCTTGATTAAATGGCCCCAAACATAAAAACCTAGAATGAAAGGCAAAACCCGATTCGGCTATGAAACTATCAGTGTTATGGTAGGCTATAGGCTAAGACATTATGCACTGCAAATGATTGGTGCTTTAAAATAAAACAGGGAGCAGATGTAAAAGCCAAATGTCCTCCTTGTAGGGCAGTTATTCTGAGTGTCCACTGGAGATCCCTTATATGGTGCAGCAAATATCTCTAAATTAAATGGCCCCAAAGAGAAAACCTAGAATTAAAGGCAGAAGCCTATTTGGCTATAAAACTATCAGTGTGGTGGTAGGTTATAAGTCTAAGACATTTTGCACTGCAACTTATAGGTGCTTTGAAATAAAATAGGGAGCAAAAGTAAAAGCTAAATGTCTTTCTGGTAGTGCAGTTATTCTGAGTGTCCACTAGATGGAACCAACATCCCACATAACTGGGAAAAAGGTGACACACTACAAAGTGTACATTGAGGCTCTCTAAATATAATCAGATCCCAAAGAAAACATATAGGGCCAGAACTCTGGCTTCCTGCTGAACTTGAGGTCAAATGTGCAGTTCAACATGCAAACACACAAAGGATAGTTCAGTATGCTCCCAGTTAAGAAAAAAAGGAAGAACCAAATCCAACTACTGGGTAGTCGCCAAATCTGATGACATTCTAAGACAAATACCCACCATAAAATGATCACTAGCTGCCAAGGTTCCAAAGGATGCTAATCCAGCCCATGACAGTTCAATTTACAAAACTTGCATACAGGAAGGCACTCCACGCTCGCCGTGTGCTAAATGCATAACACCATTAAAGAAATGAGCATCTAGCATTTATAGCATAAGTGAACAGGGATCCTCTAACCTTACTGGATCTTCATTTGAAGGGATCTGGTAGCAAGCTTCGAAGAGTTATTCTCACTTGTTCAATAGAATCATAAGAGTGCCACTGATCCTTGTGACAGAACTGGAGCAAAGCTGGGTGTTTCACTCTAAATTTTATTCCTGCTGCAATGATTTTGGCGATCACAGGGTGCAATGCTGCTCTATTCTATCTGACTGAAAATGGCAGATCTTGGGCTATCCGTAGTTTTTTGCCCTCCCATTGGACTTCTTTAATGTCTTTAATAACCCCCAAAGCATGCTGTTTGTCCAAGAAATTCAGTAGATGGAGGATCAGTGGTCTGGGGGGAGAGCCTGATGGGGTGGGGTGGGGTCTGGACGGAGGGCTCTATGGGCCCATTCAATAACATATGTAGGCCAATTGGGTGAAGGACCTGCAATTTTTTCACATACCTTTTGAACAAAAAGTATCACCGCCCAGCCTTCCTCCTTTTTGGGCAGCCCAAGAATGACCAAATTGTTCCTCCATGATCTTCCTTCCAGGTCCTCCATCTTCTCCTCCATCCATTTAACTCTGTGACACAGGCCAGTCAGCTCTGGATCAGTCCAATTGCACCAGTCATCCAGGGACAATATTCTGGCCTCATTATCGCCAGTTCAGATGGCCAGCTGCTCAACAGTTGCTCTCATAGTGTGGAGGTCGGTGGAAAGGTTAGTGAGCATTTCTTTCAAGGTAGTTAAGCTCTCCTGAAACTTCCCCTCTGCCAGCGTGGCCTGGGATGCTGGCCGGGAGGTTGCGCTAGTTGGCTGTTCTTTTGCCAGCTTCGCTTGCTAGTCCCTCGTTGGAATAGTCAACGATGTATTCCGTGGTGGGGGATCACACATTTCGGCGTCCATTTGAGTTCAACTTCACTTCTTCAGGCACTTTCTGACTAAACATGGAAGCAGACCAGGATGAACCAGGTATTTAGCAATGTAAGGCAAGGAAATTTAGTGGAATTTAGGCAAGGATGCAGGAGCTAACTCGGAGCACATCTGCTCAGGCAGCCATCACGTGACCCACCCGTCTTTTTGTGGGTTTTTCAAATTTGAATTTTATGGTAAACCAGTCAACATGATGGTGGCAAATGAAACAATAATTTTCCCATCAAAAAAAAGATGACATCAATACAAAACAATTCTTTTTTCATTTCATACAGCTATTTTAAGTCTTTATTGAGCACGTTCAGAACCCATTTTTAAACATTTCAAAATTAAATAACTTTGGAATGGATTAATATTTTTTCACCAGGCAAACAAAAGACACATCTGTGGCCCAGTCACCTTCTTCCTTGAAACTTCAGTCTAAAATTCCAGATGGTCTGGGTGGAAGCCAAATTCAAAGAAATCTCATTCAAATCAATGGGAAAACATTATAAAAAATCACTTTTTTCACTATCCAGGTCTTGGAAACGGCACATCCAATTGGAATGAAAATTGGCAAATCCAGAGATTGACCACAGAAGCCTGTGCATGCAAAATGTCATGCAAATCAGTTCAAAAGTTGCAAAGATATTAAAATGCAACATTTCAGGTTTAACATAGAAACTCCTGTTCAACCTAACTGTAGTGGTGCTACCTTGCCTTTATGGTATATGTAAAATCTCTCTTTCACTATTTGTTTGTGATATTACATAACTTTAGGATTTCATCACAGCTTATATAGTGTCAAAGTGGCTCAGCTGGTAGCACTCCCTCACTAAGCCAAAAAGATCATGTATTCTGAGCCTAAACAGATGACTTGGACTCACATATTCGATGCTGATACTGTGTGTGTGTGTGGGGTGGGTGCACTGTTGGAGGTGCCCTCCTTTTTATGAAATATTAAATGGTGATCCAGTCTCTTAGTAGTGATTGTTCACATGCAACTATGAAATCATATGAAAATTCCCCTATCCATACACAAGTCTCTATGTACAAACGTTAAGTGGCCCAGACTGTACTGCATTTACCCAGCATTAATCTTAGGATACTAAAAGATTTTTTTCTTAGTGTAACCAGGGGCATTTTCAAGTGACGGCATATATTCTTGAACATTAACTCCACTGTTATCATCAAATGTACTTCTATTACTACTCCAGGCCAGTGCTTCAAGGTGTCATTCAATATGAGGATGGACTAAAGGACCTTAATATACGAGGAGAGACTAAAGGAGCTTAATATGTATACCCTTGAGGAAAGGAGGGAGAGGGGGGACATGATAGAAACTTTTAAGTACCTCAGTAGAATCAACAAAGTCCAAGAGGGAAGCATCTTTCAGAA
Source organism: Neoceratodus forsteri (assembly GCA_016271365.2). Classification (NCBI taxonomy): domain Eukaryota; kingdom Metazoa; phylum Chordata; order Ceratodontiformes; family Ceratodontidae; genus Neoceratodus; species Neoceratodus forsteri. The sequence goes on along the minus strand of CM057449.1, from coordinate 57,582,369 downwards.
AAAGAGATGCGCAAGTACAAGGGGACACAATTTGAAGATAGTGGGGGTGGGGGGCGGTTCAGGGGCAATATGAGGAAGTATGTTTTCACGGAGACGATGGTTGACATATGGAACAGTCGGAGACCCCATCTATGCAAGGGCATAGACAGGATGGAAGCAGTCCAGAGGAGGGTAACTAAAATGGTGCAGGGTCTGCATCAGAAACCATGTGAAGAGAGACTGAGAGAGCTTAATATGTATACCCTTGATGAAAGGAAGGACGGGGGGACATGATAGAAACTTTTAAGTACCTCAAGGGAATCAGCAAAGTCAAGGAGGGTAGCATCTTTCAGAAAAAGAGATGTGTAAGAACAAGGGGGCACAATTTAAAGATAGAGGGGGGATGGCTCAGGAGTAATGTGAGGATTTTTTTTCATGGAGAGAGTGGTGGATGCAGGGAACCGCCTTTCTGGGGAGGTTGTTGGGTCTAAAACAGTGGGGGAATTCAAACATGCATGGGACAGACATAAGGCAATTGTAGTGGGGGGTTGCAGGATATAGGCTTTTGGTTAACTAGAATCTGCAACTTATCCAATAGGATGGGAAATGGGCAGACTGGGTTGGCCAAGTGGTCCTTATCTGCCATCAAAGTCTATGTTTCTATGTTTCTTCCTGAGACTGTTCTGGGGTCTAAAACTGTGAGAGAATTCAAGAATGCATGGGACAGACATAAGGCAATTTTTGTGGGGGGTAGGAAGAAATAGGGTGTTGGTTAACTAGGATCTGCAGCTTATCCTGTAGGTAGGAAAATGGGCAGACTAGGTGGGCCAAGCGGTCCTTAACTGCCATCAAAATCTATGTTTCTGTGTAATAACATAGGAGATTGGCGGAGCTGGTTAGTATAGAAAGAATTAAGCAGTATGGAAGAAAAGGTATTTTAGGAAATTGCTTGCATGCTAATTAATTGATGCAATTTCTGTATTATAATGCCACTTACATGGGACAGGTATGCTCGTGTATCTCTTATCTTGCATTAAAATAAATAAAATACAATGATTTCCAAATGCAATGATTTAGAAAGCTCTTCATGCAATTTTTGAAAAATTGGCACTAAAATAGACCAGAATTATTTATCCATTAATCTGTGTCACAACAGCAGGCAAAGTGTATTTGTCAGTCCATTTTATAACCCATTATGTATAAACACGCTGCTTCTAGAGAGAGAAAATATTCTGGGACACCCATCAAGTTCCTTTTCAATTGGTGAGTCGATTTGTCTCATGTCTGCATCCTTGATATTTTTATAAAATGTTGCTGTCCTTGGCCACCCTTTCTCCAAGTGATCCTCTACACTGGAGCTGTACTTTTGGTAAACCGTTTTAACAGTGACACATTTACAGCGACGCTGTTTCAGTGACACCAACCTGCCGACACCTGCAGTGTTGATCAGGTTGTTGGAGTGATGACCTTGTCATCGACTCTGAAGTTTGGCTGCTCTCTCCTGACACCCCCCCCCATGGAGTTGGAATCTATAAGTCCAGTGGGTTTGGGGCGACACAGGGGCACAGACCCCATGGATGAACACTGAACAGGTGTCAGTGTGATCCCCGGGCAGGGTCCGGACCTGGTGGTGTCGGAGATGTCAGTGACCAAGTATCACTGTGGGGTATGTTGCGATATTCATGTCACCACGGCATGGTGTAACCATACCTTTTATATTTCTGACTCAGTTCAGAAATTGGAAGAATCAGTCCTTTCAAGTACCACCAAAGGACTAAAAGTTTTGGGGGTGTTATTTCTTCATACATTTAAAATTATGACATAAGTTAGTCTCTGTATTGCCTTTTTCTTAAAATCCCAATATCCCTGACTTTAAAGTTGAGATAATAATAATAATAATACATCATTGCTCCGTTATCTGAGAAAACTTATTACGTTCGCTTGAGCACATGCGCAAGGAACGTTTTGGGAAAGTAGCACACTTTGGAGGTGTGCATCTCTTGCAATCACTGCTCAGTTGAGCAGGCATGGCAGATCCTGCACCAATGGGTGTGGGAACTGTGCATGACAGCGGTGGTCTTAGCTTCAAAGAAAACCACCGCTGTCATACAAGCTTACCAACGTCACGCGCCGCCCCCAAAGCTTTGGTGCCACACTGGGAGGCCCACCCCAGCAAGCGTCCAGCGTTGTTTGCTGATGGGTGCCAATCCCGATTGGCTCCTCTGCCCCCCAGCCATCTTCTGCCGCAGCAGGCCACCCCAAGCGTGACAAATGTCCCGCATGTCACCGACTAGGTTGCCCACATCCCTGTCGGCTCCACTGCCCCCCAGCCATCTTCTGCCATGCTGGGAGACCACTAACGTGGCAAATGTCCGCATGGTCAATTGCAAAAAAAAAACCCTGTAAATTAAAACTGTCACGCAGTCGCCCCTCCTCCCACAGCCCGCACCACCCACTGCGCACCCTGCCTCCCCGCCCCCTCACCCCATACTTACCTCCGGGCGTGGCACGACAATCTTCGGTGGACCGGGAACACGTCTGCACACTTCAAAGCCGACCGCGAACTGAGGAAATGCCGGTAAGCTGTATAATGGGCTAGATAGGGGGTTTTCAACTTTATTGCATATCTCAGGCATTTTTTGGAATTTTTGCACCAAATTTTCAACATGGGGTTTTTGGGACCCCTTCTCATGAATGCTGTCACTGTCATGGTGTTATTCAGGCTCAAAGGGTGATTTCGCATTCACTTTTTTTAACAGTGGTACTATGGCCAAAAGTTTTTGTTGACTGGGTAAGTGCACTAGACAAATTCTTCCTATTTTCAGGCACAACCCATGGAGGGGGATACAGATGAATGCCAACTGACTTTAAACCAGATTAAGCTGTTGTTAATTCCTACTAGGGTTGGAAGTGTTAACCCTGGTAAAATGATCATTTTAATTTAGAGTGCAACATAGATGAGCCTTAATGTAGGTCTAATAACAGCCTGACAGGGAGAAAACACTGGGCTGTCTAAGTTAGAAACTCCAAGTAAGGTTTAAAAACAGCATTACCTCCCCACCACCATTGACAAGGAGACAGAATAATTGTTTTAAAGTGTTATCCTAAGAAATCACCTCAATTAAATGATAGGTGTGAATGATTTTAGCCTTCCACCACATCAGAAAATTATTTAGTCTGCAAGCTCACAGCAGTGTGCTATGACCCAACATCCAGCAACCCTGGAAAAAAGGACCACAACAAAAAGACACCAAAAAAAAAAAACACAAATTTGTCAACTTTGTTACAAAACCAGAAACACACATAATTTTTAAAGCAATGTTTATTGAATGGTGTTGCCTGTTTTACTTGTGAAAACCATTGCACATGATCTTTAAAACTTTGAAGAAACAAGTCCTATAAGCTTGATAACAGGGATAACTGGACTTTGAGTTCAGGAGATGACATCATCTTGTTTAACAAATGGCAGAAGAGCATTCTTCACTGCTGCTGCACCTCAGAAATGGAATAACCTCCCTCACATTCTACTGTTGTGTACGTCACTTCCTCACTTTAAAAGACTCTTCAAAGAAATCTTCTTCCCACCCCCAATTTGTAATGGTAAATGCAACTAACCCCTCCTTGGCAATTAACTTCAACTAATCCCCTCTTGGCAGTCTAAATCTCCTCTACTCCTCCCCCCTTCGCCACCCCTCCTCCCCCCCCGGCTCCTCCTATCTTCCGATTTCAATTGTCAGTACAAACATAACCTTATGTTAGAATAATGACTGTATTAACATAATTTGTTTTATGGCTCTTCTCACCTCACACTTGTACCCCATACTTACACTGATTAATGTATAATCTACTGTAAGATGTTTTACTTGGTTGTGACTCTGATTGTATATTTTAGTGTGCAATGTTGTATCTCTTGTTATGCTTGGAATGTATCTGTTCCCTAGGTCACCCCTGAAAAGGGGACTTGTCTGTCTCAGCAGGCCTACCTGGTCATCAAAATTCAAATAAATAAAATAAAATCAACGCAGCTCTTCACTGAAACTTGTTTTTTTTGACAGGCAGTGAATATAGGGTTGTAAAATTACTTGTAACTTTTAAACAGAGTAACTTTGAGATCTCATTTTTGGCCAGAGGCTGACTGGGGCTATGCTGAAGCAAATTCTGAATTTATTCATGCCTGAAATGTTGATTGTAGTCCTTCTTTAAGTGCACACTTGATGTTTCAAGCAAAAAAGCAGACTTGGCAATATTAAAATGTGCCCATATCATGTGCTGTATTCCAATATCCCAAATTAGTAAACTTTCTTTTCCCAGCCTGCATCGTTTAAGAGATGTGTTTTTGTTATGCTCTGATAATTACATTTTATTTCTTATTATCACTACAATTATAATTTTGTGTACATAAACTGATAACTTTGTAAAAGTCTCACTAAATACAGTGACCCAGATATTCAGAGGGGTTGCACCATGCGCAACCCCCCAGTGTACCCCAGCATAATATTCAAAGGGGCGACTTGAGCGGCACAACTCCTGATGCACCGGAGCGCATTGGTAATGTATGTGGGGCAGATGCAGGGGCCGTGCCCATGCATATACAGCACATCCCAATATTCAGCCCGGGATGTATGGTTCATATGCTGGCACAACCCCTACATGAGCTGCACACAGGTGCTCAAAGTTGAGCCACAAATGATAGGCTCAAATGCTGGTCACCCACAGGTGGGCAGCTGCATTGCAAGGCACAACACAACAGCCACCAGCCATGGGTGGTCACCCGTCCAGTGGGAACACCATCCAGAAGCACCCGGACCCCCCCAGTAGTCTAGTGGACTCCCTCCCTCTCTGTATGCCTGAGCATGGACTGTAGTAATATGGATGTGTAAACTGGTAGTCTAGTCGACCCCCCTCCCCATATGCCTGATCATGGGCTGTAGTAAGAAATAGATTACTCTGGTGGTCTAGTGGCCCCCCCACCCACAGAGGCCCCCGACCACCCAGCACCCCCCGTCATTGGCGGGTGGCAGCACCACCGCATACTGCCTGGCCACCTGCCAAATGACGGCATACAGTATGATCAGCGTATATTGGAGCCACAGTGTGGACCAATGGGCTTCTGAGCGATACTGTACTACACAGGACCAGATATGGAAATGAACGCATTCATTCACATATCTGGTCCTGTGTAATACAGTATGTCTGCAAGCCCATTGGTCCACACTGCGGCCCAATAGGCATACAGACCATACTGAACACTGTAATTTGGTGGGCAGCCTGGCTGTATGTGGGCGGGGTGCTGGGGGGGTCCACTAGTCCCCCAGGGTATTCTATTTCTTACTACAGCCCGCGATTGGGCATACAGGGAAGAAGGGGGGTCCACTAGACCACCAGGGTATTCTATTTCTTATGACAGCATGAGATCGGGCATATGGGAAGGGGGCTACAATAGCCCGCCAGGGAGCCAACCCCTGACTACAGCAGCTTGGCAGGGCGCCAGGCACATTTTGCTGGGATGCCAGTGCAATGCATGCAAATGGGGCCATAATGACATGCAAATGGACCCGTTTGCACCTTGCATAGATTATGGCCTCATCTGCATGCCCCACCTGAATATCACAGGTGCTGCGCCATGCGCAATGGCACTTATGCTGGTGCGTCTCCATGCTCCACCTCTGTGTCTTGCGCTGGTGCAGCGTCACTGCACCATGCGCAGTTTGTGTGCCGCCCTTGCCATATTCAATGGTGCTTCACCATGACGCATCACCATTGAATATTGCCTGGTCCTGGCCCCGGCGCAGCCCAGTTGCGTTGAGCCCAGGCCTGCGCCACTGCCCAGTGAATATCTGGGCCAGCCTGTATATCTATCAACTGTACATATCTGGGTAAAGACAATTGAGTTTGGTTGTAGACTAAAGCGCCACTGACCCAAGAAGATAATATGTTCCTTATCATGAAATTGTATCTTGAGTGCAGCCTGATTTTTTAACCTAAATTAATAAAATATCCCACATATGGACAAGTCAATGATCCGTTACATTTTGTGTCACTCAACTCCTTTTGCAGGAGGTATTCAGTTGTGCACTGTCTGGTACATTGCCCCACAACCCCCACTAATAACATTATTCAGTAGCTATGATGTATGCATTACGTGCCTACTAAAGCTGCAAATCGAGTCTATCTGCAGTATTAATTAGATACTGTATAATGGAACTTTAATGTTTGAGTCAATTACCATGGTTTAAACTCAAGTAAAACACAGCCAAATGTAATGATCTTTATCCTGAGGATGCCAAGCAAAACTCGTGTTTACCAATTTAACAGAGCAGATGTGACATATCTTTTGGACATGGTTTCACAATAACTTTGAACGCTTCTGCAGTTGCTGGAATTTTCCTTTAAATACCCAGCCCTTACTTTCGTAAATCAGCCCTCAAGATGCATTATGTGTCCTGTGATCAAATAAAAAAATACGGCATGGAAACATAGAAACATAGATTTGATGGCAGATAAGGACCACTTGGCCTACCCAGTCTGCCCGTTTCCCTACCTTTTGGATAAGCTGCAGATCCTAGTTAACCAACAGCCTACTTCCACCTACCCCCCCTAGATATGCCTTATGTCTATCCCATGCATTCTTGAATCCACCCACTCTGTCTGACCCCACTGCATCCTCTGGAAAGCTGTTCCATGCATTCACCACCCTCTGTGTGAAAAAAAAATACATCCTCACATTGCCCCTGAGCTGTTCCCCCCTCAATCTGCAAATTGTGCCCCCTTGTTCTTGCACATCTCTTTTTCTGAAAGATGCTACTCTCTTGGACTTTGTTGATTGCCTTGAGGTACTTGAATGTTGCTATCATGTCCCCCTCTTCCTCTTTTCCTCTAGGGTATACATATTAAGCTCCTTTAGTCTCTCTTCATATGGCTTCTGGTGCAGACCCTGCACCATTTTAGTTGTCCTCCCCAGGACTGCCTCCATCCTGTCTATGTCCTTGTAGCAATGGGGTCTCCAGACCTGCACACAGTACTCCAGATGGGGTCTCACCAACTGTCTGTACAGAGGGGTAACAACTTTTTGTTTTCTGCTAGTGATGCCTCACCCTATGCATCCCAATATCCCCCAGCCCTCCTTACTGCCTTCTCACATTGCTTGCCTACCTTTAGGTCATCTGATATGATTACTCCCAGGCCCTGTTCCATTTTTGTTGTTGTTAGTACCTCCCCCCATTGTGTACTCTTCCCCTTGGTTTTTGTTTCCCAGGTGCATTACTTTGCACTTCTTTGCATTGAATCTAAGCTGCCATACTTTTGACCATTCCTCCAAGCTTGCCAAGTCCCTTCTCATCCTTTCTACCCCCCTTGTGTATAAACCCTGCTGCAGATCTTTGTGTCATCTGCAAAGAGGCATGTGTTTCCTTCCACTATCACAGTCATTGTTGAAACAATTTATTTGAGTCTGTTTGCAGGTGCCTGGCTAATTTCTGCACCTGTATTATGTGCCTCATTCAAGTTTTAGTCAGTTGTTTCTGCTATGTGTGTTAAACAGGTTGCCAGAGGATGGTGTTCAATTTTTTTTGTGAAAGAATCCAAGTTTATAAGTCCAAATGTTTTGAATATTTTTGGAGTGGGTATTATATCAATCATGAATGCCATATTAATTTTGTTTTTAATACAACAGACTGGGTAGGAAAAGTACCTACTTATCTGTTTGAACCGGAAAGTGAGTCTAACTACTCAATGTCAGAAGAACAAAAATGAGCACATTTTTCCACTTACAATAGAACAGCATTTGTGGTTGCATGTGAGTTGTTACACATATACTGGCTCAAAACCAGCTATTACTGTTTTGTTGAACTCTGTAAACTTTAAGTTTATCTTATTATTACAGGGATAGCGATCGGAGGGTGGGGATGCCTCTAGACACCAGAGAAAACATTCTGCCAAACAAAAAGAGAATTGTTCCTCACAAAAAAGGATCTTTTTTCTTCACTTTTGATACAAAAAAAGAATCTTTTTCTTATCACATGATATGAAAAAAGATTTATAATATAAAAAAACAAAAGATTTTAAGGACATTTCTCAAACAGATAAGTGCAGAATCCAGCTAAGGGGGGCCCAGTTAGCAAGTCACATGTGTTGGTCCCTTTCAGGAATGTCATTTTTGTGTGTTTTCAGATTTGTGTTTGGGTTAAAACAGAAAACAACATGGTGGCAAATGAAACATTTTCCCCTCATGAAAAAAGATGAGGTCAATATGAAACAAGCATCCTTTTAAGTTTCATACAGCCATTTTTAAGTCCTTACTGAGCATACTCGGAACCCATTTTTAAAATGTTAAAAATTAAATAACTTTGGAATTCATTTTTCACTAAACAAGCAAAATCTGTGACCCAGACCCATTCTTCCCTGAAACTTTCAAACCCAAATTCCAAATGGTCTGGATTTAAGCCATATTCAAAGAAATCCCATTCAAATCATGGGAAACATTCATTTTTTTCACTATCCAGATATTGGAAAACACACATCCGACCAGAAAAAAGCTTTGCACATCCAGAGCTCTAACAAATGAGCCTGTGAATTTAAAAGTTCATGCAAATCTGGTAAATGCTTACAAATACATTAAAGTGCAAAATTTTAGGTTTAACATAGAAACCCCAGTGCTACCCTAACTATAGTGGTGCTACCACACCACTATAATACAGCCATTTAAAAACAAATAAGATTATCCAACAGTGACATTATCAAGGCCATAGACCAGTAACTAACATAATTGTGTACCCCTACTTACAATAAGCTTCACAGCATAAAAGCTTGTAAAATAGTCCTCATTGTGTCAAAGGTTATAAGACTAATGAATATGAACATACGAACATATACATTTTTCATCAGAAACAGGCCATAATGGTCTATTAAGTCAGCGTGAATGTGCAGCTCAGTTTAGTTCTTGTTAAGAATAATACATAGAAAACTAGAAAACAAAGGAAAAAAAAACAGAAACTCTCATTCCTGACATGCCTCCCTGTAGCTTAGAATTCTGACCTCCTGACAGTTGGTCCCCCTCTCTAACTGACTTCATGTTATCAGAGAAATAAAATCTATAAATCTGAACATTATTAAGTATTGATCCCAAAGGAATGTCCCAGTCCAGCCATCCTCAGTGGACTTGCAAATTATGTCCTGATACCTCTAATTGGTGCTAAGGACACAATAATTCCACAATGTTATCTATTTCCAACCTAAGTGCATCGGTAATCTGTTCCATTCTTTTTATCTCAGCTACTCTGGTGCACCATTTTTCCAATGAGAGCGTCCAGCAAGAGAGCCAGTTAAAAGTGATATGTTTTACTGCTGCCACCCACAGGATCTGGCCCAACTTTCTGATAGTTTCATTATGAGGTAAAAGGGTGGGAATCTCAACATTGACTCATTAAAGAAGAAAGGTAAGTATTTTCATTTATTTATTTATTTTTGAAAGTTGGATTTACAACCTTTGAGTCAGGGACTCATTTACAAACGCACCTCATCGTAGGGAGGGTAGACATGGTTACAGTGTGAGATACAACAGTGTTAACATACAGGTGCAATACAGATAACGAAAGAACACAGTATAACAGTGGTTTATGGAAGAAAGTTACATGCAGTAAATAGCAATCATATAAAGTATAACAGTAGTAGAAGTCACAAACCTGGTTGAACTGGGGAATTACCTAGGTGGAAGGGTGGGGGGCAGGGGTGAGGAAAAAGGAGGAGGAAGCAGTCCAAGGGACATTGTCAAGGCTATAGGGCCAGAAATGGTGAGGGACCCCAACATTAGGTTGATTAAGGGCAACTACAGCTTTGGGCACCAAAGAGGTGGTTACAGAGAGCGACTTTAAATGGACCAATTTTTGTAGATTTAGTGACAGAGGGCAGGAGGGAGTTGAACCATGTCGGGGCATGGTAGTGGAAGGACCTTTGGGCTAAGGAGGTCTCAGTGCAGGCTACAGGGCACCAGAAAGGTGGCCTTAACTGAGCTACGGGTGGCAACAGATGGGGAGGCAAGCTGCAGGGACATGGTGACCCCTGGGGGGGAGAGTCCTAATAGGGAATTTTTGGCAAGTAAGCAGATTTGGTAGCTCAGGCCCTCCTCCAAGGTGAGTAGGTTGGCGGTGGAATACAGCAGGCAAGTATGGCTGCAGAGGGATGCACAGATCATGAGCCTGCAGGCCTTGTTTATCGTGGTCTGGATTATGGTGAGGGTGGTATTGTTAGCTGTAGTGTAGAAAGGGAGGCTGTAGTCCACTAGGGACAAGACAGAGGAGTTGATGGCCAGTCGGCAAATATTTTGAGGGAGGCAATCTCTGTGGTGATAGAGAAGGCCAATCCAAGAGTTTATGGCTGAGGATAGGGTATTGATGTGGGCATGGAATGTAAGAGCTGAGTCAAAGGTGACGCCCAGGTACTTGTAGGATGATACCTGCTCGAGAGGGTGAGCATTACTGGGGAGAATGCAGAGGGGGGCATTTTTGGCCTTATTCTGGTGATGCGAAAAAAGCATAGATATTTTTTTTTTTTAGATTAATGAGCAGCTGGTGGTCAAGGAACCACTTTTCAGCTTGCTTGAATGTGTGCTGCAGGGATTCCTGTAGAGATGCGGGGTCAGGGTGGGAGGCAAGGAGAACCACATCGACAGCGTAGAGTAGCATATTACCTGAGCAGGAGCTGGGGAGGGTGTTGAGAAATAGGCCGAACAGAATGGGGCCCAGGATGGAACCCTGGGGGACCACAGCGCGAATGGGCAGGGTATTGGACAGGGTGCCATTTGCCTTCACACACTGTGATCTGGTGGAGAGGTAACCTGTGAACCAAGCCAGTGGGCCAGAGGAGAAGCCAAGTTGGTGGAGGGAGTCAAGTAGGAGGGGGTGACAGACAGTGTCAAAGGCCTTGGAGAGGTCAATGAACACTGCTTCGCAACATGCCCAGAGTCAAAAGCAGAGTGGAGGTGCTGGGAGAACTCCAGGAGGGCTGTAGTGGTGCTGGTTCCAGGGCAGAATCCATGTTGTTCTGGACACAGCAGGTCATATTTGGCCAGATACTTGGAGAGCTGAATGGCCACTATGTTTTTCTAGTGCTTTGGAGAGAGGGGGAAGATTGGAGATAGGCCTGAAATTGTTAGGGCAGGTTCTATAGCCACTCTTATGGAAAGGAGTGATTTCTGCAATTTTCCAGGCACTAGAAAATTGACCAAGACATAGTGACCGGTATAAAAGGTTGGGGAGAGAGGCTAGAACAGTATCTGGGACTAATCAGAGAATCCTGGAGTCCAGGGCATCACAGCTGGGGTTGTTGCTAGCTAAGGCTTTTTGCAGATGAGGCCTGGCTTCAAAGGGTGATATGGCATGCAGGTAGAAAGTGGGGGATCCAAGGTGATGGGTGGAGGCAGGGATAGGGTCAAAAAAGTAGTTGGGGAGGACAGAGCTTAGATCTGAGAAAGCCATATTGAGGCACTCAGCTATGCGGGGAGGATCAGTAGTGAAGGTGCTGTCAATGGAGAGTAGTGATGGTGGGGGGGTGGGTCTTTTCATTGAGCTCTTCCATATTGTCCCAGAAGGCACGGGAAGATCCCCAAGTGGATTCAAGGGTGGCTTGATAATATTTTGCCTTAGCCTGTCTTATAGCCCAGGTGCACTTGTTACATGCTGCATTATGTGCTTGTCTGTCAGCCAGTTTGCCTGTCTCGACAGCAATATGCCAGAGATTATCTCTTTGTTTCAGTGTTTGGATGAGGTATGGGGAGATCCATGAGGCGTTGTGTTTGTTTGTACAGATTCTGGTCAGGGGGCAAAAAGGTTGCAAGCCTTACTGAAGGCACTGGAGAAATAGGCTGGGGCAGAGTCAATATCCACTGCGAGTAGGATTGGGGACCAGTCAAGCTAGGCTAGGTGCGCTTTTAGCTTTCTGAGACCCCTGGGATGAAAGCGCCAGCCCGAGGTAACCTGGGACACTGGTTTTGGTGTGCAGGATGACCAGTGACAGAGGACCAGAGAGTGGTCACTAAGAGAGTCTGGTAGTACATTAATATCCCTGATTTTATGGGGGTGGTTCAACAGAATTACATCTAGGAGGGTGCTGGAGCCGCCTGACAAGTTAAATCTAGTGGGTGAGGTAACTAGTTGGGTCATATCTAGGGCAGCGAAGGAGTCCCTGATATGGGGGGCAGTGGTACTCAGGCAATTGACATTAAGGTCACCTAGGATGAGCTTCTCCACCTTGTGTGGGAGTATGGTGATGTAATCAATGGGGGAGTGGACAGCAGGTCCCTGGTCCCTTGGGGGTATGTAAGAGACTGTGAGTAAAAGAGGGCCCCTGGCTGGGTCAGGGGTAACTTTAAGTGTGATGGCTTGGGCACTAAAACTGAGCTTGGGGGCAGGGAGAGCATGGCCTAAAAGTGTGTCATGCATAAAGACTGCACACCCTCCACCATGTTTGCCTATATGGTCTTCCCTGAACAGAGTGTAGCCAGGGAGGGAGATAACCGAGTCGGGAGTTTTTCTCGAGAGCCAGGTCGTGACTAGAGCTGTAACATCAGGACAGTGTTGTACAGTCCAGCACTGGAGAGTGGCAGACTTTTTTAGATGGCTGCAAATATTCATGGATGCAATGCTGAGGCCAGTACCAGAGTGGGATGTGGGGTAGCTAGTTGACAGTGACCTGGGGTTGAGGTGTATGTTCCCGGAGAGCAGAAGGAGTAGAGCAATTAATCTGATGAGTGGTCTGTGGTGACAGGACGCTTAGCCAGGTACCGATGAAAGGTTCTACTAGTGAGGGTACAAGGAATGGGTAGGTATGACAAGGAAGGGGTGACCCATGGTGTTCCGGGGGGAGTGGGTATTGGTTGGAGGTGGGTGCCATGAAGAAATAGGCGTGTCCATGGTGGGGGGAAGGTTGGCTGCTGTGGGGTGGTAGAGGGGTGAGGCTCAGGGTGGAAGGTAGGGGCAGGATGGGACATGGCAGAGCAAGAAAGGTAACCATGAGTAGACTGAGTGTGATAGCCATGGTGCCCATTGTTACTTCTTATTGGGGGGGGGAAGGGGAATAACTGACCTTCAGTGAAGGTGACTGCCGCTGTGGAGTAGTTCTTTTTTTTATTCAGTGTACAATATGCAAAAAGTGAGAACAAGGCAGGGGATAACTGTGATTAGAATAGGAAAAAAGCAGAGGCAAGGCTGGAGGATTATTAGGAAAAATAAGATGCCTCTAGTGGCAGATCAGTATAAACTGGAAATGGGAAAATGAACAGGTTGGGAGGGGCTGAGAATTAAACAGAGATAGTTTAAGCAGGAAAGTCCTGAAGCAGGTTGGGGGTTGAGTAGGACACTGCAGTATGCTCAACAGGAGAGAGCAGTAGCCTCAATAAGGTTGGGGAAGGGGCTCTGATTAACACTGGGGCACAGAGCTGAAAATTAAAGCGAGAACAGGCAGGAAGGTCCTCAAGCAAGTTTGGAGGGGCATTGTAGCGGCCTCTATGGGACACAGAGGTCAAGGGTGCAGCCCACAGGCACAGCTCTAAGAGTAGGGGCACGAGGCTCAGGGCAGATAGCATCACACTACCTTAAACACCTCTCTCAAAACTTATATCAACTCTAAAAAATGTCTACATCTGACTAAACATTACTTAAAGTGAGAAAACCAAACATTTCAAGCAGAGATTAGCCCTAGCATTAATTTCTTGGCAGCAGTTCCTAGAAGACTTCTGGATTGCTGCACAGAGTGTGAGCAACACTGGCAAATGGGAGCAAGTGAGATTCCTCCAGGGGTAGATGCCAAAATTCAGAGTTCCAACCCATACCTTGCTTGGAGGGTAAGCTTCAGGCAGCTTCTCCTTAGGCAGGTTCTCAAACTGCAGAATGCAGTTTGTTTGAGAGGAAACAGTCTGAGAGGGCACAGTAGTCCCCTTGCTTGGAGGGTGAGCTTCAGGCAGCTTCTCCTTAGGCAGGTTCTCAAACTGCAGAATGCAGTTTGTTTGAGGGGAAGCAGCCCGAGAGGGCACAGTAGTCCCCTTGCTTGGAGGGTGAGCTTCATGTTGCTTCTCCTTTGGCAGGTTCTCAAACTGAAGAATGCAGTTTGTTTTCCAATAGCGCTTTGAATTTTATGATATATGAAAATCCAAAAAGTAACCAGACTGCGACATACCCAAATAATATGGTAATATATGCCCCAAGATCCTTCACACTGTCTCCAGCAATGATCGGTGTAGTTGAAATTGAAATGCTTAGTAATGATAGACATTCTAAAAAATAGAACTAATATTTCCTGGTTATATTCTCTTCAAGAAGGAGAGGCAGTATCCTTTCACCCTTTTTGAATTGGCTGAGTCCACTGGGCATGGTCTTTCAGAGTTCTACTCCCCTGCATCCAACTCTACCGTATGACATTTAATAGAGGAGCATCTGAGGATGATAGGAGCTTATAAAGTTTTGACTTATAGTGGAACTTCTCTTTGAGGGTAATAACATCATAGAAACAGAATTCCAATTGTGTATAATCTCTATAGGGCTTGAATAGAACCTCAGGGAACAGGACAAAGTGTCTGAGCTTTAGGTAATAGGAAACATCTGCTCTATAGAGGAAATAGGTATATAATATAGAGAATAATGGATGAGGAAGGGTTTGATATGAGAATTTAATGCACACTCGAGTTGTGGGATGCTACATAAACCCTGAGGGCGAAGCCCGAGGGGTTTATCAAAGCATCCCACAACGAGGGTGTGCATTAAATTTTATATGAAACACCCTCCTCATCTTTTATTTTTTATAATAACAGACCAGCAATTTTTCTCCAGCAGTTTGTGAGACTGTTTGGCCCGGCCCACACACAGAATGTTGGCCAATGAGGCAGCAGCATAGTTTGACTGGCATGGCTCATGAATGTCATAACAACCAGACGGTTGTTATGGAAAATATCAACCTGGTCAGTACATTGAGAGAAATTGCTGACCAGTTATTATAACCCAATAAATAGAAGACAGCCAGTACTGACTATACAGTGCTTAAAAGTAGTAAGTCCTCTGTGCTGCCAGTAGGCATAGCCTGAATCTATCTACAAAACTGGGACCAGCACACCCCTTGATTGGATACTCTCTAACCAGCCTGCTCACATCTCCAATACTACTGTTCTCCCTGATTCACTGAGTGACCACTCCCCCGTTACTAGTACTTGGACCTACAATTTCTGCAAATCACCTCCCAGAACTATAACAAACAGTGTACTACTGAAAGGTTACCTTGCACTGCTAAAAGCGGACATCCAGTGCATAGACTGGTAAGACCTCTATGAAGCCAATGATGTGGATACAGCCCTAGACCACTTCATAAATAAATTGAACACTCTCTGTGACAAGCATGTCCTGATAAAGACTAGAAAAATTAAAGGACATTGCAATCCCTTGATCACCCCAGACTCTTGCATCAGCTCCATGCTAGAGATCACCTATGGCAGAAAACGAGAGCACATGGTACCTCCACTAACATCCAGAGGTACAAAAAAGCTTGTAATGAGTGCACAAAAGCCATCCAACTCACCAAAAGCAAATTCTACAAGGAAGCCTTCTCCAGCTCCTGGAATAACAGCAACTTATTCTGGGACAACCTCAATGACATAACAGGCAAGGATCCCAAAACTGCCCCATCAATGCTCATGGTTGATGGTGCACCATTCTTGGACCATCTTCACATAGCCAACGCACTTAACAATACATTTACAGACCTAAGCAGTGTACTACCAGTGGACTGCTTTGATCCCCAACCCCAGCTGATCATAAGGTGACCCAGCATCCGTTTTCTAACTGACCACTCTTCTACTTTAAAGAAGTCTCAGAAGTTGAAGCCAGAAATTACCTGGAGAAGACTCTGGGGAAATCACAACACAGAGGGGACACCCTGGACCTTAAGTTTGTCAACCTGACCCTGGCGGAAGTCCTTGGGCTACTCAATAAAATAATCAACCTCTCCCTTTGCCTCTAGCAGTTCCCCCAGCGATGGAAATCAGCAACAGTAACCCCAGTGCAGAAAGGTATGGACCGAGCTCTG
This sequence comes from Neoceratodus forsteri, assembly GCA_016271365.2. NCBI lineage: Eukaryota > Metazoa > Chordata > Ceratodontiformes > Ceratodontidae > Neoceratodus > Neoceratodus forsteri. The sequence continues at coordinate 57,566,328 of CM057449.1, read as the reverse complement.
CTCAATAACTACAGACTTATCTCCATACTCACCCCCCTCTCCAAAGCTCTAGAGTGGATTGTGGCATATCAGCTTGTCGAGCACCTGAACTAGTACCAACTCCTCTATCCTGAACAACACGACTTCCGATCCGGACACACAGTACAATCATGGTCTTACTTGAATGTATTGCTTTCATCCACCACTCACTAGACCAAGGTATTTTTGTAGGGGCAACTGTATATGGTGCACCATGAGCTCCTTCAGGAGCACTTGTCTGCCACTGGTCTCTCTCCAGAATCTGTACATTGGTTCAACAGTTACCTTCACAACCACTTCCAAAAGGTCAGGATTGGAGATATCTCCAATAGCAGACCAGTCCACTCTAGGGACCCAAAGGGGTAAATTCTGGGACCCCTACTATCCAGCTTATTCCTAAACCAACTGCTGGACACCTGCCCAAGTGGAATGCTCCTATATGTGGATGACACGGTCATATTCACCAGCAACCCTCATACTATGCAGCTGGTGGTAGAGCGCCAAAGGGGGTTTTCATCAGCTGAAAAATGGTTTAAGGAGCACAGGCTAGTCATGAACTGCAAACCCGCCCCCCCCACAAAGACAATGATGTATTTCAGTTCCCAAAGCAAGTTCAAGGACTTCTCCCTTGCAATCATGAATGACACATGCAGTAGCACATGTTTCATTTTCTTTATGTGATTGCTGCAAAGTGAGAACTTCTCCAGTGCTCCCGAGTCCCCTAAATCAGCCAGTCAGGGGCCAGGGACATAGGGGATGCATGTGAGAATCCAGGTATTGCTTTATTTAAAGAGCACCAATGAGCACTGATGATTTACCCGATAAATATTAATAAGTGCCCTTTGAATATTAATGAGTCTGTCTGCTGCCTGAGGACTGCAGTTATTGGCAGCAGCAACAGACAAGGAATTAATTTAAAACACTAAACTCTGCTAAGGGATAATAGAGAAAAATGGACAGTAAAAGATGGTGGAGGGATTTAACAAATAAAAACATTTATTTTGGTTGCACAGAACATGTTTATGAGACACTATATGGACTGAAGTTAAATTGGTTCACACAGCAGCCATGTTTGCAGCCTTTGACCCCAGCCCAGCTAATTGGAAACTTGGGATCTTTTAGAGAGACTTATGGGACTATGTAGTGGACTTGTGGGGGAAAAAAGCAAGGACAATTCTTGGCACCCAAACAAAGGACCAATCAGGTATTAAACGAGTTTAATAAATATTCATTTTTCAATTGGACAATTGTTTCTGCCAATAAGGAGCTGCCTGGAGCTCCCAAAACCCAAAGGACTTTTGCTTCTGGGTTCAGTTTGATGGGAGCCCCTCCTGAAGGATGGGGGCTCCAGCCCCTTTGCCAAAAGATGTGACTGCAAGGCAGAAAATGGCCTGTCTGGGGATTGGCCAGCTGTAGTCCCCAAAGGTTAGTGTCACCTTTCCTCATATGGAATAATCTGCCTAAAAGAATTATGACCTGTAATTTCAGTTGTGACAGAGCTGCAAAGACCTGTGATTTCAGCTGTGAGAGAGCTGCCTAAAAGATTCTGGTGAGAAGAATCCTGCTTGTGATTTTCATGTAAGATGGAGACCTGCTCACAGGCTCAGTAACCAGTAGTCCAGGAGGTGCTCATTTCTGTGCTATGTCACCCTGCATTGATCCAGCACTAGGATAGGGTGCATATCCATATGAAGGATTGCTGTTAATGTCCAGTTCTGCAGAGGTCATCTGGGAGTCTCTGCCTGGAGAAAGGAAATTCACCAGTGATGCCTGGGAGAAGTTTTATTTCCTGCTTGTGGCCTGTGGAGTCATGCCAGCCAAGAGAAACTGTTTGAATGTGTCCCAGGAAGATGATCAGGACCTCCACAATGGAGCCCCAAAGGTGGGTAGTAGAGGACCCCAAGGGAAGAGGAAGCTACTCCTGGTGGGGGACACCATCATCTGAAGAATGAAGCTGAGAACAGGCAGAGAGGAGGACAGGGAGGTGAACTGTCTACCTGGAGGTACAGCTCGAAGGGATACAAAGTGAATCCAGAGGATCGCTAGCATGATAGTGAAGATGGAGGAGCTGGATGTCATTATCCATATGGAGACCAATGACCTAGCTGGCAAGGCAGAGATAGGAAGAGTGCAGGACGAGTTCAGGGAACTCGGGAAGAGCCTGGGTCAGCTGGCAAGCTCCATTAACTTCTTGGAGGTGCTGCCTGTCCAGGGCAGGGGGAAGCTAAAAACCTCAGCACCAGGGGCTTCAAAGGTTGGTTGGAGAGCTGGTGTGGAGAATAGGGATATGGCTTCATTGGTGACTGGGGACCCATCTATTGGGATGCAGGACTGTAAAGTGGTGATGGCCTGCATCTTTCTGGAAGGGGGACTGATTTCCTCAGTGAACAGTTTAAATGCTTTATTGGCAGGCATTTAAACTAGCCAAGTATGGTCGAAGTAGAAAGCAGAGGAACCCTATACATCCACCCTCACAGGTAAATGTTGCTAACATGGAAGACAATAATGACACAAAAAAGCCAGCAAAAACTGGACTCAGCAGTAGTATTGGTAGCAAGGAAATAGGGGGAGGTCAGGAGGAGGGTTTGCAGTACATTGACGGGCATGTGCAAGAATGTCCACTGCCTAAGGAACAAAATCACTTATCCAACAGCCATGGTATCAGAGGCTGACCTGGATATTATAGGTATTATAGAGATATGGTACAGTGGGAACCATGACTGGGACATACTGTATCTATACCAGGGTATAAATTACTCAAAAGGGACAGGGAGAGTAGAAAGGGAGGAGGGGTAGCTCTGTACTTCAAGGAGGGTATAAAGGCAACAGAAGTGCAAGGGATGCAGGGGAAGGCAGAGGCACTGTGTGTCACCCTAGAAGTAGGCAATGGCATAGCCATTCACACAGGTGTAATATACAGACCCCCAGCACAAAGGGAGGAAATGGACAGAGATCAACTGGAAGCCATCAATGTGATGGCAACCAAAGGATAGGTGTTACAGATGGGTGACTTCAACTTGCCAGAAGTGGACTAGGGCACCCAAGTGGCTACACCTGCAAGGGGCAGGGACATCCTGGACTAACTGAATGGGGAAGGCATCAATCAGCTGGCGATTGAGGCAACCCATGGGAAAGCAATTTTGGACCTGATACTAACCAATGGGGACAGAATTATGAATGTCAGACTTCTGGTGTGGAGGACAGCAAGATGGCAATTTAGGGTGAAAGCTCCGTGCAGCCACTGTTATATTTCTTCAGTAATTTCTTCAAATTGCCCATTTTTAGTTGCTGTCTGGTTTCTAGATTGCCACCTGAACCCTGGACTATCTGTTTGGATGAATTTTTTGTGTGGCTGTTAACAAGTAACACTCTGCACAGAGTTCTATGACAGTTTTGTATTGTGACTCTCTGTTCTTGAACCATGGATTCCACAGAAGCATCCATGGTAGTGAACAAAAAGGACATCTCAGACATTCAGGCAATGCTTCAATCTTTGGTGCAAGATATTCCCACTTTGAAAGCTGCTGTGGCTCAATTAGAAGAAATGATTGAAGCAGCAGAGCAGAGAATTGCCAGTATTGAGTTGTTTTACATGCAGGTGGGTTTGGCTGCTGTCTGGCAGCAGGATCAAATTTCCACCTTCGAGCAACAGGTTCAGTCACTCTCCCTGAAATTAAAGGACTTCAAGAGTAGAGACTGAAGAAATAATGTTCAGAATATAGGTCTCCCTGAGTGGACCAAAGGTGATAATATGTGTGAGTTTTTTTAAGTCTTTTTTTTTTCCCCAAGCTGCTGAACTTACTGAACTTTACAGGGGACCATTTTCTTGAGATTGAGTGGGCACATTGATCACTGGGGCACTGACATGCTAGGAGCTCCCCTCTGCATCCCATCATAGCATACTTCTTACGGTATTCGGTAGAGGAACAGGTGCCCCCATCGGCATGAGAGAGGAGTCCCTTGAAGTAGGCTGGACACTCTGTATTTGTCTACTAGGACTTCTTGAAAACTGTGGCAGATCAGCACAAGGCTTTTGCAGTGGCTAAAAAAGAACTGGCCTTTAAAAATGTTAAATTCAACATGAGGTATCCAGCAGTTTTAAATGTATGGTGGGAGGATCACAGAAGGTGGCTTGTATCCCCCTCAAAACACAAGCTTTTTTGCAGTCACTCTGCAATCATCCTGGTCTGAAGGTGGCTGATCCTGCTTTGAACAAGGATTGGCAGATTCAGGAAAAGAAGCTTCCTGATGCCTATTCAAGATCTCTGTCTGCAGTCCCTGCTTCCCTACCTACTACTAAAGCTCAACCAGGTGTTGGACGTCAGACTGGGAAAGTTACTTTGGGGTGGCAGCAACCTAAGTGACAGAACTGAGAAAGGGTGTTGCCTCTCCCCATTGTGCATTGTCTGGTCCCAAGGAGTCACCAGGAGGGGGAAGTTCATCTCCCTTCTTCTTGTTCCAATTCCTCCTCCAGTGCCACTGTATCACTACTCCAACAGAATTAGCCATGATCAAAGGGCTAAGTTTTCTCCACATCAATGTATGCAGCCTGCTAAAAAAGCTTATGATGATACAAGCCTGGATTAATCATACCTCGCCAGATATACTAGTTGTGTCGGAGACATGGCTTAGACCAGCCACAGCAGATAGAGACATAAACTTACCCAATTATCAAGTAGTCAGAGCTGACCGCCAAAAAAGGGGCCGGGGTGTAGCTATATATGTAAAGGACAATTTATCTGTAACCTGCCTCGACTCATCATCTATGTCCAAAGAATTTGGATGCCTATCCCCCAAAGTGGCCCTCTCCAATACCGCATCATTACAGCTAATTGGCTGCTATAGGCCCCCCTCAGCTGATCTTACGCTACTAGCCCATTTGGGTAATCTAATCAATAAGGGTACAGAAGAAACTATAATCTTAGGAGATCTAAACCTAAACTGGCTATCCAAGGCAGCAGCACCCTTAATTTCATTCTGCAATGCACATGGGCTTACACAGCTTATAAATGAACCCACCAGAATCAATAAAAAGAATCTGAGCAACAGCACATTACTAGACATCATATTAGTGAGTAAACCTCACCTCTTCACGCATACTGGAATGCTATTCAGTGATATAAGTGACCATTGCCTTATTGCTGGAATAAGATCAGCTTGCAAGCCATCATCCCCTGCTAAGTTCACATTGAAGAGATCAAAGAAAAAATTCAACATTGAGGCATATCTGTGAGAATTAAATCATTCAACACAATAGCAAGAGTTCTACCTAGCAAATACAGTGCAAAAAGCACATGAGGTACTAAACGACATAGTTATAGGTGTCCTTAACATTCATGCCCCAATTTCTAGGGTATGCACCAAAAACAAAACCTGCCGCTGGTTCACAACTGACCTCAAATCCGCCCTTCTTGACAAGGATAAGCTGTGGAAAAAGGCATAGAAAACTAAGAGTCCGATTGACTGGATGATGTTTAAAAAAGCCAGAAATAGCTGTACCAGGAAAGTACGGGATGCTAAGGCTGCATATTACATGGCAGAGCTTGACTCCTCCTACCACAATCCTACCAAATTCTGGAGTACCATAAAGGACATAACAGGACAAGAGCCTAGTACTACACTCCCAGCTAAAATACACCATAGCAAGGGAACAATCTCTAATAGAATGGAAACACTGGAATCATTCAACAATCACTTTACAACTGCTGGCCTAGCATTCGACACCTCTCCGGCTAATCACCTATGCTCTCAGCTATGCATCCAGAGCCTTGAAGTACGGATAACTGAATCTTCCTTCTCCTTCAAACCAGACACTTTGAAACAAGTGGAAGATCTAATTTCGCAGATGGATATCAAAAAAAGTGCAGGTGCAGACTCCCTTGATCCCTATTTCTTGAAGAGTGCCATGCATGCACTAGCAGTTCCAATAACACACCTTTTTAATCTCTCATTAAAATCAGGTTCTATTCCTCAATCGAAAAACAATGCAAGTTATCCTCATTGGAAAGCAGGGGACCCATGGACCTCAACAACTACAGACCAATCTCTATCCTCCCGGTGCTATCCAAGCTGCTAGAAAAAATAGTGAGCACTCAACTAAGAGGATATCTTGAAGAGGCTAATCTTTTAAATCCAGCACAATCTGCATTTAGAACCAAGCATATCACCATCTCAGCTCTGGCTAAAGTAACAAATGACTGGCAAATCGAACTGGACAAAAAAAATAGTGTATGTGCTGTATTCCTAGACCTGAGTAAGGCATTTGATATGGTTGACCACGAACTGCTCCTCTCTTCCTTGTACTCCATAGGATTAGATCCATCCTCACTTAGATGGTTTAAAAGCTACCGCATGGGAGGGACTCAGAAAGTGAAAGCTGAATGAGATCTATCTCCACTCAAACCTCTGCAAAGAGGAGTTCCCCAAGGATCGATCCTAGGCCCAATCCTTTTTGCCATCTACATCAATAACATTGACATTAATCTCACCAAAGCCACTGTACACCTGTTTGCAGATGACACTGTATTATATGTCAGTAACCCCTCACATGTAACGGCATATGTACAGCTACAAGAGGAATTCAACATACAGTACTACAACATCAACTACTGGAAAAAAAACTTCTCCTAAATGCGAAAAAAACATATGCAATGTCTTTCTCCCCCAAAACTCAAGCCGGTCACTCCTCACCAAACAATCTCTCCCAGCTATCCACTGTTCTTGGTGAAAACCTTGAATGTGTTAAAAAAATTCAAGTATTTGGGGGTCTGGGTAGATTGCAGACTCGACTACATAGATCACCTGGAAGAACTACTGAAAAAACGTTGTCAGTGGCTTGATCTCTTTTACAGAATAAGGCACTTTCTAACCAGGGATTCTAAAAAGATGCTGGTCCAGGCCACATTTCTTTCAGTATTAGACTATGCAGATTTCCTTTACAGTCGCTGCCCTATTTTCTATCTGAACAAATTGGACACACTTTACCATAGAGCCTTGAGGTTCATTACAGATCTTCCCTTCAGCACTCACCACTGCTCTCTCTACGCTGCAGTCAGATGGACATCACTCCAATTCAGAAGAAACAGAAATGCCGCACTATGGACATACAGAGCACTATCCAAGATGCTCCCAAACTACATCTCAGACTGCTTCACAGAAGCCACAGCAAGTAATTATGCCCTAAGAAGCCATAACTTCATCATGCTCAAAGTGCCCAAATTCAATACTCGGCACGGGAGAGCTGCTATCAGCTATGTAATATCTACATTATGGAATATGTTACAGAAGACCCTGAAATTGAACAACTATATAACAGTTACATCCTTTAAACATTTATATTCAAGGCTTATCCAAAAAAAATGTAATTGTTTCCACAAGCATTAGAATATTCCCAGTCCTATCCTTCCCCTCCTCAGGCAGCCAATTCTTGGTTTGAATCCACCCCTCAAGAGCCTTTATCCCTATAACTCCATGCATCCTGCCTTTAACCATCTCCCATTACTCCCTGACATACATCATAGCCTTATACCCCTGTCATCAACCCACCAGTGCAGGCCCCAGCCCTTGCTCAGGCCACATTTATACTATCACATCAAAACACCCACCACAGTCTATGATCCCCATCATCTAGACATTCTATTCCTGCTTCCTCCTTTGTCCATTATGATTTTACGCTTCAACAATGAAGTATTGAATGCTATGATTATGATGTAGACTTAGACAGTGTTGATGTTGATATGTATATATTAGTTTAGATGGTGTGCATTTGTATATTTATATGTAACTATGTATTTTTCTATGCTTAGGATGTAGAGCTAGACAATGTTGATATTGAAAGCTGTACATACGTGTAATGGTATAACTGTATATAACCATGTAATGTAATTGAACCTTGAACTTATCAGGTCCATCTTGCAAATGAGCTGTGCTCAATGATGTTTACCTGGGTAAATAAAGATTTGATTGATTGATTGATTGTTCTCCCACCCCTGATCCCAAATATTCGGGTTTGTCCCCAAGACATCAGACCTGTCCCTCTGATTAGCGAAGATGAATTTGGCTGACTACGGTGAGGAAGAGTTACTGCCTACATTGCAGGCTGGTGTGGAGGAGGATCCTGCATCAAAGAGGGATGGAGCTCTTCAGACTGATTCAACTGTTGATCCACGTTCACAGGAGAATGTGACTAACTCACTTGTTCCATTGGCGCTGCTATCACCTTTCCCTGTTTCCTTTTAAAATGGAGTTACCTTGATAAAGTGATCTGGTATCTGCCTTTTGCAGGCACTGTGAGTTCAGGGGTTTTAGTCCCAAATGGTATCTGTTGGATAGCATATTGAGAGGGAGTGTGGGGTGCTCTTTGGCACTGGCTGTGGGGTCGGGGGAGGATTAATCAGGATGTTTTTTTTTCTTTTTTTTTTTTTTTTCATTTTTTGACCTTTATTGCAGGAGTTCTTTGTTTCTTCTGTGCAGTCCCATCCTTGACATAATGGTAGTGTTATCCATGGTTTCTTTCTTAGGGGCCTGGTTCACAGCTTTTTCTGAAAGGGCTTCTGTGTGGCTGTAATTACCCTTTCTTCTTAACATTATAATTGTGGCTATAGGTGTATTTGGGTATTGTTGGGAGTGCTCATGACCCCAGTGGATGGAATGTTGTTGGCGGGAGTCTGGTAGTGGCAGCCCTCTTTGACAGCCTAGTCTGGGGAGTCGATGCCCACCTCTGCACCAGCTGAGGAGTGGTTAGATATTGGTGGGAAAATACTGCTGGCTCATTTACTCTTATTCCTCTAGCTACAGTAGGTTAGGGTTGTTTTGGTGGGGGATGATCTGGATTGTGGTGTATATTGGACCCCCTTCTTTTGCCTTGGATATGCAAATAGGAAGGGAATGGGGGACTTTATTTTTGGGGGAGACCTTCAGGAATGGGATTTGCCCCAAATTTTGAACCTTATACTTGTTTTGGAAGGGTGTTGGGGGAGTTGTTTTTTGTCTGGGGGATGTCTTGTTTTATTAGTGAATGGGGGCTGTCTATTCAGTTGGGTCACAGATTGTTATGGGTGGGTGAATGCAGTACTGTGGGTCAGTATGAAACATATACCTTTTTGGGGTGCAAATGATTTATTGCTTCATGGTTATACCTTATCTTGGTGTTATGCTGCTGTTAATAATTTTGTTGTTGGGATAACATGACACAGTTGTCTATTATGTCATGGAATTTTCAAGAATTGAATATCCCAAAAAACTGTAAAAAGGTGCTTTCTTACATGAGGTCCTGCTTAAGTGACATTATATTTTTACAGGAAACCCTTTTATTGAAAAGGGATGCAGGTACTTTGGTACATGGGAGTATTGGTAGAGCTTATTCTAGTTCCTTGATGTCCGAGAAGAGGACGTTCTTTTGAGACACAGGAGTGCTTTCACTGTTGAGAAGTGGGCATTGAACAGTGTGAAATGGTGGGTTTTGGTATTAGGTAAATTGAATATGGTGCATGTCCTACTAGTCAATATTTATTCCCCCAATGAAAATTCACCTGATTTTTTTACCTTCTTGCTTCAGACTATTTCTCAGTTGTATTCCCCCTCTTTAGTCCTGATTTTTTTTTTTGGAGGGGGGTTAATTTAGCCCTGTATCCATTGCTATATGGGGATCCAATTGAAAAGGAAGCTTCTTGTCATCAAACATCTCGGGGAGTGTTGCAGCGTTAAAGTGGGGATTATAATTTGACTGATTGTCGGTGAATATTTAACCCTAATGCTAGGGATTTCATATTCCAATCTCAGAGATTTCAGTCTTGCAGTAGACTGAATTATTTTTTATGCAGTTCTTTTTTTTATCAGATTTGCTGGGGGTGAGTCACAGACCAATACTGTTGTGTGATCATGCTCCCATGAGTCTGATTTGGGCACCTCAGTAGGTTGTGCCGAGACTCCCCATTGGAGGTTTAATCTTTCCTTGCTACGCCGGGATGATTTTAAGCAATGGCTGGGGGGGGGGGGAATTGATTTTTATTCTATATCAAATTCATCCCCTGAATTTACATCATTCATTTTATGGGACGCATTTAAACCTTTCATTCGGGGTGGCATTATTTAATTTGCCTTGCATGTTAACAAACAGCGGAGTGTGGAGGTGGAGTCTCTTACAACCCAAATTCAGCAGTTGGAAAAGGATGTTTACAGGTCCCCTCCTGACAGGGAGCAGAAGATTCAGGAACTTTTGCATTGTAAAGACCTGTTGAATGTTATTTGTCATCAGAAGGCCCAAATTGCCATCTTTTTTACCAGGCAGGCTTATTGGGGGACAAGGCAAGGAAGCCTCTAGCTTATAGACTTCAGAAGAAAACCATGGAGGCTCAAGTCCAGTATCTGAAGGGGGAAGGGGGTGCAGAGATTTCCAATACAGGTTGGATTGCTGGGGAATGTAGCGAGTTTTATATGCATTTGTACTAGTCTTTGGTTAATCCCGCACTTGCTGAGTTTGAGTCCTTCTTTGCCGATCTCAGTTTGCTATTTCTGCTGGAGGAGGTGGTCATCCCTTTAGATCTGATTGGACATTACTTGAGGTTCAACATGCCATCAGGGCCTTAGCTGCTTGTAAGGTGCAGGGTCCAGTTGGGCTTAATGCAAATGTTTTATCAGGCATTTGATGGGCAACTTTAGGCTTGACTGCCTGATCTTTTTGGTGCTATTGAGGAGGCAGGCGCATTGCCTGCTACCATGAGGGACACAAGTGTTACTGTCTTTCCAAAGTCAGGTAAGGATCCAACTGTGTGCCACCTATCGACCCATTTATTTGCTAAACATCCATTATAAGATTTTTACTAGAATTTTGGACAAACGATCGGAATGGGTGTTACCCTTGTTGATTAGTAAATCTCAGTCCAGCTTTATGAAGGGCAGGCAGAGCAGTGACAACTTGTGAGCAGTAATCAATCTTATTCAGATGGTGGTGAGGGATCTTGACTCAGTGGAACTGGTGGGGTTGGACTCTGAAAAGGCATTCGACTTTGTTGAGTGGCAATATTTGCATTTTGTGCTGGCTAAGTTTGACCTTGGTCCCAAGTTTAGACACTGGGTGGGCTGCCTGTACTTGGCCCCTCGGGCCAGAGTTTTAGAGAATAGGGTGCTATCAGACTTCTTCTCCTTGTCTCTTCAGACCAGGCAAGGTTGTCCATTAAGCCCCTTGTTATTTTTACTTGCTAATGAGCCACTGAATTTAGCTTTATCTCAGAACCTGGGCATTTTTGGCATAACGGTGGGTGGGACAGCCTTTAATACATTATTGTATGCCAAAGATTTGCTTTTGTTGTTGTCTAAAGTGGAGGTTTCACTTCCTAAGGCTTGGGGCTTCATAGACTCTTTTAGTGCCATCACTGGTCTGCAGATTAATTGGGGCAAGACTAAGATTTTACCTCTTTATAATGGTGATAGTGCTTGGGCCTCCATGAGATCATATACCCTTCATTGGTCTCCGGATGATGGAAAGTATTTAGGAATACACATTTCAGGTCAACTTCAGGAAATGGGTTCTAAAACTCTATTAGATGTGCTAGAGGAGATTAAGACTGATTTTTGGAGGTGGAATCAGCTTCACTTGTCCCTTCCTGATAAAATAACTACTATCAAAATGATGGTGTTTCCTCAGCTTTTTTATAGGTTTAGTAATCTTCCCTTGACTATTCCAGTGATTATATGGTCTAAAACAGATGCGGCCTTTTCTGATTTTATTTGGGAAGGGAGTCCCCCTCATTTTAGTAGAAGGACTCTTCATGCTCTGGGGGTTTCAGGGGGAAGGAATTTTCCTTGGTTATGGTCTTATCATGTGTGCTATGGGGTGAAATAGACTCTGAACTGGCCACCTTCCTCCTTTTCTGGTTGACCCTTATGGATGGAGATTGATCAAGCTGTATTGAGTGATATGCCTTTTGCAACCTTGTTGAATTACCCTGGGTCTCCCTCTCAGTTGGCAGCCTCTTCTATGGTGTTTTCTTGGGGGGCATGGGGGAGGTATTCTAAGTTGTTGGGTTGAGATACTACCTTTTGGGGAGTTTATGAACTGTTATGGAATAATCCAGGCATTTTGGTGTGGGGTAGTCCTATTTTTTGGCATATCTGGGTTTCTAAGGGTATTGGGGTACTTGGAGATGTGACTGACCCAGGCAGTGGTCTCTTGGATTCATTTACAGATTTGTAAGACAGGTATAATATTTTCATATGAATTATGTGGAGGTATCTCCAACTACATCATGCCCTGTCTTCAAAGTTTTTTTAAATCTTTTCTTATTATAGAGACCAAGTTCACATCCTTATTACAGTACTGGTTTAACCCCCGCCCCATAGGTCATATCAACTTGTTGTATAAAGAACTGCAGATGATGTTTTTGCCAGACTGGGGGTCACATAGATTACAGTGGTGGCAGGATATGCATGTCAACTTAGATGAATAGGGTTGAAGGCGATGTTGGTCAGGGAATGTCTCAGGGAGACCCTAGATGGGGGAAGGAAGCAGGGGGAAGTAGAGGTACAATGGGCCCATCTAAAAGGAGCCATAATGAAGGCAACAAGCCTTTGTATTCTGTAAATAGACAAAGGAAGAAGGAAGAGAAAAGTACTATGGTTCTCACAGGAAGAGGCAGGAAAAGTAAGGCAAAAAGTTAGCGTTCAAGAAATATAAAGAGACTCAGAGGGAGGAGAACAGGACCATGTGTCTAGAAAGGAAGAAGGAAGCAGGTAAGGTAGTCTGGGGACCCAAGGCAAGGACTGAGGAAAATATAGCAAAGGGAGTAAAGTAAGGGGACAAGAGCTTCTATAGATACATTAGCGAGAAGAGAAGGATGGGGGGATTTTAAGGCTAAAAGGGGAGGAAGGAGAGGCAGTGGAAGTGGACTAGGATAAAGCATCATTCCTGAACAAATATTTCTGTTCAGTTTTCACTGAAGAAGAGGAAGGGGAGGGACCACAGCTGAAAATCAGGATGGGAAGGGAGGTAGACAACAGTCCAGTCAAGGAGGACAGAGTCCTAGAACAATTTGCAAGATTGAGGGTGGATATGGCCATGGGACCAGATGAGATACACCCTAGAATATTAAAGGAGTTGATGGGGCTACTAGCAGCACCACTAGCAACCCTATTCAGCAAGTCACTAGAAACAGCAGAGGTTCCAGAGGACTGGAGAAGGGCTGATGTAGTCCTCCACTACAAAAGTGGGAGCGGAGATGAGGCTAGAAACTAGAGACCCATCAACCTGACCTCAGTGGTGGGTAAAATGATGGAATCTCTGCTAAAGGAAAGCATAGTAGAGCACCATGAAGCAAGTGGAACACAAGATCCGAGGCAGCATGGATTTATAGCAGGAAAGCCACATGAAACAAATCTGATTGATTTCTTTGACTGGGTCACTAGGGAGGTGGATCTGGGGGAAACAGTGGATGTGGCCTACCTTGACTTCAGCCAAGCATTTGACACCGTTCCACATAGGAGGCTAGTGAATAAGCTGGGTAGTCTGGGATTGGAAAACAAAGTGGCAAACTGGATTAGAAGATGGTTGAAGAATAGATCACAGAGGGAGGTCATAAACGGGGCTAAATCCGAGGTAGGGATGGTGACCAGTGGGGTGCTGCAGGTTTCAGTTCTTGGGCCTGTACTATTCAATGTGGAAAGTGCAAAATCATGCACCCTCTTTACATCAGAATTGGGACCCAGGCCCCTCAGCCTTGGTTAGACCTAAAAGGAGGAGGTAGTAGCCAGCTCGTACACGATGCCTGGGTTACAGGAATATTTTATGATCTCTCTCCTTTGGTGACATGTTAAAGCATCCCTGCACACTCTCTCCCCTGTCTCCTGTGGAGGATTGGTAGGAAGGAATGACTCTACTATAGTCACAAGTTCCTTGAAATCTACCTGATTGAATAAAGTTACATTCAACCACCACAACATTTCAGTGGGTACTGGGGAGGTGGTCAGCTGCAACCACACAGGGGCATGTAATCAGTCCTATATTACATCCCATCAGCTTTGGCAACCAGTTCGCTTATACCAAAAAATAGTGTATTCTGGAATATACATTATATCAAGGAGCATACTAAGAACAATCTCTACCCTGAGGGAGGAGAAAATGTAATGCCTTGACCATCCCCAATTCTAAGCACAGCCTAGAGTGGACCCCTCCTGTCTAGTAAAACTGCTGACCACCTGGCCCCACCTGATCAGCTAAAGAATCCATGACAGCATTAAAGTCCCCTCCTACTACAGTCAGACTTGGGGGGGGGGACTGAACAGTGTCTACCAAAACTCTTGTCACAAAGGAGTCATCAATAGGAGAATACAAATTCAGAAATATAAAATTCTGTCCCCCGTATTTCCCATGGATGTGAATAAACTGTCCCTCTGGGTTAGTGTCTTCCCTGAGTACCAACAGTGGAATGTCATAATGTATCAAAATTGCAACACCCTGATGATGCAGGTGGGCCCCATAATGAGAGGTATAAATCTCTCCTACCCCACTTTGTCTTAATTTCAGGTGTTCCTTGGGGGTCAAATGAGGCTTCTGCAGGAAGCTATCATAGTTTTGTTATGTTTTAATTTCTGCAGGATACATGCTCTCTTGACTGGGCTCTTAAATCACCTAATGTTATAGGAAACAAGTTTGAGGTTAGCCATTAGAAGCAAGACAATGAAAGTATCATGACCAGACTAGGGGAGACAGAGGGCATGCTAGCAGAGTAAGAACATTAAACATATCACTTCAACAGGCAAAAGGAAATAGTTGCCAACAAGTGGACATTGTAACAGAAAAAAAATATGTTAAGGCTGCAAAATGACCTTCCCACACCTAATTATAGATTACACAGTGGGGACAGAGAGGATCACAGGGAATGACTCCTGAGTTTAGCACTCTCCCCCCAAACCCAGCGGGTGGGGCTACAAAATGTGCAGAGGCTCTGGGCTAGAGGACCAGCCACTAAATGGTACCTCTTCTGAAAGACCCTGGGAGTAAAACAACAATAAGACTGTGGTCTTCCCCTGCATTGGGTCTTTGTGCCTGAAGGAAAAGCAGGTAAACCAAAAATGAGGCTTGAGGCTGCTGAGGTGCTGGTCCAACCCAACCAGCCCCCCCCCCCGATGAGTAAAACCACAGCTGTGTCACATCCCCAGGGGATGTCCAAGAGGTCCCCCCTCCAACAAAGGGCATCAGTTCAACCCTAAACAGACAGGCCGAAGGACCTAGGCTCCCTTAGCCAGGGACTAAATCTAAGTAAAAGAGGACTGGTGACCATGCTCCCAGCCACCAGTGGGTAATACCTCAAAGGAATCAGGGCATCCATGTCATGCATCCTGAGGGAAGATTACAGTGCTATAAATTCTAAACCTTGCTTCTCATGCTGAACTACTAAGCGGTTGACACAGGCCTCTGCCCATCAATATGTTTAAATATGACTGGCCAGAGTTCATGGATGTTATGCGGATTGTCCAGGGTATGCATCCTTCATGCTGCAGTTTGGATCCTGGCTCAACCTCCTTGATTATGGGTTGTTGTGACATCATTAGCCCGGTCCTGGTACGGATAGTCTGGTGCTCTCTTAAGTCGAGTGAGTTTCCCCACTGCCTGAACGAGGTGGTGGTGACACCCCTCCTGAAGAAAGCTTCTCTGGACTGCCTTGTTAACTACAGACCCATCTCTTACTCCTCTTCATGGGGAAGGTGATTGAGAAAGTAGCGGCTGTACAGCTGGAGAACCATTTGACCATCCATAACATCTATGGACCTCTCCAATCCAGTTTTCAAAAGAGATGCAGTACTGAGACTGCGCTGGTTTGGGTGCTCAATGATCTCCTGATGGTGAGAGATCACAAACGCCATTCCATCTTGGTGCTTCTTGATCTCTCTTTAGCATTTGACACCATGGACCATAGGGTGCTGCTTGAGTACCTGAGGTTCATCTGTGCCTGACTGGTACAGTCCTCGGGTGGTTTAAATCCTTCCCCACTGGCAGAACCCAGAGAGTGGTGTTGGGGATTTATTCCTCTGACCCTCTTTCTCTGTCATGTGGGGTCCCTCCAGGCTCAGTTTTGTCCCCCATGTTGTTCGCAGTGTACATGCTGCCCCTCAGACACATTGTAAGATGGTATGGGCTGAGGTTTCACTGCTATGCTGATGATTCCCAGCTCTAGCTGTCTTTTTGCACCTGACCAGGATAGTGCACTCTCGGTATTTAACGACTGCCTCATTGAAATCCAGGATTGGATGAATCTCAGCTGACCGAAGTTGAACTTGAGAAAGACTGAGGTAATTGTTGTGGATCTGGATCACCGGTTGGGGGGGTCAGGGATGGTCAGTCTACGGTGAATTTCCTGGGGGGCTCCCAGTTTCCTACCTCTGAATGGGTGCAGGACCTGGGGGTGATGCTTGACGATGGGCTGACATTGCAATCTCAGGTGTGGCAGTTATTAAGTCATCCTTTTACCATCTGAGGAACATAGCCAGGGTCAAGCACCTAGTTCCATCTGGTGATCTTCCCACGCTAATCCATATCTTTGTGACCTCGTACCTTGATTATTGCAACTCCCTTTCCATAGAAACATAGACTTTGACGGCAGATAAGGACCGCTTGGCCCATCTAGTCTGCCCATACGTAGGGCTACCAGTGGTTGATATCTGCTGCCTGCAGCTGGTGCAGCAGCCTGGTTGTTGATGGTGACTCCCCGGACGTGTCATATCACACCAGTGCTGCGCAAACTGCACTGACTGCCGATTCAGTGGTGGATCACCTTCAAAGTCAGATTACTGACTTACAAAGCCCTATACGGACTCGGTCCAGACTACCTGAAAGAGCTTCTGTGTTCCTATTTATTTATTTTATTTATTTATTGAATTTTAATGACTGGGTAGGTCCACTGGGCCCCCGAAGGTCCCTTTTTCAGGGGCGACCCAGGAATAACAGTACAGACATCATGAACTTTAGTACATTTACATATACAGGAAGTCATGGGTATACAGTATTCGGCTGTTTACACATAGCAGTAGTTATAAGAGTTATATGTATCATGTTGGTAAGTTGTAGTTCATTACATTCAAACATTTATCCTACATATTAGTGAGACAGTACTGTGGATTCTTTGGGTGACATAGTTCAAGAGCATTAGGATGGTTCAGAGAGAAGAAAAGTATTGCCCTGAGCAATTGCTCCGCTTCGCTAACAAGGGGTTGCAGGAGATTCCAAGGGCATCCTTAAAATCTTCAGGGGCCGTGCATTTATATACATGGCCCAGCCCTTTGGAATTCTTTACCCTACCAGCTATGGGAGTGCAGGACCGAGGGGGGAGGGGGGTTAAGCAGGCATTAAAAACATATTTATGGGGCCAGTCCTTTTCTGTTGACTATAATACATTTTTATCATTTATCTGTTTTATACTGCTGTTCACTTTGTCTTGTTTTATCTATTTTATGTAAAGCGCCTTGATAAATTTGAAAGGCACTTAGCAAATAAAGTTATTATTATTAAAGCTAAAGGTAACACGTCTGCTGTGGACCAGAAAGCTGGCCCTGTATTGTATTGTGTAACTGATGCCACCACCCTCCCCCAAGACTGGGAGCCTACCACTGGCCTTATGTCACTTCTGGCATCTATGAACAGTCACCTAGGATTTCCCTAGGAGGTAGGTCAGGAGAAAAGGTCATGGTATAAAGTAATGGAAGTAATAGATGGTGCACATTTGGCCCTCTTATGCAAGGTGGCTAGAAGGTCTTTGCAAAACAGGCAGACAGAAAGGCCCATCTGTTCACAGTAAATGAGACTCTTAAACCCCCATGGCATGCTGACAGGCTGGGGACAGTCACCAGAACATAAAAGCAAACTCTGGCAGATCCAGTACAGCTGCAAATGCATTAACTAGATAATGGTGTTTTATGGGGTTAAACATAAACATAAACATGGATTGCATTTAGTAAGGCTGATTATACCATTCTACATATGATTTGTAAACAAGATGGGCAGCCTGGGAGTGGGTCACAAGGTGGCACACTGCGTTAGGAACAGGTTGAATTATAGAAGATAGAGAGTCATGGTAAATGGTGCTGAATCTAAAGAAAAGAGTGTGACCAGCAGGGTGCCACAGGGATCAGTCCTGGGCCAAATCCTGTTTAATATCTTCATAAGTGAAATTGCAGAGGTACTGGAGGGGAAAGTGTGCCTCTTTGCAAATGACACTAAGATCTGCAACAGGGTGGACACTCTGGGATGGATGGAAAACATGAGGAGAGATCTAGGTAAACTGGAGGAATGGTCCAAAGTGTGGTAGCTGAGATTTAATGCAAAAAAAGTGTAAAATCATGCATTTGGGTTGCAGGAACCCAGGGGTAGATTACGGGGGGGGGGGGTTGCTGATGGTCACCAAACAAGAAAGGGATTTGGAGGTAATCATATTGGATGACCTAAAGTTGGCTAAACAATGTATCAAGGCTGTGGGGAAAGCTAGTGGGATGTTGGGGTGCATAGAGGGAGGTATCACCAGCAGAAGGAAGAAGATGATGATGTCACTGTGCATATCACTGGTGAGGCCTCATTTGGAATACGGTGTCCAGTGTTGGAGCCCGCATTTCCATAATGTAACTTTAAATCACAAATGTGTTAAGTGGTTCTATTTTAGATCTGTATCCCTCTCCCCTTCTGCTCCCATTGGTTAAGCTAGGTGGATGCAACCTGGAAATAACTAGGCTAGCATGATGATTCACCTGCACAAGCTGCTTCTCAGTCCACATCACTGTCTTTTTAAAATGTTAACTTCTTGTTGAAAATAGCAGCTTGCCACAGTAATACATAAGCTAAAGTGATGTCGCCTACCAGAAGTTGTAAGACATGCTGGGTAGGATTTTTCAAGGGACCTTAGATCCATGCAAGCAGCATCAAACAAGCAGCTTGAGTCAGATTTAGGTGTACCAAATACTGTGCTCCATATTTTGCAAGAAAAGAATTCTCTGTGATGAAGTCCCCTAAACTGACGGAAGATGTCCACTGCATCAACAGAATGGTGTAAGGGATGAGAATGATACTAGCTGCACCAAAATAAATGGTGCAAGTTGAGTCAAAAAAATGAGTCAAGGCATGAAAATGATGCAAACTGAGTAAAAAAATGGTGCAAACTGAGTAAAAATGATGCAATCTGAGTCAGCAAAATGGTGCAAGTTGAGTATCAAATGACTCAAGGAATGAAAATGACGCAAATGGAGTAAGCAAAATGGTGCAAGCTGAGTCAAAAAAATGGTACAAGCTGAATAAAAAATTATGCAAAAGATGAGAATGACGCAAGCTAAGTAAAATAAAATGGCAGATGAAATGGCCAAGACTATGCACCCACAATGTTCTAAACTAGTTCTGCAGGAGAATACTGCCCCTTAACAGTAGCACTGTCAGGTCTGATAACCTGCAGTGGGTCTTTTTATATGTACTAATGTCTGTTAGACCAGCTCTGGCTAGTATAACAGCAAAATGCAACTTAGGCACAAAAACTGGACTGGTATTCTTTGAAAATCCCAAATAAGGGGATGGTGCATCATTTCGGTGATACAGGCATCCCTTCTGACATGGTGCAGGCATTGTTTTGCTGCAAGCATGGGGCAAGCCACTTTGGTGCATGCAGACCTGTTTTTGGATGAAGTACCATTTGAAAATCAGAATTGGTGCAAGGTTTGATACATCCTGCTCGTTGCATCAGTTGTTTTTGATGCAAGCACCTTGCATCATTCTGTGACCTTTGAAAATCTGGCCCACTGTGGCTAGCTTGGCTTGAGGAAGGGTGAACATGGTCAGGACCCAATAACAATTGAGATGCATATGCAGCAAATAAGTCCAGATGCACTAACGTACCCTACACGTTTTAAGTATCACCATCTGCATAATACACAAGGCTTAGAGTGGTGAATCTTCATATGGTTTGGCTGGTTTGGGATCTACTGTTTATAATATTGGGATGAATAGGTAGGGAAGACATTTTTGCAATAGCTGCCAAATGTGGTACAGAGGCAGATGTTTTGCAAAGGCATAACAGAAATTATGTCTATGAGGTATTGTTATCCAAGAATTGGTTCACGTTTTCATAGAAATAGATTACATTTGTGGAACATGACTGTCGCTTTGTGAATCCCTGCTACTTTCTGCCACTGAAATCACTATTAGTTATGTAGCTAACTTATATCTTTAAGTAGTGATTCTATAAATTTACCCGGAACCTGTATTTATTAATTTTATAAAAAGTATTTTGAGGGAGTACCTGGCAATGGATTATCCCAATATTTAATTTCAATATTTTAGTGGAAACTTTGCACTCTGTTTTTTTTTTCTTCTGAATTTTTTGCAGAATATTGTCTGTATTTATGTTAATTCTGTTGGCATTCCTGGTAATGTGCAGGGGCAGGGGACTGAGTTGGTATTTGGTTTGAATAAGGGACACAAATATTCATTACATTGGTTTGTTATCTCCCCTGGATTTTTTACTGTTTCCCCTTTAATATTTATATATTTTATATATGCTGTATATTAATTCCAAAAAAACTGCATTTAATGCATCAGTTAGGGTTAAAACAACAAAAGTGAGGAAATGAAGCATTAGGGTTGACCTCTAACCCCCCCACAACCCCCGCACCCACATCCTCCACAGACTGACAGACGCCTGGGTGTACCATTGGGGCTGTGTGGCCCAGCTCTCACCCCATTCCATGTGTAAGCAGGTTGGCATGCTTCAGTAAAGGAGAATGGGGTAAGAGTTAGGCCTCACTACCCCAATGGCACACCAAGGCATCTGTCAGTCAGTGGAGGATGGGAGTACAGGGTGTGTAGGTGAGTTACGTGTCAATCCAAACATTTTATTTCCTCACTTTGTTGCTTTAACCTTAACTGATGCATTAATTTTTTTTTTTTTTGCCATGAATTTCCTTACTTTTTGGAAAAGTGTAATATAACTAGTAAAAAACATGTATTGGTGGGAGCGTGGAGCCCAGTTTACCCATTTCTGCATAACAATCTGCATCTGTGGGAGCATGGGCCCAGAGCCTTACAGCAGCCCTATAGGCCACCAATTGTTTGTAACAGTAACATGCCCATATTTTGGGATCTGTAACAGCTAGAAAAAAAATTAAAGTGACAATGTAATCATCACAATGAGTACTGTCCGCAATAACATAATGACCAATCCATAGCTCACATTGTTTCTGAGATATGGGCACTGAAACGTACTGCATAGGCACTCTTTGAACCCTTGTGACAGTAATTTAACAATATCTCATGAACTGTGTAACCCACGAAAAAAATTCCACTGCAGGCTTACTGTATGGTTTCAAGCTTTTTTCCAGCAGCTTAGATCACCTGTAGTGAAAAGTTTGTAAATTGCTTTGTTTTCAAGATAACTGTGTTGAAAGCCATGTTGCAGACTGCAATGTAATACTATGGGAAAAATGTAAACTACGTCATTGAACATTTCTGCAACCAATTAATTCCTCAACACCTATACAGCATAATTCACAACTCTAGAACATCCCCTCAACACCAGACAGATTTCAAGTAAAAAGACTAAATCATTATTGAGATATGCAATTCTAAAGTTTTTACACCTTTAAAAATGTTTAGGTCGTGAGAAAGCAAATTTCTCGGCCATGAGAAAATCTTCGACCATGAGCTAACAAAATCTTCAGCCACAAGCAGACATCTGGTTGTGCCAGTTTGGCCATCTGTTCATTCCCAAGGACTTCTGGTCTTCCCTAGGGACATCCGGTCATGAAAATCTGGCTATCTGGTTGTCCCCTCATGGAGGAAGCTCATGGTGGAAAATCATCTCACAGCCGAAGATTTTGTGGTCTAACGTTAGCGAGTCAAGAATGAAGAATTTTAAATTTTAAAACTCTATTTTTTTGACAAAACTGAAGCAAACCAAAGGCATGGTTCAATAGAGGGGTTCCCCTGATCAAAACCCATGCCTCATTTCCCCCAAAAGTCATCCATGGAGGAAACTACAACATTTTTTCCAACGCAAAACTGAAAACAAGATGGCGGCTCTCGCGAATGAAACATTTCTCATGGCAGAAGATTTTTCCACTGTGAGCATGCAAAATCTTTGGCTGTGAGGGGCTGACCAGATAACCCTAAGGCCATTCTTGTTTCACAAAATATACATATAGGCATGAATACAGTATTCGAGAGACTCATACCTATTGCACATTGACACCCTGTAACTTTTTGCTGAATTGTTAAAAGGTTCACATGACACACCTAATTTGTAGTCCCACATTAGGAGAGATATTAAACATAACATGACCCAGTTTGGTTCCACTGTGCTCTTTCAGTTTTATCACAAACATCAATTTACCCCTTCAAATAGGGTTCCATTTTGTGACATTGCTTCCATTCCCAATTTAAGTATTTAAATACAACCCTTTATTGTGCCTTAGAAACCCAACTGTTATTAATGTGTTATCTAATTACTTCATTTAAGCCTCCCCAAGAACTCCTTGTACAGAATAAAAGTTTTTGCCTTTTATTTAATCATTTTATACAGCTGTAACGTTCATTACATGTAGTGTCCCTCTAGTACCTCATCCTAAGCAGACTGTGCCTTTAATTTGCATGAACTGTGGTCCAAAAGCATTATTGTGTCTGGTGACCTTCTTTTTGTTACTGCCATGCTGCCAAAACCTTGCAGTTTGTTATAACTCATTTATTTAGAAAATTCCCTTTTTCATGGCGTGTTATTTTCGTGTCCTTTTGTTACCCACGTTACTATTGGTTCCTCCACTGGCCCAGAATGTTCAGAACCAGAAATGCATGCTGACACCTTCAGTCATCACCTCATGGCTCTTTAAAGCTGTGGACCTGGTGGGTCTGTATTCTTTGTACTGCCATCTACATTCTGGACAAGACATGTTGTCCTTCTGAAGTTTGGAGTTATGCATGTTACGGGCACTACAGTGGGTTATTCTCTTTGCATCTTAGCTGCTCTTTTGTTCCCCAGTGTGTCAGATGTTTGCAGATTGTAAAGGTGCACATTTGCTTTTTGGGAAACACAGAGACATGCAGTTGGACCTTGCCTCATGGTCCCAAGATGCTGAGCTCAGGGTATGAAGGGTGGGGTAGGGGCAGAGAGTTGATTATAAAGCATTTTAAAGTTGAACAACTGCAGGTTTCCTAGATTAAATGGCTATACATATTTACCTAGTCTATAGACCAAGTCTCTACATGGGGATCATTCTGTGTGGCCTGGTCCCTGTGGGGGTGGGCATTTTGTGTGATTCTATTCTCTATCAGGGGCACCTTTAATGTTACTGCTGCTAAATAGTTTGTTCTGTACTGGGCAAAAAAACTGCAATTTTGGGGAGTATATCAATTGGACCTGGTTAGTGCTGGGGCTCATTTTGTATTAGGCATCAGAACACCATATCTACAGTTTGGAAGTTCTGTAATGAGAAATAAAATACATGTTGTATTAGGGAGTAAATGAATAGGACCTGGTCTCTGCAGGTGCTCAGTTTGTGTAGACCTGATCTCTTTAGGGGCTTATATTGTGTGGGAGGCATCAGAACACCAGAACTACTTTTAAACTACCTGCTTATCTGCTAAACTTAAAACAAAATCCTGGTTAATATCATATTTATTTTTGTAAAAACACTTCTGTAGAACAGAAAAATGGTCAGCACTCCAAACGTACTTACAGTACTTATTTATTTTATGTGCAAGTGCATCGAAGCCATTTAGCAGCAGAAAAGCAAATAACAGCAGCAGTAAGCGAAGTGTTGGGTAATCCACAAATTTCTCAGATCCACAGGAGTCTATAAGATGGCAACTTTTTTGGAAAACATATTGCACCCACCGACTCAACACTGAGCACCCAAACGCCAGCACAGAACCATTTACATTTCAGCAATATGTTTTGTGATCATTAGGTGTGCTATGTGTTGCATGTTAGGCCAAGAGTCTAGCATGGCACATTAAACAATTACTGAGATTCACTAAAACAGTAAAATGAGCCTAAAAGGGCACAAACACCAAACATGGATGTAAAATGACTGTAATTGATGGTAACCGGGTTGCAGTCACCAAAAACAACCCTGTTCATTGTTTTTGTGCTGTTTTAGGCTCATTTGGCTGCTGTTGCAGTGTCTCTCAGTAACTGGGCTATGTGTTACATGGTATGCATTAAATGGCTTCCATGGCAGTACAAGTGAAGCAAAATACTGTTTTTTGCCTTACTGGGATGATTGCTGTCAGTGACTGTTAAAGTGTTACCCTTTGTTCTGTATTTTTTTTTTCATTCCGTTTTTTTTGTGCACTTTTAGGCTTACTTTGCTGTTGCAGTGAATCACAGTAATTGTTTGGTGTGCCATAGTGCATGATAGGCTGAGGGCCTAGCATGGCATATCAAACAATTACTGACATTAACTAAATAGCTGAAGAAACCTAAAAGTGCACCTCTCCAAAATGCACTGATTGCCATATGCACTGCAGGACCATGCTGTGGACACAGTGGTGGCAGTACCATGGAGGGGTCCATTTGACAACAGGAAGGGCTGTATCTTCAGTTGTGGCTGTGATCTGGGGATGGCATCATTAGTAACAGGTATAATTGTGTATATCTGCACCATACAAGGGGACCATGCAAAATTACCTTGCACTCTGTGATTACAGGACTTCACCAGATTTCAGGTCCATGACTTCCCATTTGTATTGTGCCAACCTCAGAAAATCTCCTGGACACAAACCTTGTTTGCCCATAACAGGGCTTTGGAATATGGATATAAGCAAATCTAGGTTTTGTGCAGAAAAACTAGGCTTTGCACATGGGCAAGGTTTTGAAGATCTGGCCCCTGAAGTCAGTTTTTAATTTCATTTTCATTTCTTAAAACACTTTTTAAGATTGAAGCAACCCACTCAAGGGCATAGTTCTATTAGTAGGAAGTAACCCACTCCAGAGTGTGCAGTTATTAGGGATTAATCAATACCCCGAGTGCATTGTGAAGCATGAGGCTGCTGGCTGAGTGTACTCACAACACCCAGTGGTTGCTTAATCCCCAATAACCGCACACCCTGGAGTGGGCTATTACACTTATAACAGAAGGTGCGCTAGAAAACAAGGAGAAAGTAATATACATGTTTTTCTCCTTTTATAAAAGACAAGCAAATTACTATATTCTGCTGCCTAAAAAAATAGTCCCCAACAAAATGGCTGTCATGCACATACAGATGTCAGAAGGAAAGTGTTGCTATGCTTTCTCTGACATTTGTTGTGCAAGATATGCCTTCTGAGACAGCACAGTAGCTCTGAAGTGCAAAATATGGAGTTGCCTCTTGTGGTACAGACACGGTGTCTATACCTTCACTGGCTTAGCTGCTCTGTCTCTCTGTCTGTGGTTACATTAATGCATGGCAAGCAAGTAAACATTTTCCACAGCAGTGCAGTCACACAGTCTACCAGACTGTATTCTACCAATTAAGAAATGGCAACTAATAGGACTCGGAGCTTGCAGGTCTTTCTGGAACTCTGTTTCTCTGTCCACCAGCATAAAGTTCACTTTCAGATCATGACATCATTGAGGGGGGTCTCCCTCTCTTCACTCTGTTCCATCTGACTTTATGCCACAACTATGGGATTCACCTGTCAATCTGGCTGTGCAATAGAAAAATTACCATGGGGACCACACACTTCGCTCTGGGAATAAGCTTGGGTAAGAAGCAAGACTACAAACTTTGAACACTACAGCTATTGTTGCTGCACTGCCTGGGCTACATGGCAGGCCTC
Organism: Neoceratodus forsteri; assembly: GCA_016271365.2. Taxonomy (NCBI): domain Eukaryota; kingdom Metazoa; phylum Chordata; order Ceratodontiformes; family Ceratodontidae; genus Neoceratodus; species Neoceratodus forsteri. Next base: position 57,540,535 of record CM057449.1, on the reverse strand, counting down.
AGCTCTCACTCACTAAGCAGGGATAGTAATGGCTGCTCCACAGACTGCAATTTTGCACTATAACAAGATCAGAACAGAAACACAGCCCGATCTCTCAGAAGGATGGTTCACCACTAGCTGTCATATATTGTGGAGTAAGCAATGGTCACCTGATGGTTGTTTACCACTCACCTGCCTTTATCTACTGCATGTTATAAGTCACTAATATGCTTTCAGTGTTTTGCCTTCAGCCTTGAATATCACAAGCAGCAAGGGCATGCATTAATCCCAAACATCCCCATTCATCTCATAAAGATAGAGTCGGTTTCTCTCTCTCTCTCTTATTGTAGGCTTGGGACCAGCTGGTATATGTAATAGACAGACCAGGTGAGATTCAATCCATACTACACTGTAACATAAAACATTTGTGAATATCTTAAGTTAATATAATGTTGTGACTACAGTACAATCTTCAAAATGTTAAAAAAATGTTATACCAAATATCCATAGTAGGACAATCATTTTTTTGGTTGAACATTAGCAATAACTTTTGATATGACTTAGTGAGACACTTGGTATGATACTGATACTACTGTTCTGGTGTGCATGTTACTCATGTGACTTCTTGTGTTGTGTCTGTGTTACTCGCGTGACATCCTGTGTAGTCTGAGTTACTCACGTGACATCCTGTGGAAAAAACCCTTGTAAATAAAGTAGAATTCACTTTCTGAAAATTAAGTGATTTCTGTCTTTTCCTATGAGGGTAATATAGTTGTGCAAAAAAACAATGGGCTAGAAAATCAAGGACATGAATGTGGTAGCCAAACTTAAACATGTCCGGATTTGGGCATACTGTGATCAGTAAACATATTGTGGCATAATTACTAACAAGTTAAGTTTATGATAAAAAACTGAAAAGTCAAATATTATGCTACCTAAATAGATACCATAGACATAGTAATATCAAAAAATATATGTTTGATAATATGACAAATTTGCTGTCAAGGACATGATGTTACTCACATTACGTTGCCCTTGTGGGAACTTTTAATCCCATTTTTTAGCACCTCTGAACTACAAGCTATCTTTATGTTGGGGACTGAAATACTACCACATGCACCCAATGTAAATATAATATGGTTATGACAATTGGCCCAAATAAATTTTGGAACCTGATTGTCACACTTTGTCTCTCAAGTAGCATATTGGTACCTATATACATTTTCCCATAGGAAATAATGGGAAATTAAAAACTTAATAACTTTGGAATGGATTAATATTTTTTCACCAAATGATGCTGTATTATACCTTGGACCTACCTCTTTCTATGTCCCAAGTTTCAGACCAATAGACCACACAGTGTCCGCGCAGAGCCACGGGCAAAAAAAGCCAAAAGCAGCGAAAAGTGCATTTGTTGGTGCTTCGCTGTGCAAAAAATATATGTCTGACTGAAATGCAACTTGGTAAATCAAGAGAGCTACCATACCAGACCGTGCATTCCAAATTTTGTGAACATCTGTTGAATGGTTGCAAAGTTATTAACGTGCAAAATTTGAGGTTTAACATTAAAGTGCCTACTCAACCCTAACTATAGGGGCACGACTGCACCTCTATAAAAAAAAAATATATAAATATATATATATATATATATATCTTGGGAGGCAGTATAGTGCAGTGGTTTAAGGCTCTGAGCTTCAAAGCTGGAGGTCTAGGTAATGGGTTTGAATCCCACAGCCCCCACTTGCATACTTAACTTCCCTGTGCTCCCAGGTTGCACCTGTAAACAAGCTTTTAGCTTAGTGTCTAGTCCTGGTTAAACAATTGGAAAAAAGATATTTTTATATATATATATATATATATATATATATATATATATTTTTTTTTATATATATATATATATATATATATATATTAATTTAGGCTGTTGATGTAACTACACCATTGCTTGCTGTTGCTTTTGTCTGCATCTTTTGCATTTGAGTTTCATTTTGTTTTTGAAATGGTTACTTTTGCGTTTATGTTTCTTTTAAAATGTTTAATATTCTGGCCATATGGTTATGTCATGGCTTTTGTTTTCAGATATTTAGTTGCATGTTCAGCTTTTTGTTTTTTGGAGTAACTTTCTTCAGATCCTTATGTAGCCATTGTGTTTGTCATGATTTGTTGTTATATTTCTTGATCCTTTTAATGCAACTATTACAAATGATATAGTGCCCTTTATAATCTGCCAAATGTCATTCACTGTTTTGTTGTTTTAAGTTGTATGCCAGTTTCTTTCATTTTTGGTTGTTTTGTTATTTTCTACTGCATCTATGACCCTTTCCCTTCCTTTTTATCCTTTTCAGCTGTTTTCAATATTTACTAGGTTTACTAGGTTGTTTTTGGAAAAAAGTAGGCTGAGGTCCATCTAGATTTTCCCCCACAATTGTGTGGGCTAATCTATGTTAATTTGTTTGCCATTAACCAAAGATCAAGACCCTTTTTAAATAACTCAAAGTCGTTACAATCAATTAGTTCCTGTGGTAATGTATTCCAGAGTTTAGGTGCCTGCAGTGAAAATAAATTTTGTCAGAGATTTGTCCTTGCTCTAGGGACTGCAAGTTGCTTATTGTGACATCTTGGGACAATGTGATTTGTATAGTAGGAGAGTCCACATTTTTCCATAAGGTCTGGGGATTGCAGCAGTTTATGTAAGAACAGTAGATCCCTTCTTTGCCTCCTATTATGTGAAGAATTGAGACCTGTAGCTTGTACTCTAAATTGGTAGCTATTAGCTGATAGTCTAGGGATAATTTTGGTTGCCTGTCTCTGAAACCTTTCCAGTTGTTCAATGTCTCCCTTTAGGTGTGGGCCCCTGAAGGGGGACCCTTAGTCAATGTATCGTCTGACACATGCCCTGTACAGTGGGATGAGACATTGTTCTGATCTGGAGACAAAAGAGCATGTTATTTGTCTAAGAAGACCATTAGTCATCTTTGCCACCTTAGAACAGTGATCACCAGATGCGAGTTTGGTGTTTACCAGTGTACCCAAGTCCCTTTCCTTGCTTGTGGCATTGAGTTGGATGTTGTTTATGTAATAGATGTTTTTGAGATTTCGTATCTCAAAATGCAAAACCACACATTTAGCTGCATTAAATTCCATTTTGTTCTCTTTGGCCCAGCATTCAATTTTCCTAAGATCCTAAGAGTGAGTAAAGGTTTTGTTGGGTGTCCGCTTTTCCCCCTAGTTTTGAATCGGCAGCAAATTTGGATAACCAATTTTGGGCACTTACTTGCATGTCACTTATATGGATGTTAAACAATATAGGACCTAGTGCAGAGCCTAGGACCTATATTTTACTTGAGCTTTCATCCTTTCACAAGTATAATGAAAAGGCATTTCAGTGCTGCTCGATTGCTTTATACATATTATCCTCACCTCCTTTCTTTGGCTTATTTTATGCGCACTTTTTCTTCTGTGTTTGCTTCCTTTTTTCTCTCTTTTTCTTTATGGTCCTGACTTCTATAGAGATACATATTTTTGATTTAAATTGATAATAGGTTGATTCTATGGATTTTGAATATTTTAGCAATACCTGTTAATGACATTGTGTTACTGGTACCATAGGCTTTATATTTAACATCTTGAAGTTGATGTCAACATTAATTCATAATGCTCATGTACCAGCTATTTACTAACATAGAAACATAGAAGCTGTTGGCAGAAAAGGACCCCCGGCCCACCTAGTCTTCCCTAAGGTCCCTACTTATTGTGCTGCCATGGAAAACAACTGATCTCGTGGCTTAACCCCCCCCCACCGCACCAGCCATGTTACTAATGTCTCCTTAGGGGTATCCCATGCATGTTTTAAACCTGTTAACATTTCAGTACCCATTACCTCTTCTGGCAGGCTGTTCCAGGTGTCCACCACCCTCTCTGTAAAGGAGTATTTCTTTGTATCCTCCTAAGTCTTCCCCTTCCAGCTACATATCATGCCCCCTTGTCCTTGAACATCTCTCTTTCTCAGCAGATTTGAACCTTCCCATACCTTATTGATACCTTTGAGGTATTTGAATACTTCTATCATGTCTCCCCTTTCCCTCCTTTCCTCTACGGAGTACATATTAACTCCCTGCATTTTTTCTGATAGTGCTCTTGGTGTAGGCCATGTACCATTTTTGTTGCCCTTTTCTGTACTGCGTTCACCTAATCTAAATATTTTCTGAGATGGCTGGGACCTCCAGAACAAATGTTTGCAACAGCAACAGCAAATATGGATCACAGAAACATCAAGAAAAGAGAAGCATAAAGAATATAAACTCAGTTTAGCATTCAATCAGTTCCTGAGAACGCTGCATCGTGGTCTGCATTTGTAGTTCAATGCAGTTGTAACCATTAAAGTGTTGTATTCCCTTCTCTCTATAGATATCTTGCAACTTTTTATATATCCCTGGCAGTAGAAATGTCTTCCTGTGGCTTACCCAGGCACGTAAAACAAGCAAGAAAAAACCCTCCTACTTTTAAGAAAAAAACTGCTTTGTTTGTCTAGACAGCTGTGTTGTCCAGCAATAGTTATCACACAGAGAGAGAGAGAGAGAGAGAGAAGGGGTTGGCTTTGTGAGGCTGCAGAGTTCTGGAAGAGAAATGAGCCTAACTGTTTTCCAGGAATGCAATTGTTTTCATATATCACCTTACATGCATGATCTATCACACAGCTAAGGTCTTAAGAGTTTGTGTCAAGTGAATTAGTCCATACACGTAAAGGGACACAGCTTCATCCCCAAGTGATGCAAACTGAACATGTCACTTTATCAATCATTTAAAAAAAACACAAGTTTAGTTTCACATTCTTACTATGAGGGAAGCAAGTAAAATCAACCAGTATGTTTAGGAAACAAAGGATTTCACACCTCTGGATGAGTGGGGGAAGGAATACCAGCAAAACAAGTGTGTGTCTCAGTTTGTAAATTGTAGTAAATTAAGCACTGAAACTTAACAAAGAAAGAAAAGACTCATAAAACACTATGGAGGAGGTTTCAACTTGCAAAAAAAGGCAGTACTGGGGAGGGCTCAATTAACTTCTCAAGTCAGAGGAAAAATAGTGCTCTCCAGCTACCATATGCACACAGGCAGCATAGTAATAAGGCTTCAGCATAGGACATTTTTTTAACACTCTGTGCTGTTGTTTGGTAGGTAATTTATGCAGGGAATTCTGTTCTCAAAGTAAAACATCTGCAGGGCTACACCCACTCTAGCCGTAATGAGTATAGGCACTATAGCCAACAGGTTAGAGTAATGAGCTGTGAATTAACGTGCATTCATCCAGCAGTCATACCTGGGTTTGATTCCCAAAACCTCCTCTTGCATACTCTGTAACTCTAAGAAAGTCACTTATTCTCCCCAGTGTGCCCGGGTCACCACTGAAAACAGGCACTTGTGCATAGTGGGCCTTACCTGGTTACCAAAGAATGAAAAAAAAAACTGATAGATCAGATGCAGACATTCTAATCATCTCAGAAACTTGGCTAAAGAGCATTATCCCTGACCACTCCATCTCCATTCCTGGCTACTCACTGGTAAGGCAAGACACGTGCTGGCAGGGGTGGTGGTGTTGCCATTTATGTCCTAGCCTCCATTCAATATTCCATCATCTATTCATCCTCCAATCCTGAGACCCATGATGTGCTAGCTATCCATGTGACCCTCCCCTTCACTCTCCCAATCTTTGTAGCTGGCATATACTGCCACTCAAATGTCCATCCTACATTCGCACTAGACCTCATAACCTCCATCACTGCCCTTGCTCACTCTGGTGAACTATTCATCCTAGGTGACTTCAATATAAATTGGTTGTCACCTAAAACTACCAAAACTAAAAATGAAATCAGAGCCCTAAACCTCTCCCAACTGATCTCTGAACCCACCCACCCAAACCACAAGACACAACAACACTTCCTAATCAACTGGGCCCTTACCTCCCACCCCCACTGCATTATCACCTCTGGCATCCTTCCCGATGCTCTCAGTAACCATAACCCAATATACATAGTTAGGAAAGTCCATAGAACTAAATCACCACACAAAACCATACTACTATGCTCTTTCAAGTCTCTTGACCTTGAACCTCTCCTGAGTAACCTTGCTACTTCTGAATGGTCCCCCCAGACATACTTCCCCTTGTTTGATAATGCCCTTGTCTACTTCAAAGAAATCTTTCTTGCAAACTGGAACGCCTTTGCTCCACTCAAACAAACCAGAATCCGAGGTAACCACTTAATTTGGATAACCCCTGAACTTCTGGCCTGCCTCAGGGCTAGAGATCAAGCCTGGAAGCATCCTAGTGACCTCACAAACTACCGCATGCTCAGAAATGCTTGTACCAGGGCTACAAAGTTATTCAAGTCTGAATATTTCAAATCTGCCTTCATCACCAACATAAATGCCCCATCAAAGTTCTGGAAGGTGGTCCATGCCCTATTTACCCTCTCATCTTACCCACCAATCCAGTACTTAAAGTAAATAGTTCATTAGTGTCTGGCCCACCAGCTGTAGCTGCAGAATTTAACTCTTACTATACCTCCTGTGCCACTGAACTACTAAATCCTCCCCTCCTACCCTTCCCCACCATCTACCGGTGTGCCCCCATCATCACCCTCCCACCTCCTCTTCTCTTTCACTACTGTAACACCAAACGATACTCTATGTGCCCTCCTCACCATCAACACCTCTAAAGGTGCCTCCCCTCATGGCCTTGACCCAAAACTCCTCTCCCTCTCTGCTTCAGCTATTGCCTACCCCCTCTCAATAATCTTAAATCTCTCATTCTCTACTGCCTCAGTTCCCTTTTCATGGAAACATGCAGTGGTCCTCCTTCTACCAAAGGGGGTGACCCCCTCATCCCACGGCAACTATCATCACGTTTCTCTCCTCCCTACCCTTGCCAAGATTCAAGAACACATTTTTCCCTCCCAACTCACCTCTATTCTATTTGATACCTCTTTTTTCATCCCTTTCCAGTCCGGTTTCAGGAAAAACCACTCAACCACCACCTCTCTTCTATGGCTCACAGAGTCCATCCTAACCAAGATAGATAATGGCCAAATTACCTGTGCCATTTTTGTTGACCTGGCCAAGGCCTTCAACACTGTCTCTCACTCCCTTCTCCATGACTCTCTCCTGGCTGTTGGCGTATCTCCATCTGCCACAAATTGGTTTAAGGCTTACCTTATTGGCAGAACCCAGTCAGCTAAGATCTTTGATGTCACTTCCCCTCCCCTCCTGATTAGTTCTGGAGTCCCCCAGGGCTCTGTATTTGGGGCCCTCCTAGTCTCCATCTTCTTAAATGACCTTCCCTCTGTTTGCTCTCATCCTCTGTTATACATATGTATGCCAATGATACTGTCCTGTATGTATCTGACTCCTGTCCTCATGTGGTTACAAGCAGTTTACAGCAAGAGTTTGACAAGGTTCAGCTCTGGTTTGCTAACCATCAACTTTTCCTCAACACCAAGAAGACAGCCTCCATGACATTTGGCACAAGGCAGAGAATCTCAAGGCTTCCCTTCCTACCCATTTTTCATACCCTTTGTGGGACTTTACATGAGGACACATCCTCCTTCAGGTACTTAGATGTTTGGTTGGACCAACACCTAAACTTCCCTGGACATATTGATGCCATCCAGAAAAAACTGTGCCCCAAGCTTGGTGCCCTGTTCAGGAACCGTAATTGCATTCCTCCTACTGCTAGGCTGAACTTGTCCAGAAGATGGTGCTGCCCCAAAGTCCTCCCTGGCCAGACTGGACACCCTCTTCAATTCCTTCTGCCGCTTTGCCTTGGATGCCCCCCTTGCACCCACCACTGTGATCTTTATCATGCCCTATCCTTCCCCTCTCTTGCAAGTAGGCGGCTCTCCCACTGTGCTAAATTGCCCTCCAAGCACTGGCTGGGTGAGCTCCCTTCCTACCTCACCTCCTCCTTTATAACACCCCCACACCCTCACATTCCCTTAGATCAACTGACTCTTGCACCCTGGTAGTCCCTCACAGATGCACCCAAATCGGCCAATCCAGTTCCTCTCACCACCTCCCAAAAATCTGGAATTCCCTCCCCCTTCACATCCGACACTCATCCTCTGCCTACTCCATCAGCTCTGCCCTCAATAATTACCTTGCTCCTTGCTGCTCCTGCCATGTTCCTCCCTAACTTCCTCTTCTAAGTCCTGGACAAACCCCACCCCTCTATCATCACCATCATTTACCCTGTGCACACCCACCCAAATTCCTAGCTCTCCTCCTCTTTCCCCAGATTGCTCCCCCTTACCGGCCTCCCTTGATCTCTCACAGAATATAAGGGGCCCCGAATGGTCTCCATGGGCCCCTTCCCTACCCCCAAAAGGGGCTTGTATCTCTGATCTACTCCCTTCCCCCACTATCCTGAAAGGGTCTCTCTGGACACTCCCTTATCCCCTTCTCTCTGGTCAGTGCAGTACAGGATCCTCACATCCTGAAGTGGTCTCCAGGGACACAACTCTTACCCCTTCCCATACACCTCACCATTGCCTTTCTTTTCCCCCTTTACTTTCACATAAGCACTTGTTACTTATTTATTGAATTTTGATGACCGAGTAGACCCACTGAGCCCCGAATGTCCCTTTATCAGGGACAACCCGGGAGACAGAATCAGAACAATACAGTCAGATAGTACAGGGTGCAGAGAAAGTAGACATGAAATTCAAGGTTACAATAAAGGCAATATTTCTATATATTTAACATAAGTGTAACAATTGAGGGAGTTGAGGCATGCTTTTGGAGTCATTTTGGGTGAGAAAAGAAGAGGTACTGGTGTAGGATTTAGGACCGGGGGTGACTATCCAATATCCTGACAATGGCATGAGCATGCCCCAAGCAGGTGGGACTTGAGCCTTGTACGAAAGTTTAACAGCGATGGGGCTTCCTGTACTAAAGGTGGGAGAGTGTTCCACAGCCTAGGGGCAGTGTGAGTGAAGGATTTGACTCCCATGTTAGTCTTGACTCTGGGGAATGCTAGTAGGGACTTATTATTATTATTATTATTACTTATTATTGTCCACTGTTTTTACCTATCATGTGCAACACTGTTGTAACATCTACCTTACAACTGTATGTTAATGTTGAACTTATAACTTAAATGTTTAATGTCTCATTCCTAAGGTACCCCTACCCCCAAGGTCACACCGGGAGATGAGTGACTTGTCGCTCAGTGTGCCTTCCTGGTGAAACATTTCAATAAATGAATAAACAATGCAGCCCAGATCACTCCTCTAGAACAATGACAACTCCTCTAAACACTGCTCGACCTGCCAGAAACCCAGAGGCCCCCCTCCAGGACCAACACCCCTGCTAACCCCAGAAAACAGAGAGACCCACCTGCTTTCAGGCCAACTTAGGGGATTTATTTTATTTATTTATTTATTCAGATTTGGTAACCGGTAAGCCCACTGGGCCCCGAGGGTCCCTTTTTGAGGGGCAACCCAGAATTAGTTATATAAAGTAGAATATTCTCACAGGTACAGTACATGTGTGAGCTGACAACATTTGGTTGCATTCAGGACATTCCACAACAGAGTATTAGACAGGGTAAGTTCATTCATTAGATTACATACAATACATTCAATACAGTTCACAATGGAATATCAGGCAGTTCCGGATGCCCTTTGTTCAGTCACACTGGAACTGGATCTACATCCTAGGATGGGTTGATGCAGAACATGAGCAGAGGGTAGCTAGCTTTCTGCTTGGTAATGGTGAAGGGTTCTACTAGTTGTGTTAGGGATATGTGGAGACCAAGTTTTAAGTCTGTATGTAGCTAGTAGCTTTGCTGTATGGCAGTCCGGTGCAGGAGCAAGTACTCTTGTCTAGCCAGGTGCACACATAGTCTCTTGTGGAAGGTACTCAGGGAGGCAGCATACTGAAGGTGGTCAGGGAGCTTGTTCCACAGTGCCAGAGCTGAATGGGCCAAGGATTTGCCACCAGCCATGGTTCTTATCCTGGGTTTTTCCAGGGGGCATCTTCTGGAGGTGTGGAGTTGTCTAGCTGTGCTTTTTGGGGCCAACAGGCCCAATAGGCTTGCTGAGGACTGTTCATTGATGAGCTTGTATGCATTGCATTGCATAATGGGGGTATTGTTGCTGGAGGCAAAAGGATGGCCAGTTCAGAGAGGCCAGCACTTCACAGTAGTGTCACCTCAGGTAGGACATTGTGGTGAAGTGAGCAATTTTGTTATACAGTGTTTGCAGCCTGGTTTGCTCCTGTTTAGCAACTCTCTGCATTACAGATGTGATATAGGTCAGGATTGGGAGGAGGAAGCTATTAGTGATCGTGATCCTGGAATCAGGGATCAATTGGGAGTTCAGGTGGTATAGTAAACCCAACTTTCGATGTATGTTTTTTGTGACCTGGTCCATGTGGGTCTTCAGAGTGAAACCTTGGTCCAGTGTGAGACCCAGGTATTTAAAAGTCTTCAGTACCTCTATAGGGATGCCTGATGAGGGGACCAGGGGGAGTAGGGGACTTCTGTCTTGGTCTAGAGTTCTCGACCCAAACAGTAAGGCTTTAGTTTTTGTGACATTTAGAACCAACCTGTTGTCTAGTAGCCATCTTTCTAGGGTTGAGAAATCAGCTTGAAGCTGAGGTCCCAGGTCAGAGGGGCTAAACGAGGATTTATAAATAACAGCTTCATCAGTGTACTGGACCACTGAGCTACCTCCACAGTGGTTGTTCAGGTCATTGACAAACAATGAGAACAGGAGGGGCCCAGTATTAATCTTTATGGTACCCCCTCCATGTGAGGAAGTGCTTCTGAAGTCTCTCTCCATTTAACCTGTTGTGACCAGTTGGTCATGTAGCTATGGAACCAGGTTAGGGAGTGGGAATGTAGGTATAGATCACTTAGTTTGTATAACAAGAGACTGTAGTCAACTAAATCAAAGGCCTTGGTCAGGTCTACGAAGAGTGTCCCAGTTAGGGTACCATTGTCCAAGGCCATGAGGACATCAGTGGAGAATCTAATGAATGCTGTGTCTGTCTTGTGCTTATGCCTGAATCAATGTTGGGTATCTGACAGCAGCTGGTTCCCCTCCAAGTAGTCTCAGAGTTAGCAGTATACTAGCCTTTCCTGTATTTTGGATAGGATGCAAAGGAGGGATATGGGCCTATAGTTGCCTATAGGCTTCCTAGGGCCTCCTTTGTGGATTGGTACCACATAAGCCTGTTTCCATGTGCTCAGTATTATTCTCTTAGCCAGGGACCTATTAATGAGCCATGTAATGGGTAGTGTAATTGCTGGTGCAACTGCCTTGAGTAGCCTAGGGTCAAGGTTGTCCAGCCTGGCTGAGCCTTTAGCTCTAATGGACTTCAGGAGGGTAAGGACTTCTTTTGTTCACAAGAGCTGCAGGTGGAAAAGTGAGCCTGGAGAATTCAGGGTCTCAGAGCTAGGCTGAGCAGGGGTTCTAGGGGAAGGCTAGCTTTGTATACCTCGAGGTCATTGAAAAACCTGTTGAAGGCAGCAACAGCCTCTTGGCTATCGCTAAGGGTTTGGCTGTTGCAGTGTATCTGGCTTTGGGCTGGTTTGACACTGCCTTTTATCAAGGCACTGATGTGTGATCAGAAGGAGCTAGGGTTTGTCAGGTTGGCCTCTTGTAGGTTCCTGACATACTCCAGCTTTGCTTCCTTCACTGTGTGTTAGCACTGGTTCCTTAGTGTCCTGCAGGTTAGCAAGTCATCAGAAAGTGCTGACTGCTTGTGTTTTTTCTAGGTTTTGCCTGAATAGTCATCATTGTTTTTAACTTAGGCGTAATCCACTATTAACAGTGACCTTTGACTCAGAGTTTCTTTGGAGGGGCGTGAAGGTTGGCAGCAGAGATGAAGGTGTTTTGGAAAAATTCTAATGCTTCATCTAAGCTTGGGAGAGGCCAGACAGGGCTCCAGTCCAGTCAGCTCAGGTGCTCTTGGAAGACTCCAGCAGAAAACTTGTAGTAGTTTCCAGATGGCTACCTACCCAAAAATTGCTGTCACAAAAGGCAAACTTTCATTTATCAAAATGTTTATTAAATATATATTAAAATTAAGCAGCAATTTTGCTCCCCCACCACCAACATTTCACATCTTTTGTGATGCTTTATCAAGGTGTGGCTTGAGTACTGACATCATCCATTTTTATACAATTCAATTGGTCACATGTCTCTTTAAATCCACCAATCCTATACACTTTATTCACAAACAAAAATTCCCATTCGTTAACAGTGTATCACAAAAATGGAATTTCCGGTGTTCAGTTCTAGTCAGTACGCATTTTAATTATTCAACATCTTATCTACTATCACCAAACTTTAAAACTACATATTCATATCCTAATTGCATACATTTGATGCATTTCAAATCTCAGAAAATGAAAAAGATGCAGAATACTACACCTACAGTAATCACATTAGAAATCATTTAATCAGACACAGGAGTTTAAAGACACTTGTGAGTAATTCCATCTGTCTTTTTTGTTTCAAAAACAGCACCAAACTAAAGTTTTAATTTAGTCCCTCACTTAAATTGGCTCTTAACATAAACTGCCATTTACTTTCATTTTGAAGACATTTGTTTTCCCAATCACCTTCCCTCTGGCTGATTGTTACCCTCTCTAGCCCTTGGAATTTAAACTGGTGGCTAGAATTCTTTAACATCATATGCATTGCTATTGCATTTTTTCTATCTTCTTTTCTAATACATGCCAAGTGTTCTGCTATTCTACTTTTAAAACTTCTCTTTGTTTTACCAACATAGAAACTTCAGCAGATTATACAACTTGCCACATATACTACATAAGTGGTATTGCAGTTTACAAAATCTCTTAAAAGATAGTTCTTTCTGGCACTTGGATGGTAAAATCAATCAATCAATCAAACTTTATTTAACCAGGCAGTTACATCATTGAGCAAGATCATTTTCAAGATGGTCCTGGACACATAGAATAACTTTCTTTACAGTAGATAACAATTCATTGTTCAGCAGATAGTAATACAGGCTATTATAGGAGACAAGGTCAATATTAGCTATAGCAGAACATATAAGGCAAGTGCAAATACAAGCATTGAAAGTGCAGCATTTACAGGTTGATGTCTATAGAGTACAAAGGGAGGAAAGGAAGGAAGGACACAGAGGAGAGCAGTTGGACGAGAAGGTGTCAGGCACATAATGGAGAGTGAAGAGGGCAGCCTACTTGGAGAAGGCCCCCAGAAGAGTTAACTCAGGGAAGGGAGAGGTAACTGGGTGGGGGTTACCCTAGAGGGATGCTAGTAAACAGGGGGAATAAGAAGGCCAGGGATATCCAGAAGTTATGGGACTCAGTCCAGTAAAGTAAATGTAAAGTAAACTTTCTTTTTTTAAGCGCCTTTCAAATACCAAGGCACTGTACAATAAAAAATCAAACCATACAATTAGATAAACTTACATTAACGTTATTAAAAACCTTCAGAAAAAGGTTTAAAACACAAATTAGTCTTGAGCTCAGATTTAAAACTCGAGATGGTCAGGCATTCTCTTATCCGACAAGGTGGATAATTCCACAGGGAAGGGGCAGCATAGGAAAATGCACGCACCCCAGATGTTTTTAACCGAACGCTGGAAATCTCTAGCAATCCCTCGTTGGTGGATCGAAGTGAGCAGGAGGGGCAGAAGGGAGTAACAAGATCTTGCAGATACTGGGGTCCCTGTTAATGTAGGGCTTTATAGGTCAGTAACCTGACCTTAAAGGTGATCCACCACTGAATTGGCAGCCAGTACAGCTTGAGCAACACAGGCATAATAGGACCAGTCCTGGATGTAACCATCAAAAGCCTGACCGCCGCTTTCTGCACTAGCTGCAAGTGACAGATATCAACCCCCAGAAGCCCTAGGTAAAGGGATTTGCAGTAATCAAGGTGGTGGTTATGAAGGCATGGACCAATGCAGGAAGGTCAGCCAGAGGAACCAGGTGTTTCACCTAGGAGATATTCCTAAAATGATAAAAGGAAGATTAGACAACGGCAGACACCTGCGATTTCAGGGTCAAACCATCATCAAAAATAACGCCCAGGTTATGTACCTGGTCTGAGGTCAAGAGCTGGATGCCATCAAGCCATAAGCCTGATGGAAGCCCAGCCCTAAGACCTGCCTCAGGGTGACCCGGGTCCACAACCAACACCTCAGTCTTGTCCGGATTTAACCTCAGCCAGCTAGTGCTCATCCAATCTCTGATTTCAGCTAGACAGCTGTTAAGCATGGAGATTGCATCATCCTGTCCGGGAATAAAGGACAGATACAATTGGATATCATCTGCATAGCAGTGAAAAACCAAACTGTATCGCCTAATGATATCTCCCAATGGCAGCATATAAACATTAACAATATGGGTGCCAGAATGGACCCCTGCAGCACCCCACAGAACAGGGAGATGGTGTCAGAGGAATAAATTCCAGTAACAACCTTCTGTGTCCTGCCTGTAAGGAAAGATCAAAACCAGCAGTACCAGACAGTCCACAAAGAAGCCACAGGCACTCCAAAAGCACACCATGGTCCACAGTATCAAATGCTGTAGAGAGATTGAGAAGGACTAGAATAGTACGAGCCTTTCGATCTCTCACAGTTAGGAGATTATTTAAAACCCGGACCAGGGCAGTCCAGTGCTATGTGTTTTTCTAAACCCAGATTGGAGAACATCATAGACATTGCAGACTGTAAGATGGTTATCCAGCTGCAACACAACCATCTTCTCAATAACCTTACCCACAAAGGGTAGGTTAGAGACAGGACTATAGTTAGCTAGACAGTCTGGGTCCAGGGAGGGTTTTGTAAGGAGTGGTCAAATGACTGCCTTCTTGAGGTGAACAGGAAAGACTCCCTGCTCCAAGGACTTCCAAACAATTTCCGCAAGGATCAGGCAGATGACATCTACACAGTCTAACAATAGAGGTGTAGGGCCTGGATCCAAACTACAGCTGGTTGGTTGCACAGTCTGGACAATCCTCACAATGTCCATGAATTCTGGCCTACTAAAGTCAAACCAGGTAGCATGGGTGCTTGCCACCTCCCACCAATCTCTGCAATCCCTTACAGAGAGAGCTGGGCTGATACCCAACCTAATGTTGGCAATCTTATCTGCGAAGAATCGAGCAAGCTCATCACACTTTATTTGTGAAAATTTCTTCCAGACTGAAGACAGACTGGTTGCACAGTCTGTCCACAGTCCAGAAGAGCTGAGCCAGTCGATTCTGCACAGCAGCAATCTCCCCAGACAGGAATTCTGCCTTCTTACAGGTGATTGCTGATTGATAGGCCACATAATGGTCCATCAGCCTAAGCCTGTCAGCATCCAGGTCAGATTTCCACCAAGCTCTCTCTAGTCTTCACCCTACTCTTCTCAGCTCCTTCAAGGACCCATCAAACCAAGGGGTTCTTGGGTGCAGAGTGAGTGGACGAACACAAATAGGAGTAACTAAGTCCAGGGCATCACACACTGCCTTATTATAGACAAGTACAAGATCCCATGGACTCATGCATTCACTTGATAAACCCAATATGTCCAGCACTGCCAATAGGGTGATACTGGACCAGCTCTATAGGGGCAGGCCTATTTGTGGGTGCCCCAAAGCTGAATTTTATGGTGTGAAGGTCTGACCAACCATTTGGTTCCACCCCCAATCGCATGATCTCCACCCCCAGGAGAAACACAAGATCCAATGAGTGACCCCCTATATGGGTAGCAGAAGTAACCACCTGTGTAAGGCCCAGCATAGTCATAAGCTGGAGGAGATTATTTACAAATTGCGAGAGTTCATCATTGGTGGGGGCTGAAACAATCACGGGATTTAAGAATGCATGGGATAGACATAAAGGAATTCTAGAGGTCAGGGGTAAGGGGCAACAGACTTCTAGGAAAACAAACTGAACTTACAAGCTCAAATGGGCAGACTGGGTGGGCCATAGGCCCTTATCTGCCGACACTGTCTATGTATCTATGTATCTATGTTTCCAGGCATTGAAGTCACCCATAATTAACCATCTGGGTTACTCCAATGCCACATCGACAATGAAGTCCGCAAACTCCTTCAGGAATTCTCTCATCACCGGGTGGACAGTAGATGAGGAGTATCCTGAACCGTACACCTGCTCCCAGAATACACTCAAAGGATTGAGTGCATCTCACTAGCACATCCACAAGGTCCAGCTCCATTTTAAACAAAATGGCCACACCCCTGCCCCTACGATCCAATCCTGGGCGGTGTATCACCAAGAACCCAGCTGGAACAACAGATGCCAAAATAGGGCCCGCATTCTCATCCTGCCAGGTCTCAGCGATGCATGTCAGATCAGATGTTCCAACAAGATCAGCTATAATAGCCATCTTGTTCCTAAGCGATCTGGCATTACACAACACCACCTGGGTTGGATGGGTTATCAAGGAAGATCCCAGGACCTGCCCACCATTTGTGGAGCCCTTGGGTATGGGAATAAAGCAGGGAACATCCCTTTCTTGACCCCATTTTGCCCCAGGGCATCTCTTAGTCCCCACCACCTCTATCCACTCACCCCTCTCCATTCTCCCACTATGCCCAGTCCACATCCCCTTCAGTCACCTCCTCACTATCCCCAACACTCAACATCTCTTTTAGACTTCAACTGATAGTGGGGGACAATCAAAGGGGCATAGATCTCGGAGCATAGTAGAAGAATAATGCCTGACTGCCTTAATACCCTCCCAACACATCTTAATTAATAATAATTAAATAAATAAAACCCAAAATTTTACAACTACAATTTCACACTACAATTATCATCACCACACATATGCACTCACCTTCAGTGAGGTGTCTCTCACACAACCCCACAAAAAGGTCTAGTCAACCATTCATTCACCACAATCACCATCCTACTTATAGACAACACACAAATACTAATCACCAAAATAAACAATATAATCACAACATCCAGAAAAACAAATTATTTAAAACATCAGTCCAAATTTAAGTCCTGCAGAGATTTCCAGTCCATATTCAATCCACATAAATCCTGTCACAGTTCAGGCTTGCTTAACTTCAGTTCAGTACCAGCAGTCCAGCACACCTCAATAATAAATCTGGACAGACAGCTTTAAATGTTTTGTTGAAGGGACAAGCGATCTGTTACTTCCCTTGGCCAAAACCAAAAGTCTCACTCTAAGACTCTGCTCTCACCAAGAGTCCAAGAGAAAAACACAGTAAAAAGAGAGAATTGCAGACCAGTACAATGTAGGCAGCATTCTCAAAGATGCTGAGAGTTAGTAGCAAATAATAATAGTAATTCCACATCCAGGAGCACTAGTAATTCAAAAACCAGCAACATGAAGGGAAAATAACCACCTTAATTACCAATTACCAGCAGGGTAATGCTTTACCTAAAGCAGTCACATGGAGTTTTCAGGCACCTGTAGAGCAGTCATCTGAATGTATAGTGGTGGGGCAGCAGGGAGAGTTTAAGTGATTTTTGCATATTATTCCAGAGCGCTGGTAAAAAGGAGCTAATGGTAGTTGAGCCAAGATGTGTCCTTGACCGTGATAGCTTAAGGAGGACAAAGGAGGAGTTCCCTAGTCCACAGGCATGTTTTGAACTTTCAAACAGGTCACAGATATAGGGTGGTAGTTTGTTAGACATAGCCTGGAATAGCCACATGAGGGCATTTATTTGCCTCCTCATGGAGAGGAATGGCCAGTCTAATGCTTGGTACAATGAGCAGTGATGAGTCTGCAAGGGCAAGTCAAGAACAAATCTCAATGCGCGATGATGGAGTATATCAAGCTTTTGGAGCACATACTGGGGGCATGGCTGTATAGGAAGTTGGCGTAGTCAATCAGGGAAGAAAGGTTATTTGAACCAGATTCTTTCTAGCTTCCAGGGTGAGTAGGTGTCTTATGCAGCAGAATATATTGAGGTGCTACCTTAGCTTTTTTGTTAACTCATTTAGATGAGCACTGAAGGTGAGTTTTTTATCCAACCAGACTCCCAGATACTTAAATTTATTCACTAGCTCTAATGGCTCACTAAGAAGCATGATAATCTGTGGGGTACCAGGAGGCTCCATATTGTGGGAGGAGGATGGAGAGATAATCATGGCTTTTGTTTTTTTGGCATTTAACAAGAGCTTATTATTGCTAACTTTGTCCCCCAAAATATACATCCCTCAAAGTAGTCTCGCCTGTCTAAAGAGTTAACAAATGGTTTTAAGAAAGATATTGATGTGTATCTATATGATTGCTTTATGGAGGGGCTAATAACAAAATGTACATACAAATTTTTGATAGTCCTAAACCCCATTAGGGCAGTCCTATATGGACTACCAAAGGTACATAAAAACCTTCATAATCCACCTGCAAGTCCAATTGTGGCAAACATAGGCTCGTTAACAGAGCCCCTGGTCCAGTTCATTGATCAACACATTAAAGAATATGTGGAAATGTGCCCAGCATACTTGAAAGACACAATCCCTTTATTGAATATATTAAATGGTGTATTCATGGAGCAAACAGATGTGTGGGTCACTTTGGATATAACTTCACTGTATGCAAACATACCAAATGAAGGGGGAACAATGGCACTAGGAGAAACATTGTATGAGAAATCAGAATAGCCAAACAACTTTATTGAATTCCTTCTAGCAATAACATAGAAAGTGCTAAAATGTAATGTATTTATGTTTCATCAGGAGTTCTATTTACAGGTGATGGGGACAGCGATGGGTGCGGCATTCGCATCCAATTATGATAACATTTATTTGTCAAAATGGGAAACAGAGAAGGTTTTGTTTGATAGAAACCCTTTTATAGTAAGATTAAGTTGTACAGAAGGTTTATTGATGACTTAATAATATTTTTTTTTTTGGGGGGGGGGCCGAAGAAGAATTGCCAGAATTGATAACATATCTAGAATCGAGTAATGAGAATCTGAAGTTCACAATGGGAAAAGATCCCTCTGAAATTAGTTTTTTAGATTAGAAGCTATGAAAAGGTGACACAGGGAGGGTGGAAATGAATTTATTTAGGAACCCCATGGATAGAAATGTCTTATTCAGATGGGATAGTTTCCACCTGAGAACACTTGTAAATAGTAAACCAAAAGGCCATTTCTTATGACTAAAGTGGAATACAAGTGATGCTGTAGGATATGAACAGAATGTTAAGGATTAGAAAGAATATTTTAAAATAAGGGGATATGATGAGAAATGTTTGGAAATGGCAGAGAATCAAGTAGACAGAGTTCCAAGAGAAAGTTTCTTGGTACACAATAAAAAAAAGAGAATTCACAGACGCTTAACTTTGTATGTGATTTTACCCCACAGAGCCATGAACTGAGAACAATTGTGCAAAGTAATTGGCATGTATTAACAGCAGAACAGAAATTAACAGAAGTGATCAACACTCCCCCCCCCCCGAGGATGGTGTATAGATGGGCATGACGCACTGGAGACCAAGTTACCCACAGTATGTATAAAGAGATTGGAACAGCCACTAAAAATCCTTTACTGGGTGGGACGTATACTTGTGGTAAGTGTTTTTTGTTTAAAGATCACCACTGGAAATTTATTTCACCGTCCAAGTACCAGAAAGGACTATCTTTTACGAGATTTTGTAAACTGCAATACCACTTATGTAGTACAGTATATGTGGCAAGTTGTGTAATCTGCAGAAGATTCTATGTTGATAGAAGAAAGAGAAGTTTTAAAAGTAGAATAGCAGAACACTTGACATGTATTAGAAAAAAGAGGATAGAAAAAAGCATTAGCAATGCATGTGATGTTAAAGAATTCTTGCCACCAGTTAAAATTCCATGGCTAGAGAGGGTATCGATTGGCCTGGGGGTTGATTGGGAAAACAAACTTCTTCCAAATGAAAGTAAATGGCTGTATATGTTAAGAATCAATTCAAGTGAGGGACTAAATGAAAACTTTAGATTGGTGTCATTTCTGAAACAAAAAAGACAGATGGAATTACTCACAAGTGTCTTTAAATTCCTATGTCTTCCGTAATAATTTCTAATGTGATTAGGTGTAGTATTCTGCATCTTTTTAATTTTCTGAGATTTGAAATATATCAAATTTATGAAATTAGGTTATGAATATGTATTTTAAAGTTTGGTGATAGTAAATAAGATGTTGAATAACTAAAATGTGTGCTGACTAGAGTTGAGCACCAGCAATTCCAATTTTGTGATCCACTGTTAACGAATGGGAATTTTTGTTTGTGAATAAAGTGTATAGGATTGGTGGATTTAAAGAGACATGTGACCAAATGAATTGTATAAAAATGGATGATGTTAGTACTCAAGCCACGCCTTGATAAAGCATCAGAGAAGATGTGAAACATTGGTGGTGAGGAAGTAAAATTGCTGCTTGATTTTAACATATATTTAATAAACATTTTGATAAATGGAAGTTCGCCTTTTGAGACAGCAATTTTTGGGTAGCTGGATACTTTTTGGACATTTGAGTTTGACTCTGAGCTCCAAATGAATTCCATTGTAGCCACCTGATGTTCTGAATTAGTAGTTTCTAGCTGTTAGGAGTCTTGGAGGTACTCTGATTGCCATGCTCTTCCAAACATAGTATATTGGCGAGTGGTCACACAAAGTATCTGCTAGGGTGCCAGCCACTTGAATGTTGGTTTAAATGTATCCACAGAAACAATCCAGCTTAAAGAAGGCTAATATTAAAGAAGGTTTCATTTAAAATACACCTCAGATTCTGTATATATTAAAGAAAGCCAGGGGCAGGATTAGCCAGTCTTGCTGTTGTTGGTAAACTGATGCATATGCTCCACAGTGTCAGGTTGTGGCTGGAGAAGTTGAGGGCAATAGACCAGGCTGGGCTACCATTGTCTGAATGGATCTACTGTAACTGCCCAACGGAGCAGTATGTGGCTGGAGGGCAGCATTTTGCCACCTTCCTCCATAGCTCAGGGTGAGCCATCTTCTTTTTCGCTGTAGAATACTTCTATCCTGAGTTCTGCCAGGTCCGTGATCACAAACGCACACTCCTTCGCTAGGGATGGATCAGCTTCCAGGGTGAGTCCCAGTGTCTTTAGATATAGCAGGCTATCAGAGTGGTCAGAGAAACCCTTGGGCCCAGAATACATCACAATTTTTAAGCAGTCAGGATATTCCACATAAGCCTGATATCCATGTTGCTTGAGTTGTCACATTCAGTACTTGCATCCTGCATTGCACATAAGTAAGAGAGCAAATGATGGCATTTAGAGGGTACAAGAGTATTCAGAATGAGGAGGACAGGAGTCTATAACTGGAAAAATAGAGAGAAGCAGGGAAGCTAGTCAGAGGGGCAAAGGCACAAATGGAGGAGACAATAGCACAATATGTAAAAAGAGGGGATAAGACTTTTCTATAAATACATTAGTGAAAGAAAAAAATCTGGAGGGGGTTGTGAGACTAAAAAGGGCAGAGGGGGTTGTGCTGAAGAAGACACAGAAAAAGCAGAAATACTGAATGCATATTTGTGTTACATTTTTACGAAAGATAGGGAAGGGAAGTGTCCACAGTTAAGTGTTAGAGACAACAAGAGAGGAGGAGGACTGGACAGCAATCTGTGCACAGAAGAGAGAGTCCTCCAAGAACTATCAAAGCTGAAGGGGGACAAGGCTATGGGACCTAATGGGATACATACAGGAATAGGTGAGAATTTGGGGGAGAGCTGGCAGCCCCACTGGCAGCACTGTTTAACAAATTGTTGAAAACAGGTGAAGTTCCAGAAGACTGGAGCAGCGCAACTCTAGTTTCTATCTACAAAAGTGGGAGCAAAAAGGAGGTGGGCAACTATAAACCAATGAGTGTGACCTCAGTGGTAGGGAAATTGAAGAAGTCATTGCTAAGAGAAAGGATTGTGGTGTTTCTTGAGCACAGTGGGATGCAGGAACCGAGGCAACATGGATTCACAGCAGATCGGTCTTGTTAAACAAATCTGATAGATTTCTTTGACTGTGTGACAAAGGAGCTGGAACTGGGAGGGGCAGTGGATGTGGCCTACCTTGACTGCAGGAAGGTTTTCAACATCGTCCCACAGAGAATGCTTCTAAACAAACTTGACAGCCTGGGAGTGGGTTTCAAGGTAGTAAACTGGTTCAGGAACTGGTTGAGTGGAAGGATGCAGATACTGTAGTAGTGGTAAATGGGGCCGAATCCAATGGAAGGGAGGTGTCCAGTGGGGTGCCCCAGAGCTCGGTACTAGGGCCAGTTCTCTTTAATGTCTTCAAAAGTGACATTGCAGAGGGCCTGGATGGGAAAGTGTGCCACTTCACAGATGACACTAAAATCTGCAACAGAGTGGTCATTCGTGAGGGGGTGGAGGAAATGAAAAGGGACCTATGCAGGCTTGAGGAATGTTCAATGGTGTGGCAGCTGAGTTTCAATACTAAAAAATGTAAAATTGTGCATTTGGGACACAGTACTCCAGGTGAGGAGTACATGATGGAGGGGGGGGGCAGGTCCTGGAATGCATGAATTGAGAAAGGGACTGAGGGGTGATCATAACTGATGACCTAAAAAGATCCAGGCAGTGAGAGAAGGCAGTCATGAGAGACAACAGGATGCTGGGTTGCATAGAGAGGGGGGTATCTCCAATAGAAATAGAGGGGCTGATGCCACTTTACAGACAATTAGTGAGACTGCATCTGGAATACTGTGCACCATTTTGGAGGCTTTATTTCAAGAAAGATATAGACAGAATAGAAGTGGTTCAGAGAAGTGCTACAAAGATGATACAAGAGTTGCATCAGATGTCATGAGGAGAGACTGAGGGACCTCAACATGTATTCACTGGAGGAGAGAAGAGGAAGGGGAGCTATGCCAGAAACTTTCAAATACCTCAATACCTCAAGGACATTAACACAGTACAGGGAAGTAGCATCTTCCAGACAAAATGGGATTCAAGAACAAGAGGTCACGATATGAAGACAGAGGGAGGTAGGCTCAGGAGTAATGTGGGGAAGTACTTCTTCACAGAGAAGGTGGTGGAATAATGGAACAGCCTCCTTGTGGAGGTAGTGGAGGTGAAGATGGTAGAAGAATTCTAGAGAGCATGGGACACATAAATTAGCTTTATCAACAAATGAGTAAGGGGAAGCTGCAGTCTGAATGAGGTTTGTGATATTTACAATAGGAAGAGAAAAAATGAGCAGGCTTGGTGGGCCAGGTGGTCCTCATCTGCCAACAGATTCTATGTTTCTATGTGTCACAAAAAAGAATCTCTTTCTTTGACCATGAGGTATGCAAAATCTCTTCTTTTACCCAAAAGTCCAGAAAAGCTAAAATAATGTACCTTGGGCAAGCATTGGGGTCTTACGGTCTGGAGATTCAAGACATATGAGTCCTAATAATGTTAAGTGCTATATCTACAGGGAGCCCTAACAATTCTTTTAGAAAGCCATCTATAAACTGCAGTATGTTGCCTTGTTCGGTTCCCTCAGGTAATCATAAACATGTACATTACTATGGCGATTCCAAGTTTCTAATTCCTCTAGACACTTCTCCAAAAGTTGTTCCCTTCTATGCAGATCAACTGGGTCAAGTGTTGACATCTGTAGTGGCTGTATATTCTGTGAGGCACATTTCTGCCGCTCCTGTGCATTTCTCCAACAGACTAGTAACTACGATATTCTGTAACTTTTTTTTCCAGCTCTTGGAGAGTAGAATTTATTTACTGCAGAGCTAAACATCATTTCTTGGAGGTAAACATGCAGTCCGGTTCAGCTGTGTCACTCCCAGGCAAGGAAAAAGCCAGGTTGGAGCTCACAGATTGTGGAGCAACCTTTTGGATACTGTTTGCTTTATGTTTACATTGTTGCACTCCCAAACCCTTCAGATTATCTTTATTCTGTTGTCTGGTGGACATGATGCAGTCAGTGATTTTTCATTTTGGAAGCAGGATGTCAGTGATTAAAGCTTGATGGCTGTAGATTTTAATTATGCTATGACAGAGCTCTATAATTAAGCCACCATTCAGGTGGTGATGCCAACAGAAGTCCCTCAAAAATAACATGATTATGTGTTGACAGGAGTTCTAATGGTGTGGCAAACATCATGACATTAGGAAGGATTGGAAGGGAAAGTATGTCTCTTTGCAGATGACACAAAGATCTGCAACAGGGTTGATACGCAAGGTAGGGTGGAAAGGATGAAAAGGGACTTGGCAAGGTTGGAGGAATGGTCAAACATATGGCAGCTTAGATTCAATGCAAACAAGTGCAAAGTAATGCACCTGGGAAAAAAAACCCAGGGCAAGAGCACACAATGGGGGGTGAGATACTGACAACAACAAAAATGGAAAGGGACCTAGGGGTAGTCATATCAGATGACCTAAAGGTGGGCTAGCAATGTGAGAAGGCAGTAAGGAGGGCTGGGGGGATACTGGGATACATTGGGAGAGGCATCACCAGTAGAAAACAGGAAGTTGTTGTCCCTCTGTACAGACAGTTGGTAAGACCACATCTGGAGTACTGTGTACAGTTCTGCAAAGACATTGACAGGGTGGAGGCTGTCCAGATGAGGGCAACCAAAATGGTGCAGGGTCTGCACCAGAAGACATATGAAGAAAGACTAAAGGAGCTTAAGATGTATACCCTTGAGGAAAGGAGGAGGGGGACGTGATAGAAACTTTCAGATATCTCAAGGGAATCAACAAAGTCCAAGAGGGTAGCATCTTTCATAAAAAGAGATGTGCAAGAACAAGGGGGCACAAATTTAAGATAGAGGGGGGACGGCTCAGAGGTAATGTGAGGAAGTATTTCTTCACAGAGAGGGTTGTAGATGCATGAAACAGCCTTCCAGAGGAGGTCATAGAGTCAAAAACAGTGGGGGAATTCAAGAATGCATGGGACAGGCATTAGGCCATTCTAGTGGGGGGTAGGAGGAAGTAGGCTGTTGGTTAACTAGGACCTGCAGCTTGTCTGTTAGGTAGGGAAATGGGCAGACTAGGTGGGCCAAGCGGTCCTTATCTGCCATCAAATTCTATGTTTCTATGTTTCTATGCATTATTTCAAAACGATAGGTGCTCAAGGGCTCTCAGTTTGTTTCTTGTGGGAAATTTCATGAATGTTTTTATCTGCATATAACTCAGGCACCTTTGGAGCTAGAAATCTGAAACTGGGAAATTAGATAAATGTAGGAATAATCCATATGTTTATATTGCAAGTCGTAGGAGGGAGCTGGTCATCCCACTGTACAAGACGCTGGCTAGGCCTCACCTAGAGTACTGTGTGCAGTTCTGGAGGCCACATTTGCAAACATTGCAGAGTAGGACAACTAAGATGGTGCAGAGTCTGCACGACAAGGCATATGGGGATAGACTTAGGGGCCTCAATATGTATACATTGGAAAAAAGACGGGGGGATATAATTGAGACTTTCAAATATATTAAGGGCATAAATAAGGTGGAAGGAGATAGAATCTTCCAGTATAAAAAGTACAATAGAACTAGAGGGCATGACATGAAATTAGGGGGTTGCATAAGGGGTAACATAAAAGAGTTCCTTTTTACAGAGAGGGTGGTGGATGTATGGAATGCCCTGCCTCAGGAGGCGGTGGGAGCACATAGAGTGCAGTTCAGTGGAGGGATTCAAGAGGACATGGGATAGGCACAAGGGAAACATACATATGAGGGAGGCATAGCTGAGGCTGCTGACCTAGTAGATACAGCGGGAGAAAATTGGTAAAAAGGGCAGACTGGATGGGCCTTACAGTCCTTTTCTGCTGTTAGTTTCTATATTTATATATGCATGCAAAATTGTATAACATTTTCATGAATGCTTTCAGATTTATACTAAACCAAAATTAAAATCTTGGCAAAATGTTTAACTGTCTATAGCACACTCATCTTTAAAGCTTGAGACTTACAACTTGGTGAACATAACCATGTTGCATGTTTCACAACATTGTGAAACTGTAGAGAAATTTGGATAAGAAGTTTTAAAATTAGATGGAAAAAATTAAAATTTATGTTTGATAAAATCTTTGACCACAAATATTTTGACTCCATTTCAATCCACAACTCTAAGATGTGGCACTCTTTTGCCTGAAATCAGTACTTGTATACCCATAAAAACCTGGTATCATTTTATTATAAACTTTAAAAACTAAGTCAAGATAATGAGACAACCTGGGGAGGGCAGCAAAGCAAGATGGCTGTGCTGCTGCTCTGCTCCTCACCATGCTGAAAGTTAGCTCCAGTTAGGGGCTTTTTTTAAAGAAGTTTTCTGTCTCCTTTTGACACACAGTGAATTAAACCTCTGTCTATTTGCTGTTGGCATGCTGCTGACAAGGACAAATCCTTCCGATGGTCCTTTTTGCCATACGTGAGTAGTGCCAAGTCTGGCGGAAATTGTACGGCTGGATGACTGATCCATTTTTTGCCACACACCGTTTGACCTATGGTATGGTGAGGCTCCTTTTGGGGTTTTGTGACAGAAGCCCCAGCTGTTTTACTGTCAGCCTAAAAACGTTGTTTATTTTGCAACTTAAAAGTAGTGGAAAGCTGCAACTAAGTGTGATGGCATTGTCCAACCACTTGATCGCTGACATTTTTTGGCATTCCTCTAAGTGTGGTGGAGAGATGAGAGAATGATCTGCTGATGAGAGAAGGATCTTCTGGTAGTAGGGCTAATTTGAACCTCTCAGGGAGGATGCTGAAGCACCTAGAGTGCAATAAGGCAATTTTCCCTCTTCTTACAGCTATGCTAGCTGTTGCCTTGGGTGGGGAGTTGGGCTAACTTATTTTGAATATATTAAAGCTACTATGCTTAGAAGAGTACCTCTTTTTGCATACTGTTTAGATGCAAAATGATACAAGATAACGTGGTGGGATTTGCAAATGTGTCTAAGGGAGTTTGCGGGTGAGACAAGACATATGAAGGCTTGCCCTGTGCCTTGGAAAAGGTGACCAGCGTGCAGAAGTAATGGACCATCAGTTAAGGGAGACTGCGGCAGCTTTATTGACACCAACAGTAACATGGCCATGGAGTTATGTCCTCATAAGGTACTGTATTTTATTCTGTTTATGCTGGTGAACCTTGGGCATTGGCCACCTGGCTTGAAATATGGTGCCAAAGTTGAGTTTTGTTTGCAGTCCCAAAGCTAGATTGACTTTGTCCCAAGCTAACTCCCGGACCCCATCTTTGGACTCCTGTTTGAGAGCCGTGTCCAGGCTGTATTTCTTAAAAAACTTAGAATGGAATTCATATTCCTAGATTAAACCTTTGGAGCTCAGATGGTCTCCCTGGACTCCTGCTTCTCTGAAATTAAGCTGAGATGGAAGCTTTATGATATGCTACTTTGTTTAAAAATAGCTGACATAATTAAATGTCCTGTGGACTTGCCACAGGCTGAAGATAAGAGCTTTTCTTTAAATTAATTTGGAGGACTCCTATGGTTATAATAAATGGAGCCTCATCCCATCATTTTGTGGTTAAATATGAACTTTCAAAAGAGAAATGAGAGATAAGTTTGAGCCTTGATTGATCTTGCTCGTATACGTTATCGAATGACTAATACTGGTGACTTTAATTGAACTCATGAACTCCTAAAAATGGAATGAGCTAAGTCTGGCAGATCTTTGTTTTCTATTTATTATGAACACAGCTATCCTCATCTTAAACTGCTGACATTTTAAAGTCAAGCTTTCATATATTTAGAACTCTCATAGGCTCAAAACACATACGTAATGTTTGGTCTATTACATTAATTTTAATTTCCTGACGTATAGTGCATTTAATGGAGAACTGAATGTTTGGCTTAAAACTAGTGGACTCCTGAGAATAATGGAGCCACAACATTCCATATTAGAAGACAGTGGACATGGTCTATTTGGACTTCAGCAAGGCCTTTGACACTGTGCCACATAGAAGACTATTACACAAACTGGGGAATATGGGTGTGGGCAGGACAGTAGTGTGGTGGGTAGGTAACTGGCTGGGTGGCAGGACACAGAGGGTGGTGGTAAATGCCTGTCACTCCACAGAGGGAAGAGTGACCAGTGGGGTACCACAGAGATCAGTGCTGGGACCAGTGCTGTTCAACATCTTCATCAGTGACATTCTTGGAGGATCTAGAAGGCAGAATTTCACTGTTGCTGATGACACAAAGCTCTGTAACAGAGCAGACACACCAGAGGTGTAGACAGAATGAGAGCGACCTGCAGAAACTTGAAGAATGGTCAGGGGTTTGGCAGTTGAAATTCAATGCAAAGAAGTGCAAGATACTGCATATGGGGCACAAAACCCAGGCACAATATATCAGTTGGGGTGAGGATATAGCATGCACCAAGCAGGAAAGGGATCTTGGGGTTGTCATCTCTGATGACCTCAAGGTAGGGAAACAGTGTGACAAGGCAGCAGGTAAAGCAAATAGGATGCTGGGATGTATAAGCAGGGCATCACCAGCAGGAAAAGGGAGGTCATAATTCTGCTATACAAGACACTAGTGAGGCCCCACCTGGAGTATAGTGTACAGTTCTGGAGACCATACCTACGTAAGGACATAGACAGGGTAGAATAGGTTCAGAGGAGGGCAACAAAGATGGTGCATGAATTGCATCACAAGTCCTATGAAGACAGGTTGAAGGAACTGAACATGTACTCCCTGGAGGAGAGGAGGGAGAGAGGGGATATGATAGAGACATATAAGTATCTTACAGGGAGGAACAGGGTGCAGGAAAACATTATTTTTAAGTGAAAAAGATGTTCCAGGACTAGAGGGCATGGGATGAAGTTGGAGGGAGGATGATTCAGAGGAAACATGAGAAAGAATTTCTTCACAGAACGGGTTGGTGGACAAGTGGAACACCCTGCCAGAGGAAGTGGTGGGGGCTGAAACAATCACAGGATTTAAGAATGCATGGGATAGACATGAAGGAATTCTAGAGGTCAGGGGTAAGGGGAAACAGACTTCTAGGAAAACAAACTGAACTTACAAGCTCAAATGGGCAGACTGGGTGGGCCATAGGCCCTTATCTGCCGACACTGTCTATGTATCTATGTATCTATGTAAGACCAATTAGTGTTCTTATTGTGCTTTTATGTGCTTACATAGTCCCTCTTATGATTATATGTCAAATGTTTTCAGCTTAGTTTAAATGCAGGTTCCTGAATTGTTAACAAATATTGATAGTACTTATAGCTGCTGTGAGTTATGTAATATCCTGGAAATACTGTGTCTAGTTCAAGAAAGTTTAAAAAAGATCTGAATTATTTTTAATTTGTAATGGCTCGAGGCCTTAGCCAAGGGCTTCAAGTCATGGGAGCGGGAAACTACCTGTTAATCCATTGAAGTTATCCACTCAAAGACATGAGGTGTATGATCTCGGGTCAGTGGAGAGTGCTGGTCTAGACGGCACCAGAACTTGAACTTAAGTGAAATCCTGTGTGTGATTTGCAAAGGGTCTTAGGGAAGGCTCTCTGGATAATGTCTTCTAATAAAGGGCTGGAGATGACTTTGAGTGGAAGATATGAATGGCTAATAAAATGCCAGCTTGCCTATACAAGGTGAAAGCAGCAAAAATTGGAAGCTATAATGATGTGGCTGTACATGAGGCAACAAGCAATGCGATGTAGGGAAAAGCTGAAGTGGTTCTCGGCATACTGGGAATAGTATGCTTCTAATGGGCCTGCATGCATACGAAGTCTAGAGAGTGACACTTCATGTGGGCTGATGCTTACAGACCTTTTTCCCTGTTTTACAACTTTTAAACATTCAAGACTTTTAAGAACATCCCTTTTGTATGTATTTGGGCTATTTAAATCCAATAATATATTAATGTCAACTGCACAAATCTGGAAAAGCATAGTTATAGGAAATCATAACTGTGTTTAAAATGTGTTTGTAGTGTGAATAACTCTGAAATGAACCCTGCATAGGGGTATATGTATTTTATGTGTGTAATCTGTTTTTAGTATATTGTAATGGCATTTCAACTGAACAACAATATATTTGTGCTTGTAGCCAAAATAATTGAAATTTAAAATTCTGCAAAATTCTGCTGAATTTTCATGCAACCTCTGCAAAATTCTATGGAATAGAAATGGTAATTCTGCAGGGTGTTCTGCAGGTGAAATTTTATGTTTTTTGCAATGAAAAACTTTTCGCAATGAAGAGTACTTCCATCGGCTAAATCATCTCATTTTTTTTCTGTTACAATTATTTGTTATACTGATTTGTCTACCATTTTTGATTATGCTTCTTGATATATTGTATTTGCTGTACATGATTTTCCACTTCCCCTACTCCCAAGATGCATCTGGAAACAAGCTGCTAGCAGTTCAGTACTGTATGTCTTTCCTGGTGAGAAAATGTTGAAATAAATAATGTATGGCTAGAACAGATACAGATACATATCTCAGTACTAGGTATATGGAACCAGTTTAACACAGATAAAGCAATGTGTCTGCATAATGACAGTATACCATTAATAGTGAAAACATATCTTCACTAGTATGTTCCATACCTGAGGGTACCTGTAGATCCCCAGAAGTCTTGCCATTGGAATGGATGTGGTTGACACATCATCTCCAATAATCCCAGAGAGTGTGGAGCTGGATTGGCAGTCATAGTTTGGAACACAATTCTCCTGACCTGATAACATCCACATAGTGCCCTGGAGGGCTCGCATTATTGAATTGCAAGAGTCATAAATCCGGAATCCCAAAGAAATATTTGACAAGAGTCGAGGGTTCTGATTTACTTCATCCGTGGCCAAAACAACAGAAGATACTTGCTTGTATATTTTAGCTCTGAACCTGGGTAATAATTTTATTAAATACATTTATATAATGTAAGTGATGATCACAACTTACATATAAATAATTTAGCCACTTATGTATTCAGAATGAGAATAAATCATTTATCTTAGTTTTGCCATTTATCTCTTCTCTAGACAGCTAAGAAAGGGACACTGAACCAGAGGGTGAGGAGCTTAAATGATACCTAATGCTTTCACAAAAGCTGCTGCTGGTCACAAAACAGAGCAGTGAAATCAAACAGAGACAGCTGCATTTTCATTAAAAAAAACATTCATTTAATAGTTATACAAATTATTTATTAATTGATTTGAATGTTGATGACCAGATAAGTCCACTGAGACAAACAAAAGTAAATGTTTATTGGCAATAAAAGAAAATAAACAATTAAAACACATTTTTATAAATTGGACACATAGGGCCAGATATTCAAAAGGGTTGCGACATGCGCAATAGGGTTGAGCCTGCGCAAGTCCAAACTTGCTCCAGTCTGCGATATTCAGCAGGAGGCAGTTGCACCACAGAAAACATGCTGAGCAACAGCGCAATGCAAATGAATGCATGCTCAACTGGAGGGGGAGGAACCATGCATAAACTGCACAGCCCAATATTCAGCCGGGCTGTGCAGGGATGTCTGGCGCAACCCCAACCTGCGCCTGCAGGGCGTTGAGCCAAAAAAGCTTAAGTCGAGGCCACCCACAGGTGAGCTGCTGTATTGCAGGGCGCAACACAGCTGCTGCCACCTGTGGCTGGCCCCCAACCCAGTCCCTGTGCCCCCCAGCCCGATTGCGGGCATAGTGTTCCCCCACCAGCCCGATCGGGGCATCAATGGGCACCCCCCTACATATCCCTGGTGGTCCAGTGGACCGAATGCCGGTTGCGGGCAGGTATAAAGAACCCCCAGACACTTTCCTACTGCCTGATCATGGGCAGAATGTAAAAGAACTCCCCCGAACACTTTCCTAGTGCCCGATGCGGGCAGAATGAAAAGAACCTCCCTCAACATCTCCCTGGTGGTCCAGTGGACGTAATGCCCGATCGCCCAGGCACAATAAATGACACCCCCGCAAACATCTCCTGGTGCTGGTGTCCCCCACCCACCACCTGACCCCACCACCCGCTCCCCGGCAGCCAGCAGGCGGCAGCATCACCGCCTGCCACCCGCCACCGCATGACTGACTGCGGTAGGAACTGCACCCATGGTGCAGAGCAGAACCAATGGGCATGCAACCATACCAATACATGACAGTCAGATTTGTAGATCATTCACAAATCTGGACTGTCATATGTATCATAGCTCGCCAGTGGTTCGCGCTCTGCACCAATGAACAGTAGTCTCATCCGGCCGACTCAGCCGGGGGCGGGGCGGCAGGCGGTGGATGCTGCTGCCGGCCGCCGGGGAGGTGGGGTGGTAGGGCTTCGTGGGTGGATGGGGTGGGGGGGATAATTAGCCACCACAGGGAGATGTTTGGGCAGGGGGGTCATTTACATTGTGCCCGCTGATCGGGAATACGGTCCACTGGACCACAAGGGAGATGTTGGGGGATTCTTTACATTCTGCCCACATGATCGGCACTAGGAAAGTGTTTGGGGAGGTTCTTTTACATTCTGCCTGTGATCAGGCACTAGGAAAGTGTTCAGGGGGTTGTTTTGACATTCTGCCCACGATCGGGCATTAGGGAGATGTTGGGGGTTCTTTCACATTCTGCCCGTGATCGGGCATTAGGGAGATGTTGGGGGGTTCTTTACATTCTGCCCGCGATCGGCTGCAGGGTGCATCGGTCCCCGACGGCTGCTGCCTGGCAGGGCGGCCAGGCGAAATCCTCGGGATGGTGCACCATAGCTAATGGCATGCAAATGGGGCCATAATCAGATGCAAATCATTCCCCTGCATATGGATGAATTGGCGATGGCGACATCGTACGTCACCTTTGAATATCGTGATTTTGGCGCATGGCGCAATGGTACTTGGCCACCGCAAGTTGAATGCTCCACTCTGACAACTTGCGGTGGCGCAAGTTTCACTGCGCCATGCACAGTGGCTGTGGCTGGGGGGTGATATTCAAAGGAGTTGCTCAATAGCGCAACTCCTTTGAATATCCTTGGCCACACCCCGCGCGAACTATTTTACGAGCGCAGATCTCTGCGCATTGAATGGCGAGTTTGAATATCCAGCCCATAATGTTCTGACATATAATATTGTGCCTTTATCACTTGTGAGGAAGTTAGACTACAGAATTCACTCAAGGCTCTGCCATTTGTGTTAACATTCTGCCTTCTCTCCCATGAAGATACATGGCATGCTGTGAGTCAGGTCAAGTGTATCCACTACGCTTACTGAATTTTAGAGTTTTCGAAGTGGATAGGCAGCATAATTTTGACAAATTAAAGCAGCAGGTCTAACTATCAAAACATAACATATTTATTTTAATAAATAACAGATGTAGATACAATGGTGCAATGGTTAAAGAAGAGGCCTGGGAACAAAGAGACCAGATCAAACCTTATCTTAGCTAGCTACTCACTTTATGACCTTCTACATATCATTTAAGCTCCATGTGCTGCAGTTGCCCTTCTCTAAAATTGAGTGACAAAATAAGATGCTGTATCTCAGTTGGACCAGCCTGGCTAAATAAACAGCAAATGGAAATGTGCAACTAATACTGTAGTATTAAGGAGGATTACCAATCTAGTTCACCCCACTGCCTAAGTGGTAATGTTCAAAACCTTTCCTCCTCAATATGTCTAGGTTTTATTTAAATGCATTTTGTGTCAGAATTTAAAACAGTGTCAGGAAGAGAATTCCACAGATTTACAATTCCTGGGTGTAAACAATTTGCTGCTGATAGGTTTATGTTTTTCTACCAACTGGATTTTGTTTCCTCATATTTATTTCACTTGATTTACAAGACTATGCCAATTCCCTCATCAAGTCCTCATCTGAATTAATCTTACAGTGTATTAGCAAGAAATCACCTCTTGTTCCTAATCTTCTGGCTATGCAAACCCAATGACTCCAGTTTGCTGTTATATGGAAAAGTCATTAGCACATGTATTTGCTTTTGTTGCAACTTATCCATCTGATTTATATACTGAACAGTACTAGTCCACTAAGTGACAGCAGAAGTATAATTGTGGCATTACAAATGCTCTATTCAGTGGAGTAGCACTTACTATGTCCCTGTACAGTAGACTTTCTAAAACAACCCATCACTTTGCTTGCATTGTTATAAATATGCCTATATTTTGTACTGTGTTGAAGGTCATGTGTGATGTGAACTCCAATGTCTCTTTCAATGTAAGTTGATATTAGAAGTGTACCTCTGGTAACAAGGAAAACTATTTTTGTGACTGAAGTGCATCACAGCACATTTTTCACTGTTGGCTCTTATAGCCCAAATTTGTGACAATTTTATCCAGGTCATCCTGGAATGGTCACTGTTTATCAGACTCCATATGTCAAACATCCTCAGCTGAGTATTGTCTCTGAATTTCATTCACCAATTACTCATTTCTCCATTTATTGTATATCAGTCAAATATATTCTAAGGAGGAAGTGACCCAGCACCAACAGTTGTGGGATCCCACACTTTTCGGATTCACATAGAGAAAAGTATCTCTTAATGCAAATCTTTGTGTCCAGTTAGCCAAACAATTTCCCAGGCATCTTTTTAATTCACCCTGGAATTTTAGTAACCTTAATTCTTCTTTTAATGCATTTCTGTGGCACAATGTCAAAGGCCTTCATAAAATCCATGAATATTATGATGAGCAGCAAGCAAAGAAACTAAAACAAAACCAACAAAAAAAGGCAAACACTCAACTATTGTGTAATATACAGTGGAGCTAGCCAGGATGCAACTCACAATACCTGACAATAAATGGCATGTCACAAAATTCTACTTGACAAAATGGCTTAATTTCATAGCTCCTTACAGCATACTGCAGTAATACATCAAGGCACTGTGTTGAATCATTGCTGGCTCCACTGTACATTGAAAAATGTAAAATGTTATGTGTTAGGTTGTAGCAGAAAAGAAGGCAGAAGAGTGAACTGAACCAGAACTTAGTGACATGGAGGAGAAGTGAGGCATGTGGCTTCCTTCAAGGGATGGGAAGGAAAGGGAGGTATACAGGTGGCAGCGATGATGATGAGTACATGGTGGGCAGTCTAGTACAAAGAAACTGAACAAGTGGAATAGGGGATTCAGTCTAGTCAGAGTGGATTTAGGGGCATTACTGTTATCCACATCACTGAAACTGAAAGCAGGGAGGATCATTTTGGAGATTATGTTTACATAGTATGCCTGAGGCCGAGGATGACAGTCCAGACTTGG
Organism: Neoceratodus forsteri; assembly: GCA_016271365.2. NCBI lineage: Eukaryota > Metazoa > Chordata > Ceratodontiformes > Ceratodontidae > Neoceratodus > Neoceratodus forsteri. The sequence goes on along the minus strand of CM057449.1, from coordinate 57,505,410 downwards.
TGATTATTCACAAATCTGACTGTCATGTATGGTGGGCTGCATGCCCATTGGTTCTTGCCTGCACCAGCTGAGCTGCAGTAGCCCACCGGCAGTCAGTCGGCGGGTGGCGGGCGGCAGGCGGTGGATGCTGCTGCCCGCCGCCGCCGGGGAGTGGGTAGGGCTTCGTGGGTGGATGGGGTGGGGGGACACTAGCCACCAGGGAGATGTTTGGGCAGGGGGGTTATTTACATTGTGCCCGCTGATCGGGATTACGTCCACTGACCACAAGGGAGATGTTGGGGGTTCTTTACATTCTGCCCAATGATCGGCACTAGGAAAGTGTTTGGGGAGGTTCTTTTTACATTCTGCCTGTGATCAGGCACTAGGAAAGTGTTCAGGGGGTTGTTTTGACATTCTGCCCACGATCGGGCATTAGGGAGATGTTGGGGGTTCTTTTCACATTCTGCCCGTGATCGGGCATTAGGGAGATGTTGGGGGTTCTTTACATTCTGCCCGCGATCGGCTGCAGGGTGCATCGGTCCCGACGGCTGCTGCCTGGCAGGGCGGCCAGGCGAAATCCTCGGGATGGTGCACCATAGCTAATGGCATGCAAATGGGGCCATAATCAGATGCAAATCATTCCCCTGCGCCTCTGTATGAATTATGGCGACATTTGTACGTCACCTTTGAATATCGTGATTTTGCGGCGATGGCGCAATGGTACTTGGCCACCGCAAGTTGAATGCTCCACTCTGACAACTTGCGGTGGCGCAAGTTTCACCGCGCCATGCACAGTGGCTGTGGCTGGGGGGTGATATTCAAAGGAGTTGCTCAATAGCGCAACTCCTTTGAATATCGCCTGGGCCACACCCCTGCGCAACTATTTTACGCAGCGCAAGGACTTGCGCCATTGAATGGCGCAGTTTGAATATCCAGCCCATAATGTTCTGACATATAATATTGTGCCTTTTATCACTTGTGAGGAAGTTAGACTTACAGAATTCACTCAAGGCTCTGCCATTTGTGTTAACATTCTGCCTTCTCTCCCATGAAGATACATGGCATGCTGTGAGTCAGGCCACGGTGTATCCACTACGTTTACTGTAATTTTTAGAGTTTTCAAAGTGGCTAGGCAGCATAATTTTGACAAATTAAAGCAGCAGGTCTAACTATCAAAACATAACATATTTATTTTAATAAATAACAGATGTAGATACAATGGTGCAATGGTTAAAGAAGAGGCCTGGGAACAAAGAGACCAGATCAAACCTTATCTTAGCTAGCTACTCACTTTATGACCTTCTACATATCATTTAAGCTCCATGTGCTGCAGTTGCCCCTTCTCTAAAATTGAGTGACAAAATAAGATGCTGTATCTCAGTTGGACCAGCCTGGCTAAATAAACAGCAAATGGAAATGTACTGCAACTAATACTGTAGTATTAAGGAGGATTACCAATCTAGTTCACCCCCACTGCCTAAGTGGTAATGTTCAAAAACCTTTCCCTCCTCAATATGTCTAGGTTTTATTTAAATGCATTTTGTGTCAGAATTTAAAACAGTGTCAGGAAGAGAATTCCACAGATTTACAATTCCCTGGGTGTAAACAATTTGCTGCTGATAGGTTTTAAATGTTTTTTCTACCAACTGGATTTTGTTTCCCCTCATATTTATTTCACTTGATTTACAAGACTATGCCAATTCCCTCATCAAGTCCTCATCTGAATTAATCTTATACAGTGTATTAGCAAGAAATCACCTCTCTTGTTCCTAATCTCTTGGCTATGCAAACCCAATGACTCCAGTTTGCTGTTATATGGAAAAGTCATTAGCACATGTATTTGCTTTGTTGCTTTTCTTTGCAACTTATCCATCTGATTTATATACTGAACAGTACTAGTCCACTAAGTGACAGCAGAAGTATAATTGTGGCATTACAAATGCTCTATTCAGTGGGAGTAGCACTTTACTATGTCCCTGTACAGTAGACTTTCTAAAACAACCCATCACTTTGCTTGCATTGTTATAAATATGCCTATATTTTGTACTGTGTTGAAGGTCATGTGTGATGTGAACTCCAATGTCTCTTTCAATGTAAGTTGATATAGAAGTGTACCTCTCTGGTAACAAGGAAAACTATTTTTTGTGACTGAAGTGCATCACAGCACATTTTTCACTGTTGGCTCTTATAGCCCAAATTTGTGACAATTTTTATCCAGGTCATCCTGGAATGGTCACTGTTTATCAGACTCCATATGTCAAAACATCCCTCAGCTGAGTATTGTCTCTGAATTTCATTCACCAATTACTCATTTCTCCATTTATTGTATATCAGTCAAATATATTCTAAGGAGGAAGTGACCCAGCACCAACAGTTGTGGGATCCCACACTTTTCGGATTCACATAGAGAAAAGTATCTCTTAATGCAAATCTTTTGTGTCCAGTTAGCCAAACAATTTCCCAGGCATCTTTTTAATTCACCCTGGAATTTTAGTAACCTTAATTCTTCTTTTAATGCATTTCTGTGGCACAATGTCAAAGGCCTTCATAAAATCCATGAATATTATGATGAGCAGCAAGCAAAGAAACTAAAACAAAACCAACAAAAAAAGGCAAACACTCAACTATTGTGTAATATACAGTGGAGCTAGCCAGGATGCAACTCTCAATACCTGACAATAAATGGCATGTCACAAAATTCTACTTGACAAAATGGCTTAATTGCATAGCTCCTTACAGCATACTGCAGTTAATACAGCAAGGTACTGTGCTGAATCCTTGCTGGCTCCACTGTACATTGAAAAAATGTAAAAATGTTATGTGTTAGGTTGTAGCAGAAAAGAAGGCAGAAGAGTGAACTGAACCAGAACTTAGTGACATGGAGGAGAAGTGAGGCATGTGGCTTCCTTCAAGGGATGGGAAGGAAAGGGAGGTATACAGGTGGCAGCGATGATGATGAGTACATGGTGGGCAGTCTAGTACAAAGAAACTGAACAAGTGGAATAGGGGATTCAGTCTAGTCAGAGTGGATTTAGGGGCATTACTGTTATCCACATCACTGAAACTGAAAGCAGGGAGGATCATTTTGGAGATTATGTTGGCCGATTAAGGATGTTGAATCTCTATACACCAATTTAAAGCATGAATTGGGCATTAAAGTATGCAAATATTACTTGGAGAAGCATCCAGAAAAGGATGGTATCCCTGTAGAAATTATTCTGGCTGACATAGAATTCATTGTAACCCATAACAGCTTTGAATTTAATGGTGCACACTATCCAATGGTATGTCGTACTGCCAGTGGGCTTCAGTGGCCTCATCATATAAAAATGTATTTTAGGTACATGGAAGGAACTGCATTTTTAATCCCAAAAATAATGTCCTGTTACCCAACAATTTTAAAAAATTGTTTCTTTTTATAGATGATATAGTTTGTGTCTGAGAGGGGACATCATGGCGATTGAGGAATTTATTACTTGGCTGCATACTGTAACAATTATTTAAGTCTGTAATTTATGCAGACTGCTACCAGTGAGTGTATTAATTTTCTTGACATAACCTTTAATAAACTGGTGAAAACCAAGGAGCATGTGAAAATAGTTTATTTTAGAAAAGTGACAGTGACAAATTCAGTATTGAGAGCTGATAGTGCTCATCCTGTTGCACTCAAAAATTCTGTCAAGAATAGAGTCAATTTTTGTAGCTAGGTTGGAATTGCTATGATAATGAAACATTTTTTTGAGAGACCAGAGAATTGGAATCCAGATTTCTGGAACATGGTTACACCAGGGACTTATTCAAGGAATAAATAAAGCCTAGTTTATGAGTAGGGATTAATTGCTGGAAGACAATGTAAATAGAATAAAACTGAGATGGGATCAGTTACCTTTGTAACTGAACTTAACAGTAGGTCTGGAAAGATTGATAATTTATATTTCAAATCTTGCTCATCTTACAAGGTGATCCTTGGGTAGCTGAGGCAGTTGGCAACAAACTCCGAATCATATTCAGCAGGTCCTTAAATCTGAGAGCTAGACTGGTACACAGTACATTACCTACTGAATCTATGTTAACAACACATTTGAATTGGCTACCTAAAAGACCTTCTGGCCCCTACATGTGCCACAGGTGTAATATTTGTAAATATTATCAACATGCAGTACCTTAATACGCCCAGGAAATCAGGAAAGGAAATTTCAGATAAGGGAACGCATTACATGTGACACTTTCTTCCTAGTGTATGCTCATTGGTGCCTAAGTAATGTGAAAAATGTAGTGTATACTGTTCATAATCTAAAGACTAGAATCCAAGAATATATAAGGACCATGTATAACATTAGACAAGATACTCCAGGTGGACTTTATTTCTCACAACATCATGCCTCTGACCCAGAGGACCTCAGGTTTATGGGGCTGGAATCAGTACCCCCACCCAAATATGGAGGAGATTTATTTTTGGTTTTTTATTTGAAAGCTTGTGACCAGGAGAGGCAGGTTTGACCCAGGAGAAGGGAAGGGGAATATGTATACAGATGAAAACTGATTTACAAAACCAGATTAAGCTGTTGGTGGTATTTTAATAAATAGGCTCAGCCTCTTACTTAGAATAGAAAGGCAATGGATATTTGGACTACAAAGTATAAAGTTTATTGGTTTAAATGGACAGTGAGACTTGAGACCATTTCTTAAAAAGAAATAACCTGAACATGTAGAATTACATTGATTTTTTGTGTTTTTCTCACTCTCTGTTTGTCTATACAGGAAGATGCTTCTGTCTGTTATTCCCTCACCTTCCATCTCTCTGCTCTGGGTGTGGATCCCCTGAATTAAATTTGGATCTGTGAGCCATATATCTTGAATGGATAATGGGTGATCAGATAATGAATAGCTCTTCTGTTTTGCTTATTAGGACTTCATAATAGTGTGCCAGTATCATTTAAACATTGATGTGAATTATCAAAGGAAAGTAATGAATTCATTTCCAGTCCCAAACAATGTGTACTGATAGGATGTAATATGTTTGGAATGCTTTGCTTTATTTTGGCAATTTGGTGTATTTTTCTTTCTGTTTCCACTTTTTTATATGATGTTATCACATATTCGCGCTATTTAAATGACAATGTTACCATCCCTGCCATGCCCCCTATGAAGGCTATGTGAAGCTGAAGTACTGGCATTTGGGATACATCTTGAGCCATGCTCCTGATTTAATAAAAAAAAAGCATTAGCACATTATCCTATGATTCAGTGTGAATCTGTGTGCATCTGCCTAGAGTGCTGGAGTTCTGGACTCTGGAGCTTGAATAAGGGATGTTTTGTCTAGCATCAGGATTCATCAGCTAGCCTCACCAATACTGAATTGACTTCTCTTTCACAAGTTAATTTGACAAAGGGTAGTCATCTTGCGTGTATTTGTCTTTTTGCAGCCTAATGTATGTAGTTATGTGTTCCCTTTCTTTTATGTGTGATCAGATGTGGCTGACCACAGCAGCACATCTGAAACCTTCACTTTCAGCCATCTTTGTGCAACAGCCATGGCAGCAGCTGCTTTCAGAATATTAAATAGTTAGGGTTTTCTTTTGACACCAAGGCAATTGAACTTTGTATTGATCAAGCAGTCACAAGTGTTAGGTATTAGGATTTCTAGCATCTTTGTCATTGACTGACACACTGTCGTCCCAAAGTGCAAGAGTTGGGGTCATCTCTAGAAAATATGAGCATAGTTGCTCACCAGCCCACAGGTTTTCCAACACTGGTAGGACGGGTGTGTCCCATGATCTTTAGTGGTTACTGGGGTTTTAAGGAACTGGATGACAAGCTTCCCATTAATCTCTGATGGGCATGAGCTTGATTACAAGGGAGTCTGGGTAATGACTCTAGATTGTTTACTGAAGTGGTACATGTCCTTGTGTTTTTGGGTGAGCAGCCCTGTAGCTTACTAGGTGACCTGTCTTTTTAATTCAGACAATATTTCCTTAACTTGTAAAAGAGATTTGAACCTCCAGAGCTCCTGTGCTAAATGGGAGGGTCATTTAAAGCTGATATCAGGGCCATTTAGTGAAGCCTGGTTTACTGTAATTATTGGTCTTAACAAAAGGGCCCTGGCTTAAAAATCAGCATGAAGCTGCTGTGGTATCTAGAGTCCTACTGTCTGAGGACTTCTGCAGCTTGTCCACAGTAATTAAAACTTGAGTGAAGCCTCTTAAGGGCTAAGTGGTTTATTGGGAACAAAAGAGTTTTAACTAGGAAAAGCAGCAGGGGATGAGACATGGTGACTCCAGTCAGGCTGGTGTGCACTTGTGTTTTTTTTTCCCAAACTTGGGAGGTGGATGGATGGATGGAAGGAAGAAGCTGCCCTCCCATTAGAATACTTTCAGTTAAAGTTTTAAAATGTGAACATGGGTGCTGGTTGGTCCTTTCTCAGCATTTGACGAAGTCAGTCAATCCCAGCAAGGAACACCAGAGGCAGGATTTTTGAACGTTTTTAAAAAATCCTGCAGAACTTGCCAGAGATACAGACATAACCTCTCTTTCAAAGACTCTCCTGGAAGGAACAGCAAAATACCTTGGACTCCTGTCTGTATTTCCACCAAACAGGAGATCAGCAGCCTTAGAGCTCTTTTAATTTCAAGCACTAGGACTTTTCAAGGCAGAACTATATTAACTAGAGTTTGAACGATGTAACTTTTTTTTGCATATTCCACCTTTCGTTTCATATCATGTAACCAATGTTGAGTATATACTTTTTATTTGTATGTTATTTACAGTCCTTATAGACAAATTAGTAATGTTTTGGCTTGCTGTAAACTAATTGTGCCAGCAACTGTTGCGTATGTTGGTTTGGGAACGTTTGTTCAAATTAAGCTATGCCTGTTTGATGCTTAAGGGCCAGATGCTACCGAAATTAGAAACCAAAAAGGGACGACTCTGTGAACAAAAGAAGGAGGGAATACAAAAGGTCTCAACAAGGGGGTCTGTGGGCTTGAACCGGTCTCTGCATTTTTATGGAAAAGGACACATATAGGGTGTATAGAGCATCCACAAAGGCCTATACACCCCTGTGGCTTGTCTGGTTTTCTGTGCAGTGGCCACGTGGGTTCTGTCCCAGAAACACAGACTTAAGACTGTATTTGCACCCTCACACAGAGAGGAAGCCCAAGGAACTCATTGGTTGATGTTCAGTTATGAAACATCAAGTCATCTAAAAGGACAGGAGGGTGAGTATGCCTGACCCAGATGACAAAAGGATTCACTGTAGTCCAGGGAATTCTGCCCCACTGGAGTGGGCTTGTGACAGTCTTTACTAATGATTGCCAGCATATGTTTTGAGGGATCCCTGTCTTTCTGAGTATCTCTAGCCAGGTACTGAGTATTGTTCTTATCCTTAGACTTAGGATGTTCTTAATATATTTGTTATCTAATGTATTGAAAATATGGGATCGGATTGCTTCACACTTCAACTCCTCTTTTTCCATTTCTACCCAGCTGACCTCTGGGCTCCTCTTTAAATGGCATAGTAGGTAATGGGTCTGTGTAGCATGGAGGTATGTTTCTAGATCCAGGATGCCCAAGACTTTCTCTTTATTCAAAGTTACTGTGTTCCATTTTTGCCAGCGCTTTTTCCCCAGCCCACAGAAATTTAGAGAGCACAGTCTGCAGTGCCTTTCATGTGGCCTTTTTGATCATTATGGAGTGAGAGTTTCAAACAGGAATAAGAGTTTCTGTAGGATGTTCATCATAACTGTATTGGCTCTGACTACCAAAGACAGAGTGAATGCTGCTCATCTGTGACAATTGGATTGCATCTGTGCTACCGACATTTGATAGTTTGTTTTGAATAATTTACTGAATGCAGTCATTATCTAGACTCCTAGATAATGTAAACATTTGTGTGACCATTTGAGCCCACATACTCCTTTGAGCTTTGTGGTTAAATGACCCACTATTGGCATTATCTCTGAATTGTCTTTATTTATCTTAAATCCTGACAATGATCCATATTCTCTTATTGTGTCCAACACTCAGGGCAGTGATTCTATGGGGTTTTGTTTGTCAAGAAGGTGTTATTTGCGCATAGTGAGACTGTTATCTTCTCCACCCACTTTTATGATCTTGCTGTTCTCTTGGCCTCCAAATTTAGTGGCTACTGGTTCCATGTACAGAGTGAACAGAAAAGGTGACAGGACAGCCCTGCTGTGTCCCTTATTGGATAGAGAAGGCACTGGAGATTGTGCCATTGGCCTTTACTTGAGCTGTGACATTTGAGTACAGAAAGACCAGAGATGTTGGAAAAATAGCCCAATCACCAAATATTTCTTGTGCAATAATTTTAATTTTTACTTTTTACTGAAAGAACAAAATCACCAATGTTTTTTGAGTTCTATCCACTTTTTCAGAGAAACATAGAAACATAGACAATGATGACAGAAAAAGTCCAGAGGTCCATCCAGTCTGCAAAAGTTCCCTATAATCTGTGAAACCTTCACTGGCACCTATTATTTTTCCAGGGTACTAACCCACCTCATCCTCTCCCCATTCTCATCCCTGGTCTTGTAGCCCTGAGAGACCACTATTCTGTTCCTTCTATCCCAGACCTGTTTGAATTCCAGACTGTGTTTGCACCCACCACATTGGCTGACAGACCATTCCAAGGTTCCACCACCCTTTTTGTTAAGAAGTACAGGTACTTCCTCATGTCCCTCCTGTTAATGTCCATTCATGTCCATATGATCATGAGTTGTTATTCAGGCTAAATAATTCCCTGCAGTTCACTTTCTTACTTCCTTTGAGGAACTTGAAATTCTCTGTCATATCTCCTCTCTCCCTTCAGGTTTCCAGTGAATATATATATATATATATATATATATATATATATATATAAATATAGTCCCTTGAGGCAGTCCTCATAGGATCTGCCCTGCTGGCCCTGAATCATTTTTGTTACTCTGCACTGCACTCTCTCCAAGCTATCCCTATCCTTTCTGAGGTGAGGACTCCAGAACTGTGTGAAATACTCCAGTGAGGACTCACCAGGCAACTGTACAGCAGAAGTATTATCTCTTTTCTTCTCTATCAATACTGCTCCAAATACATTCCAGCATCATGTTAGCCTTGCTGTATGCCTTGTTGCACTGGCTCATTTGTTTAAGGGAGTTACTGCTAACTCCTCATCTGTAGTGCTAAGTATCTCCCCACCCATCCAGTACTCCATCTTGGGGTTATTTTTCCCTAGGTGCATTAACTTGCACTTTTTAGCATTGAATTTTAACTGCCAAACTTTTGACTATCCTCTAGTTTTCGTGGATCTCTCTGCATATCCCTTATTTACTATTCACTATCCACCTTCCCACATTGTTTTGCATCATCTGGAAAGAGACACAGCCTGCCCAAGAATCCTTTATGGTCACTGATGAACATGTTGAAAAGGATCAGACCTGGGAGAGATTCCTGTCAAATTCCACTCATAACCTCCCTCCCCTCTGATTTCACACCATTGACCACCACCTTCTACTGCTCCCCATCTAGCCAATTAATCACCCAGTTCACTATGGTTTAAGCCACGCCAAAGTCTTCCATCTTCTTGAGAAATCTTTTTGTGCGGTATTGAATCAAAAGCCTTGCTAATGTCAATGTACAGCACTTACACAGCGTGGTCCTTGCCTTCTCCCTTTGTAACCACATCGAGGCTGTTTTGGGATCTGTACACTAACTTAAAAAAAAAAAACATTTGGACATACATAATTTATATTCTACTGATTCCATAAATATTTCAGGTGTACTACATTAGAAGGGTACCATTAGTGCTAATTCAGCCCCTTTACAGCTGAGATTGATGAATCATGAGAATTGTGAGAACAAGCGCCAGAAACAGTTATGTTTCCATGGCATTTAAAACACTATAGCAGAGACTTTTCTATTACTTTGAAAAGAGATCTGTTTCTTTTTCATGTCCTAGAGGTCAGTGGAGCACAGGATCCAAGGCAGCATGGGTTCACAGCGGGAAGGTCATGTCAGATGAATCTAATAGATTTCTTTGACTGGGTGACCAAAGTAGTAGACCAGGGAGGGGCTGTGGACATGGCCTACCTAGACTTTAGCAAGGCATTTGACACAGTCCCACACAAAAGATTATTAGTCAAATTAACCAGCCTGGGAGTGGGTCCCAGGGTGGTAGCCTAGTAAAACATTGCCTGGACAACAGGACACAGAAGGTAATTGTAAATGGAGTCCACTCTGAAGAAAGAGCGGTTACTGGTGAGGTACCATGAGGGGTTCAGTATTGGGTCCAGTCCTTTTAATGTCTTCATCAGTGGCATTGCAGAGGGACTGGAAGGAAAAGTATGCCTTTTTGCAGATGACACAAAGATCTGCAACAGGGTTGATACACAAGGAGGCATGCAAAGGATGAAAAGGGACTTGGCAAGGTTGGAGGAATGGTCAGACGTATGGCAGCTAGGATTCAATGCAAAAAAGTGCAAAATAATGCACCTGGGAAACAAGAACCTAGGGGAAGAATACACAATGGGTGAGGAGGTAGTAACAACAACAAAACAGGAAAGGGACCTGGGGGTAATCATATCGGATGACCTTAAGGTTAGCAAGCAATGTGAGAAGGCAGTAGGGAGGGCTGGGGGGTACTGGGATGTATAGGGAGAGGCATCAGCAGCAGAAAACAGGAAGTTGTTATCCCTCTGTACAGACAGTTGGTGAGACCCCATCTGGAATACTGTGTCCAGTTCTGGAGACCCCATCTCCGCAAGGACATAGACAGGATAGAGGCAGTCAGAGGAGGCTACAAAATGGTGCAGGGTCTGCAAGAGAAGCTGTATGAGGAGACTAAAGGAGCTTATATATATACCCTTGAGAGAAGGAGGGGGGGGGACATGATAGAAACTTTCAAGTACCTCAAGGGAATCAACAAAAGTCAAGAGGGTAGCATCTTTCAGAAAAAGAGACTTGCAAGAACAAGGGGACACAATTTAAAAGATAGAAGGAGGGCGGTTCAGGGGCAATGTGAGGAAGTATTATTTCACAGAGAGGTAGTGGATGCATGGAACAGCCTTCCTGAGGAAGTTGTGGAGTCTACAACTGTGGGAGAATTCAAGAATGCATGGGACAGACATAAGGCAATTCTTGTGGGGAGCAGGAAGATATAGGCTGTTGGTTAAATAGGATCTGCGGCCTATCCTGTAGGTAGGGAAATGGGCAGACTAGATGGGCCTAGCGGTCCTTATCTGCCGTCAAAGTCTATGTTTCTATGTTTCCTCCACATGGATAATTGAAAGGCTATACTATAAAGATTTAAACAGGAAAAAATTCCCCCTCCCCCCATTTCTTTCCAATCATTTTTGGGGTAAGTGTTAATTTAGAAATCAGTATAACTGGAGAAACATAGAAACATAGAATTTGATGGCAGTTAAGGACCGCTTGGCCCACCCAGTCTGCCCTTTTCCCTACCTAATGGATAAGCTGCAGATCCTAGTTAACCAGCAGCCTACTTCTTCCTACCCCCACCTCCTAGAATTGCCTTATGACTGTCCCATGTATGCTTGAATTCCACCACTGTTTTTGACTCCACAACCTCCTCCGGAAGGCCGTTCCATGCATCCACAACCCTCTCTGTGAAAAAATACTTCCTTAAATTACCTCTGAGCTGCCCCCCCTCTGTCCTCAAATTCTGCCTCCTTGTTCTTGCATACCTCTTTTTTTGAAAGATGCTCCCCTCTTGGACTTTGTTGATTCCCTTAAGGTACTTGAAAGTTTCTATCATGTCCCCCTCTCCCTCCTTTCCTCGAGGCTATACATATTAAGCTCCTTAAGTCACCTCTTCATATGTCTTCCAGCAGACCCCACTATTTTAGATGCCCTCCTCTGACAAGCTTCCCTTCCTGTCTATGTCTTTATGGAAATTGGGTCTCCAGAACTGCATGCAGTACTCCAGATGGGGTCTCACCAGCTGTCTGTACAGAGGATGATAACTTCCTGTTTTCTACTGGTGATGCCTCTCCTATGCATCCAGTATCTCCCCAACCCTCCTTGCTGCCCTCTCACATTGCTTGCCCACCTTTAGGTCATTTGATATGACTACCCCCAGGTCCCTTTCCATTTTTGTTGTTGTTAGTATCTCACCCCCCATTGTGTACTCTCCTCTGGGTTTTTGTTTCCCAGGTGCATTACCTTGCACTTCTTAGCACTGAATCTAAGCTACCATTCATTTGACCATTCCTCTAACCTTGCCAAGTCCCTTCTCATCCTTTCCACTCCACCTTGTGCATCAACTCTGTTGCAGATCTTTGTGTCGTCTGCAAAGAGACATACTTTTCCTTCCAGTCCCTCTGCAATGTCACTTATAAAGACATTGAAGAGGACCGGTCCTAATACTGAACCCTGCGGTACCCCACTAGTAACCCCCTTTTCTTCAGAGTGGACTCTTTACTATTACTCTCTGTGTCCTATTCTCCAGCCAATTCTTTACCCAGGCTGTCATCTTGGGACCCACTCCCAGGCTGGCTAACTTGTATATTAATCTTTTGTGTGGGACTGTGTCAAATGCCTTGCTAAAGTCTAGGTAGGCCATGTCCACAGCCCCTCCTTGATCTACACTTTGGTCACCCAGTCAAAGAAATCTATCAGATTTGTCTGGCATGACCTTCCTGCTGTGAATCCATGCTGCCTTGGGTCCTGTGCCCCTCTGGCCTCTAGATACTCGACAGTTCTTTCCTTCAGAAGTGATTCCATCATTGTGCCACTTGCTGTACGTGGCTGAGCTGTTTTACATCTCCATTCTTAACCTCACTCTAATTGGCCCACCAATATCACAGGACTCCAGTTATACAGGGGTAATGGCCTACATCCATCCAGGAAGGGACCCACAGTCCTCAGTGCATAGTTTAAATGTTAATACTGATGAACATTTAAACTAGCCAAGAGGGTCCAGAAGGAATCGAGGAGTCAGGAACTTCCTCTCCACCACAGGCTGTGGTTGAGAGTAAGAAGATCCCAAAGGGAGAGGAATTACTCAGGGTGAAAATTATTAAATGGAGCAGGGTGGCAGAGATAAAATGGGGAAGGAACAGGAGCATTAAAATGAGAGGTGGGAAGGAGCGAGTGCAAAAAGGAGCAAACTCTGGCCAGAGCCGATAGGGCATCATTAAAGGAATTTGGGTTAAAAATATTGAAAATTACCAAATTTATGATCCTGCATTACCAAAATGTAATGCAGGCTCATAAATTTGTTGTTTTGCATTATTTTTATACCAAATTTACATTATAGCCTTGTTATGACCTCGTCTCATGAAGAAGGACAGAGAAATGTTCAACTCCTAACCTAAAGGTGATTTCATGCAGAGACCACAAAATCACCTTTTGTGATGTGAAAAAAACATTTTTGGCAGGATTTGAAAAATGTCAGCTATCACATTCATGAGGTGCTGTAAAACTATGGCTATGTTGCAAATTTGGAGTAAAAATCTTGAAACTTACCACAAATATGAGCATGCATTCGAAAAAGTCAACATAAGCTCATAACTTGCTTGTTTTTTTAATATTTTTACAACCGGTTTTCAACACAGCCTTCTTATGATGCCACCTCATAAACGAGGGCAGAGAAAATTGTCAACTCCTGCCTGAAAGGGGATTTCACACATGGACTATAAAAGCAGCTTTTGGAATGTAATAGAAACACATTTTGCCCAGAATTTGAAAAATGACAGATGTCACACTCATGAGGTGCTGTAAAGATGTGGCTATATTGTGAATTTGGGAGGAAAATATTGAACATTTCCAAAGGTATGAGCCTGCATTTGCAAAATGTAATGTAGACTCATAACTTTGTTGTTTTTTAATATTTTTACAATACATTTTCAACATAGCCTTCTTATAACCCCACCTCATGAACAAGGGCAGAAGAAATTTTTAACTGGTGCCTAAAAGGTGATTTCATGCAGGGACCAAGAAATCGCCTTTTGGGACAGATCTACCTAATGACAGTATAATAGTTCATGCAGCGGGGTCCCAAAGAAGGCATGTTGAAAATTTGAGGCAAAATATTCAAAAATGGCAAAGTCATGGCATTAAATTAAAAACACCATTGAAATACATTGAACTGTATACCTGTTTCCTCAATTTGCAGTCCAGTTTTGAATAGTGAAGACATGTCTGCAGTTCACAGATGATTGTGGTGCTGGGCTCCCAGAGAGTAAGTAAGGGCTTGGGGGTTGGGGTGGTGGGTGCCGAGTGGGAGAGTTGGGTGGGGATCATTATGGCAGCAAAAAGACATCAATGGGCGGTTTGTCTTATTTAGGTTTAATGAAAGAATGGACAGAAATTCCCAGTTGCACACTGGGAATTGGGCACTCCCAGTGTCAGTGTAATGTTTTGGTGGGGTAAGGGATTGCTGAGAGGAGGGTTGGGTGGGCAGGAAGGGAAAAATATAGATAAAAACAAAAATAACTGCACATGTGCAGTTGTGAATGGGGAGGGTCTGAAAAAACAACTTAGGATTTGTGATGGCAACACTGGGGATTGGGTACCCCCAGTGCCACTGATATGTTTCTGTCGGGGGTGTTGAGAAGAAGGGTCATATGGGAGGTGATTTTAAAAAAGTGGAGTCCTGATCACAACACTGGGGCACCCCAGTGTCACTCTTATGTTTCTGTGGTGGGTGAAGGATGTTGAGAGGGAGGGTTGTGTGGAGGGATATCTTTAACTAAAAAAACAAATATTTGCAACAGTGATAGCACACTCAACTGTGCCCAAGATGACTGCCATACTATACTGCACATGCGCTAGTAGTCACACATGCACTGTAAAGTGTAGCGGCCACCTCGGACATGATGGAGTGTGCCCTGTTCTGCCGTGACTGCTGACACAGTAAAATAGTGCAGTGCTACTTCCAATTGAGAAAAAGAGCAGAGTGCTTCACGGATGCAGATGCAACTATCTTGCATCTCCAAATTGTTCGGTCAGAAGGAATGCACTGAGTTATTTTTTCACAGCAAGAGGTCAGCAGGGCTATGCCCACTGCAGCCCTAAAAAAGGGAGGCAAGCAGAGTGGAATCAAAATCTGGAAGGCCACATGTGCAAATGATGGAAGTCTAGGAAATCAAACTCCGGATCTAAAGGCCATCATGGCAGAGGCCAACCTGGATATTGTGGCCATTACTGAGTCATGGTGCACTGATAACCATGACTGGGACATGGCCATACCGGGCTATACTCTGTTTAGGAAGGACTGGGTGGGAAGGAAGGGAGGAGGTGTGGTGCTTTATCTGAGGGAAAGCATAAAAGCCACAGAGATACAGGGAATATAGGGGGATGCCTAAGTACTGTGGTTCTCCCTGGAGATGGGAAATTGAGCCACTATTCACACTGGAGTGATCTACTGACTTCCAGCAGCATGGAGAGAGGAATTCAAGAAGATACCGGTGGAAGCCATTGATAGGAATGCCAGAAAAGGGGGAGGTGCTACTGATGGGGGACTTTAATCAGCCAGATGAGAACTGGAGCCTCCCATCAGTGGCTTCTGCTAGAAGCAGCGACATCCTGGACTCTTTGTAGTGGGCACTCCTCAGGAAACTAGTCAGTGAACCCACTTGTGATGGAGCAGTACTGGATCAGGTACTCAGTAACAGGGACAGTGTTGCAGACATCAAGCTGGGAGGCCACTTGGGGTCCTGTGATCACAATATGGTGTGGTTCAGTATAAGTACAAAGGTAGAATAGAACCACACATGTGTGAGGGTCCTGAACTTCAGTACAGCAGATTTTAAAAAGATGGGTGAATGCCTCAGTGATGACCTAGCAGGGGTGAGTGACCTGGGTTGGGTGGAAGAGCACTAGGTGAAGATAAAAGGGACCATAGTGAAGGCAACAAACCTCTGTGTTAAACAAGTGAGCAAAAGCAAGAGGGAAAAGAGATCACTGGTTCCTGAATGAGGTGACTGAAAAGGTAAACATTAAAAATGTAGCATTCAAAAGGTATAAGGAGATTCAGAGGGAGAAGGACAGGGAGGTGTACTGGAGGAAATAAAGGGAAGCAGAGAAAGCAGTACGGAGTGCAAAGCCACAAACTGAAGAGAGAATAGCTCAAGCGGTAACGGAAAGGGACAAGACCATTTTTAGTAAGTGAAAAGAGAAGGCCAGGGTGGAATTGTAAGGTCAAAAGAAGCTGAACGCTTGTTTACAGGTGTGACCTGGGAGCACAGGGAAGTTAAATAACTTGCTCAGGGCCACACAGCACACAAGTGGGGGCCACAGAACTCAAACCCAGGTATCCAGATTTGCAGCTCAGAGCCCCAGACCATGGCACCACACTGACTCCCTACACAGGGAGAAGAATAAATATGATATGAATTAAATGGAAGTTGAATTATGCCAGAATATTACATTTATTTACTTCCCTCATTCCTTACCACTGAGGACATCTGCATGAAATCCAGGGCCTGATTTTCAAAGGGCCTGGCATGGCGAGGGACCAAGTCCCCACGCACAACTCGTTAATGTGGGGAAAATCTTGCACATGTGAAAATGCTATTTAGAGCATTTCTTGCATGCAGGAGGGATTTTCCTTTTTGGGTAGGTGCGCAAAATGTGTTACACCTGGTAATACCAGGCTTTTGCACAGCTACACAAAACAAATTACGTAAGCTATTGAAAGATTTGGAAAAGGTCACAAAAAGGCTAACTTTTCTGAAAACTGCACATATGGAAAAAACTGTGATTGTGCAAGTGTAGCCTCTCTTGCATAACTTATTTTGTCGCATGTGTGCAACTTTTGTACTTGAGAAAATCTGGCCAAGGTCTTATTTCCCACAGTTTGATCTCATCCTCTTGTTTTCTCCTCATCATCCTCTGTATGGCATCATAATAAATTCCACAGCAGTGACATCACAAATAGAATCATGAAGAGAAAGCAGGAGATTGAATTTATTGTAAGTCTAGGGGACAAAGATGCTGTTTTCATGTTAACTTTCCTCAGCAGTAAAATGTGTAGGGGAGGGGACTGTGCAGAGCGGGGCCAGGTAACAGCAGCTATGCTGAACAAATATTTTTGTTGACTGTTCACACAGAAGAAGATGATGGGGAGCGGCTGCAAAAAAGTAACAAAAGTTTTGGAATGAGGAACTGAAAGAAATCTCTCCCAAGAGCTGAAGGTGACCTGCAGAACAGCTGTCTATTTTCGAGGCCCTTACATGAGGGAGGCGCCGTAAAAGCCTGGTGATTTCCAGGTCACCGCACAGCAGTGAATGGGAGTGAAAGCCAGCAAAGTGGATGTACAGAGGATAGTAGCAGCCCTGAAAAAGACACCTTCACTGAAAGAGCTGTGATCTACAAACACTAGTTAATGGTACTGGTGGAAGGAACTACATTAAGCAATTTTCAAATACTGCTGTTTTACCAGTATGGCTATCCCAGCTGATGGAGTCGACGGGCAGTGGCCTGAGTGCTACAGCACCAACACTGGAAACTCGGCTGGATGAACTGTTAGGATACATAACCCGCATGCTGGAAGCACTGGTAGTGGACATGACAGATGTCAAAACTGTGCTTGCTGGCACCACAGAGGATGTTAGGGTGCTAAAGACAAAGTAAACATGGTGAAACAGAGATCAGATGTACTAGAAATGCACCAGCATAAAATAATGGCCAAGCTCGAGGAACCTGAGGCTTGATTGCAGAAACTATGGGAAAGAGCCAAGGATCAAGAAAACTGGGGATGCTGCAATAATGTGAAGATCCTGGGAGTCCCCAAAGTCCTGAAGGGGAGGTGCAGGAAAGACTTTCTAGATGAATTCCTACCCAGGTTGCTGGGCGAGTGATGGATGGGCCCAATGGACATCGAAAGAGCCCTCAGGACCCTTGGGCAAATGACCACTCCAGGCAGCACTCTGAGGCCAATTATAGCTTATTTTCTGAGATATTCCACTAAGGAGTAAGTCCTAAGAACTGCCAGGGATTTAGGGGAGCTAACTTTCAGAGGTACAAGAATCTTGATCTTCAGGAACTTCTCCCACGAGCTGGCTATGAGGCTTCAAGTCTTCGGGTAGCTAAAGGAGGACTTAAGGGCTGTTGACTTTAAATATGGCTTCAGAAAATTGTGTGGACTTTGGGTCACCAGGGAGGACAAAGAAATGATAGGGAACACCCTACAAGACATTACACGCTGGATCCCTAAATGGTGGCCAAACATTAACTTAGGGACTACAAGCCTCAAACAGCTCTGGTACCTACATGGCCAGAGCGTGCCACAATGGAACCAAGATGTGGGAAGTCAGGGGCGGAGAACAGTAAATACAGGAAGACCAGAAGAAACAAAATGGCAGCACCCAGGACAGAATCTAAAATGGTGAACAATAGCTCTCAGAGGAAAGAGACATGATACTACACTAGCATAGCCCCTCCTTAGAACACCAGAAGATGGCAAGAGCAACCCTCAGCCACAGCTGCAATGATCCTGACCAAGGTCCTGCAGCAGATTAGGGAGAAGAAGGGCTTCTCCCAGCCCCAAGGCATTGCCCGATGCCAAATATCTATGTGACAACTCCAACAGTGAGGCGGAGAACAGAAACAGCCAGAACAAGGGACACAAAATATGGCTGCAAGATGGGACAAAGGGCAACTGGGCCGATGTTGGAGAAAAAGAACCCGAGGAGCTAAAGGATAAATCTGACACCCCACACATAAACTGATGAAACCATGGATCCAATCTTCTGCAGAAGTGACAGCTACTGGACAAGGCTGAAAGTCAGAAGGACTGCTGATCAGGATATCTCTCACTAAGAGGGTGCTATGGAGGTGTTAGTGAACTGTTCTGCCATAAATCATTAGATGGCAGGACATTATGTGCTTTATGTACACTTAATTCTTTTCAGCTGTAGGGGGGGACATGTTTACTTTTGGGTTCAGCTTTATACTTAATTAATAAGCTTAAATGGCTCAATCATTAATGTTTAATGTTTTTTGCATTGTTATAAGATTGCTACTGGGTTTGGTGGTCACCCCCCCTCCCCGCAGGAGAGGAGATGCAAGTGTGGAAGCAGGACGTAGAGGGATGGTGCTGGGGGAAACAAATATGAGGGTTACTTGTCCAGAACTGTGGGGTGGATCCTGGGATGGGTGGGTGGCATGGGGAAGAGAAGAGCCTCAAGTCTTAACATAGAGGTTCAAGTGAAGAGCAAACAAAGCCCTCCCCCACCCACCCCCACTACCCCGCTAGGAAACCTTCTATACCCCCTGTAGAAACTGAGAATCTCGCTGAATCACAAGGTTGGAACTTCAACAGCCCAGGGCTGCTAGGAACATACCCAAGAGATAGGATAACCACCTAGAACAGAAGGGACAGGCACAGCCCTCTGAGGACAAAGGGAGATTACAATTGAGGTGAAAATAAGCAGATGATAGGGGCAGGGGTTCAGTTAATTTATTTTTAATGGCAGCCGAATACTTCCATGAGTCAAACTCTAGAAGTCATTCCAGTTTTTTGAAAGTCAAAATACTTCCCAGATCTCACAGTTTGGAATACAATATTCTAGGAAGGATCAATGTATTGATGCTGATATAAACAGTAGTAGGAGAATACAATTTCTTTTGGAAAAAAATCATCATCTCTTGGCTTCTATGCCTTCCATTTTGGAGGTCATCCAAATTAGTTTTTTACATGTGGAGGTCAATGACTTCTTCCCCTTTTATTTTGGAAGTTTTTGCCTTATTTGTGGAAGTTGTATACTCCCAAAATGGAGTTAACTGAAACCCTGGATATGGTAAAGATAGAGACAGAGCAGCATCACCTTAAGATCAACAGTGTAGTAAGAAAATGCCTCCATGGGAACATAGGTAAGATTCCGCAAGGCCTACCAAAGGGTGAGGGTGAGGGAAGTTATGCATAAAGTCCTACCCCCCAATCAGTGAAACATGGCAGGCATGTGCCACAAGACTAGAATCGGTGCCAAGCACTGATCTTACTTCTGACTTGCATCCTCATCACTGAATATCCAACCAGATCTCTCCCCTATTACCCTACAACCACAGCACACCCCAGCTGCAGGCTGGGAGGAGCCCAAGGCACCCACAGGAAGGGAGACCCTGAGCTACCCTGGGATTAGTTGAGGCAGAGGCAGAAAGAGAGGCATAATTACACTACTGAGAACATAAGTATGGCAATAGAAATATCAGGTAGTAGTAGTGGAAAAAGCTTTATAGCAAACACACTACTTGTTTGTAACTGGGTGACATAGCTAGGGTACAGTGGTCATACATGCCTCTTACGTGCACACCCACTGTGCTTTAGGGGATACAATACACAACTTATCAGATAACGGGGCAAATCAGTGCAACCCCGAAATCCCTACTTCAGGGCTTCATCGTAAATACCCTTGCGGCCAGGGCCGCAACAGGGACAAGGGTAACACATGCAGGAAGGAAATTGCAGGTTATAAGAGGAACAGAGAGAGACACAGACTACCCAGGGACATACTGTGATTGTTAGACATATAAAGCTGGTTAGAATACCCTGATGTGGATCTTTGCTGTTGGGCTTTGTTTTTATATCTTTCCAGGTTGCCCCATCACAGAGAAACACAAGTCACAACTCAGATCACCTGGTTCAGAGAATGCTTCACTTCCATTAAGTGGTAAGAAGGACTACACCAGGACCTGAGCAAAGGAAGGAACATCTACAGAGGTAAGTGGTACAGGGTCTATAGTGCAGTAACATGGCATCCATGGACAGGGAGAGGGTGTTGAGGTGTGTTACGCCTGGAATGTTAAGGGGTAGAATCACCTTGTGAAATGAACGAAAGCCTTGCTGCACCTCAGATTTGTTAACACTGATATGGCACTCTTACAGGAGATGCACCTCACAGCCAGGACAATCCTGTGGATATGAAAGTCATGGGTACTGAAAGTGCTACATAGCTCCGCCTCATCCAAATCAAGGGGGGGTGGCAATGTTGGTGCACAAATCATGCCCATGGATGGCAGACTGGGTCAAGTCAGACATGCAGGGGGGCTGAATAGTTGTTTGCTTTACATTCGCCGGGGGGAAACTGGTCATAAACGATGTATATGGCCCCAACCAAGATGATCCATATTTTTTCTTACCGGTTAGCCGGGCTATAGCAGAAGCCAAGGGAGAAGAACAGGATATGCCAGTTGTGGCAGGGGGCAATTACAACTAGGTCCAAGACGTAATCTTGGATAAGTTGCAGAGCTCCCCTGATTACCATACAAAATCCAAAGAAGCTGTGAACCTCCTTCTGGAAGAATAGGGCATGAGGGACCCATAGCAGGGAGATGATCCCACTGGGAGGTACTACGCCTACTATTCAGTGGCCCATGGGACACATAGCAGGATCAACTACTGACTAACAAACAAAGAGGCGTCAGAGGGTATGCAGAAAGTAGTAATAGAACCAATGGTACTCTGTGACCACGTGCCAGTTAACCTGTTCTTCACCCCACCAGGGACACAGCTTAACTCCTTGAGATGGTGCTGTAACTCCCTACTACTACAGGAACCAGAGTTTGGCAAGCAGCTGAAAACATAAATGATGGAATACTTTTGAGATAAATGCTAATGGGAAAGTAGGAACAGGCACGGTGCTGGAAGCCTTTAAGGCCTTCTTGAGGGGCTGTCAGAACGTGAAATGCAGGGAGGAATTGTAACACCTACAAATCAAGTTTGCAGAGCTGGATACTCAGTTCAGAACTACCCTGTCTCCTCCTGGAGAGCTGGTGACCAGATTACAGGGGTAAAATATGGAATTACTGCAACACTATCATGCAGTGAAAAGTGGAATGGCAACTCTTTAGATCCAATCACAGATTCTGGTAGGCTGCGGACAACGGGGGCAAGCTAATGGCTTTCCAGCTATGTATGCAAAAAAACCTCCCAAATCCATATAAACATAGACTTTGACGGCAGATAAGGACTGCTTGGCCCACCTAGTCTGCCCATTTCCCTACCTACTGGATAAGCTGCTGATCCTAGTTAACCAACAGCTTATTTCTTCCTATCCCCATAAGAATTGCCTTATGTCTGTACCATGCATTCTTGAATTCTCCCACAGTATTAGACTCCACAACCTCCTCAGAAAGGTGGTTGCATGTGTCCACCACCCCTCTCTGTGAAAAAATACTTCCTCACATTGCCCCTGAGCCATCCCCTCTCTATCTTCAAATTGTGTCCCCTTGTACTTGCACATCTCTTTTTCTGAAAGATGCTGTCCTCTTAGATTTTGTTGATTCCACTGAGGTGCTTAACAGTTTCAATCATGCCCCCCCCCCCTCTCTTCCTCAAGGGTATACATATTAAGCTCCTTTAGAATCCTTCCATTAAGGGCCCAGAATGGGGACACAGTGACTAAGCCAAATGACATAAATGTGGTAATGCAAAAGTATTATCAGGCTCCATACTCATCCACTAAATCCTTGATGAATGGAGAACCTGGAGCAGTGTCAGTGGCCTTTCTGGACTCCCCTTCAACTCCCTCAGCTATCACACAAAGTAATTGGGGAACTGTATAAGTCCCTCTTTGAACAGACAGTAAGTTCAGCTCTAGCCAAACTGGCAAAGTGAAAAGTCTCAGGTTAGGATGGTATATCAGCAGACCTATATCAGCTAATAGCAGATGAAATATCCCCAGCATTGTGGGCAGCTCTTGAAGCAGTGAGTGACAAGCAAGTACTACCTCCCACTGTGAGACAGGCCATCACAGCACTGCTTCTCAGAAAACTAGCAGACCCACTGGACTGCATGAATTTCTGACCCATCTCTCTCATTTCAGTTGATGCAAAGTTTCTAGCCAAGCCCTGTCAACTAGATTGGAGAAAGTCCTACTGACCATCATACACACCTCACAGGTAGGCTTCAGTAAGTGTAAGATGGGAGGTGGACAATATCTACACAGTTTTAAACCTCCAGTGGTGGGCGTTTAACTCTACCATGTCCATGGCAGCACTAGCAGTGGATTTCTGCAAGGCATTTGATTCAGTAGAGTGGGGATATTTGCGTAGCACTCTGGAAGCCTACGGTTTTGGCAAATGCTTCACAAACTGGATCATGACCCTGTACACCACATCAATAGCTGCAGTGCTGACAAATCGAAACATATCCCAGCAATTCCCTAGGCAAGGACATACACATTCTTAATGTTTAAGAATTTCAAATTCTTATGTTGTGAGCTGGTATTCTTTGTTCACACTTTCTCGTGACATAAAAATTACTGGCTCACATAAAAAGAATCGGCAACCCTCGCAAAACCATTGACCTAATATTTCTTGGGTGACTAGAAAATACATTTTTGTGTCATTGTTCAACAAAAAACTCCAGTATCTAGCTCAACAGGTCCTGCTTAGCTAGATTCAGGTGACTGATTTTTCAGAAAAGCGTAATTTATATGGTTTTCTAGAGTTTCATTTTGCTGAAATGAAAAAATCAACATGGTGACTCTCACAACTTAAAAAATGTTCTAGTGAACAAAGCATACATTTTCTCACAAAATACTGTCTTGTGGCCCAAAATTCTTTTGTCACACCTGACAACTATCCTGAAAATTCTGTTCAGCATTCTCAAAAGGCAAATTTTAAAATATTATATCAAGAACCAATTACTATTTTGTCACGAAACCTTCAAAATGTATACTCTTGGGTAGAGCTACTGCTACCCTAAAAATCTGAAATAAAATTCCAAATCATTGTTTTATTTTTATTTATTTATTAAAGTCTAGGAATTACAACCATTTGAGTCAGGGACTCATTTACAAAAGCTCCACATCATACATAGAATGAAGACAAGTACAGTATAACAGAATACAGTGACTAAGTACAGAGGCAATAACACAGACATAGAGCAACACCAAAGGTGTGTATAGTTGAATCATATATTAGAATCAGATACATATTCCGCAGTGGAACTTTGGATTTGTAGAGGAGTTTATCTGCAATCACAGTTAGAGCCTAACATAATGTGGCCATGTAGCTCAGATTTAAAAGGCCCCAACCTGGGGATAGATAAGGTAGGATCAGGGACTGAATTCATCCAGAGTGGTGCCCTGTAGCAGAAGGACCTTTGGCCAGCAGTGGTCTTATTTATTTATTTTATTTATTTAGCTTTTGTTGACCGGGTAAGTGCACTAGACAAATCCTGCCTATTTTCAGGCACGACCCGGGGGAGGGGGATACAGATGAATTCCAACTGACCTTGAACCAGATTAAGCTGTCTTCACAAAAGGGATGCGAAAGGCAGTAGTTTCAGAGTGTCTTGTGGCCCGTGCCAGCAAACTCATTTGGAGGAGAGACAGCTGGGGGGGGGGGCTAGCCCCAGTTGGATTTTTTTGGCCAATAAGCAGGTCTGGTAGAATAGATGTCCCTGAAAGTTTAGCCATGATGAACGTTGGTAGAGGTCACAGGTATGCGTGCGCCAATCACAGCCTGTGGCCAGCTGGTAGGCTTTGTTGAGAGTGCATTTAATGCTAGTCAGGTCAGTGTCAGAGGTGGGCCATAGATAACTATGCCATAGTCTACCAGGGAAAGGATGGAGTCAGAGCTGGCTAAACAGAGGTGTCAGGAGGGAGACAGGGTCTATGTTTATACAGTAGACCAATTCTGATGTTAATTGCAGAGCATATAGACGCAATATGCTCGCAGAAGGTACGGGCCAAGTCAAGGGTGACCCCTAGATATTTAAAACTGGTAACTGGTTCCAGCATGGTACCCTGGGAATTGTGTATAGATATTTTGGCCATGCTGTGTTCATGTTAAGGGTAGGCGAATAGCATGACCTTCATTATTTTGTAGTTGAGGACAAGCTTGTGGGAGGCAAACCATGATTCTATTTCTGTGAAGGAGCCCTGCAAGGATTTTTGGAGTTGGGTAGGGTCTGGGTGCCTACTAAAGATCACAGCATCATCTGCATAAAGGAGAAGGCTCCCAGTGGAGGCCATAGGGAGGGAGTTTAACATAGAAACATAGAAACATAGACTTTGACGGCAGATAAGGACCGCTAGGCCCATCTAGTCTGCCCATTTCCCTACCTACAGGATAGGCCGCAGATCCTAGCTAACCAACAGCCTGTATCTTCCTGCCCCCCACAAGAATTGCCTTATGTCTGTCCCATGCATTCTTGAATTCTTCCACAGTTTTAGACCCACAACTTCCTCAGGAAGGCTGTTCCATGCATCCACTACCCTCTCTGTGAAATAATACTTCCTCACATTGCCCCTGAACTGCCCTCCTTCTATCTTTAAATTGTGTCCCCTTGTTCTTGCAAGTCTCTTTTTCTGAAAGATGCTACCCTCTTGGACTTTGTTGATTTCCTTGAGGTACTTGAAAGTTTCTATCATGTCCCCCCTCTCCCTTCTTTCCTCAAGTTTAAGTATAGTGAGAAAAGGAGCGGGCCAAGGATGGACCCTTGGGGGACACCTGACCAGACAGGAGGGTTTGTAGAAAGGGTGCTATTTATCTTCACTTGCTGGGTACAGCCGTGGAGATAGTTGGAGAACCAGCCAGCGGTCATTAGGGATATGCCAACAGAGAGGAGGAAGTTTATGAGCATACTGTGATTGACAGTATCAAAAGCCTTGGAAAGATCGCTATAGACAGAGCCAGCCAAGGCTCCCTGATCTAGGGCATCATGGATTAAGGAGGTAAACTCTAGCAGGGCAGTGGTTGTGCTCTGCCCTTTCCTGAAACCATTCTGTTACTGACACAGTAGGTGGTACAAGTCTAAACAGTCAGTAAGCTGATCTGCAGCTATTTTTTCCAATGCTTTTGAGAGGGGAGAAAGTATGGAAATGGGCCTATAGTTACTACTAGAGGTATGGTCGCCATTTTTATGAACTGGAATATTAACTGCCCTTTTCCACAGCGAAGGAAACAGCCCTAGGCACAGGGACATGTTGAGTATTTTTGTTAGGGGTGTTAGGATTGCATCAAGTGTTAAGGAGAGCAGTTTTGCATCAAGAGAGTCACCACTCTGCCTTGTCTTTCAAAGAAACATGGCAAAATATGTGCGGGCAACACTAGGGGATATCATTTTGAAGTGAAAAGGTGGAGTGCAAGGGGGTTGCAGTAACTGTCCAGTAGATGCAGTGAAGAAGTCAGGGGGAGGATTGAACTGAGGTCAGAGAATGATGTATTGAAGGCATTTGCTATATTGCCAGGGTCTTGGGTGGAAACACCATCAATAATAAACATGGAGGGGGAGAGGAGGCAGACTTGCCACTAAGTTCCTTTATATTTTCCCAGAACCTTTTCCCATTTCCCCAGGTTGCGGTAAGGTTGGCCTGATAATAAGCCGCCTTTGCCTGGTGGATAGCCCAAGTGCATGAGTTTTGGGCAGCACGGTACTGTTGGCAGTCAGAAGGGCGACCAGACTCAAGGGCATGGTGCCACAGGTTATCATGGGCCTTCATTTGGTCAAGCAAGGACCGATTTGCCCATGGGGAAGATTAAGTTTTTTCTATCCTCTTTACAAAGGGGGAGTAAAGATATCACAGGCGGTTTGGAAGGAGCTTATGAAGAAGGACAGGGTGGAATCCACCAATGACTGGTGATCGAGTGGAGACCAGTCGAGGTTAAGGAGGTGGTTTCGGAAATGTGCCAGGGACCCTTTCATTAGCTGATGATGCATGGAGATCCTCGTGGGGGGGACTTCCAGCTGTTTGTCCAGTGACAGGTGATAGGGGAATGATCACTGAGTGAGTCTGGGAGGACCTGGACATCCTGTATGTGCTCAGGATGATTTGTGAAGATGAGATCAATGAGGGAACTAGTGACCCATTTTGGTTTACTCTAGTAAGGGTTAGTACCATTTGTGAGAGATTTGGGGCTGCAGCTGTATCACTAAGGGAGGATGTCTGGGGGCAAGCCAGTTTGTGTTGAAATCACCTAGGGCAATGATTTCTGAGTTTTTGGGGAGCTGGTGATGATGTTTAGGATGGAAAGCATCCTTTTGGTTGCGAGGAGGTATGTATACTGCCATTAGGTAGAGTGATTTACCTGAGTTGCCAACAGCAACCCTAAGGATGAGGGACTGCGCACCCACTACAAGGTTCATTGTTGCAATTTTAATTCCTTGCCGGTGGTTCCGAAGGTACAGCGCACTCCCTCCACCCTGCCTACCCAGCCTATCCGATCTGAACAATGTATAGTCCGGTATGTAAACAGCCGAGTCTGGGGTATTCTGAGACTGCCATGTTTCGGTTACAGCTAGGGCATCAGGGTTGTGGAGGCAGATCCATGCTTGGAGTGGGGTGAGTTTCTTTTTGAGGCTACATATGTGTATGGCGGCCAGCCATAGTCCTTTGGATTGTGTTGATAAGCAAGGGGTGGGGACAGTTGGGCCAGGATTGGGGTGTATATTGCCCACAAGTAGCAAGAGGATAATAGAGATCCTGGATAGGGTACATTTTAGGATCTTCTTGTGATTACGCAGCAATGGGCCTGCATGGTGCGGTGGCTTGTTGGTAAATGAGAGCAGGCGAAACGCAATATTTCTTGGCCATATAGAAAAGGGCAACCCCGGCTTCTGGGAGCAGATGGTTAGGAGCGAATGGGGTGGGGGTGGGACATGGTTACTGAAGCAGGAGTAATCACAAGAGTGGGCAGCAGAAGGAGTGTTTGGGTGTTGGGGTGTTTAGGGGGCAGGAGGAGGGGTCGTGTGAGGTTGAGTAGGGAAGGGGGGGTGGTATGCTGAGAGGAATGGTTATTGAGAGGAGGAGAATAAGCCATGACATCATTTTGTGAGAGAGAGGGAGAGAGAGAGAGAGAGAGAGAGAGAGGTAGCAATGTTGCCTAGCAGTTTTGGGGTAGTTTTAGTATAAAATCTATAGTTGTTTATGTTTATAAGATTGGTAAAGACTGGTAATTTTACTGCTGCTTTGAGAGGAGATGTAGGGCTAGAGGTTTGGGCAGTTGTTTGTGATGTTTGGGTATTTTTATATTTCACACATGAGCAACATGTTGGAATGTATGGGCAGACTGAACAGTGGCCACTTGTGGCAGGTACTGATAATCTGCCTATGGGAAAGTTGCCTGGTTTTGTGAAGTCGCCAGGGTCCCTCAATATAACACCAAGTCGACCAAGGGTGGTGGCGGGGGCAGTGGGGCAGCTTATGCATAGCGTCAGCAGGGGCTCCTACTCAGAGTTTCGAAATTTCAGGGCTGCATGTCTGCAGTGCTGCTGCTTTGAAGGCAGCTCGAAAAACATGCGTTACCTGGGAAATGCTGTTGGGGTCCTTAACAAAGCTCGGGGAGGGTGTCCTGCCCTTACAACCTGCATCCACGAGGGGAGCCTTGATGTGGTGTAGGAGAAACAGAGGATAATGGAGTTATATACGGTGAGTTTGCACAGGCGCAAGGTAGGGGAAGGGGGCGTGGGGTTTCAATCTGAATTACAACGGGGGCAGGACCTGCGGCTTTTATTAATTTTTAGATTTTTCTTTTTCTTTAAGTAAAGGCTGAGACTGCATCAGGTGAGCAAAAGGTGAGCATCAGGTGAGCAAAAGGTGAGCATCAGGTGAGCAAAAAAATGACAAAAAAGTGCATTTTTCATGTTTTTTTTTTCTCACTTTCTGGATCTTGGAATACAAACAAGTGGCCATGACAAAACAGGCCAAGTCATAAGAGCTTGCCACACTGACCATGCATGCAAAAGGTCATGCAGTTTTGACAAATACCACCATACTTTTTTTTTAATTTGTAGCTTATCCTATAGGGCTGGCAGACAGCTCCAGCTCCTCCCTCAGAGGGTCCAGTCCTGGCATCCTGCACCAGTCCATCTGGTAGATCCCCCATGGGTTGCCCCCCTCATGACAGGGCCGGGGGAGAGGAACATTGGTTGCCACACCCCGGAAAGCCAGCATCCAGATTCTAGGGAGTCGATGCAGATGCAGCCAGGCCATCATGGAGCCTGCCAGCTCCATTTGTAACTGTTTTTTCCCTGAGGCCGATGAACGTGTAATGGGTGAATGGCTGGGCTCCACCTGTGCAGAGACAGCCTCACACCCTGCACGTGGGTCCCACCCCCTTCTAGCAGTGTATCTGTGCAACCACACAGCTACCACTGGGTGTCAGTCTATAGTGTGCTGCATTGTCCCCCCTCTCCAGGAAATGAAAGCTGCCTATGGACACTCGACACTTTCTCACCCCTTCTGACCCCCAGTCAACCCGTGTCTGTTCCTGAACCTAGTTTGTCAGTGTAGCGTGAGGTGTGCGTCCAGTGCCACCTTAGCTTTTAAGGAACAAAATTTGGTTTTTAGCATTAAACAGCCTGCTCAGCCCAGACTATACCAGGGCTATCACACCTGTATGATTAGAAATAAGCTATCCTGGAAACCCCACTGAGCATGCTTAGAAGCAACACTTTCAAAACTGTATAACCCAAGAACCAATTAAGTTGTTTTCATGAAATTATAAAAAGGCACCTCCATGGGTGAAGCTAATTCTACCCTGACAATTTTGAAACAAAATCCCAAACAATTTTTGTTTCTAGATGTGAGCAGAAAATGGCCAGGAAGTACATTTTTTAAACTTTGTACATGCTCTAGCTCTCAGGATTTGGACGTGTCCATTACAAAACTTGACCAGATAATAAGAACTTGACATTCTGACCTCACATGTGAAATTTAATGCTAATTTTTCCAATGGTGCTAAAGATATTAAGGTGCAAAAAATGTGATTTAACATCAAAGCATCTACTCAACTCATGCTTAGGACTTAAAGTTTTAAAATCTTAAAATTTGATAGCCGATTAATAATTTTTCACAAAACCTTGGTACATCCAGCAGCCCAGACCTGGGTTTGATTCTCACAACCTCCACTTGCATACTGTGTGGCTCTGAGCAAGTCACTTAACCACCCAGTGCTCCCAGGTCACCACTGAAAACAGGCACTTGTGCCTAGTGGGCCTAACCCAGTTACCAAAGACTAAAATAAAATAAATAAATAAAAATAAACCTCTGAAAGGCCTTTCATTGGGCTGAGTCAGGAGTTTGGCTTCATTGGGGACTGGGGTTCCACCTGGAGGGATTCCAGCCTATACTGGCAGAATGGTCTGCATCTGTCCAGGAAGGGAACAAGTATTCTGGGAGATCGGTTTAAATGCTTCATTGGCAAGCTTTTAAACTAGTCAAGGGGGGAGGCACTGATAAGCAGCAGGGAATTGCTAGCCACCCCCTACAAAACAGTGTACTAAATGAAGTAAAGACCAAGGCAGAAAGGTCAGTAGGGAGAAGGACAGGGGTAACTGGAGAAAGCAAAGTCAATGAGGACAGGGATGGTGCTACAAGAGGTAAAGCCACCAAAAAATGGAGATCAATGAGTACCAATGCCTGTAGTCTGGGTAACCAGCTTCCTGAAATAGTGGCCTTGATGGAGGAGGAACATCTGGATATTGTGGCAGTCACAGAAACATGGTACACACAGAACCATGACTGGGATGTAAACATACCAGGATACACCATCTACAGGAGGGACAGGGATGGTAAAAGATGAGGAGGAGTAGCTCTCTACATAAGGGAAGAAATCAAAGCAACAGAACAAAAGAGTAAACAGGGAGGAGATGAAGCACTGTGGGTCAATTTGGAGACAGGCAATGGCACCACAATCCGCACAGGGGTTGTATACAGACCCTCATCTCAGGGGGAGGAAATGAACAAGGAAATGATAGAAAGTATCCTTAGAATGGCAGAAAAAGGGGAGATATTGCTGATGGGTGATCTGAACATGCCAGATGTTAACTGGAGTGCAGTTGCAGCAGTCACTTCTAAGAGTGGGGTCATTCTAGATGCCCTACAGGGGGGCATGTCTTAGACAACTATTATCGGAGCCCACTTGAGAGGGAGCAATCTTAGACCTGGTACTCTCAAATGGAGATGGCGAGAGAATCACAGATTTAGACGTGGGTAGCCATCTGGGAACTAGTGACCATCGAGCAGTATGGTTCATGATAAATACAGCAGTAGTGTCAAGCCATATAAAGGCAAAGGTACTGGACTTCAGGAGGGCTGACTTTGCCAAAATGGGTGAGTGCCTAAGGTATGCACTAGCAAATGTACAGGAAGGAGGGGTGGAAGAACAATGGGGAATAATCAAAACTGCCACCACAGAGGCAACAAGCCTTAGTGTGAAGCAAATAAACAAAACAAAATGATGTAAGAAACCACTATGGTTCTCAAAGGAGGTGGCAGGGAAGGTTAGGGAGAAAAAGAGAGCATTCAGGAAGTACAAGGAATCACAGAAGGAGCAGGACAGGGAATTGTATCAATTAAAGCAAAAGGAAGCAGGAAAGGCAGTTAGAACAGCAAAGGCCCAAACTGAGGAAAAGATAGCCAACTCAGTTAAAAAGGGGGATAAAACCTTTTATAGTTATGTCAGGGAGTGAAGGAAGACCAAGGGAGGGATAATGAGGATTAATAAAGGGGAGGGGGTGGGCAAAGGGTGACTGTGAAAAGACAGAGATACTAAACAAATATTTTTGCTCAGTATTCACAAATGAAGAGGGGGAGGTACCTAAAACCAAACAATAGAAACACGCTGGATGTGGGGCTTGATACCAGCCCTTTCACAGAAGAAAGAGTTCTGAAGGAACTCTTAAAACTGAAGGTGGACAAAGCAATGGGGCCTGATGGGATTCATTCCAGAATTCTAAAAGAACTAAGGGTAGAACTAGTGACACCACTGAATACCCTCCTTAATAAATCATGGGAGTATGGGGTGGTACCCGAGGACTGGAGGAGGGAAGATGTTATCCCGCTTCATAAAAGTGGGAGCAGGGCAGAAGCAGGAAACTACAGACCTGTTAGTTTAACCTCATTGATCTGGAAAATGATGGAATCACTTCTGAAGGAAAGAATTGTTGAGTATCTTGAGGCCAGAGGAGCACAGGACCTAAGGCAGCATGGATTCACAGCGGGAAGGTCATGTCAGACAAATCTAATAGATTTCTTTGACTGGGTGACCAAAGTAGTAGATCAGAGAAGGGCTATGGACATGGCCTACCTAGACTTTAGCAAGGCATTTGACACAGTCCCACGCAAAAGATTAACATACAAGTTGGCCAGCCTGGGAGTGGGTCCCAAGATGGTAGCCTTGGTAAAGAATTGGCTGGAGAACAGGACACAGAGGGTAATAGTAAACAGAGTGCACTCTGAAGAAAGGGGGGTTACTAGTGTAGTACAGCAGGGTTCAGTACTAGGACCGGTCCTCTTTAATGTCTTTATAAGCAACATTGCAGAGGAAGGAAAAGAATGTCTCTTTGCAGACAACACAAAGATCTGCAACAGAGTTGATACACAAGGTGGGGTGGAAAGGATGAAAAGGGACTTGGCAAGGTTGGAGGAATGGTTAAATGCATGGCAGCATAGATTCAATGCTAAGAAGTGCGAAGTGATGCACCTGGGAACCAAAAACTATGGGGAAGAGTACACAATGGGGGGGGGGGTGAGATACTAACAACAACAAAAATGGAAAGGGACCTGGGGGTAGTCACATCAGATGACCTAAAGGTGAGCAAGCAATGTGAGAGGGCAGCAAGGAGGGCTGGGGGGATACTGGGATGCATAGGGAGAGGCATCACCAGTAGAAAACTAGAAGTTGTTATCCTTCTGTACAGACAGCTGGTGAGACCCCATCTGGAGTACTGCGTGCAGTTCTGGAGACCCAATCTCTGCAAAGACATAGACAGGATGGAGGCAGTCCAGAAGAGGGCAACTAAAAAGATTCAGGGTCTGCACCAGAAGACATATCAAGCAAGACTTAAGGAGCTTAATACTGTATGTATAGCCCTGAGGAGAGGAGGCAGAGGGGGGACATGATAGAAACTTTCAAGTACCTCAGGGGATCAACAAAGTCCAAGAAGGTAGCATCTTTCAGAAAAAGAGGTGTGCAAGAACAAGGGGGCACAATTTGAAGCTAGAGGAGGGACGGCTCAGAGGTAATGTGAGGAAGTATTTTCCACAGAGAGGGTTGTGGATGCATGGAACAGCCTTCCTGAGGAGGTTATGGAGTCAAAAACAGTGGGGGAATTCAAGAATGCATGGGGACAGGTGTAAGGCAATTCTAGGGGTGGAGGTAGGAAGAAGTCGGCTGTTGGTTAGCTAGGATCTGCAGCTTATCCATTAGGTAGGGAAATGGGCAGACTGGGTGGGCCAAGCGGTCCTTATCTGCAGTCAAATTCTATGTTTCTGTGTTTCTATGAGTCACTTCTACCTTGAAGATTTTGCAACAAAATTCCAAAAACAAGGGGAAATGCTACGAAGCTGAAAGGGGATAGATTCATGAGAGATGTGACACAGTGCTTCTTCAAAGAAAGAGTGGTGGAAGCCGGGACTAGAATTCCAGTGGAGGTGGTGGGGGCAAAAACAGTGGTGGGGGTTGAAAACTGCGTGGCATAAGCATTAGGGGAATCATAGTGGAATGGAAGAGGGAGCGACAACGAGCTGTTGACCATGTAGAACCTGCGGTGAGAATATACAGTAAATAGGGAAAATTAACAGACTGGGTATGCCAAGAAGGCCTTATCTGCTGCCAGACTATGTTTTTATGTTACTATTCCAAAATGTTTGTTTCTCTAGACACAAGCAAACAAATGGCCAAAAAAGAGCGTGTTTTCTTATTTTTCCATCCCTTGTATCTCAAAATCTAGATGAGTGGCCATCATAAAACTTCCTTTACATTTTGTTTTTGTATTTGTTAGCTGGTGAGCAATAATACTCCAACTCAGAGTTGATTATATATAGTGGCGATGGGGGTGGGGGGGGGGCAAAGCTCCCCGAAGAAAACAATGTTAAGTTGTAAGAAACCATATGTTGACTGCAAAAAGTGGTTGACATGATGGTTTCGCTGTCTGGTGGTTCGGCAAAAATTTTGTCGATGACCAGTCATAAATCCTTTAGATTCAAGCAGTATGCCAGAGTGAGTGACTGTGACTTGTAGAAAGCTGGCCAACCCAAAACACAAGAAAAAAAAGTCAAATTACAGAGAATGCAATACATGGCTGGTCGCCAGAGTACAGGAAACATTTTTTACAGTACACATCCAGTGTACTCCTCTCAGCATACTGCATAAATGAAAAAAAGTCGCACACTGTGATTTTCCTGTTACAGTAGTCAGTTAACTGAGGAAACAAGATGGTGGTAGGACTGGGATTTTGAATCTTAAAGCAGGGTTTACATTGGTCACATTTGAGGGGCAGTTTCCTATGGGATTGGTTACAACTGTATGTCAATCCACATCATTTACATTTTGGTGACATAAGCAAATGACAAATAAATGGTGTTATTTACCCACTGGGGTCTGTTTCACTTGGCTCTGATTGCTGTGAAAATAATGATTTTATTTAAGTACTAAGATTCCTACCTACATTTTATACACACACAAACACACCGATATAAATATATAGATATATATAGGTATATAAAAAATGTAATCACTGCATTAGTTAGAGTTCAACTAAACCCCATTGAAAGTAGGGAAATGTGGCTTTATAATTTTCAACCATAACTTCATACCCCAAAAAACAGTAGCAGGAAAGACTACACAAGCAACCATAGACAGACATACAAACATACGAACATAAGAATCTGCCAGCAGAAACAGGCCTCATGGTCTATCAAGTCTGCTTAAATGTGCAGATAGCCCTTAAATTACAGCTGCCCCCTCCCCACCCCGTCGTGTTTACCCCCACCCTGTCCCATCCCCTTTTAAACTGCCCACCGTCTCACAGAATATCACCTCCTCGGGCAGAGTGTTCCACTTAGCCACCACCCTCTCTAAGAAAACATTTCTCTTCATCTCTTTCCTGTATCTTCCCCCCTTCAATCTGTGATCATGCCCTCTCATGTCCCTCCTCCTTCTCAACTTAAATACCCCTTCTGTACCTGTCTTGTTTATCCCCTTCATGTATTTAAAGGTCTCAGTCATATCCCCCTAATCCCTTCTCTCTTCCAGTGAGTACATATTCAGCTCCCTCAACCTGTTCTCATAGGGTCTGTCCTCCAGATCCTGGATCTTCATTGCTGTCCTGTGCCATACCCCCTCCAGTAATCGAACATCCTTCTTCAGAAACAGGTGCCAGAACAGCATGCAGTACTCCAGGTGTGCTCTGACCAGTGACTTGTACAGAAGCAGGATCACCACTCTCCTTCTAGAGGAGATTCCTCTCACAAGACACCCCAGCATCCTGTTGGCTATAGCTGCTACCTTCCTGCACTAAACTGAGTTGTTCATATGGTCTGTTACAATCATCCCAGATCCTTTTCTTCCTTGGTGGTACCTAACTGAACCCCTCCCAGCTGGTAGCTTCTCCCAGTGTTCCTTGCTCCAAAGTGCAGTACCTTGCACTTCTTAGCATTGAACCCCAACTGCCATGCTTCTGACCACTCCTCCAGTTTAGTTAGGTAGTCCTGTAGCCCTTGCACTGTACTATGTTGTCCACCACTGCCACCATCTTGGTATTATCAGTGAACAGACTGATCTTACTCCCGATGTCATGGGAGATATCCGATATGAAAATCCCAAACAGCACCAGGCTAAGTACCAAGCCCTGTGGAACCCTGCTTGTCACAGCCCTTGGGAATGAAAGTCACCACCCCACCACCACCACCACCCTTTTCTGCCTCCACTTCAGCCAATTCATAATCCAGTTCACCATCTTTGTTCCCAGCCCCACACACTCCAACTTTCCCCCTAATCGCCCATGAAGCATCAAATCAAAGGCCTTGCTAAAGTCCAAATACAGGACATCCACAGAATGTCCCTTGTACAGTTCCCTTGCCAGACAGTCATAATACTCAACTAGGCTGGTCTGGCAGGATCTCCCCGAGATGAATCCATGTTGCTATCTGCTGTGGAGTACTTTGTCTTTCAAAAATGTCTCATCAGGTAAAACTAACAACATATAACTGTTTCCAGATGACACAAATGCAGTAGCAAAAATGTTCTGCTTTTAATGGATTTGTATCTGAGACATGCACACTGCAGGACCAACACATTACCCTTTGGCTGCAGACAGTAACCCACAATACTCAAATCACAACACTACTTCTGTCTGCACAGGGCCTTGCAGCCACAGATACAAATCCATGATACCCAAATTACAATTCTTCTGTCTGCAGAAGTGCAGGAATGCGTGGGGGTCAGCTCTTCTGTAGCCACAGAAACTCCTGCACACTGCAAGACATTCATGCAGTTCTACAATTATGCATTAAGCAGGTTAGCAAGAGGAAAAGGAAGAGGAGACCATTATAGTTTTCCAAAGAGGTAGCAAAGAAAGTGAAAGCCAAAAAGATTGCATTCAGGCAATACAAAAAGACACAGGCAGAAGGGGATAGGGAGAAGTACCAGGAGAAGCAAAGGGAGGCAGGGAGGTCAGTAACGGAAGCCAAAGCTCAGACAGAAGAACACATTGCAAAATCAGTGGTAGAGGGACAAAACCTTTTACAGGTACATAAGTGAAAAAAGAAGACAAAGGGGATGAGTGAGACTGAAGGGGAGGATGGGGCAGCGTGGAGGATGACAACAGTAAAGCTGACATATTTAACAGGTATTTCTGCTCAGTCTTTACTGAGGAAGAGGAGGGAATGAGTCTGAAGGGAGTACAAGGGTGAGAATGGTGCAGAAATGGACACAAGTCCCTTTACACGAAAGGGTCCTGAAGGAACTGGAAGTAATAAGAGTTGATAAAGCAATGGGGCCAGATGGGTGCACCCCAGGGTCCTTAAAGAACTAAGAGAGGTGGTGGCTGAACCTCTGGCTATCCTGTTTAGCCAATCACTGGAAACAGGGGAGGTACTCAAAGACTGGAGGACAGCAGATGTAGTCCACTTATACAAAAGCGTGAACAAAGAGGAAGCAGGGAACTACAGACCAGTCAGCCTCACCTCGGTAGTGGGGAAGATCATGGAAGCACTACTGAAGGAGAGATTGGTGGAACATCTGGTTGTCAATGGACTACAGGACCCAAGGCAGCATGGTTTCACCAGGGGGAGGTCATGTCAGACCAACCTGGTTGAATTTTTTGACTGGGTGACTAGGGAGGTGGATCAGGGAGGGCAGTGGACATGGCCTATCTGGACTTCAGCAAGGCCTTTGACACTGTGCCACATAGAAGACTATTACACAAACTGGGGAATATGGGTGTGGGCAGGACAGTAGTGTGGTGGGTAGGTAACTGGCTGGGTGGCAGGACACAGAGGGTGGTGGTAAATGCCTGTCACTCCACAGAGGGAAGAGTGACCAGTGGGGTACCACAGGGATCAGTGCTGGGACCGGTCCTATTCAACATCTTCATCAGTGACATTGCACAGAACCTAGAAGGCAGAATTTCATTGTTCGCTGATGACACAAAGCTCTGTAACAGAGTAGACACACCAGAGGGTGTAGACAGAATGAGAAGGGACCTGCAGAAACTTGAAGAATGGTCAGGGGTTTGGCAGTTGAAATTCAATGCAAAGAAGTGCAAGATAATGCATATGGGGCACAAAAACCCAGGCATAATATATCAGTTGGGGGGTGAGGATACAGCATGCACCAAGCAGGAAAGGGATCTTGGGGTTATCATCTCTGATGACCTCAAGGTAGGGAAACAGTGTGACAATGCAGCAGGTAAAGCAAATAGGCTGCTGAGATGTATAGGCAGGGGCATCACCAGCAGGAAAAGGGAGGTCATAATTCCGCTATACAAGACACTAGTGAGGCCCCACCTGGAGTACAGTGTACAGTTCTGGAGACCATACCTACGTAAGGACATAGACAGGGTAGAGAAGGTTCAGAGGAGGGCAACAAAGATGGTGCATGGATTGCATCACAAGTCCTATGAAGACAGGTTGAAGGAACTGAACATGTACTCCCTGGAGGAGAGGAGGGAGAGAAGAGATATGATAGAGACATGCAAGTATCTCACAGGGAGGAACAGGGTGCAGGAATATACTATTTTTAAGCGAAAAAGATGTTCCAGGACTAGAGGGCATGGGATGAAGTTGGAGGGAGGACGATTCAGAGGAAACATGAAGAAGAATTTCTTCACAGAACAGGTGGTGGACAAGTGGAACACCCTGCCAGAGGAAGTGGTGGGGGCTGAAACAATCACAGGATTTAAGAATGCATGGGATAGACATAAAGGAATTCTGGAGGTCAGGGGTAAGGAGCAACAGACTTCTAGGAAAACATAAACTGAACTTACAAGCTCAAATGGGCAGACTGGGTGGGCCATAGGCCCTTATCTACCAACACTGTCTATGTATCTATGTATCTATGTATCTATGTATCTATGTACAGGTGCAGATGAATATCCATGATATCCAAACTGCAATACTGTAATTCTGTCTGCAGAAGTGCAGGCTCCTGTGGTGCCAGTGCTTCTGTTGTCACATGTGCTGTTATAAGTGTCAGTGGCTCAGCTTGTTGCACACTCATCACTGAAACCAGAAGGCTGTGGGTTCTATCCCCACACCAGGCACTTGAATTAAATCCCAATACTCACACTGTAATGCAGCATGAGGGGGGTGCTAGACTCCTGAGGTGCCATCTTTTGGATGAGATGTTAAACCGAGTTCCCATCTGCCTGTTTTTGTGGTTGTTCTGGTGGACATTAAAGATCCCATGGCACTTCTTGAAAAGAATAGGCAAACTTTAATTTAACAATATAATATCAAACAATGAAAGTACATGAAAAATTTGTATAACACAGTAACACACACCAGAATTCAAACCTTGCAGGTGACAGAGTGGGAACAATAATCATGGTGAAAATATTCCTGGTGCCCTGGCCAAATTTCCCCCATTCACTAAAAATACCACCAACAGCTTAATCTGGTTCAGTTTTGGTTGGCATCCATCTGTTTTCCCCCTCCTATGGGACGAGACTGAAAAAAGCAGAATATTCAAGTCCTCCTTTCCCAGTCAACAAAAAGAAATAACTAAAATAAATAAATAAACTCTTGCACACTATAAGACATACACACATTTCTTGCTAAACAAGCTCAGGAGCATGAGGGGCCTGTGCTTTTTCAGACACTGGTGTTAGATACATACATTGTCTTCTGACAGCAGAAGTATAGATGCTGGGGGGGGGGCTGCACTTCGATGGCCTCAGATTGAAGTCCATGATACCCATAGCACAACACTACTTCTGTCTGAAGAAGAGCAGACCCCTGTGGAGCCAGTGCTTCTATAGCCACAGGCATTTATGCACACTGTAAGACAGCTACCCACTTCTGGATGCAGAAGCACAGGCCCCTAAGGGGCCTGCACTTCTGCAACCACAGAAGTCACACATACACACCAACATATGGCTGAAGATGTGCAGATCTCTTTCTGCTTGAAATGTGGTTCCTCAGGGCTGTCATCACTAATGTTCCCTCCCTCCCTAAGACACCTGCTCCCTGCCTCAGCTCAAAGTACAGATACAAGCCCATGCCTCATAGTCATACACAGTTTGGTGGTAGAGAAGTATGGCTTGCCAAATGCGGCCAACAGAATCAGTCATAACTTTCTTCATGCAATGCCTTGCAGGCCTGCTTGAAGCAAGAGATCATGTATAATTATATTTGCTCAGGGAAGGGGGTCAGCATTAGGTTTGCCAGCACCAAGGAATATTACACCACACAACTAAGACTTCTAACACTCCCAGCCCTAATGTTTTCATTTCCCTACTCTGTGTGCTTTAACTTTTTGGGAACCCTAATAGCTGCATTAGTGCCATTTGTTTGCAAAACAGTTTCTCTTCTTTTTGTGATAGTGGAATCATATACTGAAGCTTTGGAAGCACAAGGCCCTCTGGGCCCTGCACTTTCATGCAGCTACAGATGAAGACAAGCAGGGCCCTATGTCAAGGGAAGAGTCCATCTGGCTGGAAAGTACTGAGCCCTGAGGACATTTGCGTCCTTGCAGTTACAGATAAATACATGCAGTGCCTGGAGGGCCTTGTGGCAAGTCAAGAGTACATCTGGCATTGGAAACACTGGGTCTTCTAGGCCCTGCACATCCATGTAGCTAGATAATACAAATTTACAGGGCCCTCCAAATCCTGTGGCTAGAGAAGAGTTCATTCAAACCACAACACTGATTCTTCAAGACTCTTGGTACCATAAACCATATTTATTTTTGGTCCACTGCTGTGTGTGTTTTGCATTCTTCAACTCTAATAACTACATTAGCTTTTCTTTCATAAATTAATTTGTATTCTTTTTATGATAATGGAATTGTTTTGGAACCTGCACAAACAGGGGGACC
Source organism: Neoceratodus forsteri (assembly GCA_016271365.2). Lineage (NCBI taxonomy): Eukaryota > Metazoa > Chordata > Ceratodontiformes > Ceratodontidae > Neoceratodus > Neoceratodus forsteri. The sequence continues at coordinate 57,465,201 of CM057449.1, read as the reverse complement.
CTGCATCATGGGAAGAGTCTATTTGGCTGTGAAAGTGAAATACCCTCTAGGAGCTGCAGTTCCATGCAGCTACAGAGACAAAGAGTTTGTGGGGCTATCTGGGTGCTGCAGAAGCACAGGTACATTTGCTAACCACAGATGCAGAAGCACAGGGTCAAGAGTCCTTCTGGCTGGAGAAGCACAGGGTCTTCAGGTCCCTGAAAATCTGTATAACTGTAGATGCAGAGGTGCAGTGCCCTCTGGCCCTATGCCAATAGAAGACTTCTTTTCACTATATGGTTACTCATTGTCTTTTCAGCCAATACTGTGCCATTCCTCCCCAGGTAAGGGGTGGTGCTGCATGGCAGTTCCACTCCCTACCACAGCCCATCCAGCTGGCTGATTGAACTTTCCCCCTGAATTCAGCTCACCAGCATGGGAATCTCAATACACTATCCACTTGGCCAAAGGTGGACCTTGCACAAAACATTTAAAATAACTTAACAAGTTCACTCCATGTCATGAACGTGGTCACTAGAATATATTAAATCTCCCAAAAGGTGACTTCATGAAGTTACTGCAAAATCACCTTTCATCCTATGTTTTAAAATACCCACAATCCTTGTTCACGAGGTAAGGTTATGTAAGCAGAATATGTATAATTTGGGATTACAATATTATAAAATAACCAAACTATGACTAAAAGTATGTGAGAAGTAAACAGTTTTTTCCCGCACACATCAAAATGGAATTCTTGCATTATACTTTTAGGTGTGAGCAAAGAATTTTTCATGCGCACCAGAAATAGAGTTCTTGGGTCAATATCACCACTGTAAGTGGGGCCAAGCAGACTTGAACTGCATTGTGACTGAATAGATGATGTATTCTAAATGAGATGCAAAATCATTTTATGAAATCTGCTCATTGACCTGTGCATTATTAGTGTACCTGAATGCATTTTACACTTTATGTATCATATCTGAGACTTATGTTTGGGCTCTGTGTTTTGGGACTTATATTTCAGCCTGTTGCCTGGCCTGTGACTATGTATTGTTGACCTGTATGGTGGCCTTCTTTGACACCTTGTATTCTTATGTTATTGCACTTTATGTAATGACCCCTTGTTCTGTAATTTCCTGTACCTCATGTTGAGGCTTGTGTTTACTGTTGTTCTCCACACCTGTATTGCTTAATGTACCATGCTGTGGCTTGGGTTGTGCCTGAAAATGGTCCTTTGGATCAGTGCACCCACCTGATTATCAAATACATAAATACATTGAGCCTAAAGTATCTGTTGAAAAACAGCAGGATGTGGGTTGCCAGTTCATTACTAACTTAAAAAATGCATGTTGATCTCACTGAAGTAACAGTTTAATGTGATTTCTATGACATGTATCTAATGTAAGCTAATCAGAATAACAGGACAACCAATAATCAATACCCCTCCACATTGCTATATCCCTGCATTAGTTGATTATCCATATTTTAGAGATGCCCATAATAGTTTATACATATGTATAACATGGTAAGAGAAAATGTGGAATCCCATTGGTGGAGTCACTGTTTGTGCCTATGGATTTAATTATCATTAATCCATAGTTCTGTGGAATGACTTTGGAGATCCTCTGCTGGGTCCTCTTGTTTGAAGTCTACAGCAAACTGTAGTGGCAGCCACTAACAATCCCGAATCAGCAATCGGGGCTGCGATATCTGTCCTGTACCTTCGGTGTATGTCAATGTAATGGGTGTTTACTCACCTGGTAAAGGTGATTGTGTTGGTTGGCATCCATGGCACTCCAGACATTACCTCATGGGTTTTAGCCCACCTGATAGGCTAGTGATGCACATGACCCAGATCAAATTTCCAGCATATCCAGGTCCCAGAAACCCCTGCTTTCCAGTTCGAATCTTCCATAGCTGAAATAAGGTCGATTAGTACATGAGAGAAACATACAGTGCAGTTACAGCCAAGAGAGAAGTACTAAGAGAGATCGACAGAGACACAAAGGAAGCGTACCACGACATAGTAGCGATGGCCCTGGGGCCTGTTCTTTATTCCTCTATCATTTACAGTCTAGTCCCAAACCCGAAGGTCCAACTGGTCATTTATCATTAGAATCAATCACGCTGTCTGTTTCCCTGTGAGTTTACATGGGTGAGGACCCCCTAGTCCGAAACTGGTCACTCTGAGCACTCTGAGGGAGGGCCTTGGAGTGCCATGGATGCCAACCAACATAATCACCTTTACCAGATGAGTAAACACCCATTGTGATTGGTTGGCATCCATGGCACTCCAGATATTACCTCATGGGTAGATAAGAAGCAGTGAGTACCCCGGGTGGGAGCCGAGTGTCTAAGTGTGACTGGTTGAGGATGCTGCTGCCAGGACCTGGTCGGCGAAAGTGGGCCATATGGCCTGTAATTGTTCCAGCCTGTAGTGTCTGGTGAAAGTGTGTATGGAGCTTCATGTGGCTGCCCTACAAATGTCCTCTGAGGATACGCTGGCTCTCTCCGCCCAGGAAGTGCCGACCGCTCTGGTGGAATCAACCTTGATCCCCTGGGGTGGAGTCATCCGGTTTGCTGTGTAGGCGTTCTGGATGACTCATCTTAGCCACCCTGCGATGGTGGTTTTGGAGGCGGCGTAACCCTGCCTCTGCCCTTTCGAGATGATGAACAGCCTCTCTGTCTTGCAAATGGGGCGGGTTCTGGTTAAGTAAACAGAGAGGATTGATCCCACATCGAGGTGGTGAGGGGGCCCGCTGGGGCCCTGTGGGGGACCGCTTGGGAAGGTGGGCAGCTCGATGGGTTGCTCTCTGTGAAAACTGGTTGAGACCTTTGGTTGAAAGGCTGGGACTGTTCTCAGGCTGACCCCTAGTGGGGTGAACACTGTGTAGGGTTCTGCGCAGGATAGGGCACCAAGTTCCCCGATCCTCCTAGCCGAGCAGAAGGCCACCAAGAAGCATGTCTTTAGGCCAACCCAGAACAGGTCCATCTCTCGGAGAGGTTCGTAAGGTGCCGATTTGAGGGACTCAAGGACCATTGGGAAGTCCCATGGGGCGAAGGTCAGTCGAGTCCTAGGTTGGAGGATCTCTACTGCCCTCAGGAAGCGTATGGTGTCAGGATGAGCTCCTGGGGAGTACCCATCAATGAGGCCTATGGCCGCCCCTATGACTGACAGTTGCACCCTAAGGGAAGAGTGCGCTAGTCCCTTGTCCACTTCTTGCTGGAGGAATAGTAGGATGGTGGCCAAGTCGGTCTGCTCGGGCGCTGTCCCCCATTCCCGGCACCACTGAGTGAAGATGGCCCATTGCCTCCTGTATGTGGAAGTGGTGGAGGCCCATCTGGACTGAAGTAGGGTGCTGATGACCGACTCATGATACCCCATTGCCCTCAGTCTCCTCCTCTCAGGAGCCAGGCCGTGAGTTTCAGGGTCCGCGGGGTCGGGTGGAGCACTGGCCCCTGTGAGAGCATGTCCGAGCGGTAGGGTATCCGGAAGCTGGCTAGCGACATCTCTCGGACTGCTGCAAACCAAGCCCTGTGTGGCCAGTAAGGGGCCACCAGGATAACCGTGTGGCCTGACTCCTGAATCTTGGTTAGGACCTGGGGAATCAGGGGAAGTGGCGGGAAGATGTAGGCATTCCTCTGCCTCCAGGTTTGCGACAGGGCGTCCGTTTCCTGGGAGAGGCTGTCCCTGAACCGCGAGTAGTACTCCCTGACCTGGGCATTTCCCGTGATGCCATGAGATCCATGGACATGGGCCCCCATGTCGCCTGGATCATCTGGAATAGGTCCGGGTGTAATTGCCATTCCCCCGGGTGTACCTGCTGTCTGCTGAGCCAGTCTGCGCGGACGTTCAGCTTCCCTGCAAGGTGGACCTCACCTAGATGTGTGAGGTGTGCCTGGGCCCAGTTGAGGACTGTCGTTGTCTCCCTCATCATTGCCTTGCTTCTGGTCCCGCCTTCCTTTGATATGTAGGCCACCGTCACACGATTGTCGGAACGGGTCTGAACCGACCGACCGAGTATTTGGCGCCTGAACGCTTTCAGGGCATGGGATATGGCTCTCATCTCCAAGATGTTGATGGAGAGCTTCGCCTCCTCTGGTGACCATAGACCCTGTGCCGTTGTGTCTCCCAGGCAAGCTCCCCAGCCAGAGAGGCTCGCATCTGTCTCTATGGAGACCGGGCGAGGGGGCTCCAGCGGAACTCCCCTGGTTATATTCACCTCCATTGTCCACCATGTCAAAGAGGATCTCACTGCATGGGGTAGTGGTACCACGCACTGTAGATTGTGCTCGCTCGGTGCCACCTGTGACAGGACGTAGGTCTGGAGCGGACGCAAATGCCACCTGGCCCAGGGCATGAGGTCTATGCAAGAGAACATACAGCCCAACAACTGAGATATCCTCCCCATTGTTGTGTGGTGGTGGGCCTTCATCTGGTGTGCCAGCTCCCTTAAGTTGTGAACTCACGCTGGGGACGGTTTTGCCCACCCCTCGGCCGAGTTGATGAGCGCTCCCAGATGCTCGATCTGTTGAGTGGGGCTGAGATGGCTCTTTTCTCGATTCACCACCCAGCCATGGTCTTCGAGTGCCTGCATGGCATATTCCATGTGTATCCGGGCCTGGTCTTCGGACCGTGCAATGATGAGCCAGTCGTCCAGATACGGGATGATGTCCAGTCCCTGTTCCCTGAGTCTGGCCACCAGGGTTATGGAGACCTTGGTGAAGACTCTTGGGGCTGACGACAAGCCCAAAGGGCAGCGCCTGGTACTGGAAGTGGTGTCCTAGGATGTGGAGGCGGAGGAATTGCCTGTTTTCCGGATGATGGGATATGGAGATAGGCGTCCTTAGGGTCGATAGAGACGCCAGGAAATCGCCTACCCGGATGCATCGTAGGGTGGATCGGATGGTCTCCATCTTGAACCGGTGGGAGACTACATGACAGTTCAGGTGTTTCAGGTCTAGGATGGGCCTGAGTTCCCCTGATTATCTGGGTACCAGGAAGAATATGGAGTAATTTCCCAGCCCCTGCTCTGGTACTGGTACGGGTTGAATGGCCCTGTTCTGAATTAGCTCTGACAAGATTTGTTGGACCTGATGTGGGGACGCCCTTCTCTTGGCTACGGGGAGGAGATGAACCTGTGTGGAATATGGGCGTGGGATAGCTCTATGGAATACCCCTTGGACACCACGTCTTGTACCCACCTGTCCGATGTCGTGTTTATCCAACGGTGGGCGAAGAGGGTTAGCCTTTGTCCCACCGGTGGGTACGAGTCCTGGCTTCATGCTTTTGGGAGGGGGCAGTCACTGTTGCTTTCCCCTGAAACCTCTACCTCGACCTCCGGTTCTTTGACCCCGGGGTCTGAAGGATGAGGGCTGATAGCTCTGGATGTATGGGCCGTGGAAGCCGGGGAGGAGCCTCTACCTCGAAAGGAGTGGCCCTGTTGGTGTGAATCCCTGCGGGGTTGGTATGGTTTGTGCCCCCGCCCGAAACCTCCATCTCGAGGAGGATAAATAGAGAACTTGACTTATTTTTGAGAAGGTCCCTGCCTCCTCCTTTGCTTCAAATAATCCTGCAGCCCTCCCTGAAAACAGCTTTCCCCAAAGCGTAAGTTTTGTAACAATGTCTTTGACTCATGGTCTCGTCCCATAGTTTCAGCCACAGTGCCCTACGGGCACGGGTTGGTGATGGTGGTGGCCATCGCCTGCAGGCGCAGGGTGTCTACCGCCATATCAGCTAGGTATTTGGCTGCATCCAAGGTGCACTCCAACAGTTCTGCCTCCCTGGACTTAGGGATGGCCTGCTCCTGGAGCTCCTAGAGCCAGCGGATCTGTGCCTGAGTCGTGTAGATGGCTGTGGTGGTCGCCTTAGCCGCGGTGCCCTCAATCTCAAATGCCCTCTTGAGCATGTCCTCAACCTTTTTGTCCATAGGGTTCTTGAGGGCTATTGTGCCGCATGGAAGTACGGTCTTTTTGCTGAGGGCCGCCACTTGGGGGTCGATGGTGGGAGCCTTGCACCAGGCATCCGATTTTTCCCCTTGTACTAGGTACATTCTGTCCAGATTCTTGCGATTCGACATTCTGCCCGGTTTGGGGGGATTGCCATTCTGTACTGAAGATGTCCTCGATCACCAGACATACGGGAAAGGTCTCTGTGGTTGAAGGCCTAAGCTGAATCATTGGGTCGAGCTTCGACTTGGGCCTGCTCTCTTCGGTGTCTTCGGTGTCGAAACCCATGGTGGCCTTGATGATCTTCATGAGCCCCGGGATCGTGTCAAATGAGCATAACTCCGAAGTCAGCGAAGTGGTCGTTTGCAGCTCCATATCCTCCGCTTCCGAGTCCGCCTCATCCTCTTCCCCTGCATCATCCCTCTCCCCGTCCTCGTGCGCGCTGTCGTGCGGAATGTCTGGAAGGGTGTCCTCCGGGATTGGAAGTTCCTCTGGCTGCCCCCCCCGCCTTGTCGGGTTCTGAGTTTGGTGGCTTTGCCCTGTTTTGGGTGAGGGATTCCAGTTTCTCCATGATTTTGAGCATAAAGTTCTGTTGGCTCTCCATCATGGCGACCGCGGCCTGCTGGTTCTGGATCAGAAGGGAGCCTGGGTCCATCCACGTAGGGTTGCTGGGTCCGGGGTTGTTGGGGCCCAGGGGCGGTGTTCGTTCCAGGGAGGAATCGTCGTCGTCCAGGAGGCAGGCTGCACAGAGGGGGCCCGGAGTTTGGGGAAGGAGGTTGGCGCTGCACGAGGAGCATTTCTTTGCTTTCACCATCTGGAATCAAAGAAGGTATACTTAGAAAGGGAGCCGGTAGGGTGGCCCATAGGTTTCCTTTTTTTTTTTTTTTTTTTAAAAACATTGTACCACCATGAGCCAGAAAGGCCCTTGCCTCTCCAGAGGAGTGCCTGAGGTTGAGGGGTGCTATGTGAGGACCCTTGCAATGACGGACAGCGGTCTGGTGCTACGACTCGCTATGGGAGGGAGCCGTGGCAACCGTGGAGGAGACCAGAGGAAGGAGGTACCTACTTGGGTCGCTATGTGAGGGACCCGAGCGGTAGGGGTAGGATTTGGGCCCCTGGGGGAGCAACCGGGACAGGACACTTGCCAAGCTGCTCATTGCCTTAGCCCTGTCCACCACAGAAGCAGCTTGGAAGAGGGGTGGGGGCCACCGGAGGGTCGCTAGGGGCCACCGGAGGGTCGCTAGGGGAGGGACCCACAGGTAAGGCAGAGATTAGAGTTTCCACGTGGTCAGCCTGCCTCTGCCCCTTAAATCCTACCCTAAGCAATTGTGGCCTGGGAGATTCAAACCCAGACCCTCAGATGTAGCTCGGAGGCTGCCCCCCCTTTAATCACTGTGTGCCCCCCCATATAGCGCCAGGAGTGGGAGGCTTGGGGGCGTGAGGAGAGACTCCCTATATCCTCCAGGAGAAGTTGCACCCCCGTGGTGGGGGGGAAGGCGAGAGGAGGCTAGAAGAATCCCCCCCCGCCCAGACACATCGCGAGGGCGGAATTCCTGCTTGAGGTAGCAGGCCTAGCTGCAAGTCCTGGGAGTTGAGAAGGCTTGTCGGGTCGTGGTAGGGCCATCCGGCCTTTGGAGAATGCTCTCCGCCCCCCCACTACTGCTGGTCGTGCTTCCTGTGAAGGCGAGTGCCCGCGGCTGATTCTGAGCCGCGTGCAGTGGGACGGGCGGCGCGGAGCCTCCTGAGTTCGCGGAGGCGATGGGAGGAGGAGGGTAGCGGTGGAAGGGGGTGGGCGAGTCCGGATGCACCACGTGGTCGGCGTTTGGCCAGAGCAGGCCTCTGGAGTTCCCGCGGCCTCACTGAGGCCCGTACTAGGAAGCGGGAGGAGGAGCGCTAGGCCGCCAGGCAAGAGAGCACTGAGCGGGCGGCAGGTTGCTCAGAAGAGGGGCTCGAGGCAAGAGAAGGGTTAGACTCTCTGCTAGTGCAGTAGCGGGTGGTCGGTTGCTCGGGAGGGGGGGTTCCTTTGCCTTCACCATTTAGGCCCGAGTAGGGGCCTACCCATAGGGGCCATCCCACGAGTGGAAATCGCAAGAGAAGGGCTGGCATGACAATTTCAGTACATTTTAGCAACAACTTGTAGAATACATGCATAAGGGGTTCTATCTCCTTCAGATAAGTTCCCCCTTGCCTACAACTAATCACATATTGCTAGAGACCCCTGATGCTAAGGCAGGGGCTAACTTTAGGTACTGTACCTGGAAGACCAGGGAATTTTTAAAACCAGGGAATTCAATACCAAGAAGAAACTGCTGTAACTGCCTTTTGAAGTAGCTTCAAGAAACAACTTTTGTGATATAAGTCCATGATTCAAGGTCTTACCTTCTAGGAGCAAACAGGGATTCCTGATGTGCTTCTTGCCTGTTCAGATGCACGATTCGAAACTGGAGAGCAGGGGTTTCTGGGACCTGGATATGCTGGAAATTTGATCTGGGTCATGTGCATCACTAGCCTATCAGGTGGGCTAAAACCCATGAGGTAATGTCTGGAGTGCCATGGATGCCAACCAATCACAATGTTCTGTTCCCACCACCACATTGTTTGCCTTGTGCCCACGTATGGAGAAGCAGAATATACAGGGGGCAAATCATGACATAGCCATACCCGGAGATGCTGAACAGAAACATAGTTATAACAGCAGGTATCTTTCTGTGGGTGTGCACTCCTTGTCTGGTTTCACAGAGCACAACTGAGAGGCAGCCATTGACCAATCATGCTGGGACAGAGCAAGCCTGAGGGAAAGAGAGAGCAAGAGAGAGTGTGAGAGAGAGAGAGAGAGAGAGAGAGAGAGAGAGAGAGAGAGAGACTTGTTCTGGTGAAGGTAAACTCAGAAAGGCAGCCGTGATTGCAGTGACCCACCCTCAGCACACCAGTCACAGCAGTGCTGCTTCACCCTTGATCTGTCATAGTGTTGTTTACTCCCTGAATCCTGGCTGAGCTCCTGGTAGAGCGATCATTACCTGCCTGTTCAGCTCCCAATGAGTTGTAGGGGTGGGGGTGTTCTGTCTACAGAGAATTCCACAGGTATCCTGGCAATTGTTAGGTCCCGATGTGTTGTGCAGCAGTGCAGTGTGCACCTGACATTTTTGGCAAAATTACTGCCACTGTGGTTCCACAACACAGTCCCCAGAATGTGTGGCACTGTGGCATAGGAGATGTCAGTGCATGATGGAAGAACAGATTGACATGCCTAGATTTGGCACCCTCCTCTCTCAATAATCCATTGTCAAAAGATTTATTTGTGTCTTAGTGACTGTTCCCCGAGTGTCAATGCAGCAGATGTTATTGTCTAGATAAAGCCCAGGTGATCAGCAGAAGACACTATTTAGTGGTAACCATTTTCTACATCCTATTTGGTAATGAATATATAACAGACAGAATGTTCCAATCTAAACAGTGTGCTTCTCAGGGTATTGTACAGTTTCCCTGATAGACATTTCCTCCCCCCCACAGAAATTATTTTCTTCACTTTATGAGGGTAGGAGAGAGCGAGGGGTACTGCAGTGAGGAAGTGAAAGGCTGGAAAGTGGGAGCTGTATGCAGCAAACATACATTAAAGAAGAACAGTTTAGAGGTATAAAAGCAGTATATCATCATTATGCTTCTTGTATGAATTATGGCACAGAGAGCGATGCATATCAAGTGAACATCAAAGCAGGCAAATGTACCACACAGAGGTGGGGGGAAGCAAGCAGTTGCTATAGTGCCATTCTGAGGAAGAGAGAGAAAGCTTGACAGAGAAAGAGAATTTGCTTTGTTTCAGATGGTGGATGGTGACGGAGAGAGAGAGAGAGAGAGAAAGAGAGACAGAGAGAGAGAGAGACTGCATGTCAGTTGTGAAAGTGCTTGTCCCATGACTTTGTCTCACATCTCTCTCTTCAAAAGCAAAACTGTGCAGCTCTGTATCATGGCATGTCTCCCCTGGTTGTAGCAGACAGTAGTCGAGGTTTGTTGTGTACCATATTGCCCCCCCATGTCTGCCACTGACAAAGACAGCTGAGAGAGTAAGGGAGCAGATACTGTAGAGCCTCTCTGAGGGAGAACGCAGCTAGACAGACAGACAGACACATAGGATTTAATGTGTGACAGGACCTGTCCAGTGGCTCTGAGTTCTCCCCTGCCTTTCACCCTCCTTATTCTTGATGTGAGAGTTTCCATGGGACAGAAGGAGCAGGACATAGCATGGAAATACAGAACTCCAGCAGTGTCCTGTTAGTCTGTGTGCATGTGTGTCTGTGGGGTTGGGGACTAAAAAAAATGCCCTAGGCAAGGTAGAAGATCATATTATGCACAAGAAATGTCACAAATCATGTAATCTAATAGTAGAAATGAAAGGAAAAGTGTGACTCTCACTGGGATTTGAACCCAGGACCTCAGCAATCTGTGCTTTAGTTCTTAACCAACTGAGCTATGAGAGTTCAGCCAATTAAGGAACCTGAGTTTTCCCATGTGAATCACACATACTTTCCTTTCTGGTGTTGCAATGCACAATCAGAAAGTCTTTTCACAGACTCAGATAACTCCTCCTCAATCTCCCAAGTGCAGTATATGTCACTGTGAGGCAAATTTAGAAATCCAATTGTAGAAATGAAAATCATATAAGTAATGTTTGTGTGCCATTTCTATGTGCATATCATCAGTGAAGTGTGCATTATTTATTAGGGACTACTTTCCAATATGGAAGGGTAAAGTGAATTTTTCAGCCTTTAAATATGGGGAAAAAACCCTTTCTGTAGGGTTTCCTGTATTTTTTGGACATAACCCTTGTTATAAGTGCAATAACCTACGCCAGGGTATTGGGCTATTAGGGTATTAATCAACACCCAGGGCGCTATAAGGACACTCGGCATGGGGCATCGTGCCTCAAAATGCACCAGGGGCGTTGATTAATCCCAGATAACCACATACCCTGTTGTGGGTTATTGCTTACTTCAGACAAACCCACAATAGCTCAACTGCATTTAAGATACACCCATGGTGGATTATCCACATCCAGTCAACAGAAGAAAGGCAGTTTCCTCTTAAACTACCACAGAGCTTTAAAACTCCAGGATTCAAAACTCTTAGTTGAATAATAGTATAACACTCAGTGAGCTGGTGTATATGTTGAACAAACAGCTTATGTTTGTTAAAACACTTCAGCATTCAGTGAAAAGCATTAAATCACTGAAATAAGCTGCTAATTGTGTTGTATACGCCTGCTAACTGAATGTTACCACTTAATTGTACAGTTCTCTAGGTGGTGTCTGACTAGGCATTGTAAAGTGGCTAGATTACTTTCCCTTTTCTGCCGGTAACCCCCACTTAATGTGCCCCAGCATTCCACTAACATAGAAACATAGAAACTGATGGTAGATAAGGACTTCAAGGCCCATCCAGTCTGCCCATTTTTTTCTGCCTTATGAATGTGCCATAAGCCTTTACTCTGTCAAGGGCCTATCTATTCATACTCATCTGTATTGCTCCCTTATGCCTATCCCATGCCTGTTTGAAGCCCTGCACTGTCTTCATGTCCACCACTTCCTGAGGTAGGCCATTACATGCATCCTCCGCCCTTTCTGTGAAAAATAACTTCCTCACATTACCCCTTAATTGACCTCCCTCTAATCTCATGCTGTGTCCTCATGTCATGCTATTTTTCTTATATTGAAACATGTTAGACTCTTTCACCTTTTAAATGCCCTTAAGATGTTTGAATGTTTCGATCATATCATCTCTCTCTCCATCCTTTGCTCTAGGTTATACATAATGAGCTCCGTTAATCTGTCCTCATATGTTTTCTGATGCAGTCCCTGCACCATTTTGGTTGCCCTTCTGTGGACTACTTCCATTTTGTTAATGTCCTTGTGCAGGTGTGGCCTCCAGTACTGTACACAGTACTCCAGTTGGGGCCTAACCAGAGTCTTGTAAAGAGGGATTATCTCCTTCTTATGACTTGTGATACCCCTACTAATACACCCCCGCTTCCCTCTAGTCTTACCTACTGCTCTAGTGATCTGCTTGGATGAGTTCAGGTCATCTCTGATGATGTTGCCCAAGTCTCTTTCTTCCCTTTTGATTGCCAGGAAATCCCTGCCCAACCTATGGGTGGCTTTAGGGTTTCTCTTCCCTATGTGCATGATCTTGCACTTTTTGGTTAAACCCTAGTTGCCACTCTTCTGACCATTTTGCCAGTTTATCCAGATCTCTTCTCATTCTGCCCACCCCATCCAGATTATCTACTCTGTTGCAGATCTTGGAGTCATCTGCAAAGGGCAAGCCTTACACTCCAGTTCATCTGCAATGTCACTGACGAGATATTGAAGAGGACTGACCTCAGGACTGATCCCTGAGGTACCTCACTTGTGACTTGCATCTCTTCTGACTGTATATCGTTTACCACCACTCTATGTTTTCTGCCTGCCAACCAGTTTGCCACCCAGTTGACCAACTTCTGACCCACCCTGAGTCTACCCAGCTTATTAATCAATCTTCTATGTGGAACAAAATAGAAAGCTTTGCTGAAGTCAAGGTAGGTGACATCAACTGCAACCCCTTGATCCACCACTCTGGTTGTGCAGTCAAAGAAATCTATGAGAATAGTTTGATAGGACCTTCCTGTTGTAAACCCATGCTGTCTTGGATCATGTGCTCCAATGGATCCCAGGTGTTGCACTATTCTTTCCTTAAGGAGTGCCTCCATAATCTTGCCCACTACTGAGGTAAGGCTGACTGGTCTGTAATTCTCTGCCTCCTCCTTGCTATCATTCTTGTGGAGCAGGATCACATGAGCCCTTTTCCAGTCTTCTGGAACCTCTCCTATGCTCAGAGACTCACCAAACAGTTCTGGTAATGGCTCTGCTAGTTCCATCCTTAGCTCCTTTAGTGCCTTGGGATGCATGTCATCCAGTCCAAATGCCTTGTCCACCCTGAGCTTAGCGAGCTCTTGTAAGACTCTTTCTTTTGTGAAGGGACTTGTGCACACTTCCCTCCCCCGTGTCCATGGTGCTGAGCTGTGAGCCCTGCCCTACCATCTCCTCAGAAAATACTGAGCAGAAGTATCTATTTAGGATAGATGTTTTTCCTTGGTCCTCCTCCACATACTCCCCCTTATCCCCATTGATCTAATCAAATCCCCGTCTGGACTTTCTCCTTTCACTAATGTATCTATAGAAAGTCTTGTTCACTTCTTTTACTGTTCATGCTAGTGTTTCCTCGGTTTGGGCCTTTACTTGCCTTACTGCTTTCCCTGCTTCCTCTAGAGAAGTTTGGTATGCCTCTCTATCTTCGTCCTGCTGCATTCCCTTATATTTCCTGAAGGCCAGCCTTTTGGTTCTGATCTTTTCTGCTGCTGTTATTGAGAACCAAAGTAGTTTCCTCCTTCTTTTCCTCTTGTTTTTCTCCCTAACACAATGGGATGTTGTTTTAAGTATTGCATCCTTAATGCCTGTCCACTTTGCCTGTACCCCCTCACCTGCATTTCTTCTTGCCAGGGCTAGCTTAACTCTGCTGGCTGTCTTATCAGAGTTAGTTCCTTTGAGGTCCCATATTTTTGCCTTGGAATGGGATGATTTAGTTCTAGTGGCCAAATTGAGCCATTCCATGTGATGGCCACTGGCATCCACGTGATGTTCTACCTAGAGATCTGTGATCTTTTACCTGTTAGTCAGTACTAGATCTAGGATAGCCCTGTCCCTTGTGGGTTGTTGTGCTAGTTGTTTGAGGCCCTCCCCCTCAGGGAAGTCACTATGTGTCTAGTTCTGGTGGATATTCCTGCTACTATTGACCAATCTGTACCTGGAATGTTGAAGTCTTCCATTATCAGAACCTCACCTTTAGCTGTCATGTTTTGTATATCTTCTAACAGTAATGTGTCTATGTCCTCCCCCTGGTCTGGAGGCCTGTAGAGAACCCCAGTTTGTATGGCTGTCCCATTTCCTGTTTCCAGGGTGACCCACAGTCCTTCTGGCTCCTTATGTGTATTGTGAAGTTCTGTAACTTTGATATTTTAATTGACATAAAGGGCCACTCCCCCATGCCTTTTTGTATCTCAGTCTCTTCTAAACAATGCATAGCGGGGTACTGAAGTCTCCCAAGTGTGGTTACTGATGAACCATGTCTTACTAATTACTACTATGTCCAGTTCAGCCTCTGTTATTGTTGTCTGCAGGTCTGGGATCTTGTTTCCCAGACTGCGGGCATTTGTGTATATGATTTTCCATTGGCCAGATTTTGGTGCGTTAGTTGTTGGGCGAGGTTCAGTGTTTCCCCTGCGTGTCATATGGGGAGCTGGACCCTTTTCCTTACCTGGTGATGCAAATGAACTACAAACATGTTGAACTCCTGTTTTATCACTAGCTGAGGGGGAGGGGTGTTCTTCCCGTTCGATGTATCGGGTGCTGTATCCCTCTCCCCATTTGCTAGTTTAAATATTCTGCAAAGACGTCAAACTTCTGCCCCAATGCACTGACTCCCACCTTAGTCAGATACAGTCCATGGAATTCAAAGAACTTTTGCTCCCAAAATTGTCCCTATAGAGAATAGCAGTGCACTGCATGTAATGTTACAGCCTCTTGTGTATTATTACTCTCAGGTTAGTTTCCTCATCCACTGCAGAAAGGAGAACCCCACATCCACTACTGTTTTCCTTCCCTGAGTACCTCACCTTGCTTGTAGCTACACTTAGGAACTATGCACACCCCTATGTCCCCAGACATTTGAGAAAATGCCATTTGAAATAATGGCTAAAATGGTTAAGTGGCAAAAAGAAAACAGGAGTTAGCTAATGAAATTGCGAGTTTGCCCAAATGGCTAACCTATTTTTGATATTTATAGTTAACACTGATTCATGGAGGCAACACTGACTTCAGTGGTAAATGTAAAACCTTGACTTAGCTATTAATGGAAGCACAATTGGCAGGAGGTACCCTGTTATGAAGTCATTGATATGCTACTTATAAGCACTGATAGCTTAATTAGTATCTACCTTAATATGGGATACAATGCTAATAACATACCTTCCAGATTCTTTTACTCTTTCAAAGTGATGGCATGGGATCAATTACTTCTACTTAGCAGCATGTTATCCTTCATTCTTCAGGGCAATTGAAATATGCCTTCTGAATTATGCAAAGACTTAATAACGGATGATACTTACGTTTCACAAGTTAGCTGCTTAAGAGGTGCTTTGAATGCGAGTGATGGATAAACAGTTTCACTGTGAATAGGAAGGATTGCCCCAAAGATAATGTTTCCATCCTTGGAGAAACCTGTCACTGCTGGGCTTGTTAAACTGCAGCCTTGCTTCTGTCTCTGGTAAGTAATATCAGCCAGTATCAGGATCCAGATAGCACTATTCAGTATCATTGTTGAAGTATTATATGATATCTCATCAACTTTATCTGCCAGACAGAAAGAGAGAGAGAGAGAGAGAGAGAGAGAGAGAGAGAGAGAGAGAGAGAGAGAGGGGAGAGGAGAGAGGACAGAGAGATGTAGAAAGAGAGAGGACAGTGATGTAAAACATTTAGATTTTAGGTAATCAATAGCCAAATAAAAGAAAAGATGAAAACTTGAAAAGGTTATATTTGTACTTTATTGGAACAGTCATTAATATCTCACAACTACAAGTGTTAAATATCTATGATCTGATTGTACTATTATCAGTATATAATTGTTTATATTTTCTTAATGTTCAGTGTTATTATTGATATAATATGTTGATAAAAACAACAGGATTCAAAACATCTTTAAACTTTCTTACATTTTTGGCATTTAGAGAATCCAAAGATGTCTAACAAATTGGTTGTGTGAGAGGAAGCTCTCCATGCTGTGAGAATTATGCAGGAAATAATGCATGCCTAGATGCTGGTAATCAGCCTCAGAATCTTTGGCTTAATATCCATCTTTGCATCTAGAAATGTTAAAAATTATCTAGTATGTCAAAGCATTTTCACAGAACACAGAATGCTGAAGATTTACTGATGACAGACAAAGATAATGGCAGAGGATGCTCTCAGGATCTCTTTCATGTCTCTAATATCTGTTTGTTTTTCTCTTTGTCTGTCTCACAATGTCCTGAAAACAAAGTAGACAGGGTGCATAGATGTGTGAACAATTGTAACTACCAGAGACAAGATGCTAGATTTGTGTACATTAAAACCCAACACTTTCAAGACAACTAATAACTTTTTGGAAAAGCGAGAGTGGAAAAAGGTCTTCACATTGATAGAATAATGAAACAAGTATTTTTAGTCTTCCGGCCTGATATTCTATGGAAAGATGAAAGCTTTTTCTGTGATGAAATGTTTATTAAATAAATACATGATTCACTTTGCTTTTCTCTCCCCAGCATGGCTTAAAGTGTTTCTTCTGGGACACCTTTACACATTTACATACCAATTTCAAGCGGAAGGGGTTATCAAAAATACACTGCTTAAGGACCCACAAGGCTTTACAAAACAGAAATCAAGATCTTCAGATAATTGCAGCAGAGAAAAGAAGTCAACATTGTCAGTGGCTCCTACTGGCTCTTAATCAGGACCATTGGCATTAGTAGAGGAAGAGGAAACATCTAAGACAGGGTTAGAGAAGACACCACAGGGAATACAGAAAGATCCTGTAGCACAAGATGGAACCTAGCATCATTAGCAGTAAATGGATGCTAATATAATCCACTGAATTCAAGGATGATTGGAATTTTGAACTTTCTTGGAAAACAAAACCTCCCCCTCATAGTTACCTGCCCAGAAGAGCTCCTTATCTTAAAAATGTTCAATGAGCAGAAGCATGGCGGGCAGACCTTTATCTAGTGCTGGGTCCTCAATTGATCTTGGCAGCCAGGATATTGCAAAGCAGGGGTTGGAAGACATGTTGATTTAATGGAGTCCTCTTCTTTTCTACTTGTCCATTTCTACTCACAGAAGGGCTAGTGTCACTCCAGGCAGCTCAGTGAGCCTACTCCACTGTCTCAGTCTGTTTCAACTCTCAAAGGATTTGGGAGCTGCCACAGTTCCAGACTATCTCTGGACGTCCTCCCTAAGCTGTCACTTTGGGATGTCTGGTGTCCTGGCACCTATGGTCATGTTAACTATTTAGAACTGTTTATGTATTCTGGTGTTATAGGGCAGTGAGGTCTGCTACGATTATTTAGTGTTTAACAGTTTATTAACAGAGCAATTAAAATGAGTAAGAAGCTCCAATTGTGATGCACTTACTCAGATGAGTTCTGCTCTGCTTTTTAATTCAATGCCCATCGGTACGTTGGTTGAGGAAAGGTCTCTCTGACAGGTTATTACATTTTAGTTTCCAAACTGTGAATACACTAATGTAGATAGCCATGTTTTACCATCCTTCTCTTTAGCCAGCTGTCAAAAGTGCCAGTTTCTTTTAACCTTTTTTGTAAATGGAAGTTATGGGTGCACCTACAGATGAAAGGGTTGTTCAGTGGTTCCTGGCATAATCAGCCAATATGGGCATAGCTCATGGAATTAGTTTTGGCCCTTTTTTAACTTCCCCCTTTCTCCCTACTGCTACATACCTTTTTTTTCTATACAAAATGTATATTCCCTAGTCAATTGTTTGTTTACTTTTGTCTGCAATATAACTTAACAGTCTAATGAGAGGATGGCTGTTGTGTGGCCCTATTAGTGGCAAATTGGATTTCCTTAATCTGATGGATATGCTAATCCAGAGCCCTGAAGGCATGGCATGTGACCAGGACACAAGGAACAGGTAAGTTATTTGTTTTTCACCTCATTTGCTTGGTGAAGAGTAGTCCACATTAATCCCAGCTTGCTGAAAAAGATGGATAGCTGAGGATCCACCTCGGAGCTAAGCAGCTCAGTTCATATCTCCCACTGAGATGAGAATTGTGGGCACTTCTGGTTAATAGTGTACATGGAGAGCAAGGTAGTCTGATGAAGAGACTCCACTCATTAAACTGTAGGGTATATTTTGGGATTTCCTTACATCCTACACACACACACACACACTTTTTTCTCTCTTTGTGTGTTGACTGTAAAGTGGCTCTTAATCCTTATCTGATGCAGATACACAATATTGGCAGTGACTGACTCAGGTTCTACTGCTGTTAACTTCTTAGCTTGTGCTGGCACATTGGTGTCTACTGGCATAACAGCACTCCAGTCAAATATAGTTATTCACTTGACTGTTTTATCCCCCTTCTTTTGGTATTCACTTTTAGATTGTGTTTCATTTCAGTTACATTGTTAATAGTTGTGCTCCACGTGTTCTCATTGGTTATTGAGTTAATAATACAGCATTACAGTTACTTTACATTTTTATGTTCACTTGCGAGCATGTGCAAGGAATGTCTTGGGAGAATGGGACACTTTGGAGGTATGCCTCTCCTGAGCAATCCCCTGCTCCCTTGAGCAGGCGTGTCGGTCCGCACCAATCCACACCGGTGTTAGATGACAGCGGTGGTCTCTTCAAAGAAAACCACCGCTGTGTGCTTGCACCTCGCCACGCCCCCCAAAATCTTTGCTGCCACCTCTGGGAGCCCAGCCCAGTGTGGCAACGCCCGCGCCATCTGGCCGACGGGTGCCCAATCCCTGGCTCCACGGCCCCCAGCCATCCTTCTTGCCACGCTTGGTGCCCACCCCTGCATGGCAAATGTCCCATGTCATCAGCCGACGGGGTGCCCAACTCGCCGGCCCACGGCCCCACCCAGCCATCCTTCTGCCATGCTGGGAGCCCACCTCAGCGTGGCAAACGCCCCGCATCATCAAAGTACAAAAACAAACCTGTAAATTAAAACGGTCCCACGCAGTCTCCCCGCCCTCCCACAACCCGCACCCACCCATTGCACACCCTGCTCACCCCACCTACCCTCAATTCCATACTTACCTCCTCCGACCTCGGCGCACGATCATCACTGGACTGGGAACACGCCTGCACTCTTCAAAGCCGACCACGAACTGAGGAAATGCCGGTAAGCTGTATAATGGGCTAGATAGGTTTTTTTTCAACTTTGTTGCATATCTAAGGCATTTTGTGGAATTTTGGCACCAAATTTTCAACATGGGGTTTTTGGGACCCCTTCTCATGAATTCTGTCACTGTCATGGCGTTATTCGGGCCTGAAGCGTGATTTCGCAGTCACTGCATGAAATCACCTTTCAGGCCTGATTAATGAAACGACAGTGCCAGCGTTCATAAGGTGGTCTCTCAAAAAGCCTATTTTGAAAATTTGGTGGAAAAATTCCTAAAAATGACGGTTTTACCAGTGTGCGTTGCGCAGTTCCTACGCATGCTCGTAAGTTCGCGAATTTCAATATTTTCACTCCAGATTTTCAACATTGCCATTTTACCACACCTTCTTATGAGTAGTACAGCTGTTATTTTTCACATCTCACCCAAAACGTGTTTCCACCCATGTAGCGCACAATGGTGCAGTTGGTGTGTGAACTCAATGTATGGGACACATTAAGAAAAACACAGTGACACTGTTCATGAGCAGAGGTCTTAAAATTGCTGTGTTGAAATTTGGTGAAAAAATTCCTAAAAATGACTGTTTTATGAGTGTGCGTTGTGCAGTTCCTATGCACGCTCGTAAGTTTGAAAATTTTCAATATTTTCACTCCAGATTTTCAACATTGCCATTTTACCACACCTCCTTATGAGCAGTGCAGCTGTCATTTTTCACATCTTGCCCAAAACGTGTTTCCGCCCATGTAGCGCACAATGGCACAGTCGGTGTGCGAACTCAATGTATGGGACACATTAAGAAAATCAAGTGTCACTGTTCATGAGCAGAGATCTTAAAATGGCTATGTTGAAAATGTGGTGAAAAATTCTAAAATGATTGTCAGATGAAAGGCAAGGCCAAGTAGTTCACGCAGACGTCAGGTTCGAGAATTTTCAATATTATCTCCAGATTTTCAATATTGCCATTTTACCACACCTTCTTATGAGCAGTGCAGCTGTCATTTTCACATCCTGCCCAAAGGTGTTTCCGCCATGTAGCGCACAATGGCGCAGTCGGTGAGAAATCAATGTATGGGACACATTAAGAAAATCACAATGACACTGTTCATTTGCAGAGGTCTTAAATGGCTATGTTGAAAATTTGTGACAAAATTCTTAAAAATGACTGTTTTACTTAGGCGCATGCTATCAGTTCCCACGCATGCTCGTAAGTTTGCAAATTTTCAATATTTTCACTCCAGATTTTCAACATTGCCATTTTACCACACCTCCTTATGAGCAGTATAGCTATCATTTTTCATATCCTCCCCAAAACGTGTTTCCGCCCATGTAGCGCACAATGGCGCAGTCGGTGTGTGAACTCAATGTATGGGACATTAATAAAATAACAGTGACACTGTTCATGAGCAGAGGTCTTGAAATGGCTATGTTGAAAATTTGGTGAAAAAATTCCTAAAAATGACTGTTTCGAGCGTCGTTGCGCGGTTCTACGCCGCAGCTTCGTAAGACTCGCGAATTTTCAATATTTGCTCTCCAATGAGTTCAAGATACCTAAACAGCACATAGAAGCAAGCAACATTCGGCATTGACAAATGCTTGTACTTCTTTGTCACTGATTTTTTTAAGCAATGTCCAAGTGCCAAATACAACTGCAAATACCTGCAAGCGAACGTTCGGCATTGACAAATGCTTGTTTACTTTAGGTGCAACACTTCTGACTTGACTGTGTTCTATTTTGTGGTTTAAGCAGTAGGACATCCCTACTTTTATGTGACCTTTTGCATTATTTCTGGTATGATCCTTTGCATCATGCCTCCTACTACCATATGCATCATCTCATGGAATGTAAAAGGCTTAGAGTCCCCCATCAAAAGAAAGAAAATTCTTAATTACCTTCAGAAAGAGAGAGTGGATAAAGCTCTTCTCCAAGAAATGCACCTGTTACCAGAAGAGGCTAAGAAACTTTTTAGGGAAATGTGTTCAGAAAACTGAATATGGTTGTTTTTCCTCTAAAACAGGGGGGACTTTTATATTAATACTGAAAATGGTTTCCTTTTTTTTTTACACAGCGCAATTCCCAATGCACCGAGGCACAAAGATAATGTATGCAGCACATCTCCAGGGTGCGTGCCCATGCATATATGGCACATTTCAATATTCAGCCCGGGATGTGCGGTGCATATGCTGGCACAACCCTGGGATGCGCTGCATACCGCGGGGCAAAGCTGAGTCTGAAATAAAAGGCTCAAATAGTAGCCACCCACAGGTGAACTGCTCTACTGCAAGGCTCAACACAGCAGCCACTTGCTGTGGGTGGCCACTGCCCCACCAGCACACCATGCATAAGCACCCATGACGTCCCTGGTGGTCCAGTGGTCCGTCCTCCTGTCCAGTGGCTGCAATCGCATAACAGAAATGCTTCTAATATACCTGGTAATCTAATGGCATCCCCCTCCCACCCCATAGTCTTGATTGCATAATAGACGTGTTAAATATACCTAGTAGTCTAGTGGTCCCCCCACCCCTCCCGATACACTGATCCTTGTAAATACACATTTACCTATGTCCCTGGTAGTCTAGTGGCCCCCCACCCCTCCGATGCACCGATCCTCGTAAATATACAGTTACTTACATCCCTGGTAGTCTAGCGGTACCTCCTCCCTGCCCATATCCTTGACTGGTGGTGTAATCATTGTGCAAATCACCCTGGTGGTCCAGTGGCACCCCACCCACACAGGACCCGCTGCCCACCCAGCTCTCCCCCGTCATCGGCCGGCAGCTGCACACCCACCCGTATACCACTGTAGCTGCCAGCCGAATGACTGTTTACAGTAGCAGCTGTAAGCCCATTGGTTCACACAGTGAACCAGTGGGCTTGCAGTGCATACTGTACTACTCATCCACAAATATGTGAATGAAGTCATTCATTCACATATCTGTGAATGGGTATTACAGTATGCACTGCAAGCCCATTGGTCCACTGTGTGGACCAGTAAGCTTACAGCTGATACTGTAAGCCGTCATTCAGCCGGCAGCCATGGTGGTATGTGGGTGGGTATGCAGCTGCCCACTGATGATGGGGGAAGTGGGTGGGGGGACCACTAGACTACCGGGTATATTTAACACATGTCTGTTATGCACGCATGGCTATAGGGAGGCGGGCTACCACTAGACTACCAGGTATATTAGACACATTTCATTTTTGTGATCACAGTTACGGGGTGGGACGGGGGTGCCACTAGAGTACCAGTTATATTGGTAACATTTATTTTATGCAATTGTCACTATGGTGTTGGGCGGTGCCACTGGATCCCCTCTGGTAGCACCACATGCTGTGTAGGGCACCATGCGCATTTCCCTGGCCTGCCCTGCACAATTTATGCAAATGGAGCCATAATGACATGCAAATGGCCCCATTTGCACCTTGCATACATTATGGCCCCATTTGCATACTACAGGCTGAATATCAGGAATTTGCTCACAGCATAACTCTGTTGCACTGGTGCATTTCCCATTCCCAGTATTCATCCCTGTCTGGGGGGGATGCACCAGTGCATCCTATTTGTGAAGTGTGCATTACCTACTATATTCAGAGGGGATGCACCATGGCTCATATCCTTTGAATATATCCCTAGGTTGCACCAGCACAACTCAGTTGCGCTGTGTCACCACTTGTGCCACTGCCAGGCACAGTTCCGAATATTGGGGCCCATATATACATTATTTGCTTGTTTCCCCTGTATAGTATATGCATATTTCAGGTTCTTTTATATTTTCTTTGCTTTTTCCTCACTGGTAGCTCTGCCCCGCTAGTATTTGTCCTATAAGTTAGGATTATGAGGGCTGGCTAGCTCTTATAGTACTAGGACCATGAGAGAGTGAGCACCACTGAGCAAACAGCAGAAAAAAGCCCTTATTTCATTTCTTTCACCTTTATAGAGCTTGGAAATATTATGCACAATCCTAAAGTCATTTATTTTCCTGCATGGAGAGTCAAAGTAACATGAAACTAAAGCCTAAAAAATGAACCTATAGTACTAGGCTGCTTAGCGTGGGGCATTTCCTATCCAGCACTGAACTGTCCCATTTGCCACATTGTGGAGGTTTCTGACAGCTTTGTGCTGAGACAGTGATGCACCTCGTAAACAAACTGCAGGTTAACTTCAGTGTTAAGTATTAACCTTCTGTAAGCCCTTTTGATCATTTTGCAGCGTTTGTCACCTACGTCCTGACTGGGCTTTTTTTCTCTTTAGCAATACCAGTACATCTAACAAACCAATATATAAATCTTTTGTGTGATTTATTAAGACACAGAACACAGCTTGAAATTGCGTTCTGCCACATTTCAGCGTATCGCAGGATGTAAGTAGCAAACAGCAAGTAGCCTCTGCATTTTGCACCTATTTTAGTTTTAAATAGCAAATGCACTTGGTATTTGTGCAGGAGCATTTTCAAAATGCAATACAGCCCTATTCTAACCTTGGCTGTTTTAAAGGTCGGGTTTTGCAACCTGAGCTTGCACTAGCGAGCGGCAAGCATTGCTGGGGGGAGATACTACAAAGGCAGTGCCTGGAAACCAAAGAAAGCAAAGAGAGGTTTTAGAACATCAAGAAACCCACAGGTGGCCAGCCCGTGCATCAGGTAAAAAGGCAGAAAAGAAAACAGGAGGTGCTGTTGCAACAGACTGTTATTAAAAGAGAATAAGAATGGTTTCTCAGGCAACAACCCCATGACACATGGGCAAAGGGGTATTGGAAATAGGGTAGTAAATAGGATTCAGGGGGTCGGGGGTAGGATGGAATGGAGATGCAACCAGAAGGAGATGGAGAGCAGGGTCCTACTGGTTGGGGAACCTATAATAAATTAATCGGTGGGGGGCAGGGGGAACAACAGGGGGAACAACAGCTCATTGTGGATGGAGTGCCTACCTGGCACGACGGCAGCTAAGGTTATTCACTATGTCCCCTCAAGGGGGAAGCAGCAGGATGAGCAAATGCACCTGCTGTTCCACCTGGGAATGAATGATCTGGTGGGAAGTCATCTGATGGAGACACAGGCAAGATTCAGAGCTCTTGCTAGATACTGTAGCAGTCTGGGTTTCAAATAAGTGACTTTTTCAGAGGTGCTACCAGTACCATGAGCAAGCACTGATAGGCAGATTAGGATAAGGGAGTTCAATGAGTGGCTGGTGGGGTGGTGTGAGCCAATGGGTAAGTTTTAGTATGGGACTGGGGCTCTATGCAGGAGGACAAGAGCCTGTTTGCACAAGACAGACTGCACCTGAACATGGAGGGGGCGCCAGTACTAAAAAGCAAACTAGAAGAATTGATAGCATTGAGCTCTCTCACTCCCCCTCTCTCACTCGCTCATTGCGTTTCTCCTGGAGCTGCAGGCTGCATTTTTGTACTGGGTTCCCACTTGTGTTGGTACCTTCTCCTGCCCACAAAGAAATCTGTAGCTGTCCCAACAGAGCTCTGTTGATGTCGCTCACTCCCCCTGTCTCACGCACTCATTCTGTTTCTCCTGGCACTGAAGGCTGCCCTTTCATACTGGGCTCCTGCCTCTGTTGGCACCTTTTTCTGCCCACAAAGAAATCTGCAGCAGTCCTGACAGAGCTCCGTTGACCTTACTCACTCTCCCTCTCTCACTCGCTCATTCCATTTCTGCCTGGGCTGCAGCCTGCCCTCTTGTACGGGGCTCCTGATTGCATTGCTGCCCTTTTCTGCACACAAAGAAATCTGCAGCAGTCACAATAGACCACCGTTGAGCTTGCTCACTTCCCCTCTCTTACTCGATCATTCTGTTTCTGTTGACACTGCAGGCTGGCCTTTTGTACTGGGCTCCTGATTGCATTGCTTCCTTTTTCTGCCCACAAAGAAATCCACAGCAGTCATGATGGAACTCCGTTGAGGTTGCTCACTCCCCCAGTCTCACTCGGGCATTCTGTTTCTCCTGGCGCTGCAGGCTGCCCTTTTGTACTGGGCTCCTGACACTGTTGGTGCCTTTTTCTAGCCACAAAGAAATCTGCAGCAGTCCCGACAAAGCTTCTTTGAGTTCGCTCACTCCCACTCTCGCACTCGCTTGTTCAGTTTCTACAGGGGTTGCAGGCTGCTCTTTTATACTGGGCTCCTGCCTAAATTGCCATCTTCTTCTGCCCACAAAGAAATCTGCAGCAGTCATGATAAAGCCCTGTTGAGCTCGCTCAATCCCCTTCTCTCACTTGGTTGTTCTGTTTCTCCCACTGCTGCAGGCTGTCCTTTTGTAGTGGGCCCCTGCATGCATTGCTTCCTTTGCTGCCCACAAAGAAATCTGCAGCCGTCACGACACAGCTCTGTGTAGCTTGCTTACTCCCCCTCTCTCACTCACTCATTCCATTTCTGCTCACGCTGCTAGCTGGCCCTTTGTACTGGGCTCCTGCCTGCATTGATGCCTTTTTCTACCTACAAAGCAATCCACAGCAGGCACGATACAGCTTCATTGAGGTAGCTCACTCCCCTTGCTCACTTGCTCATTCTGTTTCTCCTGGTGCTGCAGTCTGCTCTTCTGTACGGGGTTCTTGCCTCTGTTGGTGCCTTTTTCTGCCCACAAAGAAATCTGAAGCAGTCCTGACAGAGGTCCATTGAGCTCGCTCACTCCCCCTCTCTCACTCACTCGTTCCATTTCTGCCAGCGCTGCAGGCTGCCCTTTTGTACTGGCCTCCTGCCTGCATTTGCACCTTTTTCTGCCCAGAAAGAAATCCACAGCTGTCCTGACAGAGCTCCGTTGAGGTTGCTTACTCCCTGTGTCACTCGTTCATTCTGTTTGTCCTGGCACTGCAGGTTGTCCTTTTGTACTGTGCTCCTGCCTCTGTTGGCACCTTTTTCTGGCCACAAAGAAATCTGCAGCAGCCCCGACAGAGCTCTGTTGAGCTCGCTCACTCGCCCCTCTCTCACTCGCTTGTTCCATTTCTGCCAGCGCTGCAGGCTGGCCTTTTGTACTGGGCTCCTGCCTGCATTGCCATCTTCTTCTGCCCACAAAGAAATCTGCAGCAGTCATGATAGAGCTCGTTGAGCTCGCTCACTCCCCTTCTCTCACTTTGTCATTCTGTTTGATCCGCTGCTGCAGGCAGTCCCTTTGTAATGGGCCCCTGTGTGCATTGCTTCCTTTTCTGCCCACAAAAAAATGTGCAGCAGTCCTGACACAGCTCCATTGAGCTCGCTCACTCCCCCTCTCTCACTCGCTCATTCCGTTTCTGCCAGTGCTGCAGGCTGGCCTTTTGTACTGGGCTCCTGCCTGCATTGCCACCTACTTCTACCCACAAAAAAATCTGCAGCAGTCATGCTAGAGCTCCGTTGAGCTCGCTCACTCCTCCTCTTACTCGCTCATTGTGTTTTCTCCCGGTGCTGGGCTGCCCATTTGTACTGGGCTCCTGCCTGTGTTGACACGTTTTTCTGCCCACAAAGAAATCTGCAGCTGCCCTGACAGAGCTCTGTTGAGGTCGCTCACTCGCCCTGTCTCACACACTCATTCTGTTTCTCCTGCCACTGCAGGCTACCCTTTTGTACTGGGCCCCTGCGTGCATTGCTGCCTTTTTCTGCCCACAAAGAAATCTGCAGCAGTGCCAACAGAGCTCCAGTAAGCTCACTCACTCCCCCTGCATCACTCACTTGTTCTGTGTCTACCACTGCTGCAGGCTGCCCTGTTGTACTGGGTTCCTGCCTACGTTGGAGGCTTTTTCTACCCACAAAGAGATCTGCAGCAGTATTGATACAGCTCCATTTGAGGTCGCTCACTCCCCCTCTGTCACTCGCTCATCCGTTTCTGCTGGTGCTGCAGGCTGGCCTTTTGCACTGGGTTCCTACTTGTGGTGCTGCCTTTTTCTGCCCTCAGAGAAATCTGCAGCAGTCCCGACAGAGCTCCTTTGAGCTCGCTCACTCCCCCTCTCTCACTCACTTGTCCCATTTCTGCCGCAGCTCCAGGCTTCCCTTTTGTACTGGGCTCCTGCCTGTTTTGCCATCGCCTTCTACGTACAAAGAAATCTGCAGCAGTCACGATAGAGCTAAAGTCTAAGGGGAGGGAGGGAGGGCAAATGAGTGGATCAGGGCCCATTCACTGTGGACAGGGTCAGGGCAGAGCTAGATAGACTAATGGTGGACAAGGCGATGGGGCCTGATGGGTTACACCCCAGAGTGATCAGGCAATTGAGGGAAGAGCTCACTGCACCCTTCAAAAGGCTCTTCAACCTGTCTCTGGATATGGGGAGGGTGCTGGAGGACTGGAGGAGGGCAGACGTGTTGCCCTTGCACAAGGAAGGTAGCAGGGAGCTAAAGGAGAACTACTGCCCTGTCAGTCTCATGTCTGTGGTGAGGAAGGTAATGGAGGCGTTAATTAAGGAGAAGGTGGTGGATTACCTGGAGGAGTGTGACTTCGAGGACAGCAGACAGCATGGCTTCACCAAGGGGAAATTATGCAAGACCTACCTAATTGAGTTCTTGGATTGGGTGACTCAGATAATTGACCAGGGAGAGGGCCGGTGGACATAGTCTATCTGGACTTCAGCAAGGCCTTCGACATCGTCCCCCACAGGAGGTTGGTGAGTAAGATGGAAAGCATGGAGTTGGGAGGGAAAATTGCAAGCTGGATGGAGGCATGGCTAGCAGGGAGAACTCAGAGAGTAATACTAAATGGGGTGAACTCCAAGATGGCAATGGTAAAGAACAGGGTGCAACAGGGGTCAGTTTTGGGTCCGCTCATCTTTAACATCTACATCAGTTATATTGCAGATGGTTTAAGAGGAAGAGTGTGCCTATTTGCCGATGTTACAAAAATATGCAACAGGATGGACACCCAGGAGGGATGGAGGACATGCAGAAGGACCTTTAGATGCTCAAGGAGTGGGTCATGAAGTGGCAGCTGAAATGTAATGCCAAGAAATGCACTGTGATGTACATATAGAGTAAAAACATGTGTGCAGGGTACATGCTGGGTGGGGAGGAAATAAAAAAATCAGAACAGGAAAGGGATCTGGGGATCATAGTCCCTGAAACCTTAAGGTAGGGTTACAATGTAGCAGGGTGGCTGGAAGGGCCAATGGAATGTTGGCATGCATTGGCAGGGGCATTACTAGCAGAAGGAGGGAGGTAATAATGTACCTCTACAAAGCTATGGTGAGACCGCAACTAGAGTGCAGGGCTCAGTTCAGGAGACCACACCTGCACAAGGATGTAGATGCATTGGAGAGTTTTCAGAGAAAGGCAACAAAAATAGTGCAAGGTATGCAGGGGAAGACATACAAGCAGAGGTGTAAGGAGCTGAATCTGTACATGTAGGAAACAAGGAGGGTAAGGGATGACGTAATTAGTACCTTGAGATATGTCAAGTGGATAAATTAAGTAGGAGAAGGGGGTCTGCTAAAAGAGGAAGAAGGGAGACAGAAGTAGAGGGCAAAGCCTCAGATTGCAAGGAAATAGATACAGGGGCAATGTGAGGGGGCACTTCATCACAGAGAGGGTGGTGGTGCCCTGAAACAGACTGCCAGATGGAGTGGTGGGAGCTAAAATGGTGGTGGAATTTAAGAGTGCATGGGACAGGCATATGGGGTTGAATATTGGGAGGGTGGGGCAGGCGGGAGGGGGTGTGAAAGGGAGGGATGGGAAGACTTGATGGGCCAGGAAGGGTCCTTTTCTGCCATCAAGCTTCTATGCTTCTATGATTCTGAGATAGGCACAGTGAGTCAGGGCTGGTTTACAGGTACATCCTTGTTTGGGGGGGGGGAATAGCAGGACAAGAAGACACAGCATGAGATTAGAGGGAGGCCGATTAAGGGGTATTATAAAAAGCATATGAGAAATGGAGCTTTCTTATTGGCTACAAACATTCTAACAGCCTTATGTTAATCTTTTATTAACATACATGTAGAGCTTAGCCTTATGCTGAACAAGGTTTAACACTGTTTAAAAACATTTTTATTATAATAGCAATAAGGCACTCCCAGGGATTATGTTAATGGTCAGTTAATCACCCTCTAGGGGCATGTGGCACTCGGCTACACCTCGTGCCACAGAACACCCCTAGAAGGTGTTTAACAGACCATTAACATAACCCTTCATCATGCCTTATTGCTTATATGTGAGGAAGTTCTTTTTCACAGAAAGGGTGGTGGATGCATGGAATGGCATACCTCGGGAAGTGGTCAATATGAATACAGTGCAGGGCTTCAAACAAGCATGGGATAGGCATAAGGGAGCAATACAGATGAGTATGAATAGATATGCCATGACAGAGCAAAGGCCGCAGGCACATTCATAAGGTAGAAAAAGAAATGACTGGATAGGCCCTGCGGTCCTTATCTGCCATCAACTTCTATGTTTCTATGTTTCTATTTTGCTTTTGAGTAATGCGAAATCTCACCCAATTTCACTTTCATATCTATCTTTAAGTTGAAGCAACTCACACAAGGTATTTGAATTCCAAAAAATTTCACACTAGTCTGTGCACAAGGCCCAGATGGCCGACAACCTTTGGCAGGAGCCGGCACTTCATTAGCAAACTCAATAAATAGGAAATGCAAATATGTTAAATGTGTTACACATCATCATCATTATGTTGTTAAAAGGAATCTTGTAGGTGTAACCAGCTTTAAGAAGTAACACACACCACAAATAATAAGGGAATAAGGTGTTTAAGGTAGGGGTACACAGACACAGTTCAGATTATGCATAATAAATGACAGGAAGGATCAGGAGGACAACAGTAATACAACTATATGCAGGGACAATCAATAAAGAGAGGACAAGGACTGAATTCTATAGGGAGCATAAGACAGAAATAAACAACAGCAATGGTAAATAAAATTATTTTACATACAAAATAAAGAAACAAGGTCTTAAGGAATGATGTAGATTGAAGAGGACAGAATAGCTTTT
Source organism: Neoceratodus forsteri (assembly GCA_016271365.2). Classification (NCBI taxonomy): domain Eukaryota; kingdom Metazoa; phylum Chordata; order Ceratodontiformes; family Ceratodontidae; genus Neoceratodus; species Neoceratodus forsteri. Next base: position 57,435,386 of record CM057449.1, on the reverse strand, counting down.
TTTTGTTATTTATTTTTTTTTTAAAGGGGAACATACAAATAACAGAATGGAAGACAGAAAAATGAAAACAAAAAAAAACAAATTGATTTGTGCTGCCACATTAAGTGCCAGTGGGGCCACCATGAAGTTCTGACAGGATGCACATGATTCTGTTAACATCACATTGTAGTTTAGAAATCTCCTCCCGGGCATCACTAAATTCCTGTCTGGACTTCAGACAGGACAGCGGATAAGTTCACATGTGTTACTGGCACTGCTGGCAAGGTGCGGGCTGCCTGTGCTGCTGGCTTTGGACAGGGAGGGCCCTGGAGGGGTCTTGATGTTACTGACTGCTGCAGTTTTCTGCTATGGTGAGCACGGCGAAGACGTTTAACTGGTCCAGCCATGCCTCCCTTCTACTCACCCCCTTCAGTGCTTATACCAGCACTGCTCCCCACAGCTGCACTTGATGATGCTGCCACCTCCTGCAATTTGAGGTACCATTGCGGCAGGTGATGGTGGACCATGTGGCTATGCTGGCCAGTTGTCCCAAAGTGGGATCCACACTTTCCTCAATGCATTTCCTGCCCACGTAGATTGCAGGTGACCACTGGGTCACCAACCGATATTAAGCAGAAAAATCCCAGACAGGAGAACTTCGGGGATGACTGAGCCATGGGGGTGGGGGTGCCACGGATAATACCTCAAGCACTGACTCCTCCAGCTGCTTGGTAGGGGGCATGGTCTCTGCTGCCTGGGTGGAGGAACAGTATCCTCCTGGTGCTGGGAAGGGGGCACTGTCTCCAACTGCTGCTGGTGAGGGACACAGCTTGCTGCTGGGTGCTGGTGCTGGAACAAAAAGCCTCCCTGCTGTGGCATTTCATTTGTGAAGGTTAGCTGAAAAGCGCGTACGGGTGCCCCACTGTCTTCACCCTTCTCCATTGTGTCCACAATCCACAAACGCCACCAATTTAAACAAACAAACAAAAACAGAAATAGAGAGAGAGCCGGTGGGGGGGAGGGGGATCACAAACACAATCGCCAGGTACTAAAATAGGGACTATAACAAAGACAAACAAGAAAAAGAAAAAAAATAGCACAAATTAAGCATTTTAGGTGTAAAAGTGCACTTTGCAGTCACAGAGAGTATATATGCTGCCTGCATCCTCAAGACACATAGCACAGAAAATGAACCACTCACTTATTTATTTATTTGATATATCGGGTTTACAACCTTTGAGCCAGAGGCTCATTTACAAAGGTACCTCTCGTCACATGTAAGACAGAAACTAAAACAGACAGGGTATAACAACAATTACATTAAGCATGCCTGTTTAGACTCAACCATATGACCACCAGCGGAAAGAAATGCCCAATTTCGACTAATTTCACATCAGATGTGCAGGTGAAATTGGTGGCGAAATTTCGCTGAAAGGCCATAATTTCACGAAATGTTTCGTTAGGCAAAAATGGTGATTTCACCATAATTTCAGCAGTGAAATAAAATTTCACTGCATCTCTGTCAGACAGCATGTGGGTATGCTGTCAGTTGGCTTGACAGTGTGCATGTGGTATATTGTCACTGTGTATGTCAGCATACTTAGATGTATAGTGCAGGGCTGTGTGGCAGCGTGCATGGAGCATGGTTTTGGGTGGGGTGACAGCATGCATGGGGGTATGAGGTTGTGAGGTGTGTCAATGTGCTTGGGAGTTTGGTAATGCTGTGTATGTCATAGTGCACTGGGGTATGATGTTGGCTGGTGTATCAGAGTGCAAAGTGGTATGGTGTTATGTGGCATGACAGCATGTATGGTGCATAGTGTCGAGTGGCGTGACCCTGTACACAGGGCTGCAGGTTTGTGTCATCTCTCAGTGTGCATAGTGGTATGGTATTGCAGTGTATGTCACATTGAATGAGGGTATTATGTTGGTCTGTGTGTAACAGTGCATGGTGGTATAAACCCGGATGGGGTGACAGCATGCATTGTCAGAATGCATGGGTATGGTTTCAGTTGATGTGACAAAGTGTTGGTTTGTGTGGCAATGTGCATGGAGTGTGATGTCAGGTGCTGTGTCAGATTGCATAGTGGTGTGGGGTTGTGAGATGTGTCAAAATGCATGGCGGTATGGTGTGGGGTGTTGTGGCAGCATGCATGAGGTATGTTGTTGGGTGGCGTACCAGCATGCATGGGGTATGGGATCATTAGGTACATCAGTGTGCATTACTGTGAAGTGTCACTGTGAATGTCATAGCGCATGGGAGTATGGTGTTAGTTTGTGTGTCAGAGTGCATGGTGGTATGGTGTTGGGTGGTGTGGCAGCATGTATTGTGTCGAGTGATGTGACAGAGTGCATGGGAGTATGGTGTTAGTTTGTGTGTCAGAGTGCAAGGCGGTATGGTGTTGGGTGGTGTGGCAGCACATATTGTGTCGAGTGATGTAACAGAGCAAATGGGAGTATGGTGTTAGTTTGTGTGCTAGAGTGCATGGGAGTATGGTGTTACTTTGTGTGTCAGAGTGCATGGTGGTATGGTGTTGGGTAGTGTGGCAGCACATATTGTGTCGAGTGATGTGATAGAGTGCATGGGAGTATCGTGTTAGTTTGTGTGTCAGAGTGCATGGTGGTTTGGTGTTGGGTGGTGTGGCAGCACGTGTTGTGTCGGGTGATGTGACAGAGTGCATGGGAGCATGGTGTTAGTTTGTGTGTCAGAGTGCATGGTGGTATGGTGTAGGGTGGTGTGGCAGCACGTATTGTGTCGGGTGATGTGACAGAGTGCATGGGAGTATGGTGTTAGTTTGTGTGTCAGAGTGCATGGTGGTATGGTGTTGGGTGGTGTGGCAGGACGTGTTGTGTCGAGTGGTGTGACAGAGTTAATGGGAGTATGGTGTTAGTATGTGTGTCAGAATGCATGGGAGTATGGTGTTAGTTTGTGTGTCAGAGTGCATGGTGGTATGGTGTTGGGTGGTGTGGCAGCACGTATCGTGTCGAGTGATGTGACAGAGTGCATGGGAGTAGGGTGTTAGATTGTGTGACAGAGTGCATGGTGGTATGGTGTAGGGTGGTGTGGCAGCACGTATTGTGTCGGGTGATGTGACAGAGTGCATGGGAGTATGGTGTTAGTTTGTGTGTCAGAGTGCTTGGTGGTATGGTGTTGGGTGGAGTGGCAGCACGTATTGTGTCGAGTGATGTGACAGAGTGCATGGGAGTATGGTGTTAGTTTGTGTGTCAGAGTGCATGGGAGTATGGTGTTAGTTTTTGTGTCAGAGTGCATGGTGGTATGGTGTTGGGTGGTGTGGCAGCACATATTGTGTCGAGTGATGTGACAGAGTGCATGGGACCATGGTGTTAGTTTGTGTGTCAGAGTGCATGGTGGTATGGTGTTGGGTGGTGTGGCAGCACGTGTTGTGTCAAGTGGTGTGACAGAGTTAATGGGAGTATGGTGTTAGTTTGTGTGTCAGAATGCATGGGAGTATAGTGTTAGTTTGTGTGTCAGAGTGCATGGTGGTGTGGTGTTGGGTGGTGTGGCAGCACATTTTGTGTTGAGTGGTGTGACAGAGTGCATGGGAGTATGGTGTTAATTTGTGTGTCAGAGTGCATGGTGGTATGGTGTTGGGTGGTATGGCAGCACGTGTTGTGTCGAGTGATGTGACAGAGTTAATGGGAGTATGGTGTTACTTTGTGTGTCAGAGTGCATGGGAGTATGGTGTTAGTTTGTGTGTCAGAGTGCATGGTGGTATGGTGTTTGGTGGTGTGGCAGCACATATTGTGTCGAGTGATGTGACAGAGTGCATGGGACCATGGTGTTAGTTTGTGTGTCAGAGTGCCTGGTGGTATGGTGTTAGTTTGTGTGTCAGAGTGCATGGGAGTATGGTGTTAGTTTGTGTGTCAGAGTGCATGGTGGTATAGTGTTGGGTGGTGTGGCAGCACGTATTGTGTCGAGTGATGTGACAGAGTGCATGGTGGTATGGTGTTAATTTGTGTGACAGAGTGCATGGTGGTATGGTGTTGGGTGGTGTATCAGCACGTGTTGTGTTGAGTGATGTGACAGAGTTAATGGGAGTTTGGTGTTAGTTTGTGTGTCACAGTGCGTGGGAGTATCGTGTTGGGTGGTGTGGCAGCACACATTGTGTTGAGTGATGTGACAGAGTGCATGGGAGTATGGTGTTAGTTTGTGTGTCAGAGTGCTTGGTGGTATGGATGTTGGGTGGTATGGCATCACGTATTGTGTCGAGTGGTGTGACAGAATGCATGGGAGTATGGTGTTTGTGTGTCACAGTGCATGTAAGTATGGTGTTAGTTTGTGTGTAAGAGTGCATGGTGGTATGGTGTTGGGTGGTGTGGCAGCACGTATTGTGTCAAGTGATGTGACAGAGTGCATGGGAGTATGGTGTTAGTTTGTGTGACAGAGTGCATGGTGGTATGGTGTAGGGTGGTGTGGCACCACATGTCATATCGAGTGGTGTGACAGAGTTAATAGGAGTATGGTGTTAGTTTGTGTGTCAGAGTGCATGGTGGTTTGGTGTTGGGTGGTGTGGCATTACATATTGTGTCGAATGATGTGACAGAGCTAATGGAGTATGGTGTTAGTTTGTGTGTGTCAGAGTGCATAATGGTATGATATTCAGTGGTGTGATAGCATGCATGCAGTATGGGGTCACGTGTTGTAACAGCATGCATGGGGTATGGTTTCTCCTGAGATGTGTGGGAAGTGGTGCTCCTGAAATATAACCCAATATGTGGGGATTGAAGTGCCACTGCCAATACACCAGAGGGTAAGGTGCTGTAGTGCTGCTGCCATCACACCCTAGGGGGATGTGATGCTGCTACATTCACCCATGGTAAGTGCTAGGAGTGGTGCTGCTGCCATCAAACCCAATACATGGGGATTGCAGTGCTGCTGCCAATACACCAGAGGGCAGATACTGTAGTCCTGCTGCTATCACACCCGATGGTGGGGGGCTGGCATGATGCTACCTTCACCCATGAGAGGAGCTAGGGATTGCAATGCATGTGCCAAAACATCAGAGGGGAAGGTGCTGTAGTGCTACTGCCATCACACCCTGGGGGGGCTGTAACTCTCCTACCTTCAACCTGAGAGGTGGGGAAAGTGGTGCTGCTGCCATCAAACCCAATACGTGGGGATTGCAGTGCTGCTGCCAATACACCAGAAGACAGATGCTGTAGTACTGCTGCCATCACACACGAGGGGGTATGGCTGTGAAGCTGCTACCTCCACCCGTGAGAGGTGAGGGGTAGTGGTGCTGGTGCCATCAAACCCAATATGTCTGGATTGCAGTGCTGCTGCTAATACACCATTGGGGTGGATGCTGTAGTGCTGCTGCCATCACACCCGAGAGGGAATGTGATACTTCTACATTTACCCATCATAGGAGCTAGGAGTGGTGCTGCTGCCATCAAACCCAATATGTGGGCCCATCAAGAAAGCTAACACAGGGGCTTACCGAGGCAATGATCCAAGGAAATATGATTTCACTGGGGGGAGGGAGGTGTTGCCAGACAAACCTGACCCAAGCTCTTTGATTAAAGTAACCAAGTAAGAGAATAAGGGGGGGAGCACTTGACATGGCCCACCTGGATTTCAGAAAGGCCTTCAACTCCATTTCACACTGAAGGCTGGTGAGCAAGCCGAGAATCCTAGCAGTGGGCCTTAAAGTAATAAGATTGGTAGGGATCTTGCTAGGCAATAGGAGTCAGAGGGTGATGGTAAATGGCATCCACTCTGGGGAAAGTACAGTGACCAGTGGTGTGCCAGAAGGGCTAGTACTAGGCCCAGTTCTCTTCAGTGTCCTAATTACCTACATTGCAGAAGGTCTGGAAGGGAAGGAATGCCAGTCCGCAGATAACACAAAAATCTGCAACGGGGTTGACACATTGGGGTGGGGGGTGGGGTGGATTGGATGGTGGAAAGAATAATGGAACGTGTAAAAAAAGTTGAAAGAATGGTCATGAGCTTGGCAGCTGGGTTTCAAAGCAATAAATTGCAAAATCATGGACTTGGGGCTCAGTAACCCGATGCAACATACCAAATGGGGGAGGCAAATTAGTAGTCACAAAATAAGAAAACAACCTGGTGATAATCATTACTGATGACCTAAAGATAGCTAAACAGTGTGACAAGGCAGTTGGAAAGTCTAGCAGGAAGCTTGGATGCGTAGGTATGGGTAATACCAGTGGAAAGAGGGAGGTGACAATACATAAGCAATAATACCCGACAGGGAGGGCATTATTGGGAAATACTGGACTGCCCAGGGGCATAATGAGGCCCGGCGCTGCAGGCAGAGAGGGCCTTATAGCCCCTGGAAGGTCCAGTATTTCCCAATAATGCCCACCCTGGAGGGTATTATTGCGCTTAGAAAATGGACAATTGTATATTTATAAGTGGTTAAATAAATAATGTTGCATTTAACTGCTAAAACTGTTTGCTCTTTTATTTATTATGTTATGAAATAGTTCCTGCGCTTGTATTAGAAAGCAGTTTTTTTTTGTTGAGCTGGGCACTATTGTCCTACTAGAGCCTCCGTATGAGAAGTAGACAGGAATGCCATTTCTGTACACTTTGCGCTTTTTACTTTTGGATCTGTGGGAGCTACAAACAGGAGGAGATAGAAATGCCCCTTAGGGACAGCCACCAGGTAAATACAGAAGCAGCTTCACTAACTGTGGGAGCAGTGGCGTGTGGGAGTCACTTGCTGCATTTTAAAAGCTGCACTTCCCATCATGAAGCTGATAGCACCAATGTCTTCTGTTTACATTTTGTTCAGCACAGAAGTGCAAGACCGCGGTCGAGAGAATGGAACTGTAGTAAAAGAATACGGCTGTGTGGAATAGTTATTTCCTCACTCTTCCTGACTGCAAAATCAGTGTGCTTTCTTTTTTTTTTTTTATTAACAGGGAGGCAGTCAGGACTGAAGGAAGTAGTGCTGGGGGGACCTGTAGCTCATGCTAAGTGAGAGAAAAAACATGGAGGGCATTTCAAATTTTCTAGGGTGCTTTCAGCCAATTAGAAAGCAGGCCGGGCGCCACTGTAAAATGCTACTCTGTGAAGTAGCATTTGGACTGGCTCTTATTTTTGGCTGCACATCTATTGAAAACTAGATGCCCAGGTTGGAAGTGGTTTTAGCCAATCAGGGGAAAGAATACATTCTTACCATTTTCTAACCATATTTAGATCACTGGTGGTAAGATCCCACCTCGAGTTCTGTGTACAGTTCTGGAGATCCTGACTCCGAAAGGTCATTGACAGGGTAGAAGTGGTACCTATGAGGGTAACCAAAATGGTGAAGGGCATGCACCAGAAGCCCTATGATGAAAGCCTTAGGTAGTCAAATCTGTAATTATTGGTATACAACTGTGATAGCATTTATTGTATGAGTAGCATTTCAACAAATGTGAGCTTTTTGCCAATCACATTTAGTTACTAACCAAATGTTGGAAAACAAGCCTCAGCCTGGTGTGCCTTTTCAGGCCAGAAAAAATTTGTGTTTTACAAAGAAGCTTGAATTTAGACATGCTGTTTGGACATGCTGTTTGGTTGGGCTCAGTATTCCTTTTTGCATACATTTTGTAACCTCTACTTTAATTGCTATGGTAACCATGCTCTCCAGAATTCCAGGCTAAGAATTTTATGCTAAATATTGTATCCAATATGAGGCTTGCTGGCATATGCTTCTACCTGCTAGTGTGAACTTTTTTAAACCTCTTTCTCATAATCTGATCTGACTTGTCACTCTTCATATGTACTGTTGAGCTGAACAAATGTCTGCTTGAACCTTTTTAAATCAGTGTTATACTTTTGTGTTCTCAGTTAAAGCTAACAGACTTACCTATTTCAATTTATCAAATGATGTACAGTATATACAACTAACTCTTGAGTAGTGAATAATCATTAGTGGTGCAACATTTTGTAAGCACTGTCAGTTATGTGATCCAAGTTTGATTATGCATACAAATGAAACATGAAAGAAAACACTGGCATAATCAAATCTTTCTGTAAGATTCCAACTGTCTGCCAAACAGCACAACTTAATGTTTCCAATAAATTTGTGTGACCCCCCCATGTCACCATGTCTGGGTTCATATCACTACCTGGTGACTGTAAAGGGACCACCTGGTTGAGGGTGCAAGTTTCATTCTTTCTCTATGGTAGAGGGTTAGCCCAGAGCAAATAAATGAAGTGTCTCTTGCCAGAAAAAATAGGTGGTCCAGATATTGTGTGCAGTAGCACCCCCTTAGATGCAATATCTACTGTACCCACATTCCTACACTGGGCTGGACCACCTCCTAAGGTCCAATGAGACAGTTGTTACCTTCACTGATAAACACCCCAATAAGGTTATGCAAATGTGGCACCCACACAGAAGTAAAAATTCAACAAATGAACTGAAATGTTGACTGTTGTACCCAGGCCAGAAAGGGGAGGCTAATGATGATTGTACTCTGGCTGGGGGGGGGTGAATGTTGAACTTGGTCTGGGGAGGAGGGCTGGTGACTGCTGTGGCTGGGAGGAAGTCAGGTCAGTGCTGTACCCAGGCTGGGGAGGGAGGAGGAGAGCTAGTGACTGCTGTACTCATGCCATGAAAGGAGGTCTGGTGACTGCTGTACTTGGTCTGGGAAAGAAGGGCTGGCGACTGCTGTACTCGGGCTGGAGAAGGAGAGCAGGTGACTGCTGTAACTGGGCCTGGTTGTACCCAGGCTGGGGGGGGGGCTGGTGACTGCTTTACCTGGGCCGGGGAGGTATGGCAGGGTACTGTTCTACCTGGTCAGGGATGGAGGCCAATGACTGTTGTACTTGTTTCATAGAAAAAGGGCTGTTGACTGTTGTACCTGGGCTGGGAGGGGGCTGATGACTCTTGTGCTCAGGCCAGGGAGGGAGGGCAGTTGACTGTTGTACTTTGGCTGGGGAGGGAGGACAGGTGACTGCTGTGCCCATGCCTAGAAGGAAGGACTGGTGACTGTTATACCTGGGGTGGGAATAGGGACTGGTCATTGTTGTACCTGATCCAGGGAGAGAAGGCAATGAATGCTTGACCTGGGCCAAGGAGGATGGGTTAATGACTGCTGTACCCAGGCTGGGGAGGGAGGGCTTGTGTTCTGTGTATTCAGGCCAGGATGGGAAGGCTGAAGACGGTTGTACCCAGGCCCGGGCATGGGGGCTGGTAACTGTTGCACCTGATCCAGGGAGGGATGGCAAGTTACTACTGTACTTGGGCCGGAGCATGAAATTTCAACCACAAAATGGTAACATTTGCTGTTAGCAGGCAAAATTTCACCATTTTTTGTTGAAATTCATTGGTTGAATTTTGCAACTTCACACCCTCAAAATATTTCATGGGAGTGGCCAAATTCCAAGAAAGTTTTTACATGACAAAATTGCCAGTTTCACTGGATTTTTGCCTGCAAAATTAAATCTTGCCACATATCTACCTGTAGAGTAAGTGAGAACAGGTGGCTGCTGTACCCAGCCCGGGGTTGGGCAGGTGACAGTTGGACATGGGCCAGTGAGGGAGGGCAGGAGATTGCTGTACTGTGACAGGGAGGAAAGGGCTGGTGACTGCTGTGCTCTAGCCAAGGAGAAAGGGCTGGTAACTTTTGTGCCAGGTCAAAGGACTGGGGGCTGATGACTGTTGTACCTTTGCTGGGGAGAAAGAGTAGGTGACTGCTATACCTAGGCCAGGGAGGGAGGGCTGGTAACCTGTGTACCTGGACTGGGGAGGGAGGACTGATTACTGTTGTACCAGGGCAGGGGAGGGATGACTTCTGACTGTTATACACAGTCCGGGGAGGGCAGGTGACTGCTGTACTTGGGTAGGGATGGGAGGGATAGTGACTGCTGTACTCAGTCTGGGAAGGGAGTTCTGGTGACTATTGTACCCGGGCCACAGAGGGATGGTAGGTGACTGCTGTACTCTGGCTATGAAGGAAGGAATGGTGGTTGCTGTACTTGGGCAGGGGAGGGAGTGCTGGTGGCTACTGTGGCACAGAAAATAGTAAAAGCTGATTGGCTGGCTTGCATGATTTACCCCTGGTAAAGCCTAGTATCACCAAAACCAATTTCTGGGTAAGCCTGAAACCATACAGTTGTTAACTTGAACTTGTTTAGTTTATCTCCAGTATCAGCCTCCCACTGAGGTAATCCAGTAAATTAGTATTGTCATGACATCACGTGATAAATTATTTATTTCTTGCAAACTGCGTAGCCTAATGTGGGATTGTACTGTTGACTACTGTACTCAGTCCAGGAATGGAGTACTGGTGAGTGTTGTACCATGGCCGGGGAGGGAGGACTGGTGTCTGTTTACCTATTCCTGGGACGGGAGGGGGCGTGACTGCTGTACCCCGGCAGAAGATGGAGGGCTAGTGGCTGCTGTACTCAGGCCAGGGAGGGAGAGTGTGTAACTGTTGTAACCAGTCAGATGAGAGGGGGGGCCGTTTACATGTGTACCCATGCTGTAGGGGCAGGGGACTACTACAACCTGTATGAGAAGGGAGGCTGGTGATGTGTGTATTCAGGGGTGGCCATGTGACAGTTGTACCTGGTCCAGTGAGGGAGGGCAGGTGATTAATGTACTGTGACCAGGAAAGAAGGGCTGGTGACTGCAGAACCCAGGCAGTGGCGGGAGGGCTGATTATTGTTGTACCTACTCTGGGGAAGGGTTGGCTGGTGATTGTTGTACCTGGTCCATGGAGGGAGGACATGTGAGTGCTGTAAAAGAGACAGAGAAGAAGGGCTAGTGACTGTTGTACCTGGGAGAGGGAGAGAGGGTTGGTGATTGTTGTACCTGGTCCAAGGATGGAAGGCAGGTGACTTCTGTACTCAGGCCAGAGAGGAAGGGCTAGTGACTGTTGTACCTGGGCTGTGGGTGAGTTGCTGGTGACTATTGTACTCAGGCCTGGGAGGGAAGGAGGGTAGTAGACTACTGTACTTGGGCATAGAAAGAAAGGGCTGGTGATGTTTGTAACCAAGCCGGAGACGGGTGACTGCTGTACTTGGGCAAAGAGGGAGGACTGGTGATGGCTGTACCTGGGTCGGGAAGGGGGGCCTGGCGAATGTTTTACCAGGTCCAGGTAGGGTGGGCAGGTGACTACTACTACTCAGGCCTGGGAGTGGGATGAGAGGTGAGTGCTGTATTTGTGCTAGGGAGGGAGGGCTGTTGACCGCAGTACTCTGGTCATGAAGGTAAAACTGGTGACTGCTGTAGATGGGCTGGGGAGGGAGTACAGGTGACTAATGAACCCAGGCCGGGGAGTGAGGACAGGTGACTGCCGAATCCAGTCCAGATAGGAAGGCCTTGTGACTGTTATACCCAGTATGGGGAGACAGGGTGGCTGGCAACTGTTGTAACTGATGAGATGGGGGGGGCTGGCTATGTGTGTGCCCGGGCCACTGGGTCAGGGGCAGATGACTGCTATACCCTGTAGGAGAAGGGAGAGCTAGTAACATGTATACCCAGGGCTGTGGAGTGGGGTCATGCGACAGTTGCACCCAGACCTGTGAGGGAGGGCAGGTGATTGCTGTACTGCTGTACTGTGACCAGGGATAAGGGGCTGGTGACTGCAACACCCAGATCTAGGAGGAGCCCTCCACTGGTTACTGTTATATCTGGACCAAGGAGGGGTGGCTGGTGACTTTTATTCTAGATCTGTGGAGGAAGGCATAAGACTGGTATACTAGAGACAGAGAGAAAGGGCTGGAGACTGTAGTACCTTGGCAGGGGAGTGGGAACTGGTGACTGTTGTACCCAGGCCATGGAGGGAGGGTATGGGACTGTTGTGGCTAGTATGAGGATGGAAGGCAGGTGACTGCTTTACTCAGGCCAGAGAGGATGGGCTGGTGACTGTTGTACCCAGGATGTGGGTGGGTTCCTAGTGACTGTTGTACTTAGGCCGGGTTCTATGTCACAAGGGTGACTTCCGAAGAGCGATCATCCTTATGGAGTGCAGTGTACATCGCCGTAAATCTGCTCATGGCGCGCAACCTCAGTGACAGGGAAATGGGGCAAGAACTTGTTATTTTGGAATCACCCATCACACCTCTACTTTAGATTCTCAACTGGGGGGAGGGCATTTTGGGGGTGCAACAGGAGGGGGAAAAAAATTTACACCTACTCGGGCCGGGTGCAACAAAACATACCAGCACCCGGACCCTGTATCCCATCCACCCCAGTCCAGCGCCCACCCCACTACGCCACGGAGCCAACTCAGTGGTTGACCACACCACTCCTCACAAACCCTCTCACCCCTCACTTGACATGTTCGCTCTCCCCTGCATGTAGGTATAGCAACATCCCATCACCATTCGTGTACCCTCCCCATTTGGTCACCCCCCTTCCTCCCTCACTTTCTGGGTAGTTGCCTCAAGTGGGTCACTGTTTCGGTAGGCACCCACTTGCAATGTGCCTACTTCACAGGATACCCTCAGGCCAGGGAGAAAAGGAAGAAGACAAAGAAGAAAAAGAATCAGCATTTGTATTGTGCTTTTTATGCAGAGTATATCCCAAAGCGCTTTACAAGCAATGCTTGACTGGTATTGAACTGAATGAATGAGTGTAGTAAACTGCTGTACTTGAGCCTGGAAAGGAAGGGCTGGTGATGGCTGTACCCTGGCTGGGGTGGGGCGGCTGGTGATTGTTGTAAACAGTCAGGGGGGGCTAGTGACTGCTGTACTTGGGCTAGGAAGGGAGGGCTGGTGATGGTTGTTACCAGGCCAGGGGCTAATGAATGTTTTACCTGTGTCTGGGAGGGAGGGCAGGTGACACCTTTACTCAGGGCTGGTAAGGTGGTGGCAAGTGAGTGCTATACCAGGGCGGGGGAGGGAGGGCTTGTGACTGCAGTTCTCTGGCCATGAAACGAGAGCTGGTGATTGACGTTGATGGGCCATGGAAGGAGTGCAGAAGACTAATTTATCCAGCTGGTGAGTGAGGGCAGGTGACTTCTGTATCCGGGCCAGAGAGGAAGGGCTGGTGACTGTTGGACCTGGTGTGAGGAGGCAAGTAGGGCTGGTAACTGTTGTACCCAGTCAGATAAGGGGGGACTGGTTACATGTGTACCTGGGCTGCAGGGACTGGGGCAGGTTTCTGCTGTACCCTGTAGGGGAAGAGAGGGTTTGTGACGTGAGTAGCTGGGCTGTGGAATGGAGCCATGTGATAGTTGTTCCCAGGCCAGGGATGGAGGGCAGGTGACTGCTGTACCCAGGCTGGGAAGGGAGGACTTGTTACTGTTGTACTTTGGTAGGGGAGGGGTGACTGGTGACTGTTGTACCTGGACTGCTGGTAACTGTAGTACTCAGGCCAGGAGAGAGGGCAAGTCACTGCTGTATTTGGCTCTGGAAAGGAAGAGTTGGTGATGGTTGCACCTTGGCAGGTAGTGAGGTTATTGACTGTTGTACCTGGTCTGGGGAGGGATGACAGGTGATTCAAGTACCTGTTTGAGGATGGAGTACTGGCAAGTGTAGTAAAATATCCGGAGAGGCTGGGCTAGTGTCTACTGTATTCAGCCAAGAAAATGAAGGGCTGCTGATGATTGTACCGGGTACAAGGGACGGGGGGGCTGGTGACTGTTGTACTCAGGCTGGGGAGGATTGGACAGTGACATGTGTACACAGGCCAAGGAGAGATGGCTGATTAATGTTGTGCCGAGGTCTGGAAGGAGTGTCTGGTGACTGCTATACAGTACATGGTTTAGGAAGGAAGAGCAGGTAATTACTGTACCGCAGGCAGGGAGGGAGGACTAGTGACTGCTGTTCTCAGGCCTGGTAGTGGTTTGCCTTTTGTTTGCAGCTATGTGACGGTGTGTTCCTGCACTTTGTTTGCAGACAGGTGGCAGTGTGCCTCCTTTTTTTTTTTTTGCAGCCGGGATTCAGTGTGCCTCCATTTTGTTTGCAACTAATTGGCTGTGTGCATCCATTTGTTTGAAGCTTGGTGGAGGGTTCTCTACTCAGGCTGGGGAGGTAGGGTGGGTGACATGTGTTCACAGACCAGGAAGAGATGGCTGATTACTGTTGTGCCCGAGTTGGGGAAGGGGTGGTTGGTGACAGTTATACAGTACTTGGTCCAGGAAGCGAGGGCTGGTGATTGCTGTACCATGGCCATGGAGGGAGGACTAGTGGCTGCAACTATATGGATGTGTTCCTCCATTTTGATTACAGCCAGGTGGCGGTTTACCTCCATTTTGTTTGCACTCAGTTCGTGGTTTGCCTCCTGTTTGCAGCTGGTGGTGCTGAGCCTTCATTTTTATTGCAGTTGGGTGGCGTTGTACATCCATTTCGCTTACAGCTAGGTGGAAGTTTGCCTCCATTTTGTTTGTAGCAGGGTGGAAGTGCGTCTCCATTTTGTTTGGTGCTGGTGGCAGTGAGCATCTATTTTGATTGTAGCTTGTGGCAAAGTGCCTCCATTTTGTTTGCAGCCAGGTGGTAAAGCACTGTGCAGGTATGACCGGGTAACATCAGGATGCATTAACACACACTGAAGGGTGGTGAACATCCATCCTGCTGTTATCCAGTCATAATAACGTTGTGTTTTACATGATATGTTGCTATTCTCCTTGTCTGTGCATGTGAGCGGATGCCCAGAATTGCATTCACATAAACTGTTATCAAGTGCTTATTATGTAATTGCAACTTTCAGGTCACTGTGCTAAGGTAAAGCACTATACATATATGACCGGGTAACATCAGGATGCATTAACACACACTGAAGGGTGGTGAACATGCATCCTGATGTTATTCGATCATAACCACAGTGTTTTACATGAAATACTGCTATTATACTTGTCTGTGCTCCAGTCTGTACATGCGAGTTGTTGCCCATAACTGCGTTCACATATACTGTTGTCAAGCGCTTATTATGTAAGGGGAGGGCGCATACATAACTTGAGACAGTGCAAGGTCACATGAAGGAATCCTAACTTTGGTAGGTGACAATTAGGTGAGACTGTCATGGGAAGGGGGACATTATGGATGAAAGTGTGAGCACAGGATCCATTCGTCCGGGGGTGTGTGTGTGTGGGGGGGCTTCATTGACCTTCATGAGGCTGTGCAATGTTCCAATGTGGAATTCTACATCTTGTGAGTTGCAGGGATGTGGGAAGATCATGGGAAGTTGGTCACGTGGGTTGTATTAAAAAAGAGTGGACCATGTATCATGGTCAAAAGAGGGCCTTGGCTGTAGCAACTTGCCCCAATGAAGACAAAAGGATGCCAGGGTCAAGGGTTGACCGTCTAGGGTGATCAGAAGAGGGCTTTCCACCATAGCAGCTTGCCCCATCGCAGACATCATTGTTGCAAGAGTCAATAGACCGGCTTCTCCTAGTGATCGTTAGCTGACACTTCTCTGACTTTACAGTTCCATTGTCGTGCTTAAGTTTCCTTTATACCATATGTTCCCCCTTCCCTGCTAATGAGCATTTTGGGGGAGGGGGTCTGATTCTAACCCATGTGTCCCCATATTTTCCAGTAGATTCTTGAGTTGTGTGAAGCAGTGGGTGAAGCATCATTCCTGAAGACTGTGTAATAGATGGATTTAAATGGACATCACTCGAACTGACACTGCCAGAGTACCTGAAATTGTTTTCTGATTTCCGCTGCATATAAACTTGTGTGAGACTGTCCTGCAGCCTGTATTTTGGGGACTGTGGCATAATATTTGTGGGGGGAATCCATTCCAAGTTACAGAGGATAATCTGTGCAGCTTGGGTGCAAACACATCCAGGCTCTGCAAATTTTTCTCACCTTTTTAGGTCCAGTGGTGGAGTGCCTGAGGTCCAGTCGCAGAGTGCCTGAGACCCTGTTAGAGTGCATGAGATCCAGTGGTTGAGTGCCTGAGGTCCAGAGATGCAGTCTCTGATGTCTGGAGATGCATATGTCCAGTATGAGAACACCAGAGGTCCAGCGCTGGAGTACCAATGGGGTCCGGGGGCCCATTGCCAGATGTGTAGAAGTCTGCACCCACAGGCTAGTGTTGCAGCACTTCAGTAACCATAGTCGCCATCTTGTTTTGAGTCATATGATCAAAGGCATCAGGTCATTTGCCCATTATATGGTTTGTTCTACTCCTCATCTACCCTGACAAGTATTTATGCCACTTTCTTACCATTTCCCATTTCCTCATTGATCTAGTGACATATAGCACATGGTGCCATAGGTGGTACACCCCAGGCCTGAATTGGTCATAGCTGTGTTAATGAAGTAGGGTACCCTGTCTGTGATAAACTGGGTGTGCAGTGTAACTTTCCAGATCAGAAATTACATTCAGGCACCTGTATATATAAAATACAGCTCAACATCACACCTGTTCAACATTTCACATGTATTTATGCAAGAAAATAAGCAAAAGGTGTGTTTTGTTACTGCAAATGACTAAAAAGTGGTGGCCATCTTGTTTTGGGTCATGTGACCCACGCATCAAGTCATTTGCCCATTCTATGCCTTGTTTTACTCCTCAACTACCCTGACAAGTAGGTCTGTCTATTCCCTGCCATTTATTCATGGATTTAGTGACATATAGCAATAGTGCCAAAAGTGGTACACCCCAGGCCTGAACTGGTCACAGCCATATTAGTGGAATATGGTACCCTATTCGAGATAAACTGGGGATGTAGTGTTACATTACAGATCAGAAATTATCTCCAGACACCTGTATCTATAAAAACAGCTAAACATCACAGCTATTTAACATTTCACACATATTTATCCATGTAAATAAGCAAAAGGTGTGTTTTGTTACTGTAAATGACTTAAGTCATGTGACCGAAGATATCATGTCATTTGCACATTCTATGGCTTATTTTACTCCTCATTCAAGCCTGCCAAGTATTTCTGTCTATTTCCTGCCATTATGGCAAGGATTTAGTGACATATACCATATAGTGCCATATGTGGTACACCCCAGGTGTGAATTGGTCACTGCCACGGTAGTGAGGTGTGATCCCTTATTTGAGATAAACTGGGTGTGCAGTGCAATGTTCCAGATCGGAAATTACATCCAGGCATATATATCTATAAAAAACAGTATAGACATCACAACTGTTCAATGTTTCACATGTATTTATCCAAAGAAATAAACAAAAGGTGTGTTTTGTTACTGAAAATGATTAGAAAATGGCTTCCATCTTGTTTTGGGTAATGTGGCCCAATGCATTGTCATTTGCCCATTCTATGGCCTGTTTTACTCCTCAACTCTGACAAATATTTCTATTTCCTGCAATTACTTCATAGATCTGGTGACATATAGGACATAGTGCCAAAGGTAGTTCACCCCAGGCCTGAATTTGTCACAGCCATGGTAGTGAGGTATGGTACCCTATTTGACATAAACTGGGGGTGCAGTGTATTGTTCCAGATCCGAAATTATATCCAGGCACCTGTAGCTATAAGAAAACAGCTAAACATCACACCTATTCAACATTTCACATGTATATATCTATGTAAATTAGCAAAAGTTGTGTTTTGTTACTGTAAATGACTAGAAAGTGGCCGCCATCTTATTTTCGGTCATGTGACCCAAGGCATCATATCATTTGCCCATTCTATGGCTTGTCATACACTTTAACAACCCAGACAAGTACTTCTGTCTATTTGCTGCAATTACTTCAATGATGTAGTGACATATACCGCGTAGTGCGAAAGGTGGTACACCCCAGGTGTGAAATGGTCACAGCCATGGTAGTGAGGTATGGTCCCCTATTTGAGATAAACTGGGTGTGCAGTGTAACATTCCAGATCATAAATTATATCCAGACACCTGTATCTATAACAAACAGCTAAAGTTCACACCTATACAACATTATATATATATATATATATATATATATATATATATGTGTGTGTGTGTATCCATGTAAATAAGCAAAAGGTGTGTTTTGTTACTGTAAATGACTAGAAAGTGGCTACCATATTGTTTTGGGTCATGTGACACAAGACATCAAGTCATTTGCCCATTTTATGGCTTGTTTTACTTCTCAACTACCCTGATAAGTATTTCTGTCTATTGTGTACCATTTCTTCATCGATCTGGTGACAGATGGCACATAGTGCCATAGGTGGTACACCACAGGCGTGAATTGGTCACAACCATGGTAGTGAGGAATGGTCCCCTATTTGAGATAAACTGGGTGTGCAGTGTAACATTCCAGATCACAAATTATATCCAGGCATCTGTTATCTATAAAAACCAGTATAGACATTACAACTATTCAAATTTCACATGTATTTATCCAAGGAAGTAAGCAAAAGGTGTATTCTGTTATTGTAACTGACTAAAAAGTGGCTGCCATCTTCTTTGGTCATGAGACCCAAGGAATCAAGTAATTTGCCCATTCTATGGCTTGTTTTACTCCTCAACCACCCTGATAAGTATTTCTGTCTATTGTCTTCCATTATTTCATGGATTTAGTGACATATAGCACATAGTGCCATAGGTGGTACACCACAGGCCTGAATTGGTCACAACTGTGGTAATGAAGTACAGTACCCAATTTGAGACTAACTGGGGTTGCACTGTAATATTCCAGACTAGAAATTATATTTAGACACCTGTATCTATATCAAACTGCTAAACGTCACTCCTGTTTCTCATTTCACATGTATTTATCCACATAAATACAGAAACGGTCTGGTATATTACTGTAAATGACTAGAAAGTGGCCGCCATCTTGTTTTCGGTCATGTGTCCCAAGGCATCATATCCTTTGACCATTCTATGGCTTGCCGTACACTTTAACAACCCAGACAAGTAATTCTGTCTATTTGCTGCCACTACTTCATTCATTTAGTGATATATAGCACGTTGTGCCATAGGTGGTACACCCCAGGCCTGAATTGGTCACAGCCAAAGTAGTCGGGTATGGTACTCTATTTGAGGTAATCTAGGTGTGCAGTGTAACCTTCCAGATCAGAATTTATATCCAGGTACCTGTATCTATAATAAATTGCTAAACATCACACCTATTCAACATTTCACATGTATTTGTCCATGTAAATAAGCAAAAGGTGTGGTTTATTGCTGTAAATTACTAGAAAATGGCCGCCATCTTGTTTTCAGTCATGTGACCCAAGACATCAAGTCATTTGCCCATTCTATGGCTTGTTTTACTCCTCAACAACCCTGACAATTGTTTCCTGTCTATTTCCTGCCATTACTTTATGGAGTTAGGTAAGCAATAATGCCAAACAGGGTGGGTGGTATTGGGCTATACCGGACCACCCAGGGGTGTAATGAGGCCTGATGCCACAGGCGGAGGGCCTTATAGCCCATGGATGGTCTGGTATATCCCAGTACCGCCCACTCTGGAGGGTATTATTGCACTTAGAAAATGGGCACTGTGAAAAAATTAGTTTAATAAAAAAAAGTTAATAAAAAATATGTTTAAAATAACTTTTGAAATAAAATAGTTCATCTGCCTGCATTATATTGTTTTTTTTTTGTCCTAAAGGAGCCTCCATATTTATGACTAGAGCTGGTTGTCATGGTTATCCTCTCCCACACACATCACCCCTCCAACACAATCACAACACAGCACAACACACTTAAAAAATACAGGCTGTAATACCTTTTTTTAATACTGGTACTGGTCTGTTTCTGCCTTCCCCCCCATTTCCTAATTCTCTGCAGTGAGCCTGGAGGAGGAAGGGCAAGTCTGAAAGTACATATAGTGAAGCTGTATAATAGCGCTGAGCATGCAAATGTACCAGTGCTATTAATTTAAAGATAAAAACTTGGTTTGCTTTCTAGTTACTGCAGAGAGGAGCGTGAGCTTACGCTTTGCCCATTTCAGGAGGAACAGGACTGGCACGGTGGGCACTGGAACTCAATGAAGAAAGGGAGTGGTTACATGGTTTGCAATGTTGGGAGAGTGAGGGTAGTGGGCTGGGGGTTCTTTACTTCAAGCTGCAGGTGAGGTGTGTGCTGGAGAGGAGCAGTGTTCTCTTCATTTCCATACCGCAGATGGATGCCCATCTGTGGTATGGAAATATAAGAAAATACCGCTGTTCTCATGATTGGTGGTGGTATTAGAGACAACTACCTCTCCTACATAATCCAGTATACAGTTTAAAAACCAGAAAGTAGGCTTAGCTGCCAACAGTCATTTCCTGTTGAAATAATTGCTTTTTTTCCTTGCTTTCGGTCAGAGGAAGAGAACGGCCTAGCTGTTATTTTTTTGGCTAGCTTGGCGAGTGGAGCATAAATGGCGGCTGGCTCTTCTGAACATTCGGGGTGCCCAAGAACCGCTGAGTAATGGGGCACCCCAAGGAGGCTCTGGTTTTCATGTGGGCTCTATCGGAAAATAAATGAATCTCTCATCAGATGTTTCAACCAATGAGATTCATTTATTTTCCAATACCATTTTCTAATGACATGTACTACATAGTGCCATAGGTGGTACGCCCCAGGTGTGAATTCATCACAGCCATGGTAGTGAAGTATGGTCCCCTATTTGAGATAAACTGGGTGTGCAGTGTAATGTTCTACATTCGAAATTACATCCAGGCACCTGTATCTATAAAAAACAGTTTAGACATCACAACTATTCAACATTTCACATGTATTTATGCAAGAAAATAAGCAAAAGGTGTGTTTTGTTACTGTAAATGACTAAAAAGTGGTGGCCATCTTGTTTTGGGTCATGTGACCCACGGCATCAAGTCATTTGCCCATTCTATGACTTATTTTACTCCACATCTACCCTGACAAGTACTTCTATTTCCTGACATTATTTCATGGATTTAGTTACATATAGCACATAGTGCCATAGGTGGTACACGCCAGGCCTGAAATGGTCACAGCTGTGGTAGTAAGGTGTGGTATCCTATCTGAGATAAACTGGTGGTGCAGTGTAATATTCCAGATCAGAAATTATATCCAAGCATCTGCATCTATAACAAACAACTAAACATTACACCTATTCAACAGTTCACATGTATTTATCCATGTAAATAAGCAAAAGGTGTGTTTTGTTTCTATAAATGACTAAAAAGTGGTGGCCATCTTGTTTTGGGTCATGTGACCCAAGGAACCAAGTAATTTGCCCATTATATGGCTTATTTTACTCCTCATCTACCCTGACAAATTTTTCTGTCTATTTCTTACCATTACTTCATGGATTTAGTGACATATAGAACATCGGAAAATAGGTGGTACACCACTGGTCATAACTGGGCACAACACACATCTTTGAATAAAATGCAAACAATCCATAAAAAGGCATCATTTATGGTCATACTTGCATATTTTTGTTATAAAACATATCGTTTGCTGCTTAACCTGTATTTTGAAATTGAAAAGTTTCCCCCGAGTATTTCCTGGGGGTCCTGGTCAATGAGCTAGTACTATGAGAATATGATGGTGGCCATCTTGGATTTGATCATGTGACAATTACATCATTTCCACATTATCGACATATGGCTAAATTATAAGAAAAATAACTTAGGAATTTATCAATATATAGTTTATGGGGGGGTGACTCAAAAAAGACATGGAATAACTGATCAAATCAGCCCCAATTACCAGATTATGTAATGCATTGGACTTGTTATTAACAAAGAATGGGGATACTGTAGTTACATTGAAAATTCAGGAGCCACTATTACTATTACATTTAAGCATTGCACAGTACCTGCTAAAATAACAGAAAGGACAGAAGTAAGGGATTACCAAAAGGCAGATTTTGACAAAATAAGAAATGACTTGAGTACCTGGAACTGGAATCCAAAAAACAATACAGTAGAAACCTTGTGGTTGAAAATTAAACAGCATATTCTAACAACTGAAAAGGACTGTGCCCCATTAAAGAACGTTTATAATAAACAAAGTAGACTACCAGTCCGATATACAAACAAAATTCATAAACAAACAATTATGAAAAGGAAGCATATCGGGCTATGAAAAGAAAGAACAGTTCATATAATATGCTAACGTATAAAAACCAGTTACATAAGACAAAAAAATTAATTAGGAAGAAGTAGGCTGCCCTTGAATTTAAAATTGCCCACCTAAAAGATACTGGAAAAACATCCTATGCTTACTTAAATAATAGATGCAATAATAGGGAGGTGGGCCCTATTAGGGCGAATGGTGAGGAGTTAAGAGACCCATTACATATGGCTAGGGCTTTTAACAATTATTTTTGCACGGTCTACCACAAACCCTCCAGTCCTACATTATACCAAGATCATATTAGTAACACAAGTCCACAACACGTCATAATGTCAAGAAATGAAATAGCAGACAGATTAAATAAAACTGACACTTCAAAAACTGTGGGGCCTGATAAACTTCATCCACAATTATTGAAAGAAACAAAAGATTGGTTGGTTGAACCCCTGTACAAACTCTTTCAGCTGTCCCTAATTACTGGAGAGGTGCCTAAGGACCAGAGAGAAGCTGAGGTAGTCCAAATTTATAAAAAGGGTGATAGGTCTGTTATGGGGAATTACAGGCCAATAAGCCTAATCTCAATTTTGGGTAAGATTTTTGAGTCTCTATTAGAAACATAGAAACATAGAAATTGACAGCAAATAAGGACCGCAAGGCCCATCCAGTCTGCCCATTTCTTTTTGTACCTTATGAATGTGCCATCGGCCTTTGCTCTGTCAATGGCCTATCTATTCATATTATTGAGAGATAGGTTGGAAAAGGATTTAAAAGATAAAAATGTGGTAGAAAACACACAAGACAGCTTCAAAAAAATAGATCCTGTTTAACAAATATGCTTGCATTTTTACAACAATGTAAGTAATTTGCTGGACAATAACAAACCAGTGGATATAGTGTATTTGGACTACCAGAAGGCTTTGATAAGGTCCAACATTCCTAATTGATTAATAAAATGTTAGAAATGGGTATAACAATTTATATTATTAGATGGGTGAAAAACTGGTTGCAAAATAGGACACAGAGAGTCAGATTAAGAGGCGAGAGGAGAATTGTTGGCAGTGCAGTTCCTCAGGGATCTGTCCTGGGGTCGGACTTGTTTAATATATTAATTTCTGATATGAACAAATCTCTAATAAATAAATGTGTAAAATTTGCTGTTGACACAAAATTATGCACAAATATTGAAGATATAGACAAGGTGGCCACGATCCAGCATGACCTAACACAACTACAGTGTTGGGCAGATCATAATGGAATACAATTTAATATAGATAAGTGTGTAGTCCTGCATTTAGGGGCCAATAATATACTGTACAATCAAAATACTCCCTCAAGAATAAAACTCTAAAATCAGTTACAAAAGAAAGGGACCTGGGTATCCTAATAAATAATGATCTATCTTTCTGAGCCCAATGCAAGGAACTGGCAAATAAAACCAATGGAGTTATTAGTATAATTCAAAGATTATTTGTAACAAGGCTGAGAGCGTGTATCATGCCACTACAGGGCATTAGTTATACCACATCTTGACTACTGTAGTCCCTTGTGGAATCCCTATTTGAGGAAGGATGTAAATGCCCTTGAGAGAGTGCAGTGGAGAACAACCAAGATGATTAGAGGTCTGGCACTGTTACATATGAAACTAGATTACAGAGGCTTAATCTGTACTCTTTGGAGAAGAGACATATGAGAGGTGATTTACTTCAGACTATTAAAATTTCAAAAGATACAGATCTAATGGAAGATCTTGGTATTGGTTATTCAGCTCATAAATTATATCTTAGGAGTCATAAACAAATTAAGCTGACATATCTGCATAACAATAGGAAAATATATTTTTCTCAGTCACAGAATCATAAATACATGGAACACTCTTCCACAGGAGGCCACAAATTTTGATGACATTGGTATGTTCAAGGGTAAACTTGATGAATATTTGTCTTCAAGGGTGGGGAAATAAGCCCCTTGTCTGAGGGGAGTCAGACATTGTAGGCTATAAAGTCTCCTGTCTGTCTTTTAGACCAAGGGTGGGATATTCAGAAGGGTTGCGCCATGCGCAACCCACTGATGCGCCCTAGTGAGATATTCAAAGGGTGATTGAGCCTGGCACAAATCCCGATGTGCCGGAGTGCATCAGTAAAATATGCGGCGCAAGTGGGGGGGGCATGCCCATGCATACTCCGCACATCCCAATATTCAGCCAGGGATGTACTGAGCACATGCATGCACAACCCCTACTTGCGCTGCACACAGGTGAGCAAAAAAAAAAAGGAGAAACAGCTGGCCATCCACAGGTGAGCTGACATATTGCAGGGCTCAACACGGCAGGTGCCACCTGTGGGTGGCCACCCGAGCTCTGCCTGCACCTTTGTGGTGGCGCTCCCCATGCCCGATCATGGGCTTATGTTATAAATCACAGTAATATATCGCTGGTGGTCCAGTGGATCACTCGCAGCCCGATCGTGGGCATATGTTATAAATCACAGTCCTATATCCCTGGTGGTCCAGTGGATCACTCGCAGCCCGATGGTGGGCATATGTTATAAATCACAGTCCTATATTGCTCGTGGTCCAGTGGATCACTCGCAGCCCAATCATGGGCATATGTTATAAATCACAGTCCTATATCCCTGGTGGTCCAGTAGATCACTCACAGCCCGATCGTGGGCATATGTTATAAATCACAGTCCTATATCCCTGGTGGTCCAGTGGATCACTCGCAGACCGATCACAGGCTTATGTTAAAACCATAGTCCTATATCCCGGGTGGTCCAGTGGATCACTCGCAGCCCAATCACAGGCTTATGTTATAAATCACAGCCCTATATCCCTGGTGGTCCAGTGGATCACTCACAGCCTGATCGTGGGCTTATGTTATAAATCACAGTCCTATATCCATGGTGGTCCAGTGGATCACTCGCAGCCCAATCACAGGCTTATGTTATAAATCACAGTCCTATATCGCTGGTGGTCCAGTGGATAACTCGCAGCCCAATCGTGGGCATATGTTATAAATCACAGTTCTATATCGCTGGTGGTCCAGTGGATCACTCGCAGCCCGATCGTGGGCATATGTTATAAATCACAGTCCTAAATCGCTGGTGGTCCAGTGGATCACTCGCAGCCCGATCGCAATCTTATGTTATAAATCACAGTCCTATATACCTGGTGGTCCAGTGGATCACTCGCAGCCCGATCATGGGCTTATGTTATAAATCACAGTCCTATATCCCTGGTGGTCTAGTGGATCACTCGCAGCCCGATCGGGGGCATAAGTTATAAATCACAGTCCTATATCCCTGGTGGTCCAGTGGATCACTTGCAGCCCGATCGTGGGCTTATGTTATAAATCACAGTCCTATATCGCTGGTGGTCCAGTGGATCACTCGCAGCCCGATCGTGGGCATATGTTATAAATCACAGTCCTATATCGCTGGTGGTCCAGTGGATCACTCGCAGCCAGATGGTGGGCATATGTTATAAATCACAGTCCTATATCGCTGGTGGTCCAGTGGATCACTCGCAGCCCGATCACAGGCTTATGTTATAAATCACAGTCCTATATCCCTGGTGGTCCAGTGGATCACTCGCAGCCCGATTGTGGGCTTATGTTATAAATCACAGTCCTATGTCCCTGGTGGTCCAGTGGATCACTCGCAGCCCGATCGTGGGCTTATGTTATAAATCACAGTCCTATATCGCTGGTGGTCCAGTGGATCACTCGCAGCCCGATCACAGGCTTATGTTAAAATCATAGTGCTATATCCCTGGTGGTCCAGTGGATCACTCGCAGCCCGATCACAGGATTATGTTATAAATCACAGTCCTATATCGCTGGTGGTCCAGTGGATCACTCGCAGCCCGAACGTGGGGCTTATGTTATAAATCACAGACCTATATCCCTGGTGGTCCAGTGGATCACTCACAGCCCGATCGTGGGCATATGTTATAAATCACATTCCTAAATCCCTGGTGGTCCAGTGGATCACTCAAAGCCCGATCACAGGCTTATGTTATAAATCACAGTCCTATATCCCAGGTGGTCCAGTGGATCACTCACAGCCCGATAGTGGGCATATGTTATAAATCACAGTCCTATGTCGCTGGTGGTTCAGTGGATCACTCGCAGTCCGATGGTGGGCATATATTATAAAACACAGTCCTATATCGCTGGTGGCCCAGTGGATCAGTCGCAGCCCGATCACAGGCTTATGTTATAAATCACAGTCCTATATCCCTGGTGGTCCAGTGAATCACTCGCAGCCCGATTGTGGGCTTATGTTATAAATCACAGTCCTATGTCCTTGGTGGTCTACTGGATCACTCGCAGCCCGATCGTGGGCTTATGTTACAAATCACAGTCCTATATCGCTGGTGGTCCAGTGGATCACTAGCAGCCCTATCGTGGGCTTATGTTATAAATCACAGTCCTATATCCCTGTGGTACAGTGGATCACTCGAAGCCCGATCGTGGGCATATGTTATAAATCACAGTCCTATATCGCTGGTGGTCCAGTGGATCACTCACAGCCCGATCGTGGGCTTATGTTTTAAATCACAGACCTTTATCCCTGGTGGTCCAGTGGATCACTTGCAGCCCGATCGTGGGCATATGTTATAAATCACAGTCCTATATCCCTGGTGGTCCAGTGAATCACTCGCAGCCCGATCACAGGCTTATGTTATAAATCACAGTCCTATATCGCAGGTGGTCCAGTGGATCACTCGCAGCCCGATCATGGGCTTATGTTATAAATCACAGTCCTATATCCCTGTGGTCCAGTGGATCACTCGCAGCCAAATCATGGGCATATGTTATAAATCACAGTCCTATATCCCTGGTGGTCCAGTGGATCACTCGCAGCCCGATCGCGGGCTTATGTTATAAATCACAGACCTATATCGCTGGTGGTCCAGTGGATCACTCGCAGCCCGATCGTGGGCATATGTTATAAATCACAGTCCTATATCCCTAGTGGTCCAGTGGATCACTCGCAGCCCGATCACAGGCTTATGTTAAAAATCACAGTCCTATATCCTTGGTGGTCCAGTGGATCATTCGCAGCCAATCGTGGGCATATGTTATAAATCACAGTCCTCTATCTGTGGTGGTCCACTGGATCACTCGCAGCCCGATCGTGGGCATATGTTATAAATCACAGTCCTATATCCCTGGTGGTCCAGTGGATCACTCGCAGCCCGATCACAGGCTTATGTTATAAATCACAGTCCTATATCGCAGGTGGTCCAGTGGATCACTCGCAGCCCGATCATGGGCTTATGTTATAAATCACAGTCCTATATCCCTGTGGTCCAGTGCATCACTCGCAGCCCGATCGTGGGCAAATGTTATAAATCACAGTCCTATATCCCTGGTTGTCCAGTGGATCACTCGCAGCCCGATCGTGGGCTTATGTTATAAATCACAGTCCTATATCGCTGGTGGTCCAGTGGATCACTCGCAGCCTGATCACAGGCTTATGTTATAAATCACAGTCCTATATCCCGGGTGGTCCAGTGGATCACTCACAGCCCGATCGAGGGCATATGTTATAAATCACAGTCCTATATCCCTGGTGGTCCAGTGGATCTCTCGCAGCCCGATCGTGGGCATATGTTATAAATCACAGTCCTATATCCCTAGTGGTCCAGTGGATCACTTGCAGCCCGATCACAGGCTTATGTTAAAATCACAGTCCTATATCCTTGGTGGTCCAGTGGATCATTCGCAGCCCAATCGTGGGCATATGTTATAAATCACAGTCCTCTGTCCGTGGTGGTCCACTGGATCACTCGAAGCCCGATTGTGGGCATATGTTATAAATCACAGTCCTATATCCCTGGTGGTAAAGTGGATCACTCGCAGCCCGATCGTGGGCATATGTTATAAATCACAGTCCTATATCCCTGGTGGTCCAGTGGATCACTCGCAGCCCGATCATGGGCATATGTTATAAATCACAGTCCTATATCCTGGTGGTCCAGTGGATGACTCGCATCCCAATCGTGGGCATATGTTATAAATCACAGTCCTATATCCCTGGTGGTCCAGTGGATCACTCGCAGCCCGATCACAGGCTTATGTTATAAATCACAGTCCTATATCTCTGGTGGTCCAGTGGATCACTCGCAGCCCGATCGTGGGCATATGTTATAAATCACAGTCCTATATCGCTGGTGGCCCAGTGGATCACTCACAGCCCGATGGTGGGCATATGTTATAAATCACAGTCCTATATCACTGGTTGTCCAGTGGATCACTTGCAGCCCGATCACAGGCTTATGTTATAAATCACAGTCCTATATCCCTGGTGGTCCAGTGGATCACTCGCAGCCCGATCGTGGGCTTATGTTATAAATCACAGTCCTATATCCCTGGTGGTCCAGTGGATCACTCGCAGCCCGATCGTGGGCTTATGTTATAAATCACAGTCCTGAATCGCTGGTGGTCCAGTGGAACACTCGCAGCCGGATCATGGGCTTATGTTATAAATCACAGTCCTATATCCCTGTGGTCCAGTGGATCACTCGCAGCCCGATCGTGGGCATATGTTATAAATCACAGTCCTATATCGCTGGTGGTCCAGTGGATCACTCACAGCCCGATCACAGGCTTATGTTATAAATCACAGTCCTATATCCCAGGTGGTCCAGTGGATCACTCACAGCCCGATAGTGGGCATATGTTATAAATCACAGTCCTATGTCGCTGGTGGTTCAGTGGATCACTCGCAGCCCGATCGTGGGCATATATTATAAATCACAGTCCTATATCGCTGGTGGCCCAGTGGATCACCCGCAGCCCGATCACAGGCTTATGTTATAAATCACAGTCCTATATCCCTGGTAGTCCAGTGGATCACTCGCAGCCCGATTGTGGGCTTATGTTATAAATCACAGTCCTATGTCCTTGGTGGTCTACTGGATCACTCGCAGCCCGATCGTGGGCTTATGTTACAAATCACAGTCCTATATCGCTGGTGGTCCAGTGGATCACTCGCAGCCCAATCGTGGGCTTATGTTATAAATCACAGTCCTATATCCCTGTGGTACAGTGGATCACTCGAAGCCCGATCGTGGGCAAATGATATAAATCACAGTCCTATATCCCTGGTGGTCCAGTGGATTACTCGCAGCCCGATCATGGGCTTATGTTTTAAATCACAGACCTTTATCCCTGGTGGTCCAGTGGATCACTCGCAGCCCGATCGTGGGCATATGTTATAAATCACAGTCCTATATCCCTGGTGGTCCAGTGGATCACTCGCACCCGATCACAGGCTTATGTTATAAATCACAGTCCTATATCGCAGGTGGTCCAGTGGATCACTCGCAGCCCGATCATGGGCTTATGTTATAAATCACAGTCCTATATCCCTGTGGTCCAGTGGATCACTCGCAGCCCGATCATGGGCATATGTTATAAATCACAGTCCTATATCCCTGGTGGTCCAGTGGATCACTCACAGCCCGATCGTGGGCATATGTTATAAATCACAGTCCTATATCCCTGGTTGTCCAGTGGATCACTCGCAGCCCGATCCTGGGCTTATGTTATAAATCACAGTCCTATATCGCTGGTGGTCCAGTGGATCACTCACAGCCTGATCACAGGCTTATGTTATAAATCACAGTCCTATATCCCGGGTGGTCCAGTGGATCACTCACAGCACGATCGTGAGCATATGTTATAAATCACAGTTCTATATCCCTGGTGGTCCAGTGGATCACATGCAGCCCGATCGTGGGCATATGTTATAAATCACAGTCCTATATCCCTGGTGGTCCAGTGGATCACTCGCAGCCTGATCGTGGGCATATGTTATAAATCACAGTCCTATATCCCTGGTGGTCCAGTGATGCGATCTGTTCTATATATATCACAGTCCTATATCCTGGTGGTCCAGTGGATCACTCACAGCCCGATCGTGGGCATATGTTATAAATCACAGTCCTATTCCTGGTGGTCCAGTGGATCCTCGCAGCCTGATCGTGGGCATATGTTATAAATCACAGTCCTATATCACTGGTGGTCCAGTGGATCACTGCAGCCCGATCACAGGATTGTTATAAATCACAGTCCTATATCCTGGTGGTCCAGTGGATCACTCGCCAGATCGTGGCATATGTTATAAATCACAGTCCTATATCCCTGGTGGTCCAGTGGATCACTCACAGCCCGATCGTGGGCATATGTTATAAATCACAGTCCTATATCCTGGTGGTCCAGTGGATCACTAGCGCGATCACAGGCTTATGTTATAAGTCCTATATCCTGGTGGTCCAGTGGATCACTGCGTGATCGTGGGCATATGTTATAAATCACAGTCCTATATCCTGGTGTCCAGTGGATCACTCGCAGCCCGATCCTGGGCTTATGTTATAAATCACAGTCCTATATCGCTGGTGGTCCAGTGGATCACTCACTGCCTGATCACAGGCTTATGTCATAAATCACAGTCCTATATCCCGGGTGGTCCAGTGGATCACTCACAGCACGATCGTGCGCATATGTTTTAAATCACAGTCCTATATCCCTGGTGGTCCAGTGGATCACATGCAGCCCGATCGTGGACATATGTTATAAATCACAGTACTATATCCCTGGTGGTCCAGTGGATCACTCGCTGCCTGATCGTGGGCATATGTTATAAATCACAGTCCTATATCCCTGGTGGTCCAGTGAATCACTCGCAGTCCGATCGTGGGCATAAGTTATAAATCACAGTCCTATATCCCTGGTGGTCCAGTGGATCACTCGCAGCCCGATCGTGGGCATATGTTATAAATCACAGTCCTATATCCCTGGTGGTCCAGTGGATCACTCACAGCCCGATCGTGGGCATATGTTATAAATCACAGTCCTATATCCCTGGTGGTCCAGTGGATCACTCGCAGCCCGATCACAGGCTTATGTTAAAAATCACAGTCCTATATCCTGGTGGTCCAGTGGATCATTCGCAGCCCGATCGTGTGCATATGTTATAAATCACAGTCCTATATCCCTGGTGGTCCAGTGGATCACTCGCAGCCCGATCGTGGGCATATGTTATAAATCACAGTCCTATATCCCTGGTGGTCCAGTGGATCTCTCTCAGCCCGATCGTGGGCATATGTTATAAATCACAGTCCTATATCCCTGGTGGTCCAGTGGATCACTCGCAGCCTGATCGTGGGCATATGTTATAAATCACAGTCCTATATCCCTGGTGGTCCAGTGGATCACTCGCAGCCCGATCGTGGGCATATGTTATAAATCACAGTCCTATATCCCTGGTGGTCCAGTGGATCACTCATCAGCCCGATCGTGGGTATATGTTATAAATCACAGTCCTATATCCCTGGTGGTCCAGTGGATCATTCGCAGCCCGATCGTGGGCATATGTATTAAATTACAGTCCTATATCCCTGGTTGTCCAGTGGATCACTCGCAGCCCGATCGTGGGCATATGTTATAAATCACAGTCCTATATCCCTGGTGGTCCAGTGGATCGCTCGCAGCCCGATCATGGGCATATGTTATAAATCACAGTCCTATATCCCTGGTGGTCCAGTGGATCACTCGCATCCCGATCGTGGGCATATGTTATAAATCACAGTCCTATATCCCTGGTGGTCCAGTGGATCACTCGCAGCCCGATCACAGGCTTATGTTATAAATCACAGTCCTATATCTCTGGTGGTCCAGTGGATCACTCGCAGCCCGATCGTGGGCATATGTTATAAATCACAGTCCTATATCCCTAGTGGTCCAGTGGATCACTCGCAGCCCGATCACAGGCATATGTATAAATCACAGTCCTATATCCCTGGTGGTCCAGTGGATCATTCGCAGCCATCGTGGGCATATGTTATAAATCACAGTCCTATATCCCTTGGTGGTCCAGTGGATCACTCGCAGCCCGATCGTGGGCATATGTTATAAATCACAGTCCTATATCCCTGGTGGTCCAGTGGATCACTCGCAGCCCGATCATGGGCTTATGTTATAAATCACAGTCCTATATCGCTGGTGGTCCAGTGGATCACTCGCAGCCCGATCATGGGCTTATGTTATAAATCACAGTCCTATATCCCTGGTGGTCCAGTGGATCACTCTTGCCGATCATGTGGCATATGTTATAAATCACAGTCCAATATCCCTGGTGGTCCAGTGGATCACTCGCAGCCCGATCATGGGCATATGTTATAAATCACAGTCCTATATCGCTGGTGGTCCAGTGGATCACTCGCAGCCTGATCACAGGCTTATGTTATAAATCACAGTCCTATATCCCGGGTGGTCCAGTGGATCACTCACAGCCCGATCGTGGGCATATGTTATAAATCACAGTCCTATATCCCTGGTGGTCCAGTGGATCTCTCGCAGCCCGATCGTGGGCATATGTTATAAATCACAGTCCTATATCCCTGGTGGTCCAGTGGATCACTTGCAGCCCGATCACAGGCTTATGTAAAAATCACAGTCCTATATCCTTGGTGGTCCAGTGGATCACTCGCAGCCCAATCATGGGCATATGTTATAAATCACAGTCCTATATCCGTGGTGGTCCAGTGGATCACCAGCCCGATCATGGGCATATGTTATAAATCACAGTCCTATATCCTGTGGTCCAGTGGATCACTCGAGCCCGATCGTGGCATATGTTATAAATCACAGTCCTATATCCCTGGTTGTCCAGTGGATCACTCGCAGCCCGATCATGGGCATAGTTATAAATCACAGTCCTATATCGCTGGTGGTCCAGTGGATCACTCGCTGCCTGATCAGAGGCTTATGTTATAAATCACAGTCCTATATCCTGGTGGTCCAGTGGATCACTCGCAGCCCGATCGTGGGCATATGTTATAAATCACAGTCCTATATCCCTGGTGGTCCAGTGGATCTCTGCGCATCGATCTGGGCATATGTTATAAATCACAGTCCTATATCCCTAGTGGTCCAGTGGATCACTTGCAGCCCGATCACAGGCTTATGTAAAAATCACAGTCCTATATCCTTGGTGGTCCAGTGGATCATTCGCAGCCCAATCATGGGCATATGTTATAAATCACAGTCCTCTATCCGTGGTGGTCCACTGGATCACTCACAGCCCGATCATGGGCATATGTTATAAATCACAGTCCTATATCCCTGGTGGTCCATTGGATCACTCGCAGCCCGATCGTGGGCATATGTCATAAATCACAGTCCTATATCCCTTGTGGTCCAGTGGATTACTCGCAGCCTGATCGTGGGCATATGTTATAAATAACAGTCCTATATCCCTGGTGGTCCAGTGAATCACTCTCAGCCTGATCTTGGGCATATGTTATAAATCACAGTCCTATATCCCTGGTGGTCCAGTTGATCGCTCGTAGCCCAATCGAGGGAAAATGTTATAAATCACAGTCCTATATACCTGGTGGTCCAGTGGATCATTCGCGGCCCGATCATGGGCATATGTATTAAATTACAGTTCGATATCCCTGGTTGTCCAGTGGATCACTCGCAGCCCAATCGTGGGCATATGTTATAAATCACAGTCCTATATCCCTGGTGGTCCAGTGGATCACTCGCAGCCCGATCATGGGCATATGTTATAAATCACAGTCCTATATCCCTGGTGGTCCAGTGGATCACTCGCATCCCGATCGTGGGCATGTTATAAATCACAGTCCTATATCCCTGGTGGTCCAGTGGATCACTCGCAGCCCGATCACAGGCTTATGTTATAAATCACAGTCCTATATCTCTGGTGGTCCAGTGGATCACTAGCAGCCCGATCGTGGGCATATGTTATAAATCACAGTCCTATATCACTGGTTGTCCAGTGGATCACTTGCAGCCCGATCACAGGCTTATGTTATAAATCACAGTCCTATATCCCTGGTGGTCCAGTGGATCACTCGCAGCCCGATCGTGGGCTTATGTTATAAATCACAGTCCTATATCCCTGGTGGTCCAGTGGATCACTCGCAGCCCGATCGTGGGCTTATGTTATAAATCACAGTCCTATATCCCTGGTGGTCCAGTGGATCACTCGCAGCCCGATCGTGGGCATATGTTATAAATCACAGTCCTATATCGCTGGTGGTCAGTGGATCACTCGCGCCGATGGTGGGCATATGTTATAAATCAC
The DNA here is from genome assembly GCA_016271365.2 of Neoceratodus forsteri. Lineage (NCBI taxonomy): Eukaryota > Metazoa > Chordata > Ceratodontiformes > Ceratodontidae > Neoceratodus > Neoceratodus forsteri. The sequence continues at coordinate 57,401,398 of CM057449.1, read as the reverse complement.
AGTCCTATATCGCTGGTGGCCCAGTGGATCACCCGCAGCCCGATCACAGGCTTATGTTATAAATCACAGTCCTATATCCCTGTGGTACAGTGGATCACTCGAAGCCCGATCATGGGCAAATGATTTAAATCACAGTCCTATATCCCTGGTGGTCCAGTGGATCACTCGCAGCCCGATCGTGGGCTTATGTTTTAAATCACAGACCTTTATCCCTGGAGGTCCAGTGGATCACTCACAGCCCGATCGTGGGCATATGTTATAAATCACAGTCCTATATCCCTGGTGGTCCAGTGGATCACTCGCACCCGATCACAGGCTTATGTTTTAAATCACAGTCCTATATCGCAGGTGGTCGAGTGGATCACTCGCAGCCCGATCATGGGCTTATGTTATAAATCACAGTCCTATATCCCAGTGGTCCAGTGGATCACTCGCAGCCCGATCATGGGCATATGTTATAAATCACAGTCCTATATCCCTGGTGGTCCAGTGGATCACTCACAGCCTGATCATGGGCTTATGTTATAAATCACAGTCCTATATCCTGGTGGTCCAGTGGATCACTCACGTACGATCGTGGGCATATGTTATAAATCACAGTCCTATATCCCTGGTGGTCCAGTGGATCACTGCAGCCGATCGTGGGCACTATGTTATAAATCACAGTCCTATATCCTGGTGGTCCAGTGGATCACTCGCAGCCTGATCGTGGGCATATGTTATAAATCACAGTCCTATATCCCTGGTGGTCCAGTGGATCACTCGCAGCCCGATCATGGGCATATGTTATAAATCACAGTCCTATATCCCTGGTGGTCCAGTGGATCACTCACAGCCGATCGTGGGCATATGTTATAAATCACAGTCCTATATCCTGGTGGTGCAGTGGATCACTCTAGCCCGATCACAGGCTTATGTTATAAATCACAGTCCTATATCCTTGGTGGTCCAGTGGATCACTCGCAGCCCGATCGTGGGCATATGTTATAAATCACAGTCCTATATCCGTGGTGGTCCACGTGGATACTTCGAGCCGATCGTGGGCATATGTTATAAATCACAGTCCTATATCCCTGGTGGTCCAGTGGATCACTGCAGCCCGATCGTGGGCATATGTTATAAATCACAGTCCTATATCCCTGGTGGTCCAGTGGATCACTCGCAGCCTGATCGTGGGCATATGTTATAAATCACAGTCCTATATCCCTGGTGGTCCAGTGGATCACTCGTAGCCCGATCGTGGGCATATGTTATAAATCACAGTCCTATATCCCTGGTGGTCCAGTGGATCACTCGCAGCCCAATCGTGGGTAAATGTTATAAATCACAGTCCTATATCCCTGGTGGTCCAGTGGATCATTCGCAGCCCGATCATGGGCATATGTATTAAATTACAGTCCTATATCCCTGGTTGTCCAGTGGATCACTCGCAGCCCGATCGTGGGCATATGTTATAAATCACAGTCCTATATCCCTGGTGGTCCAGTGGATCGCTCGCAGCCCGATCATGGGCATATGTTATAAATCACAGTCCTATATCCCTGGTGGTCCAGTGGATGACTCGCAGCCCGATCGTGGGCATATGTTATAAATCACAGTCCTATATCCCTGGTGGTCCAGTGGATCACTCGCAGCCCGATCACAGGGCATTGTTATAAATCACAGTCCTTATCACTGGTGGTCAGTGGATCACTCGCAGCCGATCGTGGGCATATGTTATAAATCACAGACCTATATCCTGGTGGTCCAGTGGATCACTCGCAGCCCGATCGTGGGCTATATGTTATAAATCACAGTCCTATATCGCTGGTGGTCCAGTGGATCCTCGCAGCCGATCGTGGGCTTATGTTATAAATCACAGTCCTATATCCTGGTGGTCCAGTGGATCACTCGCAGCCCGATCGTGGGCATATGTTATAAATCACGAGTCTATATCGCTGGTGGTCCAGTGGATCACTCTTGCCAATCACGGGCTATGTTATAAATCACAGTCCTATATCTCAGGTGGTCCAGTGGATCACTCACAGCCCGATCGTGGGCATATGTTATAAATCACAGTCCTATATCCCTGGTGGTCCAGTGGATCACTCGCAGCCCGATCGTGGGCATATGTTATAAATCACAGTCCTATATCACTGGTGGTCCAGTGGATCACTTGCAGCCCGATCACAGGCTTATGTTATAAATCACAGTCCTATATCCCTGGTGGTCCAGTGGATCACTCGCAGCCCGATCGTGGGCTTATGTTATAAATCACAGTCCTATATCCCTGGTGGTCCAGTGGATCACTCGCAGCCCGATCGTGGGCATATGTTATAAATCACAGTCCTATATCCCTGGTGGTCCAGTGGATCACTCGCAGCCCGATCGTGGGCATATGTTATAAATCACAGTCCTATATCCTGGTGGTCCAGTGGATCACTCGCAGCCGATCGTGGGCATATGTTATAAATCACAGTCCTATATCCTGGTGGTCCAGTGGATCACTACAGCCGTTGGCATATGTTTAATCACAGTCCTATATCCTGGTGGTCCAGTGGATCACTAGCAGCCGATCGTGGGCATATGTTATAAATCACAGTCCTATGTCCTGGTGGTCCAGTGGATCACTCACAGCCCGATCACAGGCATATGTTATAAATCACAGTCCTATATCGGGTGGTCCAGTGGATCACTCTGGCCCGATCATGGGCTTATGTTATAAATCACAGTCCTATATCCCTGGTGGTCCAGTGGATCACTCACAACCGATCATGGGCATATGTTATAAATCACAGTCCTATATCCTGGTGGTCCAGTGGATCACTGCAGCCGATCGTGGGCATATGTTATAAATCACAGTCCTATATCCTGGTGGTCCAGTGGATCACTCGCAGCCGATCGTGGGCATATGTTATAAATCACAGTCCTATATCCCTGGTGGTCCAGTGGATCACTCGCAGCCGATCGTGGGCATATGTTATAAATCACAGTCCTATATCCCTGGTGTCCAGTGGATCACTCGCAGCCGATCGTGGGCATATGTTATAAATCACAGTCCTATATCCCTGGTGGTCCAGTGGATCACTCTGCCGATCGTGGGCATATGTTATAAATCACAGTCCTATATCCCTGGTGGTCCAGTGGATCGCTACAGCCCGATCATGGGCATATGTTATAAATCACAGTCTATATCCCTGGTGGTCCAGTGGATCACTCGCATCCGATCGTGGGCATATGTTATAAATCACAGTCCTATATCCTGGTGGTCCAGTGGATCACTCGCAGCCGATCACGGAGCATAGGTTATAAATCACAGTCCTATATGCGGGTGGTCCAGTGGATCACTCGTAGCCCGATCGTGGGCATATGTTATAAATCACAGTCCTATATCGCTGGTGGTCCAGTGGATCACTCACAGCCCGATGGTGGGCATATGTTATAAATCACAGTCCTATATCACTGGTTGGTCCAGTGGATCACTTGCAGCCTGATCACTGGGCTTATGTTATAAATCACAGTCCTATATCCTGGTGGTCCAGTGGATCACTCGCAGCCGATCGTGGGCTTATGTTTAAATCACAGTCCTATATCCTGGTGGTCAGTGGATCTACTTGGCCGATCGTGGGCTTATGTTATAAATCACAGTCCTATATCCTGGTGGTCCAGTGGATCACTCGCAGCCCGATCGTGGGCTTATGTTATAAATCACAGTCCTTTGTCCCATGTGGTCCAGTGGATCACTCACAGCCCAATCGTGGGCTTATGTTATAAATCACAGTCCTATATCGTTGGTGGTCCAGTGGATCACTCGCAGCCCGATCACAGACTTATGTTAAAATCATAGTCCTATATCCCTGGTGGTCAAGTGGATCACTCGCAGCCCTATCGTGGGCATATGTTATAAATCACAGTCCTATATCGCTGGTGGTCCAGTGGATCACTCACAGCCGATCGTGGGCATATGTTATAAATCACAGTCCTATATCCTGGTGGTCCAGTGGATCACTTGCATCGATCACGGGCATATGTTATAATCACAGTCCTATATCCTGGTGGTCCAGTGGATCACTGCAGCCGATCGTGGGCTTATGTTATAAATCACAGTCCTATATCCTGGTGGTCCAGTGGATCACTCGCAGCCGATCGTGGGCATATGTTATAAATCACAGTCCTATATCCTGGTGGTCCAGTGGATCACTCGCAGCCGATCGTGGGCATATGTTATAAATCACAGTCCTATATCCCTGGTCAGTGGATCACTCAGCCGATCGTGGGCATATGTTATAAATCACAGTCCTATATCCCTGGTGGTCCAGTGGATCACTCGCAGCCCGATCATGGCATATGTTATAAATCACAGTCCTATATCCCTGGTGGTCCAGTGGATCACTCACAGCCCGATCGTGGGCATATGTTATAAATCACAGTCCTATATCCTGGTGGTCCAGTGGATCACTCGCAGCCCGATCGTGGGCATATGTTATAAATCACAGTCCTATATCCTGGTGGTCCAGTGGATCACTCGCAGCCCGATCATGGGCTTATGTTATAAATCACAGTCCTATATCCTGGTGGTCCAGTGGATCACTCGCAGCCCGATCGTGGGCTTATGTTATAAATCACAGTCCTATATCCCTGGTGGTCCAGTGGATCACTCGCAGCCCGATCGCGGGCTTATGTTATAAATCACAGTCCTATATCCCTGGTGGTCCAGTGGATCACTCGCAGCCCGATCGTGGGCATATGTTATAAATCACAGTCCTCTGTGTGTCCAGTGGATCACTCACAGCCGATCGTGGGCATATGTTATAAATCACAGTCCTATATCCCTGGTGGTCCAGTGGATCACTCGCAGCCCGATCACAGGTTATGTTATAAATCACAGTCCTATATCGCAGGTGGTCCAGTGGATCACTCGCAGCCCGATCATGGGCTTATGTTATAAATCACAGTCCTATATCCCTGTGGTCCAGTGGATCACTCACAGCCCGATCATGGGCATATGTTATAAATCACAGTCCTATATCCTGGTGGTCCAGTGGATCACTCCTGCCGATCGTGGGCTATGTTATAATCACAGTCCTATTCCCTGGTGGTCCAGTGGATCACTCGCAGCCCGATAGTGGGCTTATGTTATAAATCACAGTCCTATATCGCTGGTGGTCCAGTGGATCACTCACAGCCTGATCACAGGCTTATGTTATAAATCACAGTCCTATATCCCGGGTGGTCCAGTGGATCACTCACAGCCCGATCGTGGGCATATGTTATAAATCACAGTCCTATATCCCTGGTGGTCAAGTGGATCACATGCAGCCCGATCGTGGGCATATGTTATAAATCACAGTCCTATATCCCTGGTGGTCCAGTGGATCACTCGCAGCATGATCGTGGGCATATGTTATAAATCACAGTCCTATATCCCTGGTGGTCCAGTGGATCACTCGCAGCCCAATCGTGGGTTAATGTTATAAATCACAGTCCTATATCCCTGGTGGTCCAGTGGATCATTCGCAGCCCGATCGTGGGCATATGTATTAAATTACAGTCCTATATCCCTGCTTGTCCAGTGGATCACTCGCAGCCCGATCGAGGGCATATGTTATAAATCACAGTCCTATATCCCTGGTGGTCCAGTGGATCACTCTCAGCCCGATCATGGGCATATGTTATAAATCACATTCCTATATCCCTGGTGGTCCAGTGGACGGCTCGCATCCCAATCGTGGGCATATGTTATAAATCACAGTCCTATATCCCTGGTAGTCCAGTGGATCACTCGCAGCCCGATCACAGGCTTATGTTATAAATCACAGTCCTATATCGCAGGTGGTCCAGTGGATCACTCGCAGCTCGATCGTGGGCATATGTTATATATCACAGTCCTATATCGCTGGTGGTCCAGTGGATCACTCACAGCCCGATGGTGGGCATATGTTATAAATCACAGTCCTATATCACTGGTTGTCCAGTGGATCACTTGCAGCCCGATCACAGGCTTATGTTATAAATCACAGTCCTATATCCCTGGTGGTCCAGTGGATCATTCGCAGCCCGATCATTGGCTTATGTTATAAATCACAGTCCTATATCCCTGGTGGTCCAGTGGATCACTCGCAGCCCGATCGTGGGCTTATGTTATAAATCACAGTCCTATATCCCTGGTGGTCCAGTGGATCACTCGCAGCCCGATCGGGGCTTATGTTATAAATCACAGTCCTATGTCCCTGGTGGTCCAGTGGATCACGCACAGCCCAATCGTGGGCTTATGTTATAAATCACAGTCCTATATCGCTGGTGGTCCAGGGGATCACTCGCAGCCCGATCACAGACTTATGTTAAAATCATAGTCCTATATCCCTGGAGGTCCAGTGGATCACTCGCAGCCCGATCACAGGCTTATGTTATACATCACAGTCCTATATCGCTGGTGGTCCAGTGGATCACTCGCAGCCCGATCGTGGGCTTATTTTATAAATCACAGTCCTATATCCCTGGTGGTCCAGTGGATCACTCGCAGCCCGATCGTGGGCATATGTTATAAATCACAGTCCTATATCCCTGGTGATCCAGTGGATCACTCGAAGCCCGATCACAGGCTTATGTTATAAATCACAGTCCTATATCGCTGGTGGTCCAGTGGATCACTTGCAGCCCGATCGTAGGCTTATGTTATAAATCACAGTCCTATATCCCTGTGGTCCAGTGGATCACTCGCAGCCCGATCATGGGCATATGTTATAAATCACAGTCCTATATCCCTGGTGGTCCAGTGGATCACTCGCAGCCCGATCGTGGGCTTATGTTATAAATCACAGTCCTGTATCCCTGTGGTCCAGTGGATCAATCGCAGCCCGATCATGGGCATATGTTATAAATCACAGTCCTATATCCCTGGTGGTCCAGTGGATGACTCGCAGCCCGATTGTGGGCTTATGTTATAAATCACAGTTCTATGTCCTTGGTGGTCCACTGGATCGCTTGCAGCCCGATCGTGGGCTTATGTTACAAATCACAGTCCTATATCTCTGGTGGTCCAGTGGATCACTCGCAGCCCGATCGTGGGCTTATGTTATAAATCACAGTCCTATATCCTGTGGTCCAGTGGATCACTCGAAGCACGATCGTGGGCATATGTTATAAATCACAGTCCTATATCCCTGGTGGTCCAGTGGATCACTCACAGCCCGATCGTGGGCTTATGTTATAAATCGCAGTCCTATATCCCTGGTGGTCCAGTGGATCGCTCGCAGCCCGATCACAGGCTTATGTTATAAATCACAGTCCTATATCACAGGTATTCCAGTGGATCACTCGCAGCCCGATCATGGGCTTATGTTATAAATCACAGTCCTATATCCCTGTGGTCCAGTGGATCACTCGCAGCCCGATTATGGGCATATGTTATAAAGCACAGTACTATATCCCTGGTCGTCCAGTGGATCACTCTTTGCCCGATCGTGGGCATATATTATAAATCACAGTCCTATATCCCTGGTTGTCCAGTGGATCACTCGCAGCCCGATCGTGGGCATATGTTATAAATCACAGTCCTATATCACTAGTGGTCCAGTGGATCACTCGTGGCCCGATCACTGGCTTATGTCATAAATCACAGTCCTATATCCTTGGTGGTCCTGTGGATCATTCACAGCCCAATCATGGGCATATGTTATAAATCACAGTCCTCTATCCCTGGTGGTCCACTGGATCACTCGCAGCCCGATCGTGAGCATATGTTATAAATCACAGTCCTATATCCCTGGTGGTCCAGTGGATCATTCGCAGCCCGATCGTGGGCATATGTATTAAATTACAGTCCTATATCCCTGGTTGTCCAGTGGATCACCCGCAGCCCGATCATGGGCATATGTTATAAATCACAGTCCTATATCCCTGGTTGTCCAGTGGATCGCTCGCAGCCCGATCATGGACATATGTTATAAATCACAGTCCTATATCCCTGGTGGTCCAGTGGATCACTCGCATCCCGATCGTGGGCATATGTTATAAATCACCGTCCTATATCCCTGGTGGTCCAGTGGATCACTCGCAGCCCTATCACAGGCATATGTTATAAATCACAGTCCTATATCGCTGGTGGTCGAGTGGATCACTCGCAGCCCGATCGTGGGCATATGTTATAAATCACAGTCCTATATCGCTGGTGGTCCAATGGATCACTCACAGCCCGATGGTGGGCATATGTTATAAATCACAGTCCTATATGACTGGTTGTCCAGTGGATCACTTGCAGCCCGATCGTGGGCTTATGTTATAAATCACAGTCCTATATCACTGGTGGTCCAGTGGATCACTCGCATCCCGATCATGGGCTTATGTTATAAATCACAGTCCTGTATGCCTGGTGGTCCAGTGGATCACTCGCAGCCCGATAGGGGCTTATGTTATAAATCACAGTCCTTTGTCCCTGGTGGTCCAGTGGATCACTCACAGCCCAATCGTGGGCTCATGTTATAAATCACAGTCCTATATCGCTGGTGGTCCAGTGGATCACTCACAGCCCGATCACAGACTTATGTTAAAATCATAGTCCTATATCCCTGGTGGTCCACTGGATCACTCGCACCCCGATCACAGGCTTATGTTATAAATCATAGTCCTATATCGCTGGTGGTCCAGTGGATCACTTGCAGCCCGATCGTGGTCTTTTTTTATAAATCACAGTCCTATATCCCTGGTGGTCCAGTGGATCACTCGCAGCCCGATCGTGGGCATATGTTATAAATCACAGTCCTATATCCCTAGTGGTCCAGTGGATCGCTCGCAGTCCGATCGTATGCATACGTTTTAAATCACAGTCCTATATCCCTGGTGGTCCAGTGGATCACTTGCAGCCCGATCGTGGGCATATGTTATAAATCACAGTCCTATTTCCCTGGTGGTCCAGTGGATCACTTGCAGCCCGATCACAGGCTTATGTTATAAATCACAGTCCTATATCGCTGGTGGTCCAGTGGATCACTCGCCGCCCGATCGTGGGCATGTGTTATAAATCACAGTCCTATATCGCTGGTGGTCCAGTGGATCACTTTCAGCCCGATCACAGGCTTATGTTATAAATCACAGTCCTATATCCCTGGTGGTCCAGTGGATCACTCGCAGCCTGATCGTTGGCTTATGTTATAAATCACAGTCCTATATCCCTGGTGGTCCAGTGGATCACTCGCAGCCCGATCACAGGCTTATGTTATAAATCACAGTCCTATATCTCTGGTGGTCCAGTGGATCACTTGCAGCCCGATCGTGGGCTTTTTGTATAAATCACAGTCCCATATCCCTGGTGGTCCAGTGGATCACTCGCAGCCCGATCATGGGCATATGTTACAAATCACAGTCCTATATCCCTGGTGGTCCAGTGGATCACTCGCAGCCCGATCATGGGCATATGTTATAAATCACAGTCCTATATCCCTGGTGGTCCAGTGGATCACTCGCTGCCCGATCTTGGGCTTATGTTATAAATCACAGTCCTATATCGCTGGTGGTCCAGTGGATCACTCGCAGCCCGATCACAGGCTTATGTTATAAATCACAGTCCTATATCCCTGGTGGTCCAGTGGATCACTCGCAGCCCGATCGTGGGCATATGTTATAAATAACAGTCCTATATCTCTGGTGGTCCAGTGGATCACTCGCAGTCCGATCGTGGGCTTATGTTATAAATCACAGTCCTATATCCCTGGTTGTCCAGTGGATCACTCGCAGCCCGATCGTGGGCATATGTTATAAATCACAGTCCTATATCCCTGGTGGTCCAGTGGATCACTCGCAGCCCGATCGTGGTCTTATGTTATAAATCACAGTCCTATATCACTGGTGGTCCAGTGGATCACTCACAGCCCGATCACAGGCTTATGTTATAAATCACAATCCTATATCCCTGTTGGTACAGTGGATCACTCGCAGCCCAATCGTGGGCATATGTTATAAATCACAGTCCTATATCCCTTGTGTTCCAGTGGATCACTCGCAGCCCGATCCTGGGCATATGTTTTAAATCACCGTCCTATATCCCTGGTGGTCCAGTGGATCACTCACAGCCTGATCACAGGCTTATGTTATAAATTTCAGTCCTATATCTCTGGTGGTCCAGTGGATCCCTCGCAGCCCGATCGTGGGCATATGTTATAAATCACAGTCCTATATCACTGGTGGTCCAGTAGATCACTCGCAGCCCGATCGTGGGCATATGTTATAATTCACAGTCCTATATCCCTGGTGGTCCAGTGGATCTCTCGCAGCCTGATCGTGGGCATATGTTATAAATCACAGTCCTATATCCCTAGTGGTCCAGTGGATCACTCGCAGCCTGATCATGGGCATATGTTATAAATCACAGTCCTATATCCCTGTGGTCCAGTGGATCACTCCTTGCCGATCGTGGGCATATGTTATAAATCACAGTCCTATATCCCTGGTGGTCCAGTTGATCATTCGCACCGATCATGGGCATATGTTATAAATCACAGTCCTATATCCCTGGTTGTCCAGTGGATCACTTGCAGCCCGATCGTGGGCATATGTTATTAATCACAGTCCTATATCCCTGGTGGTCCAGTGGATCGCTCGCAGCCTGATCATGGGCATATGTTATAAATCACAGTCCTATATCCCTGGTGGTCCAGTGGATCACTCGCAGCCCGATCGTGGGTGTATGTTATAAATCACAGTCCTATATCCCTGGTGGTCCAGTGGATCACTCGCAGCCCGATCGTGGGCATATGTTATAAATCACAGTCCTATATCGCTGGTGGTCCGGTGGATCACTCGCAGCCCGATCGTGTGGCATATGTTATAAATCACAGTCCTATATCCTTGGTGGTCCGGTGGATCACTCGCAGCCCGATCGTGGGCATATGTTATAAATCACAGTCCTATATCTCTGGTGGTCCAGTGGATCTCTCGCAGCCCGATCGTGGGCATATGTTATAAATCACAGTCCTATATCACTGGTGGTCCAGTAGATCACTCGCAAGCCCGATCGTGGGCATATGTTATAATTCACAGTCCTATATCCCTGGTGGTCCAGTGGATCTCTGCAGCCTGATCGTGGGCATATGTTATAAATCACAGTCCTATATCCCTAGTGGTCCAGTGGATCACTCGCAGCCTGATCATGGGCATATGTTATAAATCACAGTCCTATATCCTGTGGTCCAGTGGATCACTACAGCCCGATCGTGGGCATATGTTATAAATCACAGTCCTATATCCCTGGTGGTCCTGTTGATCTATTGCTTCGATCATGGGCATATGTTATAAATCACAGTCCTATATCCTGGTTGTCCAGTGGATCACTTGCAGCCGATCGTGGGCATATGTTATTAATCACAGTCCTATATCCCTGGTGGTCCAGTGGATCGCTCGCAGCCTGATCATGGGCATATGTTATAAATCACAGTCCTATATCCCTGGTGGTCCAGTGGATCACTACAGCCCGATCGTGGTGTATGTTATAAATCACAGTCCTATATCCCTGGTGGTCCAGTGGATCACTCGCAGCCCGATCGTGGGCATATGTTATAAATCACAGTCCTATATCGCTGGTGGTCCGGTGGATCACTCGCAGCCCGATCGTGTGGCATATGTTATAAGTCACAGTCCTATATCCTTGGTGGTCCGGTGGATCACTCGCGGCCCGATCGTGGGCATATGTTATAAATCACAGTCCTGTGTCCCTGGTGGTCCAGTGGATCACTCGCGGCCCGATCGTGGGCATATGTTATAAATCACAGTCCTATATCCTCGGTGGTCCAGTGGATCACTCACAGCCCGATCACAGGCTTATGTTATAAATCACAATCCTATATCCCTGTTGGTACAGTGGATCACTCGCAGCCCAATCGTGGGCATATGTTATAAATCACAGTCCTATATCCCTTGTGTTCCAGTGGATCACTCGCAGCCCGATCCTGGGCATATGTTTTAAATCACCGTCCTATATCCCTGGTGGTCCAGTGGATCACTCACAGCCTGATCACAGGCTTATGTTATAAATTTCAGTCCTATATCTCTGGTGGTCCAGTGGATCCCTCGCAGCCCGATCGTGGGCATATGTTATAAATCACAGTCCTATATCACTGGTGGTCCAGTAGATCACTCGCAGCCCGATCGTGGGCATATGTTATAATTCACAGTCCTATATCCCTGGTGGTCCAGTGGATCTCTCGCAGCCTGATCGTGGGCATATGTTATAAATCACAGTCCTATATCCCTAGTGGTCCAGTGGATCACTCGCAGCCTGATCATGGGCATATGTTATAAATCACAGTCCTATATCCCTGTGGTCCAGTGGATCACTCGCAGCCCGATCGTGGGCATATGTTATAAATCACAGTCCTATATCCCTGGTGGTCCTGTTGATCATTCGCATCACGATCATGGGCATATGTTATAAATCACAGTCCTATATCCCTGGTTGTCCAGTGGATCACTTGCAGCCCGATCGTGGGCATATGTTATTAATCACAGTCCTATCCCTGGTGGTCAGTGGATAGCTCGCAACCTGATCATGGGCATATGTTATAAATCACAGTCCTATATCCTGGTGGTCAGTGGATCACTCGCAGCTCGATCGTGGGTGTATGTTATAAATCACAGTCCTATATCCCTGGTGGTCCAGTGGATCACTCGCAGCCCGATCGTGGGCATATGTTATAAATCACAGTCCTATATCGCTGGTGGTCCGGTGGATCACTCGCAGCCCGATCGTGTGGCATATGTTATAAATCACAGTCCTATATCCTTGGTGGTCCGGTGGATCACTCGCAGCCCGATCGTGGGCATATGTTATAAATCACAGTCCTATATCTCTGGTGGTCCAGTGGATCTCTCGCAGCCCGATCGTGGGCATATGTTATAAATCACAGTCCTATATCACTGGTGGTCCAGTAGATCACTCGCAGCCCGATCGTGGGCATATGTTATAATTCACAGTCCTATATCCCTGGTGGTCCAGTGGATCTCTCGCAGCCTGATCGTGGGCATATGTTATAAATCACAGTCCTATATCCCTAGTGGTCCAGTGGATCACTCGCAGCCTGATCATGGGCATATGTTATAAATCACAGTCCTATATCCCTGTGGTCCAGTGGATCACTCGCAGCCCGATCGTGGGCATATGTTATAAATCACAGTCCTATATCCCTGGTGGTCCTGTTGATCATTCGCAGCACGATCATGGGCATATGTTATAAATCACAGTCCTATATCCCTGGTTGTCCAGTGGATCACTTGCAGCCCGATCGTGGGCATATGTTATTAATCACAGTCCTATATCCCTGGTGGTCCAGTGGATCGCTCGCAGCCTGATCATGGGCATATGTTATAAATCACAGTCCTATATCCCTGGTGGTCCAGTGGATCACTCGCAGCCCGATCGTGGGTGTATGTTATAAATCACAGTCCTATATCCCTGGTGGTCCAGTGGATCACTCGCAGCCCGATCGTGGGCATATGTTATAAATCACAGTCCTATATCGCTGGTGGTCCGTGGATCTTCATGACCGATCGTGTGGCATATGTTATAAGTCACAGTCCTATATCCTGGTGGTCCGGTGGATCACTGCAGCCCGATCGTGGGCATATGTTATAAATCACAGTCCTATGTCCCTGGTGGTCCAGTGGATCCTCTGCAGACCCGATCGTGGGCATATGTTATAAATCACAGTCCTATATCCTCGGTGGTCCAGTAGATCACTCGCAGCCCGATCACAGGCTTATGTTATTAATCACAGTCCTATATCCCTGGTGGTCCAGTGGATCACTCGCAGCCCGATCGTGGGCATATGTTATAAATCACAGTCCTATATCCCCGGTGGTCCAGTGGATCACTCGCAGCCCGATCGTGGGCATATGTTATAAATCACCGTCCTATATCGCTGTTGGTCCAGTGGATCACTCGCAGCCCGATCGTGGGCATATGTTATAAATCTCAGTCATATATCCCTGGTGGTCCAGTGGATCACTCGCACCCGATCGTGGGCATATGTTATATATCACAGTCCTATATCCTTGGTGGTCCAATGGATCACTCGCAGCCCGATCGTGGGCATGTGTTATAAATCACAGTCCTATATCGCTGGTGGTCCAGTGGATCACTCGCAGCCCGATCGTGGGCATATGTTATAAATCACAGTTCTATTTCCCTGGTGGTCCAGTGGATCACTCGCAGCCCGATCACAGTCTTATGTTATAAATCACAGTCCTATATCCCTGGTGGTCCAGTGGACTGCTCTCAGCCCAGTTGCAGGCATATGTTAAAATCATAGTCCTATATCCCTAGTGGTCCAGTGGATCACTCGCAGCCTGATCTTGGGCATATGTTATAAATCACAGTCCTATATCCCTGTGGTCCAGTGGATCACTCGCAGCCCGATCGTGGGCATATGTTATAAATCACAGTCCTATATCCCTGGTGGTCCTGTTGATCATTCGCATCACGATCATGGGCATATGTTATAAATCACAGTCCTATATCCCTGGTTGTCAGTGGATCACTTGCAGCCCGATCGTGGGCATATGTTATTAATCACAGTCCTATATCCTGGTGGTCCAGTGGATCCTCGCAGCCTGATCATGGGCATATGTTATAAATCACAGTCCTATATCCCTGGTGGTCAGTGGATCACTCGCAGCCGATCGTGGGCATATGTTATAAATCACAGTCCTATATCGCTGGTGGTCGGTGGATCACTACTTGGCCAGATCGTGTGGCATATGTTATAAATCACAGTCCTATATCCTTGGTGGTCCGGTGGATCACTCGCAGCCCGATCGTGGGCATATGTTATAAATCACAGTCCTATGTCCCTGGTGGTCCAGTGGATCACTCGCGGCCCGATCGTGGGCATATGTTATAAATCACAGTCCTATATCCCTGGTGGTCCAGTGGATCACTCGCAGCCTGATCGTGGGCATATGTTATAAATCACAGTCCTATATCCCCGGTGGTCCAGTGGATCACTCGCAGCCCGATCGTGGGCATATGTTATAAATCACAGTCCTATATCGCTGGTGGTCCAGTGGATCACTCGCAGCCCGATCGTGGGCATATGTTATAAATCACAGTCCTATATCCCTGGTGGTCCAGTGGATCACTCGCACCCCGATCGTGGGCATAAGTTATATATCACAGTCCTATATCCTTGGTGGTCCAATGGATCACTCGCAGCCCGATCGTGGGCATGTGTTATAAATCACAGTCCTATATCGCTGGTGGTCCAGTGGATCACTCGCAGCCCGATCGTGGGCATATGTTATAAATCACAGTTCTATTGCCCTGGTGGTCCAGTGGATCACTCGCAGCCCGATCACAGTCTTATGTTATAAATCACAGTCCTATATCCCTGGTGGTCCAGTGGACTGCTCTCAGCCCAGTTGCAGGCATATGTTAAAATCATAGTCCTATATCCCTGGTGGTCCAGTGGGCCACTCGCAGCCCAATCACGGGATTCAGTAATAAATTATGACAAACCAGTCCAACCCTGGTAGTCCAGCTGTACCCACCTCCCACCCGCCCACTGAGCCCCCACCCGCTCCCCGGTCAGCGGCAGGGCAACCCCCACCCACTTGCCGCCCTGCTGCCCGCCAACTAACTCTGTATGGTATTGCTGTACACCCATTGGTTCACAGCATGAGCCAATGGTGCAGCCCATACCACACTAGACAGTCCAGAAATGTAAATGGATCCATTCACATATCTGGACTGTTTAGTACGGTATGGGCTGCACGTCCATTGGCTCATGTTGTGGACCAATGGGCGTACAGCCCTACTGTATGGAGTCAGTCGGTGGGCAGTGGGGTGACATGCGGGTGGGGAGCTGCCGCCCGCCGCTGACCAGGGGGAGCAGGGTGGTGGGGCTCAGTGGGCGGGTGAAAGGCGGGTACCGCTGGACCACCAGGGTTGTATTGGTTTGTCATAATTTATTACTGACGCCCGTGATCGGTCTGCAAGCAGTCCGCTGGACCACCAGGGATATAGGACTTTGATTTTAACACATGCCTGCGATCGGGCTTCAAGTGGTCCACTGGACCACTAGGGATATAGGACTATGATTTTAACATATGCCTGCGATCGGGCTGCGAGTGGTCCACTGGACCACCAGGGATACGGGACGTTTGCATTCTAGTCATATGCCCGCGATCGGGCGTCGGAGTGTGTTGCCACATGTGCAGGGGGAGTCGGTCCCCGACGTCTGCAACCTGGAAGGGTGCCAGGCGCAAGTGACTGGGGATTGGCGCACCTGCATGCAAATGGGGCCATAATGACATGCAAATGTCTCCATTTGTGCCTTGCATACATTATGGCCCCATTTGCATGTGCACTTTTGAATATCACGGTAGTTGCACCGATCGCAATGGCACTTGGGCTAGTGCATCCCCCTGCTCCACTCTGACCACTTGTGCTGGCGCAGTGCCACTGTGCCATGCGCACTGCGGGTGGCCAAGGAGCGATATTCAACAATGCTGTGCCATGGCACAGCTCTGTTGAATATCACTCTGTCAACGCCCCTGCACATCCAGGTTGCGCTGAGCCCAGGCTTGTGCCACAGCCTGGCGCAGTCTGAATATCCCACCCCAAGTATAAAATGCCTGCCATTTATCATTATTCCATTGTCACTAATTGGGTTAAAAGATGTGGACAGTGTTGCCATGGGCAGACCCCAATCAGCTGAAGAAATAACTCAGGTTATTAAGGACTCCCCCAATAATAAGGCTTCTGGCCCTGATGGCATCCTGGGAGAACTGTACAGGGCAATGGGTCCCTTAATTCTGAATTAACTTTGTAAAGTGTTTGCAGAAATTTTTCTGGAAGAGAATCTACCTGCCTCATTCAATACGGCCTACATCACTCTGATTCTTAAGAAAGAGAAAGACCCTTTAATCTGTGAGAGTTACAGACCAATATCAATGCTGAATGAAGATTACAAGATTCTGGCCAAGGCCCTATCCCCAGAATTCGGAATTTGATAGCTAAAATGGTAGATGGGGATCAGCCAGTGTTTGTCTCAGGTGTGTGTGACATGGGAAATACTAGGCATCTTCTAAATGTTATACACTCTGCTCAGAGGGCTCAAAAATCCGTAACTGTCCTTTTCATAGATTTTTGAAATGTTTTCAACATCCTTGAGTGGGACTGCCTATTTAAGGTGCAACGGAAGTATAATGTGGGGAAGAGATTTATTGGGTGGGTTAGAACTCTATAAAATTGCCCTTCTGTGGAAGTAATTACAAAATGGAAGGTGTCCCCTTCATTCAGGGTATACAGAGAGACAAGACAAGGATGTTCCCTTTCATCTTATTTGTTCATTCTGGCCTTGGAGCTACTTATTAGGAGATTCCAGACACTGACACTGACATTCATGGTTTTAAGACAGGAACAGTAATGAACAAGATGTTTGCACATGCAAATGATCTTTTGTTCATCTTATCCCTTTAGTGATTCCCTCTGTGTGCTCAAAACTGTGTTGCAAGAGTTTTATAGTATCTCAGGCCTATCAGTTAATTGAAGGGAAAACTCAGAAGTTACAGATTTATGATGGGGGGAGGTGGACATGTGAGGAACAGTCTCTTGGAGATGGAGTGCTGGCAAAAGGACTCAGTTCTCTACCTGGAGCTTAAGATTCTGAATAATATTCACACCATGGTGGATACTAATCTAGAACCCATTCTGAAAAAGATCAGTTCTGATTTAGGGAAATGGACAAATCTGTCCATGTCCCTGTGGGGGAAAATTAATTCTGTTAAGATGATGGTGGCCCCTAGACTTTTTTTATCTTTTTCAGAATATCCTCTTGCCATTTGGCACTTCTAAATTCATGAAAAATTACATTTATGGTGAAAGATTTATAATGTATGGTGCGCCCTTATTACCGCTAAAAAGCGGCAAAATTATGCCTCGATAATCCCATCGCTATGACGTAAATTGTTATAAACCTCGCTTGAGTACGTCATAGCGATGGGATTACAAATGGAGCCCATCTGTGCATGCATGTACTTGCAATCTCGCACTGATGGCATTCCTGAAACCAGCGCAGTGGCCAGAAAATGACCCAGAACGTCCGCGGTGGGGCTAAAAGTAAGCCATAGTACTTTGTTTTGGTAGTTAATTGGGACCATACACTATAAAATATAATGTATGGTCCCTCTATCGTTAACCGGTTTGGTTAACCGTCTCGAGGTTGCCATGGTGACGTAAACCTCTCGAGCTTCGCTCTCGAGGTTTACATGGTCACCCTGGCAACCTCTCGACGGTTAACAAACCTGTTAACGATGGAGGACCATACATTATCCTCTATTTTATGGGGCTCCAAAGCATCTAGAGTAGCACTAGCCAAGCTGCAGACTCATTGGACCCAGGGTGGTTCTGGACTCCCTTGGTGGGAAATATACTAACTGGCTTTCCTTTTTAAGCAATCTGTCTATTATATTTTGCCTCCCTCCTGAAATTTACCCTTATGGTTTGAGGTGGAACAGCAGCTATGCAGGCCTGACAGGCTTTCTGATCTCCTATTCAAGATTAGGTCAGTCACAAACACAACAAACCCTTGTATTTCCAGTTCTTTCAAATCCATTAAATTGCTTCAAGCCAAATTTGCCTTTGTCAATCTCCTGCTGCATTTGGAAGGCCTTTGGCATAACATAAATATAGGGGTGGGAGGCAAACCTCTTACAAATCCTGAATGGCATGGCCCAGATATTTCTAATGTCGGGGACTTGACTGATCCAGATACTAATATCCTAAGATGCTTTGAAGAACTCAGAAATAGGGTTTAACATGCATAAATGCAGTGTTCTGCATCTGGTCAATAAAAACCCTGGGTATAGCTGCCAGCTGGGGGGATTTCAGTTGGCAGTCTCTATGATAGAGAAGGATGTGGGAGTGATGACTGATGCCAAAGGGAGCAATTCTGAGCAGTTTAGCAGGGTAGCCTCCAAGGAGAATAGAATGCTTGGGTGTATATGTAGGGGTATAATGTCCAGGAACAGAGAGGTTATTCTTCCCCTGTAAAGTTCAGTGGTCAGGCCACACATGGATTACTGTGTGCATTTCTGGCATCCTCGCCTAAAGACAGACATTGGGATGCTGGAGAGAGTACAGAGAAGGGCTACAAAGATGATTAATGGGTTGGTGATATGGCATATGGTGATAGACTGAGCTGAACATGTACTCCCTAGAGGACAGGAGGGACAGGGGGACAGGACAGAGACCTTCAAATATAAGAAGGGAGTCAACAGAGTAAAAACTGATGGTCTGATAAAACTGAAGGGGGAGGAGACTACGAGAGGACACAATCTAAATCTGGCAGGTGGATGGTATAGAGGGGAGGTGAGGGGGCATTACTTCATGGAGAGGGTGGTGGCATCCTGGAATGCACACACTGATGAGCTGGTAAAGCTAGATTCCATGGATGGGTTCAAGAGAGGAGGGGACAGACACAAGGACTTGGTGAAGGTGGAAGTTAAGAAGGGCAGGGATGGGCAGATGGGTGAGTGGAGGGTGATGGGTGTAAGATGGGAGCTAGAGCAGCTACTGTACTTTATCAGTGAACTGCATTTGGGCAGGTGTGATACACTATTAGGCCTAATCTGCTGGCAACTCTGTATGTATGTATGCATGTTTGTATGCATAAAATTAAACTTCAAAAATGTCATTTTGTTTCTTATCTATGAATCAGGAAGGCCTTAGTAGACACAATACTAGGTCCAATCTGGAATTACCTCTTACCGGTTTGGATTGGAATCCGATCTTTAAAGTTGTTAGTTCCAACGGGGGAGTGTCAAAACTATATAAGTTGTTGTGCAATTGTACTGACAATCCCTTGTCGCTGGTGAAAAAGGGCAGTTTTGCTCTTCCAGTTTAAAAGTATAAAAAACAAGCATTTGTCAATGCTGAGCGTTGCTTGCTTGTATGTGCTGTTTAGGTATTTGGAAGTCATTGGAGTGCAAATATTGAAAATTCGCGAACTTACGAGGGTGCGTAGGAACTGTGCAACGCACACTCGTAAAGCAGTAATTTTTAGGAATTTTTTCACCAAATTTTCAACATAGCCATTTTAAGACCTCTGCTCATGAACAGTGTCACTGTGATTTTCTTAATGTGTCCCAAAATTTGATTTTGCACACCGACTGCGCCATTGTGCGCTACATGGGTGAAAAAATGTTTTGGGTTAGATGTGAAAAATGACAGCTGTACTGCTCATAAGGAGGTGTGGTAAAATGGCAATGTTGAAAATCTGGAGTGAAAATATTGAAAATTCACGAACTTATGAGCGTGCATAGGAACTGCACAACGCACGCTCGTAAAACAATCATTTTTAGGAATTTTTTCACCAAAGTTTCAAAATAGGCTTTTTGAGAGCCCACCTTATGAACACTGGCAGTGTCGTTTCGTTAATGGGTCCCAAAAGGTGATTTTGCACAGTGACTGCGAATCACCCTTCAGGCCGATTAAGCGCCATGACAGTGCAAAATTCATCAAGAGAAGGGGTCCCAAAACCCATGTTGAAATTGGAGCTTCCAAAATCTACAAGTTGCAACAAAGTTGAAAAAACCCTGTTTATTCCATTATACAGCTTACGGCATTTCCTCAGTTAGCGGTCGGCTTTGAAGAGTGCAGAGCGTGTTCTGGTCCACCGATGATCGTCGCGCCAAGCTCGGAGGTATATATGGGGTGGGGGTGTGGGAAGGCAGGCTGCGCAGTGGGTGGGTGAGGGTAGACTGTGAGGAACGTTTTCTTCTTTACAGGTTTTTTAATAAGAAGACACAGGACATTTGCCACGCTGGGGTGGACTCCCAGCATGGCAGCTGGAAAAGCTGTTTGGGGGGGCTGGAGTCGACGGGGGATTGGGCACCCTCCGTTGGCCATAACAAGCTTTGCCATGGTAGGGTGGGCTCCCAGCTTGGCACCTGGAAAGTTTTTTGGGGGGGCGTGCAGCCGTGGAGTCGATGGGGGATTGGGCACCCCTGTCAGCTATGACAGTTTTTGCCATGCTGGGGTGGGCTTCCAGTGTGGCACCTGGACAGCTGTTGTGGGGGGGGTGGAGCCGACGGGGGATTGAGCACCCCCGTTGGCCACACAGTATGTGCGTAGGGGTGGAGCGCATGAGCAAGCAATATGCTTGCTTGCTTGCGTGTGTGGGAGGGGAGAGCTCTGCTCACTGAAGCAGAGCTCTCTCTTTCAACTGTATGCCACTGCGTTTTCAACTGCTGTCATAGACAGCTGCAGCAGTGATTGGGGAACTGGAGCCACGCTTGCAAACACACTGACTGAATTGGAAGACGGGTGCCACACCTCTGAAAACTCAAATGATGGCACTATGTTTCTTGCACATGCGTGCAAGCAACATAATAAAAATGAAATGAAATGAATGAAAATCCCACAGTAAGTGAGTCCTCCAGGGCTAAGTGGCAATGTTTTTTGGGCGGAGTATTTCTACAGATAACTGGGCATCTACGTGGAAGAATGCTTATCACGCATGCAAGGAGGTTCAAGGCAGGACGGTTCAGTTCAAAATGTTTTATCAATATTACTATCCCCTCCCCCCAAGACTAGAAAGGATTGGGTTCTGTCCTGGAGGTATATGTTGGAAGTGTGGTGAGCCCCATGCAGATTTATTGCACATGCTATGGAGTTGTCCTCAGTTTTTAAAACTGTGGGAGTAAATCCATGTCATTTGCGAGAGAGTCGCTGGGTTGAGTATATTGCTCTCCCCCTCTAACCTTTGTATTGGGTTTCACTTCTCAGCTTGGGTCCTTCCCAAAGTAGCAGACTAATTGGATTCTTTCTGCTTCATTAGCCCTTAAGAGGTTATTACGATCAAAATGGAAAGAGCAGTCCTTGTCTACGTTAACCTAATGGTATAATAATATGACTTTTTTAGCACAGAATGAGAGAATTTGTTATTTGTTACTCAATCAGACTTCAATGTTCATTTCTATATGGTCCCCTTTCCTGGATCTGGCATCTTCAGAGATACATGAAAATATGTACTGTTGCCTATAGCTTCACAGCCGTCATTCCATACCATAATTTAGCATTGTTTCATAGTCTTAGTGACTCAAACTGTGTTAGTTCTTTTAGCTCATTCAGTATTATTGCCTTTTTTCTGAATTGTCTTGCTTCTGTATGTCAATAGTTTCATGATGTATCTGAAATGATATTCTTGTATTGCTCAAAAATATCCAATAACATTTTAATTGGAAAAAAATGTAGTACATGGATGGATAATTAAATGATCACCAACCAGAATATTTCCTAAGGCATTAAGATGAAAAATTAACCCATGGGATTGGGTAAGAAAATGAATAAAAAGGGGGAAAATATAAAATATATTTATGAGATGTACCAGAATTAGGAAATAGTTCTCAAGATAATTATAGGGGTCTTTAGGTTTAACATTAAGGGTACATATACAGTATCTCTCCCAGGTAGACAGTACCAATGTTCTACTATAAACACTTGAGGCATGCAGTGATTTTACTATCACTTACACACCAGCTTTTGTACTAAGTATAGGGCACTAGGCAGCCATCAACTGTCTTGCTGTAAAAGGGAAGGAATGGCATTAGGGAAACTGGACTTGGGTGCTAAAGTAGGGGGTCATATATATTTTCTCTTCTACATGCTGTTTTTACTGCCTTCTAAAGTTTACACTTTTAGGCATAGATTCTGGGGTCGGGGGTAGACAAGATAAGATGGAAGGGTTTAGCGGGGGGATAGGGATCACTCATATATAAAACAAAAAATACTGCCAATGCACTTTGGGGTAACCCTTGACTCGGTGCTTCTGCACTGAGGTTTTTTTGTCTTTTAGCTTGTTTTTTTTTTGGGGGGGGGGACTCACAATGACCCAAACTCATAAGACCAACATAGAGCTCTGGTTCATTTCCCATGGGGTGTGATACAGACGAGGCACACATGTGAGTCCTGGGTAGGACAAAATACGTGTCTGTATCTTCTGTTTGCACCCTTTGCAGATTGTGTGGGAGGCCCTTTGGCACCATGCATTCCAGCTTAAAGCTAAACCAACCTAAAATGTCATGATGATTTGCATATACATCCCATGACACTTTGCAATATGAGGCTTTGGGTGATTTTTGGATCACTCATCTATGCTGCAAACAAAAAAACAACAACACAAACAAGGCAAAGTGCAAAAATTAATTTCTTGTTCAAAATAGTGAGGGATGCAAGGAATGGTCACAATAGTTGGAAGCCCATGGAATTGCAGCTGACCAAACTCCCTAGTACTTTTAATATTCATTGTACTGTTTTACACTTGTGTGCACTTCTGCTGTAACATTGGGCCCTATACGCTAAAACAAAAGTTGCCTATGCACTGCATATCTGAGGTGCGAGGACAACCCTAAGTTAGAATGCGGCACAGCAGGGGTCCCGCAGACCCCCCAGCAGCATTCATGAATGGCATGCAAGTCAGTTACACACCAGATTCCCCCAGCCACATGGTCAGCAATGCACCAGGGGCAGGTGAGGGGTATGCCAGTGGCTGACTGGACTATGCCACTATTTACAAAGGCACATACTGCTGCTCACACAGGGGTGTAATAGTGATCAGGTTATAGCAGGGGGGGACCCTGCCATAATGACTGTATGCATCAGACTGCTCATCGACACCTACCTGATCCAGGCCATATGGCACCAACCCTGTGCCCCAAACAACATCCCTGCCCCATCCCATATGCCAGGGATCCCCCCCAGAGACACACACACACACACACAGCATTGCCCCATCCTCGTCCGGCTGCAGATGCATACCCCTCACACACTTTAGTTCCCCATCGCTGTAGGCATGAATGCAACCCCCCCAACATATGACTACCCCTATCCCATTGTAGCAATGCATACACCCCAACACTTCTTGGCCCCATCCCTGATTCAGCAAGGCATCCAACAAACACATAATTGCTCTGTCCCTGATTCAGCAAAGCATCCCCCCTAACACATGACTGCCCCAACCCTGATTCAGCAAGGCATCCTCTCAACACATGACTGGGTCACCCTGGAGACTGGAAATGGAACCACAATCCACACAGGGGTTCTATACAGACCCCAGTTTCAGGGGGAGGAAATGGACAAGGAAATGATTGAAGGCATCCTTGGGATGGCAGAGAAAGGGGAGATATTGCTGATGGGGGACCTGAATATGCCAGATGTTAACTGGAGCACCTTTGCTGCAGCCACATCCAAGAGCAGGGCCATTCTCGATGCCCTACAGAGGGCATGCCTCAAACAGCTAGTTTTGTAACCCACTCAGGAGGGAGCAATCTTAGACCTGGTACTCTCAACTGGGGACAGAGAGAGGCCCTCCGATCCTGAAGTAGGTAGCCATCTCGGAACAAGTGACCACCAAACAGTGTGGTTCATGATAAACTTAGCTGTAAATTCAAGCCATACAAAAGTGAAGGTACTGGACTTCAGGAGGGCTGATTTTGTCCAAATGGGAGAGTGCCTCAGAAAAGCACTAGCAAACAGGCAAGAAGGTGGGGTGGAGCAACAACGGGGAAACATCAAAACCACCATCACAGAGGCAACAAGTCATTGTGGGAAGCAAATAAACAAATCAAAATGAAAGAAAAAAAACACTATGGTTCTCAAAAGAAGTGGCGGGGAAGGTAAGGGAGAAAAATATAGCATTCAGGAAGTATAATGAAACACAGAAGAAGCAGGACAGAGAACTGTACCATTTAAAACAGAAGGAAGTGGGGAAGGCAGTCAGAATAGCAAAGGCCCAAACCAAGGAAAAGATAGCCAACTCGGTTAAGAAAGGGAATAAAACCTTTTATATGTTAATTAGGGAGCAAAGAAAGACTAAGGCAGGGATACTGAGGCTGAGTAAAGAGGAAAGAGGTTGGGCAGAGTTCAAGAGTGAAAAACCAGGGATACTGAATGAATACTTCTGCTCAGTATTCACAATGGAAAAGCAGGTGGAGATACCTAATCCAGTCAATAGAAGCACTCTGGATAGGGGGGTTGATATTAGTCCTTTCACAGAAGAAAGGGTTCTGAAAGAACTCTTAAAACTGAAGGTGGATAAAGCAATGGGGCCTGATGGGATTCATTCCAGAATTCTAAAAGAACTAAGGGTAGAGCTAGTAACACCACTGACTACCCTTTTTAATAAACCATGGGAGGATGGGATGGTACCTGAGGACTGGAGTAGGGTGGATGTGATTCTCCTTCACATAAGTGGGAGCAAGACAGAGGCAGGAAACTATAGACCTGTCAGTTTGACCTCAGTGGTGGGGAAAATGATGGAATCACTTCTGAAAGAAAGAATTGTTGAGTACCTAGAGGTCAGTGGGGCAGAGGACCCAAGGCAGCATGGATTCACAGCAGGAAGGTCATGTCAGACAAATCTAATTGATTTATTTGACTGATTGACCAAAGTAGTAGACCAGGGAGGGGCTGTGGACATGGCCTGCCTAGACTTTATCAAGGTATTTGACGCAGTCCCACACAAAATATTAATAAACAAATTAGCCAGTCTGGGAGTGGGTCCCAGGGTGGTAGCCTGGGTAAAACACTGGCTGGACAACAGGACACAGTGGGTAATAGTAAATGGAGACCACAGTGAAGAAAGGGGGGTTACTAGTGGGGTTCTGCAGGATTCAGTACTGGGGCTGGTCCTTTTTAATATCTTCATAAGTGATATTGCAGAGGGACTGGAAAGGAAAGTATGTCTCTTTGCAGATGGCACAAAGATCTGCAACAGGGTGGATATGCAAGGTGGGGTGGAAAGGATGAAACAGACTTGGCAAGGTTGGTGGAATGGTCAAATGTATGGCAGCTTAGATTCAACACAAAGAAGTGCAAAGTAATGCACCTGGAAACAAAAACCCTGGGGAAGAGTACACAATGGGGGTGAGATACTGACAACAACACAAATGGAAAGGGATCTGGGGTAGTCATATCAGATGACCTAAAGGTTGGCCAGCAATGTGAGAAGGCAATAAGGAGGGCTGGGGGATGTTGGGATGCATAGGGAGAGGCATCACCAGTAGAAAACAGGAAGTTGTTTGCCCTCTGTACAGACAGTTGGTACAGTGTACAGTTCTGGAGATCCCATCTCCGCAAAAACATAGACAGGGTGAAGGCTGTCCAGAGGAGGGCAACCAAAAGTGGTGCAGGGTCTGCATCAGAAGACATATGAAAAAAGATTAAAGGAGCTTAAGATGTATAGCCTTGAGGAAAGGAGGGAGAGGGGGGACATGATAAAAACTTTCAAATACCTCAAGGGAATCAACAAAGTCCAAGAGGGTAGCATCTTTCAGAAAAAGAGATGTGCAAGAACAAGGGGACACAATTTGAAGATAGAGGGGGGATGGCTCAGAGGTAATGTGAGGAAGTATTTCTTCAGAGAGAGGGTTGTAGATGTATGAAATGGCCTTCCTGAGGAGGTCATAGAGTCAAAAACAGTGGAGGAATTCAAGAATGCATAGGACAGACATAAGGCAATTCTAGTTGGGGGTAGGAGGAAGTAGACTGTTAGTTAACTAGGATCTGCAGCTTATCTGTTAGGTAGGGAAATGGTCAGACTAGGTGGCCAAGCGGTCCTTATCTGCCATCAAATTCTATGTTTTTATGACTGCCCCTCCCTGATTTTGCAAGGCATCCCTCCAACACATGACTGTCCCATCCCCAATTCAGCAAGGCATCCCCCCAAAGCATGACTGCCCAATCCCCGATTCAGCAACACAACTGCCCCAACACATGTGCACCCCATCTCCGGCAGAGAGCATGACATCCCCCCGCACACACTGAGCTGCCCCAGTCCACACACCACTGACCTCCTAACCCAGTACCACAGCAGCATGATTGGTGGTCAGTGGACCTCCAACCCACCCACGTCACCCACAACCCCCTCCCCCAGGCCCATACCGGAGAGATGGTGCTACAGGCATAGACAGCCAGTGGAACATCCCTCTGCTCACCTCCTCTGCCACCGACTGTCCAACTGATACAGGGAGTGTGTTGCCTATATATAGAGGCGTGCTCCCAGCATCAGTTGGATGGCCGTCAGCCAAGGAGGTGAGAGGAGGGATGTGCTGTTAGCCATCTCTGCCTGTGGCACCATCTCTCAAGTATGGTCCTGGGGGAGGGGGGTTGTTGGTGCCATGGGTGGAGGGGCCACTGACCACCAACCATGCTACTGGGGCACCAGGTTTCGGGTTGGGGTGTGTAGCTCAGGGCAGCTCATTGTGTACAGGGGCAGATGGCATTGTCTACACTGGGGACAGGGAAAACATGCGTTGGTGTGATGCCTTGCTGAATCGAGGATAGGGCAGTCATGGGTTGGGGGGATGCCTTGCTGAATCGAGGATGGGACACTCATGTGTGGGGGGTATGCTTTGCTACAAGGGGGATGGGGCAGATGTGTGTTGGGGTGGTTCGCAGTGTAGTGGGTGGCAGTGGTGCACCAGGGACTCAGGCAGGGAGTCCACCTGCCAATGGGGCATGGTCGTGCAGGTCTGGGTGCCTATGTTGGCTATTCATGCACCTGGACCCACATAGGTGATCTACTTTGGGACCTAGGGTGGGCATCTGATTGGATGCCCTCCTGGGTCCGCTACTTCGCCCCAGATGCCCTGTACAGTCCTGCCTGCTGGCAGAGTAGTGTCTCAAACAGGTGCCCCATAGAGCATGCTGTTGTGAATACTGTGCACCCTGCACCTGTCCAGGGCCATGAAGCTACACAAGTGGGGTGCGCGTCTTTGGCACATACTTTATACCCCATTAGTGCATAGGCACCTTTGTTATTAAGCTTCTTATACTGTATGTGCTCTGTTTGATTATTGGGCGCTGCATTGATATAGGTCATTGGTCATTTACAGCTTTTTATAACACTAGACCTTTATGTTAACACTATATATATAGAACATGGCAGTGAGCCATCTCTTCCCCTGCCAAAGGCTCAGTAAGAAAAAACATTGTGGAGTTTTTTCAGCAGTGGTTCCATGGTCCCCCAATCACTGTGACTATTTTTATATCTGTCACTAGTTTTCTAAACAAGGAAATACATTTTGTACTTTGCCTGTTTGCACTGCTCTTTCTGTTCGCACCATTCAGAAGCCATGGCTTCAGGGCAGCAGCACTGCAGACTAGGTTAAATTCTGTGCCCCCCTCAGTCTGTGATCACCCACATAAGCATTTAGCTGTTTTGAGAATCAGGAATGGCAAATGTTTGTGTGTAATATCAAAGACTCTTTATAATTAAAATTTGAACCATGATTTTGCTATATAC
Source organism: Neoceratodus forsteri (assembly GCA_016271365.2). Lineage (NCBI taxonomy): Eukaryota > Metazoa > Chordata > Ceratodontiformes > Ceratodontidae > Neoceratodus > Neoceratodus forsteri. The sequence continues at coordinate 57,373,127 of CM057449.1, read as the reverse complement.
TGTATGGATGGAGGAATTCTCTGGTTGAAATCATTAAACAGTGCAATCCACCATAATGTCTAAGACTAGAATCATGCATGGAATGTAAAGGAACAAAACATTGTTTCAAAATCAGAAAAATTATAAACATCGGTGTAACACCCCCCTCCCCACAAATGGGGGTTCCCAAAAGTCTTCCTTGGGTGTGCTTAAATGCCCACTGCTGGGCTGGTGTTCTGTGTCTTTTTTAGATTAAAAAAAGTGTCAACATGCAAGTGCACTGTTAGCCTCCATGCCTGTCCCTTTAAGGGCTGCTTATCCTGCAGAAATAATAAATCTGGGTAGGAGCCAAGTAGTTTTAGGCTTCAGTCCCGCCTGGGCTGTAGGCTTAACACTGCTTTCTGCCATCGCTATTTGTGCAGAGGAAGCTTTGATGATAGATGTAACCAACTGCCTATTATTCGCTCACATTGGAAATAGTGATATTGTAGTTTGTCTAACCTGCTTTTCTTTGGAGCATGGATATTTCTGTGATGTACCACCATCTTGGTTCTGGACTGACAATCTGCACCAATCAGTACCCTTGGGGGCTCTAAAATGGAGTCTGCCCCCAGGGGTCTTGTGGGAGTAAATTTCTGTAGGGATTGTAGTTTTCACCCTTTGGTGCCTAAATGGATCTGGAGGGGGAGCTCAATCTGTGACAGACAGAGGGATCAACTAACCAAATCTTTTGGATCACTGGGAAGCCCTGGTGCTGCCTACAGCAGAGGTCAGTGTGGAGTAAGAGTTGAGAGAGTGAGAAGCACGAGCAATTCGAGCAGTTGCTCCTGCATACTGCGCAGGGGAAATCGGCGGGAAGGCTTTGTCTGGCCCACCTGTGACCATCTTCCTAAAGTGAAGAGACTTAATCTGAACCTTGAACTTTATCTAAATTTGTGACTTTCTTTCTGGATTGAGACTAATTTCACCTGAAGAGGACTGAAGACATGCTTTTGTGCGATCGGCCTGTCAGGATTTTCACCACGACTGCAGGGCATACGGTTTGCACAGAAACACTGTGACTCACAACCGGACTGTCATCCGAACTGCGGTATCTATCTGCCTTTACTATAAGTGTGCTGAATGTGGACAATGGGTCATGATTTGGTTCCCCACTTTGTTGAATGTGAACGCTTGCTGGAAGCTGTATCCAGCAACCTTACCAGACTGCATTCGAACTGTTCTCCCTGTCTGGGCCCTGCCATCTCAGCCCAGACACCCGCTAGCGCTGCAGAGAAAGATCCAATGAGAGACCCGCCTGGAGATTCAGCTCCCTGATCAACAACACCGAACAGGATCAAGCACTACGTTGCATCATGTGGGCCCTGCTTCTCCTGGCCATCTAGCTCTTCATCCTGAGGGCTCCATTTCATCCACCCTGCATCCAAACTTGGGTAGCATGAGTAAAACCAGGGTAGCTCCCTGCAACCTAGCTAGTGTCATCTGATTTACTTGTTAAACCTTTTTTCGGACTGAGCCATCCAGCTCTAGATTACAAATTGTGGATTGCAGTGCATGAATGTTTCCTTCCATCACAAGGCCCCAACCAGCTGCAATTCTGGCCTACCCCAGGCAACGCTTCAGGCTAGCCTGCACCAACAACTGGGTATGCAGAGTGTGTGTGTGACTATGTTAGAGGGACTCTTAAGTGCATGCCTTATACCCCAACTAAATCAGTATCTGAATTAATCACCAGATCACCGCCCCTCCATTGTTCAGTCATGAACCCCTATAAATAAATCAGATCTGAATCTTTTTGCAGTTGACCTGGTTGTATTGTGCTTGTGTGACAAAGGGTACTGTGTTACTGTTGTTTATTGGTTACAGGTCTGATATCCAGGAGGTTCCTATGGCCATACAGCAGTTCTCACCCTGGTAGTAACTGGTTATAAGGAGGAATTCACTGTGTATTGCAAAAGTGCGTTGGTGTGGGGTGACTACAGGTTTAGCCAGACCACTAGGGATAAAGAGGGGGGTATCAGTGTCACAGAGGGCTGTACCCAGGGCAGTCACATTGCCGTCAACCTTGTCATCCAGGTGAAGGCACCCGTTTCGAGAGCCCAGGCCCCTCAACCTGTAGGCTACTGTGCAGGCAGAGATAGTAACCCTCGGGGTAGTGTCACCTAAGGGTTACATCTGTAAATGTAAGGAAACTGAAGTCTTACTCTACCAGAAAACCCATTTCTTGGACAAGGATTTAGGATACATTTTGAATTTATTTAGAGCAAGGGACTTCCATTCCCCTCTCACATCCAACTTGCAAGTTACTGTCATCTTTTTAAAGAATGCATGCAAGCTTATGGTTGAAGAGCATTATACTGAAACATGGAGTAGATATAATATTATTTAAATAGATCAAGGTACAGAGATTTATATTTTAAAAGATTGTATTTCTCAGAAAAGTATGACCCTACCTTTTCCTCAAACTTCTTTATTAATGTAACTTAAAATTATATCTCCCTATATTATGTCCAGGGACTTTAACCTAACCCTGAACCATATGACTAGGAGTACTGGGTCGGTGGTAAAAAACAAAAGGCTGTCTTTGCAGTACAAAAAATGTTGGTAGAACATAAATCAAACAGATTCCTTAAGACATTCATCTCCAAACTTGAAAGTCTAGTTATTTTATTTGAATACATATAAGTTCCATTCCAGAACTGACTACTGCCTTATGTACAAAACTTTGCTACTCAAAGTTATGGAGGTCAGATATATCAGCCTAAGTCGCAATTTATTGCTTCATGGAGTCAGAGGCCCAGATATTCAAAGGAGTTGCACCATGTGCAACCCCAATCTTGTGGCGTGATATTCAAAGAGGCAGGTTGCATGGCGCAACTCCCAATGTGCTGGGTGCATTGTGGTAATGTGTCAGGGGTAGATGACAATGGGTGTGCTATACATATGTGGCACATCGATATTTAGCCTGGGTTGTGAGGTGCATATGCTGGCGCAGCCCCTATGTGTGCCGCACACTGGTGCTCAAAGTTGAGCCAAAAATTAATTGGCTCAAATGCTGGCCACCCACAGGCAGGCGGCTATATTGCAAGGTGCAATGCAACAGCTGGTAACCGTGGGTGGACACCCACCCAGCAGAACACCATCCACAAACACCCTTGACCCCCCAGTAGTCTAGGGACTCCTCCTCCCGTATGCCTGACTGGGCTGTAGTAATCATGAAAGATCGGTTCCTGGAGGTCTTGTGGATTCACCCCATATGTTTATTCAGGGTTGCATGAGATTGTCTGGTGGTCCAATGGTACCTCATTCACTCACTGACAGAAAGACTTCAGCTGCCCAGCACTTCCCTCAAATATGGGCTAAAGCACCCCGCCTGTATAACGCCTGTTACCTGCCGTGGTCAACAAGATATAGTATGATCTGCACACTATTGGGTCAATGGGATTGTAATAGAGACTATATTGTATCATTAGGTTGCGACGTGAAATGCGTGCTCATTCACATATCTGGTCCTGTGTAGTACAGTATGGTCTGCAAGCCCATTGGTCCACACTGTGGCTCAATAAGCATACAGATCATACTGTATGCTGTAATTTGGTGGGTGGCAGCTGGGCGGTGTGCAGATGGGGTGCTGCCGCCCACCGATGACAGGAGGGTGCTGAGTGGCCGGGGGTCCTCTGTGGGTGGATGGGGATGGGGGTACCACTGGACCACCAGGTTGATATCTATTATTACTACAGCCCACGATTGTGCATTCGGGGTGAGATCCACTAGACCTCCAGGTTAATCTTCATTATTACAACAGCCTGTGATTGGGCATATGGGAGGGGAGGGGGCTACAATAGCCCACCAGGGTCCTAACACCCAATGTCAGCAGCTTGACAGGGCACCAGGTGCATTTCACTGGGATGCCCTGCATAACGCATGCAAATGGGGCCATAATGACATGCAAATGGTCCCATTTGCGCCTTACATAGATTATGGCCTCATTTGCATGCCCCTAGCTGAATATCACGGGTGCTGGGCCTAGAGCAATGGCACTTGCACTGGCGCATCTCCTTGCTCCCCCTCTGTGGCTTGCACTGGTGCAGTGCCACTGTGCCATGCACAGTATGTGCGCCGACCTTGCCATATTCAACGGTGCTGAGCCATGGCGCATCACCATTGAATATTGCCTGGTCCTGGTCCTGGCCCTGGCGCAGCCCAGTTGCACTGTACCCAGGCTTGCACCACTGCCCGGCGGAGTCTGAATATCTGGGCCAGAGTGTACAACAGTGTGATATATGCTTTGGAGATTTGAAAAAAGACTTTTAAGCAATTCACAATTTACAGTATTCATTAAAGTAAACTAAACTAGTAAACATATGTCTGTCTGAGTGGTCCCCTACTGTGGCCAGTACACCCTGTGGCTAGAGGTGTCAGCATTTTGCTCCGGGCACACCCTTGGCCTGGCTACAGAGGTTGCTGCATGCAGCATTTAACCCTCAACTGGAATGGAATATGCTGCCTCAGGCAGAACTGCTATCTCTTGCTAATGTCAGTTTTAGAAGTGAAACCGAGTAATCCACATGGTAAAATGATATTCATCTTAATTACTTGGTTACTTGGCATCATGAAGACAGAAGTAAATGGTTGCCATCGTGCCTGTTTCCTACACAGTGTGGATCATATACAACATAATACCCCATGAATTTGTTTCGCTCCCTTTTAAATGTAGCAAACTGGTAAACCTTACTAGGTATTGGGGTAGTTTATTCCATAGTATTGGAACCCTGATAGTGAAGTAGTTATTCCTTTTTTTGTACAGGTTCTGGACATGTCAACCTGTTTATAGCAGGACCTTAAAATTAGTGGTTGCATAAGTGGGGAAATGCCACAACCTGTCCTAAGTTCTGTATCGTTAATTATGCAAAAAAATTGCAGGTAGTCCCTTCTTACCCTTCTGTCCTATAATGACATTAACTTTAATTCCTCCTGTCTTTTGTCGTATGTTAGAGCCTTCAATCTAGGGATTAGTTTGGCAGTCCTTCTCTATACACTTTTCAGTAATCTGATATCCTGTTTTTGATACAGTGCCCAGAAAGGTGACCCATAGTTGGCATGGGGTCGAACATAGTTCCTGTACAAGCTCATGACACAATACTCGTCTCTTGTTATGAAGGTCTTTTTAATTATGTTACTACATTTGTTTGCAATTTGTGTTGTTTTTCTTATCTGAGAATTCTGTAATTGCCCAAACGTACAGTAAGACCACTGGACCAGCTATTGGCCTCATTATTCATTTAAGCATTTAGGGGTAAATTTTAGACTTCAACATCCTGTAGCGCTCCACACTGTCAATGGGTAATCATAAAAAACTTGGTATTGTGCACCCCTACCAGTGGAAATGGCAGAGACCAAGCTTTAGAATGTTGGGCACATGAGGATTCCAAGCAGCAGCAACTTCCCATTTAAGCTGTGCCATTTAAAGGGGATAGAGCTACTTGTATCATCACTCAAGATTTTCAAAATTCAAGATTTCAAGACTTCTTTGGGGCTGCAATTCTGCACAGCAGGTTGGAGCTGCCTGTTTTCAGGGAGCACCCCTAAGTTAAAATTGTGCCTGTTAAGCTGCAGCTTACAAACTGACTAACCTGCCTGTTTCCCATTTCCTTGTGAGGCCTGGGAGCCATTTATGCCATGATAGGGTGTTTTTTAATTTTTGCCATATAAAAAAAAGTGCCACAGGTAAGTACAATTTAATTTATTTGTGGGGGTGTATGGGTCTCTAAAGGGGTTCTTCAGCTTTGTCATCAGTTCCCTCCCCCCCCCAGCTTCAGGTTTTGTATTTCTTGTTTGAGTCCTCAGTTAATTTGACTTTTTGGTGCTCCTCAAAGGTTTTGTGTTTTTTTTTCTTTCTCCACAGCCCTCTATTCTACCGTTTGCGCAGTCGCCGTTAACTACTGGGCATATGCTTCTTCTTCAGGCAATTTTCCCACCTTTGTTTTCATGCGTTCCCATTGTGCCCATGTTTGTGCAGTGCATGGCATGTTAGCACAGCACAATAGCCTTTTTTTTTTGTATTATTTATTTTTCACCCCTCATGCCCCATGACCCACCACTCCTTCGGGCTGCCTAGGTCCTTCATCCGCTTCGTCTGTCCCATCCTGAGCCCTCCATCAGCACATCGCAGCCACCCCCAGGTAACCCGGACGTAACCCTTCGCCGGACGGGTCCCCCTCCTCTGAGGGAAAAGGTACAGGGGGGGCAACCAGCACATATACTTGGCCCCAGGGTGCTGCTGCAGTGGAGGGACTCTTTCAGGGCATCAGCAGTAACGGAGGACCGGCAGCCATCATCCGGTCAGTCGAGAGGCGGATTTCCGCTTTCCTATGGTGTTCCCACCTGCATTTTCTGCAGTGCTCCTGGTCTCCACCAGAGGCCGCTGCAGAGTGACGCCAACCCACAACCCACCCCAGGAGAGTTGAGCAGTCCCTATGGATGCTCGATCCTCTCCTTCCCCTGGCAGCCCCCAGCGTCCCGAGTCCGTTCCTGAACCCAGGTCGCCAGCGTAGTACGAGGTGTGGTCTCCAGCGCATCAACCCTCAGCGCCACCAGGCCAGCCACAATAACCTTTAATTGCATTGCTCTATTGTGTGTAACCCCTAGATGGCGCTATCCCAGGGGCTACTACCCCTGCCTGATTTGCCACCAACAGGTTGAGGGGCCTGGATCTGATGGCGGGTGCCTCCACCCAGAGGTCAGGGTTTGCAATAGTTAAACTAACTTGGTCACAGCCCTCTGGGACACTGCAACCCCCCTTTCTTCCCACTAGTGGCCCACACAGTATATCAGAATTACCTTCACAGTATACACTTACCCCAGGACTGGTTCAGGCACTGGGACCCCTTAAAAGTAATAAGATACAGTGCAACAATCACAGTACAATACTTTAACATAGACAAATACCTCAGGCAGTATAACTTTGCTGAAACAAGCAGCTCTGATTTATTTAGGGGGGATATAACAAGGACAGGGGGAAATCAGGTTAATTAGCTTATCACTTTACTCATTTACCTATGGCTCTGTGCACAGGCCTATCCCTACCAGTTACTGTCCCTGGGTACCCAAGCCCTAGTGGCTAGTCCAAACCGTGGCAGCTGGTAGGGGTCCTTTCACACAGAGAAAGGAAAAATTAGTTAAACAGTCAGCAGTACAGTAATTCCATATGGATTTAATGTGGCAATTGAACAGGGAGCGACCCTGAATTAGTACTCACGACCTCCAAACAAGATAGGGTCCTTCAACGTCAGCAGGGCCACTCTTGAGCTCCACGAGACTCCTCACACATTTATATGGTAAACAGTCACAGGAAAAAGTCCTTTAATGGCAGCAGGATTCACTTGAGCTGCACAAGCCTCCTCACACATTTATATGGTTAACAGTCACAGGCAAAAGTCCTTTAATGGCAGCAGGATTCACTTGAGCTACACAAGCCTCCTCACACATTTATATGGTAAAAAGAAAGTACTATACCAGGCAGGCTGCTTCTCTATCCCGATCGCAATTACTGCACAATACCCGGAGAACACACAGCAGATTCAGTTCCTGACAGACCTAGCTAATTCAGCAATTTCTCCAGTCTTCTACAGGGTGAGCTTGGTTTCTACTCTTCAGATATCCTTTGATTCTCTTCACGGGATGGATTCAGTCTAACAAGCAGTTACACAAGCTACAGACCGTAACTTGAGTGCCACCCGTTTTCCGGCTAAAACTGCACTTTCGAAAAAGCACAGGGCTCCTTCCCTCTTCACTGCCAGAGCTCAACTGAAACTCCAGCAGACAAAACCGGCACTTCCTTTGAGTTCCTCCCAGTTCTTGGCTGGATTGACTGTGACTCACAATAGACTGCCCTGTTGGTCCAAAAAGGCGCAAGTCCAAACTACATCTCCCAGAGTCACTTCCCATACAATCCTCTTGTGGCTGGCTCAGATTACGAGTCCAAGTTCTGATTCGTCAGGCACCATTTAAAGCTACCTTAACCCACACTGATTGGTCCAGTTCAGCAGTTCAAAACTAGAATGGGAACTAGGCAAACACAGTTCTGACTGCAAGAAAGCAGGTTAGACAAACTGTATTTTCATTATTACTCTAAATGATTTCTGGCAAACAGTTACATCTTTCAGATAGGTTCCCTTTGCACCCTAGTGACTGCAAAATGGAGTGAATTGGCAGCAGCTCGAGTGGTACTCAAGCAGAGAGCACACAGTCCCCCCATACAACTAATTATGTCTGCAAGCAGACAGCTCTTAAAGAGACAGTTTCAGAGGCTCTAAAAACACTCACTGATAAACGGCTTAAACGCCAAACACCATTCAGGCTTGGAGCATTCAAGCAAGCTCCAGAAAGTCTTTTGGGAACCCCCATTTGCAGGGGGGTTACATGTGCCTACACCTCTGTTGGTGCATGGACGCCCACACAAGCATGCAAACATCCTGCACGCAAGCATGCTAATGTCCTGCTGGCACCTGCTAGTGAGCGCGCATGTCTATTTAGCATGGTTTGGTGTGCTAATTACTGCTCTAATTAAAGCTCTTTGGAGAGTTTTTTAGACCAACAAGCTATATCCATAAATCAGAGCTAATTATTATATTTTACCTCACAATTGTTACTTGGTACACTATTTATTTATTGCACTGTTTCAAAAGGAAGGCACACTTAGCGACAAGTCGCTCATCTCCCGGTGTGACCTAGGGGGAAGAGGTACATTAGGAATGAGACATTAAACATTCAAGTTATAAGTTCAGCATTAACATGCAGTTGTAAGGTAGATGTTACAAACAGTGTTACAACAGTGTTACACATGATAGGTAAAAACAGTGGACAATAATAAGTGCTGGGTTAATAAGTAATAAGTGCTTATGTGAAAGAAAAGGGGGAAAAGAGAGGCAGTGGTGAGGTGTGTGGGCAGGGGGAAGAGTTGTGTCCCTGGAGACCACTTCAGGATGAGAGGAACCTGCACTGCACTGACCAAAGAGAAGGGGATAAGGAAGTGTCCCAGAGAGACCCTTTCAGGATGGTGGGGGAAGATAGTAGATGAGAGATACAAGCCCGTTTGGGGGGGTAGCGGAGGGGCCCATGGAGACTATTCGGGGCTCCTTATATTCTGTGAGAGATCAAGGGAGGCCAGTAAGGGGAAGCAATTTGGGGAAAGGGGAGGAGAGCTAGGAATTTGGATTGGTGTGCACAGGGTAAAATGAAGATGATGGTAGAGGGGTAGGGTTTGTCCAGGGCTTAGAGGAGGAAGTTAGAGAGGGTCATGGCAGTAGCAGCTAGGAGCAAGGTAATTTTTGAGGGCAGAGCTGATGGAGTAGGCAGAGGATGAGTGCCAGATCTGAAGGGGGAGGGAATTTCAGATTTTTGGGAGGTGGTGAGAGTATCCGGATTGGCCGATTTGGGTGGATCTGCTGGGGACTACCAGGGTGAGAGAGTCGGTTGATCTAAGGGAATGCAAGGGTGGGGGGGTTATAAAGGAAGAGGTGAGGTAGGAAGAGAGCTCACCCATACAGTGCTTGGAGGTGAATTTAACACAGTAGGAGAGCTGCCTATTTGCAAGAGAGGGGAAGGATAGGGCACGATAAAGATCACAGTGGTGGGTGCAGGAAAGCAGCCAAGGCAAAGCAGCAGAAGGAATTGAAGATGGTGTCCAATCTGGCCAGGGAGGACTTAAGGGCAGTACCATAGACTATGTTACAGCACTATTATATCTCTCTCTGGCCCCATGGCTTATTGGAGACCATTAATCATAAAATGATGTAAGACCTGCAAAAGGGTGATGAGACCCTCCTCCATGGGTTCCTTTTGCTCCCACTGTGTTGCTCTGCACTTCCCTGCCAGTCCTATGGCCTTGGGAGGGAGGTCACCTGATTCTTCAGTTGGCAGTGGCAAGCAGAATTGCAAAATAATCACCTTTGTGGCTCTTGAGTGAGCTTGGGTCCTGGTGTCCTGCAGGACAAATCCCAGCAGACACACCTGATCCCAGTTGTGACCCTCAGGTCAGGGGGGAACCACACAGGCATGTCCAAGTGTGGTGCAGTGAGCTTAGTTTGTGATAAAAGATGTGCAGACGGACCCCGACTCTGCCATCTTAGAAGGCCAGGATGTGGATTACGAGGATCTTGGAGAAGTTTCTGACCTCAGGGGTTTGGCTTCATTGGGGACTGGGGTTCCACCTGGAGGGACACCAGCCTATACTGGCAGGATGGTCTGCATCTGTCCAGGAAGGGAACAAGTCTTTTGAGCAATCGGTTTAAATGCTTCATTGGCAAGCTTTTAAACTAGTCAAGGGGGGAGGCACTGATAAGCAGCAGGAAAATCCCAGCCTCTCCCTACAAAACAGGGTACTAAATGAGAAAAAGATTGAGGTAGAAAGGTCAGTGGGGGATGCTGCAACAGAAGGTAAAGCCATCAAAAAATGGAGAGCAATGAGTACCAGTGCCCGTAGTCTGAGTAATAAGCTTCCTGAATTAGTGGACTTGATGGAGGTGGAACATCTGGATATTGTGGCAATCACAGAAACATGGTACACATGAAACCATGACTGGGACGTAAACATACCAGGATACATTATCTAAAGGAGGGACAGGGAGGGTAAAAGAGGAGGAGGAGGAGTAGCTCTTTACATAAGGGAAGGAATCAAAGCAACATAACAAAAGGGTAAACAGGGAGGAGAAGAAGCACTGTGGGTAAATTTGGAGACTGGCAATGGCACCACAATCCTCACAGGGGTTGTGTACAGACCCCCTTCTCAGGGGGAGGAAATGGCCAAGGAAATAATAGAAAGTATACTTAGAATGGCAGAGAAAGGGGAGATATTGCTGATGGGTGATCTGAATATGCCAGATGTTAACTGGAGTGCAGTTGCAGCAGCCATTTTGAAGAGTGGGGTTATTCTAGAAGCCATACAGGGGGCATGCCTTAGACAACTAGTATTGGAGCCGACTCGAGAGGGAGCAATCTTTGACCTGGTTCTCTCAAATGGAGATGAAGAGAGGATCACAGATGTAGAAGTGGATAGCCATCTGGGAACTAGCAACCATCGAACAGTATGGTTCACAATAAACACAGCAATAGAGTCAAGCCATACAAAGGCAAAACTACTGGACTTTAGGAGGGCTGACTTTGCCAAAATGGGTGAGCGCCTAAGGAATGCACTAGCAAATGGGCAGGAAGGAGGGGTGGAAGAACAATGGGGAATAATAAAAACTGCCATCACAGAGGTAACAAGCCTTTGTGTGAAGCAAATAAACAAAATGAAACGATGTAAGAAACCACTATGGTTCACAAAGGAAGTGGCAGTGAAGGTTCAAGAGAAAAAGAAAGCTTTCAGGAAGTACAAGGAGTCACAGAAGGAGCAGGACAGAGAACTGTATCAGTTAAAACGAAAGGAAGCTGGGAAGGCAGTCAGAACAGCAAAGGCCCAAACCGAGGAAAAGATAGTCAACTCAGTTAAGAAGGGGGATAAAACCTTTTATAGGTACATCAGAGAGCGAAGGAAGACCAAGAGAGGGATAGTGAGGCTTAATAAAGGGAGGAGGGTGGGCAGAGGGTGACTGTGAAAAGGCAGAGATACTAAAAAATAGTTTTGCTCAGAATTTACAAAGGAAGAGGGGAGGTACCTAAAACAAACAGTAGAAACACTCTGGATACAGAGTTGATACCAGCCCATTTGCAGAAGAAAGGGTTCTGAAAGAACTCTTAAAACTGAAGGTGGACAAAGCAATGGGGCCTGATGGGATTCATCCCAGAATTCTAAAAGAACTAAGGGTAGAACTAGTGACACCACTGACTACCCTCTTTAACAAATCATGGGAAGATGGGGTGGTACCCGAGGACTGGAGGAGGGCAGATGTGATTCCCCTTCACAAAAGTGGCAGAAGCAGGAAACTACAGACCTGTTAGTTTAACCTCAGTGGTAGGGAAAATGAAGGAATCACTTCTGAAGGAAAGAATTGTTGAGTATCTAGAGACCAGAGGGGCACAGGACCCAAGGCAGCATGGATTCAGAGTGGGAAGGTCATGCCAGACAAATCTGATAGATTTCTTTGACTGGGTGACTAAAGTAGTAGATCAGGGAGGGGCTGTGGACATGGCCTACCTAGACTTTAGCAAGGCATTTGACACAGTCCCACACAAAAGATTAATATACAAGTTAGCCAGCCTGGGAGTGGGTCCCAAGAAGACAGCCTGGGTAAAGAATTGGCTAGAGAATAGGACACAGAGAGTAATAGTAAATGGAGTCCACTCTGAAGAAAGGTGGGTTACTAGTGGGTCAACGTAGGGTTCAGTATTAGACCGGTCCTCTTCAATGTCTTTATAGCGACATTGCAGAGGGACTGGAAGGAAAAGTATGTCTCTTTGCAGATGACACAAAGATCTGCAACAGAGTTGATGCACAAGGTGGGTGGAAAGGATGAGAAGGGACTTGGCAAGGTTAGAGGAATGGTCAAATGTATGGCAGCTCAGATTCAATGCTAAGAAGTGCAAGGTAATGCACCTGGGAAACAAAACCCAGGGAAGAGTATACAACGGGGTGAGATACTAACAACAACAAAATGGAAAGGGACCTGGGGCAGTCATATCAGATGACCTAAAGGTGGGCAAGCAATGTGAGAGGGCAGCAAGGAGGGCTGGGGGGATACTGGGATGCATAGGGAGAGGCATCACCAGTAGAAAACAAGAAGTTATTATCCCTCTGTACAGACAGCTGGTCAGACCCCATCTGGAGTACTGCATGCAGTTCTGGAGACCCAATCTCCGCAAAGACATAGACAGGATGGAAGCTGTCCAGAGGAGGGCAACTAAAATGGTGCCGGGTCTGCACTGGAAGACATATGAAGAGAGACTTATGGAGCTTAAAATGTATAGCCTCAAGGAAAGGAGGGAGAGGGGGGACATGATAGAAACTTTCAAGTAGCTCAAGGGAATCAACAAAGTCCAAGAGGATAGCATCTTTCAAAAAAAGAGGTGTGCAACAACAAGGGGGCACAATTTGAAGATAGAGGGGGGGCGGCTCAGAGGTAATTTAAAGAAGTATTTTTTCACAGAGAGGGTTGTGGATGCATGGAATGGCCTTCCGGAGGAGGTTGTGGAGTCAATAACAGTTGTGGAATTCAAGCATGCATGGAACAGTCATAAGGCAATTCTAAGGGGTGGGGGTAGGAAGAAGTAGGCTGCTAGTTAACTAGGATCTGCAGCTTATTCGTTAGGTAGGGAAATGGGCAGACTGGGTGAGCCAAGCAGTCCTTATCTGCCATCAAATTCTATGCTTGTATGTTTAAATTACAAAAAAAAAAAAAAAAGAACTCAGATGAGGAGGATGTTTCTTTCTCTCTGTGAAGGAGGAAAAGGAAAGAGAGTTGTCTGAGTATAAATTAGGGATTCTGTTTCCTCCCCTGTTTGCTAATAAGTCCTTGTCTTTTGTGGATAGCTGAGGCATGTAGTTCCTTACAGCTCAGGAAGTACAGTCCATGGAGATGGCGGATGTCAATCCAATTGTGTCTTCATCCTTTTTCGGCTGCTATGTGACCAAATTATTGAGCAACAATGGGCGAGTGTGCATCAGAGAAAGTATTTTCCAAACCAAATCATGGATCTTCCATTTTTTAAGGAAAAGATCTCGCAGGTGGGAAGCTCCTCTGCTGAGAGACAAGGCCATTTGTATTTCTGTCAACAACATCACCCTGCCTATCAAAGGCTCTCTGACCCTAGAAGATTCTCATGTCAACTGGGTGGACACGACATGCAGGAGGGATTTCGTCTCTGCAAGCACAAACAGTTGTACATCTTATGCTTCTTTTATTGCTTCCAGAGCCTTAAATGAGTGAGTCACTGCTCTGGCCAGTTTCATTCCCCCTGACTCTGAAGGTGCAAGCATTTTGCAAGTGATGGCCATGGCCTCCACCTTTCTAGGTGGTTATACACTGGAGAATTGTGCATATCATCCAGCTCAGACTGCTTCATTGTTTTCTGCCATGAGGGCTTTGTGGCTTACTCATTGGGTCACTGATCAATCTTCATAAGCTAAGCTATTTAACCTCCCCTTGAGGGAGCCTTATGGTTTGATTCTGACCTGGATACTATTTTAAATGAAATGCGGTAAGGAGTTTTATCTCTAGTGATAAAACAACAGTGCAAAATTACCGTAACCTAAATGGGTCAAAGTAGTGGTCGCCCAGACAGTTCGGGGGGGTCTATTCTTTTAGAACTTTGACTCGAGAGAATAGAGGAGCCTACTCTGGTAACAAAAGCTACAGCATCAGAGAAGCCCTGGCCAGGCGCCATGCAGAAGGTCCAGCACCAAAAGCCTGGTGTTTCACAAGAAGGCATGTTGGCTCATAGCTGACTCCTTTTCTTTAGTGGAAAACTATTGGAGTTTCTCTCAAGATGGTCCCAAAACAATGTCAGATACATTATTAGGGGATGCTTTCTTCCACCCAGGTTTCCAAGGAAATTGCAATGGCCAGGCATTGTCAGAGACCCTGACACCTCATTCATTCGGGCCATCATACAACTCCTGCTAATTGAACAAGGTCAGGGGTCCTATTGGATCTATTTCATAGTTACCAAGAAGTTGGTGGGGTTTCAGGCCCAGTCTAGATTCAAAACACCTGAACAAGTTTGCGCACTACAAACCTTTCAAGATGGAGTCCCGAGGTCAATCACTTGGGTTGCTGAGCCAAGGTATTTACTAAAGCCTCAATACATCTGAGAGATGCCTACCTCCACATTCAAATCCATCCTAGAGTATCTCAGGATTTTGATACTGGACCAACTTTCCAGTACGGGGTGCTTCTATTTGCCTGTGCATTCCCCCCCCCCAAGTTCCTTGAAGTTGTTGATAGTCCTGGTGGCTGAATTTAACAGGAAAGGAATCATGCCTATCTTTATTAAATGACCTGCTTATTCATGCACTGACATTGTCCCTGGCAAGAGGTCAGTATTCAGGACTCTGGAGATGCTAGAGTTGCATGGCTAGGTGGTGAACCAGGAGAAAAGCTCTTGGAGCCATCTCAGACCTTGGAATAAATACATTCAAAAAAGAGGGAGGCTCGATGTCTTCACAAATAAGGATTCTTATCCCAATTCCAGTTCAAAATCCCATTTATTTCTTCCCCTACTTTTCGCTCTGTAGGAGCTTGTTCACGGGGTTTGGACTGTTTCAAAACAAGTTTGAATTCATGTTAATAAACATCTTCTCATGTAACAATATTAACTAACACCTTATATGTCTCTTAACTTATTTCCTGCTGAACTTGAAGATTCTTGTTCACAATTCATTAATACATACTTCTGATTCACTTAACTACCTGTGGACATACAAATTAAAAATGTCAAAGTTATCCTGTAGTTACCATGTTAAATATATCTTTCACCAACCACCAAACACTGACAGTTTTGCACTGCTTTTTGTGAATTCTGTTATAAAACCTGCACCACCTGTTTACACTATAAACATACCTTGCACAACAGCATGATCAAATTTTAATTTTTGGATTGTTTCCAGACAGCTTAAAAAGTTGTAACCATGTTGCAACCTAGAAATACAGAAGTTTTAGTCTCAAATGAGCTCTCTGTTTGCTCAATTATTTTTTAGTTTACCCCATTAAGCCTGGAATCACTCATTGGAGGATTACCAACTTTTCCAGTTTTCCATTCACCCCTCAACTTAATCACTTCCTGAGTTGATGAGTGGATGTGCAGGATCTGAACAAGGGTTCCACTGGAACTTCTCCAGAGTTAATTCTCACAACAGATGTCAGTTTGCATGAATGCAGGGCAGGCTGGAACCAACTGTCCACTTAGGGAACTTGGTCAGTTTAGGAACAGCATCTTCTCTTCAATGATTGGGAGTTGGAGGCAGTCCACCTAGCTCCCTTCGGTATCAAACCATGCTGCTAACCAAGGCATACATAAACATTAAGGTGGCATAAGCAGAGAGATGTTTCAAGAGGCTGCCATCCTGTCAGCAGTACACTTGGTAGGGCAGCTGAACCTTCAGGGTGGACTGATTAAATCACAAAAATGTTCACTCCATGAAGTTGAGTTTGAACCCGGAGGTTATTGAACTCCTTTGCAACCGGTTTGGTCAACCTCAGATAGATCTGTTTGCATCCAGCCATGATACTTAGAGACAAACAGGTTCTTCAGTAGTTTCTGCATCCAGAAATGGAGGCAGTGGCCACTCCGCCTCAAGAGTGGACCTTTAGCAGAGCGTATGCTTCCTCCACTAACTTTTCTTCCAAAATCATTTAAAAAAAAAGAAGAAATAAATCTAAAAGACAGTCTACTGGAAGCTGCCTCTTATTAAATGGAGTGTGGCCAAGAAGACTGTAGTTCTCTGTCTTAGTAGATATACAGTCGCTCAGCAAAGCACGTTTCCACCTTCTGTTGCAAGAGACCTGATGTCAGGGTCCCATTCTCCACCAAAATCCAGGAAAGATGCAACTCGTGACCTGGCTCCTGAGAGGAGGAGGAGGAGGAGGAGGCCTCTATATATAAACAAAATAAAAAAATAAATAAATTAGGTTTCTCAAAAAAAACGAATTGACTCCTTTTTGGCTGCCATAAAAATCTTTCTGTCTGCAGCCTATGCTACGGTAGCTGTAATCCCTTTTTATCTTGGGCCAGAAGGGAAGGATGTTAATCCTTCAAAGGTCTCTATTCCAGAGATTTTGGATTTCTAGATAAAGACATGTCAAAGAGGTTGGCATTGAGTATGCTGAGAGGTCAGGTTTCTGCTCTTGGAGCACCCTGTTTTTTTGTTTTTTTTTATACCTAGGAACTAATAGATGCATTTTAGTAGGAGTCATCCATTGTCCTGATCTCCAGTTCTTCTGTGAGATCTGAACTGGGTTCTGAATACTCTCTGCAAATATTTTTATCCGCTATAATCCATATCGCCGGATGTGTTGTTTTATATGTTTTTCCTCATAAGGAGCCATATCTTAGTAGGCATAAGAATAGATGGTTCTCAGAATAGTTACTCTTTTTTCATCCCTAAAACGGTCACAGCCTTCCAGGTGTTCCAGACAATAAGCTTCATCCTCCTGTCTGCAACCTTCTCACTCCAAGGAGAAGGAATTTGCTCAAGTTAGATTTATCATGAACTGTTAAGATTGATCTTAAATGGATGGCTTCGTTCTGAAAATCAGATAGTCTGTTTGTTGTCTTGAAACAGACAAGCATGGTCAGAAGGGCTCTAAGGCCACCCCAGCTAAAAGGTTGCAGGCCTGCATTGCTCAGGCCAATGTCATGAAAAAAAAGAGGCCTACAGCTCTCAACAAGACTCACTCTGCCATGGCTAGGCTGATGCCCTGGGCAAAGACAGTTGAAGCATGTTTTTAAAGTTACATAAGGTGACTATGTGGTCTTCTGTCCACAAGTTCAAAATGTCCAGTTTGGATGTTTCAGAATTCTGTTGATGCAGTTTTGGTCACAGAGTGCTACAGACAGCAATCTGCAAGTGATTCTCAGTGTTTGCCTCTGGCATATGGGATAATATTCTCCCTCCTTCCCATTATTTCTGGGTACTGTTCTTAGAACCTTGTTATGATTGCATATTGACAATGTGGAGCACTACAGAAAGAAAAACATTTCTTCATACTATGAGCCAGATATTCAAAGCTTTGCATGGTGCGCACACCGTTTGCATGGGTTTAGCATGGGATTATAGCGGGTCTGCTATATTCAAAAGGCCAAATAGCAGACGCAAATTGCATTAGCGCCAAGCAAACCATAATTATATGCAAGGGGCACACTGAACATAAATACAGGTGCTATGGGATATTCATTGGCTAGCGCCATGCTAAGGTGTTTAGTGCTACTTAGAGCGACCCTTAGCGTGGTACAAATTACCGCCCAGGAACAGCTGCTCTTAACCCTGGGCAAACAGCATAGCATGACATTGGTGCTTTGGGCGGTGTTTGCGTGGGATTTGCGTGGCTTGCATGACCCTAACATATGAGTATGAAACTTAGAAATTGCCAGAGATGGAGGACACGTGCTGCTCACAGATGGCACCACCATGATGCCAACAGCTGCCACCAGTCCCAGCCATGCCAGGCAGCAAGGGTGATCTGGCCCACAGGGGACATCATGGTAGCATGGCTATACAGCACACACCTGCAGACCATGTCTGTGGTGACCAACAGATGCCTGCACACAAATGCAGCACTGTGGTCATGGTGGCCATTGAGGGGAGGGTGTATTGGTGGCCAGACCTCACCACAGCCCAGGTGTGGCCACAAGGCTGAGACACATCATCAGTGCACATGGGCCAGTAGTGGTAATACCCCACCACCTGTGTATCTGTCAGATCTTACGTTCCCCCCCAGTCACATACCGCAAGACTGTACAGATGCTACAGCACACACATCCAGCCATGTATATGTCACTGTGAGCATCCCATGCCACAGTTGCAGCATCTGTGGATCACTCAACAGCATAACAGTACTGCCCACTGACAGTAATCACCTGCAAGCTGGGCCTGTCACTGTGTACAGTGCCATGGTCATCACTGCCCTACATACCATAGGCATTGCCATGTCCCTCACACCACCGGCCCCCTTGCTTCTGCAGTGCCTGCTGTGCACTGTAGCATGACCTACAGTGTGATGGTTGCATGCAGCACTACCACCACCTGTACCTATGCTGTGTTGTCCCCTGGGGTATGATATGCTATGCTATGTTGTACTGTTTACATATAGCCTGCAGCTATCATCATGCACTGCCTGACTGACCTACAGGTGGAGCTGTGCTCAGACCTGGTCAGCCCCTGTACTTCCAGATTGACCTACAGGTGGAACTGTGGGACTCTGCAGTAATGCTGGGCCAACTGCATGCAAATCAGGGCATAATGAGATGCTAATGTGACTGTCTGCCCAGAGACTACCTAAGTAGGCTCATTTGCATGTCACTTTTGAATATGGCAAAGTTTTGCACCGGGCAAACAGCTTAGCTCCACGCTAAAGCTGCACTACTGGTTCAGGGAATATTATACAGTTTTGATCACTGTTCTTTCACATCTGCTGCTACCTGCAGCTGTACTGGGTCCACACATTTGCTGGCACACACATTGGCACACACATTGGCCACAAAGTTCATCAAGGCATTTGATACAGTACACCATGGCCTACTCATCAAACAACTACTGTCTCTTGGGATCTCACAGAGTTCTGGTGACTGGGTAAAAAATTACCTTGCTCAGCGCTCTCAATCTGTAAAAATAGCTGGAGTTCTCTCAGACTCAAAACCGGTTCTCTCAGGAGTTCCTCAGGCATCCATCTTGGGCCCTCTCCTTTTCAGCCTTTTCCTAAACTCCCTCCCCAAATCCTGCCCTGAACAAATAATCCTCTATGCCGACGATGCCGTGATTCTTTCCACTCATAAAGATCCGAACCCCTTAAGCCTCAGCCTTCAGTATGCTTTTTCCAAGGTCGAGATGTGGTTCCTTGAACATAAGCTGGTTCTAAACCACAAAAAAACTAAATCCATGTTCTTCTCTAGTCCGCAAAACAAGAAACGGCAAGTACCACTCACCATTAATATGTACCTGGGAAATACCCTTGAACAAGTACCAATTTTCAAATATCTTGGAATCATCTTTGATCAAGGCCTAACCTTTGCAACTCATATTGATAGTACAGCAAAAACTATTAATCAGCGAATTGGGATCCTGTATCGGAACCGACAGCTCCTTACCCAATCTGCACTAAGGACTGCCATTCAATCCTCTATCATCTCAATCGTTGACTATAGCTTAATTAGCTATGGATCTGCCACTACTACCGCACTTAGTCGCATTACAACATCCTTAAACAAGGCCTGGCATCTGCTCACTGGTGCACATCAACATACTCGCACATGTGAACTCTACGCTGATACAGGTTGGTTGCAACTCTCAAA
The DNA here is from genome assembly GCA_016271365.2 of Neoceratodus forsteri. Taxonomy (NCBI): domain Eukaryota; kingdom Metazoa; phylum Chordata; order Ceratodontiformes; family Ceratodontidae; genus Neoceratodus; species Neoceratodus forsteri. The sequence continues at coordinate 57,353,204 of CM057449.1, read as the reverse complement.
CCGGCTAAAGTACCTTACCTGCCTGATGGTGAAAAAATCCACCTTGGGCCTCACTCCACCTTGTATCCAAGACCTGTTATGCCCGAAGCGCTAGTATCCATTTTACCAGAAGATCAGAACATCAGCCTCTCCAAGTCCCCCAATGCCGGACTTCTCAGGGTCAAAGATCATTTGCCTATCGTGCCCCCAGCTGGCTAAATGCCCTCAGTACTCCTATTACTGCCTCCACCCCTCTAGGTGCTTTCAAATCTAGGCTGTACTCTCACCTCGCTGCCTCCAGCTCCTGTGACTGCCCTGATTAAATCTATATTCTATCACTACCCACCCTGGTCCAATACTTGACAAAGACATGTTAGAGAAACCTTATCTCCTTCTATTGTCTGCTCCCCTCACCTTTCTCTTACCCTCTCTGTCTGGACTTTTTCCCCTATTTGATTTTTCCCTAATCTGGCTTGATTTCTTTTTTGTTATGATAATGTGATTATTGGTATCTCATGTCCTTTGCACAAATGATTGATATGTATTGTCTATGTTTTCTTGCTCTTGACACAACACAAATTGTTATGTTATCTATGTAACCTCTTTGTTCTGTACCTAATTGGTATGGAACCTTTGTAAAAGAGCCATTGGCTCAAAGGTAGTAATTCCTAGAACAATAAACTTAAACTCTACCTACCCTCACATCACTGTGCACTGTGTTGTTGTGGTTTGCACTTCCTGGTTGCTATATTCAGTGCTGTCATATTCCAGGGCTTCATTTGCCCTGCACTCCCAGCCCAGTTTGCATGGCCTCATTCCCATGCTATATTCAGAATCTGTTTGCCCTGGGCTATTCCTTTTGAATATAGCTTGCTTTGTGCTCTGGGCTATGTTTGCCTGCCGGGCAGTGTTAACTTGGCCCAGGGGTAAAGTTTTGAATCTCTGGCCCTCTATGTAATTTCCTTTTCTGTTAGCTCCAACATTGTCAGTGGGGCCCACCCAGGAGCCTGACTCAGGCGGGAGAATCTTATCCAGTATAATAGGAGTGATAACCTATTTGATAAAATCCCCTACTATGTTTTCAGACATCCCTCTTTTTGTTTTTGCTGTGCTGTACTCATAAATAAACTATATATAAAAAATATATATATACATATTTTTCAATTAGTCTATGACTTCAGGTTAACAGCTTTAGTGATAACTCTTAAGGTGTTTTCCTAGTTGCAAGTAGTCTCACCACATTCATTTGTTTCCTGAAAGTTATGCCTTATTGTGTGGTCAGCCTCAGTTTTCCAGATGAGCAAGTGGTGTGGAGTCTTCCTTGTTGCCTGGCTGTTTTTTCCTGCAGGGAGGACTGAACTGCCCAAACCTTGAGTCTGAACAGCTAGTGACTGCTCTCCGAATAAGCTACTCTTCCCCTCCTTTGGTACTCCCCCCCGCCATTAACCTGCACCTTGCCCCTACACTGACATTAGGCATCCTCTCTGTTTCCCCAACCCCTAGAATCCACCCACCCGTCCCCCCATGCTTGGTCCCTCCTGCTCCCCACCTCCTCGGACATGCCTAGGGCCAACCCCACCCCATGTGGCTTTCAGCATGCCGCCCCTGCTGTTCCCTCTGAGTACCTCCCTTCATCGTAACACCATCCCCACACCACTTCGCTTCCCATTTCCCCTGTCTGACCATTCAGTCAAGCACATTTTCCCTCTGGTGCCTCCTTCCTCTCCCCTTCCCCCTCCCCCCGGCTCTCTCCAGACACTACTTCACCCTCATATTTTGCCAATGCCCCAGCTTGAGGTTGATTACCCTTTCTAAGTCTCCATTCAACTTGAGAGGGGGTCCTCCCCTGCTGTCTCCACATAGCTCAACACTGCTTTCCTAAATCATTTGCTGATGCTGTACTAATTCCCTGGTACTAGAGATAACATTGTAATATTGTTACCCAATGTATGTTCTATGCCAGCTTGCTGTAATATGTCTGTCTGTCAGCCTGACGTAGAACCTTTGTAAAGAGCTTGTGCTCAAAGGTTTTCTCCGAATCCTTAAATAAATAAAAATAAAAAAAAAATTAAAGGAGAGCATTTTCTTCTGAAGATGCCTGCCAGGGAGGTAAGGCAGCCTTTATTTACAGTATTAAGGATTGCTGCATACAGGTAATTGGTTACAATATATGAAAATATGTAGCTATTATGGAACTGCGAGGTCAGTAGTGACTGGGTAGTTGCTGCTGCTGCTTTGAATCCTCATGAGTCCAACATTCTAAAGCTTGGTCTGTGCTATTTCCCCTAGTAGGGGTGCACAATACCCAGTTGTTATGATTACCTATCAAGAAGGTCACTTAATTCTATTTATAAGACTTGAAATTCTGGGAATTGCACCGGTGATTGTTAATCTAACTTCCGGATTTTACTGGCATTCTACTGTCATTCTTTTAGTATGTGTATAAATAAATAGAATAGAAGAAAACATGATATACAGAGCATTTAATGATGCAAACTGAAATTGATACAGGAAGTAATTATAAGAAAAATACAAGTTCTTCAGATTTACTGATCTGGTCTAACATGCCAAATTCCATGAAACTCTTTGTTTTTACCAGTGTGCATGCCATCCAAATTCCAGAATTTTACCAGATTTTTCCAGTAAAAATCGAAAACCAGTGGATTTGCTCATCAACAATGTTGGAGCTAACAGAAAAAGAAATTACAGTAAGTATGAAGAAATTTCTTTGGTATTTCCCCATATTTATATGCAATCTATTACTGAGGTGCACCTGTTCAAAAACTGTATTTACCTTTCAGTCACCAGTGGAGGACAGATGATTCAAACCAGTTCTTTAGAAGTTAAATTGTGTCTTTATTAATCACAAAATGTATTGCACTTACAGTTCTGATAGCTGTTAACATCTCTGCATGTTGTACTTCACAAGGAACAGGAACATAAAAAAATACTGACACAAAATGTTCATCTTTAAAATACAGACAGATGCCAGCATGCTTTGGTGCTGAGACAGTGCAAAACCACAGCCTGGTGTTTTGCTCTAGGTCATAGGTATATTCAGAGCATAGCAGACTGATGTCCATATCGCTCACCATGTTTAGTTTTCTATACCCAGTTTTAATGTTTGTACCCCATTATACCATGTGAAATACAATATTTGTCTAACTTTTTCTTAAATTCATTGAGGTGCATACTACCCACCAATTCCTCAGAGAAGGAGTTCCATATTGCTGCCACTCTCTGATTATACCTGTGTGCTTTTCTATTGGTTTTACATGTTTCACATTCTAATTGTAGGGTGTGAAATCTCCCAGTGTTTTTCACCAGAAATTACTGCTCTACACCGATGATGCTGTCATGTTCACCAACCACCAACACACAGAGCTCCTCGAGAAACAATTACAGCTTGAATCCATGCACATCGAAGAATGGTTCAGGTCACACAAACTGGTCATGAACTACAGCAAAACAAAGGTTATGACCTTCTACAATGCCAGGAGCAAGTACAAATCCCGTGACCTCACCATCCTAAACCAAACAGGGACCTTACTTGAACACGTTCCTGATTTTAAATACTTAGGTGTCACATTGGACAGCTTACTGTCCTACCATCGGCACATAGATTCTGTCGACAAAGCCACCAACATCCGTATAGGCCTGCTCTACAGGCACAAACACTGCATGACTCCTGACACTTTCCAGTTGGCTATCAACAGCTCTGTCACCTCCATCATCGATTACGGGCTAGCAATTTATGGCTCTGCCTCCGCCTCTGCCCTCCGCAGAATTACAGTTGCACTCAACAAAGCATGCAGGCTGCTAACTGGTGCTGATCGACTTACACACACTTGTGACCTGTACACTTGGGCAGGATAGCTACCACTCATCAGCCGGATACAGTATCAAACCTGCCTCTTAGCCAAAAAAGCCCTCCTCGGGGTCATGCCCCCGGTCATTGAAAAGCTACTTATTGACCACCACAGCACCCAGAGAACTAGAAGTTCACAACAACTAACCTTCCTTGTGCCCAGATGCCGGACTACCATGGGCCAGAGGACCTTTGCCCACAGAGCACCACAGTGGTACAATACTCTCAACAAAGAAACTCTTACTGCTGCTGCTCTTGGCCCTTTTAAGAGACAACTCCGACTTCATCTAATTTCAACTAGTCGTTGTGACTGCCTCGCCTAATTGGGGGCCCACCATTCACTGCCCTCCACTTCAGTCTTGAAAGCTATCTCTCCCCGCTTTGCCTCCTTCTACCTGCCTACCCCCTTGCCCCCTCTCCCTTTGCTCCCCTGGGCCATTTCCTGACTTCTATCCCTCCTCTCCTTCCCCTTTAGAGCTCTTACCCTCACCCTCTACCCTCCAACAATGGCCTTCCTGCCTGCTTACCCCCTTCCCTCTCACCTGCAGTGCTTATTTCCAAGATTGCCCTTGGCTGGTTATGTCATGCTACCTAACATTTGGCACATTTTGAATTACTGGAATTTCCTAAGCCTCAGTCTCTTACTTCTTGTTATTGTGTAACTATGTATTATTATGTTGACCTTTGTATCTACAGTATGTATACCCCCATTCCTTCGACGTGGAACCTTTGTAAATGAGCAGTTCTTGCTCAAAGGTATTTGTAATCCTAGATTTCAATAAAATAAAAAAATTAAAAAAAAATCTTGTGCTATATGCTTCATGTTTCCTTTTAAGCCCTAAACATTCCCATAAGTCATTGCTGGAAAGTGTCTTGAAGAGAAGGCACATGTCTCTCTTTAACCTGTGGTACTCCAATGGGTACATACTCAACCTACTTATTCTTGTCTCATAATCCAAATCTTTTAAATCCCCCATCATTCTGATGGCACTCCTTTGCACCTTTTCCAAGACTTGATTTCAGTTCTTCTTCCCGGTGTCCAAAACTGTGCGCAATACTCAAGGTGTGGCCTCACCAGCGAAGTGTACAGTGGGAACAGCACCTCTCTCCTGCTACTCCTAATGTGTCTGCTAATGCTACCCAAGATCCCTGTTGTTTTTTTATGATTTGTTTGCAATGTCCTTTAAAGCTCAGATCCCCATCTACTAAAATTCCCAGACCCTATTCTTCAGAGACAACTCTAAGAGTTGTCAGACTGCTTTGTAAAGCTTCATCAGGAATGATGAGGATATAACCTGAAAAAGTGTTCTGCTTGAATTTTCTGTACCAACTGATAGTTGCAAAGTTGAACAGAGTCATTCCTAGAATTGAGTTCTTATGGGTCCCCACCCCTACCCTCATCACTGATTAGGGATTTATTTTAAATACCAGCTGTCTTTCTCCACTTTTCTGTTGGAAGTAAGTCACTCCCTAAACTGATATCCTTTAGGCCCCCACCTCCACTACAAGCACTATTTGGGAAGGGGGGGCACATTTTAAACAGCATCTGTCTTTCCCCATTTTGCTGTTGCAATAGAGTCGCTCCATAGACTGAGTTCCTCTTGGCTCACCCCTATGGCCACCACTGTTTAATTGTACATTGTTAACATCAGCAGCCTTTTCCTATTCTGATATGTCATTACAGTCAGTCCATGAATTGTGTTCCTGTAGGCCCTCACCTCAACTCCCAATTTCACCACTATACACTTTAAACAGCAGTAGTCGTTCCCCATTTTCCAAATGAACTAGAGTCACTCAATTTACTGAGTACCTTTAGGCCCCTGCCTCCACTCCCACTCTCACCGCTGATAGGCAACGCTACCGTGAGGCCAGGAACCTCTGCACCTGGCAGGTTCGACAGGCAAAGGCAGAATACTACAGAGCAGCCCTCACTGCCTCCTGGGGAAGGAGCTCAATTTCTGGGACTCCCTCAAAGACCTTAGCGACAAACTCTCTAATGACCTCCCCTCCCAGATACTGGTAAATGGTGGTATCTCCATGGACCCTAACACAATAACAAATGCACTGGACTCCTCATTGTCGAACCTCAGTGGCGTGCTCCCTGCCAACTTTTTTGCACCCACCATAACATTGACACCAACCCAAGTACTCCCTTTCTGCTTCAAGATCATCTCCCAGCATGATGCTGCCCCCATCCTGCTAAAGACACTCAGCAAATCCCGGTTCAGCAGTGACAATCTCAATCTTTAAATGCTAAGGCTCACTCTCCCTGAAGTACTCTACCCCCTCACTTCCCTGCTAAACCACTTCCTTGCCCTAGGTCAATTCCCCTCCTTGTGGAAAACTGCCCTCATCATTCCTCTCCTGAAGAGTGGTGACAGAACCCTGCCTAGTAATTATTGGCACATCTCAATTCTACTCCCTATCTCCAAGGTTCTTGAAAAGATAGTCACCACCCAAGTCACAGACTACCTTGCTTAACACATTCTCCTCTGCCCTGAACAGCATGGTTTCTGAAAAAATCATAGCACCACAACCATGCTTTTGGAATATACCAACACTATCCATGCAACCCTGGATGCAGGCCAGACTGCTGGGGCTGTCTATATAGATCTTTCCAAAGCATTTGACACCGTCCTCCACTCACTTCTCCTACCCTCGCTAACCCAAATAGGTTTTTCATAGGATACCACCACTTGGTTCTCAAACTACCTGGCTGACAGAACCCAGAGAGTCAGACTAGGGAATACCTTATCATCCCTTCTCAGAGTTACATCTGTGGGGTCACCCAAGGGTCAATCCTTGGCCCCCTACTTTTCACTCTATTCTTTAACTCCCTGCCCAAGGCTTGTTCTGGGAGTCTCCTTCTACATGCAGACGATGCAGTTTTATTCAGCACCCACACCAACCCTACCACTCTCCAAGTAGCCCTCCAAGGGTCGTTTAATGAGGTCAAATCCTGGTTTACTGACCATAGGCTTCTTCAAAACTAAAAAAAAAAATGAAGTCCATGCTGATTGCTCATGCCCAAAACAAGTTCAGTAGCCACCCCCTGCTCATCCATAATTCCCATAACGAGACCCTGGAACAAGTTTCTACTTAGGGGTTACTTTAGACTCAGTGCTAACCTACCATGAACATATCCACTGACTTAATATGGCTATAAATGTGCGCATTGGTCTGCTCCACCACTACAAGTACTGTCTCTCCCCAAAGCCCTACAGCTCGCCATCTCCTCCTCTGTCCTGTCACACATTGATTACTGGATTATCTTCTATGGTGCTGCTGAAAACACCTCCCTCAACAAAATTAGAGTTTCCCTGAATAAAGCCTGTAGACTGGCCACAGGATGTGACCGGTTTATGCACACCTGTACACTGTATACCAGTACAAACTGGCTTAATTTCGATAATCGCCTAAAGTACCAAACCTGTCTCCTAGCCAAGAAAATCATGACTGGCCTCACACCCCCTGCTCTTGTGATGCTGCTTACCACCTCTAACAGCACCAGACACACACATCACACTGAGAAATCTCCCTACCAGGTTCCCCGCTGTAAAACCTCCATGGGACAAAGAACTTTCAGATACCACGCTCCCAATTGGCAGAACTCACTGCCCATACCAGTCCTCCTGGCTCCTACCCTAGGACTGTCTTAATCCCTTCTCCATAACAATATCTTGCATGACTCCACCTGTGACTGTGCATGACCTACCCATGACCTATAACTGCCATGACAATGGACCCACTTGGGCCTGCTTCTAGAGTGCCTGTCCCTGGTTTCAGTCTTACCCAAGCCTCAGACTAGCTGACACTCACTGGACTGCACTGCTTGCACATTCCAGTCATAAATACTTCTCTACAACTACTGTACTGTATGATTGCCCTTGTAGTTACTGTATTTATTGTGTTTTGCCACTGTACTGCATTGTCTATGACTGTTGCAATTATCCTGTAACACATCCGCCTGTTGTAATTTTCCAAGTATCTTCAGTAAGGTGTGATATTTCCCACACTGCTATTTATACTGTGTTGTCTGTACACTGTATGCTCTGTATTGTTTTCTATGACATGGAACCTTTGTAAAAGAGTCTCTGACTGAAAGGTATTAATTCCGATTGTATTCAATAAATAAAAATAAAATAAAAATAAATAAATCATAAAAGAAAGTGATAGCAAAAAAGGGCTGCTTGGCAAACCCAGTCTGCCCATTTTTCCCTACCTACATTCTCACCACACACCCTACTTAATCTGCATCTCTTTCTCCCTCCATCCTTCCTTTCCACTATGATGCTATTGTGCCAATCCCATTCATTCTTGAATTGAACCACTGTTGTCACTCCGGTTTCTGTGTGTTCCATCCAAAAACTCCTAACTTAAGAATCATCCTGGGACACACAGAAATGGTATCACTTCTAATCTATCATTCTGACCAAGAGGCACAGTGGGCCACAGTGAAAAATTCCAGTACCATTCACATTTTATTAGAAGCCTGTCATAATCCCCCCTTCTTCTATTTTTAACCCCTCTATCTATGTAAATATAAAATGATGTCCCATGCCCCTCCCAATTGCTGTTCAAATGATTAGCCAGGGCATTTGTAAGATCATTGCTCTCTATGGCCCTCATGTGCTCCCCAACTGCTCTATTTTATTCATTTATTTATTTATTTAAAATGTTTGTAACTGGGAGAGGCACACTGAGCTGAAGCTCATTTCCAGGTGCAACCTGGGGGGAGAGAATGGGGGGGGCAAGAGAACATTCAGGATACTATATAAATATGGCATACAATTAATAATAATAAAGGTATTGAAATAACAATGATATATCTGCAAATACTGATAGACATGTGTAATCCACTGCTGGCACTGGAAGCCAGGTATAAAAGGATAAACTGAACGAGGCAGGGAGGGAGAAATCATAGGGGGATGAGGTGATGATCGCTGTTGGTGTTAGGAGTCAGATGGGTTAGGTAAAGTGGGGTGCAGAAGGAGGAAGTTAAGTGTAAGCAGAGAGCAAGACCCTTATCCTTGTTGCTGGGATGAATAAGGACTGGGGCAAGAGGGAGGGATGGATCTGGAGAGTGAACATTTTAGAAAGTTAGTTTGAATGCTCTTTTGGTTTTTCCAAGTATAGTAAGTCCTACAGTTAAATTTTGCCAAGTACGCCACCTCTTCTGTTGCACATGCAATGAAGCCTCTTACTTGTACATCCATTCCGTATCTGTTTTTGGATTAAAAAAAGAATAGTGTTGTTAATTACTTGTCAATATTTGCAGATATGTCACGCTGATGGCAACCATCTGTTTTGTTGGGTAACCACAAGCTGAGTTTTCCAGGGATAGACTGAACAGAGTGTACCACCATGTCCCTCACATTCTCTCCCTCCTACATTAATGTTTGAGAGAGCTCTCAGTCTTAGATCAGTGCTCACCAGATGCCAATATTTCCTCTCAATGTTACAGATTTCTTTCAATCGAGCATTATAGGTGGCTACAAATGTTGTTGTTTTTTTGTGCATTCTTATTGTTTCCCTTTCTTTTTCCCTAAGCAGATCTTCTCTGGGGACATTAGCAACTGCTTCTCTGGCTTGATTAATCAGACCCTCCCCCATTCCCTTTTCCTGCAGTCTGCATAGCACCTCTTCAGCTCTTTGTTCATAAACTGATTCTGCTCCACCATTATGTCTGGCCCTTATAAACTAACCTTTTGAAATGCCTGTTATTGTGTGGTGTGGATGACAACTGCTGGCTAACAGTATAGTATTCATATCTGTGGGTTTTCTAAAGATATCCATACTGATCCCCCCTTTGCCAATTTTTTTTGTTAATAATAAGATCCAAGAAGCTGATCTGATTGTGACTTACAGAAGCAGGTTGTGGAGGTGTGGCACTTTTGTAGCCAATGCCCCCACTATCTTTTGAAGCTTGACCCACTTTCCCCAATGAGGTGTCACGCTGTTGCTGACACTTGTTCAGCCAGCGTGCCACCACCTTGAAACGTTTTAGCCACTGCAATCAGGGGCCGCCTCATCATTGCAGCGTCAGCCATTCCGCTGCAATGAGGGAGTGACCCATCATTGCAGGACAGTACCTTGCATGCCCCTGACCCACTTTGCCAATGGGGAGCCCAGTCCCCGTTGGCATAATGTTCCCACACCCAAGTTTCTGCTGTATGCCGAAGGGGTGCCCAATCCCCCTAGGCATCATGCCCCCCACTTTCTTTACTGATGGGGCACCCACTCCCTGTTGGTATGAAGTCTCCCCCCCAATTTGTTGTCTGCTGAGGGGGGTTTCCAATTCCCCTTGGCCCCCCCAACTGGTATGTGCCGATGGGGGAGCAATCACCCATCGGCTACTGCCCCCAACCCCAAAAACACTCAGGTGGCATTCTGGGAGCCCACCCCAGCATGCCAAAGTCCCTGGAAGAAAAAAAAACAGTCCTGCAATGTTTTTTTTTTCCAGCACTTGTAAAATAAGAAAACGGTCCCTGGTAGAGTTCGGCGGCCCCTCCTCCAACCAGAGCTCACCCTCTGCTCACCCCACCTCTCCACACCACCCTCACCCCATACTTACCTCCAGAGCCAAGCACGAAGATCTTCAGTGGGCTGGGAACACGTCTGCACTCTTCAAAGCTGACTGTGAACTGAAGAAATGCCGGTAAGCTGTATAATGGCATAAATAGGGGTTTTTCAACTTTGGTGCATATCTCGGGCATTTTTGGGAATTGTGGCACCAAATTTTCAACATGGGGTTCTTGGGACCCCTTCTCGTGAATTCAGTCACTGTCAATATGTTATTCGGTCTTGAAAGGTGATTTTTATGGTCACTGCGCGGAATCACCTTTCGGGACCGAGTAACGAAATGACAGTGCCACTGTTTATGAGGTGGGCTCTCAAAAGGCCTATGCTGCAAATTTGGTGAAAATAAATCCAAAAATGACTGTTTTATGAGCGTGCATTGTGCAGTTTCCACGCACGCTCGTAACTTTGTGAATTTATAATATTTTCATGCCAGATTTTCAACATTGCCATTTTTTTCACATCTCCTTATGAACAGTACAGCTGTCATTCTTCACATCCTGACCAAAATGTGTTTTCACACTTCCAGCGCAGAATAGCGGGGTCACTGTGGGAAATCAGTGTTCAGGACAGATTAAGAAAATGACAGTGACACTGTTCATGAGCAGAGGTCCTAAAATGCCTATGCTGAAAATTTGGTGACTAAAGTCCATAAAATTACTGTGTTACAAGCGTGCATTGCACTGTTTCCACGCACAATTGTAACTTCGCAAATTTGTAATATTTTCACACCAGATTTTCAACACTGGCATTTTTTCACACCTCCTTATGAACAGTATAGCTGTCATTTTTCACATCCTGGCCAAAATATGTTTTTGCACTTCTGGCAGAGAATAGTGTGGTCGCTGTGGGAAATCAGTGTTTGGGTCAGATTAAGATCGTTTGAGTGAGAGAGGCAGAGTGAACGAGCTGAACTGAGCTTTATCAGAACTACTGCATATTTCTTTGCGGGCAGAAAAAGGCACCAACACAGGCAGGAGTCCAGTACAAAAGGGCAGCCTGCAGCACTGGGAGAAACAGAATGAGCAAGGGAGGGAGGGGGCGTGAGCAAGCTCAATGGAGTTCTGTCAGGACTGCTGCAGATTTCTTTGTGGGCAGAAAAAGGCATCAATGCAGGCAGGGGCAGAGTACAAAAGGACAGCCTGCAGCGCTGGGAGAAACAGAATGAGGAAGTGAGGGAGGGGGAGTGAGCCAGCTCAATGGAGCTCTGTCAGGACTGCTGCAGATTTCTTTGTGGACAGAAAAAGGTGCCAATGCAGGCAGGAGCCCAGTACAAAAGGGCAGTCTGCAGCACCGGGAGAAATGGAACGAGTTAGTGAGAGAGGAGGAGGAGTGACCAAGCTCAGCGGAGCTCTGTCAGGACAGCTGTGAACTTTGTTGTGGGCAGAAAAAGGCACCAAAGCAGGCAGGAGCCCAGTACAAAAGGGCAGCCTGCAGCTCCGGGAGAATCAGAATGAGTGAGTGAGAGAGGGGGAGTGAGCGAGCACAACGGAGCCGTGTCGGGACTGCTGCAGATTTCTTTGTGGGCAGAAAAAGGTGCCAATGCAGGCAGAAGCCCAGTACAAATGGGCAGCCTGCAATTTCTGGAAAAACAGAACAAGTGAGTGAGACAGGGAGAGTGAGTGAGCTCAACGGAGCTCTGTCAAGACTGCTGCAGACTTCTTTGTGGGCAGAAAAAGGCGCCAACGCAAGCAGAAGCCCAGTACAAAAGGGCAGCCTGCAGTGTCACAAAAAATGGAATCAGCGAGTGGGGGGGTGAGCAAGTTCAATGGAGCTCTGCCAGGACTTTAGAGTTGCCCACCCTCCTGCCCAAGGTCATCTGTGGTCCTATATTATAGCAGGGTCTCTGAGTGGAGACAAAGCAATGATTGGATACTTTTAGGATTGCTGTAATAATACAGATTTAGTTGTTTTGTTTATTTCTCTAACTGAGCTAAGTACTGAGCTATACTGTTATGATTGCTGTAATAATACATATTTATATGTTCTGTTTATTTCTCTAATTGAGCCGAGTAATACTTGGAGTGCAATAGGATTTCTAACTGGGCTAAGTAAAACTATATGAGAGCTGAGAACAAATAGTATGGGAGCTGAGGGGTGAAAAACGGACAAGGAGGCTTTAAGATTGGTACAGTAATACAGTATCTAATGGATGAGATTTGAGACTGAATTAACCCAGTCAGCAAGGGGGCAGTAAGGGGACTAGTGTAGGGGGGGGACAGGAATTTGAGTAAATAGGGGCCTAACAGTTGTAGTAGGGTACAGAACCTGGGAGTAAGAGCTCGTAACATAAGATGGGAGCCAAAATGGGGCAGATCCCACATGTCAATAGGGCGGGGATCTTTGGAAGGGTGGTGGGCTGTACAGGGTGTGGGTCTGCCATGATACTGGATTGAGCTTGGAGGATGGGGGGATGTATGGTCTGTAGATGACTGGCTCATTTGAGGGAGGAACTGTGGAGGTTAGGGAGGAGTCTAAGTGGCAGGGCAGGTGAGGATGGTAGGCATCCGGGGGGGGATAGGGGATGACAAAGTGGGATGGAGGAAGAATAACTAGGGACTGAAACTGACCCCAGTATCAGAGGCACTAACAGAAAAGACAGGAGAAGGGAGGGGTGCCGAGGTGGGGTGGGTTTCCTGATGGGGAGGAAGAGACCACGAGGAGTACCAGGAGTGAGCAGATGGCTGCGGGTGAGGAGGACTGGGGGTGGCATGGAAGGGAACAAGAAGGGGGGACCAATAGGGAAAAGATGTATGAGGGTATCGACTAGAATAGATTTGAATCTCTGCTGGGAGAGACAGGGGAGCAGGAACATATTGAGGGGGGACAAGCGGGGCATGAGAGGATGGCAACAGGTAGGGAAGAGATAGCGAGGACGAAAGGGTAGAAGGTGGGCTAGTAAGGAAGGAGGGGGTGGTGACTGGAGGAGATAAGGCTATGGGAAGGGGGAAGGATGGGAGAGGCATCACTATCGGGGTAGAAGGGAATGGGGGCTCTAAATCGACAGCAGCCAGGGATAGGAGAGGGGGTTGGAAATCAGCAGGGGAGGAAAAGAGGTCGATATGGGAAGCCCAGTAGAAAGTAGTCAGGTTGGGAAGGGGTTCAAGGGGAATGGGAGGAATATGGCAGGGAAAAGGGGTGAGGCGGAAGTAGGGGGTACAGATACAGAAGTTATAGAGGGTGCAGATGGCAGGGGTAAGGGGCAGGGAAGAACGAATACTAGGATGGTGGAAGGGGCATTAAAAGGGAAAGGGGATAAGGGACGGGGGGTGTACTCATCCTGGGGGATTCTATACTGAAATGGGTGAGATGGAGCAGAAAGGTGGAAAGGCACAGCCGTATTTGGATTGAAGCTGTGCCCAGGTTGACTGCAGGAGGAGCAGGCACTGCTCAGGCGTGCAGCGAGGGGGAGGAAGAAACCTAATTTACTGTTGCATGTGCATACAAATGACTTGGTGGGGGACACTGTGGAAGTAGTGATGGGGAGGTTTGAGTAGTTGGGCAGACAGTGTGTGGGGGTGGGGAAGTTGGTGGCATTCTTGGAGGTACTGCTGGTACCATGTGCAAGCATGGGGAGGAAGGGGAGGCGTGAGGAATTCAATGAGTGGCTGAGGGATTGGTGCCACACCAAATATTGTTGGTTAGTGACTAACTGGGGTAGGGTCTGGGGGGAATAGCGACTTGTACCTGGGGGATAGGGTACACTGGAGCAGAAAGGGAAGGAGAGTATTAAAGGCAGCATTACTGCCAGTCCACTGGCGCTGAGAGTTGAGGTGCTGGATGCCACACCTTGTGCCATGCTGCTGACCCGGGTTTGGACACGAGCCCAGGCCACCAGGGGTCAGCAGGGGAGGGATAGGATTGACCGTCCGTAGGACTCTTCTCCTATCCTGGGGCAGGATCCTGGGACCCACCGCTATGTAGCGGCCCCTGGTGATGAGCGGGGGCACTATTAGAGCGGTCTAGTTAAGGGAGCGGAGTGTGGCAGATGTTGGCATGCTGTGCCTAACTGTCATTTCTCGCCCGCACTCCACAAAGGGGAGAAAAGTGGAAAATGGGCTACAGTCGGGCAGCATGAACTTCTGACCCCCACTGACAGTTCTTAGGCATGGTACTTTCACTTCCAAATACCTAAACAGCACATTCAAGCAAGCAACATTTGGCATTGACAAATGCTTGTTATTACTTGCTTCCAGAAGTCTCACAAATGAAAACAGATCCTCCTCAGATACTACACCAAACAATGATCAACACTGTGTACTTGTGTTGTGCCAGCAAAGTCTATATGAATGAGCTGTATTCCCTGTATTTGCACCAAGGACATCTGTTAAAGATTTCTGCAAAAGGTAATTTGCTCCTGCTTTTCTCATTTGTTGGGATCTTTTAAGTTTGTAGAGCCAGTCTATTTAATGCAAGTGCTGGCCAATGCATGTGCTGTACTCTTATGACAGTATTTCTACTGTCCATGGCACTGCAGCTCCCTGGTTGGGCTCAGATCCCTTTTAACAGTGATTGACTTTACAAGTTAAACCAGCTCAAGTTCCAAAGAAAGATACTGGTAAGGATATAGATTAAATATTTATCGCCAGGTTGTGTTCATCTTTTACCTCATTATAAATGTCAGAAGAACAACCGAGGGTATCACAAGATATTGTAATTATGGAGAGCAATTTGTGTATGAACAAAGGGCAGAAGAGTTGTCATTCAGACTGGGGGAAAGGGAATTTATTTATTTATTTATTTATTTTTTAATTTATTTATTACTAGGATTACACATACTTTTGAACCACGGGTTCTTTTACAAAGGTTCTGCGTCAGCAATGGGTGCAAGCAAAACAGTGGTAAGATACAATACAAGGTCAGGAGGTTAACATAAAAGCAAGCAGAGGTAAGATACGATACAGGTCAGGAGGTTAATTTAATAGCAAAAGACAGTACATGGGTATAGACTAGCACAGTAGCAAACAGTCAGTGGCAAATAATGCACAATTAACAATACGGGTGTATATATAGCAAGACACAGATACAAGTGAAAACCATCCTAGGGGTGACATAAGTGGAGCAAGGGGTGGGGGATAAGAGGGGGAGGGGTGGGGAAAAGGGGGGTAGTCAGTCAAGGATTTCACATTGTTGTAAGTGCAAGAACAGAAAGATAAGTACTAGGTAGTCTGGGGGCTGAGCAACAAGCGATAGGGTGATGGGGAGATAGGAGGAGAGGAGCGGGAGAGGGGGTGGAATGGTAGGTGGGAGGTGAGAGGTGGTAGAATGGTAGTTGGGGGTGGGAGAGAGATGGGGAGTAGTAGGGGATGGAGGGGTGGAGAGAAGTGAGGAGGGTAGTAAGGGAGGAGAGAAGAGGAGGGAGAGGTGAAATAAAGCCACAAGCCTAGGCAGAGCAGTCACAACTGCTGAGGAATATGGGCAGAATCAGATTAATCAAGCCAGGGAAGCAGTTGTTAATATCCCCAGACAGGATCTGCTTAAAGAAAAAGAAAGGAAAACAATGAGAATACACAAAAAAACATTTGCTACCACCTATAATGCTCAATCGAAAGAAATCAGTAACATTGTGAAGAGACATTGGTGTCTGGTGAGCACTGATCTAGGACTCACAGATCTCTCAAACATTAACATAGAAGAAGAAAAATGTGAGGGACATGGTGGTAGCATAGAAACAGAGAATTTGATGGCAGATAAGGAAAGCTTGGCCCACCTAGTCTGCCCATTTCTCCACCTAATGGATAAGCTGCAGATCCTAGTTAACCAACAGCCTACTTCCTCCTCCCTCGACTAGAATTGCCTTATATCTGTCCCATGCATTCTTGAATTCCCCCTCTGTTTTTGACTCTATGACCGACTCAGGATGGCTGTTCCATGCATCTACAACCCTCTCTGTGAAGAAATACTTCCCTCACATTTCTGAGCCGTCCCCCCTCTATCTTCAAATTGTGCCTCCTTGTTCTTGCACATCTATTTTTCTGAAAGATGCTACCCTCTTGGACTTTGTTGATTCCCTTGAGGTATTTGAACGTTTTTATCATGTCCCCCCTCTCCCTCTTTTCAAGGCTATACATATTGGTACACTCTGTTCAGCCTATGCCTGGAAAACTCAGCATGTGGTTGTCTAACAGAACAGATGATTGCCATTGGTGTGGAAACTGCAAATATTGTCTGGTGGTTAATACCACTAAAACCTTTTGGAATCCAAAAACAAATAAGGATGTAAAAGTAAGAGGACATGTGCAAGAGAAAGTGTGGTGTATTTGGTAAAATGTAACTGGAAGTTATTACAGTATATGAAAAAAACAAAAGGCATTCAGACTAAGCTTGGGGGAACACATGAGGGCCACGGAGAACAGGAATCATATGAATGACTTGGCTAGTCATATGAAATCTAGATTTAGTATTTGCTGTATTGGTCCTTGTGAGAACAGATCCAGAAGCAAATGATTTGATACCTTTTAATGGACCAACATAGAGGTAACAAAAAGAACAAAGTGCTTTGGTGTTTGGACCAACAAGTCCTTTGTCAGAAGCGTAATGACAGTTTTTTAGAAAAAAACAATACTTTTAACATCCAGATCATGCAGAAAAAAAACCCAGAAAAAATCCCCATTAGTTTAAAATACTCATTTGAAAAAAAAAACAGAAGATGATGTCAGAGAAGATTAACAGTACCATGTCACCTTTAGCTGGGAGAGTCTCAGGGTTAGAGGTGCACAATGCAGAAGACATACAAATAACTCTACTGTATATAAATTAAATTGACATATAAGATAACAGCTACTTGAGCAAATGGCTCTTAAATCAGATTATGAGTGTCACAATGAGTATAAGAATGCAGTTACTGAAAAACAACCCTCACCTGGATTAAAGACATACTAGAATTGTCTTAGGACTACAAGAAGCATCTATGTATACAGTGCATAACATACAAATAGTAACCAGTAAAGCTTTCTAAAAAAGATCAGTAGTTGCACACTGTATGATATGTAAAACTTAGCTGGACCCATTACCCAGCTATACTCTCCAGCTAGATATTATGCCCCATAAACTTCAAAAGCCTATAGTGTAATAACACTCTTATGACTTCTTAAGGTACTGTCCCCACAAACCACTACCTTATTTCTGTTACATTGATGGTGTGTATATCATTTGGATGGAGGGCACAGATGCACTTAAAGATTTTCATCAAGAACGTAATAACCTTCACCCTGCCATAAAACTTACCCTGAAATATTGTACCACCAATGTTAACTTTCTGGACACCACAGTCACCATTAAGGATGGAACCTTACATACATGTATTTATAGAAAGCCAACAGACAGACAGAAATACTTACACAAGAAAAGTAATGACCCAAACCCAAAAAAAAATATGTCATGTACAGTCAAGCACTCCAATGTCACCGTATTCGTTCAAATGAGGAGGACAGAGATACACATTTGGCTATGTTGAAAAACACCTTTATTGAGCAGGGACACTCTTCCAGAGAAATTAACAGGACAGCAGAACGTGCAGCACAAGTACCAAGACAACAACTAATTCAGTATAAAGAAAAGTCAACTACAGACAGAATACCCTTAGTAGTCACATATCATCCAGACCTTAAACTTCTACGTAACATTATTAAAGACCTCTACCCAATATTTCATGAGGATGAGACCCTTACTTGTATTTTTAAGGAACTACCACTACTAACTTTTAAACAACCACCAAACTTAGCAGGCCTAATTATTATGAGTAAGCTTTCACCAGAACAGAATACCATGACACTAAATAGTACACGACCCTGCAAACAACGCACCTGTAAGACTTGTGAGCTCATTTCCACTTCGGACTGTGTAGTTACATCACAAAACAGACAATTCAAGGTGCATGGGAGTTATACACGTACATCACAACTTGTTATTTATTTCATTTAGTGCAAGAGATGTTATGTTGGAGTGACAAGCCAACTGCTCCACACTAGGACGATCTTACACTGATGTACTATTAAAGGAAAATGACCAAAAAAAAAACAGTGGGGCAAAACTTCTCTCAGACTGACCACTTAGTATCAGCTATGTCAGTAATGGTCTTAAAAGGAAATCTCAAAAGCACACAAGAGAGACGAACTTTTGAGATTAAACTTATTTTACACCTCAACATGGTAGCAGATGGGATGAACATAGATTTGGGTTTCATTGGACATTACAAGATTTAACATCCACAGACCTCTTCTTCTTCGGACTGACATATTATAGGACTTAAGCACATGTGGCGTGTGTGTGTATGTGTGTGTGTGTGCATTTTGGGGGTACATGAATGTGGCAGGTGTGGGGCTTGCTGTCAAATTGAGGTAGACTTCTATTTAGATACTTGGAGTCACAGTGTGTTATTACTCTTTCTTCACACACATAAAGAACATTAAATCCTTCTTACTATTTACCTTCCCCTGGGAGTGGGGTTGACTCCATTGCATCATATTCAGATTCCCTAGCCTGCTACTGTACATACAGTAATGTTATTATAGACTGTCACATTTTTGAACCCTGAACATATTGGGGTGTGAGATCTCATTTGCCTGGGGGTCCTGGAAAGATCTATTTACAGTAGGCTACTTTTGTAGTGATTGTGAAAATGTAGGTATGTTAGGACTCTTGTCTTACACACATAGGGCAGGATATTCAAACTGGCGCCCAAAAAGTGTGCAATAGCAGAAGCAAGCACAAGTCCATTGCGCCCATGCGCAATAGATGCGATATTCAAAAAAGGGAGCAAGCCAAATTGTGCCAACAGCCAATGTCTGAATATCGCACAACCTGCACCATAGCGCAACTAGGGAGAGGAAGCTGAGCAGATACGATGCACTATGGTGCAACAAGGGATGTCCAGCTGAGCAGCCCAGAGGCGCCATAGTGCAAGCATGGAGCCCCCAAGCAGCAGAGCAATGTAACTGCACAACCAGGGAGGTAGGGGCCCACCACCCATGCCACAGATGGGCACAGGAACACACAGCAGAACTGACATTGCCCCCACACCCCAAGCACAGCACAACTGGGGGAGGGCTGGAATATCCACCAGCCCATGGGGACAAGCAAACAACGCACAGCTGAGCCATGGTGCCCCAGCACACCCACTGGCAAGCTGAGACTGCCACACAAGGAGGGCGGGCCACCCTGTGCCACACCAGCCCCCTCAGTGTACAGCACACCCTGCACCATGACTCCCAGACACCCCTCATGAGCAGTGACCACCACTGCAGGAAACCCCATGCATACCACCACCCCCACTGTCACACTGCAATCTCGTGTACCACAGAACCATACAAGCCAGCCCCACCATGAGCACCCAGCAATGGGTGGCAGCACACGGCAATGCAACAATGGCAGACACAGTGCCAACACGCACAATCCCCCTGAGGCACAGCTGAGAGACTGACCATGTGTCAGCACTAGAGGTACCTCACACGGGAAAGGGCATGCCCCTGACACCACCACCATTTATACAGCACCCTGCACAGTAGACAAGTGACACATCCCGACCCACCACTAGCCAAAATAGCCAGCACAGACACCCACAGTGGTGCGTGGAAGCATGCATCACACCAGATGTAACACAGTGCAGGGGCAAACACACACCCATATCCAAGGGTACAATAACACAGGGACGCAGTAGTGTGGCAACCAAGCCCCCAGTGTGGGCCCATGAAAACTGAGCACACACAGCCCGCACTCCTCCATGGCACAGGAGTGACACCCACCCTGTGCAGGCACTGTGGACCCATATGCCACCATCATATGCCTGGAGCACAAGTCACAGACAGTGGCGCACAGACCCTGTAGCACACACAAGCCACAGCGTGGAGGTGGGACAACAACTGCATAGGCCACAGTGTCACCCAAGGCAAACATGCACCACACCAGTGACAGGAGGCAATCCAGCATTGTGATGGTTACAATGGATGACCTGCATGGACAGCCATCACTGACATGGCAGCAGACCTTGCAGGCCACAGACATGCAAGGGTGTCAGCTGCACAGGCCAAGGATGGGTTGACAGGGGCACAATGGACACAGAGCATGCACCATGGACCACTGCACACAGTCATCCAATGCATAGGGAACAACACACACACCACAGACACCGACTGATAGCAACTCCCACACCATAGACACGTCCCCGTGCACATACACACATACCCATGACTGCACCACCCCAGATGCCATGCACAACACTGCAGCTGAGCACCTATAGCCAGCTGCAAATCAGAGACCATCACAGTATTCATATCAAAATAATTATATTGCAACATATTAAACAAAACTATATACAGAACTATGTACATATGGGGGGAGGGAAAAAAACAAGGTGGGGTGGGTAAGGGGCAGGGGTGAACATATGGGAGAGGGAAGATGGATGTGAGGGTGGGTCAAAGGGGGAAGGTGTTATTCGGTGCATGGGGACATCAATGGCCGGCCTGGTCCTCACCCTCTTGGTGCTGTCATCCTGGCCTCCTCCTCCTCCTGATCCCATGTTGGTGCATGTCACACAAGATCTGCAGGGACTCCCTCACCACCCGCAGCAGCTCCTGAATAGCCTGCTGTATCTGCAGGAGTCACCGGTCACCTAGGATGAGGCATCAGAGTCAATAGGTGTGACTGTCCATCCTCCTGTAGCCCACCCATTATACATTGCATACAGCCATATGCCATGCCCCTGTGATGGTGTGCACCCACCCACAGAGACCGTGTCCACAAGACCTGCCCATCCAGGCAGCAACAGCCATGTGGACCACTGCACACACCCACTGCCCATGTCCTGCACAGCACCACCAAGGCCGTACAGTAATGTGGCTATGCGGTGTGCAGGCTGTGCCACAGCCATATGTCCATTGCACGCATGGACCACCACTGATGCACTCCCAGACATGCAGTGCCACTGGACAGTGCTGACTGTCACAAGTCACGTGCATGGCAGTGGTGTCCATGGATGATGGCCATGCCCTGCCCCCACCCTGTCACACAGCATGCAATAGCAATCATGATGTCATGGCACTCACTCTCATCGGGCCGGTGATGTGCGGCAGTGCTGGTCCCTGACTCTCTGGGTGCTTGCGTCCTCTTCCCTCTGCTGCTGCTCCCCCAGCCTCCATCGCTTGTCCACGCCTGTGGGGGAAACAAGGAGAGAAAAACATCAGTACAATCCCAAAGCAAAGTCCCCCTGTCCCAATGTGTGTGCCCACCCACCCAGCCAGACCCACCCACCCCATACCCTGTAAACACCATACAACAGCCCCTAGACTATCCCTCCCCTCGTGCTGGACACATAGAACAGTGTACCCATATCGACAATACAAGTGTGTAGACGTATCACCCATCTGGACGAGGCACCATGCCCCTCCTGGCACGTGACCGCAGACGGGCAAGTAGCTCTGGCTCCCTCCTCCTGAGGTCCCCATAACAGTGCCTGCACTGCTCTGCAGTCCTCCTCCTTCTGGTGGGATCAACAAGGTCAGTGGCCACCTCCTGCCAGACCTGGGTCCTGGCCCTGTCCAGTGGCTCCTCCCCAAACAGAGGCCCATGGTGTGGCTCCACAAGGTTCGCCAACTCAATGGCAGTCCACTGTGGGACTCTCCTGTGTGCCATCCCAAACAGTATAGTAGACAATATGGCACACTGCAGTGCGGCACCCCACGTGGAAATGCTGCGCGGTACAACGCCACTATTCCCTATCGTGCTGTTACCGAACAGTGCGATAGAGATGCAGCCATGCTGGACGCATGGCGCCAAGGTCTGGCACAGGGTCAAGGGTCTCTGGCACAAGGATACACACAGCGCTATTGGATGACTATGCGTCTAGCGCGATTGGTTGCCTGTGTGCCAGTGCCACAGTGGGCTATCGCGCAGTTGTGCCATTGTGCCTATGAAGGCCCATTGCCACAGCGCCATGTAGTGACCCTCGCTATAGCGCCACTGGCACAATGGTGGCCATGCCCTGCATTGCCTACCGTGCACAGCAGTGCGGCAGACACCTGTGTAAGCTACCTGGGCATGCGCGGTGAGGTGTACTACACATGCCACAGAACTGCGCCCATTGGCTCAACACGTTCAACACAATTACGCCAAAGTGACAGCGGTAGCGATATTCAGCCCGTCATATGCCAATCATCCGATCAGCCATTCAAAGGCGCAGCAGTGCGATTTGCATCTAATTAAAGTTGCTCCTCACCTAATTTGCATGGATTGCGCTATATAGGTGCGACAATGTTCTGCAGTGGCCATATTCAGTTACTGCTATTTATTGGTGAGTTGCATGCTGTGTGGGTGTCTGGACTGTGGTATCAGGGACATGCTTTGTACTGCAGAGTCACAGGTAACCACTGTCATCCTTACTGGCTGAATAATGACCGAGTGAGGTCTGGGTGAGGAGGACTATGATGGTGGGTGGAAGAGGAGGCCCAATTTCACAAAGGCTAAGAAGGAGGCACTCTTTGAGGCCTACCTTGATCAGGAGCCACTGCTCAGTGGATGGCGGGGCACCCCTCAGGCCCTTGCTGCTGCATGGGAGGAGGTGGCACGTGCCGTCAACCTGCACGGTAGCCACCAGCGCTCTGTGCAGGAGTGTAAGAAGATGGGTACTGACAGGAGGAGGGTGAAGGAGAAGGTGGCTGCCATCAGGGCGGCACATGCTGCAACAGGCCTGGGCCAGCCGGAAGTGGTGCAGCTCACACCGGCAGAGGACAGGATTGCTGCAAGCATGCACCGCAGTGCCATAGAGGGAGTTCCAGTAGGTGGCTTCCAGACGGGTAGTGGCCAATCACTGCATGGTAAGTCATGGTCTGTCTATGAGGGGGCAGGGTAGGTCACATTCAGTAACATGACTTTTCTGTCTTTTACAGATCCTGTGCATCTGCAGGAGTCAGAGGTGGAAGGCCTGTCCACTGTGAACAGTCATCTGGAGCTGGAGGAGGGACCATCCACCTCCACAGGTATACGTCAAGCATTGCAACAGTGGGGCTGCCTGGCTGTCCACACTGATGTCGTTGGGACAGGTGTGGGGGAAGCCCTTCCTGTGTCTCAGCATTCTGGTGTCCAAGGATGTCAGCACGCTGTGGCTGTGGCTGGGGCGGAGACCTGCACCAATGATGAAGACACGACCATCATGGGCAGTAACACGTGTGTGCCACGGAATGGACACACAGCAGGTCAGCTCACGCCCATGGACCTGGCTGGTGCCGACATGTGTGCCAGCATGTCAGCACAGTCCCAGGCTGTGCCTGTCAGCACCAGTGCGGTGGCACCGGTTGCTGGTCAGGACAGTGGGACTATTGCGGCCACAGCGGTGGAACAACTGATCCCTTGGGCACAGCAGGTGGAGGGGCGGCAGCAGCAGTCACCCACCAGGACTGGGGGTTCAGGGTTCAACGGTGGCATCAGTGCACCACCTGTGGACTTGCCCATACCTGGTCCTGGTGAGCAGCGCCCACCCTCAAGGGGTGATGAACATCAGGCCCTTGCATATCCTGAGGGACAGGATGCCGCGGTGGTAGACGACCTCTTTGACGAGCATACCCGCCTACTGCAGGCATCGGTCTAGCAGCAGATGCAGCTTGTAACATCCGTGGAGGCACTGTGTGTGGCTCTGGAGTGGGCTGAGGAGCGACGCAGCAGGGACACCGATAGGATCCTGTCACGGATTGACCATTTGCGGGAGGATGTGACCACTGCCATTGACAGGCATGCACAGGTGTTCATTGCTGTCATGGCCACAATGGGCACACAGTCAGGTGCCCATGCGTTGCTCACACCACGCAGTTCACTATCCACTCCCCATTCCTGGTGTCATGTGACACCAACCCTGTCGATGCCGGGTCCAGCTGTGGGCATCCCGAACACTCCTGGTGCAGGAATGTTCGGTGTGCTGCAGACCCCTGTGCGGGCACGGTCACGTTCGCGCAGTGGAACCCCTGGTGGACCATCGGTGCCACCCCATGAGGCCCGTGGTCAGCCTGCCAGTGCTGCTGGGTCTCAGTGGGGCCGCCCACGCATCCGAGGTGGACATGGCACTGTGCCACAACACTGATCTGTCTCCCAGCGCGGACACTGTCTGTTGCTGCCCTGTGTGCATTGCGTGTTTCAGTGGGCAGTGCACGGTTGGGTGCCTGGCCCTGCACGCAGACACGCGGTCCACCTGCACACCCTCCCAGCTGCTGTCCACAGGTACATGTGCATGATGATGCCTGCATTGCGCTGTACACCAAATGTGATGGTGCCCAGCATCTGACACATGCACATGGACAGTCAGTGGAAGTGGTGGCCTGTGGACATGTGTGTTGCTAGTGTTTGCATTCCGTCTCGGCTTTGCACCTGACCCCTGTGCACGTTTTGTGCCTATTGTGTGTGCGTGTGTGTGTGTCCGTCCATGTGGTGTGTTACTGTTCTCCCCTCCCTGGCTGTGTGTGTGTGCTTCTCTGCCCTGCCACATCCCTTGCAAGCATGCACCCCTGGTGTGTTTCCATGCGTGTCTGTAGGTTGTGCTCTAGCCACTGGTGGTTGCACATGGCACCATGACTTACCTGTGTTGGCTGAAGTGCTCCTCTGTGATGGTGTCCCGGTGCAGCTGTGCCAACCGGATCAGTCGGAGGTCCCGTCGGCCAAGGCGGGGCTGCCCATCCCCATTGTCACCGGCGTCACCGTCATCTCCATCGCTGTCCCCCTCTTCGACCTGTATGACTATCCCACAGTCTTTGGCCATGTTGTGCAGGATGCAACAGGCCAGGAATATCCCACAGGCCTTTGAGGGGCTATACTGTAGGGCACCGCCAGAGGTGTCCAGGCAATGGAAACACACCTTCAGCATCCCGAACACCCACTCAATGACATTGCGTGTGGTGGCATGTGCCTCATTGTAGCATTGCTGCGATGGGGTCATGGGCCACCGGTAGGGTGTGAGCAGCCAGGGACGGAGTGGGTATCCACTGTCACCTGTGTGAAGATGGTGGAGGTTAGTGTCATGTTCAGCTTCAGACTGCCCCAAGCCCTGTGGGCCACACCCATGGCACCTCTGGCCATACCCCCCCATGCCTATGATATGTCATTTCTACATACATACTCACCCACTAGATGACCTGTGGGGATGTCCCCACTCTCGAATCTGTGGCACAGTGCTGACTGGTGCCAGATGAAAGAATCATGTGCTCCCCCAGGGTGCGTGGCACAGACATTGATGATGCGCCCACTGGCATCGCACACCACCTGGCAGTTGCCACTGGAATATCCCTTGTGGTTCATGTAAGTGGCACCCTCGGGGCCAGGTGGTGTGCGTATAGCCACATGGGTGCAGTCTATTGCCCCTAGCACGCCAGGCATACGTGCTACCCTGTGGAACTCCTGTATGTTTGCTGTGCACTCCGCCGCAGTGCTGGGGAAATGGATGTACTCCACAGCATGTGGCAGCAGTGCGCTGAGGAATTGGGTGACGATGCATGACGTGACCGACTGTGTTATGCCTGTGGTGTCCCCTATTGGTCTCTGGAAGTTACCCGTGGTGAGCAAGCACATGCAGGGTGTTACCTTTGTCTCCAGTGACAGAGCATGACTCTGTCGTGTGGGTGCCTTCATCACATCACTGCACAGCTCACAGAGCCGCCTCAGTATTGCCCTGTTCAGGCAGTACTGGCCCACAATCTTGATATCTGTATACAGCTCAAAGCGGGTGCGGGCTCGGTACTGCCTGCTGGGGGCATACCGCCGACGGGCCCGTCCATGGCACCGTCCCCCTGCCGCATGTCTTCTCACCCTCCTCATTACGGCATCCATGTGGAAGGTGGCACTGGCCATGTCTCTGGCTTGCGTTCCCCCCCAGCAGCTGTTGCTTTGTTCCCCCTGCTGTTCTGACTGCTACCTCCCCTGCACCGGGTACACCTACTGGCCTCTGCTTTGTGTGGCCCCACACACCTTCCCGTGTCCCTCTTCTGTGGTGTGGTTTCCCTGGCCTGCCCTCTTTCGTGCTGCTTTCCTGTGCCTGTCTCTCCCCCTGCCTCATGTGGCTTTCCTGTAGCGTTCTTGCGCCTCTTCCTTGCTCCTTTTTATTTTGGCTCATTTCCGCTATGGCGCAACTTCCGCCTGCTCCACTGTTGCGCATTACGCAAGTCTTTGAACATCGTACTGCACCCTTTATGCATGGTTCCTCCCCCATCGGTTGTGCATGCCTTCATTATCATTGCACTGTTGCTCAGCATATTTTCAGTGGCACAACTGCCTCCTACTGAATATCGTAGAATGGCGCAATTTAAGACTTGCGCAGGAGCAACCCTATTGCGCATGGCGCAACCCTTTTGAATATCCTGCCCATACTGTATATATACTTCTAGTTACCTTATCCTGTGGCATGTTGAAGTTTTATTTCATTGTGGTTCTGTCCAGAATCCTTGCACTGTTACTACGCAGTTAAGAGTAAGGTTAAATAGTGTCACATTTTTACTCTGTAGATATTAGGATACATGATCTCTTTTACTTGGAATTTCATGACAAGTTGAATTCCTTTGGGTAACAATTGCAGTGATTGATGTGAATGATGGGGCATTAGGTGTGTGTGTGTGTGTGTATCTCCTTAAAACAAATTATTTCACCCCCCCATGATATGGGGGTGTGGGGTGGGGAGTGTTGTGTGTGTGGAGGGGGGAGAAAATTGTATTTTTATTTCTTATTCCGATTCCTTAGACATTTTTGGTAAATCAAGCTGTTATACACTGAGAATTTATTGACCTCTACAAATATCAGGCTGCATGGTCTTAATTTCTTGGTGGTCCTTGACAAGTAGTTTTTTGTTTAACACATATACTTTCAATTTATATTTATATTATCATTTATAAAGTCCTGTTACTACACTATAGGCTTTTGAAGTTTATGGGGCATAATATCTAGCTGGAGAGTATAGCTGGGTAATGGGTCCAGCTAAGTTTTACACATCAAACAGTGTGTAACTGCTGATCATTTCAAGAAAGCTTTACCGGTTACTCTTTGTATATTATGTATACATAGATGCTTCTTGTAGTCCTAAAATAATTTCAATATGTCTGTAATCCGGGTGGGGGCTGTTTTTCAGTAACTGCATTCTTATACTCATTGTGACACTCATAGTTTGATTTAAGAGCCATCTGCTCAAGCAGTTGTTATCTTATATGTCAATTTA
The DNA here is from genome assembly GCA_016271365.2 of Neoceratodus forsteri. Classification (NCBI taxonomy): domain Eukaryota; kingdom Metazoa; phylum Chordata; order Ceratodontiformes; family Ceratodontidae; genus Neoceratodus; species Neoceratodus forsteri. The sequence goes on along the minus strand of CM057449.1, from coordinate 57,325,602 downwards.
ATTTATATGCAGGAGAGATTTTTGTATGTCTTCTGCACTAAGCACTTCTGACCCTGAGACTCTCCCGACTAAAGGTGAAATGATACTGTTAAGCTTCTCTGACATCATCTTATGTTTTTTTTAAATCAGTATTTTAATCTGAGGGATGAGGTCTCATCGAATGTCTCTCGAAAGGGATGCAGGGTCCAGCCTGAGTTGAGTTGGAGCACTCCTCCTGTGTGGGATGAGTTTGAGCTGATTGGGGTTGGGGAGGTGGTAGAGATAATCTCTAAGCTGCGGCCGACCCACTGTGATTTAGACACAGGCCCAGTGTGCCTTTTGGTGGAATGTTTGGACCTGATTGGACCTGTGATTGCTGGGGTAGTCTGGAGTTCATTAAGGAGTGGGATCTTTCCTTTAGCCTTGAAAGATGCTTTGGTTAGACCTCTTTTAAAAAAAAAACATCTTTGGACCCAGACTGCCTCAGCAATTACAGACCTGTTTCGCACCTCCCATTTTTAGGGAAGGTTGTAGAAAAGGTGATAGCCGTTCAGCTGGAGAGACATCTTGCTGTTTCCTCCGCCTATGAGCCTTTCCAGTCTGGGTTCTGAGCGGGGCATAGTACAGAGATGGCCCTGGTGAGGGTGCTTAATGACCTCCTGATGACAAGGGATAGAAGAGACTGTACCATCTTGGTCCTTCTAGACTTCTCTGCGGCGTTTGACACCGTGGACCATGAGGTGTTACTTGACTGAATGCAGTTTTGCTATGGCCTGTCCAGAAATGTCATCAACTGGTTCAGGTCATACCTGACAGATAGGGTGCAGAGGGTGACCATGGGAATTTTCTCATCAAATATAAAGCCTCTGTTCTGTGGTGTTCCGCAGGGGTCGGTCTTGTTGCCTCTCTTGTTCACAGTGTATATGCTGCCATGGGGGGACATTATCAGGTGGTACAGGCTGGGTTTTCACTGCTATGCAGATGATACCCAGTTGTACCTGTCCTATGCTCCCAATAGCGAGGTGTCAGACTCCGTATTTAAGAGCTGCCTTGAGGAAATCCAGACATGGATGACCCACAATTGGCTTAAACTTAACCTAGACAAGACTGAGGTACTGGTGGTGGAGCCAGGTCGTCAGGGTGGGGGGTGACATTACCCCTCGACCTTGTGCCGGGGGTGTGCCTTTAGCCCCCTCTAGGTAGGTGAAGAATTTAGGAATAATCCTGGATGGCTGTCTGATACTTGATGCACAGGTGTCGGCCATGGTGAGAACCGGATTTATCATCTCAGGAATACTGCCCAAATTCGAGCCCTGATCCCACCTGATGACCTGCCCACACTGGTACATGCTTTCATCACTTCCAGGTTGGACTACTGTAATGCCCTGCACCTAGGGCTATCTGGAGGCAACCTCCGCAGACTGCAGCTGGTGCAGAACATGGTGGCGAGATTATTGTTGGGGGTGAAAAGAAGTGAGCATATCACCCCATCACCCCAGTGCTCAGCGAACTGCACTGGCTGCCAGTCTGGTGGAGGGTTGTCTTCAAGATAGGGCTGTTGACCTCTAAAACCCTGCACAAGAGGGGTCCAGTCTATCTGCAAGAGCTCCTTGTGCCATACCACCTGACCTGGGCTCTTTGCTCTGCTGGAGGTGGCCTCCTTGGAGTTCCCAGGATTAGGTTGCGGCATTCGGGTGATAGAGCATTTGTGGCAGCTGCACCTGCCCTGTTGAACTCCTTGCCTGGTTATCTTAAGGAGGCCCCCTCAGTGGAGGCCTTTAAGAAGGGCCTCAAATCATATTTATTCAATCAAGCTTTTAATTGAAGATGTTTTAAAATAATAGTATATTTTATGATGGTTAGTTAAGCTGTTGCTCCTAGTAGTATCCTGTATATTGTTGTTTTAAATTTGTTTTATTGTATTTTTAAAATGCTTCTTATATTATGCGTTTTATACTGTGCAGCACCCAGAGTCTTCGGAGATGGGTGCTATATAAATAAAATATCTATCACTCTGAACCAATGGGGATGTCTTCTTTTTTTTTTTCCTGCATGATCTGGGTGTTAAAAGTATTTTTTTTTTCTAAATACCTGTCATTACGCTTCTGATGAAGGACTTGTTGGTCCGAAATCTAAAGCACTTTGTTCTTTTTGTTACATCTATGTTGGTCCATTAAAAGGTATCATAGAAACATAGAAATATAGAAGTTGATGGCACATAAGGACAGCAAAGCCCATCCAGTCTGCCCATTTCTTTTTCTACCTTATGAATGTGCAATCGGCATTTGCTCTGTCAATGGCCTATCTCTTCATACTCATCTGTATTGCTCCCTTATGCCCATCCCATGCCTGTTTGAAGCCCTGCTCTGTATTCATATCCACCACTTCCTGAAGTAGGCCATTCTATGCATCCACCACCCTTTCTGTGAAAAAGAACTTCCTCACATCCCCCCTTAATCGGCCTCCCTCTAATCTCATGTTGTGTCCTCTTGTCCTGCTGTTTTTTCTTATATTGAAACGTGTTAGACTCTTTCACATTGTTAATGCCCTTAAGGTGTTTGAATGTTTCAATCATATCATCTCTCTCCCTCCTTTGCTTCAGGGTATACATATTGAGTTCCTTTAATCTGTCCTCATATGTTTTTGGATGTAGTCCCTGCACCATTTTAGTTGCCCGTCTCTGGACTGCCTCAATTTGGTTAATGTCCTTGTGAAGGTGTGGCCTCCTGTACTGCATGCAGTACTCCAGACGAGGCCTAACCAGTCTCTTGTGAAGAGGGATTATTACCTCCCTCTTACAACTTGTGATACCCCAACTAATACACCCCAACATCCCCCTAGCCTTACCTACTGCTTTAGTGGCCTGCTTGGATGATTTCAGGTCATCAGTGATGATAAAAAACCATTTAAAAGACAAAGAACCTCTGTGCGAAAACACTGAGGCAAGGGTTACCCCAAAGGGCATTTGGCTGGGAAGCCAAGTTTCAAGAAAATACAAATCACACATGCCCCCACTATGCAAAGCATCATGGGCTGCATATGCAAATCACCACAGAATGTTATGCTGGTCCAACTTTAAGCAGAATTGCATGGTGCTGAAAGGCCTCTCACACAGTTTGCAAAGGGTGCTAAATGAAGACATAGACACGTGTTTCGTCCTACCAGGACTCATCAGTATGCCTCGCCTGTTTGACACCCCAGTGGAATGGACCAGCTACCCTTAAGGCAGAGTGCCTTGGATATATTGTGGTGAACCCATTAAAATAAAAAAACATTTAAAAGACAAAGAACCTCTGTGTGAAAACACTGAGGCAAGGGTTACCCCAAAGGGCATTTGGCTGGGAAGCCAAGTTTCAAGAAAATACAAATCACACATGCCCCCACAATGCAAAGCATCATGGGCTGCATATGCAAATCACCACAGAATGGTATGCTGGTCCTTTCGGCACCATGCAATTCTGCTTAAAGTTGGACCAGCATAACATTCTGTGGTGATTTGCATATGCAGCCCATGATGCTTTGCATTGTGGGGGCATGTGTGATTTGTATCATCAGTGATGATGATACCCAAGTCTCTTTCTTCCCTTGTGACTGACAGCAACTCCCCTCCCAGCCTATAGGTGGCTTCAGGGTTTCTCTTCCCTATGTGCCTGATCTTGCACTTCTTTGCCTTAAACCCCAGTTGCCACTTTTCCAACCATTTTGCCAGTTTATCCAGATCTCTTCTCATTCTGCCCACCCCGTCTGGATCATCTACTCTGTTGCAGATCTTAGTGTCATCTGCAAAGAGACAAAAGTTACCCTCCAGTCCATCTGCAATGTCACTGATGAAGATATTGAAGAGGACTCCCCCCAGGACTGATCCCTGAGGTACCCCACTTGTGACTTGCATCTCTTTTAACTGTATACCGTTTACCACCACTCTCTGTTTTCTGCCCATCAACCAGTTTGCCACTCAAGCTGACCAACTTCTGACCTACCCTGAGCCTACCCAGCTTATTAATCAATCTTCTATGTGGAACAGTATTGAAAGCTTTGCTGAAGTCAAGGTAAGCGACATCAACTGTTCCCACTTGGTCCTCCATTTTGGTTACCCAGTCAAATAAATCTATGAGATTAGTTTGACAGGACCTTCCTGTTGTAAACCCATGCTGTCTTGGATCCTGTGCTCTATGGATTCCAGGTGTTTCACTATCCTTTCCTTAAGGAGTGCCTCCATAATCTTGCCCACTACTGAGGTAAGACTGACTGGTCTGTAGTTCCCTGCCTCCTCCCTGATACCACACTTGTGGAGCGGGATCATATGAGCCCTTCTCCAGTCTTCTGGGACCTCTCCTGTGCTCAGACACTCACTAAACATTTCTGATAATGGCTTTGTTAGTTCCACTCTTACCTCCCTTAGTACCCTGGGATGTATGCCATCAGGTCCCATTGCCTTGTCCATCCTGAGTTTATCGAGCTCCTATAGGACCCTTTCTTTTGTGAAGGGACTTGTGCACACTTCCCTCCCCCCCTTTGTCCATGGTGCTGATCTGTAGGCCCTGTTCTACCTTCTCCTCAGTAAATACTGAGCAGAAGTATCTATTTAGGATAGATGCTTTTACATGGTCCTCCTCCACACATGCCCCCCTATCCCCTTTGATCTTAGTAATACCCCCTCTTTCTCCTTTCACTAATGAATCTATAGAAAGTCTTGTCACCTTCTTTTACTGTTTGTGCTAGTGTTTCCTTGGTTTGGGCCTTTGCCTGCCTTACTGCCTTCCTTGCGTTCCTTAGGGGAAGTTTAGTATGCCTCCATATCTTCATCCCACTGTGTTCCCTTATATTTCCTGAAGGCCAGCCTTTTGGCTCTGACCTTTTCTGCTACTGTTTTTGAGAACCAAAGTGGTTTCCTACTTCTTTTGCACTTCCTTTTCTCTCTAACTCAATGTGATGTTGCTTCAAGTATTTCATCTTTAATGTTTGCCCACTTTGCCTGTACCCCCTCACCTGTATTTCTTCTTGCCAGGGCTAGCTTAACTCTGTTGGCCATCTTCTCAAAGTCAGCTCCTCTGAAGTCCCACATTTTTGCCTTGGAATGGGATGATTTAGTTCTAGTGGCCAAATTGAACCTCCAGGTGACCTTCTACATGGAGATCTGTCATCCTTTCCCTGTTAGTCAGTACTAGATCTAGGATAGCCCTGTCTCTTTTGGGTTATTGAACCAGTTGTTTGAGGCCCTCCCCCCTGCAGGCAATCCACTATGTATCTAGTTCTGTCCAATGTTCCTGCTGGTATTGACCAATTTGAATCTGGCATGTTGAAGTCTCCCATTATCAGAACCTCCCCAATAGCTGTCACGTTTTGTATATCTTCCAACAGTAATGTGTCTACATCCTCCCCCTGGTCTGAGGGCCTGTAGACAGCTCCAGTTATACAGGATGTTCCATTTCCTGTTTCCAGGGTGACCCACAGTTCTTCTGGCTCCTTATATGTATTCTGAATTTCCATAGCTTTGATATTTTCATTGACATAAAGGGCCACTCCACCCTCCTTTTTGCAACTTGGTCTCTTCTGAACAATACATAGCCAGGTACTGACATCTCCCAAGTGTAGTTACTGGTGAACCATGTCTCACTAATTTCTACTATGTCCAGTTTAGCCTCAGTCATTGTTATCTGCAGGTCTGGGATCTTGTTTCCCATACTGCAAGCATTTATGTACATGATTTTCCACTGGCCAGATTTTGGCGTGTTGGTTGTTGGGTGAGGTCTGGCATTTCCCCTGTGCATCGTATGGGGAGCTGGACCTTCTTCTTTACTTGGTGATGCAAATAAACTACAAACATGCTGAACTCCTGTTTGATCACTAGCTGAGGGGGGTGGGGTGTTCTTCCCATTCAATGTATCAGGTGCTGCACCCCTCTCCCCATTTGCTAGTTTAAATATTCTGCAAAGACATCAAACCTCTGCCCCAATGCACTGAGTCCCTCCTTAGTCAGATGCAGTCCATCAAATTTAAAGAACTTTCTCTCCCAAAACTGTTGCCAGTTCCCTACAAATTTGTGTCCTTTTTCCTGGCACCAACCCTTGAGCCACATGTTTATCTCCCTATCTCCCCTTCTCTGACCTTCCATCCATTCATCTGCCTCCATCTCCCAGACTGGCAGGATCTCAGAGAAGGAGATGCCACATGAAATGGATGATAGTTTGTCACCCAGCCAGGTCAGGTGTTCCTTGGTCTCCACAACTGACTGGCTGGTGAGATCTTTAGTCCCAATGTTTACCAGGATGTTGATTTTTTCTCCTGCTTCCTGTACAGTTTTAGCAATGCAGTCAGTGTCTCTCCATGCTGATATACCTGGGAGACATCTGACCATTACCCCTAGCTGGAGATACGTATCAACTCCTTGAATCATGGAGTCTCCTATGATCAGAAGTGTTTTGGATTTCCTTTTTGCTTTTTTGTTTTGGCTCCCGTTTTGGGTGAGTTCTGTTGTGCTAGCTCCTGTGCTGCAGTGTCCTGCTGTGCAGTGTCCTCTGCCCCTTTTTTTTGATTTCGGAGATAGACGCAGATACCTGTTTGTAGTTTTTATATGGTTTGTGGAGGTGATATGTTGGAGAGCACCGAGTGATGGGGCACCCGATTTGCCCCTCCTAACCTCCTGCCAACTTCCCAGACCAACTACCCTTTGTGGTTGAGGTGCTGCTGTTGGATGTTGGGGAAATGGCAGGTGGTTCTTATAATATATTTCCTCCTGAATATGCGATTTGAGGTGCACAATCTCTGCCCATGCTGCTTGGAGTTGAGCCTTTAGATCTCCAATGGCTCAGCATGTAGGACATTGTCCTAAATCATCTATAACTGACCTTTTGAAAAGTGCCCTGCAGTATCTGCAGTTAATAATATCCATTCCAGATAAGTTGCTGGGTTTATAACCTGGTCAGAATAATTAGGAGGAAAATGAAAGCAAAAGTTTGATTTTGTGTTTTGTTTGTTTTTGTATAACGTGTTACAATAAGTTAAATTACTACTGCCCCTGTAAATGAGGTCACTCTGTGGATACCCCTCTGATCCACCTCTTCCTGCTTTGCTACAGGAACTGTTACGACTGTGCTACCCTATAAAAGGAGGTTAGTGTGGGCTGGTTGGGGATGGGAATGGGTGGCTGGGCCCTTCCCCTGCCAAAAAGGGAGAACCACAAATGAAAGAACAAGGAGGTAAGAGCAGAAACAAACCGTCAGCAACAAATGCAGTAGCCCTGAAAGCTTAGCTTAATGATAGATAAAACTGTAAAGCCTGTAAAGCACCACCTGTAACAATTTCACAGAAGATATACCCTGTAAAAAACACTTTGTTACAGAGAAAAATAAAGCAGTAACAGAAGATATACCTTGCAAAAGACAGTTTGAATCAGAAGATTACAGCAGTAATCTGTAAGCACACACCCATAGGTGCACCCTGTAATAGTGCAGCAGAAGGTATACCCAGCAACAACAATATGAATCAGTGAAAAATAAAGCAATAAAATGTTAGCAACAAACAGTAACAATCCCTGTGAATACAAAAGAAAATAATAACACACGGTAAATCTGCCTAGTCAAAAGAAACCTTAATCCTTTTCTTGCTCTGGTAAGGTTATTTTCTCTGCCCTTACAAGCAACCTAGAAGAAAAGAGCTCAGGTGAAGCTAGGTGCCTTTGCCAGCAAATCTAGTCTTCCACCCTATCAAATTATTTGCTTCTGGATCTATTCTTGCAAGAACCAATACAGCAAATACTAAATCTAGATTTCAACATGGAAGATATCAGAATTCGCGGAAAAATATGGCAATTACATAACATCAAGAAGAAACTGGCACAGCTAGATAGTGACAGTTACTTTCTAACCCAGTGCAAGAGGAACAACATAATTACCAAAGGCCTTACTATTTTGAATCCATTAAAAAACACAGATAATTCTATATGTGCAGAACAACTCTGTCATAGGACTTCTGAGAAATTGAGAAATCACAGTATTCATGTCATATGCCAAGAAAGCAGCTTTGAACAAAGAGTTCACTGAACTTTTTACCACACTGGATAGGATATCTAAGAAACCTATTCAGGACATCTTGCAATAGATATACATTAACTACCAAAGGACCTTAGAAGAAGCCATGCATATGAAAAACAGGAAATTGGATGTCCTTCAACTTACCATCTTCCTAACAAAAATGAAGAGCATAATGGAGTGACTGAACAACAATGCCACACAGATGGGCACCTTTCAGTTGTTAATTTGTCCAACCACACACTGACTACTAGGGAACTAAATGTACTTTCAAAGGGCCTCACTTTCTGCCCAACAAAACCACTGGACAAAATATAGTTTTGTGGTGAACTGGAGGAATACTTCTGCAGATTGAGACTCAAAGAATTCTTTCATGGCAAGGAAGAAATCATCAGTAGTGAAGACATCACAATTAGTAACAATTTAATGGATAAGAAAAAGAAATCTGAATTTATTCCCTCAAGTGGGCGTAACACAAAACTAAACAATTACATTCAGTGTTTCTGTCATCAAGTCAGTGGTCAGATCCTTTCTTAGGCAAAAACAGGCATGTTATAATATTTCTGTGCTGGAACAGAGAGCTATACGGATACTGAAATCATATCACAACATTATCATCAAAAAAAGCTGATAAAGGCTCTGCAGTGATGATCTTAAACAGAGAGAATTATATTAATGAAGCTAACAGACAGCTAACTAATCAGACCTACTACAGAGAACTGGAGAATGACTCCGCTACTATATATAAAAAAGAACAATGTGACTTAATTGGAACTTTTCCAAACTATGTCCAAAACAAAACTAACTGGCCTCATCCCTGCTGAACCCATGCCAGCGACATTATACATGCTGCCCAAAATACATAAACCTGGCAATCCAGGAACACCCATACTGTTTGATAATGGTACCCTGACTGAGGGGATCTCAAGGTTTGTAGAAACCATTACAAACAAATGAAGTCTTGCTGTATTCCGACCATATGCAGTTAGCCCCAGCACTTGAACTACCCCGGAGAGGAAAGAGTTAAATCTATGCAGCAGCATAGAACGTTGAGCACAACCTCAGTTTTCAAACCTCTGTCTCTGGTACTTCTCAGTGTAACCATCAGATTCTTTACTCTGCCTAACAGTGAAGTCGCTCCGGAGATTTCTCCTCTAAAGTTTAAAAAAGCGTTCAGTTGTTCAACCGATTTATTATTTTTCGGTTTCAAGTCTCTGTCTATAGTACAGGTAGTGTTGTAGATAGAGAATGATTTATTTTCTATGGAAATTGTTTTTTTCCTCAGTTTCCAATCGGTCGGTCTGGTTGGAAACCGACCTTTGTTTATATTTGTATTTTCTGGGATTTAGTTGTGGTGTTCCGGTTTCTATTGGTTAAAAAAAAAAAGAATTTTTCTGTTTTTTTCCCACAGGCCATAACACGGTTAGTAACCGATAGAGGAGTATTACCTGGCTTGAAAGCTGTAAAGGGTAATTTGTTAGTGTGGCCACGTCTGAGAAACCCAAGGAAAAAATGGTCCCACTAGGTTTCAACACTGTACTGAGTGTGGGGAGGCCTTTGTCAAGGCTGACCCCCCACCTCATCTGTGTTTATTGTCTGGAGTTTGACCACCTCAAAACAGACTGCCAAATCTGCAAGGATTTTCCTAAAGCCACTCTGGAAAAAAGGTTGAGTAGGCTGAAGGAAATGGAGGCCAAGAAGTCAGCTGATCTGGATGGCCAGCCCAGTTCGGTTGCGGCCGAACCTGAGGAGGTGCCCACTGACCTGGGTGATACCTCCTCAATCAAAAGGAGCTCCGACTCCAAGGGGTCAGTTCTGGAAAAAAGGAAAAGGAAGTCAGCCGGTTCAGATCCAGCACTGCATATTCCAACAGCTGACGAAATAGCCAAAGCAATTAGTATAGTTCAGTCACTTCGCCCGGTTCCTTCTGAACCAGCTTCGCTGGTTAGGCGGATGGTTTGGTCAGATCCGACTCCATTAGGATCTAGATGCATTCCTTTCAGCAGGGAAGGGCTCTTCCCAGTCATATCATTCTGTTATCAGAAAGTTCTTCAAAGTTCTGATTCATATCAACCATCCCTTAAGACAGCCTACTCTGGCTTGGGATCTGAATGTCTGCATTGCTCAGCTTATGCAGCCACCCTTTGAACCTCTGACTTTGGCCGAGCTTAAGTACATGACCTGGAAAACTGTGTTCTTGGTAGCTATCACTTCTACCAGACAGATTAGTGAATTACAGGCCCTGTCAGTTGAACCTGACTTTATCTTTTTCCATAGGGATAAGGTAGTCCTGAGAGCCAGTATGAGGTTCTTACACAAAGTGGTGTCAGATTTTCATTTGTACCAGTCTATGTCTCTACCTTTATTTTTCACTGACCATTCTTCTTCAGGGGAAAGCAAATTACACAGTTTGGATGTTAAAAGGGCACTTAGCTTCTACATAGAGCATACTAAGGCACACAAAAATGATTGTCTTCAATTATTTCTCATTTATGGTGAAGTGGAAAAAGGTAAGCCTGCTACTAAAAGAATTATTGCAGGGTGGATTGTCTCTTGTATTAAATTCTGCTATGACAAGTTGGGCAAAGCACCCCCTTCAGGCCTGAGGGCTCACTCGACTAGGGGTACAGCTGCTTCTCTGGCTGCTGCCAGAGACATACCCTTGGTAGAAATCTGTAAAGCAGCCACCTGGAAAACAGTCCATACATTCACCAAGCATTACTCTCTGGACATCCAGGCTAGGAGTGATGCTAGGTTTGGTACAGCAGTAATACAGAGCTTGTTCCCAAAGTAGGTTCTGCATTCCCTCCTTCTGGGGGAACTGCTTGGTAGCCTGCATATTGTCAAAATACAGCAAGACTTCATGTTGTTTGAAGAAAAAAAATACTCACCATAGTAATGTTGTTTCTTCTAATGGAGTCTTGTGTATTCTGACCTCCCTCCCTGCCTCCCCTCTCAGAACCTAGTTTTTGGGAAGTGGGTTGGCAGGTACAGTGTTGCACCTCAGGGGTGTACCTTGTACCCCTCCCTCTTAAGGATGGGGTAGTTGTTTTATTGCCATTGCTTTTATGTTTATTTATTTGTCATTACCTTTTTTCTTAGGTTCTTGACTTGAGTCTTTTGGATCCAGGTTGTTGCCTTTTGGCTTCAAAGTTAAACAATTTCCATACTTAGTACTTAGTTAGTTTGCTCATAAGAATCTGATGGTTACACTGAGAACTACCAGAGACAGAGGTTAGAAAACCGATCCTGAGTTCAACATTCTGTGCTGCTGTATAGAGTTAACCCTTTCCTCTCCGGGGCAGTTCAAGTGCTGGGGTTAATCGCATATGGTCAGAATACAGCAAGATTCCATTAGAAGAAACAACATTACTATGGTGAATAACTTTTTCTTTGAAACCACTGGTTATGGAAAGAGATATTTATATCTAGGACACTACACACTTCCTGCAAGTACTTTCTGGTTATAAGGACTTACCACCTGATACAATTTTAGTGACAATGGATGTAACATTACTCTACACTAATATTCCACACAAGGATGGCATTTCAGCCTGCCTTAAATACATACAGGAGAAAGGACTCGACAAAAACATCAACCCTGTAGTGATGGGGAAACTTACAGAATTCAATATGACACAGAACAACTTCAATGGTAAACATCATGTTCAAACTATAGGAACAGCAATGGGCACCAGGATTGCGCCACAGTATGCTAACCTCTTTATGGCAGACTTGGAGGAGGACTTCTTAAGGCACTGTCCCCACAAACCACTAGCTTATTTCTGTTACATTGATGATTTGTTTATTATTTGGATGGAGGGCACAGATGCACTTAAAGATTTATATCAGGAACTTGTTAACCTTCACCCTGCCATAAAACTTACCCTGGAGTATTGTACCACCAATGTTAATTTTCTGGACACCACAGTCACCATTAAGGATGGAACCTTACATACATGTATTTACAGGAAGCCAGCAAACAGACAGAGATACCTACACAAGAAAAGTAATGACCCAAATGACACACAAAAAAAAAACCTGTCATGTAGAGTCAAGCACTCCGATGTCACCATATTTGTTCAAATGAGGAGGACAGAGATACACATTTGGCTATGTTGAAAAACACCTTTATTGAGCAGGGACACTCTTCCAGAGAAATTGACAGGACATAAAAATGTGCAACACAAGTACCAAGACAACTACTTCTTCAGTATAAAGAAAAGACAGCTACAGACAGAATACCCTTAGTAGTTACATATCACCCAGACCTTGAACTTCTGCATAAGATTATTAAAGACCTCCACCCAATATTTAGTGAGGATGAGACTCTTAATTGTATTTTTAAGAAACTACCACTACTAACTTTTAAACAACCACCAAACTGAGGCAGCCTAATTATTACTTTGTGTTGTTGTTTAACCAGGAGTAGTACCTAAGCTGAAAGCTTTTTTACAGCTGCAACCTGGGAGCACAGGGAAGTTAAGTGACTTGCTCAGGGTTACACAGTATGCAAGTGGAAGCTGCGGGATTCAAACCCATGTCTGGTCTTCCGGATGTCACCAGATTTGTAGTTCAGAGCTTTAAACCAGTCGCTATACTGCTTCCAGGATCAAACTTTCACCAGAACTGAATACCATGACACTAAATGGTACATGACCCTGCAATCAACACACCTGTGAGAATTGTGAGCTCATTTCCACTTCAGGCTGTGTGGTTACATCACAAAACAGAGAATTCAAGGTACATAGGAGTTATACATGTAAATCACAACATGTTGTTTATTTCATTCAGTGCAAGTGATGTTCACAAGCAGGATATGTTGTAGAGACAAGCCAACCGCTCCGCACTAGGATGAACTCACACAGACATACTATTAAAAGGAAGATGACTGAAAAACCAGTGGGGCAACACTTCTCTCAGCCTAACTACTTAATTTCAGATATGTCAGTAATGGTCTTAAAAGGAAATTTCAAAAGCACACAACAGAGATGAGCTTTTGAGATTAAACTTATTTTACATCTCAGTATGGTAGCAGATGGGATGAACATAGATTTGGGTTTCATGGGACATTACAGGATTTAACATCCACAGACCTCTTCTTCTTCAGACTGACATATTATAGGACTTAAGCACATGTGGTGTGTGTGTATATGTGTGTGAGTGTGTGTGTGAGTTTGTGTGTGTGTGTGTGTGTGTGTGTGTGTGTGTGTGTTTGTGTTTGTGTGTGTATGTGTGTGTGTATATGTGTGTGTGTGTTTTGGGGTATGTGAATATGGCAGGTGTGGGGCTTGCTGTCACATTGAGGTAGGCTTCTATTTAGATACATGGAGTCACAGTGTGCTATTACTCTTACTTCACACACATAATGAATATTAATTCCTTCTTACTTTTTACCTTCCACTGAGAGTGGGGTTGATTCCATTGCGTCATATTTAGATTCCCTAGCCTGTTACTATACAAACAGTAGTGTTATTATAGACTGTCATGTTTTTGAACCCTGTACATACTGGGGTGTGAGATCTCATTAACATGGGGTCCTGGACAGATCTATTTACCTTATGCTAATATTGTAGTGATTTGTGGAAATGTAAGTATGTTAGGACTCTTGTCTTACACACATACTGTATACAGTATTTACTTCTAGTTACCTTATCCTGGGGAGGGTTGAAGTTTTATTTCATTGTGGTTCTATCCAGAATCATTGGACTGTTACTGCACAGATATGAGTAAGGTTAAATAGTGTAAAATTTGTACTCTGTAGGTATTAGGATACCTGATCCCTTTAACTTGGAATTTCATGATAAGTTGAATTCCTTTTGGTAACAATTGCAGTGCATGATGTGAATGATGGTCCATTAGGAATGTGTGTGTTTGTGTCTCCTTAAAATTAGTTATCTCCCCTTCCCCCCACGATATGGGGGTGTGGGATGGGGTGTGTTGTGTGTGTGGGGGGGATAATTAAATTTTCATTTCATATTCAGATTAATTTAACATTTTCAGTACATCAAGTTGTTATATTATACACTGAGAATGTATTGACATCTATACATATCAGATTGCATGGTCTTAATTTCTTGGTGGTCCTTGACAAGTAGCTTTTTGTTTAACACTTATACTGTTAATTTATATTTATATTATCATTTATAAAGTCCTGTTACATTTCATACAGTGTGTAGCTACTGATCTTTTTAAGAAAGCTTTACTGGTTACTCTTTGTATGTTATGTATACATAGATGCTTCTTGTAGCCCTAAGTCAATTTTAGTATGTCTTTAATCCGGTTGGGGGTTGTTTTTCAGTAACTGCATTCTTATGCTCATTGTGACACTCATAATTTGATTTAAGAGCCATCTGCTGAAGTAGTTGTTATCTTATATGTCAATCTGTCCCCTGACCCCCCCCCCCCATAAATAATCTCACACCACCACATTTTGGAATCTTTGTATGCTTGTTGGCTCAGTTCTTCTGGCCTCCTTTTCCACCTGGTTGGCTCTTCCTTTCTGGTGTTCTGGGTCCAGACACTCTGAATCTGCCCCATTCTCCATCACCAGAACCAGGCCGGTTCTCCGCTTACCAGAGCCTCCCTCTCCAGGCCTGGACACTATGCATCTGGTACCCAGACCTATTCCCCTCCTGCCTTTATATCAGACCTGGGCTCCTTGTCCACATCCAGTGGTCTTCCCCTCCCCTTTTAGCCCCTCCCCTTACTTCTTGGGGTCCCATTGCTGCATCCCTACTGGGCACCATTGTCCTCGTGCAGTGGGGCTCCACCCAGTGACCTCGGGCCACCTGCTTGCCACTTCTGCAGCACCAATGTGCCTGCCCTAAGCCCAGGGCCCACAGTGCACCACTCCTCACCCTCCCCAGATTCTTCTACATTTCATGACGCAACTGCACTTCCAACCTTCCTTACACAAGGGTGGGTGGGTGATATTTCAACAAAGAGGACTAGCCAGGGGTTACCTGCCTTATATACCCTTAAGGACCCCACTTTTGGACCCTGCTAGCCCCACCCATGGCCAGTCCCCTGAGACCTGAATGACCATTGTCATATGATGCTGCCCTGGCTCTGCCCCTTCCCCAGGTGATGTCACTGACCCTTCCCCCTTCCCCTCCCATTGCCCTTCCCCCTCCCCTTTTCATTTCTGGAGGGGCCATGAAACAACCCAGCCTGCCTTTTAGTGGCAAACCCAATTGTCCCCTGACCCCCCCCAGAAATAATCTCACACCACCACATTTTGGAATCTTTGGATGCTCATTGGCAAACGTATTTATTTGGCACAAAAGATATCTAGACATCCCTTAAAATCACACTTCAATCATAAACCCGATAAGTTTGTCTTATAACAGTTCTCCTCTCTTCTGGCCTCCTCTTCCTTCCGTTTGGCTCTTCCTTTCTGGTATTCCTGATCCAGACACTCTGAATCCGGACCCCTCCTCTATCACCAGAACCAGGCTGGTTCCCCACTTACCTGGGCCTCCCTTTCCAGGCTCGGACATGATGCATCCGGCACCCAGACCTATTCCCCTTCCTCGCCTTTATGCAATGCCTGTGCTCCTTGTCCCCAGCCTATGGTCCTACCCCCTTTCCCCTTTTTAGCCCCCACAACCCTTACTTCTTCCACTGCCCCTCCTCCAGCTTGCGATGGACAGCGGGGCACCCCTCTTGCGGGCTAGAACCTAAAACCCTTCTTTGCTTTTTCACCCACTAGGTCCCTGATGGGCCTTAGGAACAGGCACATCCTGAACTCTGGCAGATGCACTCCATCTGACCAGTACACTGCTGCCTGTTTGAAGGCAGTATCCCTGTGCTGGAAGTGCACCCCCCCATCTTTATGCCTGCCCTTTCTGCTCTCCTATTCAGGTGCTTTCTCACCTTTTCAATCAGCTTGACCTCCTTGGCCCCCTTCCAAACCCTACTTGACTTGACCTTGGACCAGCCAATGATCACGCCTGGCCACCACTCTTTTATCTTCTCTAGATCACCCACCATTGTCTGTCCCAGTTCCCCCCATGAGACTCCTCCCAAGTCGTTACCCCCTAGGTGGATGATGATGCAGTTTGGCCTGCACCATAGCGCCATCAACTCCTCCAGAAGGGGCAACAGCTGGGCCCATCTAATGCCCCTGATGCCCCTCCACTGGACCTTCATGATTTCCGTATTTGGGCATAGCTGTGCCCCTATGCCCATGACAGCCACAAACCTTTCTGCCCAGTACACAAATGAGTGCCCCATGATCCACATCTTCCACTTGCTATCTGCCATGGAAACAGAAGGAAAACAGCGTGAGTTGCTGGTATCAACACCTGACATATCGCTTATAGCAATTTGACCTCCACCGTCCTATCCTTTTTATCTCCTCCCCCACAGCCCCTTTTTCAGCTGCCTCTGAGGCTGCCCCTATCCAAAAGGAATGAGGGGCCAACTCACTCGGCTCTTCTCCCACAAATGCCAGTGCCTTCTTGAGCACCACTCCCACCTGAAAGGCCATTACCGGCCCCCAACCCCATTCCAGAACATCACCCCCTGGCCCTCCCTCTGTAACTCTCATATTCTTCCATGGCAGCCATCATGAAGCTCAGTGCTCCAGGCCATTGAAGCAACATCACCTTGGCACCCTGTGCCCCTTGAACGGTTTTTGACCTTTTCCAGGTTAATAACCAACCTGTCTCCTCCCAGTCTCATGCCCTCATGCTTTAATGCAAGGTTGGGTGCCCCCTTGTATGGGGCAACCATTTCCCCCACCCAGAAGGCCCCTCCTACCATGCCCGTAAATACTGCCCAGAACAGGCCTGTCTCCTGCACCAAGGTGCATATCCGCTGCGTTGCCCCCAGCACTCCATCCAACAGCTGCCCCCTTATGGGGTGCCTACCATCCTTCCTACCCCTTTTGGCCCCTCTGCCATCTGGCCACCATTCTCCTGTGTGCTCTGTCTCTCATGGCATCCAGCCATCCCCTATCCTGATGCACCCAGCTCATGTCCATGAGCAGTACCACTGTTGTGCATGTGCCATCCCTTCTTACCACTTCTCCACAATACATGTCCTGACCTGCTCATCCTGGACTGACTCTCACTTGTCCCAGCCCTGTCTTGACCTAAACTCCTGGAAACTGGCCCACCCACTTTCATAAGCCTTCAGGGTGTTGGCTGAAAAGGACCCCTGGTACAGCAACCTGGCGGTTGCCCTCAAATCTTCCACAGTCTGTCTGGAACCCTGGTCCTGTGTGTTGCCACATGTGGAGCCAACCTCCGGAACCTTTCGAGCTGTAAACAGGAAAGACTGTCAGCCAATTCATTCTTGATACCTACAATATGCTGCACCTTGAAGGATAAGTTCAGCCAAAACCCAGACAACACCAAACACTGCAGTATCCTGCCCACCATCTCAGTTTTCCTGCCCTGCCTGTTGATGACTTCCACCACCCTTTTGTCGTCACACCACAAAAGGATGCACTTCCCTTTCATCTGTGTGCCCCATACCGCCAGTGCTGCCCAAATTGGAAATATTTCCAAAAAGGTAATATCCTTCAATAATCCTGTGTCCTCCCATTGCTTTGGTCATGCCTCTGCCATCCATTGCCCTTTAAAATACTCCCCCACCCCGAACACCCCTGAGGCATTCGTGTAGAGCTCCAGGTCCATGTTATGCTCCTACCGGTCTGGCCAGAATGGTAACCCATTGTACTGCCCCAGGAACTCCTCTCATATCTTGAAATCATCCCAGATCCCCTTTGTAATGTCCACACAGTGATGTGGTTGTTTTGCCTTTCCCATCACCCTCCCTAACCTCCTAGTGAACACCCTACCCAGACTGATAGCTTTGCACACAAAATTGAGGTGCCACAGCAGCTGCTGCACTTGTACCAAAGGCACCCTCCTCCTCCTCCCTGTTATCTCCACCAGCAGTCTCCTGAGTCAGGAATCCTTGTCCATGGGTAACCAGAAGCAACCCTGCTCCATGTCCACATCTATCCACAGGAATTCCAGCCTGCACACTGAGCCCTCCGTTTTACCCTGTGCCAAAGGAATACCTATCCATCCGCACATCTCCTTGAAATCCCGCAACATTGCCTGTGCCTCCACGTGATTTTCCCCAATGAGGAGGAAAGCTACACAATGTACCACCCTCTTGTGGCAATATCTCTCCCCAAATACCCACTGTACCCAGGAACTGAATGCCTCAAAGGTTGAACAGGCCACTGAGCAGCCCATGGGCATGGCTTTGTCAAAATACAACCTGCCTTTGAACTTAAAACCCAGTAAATCCCAGTCAGCCGGGTTGACTGGCAGTAGCCAGAATGCCAACTCAATGTCTGTTTTGGCCAGCCGGGTCCCCCCATTGCCCTGATCAATCCTACTGCTTGCTCCAAAGAGGCATAGGACACCATCCTGAGATGGTCGGAAATGCCTTCATTCACTAACTGCCGCTCCGGGTAGGACAAGTGGTGAATCAAACAAAACTCACCCTTCTGTTTCTTGGGGACCACCCCCCAATGGAGATACCCAGAAGTTGGGGCAAGGAGGTGCCTCCAGCAGGCCCTCAACCCACACCGCCCCACTTCCTTTTGTCTCTTTTCCTGGACCACACCTTCCATTCCCTAGATTGACCAGAGGTTCTTTGCCCTCATACCTGTCCACCCCCCTTGGAAGCCCAGCGGAAACCAGCCCTTGAAGCCAGTCCACAGGAGCTCCACCCACTTGACATTCGGGTAATCCTAAGTGCAGGTCTCCACCACCTCCCAGACAATGGGTGTCCATGCCAGTGGGTACCCCCATTGTCCTCCCTCCCTCCCCATCCTGATTAGTTCCACCCATAGATGGAACTATACCCCCCTTGCTTTCTCCCCCTCTTCTCCTGCCTGGACCTCCCCCCTGCCCCCTTGAAAGTGCTGATCCTACTGCAGCCTGCTTCCTTGCCCCCTCACACCTTGCCTGCAGCTTAATGCCGGGTGTACTCCCCCACACTTCGAACAGACATGCTTAAATTTGCAATTTGCCCATGTGCAGGATGCCTTGTTGAAGCCCCAACAGATTTTGGCTCCTGAGACCAAGGAGCTTTTCTTCCTGTGCTCCCCCCCAGTTGCCACTTTTTGCCTGGACAGGGACATGGTCTTTCCCCACAGTTCAAAGTGGGTGCTGTTCCACCTCAAGTCTCCTTCTGCCACTATCCTCCTCTAGAAGGTCTTGTCATTCCTGAGCCATCCATATTCTAACTTGGCTTTGTATGCATCCCTGATGGTCGCCATATATGTCAGCAAGGGAATGGCCAGCTCCGGCAGCTTCTCCAGCATTAACGCACTGTACACGGTAAAACCCGCTTGCCAACTGTCGAAAGCTTTTCCTTTCCACTTCGCCTCCTCTGCTTTGTGACCTACCACAGCGAGTGCTACCACTATCTTGGACTTTCTCACTGACTCATTCTGTTCATATTTCATGGTGGTGTCCTCATCCACCAAGCCGAAGATATCCACATACTCCCCTTTCCAAATCCCTTCCTTAAGTGAGGCTGGAACATGATCCCCCAGTGTGAACCCTGGGGGCCCCTCCTATTTCTGGCCCCCCAGCTTCCCCCCCGCTGCTCCCCTTTTGACCCCTTTACCTCATATTACCTTCAGTGCCTGCTCCATCTTCTCAATTACTGTGTCCCCCATATCTCCAACAGCCCCTCCAAGTACTCCTTGAGGTCATCCTCATTGGAGATGTCCACACCGTCCTTACCCCTATCTGTGCCCTCTGTGTCCAGCTCTGTCTTGGGCCGCAGCTCTGGGATGGGTCCTGGATTGGATCTGACCTGTCATAGCTTTTTCCCTAGCTGTCACCTTCCTGTGTGCTCCTCCCACTCCTTCCACTTCTGCAGCACTTCCTCATCCTCCTCCTCTCTCCTCTTGGCCACCACCAAGAGCTCTGTCATCTGGCCCATCAACTTCATCGTCTCCTCCATCATCTTCTTGCTGGACATCTGGTTCTTCTTAGGTGACATTCCTGTGAAAATACTATGGGCAGAAGAACACAGCATCATGCTCATAGTCCATCCTTGCAGGCTCTCTCTGCCCCCCTTTTCTGGGGATTGACCGTTGGCCAGACCTGACCACCTGCTCCTCATCCCCTGCAGGAGGCAGTACTGCCAGACATGCCTCCTGCCTCCCACCTCAGTAGTGCACCACAGTGCTCCCGACACCTTGCATCCCAGGCTTACCATGTCTAGTGTTATGCCCATATGTCACTTAGGCATCACCCAGTGGAAACTTACGTAATCCACCCTCCGCCTATGCAGCCTACTATCTGCCCCCATTTAGGTTGTTGCCAATGTGACCAGAGTGCATCAAAAATGGTGCCCCCCTCCCAACAAAGGCACCTCTGTGTAGCAACCCTACCTAGTTACCTGCTATTAGCTTATGAGTACCAACCCCCCCAATTCCTCCCAATCCCTACCCATGTGGGGCCTCATTGTAGTTTAGCAGGTATGAGGAGCAGGGAATGGGCTTTCTTCAACCTGGTCCTCTTTATACTTCCTGGTCAACCATACCTCATTATTGCCCCCATTGCCCCCTGGCAATGCCAGTTGTAGCCAACTCTGTCACCTGACAGAGAAAGGCCAGCACATCTCCCTCCATCCCAAAACATAAAAACACAGGCATTGGCAATTAAAGGAATGATGATTTCTTGTTAGTAAACCAATGAATAAAGGAAGGGTTCCTGCTGTTGGTTTAAAATTTCCACTGAAGCAGCTCACCCCTGAACTCCCCCCCCCAGGCCACCATGCTGCCTCCGCTCTGCGAAGTCCATGTTTTTCTTCCCTCCATGTGGCCCTTGCCTCTAGCCACCCCCCACCTAAGGCCCTGACTAGAGGGCCCTCCCCCAACTAGCCCATTGCACCCAGGCCTGTCAAAGCACATGCGGCCACTGATCGCCACTATACACTCTTTCCTCGTATTCCCAGAGGCTTCCCCCTTTCCAGACTGGGCCTTCATTTTGCAGGCTCCTTTCTGGACCCCGCTGGTCTGCATCCCATGTGGCTGCTGGCTGGCCTCCTTCCAGCTGCATTGGTCCATCGTCCTCCAAGAGGATTACTGCTCCTATCCTACCTTGTGACCCCAAGTGGGCCTTTTCTGCCCCCTTGCACTATAAACTCCCACTTTGGCTCTCTACCTGCGTGCTCACTTTCTCTTTCCCCTTCGTTTCTTCCATGTACCACCAGCCACTTTGTCGCCTGCCTCCCAGGCCCAGAAGCCATAGGCTAACCACCTCCGAGGGAATCTTTTGGCTCTTCCCCACACTGCATCTCTCCACACCTAAGGCACTTCCTTTTTTCATTTTTTTTAGCAACTCACATTTTTAGTGCTCAGAATGTCCGATGTGACTGTTGTCCCCCTTCCCTACAGCTCCTATCATCATGTAGCCCTCCGACTTTCAGCATTCTAAAGAAGAGCACCCAGGCAATTAAGCCATACAGCAAACACCCAGTGATCTGCCCTCAGTCACTTTCC
Source organism: Neoceratodus forsteri (assembly GCA_016271365.2). Taxonomy (NCBI): domain Eukaryota; kingdom Metazoa; phylum Chordata; order Ceratodontiformes; family Ceratodontidae; genus Neoceratodus; species Neoceratodus forsteri. The sequence continues at coordinate 57,304,101 of CM057449.1, read as the reverse complement.
TGCTTCCCCAGAACATTCATACCAGGACAATGCCACCTGAAACCCCCCCTGCTAGCTGCTCGCTGCCTCGTGGTAACGTCCATTACCAGAGACCACACCACAGGCCATCAGCAAATGCCACAGAGGGTCGCTTCTCTGAGCAGCAGTCTCCATTTTCCAACCAGCATTCTACGCTCCCAAACTGGACATCCCCACGTGATGAAAACAAGCTGTTTCCTAGCACCAAACGAACGTACAGACTTGTTTAATTTATTTATTTATTTATTTCAGTTTAGGATTAATACCTTTGAGTACAGGACTCATTTTCAAAGGTTACAGGTCATTGTTGCACAAACATTACAAATATAACCGTGTTTACAGAAAACAGTTACACAGGCATTCAAATACCAAGTAATAATATACATCCAATGATAGGTTGAAGAGGATAGGGTCAAATAGGGTTCAGCCTTGTAGTTCACTAGTCTGTAGGTAAGTCTAGGTAGAAAAAGGGGAGGGGGTAGGGGTCAGCCAGGGATGGCGTCATCATCGAAGGAATGGTTTGTCAGCTGAGTGGGCCTCATTTGGGGAGCATAGAATGCTTGTTGACAAATGGAGACTGCTGCTCAGAGGAGCGACCCTCTGTGGCATTTGCTGGTGGCCTGTGGTGCGGCCACTGGTAATGGACTCTTTCCTATCACCAAGCCCTTGCCAATACCAAACAAAGAGCTTCCATCACTAGCAGCTACCCTAAGGCTCTGTCTAATCCACCACAGCATTTTCTCCTGCACAGACTCATATCTACCACAGAGCCATTGCCATTATTAACCAAGAGCATGCACCTCTGGCAGTTACCATAAGGCTCTATCTACTCCGTCACAGCATTTAGCATTTACAGCATTGACAGCATGGTCATTTATTCAACTGGTTGGCTGCTACAGGCCCCCCTCTGCTGGCCTTCAACTCCTTAATCATTTGGGAAACATAATTAAATTGGGCCCCGAGGATACCATTATTTTACGTGACCTAAACTTAAACTGGCTCTCCAATGCATCTGCTCCCCTAGTATCTTTTTGTGACACATATGGATTCACTCAATTAATAGATGAACCGACAAGAATTAACTCAAAAAACAAAAGTAACAGCACCCTACTTGACATTATGTTGGTAAACAAACCGCACCTGTTTTCACATGCTGGAGTGTTATTCAGTGATATAAGTGATCACTGCCTTATTGCAGGGATAAGATCATCAGTCAAGCCATCCAACCCTGCAAAATTCCTCACAAGAAGAAATAAAAAAAAACTTAACATCGAAGGATATCTCCACGATCTATATCATTCTGTACGCTGTAGAGAATTCTACCATACAACTTCTGTGGAAACAGCACTCAAGGTGCTAAATGACATTATCATAGGCTCCCTCAATATTCATGCACCTTTCACTAGCGTTAGAATAAAAACAAATCCTGCGCTGGTTTTCTGCTGATCTTAAATCTGTACTGCTTGCAGAGATAAACTCTGGAAAGGGCTAGAAAGACCAGGATCCGTTTGACTGGCTTCAGTTCAGAAAAGCCAGAAACAGCTGCACCAAAAAGTGAGAGAAGCCAGGCTGCCTTCTATACAGCCAGCTTGATGCCTCCTACCTTAACCCAGCCAGATTCTGGGGCACCATCAAGGGGATCCTAGGGCAGGACTCCTGTACTTCCTTGCCATCCCAAGTACACCATAATAATGCTGTTATCACTGACAAGTGTGAAATTTTAGATGCATTCAATGATCATTTCAGTACAGCTGGCCTAGCTTTTGACTCCTCCCCAGCAAATCTACTATGGTCACAACTTAAATTCCAGTCGAGTGATGGTCAGAAGACTGCCTCTTCATTTTCCTTCAAGCCCATTTTATTAAAACAAGTGGAAGACCTATTGCTATATCTAGACACCAAGAAAAGTGCTGGTGCAGACTCCCTGGACCCCTACTTTTTAAAATTGCTCTTCATGCCATTGCAGTTCCCCTAACCCATCTTTTTAATCTGTCCTTATCCACTGGTTCTGTTCCTACACTGTGGAAAACAGCACAAGTGTTTCCCCTCCTCAAATCAGGGGACCCCATGGATCTCAACAATTACAGACCTATATCCATCCTACCGGTACTGTCTAAAATGTTAGAAAAACTGGTAAGTATCCAACTAAGAGACTACCTCTATGCTAATAATCTCCTTAACTCTGCTCAATCTGGGTTTAGGACCAGACACAGTACCATTTCTGCATTAGCAAAAGTAACAAATGATTGGCAAACTGAGTTAGACAAAAAAGCAACATCTGTGCTGTATTTCTTGACCTAAGTAAAGCCTTTGATACAGCGGATCATGAGCTGCTGATTTCCTCACTGCATTCTTAGGCCTGGATCCAACCTCTCTTGGATGGTTCAGATGCTACCTCACTGATAGAATACAACAAGTGAAAATGAAGGTGTCCTATCCTCCTCAAAACCACTTCTAAGGGGAGTACCGCAAGGATCCATCCTGGGCCCTATCCTTTTGCTATATATATCAATAACATTGATTCCAACCTCACTGTTGCCAATGTTCATCTTTTGCTGATGATACTGTCTTGTATGTCAGTAATCCCTCGCCATCAAAGGCCTGTGAGTTACTACAATCAGAATTCTCCTGTTGCAACATCAACTACTTGAAAAGAAACTACTTTTAAATGCCAAGAAGACAAAGGCTATGTTCTTTTCCACCAATATATACTCTTCCTCTCTCTCAACAAACACTCTTCCCCAACTATCCACCATCCTTGGAGAAAATCTTGATTATGTGGTTAAATTCAAATATTTAGGGGTATGGATTGATAACAAACTTGATTACACTCATCATGTTGAGGAGCTCCTGAAAAAACTCAGACAGAGGCTCGGCCTATTCTTCAGAATCAAACATTACCTAACCAAAGAGTCTAAACAGAGACTAATTCAGGCTTCATTTCTATCTCTCATCGATTATAGATTCCTATATGGCCATTGCACTATGTCCTATTTAAGTAAATTGGATACCTTGTACCATAGAGCTCTAAGATTCATCACAGATCTTCCTTTCAACACTCATCACTGCCTCCTCTATAATGCTGTTGGCTGGACATCCTTACATCTCAGGAGGAAAAAAAATGCTGCATTCTGGATTTACAAAGCTCTGTCAAACAAACTTCCACCTTATATTTCTGGTTGCTTTACTCTGGCTACACCTAGATCATATGCCCTAAGAACAATACTTATCACCTTGAAGCTACCTAAAGTCTGTACCGGCATGGGAGGTCTGCAATCAGCTATTTTTTAGCATCTACCTGGAATTCTCTACAGAAGACCCTAAAGCTGAACACCTTCATCCCTATAGCATCCTTCAAAAAACTCTTCATAAATCTCTTTCCTGAGATATGCAACTGCTTCCACTAAGCCTAGTCCCTTCTTTCCCTTTACCCCCTTTTTTCTTCTCTCTATCTCTGTTTATATACTCTTAAACTTAGCTACATTATACCCTGCAATCCATTGCCATTCCCTTCTTTATTCCCCCATATCTACTTCCTTAAGTTTCTATCCAATTATAACACACCTAACCACTTTCTCAATCCCAATACCTCACAGTTATTTGTGTCAAACCTGTCTGTTTTATTGTTTAGTTGTACAAAACCATTAGCTACCTTGCTTGTATATATGTTCTTTATTACTGTACCTATTTATTTATATAAAAATCTTTGCCTCTTCTCTGAATTTGTTTATGTATTATACTGTACTTTATTTTGATCTTGACCTATCAGGTCCATCTTGTAAATGAGCATTGCTCAATGATGTTCGCCTGAATAAATAAAGATTTTGATTGATTGATTGATTTATTTAAGTATTTATTTATTTTCAACATGCATTCTAATGCTCACCAAACAATGCAGCTAAACCAATGGGCCACATGGTCTGCTGAAGCATAACCTTCCCATGTGCCTTACCTAATATCCTTGCCAATAATGTGCTGAATCTGAATTTTCCAGCAAAAAGAGGGTTAGCCAAGGGTGAGAAGCCCTTATATACCCCTTAAAGACCCCACTTTAGGATCCCTGCTAGCCCCACCCCAGCCAATCCCCAGATCCCTGGATGACCCTTGTCATATTATACTGCCCTGGCCCTGCCCCACCCAATAGGTGATGTCACTGACACCTCACCCCGTTCCCTCTCCCCTTGCCCTGCCCCTTCCCCTTTTCCATTTCTGGAAGGGCCATGAAACATCCTGGCCTGCCTTTTAGTGGCAAGCCCAATTAATTTATATGCAGTAGAGTTCTTTATATGTCTTCTGCACTAAGACTCTCCCAGCTAAAGGTGACATGGTACTTTTAAGCTTCTCTGACATCATCTTTTTTTTTTTTTAAATCAGTATTTTAAACCAATGGGGAATTTTTCTTTTTTTCTGCATGATCTGGGTGTTAAAAGTATTGTTTTTTTCTAAATAACTGTAGTTACGCTTCTGACGAAGGACCTGGTCCGAAAATGAAAGCACTTTGTTCTTTTTGTTACATCTATGTTGGTCCATTAAAAGATAACAAATCATCTGCTTCTGGATCTGTTCTTACAAGGACCAATACTGCAAATACTAAATCTAGATTTCAACATGGAAGATACGGGAATTCGGCTTAGAATATGGCAGTTACATAACATCAGGAAGAAACCGGCACAGCTAGACAGTGACATCTACTTTCTAACCCAGTGCAAGAGGAGCAACATGATCCCTAAAGGTCTTACTATTTTGAATCCATTAAAAAACACAAACAATTCCAAATATGCAGAACAACTCTGTCATAGGACTTCTGAGAAATTGAGAAATCACAGGATTCACATGTCATATGCCAAGAAAGTGGTTTTGAACAAAGAGTTCACTGAAATTTTTACCACACAGGAGAGGATGTCTGGGGAACCTATTCAGGACATCTTGCAAGAGATACACATTAAATACCAAAGGACTTCAAGAGAAACCATGCTTACGAAAAATAAGAAATTGGATACCCTTCAACATACCATACTTCCTAGCAACCATGAAGAACATAATTGAGTGACTGAACAACAACACAACACAGATGGGCACCTTTCAGTTGTTAATTTGTCCAACCACACACTGACTACTGGGGAATTAAATTTACTTTCAAAGGGCCTCTCTTTTTGTCCAAAAAAATCACTGGACAAAATACAGTTTTGTGGTGAACTGGAGGAATACTTCTGCAGCTTGAGACTTAAAGAATTATTTCATGGCAAGGAAGAAATCAATGGTAGTGAAGACATCACAATCAGTAACAATTTAATGGATAAGAAAAAGAAATCTGAATGTATCCCCTCAAGTGGGTGTAACAAAAAACTAGACAATTACATTCATTGTTTCCACCAGCAAGTCAGTGGTCAGATCCATACTAGACAAAAACAGGCATGTTATAACCTCTCTCCACTGGAACAGAGAGCTATACGTACACTGAAATCAAACCAAAACATTGTCATAAAAAAAGCTGATAAAGGCTCTGCAGAGGTGATCTTAAACAGAGAGGATTATATTAATGAAGCTAACAGACAGCTAACTGACCATACCTACTACAGAGAACTGGAGAGTGACCCCACTACAAGATTTAAAAAATAACTATGTGACTTAATTGGAACTTTTCCAAACCATGTCCAAAAAAAAAAAACTAACTGACCTCATCCTTGCTGAACCCATGCCAGGGACATTCCACATGTTGCCTAAAATACATAAACCTGGAAATCTGGGAAGACCCATAGTCTCTGGTAACGGTACCCTAACTGAGAGGATCTCAGGGTTTGTAGAACCATTTTGAAATCACTGGTTATGGAAAGAGACAGTTATATCTAGGACACTACACACTTCCTGCATGCACTTTCTGGTTATAAGGACTTACCACCTGATACTATTTTAGTGAGAATGGATGTAACATCCTTCTACTCTAATATCCCACACACAGATGGCATTTCAGCATGCCTTAAATACATACAGGAGAAAGGATTGGACCAAAACATCAACCCTGAAGTGATGGGGAAACTTATGGAATTCATTTTGACACATGACAACTTCAACTTCATGGTAAACATCATGTTCAAACTATGGTAACAGCAATGGGTACCTGGATGGCTACACAGTATGCTAACCTCTTTATGGCAGACTTGGAGGAGGACTTCTTAAGGCACTGTCCCCACAAACCACTAACTTATTTCTGTTAAAATGATGATTTGTTTATGATTTGGATGGAGGGCACAAATGCACTTAAAGCTTTTCATCAAGAACTTAATAACCTTCACCCTACCATAAAGCTTACCCTGGAGTAGTCTATCACCAATATTAATTTTCTAGTCAGCATTAAGGATGGAACCTTACATACATGTATTTCCAGGAAGTCAACAGACAGAGATACTTACACAAGAAAAGTAATCACCCAAACCACACAACAAAATTTGTCATGTACAGTCAAGCACTCCAATGTCACCATATTTATTCAAATGAGGAGGACAGAGATACACATTTGGCTATGTTGAAAAACACCTTTATTGAGTAGGGACACTCTTTCAGAGAAGTTGACAGGACAACAGAATGTGCAGCACAAGTACTAAGAGAACAACTACTTCAGTATAAAGAAAATACAGCTACAGATAGAATACCCTTAGTAGTCAGATATCATCCAGACCTTGAACTTCTGCGTAAGATTATTAAAGACCTCCACCCAATATTTAGTGAGGATGAGACCCTTAATTGCATTTTTAAGGAACTACCACTACTATCTTTTAAACAACCACCAAACTTAGCCAGCCTAATTATTAGGAGTAAGCTTTCACCAGAACAGAATACCATGACACTAAATGGTACACAGCCCTATAATCAACGCACCTGTAAGACTTGTGAGCATAAAACAGACAATTCAAGGTACATGGGAGTTATACATGTACATCACAGCTCTGCACTAGGATGAACTCACACAGACATACTATTAAAAGGAAGATGACTGAAAAAACAGTGTGGCAACACTTTTCTCAGCCTAACTGCTCAATTTCAGACGTGTCAGTAATGGTCTTAAAAGGAAATCTCAAAAGCACACAACAAAGATTACTTTTTGAGGCTAAACTTATTTTATATCTCAATATGGTAGCAGATGGGATGAATATAGATTTGGGTTTCATGAACATTACAGGATTTAACATCCACAGACCTCTTCTTCTTCAGACTGATATGTTATAGGACTTCGGTACATGTGGTGTGTGTGTGTGTGTGTGTGTGTGTGTGTGTGTGTGTGTGTTTGTGTGTGAATATGGTAGGTGTGGGGCTTGATGTCACATTGAGGTAGGCTTCTATTTAGATACGTGGAGTCACAGTGTGCTGTTACTCTTACTTCACACACATAATGAATATTAATTCCTTCTAACTATTTACCATCCCCCGGGAGTGGGGTTGATTCCATTCCATCATAATCAGATTCCCTAGCCTGTTACTGTACATACAGTAGTGTTATTTTTGAACCCTGGACATATTGGGGTGCAAGATCTCATTTTCATTGGGGTCCTAGACAAATCTATTTACATTAGGCTAATATTATAGTGATTTTTGTAAATGTAGGTATGTTAGGACTCTTGTCTTATACATGTATTGTATATCTACTTCTACTTACCTTACCCTTGGGAGGGTTGACATTTTATTTCATTGTGGTTCTATCCAGAATCCTTGGATTGTTAATGCTCAGATAGGAGTAAGGTTAAATAGTGTCACATTTTTACCCTATAGATATTAGGATACATGATCCCTTTTACTTGGAATTTCATGACAAGTTCAATTCCTTTTAGTAACAAATGCAGTGATTGATGTGAATGATGGTGCATTAGGAGTGTGTGTGCATGTGTGTGTGTGTGTGTGTGTGTGTGTGTGTGTGTGTGTCCTTAAAACTAGTTATCTTCTCCCCCCATGATATGGAGGTGTGGGGTGGGGTGTGTTATATGTGTTGGGGGGATTACATTTTTATTTCTTATTCAGATGCCTTGGACATTTTTGGTACATCAAGTTGTTATATTATACACTGAGAATTTATTGACATCTATACATATCAGGGTGCATTGTCTTAATTTCTTTGTGGTCCTTGACAAGTAGTTTTTTGTTTAACACTTATACTGTCAATTGATATTTATATTATAATTTACAAAGTCCTGTTACTACAATATAGGCTTTTGAAGTTATGGGGCATAATATCAAGCTGGAGAGTATAGCTAGGTAATGGGTCCAGCTAAGTTTTACATATCATACAGTGTGTAATTACTGATCTTTTCAAGAAAGCTTTACTGGTTACTCTTTGTATGTTATGTATACATAGATGCTTCTTGTAGTCCTAAGACAATTTTAGTATGGCTTTGATCTGGGTGGGGGTGGTTTTTCTGTAATCACATTCTTATACTCATTGTGACACTCATAATTTGATTTAAGATCCATCTGCTCAAGTAGTTATCTTGTATGTCAATTTAATTTATATGCAGTAGGGTTCTTTGTATGTCTTCTGAACTAAGCAGCTCTGACCATGAGACTCTTCCAGCTAAAGGTGACATGGTGCTGTTAAGCTTCTCTAACATCATCTTCTGTTTTTTTTTCAAATGAATATTTTAAATTTTTTATTTCTATATGAGTTGGGTGTTAAAAGTGTTGTTTTTTTCTAAATAATGTTATTACGCTTCTGACAAACAACTTGTTGGTCCGAAAGCTAAATCACTTTGTTCTTTTTGTTACATCTATGTTGGTCCATTAAAAGGTATCAAATCATTTGCTTCTGGGCCTGGCTAATCATACAAACAGTAACCAGAAGGACATGGAACATCATTTTACATTTACAGGGATAAAGAAACCAGTTAAAAATAGAAGAGGGGGAGATTATGATGGGCTTCTATTAAAACATGAACAGTACTACATTTTTTCTTTGTGGTTCACTATATTTCTGGGTCAGAATGATAAATTAGAAGTGGCACCTTTTCTTCGAGTCCCAGGCTGATTCTTAGGTTAAGACTTTTTGGATGGTTTGATTACTGAAATGTCACAGTATTGGATGATCTGACTGCTACTATGTTACAGTACAATTTAAAAAGGAAATTATTATATATTAATATACTTGTTGTATATAAACCGAGTGCTGAGAACACATAACTAATTGGATTCTCTGCCCTTTTCTCATTCCTTTTTAGATTTCATTTATAAGTGACCCAGCACTATGAAGGCAGTTTATTGAACCTAATATGGCTAACTGCCAGAAAATGGAGCTTGCTGTCACATAATTGGAGCTAATATTTCTAGCAAAGCATCGTGTAACACTGTACATCCAGGGCATGTTGGTAACTAAAAAAGAATATAACATGTTACTATTTAGCTGGTAAAGGTAGTTCAATCGTCTGGTGCCTTTTGGAAGTACAGAACTTGGACATGTATCATTTAGTTTTTTTATTGCATTAGAATGTATAATAATGGGAGGCACAATACATTGTTTTTAATTTGTCCATAGTATTTATATATGTTTGTAATAATTTCTGTATGGTTTTAATAGTTTGCTGTTTGTGTTATTGCAGTTTTAATTTTTGTACAGCACCTTGGTACCTCGAAAGGAGCTTAAAAAATAAAGTTTATTATTATTATTAATACTATACCTGAGCACTGATGCACTAACTTCACTTTGTTTCTTATGGTGATTGTGCCTTTAAATGGCCCCTTTATAAGTGGTGTGATTTCCAGTGCTATCCCACTTTTGAAAAAGCACTGTAACAGCATGAAACGCATCAGGTAGCTTATGTTAGACCTGGCATGAAAGTCCAAAATGTCAACATGGCGTTCTTGTTTTGAGCCAGCAAAGTCTGTATGAATTTAATATATTCACTGTGTTTGCACCTAGGACACCTACAGTGTTATAGACATCTACACAATCTAACTTCCTCCTGCTTTTTTATTTATATGGATCTTTTAAATCTGTAGACCCAGTGGCCCAGATTTTCAAACTGCGCCATTCTGAGGCGCAAGCCCTTGCGCTGCTCAAAATAATTGCGCGGGGGTGTGGCGAGGATGATATTCAAAGGTTAGCTGTTGAGCAACTCGCTTTGATATCGCCCAACCACAACACTTGCGCGTAAGCGCCAGTGGAACTGCACCACACGCCAAGTTGCCAGAGTTGAGCAGTAAACTTGCGGTGGCGCCAGAGTACCATTTCGCCATGCTCAAATTTCCGATATTCAAGGTGACATGCAAATGGGGCCATAATTTATGCAAGGTGCAGGGGCCATTTGCATCTATTTAAGCCCCATTTGCATGCCATTTGCATGTAGGTGTGCGATCCCGAGGACTTGCTCCTGGCCACCCTGCCAGGCAGCAGCCGTCGAGGGACCGATGCCTAATGCAGCCCGATCGCGGGCATCCACAGTTACATGAACCCCCACATCTCCCACAGCCCGATCGCGGGCAGCACGTACATGAACCCCACATACATCTCCCACAGCCTGATCGCGGGCAGAACCTGTATGAACCCCCACACACATCTCCCACAGCCCGATCGCGGGCAGAACCTGTAGACCCCCAGTGCCCGATCGTGGGCAGAACCTGTATGAACCCCCAGTGCCCAATCACGGGCAGGAATGTAACCCTCCCCAACCTGAATAACTCCCTGGTGGTCCAGTGGACCGTAAAGCCAATCAGCGGGCAGAATGTCACAGCACAACCCCCAAAACATCTCCCTGGTGTCTAGTGTCCCCCACCCACCCACAAGCCCCTCCACCCCTCCCCCGCAGCAGGCAGGCAGCAGCATCCACCTGCCTGCCGCCCGCCGCCCGCCGACTGACTGTCTGGTAGGGCTGCCGCCCGATGGTGCAGAGCTACAGCCAATGGGCGTGCAGCCCATACCGCAGCATGACAGTCCAGATTTGTCGAATGATCATTCACAATCTGGACTCATCATGCTGTATAGGCTTGCTACGCCACGTGGCTGTGCCTACACCAATGGCGATGCAGCCTGATCCGTCGCCTGGCAGGCGAAGTGGCTGGCGAGTGAAGATGTCGCCCACCGCTGCGGTAAATGCGTGGAGAAACCACCAGGAGATGGTGAACACCAGACAAGATGACTGGAGAGGTAATGACATGATCTGCAGCGATGGGCACTGAGGGATTCATGCAGGTTCTGCCGGCGATCGGGCACTGAGGTTCTACAGGTTCTGCCAGCGATCAGACTGTGGGGAGATATTGTGTGTGGGGGGTTCATCGTGTACTGCCCGCGATCGGGCTATGGTGTGTGTGTGGGGGGTTCATGTCACCTGTACTGCCCGCGATCGGGCTGGTGAAGCACAGGGTTCAAGTTGGGGGCCAGCCGGGGTGGCAGCTGCTGTGTTGCGCCCTGCAATACAGCAGCTCACCTGTGGGTGGCCCTCAGCTGATCCTTTTTGGCTCAAGGTTGTGCAGGCGCGGGTTGGGGTTGCGCATGCACACTCTGCACAGCCCGACTGAATATCGGGTTGCGCAGGTTATGCATGGTTCCTCCCCCTCCTGTTGAGCATGCATTCATTTGCATTGCTCTTTTGCGCAACCTGTTGCCAGTGGAGCAACTGCCTCCTGCTGAATATCGCAGAATGGCGCATTTTGGACTTACGCATGTGCAACCCTGTTGCGCATGGCGCAACCCTTTTGAATATCTGGGCCAGTGTGTTTAACATATGTGCCAGACACCTCTTGTGCTATGATTTAAGGATTACTATATTTTTTCTACATTCCTCCACACTTCCAATAGAGCTAACAATGGTGTGTATGTACATATAAATATATATATATATGTTTTTTACTTATCACAAAGACATCATAGACAGTAGAATTCAAACCTACTGTATGCAGAGAAACTACAAAGAATGTTAAGTCCACTGCCTTAACCTCTACTACTACTTCCTAGATAATTAATAGAATAGTAAAATAATCAACAGGACATGGAAATATAATATTCCAATTATGTTAACTCAAATATTTCATTTCCACAATCACTTAAGGTTTAATTTTCTTACCTTCTTTTCTCCTAGAGATGAAAACGTGTAGAATACAATGGTGACGTTCTGAAAGTATGACTGATTAAACAGAATGTGAATCTCTTTTATAGATTTTTGTTCCCAGAGCAACCATCTACTCTCCGTTTGTTAAGCACTGGGCATGTGTTGATGCAAAAGTCTGAATCACCTAAGGCATTCTGATCATGAGGAACAGTAATCAAAAGCTGGATTGTACATAATTGCAATTAAATAAAAATGACCGTTATTTAAAACTTTTTCCCTTTCAAGGAAAAGTGTTTTTCAAATGTTTCATTCTGATATAGTGCTTTTCCTTTTTCTGTTTTTTTCATCTCTGATAATTATGTTTATCGTAACATAGTATCATGTAGTAATAACATTAATTGTGATGATGATGAACTAGGATCCTTGTTGTTTGCTACTTCTTCCACATGGAACTATCTGTAGTTTGAGTGAACACACACAAGCGCAGACACACACACACACACACACACACACACTCTCACACATATATACACACACACCCTTACTCGCACTCAGATAAATCTAAACTTATCAATCAGAATTTGATACCTTCTCATATTATGTAGAGTCATGTTTTCTTCAAGAATCTGCTTTTTCTTTCTATGAATGAATAATGTTTGTTTAGACAAACTTTTTGACTAGATTATTTCACACTTAAAGAGCTAGTGACATGTTCAGAAGAACTTTCAAAAAAATATAATATTTTGACACACTCCAGCTTGCATTTCCCATTAGTTCTATATTCCTCCTCCCCATTATCTATTACTGAGGTCATTTGCATGAAAACAGGATCTTTGCTCCTGCAGAGTTCTTCTATTCCTGCTTCTTTCTCCCTACCTGAAGTCATAATGCACTGCTTGTGGCATAACAGTTACTCCCATAGCAACAGATTGTGATGTCACAACAGTGGATTATGACTTGAAGCATGGAGCAAGCTGTAGAGGCAGATGGACTGTACATGCACTCTAAGGGATAAAGATCTTATATTCATGCACATATCCTAATAATAAATAATTTGGAGGTAAAAACACATAAAATATAAATGATATGCAAGCAGAATTGTACCTAATTTTGATGTTTTTTAAGTTTTCTTTGATGTGTCAGTAGCTCTTTAAACAAAGTATAATGCTTGGAAAGCAGCAGAAGGCCTTAAAGTGTATCCAGTCTGCTTGACTTTCAGTGCCCCTGATCTAGGGAGTACAGTAGGCCCCATCCCTTCCCCTCCCCCAACCCTGACCTTCCACTTCAACCTATCCCACCCCCTCTTAACCCTTCCCCCCACTGTTTTTTAGGTGATGACCTCAGATGGGAGTTCATTCCATCCTGATTTTATCCACTCTGTAAAGAAATGTCTCCTGGCCTCCTTCTTGAATCTTCACCCTGCCAGCTTAACACAGTAACTCTAACTGTCCTGTTGTTACTGAGACAGAAAAATTCCCTTATACCAACTCTGAAAATACCTTTCAGGTACTTAAAGGTTTCATTTATGTCCGTTCTCCATCCTTTCCTCTGGTAAGAACATTTGTTTAGCTCCCTCATCCATTCCTTATATGCCCTGTTCTGTTGTCCCTGAACCATCTTTGTTGCTGTCATCTGGACTGCACTGAGCTGGTTAATATATCTGTTTAACATAAGGGCTCCAGTACTGCATGGACAACTCCAGGTGTGGTTGCACTAAGTATCAGTACTGCAGTTATATAACCTTCTCCCTTCTGCTCATTACCCCTCTAGCAATGCATCCTAGCATTCTGTTTCCCTAGGCCCTTACTTTCCTACACTGCATTGTTTGTTTAACCTCACTGGTGATGTCTATTCCCAAGTGCTTCTTCACTTGTGTTTCGGTGACCCCAACCCTACCTTAGCTGTACTCTGCCCTCAGATTCTTCCTTTGTATGTGTATTACCTTGCACTTCTTTGCATTGAACCCCAACTGCATGATGCCACTCCAGTAGCCAGGTCCTCCATTCAGTCCTATACCCTTTTATTCAAGTCCACCCTCCTACAGAGCTTGGTAATTTCTGCAAATAGGCAGATCTTACCTTTAATTCTGCTTCCAGTGTTGTTTATAAACACATTAAACAACACTGGTCCAAGCACTGACTCCTGTGGACACCATTTCTAACCTGCATTGTATCTGAGAGTTCCCCACCACAGCCAATACCCTCTGAGTCCTACTGCTTAGTGAGCAGGTGCCGAGGTCTTCCCTGACAGCTCATCCTGCCTTGGCGGTGTTATGCAATGCCAGGTCTATTAAAAATAAGACAGCTATTATAGCTGATCATGTTGGAACAACTGATCTGGCTTGCATCACCAAGACCTGTCTGGATGAAAATGCTTGCCCTGTATTGGCTTCAGCAACTCCAGCTGGGTTCTCGGTGATACACCATCCAAGGGTTGGATCGCAGGGGCGGGGGTGTGGCCATTATATTTAAGACTGAACTGGGCCTTGTGGATGTGCCATTGGGAAGTACCAGATCCTTCGCATATATCCTGGGAGAGGGTGTAGGCTGTAGGATTCTCTTCATCTACCATCCACCAGGAGATAGAGGAGAATTCCTGCAGGAGATAGCAGATTTCATCATCGACATGGTATTGAGGTCCCCAGATGGATAGTTCTGGGGGACTTCAATGCCTAGGTCGACGATGAACTCTCTCATATTGGTCAAAATCTCCTCCAGCTGATGATGATGCTGGGCTTTACACAGGTAATTACCTCCTTGACCCATGTAGGGGGTCATTCGTTGGATCTGGTCTTCCTTTTGGATATGGAGATAGCTGATCTGGGGGTGGAACCAGTCAGCTGGTCTGACCATCACACCATAAGGTTCAGCTTCAGGGCCCCCAACAGGTCTGCCCCTATGGAGATGGTTCGGTACCATCCTTTAAGGGGGGTTAACCCTAGTGACCTATCGGCGGTGCTGGACCTATTGGGCTTGTCAGGTGAATGCATGAGTCCAGATGATCTTGTACTAGCCTATAATAAGGCTGTGGGAGATGCTGTGGACAAGATTTCTCCTGTTTGTATCCAACCACTCACCCTTCGCCCAAGGAGCCCCTGGTTTGATGGCTTCTTGAAGGAGTTGAGGCGGGTTGGCCGAAGGATGGAGAGAGCCTGGCAGAAGTCCGGCCATGACACTGACAGGCTTAGGTTGATGGCACATTATGATAGCTATCAATCAGAAATCACCCTTAGGAAGGCAACATTTCTGACCAGGGAGATTTCTGCTGCGTGAAATCGACTGGCTCAGCTTTTCTGAACTGTTGACAGATTGTGCAATCCAATCTGTCTCCAGCGCAGAGAAGCCTTTTTTCAGCTAAGATGCCAGGAGTTTGCTCGATTTTTCACAGATAAGGTTACCAGCATTAGGTCTAACATTGGTCCGACCTCTCCTCTGAGGGATTGCAGTGATCGACAGGAGGTGGCATGCACTTGGTCTGTCTGGTCAGATTTCTACCTGCCAGAATTCATGGACATAGTAAAGACCATCCAAACATTGCTCCCAATCAGTTGTAGTTTAGATCTAGGCCCTACACCCCTCCTAGTGGGATGTATAGATGCTATCTGCCCAATCCTTGCTGAAACTGTCTGGAAATCCCTGGAGAGTGGGGTCTTTCCTGATCCCCTCAAGGAGGCAGTCTTTCGACCACTCCTTAAGAAATCCTCCTTGGATCCAGACTGTCTAGCTAACTACCGGCCTATATCTAACCTGTCATTTGTTGGTAAGGTTACTGAAAAGGTGGTTGCATTGCAATTGGATGATCATCTTACAACACACAATGCCTATGATTTTCTCCAGTCTGGTTTCAGGAAGAAGCATAGCACAGAGACTGTTCTTGTTCGGGTATTGAATGACCTCCTTATGGCTAGAGATCAAAAGGCACATACCATTCTGGTCCTTCTTGACGTCTCTGCTGCATTTGACACTGTAGACCATGGTGTGCTATTGGAGTGCTTGCGGCTTTTTTGTGGGCTGTCTGGTACAGTCCTCAAATGATTCCATTCGTTCCTCACAGGCAGGTCTCAGAGAATTACCACTGGAATTTATTCCTCTGGTGCTCACTCCCTGTTCTGTGGGGTGCCGCAGGGCTCCATTTTGTCCCCCATGCTGTTTGCAGTGTACATGCTGCCATTGGGAGATATCATCAGGCGATACAGTCTGAGTTTTCACTGCTATGCAGATGAAACTCAGCTGTATATGTCCTTTCTGCCTGGACAGAATGATGCACTTCCCATGCTAAACAATTGCCTTACTGAGATCAGAACCTGGAAGAGTTCCGGTTGGTTGAGGCTGAATCCAGACAAGACTGAATTGTTGGTAGTGGACCCAGGTCATCCGGGGCGAGTTTGGGGTCTGGACAACCATCAGGCTTGTTGCTTGGTGGTGTACAGCTCACTACCTCAGACCACGTGTGAAACATGGGCATTATTTTTGATGATGGTTTGACTCTAAAGCCTCAGGATTCAGCAGTCGTTACATCAACTTTTTATCATCTGAAGAATATCGCCCGGGTAAAACACCTGGTTCCTCCGCATGATCTTCAAACATTGATCCCTGCCTTTGACACTACCTATCTTGATTACTGCAATTCCCTCTACCTAGGGCTACCAGGGTTTGATATCCACTGCTTGCAGCTGGTGCAGAACTCGGCAGCCAGGCTTCTGATTGGGACTTCTAGGATCAGTCATATTACAGCTATGCTCAGTAAACTGCACTGGCTGCCTGTTCAGTGGCGGATCACCTTTAAGGTTGGTTTGTTAACCTTTAAAGCCCTACTTGATCAGGGAGCCAGCTACCTGCAAGATCTCCTTGTACCCTACTTCCCCCTCTGCCCCCTCCATTCCACTGGTGAGGGATTGCTGGAGGTTTCCAGGGTATGACTGGAGACATCTGGTTCTCAAGCTTTTTCTATCTCTGCTCCAACCCTATGGAATTCTCTGCCTCATCAGTTGAGAGAATGCCTGACCATCGATAGGTTTAAAATTGATTTATTTGATTTAGCCTTCCAAAATATAGATAATCTGTTTTAATGTTTTGTTTTAATTCAGTTTATATTGCTGTACTTGGTTTTATGTACAGTGCCTTGGTTTGGAAAGGCACTATAAAAATAAAGTTTGACTTGCTAAGCCAGTTTACAAACTAGCAGTTAATTGGCTCCCTGTCGCTAGGTCCACCAAATTCCTGATCAGCTTCCTGTCTGGCACCAAGTCAAAGACCTTGCTGAAATCCAGATATAGAATGCCAACTGAATGACCCTTGTCCACCACTCTCATTACCCAGTAGAAGAAATTAATTAGATTATTTGATCAGGACCTCTCTGACATGGATTCATGCAATCTCATGTCATGTAGCCATTGGCTTCAAGGAACTCCAGTATTCCACAAGTACACAACATGGATTTAGAAAAAAAAAAATCATAGTACATTGACAGCATTACTGGGATACATGGATATCTTGGCTGGTGCCTTGGACAGTGGTGACATGGCTGAGTTAGTCTGTATTGATTTGTCCAAAGCATTTGACCAACCAAATCACCAGTTGCTTAAGGAGAGGCTTTTTAATTAGCTTTGGACAGGAATGCATGTCATTGGTTTCAAAACTATCTTTCAAACCAGTCTCAAAAAGTGAAATTGGGTAATGTTGTATCATAATGTAGCCTTCACCAACCTAACCAATGTGCTACCTAATGACTACCTCACCCACACACCACCTAACCATCTCTCCAACTATTATTCTTTCTCTCCACACCCACTAATGGCACACCACCATTCTACTTCAGGTTGATAACAAGAAATGAGACTATAAATACATCAAGTGAGTCCTAGGGAAGATAATAATAATAATAATAATAATAATAGTAATAATAATAATAATAATCTTTATTTCTTTTGCACCTTTCACATTTATCAAGGTGCATTACAATAAGTTAAACAGAAAAATAAAACAGATAAAACAGCTGGGTACAAAATATTTACTAAAATTTAAAGTCAGCATTAATAATTTGGGTAAGCTCACATTAATAAAAATGTCTTCAGTGCCTGTTTAACCCCCAACCCCCATCGCGCATTCCCGAAGCTGACATGGCAGAGAATTCCAAAGGGCTGGGACCACCTACAAAGAAGCTCGGGCCCTGGAAGATTTTAAAGATACCCTTGGAATCTCTAACAACCCCTCATCAGCCAAATAGAGCAGTCACTCAGGGCAGTAAGGGATCAGAAGCTCTTCCAAGTAGTCCGGGCCAAGACCATGTAGGGCTTTATAAGTCATTAATCTGACTTTATAGGTGATTCGCCACTGAATCAGCAGCCAGTGCAGCTCGTGCAGAACTTGTGTGATGTGACATGTATGGGGAGTCCCAGTCAACAACTGGGCTGCAGCATTCTACACTAGTTGCAGGTGGTGGATATCAACTCCCGGTAGCCCAAAGTAAAGGGAGTTGCAGTACTCAAGATGCGAGGTCACAAAGGCATGGATTAGTGTAGACAGGTCACTGGACGGAACAAGATGCTTGATTCTGGTGATGTTCCTCAGGTGGTAAAAGGATGACTGATGACTGCCAATAACTGCGATCACAGTATCAGCCCATCTTCAAGCATCACCCCCAGGTCTCACACCTGTTCGGAGGTAAGGAGCTGGGACCCCCCCAGGAAAAGCCCTGTGGGTTGCCCAGCCCCAAACCCCTCATCCAGTAACCTAGATGCACTACCATCACCTCAGTCATCCCTGAGTTCAACTTCAACCAGCTGGAATTCATCCAATCCTGGATTTCAGTGAGGTAGTTATTAAAGACCGAGAGTGTGCTATCCTGGTCGGGTGTAAAAGACAGGTAGAGCTGGGTATCATCAGCATAACAGTGAAACCTCAGCCCATACTGTCTTACTATGTCTCCAAGGGGAAGCATATACCCTGTGAACAGCATAGGGGCAGCATTGATTCCTGCTGCACCCCACATGACAGAGAGAGAGGGTCAGAGGAATAAATCCCTGATACCACCCTCTGAGTTCTGCCAGTGAGGAAAGATTTAAACCATCTGAGGACAGTACTAGTCAGTCCACAGATGAACCTCAGGCACTCAAGCAGTACCCCATGGTCCATAATGACAAAGGCTGAAGAGAAATCAAGGAGCACCAAGATGGACCGGCATTTCTTATCTCTCACCATCAGGAGATCATTGAGCACCCAAACCAGTGTAGTCTCAGTGCTGTGCCTCTTTTGAAAACTGGAATGGAGAGGTTTGTAGATGTTATGGATGGTTAAATGGTTCTCCAGCTGTACAGCCACTACCTTCTCAATCACCTTCCCAACAAAGGGGAGGTTAGAGATAGGTCTGCAGTTTACCAGACAGTCTGGGTCCAAAGAAGCTTTCTTCAAGAAGGGGTGTCACCACTACCACCTTCAGGGAGCTGGGAAACTCACCCAACTCAAGGGAGCACCAGACTATCTGAGCAGGACTGTGCCAATGGTATCACAACAACCCATAATCAGGGAAGTTGGGCCTGGATCCAAACTATAGCATATAAGGTGCATACCATGGAAAATCTGAATGACATCCATGAACTCTGGCTGGCTGAAGATACTCCAGGAGAACTGAGGGAATGTGGCTGGGCACCAATCACTAACATCCCCCAGAGAGTGTGTTGGTCGGATCTCCACCCTGATGTCAGCCACCTTATCTGCAAAGAACCAAGTGAGCTCCTCACACTCCAACTGTGAAAAAGCTCTTTGAACCTGCAGGCAGGCTGGGTTGCACAGCCTGTCCACAATTCAAAAGAGCTGAGCCGGTCAGTTCTTAGTGGCAGCAATCTCCCTGGACAGGAATTCTGCCTTCTTATGGGAGATTGTTGATTGATAGCGCTGATAGTGTTCAAATAATCTAAGACGGTTGGCTTCCACAGTAGATTTCCACCAGTAATGCTCTAACCTTCGTTCCAGTCACCTCAACTCAAAGTCCCATCAAACCAAGGGGACCGAGGGCGAAGGGAGAGAGGGCAAACACTGACTGGCATGATAGAATCCAGGGCGGTGGTGATGACCTCATTATAGGCCAAAACCAAGGCCTCTGGGTTCCTGCTTGCCACAGGAATCTCTGATAGGTCCAGGACCACCACTAGGCCTTTGGGGCTCACATCCCTTAAAGGGCAGTACCTGGCTATCTCCACAGGGGTAGGACTATGAAGGGGAGCACAGAAATTGAATCTCACAGTGTAATTATTGGACCACCTGACAGGTTCCACCTCCACATGGGAGGCTTTAATCCCCAGGAGAAAAAACAGATCAAGGGAGTGACCATGTTTATGAGTAGCAGCGGTAACAATCTTTGTAAGACCCAGGTTGAGAAGTGACCAAATTGACATGAAGATGGTTACCCTTACATTAAATGAACTTGCATATCCTCTCACCAAGGTCTTCGATGCCTCCCTATGATCAGGTGTGTTCCCTGACAGATGGAAGGCAGCTCTCATTACCCCAGTCTTCAAGTCTGGAGACAAAACCAGTCTGTCTAACTTTCAACCCATCTCAATAACCCCACCTTTCCCAAAGCCTTTGAAAGGGTGGCCTCTGATCAACTTACTGAGTATCTTGACAAATACAATCTACTCTGCAGGTAACAGCACAGACTCAAAAAACAAAAATATTCCACTCTCACCGCCTTGGTCGAATACACCATCCAGCTCTATGGTGCCCTGGACAAAGGAATGGCAGTGTGGTCTGTCTTTATAGATCTCACTAAGGCATTTGACACTGTTGCCACCAACTTCTCCAACAGTGTCTCCTATGCACAGGATTGTCCAATGACACTGTTGCCTGGTTCAACAGTTACTTAACACATAGGACATAATGTGTTAGATTCGGCGTTGTTATCCCTGAGCCTCAGAAGGTGAGCCAAGGGGTCCCACAAAGGAAAATTCTAGGCCCACTCTTCTTCAGCCTCTTCATCAACACCCTACCTTCCACCTGCCCAGCACACATTGTGCTCTATGTGGATGATGCAGTCATTTCTACTCCTGGCAAGGAATTCACATTACTCACTTCTGAATTGCAAGACAGCTTTCAAAGGCTGTAATCATGGTTCTCTTAAACTATTGCTCAACTACAAAAAGACCAAAAGCATGCTCTTCACTACACCCCAGAACAAGAAGAAATGTGGCCCCCTGAGGATACTGAGCCACAAAGGTGACAAACTTGATCAACTAGACATGTTTAAATATTTAGGTGTTCACCTGGATGACACCCTCACCTTCTCTGCTCACGTTGAGCAACTGATCAAATCCGCTAATATAAAACTGGGTGTTCTCTATCGCCAGCAGCCATCTATGATGCTGGATGCCCTAAAACTTGTCACATGTAGCTCAGTCCTGTCCACTGTGGGCTACAGACTAGTGATCTATGGGACTGGCTCTGACATCATGTTAAAGAGGGTCAAAACCCTTCTTAACAAGGCTTGTCACCTGCTCCTGGGGGCTCACCTCATGACGCACATATGTGCACTATTTTATGATACTGGTTGGCTCCCCCTCCATCTCAGGATACAATACCAGGCCTGCTGGCTAAAATAAAATCAATGTTGGAGCTCATGCCTGAGTCTATCTCTGCCCTCTTTGAAACTGTTCAACCCACTATCAGCATTAGAAGTGCATCTAAGGGAGGACTTCTAATACCCTTTAAGTGCACCACTCTTGCTCAGAGATCCCTTTCTTACCATGGACCCAAGTGGTTCAATTACCTGCCTACTGCCTAGTTGAAGGCAACAGGCTCAGTCAGTTCAAATCAGGGTTATGTACACACCTAGCCAACAAAAATATCTGCCAGTGCTCTATCAAACTGACAATGTCACATCTGCCTTTGGTTCTGCCCCTGTCTAACCCCTTCCATCTTCTCGCCTCACTGCCTCTATATTTCTCCCCATCTTCTCCCCTATTTCCATTCCTCTCTCCTCCCCTTCCCCTATTTCCTTCCCCTTTTGTTCCCCAATCTCTCTCCCTCCCCATCTCCTCCCCCTTGTGCCCCTTCTCTAAGGAATCCTCTCTCCTCCACCTCCCCTCCCACTACCCACTTCATTCTATCCCCCTACCCCAACCCCTCCACACCTCCCTCTACCCCCCCACCTCTCGATGGACAAAGCCATTCCTGGCTGCTTCCACCACTCTACTTCTCAGCAGCCTGGGTCCCTCTTGCCCATGGCTGCTCTCTGCACTTCTCCAGAGTATTGAACTACACTCTTGTAGCGTTGTTGTTGATGGTAATTCTACAAGTGTAATTATGAATCACTACTTGCTGATCTTGTACTTCTGTAAGCACTGTAACTGCAGTTGTAACTTTTATGTTAATTCGTGTCCACCTGTATGTATTCTTTCTGTCTTGTTATGTTATGTATTTTGCTGACTTGGAGCCTTTGTAAATGAGCTCTTAGCTCAAAAGTACTAATCCTAAACTGGAAAAAAATAAATAAATAAGTAAATAAATAAATAAATAAATCAATGAGGGTAATTAATATAGGGGTCCCACAGGGGTCCTTTTTTTGGGGTCTTTTACTTATTGGACTTTTTTTGAATGTCTGCCTGCCATGTGCCAGGTCTGCAGAATCACTCTTTATGAGAATGATGCAGTCCTGGAAACCAGAGGCAAATCTGTTTCTGCTTTAATTAATCCACTCCAGGATAAATTTTCAAAAAGTTCAGGAATTGTTTTTAACAAGTAAATTGCTTATGAAAGTTTTTTTTTTAACTTTCTTTATCTTCCTACTCTCTGGTCCCTTAGACCTGTCTCTGGTGAGGTCTGCCAGAGCTGCCACGTCCCACCCTGCCTGAGATCCTCCTTGGACTGGTCTCTGCTTCCTGGGAACTCCCCTCCATCTTCTCTGACTACCCCGCTCCCCTAGCTCTGAGCCCCCTGAGGTGGATCCACCATACTCCTCTGGTGCTCTATCTTCAATCTATAAGTGCAGCCAGGGTGTGGAGTAGAGTGACAGAGACCAACTAGGATGGACCCAGCAGTGGGTGTGGGGGTATTCCACTGGGCCCACCTTTGCCTGTCTGGGTGCCAGGATATTTCCACATTTTCGGTTGCCGCCTGGGGTATGGATGTTCAATGACATCCTGCCCATGATGGGTGCACTCCCACACCCATGCATAAGGCATTTGCCAACACCCGATCCCTGGTAGAGCATGCTGCAAGTTGCGCTGCCCCCCAGTCTCCACTGGGAGCCACTAATTTGTGGTGTGTGCTACCCACCCACCCCCAGTACAGGAGAGCAGTCCTCTGAATGCTCAATCCTCTCCTACCTCTGCCGATCCTGAATGACCAAAGCTTGTTCCCAAACCTGGGTTGCTGGTGTGACACGAGGAGTAGCGTCCTGTGCCTCAACACTCAGTGCCACCAGACCAGCTGGTTATGAATGTTAAAAAGACTCTAACTATGGTGTACTGTAGCAACAAAAGGATGCAAAATTGTGACACTCTGAAAGTTACAACTATTACTGGAGAGCAATTATTTTAAGAATGCATGCGTATATTTAGACAGTACTATGTCCTCTACAATGCATATCAAACAGATTGTAAAGAAAATCAATATTAGGCTTGGTTTGCTATATAGAAATAAACAAGAATTTCACTCAAAAGTTAAGGGCTCAAAGTCTACTATTTTCTTTAGTAGATTATGGCCTGATCATTTATGTTTTGGTAAAAAATATTGCCCTCGAACTGGTTGAGAACTGAGTGCAATAGGATACGTCACTTTGTGTTGGATGTACAGAAGGATTGCCATCATTGTGATTTGTACTGTATCAGAAACTGGACTGATAGTACTGAGACCTGGAAAAAATTGTTTATGGCCACAGTACTAGTGCTTTGAGTGAATTGTTACCTAAGTGTTCTTATTTGTATAATACAAAAAGCACCAAAAACTTACAATCGTTGATGCCACATTTAAAAACTTTCTTGAAACAAAGCCCTCTTAAATCTAGATTTGTTAATACTTGGAACAAACTGCCATTGAATTTACTACACACTGAATGCTTAGGGAAATTTAAAAATGGTTAGAGATTGTATGTGAAGGATCTGGAGACATAACAGTTTTAGCTAGTTATTGCTCATGACATGATTATATGTAAGTGTCAAGGTATTTGTATATTGTTTTTGTTATTGTCTTAATTGTATTGTATTTTATTGTATTGTATTGTATTGTATTGCATTGTAATTTTGAATGGGTCACCTTCAGAAATAGGCACTTGTGTCTAAAAGTGTTTTCCCTTTTTAAATTCGGATTCAGATTCTTTCCTTCATAATGGTCTTCATGAGGTTATACATAATGGAGGTCAAACTGAGCATCTCATAATTCCCTGGGGCATCCCTGGGTCCACTCTTGTTAAGCAGTACCATAAGCGTGGTTCTCCATTCCTGTAGTACCACCCCCAAATCCAAAGAGCTGTGGAATAGGTCCAGTAGTAGATATTGCCATTTCAGGTGCCAGTTCCCTCAAAACTCTTTGGTGCATATCATCCGTGCCCGGGAACATGATTACCTTTAGGAATATGAGCCTCTTTCTATCTCTGTCCTCCATTATCCTTTCCTCAGATATGTTCCCCCATCCTCCCACCACAATTCCTCGTGGCATTGGTCCATCCATTTCTTTAGTAAAGACAGAGCAGAAGTATTCATTCAACACCTTCAGTTTCTATTTACTAAATTCCACCTATCCACCCTCCTTTTTTTAGCTTAACTATACCTGTCTTTATGTCTCTCATCTACATCACTAGTGGTTGTCTGTGATTCAAATACACTATAAGCCCCATTGAAATCACATACTTAGAGCTTTACATTTATAGGAACCCTGATGGCAGTACTTGTACCACTCACTTTCAAGAACCCACTGATAGGACTAGCCTCCTCATTTTTAATAGCTGTCACCCTTCACACATAGCACAAAATATATCCAAGGGTCAGATGATTCTGGTCTCCCTTTCTCCACTCACCACTGCTCATTATATGTGGCTGTGGGATGGACCTCCTACAGTATAGGCATAACAGGAATGCGGCTCTCTGGACATACAGAGCCATTACTGACAAACTCCCTCAGTATACTGCTGATTGTCTGACTCCCACTGTGACTGATAATTACGCTCTAAGATGCTGCTCCCTGATCTCTCTGCAAGTGCTCAGGGTCTGTATGCACTTTGGGAGAGCTGCCATAGGCTTAGCTCTACCATCACTCTGGAATAAGCTTCAGAAATCTTTGAAACTGAGGTTTCCTGTTAGCCTAGCTGTGTTCAAGACCTTGTACGCAAAAACCTTCTCAGAAAGCTGCAATTGCTTCCATCGACCCTAGATTGCCCATGTCAGCCTACATTTAGCATTCCCTTGTACCTCCATTCTGTACCATTACACAAATCTAACCCTAGGTAATTATGAACCCTACATCCACAGTGTCTCCCTCTTCACTTGCCAGCATTACATACCACACCTGCCACTGTTACATGTCCACGGCCTGCTAAATTTCCTCTGCTGCTAGCATAACACCCCCAGTACCAGCCCTTCCTGGTATGCCACATCTCCACTAGCCCATGATGGCCGTTTACCCTGGACATGAGTATTGTTAAACTGCTAAATTTTTTCTTCTCTTCATGCATCACCTTTCTCAATCCCTCACCTCTTTTTCCTGAATATGTTATAATTTATTCAGGAATACTAGACCATGAATATGTTGCTAAACATGTACTTACTGCTGTTTACTCTGTTGTATTACTGTTTTATCCCTATGTCTACCTACGCGCTTACTGTCTTCCAGTCTGTACATAAATGTATTTGCTGTTTACCTGTGTGTTGCAGGACCCCTGCACCAAAGTATTGTTTCCCTGATTGTATTATTGTTTGTACATAAATGCATTGTTATTTGACCTTGTGCAATGCAGGTCCACCTTGTAAATGAGCTTGCTCAATGGTGTCCACCTGGATAACTGAAGATATTGATTGATTGATTGATTGATTGATTGATTGATGATTCGTACTCTGTGAAACTGCACAGAAAAAAATGAGTTTATTGATAAAACAGCAATGCAGATTTGCAGATTCCAGGAGAGAGGATATAGTGCAAATAGTATTTCAACTGCTATACAAATGTGGATGTCATCAGTGGGGAGCACACTTAGGTTCCTAGACTTCAGAATAATACCAAAGGAGGTGTCCATTTGTCACAATCTGTTTAGATACTGTAGGTTGTATTTGGTGAAAGACATTATAAATAGCAACTGGGACCTTCTGAATTTGGAAAAAAAAACTGAGTGGGATTGTGGAGCTGGGCCCTGATGTGGTGTTTAGAACAGCAAAAACCAATGTAGTGACAGTAACAACACAGAGAGAGAATTGGTTACCACCCCCATCTAAAGGGACATTTAAATGTGGGAAGTGTATGTACTGCCCCTTCTTTAATACATGTAAAGCATTTTTAAATCCCACATCAGAGAGAACAGTGACACCAAAAGATTTTATCATTTGTGATAAGATGGGAGTAGTGCGGCAGGATGACACATTTCAACATCAAACTGTATTAAATTCCAAGTTTCTTTTCACTCTATCCTATCCCCTTAGTCTCTTCTATTTATCCTAATTTCTTGTCAGGGTGGCCAATCTGACAGTTCTTCTCTCTTTCCTGTACTGTCCTTTTCTTTAGCTGTCATTTTATTAAATAGCTGCCACATGATGTTTAAAGTATAGCCCCATATTTATTTGAGTCTTCTTGCTGTATGACACTAGTTGCTGCAATACAGGAAAGGCACTGGAATGAGGTACATACCTAAAGAGATATACCAAGCAGACCTCTGTTAATAATCACAAGCTGATGTGTGCACGATTGCACTCCTGCACGATCGCACTGTCGTGCTGGAAAGTGCACAAGTTCGTGTGGGCAGTGTGCACACCTTCATGCAGTAAATTTTAGAAAAAGCTGTAGAGCTCTTAAAAAGCAGGACCACTTGCTCTTGGGGGCATAGTAAAGCAAGCGAGTCGCTGCAACACTGAAAGTGTGCATTCTGGCTGTTGCTAAGGGAGTAGTAAACACTCCCTGCAGCAGCTCGATGACTTCACGGTACCCAGTTCCTGCAAAGCACAAGAAAATGAAAATAAAGTGCTGCAGAGATTGTGGAAGCTGTACCATAGTGTTACAGCAGGATGTGGCATGTTTGCCTGATATCTTCTACTGTATAATACATAAGGAAGTAAAAGATAGTTTGGGGGTGAAAAAACAGACAAGTTTGCTGACTGCTCAAATGGCAAGCCATCGAGGGAATGTAAAACCTGAATGAATATGGAAACTAGGCTGTTTCTGGAATATGATGCAAATGAAATAAAATGTATGAATATGATTGAGAGAGTAGAACAGAGAATTGAGCCTGGAAAGAAATTGAAAGTAATACACAAGTAATTCAGTGAGGTTACAGAGCCACTCTGACTTTGCAGAATAAATGGGGGGGGGGGGCACGCATCTACTCTGTTTATCTCTGGGAAGGCTGGAGTTCTCAAATTATAGAGCATTATGATTTTTGTTTCTTTTACCTGAATGAAGGGCAGGTATTGAGAGATGTCTTCTATAGGGCTGGCAGCCCAGAAAATGACTGCTTATATAGAAGGATCTCTGGTGAGGGCACCAAAAAGGGGGAGGGGCTAAAAGCCCTGATGATGCTGAAACTATTAATTAAGGTTCTTTTAGGCATTATAAGACCTTTCTATATGTAGAGGTAGCCTAGAAACAGAAAGGATCTTACTGTCATTGTTCTAGGAGTTTCTTTTGTGCATATGAACTTCACCAGTATGATGACATAAGGTTTTGTGTTTAACTGTCAGTATCACATGCTTATGAGGTCATTTTGCTGTGTTATAGAAACCTGCCACTAGGGGGCCAGTTTAGAGAGGGTATTCTGTACCTTCTGGCCAAGTGAGGTGAGAGGAGGTGTGAGTGTTTACACACAGTATTGTGTTGAATATTGTATGTACGGAAAAGAGCAGGCAGCCTGAAGAAAGACTTACCTGAGTTTTGTTTTGCCTTTATTTTGGTGTGGAAGTTTTAACAACCATTTATTTATTTTCTGTACATATTTTGAACATTTAAATTTTTATAATTTTTGAATAAAATGATAAATGTAACACTAATGTTTTTTATGCACTATATTTGATGACTGGAGACTGTTATTGAACCCACATGCTTACATTGGTGTCAGAGTGGGATCTCAACCTGGTGCATCCAGGCCGCCTGGGAGGTGTAAGGGGGTGTTGCATCACAAACACCCTAGCAGATGCAAGAGCATGAACAGTCAGACCCAAGTGTATTGCATCTCATGAGGTCTGTGAGATAGAAGACTGGAGAGCCCTTGTTGCCAGGATTGGGCTCTGGGATGAGACCAAAGATGCAGAAAGCAGAGGAAGAAGAATAATTGGTAGCTGCTGCACCTAAGCCACAAGTGAGACAGGTACCTCCAGCACCTGATGACCCCAATGAACTGTTGAAGTGGCAATGGATGTGCCAGATTGATATGGAGAACCAGAGGGAGACTGAAGACAGACTGAGGAAGTCTGATGATTGAGGGATGAGGACCGAAGGCTCCAGGCGGAGGAGAGGAGAAGACAGAACCGGAAATTAAATGTCACCTTGAAAGCCATCCAGGAGATGACACAAGGACAGGCAGAGCAAACATTGCCTAAAGACATTAAGCTGACCAAACTGAAGGAAAGCGATGATATTGAAGTGTTTCTCACTACCTTCATGAGGGTGGCTCATAGAAACATAGAAACATAGAATTTGAAGGCAGATAAGGACCTCATGGTCCACCTAGTCTGCCCATTTCCCTACCTAAAGGATAAGCTGTAGATTCTAGTTAACCAACAGGCTACTTCCTCCTACCCCCCACTATTTTATTTATTTTTTTATTTATTTGGATCTAGGGTTACAAATACCTTTGAGCCAAGGCACTTTTACAAAGGTTCCATGTCAGAGAAATACAGTAGAGGAAAACAAAACATTTTAAAGGAAACAAAACATTTCACAGAATGTTAACACCCTCTACAGACATAACAAACCTGACTAGGCCTCGCTCCTTTTCCTTCAATGACATCTCTGCAGCGGATGCCCTAGATGCTATACTTTCTCTCAACCCTTCAAAAGGCAAATCCCCAGATGGCTTGGACCCTAAACTCCTCTACCTCTCCGCCACCACCATAGCAACTCCACTTGCCAAACTCTTAAACCAATCCTTTGCCTCCGCTGCAGTCCCCCAAGCATGGTAGCATGCCACTGTCATCTCCCTCCCAAAAGGAGGTAACCCCACCTCCCCCTCCAACTACCACCCTATTCCCTCCTCCCAGTTCTAGGAAAGCTACAAGAGCACCTTGTGCTCACCCAACTTACTTCCCTCCTCACCGACTCTAATTTCTTCACACCCTACCAGTCAGGTTTCAGAAAGGGACACTCCACTGCATCTCCCTGATAAGGCTTACCCACTCCATCCTGACTGGTATGGACAGTGGGCTGATCACTTCAGCTGTCTTCGTCAACCTGGCGAAAGCCTTTCGACACCGTCTCCCACCTCTAATCTATGGCTTGGCACCATCCCTACCTACCTCTCCTCCATGCTCTCAGCTGCCCCTTCCCCCACCCATTATCTTAGATCCTGCGACTACCGCCAACTATCAATCCCTAGGAGGAAGACTACTGCCAGGCAAGCCGCCTTCTCACACCAGTTACCCAAGCTATAGAATGATCTCCCAACTTCCTCACCACTAATTGGTCCTGTACCTGATTCGGCCATGTGCCAATTGCCCCATCCCCACTGCCCGCATAGCAGCCTTAGATTTGCTACAAATGGTGGCATATTGCCCCAATCTATGCACTTTTGTCCTGTGCCTTTTTGTCCTGCACCATCATGTGTTCTATGTGTCCTGTTGCTTATACCTGCATATTACTGTGTGCTACATTTTCCCTTGTATTGCTGCTATATGTCAGGTAATTGTTATATGCTCCATACAATATCCAGTGTACTCTATGTGTTGTTGCTTGTAGTTTAATGCAATTGTAGCCATATGCTGCTATTTGCCTCTGTTATTTGCTCAGTTGATAATCTGCGTGTTATCCAACCCCCTTGTACCCCCTCCCCCCAGGTCGCACCGGGAGACGAGCATCTTGTTGCTCAGTGTGCCTTTCCTGGTGAAACTATTTCAATAAATAAATAATGACTATAGACAGTTTAAGTATTAGGACATTGGTATGACCATGGGGGGTGAAGGGAAACGAAAAGCAGCCAGAGGCATTTGTCAAGACAGAATTAGCAGTGCTGTTTTCATGGGGGAGGGCAGGGGTGAGGGTGAGAGGAAGAGAAAGGATATAACACATGGGGGAAAGAATAAGGAGGGAGGTGAGGAGGCAGAGGAAATGAGGGAAAGAGAAGTGAATCAGGGGATACATGATTGCAGGGTGTGGCAGGTAGGACTGGTTTGCAGTGGGAGTGCCACAAACTGGCTTAGAAAGTGATTCCTCAGCTTTAGGTGAAGCAATCACAAGAGCTGGAGGTAGTGAGATTGTGCCTGAGACTGGTTTTGAACATCCCAAGTATTTTAGCTGAGGAGATAGTGTAGCTGAGGTCATTTAGCCAAAGTGAAGCTTTGTAGGCAAAGGAGTGTTGGCCCAGGCTGGTGCGACAGTGGGGGACTTTCAGGAGCTCCACTTTGATCTCCTGGAGTTCCATCAACTGGAGCTATCAGGTAATAGGGCTAGGACGCCAGAAGGTGCCAGGCCAAGGTGGATTTTCTTCGCCATAGTACAAGTGAGGTACTTGATACGGTTAGATAGTTGGAGCTATCCTGTCTGAGCATACAGGTCACAGCTGTGGGCAAGATGGTGGGCACCAGTAATAAGTCGACAGGCCTTATTTTAGGCAACTGATATCTGTCTGAGGGTTGTCGTCATGGCAGAGCTGTAAATGATGAGACCATAGTCGATGACTGAGACCACAGAGCTCTGTACGGCTATTTCCAGTGCATCAGGGGTAAGATGTTGTCTGTGTTTATAGAGTAGACCAAGTCGTGTATTAGCAGCTCTGGCAACACTGTCAACATGAGCCCCATATGAGAGGGAAGAATCAGGCAGGATCCCTAGATATTTGAAAGACTGGACCTGTTCAAGGGTGTTACCATTTGCTGTGGAGATAACCAGCTGGTGTTGCTTGTGCAGATTACGGGAGCTGTGAAAAAGCATTGATTTTGTTTTCTTGTGATTGAGCATGAGCTTGTGTTTGTGGAACCATGATTCAACGGTGCTGAAATCATGCTGGTGACAACGCTGCAGTGATGAGGGGTCTTTGTGAAACGAAAAGACTACTGCATCATCCGGAATACAGTATGATGGGCTCAGAGCAGGATTGTGGTAGGGAGTTCAAAAAGAGGCTGAAAAGGAGGATGCCCAGGATGGAACCCTGCGGGACACCTGATCGGACGGGCAGGGTATCAGAGAGAGCACTGTCAATTTTTACTTTTTGCCTTCAGAGTTCTAAGTAACTGTTGAACCATAGTGCAGAGTCAGGTGACAGGCCAGCATTTAGTAGTTGGTCAATAAGGAGACCATGGTGGGCAGTATCAAAGGCCTTGGATAGGTCAGTGATAACAGCCCCAGTGAGCTGGCCATTGTCAAGGGAGTTGTGAACTGCTCCGGTGAGCTCAAGCAGGGCAGTGATGGTACTGTGACCTTTCTGGAAACCGTGTTGTTTGGCACTTAAGATATTGTATTTATCCAGATGGTCAGTAAGTTGGTCTGCCACAGTCCGCTCAAGGGCCTTAGAAAGCAGAGCTAGTATTGAGATAGGGTGATAGTTTGAGTTACTGGTCTTGTCCCCACTTTTGTGGACAGGGTCACAATCGCAGTTTTCCATCTGTCAGGGAATTTACTACTAATGAGGGAGAGATTCAGAATTTTTGTTAAGGGATGAAGAACTTCATTAAGGGTAAGCGACAGTAGCTTAAGGTCCAGGGTGTCATCACTGGTTCTGGATTTAGAGATAGCTATGGGAATATAGCAGTGTGCTTCATGTGGTCTGACCTCCCTAAAGTAGAAAAGGGGGTGATTATACTGGGTACGAGGGGGGCTGGAGGTGGAGGTGCTTTTTTCAAAGTAATCAGGAGGAAGGACTGCACTGAGGTCTGTAAATGCCAAGTTAAAGGTGTTTGCAGTGACCATTGGGTCGAGGGTAGTTGATCCATCGACTACTAGCATGATAGGAGAGGTTTTAGGCTGCTTCCCTGTTATTTGCTTAATAGTCTCCCAAAAAGCTTGTCTGTTTCCCCAGTTATCGGTGAGTGCATCTTTGTAATATGAGTTTTTCATGAGCTGTATGGCTTTAATGCAGGCATTTTGATCTTGTTTATATTTTTGAATGTCAGGTTGTTTTTCGGTGATTTTAGCTACTGCCCAGAGATGGTCCCTCAATTTCAGCTGGGCAAGAAGTCCCGCCGTGATCCAGGGGTTGCAGATAGTTTTAGCCTTGCATTTTTTAACCGGGGCAAAGAGGTTGCACGCTTTGTTGAAAGTCGAGATGAAATAGTGAAGATCCAGGTTAACGTCCGTTGCCTCATATATGGGTAACCAGTCATGTAGTTTCAGGTATTGTTTGAGGTGGATTAGTTTGCCATGAAGGAGGACTCTGCTGGAGATAATTTTTGGAGGAGGCTTGAAGAATTTGTTTGTCCATTCACAGATGACAGGTGAGTGGTCACTGAGTGAGTCTGGAAGAACCGTGGTGTGAGAGATCCTAGTGGGGTCGTTGGTGAGAAGCGGGTCGAGTAGGGTACTGGTGCCAGTTTTTAGTTTGTCCTGGTAGTGGAGGTAACCACCTGCATGAGGTTGGCAGCTGCAATAGAGTCTTTGTGGACACTTGCATCTGGTGCAAGCCAGTTTATGTTGAAATCTCCAAGTTCAGAATCATGGGGCAGGGAGTTTATGAAGCTTATAACATCATGGAGATCAAGACCTTGGACCCTGGGTGGAATGTATACAGTGATGATGGTAAGAGCTTTATGATTTGGACCTAAGAGAATTTTGATTGGTAGGATCTGGGCCCGAAGCAGCCGGTAAGACAGTTTCTACGGGGTGCCATGTGAGAGAGTCTTTGATGTAGATGGCGCATTCTCCACCTTTTTTTGCAACCTGGTCCAACCTGTGAATGTTGTAGCCCTGTATGGTTAAAGCCAGATTGGAGACTTTTGGTGTCAGCCTGGTTTCAACAACAGTGAGGATGTCTGAGTTGTGTTGGCAGATGAAGGCTTGAAGGGCGTCAATCTTTGGCACAAGGCTGCAGATGTTAAGGGTTGCCAGGAATAGATTCCCAGTGGTTTTGTTAAGGCATGGGCTGCCTGGGCCAGGATTTGAGTGGACATTTCCCCGATATAAGTAGGAGGAGGAGTAGGAGTTTAAAAGAGCAAAGGCGCAGTTCCTTAAGAGATAATTTGAGTCGTTGATTCAGGGAGGGGTGATAGACTGGTACCACCCGGCCATGCCAGTGAGATACAAAGTAGTATAGTGTGGGAGAGTTTGCAGTATGAAAAGGTATCCTGGTATTACTGTGAGGAGGGCCATACGGAGGACACATGGAGTAGTGGAGGGTAACCTTGGAGCAGTAGGAGGCACTTAGGAAGATGGTGGTGCTGGGGGGGTGGGGATGGGTAGGCACAGGGATGGAAAAAAGAGAGGGCAGGGAAAGAAGGAGGAGAAGAGGAAGGAACAGGCAGAAATTTGCCACCATCGCTGGCGTAGATAGAGCAGGTGACAAAGGGTAAGAGTATGCGTACCTGGACAGTCAGTGAGAGGTACGTGAAGAGATGAGCTGATACTGGGAGGCAGAGAGGGTGTGAATAATTTTGGGAGAGCCTGAGAAGGACGAAACAGGGGTGGAAAGTAGGCATGAAGAGTAGAGGAGGTTCCTATATGGGTGAGCCAATAGGAAAAGAAAGGCTGGTGTAATAGTGGGTGGGTGGGATTTAGGCATATTTAAGTAAGGTAGGAGGAATGGGGGCGGAAAAAAAATTACGGCAAAATCAAATGCAAGTCTATGGGCACAGCACCCAGTGAGCAGAGCAAGGCAGGGAGAACAGAGCCAGCCAATCAGCAGCAGTCCAGGAAGCAGGGGTCCAATCAGGCAGAAACTGTTGGCGCTGTGACCAATGGCAGCCGCTCATGGCTTTACCGACTTCAGGCTGAGGTCTTACCCAGCGGCACTGGTCCAGGAGGCGGGTTGGTGGTGGTGGCTGATTGGCAGGCTAATGGAACCACGGCCGCGCTCGGCAGAGATCCGATGGCCAAAATCAGGGGCTGGATCTGAATCGCCTTATGTCTGTCCAATGCTTTCTTGAATTCCTCTCCTGTTTTTCACTCTATGACCTCCTCAGGAAGGCTGTTCCATGCATCTACAACCATTTCTTTGAAGACATACTTCCTCACATTACCTCTGAGCCATCCTCCTCTATCTTCAAAGCCCAGACTTGCAACTGGCCCCAAGATCAGTGGGTAATAAGATCGGTACCCTACTTGTCTGGGAAGGTACAGTTGGTATACAGCCAACTAAGTGTGCTGGATGTTGCCACATATGCTAAAGTCAAAGAAGAGATATTTCGGAGGTATAATATCAGCATGGAAACTTACCAAGGCAAGGCAGATTGGGGGTGGGTTTAGCCCAATACTGGAGGGAGGAGGAAGGGGAGATGAGGGAGGGCAATTTAAGCCAACAGTGGCGAGGAGAGGCTCAGAAGAAGGGAAGCAGAGACAAAGGGGCCCAGGCCAGGAAGAACGATTGCCGGGGAAACCAGGTCAGGAGACAAAAGTCAAATGGAAGGAGGCAATAGGGACTTGTGAGGGGAGGCGAAGAAGTGGTAAAAGTCATGGAGTGGAAAAGAGAACAGGTTACTATGCAGAGAGAGGAGCAGGCATTTGTGAAGGATCTTCAGAAAATAGTTTTGCACTGCTAGAGAGGAAGAAGGTGGAGGAGAAGTGATGAAATTAGAGGAGTAATTGATAAATGCCTGGACCAAACTGGAGCGGGGGGAAGTTCTGCTGGGAGAACTGCAACAGGGGTAAAAGGGCATAATAATGTGCAGGAGGAAGAAGAGGAGCTGGAAATGAGGGAGGGAGATGAAAGGAAGCAAGCAGGGAGTAAGAGGGGTGGAATCTTAGTGCTGGGGGACTCAATACTAAGAGGAGTTAGGTGGGGTAGCAAGGCGGAGAGGCATAGTCGCATTTGGGTGGAGGCCTTGCCAGGAATGACAGCGGAAAGGGTGGGACCATCTGTTCTGAAATATGCTAGAAGGGGTAGGGACAAGCCTCATTTAATTATACATCTTGGGACAAACGACCTGGCTGACAAGACAGTGGATATAGTCCAGAGGAGGTTTGAGGAACTAGCACAATTATGTGAGGGGGCAGGAAGATCAGTAACTTTTTCCGAGATACTTCCGGTGCCAAAGGCAAGCACAACAAGAAAGCTGAGAATAGAGGAATTTAACAGATGGCTAAGAACCTGGTGTTGTGCTAAAGGGTATGGGCTGTTGGGGGTGGGAGGGACCTGGGAGGACAGTAGTCTCTATGCCAAGGACAGACTACACTTGAGTGAGGAAGGAAAGAAAGTGTTGAAGCAGAGGATGGAAGAATATATAGAGGAAGTTTGGAGTTTAAACTAGAGTGGGGGTGGCAGTTGGGAAAGAGATATGCAGGGACCACAGGTTGGGAAATCATATGAACTTACCCCCAGAACAGTGACAAAGGACAAATGGCAAGTACTATTGGTGATGCTAGGAAAGGAGGGCAGGATGGGAGGGGAAAAGGGTGGAAGGTGGTTACCCTTAATGCTAGGAGCCTTGGGAGGAAAACTGCAGAGTTGCAGGTTCTCATGGCAGAGGGAGAGTGGACATTGCAGCCATCACGGAAACATGGGCCACAATAAAATGACTGGGACCTGTCTGTACCAGGGTACAGGTTATTTCGTGAGGACAGGGTGACTGGGAAAGGAGGGTGGCACTATATGTGAAGGAAGGACTGAAGTGTGTAAGGGAGGAAGGGAGGAGGCAGTACAGAGTCACTTTGGTGCAAATCCAGGATTCCAAGAATAGGAGTCTTGGAATGGGAGTGGTGTACAGCCCATCTCAGATGGAGGAGTTAGACAGGCAACTAGCGGGACAGATCAGGAGGACCTGCGAGAAGGGTAGTGTGGTGATTGTGGGGACTTCAACATGCCGAAGTGGACTGGAGCACCCCAACAACCAGGAACAGAAGGGAGCAGGTACTGCTGGATGCCTTCCAGGACAGCTTCCTGCTGCAAATGGTCAGTGAACCAACCAGGTTGAGGAATACCCTTGACCTTGTGCTGGCAAATGGGGACTTTGTGAGAGAACTTACAGTGGAGGAACCGCTGTCAGGGTGACCACCACTCAGCATGGCTCACATTGGATATGGGCAAGGAAGGAGTGGAATCTGGCACAAGAGTGCTGGACTTCAGGAGGGCTGACTTTGGGAGGATGGGGAAGTGGTAAAAGGGTACCTGGCCAGAATTCAATCTAGTATGGATACTAACCAGAGATGGGAGCTAAAGTTGGGGATAGTGGAGGCAACAAAACCTGCTGCAAAGCCCAGAGCAAGAAGGCTAGAGCTAAGAAACCGAGCTGGTTGAGCAAAGAGGTCATGGAAAAGGTAATGAGAAAAAGAGCTGCCTTTAGGAAATACAAGAAAACAGGGAGAGGGGAGGACAGAGAGGAGTACTTGACAGAATCGAAGGAGGTGACAAGGGCAGTAAGGGGAGCCAAAGCATCTACGGAACTCAGGCTGGCACAAGGCATTAAGAAGGGGGAGAAGGACTTCTTTAAGTACATCAGGAGAAAAGGAATATGTAAGGACCACATAGTAAGGATTAGGAAGGAGGGGGTTGGGTGGAAGCAGGGTATGATAAGGCGGAAGCACTAATGAGTACTTCTGCTCAGTATTTACTAAAGAGAAGAGGGGTGACACCCAAGATGGGTGAAATGGCAGACGGGGGGGAAGTGGTGACAGATGGGAAATCATGGAGGACAGAGTACGAGAGGGTTTGAAGGCACTGAGGTGGACAGGGCACCAGGCCCAGATGGCATCCACCCAGGGTACTGAAGAAGGAGCTGGCAGAGGTCCTTGCAGGACCTTTGGCAGACCCTATTTAATGCCTCACTACATTGGGGTGTGTACCTCAGGACTGGAGGATGGCTCATGTGGTGCCCCTCCACAAGAGTGGCCCAAGGATGAACCGAAACTACAGACCAGTGAGCCTCACATCCATCGTGGGTAAGCTAATGGAGACTATCCTGAAGGAGAGGCTGGTGGTCCTCTTAGAGGCCAAAGGACTACAGGACAGCAGACAGCATGGCTTCATACATGCGATCCTGCCAAACCAACCTGGTCGGGTTCTATGACTGGGTAACTAGGCAACTGGACAGGGGACATGCAGTGGATGTCCTGTATCTGGACTTCAGTAAGGCATTCGACCCAGCTGCCATGGAAGGCTGGAAGGAAGGTAGAGCACAGGGCAGGTGCAATGCTGGTGAGATGGGTAGGAAACTGGCTGCAGGGAAGGCAACAGAGGGTGGTGGTGGGTGGGGAGCTCTCACACCCAAGGGCAGTGACGAGTGGTGTCCCACAGGGCTCGGTGTTGGGACCAGTGTTGTTTGGGATATTCATTGCAGACATATCATGGGACATCAAGAGCAAGATCAGTCTGTTTGCTGATGATACCAAGGTTGGCGCGGTGGTGGATGACCTAGGGATGGCAGGGTTGCAGGATGATCTGGCAAGCTTGAAACCTGGTCAGACACCTGGCAACTAGGCTTTAATGCCAAAAGTGCAAGGTGATGCATTTTGGGATGAAGAACCCAAGGAGGACTTACCAGCTAGGGGAGTGCAGCTAGCCCAGACAGAGGAGGAGAAGGATCTGGGTGTGCTCATCACAGGGTCAATGAACAACTCGGCACAGTGTAGGAAGGCAGCTGCAAAGGCCAACAAAATGCTGGGTTGTATTGCAAGGTATATCCTCAAGGAGGGAGGAGGTGATTCTGCCACTGTATAGGTCATTAGTTAGACCACACCTGGAGTACTGCGGTGGAGTTCCAGGTCCGTATCTGAAAAGGGACATTAAGTTACTGAGGAGTGCAGCGCAGGGCGACAAAGATGATCAAGGGTCTGGGGACTTATCATATGAGAGGAGGTTGAAGGAGTTGAACATGTACTCACTGGAGGAGAGGAGAGACAGGGGGACATGATTGAAACCTTTAAATACATGAAAGGAATAAACAAGACAGGTACAGAGGGGCTGTTCAAAGTAAGGGAGGGGAGGGCCACCAGGGGCCATGATATGAGACTGGAGCGAGGAAGGTTCAGGAGGGAGATGAGGAGACACTTTTTACAGAGAGGGTGGTGGCTGGGTGGAATGCATTACCTGCAGAAGTGGTATGCAGTAGAACAGTGGACTGCTTCAAACGAGGATGGGACAGGACAAGGGGGAGGGTTAATGAAGGGGAAGGGTGGAAGGAAGGGGCAGCTGCAGAATAAGGGGTGCTAGCTGCACATTCGAGCAGACTTGATAGACCTCTAGGCCTTTATCTGCTGGCAAATTTCGTATGTTCGTATGTTCGTACCGTCAGCGGTTCCATTCGCAGAAAAATGTTCAACTATGACACTCTCAGGGATATATATAGATACATAGATACATAGACAGTGTCAGCAGATAAGGGCCTATGGCCCACCCAGTATGCCCATTTGAGCTTGTAAGTTCAGTTTATGTTTTCCTAGAAGTCTGTTGCACCTAACCCCTGACCTCCAGAATTCCTTTATGTCTATCCCATGTATTCTTAAATCCTGTGATTGTTTCAGCCCCCACCACTTCCTCTTACAGGGTGTTCCACTTGTCCACCACCCGTTCTGTGAAGAAAATCTTCCTCACGTTTCCTCTGAATCGTACTCCCTCCTACTTCATCCCATGCCCTCTAGTCCTGGAACATCTTTTTTGCTTAAAAATAGTGTGTTGCTGCACCTTGTTCCTCACTGTAAGATACTTGTATGTCTCTATCATATCCCCTCTCTCACTCCTCTCCTCTAGGGAGTACATGTTCAGTTCCTTCAACCTGTCCTCATAGGACTTGTGATGCAGTCCATGAACCATCTTTGTTGCCCTCCTCTGAACCTTCTCTACCCTGTCTATGTCCTTACGTAGGTAAGGTCTCCAGAACTGTACAATGTACTCCAGGTGGGGCTTCACTAATGTCTTGTGTAGTGGAATTATGACCTCCCTTTTCCTGCTGGTGTTGCCCCTGCCTATGCATCCCAGCATCCTATTTGCTTTACATGCTGCCTTGTCACACTGTCTCCCTACCTTGAGGTCAGAGATGATAACCCCAAGATCCCTTTCCTGCTTGGTGCATGCTATATCCTCACCCCACAACTGATATATTGTGCCAGGATTTTTTGTGCCCCATATGCATTATCTTGCACTTCTTTGCATTGAATTTCAACTGCCAAACTCCTGACCATTCGTCAAGTTTCTGCAGGTCCCTTCTCATTCTGTCTACACCCTCTGGTGTGTCTACTCTGTTATAGAGCTTTGTGTCATCAGCGAACAGTGAAATTCTGCCTTCTAGGTCCTGCGCAATGTCACTATGAAGATGTTGAATAGGACCGGTCCCAGCACTGATCCCTGGTCACTCTTCCCTCTGTGGAGCGACAGCCAATTACCACCACCTCTGTGTCCTGCCACCCAGCCAGTTACCTACCCACAACACTACTGTCCTGCCCACACCCATATTCCCCAGTTTGTGTAATAGTCTTCTATGTGGCACAGTGTCAAAGGCCTTGCTGAAGTCCAGATAGGCCATGTCTACTGCCCTCCCCTGATCCACCTCCCTAGTCACCCAGTCAAAAAATTCAATGAGGTTGGTCTGACATGACCTCCCCATGGTGAAACCATGCTGCCTTGGGTCCTGTAGTCCATTAACAACCAGATGTTCCACCAATCTTCTCCTTCAGTAGTGCTTCATGATCTTCCCTACTACTGAGGTGAGGCTGACTGGTCTGTAGTTCCTACTTCTCTTTGTTCCCACTTTTGTATAAGGGGACTACATCTGCTGTCCTCAGTCTTTGGGTACCTCCCTGTTTCCAGTGATCGGCTAAACAGGATAGCCAAGTTCAACCCATTACCTCTTTAGTTCTTTAAGGATCCTGTGCACCCATCTGGCCTCATGCTATTATCAACTCTGTGACATCCAGTTCCTTCAGGACCCTTTCTCGTAAAGGGACTTGTGTCCTTTCTGCACCATTCTCACCCATTGTACTCCCTTCAGACCCATTACCCTCCTCTTCCTCAGTAAAGTCTCAGCATAAATACCTGATCAATATGTCAGCTTTACTGTTGTCATCCTCCACGCGGTCCCCACCCTCCCTCTTCAGTCTCACTATCCCTCCCTTTGCCTTTCTTTTTACACTTATGTACCTGTAAAAGGTTTTGTCCCCTCAACCCACTGATTTTGCAATGTGTTCTTCTGTCTGTGCTTTGGCTTCTCTTACTGATCTCCCTGCCTCCCTTTGCTTCTCCTGTTACTTCTCCTTTTCCCCTTCCCCTTCTGCCTGTGTCTTTTTGTATTGCCTGAATGCAATCTTTTTGCCTTTCACTTTCTTTGCTACCTCTTTGGAAAACCATAATGGTCTCCTCTTCCTTTTCCTTTTGTTAACCTGCTTAATGCATAATTCTGTTGCTCTTGTAATCCCCATATGCAAGATTAAAGGATTATTGTGCAAATTGGCTGCAACCCACAACCAAAACCATTGACCAGATCATGAAAGTCATCACAACTGAACAGCTCATCCAGGTGTTGGCTTTCGATGTTCAAGTATGGGTAAAAGAGCACAATCCTGAAACTGCAGAGGAAACCATAAAGCTGTTTTAGGATTATCTGGCAGCCAGAACTTCCCAATCCAGAGGACAGCCAGGTAACCAAGGAACTCCTGCAACTCCAATAAGACCTTTTTTCTCCCAACATATGCAGATCCAGAGTCAGAGACCATCGCAATATGCTAGAAAGGAAAAAGGGGGTAGAATCCCATACTCTGAAATGATTTGCCATGGCTGCCTTGGGAAGGGACACATTGTAAGGAACTGTCCCAGTAAATGACAGGAGCCAACTCATCTGGCTTTAGCAAACGTTGGCTATGTGCAGACAGTGGATATAGGTGATCAGCAGACTTTGGGATTACTAGACTCTGGGAGCAGACAAACACTGGTAAGAGCTGACCTGGCTCCTGATTGTACAGTAACCCAGCAGGACACTACTGTGAGACGTGTCCATAGTGCTATCCTCCAGTATCACACGGCCCATGTTGATTTGAAAGTGAACAATGCTTGTTGCAAAGTGATAGTTGGTCTAGTACCCCGAGTATCAGTCCCTGTAATCATTGGGCAAGATTTTCCCACCTTTGCAACCTTGATGAGTAATCATCAGACTTTTGTGGAACCAATCAATGTGGTAACAAGATCTCAAGCAAAGGCCCAACTAGACTCTGTTTTTCTTTTTGAAGATGACAATTTTCAGACTGTGGGCAATGATGGAAAGTCTCGGAAGGAAAGAAGAAGGGAGAAAAAGGTTTGGAGAGAACATCACTCTGATGGAATATTAAATATTATACCAGGATTGTCTAGTAATAACTTTTATGAAGAACAAATACTTGATGAGTCTTTGCAACCCTTATTTTTACAGGTGTCTACAGAAAAACAACCAGGACAATTGTATTTCATGCAAAGAAATAAAATGTAGTGTAGAGTTTCTGTAGATTTACAAAATGGTTCTGAGACTGAACATTTGGAGGTGCCCCAAAAATACAGATAGCAAGTGATGTTCTTAGCCCATGACATTCCCATGGCTGGCCATGAGGGAAGGGATAAGACTGTTCAAAGAATCCCATCCAGGTTTTGTTGTCCAGAGATTCACCAAGATGTAGCTGCTTACTGTAGAGCTTGTTTCAGACAGATAGCAAGCATGGTTACCTTCTCAGAGGTGCTGCCAGTCCATGGCAGGGGTAAGGCTAGGTACTGCACACCATGCAGTTTAGTGAATGGTTGTAAAACTGGTGCAGAGCACAGAGCTTTGGCTTCATTGGGGACTGGGGGTATACCTGGAGAGATGAAGGTCTATACTGGCACGATGGTCTGCATCTGTTCACGAAGGGAGCCAAGCTCCTAAGTGACAGGTTTAAATGCTTACTTGGCAAGCTTTTAAACTAGCCAAGGGGGAGGTGCTGAAAAGAGTCAGGAAATTTCAAGCCCCCCCCCACAAAACATTGCAGGTAGTAAGGTCAACACTGAGGTACAGATCTCAACATAGGGCAGGACAGGGGTAAATGGAAACATGGACAAAGGCAAAAAAGCAGGGATGGGGGAAAAAAGGATAAAGCCAATATTAAATGGAGGTCAATGAGTACCAATGCCCATAGTCTGGGAAACAAGCTTCCTGAGCTAGTAGCCCTGATGGAAGATGAACAATTGGATATTGTGGCAGTCACAAAAACATGGTACATGGAGAACCATGACTGGGATGTCAACATACCAGGGTTCACAGTCTACAGAAGGGACAGGGAGGGTAAAAGAGGAGGTAGAGTAGCTCTATACTTAGGGGAAAGGATCAAAGCTACAGGACTAAAAAGTAAAGGGGGAGGACAAGAGGCACTCTGGGTCACCTTGGAGACAGGGAATGGCATCACAATCCGCACAGGGGTTGTATACAGACCCCCATCTCAAGGGGAGGAAATGGACAAGAAAATGATAGAGAACATTCTCAAAATGGCTGAAATAGGGGAGATACTGTTGATGGGGGACCTGAATGTGCCAGATGTTAACTGGATGACATGTACTGCAACCACATCCAAGAGCAGGACCATTCTTGATGCTCTGCAGGGGGCAGGCCTTAGACAGCTAGTGTTGGAACCCACTTGGGAGGGAACAATACTAGACCTGGTACTCTCAAATGGAGAGAGGATCACAAATTTAGAAGTCAGTAGACATCTGGGAACAAGCAGCCACTGCACAATGTGCTTCACAATAAGTACAACCATGGAGACAAGCCATACAAAAACAAGGATACTGGACTTTAGAAGTGATGACTTTGGCAAAATGGGTGAATACCTGAGGAATGCACTAGCAAATGGCCTAAAAGGAGGAGTGGAAGAACAATGGAGAAAAATCAAAACTGCCATCATAGAGGCAACAAGCCTTTGCGTTAAACAAATAAAGAAAACAAAGTGGAAAAAAACACTATGGTTCTCAAAAAGAGGTGTCAAGGAAAGATAGCCA
The DNA here is from genome assembly GCA_016271365.2 of Neoceratodus forsteri. Taxonomy (NCBI): domain Eukaryota; kingdom Metazoa; phylum Chordata; order Ceratodontiformes; family Ceratodontidae; genus Neoceratodus; species Neoceratodus forsteri. Next base: position 57,260,656 of record CM057449.1, on the reverse strand, counting down.
ACTCAGTTAAGAAGGGGATAAAACCTTTATAGGTACATTAGGGAGCATAGAAAGGTTAAGGAGGGATAGTGAAGATTAATAAAGGGAGGGAGGTGGGCAGAGGAGACAGTGAAAAGGCAGAGATACTGAATGAATACTTTTGCTCAGTATTCACAAAAGAAGATGAGGAGGAGTTACCTAAACCATGCAATAGAAGCACTTTGGGTAGGGGGGGTTGACACCAGTCCATTTACAGAAGAAAGAGTCCTGAAAGAACTCCTAAAATTCAAGGTGGACAAAGCAATGGGGCCTGACAAGATTCACCCCAAAATCCTAAAAGAACTAAGGGATGACCTAGTGACACCACTGACCACACTTTTTAACAAATCATGGGAGGATGGGGTGGTACCTGAGGACTGGAGGAGGGCAGATGTGATTCCTCTTCACAAAAGTGGGAGCAAGGCAGAAGCAGGAAACTGCAGACCTGTAAGTTTGACTTCAGTGGTAGGGAAAATGATGGAATCTCTTCTGAAAGAAATAATTGTTGAGTACCTAGAGGCCAGTGGGCCACAGGATCCAAAGCAGCATGGATTTACAGCAGGAAGGTCATGTCAGATGAATCTAATTGATTTATTTGGCTGGGTGACCAAAGTAATAGACCAGGAAGGGGCTGTGGATATGGCCAACCTAGACTTTAGCAAGTCATTTGACACAGTCCCGCACAAAAGATTAATAATCAAGTTAGCCAGCCTGGGAGTGGGTCCCAGGGTGGTAGCCTGGGTAGCAAACTGGCTGCACAACAGGACACAGAAGGTAATAGTGAATGGAACACATTCCAAAATGGGGGTTACTAGTGGAGTACCTCAGGGCTCAGTGCTGGGTCCAGTCCTCTTTAACATCTTTATAGATGACATTGCAGAGTGTCTGGAGGGAAAGGTATGCCTCTTTGCAGATGACACAAAGATCTGTAACAAAGTTGATACACAAGGGAGGGTAGAAAGGATGAGAAGGGACTTGGCAAGGTTGGAGGAATGGTCAGACATATGGTAACTTAGATTCAATGCAAAGAAGTGAAAAGTAATGCACATGGGAAACAAAAACCCAGGAGAAGAGTACACAATAGCAGGGGAAGTACTAACAACAACAAAAATGGAAAGGGACCTGGGGGTAGTCATATCAGATAACCTAAAGGTGGGTAAGCAATGTGAGAAATCAGTAAGGAGAGCCAGGGGGATACTGGAATGCATAGGAAGGGGCACCACAAGTAGAAAAAGGGAAGTGGTTATCCCTCTGTACAAACAGTTGGTGAGACCCAATCTGGAGTACTGTGTGCAGTTTTGGAGACCTCATCTATGCAATGACATAGACAGGATGGAAGCAGTCCAGAGGAAGGCAACTAAAATGGTGCAGGGTCTGCATCAGAAACCATATGAAGAGAGACTGAGAGAGCTTAATATGTATACCCTTGATGAAAGGAGGGACGGGGGGACATGATAGAAACTTTCAAGTACCTCAAGGGAATCAACAAAGTCCAGGAGGGCAGCATCTTTCAGAAAAAGAGATGTGAAAGAACAAGGGGCAAAATTTAAAGATAGGGGGACAGCTCAGGGTAATGTGAGGAAATATTTTTCACTGAGAGAGTGGTGGATGCATGGAACTGCCTTCCTGGGGAGGTTGTTGGGTCTAAAACAGTGGGGGAATTCAAGCATGCATGGGACAGACATAAGGCAATTGTAGTGGGGTTGGCAGGAAGTAGGCTGTTGGTTAACTAGAATCTGCAGCTTATCCAGTAGGTAGGGAAATGGGCAGACTAGGTGGGCCAAGTGGTCCTTATCTGCCATCAAACTCTGTGTTTCTATGTTGTGCCAAATGTCAGCTGGTAGCACAAGGGGGGAAGAAAGACCAGGTGCCCTTGCAGCCCATTCCATATGTCATGACCACTTTTGATCGAGTAGCAATGGATGTGGTATGGCCTTTGCTTAAAAGTTCAAAGGGCAATCAGTACATCCTGGTCTTATGTGATTACACCACCCAGTACCCTGAGGCAATCGCTATGAGGACAGTAACAAATCCTCGAGTGGCCAAAAATCTGGCCAAGGTATTTAGTAGGATGGGGATTCCCATTGAGATATTGACAGATTGTGGCAGTAATTTTTACCTTGGTCATGTTAAAAGAATTGTACAGATTGCTGTAGGTAACAGCACTCAGAACCTCACCATACCATCCACAAACAGATGAATTAGTGGAACGATTTAATAAGACTCTGAAGAAAATTCTCCAGAAGTATGTTCATGAGGAGGATAGAGACTGGGACAATTTTCTCCACTACCTCTTGTTTGCATATAGGGAAGTGCCCCAAGCCACCACAGGATTTTCACCATTCACTTTGTTATATGGGCGCAGCCCAAGAGGACCATTAGATGTGGTCAAGGAACACTGGGAAGTTGGGAAAACTGTTGGGTGCTCGTATGTTATTGACTGCACATTGTCACTGAGAGAAAGGTTGGTGATATATGTAACACTGGCCCACGAGTATGTGGAACATAAACAGCAGACCCAAAAGGTCAGGTATGATGCGGGGCTTAAAAACAAGCAGTTTGAAACTGGAGAAAAAGTGCTGTTGTTGTTGTCTACCACCGTGACTAAGCTATTGATGTGGTGGCAAGGTACCTATGACATTGTCCAACAGACAAGTGTGGTAAATTATGAAATAGAGATGCTAGGGCACAGACCTCTAAAATGTATTTATCATGCAAACTTGTTGAGGAAATGGGAAGAAAAACTGAAATCTGATGTAATTTGCTATATACAATCTGAACAGGGAACAACAGAGCTAGATATAGCATATGAGCATCTGGGGCCACTGCATGAAGACACACCCATTCATATTAACCCAGACCTAACACCAGCACAGCGCCAAGAGATTGATAGTCTCATAACATATTACAAAGGTACTTTTAGAAAAGCCCCTGGAAAAGCAAGGGGGTGGTCCATGAAATCAAGCTTTCCCAGACCAGGCCCATACACCAGAAACCATATAGACTTTCTGAAAAGGTTAGGCAGGAGGTGGGGGAGGAAGTAAAGAGAATGGAGCAAGCTATTGTTATTGTGCCATCACGCAGCCCATGGTCTTCACCTTTGTTGGTGGTTAATAAAAAAGAAGGTGGAATAAGGTTATGCCTGGATTTTAGATGCATAAATGCTGTTTCTGAATTCGATGGGTACCCACTGCCCCAGTTCGATGATTTGTTGGACCAATAAGGATCTGCTCAGTGCATCAGTATACTTGATTTAACAAAAGGGTACTGGGAGATCCCATTGGCACCCCAGGCCCAGGAATTAAAAGCTTTCTGTACACCACTTGGGTTGTACCATTTCACAACAATGCCATTTGGGTTGCACGGGGCTCCTGCTACCTTTCAAAGGTACATAGATCATGTGTTAAGGCCCCATAAACCTTATAGTGCAGCATATCTGGATGATGTGGTGATCTATAGTCCAGATTGGGATACCCATTTAGTTCATTTGAGTGCAGTCATCCAGAGCCTTAAATACACTGGTTTGACTATTAATCCAGCTAAGTGTGTCATTGCAACAACTGAAACCAATTATCTTGGTTTCATTATTGGAAATGGAGCCATAAAACCTGACGTCAGCAAGGTGGAAGGTGTAACCAATAGTCCAGTGCCCAGTACCAAGAAACAGGTATGTTCATTCTTAGGCCTGGCCAGTTATTACCGCCAGTTTATTCTGTAAATTTTTTACCATTGCCACACTCCTAACAAACTTCACTAAGAATTGTTTTCCCACAAAAGTTACATGGACATCTGACTGTGACATTGCTTTCAGAACCATAAAAGCTATTCTATGTTCTGCACCAGTTCTGCACAGTCCAGATTTTTTGGAACCATTCGAGGTTCAAACAGATGCCTCTTACACAAGCACTGGAGCAGTTCTTACCCAACACGACAAAAAAGGGGAACATCCTATCCTTTTTTCTAAGCAGGAAGCTTCATGAAAGGGAAAGAAGGTACTCGACAGTAGAAAAGGAGTGCCTGGCCATGAAATGGGCCATTGAAGCTTTAAAATACTATCTCTGGGGGAATGAGTTCACAGTAGTGACAGACCACAATCCCCTGTGTTGGCTGAACCTCATGAAAGATAAAAATATGAGGATCATGAGGTGGTTTCTGTCTCTACAGCCCTGTAAATTCATGGTAAAACATAGGACAGGAACCCAGCATAAAAATGAAGACTTCTTGTCCAGGTTTGGGGTGGACAACACTGCTTCAGGAAATGATTGATGTTCTATATGCAATGTTAGAATAATAATTACAAACTGTTATGTGTATACCTCAGTTTGTATATGTGTACACACCTCAGGGAATTCTAGTTTATTGGAACACTGTTGTTTTGTTGTATCTTTAGCTAATTTGTTCCAGTTGGTTTAAGGGTAGGAGGGAACTTCTGGAGTGGGTGGCCAGAGGTTCCAACCCTTCCTAGGGTTATAAGGCTAGGCAACAATGTAATGTTGCCCTCTTGAATGGGGAGGAATGTGGCAGGATGAGACATTTCAACACCAAACTGTATTAAATTCCCAAGTTACTTTTCACGCTATACTGTCCCCTTAGTCTCTTCTATCTATTCTAATTTCTTGTCAGGGTGGCCAACCTGACAATTCTTCTCTCTTTCCTGTACTGTCCTTTTCTTTAGCTGTCATTTTATTAAATAGCTGCCACATGATGTTTAAAGTATAGCCCCATATTTATGTGAGCCTTCTTGCTGTATGACACTAGTTAGTGCAACACAAGAAAGGCATTGGAATGAGGTACATACCTAAAGAGAGATACCAAGGTGACCTCTGATAAGAATCATGAGCTGATGTGTGCACGATCACACTCCTGCACGCTTGCACTGTCACTCTGGAAGGTGCGCACAATCATGTGGGCAGAGTGAGCACCTTCGTGCAGTAAATTTTAGCAGGACCACTTGATCTTAGAGGCTTAATAAAGCAAGTGAGTTGCTGCAACACTGAAAGTGAGCATTCTGGCTGTTGCTAAGGGAGTAGTAAACACTCCCTGCAGCCGCTAGCTGACTCCATGGTACCTGCTCCCTGCAAAGCACAAAAAAAGGAGAAAAAAGTGCTGCAAAAATCATGGAAGCTGTACCATAGTGTTACAGCAGAAGATGGCACATTTGCCTGAATTCATGTACTGTATAACCCGTAAGGAAGTAAAAGATAGTTTATGGAGTGAAAAAACAGACAAGTTTGCTGACGACTGAAATGGCATGCTGTCGGGGAATGTAAAACATGAATGAATATGGAAATACAGTCCTAGCCAGTGAAATAATAATGTATAAGTATACTTGGCTGTTTCTGGAATATGATGTAAATTAAATAAAATGTATGAACATGATTTAAAGAGCCTCTATGGAGGCACCCGCAGTGGAGACCAAGGAGGATGCTGGGAACCTCCACAAAGGAGACCCACAGGAGGGTGGCATGGGACCCCACAAGGGAAGGAAACAACTCCTCGTGGGGGACTCCATTGTTAGGAAGGTAGAACTGGGGGAGGAAGAGGAGAGGAAGGTAAGGTGCCTGCCTGGTGCCATGACTTGGAGGGACAGGGAGTGCATCCTCAGGCTCACTGGAGCAGCTGCATAGGGGAGGGAGCTGGATGTCATTGTCCACCTAGGGACAAATGACCTGGCTAAGAAAGGGATCAGAGCAGTGCAGGAAGAGTTTGTGGAACTGGGGAGGAGCCCTAGACAAGTAGCATGCATGGTAACCTTCTCAGAGGTGCTGCCTGTCTATGGCGTAGGAGAGGCTAGGGTGTTCCACACCATGGGATTCAATCAGTAGTTGAAAAACTGGTGTAGAGCTCAGGGATTTGGCTTCACTGGGGACTGGGGGTCCACCTGGAGTGATGTGAGCCTATACTGGCATGATGGGCTGCATCTGTCCAGGAGGGGAACCAGGATCCTAGGTGATAGGTTTAAATGTTTCATTGGCAAGCATTTAAACTAGCCAAGGGGGAGAGGCACTGGAAAGGAGCAGGGAAATCCTAGCCCCCCAAAAAAAGTCATGGTAGTAAGTGAGGTTAACACCAAGATAGAGATGTCGATAGGGAGAAGGGCTGGGGTAAATGGAGAAACTGACAAAGGCAAGAGGAAAGAAATGGGGCAAAAAGGAGTAAGGCCATCAGGAAATGGAGGGTAATGAGTACCAATGCCCGTAGTCTGAGTAACAAGCTCCCTGAACTGGAGGCCTTGATGGAAAAGGGATGCCTGGATATCGTAGCAGTCACAGAAACATGGTACACAGAGAACTATGACTGGGATGTTAACATACCAGGGTACATAACCTACAGGAGAGACAGTGAAGAGAGAAGAGGGGGAGGAGTAGCTCTCTATGTAAAGGAATGGATAAAAGCAACTGAACAAAAGAGTAAACAGGGAGGAGAAGAGGCACTGTGGGTCACATTAGAGACTGGAAATGGCACCACAATCTGCACAGGGGTTGTGTACAGACCCCCATGTCAAGGGGAGGGAATGGACAAGAATATCATAGAAGGCATTCTTAGGATGGCAGAGAAAGGTGAGATACTGTTGATGGGAGACCTGAATATGCCAGATGTTAACTGGAGCACATTTGCTGCAGCCACATCCAAGAGCAGGGCCATTCTCAATGCCCTACAGGTAGCATGCCTCAGACAGTTAGTTTTGGAACCCACTCGTGAGGGAGGAATCTTAGACCTCATACTCTCAAATGGGGACAGTGAGAGGATCTCAGATCTTAGAAGTGGGTTGCCATCTGGGAACAAGTGACCATCAAACAGTGTGGTTCATGTTAAACTCAGCTACAGAGTCAAGCCATACAAAAGTGAGAGTACTGGACTTCAGGAGAGCTGACTTTGGCAAGATGGGAGAGTGCATTAGAAAAGCACTAGCACACAGGCTAGAAGGAGGTGTGGAGCAACAATGGGGAAACATCAAAACTGCCATCACAGAGGCAGCAAGCCTTTGTGTGAAGCAAATAAACAAATCAAAATGAAAGAAAAAGCCACCATGGTTCTCAAAAGAGGTGGCGGGGAAAGTCAGGGAGAAAAAGATAGCATTCAGGAAGTATAAGGAAACACAGAAGGAGCAGGACAGAGAGCTGTACCAGTTAAGGCGGAAGGAAGCAGGGAGGGAAGTCAGAACAGCAAAGGCCCAAACTGAGGAAAAGATAGCCAACTCAGTGAAGAAGTGGGATAAAACTTTTATAGGTACATCAGGGAGCGTAGAAAGACAAAGGGAGGGATACTGAGGCTGAATAGAATGGACGGTGGGTGGGAAGAGAGGGACAGTGTAAAAGCAGGGATACTGAACAAATATTTCTGGTAAGTATTCACAAAAGAGGAGGGGGAGGTGCCTAATCTAATTAACAGAAGCACTCTTGATAGGGGAGTCGAGCCCAGTCCTTTCACAAAAGAAAGGGTTCTGAAAGAACTAAAACTGAAGGTGGACAAAGCAATGGTGACTCTAAAAGAATTAAGGGGAGAACTAGTGAAACCACTGACTACCCTTTTTAACAAATCATGGGAGGATGGCATGGTACCTGAGGACTGGAGGAAGGCAGATGTGATTCCCCTTCACAAAAGTGGGACCAAGACAGAGGCAGAAAACTACAGACTTGTCAGTTTGACCTCTGTGGTAGGGAAAGTGATGTAATCACTTCTGAAGTAAAGAATTGTTGAGTACCTAGAGGCCAGTGGGGCAGAGGACCCAAGGCAGCATGGGTTCACAGCGGGAAGGTGTTGTCAGAAGAATCTAATTGATTTCTTTGACTGGGTGGCCAAAGTAGTAGATCAGGGAGGTGCTGTGGACATGGCCTACGTAGACTTTAGCAAGGCATTTGACACAGTCCCACAAAAAAGATTAATAGTCAAATTAACCAGCCAGGGAGTGTGTCTCAGGGTGGTAGCCTGCGTAAAACATTGTCTAGACAACAGGCCCAGAAGGTAATTGTAAATGGAGTCCACTCTGAAGAAAGAGGGGTTACTAGTGGGGTACCTCAGGGTTCAGTACTGGGTCCAGTCCTTTTTAATGTCTTTATAAGTGACACTACAGAGGGACTGAAAGGAAAAGAATGCCTCTTTGCAGATGACACAAAGATCTGCAATTGAGTTGATACACAAGGAGGCATGGAAAGGATGAGAAGGTACTTGGCAAGGTAGGAGGAATGGTCAGAAGTATGGCAGCTTGGATTCAATGCAAAGAAGTGCAAAATAATGCACCTGGGAAACAAAAAACCCAGGAGAAGATTACACAATGGGGGGGATGTAGTAACAACAACAAAAATGGAAAGGGACCTGGGGTAATCTTATCAGATGACCTTCAGGTTAGCAAGCAATGTGAGAAGGCAGTAGGGAGGGCTGGGGGTATACTGGGATGCATAGGGAAAGGCCTCACCAACGGAAAACAGGAAGTTGTTATCCCTCTGTACAGACAGTTGGTGAGACCACATCTGGAGTACTGTGTCCAGTTCTGGAGACCCCATCTCCGCAAGGACATAGACGGGCTAGAGGCAGTCCAGAGGAGGGCAACTAAAATGGTGCAGGGTCTGCAAGAGAAGTCATATGAGGAGAGATTAAAGAAGTTTAATATGTATACCCTTGAGGAAAGGAGGGAGAGGTGGGACATGATAGAAACTTTTAAGTACCTCAGTGGAATCAACAAATTCCAAGAGGGTAGCATCCTTCAGAAAAAGAGACATGCAAGAACAAGTGGACTCAATTTAAAGATGGGAGGGAGGCAGTTCAGGGGAAATGTGAGAAAGTATTTTTTTCACAGAGAGGGTGGTGGACACATGGAACAGCCTTCCAGAGGAGGTTGTGGGGTCTAAAACTGTGAGAGAATTCAAGAATACATGGGACAGACATGAGGCAATTCTTGTGGGGGGTAGGAAGAAATAGGCTATTGGTTAACTAGGATCTGCAGCTTATCCTGTAGGTACAGTTGGGAAATGGGCAGACTAGGTGGGCCAAGCAGTCCTTATCTGCCGTCAAAGTCTATGTTTCTATGTCTATGTTTTTCTGTTTCTATGAAACAGAGAATTGAGCCTGGAAGGAAATTTAAAGTAATACACAAGTAAGCCTATGAGGTTACAGAGCCACTCTAACTTTGCAGAATAAATAGAGGGGGAGTGCCCCCCTACTCTGTTTATCTCTGGGAAGGCTGGAGTTCTCAAATTATAGAACATTATGATTTGTGTTTCTTTCACCTGAATGAAGGGCAGGTATTGAGAGATGTCTTCAGTAGGGCTGGCAGCTCAGAAAATGACTGCTTATATAGAAGGATCTCTGGTGAGGTCACAAAAAGGGGGAGGAGCTAAAAGTGCTGATGATGCTGTAAATATTAATTAAGGTTCTTTTAGGCATTAAAAGACCTTTCTATATGTAGAGGTATCCTAGAAACAGAAAGGATCTTACTGTCATTGTTCAAGGAGTTTATGTTGTGTATTGAACTTCACCAGTATGACAAATAAGGTTTTGCGTTTAATTGACAGGATCACATGCTTATGAGGTCATTTTGCTGTATTATAAAAACCTGCCACAAGGGGACCAGTTTGGAGAGGTTGGTCAGTACCTTCTGGCCAAGTGAGGTGAGAGGAGGTGTGAGTGTTTACACAGTGTATTGAGAAGAATATTGTATATACAGAAAAGAGCAGGGAGCCTGAAGAAAAAGTTGGTTGACACACTTGGTTAGTGTACCTACTAGGCTAAAGAACACTTTAGATCTAGTGTTGTCGAATGGGGAAGCAGTAAGAGAAATAATGGTGGAGGACCTACTAGCTGACAGCGATCACCAAACGGTGTGGTTTAATATCACGATGTGTGGGGAGCCAGAGAAATCAGTTACTCAGGTGGTAAACTTCAGAGGGGGCAGACTTGGGGAGGATGCAGGAAGTACTGAAAGAGAAACTAGAGGGCATAAGACAGGAGATGAATGCAATGCAGAAATGGGATATTATTAAATTGGGGATTACAGAGGCAACAGAAGCCTACACCATGAGACATAGTAAGAGGAGCAGAGCAAGAAAATCATGCTGGTTGAACAGAGGTAGTAGAGGTGGTGAGAGCAAAATGAGAGGTGCACCAGAGGTATAAGAGGATGGGGAAGGAAGTGGACAGGGAAGGAACAGTATGCAAGATGGTCCAGGGAGGTGACCAGAAAAGTGAGAGAAGCCAAGGCCCAGAGGGAGCCGAGATTAGCGCAGGGAATTAACGGAGGAGAAAGACTTTTTCAGATACATCAGGGAGAAAAGGAAGTGCAAGGAGACAATGGTGAGGATAAAAGGGGTGGGGACTGGACGGAAAAGGGGGAGAAGCAGGCAGAAGCACTGAATGAATACTTTTGCTCAGTTTTCACAGAAGAAAAGGGGGAACCGCTACCACCATGGGCTGGGAGGGTGGAGACAGGGGTAGAGGAGGCAATAGATGGAAGAATAGAGGCAAGCAGAGTCCTAGAGGGACTGAGGGCACTGAAGGTAGACAAGGCACCAGGGCTGGATGGTATCCACACCAGGGTGCTGAGGGAGATAGCAAAGGTGTTGGCGGATCTGTACAGTTCCTCACTGGAGTCGGGATGTGTGCCACTGGACTGGAGGATGGCACCTGTAGTACCATCACACAAGAGCGGACCAAGGAATGAGCTTGGTAATTATTGCCCAGTAAGTCTCACCTCCATAGTGTGCAAACTCATGGAAACAATACTAAAGGAAAGACTGGTGTCATACCTGGAGGACAGTGGCATCCAGGATGTGAGGCAGCATGGGTTCATTTCAGGGAAGTCTTGTCAAACCAACCTGATACAATATTATGACTGGGTGACAGATGATGCGTTGGATAAGGGTCATGTGGTGGATGTTCTTTACTTGGACTTCAGCAAGGCTTTTGATTCTGTGCCTCATGGATGGCTTGGGGGGAAGCTAACTGGTGTAGGGGTAGGGGCAAAAATGATGAACTGGAATGCAAGCTGGCTGATTAGGAGGCTGCAATGGGTGGTGGTGAGAGGTGAGCTCTCAACTCCAAGGCCAGTGATGAGTGGGGTGCTACAGTGCTCTGTGTTGGGGCCAGTATTGTTTGGGCTCTTCATAGCAGTCTTTGCACATGGGGTGGTTAGCAAAATAAGTCTGTTCACTGACGACACCAAAATCAGAGCAGTGGTGGATGGAGAAGAGGGATGGAAGCAGCTGCAGGGAGACCTAAGCATGCTAGAGGAGTGGTCAGAGTGGTGGCAGCTGAGGTTCAATGCAAAGAAGTGTAAGGTTTTTCACTTTGGGGTGAAGAACCCAAGGAGAGAATACTGGCTGGGAGGGGTTAAGCTGGGGATCACTGAGGAGGAGAAGGACTTAGGGGTAATGATAACAGGGACCATGAACAACACTGCCCAGTGCAGGAGAGTGGCTTCAAAAGTGAACAAAATGCTGGGGTACATAGCAAGGTGGTTTTCATCCAGGCGAAGAGAGGTGATCTTGCCCCTCTACAGGTTGCTGGTAAAGCCGCATTTAGGGTATTGTGTGCAGTTTTGGAGGCCATACCTAAAGCGTGATATCAGACTACTGGAGGGGGTGCAGAGGAGGGCATCAGAGATGATATGTGGAATGGAGGGGAGAGACTATGACAGCAGGCTGGGGGATCTGAACATGTACACCCTGGAGGATAGAAGGGACAGGAGGAACATGACAGAGACATTCAAGTATCTGAGGGGAATCAGTAAGGATGGGCAGATGGGGTCTTTAAGTTAAGGAGGGGGAGGGTCACCAGGGGGCATGGGATATGAATAGAGGGAAGGGGGAGATTTTGGAAGGAAATGAGGAGACACTATTTCACAGAGTGGGTGGTAGCAAAATGGATTGCCCTACCAGAATGGGTGACATCATGTAAAACTGTGAATAGCTTCATAAGGGCATGGGACAGGGAACAAGGGAGAGTGAGAGTGGGGGAGGTGGGGTTGGCAGTGGGATGACAAAGGGGAGGAGGGTGGGGCAGCTGCAAACTAGGGGTGCTAGCTGCACACTCAAGCAGACTTAGAAAGACCGGGTGGTCTGTTTCTGCTGGCACATTCGTATGTTCATAGGAAAGACTTGCCTGAGTTTTGTTTTGCCTTTATTTTGGTGTGGAAATTTTAACACCCATTTATTTCTTTTCTGTAAATATTTTGAACATTTAATTTTTTATCATTTTTGAATAAAATGATAAACGGAACACCAGCATTTTTTATGCACTATATTTGATGATTATAGTCTGTTATGGAGCCCACATGCTTGCAAGTAGTCTAACTTCATCAGTGCAGCTGCAGAGCCTCTTGTGTAAGCCAAACTACTCAGAGTTTAAAACTCTGAGTAGGGGAACATGTTCATGCCATGCAGAGATGCAATGACACGTATGCTATAGGGAGGCATGTTTATAGACACCCAGACCAGATATACCACATTCAGTTTGTAACAATAGACAAAAATTAAGTTAGGACCCAGGGGGAGAGATCTACAGCAATTGATTGATAAAAGTGAGAGTTATTGGATTTATGACCGGGGTGCGATGTTTGGGTTAGGTTTGAATGATCACTTTGAACTGGTTGTGTTTTACCCAAGATATGAAATATAGTAATATAGTTTTGTGCTTCTTTGTCCACGTAATTCAGACAGTTTTTGTAATACATACTTTTTTTGTCTTTGAAATGAACTGTAGCAGTATTTATAGTTTATACAGTGGTGTATCTTACGTGTTCTCATTTCTCCCTGTGATGATGTTAGAATGCATTTATAGCTGCCTTTGTGGTGGTGGGGGAGCCTTGTCTTTATGTGGGTAAATCAGAATGTAAAAGCATGCACCTACTGCAGTAGCCTAGTGCAGATTCTCTATAGAAGTGGTTCTAACAGTAATCTCTGCTCTGGTTATTTTATACTGAGGCATCACTCACTATTAGACATATTTTTTTATCAGTAACAGCCCCTGCCTGTATCCAGCACCTTCAGTTAAAATTGGGAATAATAATAAAAGATAAAAAGTAACGTTTTTTTTCCCCACTTGGTTTAAGCTCATTATATATATTTTTCCACTTGTCCTGTAGTGTGTATGAGAGGATCTGCATGGGCATTCAGCTAGTTAAGCCACCGGGTGTTTTTAATTCACTAATACATGATGTGTGCTGATTATCCAGCTTGATTGTGAGCACGCTGTTTTAACTTGTCTTTATCACTCAATGGATCACTCTAAGAAAGCCCATAGCTAACATGTGAAAATGTTAGTGTTTTGTCTTACTTTATTCTTTGTCCATTATGGGTGCCGGTTTTTAACATCTCTAGTATGTACTGGTACATACAGTAGCTGCCTGAAGAAATGGCTGAACTGATACAGTTTGTGTGGATAGTCCATTACGGGTGCCTCTTCTTTATATTTATCTATGTCTCTCTTCTCACTGATATACTCAAAGAAGGCTTTCTCTACCGCATTAATTCCCTCTGCAGTTTGTTGCTTCTTCCTACCCTTGGTCTGTCTGACTATCCTACCTGCATCCCCTGCTTTCTCCAGGTAGACCCCCTCATCCTCAACTTTTCTGTACTTCCTGTACTTCCTGTCCATGGCCCTCTTATCCTTGACTGCCAGACGTACCTCCCCATGGAACCAGCTAGGGTTCCTGACCTTGGATTTCTTTCACTTCAGTTTTAGGGATATGTTTGTGGCTGCCACAGTCCCTACCATGATCATCATCCACCTTTGTTCCAGGACAGCTCATCGAAGGAGAGACACTCGTGGGCTGCCTTTTTAAAAACAAAAATCGGCTAGACAGCTCTAAAAAATGGGCAAGCTTAAAACAGAACTGGGAGTCGCATGATCAGGAGAGCTCATCAGAGCTCAGGAAAGGAGAGACACTCGGGCATTGCCTTTTTAAAAACAAAAAGGCACCAAATCGGCTAGACAGCCCTATAAAAAGGGCAAGCCTGAAATAGAACCAGGAGTTGGCACGATAAAGAGAGCTCATCAGAGCTCAATGAGGGAGAGACGCTCGGGGACTAAAAACTTTGCCCACCCTCTCACGCAGCGGCATCGCAGGGTTTGATATAGTGGGCTCTCTGGAGGTGGACCAATCAAGAACTTGGACAAATACTTTAATACCTGTGTTGCCCTTGGTCTAGTAAGGGAATTACTGTGAAGGCAAGAGGGTGGAGACACACAAGCATGGGGGGTGTAACTGAGCTATGATGTCCTATATGATTGCTACAGAACAAAAATTATGATAGCTGAAGTGTTATGTTATACTTTATGATTACTACAATACTACAGTATCTAACTGATGGGATTTGAACCAGCAGTACCCCGTTTGGCAGGGTGGCAGTAGTGTGGCAAGTGTAGAGCGAACAAGAATTGAGTAGGTAGAGGGTGTAGCAGTTGAAGTAGGGTACATAGCCATGAGTAAACGCCTGAAACATAGGATGGGGGACAAAATGAAGCAGGTGCCACTTGTTACTAGGGCTGGCATCTTTGGAAGGGTGTTGGGGTGCAAGGGGTGTGGGTCTGCCATGATCTTGTACTGGACTGCAGGATAGGAGGTGTATGGTCTGTAGCCAGCTGGCTAGTTTGAAGAAGGAGCTGTGGAAGTTAAGGAGGACCCTAGGGGGCAGGGCAGGCGAGAATGGTAGGCATCCTGGCGGGGGGGTGAACAGGGATGGCAGGGAGGGATGGGGCAGAGCAACTAGGGCCTGAAACTGACCCCAGTATCAGAGTAGCAGGCAGAATAGGGAGGGGGAGGGAGGGGGTGCACGAGGTGAGGGGGGCCCCCAGTGGGGGAGTAACCATGAGGAGTATCAGAGGAGCTGGCAGATGGCTGTGGGTAGAGTGTGACAGGGAGAGGCTCAGAGAGGAACAAGTAGGAGGGGGGAACTGACAGGGGGATGAGGAGTAGGAGAGATATTGACTAGGAACAGATTCGAGCCACTACTATTGGGGAAGGAAGGGGAGGATGAAAATACTGATGGAGGGGAGGACAAGCTGCAGAGGAGCGGGTTGGCAACAGGTAGGAGTAGGAAAAGCATGGATGGAAGCATTGAAGGGGGCTAGTAAGGAAGGAGGGGAGGTTACCAGAGGGGAGAAGACTCAGGGCAAGGGGAAGGATGGGAAGGGCACCACTATGGGGGTCGAAGGCAATGGGTGCTCAAAATTGGCAATGGAGAGATTAGGGAGGGGCTGGAGATCAGCAGGTGGGGAGGGGAAATCAATATGGGAAGCCCAGTAGGCAGAAGTCAGGTTGGGAAGGTGATTGGGGGGGATGGGAGGGCAGGGCAGAGACAGGGTATGAGGCTCAAACTGGGGCAGTTGCAGGAGACACAGAGGGTGCAGCTGGAGTGTGTAAGGGGCAGGGCAGTATGAACTCTGGAATAATGGAAAGGGTAAAAGAGAGGAAAGGGGTAAGGGACTGGAACAGGGGGGTACTTGTGCTGGGGGATTCTATACTCAATGTGGTCAGATGGGACAGAAGGGGGGAAGGTACAGCCATATTTGGGTTGAAGCTATCCCCTGATTAACGACGGGAGGGCCAAGGCAGCGCTGTTCAAGTGTGCAGTGAAGGGGAGGAGGAAACCTCGTTTAGTGTTGTACGTGGGTACAAACGACTTGGCGGGGGAGACTGTGGAAGTGGTGAAGAGGAGGTTCGAGGAGTTGGGCAGGCAGTGTGAGGGGGCTGGGGAGTCGTGGCATTCTTGGAAGTACTCCCAGTACCATGTGTAAGCAAGGGGAGAAAGTAAAGGATAGAGGAGTTTGAGTGGCTGAGGGAGTGGTGTCACACCAAGAATTACAGTTTAGTGACAAACTGGGGTAGGATCTGGGGAAATAGTGACTTGTATGCAGGAGACAGGCTACACTTGAGCGGCGAGGGTAGGGGAGTGATAAAGGGTGGATTAGAGGGGTATATATCACGTAAGGTGGATTTAAACTGAAGGGGGTGGTAAAGGGACTGAGGTTAGTAAAAGGGTCCGGACAGGGGAGCCTAATGAGCTCACCCCGTAGACATAGGTAAAGGCAGAGGCAAAGCAACTCAGGGAAGGGGCATGCAAGGTAGTCAGAGTGAAGTGCAGAAGGCACCACTAACCTGTAAAAACATGGCGGAAAAAGGGTACGGACTACAGAGATGATGGGAGCAGACCAAGGAGAAGAGGGAAGAAGGAGGGGAATGGATGGAAGGTGGTCTCTTTAAACACAAGAAGCCTGGGAAACAAAGTTGCAGAACTCCAGGCACTCCTTTCAGAGGGAGAATGTGGACATTGCTGCAGTAACAGAGACTTGGGCCACAAAGTAACATTATTGGGACTGGGCAATCCCAGGGTACAGAATATACAGGGGGGACCAGAGAGTTGGAAGGGGGGGGGTAGCATTCTATGTGAGAGAAGGAATCAAATGCATGAGGAACGAGGGCGAGGAGGGGGCAATGAGGGAGCTTTGGGTGCAGCTTCGAATTGAAAGCTGAGGCTGGGAGTGGTGTACAGACCACCAGCATGCACCAGGGCTAAGAGTAAGAAGGGCAGAGCCAAAAAACCATGCTGGCTGAACAGTGAAGTGCTGCAGGGCTTGAAGGCAAAGAGAGATGTATATCTGAAGTACAGGAGAACTAGGAAGGGAGAGGATAAGGAGGCTTACGGGAGTTGGTCCAAGAGGTGGCCAGGCGGGTGAAAAAAGCCAAGGCCTCCAGGGAGATAAGGTTATGTCAGGGCATAAAGGGAGGGGAAAAGGACTTTTTTAGGTATGTCAGAGAAAAGAAGAACTGCAAGGAACATATAGTGAGGATAAAATGGGAAGGGGAATGGGTAGAAAAGGGAGAGGATCAAGTGGAAATACTGAATGAGTACTTCTGCTCTGTTTTCACCAAGGAGAGGGATGGACCACTATCAGTATGGGCTGGGGGAATGGGGAAAGAGGGGAGCGGGTGACAGGCAATATGATCATAGGGAGTAGAGTGCTAGAGGGGCTGAGGGTGCTAAGGGTGGGCAAGGTACCAGGTCCTGATGGCATCCACCCCAGGGTGTTGAGGGAGAGGGTGGAGGTGTTGGCCGAGCCACTGTCAGATCTGTTCAGCACCTCCCTGGAAATGGGGTGTGAGCCTCAGGACTGGAGGGTGGCCCATGTGGTGCCCATACACAAGAGTGGGCTTAGGGAAGAGCCAGGAAATGATTGTCCTGTCAGTCTCACATCCATAGTGGGGAAGCTTATGGAGACAATTCTGAAGGAGAGGCTGGTGGCATTCCTTGAGAGTAATGGTCTCCAGGATGGGTGGCAACACAGGTTTGTCTCGGGGAGGTCTTGTCAAACAAACAAATATAGTTTTATGACTGGTTAACAAGGGAGCTAGATAGGGGTCATGCACTAGCTGTCTTGTACTTGGACTTCGGTTAGGCCTTTGATATAGTACCTCATGGGAGACTGAGGGGAAGCTGATGACAGTGGGGGTGGGGAAAAAGCTGACAAAACAGACAGAGAACTGGTTACAGCGGAGGGTGCAGAGGGTGGTGGTGATGGAGGAGCTTTCGGCACCCAAAGCAGTGACAAGCGGGGTACCACAGGGTTCAGTGCTGGGTCCAGTGCTATTTGGGCACTTAATCTCCGTTATAGCACACGGAGATGGGAGCAGGGTTAGTCTGTTCACAGATTATACCAAAGCTGGAGTGGTGGGAAAGAAGAGGACAGATGGAAACAATTGCAGGGGGACCTAACCAAAGTAGAGACATGGTCAAAGAAGTGGCAGCTAGGATTCAATGTGAAGAAGTGGAAGGTGATGCACTTTGGGCTAAAAACCATAGGAGGGACTACTGGTTTGGTGGGTGAGGCTGGGGATCACAGAGGAGGAGACGGTCCTTGGGGTATTGGTAACAGAGAGCATGAACAACTCGGCCCAATGCACGAAAGCAAAGGCTAAGGCAAACAAGATGCTGAATTGTAAGTTGCAAGGGGTTTCTCATCCAGACATAGGAATGTGATCCTGCCGCCCTACAGATCCTTGGTCAGACTGCATTTGACATACTGTGTGCAATGCTGGAGCCTGGAGGCCATACCTGTGGAGAGATACAAAATTACTGGAGGGGGTACAAAGGAGGAAAAAAATGTTAAAGGGGGTGGAAGAAAAGGACTATGAAGTCAGGCTGCAGGAGCTGAATATGTACACACTGGAGGAGAGGAGGGATGGGGGGATATGATTGAAGCATTCAAATACTTGAGGGGGTAAATAAACCTAGCACTGAGGGGGTGTTTAAAAGAGGAGTGGTAGGGAGACAAGGAGGCATGGACTAAAGTTAGATGGGAGACATTTTAAGAGGGAGATGAGGAGGCACTACTTCACTGAGAGGGTGGCGTTTAGCTGGAATGCGCTACCAGTGGGGGTAATAAAATGTAGGACAGTCAGAAGCTTTAAGAAGGAGTGGGACAAAACAAGGGAAATGGTCTGGGGGACAGGGGTTGTGAAAGGGGTGGGAAGAACAGTGGGGGAGGAGGCTGGGGCAGCTGCAATCTAGGGTGCTAGCTGCACTCTTGAGCAGACTCTGAAAGACCTGTTGGACTGTTCTGCTGGCTAATTCGTATGTTCATATGTTCGTATATCTTCCTCAAGGCTAGCTAGCTATATCATTCCTTCTTAAGAAGAACCACGTAGGTTTGAAAGCTTAAGGATTTTCTATAAATCTCTGCTGGTCCAATAAAAGGTATCAAATCACCTACTTTGTGCATCTTTGTTGTAAAGGGCCAATATGGCAACAAACAATTTCTTGACATCAAGGTTAGCTAGGTGAGCCTTCAGTATCTCTCCCATCCTGCCATAGTTGCATTTCTGAAATCTAGTACTTTAGCATTTGTGCTTGGTGTTTCCATCCTCACGTTGACTTGGAAACAAAGTGTTTGAAGGTTGCTGTTCCCCCAGATGTTCTCCACCATAATGTCCTGGACATGATCACCATTTGTAAGTACCAGGGTGAGGATGACCTCCTCCCACATTGGTTCAGCCACCCTTGAAACAGAAACCTGTTCTGGGCTGCGTAAACAGTTGGCTCCTGGTACAGGTGGTCGACAGGAATCTCCAATCCAGCTTTGGCAAATTTAAATCTCCTGTTACCACCACTTCACCCCCTCCAGCTGCTATCCTGAACATGCCATCTAACACTCTTAGTTTAGTTTATTGTTCTAGGAATTACTACCTTTGAGCCAGAGGCTCTTTTACAAAGGTTCCACGTCAATTAGGTACAGTACAAAAAAGGTTACTTAGATAACACAACAATTTGTGCTGTGTCAAGAGCGAGAAAACATATACAAATACATATCAAATCATTTGTGCAAAAGGACATGAGATATCAATAATCACATTATTATTACAAGAAAGAGGTCATGCCAGATTAGGAGAAACAAATAGGGAAAAGTCCAGAACAGAGAGGGTAAGTGAATGGTGTGGGGAGCAGACAATAGCAGGAGAAAAGGTTTCCCAAACATGTCTTTGTCAAATAACTCTGTTCCTTTCCTCAACCTGATTTTTTGGCCTTTAAACTACACCTAACCTTAATTTCCTTTCTGCGGTCATATGGATTTGAACCCACAGTGCCTCCAATTTCCCATCCCCAACTTTCTCCACAGTGGCAATAATGTCCTCCCAGATGTATAGTGTCACCCCCTGCCCTTCCCTTTCTTTCTGTCCCTTCTATAGACAGCATACCTAGGAGTGGAGAGACCTAATCATGATTTGGCATATCCCAGGTCTTAGTGACCCCCACCAGATCTATCTTTCCCTCCACCATTATGGCCTGCAGGTCATCCATCTAGCTTCTGAGACTTCTAACATTAAAGGGACATTACCCATCACCATTCCACTGCTTCTCTTCCCTCCATGTTTCTTTTTGAAGTCATGCTTTGTCATGTTTCCTCATATTCTGTGCCATCTCAGTTTGAAGGCATGTCTTCTAGTTCTACATGAACACAACAACTAAATCATCCGTGTACATGTCACCCTTCTATCTCTTTTAGTAGTCAGAAAATCATGTTTGTGACCTTTCTCAGATTTCTCTTTTCCAGGCTGAATAATTAAAGTATAGTACCTCTATTGTAGGCTGAATAATTAAAGAATGGCCCATATATTCTAGGCTAAATACCTAAAGTATACCCCATCTGATCTAGAATGAATAATTTAAGTATGGCCCATCTATTCTAGGAAGAATAATTATGTATGGCCCATCTATTCTAGATTGATTAATTAAAGCAGTGATGGTCAACCTGCAACCTGAGGGCCACTTGCGGCCCCCCAGTGTTCAACCTGTGGCCTGTTCATCCATCCAAAAACATACCAGGAGGCTCTTTGCAAATCTAGACATGGGAGATAGGATGAAGACTGTGATAGATATGTTATATATAGCTAATTTTTAATTCACTATTTCTAGCCTACAGGCTCCTCACCTCCCTCTATTACCATATAGTTGCACTGGACTATGAATGCATTGTATTATGTATAAGACAAGGCCTCCCTGAGGTGGCTTACTACCAACTCATATCATGCATTGCTTTAGCTACCAGTTGTATAGGTCTTAACCGCTCATTAGGTAAACATGTTGATAGCTCTGCCCTGTTTTAGCTATCAAATGTTTAGGCATTAACCCATGCTCATTGTATGTATACTCTGTATGATTGCTTACCTACATTTATTCTATGTATGTACTGTATGAATGTCTATGTTTTATTCTGATGTGGAGCCTTTGGAAACAAGTCTATGACTCAAAGGGTTGTAATTCCGATTCTGTAAATAAATAAATAAATTCAAATGTATAAATATGGCCTGTGACTATGACAAACAGGGGTCTTGCAGTCTTTGGGGGTGTTTGTGGGCCACACCTGCGGTCTTCTTGTTATCTTAGGTTGTCCGCCCCGACATAAAAATGGTCCAGTTATCTCGTTTTCCTCAAACTTTTTCTCCCAGTTTTCAGTTGGGCACCTCAAACCCTGCCCACCTTCCTTTCTACCTACCACCTCACCTGAGACTCAACGACTGCAACATCCCACACAGATTGCTCCTCCCCCAGGAGTAGCCAAGGAGGGAGGGAGGGAGGGTCTCTTCTCCATTCCATAGGCACATATTTAGAAATACGGTGGGGGTACAGAGTGGTGAAGTAGTCAGAAGAGGGTGAGTGGGACTTAATTTGCCTGCACCCTATTTTCTGATCCCTCCTCGATGGTTCCACCCTCACTTGGTGTCAGCGTTATGGTACCGTGTCACTAGATCACCAATCAACCATGTCACTAACTTCTCTTTTTTGGGGGGGACTATACCACCCACACACCAACTATATATTCTAACTCTGGGTGGGCCAGACCTTGGGCAGGGGGGGTGAACTCGTATTTTGGTACTATAGTGACTCTGCATCCTAGTGCTGACACCCTGATGCACTGCAGTGCTCTCTGACTGATTGGAGTGTGCGTGTGTGTGTGTGTGTGTGTGTGTGTGTGGAGGTGCTACAACACTGTGGTGTCTACTGAGTTGCTACCACTTATCTGCCACCACAGCTCCAGTGGGTGGCCAACTCTGCTCATGTTTTGGCTTGTAGAATCAAGCTAGACCCCTGACTTTGCCCTGCTTGGCTGTAGGCAAAAACTCCTGGCTTGCCCATCTCTAAATCTAAGCTCTCCTTCCCTCCTTCTCTGCCCATGCCACAATTGTGTGCAGGTACCCTTGTAATGAGTCTCTTTCCTCTGCTTTGTCCACTCTCCATGCCAGTTTAGAATACAGAGAATGAATACTGGATGGGTAACCATGCAGAACCAGTGTGTTCTGCCACAGAGGGGTCTGATTCCCTGTGATCTCGACAGGGAAACTCGAGTGGCCTTGGGGAATCAGACCTTGAGGTGATAGAACACACTGGTTCTGCATTGGGTTACCCATTCTGTATTTTTTATAGTGTATGGTGCCCTTCTAATTATTTTAAAAGTATTTCATGAGTATTTTTCACTTTGCTAAATGTAATTTTTTCCTGTGCACGTCTTCCAGAGATAAGGCTAGCTGTTATGGTGAGTTGTGTGGTTGCTAGGGACTGGGCATCCCTACGTTAGCAACACACACTCCCATTGGTTGCCGCTCTGCTGTGGGTGGGATGTACAAAAATAAAAACATGGCAGATGGACGACTCACTTAGCGAGTAGAAAGAGCGCACGGAGGCAAAAACTGGTGAGTTAATACATTTATACGGGCTATGAATATGATCCTGCATTTTCCCTTGAAGTGAATTTTTGACTCCTCTTAGCCTTGACATCATGCTGTCTTGTGCCAAACACCATCCTGCCCCAGCTCTCCCTCCCCTCACCCTCTCCAACTCCTTACCCAGCCACTGCATTTCTCCCTCTAGCCTCTTCAGCCTATGACAAATTGGACCCCCACCTAGCTTCCTTAATATACTCATCCAAACAGTCACTCCACAGCCATTGCAGCCAACTATTCTTCCCATGCCAACTCCCCTGGCATCCTGCTGCTCCCTCCCATATGGAAAATAAACATATTTTGAATATATGTTGTAAAATATATTTGAAATAGTTTTTGAATTTCATCCATAAATATATTTTCATAGTAGTTTCCAAATATGTGCATTGTATCTCAGTTTGGCTGGTTCTGTAATATTTCAGATATATCTAATGCACATATTTCAGATATACCTTAGCTACTATTTTGTATATTTCATATAAATATATTGTTACAATTATGTGAATTTTTATTTTCCCATATAGAAAAGAGATATATTTTAGATATATATTTGATCATATGTCTGAAGTATATGTATATATCTCAAATTCGATGGTTTTGAAATATTTTATTTTTTGCAGAGTACATGTGACAGATATATGTAATATATATCATAAATATATTTCAATGATAAATTTATTACAGGTGCATAATATTCATTTTATATATCTGCTTATAAACTTTAAATATTTACTAGATATACTTTTTATGTAGTCGACATATATCTAAAATCATTTTTTAAATACATGCATTGTAAAAATATCTTAAAATGTTCAAACAATAGATTAATCTTGATGTCACATATTCTGAACTGTATATTACTATGGTATGCTTATCACTTAATGATGCGCCATTACAACAGATTTACAGAGTACACATTTATACTTACACATAGAACTTACCTCTTATCCTCGTTATTTTGTGAGACTCAAATTGGTATTTATACCACCCTGTTTGGTTCCTTTTTAAGTCATGTACTTGTTTTTTAACTCTTTACCTTTCCCTCTGGTCTGTATACTAATGCTGTCAATTCAAATCTATTTTAAAACTAGAAATTACCATGCTTTTGATTGATAAACTGTGCTTTTGAAATATACAAATTAGTTATGCAAATCTGTAAACAATGCCATAGTAAGCATTTGCAAAAATATATTTGACATATCTACAAACTATAGTCTGCATATATTCTACACATACTGTATCTTGCAGGCAAACCAGATTCATATTTGATTGGCAGCAGAAGTCAGGCACACATGCACACTGCACCAGGAGCTCCAGAAGCACTTCTTGGATTTTCCATCACAAAATGTATTTGTACAGTAAAGGAAAAAAATGTGGTACTAAAGCCAAAATCAGCAACGGTAAAAAACAGGCATTATATAATGGCAAGAAAGAATCTTGAGCTGTGGTTGGTCATCTTGGGCTGGACCCATGGCGTTATCCCAGTACGATGCCATGGGTCTAGTCTCAGCCTCATTGTGAACCTGCAGATCATCTTGAGCACATGTGAGGAACAAATTTACATGGATGATGCTGAGAAAAGGTTTCAAAAAAATAGTAAGTAGATTTTTAAACTGGATGCATTACTGTGGATGGGGCAAGATCTGTACATAGCAGTACTGACTGTGTGTGGCTGTGAGAAAGTGAAAGTGTGTCAAACAAGGAAGTAGTCCAGCACTGTGTGTATAAATGGTCACTGTATGTATAAATTTATTTATACATACAGTGACTCAGATAAACACATTTATCACACTCAATATATGTCCACCCCATTTCATAAATATATCTACTTATCTATATATATATTAGAGGCAAAAAAATTCCATTTAATGCATCAGTTAGGGTTGTTCCACAGCAACAAAAGTGAGGAAATTTGATGTTAGGGTTGAAACCCCCTTTGCACCCCTGCAGCCCACTCCCAACTGGAATCGGGGTGTGCACTGGGGTCGTCAGCCCTACCTGTCACCCCATCACATGTGGAAAGAAGCTGAGGAATAGGAGAATGGCATGATAGTTAGGACCGATGACCCCAATGCACACCCCGATTCCAGTTGGGGGGGTGGGCTGAAGGGGTGCAAAGGGGGTTTCAACCCTAACATTGAATTTCCTCACTTTTGTCACTGTGGAACAACCCTAACTGATGCATTAAACAGATTTTTTTGCCTCTAAGTTCCCTTCTTTTTGAGAATGATAATGAGAAATAGTGAATGTAATGTGGTAGCGGGAGCACAGGGCCCACAGGGCCCCGCGCTTCGGCCATGTGATGTCTTGTCACATAGTAACATTGTGCCCGCAAACGCAAATCGTAATGCACATGGTGATGCAAAGCAAAACAGAAAGAGAAACAGTATTGTAGACAGAAATGTTAAAACAATGCAAACGCAACCACTAATGAAAATGCAGAGGATAACGCACATGGTGGCGTATATGTGAATGGTAAGTGAAACGGGTACAGAACCGCAAGCAGAAATGGTTATGGTAACAGTAATGTAAGCACACAGGCTGGTTTTCCCCAAAAGCTGTATAGAAAAAGACAGTGAGTACAAAGAATGTATGCAAAACAATGAGTCTCGGAACACAAAAATGAGGACTTGGAATAGTAAATTGCTTATATCTCAGTAACCGTATGACATAGAAAAAATGTAAAAGTGATATGAATTATCACTTTCCTGGATAGTTTTATACTTAGCCCCAATGAGTGAGCTAAGAACTTTTTCAATGAAAAGTCCGTATCTCACACAGTTTTCGAGATACGGGCCCTGAAAGGCACGGCAAATGTCATAATGTTATCCTATGGGAAAAAAACAGAAGTTCGGAGTGCCATAACTTTGCCTCCCTGTAATATTTTTTCACCAAACCAGTGAAAAGCACATCTGTGGGATGTTGGCTGTGTTCTCTTGAAATTTCAGCCCAAAAGACCAAACCGTTATTTTGCAGCAGGGCGCCAAAC
Organism: Neoceratodus forsteri; assembly: GCA_016271365.2. NCBI lineage: Eukaryota > Metazoa > Chordata > Ceratodontiformes > Ceratodontidae > Neoceratodus > Neoceratodus forsteri. The sequence goes on along the minus strand of CM057449.1, from coordinate 57,235,439 downwards.
GATTGCTGCATGAGTTGTACGCCGTAATGTTATCCTATGGGAAAAAGCATCAACTTTGGAGTACTGTGACTTTGCCGCCGTGTAATATGTTTTCAACAAAACACTGAAAGGCACATCTTTGAGATGTCGGTTGTGTTCCCTTCAAATTGCAGAACAAAACTCCAAACCGTTCTTTTGCAGCGGGCTGCCAAAAAAATACTGTTATTTTGGGCATAGTGTGGCAAAGTAGTGTTGTGATTTGCGAAAGCTTTCGCAAAAATTTGCGCACTTTCATAAGTGCTTATATTATTTCTTTGCGAAAGTACTTTTTCCAGAAATCTGAAAAACATATTTCTAGGGTGTTTTACCCCAAAATAAAGACATGGCTAACATCCTCAGGGCCAGACTAGGTGAATACAAAAAGAATTAGGTTGCTATAGGGTCTCATTTTTAAATGCCAAGCATTTTCCTGATCACTAACTGAAAACAAAATGGTGGATTTGCGACAGTAAAAGGGCCATTTGCGACAGTAAAAATGCATTTGCGAAAGTGTTGAACTTTTTGTTAACTTTTCCCATTGACTTATAATGGGAACTTGTTTTTTGAATAACTTTTGAGCCGTTTAATATTTTTTCACAAAATCTTCGAAAGGCACATCGGGGACCCTGGCTGCACATTCCCTGAAGATTTTGGACCAGTTGCATAAATCGTGTGACCTGTAGGTGCAACTGTAGAATTCCAAAAAAAGCGTAAATGCACACACAGACCATGCTTAATAACTCCACAGCTGTATATCCGACTGATACAAAACTTGGCAGATCCCAAGGGTCTTGATTCTATGTTCCAAATTTCAGGCAAATCCGTTGAACAGTTGCAAAGTTATTAAGGTGCAAAATTTGGGGTTTAATGTGTAAATGGCTCTTCAACCTAACTTTGGTACCATTACCGTACTACCATAATATATATATATATATATATATATATATATATATATATATATATATATATATATATATATTTATATATAAAAACACTCGTTAATGCATCATTTAGGATTAAAACACAAAAAGTCAGGAAAGGTCAGGAAATGAGACCTTTAGGGTTGCCCCTTCCCCTCGTGGACCTGACCATTATCCCGAGATTGGCAGCTGACGGAGTGTGTCATTGGGGTTGTGAGGCCTAAATGTCACCCCATTCCATGTGCAATCATATTGGCAAGCCACAGAAGGGGAGCATCCCAGCAATCAATTGTGCCATGGGACAGATCATCCTGGAAGCATTCCAGGATGACTTCCTAACCCAGAGGGTAGTGAAGCTAATAAGGAAGGGGAATATACTAGACCTGGTACTGGAAGATGGGGAACAGGTCAGGAATGTAAGGATGGATGAATCTCTTGCAAGCAGTGACCCCCACACAGTGTGGTTTTCAGTAACCCTGGGTAGGGAAGTAGCCAGGACAAAAACAAGGGTCTTGGACTTCAAAAGGGCTGACTCTGGCGGGATGGGAAACATGCTGGAAAGTTATATAGCAAGCATCTGCCCAGAAATGGACACAGAACAAAAATGAGCAGTCATCAAGACAGAACTGGCTGAAGTCAGCAAAACTTGTGTCAAGAGCCAGAGCAAGAAAGCCAGGACCAAGAAACCTAGATGGATGAATAGAGATGTAGTGGAGAAGGTGAGGGAAAAGACAAATGCATTTTGGACCTACAAGCGATCCAACAGGGCAGAAGACAAAAAAGAATATGTGAAGAAATCCAGAGAAATGAGCCGAGTGGTAAGGGTAGCAAAGGCAACTAGGGAATGTAGGTTACTGCAGGGGATTAAAGGAGGAAGACAAAAGTATTTCTTCAGATATATCAGAGAGAAAAGGAAGAACAAGGATCAAATTGTTAGGATCAGGAGGAGAAGTGAGTGAGTAGAAAAGGGAGCTGAGCAGGGAGAAGTACTTAATGAATACTTCTGTTCAGTCTTCACCAAGGAGAGGGATGGGCCCATACCTGAGAGGAAGAGCAAAGTGGGAGAGGGTGGAGAGAAGCAACCACAGATGGGGAAATCACAGTGGAAAGAGTGAGGGGGAGCTTTAAGTCCCTGAAGGTGGATGAGGCGCCTGTCCCAGACGGAGTCTACTCCAGGGTGTGAGAGAGTTGGCAGAGGTACTGGCAAGGCCATTGGTGGCACTGTTCAATACCTTTCTGAACTTAGGGTGCATGCCCAGGGACTGGAGAGAAGCACACTTGGTACCCTTCCATAAGAGTGGACCAAAAGACGAACCAGGGAACTACAGACCCTTACTGCAATTGTGGGAAAACTGATGGAAATTATCCTCAAGGAAAGGCTGGTGCAATTTCTTGAGGATAACAAACTCCAGGACAGGAGGCTGCATGGGTTTGTCTCAGGCAGAACCTGGTAGATGAACTTGGTTTGTTTTTATGACTGGGTTATGAGGACACTGGACAGGGGACATGTGGTGGATGTCCTCTACCTGGATTTCACCAAGGCCTTTGACTCAGTGCCACATTGTAGACTGACATGCAAGTTGAAGAGTCTGGGAACAGGGAAGAATCTGGTCAGATGGGTTGAGAACTGGCTGTAGGGTAAACGGCAGAAGGTAGTGGGGGGGGGACATCTGAACCCAGGTCAGTAACAAGTGGTGTACCACAGGGCTTGGTGCTGGGACCGGTTCTGTTTAACATTTTCATACCTGACATTGTAGTAGGGATTAAGAGCAAGATCAGTCTCTTCTCAGATGACACAAAGATTTGTAAAGGTGGGGGGTCAGAAGTACTTCAGGAGTATTTGGCAAAACTGGAGGAATGATCTCACACTTGGCAGCTTGGTTTCAATGACAAGAAGTGCAAAGTGATGCATTTAGGAGGCAAGAACCGAGGACACAATTACTGGCTGGAGGGTGTCTAGTTAACAAAATCCAAGGAGGAGAAGGATCTAGGAGTGCTGGTAACTAGAGAGATGAACCACTCTGCTTAGTGCAGGAAGGCAGCAGTGAAGGCAAATAGGATGCTAGGGTGCATAACAAGGGGGATAAATTCTAGGAGTAGGGAGGTCATCTTGCCCCTGCACTGGTCCCTGGTGAGACCATACCTAGAGTACTGTGTGCAATTCTGGTGCCCCTACTTGAAAAGGGACATCAAACTACTGGAGGGGGTACAGGGCAGGGAAACAAAAATGATCCTGGGGTTGGGGGATGGACCATATGAGGAGAGACTGATGGAGCTCAATATTTATACCCTGGAGGAAGGAAGGGAGAGATAGGATATGATTGAGACCTTCAAGTACCCGCAGGGTTTGAACAGAGTAGACACCAGGTGTAAGTTCTATCTGAAGGGCAGTAGGAAAACCAGGGGACACTCTATGAAGTTGGAAGGGGCAGTTTCAAGAGGAAACGGAGAAGGCACTATTTCACAGAAAGGGTGGTGGCAGGATGGAAAGTTCTGCCAGAGGAAGTTGTATCACTGCAGAGTGTTGGGGGCTTCAAGAGGGGGTGGGACAGATTCAAGGGAAGGGTTCAAACTGGAAGGGGGCGTGAGATGAGGGGGAGGGCATATGAGAGAGGGGGGCAGCTGCAGTCTAATGGACTGAAGTGCTGCACACTCGAGCAGACTAGATAGACCGAATGGCCTGTATCTGCTGGCAATTTCGTATGTTCATATGCCCAAATCTAAGATGAACTCACCCAGCCAGAACTCCAAACATTCTACAGCACATATTAAATATCGCAGCACAGGATGACCCTCAGTAACAGTTCTAAATCCCAATGTGAAAAGGCATGAGGGAGGACTTGGGGGGGATACTGGGATGTATAGGGAGAGGCATCACCAGCTGAAAACAAGAAGTTGTTATCCCTCTGTACAGACAGTTGCTGATACCCCATCTGGAGTACTGTGTCCAGGTCTACAAGTCTCTCTTTGTATGGCTCCTGGTGCAGACCCTGCACCATTTTAATTGCCCTCCTCTGAACTGCCTCTATCCTGTCTACTGTATGTCTTTGCAGAGATGGGGGTCTCCAGAACTGCATGCAGCATAGGCTCCACAATGAGCACTAAACAGTGAATAACGATGATGGGGGCACCAGTACTCACTCAGGGCAGCCAGGAGGGGCGACTGCTCCCCCAACCACATTTTAGCTCTGCCGTGGCTCCCAGCTCACTGAAAGTTCCTATGTCCCTTATGCACCACTGTCCTCAGTGTTTCTAAACCTCACACACATGCACACATTGTGCCATTCTGTATCCTTCCCCATCCTCCCCTTATTACACAGGACCACCCCCAAGCTAACACGTGCATAAACTGTGACCATCAGGGCCCCAAGACCTGCCATGCAGTGATGACCATCAATTTCTCTGCTGATGTGGGCTTCACTATTACTACCCCCCAACCCACTCACGCATGATTCCCAGTCCTCCTAAGCACAATGGACCTCAGGGTTTTCAGGGTCTTCAGATCACACACACACACACACACACACACACACACACACACTATGCCACTCTGGTCTCTTCACCATCCACTCCACCCTCAAATACACAAGACCCTCCCAAAGCCCACACACACAAGCATACACTGTGCAACTCCACTTCCCTCAAATATATAAAGCAGGCCTATCAGGTTTCCCAGACCTCACACACAGTCAGCAGTACAGGCATTAAAAATTAAAGGACCTGCTGTCCGCATTACCACTGTGGACCTTGGACAACTCTATGGAGTATAGAGCAGGCCTACAGTAAAATAAAAGAAGAACAGTCTAGCCAACATAGCTAAAATGGAAGGAAGAATGCGTACCATCCACAAGTCAACATCACCACCAATTAGCATCGGGGGCTGCTACACAATTCCCAGGCTGGTCAGTATACTTCCAAAGCTGAAGAGAGCTGCAGCAGCATGCCCATGTCCATTCCAAAAAAAATTAAAAAATGCTCTGACTACATGAAGTCCTGCCTCAGCACTGAAACTGCTCAACCGGAAGGTGCAGCTCTCCAGTTTGTTCAGCTAGTCTGTGGCTGAACACTGAAAGGGGCCATGAAAAACTTTGGATGCAATTGCAAGCCAACCAATGGAGATTTGTTACTGACAGGAGACACTAGTGGCATAGGCAACACTTGTTTTAGACACAGGACCAGATATTCAGAAATGCGCCAAAGGCTGGCGCAAGTCTGGCAGAGCAAATCCGATATGCCATGGTGCAATTAGTGCCATATTCAGAGTATGCGCATGCCGAACTGTGCCAGCACAACATGGCTGAATATGGTACAGTTGCGCCATGGTGCAACCGTGGATGTGCCATGGTGCAACTGTGGATGCACCATGGTGCAACCGTGGATGTGCCATGGCACAATCACAGGTGCACCATGGAGCAACCACAAGTGTGCCAAGGCGCAGACACAGGCGTGCCATTTGGCAATCACAGGTGTGCCATGGGCAGACACAGAAGCCCCAGGGCAAACGTGGGAGCAGAGCACCAGACCAACTGAGTGGGGGTATGACACAGAGTGGAGACCCAGGGACAGAGTCAGGGCAGTGGAGCGACAGGCCACAGGAGGCCACCACCAGCAGGATATAGAAGGGTGCACACAGGCACCCAGATCCCCACCCCAGAACACAACAGTGGCACAGACAGGAAGAAAAAGGGGGTGCCAATGGAGATGAAGGCCCACAAGGAGGCCCCTGCAGGCAGCAGGCTGTGCCCCCCCTGCACATTCAGACCAGGCCAGGCCACACCACACCACACCCAGGACCACACAGCCAAGCAGACACACCCACCAAACAACCCTGACAGCCACCCCAAGGGCACTCCAAGGCACAGCCAGCAACCGAGGGGAGGAACACCACCACCACGGGACACACAGCAGCACACTGCAGTGATCCATAGAAGCACAACACATGCCCCAACACATGCACACCACATGGAATGGCACTGGGCCACTGCAGCATGGCTCCTCACGCCACCTGCAAAGGAGACAAAGACACATGCAGGTAAGTCAAAATAGAAATGTATTCAAATTAACTATATATGGTAACAAGGCGGTGGGAAAGGGGAGGATAGTGAGGGAAGGGGACAGGGAACAGGGACTGTACAGTGGGACAAGGGATGGGAGGGGGTGGTATGGCTGTGGAAATAGGGGAACACAATGTAGGGCTAGCAGCGGCCACATCCTGCCACTCCCTTCTGCTGTTGGTGCCTTCTGACCACCAGGAGCAGCCTCCAGACTTGGAAGACAGCCTCCATTGTTGTTGAGGTAACCAGGATTAGCTGCCTTAGTGCCTGCAGTACAGGGGCCTCCTTCGACGGCAGCGGACACCTAGGACAAGGGACAGAACAGGTGATCAGTGCAATGTCCCAAGGAACACAGCCCAACCACAGTGTGTACCTAGCAAGTGGAACACACACCTCCAGAAGGCCCATACAGACCACCCACAGGAGTGTGGGCCAATGCCTGCAGGCAAGGCAGCACACCACATTAGTGCACAGTGGTGGGCCTCGCCGCACAGTGGCCATCTAACTGCGCCATGGCAGTCACATGATATAATGCCCTGACTGCCCCACAGCAACATCGGTGGCAGCCGTGCGCACACCCATCCCATTAGCAGCAGGCATACATGACCGATGGATGCGCCACAATGGTGGGCATCATGCACAGTGTGACCCACACAGCTGCCATGGCACACGGCACAGGTGGCCATGCCCACACCCATGCTCCTGTCCCCCCCACTGATGCTGTGCAGAAAAATGTCAGTTGCTACCTGCCCTCTTTGGCCCCAGTGGTGCTGGAGCCGATCCTCCCTGGGTTGCTGTGGCCTGGTGACCCACCAGCACCACTGGACGTCTGTCCTCAGGCCCTGGGAATGGGACAGAAATGGGTACACATCAGTAACCAAACACAGCAGCTGCCCACCACCCCCACCCCTGTGCACAGGCTGAGCCACTGCCTGACACGTTCCACAGAGTGGAAGCACAATGTGAGTGGTGGAGGGCGATGCCACAGCGCACTGTGCATGATGGAAGTACACAACCCTGCAGGGCATGACAGGCAGCCTAGCCAACACCACAGTACAGCACCAGGGCACACATGCATGATGGGCCTACTCACCGGGCTGCGGCACAGCCCTATGCTGGACATGCACCTCCAGCCTCCAGAGGTGCTCGGGGTCCCTCCACAACAGGTCCCTGTACCGGTGGTGACACTGCTCCCAACTTCTTGCCACTCCTGTGCGCTGCATGAGGGTGTCAGCAATCGTCTGCCACACAGACACCCGGGGCTGCTGCAGTGGCACCTACCCAAACAGCTGGGGTGCATGTGGCTGGACACAGGCCATGAGATTGGCCAGCTCCACCTGCATCCAGTTGGCTGCCCATCCATGTTGCTGCTATTTGCTGCACCATCACTGTGGTATGAGCCACTGAGCAAAATGGAGGCATGAGGCACACGTGGCCAGTGAATGCATTGGATGCACATGCTGAGGGGACATGCCCTGTGTCAGCCCATCTCACAGTCATGGAGATGCACTGCAAGGGAGTGGTCAGGCGTGGTCATGGTTCTGGGTACACCCAGGGGCAGAGGTCACAGCAGGGGGCAGGGGTCGGCCGCCACACAGTGCTCGCATGCACAATAGCAGCCACGGTTCCTATTGTGCAGTGGGAGAACTCTGCGCAATAAGTGGGAGCACACCACCCAGCCCATGCGCACTGCTGTCCTGCACAGTGTGCATGCCTGAGCATTGTGCAGTGACTAGTTCCAGAGCAATCTCATTGCGCACAGAGCAAATTCATGATATTCAGCTACCACATGCTAATGAGCTTATCAGCCAATGCATGGCACACAGGGGAAATTAGCATGTCATTAACGTTGCGCCAATACTCATTTGCATGTGCTGCACTATAAAAGCACCAAAGACCGGCACAGGCCATGGACTGGTACTGCAACCATCTGAGGTAAGTTGTGTATACTGCTGAGCCCAGCCAGCACAGCAAGGGGGACAGATAGGGTGCTGCTGACACTGACACACTGTGCTGTTCATGTCCACAGGTAGCAACATGTCGGAACGTGAGGAGTGTGAGGAACGTGGGCCTGCTCGTAAATGCAGGCCCAACTTCACAAAGGCAGAGGCAGAGGCCCTGTTTAAGGCCTACCTCAAAAGGAAGCCACTGCTGAGTGGTGCCATGGGCACACCACAGGCCAGAGTTGGGGCCTGGGAGGAGGTGGCAGCAAGCATCAACCAGCAGGGAAGCCACCAGCAGTCAGTGCAGGAGTGCTACAAGAAGGTGGGCACCTATAAGCGACACATCAAAGAGAAGGTGGCAGCCATCTGTGCAGCCCAGAAGGCCACCAGAGGGGGGCCTGCTGATGTGCCACAGCTCACAGTGCAGGAGGAGTTGGTGGCAGCCACCATGCCCCACAGCACTGTGGAGGGTATGCCAGGTGAAGGACTCCAGCGGGTGGCAGCCCATCACTGTATGGTACATATGTTGGACATGCACAGCATGCAGTGGCTGTGTTGGGGGGGTAGGGGGCCACGGAGGGGATGGGGGCCTTGCATCACTAACACATCTGTTTTCTTTTTCAGCACCAGCTCACCTGCATGCAGGGGATGGGGTGCCAGCAACAACTGTGGAGGCAGGCCCAGCCCCAGAGGACCAGCCATCCACCATCATCCGGGGGTCCTGATTGGCACAGCCCACCACCACTGTCCAGCTGGATGTCCTGGGCTTGGGGTCGGACAAGACCCTGGATGTGTTTCTAAAGGATGCTAGTCTCAGCATCCTCTGCATGGAAAAACAGATCGGGGTGAGGTCCAACACTGATGATGACCTGACCATAATCCTGGACAGCATGGGTGGTGGTGTGGGGGAGACACCCATACCAGATACCATCAAAGGCAGTGCGCCCAATGGTCTGACAGCAGTGGGACAGCTGCCCACCTCCACTGCAGGTGCTGCTGTGTACACTGCCACAGCAGTGCTATGTGGTGGTGGTGGTGTGGCTGCGCAAACACTGGACAATGTTCAGTGGCTGAATGGGCAGCAGCAGCAGGCAGCAGGGGCCACTGGGCAGCAGGACGTGTGGTCTGCTGCCGAGGCACCTGATAAGGACTTACTCCATGGGGATGCTATTGTGCAGCATCCACCTGAGTGGAGGGCAGTGCAGCATGGTCATTCACCACAGGATGGTCGGCATCTCACCCAGGTTCCCCTGGGTGCCGGCCCATTGACAGAGCACACCTGTTTGCTGCAGGCCTCCATGGAGCAACAGTGCTGCTTGCTGCTGGGGTGAGGGCACTGTGCACAGAGGGGCACCAGGTGGCTGAACAGCATGAGAGGGGCACTGCACAGCTCCTGGCAACTATACAGCAGTTGCAGTAAGACATGACCGCATCCCAGGATAACATAGCCAATGAAATCACAGATGGTCTTGCACTGCTGGCTGCCACAGAGCATGGCAGGCCACCACGGACACCACGTAGTGCACTGTCCACCCCAAGATCCCAGCATTAGGGGACACCCTCCCTGTCGATGCCAGGCTCTGCTGTTGGCATCCCAGGCACACCTGGATGAGCCTGTTTGGGTGCCTACACACTCCTGCATGGACACGGACATGGTCCTGCAATATAGCCCATGGGGGGTGCTGTTGCAAACACCCACTGTTGCAGATGAGCAGCCTGTGGCTGCCAATCAGCCCCAGTGTGGCGGCCCCCATGGCCACAGTGGCCATGGTTCTATGTGGCTGCCCTGATGTGCATACTGCCCTGACTGCAGTCTGCTGCCACAGCCCTGTGCGTGCATGGATGGTGTGTGTGTGTGTGTGTGCGCGCATACCACCGGTGTGGCGTCTGTGTGTCATGCTGCACGCTGCCTGTGTGCGTGCCTGCCCAGTCACTGACCCATGTGGTGTGGGCGTGATGAGGGCAGTTCTGCACCGGTTGCACCTGTGCACCGGTGCAATGCATCTGATCCCCACCACTAGCCAGTGCCTGGGCACATGTGTGCATATGTTTGCTGCTGTTTGCTGCTGTGTGCAGTTGTGTGTGGATGTGTGCCACTGACTCCCCCATCCCTGCACCACATCTCTGTGTGTGCATGCCCATTGCCATGCATGCCCTGCCTGTGTGCTGTACCTGTGTGTGTGGCCAGTGCATGGGTGTGGCACCACCTACTTGCGTGCACCATAGTGCTCCTGTGTAATGGTGTCCCGATGCTGCCATGCCATCCTCTGCAGCCAGGGATCCCTCTGCCAAGGGAGGTGCTGTCCACCATCCTCTGGCCCATTGTCCTTGCGTCCCGACTACTGTCACCCTCATCAGCCTCCACAGCTATCCCACAGTCAATGGCCATGTTGTGCAGTATGCAGCAGGCCAGAAATAGGCCATAGACTTTAGAGGGGCTGTACTGTAGAGCACTGCCAGACCTGTCTAGGCAACAGAACTGTGCCTTCAACATCCCAAACACACGCTCAATGATGTTTTGCGTGCTGGCATGTGCCTCATTTTAGTGTTCCTCTGCTGAGGATAACAGGCGCCGATAGAGGGTGAACAGCCAGGGCCTCAGTAGATAGGCGCTGTCTCCTGTGTGGATAATGACATGGTTAGCCCTGTGTCCTCCTTTGCTGTGCCCCTTGCCTGTCCCTGGTGCCCTCACCAGCACACCCACCCTGGTCTCCCCCATCCCATGGCCTGCTGTGCCCGACACCCCTTGCCCATCCCATACTCACCCACTAGGTGGCCTGTGGGGATGTTCCCACATTAGAACCTGTGGCAAAGCACAGAGCTGTGCCAGATGAACACATCATGTGCACTCCCAGGGTGTGTGGCACAGACGGTGAAGGGCCTGGCATCGCACACCACTTGGCAGTTCACACTTGGGAACCCCTTCGTGTTCATATAGGCCACACCCTCAGGGCCAAGTAGCCTGCAGATGCTCACGTGGGTGCAGTCAATGCCCCCAAGCATGCCAGGCATACATGCTACCCTGTGGAAGTCCTGCATGGTTGCTGTACGCTCTGCCTGTGTGCTAGGGAAATGGATGTATTCTGAAGCATGTGGCAGCAGAGCGCTGAGGAACTGTGTGAGGAGGCATGACGTGGCGGACTGGGTTATGCCTGTGGTGTCCCCTGTTGGTCTCTGTAAGGTGCCCGTGGTGAGCAGTCACATGACAGCTGTCACCTTTGTCTCCACAGACATTGTATGGCTCCGTCTTGTGGGTGCCTGCATCTGCTCACTGCATAGCTCACAGAGCTGCCTCAGAATGGCCCTGTTCAGGTGGTACTGTCCCACAATCTCCATTTCTGTATGGTTCTCGAAGATACTGCATGCACAGTATCACCTGTTCCAGGCGTACCACTGATGAGCCCTTCCACAGCCATGTTGCTGTTCCTCCTGCCCCCTCGCATCCCTCATTATGGCCTCCATTAGAAAGGGAATACTATCCATGGCCCCTGATGTCCTGTCTCCCCCTGAGCAGTCAGCTGCTGTGGGCTGTATGCCACCCTAGTGCACTGTGTGGCACTATGCCAGCCTGTCCCTCTCACTCTCTCAGCCCATGGCTCACTCTCCACTGCCACCTCTGTCCCTCTACCCCTGGGCTGCCTGTGCCGGTCACTCTGTCCCTCACTGGCTCTGTCTCCCTTACTATGTCTCTTTGTCTGTCTGTTCACTGTCTCTTGGCTCTCTCTCTCTCTCTCTCTCACCTCGTGCAAGTGCTGTCTGTGTGCTTGCGCCCTGTATTCATAGGCTCGAATTTGCTTGGCGCATCCAGGTTTTGCTCCACACTTGCGCCATGGTTCCATGGTTGGATATCACACTGCGCTGAATATTCATGGGCATGCTCCCCTGCTCTTGCACATGCATTCATTATAGTTATGCATTGGCACAATGACATTTGCGCTGCACAATGGCTCCCACTGAATATCTCTCCTTGGCACAAGTCTACAATTGCCCTGGCGCAACACGGTTGCACCATGCGCAACTGCTTTGAATATCCTGTCCCAAGTCTAACCTCATGTATATCCCTAATACAAAGCAAAGGAGAGAGAAGTTAATCTGTAGTCAAGCAGGCATCCACAGTGTATTTGTCTATGACTGACCAAATCATTGCTGTATGAGACAAATGTAAATGTTTCACATAAAAAAAGGAAAAAACTGAAAAACCCATTAGGAACAGATCAGCCTGCGACTTTTATGCTCATCTGGTCTCCTCCTTACCTCAGCACTGCTACAGGGCCCACCTGCCGAATCTCTTAACGGAACTGGCAGAAACTATTTGCCTGGCAGACAGGAAGCTCAACTGTTAAGATAGGATTCCATATTCCTAATTAATGGAATTATTGCAGCAGGATTTTTGGTGTAAAAAGCACAATTCGCAATTCTTTATTTATGCAGCAAGAGAACTGTAGAGACTGATGAGAATTGCTCAGTTCAACCTTGATGACTGCCTCAGCCAAACAACTTGCTGTGCTCCCGCTCAAAGTGGCCACGCTCACCTTTTTCATTGGCTTGAGTAGAGAATTGTTTTACTGGTTTTCCATCAGTATTACTATGACAATAACTGCATTCTGCTCTAGTCACCATAGAAATACTACCTAACTGGGAGAACTAATAAAATTCTGTTTCCATTACCAGTTGCGTGGCAGGCAGCCAGATTATTGAAGTGCTGCCATCAGTAGCTATCTATAATCGCCTTTCTTACCATGGCTCTGATTGCACATTCAGTACAAATAATAATTTCACTGTTTTACATTTACTAAATACGAACGGACACTGCTGCACAGTCCATGAATGTATTTAAAAAAAAGAAAAAGAAATTGGAATCTGGCTGAAGTGGGTGGGCCAAAATACATGCTTGGTCTCCCTGGAAGAAAGTAGGAGGGCCATGGCCTGGTTACCCCCCCATATTAGCTGCCACACCATGGGGCACTTCAGGTACTCACTGTGTTGCTTTGTTGCATTGCAGCTAATGCTCCACAGGTGTGCACAGTCCCATGGTGGTAGACTCAATTTCCTTTGATTGCTCCAAGGGATGACTGCACTTCCAACAGGCTTTTTTGTACTGAAAATGAAATTACATTGATACCTGGGGAGGAAATAACTAGTGTATTCTCAAAAACTCCTCTATTGTGCTCTTACACCTTCTCTCTCCTCCACGGTCCTCAGTAAGTTGCAGGCCCACCAGTGCTCACCACACCCCCAGTGATGATGTCTCACCAATCACATCACCCCATCCTTAGGCAATTTGCATATTCATGAATTTCTCACATGCTTGAGCCAAGAATCTTCCAGCTTAGATCTTCTAACAGCAGTCCACCGTGTGCTTCCAGCTGCCACCAACATTCCGATTTGGGTATCGCTCCAGTGTCACCTTTTTTCCACTAACTGCTATTTACATATTTCTTCAAACAACTGCAGCTTCCAAACAATGCCCTCCATGATGTCAGGACATGAGGGGTACTTCAAATCCAAGACAATCTCCCAAGTTTAGGGTCACTCTCCCTGCTCTAGGAGTATACAGGACAGCGTAGCCCTTCAGGGAGGAGGTCACAAAAACAGACAAAAACCATTTGCTTGATCTCCCAAGCCTGCAGTGATCTCTGGGCTCCCTTGACAACTGGCAGTGCTTGGCAGAGCTGCAAATGAAGGTGTTAGAAGAACTTGGGTGTAGAACAAATGCAATGTCCAAATGGGGTTTTATAAAACACAGCAGCATCCTTTTTTCCTTCTACTGAGAGCTCACATAACCTTTTGGCAACCTTGTCGATTCCACATTACACTTCCCAGGTGGCACGTTCTACTTTCATTCAACCTTTTCAACACAGGGTGAAACAGACTGTTATTCCTGGGTTGGATTCAACCTGATACAGTACGTTTACAGGCATATCACTGGCCCTGATGAAGGCACTGGATACTCTCAGAGTCCATCACCCCAGGTAGCAGAGGTGGGGATTCCCCAAGTATTTCCTAGCCCATTTTTTCCATTTTGCATAACCTTGGCAGTCTTCACAGTTCCCATACTGACAGCTGAGCAATACTGGATCCTGTTTACACATAAATATAGCCTTCCAACAGATTCTACCCTGTGCATGTTTCCTCACAGAGTTTCCCTTTTAGATCTCTGACACATTGCCCACCTGGGCATAATTTCTGGTGCTTAGTGGCACGACACACAACTTATAGGGCAGTCCAGACCACACTTTAAGCACTGAAGCAATGCCTTGTTTTCTGACAGGAAATTGGCAACTTAAAAGTCACTGTTCCTCACTTGGGAGGGAGGGCAACACTAGATGCAAAACCAGTCAGTTTAAATATAAAATACTGTAGAATGAACATTACCCAGATTCTTCACCCACAGAACTCCCTGGCATCAACTTCCTCTTAGACAGACCTCCACTTCTTTCTTCAAATGTCTTTTTGTCTCTTGCTGGAGATGGGCACCCTCTTCAAGGCTCTATTCAAATGCAGTCAGTATGAACACCAGATTTTCTAAAAAGGAGCGGTTTTATGGTTGGTTCTATGATTTACAGCAGATTGCAGCCATTTTTACGTCTGCAGGAGTGGAGCCTGCAGACTTTTGCTTCAGAAGAAAAGCAGTCACTCGATCTGGAACTGAGCAAACAATAGCAATAAACTTTTCAGCATGTTACCTCTGCCAGCTGAAGCCCACTGCCATATCCCCACTGTGCCATCTTCTACACTGCACCACTGCACTTTTTTTAGGGTGGCACTTGGGTGGAGCCTGTGTCAATGCCCCACTCCCCCTGAAGGTATGCCTAGAAATGCACCCTGCTTCTTCCTTTCCCCACTCCTCACCACTCCTCCCCACCCCACCCCTGCTCCGCCCAGCTTTTCCCTTCCCCACTCCTCCCCACCATTGCTCCACCCCGCTCCTCTCTGCCCTGTAGATGCCTGTACTGCTTCTTTGTTCCTAAACATACACATAGAAAGGACAGAGGGAGTTCTCTCTCTCACTCAATGCTCTGGCCATTGTTGCAGTCACTGCAGCATTTGCAGAGGATTGCAGCAGAGGTCCAACTGAGAGGGCTCCATTCCTCTCATTGAGCCCTGTACAGCACCTAGGAGTGGAAGATAGGCAGCAAGGGTGAGCAGCCCAGTAGCTGCATTGTGAGGGGATTGCGCTGTATGGGGATATTGGAGATGTATTGGCATTGGCACAGAGAAAGCGGACCCTGAAGTGTGGTGAGGCTGAGATTTCCATCTTCCACAAACAGCACTATAACAGCCACATGAGGAGAAAGGCTTATGCCCAGGTTTGTAGTTCTGCGAGGGCCAAGATTCAGTACCAACTACTCCTGCCTGCCCGTCTCCCTGTTCAATGGAATGTGCATCTGCATCTCTTGAATAATCCTAGGGAGGCAGGTAAAATGGTGCTGACATTGGAACACAAATGCAACCCTTTACATGACATGAATTCAGACACGGAGACCTGAGCTCTGAGATAGCCTGATTGCACAGGCAACATTTTTCTTTTTTACGCAACTGTGTGCTATAAGGGGCTAATGGTTGGACTCGGGCATCATGAGTTTTCCTATTTTCTGTTTCTGAATGTTTAAGGCACTTATGCACAAAACTAGCAACATGGTGTTGAATTGTTATCTCAATTCTGCCCTATTTTGCAAAACTATAATTTCAGTTCACAGGCTGCAGAGAAGTCCCTTCAGGTGATCTGACCGAGGGGCAGTAGCTGGCGGTTGGAAACAGCCATGGAGAGGCTTCACGGTGCATGGACCATCGTGATCAGTTTATAGTCCATGAGGAAGCAGTGTGGTGGGAAAACTGATATTTTAGTTCTGCATAATGAAAAGTGAACAGTACATACTGTCTCTTGGCTCATCACAGTAAAAGGGTTATAGTCTAGATCTTTAAAAAAACTTGACCCCCTCATCCCATTTTGCTTCTACAACGCAAAGGTTTAGTGAGACTGATTCTAAATAGTCTGACTATTTCTGCATCAAACCATTGCAACAATAAACAAACAATGCACTGTACTGTATATAACATAATGAATTTTTTTTTTAATTTTGTACTGTAAAAAAAACTGTTGTTCTGTGACTGCAATAAAAACTACTAATTGAAAAGCTAAAAAAGAACATTTGTTTAGCCCACTTGTAAAGTCTCCTTGGAAACAATCTATGGAAATAGCTAGACTGTTCAGTTCATTTGCAGTATGAAGAAGGATTTCAGTCCTGTGGGCATTCATTGTTTCTTAGGGACAGGTAATGATAAGGTAGTTTTTAAATGGTATTTATTTTAAATTGTCATCAGACATTCTTCCCTTTGCCATTGTCTTTGTTTGGCCGATATAAAAGACATTAAAGGAAAAAAATAATCAGTGAACATCAATTTCCAATAGTGGATATATTAGCATATTCAAGATGGGAACAGCAGTGCTTTTTCAGATGATCACGTGTGAAAGCAGCATGACGATTTACTTTTTTTCTCTGAATACGCCAAAATATTCACTATCGGAATGTGCAATGATTTTTCATGTTATTTAATCCTCTTTCTCTTATATTGATCCTGAGGGCCCTGATTCCAGACTGACTCCATCATTTGCACTGGTTAAGGGGTCCCATATGAGGTTTGGGGGACAGAAAAGCAATACATTATTATGTATTATTATATTAAAGTGGCTGGCAGCATCGGAGGATTGGGCATACTGATGCAGCACTACCTCCCACCCACACACCAGCCCCACCAGTCACGAGGAAGACAATTCCTTTCAATAAGCTAGAGTAACCTCCCACTCGCCCTACACACACACACACACACACACACACACACACACACACTGCCACAAGGGACAGAAGAAACCGATTGATTTACTTTACATGACTTCACATCTACCTGCAGAATGTTCTGTCTTCCCCTGGCCAAGCAGCACAAAAAAATGAGACAGACATCTATAGATGACATACATGGGGTAGCAGATGGGCCAAATCTTTGGTAGACAAAAGGCCATATCATAAAATGGAATGAGTGCTGGACTTCAGCTGCTCAACTGTAATAGGCTGAAAAAGTAAACTAGTAAATGCAAAAGAATGGCTGCTTGGCAATCAGTGACCACCAGCCAGAACCAGTAACAGTCTTTGTCACCCAGTGCCTCTAACAGCACTAAAGTGCATGTCAATTTAAAATAAGTTATTTTTTGTCTGTCTCTAAAGTCTCATATGCCCTCCACTCCCACCACACACAGTACTGGAGTCTAAGTTCCGAGTCGGGGCAGGCAGGTTCAGTACCAAGAAGTAGTTGTACATAAAAAAGAAACACCAGTCCTAATGCTGCACAGCTGCGTTTTGTTTGGGAAATGACCGTCCGCAAGGCACAACAGCGCAGTATGGTTTTCTGTTTCTGCCATGCTGCGTTTTTTATTCACAGAGATGTGGTTCCTACTTTCCATATTCTGCATGGTATTTAGGCACCCTTATAATTGCTTAAGCCTAATGATAAAATACACAGTAGGACAAGATCCTATTTTTTTGTTCCCATAGCCCACTCTAACTCCCCTAGCTATGTGGTACTTGAACTGCAAACTAGATACTGTTTTTTGAAGTGGTAAAAAAGAAGAATAAGCATTCTAATTTTTTCTTATCACTATTAAAAATAGTATGCTAGCCATTTTCTGTCACTTCTAAAAACATTACTCAGCCTACCTTCCTTCAGTTAACCAATACTGTATTTATGAAGCCAAAAGTTATCCAAATTACATGGAAAGAGGGGTCTCAAAGAAACAGGGAAGTGCACAAATACCCCAGGAGCTGATAATTATACACAAACACAGGCTGAAAAGACGTGAGGTCAGCACAATGTTTTTTAATGTATCGCACAAAAATGACAAACAGACGAACAGATGTGCAAATCTTCCAGCTTCAGCTGCTGCTTGAAAAGATAGGTGTACAAAATGCCTTTTCCATGTGGAGTTTCTGCGTGTGGTGTGTGTGGCGTGTGGCGTCTTTTAAAAGACACCTCATTTCTCAGAGTTTTCAGAGTTGTGCTTTTTTACATTTTGTACACCTATCCTTTCAAGCAGCAGCTGAAGCTGGAAGATTTGCACATGAATACTTCGCATTCATCAGTACCGGCGCCGGTTATACACACGCCACTCCTCGTTTAACTTTCCTCCCGACCTGCCTTCTCCTACATGGATTTGGGTGCATTAACATGGTGAAACAGAATTTTTTGGTGAGACCAACCTTTTTTATTCATTCTGTTTGTCATTTTTGTGCGATACATTAAAAAACATTGCGCTGACCCCGCGTCTTTTCAGTCTGTGTTTGTGTATAAATACTGTATTTATTTGCATTCCTTGCAATGGACAAGATATTAAATGTATCGGGGGCTCAGTCTAGGGTTTCACTATACAACAAGGTGTAAAAGCCGTCAGGGGCTCAGGCTATCACCATACTGTGTGAGGAGGTGTAAAAGACCTCAAGTACTCGGCTACTGTCACATCATTCAGCAAAGTATAAAAGCTCTCCAGGTTTCTGACTAGGGTCACATCTTGTAGAACTGTAAAAGTCCTCTGGGCCCAGGGCCCAGGGCTAGGGCACATCATGTGGCAAGGTGTGTAAAAGTGTTCCAACTCCAGCATCATCACTCCCCTTTTCTAGTCCTCCTTTTCCATTTTTTGTGGAATAGAGAAAAAAATCATATTCTGGATTGTTTAATGGCAGTTTAATTCTATAATTAAACGTAAAGCATGTACATGCAATACTCATTTTATTTAATATATATCTATTTTTCCTTCCTTGTTAATGTTTTTTAAGGCCTAGTTCCATTTGGTTTCTTCACTCCAGTTATTCTTCATTAAACCTCTTTTTTTAGAATATGTGATCTGTTACGGAGTACTCAGCCAAAGTGGATAAAAAGAAACCAAATTTACTTATATTGCATGTCCATTTCTCATTGCCATCCTATGTTTCACCATGGCTGGTCACAATAAGGACTTTTCATTCTCACAAAATATTTACTGCAACAATGTTCTGGAACTCATTATTTTACTCATAACATTTTTAAATGAAACTCATCATAAATAACTAGGCTGTTTCCCAGTAAACTATGGGATCGCTCTAAATAGTGCTCTGAGTAAAACAATCAGTTCCAGAACAAAATTAGTTATAGTAAGAACATTGTGAGAAACAGCATAAATCTAAAATAGAAAAATAATTATTATATGATACGCACAGTAAACAAAAGACAGGATTAGTGGTACTCTGTGGCTTAGCTGTTTCCAAACAGTTGAAAAGTTAATTACAGTAACTGCATACTGAGAAATGGCATGAATCTAACAAATAAGAATGACTTTCATATAATAAGAAAAGTAAGCTGAGGCAGAAATAGTGGTGCTTTGCATTTTAGCTGCTGCATGTCACATATTATAGATAACTAAGCTGTTTCTCAATTAAATACTCTATGGCTTTAAAAAGCACTTGCAGAAAAATAATACATTTCTAAAGTTAATTACAGTAATTACATGGTGGGAAACAGTCTAGATCAAAACTGGAAGAAATGTTTTATATGATAACCAATCACTGGCAGAAAAAAGTCATTCAGATACAATGAAGAAAAAATAGGTAAACAAAATACACACACACTATCTAACTGTGCAACATACAGTCCTACCTGCAAACGTACTGTGTATAATCCATAGTCACTTACAGCCCACGGAGCTCACCTTATTAAAATATTTTAGTTGTGCCACAATAGGTAGCCCATGATCTCTGCTATGCTTGAAGAAGGAACTTGAACACTAGGGCCTGAAAATAAAGGCATCCCTGCAGGAGAAATGGGTATACAGAAGTGGACTCCGGTTCAATTTTGTATGTAACATACATAGTTTGCATTAATATGAAGAGCTGTAATTCAATGCCTTTAGAGCGTAAACGATGCTTAGTTATATTGAATTTGTGCAAACAGCATAATCAATTACTTCCATAGCTGTAGTGGACTCTATTTAAAAGTTGAATGTAACATATGCAGCCTGCAAAAAAAAAAGGGCTGTGACACTAAGACCTTAGAATAAATAAGATTCTTAACGATATTGAGTATGCTTATTAACCACACAATGGATAATTATTTTACATCCTTCAAACTTGAAATGGAGTACATTACAGGCATATAAATCATGCATAATGCTGTTTGTACAGTTTCATTATAACCAAGCATTTTACTTGCTCTGAGGTCCTTGAATTACAGGCCATCATATTACTGCAAACTGCTTATGTTACATATAAAATTTGGCTTGAGTCCAGGCACAGTGTTTTTTTGCTGTCTTAGCAGTGATTTGCATTTAATTAGCAATTGATCATTTATGCCCTTTCGGCTATCATAGGTTCATAGGTTCATAGAAGTGTACGAGCAATGAAGGCATATGTAAGGATGCCCATTGTATGCTTGACACCCATATGTCCTATGGGTGGAAATCAAATTTTTTGTTTCCCATATGTTTATCCAATCTTTGCTTAATGGTATTTAAATTATCACTAATAACGACACTTACAGGTAAGTTATTCCACAAACCCACAACTCTCTGTGTGAAAATAGACTCCTTCTAGTGGATATACATTTTTCTCCAATGAGTTTATAACCATGACTCTAGTTGAGTTGACGTTGGAGGCAGTAGTAGAATCAATTGTGGTTCTTAAATAATCATTTTTAAGGTTTGATATACCAATATTAAGTCACCCCTTATTTGTCTGTATTTTACAGAAAATAGGTTAAGTTTTTTTAATCTATCTTCATAACTATTACTATGTAAAGATGATACTTTTTGAGTGAATTTACGCTGAACACCCTCAGCGAGTTTTAAACCACTTATAGAAGTTAGTGCACAAAATTGAGAGCAGTATTCCAAATGGGGACATACCAGACTGGTGTAGAGTGGCATAATAACCTTGGAGTCTCTACTTTTGATATTTCTTAAAATAGAGCCAATTGTTTTATTACATTTTTTAACTTTAAATTATATTATTTTTCGAAGTTAAATTATCTGAGATTCGACACCCAAATCCTTTTCTTCAAAATACTTTTTAGATAAACGTTGTTTAAGGAATAATTGAAGGGGATGTTATTTTTGCCCAAATGTAAGACTTTACATTTGTCAACATTAAAAAACATACCATAAGCCTTTGCCCAGTTTGATAGGTTGCTTAAATGATTTTGTATGGAGCATTTATTATGAAAGATGCTTACCAAACTACCCATTTTACAGTCATCAGCATATTTTGCGACCCATATCTTATCAGTAGTAGGCAGTGTAGAGACCATAATATGAAACAGTATAAGACCCAGGATGGAGCCCTGGGGAACACCACTAGTCACCACACCCGTCGCAGACAGGTGACCCTTGACTGATACCTGTTGAGTTCTGTTTTCCAACCATGGCTGTATCCAGTTTATAATATTAAGTTGCAACTTAATTTTGACCAATTCTTGTAGTAAGACTTTATGTGATACTTTATCAAAAGCTTTGAAAAAATCCAAAAATATTACATCTACCGGAATACCCAAGTCCAAGGCAGCGCTTACTGGTTCAAAAAAATGTAGTAGGTTGGTCAAAACTGATCTTTCAGTCACAAAACCGTGTTGAAAGATATCTACTATTTTATTTCTTTCTAAATGATCTATAATATGGGCTTTAAGCAATCTTTCCATAATTTTGCCTATGATGGAAGTCAGGCTTATGGGCCGATAATTGTTAGGGTCATGTCTGGATCCACCCTTATATATGGGTGTAACTATAGCCTCCCTCCAAGCCTGAACAACTTTACCTTCTCTGATTGATGAATTAAATAACACGGCTAGAGGGACCAGAAATTGAATGACTAATTTTTGTAAAATCTGGGTGGAATACCATCAGGACCAGGAGAGCTGTTTGATTTTAAAGATTTAATTTGTTTTGCAATCTCTATTTTTATAAAACAGGAAAACTAAATTATTTACTAGAAGAGGTGTATTTGCAGCTTCCTTAGTTTTGAAAACTTTTAGAAATGTCTCATTTAGAATTGTAGCAGTAGTTGTTTCATCTAAAATAGGTATAGCATTGATGTTAAAGGGTCCAATTGTATGATTTCTTTCTTTCATGGAACCAATATAATTATAAAATTGTTTTTGTTGTCTTTAACGTTAGTAACTAAGTTGAATTCAATTTTAGATTTAGATGATTTAATCATGTGTTTTAATTTTTGGGCTGCAATTTTGTATTTTTCCAGGAGACAGTTGGAATTAACTTTTTTATATTTTCTATATAGTTTTCTTTTTTTTTGTAATTGTTTCTTAATTTTTGAGGACCACCAAAGAGGGACACGTTTATTGTTGCAGTACTTCATTCTATAAGGAACCCAATTTGAGAGACAAATATTGATTTTGTTATTAATTAAATCCCAAATTTGTAATACATTTAGGTTATTTAGTTCCATCTCCCAATTCCATTTAGATAAAAAATAATTTATTTTTTTATAGTTTGCTTTATTAAAGTTTTTGATTTTAGTAATGCCATTTGTGCTTGGAAAGTCTGCTATGTATTCATAATTGATCATGCAATGATCACTATCACCCAGAGGAGGAAGTATTTTGATGTTATCAATTTTCTCATTAACATAGGTGAGTACAAGGTCAAGGATACTGTTACCACGGGTAGGTTTATTAACTATTTATTCTAGGCTAGATTCAAGAAAAGTATCCATAAACATCTTTTCAGTATTTGAAGCTGATGTATAATTGTCCCAGTTGACAGTTGGAAGATTGAAATCACCCATCAGTATATAGGGAGTATCAATGTGTACCTCAGATATTTCTTCTATTAAACTTTGATTTTCATCATTAGTTAAACTAGGAGATCTATATATTAGCCCAATTACTAGTGGACTATGGGGGAGAAAAATTTTGACCCATAAGCTCTCATTATTACTTGTTTTAGTTTTAATTGTGTTTGCTTTCAAGTGTTCATCAATGTATAATACAACACCTCCTCCCTTTTTATTTTCATTTCGTTTTTTGTAAAACTTATTATATATCCCTTTATGTCAGTGTTCCAGTTTTCATCCTTATACCAAGTTTCAGTAACGCCACAAATTGATATTTTTTGTGCTTGAAGGAATTAAGTTCTTCTTTTTTGTTGCATAGACTTCTGGCATTAGTTAATATAATATTTATATTTGGATTAGAAATGACACCAGTAGTGTTTGTTTGGGGGAATTTACGGTTGATTATGGATGCAGGGTTTGAAGAATAGTTGAAAAATTGAGGTTCAAGAGTTGTATCTAGAACATACAACTCCCCCCTTGCTGGAAGTTTAAACAACTATTGATAGAATGCACTATGCTTTCACCCAATAGCCTACTACCCCTCCTGCTGAGATGGAGTCCGTCCCAACAAAAGAGGTTTGATTTACCATAAAAGTCCTCCCAGTGAGTTATACATTGTATATCTTGTTTAAGACACCAACATCTCAACCAATTATTTATTTCTCTCATTTTACATTGTTGGGAAAGATTTGCTCTTGGAATAGGCAAGATTTCAGATAGGACTACCTCACATCCTAAATCCAATAATTTGTTCATTAATGCAACATAATCTTCTTTTAGTTTTTGAGAAGAATCCTTTAGAACATTGTTGGCTCCTATGTGAACTATTACCAACGGTTTAAAACCTGAGTTTTGTAAGATGTTGCTGGACATCTGTGTGATGTCAGTAATGCCAGCACCCCTGAAGCTTGAAAGAGTTCGATTTTTGTTGTCAGGGTTGCAAATGATTCTATCAATATGTTTGATGATAGATTCTCCTAGCACTATAACCTGTCTTCTTTTGCAAACATCATCTTGATTTAGGTCCAAGTTGTCACAATCTTCTAGTGAAATCAAGGGATTTACATCAACTTGGTCATGTTTTTTTGGCCTCTCTGGTGTCAGTAACATTTTGTAGATTGCTGGGAAAAAGAGGTGAAGAATAAAACTCTGCATTTGAAAGATTCATATTTGTTATAGTAAATATTGGGTTTTCTATATTTTCAAAATTTTCAGAAATGGGGACACTTATTGTTTCTGGATCATGGCCTGTATCTGAGATATATGTTAAGGGATCAAAGGAATTGAAAGTAGAGACCATAAATTGATCTGCTCTTCTGCCCTTTTTTGGATTTTTTTGAATTTGTAAAGTGTACCAATCTTCATCTGCATTATCAGGTGGATCTTCTTCCCTTGTTCTCTTAACACTATCTTTTTTCTTTTCTTTTTGTGCAGGAGGTATTTCAATAGGTTCTTGACAAGTGGTGATAATTCCGTTTGCCTTCAGGCATTTTGATAATGGTCTAAGTTTTTTCCCTGACGTTTGGGCTTTTTGCCTACCACATGTACTTTGGTGGGTTGGGAAATATCACTAATTTGATTTTTAAATCTACTAGACATTTCCTGTTGGCTGGTCTCTAAAAAGCTTAACCTATTGTTAAACAATTCCAATTCGGCAGTTAAATCCTGGATAACTTTACATTTAACACAGGTAAAGGGCAAGGTGCAGTTGTTTATCTCCGATATTAAGTACTTATTACAGGACTGACATCTGCAACCAAAGCACTCTTTGTTTATTTGGATAATATCTTCCATATTTTTACGTAGTAAGTTTAACTCCAAGATGGTATATTACAGTTTATGAAGGTATTTGACTTCTCAAGCTGTCTGTTGAACAAAATACGGTAAAGCTTAAAACAAGCTACAATACAGTATAGGAATAGTATTGATTGTCTGGAAAACACAAAGTCACCTTCCACCTTCTTCCGCCTGCGGACGCCGACAGACGCCACTGGCCTTTGCCCGTGTCGCCTCCACTCCATGCTCGACTCCGCTCGCTGGAGCCAACAGGTATGTAGCGCTATGTCACCAGTTGCTATGGTGATCAAAGGAGACAACAAAGCAAAACAGTGGGGCCAGGCAATGTATATAGCTCATCTTTATAAAGGCCAGTTAGCCAACACCAAAAGCAGCTGCAAAGGGCTGCCTTTTGAGCACTGAGGAGCAATGCCTGCCCAGTTTTCCAAGGCCTCTAAAAGGGGGCTTAAAAAACACCTCTACATTGATTTCCCTGTCAAAACAGTCCTTGAATTTAAACAGTAGGCAGTACCTGTTAGCAATGCAGAGAGACTAGGAGATGAGCTATCATGTCACGTTCCATCCTGGCAGAAAGTGATCTACATCCAGCATCTAGCTACATTCTCAGAAATTGTGTTATCTGTGCTTTTGGTGTCTGGTTTATTTTATTTAGTTTTGTTTACTGGGTAAGGTGTCGTAGCCACAAAATATGACTATTTTCAGACACGGACTTGGGAGGTTACAACACAAAATTGTCAGACACAACAAATAACAGGTATAGTTCAGAGGTAATCAACCATACAAGGAAAAATCTTCACGATGTTCTGTGACATAAACAGTACTGCCCAATATGACAGAGACAATGGCAGGAAAATACACAATAGTACAAAATATAATAAGCATACAATCATAGTGCAGTAGAGTTTTAACACATAATCCATGCTAAGTGCTACATATGACAATAACAAGGGGTCAGAGCCAAACTGAACATTGTGAGAGCTGAGGAAGGGGATGTCAAGCACCTAGCAGTCTTTCTTTTTCTTTTACAGTGTTTTTTTTGGGGGGGGTATTTATACATACTGTATGTATAAATCAAAGTGCTAACTGGGATGTGGTAGAGCAATGTTGTCAGAAGTGACAGAGTTTCATTATAATACCACATGACATTCCTTCTTGAAGCAAGTTGATTTACTGGAAAGTAGACTTTGAGGAAATAGTTCTTATCTCTGTTTTGTGTGTGGTTTGTTAATATGTGTTCTATCTCCACCTAAAAGTAGCTGGTGCTTGATTTTCATTTCAGATGAATATCCATCCTTTCTTTTGAGAAAAGATGTATGTTCATCCAAAACATATCTGGTTTACATTGCCTCCTTTTATGCCTTAATAAAATATATTTTTTTAAGCGATCCGTGCCCTTAATGTTTGAAGGTTAATGTGTGCTCTGCTTTATGGCTTTTTTCTCTAAGTGAACATTTTTCATTTTGGTGTGTGTACAATATATCACTTTATTTATGCATATTTATAATTCAAGTGTTTGCCTTTCAATAAGCAGACAGATGTACTGACAGTACATAGTGTGTTTCAGGTCACATGGTATTTGTTCCTGAGAGAACTTGATTTACAACACAGACAATTGTGAAGTACCATTTGTTATGTCTGGTTTTGTCTATTTAAACCTCAACTGTTCTTTATGTTCTCCTTATCAAAACACAAAGCAGCTGGCATCATAAATACTCCTAGTCAACAGTCACAGTTTAAAGAAACAGTCAAATTTCAGAAGGAAACAAAATGTGTAACACTTATAAGTGTAAATAAATTAGATGTTAGACCTGAACACTTCAGTACAGTCCTGTAATTGGAGTTTTTTTTAAGTATTTCTATTTTTTTATGTAGGAAGAAAAACATAGAAAATAGTATAAAACCAGCAGTGGTAGTAGTAAAACATCACCTTTAGCTTTTTGGATAGAAAAACCAAGAAAATCTTAAAGGATGTTTGCTTATCTTTGAGGTCTATTCACAACCATTTTGTAGAACAAAGGGGCGATACTAACAAAGGATTTTTATATCCTGCATATGCCCCAGGTCAATGTTCATCACCTTCAGGAATTTAACACATTCTGGGTCTTTGATCTACAGTAACAATAGTTTTCTGGTTCCCAGTAGTTCACCATTGCCTGGGGATTTGATTACTTTTCACTATCTGACTCCTGGTACCTTGGACAAGCTTACTATACTACAGATCCCTGAAAATAACTATCTGCATGGTTTAATATTACTACATCAAGAATGCAACCTAACCTGTTCCTGCTGCACCTGCTCCTTCTGACCCTACTAGCATCCCACACTACCAATATATTTAAATGCCCACTGCAACCAACCTCTAATTGCCTGGTTGATAGCTCCTTGCACAGAAGTGGAATGGTTACCAGTAGTCTCAGCTGCAACAACACCCATCTCTTCTCCCAAATACTAGGATACATGAACATGCTACTGTGCCCACGGTCAACCCTACCATCAAACTATTTCTCCCTGTTCATACTATCGGGAGTCGGGTCACTACAGACAACAACTAAGAATAAGTATAAGGGAAAAAGTGCACAAAGCAGTCACTGCCGATATCTTTAGGAACTCCTAAAAAGACTAATACTGCTACTTCTGCTAATATCGGGCAACATTCACCCCAACCCTGGACCACACCTAGCTACCCCTAGGGAGCAACGTAGAACAGGAACCCTCTCACAAGTTAGCATCAAGATCTGCAGCCTTGCCAAAAAATTAGATGCCCTCACTGCCTGGACAGTAAAACATAGCCCAGATGTATTATCTGTATTTGAAACTTGGTTGTCTCTGCCTTTTTTTTTTTTAGTTGTTTAACCAGGAGTAGCACACTAAGCTGAAAGCTTTTTTTACAGGTGCAACCTGGGATCACAGGGAAGTTAAGTGACTTGCTCAGGGTCACACAGTATGCAAGTGGAAGCTATGGGATTCAAACCCAGGTGAAGTCTGGTCTGCTGGATGTCACCAGATTAGCAGCTCAGAGCCTTAAACCACTGCACTATACTGACTCTGACAATTATCCTTGACACTGCTGTGGTAATACCTGGGTAGACTATCTTTCAGCAGGATCGACTATCCAAAACAGGGGGCAGCTGTGCCCTTTATCTTAAAGATTCTAAGACAGGGCATGCCCTGACCCTACCCATTAATGGAGATAACTTCAGGTCCTTGCTATTAAAGTAATTCTTGGGGCCCATAACAAAGCTCTGACAATAGCCTCTGTATATATTCCACCCAATCTTACAACAACAAGCCTGAACCCATTCCTTACCTGCATCAGTAGTCTAAAGCTTAACTCAGAAGTCATATTGCTAGGGGATTTTAATGTCAACTGGCTTGCATTCAGTGAAAGCAACTACAAAGATACCTTGGCAGCTATACATTTTACACAGCTAGTTACCTTACCCACTAGGATTAACTATAGAACAGGGACCAGTATCTTACTGGACTGGGTTCTCTCAAATTGCCCTGACCATATTAGCCACACTACAGTTCTCTCTGATGCCATTAGTGACCATTCCCCAGTCCAGTGCATATGGTCAAATAAATTCAATAACCCCCCCATGAAAAAATATCAACAGTCGGATGCTAATCAAGGAACACCTTGCACCACTTAAGGCACTCCTGTGACAAGAAGACTGGTCTCCGATTAACACAACTCTGTATGTTGATGCTGCACTTCAATACTTCATCTCAAAGTTCAATGCAGCATGTGATATCCATGCTACCTTTAAGAAATGCAAAATTAAAAGCCTTGACAACCCTTGGATCACAGGCAAACTCCTAGACCAACTAAAAGCTCAGGACCTGCTATGGGCTTGTGGTACAGCCTCTGGAAACCAAGCAGACTTTCAGGCATACAGGGCAGCCAGGAATGCCTGTACCAGAGCTATCCACACTGAAAAAGCCAGCTACTGCAGGAACACCCTATCAAACTCATGATCGGATGGAAGGAAATGCTAGCAAAGTCTCTCTGAATTGATAGGAAAAAAGTCCAAAGCAACTCCTAATATGCTAAAGGTTGATGGCAGCAACACCCTGGACTCCACTACAATTGCCAATACTTTCAATCTGGCATTCATTGACCTCAGCCATGTGCTTCCCTCTAACTTCTTTGACACCAACCAAACCACAGCCTCCCAATATCAACAGACACATGATACAAATCATACACATTTATGAAAATACAAAATCACACATGCCCCCACAATGCAAAGCATCATGGGCTGCATATGCAAATCACCACAGAATGTTATGCTGGTCCAACTTTAAGCAGAATTGCATGGTGCCGAAAGGCCTCTCACACAGTTTGCAAAAGGTGCTAAGAGAAGATATATAGACACGTGTTTCATCCTACCAGGACTCATCAGTATGCCTCGTCTGTTTGACACCCCAGTGGAATGGACTAGCTACCCTTAAGGCAGTGTGCCTTGGATATGTTGTGGTGAACCCATTAAAATAAAAACTATTTAAAGACAAAGAACCTCTGTGTGCAAACACTGAGGTAAGGGTTACCAAAGGGCATTTGTGGGAAGCCAAGTTTCAAGAAAATACAAAATCACACATGCCCCACAATGCAAAGCATCATGGGCTGCATATGCAAATCACCACAGAATGTTATGCTGGTCCAACTTTACGCAGAATTACATGGTGCCGAAAGGCCTCTCACACAGTTTGCAAAGGGTGCTAACAGAAGACATAGACACGTGTTTCGTCCTACCAGGACTCATCAGTATGCCTCATCTGTTTGACACCCCAGTGGAATGGAATGGACTAGCTACCCTTAAGGCAGAGTGCCTTGGATATGTTGTGGTGAACCCCTTAAAATAAAAAACTATTTAAAAGACAAAGAATCTCTGTGCGCAAACACTGAGGTAAGGGTTACCCCAAAGGGCATTTGGCTGGGAAGCCAAGTTTCAAGAAAATACAAAATCACACATGCCCCCACAATGCAAAGCATCATGGGCTGCATATGCAAATCACCACAGAATGTTATGCTGGTCCAACTTTACGCAGAATTGCATGGTGCCGAAAGGCCTCTCACACAGTTTGCAAAGGGTGCTAACAGAAGACATAGACACGTGTTTCGTCCTACCAGGACTCATCAGTATGCCTCGTCTGTTTGACACCCCAGTGGAATGGACTAGCTACCCTGAATACACATTTATATTTCATATATGACCTGAAGTTGTTAGCACTTGTCCTTGAAGAAGTCCTTGAACCCTTGACAAAGGTCCTCAATCTATCACTAAGGATGTCCCAGTTCCCATCTCACTGGAAACAGGCGACCATCACACCGGTACACAAAAGTGGAGACAAATTACTGCACTCCAACTACAGACCTATCTCCATCCTCCATCCATTGTCTAAGGCCCTGGAGCACATCGCCTCAGACCAATTAGTCAAGTACCTGGAAAAATCTGACATCCAGTGTCCTGAGCAACATGGTTTCCGAAAGGGCACAGTACCACCACTGCACTATTAGAATTCACAGGCTTCATCCATACCACACTTGATCAAGGAAACTGTGTAGGGGTATTCATCGACCTTATGAAAGCCTTTGATACTGTGAACCACCACTCCTACTCAAGCAATTATCAAACATTGGGCTCTCCAATGAAGCACTGCTCTGGTTTTCAAGCTACCTTGGGGAGAGGGTCCAGCGGGTTAGGATTGCTGGTGTTACCTCGGAAGAAAAGCCAGTCCTTTCGGGGGTCCCACAGGGGTCCATCCTGGGGCCACTACTCTTCAGCCCCTTCCTCAATGACCTTCCCAGTGTCTGTCACTAGAAATTACTGCTCTACGCCGATGATGCAGTCATGTTCGCCAACCACCAAAATGCAGAGCTCCTCGAGAAACAATTACAGCTTGAATCCATGCGTTCGAAGAATGGGTCAAGTCACACAAACTGGTCATGAACTACAGCAAAACAAAGGTTATGACCTTCTACAATGCCAGGAGCAAGTACAAATCCCGTGACCTCACCATCCTAAACCAAACAGGGACCTTACTTGAACACGTTCCTGATTTTAAATACCTAGGTGTCACATTGGACAGCTCACTGTCCTACCATCGGCACATAGATTCTGTCATCAAAGCCACCAACATCCGTATAGGCCTGCTCTACAGGCACAAACACTGCATGACTCCTGACACTCTCCGGTTGGCTATCAACAGCTCTGTCACCTCCATCATCAATTATGGGCTAGCAATTTATGGCTCTGCCTCCGCCTCTGCCCTCCGCAGAATTACAGTTGCACTCAACAAAGCATGCAGACTGCTAACTGGGGCTGATCGACTTACACACACTTGTGACCTGTACACTCGGGCAGGATGGCTACCTCTCATCAGCGGATACAGTATCAAACCTGCCTCTTAGCCAAAAAAGTCCTCCTCGGAGTCATGCCCCGGCATTGAAAGCTTCTTATTGACCACCACAGCACCCAGAGAACTAGAAGTTCACAACAACTAACCTTCCTTGTCCCCAGAAGCCGGACTACCATGGTCCAGAGGACCTTTGCCCACAGAGCACCACAGTGGTACAATACTCTCAACAAAGAAACTCTTACTGCTGCTGCTCTTGGCCCTTTTAAGAGACAACTCCGACTTCATCTAATTTCAACTAACCGTTGTGACTGCCTCGCCTAATTGGGGGCCCACCTTTCACTGCCCTCCACTTCAGTCTTGAAAGCTCTCTCTCCCCTTGCCTCCATCTACTTGCCTACCCCCTTGCCCCCTCTCCCTTTCCTCCCCCGGGGCATTTCCTGACTTTTATCCCTCCTCTCTCTCTCTCTCTCTCTCTCTCTCTCTCTCTCTCCCCCCCTTTAGAGCTCTTACCCTCACCCTCTACCCTCTGACAATGGCCTTCCTGCCTGCATACCCCCTTCCCTCTCACCTGCAGTGCTTATTTCCAAGATTGCCCTTGGCTGGTTATGTCATGCTACCTAACATTTGGCACATTTTGAATTACTGGAATTTCATAAGCCTCAGTCTCATACTTCTTGTTATTGTGTAACTATGTATTATTATGTTGACCTTTGTACGTATGTATACCCCCCATTCCTTCGACGTGGAACCTTTGTAAATGAGCAGTTCCTGCTCAAAGGTATTTGTAATCCTAGATTTCAATAAAATAAAAAATTAAAAAAAGGCAGTTACTGAAAGGGATGCCAAAAAATACCTCTTTAAGGTGCTTGGAAAACCCAGATCAAGTGGGGACACACTTGACTTGAAACTCATTGCCCTCACCCTAGACAATGTTCTGCACCTTCTTACCAAGATTATTAACCAGTCCCTCATGCTTTCCCAGTTCCCGCTCAAGTGGAAGTCCACCCTGCTGACCTCAATGCACAAGTCTAGGGATAGGACATTACACTGTAACTACAGGCCCATCTCCATCCTACTCCCTTTTTCCAAAGCTCTTGAAAAAATTGTCACATATCAATTGGTGGAGTACTTGGTAGAAATACAACTTGCAATGCTCACAGCAACATGGCTTTCACAAAAGACATAGCGCCACCTCTGCCCTCCTTAAATTTATAGGCCACATTCATCTTGTACTAGACCAAGGACAACTTGCTGGTGCCTCCTTTATAGACCTCTCAAAGGCCTTCGATACTGTCAACCATCCATTACTACTGGAACAACTTGGCAACTTAGGGCTTTCTTATGACACTTTACAATGGTTCAACAGTTATCTCTCCAACTGGTCACAACAAGTTAAGATTGGTGACTCCCTCTCCTCCAAACTACCTGTCCGGACTGGTGTTCCCCAAGGGTAAATATTGGGACCCCTTCTTTTCAGCATCTTCCTGAACTATCTCCCGTCTGCCTGTGATGAAAACATTATTCTGTATGCTGATGACGCAGTGATTTTCTTTAAGAATTCTGACCCCTCTCTCTTGGAGAAACAACGGCAGGAAAGTTTTAAGCAAGTTGAGGCCTGGTTTGTCTGACAGAAACTAGTGCTAAATTACAAGAAAACAAAGACTATGCTGTTCCACGTCACACATAACAAACATAAACACCAACAGTTGGCAGTCAAAAACAGCTCATGTGTGATCCTGGACCAGAGGAAGACTTTCAAATACCTTGGTATAACCCTGGACCCTACTCTGTCTTTCTCCAACCATATCAATTCAGTTGCAAAATCTGTAAATATCCGTATAGGCCTTCTCTATAAACATAGATGCTGCCTGACACCTGACGCCCTTAAGCTAGCAATACACAGCTCTATTGTCTCCATCATTTATTATGGGCTTGTT
This sequence comes from Neoceratodus forsteri, assembly GCA_016271365.2. NCBI lineage: Eukaryota > Metazoa > Chordata > Ceratodontiformes > Ceratodontidae > Neoceratodus > Neoceratodus forsteri. The sequence continues at coordinate 57,202,543 of CM057449.1, read as the reverse complement.
ATCTATGGAGCAGCCACAGCAACAGCACTACAGCAAATTCTTACAGTGCTGAATAGGGTCTGCAGACTGCTTACTGGTGCCGCCCACCACATGCACACCTGCGACCTCTACAAACAGCCAAACTGGCCACAACTTCAGGAAAGGATTACTTTCCAAACCTGCCTACTAACAAAAAAGTCATTGATGGGACTCATGCCCCCTGGGGTTCAGACTCTCTTAAGCCCAGCCAACCACCCCTGTTACACAAGAAGCTCTAGCAACTATTCTCTGACTGTTCCCTGGTGTCGCACTGCCCAAGGCCAGCAGTCTTTTGCAGGTAGAGCCTCTAACATGTTTAACTCCCTGGGCTGTGAACTCACCAACTTAGGCACCCTCTGCTCATTCAAACACAAGCTACATCAAACGCTTGTGTCCAGAGCCACCTGTGACTGTTTCTCCTAACCTCCCAGGTAGTCACTTCTGTTCTATGCACCTGTCTACTATCACCACCTCTGCTTGCCACCATCTTCTCCCTCTCCCCATATCTACCCCTGCCTCTTTCCCTAGCCCAGGTCCACCACCTTCCTCTCTTACCATCCTTCAACTCCCTTCCTCTCTCCCTTTTCAAAATCTGCTCACCCCACCCTATGTTGCATTTGTTCCCCGATCCTTGCCTCCCACCCACCTGTCCTTCTACCTCCCTCCCAGTTACCCCTCTACACCCACTCTCTCTTCCACTTTCCTACTCTACCTGGCACAATTGGCTGCAACTCAGTTTTTTCCACTCTACTTTTCCCTTTCACAATGCCTGTCTGGCAGCTTTAATTCATGTAAATATTATTTATTGTGACTCATCATTCTTAAATGTATGCCTGATTATGTTGTTCTAACTGTTATTTATATCACATGTAGCTTTAGACCATGTATACCCTGTACTGAATTTTGTATTCAAACTGCTTGCCTGCTAATCTCCCACAAACTGTACTTCGGTTCTTTGTATACTGACGTGGAACCTTTGTAAAAGAGCCATTGGCTCAAAGGTATTTATCCAAAATTCTAATAAATAAAACAAGAAAAAGAAGGTGCTGCAGCTGATCATAGATATATTACATGATTTTCCTGCAAGTGCAACACCTCCATTTCAAAACATTGCTATTTATTGTTTATTTTTGTTGACCAGAAAAGGAAGATTAGACAATTCTGCCTCCTCCCTCCAGGGGGAGGGGGATACAGATAAATGCCAACTAACAAACATGGAACCAAATTAAGCTGTTGGTGGTATTTTTAATGAATGAGGGGACATTCCCCATTTCTTTTCAAGATGTGCCATTGGATCTTTAACATCCACCTGGAACCACCCTCAGAACAGGAAGATGGGATCTTGGTTTAATGTCTAATCTGAAAGAGACCACTTCAAGTGTAGCACAGTGTCAGTATTGGGATTTAACCTGAGTACCTGGTGTGGAGATAGAACCCACAGCCTTCCGATCTTCCAGCTTCAGAGGCAAGTGTGCAACCTGCTACGCCATTGACACCATTTAATTATTGTTCATATGTTTTCATTGGAAGGTATATTTTGTCCTGGGGAACAAGTAGTGAGAGTAAATGGACAGACTTGATGGGTGAAGAAGGTCCTTTTCTGTCGACACATCTATGAATCTATGAATCTTTATGATTATGGCATGTTAATATTGTGAAGAAATGAAAGGAGACGAACAGTCCTAACAATGTTATAGGTCTGGATTTAGATAGCATAAATGTAAAAGAGTGAGTAGTACAGTTTTATCAGATGTCAGGAACAAAGCCACAGTCATCTGCAATCTGTATCTGTCGATCTGTATAATACTACTGGGGCAATTAGCATATTTTTTCCCAAACAGCCATTGTATGGCTTCCTATTAGTCATACATTGTGTATGCATGAACCCATATTGTTTGATGATATGGTAGTATTACTGTAAAGAAAGAACATTTTTAGTAGATGTTTTGTATAGCAGCTGATTGTCAGAAACATTCTCCATCACTAAGCATACAGTACCTGGAAGTACATCTAACTATACCACCCTGAGTTACCTGTGCCCCACATATTTTTTTAACCTGAATACCTGCATAAAGTTGTCTAATATGTAAAGTAAAGTTCTTTACTTTTGTATCGGCAAGTACTGTGCACTTTTAGACTGAACCTGCACTTCGGTGTTTGTACAATATAGAAAAAAGTAATCATTTCTCATCTTAAAAGAAAAAGAAACATCAGTCTGCATGAAATGATTTGCTAATGACATGCATGTACTACATTTTTAAAATGTTTGCTACTGACTTGCAAGTTGAATGGGAAAAACATCACTCATTGGTACATGATATTTCAGCAGAAAGTCAATATCTGGTTTCCGGCAATGTTAGTCTGTATAGGCCCAAGATTAAAAATATGTTGAAATCATTAAATCAAGGGATTCTGTATTATCTACACATACACAGTACTGACAGAACCATACCATGTGTTTTACAATGATCATCACGTTTATAAAAATAGAAAAAACATATTCAGTACTCTGAACTGAGTGATTATTACATTACGCTACCTATTGTGGGTTTTGATTGGAGTACTTTGTATTAAATAAGTCAGAATACAAGAAAGCAATGTGACATTTTATTATTCTTGATATCTATAATATTGTGTTTGTCTCATACAGCATTTTGATATTTTAAATTAATTATTCCATCTTTCAGTCTGCATTTAACTGCTCAACTGTGTTCTGTGACTAGTCTGAATGGAAAAACATAAGGTATGAAGTTTATTGTTTGTGTAAAAACAGTAAGATACACAGACACACAGAAATGTGATGGCAGAGAAAGGCCCCACGGCCCATCTAGTCTGCCCAGCACCCTATCTCCCCCCTTGTGTTATGCTTTCTCCCTCTTATCCCAGCCCCTTAAATCTATCCCAAGCCCTCTTGTACCCCTCCACTGTTTCAGCTGCCACTACCTCCTCTGGCAGCTTGTTCCAGGACTCCACCACTCTCTCCATGACAAAATGCCCCCAGACATTACCTCTGTATTGCCCGTCTTCCAGTTTGAGGCTATGTCCCCGCGTGTTCACTCCCTTCTTCAATTTGAACAAGCTATCACCCTCCACCTTATTTATTCCCTTTAAATACTTAAAGATCTCAATCATGTCCCTCCTCTCCCTCCTAGTCTCCAGAGGGTACAAATTCAGCCCTCTCAATCTTCTCTTGTATGGTACATTCTGCATCCCTTGTACCATTTTGGTTGCCCTTCTCTGTACCCTCTCCATCAACTCAACATCTCTTTGTAGGTGAGGCCTCCAAAACTGCACCCCCTACTCCAGATGCGGCCTGACCATGGTTCTGTATAATGGCATTAGCACCTCCCTCTTCCTGCTATTAAAACCCCTTGCAATGCAGGCCAACCTTCCATTTGCCTTTCCCACTGCCCTGCTACACTGGCTGCCCACCTTGAGGTCATGCTATACCATAATTCCAAGGTCCCTTTCTGTTTCCTTCTCCTTAATCACCACCCCTCCAATGGAGTAAGTTTCCCTCTTATTCCTCCTCCCCAGGTCCATCAGCGAGCACTTTTGTACATTAAACTTCAAATTCCAGGTGTCAGACCACCTCTCCAGACTCTCCAGGTCCTGCCTCATGACTTGCATCCCACTAGGTGAATCCACCCTATTGCAGACCTTTGTATCATCTGCGAACAGGCACACCCATCCCTTCAGACCCTCCGCTAGGTCACTAACATATATATTAAAGAGTACTGGTACTTGCACTGACCCCTGTGGTACCCCTAGATAAATTAGGCTTGCTGAAATTACACTCCATATTGAAGAAAAAAAAAAAACAACAAGAAAAATACTCTGGAAACTGAGCCCACATTGCTTAAGACAAATGTTAATTCACACAGAGCAACTGATTCTGACAGCCTCTCATATAGTGTAGTACAGTACCTGTCCCTGTAAGCCAGGCTTTGCATGTCAACAAAATGACGTTCATGGGACTGACAGGAAAAGTTCACAAAATGATGTCCTAAAAGTATTTACATCTCTGACTGCATTAAGGAAATTGTCACATTCTGTACTTGAATGCCAAAAAATCTATCACTGCCAACCTATGTAACTTTACTAGCACCCCAATAAAGATAATGTCGTGAATGTGCAAGGCATGGCAGTCAGGGACAGGTGCTACTTGACAAGTTGTTAGAGTTGGCTGCTCTGTATGAAGGATTACAATTTCTGTAGCACACTCTGGACTACTTTTCCATCATTGCTTTTTGCAGTATGAAATGTTACGAACACTGTTCTATTTGTTGAATGTGTACAGCATGTTTGGATGACAGAATCCACATCTGTATGGCAAATCAGTGGCTGTAATTCATAGAGTGGCATGGATACAGAAAGTGTACTGCATAATTATGCCTTCATAACCACCATATACTAAGTGCATAAACCTCAGTCAGTGTGAACTGGTTTTAAATGACTAGCTGCAGTGCTTATAAAATAGAAATAATAAATAATATAATAGAGAAGAAGGTCAAGAATTTTCATTGATGGGAATCAAACCAAACACTGTTGTCATAGACAAATAACCAGCTCACTGAACGAACAGCTTTCTCTGGTAGAAGAGCTGCTGATTTATCTTTTATTTTCATGCATTTATTTTATTGTAAACCATTAAGTTTCTCACTTGAAAGTGACATGAAATATAATCATCGACTGCTGCATGATATTTGAGTAAAAAGACAGTCTTCCAGTTCTATCTGCTGTCAATCTCTATAGGGTTCTGAATTACAATATATGTTCAATGAAGATGTTCGGTTTGTACTTATTAGTGATCCACAATAATGTGTCATTTCATGCCAACAAGGAAAATCAGGCTTTCGCAACCCTTTGCTATGCCCATTTGTGTGAAACAACATGTCTACAAACTTTTCATTAGTCTGATATTTCTATCTTTTATGTGAGTTTTTTCATACTTATTTTTTAGCTTTGAAATATAGACAGTGACATTATTGATCAAATAAAAAACACAATGTGTGCTGCACTAATGTTTGAAATTGGATAGCTCTACAAGTGATACCGCTATAGAAAAAAAAAAAACTTAGAAAATATTTTGAAATTTTCACCTTAAGTTCTGATTTTTTTTGTGATTTGTTTTACAAATGTACAGACATCCCTGCTTGTTTCCTGAACCGACACCTTGCCTGATCTAGTCTGTGTCTGCCTGGAAAAAGAATATGATTTTTTTTGCCTGTGGTGCCAGTTCTGAAGTGTGTTTTCTTTGACTGTGGCACTAGCTATTGCTTATGCTAAGAATGCTGTAATGGCAAGAAAATGTAATTCCATATGGAGGCATTGCAGCAGCCACTGCCGATCATTGTTGATGCAGTCGGGGATTATGAGGGCTCAGTGTGTTCCAACCTTCCCCCAAGGGACTATGGCTGACCCCTTAGCTTCTCCGAGGAGCACAGAACAGTGCAGGTTGGTGGGGCATTCTATCAAGTTATGCTAGCTTTTCATAATGGTAGAAAACATAATTCCATGTGGGGGCATTGCAACAGTCACCACCAGACATTTTGTTGCTGCAGTCTGGGATTGTGAGGGCTCAGTGTGTCCCAGCCTTCCCCAAATGAGGCTGATTAGTCTCCAGTGATTTAAACACTGGCTTCTGTTTGTGAGACTTTTGGTGACATTTAAGAGTGAATAAATCTGAACTGTCACTACATATGGTAGAAGTTATGAGAGCACCAATTTTTAAATGTGAACACTATTATTAGACTCCCTCCTTGGTTGAAAATAGTGGTGCCCAAAGTGCAAAAATTAATTTCAGGAATTAATTCATGAAGTGCCACTACTTATTGAAGATGATCTCAGTATCCCCTCCTTCTTTGTGCTCTGTCCCACCCCAATCCTCCATTATGTGATACATAACAAAAAAACCTGCTCCCTCACTCTGTCTGCCATCCCACCCCCAGGCTCCATTTCCCGCCCCTGTATAAACAAAAGAAAGAACCTCCCACTCCCACCCTCTGTGTGCTGTCTGACCCTCACATTCCCCTCTCTGCCCCCCCCATAAACAAGATAAGCATGCCTAAAATATGCTGAATGGGGGAACAAGTGAAAAAAATATCAGCAAATGCAAACATAGCAACAAGTTTCCAGTGGAAGCAGTACAACAACAAAAAGGGAATAGCAAACCAAGCAAACGTGTAGCCCCTGATGATAGAAAAGAGGAAAGCTGGATATGGGGTTGGGGATTCTGCTTGTTTGAGATACTGGCAGGTTCACAACACATTGTCAGAAAGTGTTGTCAACTCCTGCTGAAACGAGTGCAATTAAACTTACAGTATTTTTTTAATTAGCAAAGTAATGACTTGTTCTCTGTAAAAAAAAAGAAAAAATCCCTAGTGTTACGAGTAGAACAGAAAGTGAGCAGCAAACAGAGCAAAAGTGTAACCCCTACTGATTAGTCTGCACAGATTTAAAAAACTGGCTTCTGTTTGTGAGAGCACAGAGCAGTGCAGGTTTGCTAGACATCCCACGAAGCCATATTAAATTTTTGTGAGAGGAAAAATTAAAAAAAAATAAAAAAATTATTGTCTGTACATATACATGACAATCTTTTAAAGTTAATGATATTTTAGAAAAGCATGTTTCTTTTAAATGTTAATGAGATTTTACAAAAGAACTGCTATATTTTATAGACAGAGCCATGTCTCCAGGAATATGTTAAACCGGAACACTGTATTTTCTATTCTAAGTCTATTAGTCAGAAAAGTGGGGTTTAAACTTGTGAAGGGGGGTGGGATGGGAGAAAAGGCAGTCAAGGGGATGCCGATAAAGGAGGGACTCTGTCTCCATCCCCCTGGGGACCAGGAGGATTGCAGGAAAAGACCAACTGGCAAAGTGCAGACCAGGAGAAAACAGAATCCCCAAGGGAACACGAGCAGGGGAAATGAAACTATAGGGAAAGGGTGGAAGGTAGTCCTGCTAAATGCCAGGAGCTTGGGCAATAAAATGCCTGAGCTCCATGCGATGTTAACTGAGGGAGCAGTGGATGTGGCAGCGGTCACTGAGACTTGGGCCACTGCAAGACATGACTGGGACCTGAACCTGGAGGGTTACACTATGTTCAGGAAGGACAGGGGGGAGGGAAGGGGAGGAGGGGTAGCAATGATAGTAAAAAACTGCATTGGCATAGGGGGAGTTGAGGAGGCTGAGGAACCGTGAGGCGATTTGAACACCTTGATAACAAGGGGGCAAGAGAGTAAAATAGGAGTGGTGTATAGACCCCTGCCCTGGCGGAGGAGCTGGAGGACAGTCTGGTGGCAGATGTTAGGAGACACTGCAGACTGGGCAGAGGAAAGGTGGTGGTGTTAGGGGACTTAAACATGCCAGGAACAGACTGGGAGACTATGACATCCTCTGTGACCAGGGAACAGAGGTTGTTGGATGTCTTTCAAGACGATCCTAACTCAGCAGGTGAGGGAACCGACCAGGGAGGCACGGTACTGGATGTGGTCCTGGCAGACAGTGACCAGATTGGGGCCTGGAGGTAAAGGACCCATTGGCGGGAGTGACCATGCCACGGTCTGGTTCTGCCTGGACCTAGGAGGGTAGAAGGCTGCACAAAGACGGAGTAACCGACTTCAGGGGTGGATTTTAAGGAAATGGGAAGGATCCTTAAGGAGCATTTGGATGGGATTGGGTCAGACATGGACGCTGATAGTAGGTGGGAAATCTTCAGGAGAGAGGGGTGCAGGATGCTACCAGCACCTGTACAAAGTAAGGCAATGCGGTGGGCCAAAACCTGTTGGTGGACCAGGAGGTCCAGGAGGTGGTGAGGGAAAGAAAGCAGTCTATAAGAAATTCAAGTGCTCAAGGAGTGAAAGGGATCGAGGGGAGTATGAGCTGTTGGCTAGAAGGGCCACTAGAGTGGGTGAGGCGCCAAGGCAAGGAAGGAGCAGAACCTGGCCAGGAAATTAGGAGAGGGAAAAGGGTTCTTTAGATACATTGGGGAAAGACGAAGGTGAAGGGCAGATTAGCAGGATTAAATCAGGGGAGATGGGCACAAGACCCAGAGGAGCAGGCTGAGGTACTAAATGAGTACTTCACCTCAGTTTTCACTAGGAAAATGGGATGCTGCATCATACATGGGAAGACAGAATAATGAGGAGGGGGCCTTTACCAATCGGCAGGTCTGGGAGAGGGGGCATCACTGGCAGGTGGGGAGGGCTAAGCAGGAGAAGAGGTACTGGAAGTGAAATCACAGCAGAGAGAGTGAGGGAAGCCCTCAGCTCCCTTAAGACGGAGAAAGCACCGGGGCCGGATAAATTACATCCTAGAGTGCTGAAGGAACTTACAGATGTCCTGGCGAAACCCCTGGCAGAGCTTTTCACCATCTCTCTGAGGACAGGGTGGGTGCCCCAAGACTGGAAGGAGGCGCATGTAGTGCCTATCCACAAGGGGGGATCAAGGGAGCTGGCAGGGAACTACAGGCCTGTCAGCCTGACATCAGTGGTGGGCAAGGTGATGGAGGACATTGTCAAGGAGAGGCTAGGGGGGCCCTGGATAATCAGGGTGCCTGGACAATAGACAGCATGGATTCATCCTGGGAAATCGTGTCAGACAAACCTGGTGGAGTTCTATGACTGGGTGACAAGTGCCTTGGACCTGGGTAGACCAGTGGATGTCCTCTTTCTGGACTTCAGCAAGGCATTTGACTCTGTTCCTCACGTGGGCCTGTTGGATAAACTAGGAGAAATGGGGTGGGAAACCAGATGATCCGATGGATAGAGCAATTGGCTCCAGGACCGGACCAGAGGGTCGTGTTGGTGGGATAATCTCTTCCCCAGGAGGTCATTAGAGGGTCCCTGAGGATCAGTCCTTGGGCCCCTTCTGTTCAACACCTACGTATCTGACATAAGGACAGGAATCAGGGTGAGATGAGTCTCTTTGTAGATGACTCCGAAACTGGGGGCAGTGGTGGATGGGGAGGAGGGGGGTGGCCTGCAGGGGACCTGGAGGCTCTGGAAAGATGGTCTAGAAAGTGGAAGCTGAGGTTTAATGCAGGGAAATGCAAGGTACTTCACCTGGGGCCAGAAACCCAGGCCAAGTGTACACCCTGGAGAATACTACAAGTCTCAATGGCTGAGAGGGACCTGGGGTGGTGGTGGATGTCAAGATGAACAACTCTGAGACTTGTAGGAGGGCAGCAGCAAGGCCAACAGGATGCTGGGATGCATCGCTAGGGGATCACCTCCAGAAGGAGGGAGTGATACTCCCTCTGTATAACTGCTTGGTGAGGCCGCACCTGGAGTACTGTGTGCAGTTTTGGAGGCCACACTTAAAGAGGGACATTAACCTCCTGGAGAGGGTCCAGAGGAGGGCAACCAAATGATTCGGGCTTGGGGACAGGACCTATGAGGAGAGGCTCAAGAGCTAAATATGTACACTTTGGAAGAGAAGGGACTGGGGACATGATAGAGGTCTTCAGGTACATGAAGAGGGTAAATAGGGAGGAACAGTGAGGGTGCTTCGAAGGAAGGAGGAAGGGGCCACTAGAGGGCATGGGTGGAAGCTGGAGGGGGGAAGATTCAGGGGAGAAAGGAGGAGGTGCTACTTCACTGAGAGGGTGGTAGAGCCATGGAATGCACTACCTAGGGGGCTGGTGGAGGCAGAGACAGTGGAGGGGTTCAAGAAGGGGTGGGACAGGTACAGGGGAAGGGTTCAGGAAGCAAAATCCGATGCAGCAAGAATATCCGGAACTGGGAAGGGAGAAGCCAGAGAAGGCGAGGGGGACAGCAAGGTCAGCCCCCAGGGTGGGGGCTGACCAAACGAGCAGACACGAAAGACCATTAGGCCTATTCTGCTTTTATTTTAGTATGTTAGTATGTAGGAACTAGGATTGAGCCTGACACTTGGCAAAATCTAAAGCTTCCATTATAAATTAAAAACACTCACTGCTTTTCTGCACTTCATCATTTATATATATATATATATATATATATATATGTATTTTATGGCACTGTCTCCAGCTATAGTTAAGTTGTCTTTGCCTTTTTTAGCCTATCGAGGAATTGCAGGAAATTTTCAGTCAGCTGGCTTCCAGCTCCAGTATACTTTTCAAATGGAATTACAGTATTTGCAGACATCATCTACTATAATTTTATAAAGGAATGGTGCATTTTGTTTTCTAAAAAAAAGGGGGGAGCAACGCAAGTCTTAGAGGAGGCCTTACTTTCTGTTTGGGTTTACTGTGTGGAAGTGAACATGATTTGTGTGTTCACTTTCTTTGTATTTAATTCAGTGCTATATTATCAAAACAAGTGAATTAATGAATGAAAGTATCAATGTTCAGTAAAGGGATGTCAGAATGTGCCCCTTCGTATTGCATTGACAGCTGTGAAATCCAAGAACAGTACATGTCTACACTGTAATCCCTTTCTGGTTTTATAGAATTAAAAAAGGAGAGCGTGACTACATGTATCTCAATGAAATCACGTGAACCATCCACTCAGCTAGATTTCCAGCTCCACTGACCGCTGTTTCAGTTACTTTATATCACCTCAGTATTACAGGAGGCACAGCCATGAGAAAAGGGGAAAATTAATAAATGAAAAGGTATACCAATTCTGACATTCCTCACTGAACATTTATACTTTCATTCATGAATTCACTTGTACTGACAATACAGCACAAAATTAAATACAAAGAAAGTGAACACACAATTGCATACCCTGCTCACTTCCACACAGCAAGCCCATGAAAGATAATGCATCCTATGTGACCTGATAAAGAGCACATCCCCAGCTTCAGATGGGGACAAGGGCAGATCTTAGAGTCATCAGTAACAGTGCATAGGAATCAGTGTTGCACAGGCTTCATTGTCCATACATAGTATTTTATTTGAAAACGGAGACAGACTTCTTCATTACTGGAGCAATCAGGGCTCTCAACAAAGCTAATAAAACATGTTTTCATTCTCCTTCTGAGACTGCTAATGGCTGATCCTCAACTGTATGACCAGCTGAGAAACAGGAAAAACAAAGATGCACACACACACACACACACACACACACACACACACACACACACACACACACAGTTACTTTAAGAGGATATCTGCTCATTGACAGTGTCCCTAGTCACACAGGGAGAGTCTCCTCACCAGCATATGATGGTAATACAACAGAGTTTTATTCTTTGGGTTAATTTGTGACATATTGTGTGATTCTGTCACAACGCAGGTGTTTTGCACTGCCAAACAATTGATTTTTTGCAGTCAGCACATGAACATTTTGCTTGATACATTTTTTTAGTCAAGATTCCCATTCATTCTTGTTGTGCTATAATTGATTTTAATGTTTCACACTTTTACAGTCAGGTTCTAAAGTAGTGTTAATCCCTTATTTTTAACCTGCCATCTCCCATCATCTGTCAGAAGGTTTGCATAAATAAATGTTTGAAAAATCAGCGTGCATGTTTAACAGCTAATTACATTTATTTAATTAGATGGTTAAAACGCATATATCACTTAGGAATTAGAAAAATATTTCTGTTTAAAGAAGCACCAATTTCACCTTTTATTTAATCTGCTCACTAAATGTATATATATAGCTTACCTACAGTGCCATGAAGTGCATCTCTTCCATTTTGTAAAATGAAGTGTATGTCAAAAAAATATATATATGTATATTTTTACCATAAGCAGAAAAAAAATTAAATCTACTTGTGGATATTTGTTCAATATTATTTATAGGGCATCAGAAGTTGTGTACTGTCCTGACCCCACCTTCATAGGACATAAGCAAACGCCATTTTGAAGCTGCCGTCTTTGCAGTATCAGTTTAAACAATCACATACATGCTTATCTGAGGCCAGCACAATAGCTCTCATCCCACAACTGTCAGCGCTGCACTGAGTGGAGTCCTCCAGACACACAAGATGCATTTAGCTGTATCAAAGTTGCCTCAAGCTGTTTGAAGTTAGCTGGCTGGGTGGAGAGTTAACCCTTGCTGTGTCACTGTCTGATATATGTATGTCCAGAATTACAATGTCCTAATTCTGTCTGCAGCCTAGGGCTTAAATGGCAGTTATTTAATGTGTTCAGCCCAGGGTCACGCAATGTGAAGACCGAGGGGAGGTAGTGAGAGAACTACTGGGCAGTGTCACAAATTCACTCAGCCAGTCAGCCCTCTACTCCCAAAGGGCCAACCTCTGAGCGTAGGATCTGTGGACAGTGAACAATACAAGGTAACCCTCTTGTCTGTTTTGTGGGTTCAAGTCACCTTAGTCTCAAGTTCTGGAGGGATTCAAACTGATAACCTCTTGTTAGCGTATCCAATTATCAGGCTCAGATAATTCTGTCTTCGGGGGGCCAGATATCTTTGCCTACGGGCACCTAATCAGGTCTACAAAATGAACCTTTAGAACTCTAGGCAAGACCTTAGAGAACTCTATCCATTTCCCAGTTTGGTATAACAATAAGCTCATACACAGTGTCAACTATAACCTTCGAAAGCTTCACTTACATAAAAAAAGAAATGTCAAGGTACACCAGTCAGTTTCCATTTTAGAATATATATCTTTTCTTTAAAGTAGGTAAAATATGAAAATAGTAAAATGCAGAACAAAATATCCCAACACATACAGCCTTAAAACAAACAGGATAAAAAGGGCAGATTCCTACCAATAATAACACTCAGACTAGTCTTGTCTAAGGTCCTTACTTTTTAATCTTTCAGTGCTTCATGGTCTCTCTTCTCTCAGTCAGACATATGAATGTGTGTGTAAGGTCTACTCAGTAGACATAAAAGCAGTCTTAAGACAGCCTTCCCTCTGAGGTCACCAAACTCCACCTTGGTGTAACAAAATCTATATTTTATAACACATAATGTCCAAACAGGATATTGTAAAACACAAATAATAGCTGACATCACTGAATTTCCTCTCCTCGTGTTAACTGGTCAAAACCAGTTTGTGCTCTGCTCCACACACACATAAAAAGTCTCTTTGATGTAATTCACTGTCTAGTCAAAGCAAAGGTATATTGGCTTCCTTTATTTTGCCTGGGCCCTGGTATCTACAGACATCAAAGGTCTCTTTGATGAAATGATCTGGCTTCCTGGGAGGATATCATAACACTGGCCAGTGTCCCTTTTCTCAGGCCATCTAGTGCAGATCAAAGATTTCCCTGAGGACGTCGTGAATGGCTAATTTTATTGCCTGGGATCAAAGCAAATTGACAAGGTAATTGCATTTCAGAAATCTGCAGCTAAAACTACCTCCTGTCCTTTGAACTTATCCCTGGGGGAGGAGGGTGTTGTGTCAGTTCCTGCAAGCTAGCCTGTTCTCTGACAGACAGTCCCTCAAACATTGTTTTATTATATTTACAAAAAATGATACAGGGATCAGAACCAGCAGTCCAAGTGTGACAATTCCTCCCCACCTAGACTGAATTGGGGAGGGGGGTCTATCCCCTGCATGAGATGAGCTTCCCAAATCAGTTCACTCCTCATACACACGGGAAAAACCATCTGAGTTCTGATTGGTTGCTTCAGCCCTATGTAGAATGGTCATATCATATCCTTGCAAAGCAAGACTCCATCTTACTAATCAACAATTGACTTTAGGGTATCATTGAATCATTTCACAAGTCCATTGACTAGTGAATGATACGGTGTTGTGCATCTCTGCACCACCCCACACTTCTCCCATTAACTTTTCATCAGTTCCGACATGAAGGAACCCCCTCGATCGGTGATTACCTCCTGCAGAAACCCAACATGGGAGAAAATCCCAAGTAAGGCATCTGCCACTTTGTCTGTCCTCAAAGAGGATAGGTTGACTGCCTCTGGGTACCGGATGGCGTAATCCACCACAGTCAGGATGAATCTCTTCCCTGAGGAGCTGGGGGTATTTAAAGGCCCCACAATATCCATTCCCACCCTCTGGAATGGCTCCTCTACTATGGGCAATGGAATCAGGGCAGCTTGGGTTTTCTTGCCTGCCTTTCCTATTTCTTAGAACCAGTGACAGGACCTGCAATACTCCTTCACCTACTGGGTGAAGGTAGGGCCATAGAAATTCTGGGCTAACCATTGCATTGTGTGTCCAATTCCAAGATAACCAGGCAAGGGACTATCATGTGCAATCATGAGTAACTGCTCATGATACCCCTGGGGAATGACAAGCTGCCTGCCTAGCACCCCTCCCTCTGTCTGTATTGCCTGTGTATACATAAGTCAATTTTCCCAATAAACCTTATATCTGCCGTCACCTCCCTGTTTGCCCTCTGAGTCTGCCCAAGCCCTCAGCTTCTCTAAACTAGGGTCACTCCTCTTAGCAGCTGAAAACCCCTCACACAGTCCCAGGGCATGGACAGGTCCCCTTCAGTCACTAAACTAGGGTCTCTAGCACTAGCATCAGGGCCCTCAGGATCACTGTCAGTCCCAACCCTCTGACAAGGGGTCACCCTTCCCTCTTCGGAGTAACCCTCTGTAGCTGTGTAGTTACTGGCTACTGGGGAAATTTCTACCCCCTTTTTATCAGTCTCCGCATCTGGAGACACAGGCTGGGGAACCAGCCTCTCAGTGGTTTCCACACTGTTTTCTGTGGGGTTCAGAGAACTACTATTTTCCCTTGCTGTTTGTCTATGGGTAACTGCACATACCACCCCCCGCTGGAGATTGTTACCCAGGATCACATCCACTGCTAATGTGTTGGCTACAGTCACCTGTTGCACAGTTCCCCCTGTTTTGCCCCAGTCCTGGAGAACACTAGCGAGTGGCAATGTTTTCTCTTCACCTGTAAACCCTTGTACAGTTATGTACTTATTGGGTATAAGCTGACTAGGCTGTACCAGATCCCCCTTACCAATGTCAGAGATGCCCCTGTGTCCCTTAACCCCTGTGCCTGTACACCATTTACTATGTCTGTGTGCATGTGTTCCCTCATGTTCACTGGCATGCTCCCAGGGACACACAAACAACTCACTTCTTTTCTAGCACCCTGTTGTGTATTATGGCTTGCCTTTTTGGGGCACTGTCTGGCAATATGCCCAGTTTCCTTACACAGCCAACATGCATTTCTTACTTCAAATAAATCTTTTCATTGAAACCTGGTGCTAACTGGTTTTGGTGGAGGCAGTGAGGGCTTTAGCAGCCCTGAAGGTGCGCTTTTCCCTTTCTGTGCTTTCATTCTCACCCCATTTGCTATCAGAGCAGGTCTGCTCTTGGCATAGCTGTCCAAGAGTTCAGCAGTCTCTTGCACTCTTTTTGGATCTCGATCCTCTAGCCAGGTTTTTAGCTCTGCTGGGCATGCCTAATAAAACTGCTATAATAAAATCACATTTTCAATTTTATCAACAGAGTTTGCCTCAGTTCCTTCCCACCAACATTTTAAAAACTGACGTTGTTTCTTGGCTAGCTCCTCATAGCTCATATAAGGGCTTCTCCTGAGCTTACAGAGTTTAGCTTTGTATGATTCAGCAGTTAATTCAAACTTCTTTAACAGTGCAGCTTTTAGCTTGCTGTAATCATTACTGTCCTCATTTTCCATTTGACCCAATGCATCCTGAGATTTCCCAGTAAGTAGAGGGGATAGCTGGAAGCTCCAGGACTCTGTAGGAATTGTAGCCCGAATACAAACTTTAACAAAAGATTTTAAAAAGGCATCCATGTCCTCACCCTCTTTAAACTTGGCTATTAATTTGGAGTTCAAATTGTAAACCAGTCCTGCAGTCCCAGTTAAACCCAAGCCACTTACCTGCTCTGGTGCCGTTGGTCAGAGTCGTAGCTTCTCCATTTCATTTTGCCTCTGGTGCTCCTCTCTCTTCTCCTCTGCAGCTCACTGGTGCTCACACTCCACATGGTCTGCCTCCCTCTGTTCTTGCTCTGCCTCTCGTCTTTCGCATTCTCTCTCAAGGTCTGCCTCTCGCTTCTCTTGCTCTGCCTCTTGGTGTTCTCGCTCTTTCTCATGGTCCACTTCCCTCTTCTCTCACTCTGCCTATTGGTGTTCTCACTGTCTCTCATGGTCTGCCTCCCTCTGTTCTCACTCTGCCTCCAGTTCCATCCTGTGCAACTCAATTTGCAGCCTGAGTACCTCTGGATTCAGTATACTGGTGACCTTCACCTGCTACTGTGGCCCTTCACTGACAGTGGCCCTGCTGTCCTCCTCATCAGCTTGAACCCCTCACTGGACGCTAGTCCTGCCACACTCGAGGTCTGCTCTCTTTAATTCATGGTATGTGACTCACTGCTCTGGGTATCTGCTACCATCAGGGCATCTATGAGGATCTGCTTGCTTGTTTTCACCTTGAACGGGCCTCCTCTGTCCCTGCACAACTGCTTTAAGTATTCCACAGTGTGCCTGATGTAGTTGAAAGACATTTTTCCTAACTACTGCTACTTCTGACTGGCACTTCAGAAAAAAAATAAAACAGGTATGAACTTGACTGTATGCCAAGGGATATAGTTCTGTTTCCTTTTGAAATAAAACACTGCCTTTCTTTTTTCCAAGTGAGCTGAAGAGTCTAAAGCTGACACACTGAACAATAAAACTTTTACCACCAAACGTTACATGCCACCGCTGCCAACCAATCTGTCACAAATTCACTTGGCTGGTCAGCCCTCTGCTCCCAAAGTGCGAACCTCTGAGCATAGGATCTGTGGACAGTGAATGGTACAAGGTAACTCTCTTGTCTGTTTTGTGGGTTCGAGTCACCTTAGTCTCAAGTTCTGGAGGGATTCAAACTGATAACCTCTTGTTAGCGTACCCAATTATCAGGCTCAGATAATTTTGTCTTTGGGGGGCCAGATATCTTTGCTTATGGACACATAACCAGGTTTACAAAATGAACCCTTAGAACTCTATGCAAGACATCAGAGAACTCTATCTGTTTCCCAGTTTGGTATAACAATAAGCTCATACACAGTGTCAACTATAACCTTCAAAAGCTTCACTTATATAAAAAAAAAGAAATGTCAAGGCACACCAGGCAGTTTCCATTTGAAAATATATATCTTTACCTTAAAACAGGTAAAATATGAAAATAGTAAAATACAGAACAAAATATCCCAACACATACAGCCTTAAAACAAAGAGGATAAAAAGTGCAGATTCCTACCAATAATAACACTCAGACTAGTCTTGTCTAAGGTCCTTACTTTTTAATCTTTCAGCGCTTTATGGTCTCTCTTCTCTCAGTCAGGAATATGAATGTGTATGTAAGGTCTGCCCAGTAGACTTAAAAGCAGTCTTCAGCCGGTCTTCCCTCTGAGGTCACCAAACTCCACCTTGGTGTAACAAAATCTATATTTTATAACACATGATGTCCAAACAGGATACTGTAAAACAAAAATAATAGCTGACATTACTGAATTTCCTCTCCTTATGTTAACTGGTCAAAACCAGTCTGTGCTCTGCTCCACACACACATCAAAAGTCTCTTTGATGTAATTCACTGTCTGTTCAAAGCAAAAGTATATTGGCTTCATTAATTTCATCTGGGCCCTGGTATCTACAGATGTCAAAGGTCTCTTTGATGAAATGAGCTGGCTTCCTGGGAGGATATGCATAACACTGGCCAGTGTCCCTTTTCTCAGGCCATCTAGTGCAGATCAAAGATTTCCATGAGGACATCATGAATGGCTAATTTTATTGCCTGGGATCAAAGCAAATTGACAAGGTAATTGCATTTCAGAAATCTGAAGTTAAAACTATCCCCTGTCCTTTGAACTTATCCCGGGGGGGGGGGTTGTTGTGTCAGTTCCAGCAAGCTAGCCTGTTCTCTGACAGACAGTCCCTCACACATTTTTCTAATTATATTTACAAAAAATTATACAGGGATTAGAACCAGCTCTCCACGTGTGACAGGCAGCACCATGGATTGTGCTGAGAGTTTAAAAACAAAGTATGGAGTACTGAATTCTTGCAAAAGATGTAGAGCTGCAGTTGCAGTAAAGGGCAGTATTCTGTTAGAGAACAGAGTTCTAATGAGCTGCTTCTGAAACCTTAGACAAGTTCATACTGTTTAGTAATTACATTACACTACCTAGGTGTATCTCCTACATTAATTGGAAGAAGAAAAAAAATGCTGATAAGTCGGAATCCATTCATTACTGGCTACTATTAACATATTCACATGACAATGCAGTATACTGGAGAGAAATGTGACAGGACTGTGAGAGAAAGATCTATGTTGAACACCTCTCTCTCTCTCTAACTCTTTCAAAGGAAGGGGTGTTATGCTGTTGTGAAAAGAGCAAGCTCATTCTTTTGAGAGAGAGACAATATCATGAAGTGACAATACAGATTTAAAACAGTGCTCTGAGGGCTTTCTCAGATGGGGACTACATTTCAGAATTTATTTTTTCTACAAATGAATGTGAGTGATAGAAACAGGCAGTTCAAAATAAACTTAAAAAAAGTATGCCTCTTTGCAGATTATACAAAGATCTGCAACAGGGTTGGTACACAATGAGGCATGGAAAGGATGAGAAGGGACTTGACAAGGTTGGAGGAGTGGTCAGAAGTATGGCAGCTTGGATTAAATGCAAAGAAGTGCAGAATAATGCACCAGGGAAACAAAAACCCAGGGGAAGATTACACAAGGGGGGGAGTGGAAGTAACAACAAAATTGGGAAGTGACCTGGGGGTAATCATATCAGATAACTGTAAGGTTAGCAAGCAATGTGAGAAGGCAGTGGGGAGGGCTGGGGGAATACTAGGATGTATTGGGAGAGGCATCATCAGCAGAAAACAGGAAGTTGTGATCTGTATAGACTATTGCTGAGACCCCATCTGGAATACTGCATCCAGTTCTGGAAACACTGGGCCCAATTCTCAAACACTGCAACAAGACGCAAGGTGTGTGTGCTAAGCGGCAGAATGCAAGCAGCTTGCTGCGCCAAGGTGCAAACAAGATGGGATTCACAAACACACAATGTGCGAATGCAAAGACCCGCTGCATCAAGCACCCCATGCACCAGCACAGTGCCAGATGGCAGCTAGTGCCATAATGCATGGTGCATTGAGTCAGGGTTAAGACATGCAAGACACAGGAGTGCAGTTCACAAAGGTGCAGCCAACAGCAGATTTCAAACACCTGCTACACCACACAGAGCTGATCTGTGGGGACTTAGAAAAAGGAAGGGAAGAGGCAGGGTGGTGTAACAGGACTGATACACAGGACTGCAGCAGGACAGAGACAGATGACTTCCAGGAGGATGTTTGCATTACAAGCCCTACTGGGCATGCAACTGGCAATGCAACGCCATAGGCGATGTGCCCACCAGGATGCACAACAGGGTGGCACTGTACAGTGGGTGCACAGACAGCAGCAGCCCAGACATTGGAGGCATGCCATGCATGTGTATCATCCTGGCACCGCCCACATGGACCTGACTGAGGAGAAGTGCATTGCATGATATCGGCTTTGCAAGGCTGCCATAGCACAGCTATGCCAGGAACTTGATGCCGACCTGAGAAGCAGGACCCAGAGAGGCTAGTGCTTGGTGCAGTAGACTGCACACAGATTGCCATAAGGACACCACTGGATGAACCAGAGACCTATGTCAACCAGAAGGGCCTCCATTCCATGAATGAACAGATCATCTGTGACAGCAGGTGCAAGATCCTCAACGTCGTGGCACAGTATCCAGGGTCCACACATGATGCGTACATCTACAGAAACTATGGTGTGTGTGAGGCCTTCCAGAGCAGGACACTCACAGATGGCTGGCTGATTGGTAAGGCACACACAGACACATGCAGCATGGGTGGGCATGGGATGCATGTGGGCACAACACTAACCTACACACCCTTCCCACAGGTGACAGCGGATACCCACAACAGACCTGACTGATGGCACCAGTGAGGCATCCACAGAGTGTGGCAGAGCAGCAGTACAATGATGCCCACACAGCAACAAGCAGTGTAATAGAGTGCACATTTGGCATCCTCAAGATGAGGTTTCAGTGCCTTGACAGATCAGGGGGTGCACTGTAGTACACACCAGTAATGGCATGCAAACTGTTAATAGCATGTTGTGTGCAGCACTACATAGCACCTAAACATGGCACACCACCAGCAGAGGAAGAGGAGGCGCCCAGCGAGTATGGTGACACTGCAAGGGAGGAGGAAGAATAGGCAGAGGGGTCTGCCTGTGACTGCCAACAGCAAGGCCAGGCACAACACACATTAGCTGGACTATGAATGCAAGCACAGCTCATTGCGTCACACTTTGGATGAGCACACAACAGCACATACAATGTGCATGGACACAGGTACAGCAACTCCACCATGCTGTGTGCTGGCTATGGACCACAGCCGCAAGACCATGGGAAGACCACATGCATGCAGCAATGGCACACACAACAGGCACACTGGGCATCAGTGCCATGGCATTGTGGGGAACAACAAAGCAGTGCCAGGAACCCAGGGACCACTGTGGAGAGCACACACTGCAGGTGGACCAGAACAGCTGTGGCAATATGGAGTACAGAGGTGTGCCATCTGGGCTACCACACAGGCAGTGGCAGCACAGTTGATACAGATCTGCCCATTGCCTGTGTGCCGACCAAGTTGATGCAATGCACAGTGACACTGACAGCAGCATGAGCAGCCGGGTGTCCATCACTAGCGGGGTGACATGTGGATGAGCAGTGTAATGTAGGGATGGAGGGATGTGTGGGGTCTCATGCACAGCAGCCACAGAGATAGGCAGCATAGACTGCATGAGATGGAAACAGCACTACGGTCATGTGGCACGCAGCATACTGATGCTGGTGCCAACATGCAATGTAATTGCACAGTGGGCACCAGAGATAGGCACAATGGGGATATGGAGGACTGTGTGGATGGGAGGCTGCACACACCATGCAGCACAGCCGCAGATGTTGCACATGGGTGGGTGCAGTGCACCCGAGGCTGCAGGACATAGTTCTGTTTTGGCACACCCAATGGGCAATCCATGAGGACTGGCACAGTGTCAATGGAGACATGCCCCACCCAAGCACAGCCGTGGTACTCTGCACAAGCACAGTGTGTGGAGACAGGGGGAGCCACAGCAATGCTACTTGCATACAGAGTTATCCCATGCGCAATGCACAGTGCATTGTGTGCTGATGCATGCTGGGTAATGTGTGTGTCACAGCATGTGACTGGCGGGGGAAAGCAGGGAATATGTGGAGCTGAGCCACCAGCACATGCAGGGCTTCAGTAGCACATGCTATGCTGCACAGGACAGTGTAGCGCAGGACACAGCTCCACATACACTGCAGAGGAAGGCAAGGGAGTAAAGCAGTCACAAGGGCAAACAACAGGTGGCAGTCCCAGTTGCAATAGCACACTGAAGCAGCGCACCAAACTTCAGTAATGATAAGACAGTGCTTCTCATCAGCCTGGCTGAGCAGTGGAGCAGGGTACTGTTCCCACAGGGAGCACAGCAGTCCAGCCCAGCAGACAGGGAGAGGGTGTGGTCCACCATAGGCAGCAGGCTCCAGTCCAGCCCAGCAGACAGGGAGTGGTGGCTCCTTGCCCACCTGAGGAGGCTGGCATGAGAGTCAGATGTCCAGATGCATGGAGGATGGCCACGCTGGTCAGATATGTGACACCAGTAACATATATTACACACAGCACACTACAGAGACCATGACTGCACAGATGGGTTCTGATGATGTCACATACCATTATGTCTCCGCAGGAGAGGGCAGTGACACCGTAGGCCAAGGCAGACCCTGGGAATCCAGACTGGATGTACACAGCAGAAGAAACCCACAGAGAGCAACACTGTCAAGGTAGGTGTATAGCAGTCATGACTTGTATGCAGCATTGTAGGCTACTGTGTAGGGAACAGCAGGCAGGGGAGTTGCACACACACACACACACACACACACACACACACACACACACACACACACTGGCAGGGCCAAAACAGATGGCCATGGCTGGTGGTTGCTGGTAGGGCACATGCACCGTGGACACATGGGTCGGTGTGTGCCCCACACATGGTCGGCACATGTCACAGCCCATGCAACACATGCCATGGTATGGCGATGGTCTGCTGGGCTTGTGTTGGTGGTCTGAGCAACATGCAGTGAGGCAGTGCATGGGCTCGTGGTGCACTCACTCACAGGCTGTCATATTGTTTTCCAGGTGCCAACGGTGGTGCAAGGAGTGGGCAGCAGGGCTGGGATGCACGGTGGAATTCCCTGGAGGGGGCGGTATGACGCATGAAGTGGAGTGATGCACAGGCGTACACAGCCAGGATCCAGATGATGGCCCAGGGCAAGCAACAGGTGGCACCACAGCAGGGTGCAGAGGACACAAAAGATGCGGAGGATGTGGAGGAGGTGGAGGAGGATGTCCCGGGTGACCAACAGGAGCGTCACCAGCATGCAGGGCCAGGTGACAGTGCTGTGGGATTGCCTGCAGCAGGTGCCATGGCTGACATGGCAACAGGCAGGGGGCACCTGTAGTATAGCTGAATGGGCGGGTGCTGACAAGACTGGGGATGGTGACGCCTCCATGCATGGTGGTGGTAATGCAACCCTTGAACATGGTCCAGAGCAGCCCATGATTAAATGGGACATGTCGCCAGACAAGGACATGAGGAGTGATGTTGACATGCAGCCCCAGCAGCACACCCTCCATGACTTTGCTTAGCGACTCAGCCTGCACATCAGGCCCATGGCAAGGCTGCTGACCAGCCTACATGATGCCATGCAAGACCTGCTGGACTACCTGGACCAGATTGGTAGACATTGAGTGGTGGGCATATGAGTGCAACATTGTCCTGTTCTCACTCATGCAATCGTGGCCATGCTGTGGACAGGGCTCATATGGTAGTGTGGACACAAGCTACTGGGACTTCAGGGATTTAGTAACTGAGCATGCAGTACAGTTAATTGCATCACCGTTGTAACACTATTGCTGTGTGTGGAGCTGTGGCCATTGCATTGTGCACCTCTTCGTTCACCTTAACTGTTGATGTTGTGTTTTGCTTTTGAGTTCCTAATACATTGTTGTTCCATGTGCAAGCTGTGTCTGTGTGTCATTCTGTACTGTGTATGCTCAACACCTGCCTCTGCTGTATACTGGACAGTGCCAGTCAATGTGTGGGTACCAGCCCACAGGGCCTATGCAGGGCACCATGTGGACAACAGGGACAGCAGTCCAACAATATGTGGAATGCACTGCATTGTGCCAGAGGTATTGTTAACGTGACATGCTGGGCACAGTGTCAGGACACTGTATCCCTGTGGGCCTGTGCCATCCAGTGTTGGTGTCCTCTTAGTTCCACAGTGGCATGCCACAGTGGTTAAGCCAAACCACCAGTCGACAAGGTGGAACCCAGCGGTTTGGGCCTGCATGTGTCAGTACCAGACATATGGGAACTGGTGGTGTGTCATGGTATGTGGCATACCACAGGGCCCACTTAGTGGACTGCAGTGCACAGCTCTGTATGGCTGCATGGTGGCATGCCCCACGGTGGGTACTGTGTGTGAGTGTTGGTGCTGGGTGGTATGTGGAGCCCCTTGTGTGGTGTGGAGGCAACAGTCCTGCAGAGGCCATGCACCTGGGTGTGAGGCATGCATGGCACCATTGGCAGGCATGGTGCCGTGTGTACCAGGGGCCACACCTTTATTGGTGTGCCATGCCATGGTGTGTGCACCCACTGCTCCCTCTGGTCACAAGGGGGGTTTATCTGGTTGGCAGTGGTTGGTAGTGCACGGGTGTGGGTGTGCAGTGTGAGCGGTCTTTGGCATGCCTTGATGTACACACCCGGGTGTATGCAACTGATCCCAGGGCTGGCATTGGGGGCTGCGCAGGTGTCGAGTATGTGCCATCTGGGATGGCAGCATGCATATTGCTGGTGTGTGGGGGGTGCCATTGTATGGGGATGCAGGCTTGTGTGCGTGTCCCATGCTGCAGTAAGATGGCAGGGTGTGTCATGGCCATGGGCACTGTACAGGGGATATGGGGTACATGTGCATGCAGCACAAGTATGCATGGCACATGCACATTGTGTTGGGGTCCCTGCCCTTGGTCAGGTGTGCACACTGGACCATTGCATTGTGGTGGCCAGCAACATTGGTCAGCCCCCCTCCGATGAGCATGCCTGGTATGATGCGCCCATCCAACCAGTGTATGTGTGCTGGCTTCTCCTTCTGGCCTACGGTGGCCGGTGGCTCACTCTGTGCAGTGCATGGTGGCTGTACCTCTGTGATGCTGCTCTGTGTAGCATCCTGCAGTGTGGCTCACCCTGTCTGCACCTCCGCCACAGGCAGCACTGTGTGCGCCATGTGCCTCTGTGAATGACGTTGTCACTGGGGGTATGTGTTGTGCTGCAGCGGTCCCTGACATACTGCAACTGTTGTCTCCCCTTCCCTCCAGTCCTGCTGCCAGCTGCTGCCATCTGTGCAACAGGTTCCACTGCTGGTGCCCCTTGTCCAGCCATCCGCCCTTCACAGGCCTTTCTACCTGCCTCAGGGTGGGCCCTCTGGTGGCCTTGGGATTGGGCTGTCATGTGCTGTCCCAGCCTCCATGCTGCACTGGGTGTTGGCATGGCCATAATGTTGTCTATCTTGTATACTGCTCTGTGCCTGTCTGGACTGCTCCACGTCAGTGACAGATGGCTGGATGTCCATCCCCCTGTGCCCATCATGTTCCAGTACCCCTATGTGCCTGTGCACACCCTCAGGAGTGTTACTGGGTGTGTTGCTATGGATGTCTTCTGTGCCCTGTGTGGCTGTGGCCCCCTACAGTGTGTGGGACACTGTGCCATGGCCATCTTCCACAACAGCATCACTGCGTGGCTCCAGTCCATCCCTGATGTCAGTTGGGCCCACTTGTCTGTCTTCAGAGGCAATTGCATCCAACTTCTGTTCCCCATTGTCTGTGTGTTTGCTTGCCTACCATGTTGCTCACAGCCCTGTCCTCAGGCACAGCTGTGCATGTCACGTGCTGTGTCAGCACTGTGCCTGGCTGTTGTCCCGTAGGCTTCAATAGCTGCCCTATGCCTTGTGTGCCATCATGGCTCTGTTCAACATTGTGTATGCTGGCAGTGTTCCCAATGCTGTGGTGGTCATCTACAGCCCCTCTGTTGTGCTGCCACACATTGCAGTCCAGACATGCCTGTGGGACCGGTGCCATACTGGATGCTTGTTGTTGCATGCATCTTGCAATCTCCTGTAGTGCTGTTGCCATTGCTGTTGTTGCCTCTGTCTGGGTGATATGCAGTGCCATGCTGCATTCCATTATCATGGTCTGCCATTCTATGGTGTCCGTTTGGCATGTGACGCACACCCGTATGTCCTGGAGTAGCTTTGTTGTCTGTGTTGTTTGGCATGCCCTTTCCTGGATCCCATGTATGATGGCTGCATGGATATCTGCCACTGTCAGCTTCAGCTTTCCCATGTTTGTAACCATGGCAGTGGTATGTTTCCATATGCTGTCTTGTATCCTGCCTGCTCACGCTGTGCTGCTTCCTGGGTGAGCAGGATGTCCTGGCAGTATCGTGAAAGGTCTTCCCCATGGTCATCCTTCAGTGGCAGTGGTGTTGCACCATGTTTGCCTGTCCCACCTGCACCTCCATGGTCTGGTGTGGTGCTGCTGTGTGCCTGTGGTGAGTGCAATGTTCGCCTGTCCTGCCACAGGGCCATCCCCTCTGTCACCCTGCTGCCTCCTGCATCTCATGCTTTTGCATGGTGGCCCAGGCCACACTGTGTCCCTCTGTGCCTGATCCCCGGGTACCTGTCGATTGTGGGTCCTTGGTGCCCATGCAGTGCATTGTCCTCCACCGGTGGTGCCACATCAGCTGTCTGCTCGGTGGTGCCACCTGCCGCATGCATACCCGGTGCTTACCTTGTGCATGTTGTTGCCGATACAGGTCTAGCTAAGTGTCACCCTGTATGCTGCGCATGCTGATCTGTGCCACTACACACTCCTTATGTCTGCTATGGGGCCGTGGTTGAGTGGGTCCTCCTCCCATTGCCATTGCGCAGTGCCTCTTGTGGGCTACCTTCTCCTTGTCATTGTGCTTGATGTCACAAAACCGCTTCTGCAGCTCCCTCACACTGTGCCTGCTGGGTGCCACTACATTCACCAGTCTGGCTGCCTCATCCTATGCCTCCTGCACTGTGTCCATACCTTCTGGTCCCCTCTCCGGGATAGTAGTAGGTCTGCTTGCTGAATGTCACACACAGGTCAGGGCCTTGCACCATTGACCATCATGCTCATGTGCTCTTGTCACCCTTTGTCACACCTACCTGGGCCTCTATTGCATCCAGGAAGATGTCTGTCTCATGGTCCATGAAGTTCTTCTTCCTGGAGTGCCCAGTCTTCTTCCTCCATGTCCCTGGGGTTGGCTGCCCCTCTCTTCTTGCTGCATCCTCCTTGGTTTGGCCATTCTACCACCCCTTGCGTTTGGATGCTGCCTGCACCTTGTGTTTCACCTATGCTATTTATTTGATGCACAGTGTGTTCTTATGACATGTGCACTGCGTCTGGCGCATGGTGTGTTCCTTACAGAATAGGGTGCGATGATGCAGGGGGCTTTAGTGCATAGAAACATAGAGAAACATAGAAACATAGATTTTGATGGCAGATAAGGACCGCTTGGCCCACCCAGTCTGCCCATTTCCCTACCTAATGGATAAGCTGCAGATCCTAGTTAACCAGCAGCCTACTTCTTCCTACCCCAACCCCCTAGAATTGCCTTATGACTGTCCCATGCATGCTTGAATTCCACCACTGTTTTTGACTCCACAACCTCCTCCAGAAGGCAGTTCCATGCATCCACAACCCTCTCTGTGAAAAAAAAATTTTTTAAATTACCTCTGAGCTGCCACCCCTCTATCTTCAAATTGTGCCCCCTTGTTCTTGCACACCTCTTTTTTTGAAAGATGCTACCCTATTGGATTTTGTTGATTCCCTTGAAGTACTTGAAAGTTTCCATCATGTCCTCTCTCTCCCTCCTTTCCTCGAGGCTATACATATTAAGCTCCTTAAGTCTCTCTTCATATGTCTTCCGGTGCAGACCCTGCACCATTTTAGTTTACCTCCTCTGGACAGCTTCCATCCTGTCTATTTCTTTGCGGAGATTGGGTCTCCAGAACTGCATGCAGTACTCCAGATGGGGTCTCACTAACTGTCTGTACAGAGGGATAATATCTTTCTATTTTCTACTGGTGATGCCTCTCCCTATGCATCCCAGTATCCCCCCAGCCCTCCTTGCTGCCCTCTCACATTGCTTGCCCACCTTTAGGTCATCTGATATGACTACCCTCGGGTCCCTTTCCATTTTTGTTGTTGTTAGTATCTCACCCCCCCATTGTGTACTCTACCCAAGCTGTCATCTTGGGACCCACTAACAGGTTGGCTAACTTGTATATTAATATTTTGTGCAGGACTGTGTCAAATGCCTTGCTAAAGTCTAGGTAGGCCATGTCCACAGCCCCTCCCTGATCTTCTACTTTGGTCACCCAGTCAAAGAAATCTATCAGATTTGTCTGGCATGACCTTCCAGCCGTGAATCCATGCTGCCTTGGGTCCTGTGCCCTTCTGGACTCTAAATATTGGACAATTCTTTCCTTCAGAAGTGATTCTATCATTTTCCCTACCACTGAGGTTAAACTAACAGGTCTGTAGTTTCCTGCTTCTGCCTTGCTCCCACTTTTGTGAAGTGGAATCACATTTGCCCTCTTCCAGTCCTCGGGTACCACCCCATCCTCCCATTATTTGCTAAAGAGGGTAGTCAGTGGTGTCACTAGTTCTACCCTTAGTTCTTTTAGAATTCTGGGATGAATCCCATCAGGCCCCATTGCTTTGTCCACCTTCAGTTTTAAGAGTTCTTTCAGAACCCTTTCTTCTGTAAATGGGCTGGTATCAACTTCTGTATCCAGAGTTCAACACACCTTGCACTGCTCTAAGATCATCTTTGTGAATTGGGCCCACCATCTCCACAAGGTCATAGACAGGATAGAAGCAGTCCAGAGGAGGGCAACTAAAATGGTGCAGGGTCTGCAAGTGAAGCCATACAAGGAGTGACTAAAGGAGCTTAATATGTATACCCTTGAGGAATGAGGGGGGACATGATAGAAACTTTTAAGTTCCTCAGTGGAATCAACAATGTCCAAGAGGGTAGTATCTTTCAGAAAAAGAAATTGCAAGAACTAGGGGACACAATTTGAAGATAGGGGGTGATGGCTCAGGGGCAATAGGAGGAAGTATTTTTTCACAGAGAGGGTGGTGCATGCATGCAACAGCCTTCCTGAGGAGGTTGTGGGGTCTAAAACTGTGGGAGACCTCAAGAATGCAAGGGACATACATAAGGTAATTCTTGTGGGGGGTAGGAAGAAATAGGCTGTTGGTTAACTAGGATCTGCAGCTTATCCTGTATGTAAGGAAATGGGCCAAGTAGGAGGGCCAAGCGGTCCTTATCTGCTATCAAAGTCTATGTTTGTATGTTTCTTCTGCACAGGAAGGGTTAGTCTGCACAGTACTTAACTGAAATACCATTCAAGTACAAATTCTGCAATGAAATTACATTTTACAGATAACGGAAACACTGTCATAGTGATATAAAAGGAAAATCTACACCAAATGTAAACTCAATATCACTGTCAGCTTACTGATAAAATTACAAAATGCCTTAACCCCTGACACAGCCATACAGCAGAGCAGTAAAATGGAGATTGCCCCTATAAATAGATATCTGCTCAGAATAAATGATGTGAACAAGTCAATTTAACTGTTAGAGAAATTCTATTGCAATGTTTTCTTTTCTTGGATTAAGAATCTTTTTTTGTGACTCCTGCTAGGGGAAAAAAAAAATCTTTTTTTTGTATCACAGAATCAAACAAAATATTTATAATCTTTAAAAAACTCTCATGGCCTTTCTCCAACAGCAAAGTGCGGAAACAATTAACAGGTAAAATAATCTAAAACAGTTTATTAATCATGCCATAAACTGTAATAAAATGTTCAGGTATTTAAAATATTTGTGTTAGCTGTCTAATGGGGTTGACAAAGTCACTTTAAATGAAAGCCTGATGTCTGTAAACAGTGGCTGTGACAGTAACCTGGTTGTAAATCAGATTTTTTAGAAATCCCGCATGAAAGAATGTTTTGCCTTTCTGAAGTTGTTATTTAGCTTATAGAGCCCTGAAAAGTGATTGCTACAGGAATTAGACTATGAAGCACTTAAAAGGTATTTGTCTGATACTCCCAAACTCTAAGCCTCTCTCAAATCAGCAGAGAAAACCAAGCTGCTGCTCTGTTTTGGGAGCTAGAAATACATTTTCATGTGGGCGTGTTTTGCTTTTCTCCTGGGACACAAATGCCCCTTCAAACTGTTACTTTTATCATAAATTACTTACTAGGCTGTTGTGAAGATGGGTGGGAGTGAGTGAGAGAACTATAGGAGAGCAGGAGTGTTTTTCTCTCTCTCTCGCTCTCACTTTCTGATCTGTTTCTTTCATGCTGTCTGTCTGTCTCTCTCTCTCCCTCAATGTGGTGTCCCAGCAGATAATAATTGCAGCAGAGCAAGGGAAGAAAAATTCCCTTGTGTAAAACTAAAAAGCACACATTGCTCACTATAGATTAAACTAAAATGAGTGAGGAGAAATTAAAATGTATAAAAAGCTGCTGTGGCTGCCAAAGAACATGGCATGAGTAGGACAGCACTCTTTGAAGCAGAAACCAAAACTTTGGGGAAACCCCTGCTAAGCTTCCGCAAAATGCAGCCTCACAGATGAGAATGTCCCCACCCCGTGCCTTGCCTGAATTACAACCACATTTGCATATTACCTTTAGAATTTCGGGATTTTTTGTACCACAAGTAGAATGCTGCAGTTTCTAAACTTGCGCTGCTGCAAGTTACACTGCGCCATGCACAGTGGATGTGCTTAGAGGTGATATTCAAAGTACTTCCTCAATACCACAACTCCTTCAAATATCACCCTGGACACACCCCTGCGCAACTATTTTGCACACCAGAAGGGCTTGCGCCTATGATAGCATATAATGTTCATCTAAAAACAAATGTTTTAAAGTAGACATATTACCACCTTTACTCACATACAGTCTCACAGTCATCTCCTTACACTGTCCCAAAAAGTAATTTCGAACAACAGCCACACCATCATATAGTGACGTTTTAAAAACACTGTTTTAAAGAATAGTTGCTCATTGAAACTATGACACTGTCTGTTGCTAACCCATGCATCATTGAACTATTTAGCAATGTGATCTATGTGGCCCAATATTTAGCACAGTTTCACTACTCAGCAACTTCTTTTCATAACACCCAACCCAGAAACACGCACCGTATAATGTAGTGGAATTTGCACCACTGCAACCTGTCATAGTACTGCATTTTAATTAAGCAATAATGCCCCACAGTGTAGGCGGTATTGGGAATACCGGACCAGCCAGGGGCGTAATGAGGCCCGACGCCACAGGCGGACGGCCTTATACCTCCTGGCCGGTCTGGTATTGCTCAATACCGCCCACCCTGGAGGGCATTATTGTGCTTAGAAAATGGCCCATGGTACTATTTTTATTAAAGAAAAAATATTTTTATGTTTTAATGTGAAAACAGTTTTTATTTAATTTCCTTTGTAATAAAATAGTTCCTCCGCATGTGTCCTAGTCGCAGTCCTGTAGTTGTGGGTTTGGAGGCTGTTGTCATGTTAACATAACCACCCCCCACCGTACACAGGACTACAGAGAGTTCGATCAAGATATGTTTAATTAATTTGTCTGTTCCTTGTCCACTACTAGCACAGCACTGGCCCCTCTCGCACAGCTCCGACCCCCGCTGACGCTGAGCTTAATACAAATTCCCAGTCTGAATGCGTCCGGACCGCCATTTTCCCTTCTACCAGCAGAGGCTGTATGTCGTTTCAGAGCTGCACCACGCTACCATTCCATGATGCTACAGCTTCCCAGTCAGGCCAAACTAATCCCACAAAAGTAGAGTGAAGCTTCTGAGGAGGAAACAGTACAGCGGGAGGGCAGAGGTATACAGAAGGGAGTGAGGAGCAGTGAATCGTCATCTAGTGCTGTCTCATTTAGGAACAGAATCAGTGCTGAGAGGGTGCCGTCAGAATAGCGTTGGCTGCTGTGGTTGCCGATCCTAAAAATGCAGGAGCACAGTCTTGGCAGGTGGGTAAGTGACATCGGGGGAGGTAGCTTTAATTTAAAGTCAGCGCTAGTGGAGTTAGGGCTACAATAAAACTGTAATATGGAAAAGGTGTTGAAGTACGCTGAGCACGCGACGTCCTAACGCTGTTTTAAATACAGACATCTTTAAAAGAAATCGAAATCAATACACTTCTGCACCGAATGAATTTGCTTGACAAAAGTTGTTCAGGAACAGTGAGTGTGTGTGTGTGTGTGTGTGGTGGGGGGCAGTGTCTTTTTGAGACAGCTTGTCATTAATGGGCCAATATCTCTCGCTAAGTGACAGAAAAAAATGGCAGTGATTTCAAATTTATTTAGATGTTTTTAGCCAATGAGCAACCTGGATGGGCAGAGGGATATTTGAGTGGGTGAGAGGGTACTGGGGCTGGTACTTTTTATTTTCTGGGCATCTATTGAAAGTTAATGTACCCCCCTGGGAAGGGTACTAGCCAATCAGATGCCAGGAAATAAAAAGCCCTTTTTCTAAGTGTGGTGAGACAACTTCCATAGTGTTATTTAGAAATGTATGATATTCATAGGGTGAACGCAAACAGTTCCATTATTACCTGCATTATTAGTTTTATCGACATTCCCTCAGTTCATGATCACCTTTAAAAAAATACACATATATGCCAGTGCACTGAACAGCATCGCACTACATTGTAGAGGTAAGCATTAGGCTGGCAAGGCTGAAGACAGACACACTGCACAGCTATTCACTTTTACTGGGAAAAAGGGATCATGGACACTATAAGGCACACTTTTAAACTTGTAGATTGAGAAAAAAACTAATAAATCATAATTGTACACCTTATGCAGTGCACAACATTTAGGTAACTACAATATCCTACCACCATGTTTGTGTTTTTTGGGTGGTTGGGTATCTGCAGTGATCAATGCATTCCCACCCTTATAAGATCACATCACACGCAAAGTAAGTAATGTAAACAGTGATTCACCCACCCACAACAAACAAAATAAAGTGGTACTCCCTCAGCAACGAAGCTCTGTTGCTCACACCCTAAACTATTTTACATTAGCAGTGAGTATGCCAATAGACAGTGCACTCCCCCTATCATGCAGTAGGACTGCAACGTGTAATTCTCAACAGGAGCATTGATCACCACAGAATGTTGACAACCCTATGGTACTTCTCAAGGATGCAAATAATATCAACAACAGATTTTCACTTACGTGGTGGACTGGCGCTGGCTTCCTGCTTCACCTCCACACATCCCGGAACAGCAGCTTCCCCGGGCTCTATTAAAGGAAACAAGAAAAAAATGATCACATTAATAGATGAAATATCAAGGTCAAAGTGTTTTTCTTTAAAACATCAATTTCTTCAATAACGTATTTTCAAAAACATTACTCACAAATATATAATTGGTAGTATGCAGTGCAGAACAAGTAGTGCCTGACCATCAATCACAATACTTATAACATTGTCAAAATGCACGGTTGAGACACATGAACATCCTAAAAACATTACATGTATGTTCAATTTACATACATGCATACCTAATTATATGACGCTCTGTTCCTTTAATAGTTTAAAAATGTGAGTTATAATAAAAAAAGCACAAACACAACGCTCGTGTCACTGTTAACTCAATGACCCTCTAGCTGAATGTAGCAGCCATGTATGTGTTATTAACCATATTACCCCTACAGGGGTATTAAAACACATTAGCAAACATGTAGATATTCTATTATGCGCATTAATAAGTATTGCAATAATAAAAATGAAACATTGGCATGACATATATAAATATTAACTAAATACAATCTAGAGACATGTCATAATTCGCAACAGATTATTTAGTAGCACACCATTGAATTCCACTGAGACACCTACAACACTAGAACAACATTAGAATTTGTTATCTATTACTCATTATACAATGGCAAGAAAAAATCCTGGACTCTGATTGGTCAGTCTTGGGCAGGACCCGTGATGTTAATCAGTACAACATCACGGGTCTAGTCTCAGCCTTACTGTGAACCTGCTGATCATCATGATCATGCTGATCATTTGCTTGATTGTTTCGTCAGCTCTTAAAAAACTAAAATATTTCTCCACACAAAAACATCTTTAAAATTATTTTTTTTTCTGTATAACAACGAGCCATTGTATAATAGCAATAATGCCCAACAGGGTGTGTGTCGTTTGGGATAACGTCACGCCTCAGTTGTTGGACACAGTCGGCCTGCGTCCTCGTGCCCAACCACCCGAGGTGTGACGTTATCCCAGCACGACACACACCCTGTCGGGCATTATTGCTTAATTGTACATTGAACTCCACCACCAAAATTAGCAGAGGAGAAGACCTGCCCCCACACAACAATGCATCTACCGCTATGCACACCCATACATTGTCAGATTCATGAAGAATATTATTCCACTCACATCTGTAGTAATACCAGTTTGTTATGGTAGTACAGGATCTTCTGCCATGGTGGCACTGCACAATCAGTAGAGTTGGTTAACACCTTTTTTTAAGTATTTTGGGTGCATATTCAAGATAGTTGACCCAAACGCCGTGCACCACTGTGACTCCCCCCAAACGTATCCCTGATGCTCCACTGCCCTGAAATGCCTGATCGCAGCCATAATTAAGCAATAATGCCCGACAGGGTGTGTGTCGTGCTAGGATAACGTCACGCCTCAGGTGGTTGGGCACGAGGCCATAGGCCGAGTGCGTTCAACAACTGAGGCGTGACGTTATCCAAAACGACACACACCCTGGAGGGCATTATTGCTATTATACAATGGCTCATTGTTATACAGAAGAAAAAATAATTTTAAAGATGTTTTTGTGTGGAAAAATATTTTTGTTTTTTAACAGCAGATGAAACAATCAAGCAAATGCTCAGCATGCTCATGCTGATCAGCAGGTTCACAGTAAGGCTGAGACTAGACCCGTGATCTTGTACTGATTAACATCACGAGTCCAACCCAAGACTGACCAATCACAGTCCAGGATTTTTTCTTGCCATTGTATAATGTTACGTAACCTACTAAATGTATCCCTTCAGCTCAAGAGCAGCAAAATGCCCAATTGCAGCCAGTAAGTAAAACAACTCACCTTTGTCCTGAACATATCAAGTCCTGTTCTACTGACTGAAATGTTTATTTGTTGGTTGTTAGCGTAATGCCCCCGTCTGAAGATAGCCTGGTGGAGTGGGTGTTGCAGGATATGTTACACTCCTTCTCTATCATAAAGCTGCACCGCAGTATTGTTCTCCCATGCCTGTAGCCTGTTAGGGCACCCACACAATTCTCATGGACCAACAGACCTGCATGGTAATAGCATGCAAATCACAGCATAACAACATGCAAATGTGCCCACACTGCATCTTGCAATGATGATAATACCACATTTCATGTCACATTTCAAATATTGCCCCAGAGACACAGCTGTCCAGCTAATTTGCACAACACAATACCTTGCGTGTATCAATGCCACAATTTCAATATCACACACTTGTGTCATGAGAAACTCTCATTTCTTATTTGAAAACAACCTAAGAATTTTTTGATAATAAAGTCTTACCGTCAGACTCAATCACAATTACACTGTCAGTGTCTGACTGACCACCCTCCACAGCTTCGCTTGCTGGCACTACCTCCGCTCGTAGCTGGGGACGCCCGATGTTCTACAATAAATGCAAAACAAAAACATTTGAATGTTAGATGTAAATCAGAGTACATTTTTTTAACACTGACAACAACAGTTGTTAAAAATACTACTTTCTAATTTCTATCACGACGTTATTAGCTGTATTCAATCTTTGATTATACAATGGCAAGAAAAAATCCTGGACTCTGATTGGTCAGTCTTGGGCTGGACCCGTGATGTTAATCAGTACAAGATCACGGGTCTAGTCTCAGCCTTACTGTGAACCTGCTGATCATCATGAGCATGCTGAGCATTTGCTTGATTGTTTCATCTGCTCTTAAAAAAAAAATATTTTTCCACACAAAACATCTTTAAAATTATATTTTTTCTGTAACAATGAAACATTGCATAATTAGTAATAACGTTTCCAGGGTGTGTGTGTTGTGGGATAATGTCACGCCTCAGTTGTTGGACACACACCGGACTCGCGCCTTGTGCCCAACCACCTGAGGTGCGACGTTATCGCAGCACGACACACACCCTGTCGGGCATTATTTCTTTATTGATATATATGTAGAGACTAAGCACATACAAAACAATGTTCAATACTATTTTCAAAGTATTGCTATGATAATACAAACAAGGCACTCTGACTGTATATATCAATGGTCTGTGTGACTGATGTAGTACTCGGCTGTGCCTCATCCCACATTACACCAGTAAGCACACATTTACACAACGTTGAATAATCACTCCTGATGTCTCATTGCTTATTTATGCATGCACAGATATGAAAACTGCGCCATTCTGAATCGCCAGCCCTGCGCTGCTCAAAATAATTGCGCCGCGGGTGTGTCCAGGGTAATATTCAATCAAATTGTGCTATGGACCAACTTTTGACTATCACCCCAGCCACAGCCACTGGACATAGTCGACTGCAACTTGCGCCACCACAAGTTGCCAGAGTTGAGCATTAAATTTGCAGTGGCAGAAGTACCATTGCGCCATGCACAAATTTCAGATATTCAAAAGCTGGCATGAAAATGAGATAATAGTTTATACAAGACAAAGGTGGGATCATTTACATCTATTTATGGCCCCATTTGCATGCCATTAGCATGTAGGTGCATGATCCACAAGGATTTGCACCTGGCCGCCCTACTAGGCAGCAGCCGTTGGAGACCGATGCACCTGCAGCCCAATGACACACACTATCTCTCTGTCTACATTTACCATCCCCCAGACAGATCCTGAAGCCCAATCACAGGCAATAAAGTAACATGACCCCCCCACCCACACATCTACCGACGCCCCATCACGAGCAATACAGTAACATCATTCATAAATGTGGAGTGTCATGTACATTATGGGCTGCACGTCCATTGGCTATAGTTCGGCATCAATGGGCATGCAGTGGTACCAGGCAGTTATTTAGCAGGCAGCGGAGCAGCATGCGGGTGGGATGCTGCTGCCCACCGCCTGCAAAGGGGGTAGCAGGCTGAAGGGGCTTCATACAGGACTGGGGGGGCACTAGGCACCAGGCTGACTTTTTGAGGTGGTAGTAACTTGACATTCTGCCCACGATCAGACATTACAATCCACTGGACCACCAGGGAGATATTTTGGTTGAGAAGGGCTTCACATTCTGCCCATGATCACGCACTGGGGAGGTGATACACGTTCTGACCATGATTGGGCTTCGGGAGATGTGTGAGCAGGGGAGGTCATGTTACTTTATTGCCCTCGATCATACTGTGGGAGATCTGTAGGGGGGGCATGTTACTTTATTCCTGCAGTCAGGCATCAAGAGATGTGTGGGTGGGGGGTATGTTATTATATGCACACGATGGGGCTGGTGGGGGGCACAAGAACCAACTAGAGGGTCCATCCAGGAGTGGCAGCTGCTGTGTTGCACCCTGCAATGCAGCAGCTCACCTGTAGGTGGCCGTCAACTTCATTTTTTGGGGGGGCTCAAAGTTGTGCAGCTGTATGTTGGGGGTTGTGCATGCACAACTATCTACAACCCCACTGAATATTGTGTTGGGCAGCTTATGCATGGTTCCTCCCCCTCCTGTTAACCATGCATTCATTTCCATTGATCTTTTGCACAATATGTTGTCAATGGCATAACTGCCTCCTGGTAAATATCGCACAATAGTTCAAAGTTGGACTTGCACATACACAACCCTGTTGCACATGGAGGAACCCTTTTCAATATGGTCCACACTATAAGACGTTTTCACTAAGTCTGAAAACATTGACAACTATAATTAAAAGTTGTGCTGATTTACTTACGGTGAGTAAGGCACTCCCCCGCACTTGGCTTCTCAGCAGCCTCCCGTAATTCATGAGCGAGGTAGTACCAGCACGTGTCGTTGTCCGGTATCACCTCCCGTTCCTTCAGTACATAGAATCACTGGCGCAACAGCTTCCACTTCTTTTTTAATTGCACTACGGACTTATTTTTAACCTTTAGTACAATATATAAATAACTATTCAAGCGCCTCCACATTGCATCCAGCTTCCGGTTTGTGCTCCTCATAAGCACACGAGCATTCCCCCGGGCCTGGACTGCCTCAAGCAGTGCACACACCTCTCGCAAGGTCCACTGCCTCATGTTACTTGATCAGTCTTAGTAGTTCTGAAATACAAACCCAAAAAATATGCACATTAGTATCATGTAACAATATTCATCATTTCTTAAACAAATTCTATACAATAGTAATTAAATTACATCAAAGACCACCTGTCCTTCAAGATAGCAGAAACACAGATCAGTACCATAATAGAACAAAAAAAAAGGATACAGCCACCTTGACAGTAAAAACAACTGCTAGTACACTAACATGCTATGCTCTAGTCTCATGCGTCGGAGGAACTGTATCAAACATCAAATTTGGGATACCATGACATATCCATCTGTACCACAGTGAAATATTCGCACAACATTGTAATGTGATATTAAACACAGATGAACCACATCACAGAACTGTGTTTTATTGAGTTGCAAACATACATTACTGGTACACAGGCCTTGAAATAACGGACTCTCCACCCGCTCGGACACCTGTTTTTCATTGGGACAGGCGTTTGCTTTCTTTGCCTGTCCCTTGGACAGAGCAGTTCTGATTTACAACTTTGCCACACATATTAGGTGCTAGGCCCCAACCACAGCACTCTATATAGAAAAAAGGGATGTCAGGACCTCATGATATGAAGATGCACCACAGGACTCGTAAATAAGTGGGCACTGACCACTAATATGCTCTTCAGTTTTGTAATTGCCACCTGCGCTTAAGGCAGCAAACTTAAGGGCACTCCTAGTGGCTCCTCATGTGTCTGTCCTGTGTAGGTAAATAATTACACACGGTAGCCAAAATTTAATGGGTAAGTCAATCCATCAAACAGGAACGGAAAGGGTATGAAATATTTTAACATGCTTCTGGAAAGCTAAAACTCCTACAGATGAAACTTCATGAGGGCGTGAGTTAGCAAACACAAAATGCTACAGGGTGTGATTCTAAATATATCTTCACGCTCCTAGTGTTCAGGATGTTTACCACTGTTCATTTGTGGTTAATACCTTACTTTCAGCCTGCCACATCATGATTGTTTTCTCAGAATGTAAAACTACATTTATTCACATATGCACTTTAACATTCTGAGAAAGGAATCATACTGTGACAGGTTACAGGTATTATCAAACAGTTATCACTGTCAAACATCCTTCAACAGTAAACCAGGTAAGGATATATTCTCCTACAACCTGCCAAACTCGGAAAAACACTAAAGCATTAGTACAGCAAAGTATGCAGAGAAATTGGCAGACACTCACTTCACCATGGCAGCTAGGCTACTGCATATTATAAAATCTATTTTTTGACCACATTAATATGGTTCTGAAAAGAACCTTTGTGTATACTATCATATTTCCTCAAACAGTCTCACAATCTTACATGACTTTCAGGATTCCATCTTGAAGGTCTCCCAGAAAATGACAATTGCCAGCATGCAAGAAATGCACACCATCTGGTAGGAATAGCCAATCATTACAGAATTTAATTTCGGGGTGACGTATAGTATGCATTCCATGCATGCATAAAAAAGCAGTAATCTGTACATTTATTTTTCTGAGAGCTCTGTCAATCAGATACATATGATGATGTGCTTGTCAGACTTACGCCTGTGGGTTATCTGAAAATATGATAATACAGGCAGGCTAAATAACATAATAGAAGCAAGGTCCAATTTTGCTTCCATTACTAAATCTACCCATCGTTTTAAACCCAAATCATTGCCTAAGATGTATTAGCAGTATGTCAGGAGGAGAGTGAGTTTCAAAGTTCAGTATGGTTGGCATAAGATGTTCCCATCTCATTCCACCATGACTAAACCATTTTACTATAGCAATTCAGGAGCTGCAGGTCCCTTCCAAATACTATGAACTGCAAACTCAGCTGCTCGTCTTATGTAACTGCTTCCAACTATCCACACAAATCCTTTTCTATTTTCTGCCATTCTAAGTTTTTACTCAGAACTGCACAGAAAGTTACTAAGAAAGGGATCGTTCACCCTGCAGTGACCAGACAGCACTGAAAATCAAACTGATATTTTCCTCCTTATTTCAAGCTAGCTTCACTGCATCTAGTCAAACACATACAAAAAAAACATTCCCTCCTGCTCTGGCTTCATGAACCAATGTAACTCATGCATTCAGTATTACTAGACTATGTTCCTGCAAAAATCTAAAACCACTGAGAATCTGCAACAAAATGCATGCTTCATAGGCAGTTTTGAAACACCATAACATCAGAAAGAAGTCTGATTGGTTGCGTTTCGGTCATACAACTCCACGCACCTTCCTATCTCCTCCATTTGCAGCTTGTATTGTACAAGTGATACTGAACTTCTTTCTTATTTTAAACTATTTTCTTGAATATAGCATGTCACATAATAACAATTAACATCATCAGATTGAACACCCAAACGTTTTGATTAATAATATGTACATGTTCTAATAAGTTTTAAATACTAGAAAATATCATGTGAAGATAGACTGTACTTACAGTTTGAATTCGCTTCTCTCTCTGCAATTTTCAAATGGATCTTGTTTTCTTCTTCAGTGTTGTCTGTCACTGATTGGTTCTCAGAAGTGGCATGACAAATCTTTAATTTCATTGGTAGAGCTATCTGTCACTCAAACAGACTATTTAATGACTCGATGATGAATGTTTCAGCCACTCCCAAGTATTACATTAACTTTACTTTTGAATGCACGAAAGTACATTTGCGACACTTTTGATAGCACGAAATTAAAATTTGTGAAAGTGTCGAACTTCGACAGTACTTTTGACCATAGCGTCGAATGCACGAAAGTACAATTTGCGACACTTCCGAATAAACGGAAGTATTTTTTTCGACACTTTCGTGCTCACGAAAGTAATTTTCAAGAATTGTCAATATATTGACACAGTTTCACATTTTATGAAAATGATTAATTATCAATTTTAAACACATAATCTGCCGTGCATAACTGCCTTCAACTCAGTGCAGTGCAGATATTAAAGATTTACAATGCTAATGCGCATTCAAACCACTGTGCAGTGTACACTTGCAAAACACTTTGTTGTTTTTTACACTCAAACGTCCTCTTATATCCATTGCACAACCTCTTCTTAACATTACACTCTTATATGTAAATTTCTATGAATAGCATTTCCCACAGACCATCATGTAAACGCAGCACATAAACAAACACAGTATCATCAAGAAGCGACAAATAAATCTACACTATTCAGAACATTGTCATCTGAAGTTTGCAATAACACCCTCCAGAGGGTAGTAGGAAACCAAACCAGCCAGAGGTGTAATGAGACCCGACAACACAGGAGGAAGGGGCTTAGGATCTGAAGGCAAGTATTTCTTATATCAGCTACCCTGGAGGGTGGTTATTCAGACTTAAAAATGCATTGTAAAGGAAAAAAATGGAGGAAAAAGTATTAAAAACTATATATAAAAATACAAAATGAGCTTCAAACAACTTTTCGATTAAGTAATCCTCTGGCTGTTTTTGATTTCTATACTATTGGGACTCTATTGTGTGGCAGGGCACTTTTGTTGGCATGTACCCTAGACTGAAGCCAATAGACACGGAGGGCCTCTGAATTGTGCCTGTACATTGGGCATCTATTCATTGAAGATTTTTTTGCAAGGTACTGTACCTGCCAGTAGTTTTTGGGACACAAGCAGATTAGTAAATACTGTAGAGGACTTGTGGCATTTGTTTTTGATTTTTCTAGACGAAGGGCCAGCAACAGTACAGCACTTCCTAACACAGTGGCCGAATGGAGACATGTTGCAAGCTTTCGCCATGTAATGGATTGCCCAGTCTTTGACAGACCATGATACAGGCATTTCTTTAGCTATTTGCTGGTAGATGTCATTGTTTTGAAGTTTTGTATGATGCTGTGCTTCTGGGGTTTTTCTGTGTGTGTGTGTGTGTGTGTGTGGTGCGGGTGAGATCATGGTCTTGTTCATTCATTTGTTACCAGTGGTACAAATGGCAGGTGAAAACGAAGACTGGGTTGGCTTGGAATACACGTGTGCAGCACCCGAATAGTAACTATTTTTCTTGGTATCTATTCAGAAATACGACCCACTGAGATTGGTACATAGTCAATCAGAAGGGTGATTTTCAGACCCATTTTCAGCAAAGAAGTCTGAACTGAAAAGTATGACACAACACAAAGTTACTAGTGCCTGTGAACTGCAATGCACAAGCTTGCAACTGAAATATTTAGAATTTTCACATTTGTGAACATATTAATTTATCTGTTCAGAAACGATCCACAGTATTTTTTGACTGAGTTCCACATGTTATTTCGCAAGGAACTTCATCATTGCACAGCACATGTAGAGAAAAACATTCTTTGCCATGTTGTGAAAAATCACAGTTCAATTACAATACACACCAGCACAAACACTATGTTACTACAATGCAGCATCAACATTGAAATTTTGCTAGTATGCAACCATATCTATAACTGTGCCACACACACACCTCACACAAATAGTCATAGTGGCATATCCTCTACGTATTGTAAATATACTAATTGTTATACATTTAATAATGGCCTGTCACCTAATTTCTTGGTCTGCCATATACTTAATCATCAAACTGACTATCACATTGCACGTACACAGCATAAAACATGTTAGACACAGATAAAAATAACAGCCATCATAATCATAAGAATATTCGTGAAGAAAAAAACATTCAAATGTCACAAAAATATTGAGAATGAAAATTTCGATATTATATTGGCTGTGCAATGGCTTCATAACAGCTATCATTTGTTTGTTTTCACAAATTGTACATTCTTAACATGCTATTCTATTAATACATTACTATAAGAAATTTATGGTATATTCTAAAACTTTTTTTCTTTCATACAGGTGCCTGATACTTCTGTAAGATTGCTTACTGTCACTGTCAGCTATATACCAAAATGCAACTAAATACAGGCGTGGGTGTATCTCAAGCGAGAGCGGTATAATGTACTGACTGTTGTATAAGGGCAAACAAAAAAGTAAAGTTAACGAAAAATGAGCATCGACAGAGCATTACTGCAACAGTGACTACATCAAGTCACTGCACAGAAAACAAAATCATTAAAAAAAACATCACAAATGTGTCGATCTTAAGGCGAAACACAACTATCTTGGTGTGCCCATCAGCAGGCGCCAAATCAACAGCGAAATGAAAATTGTGACTTACAACTTGAAAGAAAATTATTCACTGGCAAGTAAAGCTAAGATCGAAGATTTATTACTGGTTCTCTGGCACAGCCGCAATGATCAAGAGTCACCTTCTGATGAATTTCGTCTGAAAGTACAAACATTTGTCAACAGAGCACTGTTTGCTTTTAAAGATTGGCGAAGATGTCTCATGTCCTTGACAATTCAGGAAACTTGTATATAGTATAAAAAGCTTCCACAGTATCCTTGTTTGACTGTTGACAACTTCTCCATGTCTTCACAGGACAGTGATGCACACAGCACTCGAATCATATTTCTGGAAGAGTCTTATCATGACTTATTGAAACAACAGGCGTTCAATCTCGGTGAGTCCGCAACATAAATGTCCTCGTATTCTGATGACAATCAATTAGATCTGATGACGACTGTTGGTCCAACCATAGTCTTGAATAAACGGCACTCCCATGGTCATGTGATGCTACCTGCAACTGTGAGCAATCATTATTTCAAAAGTAGAACAGTTTGTTAACTTCTTCATATGCCAGATCGCAAAGAGAGACATAAGTTATTTACAGAAATCGACCATTGTGAATACGTTATATACTGGACTCATGGGTCACTCCTTGCATGTCCGATACTGGTGTTTCATGATAGTTTTTCATAAGTCTGGATGTCGAGTGCATGTGACAGGCATGTGAACTTTGTAAGAGTATATGAGACAGTGAGCTGTGCACTGTACACTTCTGTAAATGACTGTTGCAGTCAGGTATATGGTGGGTGTGATCATTTATGAAATTGCAACACATTCCTTCTGACCAGAAACTGGTAATTTCAGTGTCACACTTATCAGAAAAATCTGTTTCAGTCTTAGAAACGACATTCTGAAACAGTATGGGGAGGAAATTGCTAAGTTTGAGATTCAAAGTATCAGTTTGATTCGTATGTGTGTCATGTGCCGTTTTGCATAAAACAACTGTCTGATCAATCTAGAAACCTGGTCATTATACAATGACATGTGGTTTACCTCATATTCTTGTTTCTGCAATCTGACTCATCCAAGACACCATTGTACTATGCAAACACTGTTTCTCAAACTATGCAACACTTTGCCAGGAAGGTCATGCAAACAACATGAAACAGATGTTACATAACTGAGATTTCCAAGATTGAATATGTTTGAGCGATTCTAATTCAGACAATGAAACCATTCCAAATGATTCTACATCTGTCATAAGACACGGAAGATTCCACAGAAAGCTTTAGATTCTAAAGGGTTCTGTGTGTCTGTCACTCTCCTGGAAAATGTTCGCTATCTCAAAAGAAATACTTGGTCATTCTAGTAATGTTGTGCCTACAAAGCCAAGGTCATCTGGAAGATGTTGTCAACCTGAAGAGTTAAAGCTTGTTTGGCTATTTAAGAGTAATTCCTTTTATATAGACTTGACATAGATCAAATGGCAGCCTCTCTGTGCAACATGATCTATTAGAAAAAAGGTTAATCATTGAGAAAGTCTACACAGATAAGTGACAATGTGTATGAACAGTACGAATTCATCACTACATGGTAGAGATCCATTAGGAACAACATGATCGCTATCAAATGAAGTGGTGGAAGGTGAGCCTGTCAGCATTTGGGAGGCAACACTGAAGCACGCTGTTTCAGACCCATTCAAAGGGTCAGGATACCTAGATGAAAGAGATGCGGGTACAGGTGCTGAGTACACTTGGTATCCTGGGCAAAGATGGTAAATTCAGACGTGTTACAGTACTTTGTGTTCCATCTGGTCTGGGAAAGTGAGCTAGTATCTGTCTGCGTCTAGCACATGCCATTCGTTAACTGCCACTAGATGGAATTACAGCTGCTCACTTGAGAAATTGGAACAGAAAGATAATGTAAGTGAATCTGTCATACTTGCCTACTGGCACCAAAGAATATTTGTATCAGACACTGAATGATGACATGTTACGAGGTCTGGCACAGTCATGGTTTGTCACATATTGTTAGAATATGCCTGGACGCAACTCATTGAACTGTTGAAGTGGCAAATTCTATGTCAAGGCATCTCATCAATGACTATCAGAGAAATGTGTTCACTTGATCCTGTGTTGTCAAGACACTTTCTGGCCTTCCATGACATTCTCAATTTTGTCTACCAAAGGACAATCCTCCTCTAGGCATTGTAGAACACTACTTTGGAGGACAGAATATCAAGTACGAGTGCCTGTATTCATATGTTATTATGGATCAAGGATGCACCGCGGTTGGTGAATTGTGATCAGCAAGTGTTAT
Organism: Neoceratodus forsteri; assembly: GCA_016271365.2. Classification (NCBI taxonomy): domain Eukaryota; kingdom Metazoa; phylum Chordata; order Ceratodontiformes; family Ceratodontidae; genus Neoceratodus; species Neoceratodus forsteri. The sequence goes on along the minus strand of CM057449.1, from coordinate 57,157,687 downwards.
CATTCATAAAAATATATCCTTGTCACATTCAGACAAGTATGACAGTCCACACTATGGAAGTTAGTTCAAAGTTCCAGCAACATATTTGTGCAAATATTGTCGGTAGCAGAAGAACAAATTCATTTGCACACGCGATGTCGCTGGATTTCTAGAAGATTGTCAGAATGGTGCATGTTGGCTTTTCTCAGCAATCGACACCACTTGAAGGCAAAATCAACCAAGAGGGTTTAATGAGTTACCCAGAGATGAAAAAAGAGGTGTATATCAATGACTACAATCCATCTCTCCTAATGTGGGCAGTAAACATAGATGTCTGTTTGTGCGATAACTCACTGCTGGTTTGCTATGTCATTATATAACAAACATGAACAACTGGCTTGCAAAATCTTTGGGAAGATATTGCCAGTTCAGCAAGCCTGACATCTCAGCTGTGGTCATTGTTTGAGACTTTCACACAGAGAATGTGAGCTACAAACCAGTGACGCTTAATGGGTGCACATCTGTAGGGAAGTCTATGCTACGCTTCAGTGTAACTACAAAGAGAAGCGGGCGTGTACTGATTCCTCATGCTGAAATTGAGGAGCTTGCTTCAATACACCTTTCAAAACATATCTTGAAGAATAACCTGTAGACACATACTACCCGCGTAGACACAACAAGATGAATGATATGTGTCTGTTTGAGGTGTCTTAAGTGGTATGATACAAGACAGGTGCACTTGTGACCAACACGTACATTACAAGGTCATGGACTAGATGGCTGTCTTGGAAGAGAACAATCCATGGCTATAGATCACTGCAACTGCATCTAGGCACATCAGAGAGCACGAACATTACTCTTTGCTCTCTATTCCTATTTAGACCTGGAGGTGAGTCTGAATTAAAGGTGACTTGACATTTGAAGAACAGTTCAACTCACTTGTGATTTAGGCGACTACTCACAAACATACATACTAAGACTAAAGCTGAGAAAGAACAGCCGAGCAGGCAGAGAAGCAACTTGGAAGACTTGGTTAGTCACAAGACAACCTTGATCCAGAAGGATAAGGTGTTCTAGGTGACCTCTGCGTTAAATGCCCCAGACCTGTTAATCTCTAGAATTGGAATAGCCATGCAGCGTGGCACACACTCTAGTCAACCAGCTGATGTAAGAGATTAAATAAGCTGCAGCATACAGTACACTCCAAAGTGGTTGAAGCTGTCCAACATGGTATACTACATGAAACAAAAAAATGTTTGCACTCAGCACAAACCTACTAATCTTGTCAGTGGTTCGCTGTACAGGGTAGTTCGATTGAGCTATCACTTAGAAACAGGTGTGACAGGCTTCAATGTCTGTTGTTGTGACTGTTCTACGGATAGCAGCATACAACATTGGTGGAGTAACATTCATCTTTATGTTGCCAGTCGGGTGTGGGAGAACTGAAGTATCAGAACTTCATTCGGGATTTGCATCTCAGCCCATCCTATGTTCCCAAAGATGCAGCTACTATCATGAAACTGCATGGTCTCCAATGTCATGCTAGCCTGTATTCATCTCGTCTACAGCAGATCTTGGGTAGTGATGAGTGCCATTTGTAACAAAAGTATACTTGTGTTGTGAGACCTTTACAACTTGCCAGTCAATGCAGGTATGATTACAACTCTGACTCTAAGCAAGCTAAGAATATCCTCGGTTGCATTGCAGGCTATAACATATGGGTTTTACCTATGTTGGTTGTTCATATCTTGCGCGGTGATCTAGTTACAAATCACTTTAGATGAGCCTTACAGTTCTCTATCGCAGAACATGTTTGTATGTTAAATGACTAAAAATCACAGTAGATAGTGCATGCATAGAAACGGCATGTGCTGTCTTCAGCGACATGTGCTCTACCGAACATAGTGTGTCTTATACCACTTCTAAAGAAATGTACTGAATTCAGCAATCTAATGCTACAAAGAGAACCAAAGTTGTCCTCTCCATGCAATTGATACAGCATGGCGTATTTTGCTCTGCTAGTAACAAGATGACTGGATATTATTGAACGAGTTGATGTTTTTCACGAACAGCTGGGCTTGTGGTTGTTCACACTTTGTAATACTGCATTATCATGCTGACGTAATCTAGATGTTGAACAAGGTATGGTAACGGTGCCATGAAACATCACTGACTTTATCTATAATGTGTAGAAGACATCAGACACTTGTAGTGCAGTTTGACAACAGTAACACTCTTGTACATATAGATCAACCTCGAAATTCAGATTTTTATGATATCTACATAAACGGAAATGTTCCCATTATGTATTTTGCTGTCTCCATTCACAAACTTGGGGATTAAGTTGATTCAGCAATGATAGCATAGTACAGATATTTCAAAGATGTCATGAGCTTTGCCTTCCGCGTGTACTAAGCCTTTCTGGATTGCACATCATAGTATGTACCTCAGGTCATGTGACAGCGATGTATTCTTAGTTATAATTCGATTCTTCATCAGCCACAAATGTCTTTTTACACTGCCTATATATGTTTGTGTCTCACAATTCAGTCACAGCTAGACAAAGTAACAAACAGCAGCAAGTTTACAAAGTGATTAAAAAAGAGTCTCTGTGGCCATAAACCTCAAGTAAACATTCAAATCAACAATTCATCAGAAATCAGTTGGTAGCTGCTGTACCACTGTTTGACAACAGCAGTAGAGTAAACTGTTAACTCAGCTATGTTTTTCTACATGTTACAGTTTGCAAGCAATATTCTTTACAAGGCAATCCCCTATCAAATGCTTTGAAGCAGATTATCAACATGATTTAGACCACTTCTAATAATGTACACTCACTAACACTACTACGGTGTCTACATATGCTGATGTAGTACATTTGCGCAGACATACAGCAAGACAGTATTGAGTTTATGATGGCTGTGATAACAATCTTGATGAAGACGCACTTTAATCTGCCAGTACTCTCAGTAGCATATGTTACGAAATATATGTGTTTATGTGTAATTCACAGCGTGAAACCACTGGGCATGCTGTGGATAACCTCTTTGTTCCTAAAGCCAAAAGTTCAACTTTCGGCATTGTTCACTAATGCTGAATGTAGTCATGCCTGTGGAGGTCGGAGGCAGATGCACCAGTCCATCCTGGACTTCATCTCAATATCTGTTCTTATGTTTGCCAGATTTGATGCAATGGGCTCAGAGTTGATACCCTATCACAGACTATACAGCTAGTAGAACAGCTTAACCAATCTTTGTTTTGACACTCACCTCTTTTCTATCTTCAGTCAATCCATGCATTCTGGACATTACACTGCTACTAAGGTGCACAGCTGGATGTTAGAGGTGTGACTTACAACTTTTAAACAGAGATCCCACGTCACCTGAAAATGCATATCTTCTAATATTGAAGAATTATGACAACCTTCATATTTCAGAAGAATAGGACAAAATATGTATTTTCTTTATGAGTACTTGTCCCAAAAATGTCATGTTCGTCATAATGTTGTATAATTTACAACTGTAAATAAACAATACAATCAACAAATTGAATTCAACAGATATTATACTGTGACATGTTACATTTGGTAGATCAGTGACTACATAAAATTGTAGTGGTCGATCGACAACAATATTTGGTCACTAGAGAAACGGTGATTACATGTCTATACAAGGTTGCATCTAAAAACGTTACTAAGCTGCATAGCTGGATGGTTAGAGGATGACCTACAACAACTTTTAAATAGACATCTACATCACCTGAAAATGCATATCTTCTATTTAGAATGATGACCTTCATATTTAGAAATAGGACAAAATATGTACCATTTTGCATGATACTTTGTCCCTCATGTTATAATCTTATAATGTTACACTTTAACTGTAATAAACAATGAATTTCAATAAAATGAATTCAAATACAGACATTATATAGACTGTGACATTTTATTTCTGTAGATCAGTGACTACATGAAAATTGTTGTAGTGGCTCAATGGCGCCATCAATATTTACAGTCACTAGAAACCATGATTACATGTCTGGAAAGATTCACCTTATAACATCTAAAAAACATTCCACTCTCCAGAAGTAGTCTTTAACACTTCTGCTGCTTTCCGTGTAGAAACATCATTAGATCACCATGCAACAGTGTAGAACTATCGCTTTTCAGACATAGCTAGTATTATATGTAAAACAACTACTGTTATTGATAATGCAAGAAGCAGACTTACAACTGTTAATATAACCATTATTGAACTAATTTAGTGACTTTACAACTGTTTAAATTACTTGTACAATAGAAACATTTGTTTTCATTTACATTGTTAATAATTTAATTGAACTAAAATAGCAGTGTGGCACCACAGTACAAGGAATGTCTTATATTACTCTTCAGTATACTAACAATATGTAATTAAGCATAAGTTTGTTAAAAATGCGTTCCATTACAGTTTAGTATTTATGTTAAATTTATATAGTAAGTAAGAATTGATAACATTTTTTTTCTGTAAACATTTATTTTTTTTTTTTGTCACATAACTAACTGCACGTGTATAAAATATTGACAATTTTAATCAGGCACTGTTGCTGATCACAAACTGTATACCTGTTCCGACAATATTTATGTCCCCAATTGAGGGTCGGTGGAATTTTCCATTGCACTAGTCAGTGGCATATTATTTAATAGTAAGAATCAAATGTCACTAAACTTACAATTTGATAGTCTATTAACAATCAGTGGTTTTTTCCCCACCCCAGGAACATCTACATTAGCAGTCTCCTAATTATAACAAAACATTGTTTATTCTTGTGTCTAATCACTTCACAACCAACTGATATTCCTTATTAATATAGCAGACAAGTAAGTACACATATAGTTACAATACAACCATTTTAAAAGTACATTTTTAAACTATTCACATTCATAGCAATAGCAGCCTGACTATTAAAATTATGTCAAATGCCAGAAAATAGTTTCACACATATAAACAGAAGTGAGTACTGAAGCTCAACTAAAACATACATCTGATTGGTTTCATATATCACACTTAGTCAATCCACATTATACACTTGTTATTATTTTGCATTTACAAATTTACAAGTAATTATTGTACACATATAAAGATTGTATTGTGAGACGCTTCTTAACAAAATTTAATTTTGATTCGACTTTTCTCCATTTGACAAAATGGCAATAAATTTTAAAACCATAACCACCTGTGTCACTCGTTCTTTAAATACCATACTGAAATGAAAATAAGTGTCTATGATCACATACAATCAATGTTTACTAATATTGCTACAACTATACCCATCTATTTGTTTGCTACCTATGATATACAGTCAGTAACACAGCAACACAAGCGGTAACACACATGGTGGCATAGACGGATCATAGTCTCAAGTCCACCCATGACATGTGTAAAGCAGTAGAGTATAGGAGAGTGGGTGAAGTTAGGACTCATAATTTAGTACACCCCAATGCGGTTGGGGGTGGGTAGGGCAATGTACCAGTGCTACCAGTTAGGCTGAGGAGCCATTTCATGTTAAACCCAAACTTGCACCTTAATAATTGCAATCGCTTGACGGATGTGGCTGAAATTCTGGAAGTCACGATCAAGAACCATAGGCCTTGGGATCTGCCAAGCTCGTGACTGGCTGATATACGGCTGTGAGCATACATGATCTGTGCACGCGCTTACGCTTTTTTCTGACCCTACAGTCACGCTTCACAGGTTGTACGGGTTTATGGACCAGCCCAAAATCTTCAGGGATCGTGCGGCAGGGTCCTCGATGTGCCTTTTGAAGATTTCATGAAAAAATATTAAACGGTTCAAAGTTATTCAAAACAGTTTCATTATAAGTCAATGGGAAACGTTAACAAAGTTCGACAGTGTCACAAATGCAATTTTACTTTCTTAAATGGGCCTGTTACTTTCGCAAATCAGCTATTTTGTTTTCAGTTAGGATCAGAAAATGGTTGGCATTTAAATTTGGGATCTTCAGCAACCTAATTCTTTTTGTATTCACTTAGTCGGACCTTGAGGATGCTTGCCATGTCTTTATTTTGTGGTAAAACACCAGAATATGTTTTCAAATTTATGAAAAAGATTAAGAATTACTGTGTTCACGAAGTGTCGAACTTTACAAAGCTGCGGAATCTTCATACAGTAGTTTTCCATCTGTGGGAAAGTGATAATTTCGGCATCAAGCGCTTGCAAATAACCGTTGGGAGTTTCAGCTGAAATTTGGAGGGAACGGAGTCATCTCACAGATGTGTCTTTCAGCAAGTTGTATTGAAAAATATTACATGTGCAAAGTTACAGCACTCCAAAGTTGACAGTTTTCCATAGGATAACATTATGGCACTCGACACATTACAGAAATCCTTTGGATTCCTGCTGCAAAATAACGGTTTTTGTTCTTTTTTCCTGAAATTTGGAGGGAAGACAGCCAACAGCCACAGATGCTGCCTTTCAGTGGTTTGTGAAAAATATTACAGGGAGGGAAAGTTATGGCACTCCAAACTTCTCTTTTTTCCATAGGCTAACATTATGTGCGTCGCTAAGATTTTGTAGGGTCCATTCGAAACTAAAAGTAGATACTGGACTTTTTGTCAGAAACTTTAGTCTTCTGCTACAGTATAAAATTATCCAGGACAGTTGTAAATAATGGACTTTTAAATTTTTTTTCACGTCGTACGGTTCCTGGGAGATATAACCTATTTAGTATTCCAAGTTCTTCATTTTCGTCTGATACCTCATTATTATGCATACATTATTTGTACTACTGTCTTTCTTCTATGCAGGTTTTGGGGAAAACCAGCCTGCGCTTTATATTACTGTTAATTGCTGTCTTCTTTCTGCTTGCATGTTCTGTATCTGCTTACTTACTGTTGATGTCTGCGCTTAACACTGTGTGCGTTATCCTTTGCGCTTTCATTTGCTTATGCGCTTCTGTTATTTTTGCCATTTGAAGCCCATAGTACTGTTTCTCTTTCTGTTTTACTTTGCATCACCATGCCTATTGAAATTTCCGCTTTGCAGGTACTATGTTATATGTGGATAACACATCACGTGGCAGACCGCCTCGCTTCACGCCACTCATGTGTGCTTTACCCATTCTGTTCTCATTTGTGCTTATGCTACCATGTGTGCCTGTACTTCATAGTAATTTCTGTTTGTGTTGCTGTTCCTACTATGCCTCAAGACATCAGCGTATGGAGTGCGCCCCGCCGCTGCATTACATCTACTATTTCTCGCTATCATTCTCAAAAAGAGCTGATAAAATTATTTAACGCATTAGTTAAGTTGTTCCACAGTGACAGTGAGGCCTGGCTGTTAGGTTGAAACTCTATTGATTTCGTTCTATTCTTCACCAGCATTGGGTGCATTGTAAACAGCCGGGTCCCAACTCTCACCTGGCCTTCCTATCCTTCTGCTGCTTATACATGTGATGGGGTGAGAGTTAGGGCTGACGACACTCAATGCACACCCCACCAGTTGGGGGTGGGTAGGAATCCAAGGGGTTTTTCAACCCTAACAGCGAATTTCTCACTTTGTCACTGTGAACAACCTAACTAATGCATTAAACAGAGTTTTTGCTCTATATATATATATATATATATATATATATATATATATATATATATATATATACACATATGCACATTTTGTTCTAATGTGTGCATCAATCACCCTGTAGCAGTTAGGGTAAACTGATTACAAGTTTAAAAAGTGCATTCTGTAAATGGACTGTGAGTGTTCTGCTTCTTTCTGGGATCCATTTTAATTGGCATTTTAGGCACAAAAATGCTGTTTTCTGTTATTTGCTCTGCTTAATTTTGCTTTCCATTTACATAATGTGACTCCTTAAAGTGTACCCAGTTTAGCCTCACAGGCGCAGTTACATGGAGTGGGACACACATTCTGCAGCGAAAAGTATTCAAATATTTAAAAAAAAGATATATGTGTGCATCAATGCCATCTTACAGAAGATATACCTTGCAAGAAACAATTTGAATCAGAAGAGTACAGCAGTAATCTGTAAGCACAAACCTGTAGGCACACCCTGCAGTAATGTAGCTGAATGTGTATCCTGCAACAATTTGAATCAGAGAAAAATAAAGTAGTAAAATGTTAGCAGCAAACAGTAACAACCCATATCAGTACAAAAGAAAATAACACACAGTAAATCTGCCTGGACAAAAGAAGCCTTACTATTTTCTTTGCTCTGATAAGGTTCCTTGCTCTGTCCTTACAAGCAACCTAGAAGGAACAAGCTTAGGTGAAGCTAGGTGCCTTTGCCTGCAAACCTAGTTTTCCACCTTGTTGATTAAAGAGACAATGGTACACTGATATGTGGAAAGTTGCAGATTGTGCAGCAGTACTGGGGGTAGAGGGAGTAGGACAGTAGCCTCACAAGGAAAATGGGAAGGGTGGAAATCTCATTGTGTAGCTATCCATCGAAAATGTTGGTCAACTGCTATGTTTGTGATCATTTCATTTTATCCATGGCACACTACTATAACAATACTGTTTCACTTCAGACACAGACACACATATACATATATGGACAGCTTTCTTTATTTAAAGTACCGGTGCAGACATGCTGCACTGCTACCAGCACGTACCATGTCCTTTCTGCTTGTGGCAACAGGTTCATGAAGCACATACCATTTATACTTTTACCTAAAAAGGTGCAGCAGATTACCAAAGTAGGTACTACTATTGAATGCTGTGTACACATTGCAAGGTGAGATAAATTATAGAACATTGCACTTAACATGAGTGAACAATAACAAGAACTGCTAGTTTTCTGTTTTTTTGTTTCTTTTTGGGTCCCACAGCAATCAAAGGACAACCCAAGCCTCACACTAAATGTATTCCTTATCAGGTCAAATCCAGCAGATGTTTTGGCTCTGGCCAGAGGTTGTTTGATGCAGCTGCAGCAAAATGTTGTGCCTGGTTGGTCCAGGTGTAACATTCTTCATAGCTTCACCAGCCACCCATTTGTCACATAGGTTGAAAATAGGACTGTCTGCAGGTGTAGAGATTCTTCCATCACCAGTTGGCTGCCGCATGAGACTTAGTTCCATGGCCATTTTTAGCTGTTTGAAAATATAAACCAGATCTAGAAATCAGATATGATATGGGTGAGAGTGAAATAGTAACAATACCTTCACTAACTATACTTGACCTCTTCTGAGCTCACTCATGTCTTCACCACTCTTGAGGTCAGGAGGTCATGTATACAGAAGCTCTTGATATTTCTACTATCTCATTCTCACACATATCATATACCATATACACGCTCTGTTATATACATTCTTTGATCGCTGAGGAATTTGGATATTACCAGGAAGACCAGGCAGACTTGAATGACTTTTTGTGTGCATTGACTATCTGTAATACTTCATAGAAGAATGTAAAAGAGATGGAGACTGCGGTTCAAGCAGCACTGCTTCTGCAGAAAATAGCCTTATATATATGTAATTCTAAGAGAGCATTCTTTATATAAATGAGGGACTGCAATATGTATGATATGCAGAATAACAGGAAATATTGGATACAATTAATTTGCTTTTATTATTTTAATTTCAGATGTCAATTACAGTCTGCTAGCTTTTTTGGAATGGGATTGGAACCACAAATGGAATTTAAATGTATTAACTGACAGAAATGTAGTGAGACAGACAAGCAGCTATGTTACTTTGTGTTGGTTATAGTGTGTGGATGGACTAAGTCCACATGAGTTATTACTTAGAGGACTGACGTTGCTTACAATATAGATTAGCTATTTGTTTCTACTACAGTATGTAGAGGGTATATGGTATATGAAAAATAACATGATTTGCTGATACACAATGACTCACCTGGTCAGGTATGGGTCTTATAGGTTACCTCTTTATTTTGAGAGAATATTACATACTACATGTTGTTAAAAATGTAGGGAGTAAGTATACTAAACTTTGTATATTGAAGATGCAAATAATTCTATAATTTTTTTTAAAGTTTAATATATAACAAATCTGGTGGCTAAGCAGGCTATGACAATAATTGAGAATTTATAATATTGTTTTTGATGCTGTTTAAGTGTATGAATATTTAATGTATAAACATAGATACATACTTTTAAGTTTTCTCTTTTATCTGACACCCTAGTAACTATTTACCATGATGAAAAGGTATTTGTCATTCAATACTTTGGCTATTAAGGTAGTACTAATACCATGTGAGCAGTATAAAAAGAAAATGTTAATATACAGTATATTAGGTAACTGAGATATTTTTAGGGGTGCTAAAAAAATTATAAAATGTGGGGGTGCTGAAGATCAGAAGTGCACTTATTATGGTATCAAGGGCAGTTTTTCCAACACAGTTTTTGATATTCAGATCTATTCACTGTACATAAGAAACTGATTTGACAACATTGTTTACAGTTTATTCATTATTACTGGCACATATTTCAGTTGCAGACTGTGTAAACATATATTAGCCTTGTACTAGGAAATGACCACTAATATAAAAAAGTGTCACTACAATGCCATTTAAAGGTAAATGAAGTCTATTTCATATATTTAATAACTCTCCAAATGTTCCTTTATTTAACAAGAACATTAGGTCAACATCCCACATTACTATTGCAGTTTTCTAGTCTTGTTTTCAACTTTTCTGAACATATTAATGTTCATGCAATTCTTTATTGTGACTTGTAAAATATTAATTAGGAACTCAAGCAAATAATTAATTAATTGATGGAGCATAACTGGTTATACGTTATGAAAAGGTTTACTTATGGGAGACACTTTGGCAAGCTCAAAGATTTATTCACTATATATCTGTCTTGTCCGCTAAGAATGAGACAAGTGCTGAAAAATGTCTCTCAGCTCACATTATTGAGATTAAATCAGCACAAACACACACAGATGCACGCATGCACACACACACACAATCATTTTTAAACAAAATACCTCTTAAACTTGTGGGAATTTTATGCAAATAAATTATCATTACATTTGAATAGCTTCATAAAGTTTAAGCATTGGTTTATTTATACCCTGTGTGATTACTACATGAGCAGCAACCCCACCAAGTCTAAAAAATATATAAGGGATACACAACCCCTCTACTGGAAATATTGAGAAATTTGTTTTTGTACACTTTTTCATCAAACAAATGCAAATAACTTAAAAACAAAACAATGATACTATGGTACTCTGAGCACAAAAGTTGTTCAACTTAAAGATATCTTACAAAATGAGAGGTGTTTCATTTCTTGATTCATTTGAAATTTTCTATAATCAGCAAAAAATGGCAGAAAATTTAATTTTTTTCACTTTTTTGACAAACAAATGCCCCCTACAAAAGCAAAAACAAAAGAATTGCATAAATGGAATATGCAGTGGAAAACTCATATAATAAGTGATTTATCTGCACTCGAGCAGTTTGACCTCAGACACCTCACTCATGGCTTATACCACTTGTGAGGTTACCCGACGTCAAACTGCTCTTGAGAAAATAAATCATTTCTTACACTTGCTTCCATTGCTTATCCCTTATGTATACTAAAGCTAAACAATGACAGAGAATTTGATAATGGCACTAGGAGAAGTGTGCGTTAGGTGTACCACCTGTCTCATGTATCTAATAACCAAGGAAATTCAAATAAATTCCTTTCAATGTAAGAAACGTATACTTAATCAGGAGTTGATTCAAGAACTTAATGATTTTACTGATCACCTATTGCAATTGGAAGCAAGCCAAAAAGAAATGGCCATTAGATTTAGCACCAGAACTCCTTTGGGAATAAAAGATTCAGCAATATCCTCTAATAACCTAAGATACACAAATAAAGATCCCAACAACCCACTTATTTTCAATAAAGGTTTACAAATTACATCCAGGTACCCAAAACAGCATAAGGAAACTAACAAAAAAAGAACCAGAGATGAGGACATAACAATCAATACAGATGACTTATGGTACACTGTACAATATAGTAAACCTCCTAAAAAGGGAAGACATGCAACCAATTTCAGTATTCCCTTACAACATTGATTTACAAGTCTAATAGTATCTGATAATGACACTGATACTGTTTCAGAACAAGAACTAATATCCTTTGATATAGTTAATACTCCAGTGGTTCCCGTAACTTCCAATGCCAGCCTCATACCAAACCCATTAACTGATTCTGAAAATGTTATATTAGAGAATAACTTAAACATACAGAGTACCCCATCAAATCATAGAAATCTGTTGGTTATGGGAGATTCCATGATAAAAAATTTAGACAGGGATGTCTGCAACCGGGATAAAGCTCACAGGATGCTGTCATCTTATAGGGGGGCCAAAACAGAGGCTCTCACACATATGTCTAAATCCATTTTTAAAGATCTAGGAAAAAAATCCTCTTCTATTAATTCATGCAGGCACTAATAATATGTTTAGGGACCAAGTGAATGAAATGAAACAAGACCTGGTGGCACTCTCTAACAAACTGATAGATTATGGATGTGAGGTTGCCATAGCCGAAGTTTTGCCCATACCAAGAGCCTCACAGCAACTAAATCATAAAGTTAGAGCTTTTAATGATTGGCTAAGGAAATGGACAATGAGGCAAGGAATCTGTTGCGTAACACATTGGGAAGAATTTTTTCTTCAGGAAGACTTGCATTGCTTGGATGGATTGCACCTAAGCAAAAAAGGGAATATACTACTGGGTAAACATTTTACAAATTTTATAAACAAACAATTAAACTAAATGTGGGTGAAAAGTTATGCTTAATCAAAGATTACTGGGACATTCAGAAAACTATAATACCAACAAAAGATATTCCTAAAGGTGATAACACAATCAATATACCCTTATTAAAAGCCTGTAGTTTAACAAATAAACAGACAAATTTAAATACATTATGAAGAAAGAAAATATTACAATTTGTGGTGTTACAGAGACCTGGTTCCATGATGATAGCTGGAACATAAACATACAGGGTTACAATAAAATTATTAAAAATGGAAAGGAAAAAAACTGGGGGGATAGCCCTTACATATTGGAGAACTATTATTTTCATTCTATTACCCCAAAGCAAACCTCAAGCTATGATAATGAGATTGTATGGGCAGAAATACAATTACCTACTACAAAAATATGTGTTAGTTTGGCTTATAGGACCTCAAATCTTAATAATGACCAGATTATGGACATTATAAAAACAACTGAAGAATTCCAACCAAAAAATAATTACATATTTAGGGGAGATTTTAACTTCCCTAAAATAAACTGAGATACATCTATATGTAGTGGTAATATTGAAAGGGAGTTCTTAGAAATTACTGTAAATCAAAATTAAGATCAAATCATAAAAACCGGAACTAGAAATAATAACATTCTGGATGTTGTTCTTACTAATATGAGGCATTAAAATCTTAAAACCAAGTACATTAGCACCACTGGGCAACAGTGATCACAATATAATCAAATTTCAAATTAAAACTAAAATGGTTTCTACTAAAGGGAACACTCTTGTCAGGGATTTTGCTAAGGCTAATTATATAAAAATAAATAACTACCTTAACTTGTGGGACTGGGAGTCAGATTTCTCTGAATTAAATGCCCACTAGGTTTGGTCCCTTTTTCAGGACAAAATAAACCTATGTCTCAAAACTTGGGCCCTTAAAAAAAAACAAATATACCAAGGGGTATAGAATGCCAATCTGGTGGAACAATACAATCAAGAGGTTAAGTAATAAAAAATATAAAAGCTATAGGAAGTATAAACAAAAACCATCATTAAACAACTGGAATAACTACAAAAAGCTTACTAACAGCGTAAAACAACTTATAAAGTAAGCTAAGATAGAAATAGAAGATAGACTAGCAATTGATACAGTAGACAATAAAAATAAATTCTATAGTTATATAGAATATCTTAGAAGTACCAAATCAACTTTGGGACCAATCCAAACCAAGTCTGGCATTATTACCAATGAAACTCAGATGGCAATAGAACTCAATAATTATTTATGTTTTATATTTACACCAAAAGAAAATACTCCCCTTAAGGATACAAAAACTACGTCTAATAATACTGAAATAAACCAAATAACAATAGAGGAAACCATGAAGGCAATAAATAACTTCAATTCTAACTCCTCTCCAGGACCAGATAAAATTCACTCAAGATTCCTTAAGGAAACACTCAAACAAATTTCAGGACCACTAACCAGATTATTTAATTTATCATTAGTGGAAGGTGTATGCATTTCAGCATGGAAAAAAGCTATAGTGATCCCGATATATAAATCAGGTAATAAAATGGAGGTCTCAAACTATAGACCTATAAGTCTAACCTCTGTTGGAACTATGCGCTGAAAAGAATACAATGAAATTTAATTTACTAAAATGCAAAGTTATGAATTTGGGTCATAATCAGAAACATAAGTATTTTCTAATAAAGTACTATTGCAACAAATGGACAATGAAATGGATTTGGGTGTTGTTATAGATAATAAAATGAATTTTGATAATAATACTATAACCAAAGTCAAAAGTGTCAAAGAATTCTTGGATGTATTTTTAAACATATAAAGAGCAGGCAACCAAGAGTTATTATACCTTCATACAAGAGTCTGGTTAGATCACATTTGGACTACTGTGCACCTTTTTCTGTTCCACATTCAATTAGAGGAAAACAATTAGTTGAATGAGTACAGAGAAAAATAAAAAAAAATCTTTGGAATGGAAAATAAGACTTACGAGCAAAGACTGCAAGAATTAAATTTGCATTCTATGAATTACCGTCAGACACAAGGGGATCTCTGTTTAACGTACAAAGCTATAAAAAATCCTGTTCTTATAGAGACTATTGAATTGGAAACACACTTTATCAAAACTCAGACCAGATCCCATAATTGTAAACTATGAGGTGCCCACTGCAGAACCAAAAAGAGATGTCAATGGTACACACAACATGTGGTTAATCTATGGACTACACTTCCTTGCTCAATCATTGAGATTAATACTCTGGAGTCTTTTAAACTTCAGCTTGATCAGCAGATGGATAGTAAAAAAATTGAATATTTATAAAGTTAATCCACCTTTGGGTAGTGAGCTCATTTAAAGGCATAGTCCTCCTGAGCTTGTAAACTACTATGATACTATGATAGAGAACTCAGCCAAACTCTTAAAGAGATTTAATATATGGTATAGTGATAAAACTGTGGCTTCTATGATTAAGGTCTTTAATACAAAACTTATCTCACAAGCAGCATATGCTGTGGAGGTTTGGGGTTTGCAAAATTCAAATAAAATAGATTCTGTATTAAATAAAATATACAAAGAATTGGTAAGAATTCCTGCTAGTACCTCAAATGTTCTGGTCAGGTCACAGCTAGGCCAGATTAGTTTCACCTTTTTGGTGCAGGAACAAGTACTTTCATTCTGGATTAAACTACAATCTCAATCTAAAGACTCCCTACTTTTTTATGCTTTAAGGGAAAAAGATTAATTACTTTCGTATAAGCAAACTGGTCGGATTGCCTCAGTATACTCTATGTTAACTAAATGTGATCTATATCAGTTAAAAAGATGGATGGAGCAACATATAGAGATTTCTATCTCCTATGTTAAGTATATTAGAAAAATAATACAAACTTATGCAAAAAATGATGATCTTACAAAGATCAAACTGGTTAGGGTTCCCTGCTGGTTAGTTAAGAATATGATTGAGCATTCCCTTAAGTATTATTTGACTGCAGTAAGAGAACCAAAATATAGACACGTATTAACACAATATAGATTTAAAGACTTCTCTAGTAATGTATTGACTGCAAGATATGGTCCAAAAACAAATCAGTCAAATCATTATTTTTGTTCTATGGCTGAGCCAAAGAACTTCAAACATGTTATTTTCAGATGCCCATGGTATCATAGTGTTTGAATTAAATATTTAAACAAATTAATTGATACATTTAGTATTCCTCCCAGATTTCTGCTGGATCTATTATTCAATCATTCAATCAATCAATCAAAGTCTTTAACCAGGTGATCACCATTGAGTAAGCTCATTTTTGAGGTGGAACTGGGTTTGTTAACAAGGAACAAGGGACAATATACATTGGATGCAACACACAAGAAAAGTGTAATAATAAAAATAAAGTGAGATACAATAATACAGTATATACAAAGTATCAGCAGGTAGCATTGACAGTAGTATATGTTTGGAACAGAAGATACAGCTAGTTTTGGGTAGGACACAATTTTTCATAAAAGTAAAGAAACTCTGAAAATGTTGATATGATATCAGACTTGCTTTATAATTAACTGAAATTACTAAAATAAGGAAAAGAAATATAATACATTACCAAGAGCATTTAAATGTAGACATTTCTGGATAGGGCCTCCTGGGTTTAAATAACGTAGAAACATAAACATAGAAACATAGAAACATAGAATTTGACGGCAGATAAGGAGCGCTTGGCCCACCCAGTCTGCCCATTTCCCTACCTACTGGATAAGCTGCAGATCCTAGTTAACCAGCAGCCTACTTCTTCCTACCCCCACCCCCCAGAATTGCCTTATGACTATCCCATGCATTCTTGAATTCCACCACTGATTTTGACTCCACAACCTCCTCCAGAAGGCTGTTCCATGCATCCACAACCCTCTCTGTGAAAAAATACTTCCTTACATTACCTCTGAGCCACCCCTCTATCTTCAAATTGTGCCCTCTTGTTCTTGCACACCTCTTTTTTTGAAAGATGCTACCCTCTTGGACTTTGTTGATTCCCCTGAGGTGCTAGAAAGTTTCTATCATGTCCCCCTCTCCCTCCTTTCCTCGAGGCTATACATATTAAGCTCCTTAAGTCTCTCTTCATATGTCTTCCGGTGCAGACCCTGCACCATTTGAATTGCCCTCCTCTGGACAGCTTCCATCCTGTCTATGTCTTTGTGGAATTGGGTCTCCAGAACTGCACACAGTACTCCAGATGGGGTCTCACCAGCTGTCTGTACAGAGGGATAATAACTTCCTGTTTTCTACTGGTGATGCCTCTCCCTATGCATCCCTGTATCCCCCTAGCCCTCCTTGCTGCCCTATCACATTGCTAGCCCACCTTTAGGTCATCTGATATGACTACCCTCAGGTCCCTTTCCAGTTTTATTGTTGTTAGTATCTCACCCCCCATTGTGTACTCTTCCTCTGGGTTTTTGTTTCCCAGATGCATTACCTTGCACTTCTTAGCATTGAATCTAAGCTGCCATACATTTGACCATTCCTCTAACCTTGCCAAGTCCCTTCTCATCCTTTCCACCCCACCCTGTGCATCAACTCTGTTGCAGATCTTAGTGTCATCTGCAAAGAGACATACTTTCCTTCAGTCCTTCTGCAATGTAGCATAAAGACATTGAAGAGAGACCGGTCCTAATACTGAACCTCAAGGTACCCCACTAGTAACCCTCCTTTCTTCTGAGTGGACTCCATTTACTATTACTCTCTGTGTCCTATTCTCCAGCCAATTCTTTACCCAGGCTGTCATCTTGGGACCCACTCCCAGGCTGGCTAACTTGTATATTAATCTTTTGTGTGGGACTATGTCAAATGCCTTGCTAAAGTCTAGGTAGGCCATGTCACAGCCCCTCCCTGATCTACTTTGGTCACCTAGTCAAAGAAATCTATCAGGATTCGTCTGGCATGACCTTCCGCTGTGAATCCATGCTGCCTGGGTCCTGTGCCCCTCTGGCCTCTAGATACTCAACAATTCTTTCCTTCAAGTGATTCCATCATTTCCCTATCACTGAGGTTAAACTAACAGGTCTGTAGTTTCCTGCCTCTGCCTTGCTCCCACTTTTGAGAGGAATCACATCTGCCCTCCTCCAGTCCTCAGGTACCACCCCATCCTCCCATGATTTGTTAAAAGGGTAGTTGTGGTGTCACTAGTTCTACCCTTAGCTCTTTTAGAATTCTGGGATGAATCCCATCAGGCCCCATTGCTTTGTCCACCTTCAGTTTAAGAGTTCTTTCAAGAACCCTTTCTTCTGTAAATGGGCTGGTATCAACTTCTGTATCCAGAGTGTTACTACTGTTTGTTTTATGTACCTCCCCTCTTCATTTGTAAATACTGAGCAAAATATTTGTTTAGCATCTCTGCCTTTCACAGTCTCCTCTGCCCACCCTCCCTCCCCTTTATTAAGCCTCACTATCCCTCCCTTGGTCTTCCTTTGCTCCCTGATGTACCTATAAAGGTTTTATCCCCTTCTTAACTGAGTTGGCTATCTTTTCCTCGGTTTGGGCCTTTGCTGTTCTGACTGCCTTCCCAGCCTCCTTTTGCTTTAACTGATACAGTTCTCTATCCTGCTCCTTCTCACGATTCCTTGTACTTCCTGAATGCTTTCTTTTTCTCTTGAACCTTCACTGCCACTTCCTTTGAGAACCATAGTGGTTTCTTACATCGTCTTGTTTGTTTATTTGCTTCACACAAGGCTCGTTACCTCTGTGAGCAGTTTTTATTATTCCCCATTGTTCTTCCACCCTCCTTCCTGCCCATTTGCTAGTGCATTCCTTAGGCTCTCACCCATTTGCAAAGTCAGCCCTCCTGAAGTCCAGTACTTTTGTCTTTGTATGGCTTGACTCTATTGCTGTGTTTATTGTGAACCATACTGTTCGATGGTCGCTAGTTCCCAGATGGGTACCCAATTCTACATCTGTGATCCTCTCTCCATCTCCATTTGAGAGAATCAAGTCTAATATTGCTCCCTCTCGAGTGGGCTCCAGTACTAGTTGTCTAAGGCATGCCCCCTGTAGGGCATCTAGAATAACTGCACTCTTCGTAGTGGCAGCTGCAACTGCCCTCCAGTTAACATCTGGCATATTCAGATCACCCATCAGCAATATCTCCCCTTTTTCTGCCATTCTAAGTATACTTTTTATCATTTTCTTGTCCATTTCCTCCCCCTGAGAAGGGGGTCTGTATACAACCCCTGTGCGGATTGTGGTGCCATTGCCTGTCTCCAAATTGACCCACAGTGCTTCTTCTCCTCCCTGTTTACCCTTTTGTTCTGTTGCTTTTTCCTTCCCTTATGTAAAGAACTACTCCTCCTCCTCTTTTACCCTCCCTGTCCCTCCTGTAGATAGTGTATCCTGGTATGTTTATGTCCCAGTCATGGTTTTGTGTGTACCATGTTTCTGTGACTGCCACGATATCCAGATGTTCCTCCTCCATCAAGGCCACTAATTCAGGAAGCTTGTTACCTAGACTAAGGGCATTGGTACTCATTGCTCTCCATTTTTGATGGCTTTACCTTCTGTTGCAGCATCCCCACTGACCTTTCTACCTCAGTCTTTTTCTCATTTAGTACCCTGTTTTGTAGGGAGAGGCTGGGATTTTCCTGCTGCTTGTCAGTGCCTCCCCTTTGACTAGTTTAAAAGCTTGCCAATGAAGCATTTAAACCGATTGCTCAAAAGACTTGTTCCCTTCCTGGACAGATGCAGACCATCCTGCCAGTATAGGCTGGTGTCCCTCCAGGTGGAACCCCAGTCCCCAATGAAGCCAAACTCTTGTGCTCCATGCCATTTTTTCAACCATTCATTAAACTGCATGGTGCCAATTACTTTCGCCTCCCCCATGCCTTTGACAGGCAGCACCTCTGAGAAGGATACTGTTTGTGCTACTTGTCTTAGGCCCCTCCCCAATTCTGCAGTGTCCTCCTGCACTGCTCTAATCTCATGATGAGCCAAGTCATTTGTCCCTAGGTGGACAATTACGTCCAGCTCAGAATCCCTTGCAGCTGTTCTCGTGATCCTGAGGATGCGCTTCCTGTCCCTCCAAACCATGGCACCAGGCAGGCACCTTACTTCAGTTTTCCCAGCTCCCCCCAGTTCTATACCCCTAATAATTGAGTCCCCACCAGGAGCTGCTTCCTTTCCCTGTGGTGTCCTCTGCCTCCTTCCTGTGGGCCTCCTTTCAACAAGCATATGTCAATGCCGAATGTTTGCTTGCTGGCATTGGTAGTGTAGGAGTTAGAGAGTTGCTTAATAGGAATGGCAATGAAGGATTGAACTGATGCCAACCCCACCACCACCCGCAGAGACTGACAGGCATTGGGGTGTGCCTTTGGGTTGTCAGGCATAACAGCCACACCATTTCACCACACCCTACCCTGCAGACACCGACAAGTGTCACAGTGTGCCTTGGGGTCTTTTGCCCTTATGCTCACCCCATTCCATCAGGAAATATGGTGAGATGGGTGCTGTACAGGAGAATGGGGTGAACTTTGGGGCCAAAAAGTCCAAGGCACACCTCGATGCCTCTCACTGGCTGCAGGGTGTGAAATGGTATGAGCATTACAGACAAGAATCCCAAGTCACACCCCTGATGCCTGTCAACCTCTACAGGGTGGGGCTTCATGGTTGGAAACCCTAACACCTCAGGCATTCGTTGGCATTTTCACTCCAAATTTTCAACATGGGTTTTTTGTGACCCCCACCGTATGAACAGTGGCAATATCAGTGTGTTAGGCGAAAGCTGATTTTGCACAGTGACTACACCATTTAGCACCAGAGGTGCAAAAACATATTTTGAACAGGATGTGAAAAATGGCAGCTGTACTGTTCAAGGGGAGGTGCAAAAAATGGCAATGTTGAAAATCTGCAGTGAAAATATTAAAAAAACTGGTGAAGTCTTGAGTGTGCAGAGAAAATGCACAATGCACACCTGTAATGCAATTAGTTTGGGGATATTTTATAGCAGATTGTCAACACAGGGATTTTGGAACCTCTGCTCATGAGCAGTGTCACTGTGATTTTCTTAATCTGCCCCGAACAGTGATTTCCCACACCGACCACGCATTTCTGTGCTGGAAGTGTGAAAACACATTTTGGCCATGGTGTGAAAAATGACAGCTGTACTCTTCTTAAGGAAATGTAGAAAAATGCCATTGGTGAAAATCTTGACTAAAAATATTAGAAGTCCAAGAACTTACGAAGGTGCATGGAAACTGCACAATGGTCGCTCATAACACAGACATTTTATGGACTTTTTACACCAAATTTTAACATAGCCATTTTAACACCTGTGCTCATGAACAGTGTCACTGTGATTTTCTTAATCTGTCCCAAACATTGATTTCGCACACCGACTGCACCATTGTGCTCTACATGCATGTAAGCACATTTGGGGCAAGATGTGAAAAATGACAGCTGTACTGCTCATAAGGAGGTGTGGTAAAATGGCAATGTTGAAAATCTGGAGTGAACATATTGAAAATTCACAAACTTATGAGCGTGCGTAGGAACAGTGCAATGCGTACTTGTAAAACAGTCATTTTGGGGAATTTTTTCACCAAATTTTTAACATAGCCATTTTTACACCTCTGCTCATGAACAGCATCACTGTGATTTTCTTAATCTGTCCCAAACATTGATTTCGCACACCGACTGCACCATTGTGCGCTACATGCGTGGAAACACATTTTGGCTGAGATGTGAAAAATGACATCTGTAATGCTCATAAGAAGGTGTGGTAAAATGGCAATGTTGAAAATCTGGAGTGAACATATTGAAAATTCATGAACTTATGAGCATGCGCAGAAACAGCACAACACATGCTTGTAAAACAGTAATTTTTGGGAATTTTTTCACCAAATTTTCAACATAGGGTTTTTGGGAGCCTACTTCCTGAACTGTGACACTGTCATTTCATAAATCGGTCCCAAAAGGTGGTTCCTGACCACAAAATCACCTTTCAGGCCCGATTAACAAAATGATAGTGACAGAATTCATGAGGTGGGGTCCCAAAAACCCTATGCTGAAAATTTGGAGAAAAACTTCCCAAAAATGCCTGAGATAAGCATCAAAGTTGCAAAACCCCTATTTATTCCATTATACAGCTTACCGGCATTTCTTCAGTTCGTGGTCAGCTTTGAAGAGTGCAGTCGTGTTCCCGGTCCACCTATGACCATTGCGCCAGACTCCAGAGGTAAGTACGGGGTGAGGTGGGGTGTGGGAGGCAGGGTTCACAGAGGGTGGGCCCGGTGGGGGAGGATGGTCAGAACAGTCAGCAAGGGAAGGTTCGTTCTTGCAGGGTTTTTTTTTCCCTGAGACGACGTGGGACTTGTGCCACACTGGGGTTGGCTGCTAGCATGGCAGCTGGAAGGCTGTTTGGGGGGCAGTGGAGCTGACTGGGGATTGGGCACCCCATTGGCCATATGGACTGTTGCCACACTTGGGTGGGCTCCCCAGCATGGCACCCGGTAGTCTGTTGGGGGGAACAGTGGAGCCGACGGGGGATTCGGCACCCCCATCGGCCATACAGTATGTGAGTGGGGAGGACGTATGAGCATGCAATATGCATGTGTGTGTGGGAAGAGTGCATGAGCACTCACTCTCTTATCGCTGCTCACTGAAGTGTAGCTCTTCCTTTGAACTGTACGGCACTGCATTTTCAACTACTGTCATAGACAGCTGCAGCATTCATTGGCGAACTGTGTCCGGGCCTGCAATCACACTGACTGACTTGGAAGACAGGGTGCCACACCTACAAAAACTCAGATGATGGCACTATGTTTCTTGCACATGCGTGCAAGCAAACATAAAAAGGGGCTAAGGTTGGAAAATATTGTTATTAAGAAATGGCCAACATAATGATTGAATAAGATAATAGCTTCTGAAATTGTTACTATTATCTGGAGGATGCAATAGAAACATAGAAACTTATAAACATAGAAGTTGATGGCAGATAAGGACCACAAGGCCCATCCAGTCTGCTCATTTCTTTTTCTACCTTATAAATGTGCCATCGGCCTTTGCTCTGTCAATGTCCTATCTATTCATACTCATCTGTATTGCTCCCTTATGCCTATCCCATGCCAGTTTGAAGCCCTGCACAGTGTTCATATCCACCACTTCCTGTGGTGGTCCGTTCCATGCATCCACCACCCTTTCTGTGAAAAAGAACTTCTACACATTACCCCTTAATCGACCTCCCTCTATTCTCATGCTGTGTCTTCTTGTCCTGCTATTTTTCTTATATTGAAACATGTTAGACTCTTTTACTTTGTTAATGCCCTTAAGGTGTTTGAATGTTTCATTCACATCACCTCTCTCCCTCCTTTCTGCTAGGGTATACTTATTGAGCTCTGTTAATCTGGCCTCATATGTTTTCTGATGCAGTCCCTTTACCAGTTTGGTTGCCCATCTCTGGACTGCCTCAATTTGGTTAATGTTCTTGTGAAGGTGTGGCCTCCAGTACTGCACGCAGTACTCCAGATTTGGCCTAACCAGTGTCTTGTAAAGAGGGATTATTACCTCCTTCTTCCAACTTGTGATACCCCTAGTAATACATCCTAACATCACCCTAGCCTTACCTACTGCTTTAGTGGTTTGCTTGGATGATCTCAGGTCATCGGTGATGATGATGCCCAAGTCTCTTTCTTCCATATACTCTAGATAGATAGATAGTTAGTTAGATAGTTATATGATGCATGAACATAGCTTAATTTTATCTTGTGTTGGTATTGATGTGAGATTTATGTTATTTATATTGAGATATGTTCTGTATAATGTTTATTAGTCATATGTTTGTTATATGTCTTTTGTAATGGCTTTTTTGCTGAACAAAATAAAATCGAAATTGAAAAATTGAAACATACTGTATAGTTTAATGTATGTGCTTATTCAGTGATGTTTTTAAATAGAAACAAGTTTGTGTGTACACTCACTACAAGTTTAGTCAACTGCAACACGAATGGACTGATTTTAAAACACCAGTCAGTATTTATGTGTTTTGCTACATGTGAACAAAGATGCAAATGTCAGCACTATGTATAAAACATTTTTAAGGCTTTGTGTGGAGAAAAGTCTTAGAGTTCTTACCCAGAGTTGCCAACTCATGTTTGTAGTACTCAGGAATAGTGTCTATGCTGCACAGTGTTTGCTGCAGCAATAGTTTATATAATCCATGGACCAAGGGGTGGAGCAGAAACTTTTGATCCAGGAGGTCACATCTGTTATTGTGGCCAATAGTGGATCAGACAGGGGTTGCTGGATGGCAACCACACCTCATCTGTATTGAATCAGGGAGGTTGTTTCCACCTCTTAGATCTGGATTTTAATTACAGCAGGCATGACAATAGTGTCTGAACATGTGCCTAGAATTTTTTAAAGGAGAACTGTTTTGTGAGGTTCATAATCTTTTATCGTGGTTTAAAATGTTTGCAAGCATCTCAAACATGTTATCTTCTTTACAAAGGACTACTCCTCAAGCCATGATGACCCATTTCCTTATTTCTTTTTTTCAAGATTGCTTACTTTCTTTTTGTAGTGTTAATACTTGCATATAAACTGGTTTCCAAAATGGAACCATTCCAACACTTTTTGTCATGTGCCCAAACTGCAGATCTAAGTCTGCCTGCAATGCAGAAAACATCTATTGATGATAGAAATCTTGTCATGTTTGTTTTGGTCTGTTAATACAACTGGATTAGGTTAACATAATAAACTACAGAAATAATGATAATCAGCTAGTTGGAAGTCACCAAAAAGCTACAGAGATCAGAAAGGGGAGAAGGTTTATGACCAATGGCTAACACTTATTTTTTGAATTCAACTGTTAAAGAACCCATTACAAAGTGTAGGAGAACTAGGACAAGTGTGCACTATCATGCAGAGGGGCAGGGGAGCTGACAGTGTGGGGGTTGTTTCTTTTTACGTATTACATTTTTAACAACAAGCACCCCAGTTTTCTTCCTCATTTAGACTGAATCTATCACAGGCAGTGGTAAGGGTATAGCTCCAATACATTTCCCTGTTTTCTACTGCCTTCGTCCAATCACCTCCTCTATAGGGTGGGTTAACATTTTCAATGCCCCAGAATTTTAGTGAGGATGGATTGTGACCAACTTCTAAGAAGTGGACAGCTTCAGATGATGCATTATTTTGCAACCTAATGTTACTCTTATGTTCAGATATTCATCGTTTCAGGGATCTGGTGGTCATGCCTAGATACTATTTCCAGCATGAGAAGATTAGAAGATATATGACATGGTTAGTGTCACATGCAATATTGCTCTTGATCTTATACGTTTTCAATCAATCATTTTAGTTTTACCAGGCAAAACACCATTGAGACAGACTCATTTTCAAGGTGGACCTGTGTAGGTCATAACAAAAACTCATAGGGCCAGATATTCAAACTGCGCCCAAAAAGTGCGCAACAGCAGGAGCAAGCACAAGTCAATTGCGCACATGCGCCTACGATGATATTCAAACATGGAGCAAGACAAATGCGCAAGCAGCCAATGTCTGAATATCGCAACCCGCGCCATAGCGCAACCAGGAAGGGGAAGCTGAGCAGAGCTGATGCACCACAGCGCAACAAAGGTGGCCCAGCTGAGCAGTCCAGAGGTGCCATAGCACAAGCAAAGAGGTCCCAGCAGCATAGCAATGGAACTGCACAACCAGGGAGGTAGGCAGGGGCCCACCACCCATGCCACAGATGGGCACAGGGACACACTGCAGAACCAACAATGCACCCCCACACCCCAAGCACAGCATAACTGGGGGAGGGATGGAACAGCTACCGGACCATGGGGACAAGCAAAGAAAGCACATCCCAGCCGTGTTACTGCAGCACACCCACTGGCAAGCTGAGACTGCCACACAAAGGGGGCGGACCACCCCAGTGTCCAGCAGCCTCCCCATGTGCACAGCACTCCCAGCACTGTGACCCCAAGACACCGCCCTTGTGCAGTGACCAGCACTGCAGGAATCACCAGGCCCCCCCTGGCACACTGCAACCCCGTGAACCACAGAACTATACCAGCCAAACCCACCATGAGCACCCAGCAGTGGGTGGCAGCACACGGCAATACTGACTGGAAGCCACACCCACACCAGATACACCACCCCATACACATGCACACACATACCCATGACCATACCAACCCAGATGCTATGCACACCACTGCAACTGAGCACCTATAGCCAGCTGCAAATCAGAAACCACCACAGTATTCATAACAAAATATAAATGGAATGCTGAAGATGAACAACAAGAACAACAAACAACTATCAACATATTTACAAAGCAGGGGTGGTGGTATGGGTATGAGGTAGGGGGGTAAGGGGCAGGGGTGAACAACCGGGAGAGGGAAGGTGGGGTGTGCTGTCCTTCAGCTAGCGCCTGGCAGCCTGCCCCTCCTGCCTGGTGCTGTGCCTGTGGCCTCCGCCGGGCGCCCGCATCCCATGCCACTGCAACCAGTAGGATGGTGTGGTGTTGATGGCCACCTGAGTGAGCCTCTGCAGTCCCTGCTCAATACGCCCCAGGATCCGGATACCCGGGACAAGGGATCAGAGTCAATGGCTGTGACTGTCCACATCCTGAATCCCACCCATCATGCATGGCATACAGCCAAGTGCCCCACTCCTGTGATGGACTGCACCCACCCACAGTGACCGTGCACAAGACATGCCCAACCAGGCAGCAACAGCCATGTGTACCACTGCACACACACACCGCCCATGTCCATCACAGCACAACCAAGGCTGCCTAGTGAAGTGGCTCTGTGGTGGGATGGCAGTGCCACAGCCATGTGCCCAGTGCATGCATGGACCACCAGTGATGCACACACACACATGCAGTGCCACTGGACAGTGATGACTGTCACATGTTGCGTGCATGGTAGTGTCGACCATGGAAGGTGACTGTGCCCCCCCAGCATGCAATAGCATCCATGATGTAATGACACTCACCCTCATCAAGCTGCTGCTGCAGGTGCTGCTGTGGCTGCAGCTGCTGCTGCTGTGGCTGCTGCTGCTGCTGCTGCTGCTGAGGCTGTGGCACAACTCCTCCACCAGCCACCCCGGCACCGCCTTCCGAGGCCTCAGACTGTGCCCGCCTCCGCTCCTCCATGCCTGTGGGAGACAAATGAAGAGAAACACATCAGTGAGATCCCAAAGCAGACAGACCCTTGCCCCATTGAGTGTGCCTGCCCACACAACCAGACCCAAACAGCACACACCTGCAAACACATTCACAGCAAACCATAGCCAAATCCACCCCCATGCGCAGGTCACATTACACAGTGTCACCCATGTGGACAATACCGGTGCAAACACAGCACACCCACCTGGCCTAGGCACAATGCCCCTCCTGGCATGAGACCTGAGATGCTCCAGCAGAGCACGCTCCCTCCTCCGCAGGTCACTGTAGTGATGCTTGCACTGCTCAGGAGTCCTCCTCCACCCAGTGGCCTGCTCCAGGGCAGCAGCCACCTGCTGCCACACATGGGTGCATGCCACCTACAGGGGCACTCCCCCAAACAGTGTGCCATGGTGAGGCTCCACCACAGCCACATTGGTTTGCAACCTCCAAGGCCCCCCACAGTGGAGCTCTCCTGCGTGCCATTTCCAATTTGTACAGTGGCAATATGGTGCTCCGCAGCGCGGCAACCCCATGTGGAAATGTTGCACAATAGAACTCCATCAGTCCCTATCATGCTGTTCGTTCAGCGCCGTCGGTCCCCATCACGCTGTCACCGAACAGCGCGATAGAGCCATACACACGCCAGACGTACAGCGCCAGGGGGCAAAGGTTGGGCACAAGGTCAGGGGTCAGTAGTGCAAGGCCACGCGCAGCGCCATCGGATGTCTACACGTCCTGCATGAACGGTCACCTGCGTGCCAGTGCCACAGTGGACTATTGCACAGCTGTGCCACAGTGCCATTTGGTGCCCAGCGCTGTAGCGCCACTGGCACAATGATGGCTGTGTCCAGAATTGCTGATCATGCACAGCACATCATCAGCGTGGCAGACGCCTGTGTAAGCTACCTGGGCATGCACAATGCGGTGTACTACACAGTCACAGAAATGCACCATTGGCTCAGCCGGCTCAACCGTATTGCGCAAAGCGCAACAGCGCGATATTCAGCCTACACATGCAAATCATCTGATCAGCCATTCAAAGGCGCAGTGGCCTGATTTGCATGTCATTAAAGTTGAGCCACTCCTAATTTGCATGCATTGCGCTATAAATATGTGACATTGGGCTGCGCTGGCCAGATTCAGTTACTGCAGGTGAGGGGTGAGTTGCATGCTGTATGATGTTCTGGCCAATGGTCATGGGATAATGCTGTAGACTGCACAGTGACAGGTGTCCACTTCCACCCATACAGACCGACATGACTGAGCAGAGCCAAGGTGAGGGTGAGGATGGTGGGCGAAGGAGGAGGCCCAACTTCACCAAGGTTGAGACAGAGGCCCTCTTCCAGGCCTACCTGGAAGAGGAGCCACTACTGAGTGGACGGCGGGGCAGCCCTCAGGCCAGTGCGGCTACATGGGAGGGGGTAGCTCGGGCAGTGAACCTGCATGGAAGCCACCAGTGCTCCATGCAGGAATGCAAAAAGAAGATGGGGACAGACCGCAGAAGGGTGAAGGAGAAGATGGCAGCCCTCAGGGTGGCATGCGCTGGCACAGGCGGGGGCCAGCCAGCGGTGGCGGAGCTGACCCCGGCTGAGGACCGACTGGCTGCATCAATGCAGTGGAGTGCTATAGAGGGCGTACCAGGAGGTGGATTCCAGACAGGTGGAAGCCCATCACTGCATGGTATGACATGGTGGTGGTGTTTGGGGGGGGATGGTTGATCACATGCACTAACATGTCCTCACTTTCTGTTACAGATCCCATTAATCTGCAGGGGACTGTGGTGGTGGGACCATGCAGTGAGGAAGACCTGCCAGAGTTGGAGGAGGGTCCATCCACCTCTGTCACCAGCCAGCATGTACTGCACCAGCATGCACACCTGGCTGCCACCTCTGTTGTCAGTGAGTCAGGTGTGGGGGGTGCACAGCCTGTGTCTCAGCAGTCTGGCATGCAAGCATGCCAGCACGCTGTGACTGTGGCTGCTGCACGTACCTGCACCATTGGTGATGCAA
Organism: Neoceratodus forsteri; assembly: GCA_016271365.2. Taxonomy (NCBI): domain Eukaryota; kingdom Metazoa; phylum Chordata; order Ceratodontiformes; family Ceratodontidae; genus Neoceratodus; species Neoceratodus forsteri. The sequence continues at coordinate 57,128,778 of CM057449.1, read as the reverse complement.
GGACTGCAATGGGCAGTGACACGTGTGTGTCCCGTGATGGACACACAGCAGGCCAGCACGTGCCCCTGGACCTAGCTGGTTCCAACGTGTGTGCCAGCACGTCAGCACAGTCCCAGGCTGTGCCTGTCAGCACCGGTGGGGCAGCAATGGTGGCTGTGCAGGTCTCTGGCACTGTTGCGGCCACAGCAGTGGAACGAGTGGTCCCTGGGGCACAGCAGTTGATGGGGCAGCAGCAGCAGTCATCCACCAGGTCTGGGGGTACAGGTTCCAGCGGTGGCACATGCACACCGCCCGTTGATATGCCCATACCTGGTCCTGGTGAACAGTGCCCACCCTCAAGGGGTGTTGAGCATCAGGACCTTCCAAACCCTGGGGGACAGGATGCCGATGTGGCACAGGACCCATTTGACGAGCACACCCACCTGCTGCGGGAATCAGTACAGCAGCAGGGGTGGGTTGCAACATCCGTGGAGGCACTGTGCATGGCTGTGGAGCGGCACAGCAGGAACAATGCTTTAATCCTTGTAGAGATGGTCCAAATGCGGATGGATGTGACCACCGCCATTGATAGGCAGACCCAGGCATTAGTCGCTGTCGTGGCTGCATTGGGCACACAGTCAGGTGCCCCTGTACCGCTCACCCCACACAAGATGCTCTCCACTCCCCATTCCCGGCGTCGTGCGACACCCAGCCTGTTGACACCGGGTTCTGATGTGGCCATCCCGAGCACCCCTGGTGCAGGTATGTTTGGCATGCTGCAGACCCCTGTGCGGACAAGGTCGTGATCGTGCAGTGGGACCCCTGGTGGTCCATCGGTGCCACTCCATATGGCCCATGCTCAGCCTGCCAGTGCTGCTGGGTCACGGCAGGGCTTCCCATGCATCTGAGGTGGCCGTCGCACAGTGCAACATGACTGACCTGTCTCCCAGTGTGGACCCTGTCTGGTGCTGCCCTGTGTGCAATGTGTGTCATGGTGGGCAGTGCACTGGTGAGTTCCCTGCCCAACACGCTGACACACGAACCACCTGCACACCCACCCGACTGTTGTCCACAGGTGCATGTGCATGATGATGCCTGCATTGTACTGTACACCAAGGTGCAAGGGTGCCCAGCATCTGACACACATTCTTGGACAGTACAGGTGGTGGGGGTGGTCTGTGGATCTGTGTGTTTGACATGTCTGTTCCTGCTCTGCTGTGCACCTGCCCATGTATGCTTTGTGCCTGGTGTGTGTGTGTGTGTGTGTGTGTGTGTCCATATGACTGTTCACCCCTCCCCTGATGGTGTGTTCATGTGCCTGGACCCTTACACTCCCCTTGCCTTCATGCACCCCTGGTGTGTTACCTTGTGTGCTTGTGGGTTGCGCCTGGACAGTGTTGGTTGCGCATGGCCCCTTGACTTACCTGTGTCATGCAAAATGCTCCTCCGTGATGGTGTCCTGGTGCAGCTGGGCCTGCTGGATCAGTCGGGGGTCCCGCCGTCCAAGGGGGGCTGCTCATACCATCATCATGGGCGTCACTGGCGTCCCAATCGCTGTCCCCCTCCTTGACCTGTATGGCTATCCCACAGTCTTTGGCCATGTTGTGCAGGATACAACAGGCCAGGAATATCCCACAGGCCTTTGAGGGGCTGTACTGTAGGGCACCACCGGAGGTGTCTAGGCATTGGAAGTGTGCCTTAAGCATCCCAAACACCCATTTGATGATGTTGCATGTGGCAGCATGTACCTCATTATAGCGTTGCTGTGATGGGGTCATGGGGCCCCGGTATGGTGTGAGCAGCCAGGGACAGAGTGGGTATCTCCTGTCACCTGTGTGGAGATAGTGGAAATAAGTATCATGTTCAGGTCCATATTGCCCATATCCCTGTGTGCCACTACCATGGCACCTGTGGCATTCCCACCCTTGCCCCAAGTTTGCAATTCCTACATGCATACTCACCCACTAGATGGCCTGTGGGGATGTCCCCACTCTTGAATCGATGGCACAGTGTGGACTGATACCATATGAAGGCATCATGTGGCACAGACATTGATTATGCGCCCACTGGCATCACACACCACCTGGCAGTTAACACTGGAAAAGCCCTTCCTGATCCTGTATGCAGCCCCATCGGGGCCAGGTGGCGTGCGAATAGCCACATGGGTGCAGTCTATGGCCCCTAGCATGCCAGGCATATGTGCTACCCTGTGGAACTCCTGCATGTTTGCTGTATGCTCTGCCGCAGTGCTGGGGAAATGGATGTACTCTGCAGCATGTGGCAGCAGTGCGTTGAGGAATTGGGTGAGGATGCGTGAAGTGGCCGACTGTGTTATGCCTGTGGTGTCCCCTGTCGGTCTCTGGAAGGTACCTGTGGTGAGCAGGCACATGCAGACTGTTACCTTTGTCTCCACTGACAGAGCGTGACTCAGTCGTGAGGGTGCCTGCATCACATCACTGCACAGCTCACAGAGCCACCTCATTATTGCCCTGTTCAGGTGGTACTGGCCCACAATCTCTACGTCTGAATACAGCTCAAAGCTGATGCGCAAGGCCACTGATTTACGGTGATTAAAACAATTAAATTCCGTTTTTGAGACTTAAGATTCCGGAATTTCACCAGTGATTGTTACTCTAATTTCCGGATTTTACCGGGATTCTGTTATCATTCTTTTAGTATGTACATAAATAATCAGAATTAAAGAAGGCTTAATATACAGAGCATTAAATAAAGCAAACTAAAAACAGTACAGGAAGGAATTAAGAGAAAAACAGACTTTTTTGTAGATTTACTGATCTGATAGAAAATGCCAGATTCCATGAAATCTTTGTTTTTACCGGTTTTCAGGCAGCCCTAATTCCGGAATTTTACCAGATTTTCCGGTAAAAACCGAAAAACAGTGGCCTTGCTGATGCAGACACGGTACTGCCTGTTGGGGGCATACCGCCGATGGGCCCTTCCATGGCCACGTCCCCCTGCAGCATGCCTTCTCACCCCCCTCATTACAGCTTCCATGTGGAAGCTGGCACTGTCCATGTCCCTGGCTTGTGTTCCCCCCCTGGCTGTTCTTGCTGTGCTACCCCCGCTGTCCTGCCTGCTACCTCCACTGCACCGGTACACCTACTGGCCCTGCAGTCTGTATTCAAACACACCCTCCATTGTCCTCTCCTCTCCTGTGCACTCCCTGGCCGCACTCTTTCACTGTTACTTTCGGTTTCTCCCCTGCCTCATGTGGCTTCCCTGTAGCGTTCTTGCGCCTCTTCCTTGAGCCTTTTTTTTTTGGCTCATTTCCGGCATGGCGCACCTTCCAGCTCATCCGCTGTTGCGCATTGTGCAAGTCTTTGAATATCGCATTGCGCTGTTTATGCATGATGTCCACCCCCTTCGGTTGTGCATTCCTTCATTTGCATTGTGCTGTTGCTCAGCCTGTTTTCAGTGGCTCAACTGCCTCTTGCTGAATATCGCAGAATGGCGCAAATTCGGACTTGCGCATGTGCAACCCTATTGCGCATGGTGCAACCCTTTTGAATATCCCACCCATAATCTAAATTTTGTTATATTACAATGAAACAATAGTCTGTGTAGAGCAAATACGAGTTAGGCATAAATAACAGTGCATACAACATGGCTAGCAGTACAGTAGACCTCAAAAACTCAAATACAACATTGATAGGGCAATAACAAAAAATATTTACAGAATAATACAGATCAGTATTTATAATATAAACAATACCTGCTCAGTTGCAACAAGACTTATGGGATAAATAGTGGGGCTAGGTGTCAGGTAAGGGGAAGTCAAAGGGGGAGGTGTGAAGGGTAGGACAAGGTGAGGGCTAGGATGTCAGAGATGAGGGGAAGTCAAGGGGGAGGTAGTAAAGGGAGCACAACTGGGTATTTCAGAAAAGGAGGGTATTGGATTGGCAATGGGGTGGACAAAGGAAAACTAGCAGGGTGTGACATATTGAGGACATACAAGGGCAGGAGAATGTACAAGTAGTATACAGGGTTCAAGATACAGGGCTCAGCTAGTTAAAGCAGTCAAAGGATTCACTGAATTTATGAAGGAACAGAGCCTTAAAGAAGGCCCCGCTTACTGGTATTGCAAGCTGTAGTACCCTTTGCATCTAGTTCCATGTTGCTGGAAGGGCATGGCCTATACTTGCTTCTCCAAAGTGTGTCCTGATCTTAGGAACAACCAGAGAAGTCAGGGAAAGACTTCTCAGTGCATAGCAATCAATGGAAGAGATGGGAAGTCAGAAATGTATTTTGGAAGTTTGATGATTAAAGCCCTATACGTCCAAAAGACTGCATTTCTATGGCATCTGAAACTAAGTGAATACCTACCAACCATAGTGCAGTGATGGACATGACATGGTGCATCTGGGGTAAATCTGATCGCCCGATGATATAGTATGTCTAATTTAGACAAGGCAGAACTGGTAAAGTACCATGCTGCTTGAAGAACACAGGAGCAGCAGTGAAGTATATGTATAAATGAAGGGCATAATGATACAGAAAAGGGGAGAGAGGGTACCAATTATCATGGAAGTAATGGACTGTGAGATGCAATGAGGCATTTGATTTGAGAAGGCAGAGGAGAAAACCTACTGCACACACGATAACAGGAGTGTAAGATTGTATGTTGGAAGGGACAGTTCTATTCTACAGGACCAGAAAAACTAGTGCTTGTCAATAATAGAAGGAGCTGGACTACTTGTTAATCTCTAGCATGATACTAAACTGAGTTGCTTGTGATGACGTGTAAGAGCTATAATAGTAAGCTTTTAGAAATTTAAACTCTTAATTGGCACTTTTAGTTGGCAGAGTAGTAAATAGAAAGGTGTGTGAGCAGCTATTAGCTCCTTTAAGAGCTAGACCCAATGCTGTAGGAATGAAAGACCCAGAACTAGAAGTGTTAGGGGACAGCAGTGGGAAGAGGATTGCAACATCCTTGAGTTATTGCCCTCTACTGCTTTGCAGTATAATTTGAGTTGTTGCCCCCTAGTGGCTTTGCAGTGTAATTTGCAAATGGGAAAGTACAGCTCAGAAAGAAGAAAAGAGTATTGGGAACAGGGACTAGAGCAGTAAAGGTCAAGGATATTAGTTAAAGCAGGGGCGTTCTTAGGGTACTTCAGCAGACCACTTTAGAAACAGACAGGTTTTTAGAGCAGGATAGGGGAAAAAGAATGCTGTTTTTTAATGTTGGTTAGAGGAAGAAGAATGCAGACAGTCTAACAGTCTAGGCAGATAAAGTCTACAAGCTGCAGTTTTAACAATTCTATGCAGTAAAAATCGACACGGTATAACTTTAACAGTCCTGTCATACTAAACAATCAGTACTGGAAAACTCAGCATTAGCAGTTTTTGTATTAAAAATTGATAACTTAGAAAGGGTAGAGGTAAGAGGCAGTAAAGGAAGGGAGAATAGCATTGCACCCAATCAGAGCTCAGGAACAGCAGTAGTGCAGTCAATCAGCCAGAAAGTTAAAAAAATCAAGTTCAATCCCGTCAGCTGCTCTGGGCTGCTCTTCAGAATCCATATCTGGTTGTAGGCAATGAGGCGGGCAATTCAGCACAGAACAGCCACTAGGGTCAGTGTGGCTCCCACGGGTTGAAGGAGAAGGCAGTTGCCCATTCTGGGAAGGATGCCTGTGGAAGAGAGAAGGGACTGTTAATTTAAGGCTAACAGGGACAATGGGCACTAAAAACCTAGGCCCCAAGGCTAAAAACCTAGGCAAGGAGACAATAGCCGGAGGAGGTTTTCAGGGCAGTGCATACAGATTAGCAAATGCAGCTGACCAACACCTTCGCAAAAGAGTTGTTACACTTTGGGGAGGCTTACTGGAGCAAGCTGCAAATTATGGAAAAGACAGGGCATGGAGGGGAGGAAGGAACAGCACAAGAATTGTGATCTGAGAGTTCAGAAAGAATAAAAGTAGTATTGGGAACAGGGACTAGAGCAGTAAAGGTCAAGGCTATTAATTAGAGCAGGGGAGTTCTTAGGGTGCTTCACAGCCCACTTTAGACACAGAGAGGTTTTTAGAGTAGGATAGGGGAAGATAATTCAGATTTTTAGAATTGGTTAGAGGAAGAGGAATGCAGGCAGTCTAATACTCTATGCAGCTAAAATCTACAAGCTTCAGTTTTAACAATTCTATGCTGTAAAAATCAGCAAGTTATAACTTTAACAATCCTGTTCTACTAAACAAGCAGTACTGGAAAACTCAGCATTAGCAGTTTTTGTATTAAAAAACCAACAGCTTAGAAAGGGTAGAGGCAAGAGGCAGTAAAAGAAGGGAGAATAGCATTGTGCCCAATCAGAGCTCAGGAGCAGTAGTAGTGCAGCCAATTGGCCAGAAAGTTAAAAAGCATCAAGTTAAATTGCCTAGGTGGCTCTGGGCTACTCTTCAGAATCTATACCTGGTTGTAGGCTGTGATGCAGGTGGGTCAGCACAGAACAACCGCTGGGGTCAGTGCAGCTCTCACAGCTTGCAGGAAGAGGCAGTGTCCCATTCTGGGAAGGATGACTGTGGAGGGGAGAAGGGTCTGTTAATTTAAGGCTAACAGGGACAACTGGCATTAGAAACCTAGGTCCCAAGCTGGCAAAGAGACAACTGTTTCCATTAGATTGCTGAAATTCTGTTTTTTTATGTATTATTACAGCAGCAGAATCACCCACATGGTTGCATTCCTGGTAGTAATGTTACCAGTAACTAATCTGCCTAAAACTAATCTGTCTTTCAGTATGTTAACCTGTTTTGAAGCTATAATAGGTTTGTGTGTGAAATCTGTAATGCTGGTGGGTCTGAGCATGTCCCAATGTTTGTTGAGAATATTCTTGAATGGTTGTGTAAATCCTGAGTACACAAGTGGTAATACCACTCTTTTATCTGTTGCTACTCTGTGGGAGGTATTGCGCTGTGGTGTGATGTTTGTTTGAACAGCCTCATTAATAGTTCTCCTGCCATTCCCCTATTCCTGAACCTTGCCACCATCTCTTCAAACACTTTGTTTTTTTCTGCATTTTCTCTACCATTACGCTCGACTCTCAGCATTTGTGAATATGGAATGCTTCTAATGAGGTGGGGTAGTTGATAGCTGTCTACATGCAGAAGAGTGTAATGATCAGTCTCCTTTCTGTACAGGTGGTGTGCTAGTGCATCATATCTCTTATACAGAAGAAGTTATGAAAATGGTTTTTCCAACATACTAGTTGTCATGGTGAATTTTAAGTTGTCTCCAACCTCACTGATGTGGTGGTGAAAGGCCTCCAATTCCCCTAGTGTTCCATCCCAAATAAAAATCAAATCACCAATGTATCGTTTGTGCATTATAATGTGTTTGAAAAATGGATTATACATGGGATTACTGATAAACAGTGTTTCAAAATGCTCCGTAAAGAGATTTGCATTTGTCTGTGCCATGGTACTGCTCATGGCTGTCCCCTGTGTTTGTCTGTAGTAGGTTCCATTAAATCTAAAGTCATTTTCATGCAATAGCAGACTGGCCAATTCCCGTAGTGTGCTTGTGGGTGGGGTGTGTATGTTCCTGATCTTGTCAATGCCAGTTTCTAGGGTCTGTAAACCTGCTTCATGCGGCATGCAGGTATATAGATCTTTTACATCCATAGTACAAAGTACTAGATGTTCAATTTTGTTTTTGTTCACTGTTTCATTAAGACAACTAATACATGTTATAACATCATTTGTGTCTTTTAGGTAGCTTTGCATTACAGCACTGTATCACTTGCATAATGGTTGACAAAATTTGACTGTCCTTCTAAAACAGAGTCATTTCCTGAAACAATAAGCCAGGCTGGCGGGTTGTTCGGGTTTTTGTGAATTTTAGGTTAACTGTAGAACACTGGCATTTTGGAAAAAAATTGTTCCTAAGTAGTTTTACTTGCAATTCTTGTAGATGTTCTAATTCTTGTTCTACACTAAGAATTTCATTGAGGCTATCTACTATTCTTTAGGTCAGATCCCCTGCTAGTTTTTCATAGTTCTCGGGTACATTTAACAATTCTTCACACATTCTTATGTATTCATTTTTATCCATTAGGACAATTCCACCCCCTTATCAGCTAGTTTGATTGCTACGCTGTTGTCTTTTTCTAGATCTTGTAAAGCTTCATTTTCTGATCTGCTAAGACTGTATTTTGGCTTTGCATTAGGTGTGTCTCATTATTTATTCTACATCCATGGTGACCTGATTAATGTATGCTTCTATGTTGGAATTTCTACCGGGGGGGGGGGTGTATGTAGAGTTGTGTTATATAACATTAAGGCTGCTTATGCTAGGGTCTGGAGGGGAAGTGAATAGAATTGTTCCTTCAGACGTATCTGTCTGAAGAACTTTTATAAATCACTCATGATTTGGAATCTATTGGGTGGAGAGAATGGGGAGAAGGAGAGACCCCTACTTTACACCTTAACTCTTGTTTCAGATAATGTTTTGTGACTTACATTGAATATAATTATATTCACCTGCCTTTGTATCCTCCTCCTTTCCCTCTGCCTGCACCTCCTCTTTCTCCTCCTGGTGCTGTTGTTTGTCATTGATCTAATTCTTCCACATAGATTTGGGACCTGGTGTGATACCTTTGCTGTGGTTCTTCCTGATAACTGCCGTGTCTGACTTCCTGTGTTTGTCTGCTGTATAACAAAATCTGTCTAGCTGGTGGTTGTAGTGGGTGGGGTACTGTCAGTACTCTGGGTGTAGCTGTCTGAGATGTCAGAGTCTGTTTCTGTTCTTGTGTTTCCATATACTGTTTTTTATCTTACAAATTGTACACTCTGTCCAGTCTATAATTGTTAGTCTCATTTTAATTTTTTCAATTTGTTTTTTTTTTAGATGTTCTTCAAAGTCATACAGTTTTCTTAATTTCTTCTAGGTTTTTCCAGAAGGTTTCTTCTTCAGTTACAAGTCTAAGCTGATCTTGGATATTTTCAATCTCATCAGCTAGTGCAATCCTATCTTATAGGACTGCATCTAGAACAGCATACATGAAGTCATTGCCACATCTGTTACATATTCCTTCCCATCTGTCAGAAAATGTTCTGGATTCTACACTGATATTCAGTTCATTCAGGATTCTAAGTCCTTTGAATATCCTTTTATAGTTAAGGTATTCTCCCAGGGTTATACCATGCCAATCGATTTTGTATCTTTTTTTTTTTTTGTAATTGTTACAGTCATTTTTTAATGCTTGTTCATTGGTAGTGAATTCTAGATTTTTGTTAGCCCCAATTGAAGTAAATAGTTTAAATTGTTCAGCTTTGCTGAAACTGAAAGTCAGCTGCCTCTCATTGCCACTGCCCTCCACCTCTGCGAAGTCATTCATGACCACAAATACTGTACAATCATTTTTATAAAATTAACACTCACAGTTCTTTTACATATTCCAATAAGTCCAGGTGACACATAAAGTTCAGTGGTTTTCTAAGCCTGGCATATGAGATAGTCCAGTAGGTTCAAGAAATCGTTAATATCATTTTGTAGATATTTTTGTGCTGAACAAATTTTGTGCTCAAAGTACCATGCTATCGTTTTTTGTTTTAAAGTTGTTTACTTTTGTTTGCCAAAAGGTGAACAAACTGCATTTTTTGCATCTTTTTTGCTAACTATAAAAAATTAAAAGTTAGCCAAAAATGAAACACCACTCATTGTGTAGATATTTTTGTGCTGAATAACTTTCATGTTCACAGTACCATGTTATAATTTTTCATTTTAAAGTTATTCACATTTGAATATGGTTAGGACTGTTACTGAGGTCAAATATGCAAATGAGTTCTGAATGAGCCAGTGCTGACCTACTCTAGATATTTTTGGACCTACACTGAAAATATTTTTGATATTTTTACTATAGGTCCCTAGCAAGCAAAAATACTGCTGATATTTGGCTAGAAAAATACTAACAGGTATGATATAAATATATTTATTCTACTTCACAATTTCCTAAACTTTGGTAGATAATGCTGTTAAATAGAACCACACATTACCCACACATCTTCCTCAATATGCACCCACAAGATATATACAGTATTCTGTATATCTATATCTATATCTATATCTATATCTATATCTATATCTATATCTATATCTATATCTATATCTACATCTGTCTGTCTGTCTGTCTGTCTATCTATCTATCTATCTATCAATCTATATACCTGTCTGTCTGTCTGTCTTCATTGCTATAAACATTGTTAGTGCATCAGTTATGGCTGGTACTAAAGTGACAAAAGCAGGGAAATGTGGTGTTAGGCTTTCCAACCCTAAAACCCCACCCATACCCAGTAGACACTGACAGGTGTTGGGATGTGCCTTGGGGTCATCAACCCCAGTGCTCACCCCATTCCCTAAGTAAATAAGCTGAGATGGGTAGAGTATATGAGAATGGTGTAAGTGTTAGGTCTGATGACTCCAAAGCACACTTCCAGTGCCTGTCAATGACTGTAGGGTGGAGGTGGGATGTTAGCATTAGGAACCCTAACACCACATTTCCCTGCTTTTGTGGCTTTAGTGACAACGCTAACTGATGCATTAATGAAGTTTTTTGCAATGAATTTCCTTACTTTTTCAGATGGTATGAACATATCCTTATTTGTCTCCATTGCATATATGGGAGCGTGAGTCCGCCAGGAGGATGCTGGAATACACGGATCTCAGCTACTCACTAGGACACTGAGGAGTAGTGTTTGTAGCAGGAGTCAGAGAATTGCTAAAAATATTTAGAAAAGGTATGCCACCATTGCCCTATTTATTTTAATCTCTCTGACCTTTCTGGACCTACTATGAGCTGAGATCAATAGATTTTATGGAAGATTAAACCTGAAGGCCTCTGGTTTGCTTGGGATTTTAGTGAGGAGTTCATTGGTGGAGAAGCCTGCTGAGATGCAGAGAGCTGCCATGGGAGCCCATGGGGGCTTTACAGCCTTTTGAGATCTCTTTCATATAGTTTTTCTAGCACCTCCCATTGGTTGGATAAGTCCTTTTTTGTTTTTCAATTACATTACTCTTAGGAAGTCTACTTGTTTGCTGCTATTCTGTTGCATTTTACTTTTATATTTGTGTTAAAATTTAACTTTGTTCTTTTTTTTACCATTATTGTTTGTTTTGTTTTGTATTTGGCAAGTTACCTTTGTTTTTTTTATTTCTGTGTTTATATTACAGTTTAAATATACAATTAAAAAAATGTTTTGTTGGTTTCAAGGGTTTGCCCTTGATTGAATGTGCAGCACACCTGATTTCAGAGCACAAAGGTGCATGCCAGAGGCACACGTGCTAGCGTTCTCTGACACCAGGGCCATTTTTGCACATTGAGCATCAGGTAGCGGAGAGGAGCATGAGTTGAGCTTGATCATAATTAACAGATCCTTGGATCAGTACCTTTTGGTTCACTACTCGCACATAGCAGCACTTTCTGTGCTGTGCGATGTGTCTTTTGTCGGTACTGTGATTTCTTTTTGACAGTATACAAAAAATGATCTGGTCTTTAGCTCTTGACTTGCTAGCAGGGGATTTTGGCTCTCCCTTACTTGTTTATGCCTTTTATGCCTTTCGGTGGAGTCTGCATAGCATTCTAATTGCCTATATAAGTAATATATAAGTAAGTGTGCTTATGTTTTGTCATTCATTTTTATCAGGAAACTTATTTCCGTGGTCAGTAAATCCAGTACACCTGCTTGTTTTATATATTTTAATATAATGTTATTATATTTAAGGTAAATTCTTAGTCTTTTTAGTTTTTCTGAATAGTCAAACTGTTATCAAGTATTACTGCTTACTCCTGCCCCTATTATTTTGGTCCTTTTTTCCCTTACAATGCATATTACCATCGTTTTGGAAGAGCTTATTTTAAAAATACAAGATCTGGGTTCATATCAAACCCTCAGTATTTCTGGACATTGTGAAGTAATGAGCTGGAGGGACATTCTCTGTGAGCTTAAAGCCTTCTTGGTGTTAGAAGAGAGTCCTCCTTCTGGGAGTTTTAAGATCCTTAAGGACTCATACGTTGTACTCAAGAATCAAGATTTCAGAATCCATTGGATGGATTTTATCAGGGCCTCTCTGCTTGAGTGCTATGTTTTGAGCCATTGGTCCAATGATCTTACTGGTTTACCTGACCTGATTGGAGTATTTCTGAACACTTGGATCACTTGGAATGTTAGGACATGGTATGAGTTTGGATTTTGCCTTCAAATTTTACTTCTCTGTCTAAATTATCCACAAAGTGTTTTTTGGTGCATTCTTTCTGTTTGAGAAAGTTTTGTTGTAATAGGAAATTCCTAATATGTTTACAAGGAGTGGTAGAGAGTTGAAAAAATTAAAGGATAAGAAGAGTGAATGCACAAAAATTGCAGTCTTGAACTTGCATAAGGGGGACATGGGGAAATAATGGCTGTGTTTATAAACAGGGTCTGTCCCTTGTCTCCGTTGAAGCATCCAATCTGAAGGATCAAAATGGACTGCAGAGAACCTTCACTTTTTATAATCCCCCTGAAACCTGTATAACATCTCCCCAATAAAGGAAGATACATTTACTGATTTTAGATCCAACTGTGTTCTATCAAAATTAACATCTCCTAATGTGACATCTAGTTCATTGAATTTATTGAAAACTAGAGACTGTGACTATCAGGCTGAGCGAGGTCTTAACCTCTCTTTAGATAAAAGAATACTCTCCAGTGTTCAAGGTCAATCTAGCTCATTTAGCTTATCTAATTCAAACTTTCTTCATTCTGTTAACAATCTTACCACTAATGATGCTGATAATGATATCATTGATACTATTGAAAGCACTAAACCAATTTTAATTAATGTAGCAACAGAGAAACTTAGTATGAAGGAAGATTGTAACAGTGATAAGCACTTTACACATAATTTAAATGTTCAATCTCAAAAAAAATTACAGATTTTTTTTATTTTAATTCAAGTTCTCTAAAGGTCAGTACTGGCGATATTTTCTTCACCAAATATAATTAAAAAAGGTAGGGCAGACTCTGGCATGCAGTCCCAAGTTAAAGCTGAAACTGCATCAGAAATCATATGAAGAGAGACTGAGAGAGCTTAATATGTATACCCTTGATGAAAGGAGGGATGGGGGGGGACATGATAGAAATGTTCAAGTACCTCAAGGGAATCAACAAAGTCCAGGAGGGTAGCATCTTTCAGAAAAAGAGATGTGTAAGAACAAGGAGACACAATTTAAAGATAGAGGGGGGACAGCTCAGGGGTAATGTGAGGAAATCTTTTTTCATGGAGAGAGTGGTGGATGTGTGGAACTGCCTTCCTGGGGAGGTTGTTGGGGCTAAAACAGTGGAGGAATTCAAACATGCATGGGACAGACACAAGGCAATTGTAGTGGGGGGCAACAGGAAGTAGGCTGTTGGTTAACTAGAATCTGCAGCTTATCCAGTAGGTAGGGAAATGGGCAAGACTGGGTGGGCCAAGTGGTCCTTATCTGCCATCAAAGTCTATGTTTCTATGTTTCTATGTTACCCTGAGTCATACAAAAATCAGAATGCATATTTCTCGTGATCACTCAGAGATATCTGTTCACCCTACGGGGTTAGATTTTTTTAGTCCCCCGGAATCCCATGTCTCTTTAGACTATCCTTTTTATCACCAGGATAATTCCAGGTTATTAGAGGGTTCGCCCAATGAAGTTTTCAGTAGAATAGATAAAGAGGTTGAGAAAATAGATATAGAACCAGAAATTGCATTATCTTGCCCTGACACTATTTCAAAATATATGATTAAGGCTTTAGCCCACCAAATAATGGCCAACATTGTTCTCCTTGAAGCTCTTAAAGATCTTAAACTACATGTAGAAAAACTTACTTGCTTTTTTTGTGATAGACTTTCTGAACTCTCTGAAAAATTAGATAAGTTTGAGAAAGAGGAGGAAAAAAAAAGACAAAGGACCTCCTTTCCGGAAATTAATATACATTCATCATTTAATAAGGCTAAGAATAAGAAAAACACAAAGAAGAATATTAAAGAAAAGGCTAAGACACAAATAAATAAAAAAATAAGGAAGAGGTAAATAAAATAAGCTCTGAGGAAAGAATTACCAATACGATTATGTCTAATGTAACTCAGAACCCTCCAAGAAGAGACCTTGTGAATGTGGAAGATCAGCACATAGCTTTAATAAAGCCTACCAAAGAAGCCTCCTTGCTTTTAAATAAGAAGGAAGAGGCTCTACTCCTAGGCACCCCATTAGAAAGTACAACTAAAAATCAACTCAGGCCCCCAATGTGGTTGAACAGTTAAATATAGAAAAGTAATTTGCTCGTATAAAGAAATAATTTAAAAATCATATTTTGAAAATTTCCCTGGATTACGAATTAGTTTCGCCTCCTCAGATAGATCAACTAATTTCGTCTGGGACAGAGGTTGTTTTAAAATTTAATAATATTTTTCTAAAACCTTACAAAACAGATATTTCATTATTTAATATGATTTATCATTTATTTAAAGCCGAACTTGATTTAGAAGCAGCAGCCAAAGACATTAAATTAGTCCATAGAGACTTATCAATTTCCACTACACCCGTTATGTATTACTATCTAATATGGACACTGCCAAAGCTATATGGGCAAAAAAGTGTCTTATCAATAAATTGGATATAGTGATTTCTTCTCCAGTTAACTGGACCACAATTTGGAAATTTGTATATGGAACTACTGCACCCAATAAGTGTACTAAAGACATCTTGATTTCCACTTTAATCAAATTAAACTGGAATTTTGGAAGACAAATTAATACACGAACAGTGTCTATATTTGGAATACATAAATTTGAGGATGAAAACACTAACATGCTGTTTACTTATATCTAATCACTTTTTGCCATTTGCTTTGGTTGTGAAATTCATCCTCAAGAATTTGGGTCTGTTCAAAGAATATATCAAGCTAAACTGGATTCCCAAGTGGATATAGAAATTAAGTCAACAAAATTGTATGATTATCTTTTGTTAAACAGTTATAAACTGGACAAACACGGTATTCACCTAGTTGATCTTTTGAATCCAGACTGTTCTGAGTACTTAATTCAGGGGAATTTGGATAAAAAAATGACACCCAGTTTCCCAACCAACTTCAATTGGTTTTGAGGTTGCTGAGGTTAGGAGGGAGTACATTGAGTTAGATAATACTGTTAATTTGAATACTTATAATTTCATCTCATGGAATACTGCAGGCTTACAATAAAAAATGGTGGACTTATGTTGGTTGGATTATGTTTTAGAAGCTGACATTATATTATTTCAAGAGACTTGGATTATATCAGATATCAGTATTAATGGTTATACGCCATTACATATTTTTGCTATAATAGATAAAAAATTTGGAAGGTCCGAAGGGGGGTTGTCTACTTATGTTTAAATAAGAAAGGGTATTTGTATTATAGAGAATACCACATGTAGCAATGAAATTCTGCTTTGTGTGGTGTGCTGAGATTCTTTAATTTTTTTGATAGTCAATGTGTATGATTCTGGGTGGGGCTTTTATCACTGAGCTGTCTTAGGCAAACTGCGCAGTGAGAAGCCAGTAAGAAAAGACTTGCCTGCTTCTGTTGGAGGCTGAGAAACTTGCTATACTGCAGAGAACAAACTAGAATGCATTTGAGGAACTGGGAACCTGGGAAGACATAATATTGTTGGGGACTTGTTAGGAAGGTAAGCTACACTTTCTACAGAAAGTTTCATTTTTTCTTATTGGTATTAAGAAGAGAATTGCAGAATTCCATTAAAGTATAGCAATTTAATAACCAGAGGGGGTGAAATACAACTGAAGTTTCTTGATTCCTGTGCTTGAGACCTAGGATTTGGAAGGATATGTGTGCAAAATTTTAGAGGTGTCCTGCTGGCTGAGCAGTGAGTTCATTTTTATCCCTGGACTCAGTAGAGTGGTTTGTGTAGGAGCAGTGGTCTAGTAAATTGTGGTGTTGGTTGACTTACTACAAAGGGCAGTACTCACAAGGGTGGTGGAGCAGTGGTCTATTTGATTGTTTCTAACAGCCACTAGTTGTTGTGGCATTTCCTTTATAGCCAAGATTCTGACATCACTTCCTCAACAGGTCTGGGGCAGAACTGTCATATTCTTAATAACCCAGCACAGTACATAAAGGGTAAGTAAACACCAAAAAACCAAAAAAAATATATATTTTATATATTACTTATTTTAAATTATAAGGAAGAGGGACATGTGGAGAGTGGTGCAATGCACTGGCTGTGGGGCAGCAGTTTTCCGGGAGACATTCTGGAACCTGCGTTGCTACCTTATTTGCAGGCAACTGTCAGCTCTGAGGAAGGATGCCCACTTCGAGGCTGAACTGGCAAAGACTAAGGAGGCCTCCCCCACCCAAAGAGCACCAGTTCCACAACCACTGCCTCAGTGGTTGCCATGTGAGAAGAGCAGATGGACCACAGTAGGTTCTGAGAGGGTGAGGGTGGTGAAACAGAGGCATAGCCCCCAAGTTGTACCTCTACGCAAATCATATGTCAGTCTGTCAAATCAAGGTTCCTCTATGATGACACCCTCATTGGAGACCAAGAAGAATGCTGGGGACATCCACAAGGGAGACCCACAAAAGAGTGACAAGGGACACCACAGGGAAAAGAAACAGCTTCAACTCAACTCAATTATTAGGGGTGTAGACCTGGGGAAGGGAGAGGAGAGAAAAGGGAAGTAAGGTGCCTGCCTGGTACCATGACTTGGAGGGACAGGAAGCAAATCCTCAGGATTGCAGAAGCAGCATCACAGGAGAGGGAACTAGATATCATTGTCCACCTTGGGACAAATGACCTAGCTAGGCATGAGATCAGTGCAGTGCAGGATGAATTTGTGGAGCTGAGGAAGGGCCTCAGACAGGTAGCAAGCACGGTAACCTTCTCAGAGGTGCTGCCAGTCTATGGCAGGGGTGAGGCTAGGGTACTGCACACCATGCAGTTTAATGAATGGTAACCAAACTGTTGCAGAGCACAGGGCTTTGGTTTCATTGGGGACTGGGGTTCACCTGGAGAGATGAAGGTCTATACTGGCACAATGGTCTGCATCTGTCCAGGAAGGGAAACAAGCTCCTAGGTGACAGGTTTATAGGCTTCCTTGGCAAGTTTTTAAACTAGCCAAGGGGGGAGGTGCTGATAGGAAACAGGAAAGTTCAAGCCTCCCCCCACAAAACATGGCAGGTAGTAGGGTAAACACTGAGGTATAGAGCTTGACAGAGGGCAGAACAAGGGTAAATGAAAAAACAGACAAGGGCAATAAGAGCAGGGATGAGGTAAAAAAAGGATAAAGACAACATTAAATGGAGGGCAATGAGTACCAATGCCCGTAGTCTGGGAAACAAGCTTCCAGAGCTAGTAGCCCTGATGGAAGATGAACACTTGGATATTGTAGCAGTCACAGAAACATGGTACATGGAGAACCATGACGGGGATATCAACATACTAGGGTACACAATCTACAGAAGGCACAGGGCGGGTGAAAGAGGAGGTGGAGTAGCTCTCTACATAAGGGAAGGGATCAAAGCTACAGAACTAAAAAGTACAGGGGGAGGACAAAAGACACTCTAGGTCACCTTGGAGACAGGGAATGGCATCACAATCCGCAGAGGAGTTGTATACAGACCCCCGTCTCAAGGGGGGGAATGGACAAGAAAATGATAGAGGGCATTCTCAAAAGGGCTGAAAAAGGGGAGATACTGTTGATAGGGGACCTGAATAGGCCTGATGTTAACTGGACGACATGGACTGCAGCCACATCCAGGAGCAGGGTCATTCTCGATGCCCTACAGGGGGCATGCCTTAGACAGCTAATGGTGGAACCCACTCAGGAGGGAGCAATATTAGACCTGGTACTCTTAAATGGAGAGAGGATCACAAATTTAGAAGTCAGTAGACATCTGGGAATAAGCAACCACTGCACAGTGTGCTTCACAATAAGCACAACCATGGAGACAAGCCATACAAAGACAAGGATACTGGACTTTAGAAGGGCTGACTTTGGCATAATGGGTGAATACTTGAGGAATACATTAGCAAATGGCCAGAAAAGAAGGTTGGAAGAACAATGGAGAAAAATCAAAACTGCCATCATGGAGGTAACAAGCCTTTGTGTGAAACAAATAAAGAAAACAAAGCAGAATAAAAAACCACTATGGTTCTCAAAAGAGGTGTCAGGGAAGGTTAAGGAGGAAAAAGGCCGCATTCAAAAAGTATAAGGAATCACAGAAGGAGCACGACAGGGAACTGTATCAATTAAAGCAGAAAGAAGTGGAGAAGACAGTCAGAAAAGCAAAGGCCCAAACTGAGGAAAAGATAGCCAACTCAGTTAAGAAGGGGGATAAAACATTTTATCGGTACATTAGGGAGCATAGAAAGCTTAAGAGAGGGATAGTGAAGATTAATAAAGGAGAAGGGAGGTGGGCAGAGGAAGACAGTGAAAAGGCAGTGATACTGAATGAATACTTTTGCTCAATATTCACAAAAGAAGAAGAGGAGGAGTTACCTAAACCAAACAATAGAAGCACTCTGGTTAGTGGGGTTGACATCAGTCCATTTACAGAAGAAAGAGTCCTGAAAGAACTCCTAAAACTCAAGGTGGACAAAGCAATGGGGCCTGGCAGGATTCACCCTAGAATCCTAAAAGAACTAGGAGAGGACCTAGTGACACCACTGACCACACTTTTTAACAAATCATGGGAGGATGGTGTGGTACCTGAGGACTGGAGGGGGGCAGATGTGATTCCCTTCACAAAAGTGGGAGCAAGGCAGAAGCAGGAAACTATAGACCTGTTAGTTTGACCTCAGTGGTGGGGAAAATGATGGAATCACTTCTGAAAGAAATAATTGTTGAGTATCTAGAGGCCAGCAGGGCACAGGACCCAAAGCAGCATGGATTCTCAGCAGGAAGGTCATGTTAGATGAATCTAATTGATTTCTTTGACTGGGTGACCAAAGTAATAGATAAGGGAGGGGCTGTGGATATGGCCTACCTAGACTTTAGCAAGGTATTTGACACAGTCCCACACAAAAGATTAATAATCAAGTTAGCCACCCTGGGAGTAGGTCCCAGGGTGGTAGCCTGGGTAGCAAACTGGCTACACAACAGGACACAGAAGGTAATAGTGAATGGAACACAGTCTGAAGAAAGGGGGGTTACTAGTGGAGTACCTCAGGGCTCAGTACTGGGTACAGTCCTCTTTAACATCTTTATAGGTGACATTGCAGAGGGTCTGGAAGGAAAGGTATGCCTCTTTGCAGATGACACAAAGATTTGTAACAGAGTTGATACACAAGGGGGAGTAGAAAGGATGAGAAGGGACTTGGCAAGGTTGGAGGAATGGTCAGACATATGGCAACTTAGATTCAATGCAAAGAAGTGCAAAGTAATGCACCTGGGAAAGTAAAATCCAGGAGAAGAGTACACAATAGGAGGGGAGGTACTAACATCAGCAATAATGGAATGGCATCTGGGTATAGTCATATCCGATGACCTAAAGGTGGGTAAGCAATGTGAGAAGTCAGTAAGGAGAGCCAGGGGGATACTGGGATGCATAGGGAGGGGCATCACAAGTAGAAAAAGGAAAGTGGTTATCCCTCTGTACAGACAGTTTTTGAGACCCCATCTGGAGTACTGCATGCAGTTTTGGAGACCTCATCTATGCAAGGACATAGACAGGAATCAAGCAGTCCAGAGGATGGCAACTAAAATGATGCAGGGTCTACATCAGAAACCATATGAAGAGAGACTGAGAGAGCTTAATATGTATACCCTTGATGAAAGGAGGATGGGGGGACATGATAGAAACTTTTAAGTACCTCAAAGGAATCAACAAAGTCCAGGAGGATAGCATCTTTCTGAAAAAGAGATGTGTAACAACAAGGGGGCACAATTTAAAGTTAGAGGGGGGACAGCTCAGGGGTAATGTGAGGAAATTATTTTTCACGGAGAGAGTGGTGGACGCATGGAACCACCTTCCTGGAGAGGTTGTGGGGTCTAAAACAGTGGAGGAATTCAAACATGCATGGGACAGACATAAGGCAATTATAGTGGGGGGTTGCTGGAAGTAGGCTGTTGGTTAACTAGAATCTGCAGCTTATCCAATAGGTAGGGAAATGGGCAGACTGGTGGGCCAAGTGGTCCTTATCTGCAGTCAAAGTCTATGTTTCTATGTACTTTCCACCCAATTTTTATTCTATGGTTGATTATGATCCATGTGCACAACTATCTTTAGAAATATATTCCTTGGCCAGATATTCAAAAGGGTTGCTCCATGCGCAACAGGGTTGCGCATGCGCAAGTCCTACATTGTGCCATTCTGCGATATTCAGCAGGAGGCAGTTGCTCCACTGGCAACAGGTTGCGCAAAAGAGCAATGCAAATGAATGCATGCTCAACAGGAGGGGGAGGAACCATGCATAACCTGCGCAACCCGATATTCAGTCGGGTTGTGCAGAGTTGTGCATGTGCAACCCCAACCTGCGCCTGCACAACCTTGAGCCAAAAAAAGGATCAAGTTGAGGGCCACCCACAGGTGAGCTGCTGTATTGCAGGGCGCAACACAGCAGCTGCCACCCCTGGCTGGCCCCAACTCGTCCCTGTGCTCCCCACCAGCCCGATCAAGGGCATAGAGTAACACATACCTCTCAACTGTCCCTGATTTTCAGGGATGTCCCTGATTTTGTGACAGAATTTTCCACTGTCTCTCATAAATTTGTGTTTCTGTGACAGAACAGTGGGGACTGTAAGCATAAAATAATATCAAACATTAAAAATACAGACTAGTTCTTCTTCGAAATGCATCTTATACAAATCCCTTATTCTATCAGATTTCTGAGTGAATATTACCAATTGTTAAGATGTGTCCCTGATTTGGCATCTTTGTCCCTGATTTTTTCAAGCCTTGTCCTGATGCATGACACAAGAGGTTGAGAGGTATGGAGTAACATGAACCCCCTCCCACCCACACATCTCCCACAGCCCGATCGTGGACATCACAGTTACAGAAACCCCCACACATATCCGAGCTTCGATCGCGGGCATCACAGTTACATGAACCCCCACACATCTCCACAGCGATCACGGGCAGGGGTATGTATGAACCCCCCAGGGCCCAATGGGCAGAAAGTAACCCTCCCCAACCGAATATCTCCCTGGTGGTCCAGTGGACCGTAAAGCCTGATCGCGGGCAGAATGTCACACACAACCCCCAAACATCTCCTGGTGTCTAGTGTCCCCCCCACCCACCCACGAGCCCCTCCACCCCGCTCCCCGCGAGCCAGCGGACAGCATCCCACATCATTCACAAATCTGGACTGACTATGCGGTATGGGCTGCATGCCCATTGGCTGTAGCTCTGCACCAATGGGCGTGCAGCCCTACGAGCAATCAGTCGGCGGCGGCGGGCGGAGGGTGGATGCTGCTCGCCCGCCCGGCTGCGGGCGGGGGTGGAGGGCTTCGTGGGTGGGTGGAGACACACTAGACACCAGGGAGATGTTTGGGGGGTTGTGATGTGACATTCTGCCACGATCGGGCTTTACGGTCCACTGGACCACCAGGGAGATATTCGGGTTGGGGGAGGGTTCATTCTGCCCGCGATCGGGCACTGTGGGGGTTCATACACATTCTGTCCACGATCGGGCTGTGGGAGATGTGTGGGGGGTTCATGTACCTGTACTGCCCACGATCGGGCTGTGGGAGATGTGTGGGGGTTTCATGTACCTGTACTGTCCGCGATCGAGCTGTGGGATATGTGGGGGGTTCATGTATCTGTACTGCCCGCGATCGGGCTGTGGGATATGTGGGGGGTTTCATGTACCTGTACTGCCCGCGATCGGGCTGTGGGATATGTTTGGGGGTTTCATGTAACTGTGATGCCGCGATTGGGCTGTGGGATATGTGTGGGGGGTTTCATGTAACTGTGATGCCCGCGATCGGGGTGCATTGTGCGTCGGTCCCCGACGGCTGCTGCCTGGCAGGGTGGCCAGGAGCAAGTCCTCGGGGATCGGCGCACCTACATGCAAATGGCATGCAAATGGGGCCATAAATAGATGCAAATGCCCCCCTCGCCTTGCATAAATTATGGCCCCATTTGCATGTCACCTTTTGAATATCGGAAATTTGAGCATGGCGCAATGGTACTAGCATACCACAAAGTTTAATGCTCAACTCTGGCAACTTATGGGTATGCTAAGTTCCATCGGCGCCATGTGCAAGTGTTGTGGTTGGGGTGATTTCAAAGGAGTTGCTCAACAGTGCAACTCCTTTGAATATCACCCCGGCCACACCCCTGCGCAACTATTTTGAGCAGCGCAGGGCCTTGCGCCTCAGAATGGTGCAGTTTGAAAATCTGGGCCCTTGTATTTAAAATATCATATTGATATCACTATAATTGGAGGAGACTTAAACATCTGTATCGCTAAATTTGATAATTTAAAAATACTTCAGTCTCAGATTAATATGGGGGATCTTCAGCCTAGAAATTTGGAAGATACCACAGTTAATAGAGCTGGTTTAAAAATGATGGATTTTAATAATAAACGATAATTATTGTATCTTAAATGGAAGAGGAACAGGAGACCAGGAAGGAGTATTTACTTTTTTTTCTTCAAATGGTAACAGTATTATAGAATATCTGATAATCTCTCCTGAAGACTATGGTCACTTTCATGGCTTCAAAGTTGCAATGAGGCCTAAAAGTGACCATGCGGCATTACTGGTGAGGATTGATTCAATAGAACATAATTCTTGGAATAGTAGTTATACTTTACCACCGCCCTCGCTCTCTACTACAGATAAATATAAACTTAAAAAAAAATTGAATAACAAAAATAAAGAAAAAGCAGCAGAAGTCATATTTTCTCAGAGAATGAATTTAATATTTACACTGTCTCAGGATTCCTGCTCACCACAGTGTATAAATAATTATTTGGAAGTGGGGTATCAGGATATTAGAACTGCAATTTACTCTCATACCAACTTAATCTCTACACTGCCTTCTTGGTTTGATCAACAATGTAGGGATGAAAAGTATAAACTGGGAATTCTGATTAAAAAAACTACTAAACATTCATCTAGAGTGAATATAGCAAGGCTCAAAAGAGTGAGAAAGCAATATAAACAATTTTTAAAATACAAAAAATATGAGTTTACCCCAAAACAATGGACCTGTATGCTAGAAATTATACATAAAAAAGATGCAAAGGCCTTTTGGCTATTTGTTGCAAGGGGAGTTAAATCCTTTGAACCATCACTGTCAGTTTATGTTCCAAAGGAAATTTGGATAGTCTATTATTTAAAACTCTTTACTAATGAATCAGATTTAAGAGACCACTACAGATGGCTGGAATGGTTGTTAGTTGATACATATTTACCTTTGCAATTCTCTTGGCTAGATGTTAAACAGGCAATTGCTAAACTGGCCAATAATAAGGCCCCTGGACCAGGCTCTATTCCAGGAGAAATATACAAAGAAAATATGAACTATTGGGTTCCTTTCTTTGTAAATTTCTTCAACATTTGTCTTAGAGAAAGATATATTCCCACCTCTTGGTGGAAAAATATTATTATTCCGATTCATAAAAAAGGATAATTTCAAAATCCCCCAAATTATCTGCCTATAAGCCTTCTTGATATCAGTAGTAAAATCTTTTCTAGAATGTTATTAAATAGGTTCCAGATTTGGGTTAATAAAACCAGTCCCCTTTCAAATTTTCAAACAGGATTTTGCCAAGGTTTTTCAACGCTTGACAACATATATGTCCTAATCCACTTAATTGAAAAATATAAGTTATATAGAAAAATGAAATTGTATGTTATCTTTGTCAATTTTACTGCGGCATTTGATTCTGTAGTAAGGAACATCCTCTGGGATGTTTTTTTAGAATGTGGTATACCTACTAATTTGCTTATTACAATTTTTCTGTTATATTCTGAAACAAGTACTGTGATTAGATATGAAAAATTGGGGAACACCTCAGAATATTTTTGAACAAATGGGGGTTTAGAGAGGGGTGCCTATTGGCTCCACTCCTGTTTAACCGCTATGTTGATTCTTTGCTCTGTTTTGATATATCAGTATCCTTGGACTCTCCTAAAATAAACAATCAGTATATTCACAGCTTAGCTTATGCTGATGATCTAGCTCTTTTTTCTCTAACTCAAAAGAGTCTTCAGTCTAAAATTGACCAATTGAAACAAAAATGCGATTATTTAAATCTTAGCATTAATTCTGAAAAAACTAAGCTATTAGTCTTTGGAGCTAACTCCCCCAAACCAAGAATTAAGTTGGATAATTTACTTGTAGAAGAAGTGACTACATATTGTTATCATGGGATAATATTTACCTCCAATGGATCCTGGACTTCACACCTTTATAATCAAATTATCAAAGCCAAATGTGTATCAAATGCCCTCCTTCGCTTTAACATTAAATATGGAAGACTCTTGATGGAACCATCTATTAAAGCAGGAGAAGGCAAGATTATTCCAATATTGTTATATGGTGCTGAAAATTGGTGAACCAAGGTAAACTCTAACCTTGAGATTCCCTATCTTAGTTTTATAAAACAATCCTTCAAGTACCTCAATTGATGGCTGATGTGATTGTAAAAGCCGAATTAGGTAGAATTCCATTGGCAGATTTAATTAATCTTAGACTTTTGTCATATCGGCTTAAGATTCTTAATAATAACACTAACAACTTAATAAAACTCTGCCTTATTGAAAAACAAATATGGTACGCCAATGGTTATTCTTCACCCTGGTTAAAAAATGTAATAACAATCTTACAAAAGATAAATTCTATTAATCTTTGGAGAGATTATCAGAAGGGTATAACAATATCTGATTCCTTTAGAGGAAAAATAAAAATAAAAATTTAATAACGCTTCTGAAAACCAACTAAGGTTGGTCAGACTACAGAAGCAAGCTATATGGACTGGAAAAAATAAAATTGATTCTAGAATAGAAAATTACTTATTGCTCCCTTTAGCCCCGAATAGTCGGAAAATTATAACATGGGCAAGATTTGAATTAATTACTTCCAAATTTATATATTTTAATGGTTCTCCTCTTACATTCGATATTAATCCTAATGAACGTTACTGTAGTAAAGGGTTTAAAGAAACTCTATATCATATTATAGTTCAATGTCCCTTGTATAAAAAGAGCAGAACTTCAATTTTAAATGATTTTCTAGTGAAATATTTAAATTTGTATTATGATCCAGTATTTACTTTGCTCTATCCTGGGACAGTGAAAGATACATTAAAGTGTTTTAATGTTTTTTCAACAGTAATTAGTTCCAAAAAACAGGCATACAGAAGAAGACTTCAAAAGAAATAAAAATGATAAAACATATAGACATTCACAAATTTTAACTATGATTATTTAGGTTTTTTTATGTATCTGTTATCTTATTGTATTTATGAATATTGTAATGTCCAAAATTTTAACTTTTTTGGAAGAACAATAAAAATGGATTTGATTTTGATTTGATGCATATATGTATGTAGCTGTGGAAGCACATGTCCCTCCAGGCCCTGTGCTTCCTTTTATAGGACAAAAGTGACAAAATTGTCAGCATAACCAGTTTATTTCCACACCTCTCATACCCCAGTGCAGATAATTTGCAAATGCATGCCAACACGTAATTCTGTGCAACTGCCATGCCATTATGCGCCACAGGTATAAAAACACATTTTGGGCAGGATTTGAAAAATAACTGTAGTTGAATACATGAGGTCGGGTATGTTGAAAATCTGAGGTCACAATTCTTTACATTTCTGAAGTTACAAGTGGGCATATCGAAATTACAATGAATGGTCATAACTTCAGCATTTTTTCATATTTTAACCCCACATTTTGAACATATTCTTCTTGTGACCCCACCTCATAAATCCCATAAATGAAAACATTTTAATCTGTGCCAAAATGCCATTCCATGCCACAGGTGCGAAAACATATATGGGGCAGGATGTGAAAAATGACAGCTGTACTGTTCATGAGGTAGTGTGAAAGAATGGCTGCTGAAACTTTGGACTCAAAAACATTGAAAAATGCCAAAGTTATGCACATGCATAGAAAAATGTCAACAAACAGTCATCACTCAGCCATTTTTAGGAATGTTTTCACCAGATTTTCAAGATGGCCTTTTTGGGACCCCACCTTGGTGGTGAAATTTCATTGGGCCCAACTCTCACCCCATTCTCTGATACTACAACACCTCAGCTTGTTTACAAATGGAATAGGATGAGAGTTAGGCCCAATGACCTAATGATATCCCAACACCTGTTGGTGTGTGGAGGAGGGTGGGGTGGGGTGGTAGGAATTGGTAACCTTAACACCAAATTTCCAAACTTTTGTCGATGTGCTATCAACCCTAACTGATGCATTAACAGATATTTTTGTAATATATATATATATATATATATATATATATACATATCTATCTATCTAGTCATAGACTTCCTCATACACTTTCCTTATATACTGTTAAGATTATAATAATAAAGGACTTGGACAGAAAATTTTATAGAATGTAATCTGTGAAAGCCAGCCTTCCTTCTAATATCTGTTTTTCTTCTCTCGTTGTCTTTTTTTTTAATAAACAGTACATATAATATTTCAGTTACAGATATTGACAGATGTCTTGGAGTAGCAAATCATTACTAAATAAACTAGGTGAGTTGTATCAAAATGAAAGTCAGTTAACATTTAAGTAATACAGGAAGAGTCAGACACTTGGGACAAGACCATAAGTAATTAATCATACAAATACAATTAAAGTCATCTGTACCTCTCAACAGGAATGTAATTAGCACAATGTAAACCACACCTCTAATTATGTGAAAGGTATTCCATAATTTACATGACCATGAAATTCATGACTTCTTGAATTAAATATGTATGAACATGAAATATTGTGTCTCCCACAGGGGATATAGTATAATATAGTAACATAAAAGGGTTTAAACAACTCAAGACCTCTCAGAGAAAACTTAAAAAACAATAGTTACACAGAACTGTGTTTATATTTCACATATATCTGTATCTTCCCCTGCCTGTGTTATCAAACTGCATCTGCTTGAAAATAGGATTATGGATCCTCTGACGTATGTATTCCTTCCAAGTTTTAATAAAAACGGGTTGATTAGGTCAGTGGAAAGAATGCAAACCCTGCAATAACCCAAAGTTGGGGGTACCCTGTGCTGTAGCATGCACACACTTACCCAAGTATTGCAGCTTAGTGATGTTAATATACAGAAATGTGGGATCTTAACAACAAAAACTACACATAACAATATCTGAACTGCAGACTGTGAACCTGCACACCCTTCCATTTTGAGAAATCAAATACTGTACATTGATTGTGTTTTATACAAGACAGGAAAAGAGCAGAGAAAGGAGAAGGGCTCAGACTAAGGCACCTGTTCTGTCTCTCTCTTAGAGACATTGCTGCCAATGCTTAGAAATCTGCTGGAAGCTTGGCGGCAACTTCGGTGCTCATTCCGGGTGCAGTTGAAAATCTTGGTATAGCGGCCCAGAACCTCAGCATCAGCACCGCTTATGTGGAGCATCACAGGCTGAACTGATTGGTCTTTTTTTACTCCTGTATTCTAAATATAAGGAGAAAACCTTCTAGAATTCTAAAAGAACTAAGGGAAGATGCATGGAGATAAGTCAGACAAGATGCCGGTAAATAAAAATGATGCAGTCCTAGTTCAGTTAGAGCCCGGAAATTTGCAGCGAGAGCAAGCCTCTACATGTAGGTGGCCCCAGGATATCTGCAATAGTATGGATGCTGAAAAAGATACCATTGATTCTACATTGGAAAAAGGCAGAAGCATAGAAACATAGAATTTGATGGCAGATAAGGACCGCTTGGCCCACCTAGTCTGCCCATTTCCCTACCTAATGGATAAGCTGCAGATCCTAGTTAAGCAACAGCCTACTTCCTCCTACCCCCCACTAGAATTGCCTTATGTCTGTCCCATGCATTTTTGAATTCTCCCACTGTTTTTTACTCTATGATCTCCTCAGGAAGGCTGTTCCATGTATCCACAACCCTCTCTGTGAAGAAATACTTCCTCACATTACCTCTGAGCCGTCCCCCTCTATCTTCAAATTGTGCCCCCATGTTAATGCACATTTCTTTTTCTGAAAGATGCTACCATCTTGGACTTTGTTGATTCTCTTGAGGTATTTGAAAGTTTCTATCATGTCCCCCCTCTCCCTCCTTTCCTTGAGGCTATGCATCTTTAGTTCCTTCAGTCTTTCTTCATATGCCTTCTGATGCAGACCCTGCATCATTTTGGTTGCCCTCCTCTGGACAGCCTCCATCCTGTCTATGTCTTTGCAGAGATGGGGTCTCCAGAACTGTACATAGTACTCCAGATGTGGTCTTACCAACTGTCTGTACAGAGGGCCAACAACTTCCTGTTTTCTACTGATGGTGCCTCTCCCTATGCATCCCAGTATCCCCCCACCTCCTCCTTACTGCCTTCTCACATTGCTGGCCCACCTTTAGGTTGTCTGATATGACTACCCCCAGGACCCTTTCTATTTTTGTTGTTGTCAGTATGTCACCCCCAATGTGTACTCTTCCCCTGGGTTTTTGTTTCCCAGATGCATTACTTTCCACTTCTTTGCATTGAATCTAAGCTGCCATACATTTGACCATTCCTCCAAGCTTGCCAAGTCCCTTTTTATCCTTTCCACCCCACCTTGTGTATCAACCCTGTTGCAGATCTTTGTGTCATCTGCAAAGAGACATACTTTCCCTTTCAGTCCTGCAGCAATGTCACTTATAAAGGCATTAAAAAGGACTGGCCCTAGTACTGAACCCTGCGGTACCCCACTAGTAACCTTCCTTTCTTCATTGTGGACTCCATTTACTATTACCCGATGTGTCCTGTTGTCCAACCAGTGTTTTACCCAGGCTACCACCCTGGGACCCACTCCCAGGCAGGCTAATTTGTTTATTAATCTTTTGTGCAGGACTCTGCCAAATGCCTTGCTAAAGTCTAGGTAGGCCTTGTCCACAGCCCCTCCCTGGTCTACTGCTTTGGTCACCCAGTCAAAGAAATAAATTAGATTTGTCTGACATGACCTTCCCGCTGTGAATCCATGCTGCCTTGGGTCCTGTGCCCCACTGGCCTCTAGGTACTCAACAATTCTTTCCTTCAGAAGTGATTCCATCATTTTCCTTATCACTGAGGTCAAACTGACAGGTCTGTAGTTTCCTGCCTCTGTCTTGCTCCCACTTTTGTGAATGGGAATCACATCCACCCTCCTCCAATCCTTAGGTACCACACCATCCTCCCATGATTTATTAAAAAGGGTAGTCAGTGGTGTTACTAGTTCTTCCCTTAGTTCTTTTAGAATTCTGGGGTGACTCCCATCAGGCCTCATTGCTTTGTCCACCTTCAGTTTTAAGAGTTCTTTCAGAACCCTTTCTTCTGTGAAAGGACTAATATCAATGCCCCTATCCAGAGTGCTTCTATTGACTGATTTAGGTATCTCCCTGCTTTTCCATTGTGAATACTGAGCAGAAGTATTTGTTCAGTATCCCTGCTTTTTCACTGTCGCTCTCTGCCCAACCACCTTCCTCTTTGTTCAGCCTCAGTATCCCTGCCTTAGTCTTTCTTTGCTCCCTAATGTACCTTTAAAAGGTTTTTTCCCCCTTCTTAGCCAAGTTGGCTATCTTTTCCTCGGTTTGGGTCTTTGTTATTCTGACTGCCTTACTCGCTTCCTTCTGCTTTAACTGGTACAGTTCTCTGTCCTGCTCTTCTATGTTTCCTTATACTTCCTGAATGCTATCTTTTTCTCCCTTACCTTCCCCGCCACTTCTTTTGAGAACCATAGTGTTTTTTTCTTTCATTTTGATTTGTTTATATTCTTCACACAAAGACTTGTTGCCTTTGTGATGGCAGTTTTGATGTTTCCCCATTGTTGCTCCACCCCACCTTCTTGCCTGTTTGCTAGTGCTTTTCTGAGGCACTCTCCAATTTTGACAAAATCAGCCCTCCTGAAATCCAGTACCTTCACTTTTGTGTGGCTTGACTCTACAGCTAAGTTTATCATGAACCACACTGTTTGGTGGTCACTTGTTCCTAGATGGCTACCCATTTCAAGATCAGAGATCCTATCTTCATCCCCATTTGAGAGTACCAGGTCTAATATTGCTCTCGCCTGAGTGGGTTCCAAGACTAACTCTCTGAGGCATGCCACCTGTAGGGCATTGAGAATGGCCCTGCTCTTGGATGTGGCTGCAGCAAAGGTGCTCCAGTCAACATCTAGCATATTCAGGCCCCCCCATCAGCAATATCTCCCCTTTCTCTGCCATCCCAAGGATGCCTTCTATCATTTCCAAGTGGTAAACACCCATCCTTCTTTGAGTGAGGACTCAAATGGCTGAACACAGGCAAGTAAAATGAATGAACATGATATGCCTGATACGAACTGTGCTTTAAACTCTGCAAAACACTCTCCTGATTTAATGTCACTGCCACTAAATTCAGAGGTATCAATGGGCACCCTGCCAAACAACCAGGAGCAAGAAGCACATGTTACATTATTCAAGCCTGGTACAAAATCTTTGAGGCACCTGTAAATAAATCACTTAGTCAGAATGTGATACAGGACATTAACAACTCAGACCCCTTGTTTAAAATGCCTGACCAGGCCCCCATTGATATGATCTTTGACATAAACAAACAAAAAAGTTTAAGTCCACAGAAAGAGGATATAAATGTACTACACTCTTCTGATTCTAAGGAAAAGTTTTCTAACAAGAAACCATTTAAAGAATGGGCCAAGGAAAATAAAATGATTATAAGAGTATCCAATAAAGACTCAGAAACCAAATTGGACTATCATAAGGTACAATCAGATACAGGGGGAAGTGGAGAGGAGAACTTAAAACAGCCGTCATGGGTCCAACAAATACTGACCCGACTGGACTCTTTAAATGAAGGGATGAAGAAAATGAGGAGTTTGGAAAACAAAATTGACCAATTACAATGTACTGTTAACACTCTAGTGGCAGATAATTTTTTTTTACTTTCTCCAGGTCCCTGCCCAGTGGATTTCTTGTCCACTGGTCTTTTCAGCTGAGCCACTTACGTAGCATAAACCCGGCATCATTCTGCTTGGGGCCGGGAGATTTTATTGCCTTTCATTTTCTCCCAGTCCCCCTAAAACCCCTGAGGACACTGGTGCAAAGGACAGAAGTCCAGGCAGACAACGTGCTGACGCATGCCATTGTCAAGTGCCCAGAGCATCCTCCCTCCCCAGCTCTAGGACAGCCACCATTGTCCCTGTAATCTGGTGCTTCCACCAGCCCCTAGGAATGTTGGGTGCACAGGACAGCCCTGGTAACCCAACCCTGGCAGAGGAGAGCACCTGTTAAGGGATGCTCAATCCTCCCCCGCTGGTCCCTGACAACCCTGAGTCCATTCCTGAACCTGTGTCGCTGGCATAGTGTGAGGTATGGTATCCAGCACCTCAACCCTCAGCACCACCAGTCCAGCTTAGTGGCAGACAATTTACAAGCTAAAAGTAACATACCACAACTTCACAAAAGTGTATCTGATCTAGAAGATGATAGTGTGCCAATTCAAAGGCAAGTGAAGGAACTGTAAAAAATAAATAAGGACATTAAGGAGAAAATGCTAGATTTTGAAGCAAGCTCCAGGAGGAGAAAAATATGAATACTAGGGCTCCCCAAAGACTGGGACAAAGAAAAATGTTTAAAAAGTCATTAAACATGGTATTCTCCCAGTATTTGGATATTCCCCAAGATAAGGTAGACCTAGGCATCAACAGGGTCCACAAGATATGTAAGTCAATTGATTCCTTTCAGAAGAACCCAACCCCATGGCCAGTTATGATTACATTTTTGAAATCAGAGGATAAAGAAACTTTGATGGATAAATTATACAAAAGAAAAAAAGAAGAATTGAGCTTATGGTTGCACATATTAACATTTATAATGATTATCCAGCTGAAATATTTCAAGAAAGAAAGAGATATGACATAAGAAAGAAACTATGGTCTAAATGAGTAAAAGCTACTGTTACATATCCAGCTAAACTGACAGTTATTTATGAAGGGGTATGTTTGGTATATTCATCATTGGAGGAAGAGGCAGAGAAAGATTTACAACACAAACTTACTAGTTTGTATGATTAAGAATAGAGAATAAGTGGCAATTAATGTGAGGTTTGGTAAACATAACATGTACCTTCTGAGTGGAATCGGGGAGGGGGGAGGAGAATTTAGATTCTATTAGAGCTGTATAAAATGTTTCTTAATGAGACCCTCATGGGTCTCTGGTTAAGGATGTTCAGTATTTACTCAAATAGTAGAACAGAGTGTTTTTCAAATAGCTTTTTTTGCACAGGGATTTTCTTTTATAGAGGAATAAGTATGGTGGTTGAGTGCTTTATTTACAGAAAAATGTGTTATGTCATTAGATGAATTAAAATTTGACTCACATAATGTAAATGGGATTCATTCACCCATTAAAAGATTTAGACTGCACACAATGTGGAAACACAAAACAAAGCCTTTTGAATTGCAATGCAAGAGACCCACTTAGACACATTAGAAATTAAAAAAATAAAGCAAAAATGGGCAGCACACCTGTTTTTTTTTCAGAAGAGACAAAAAAAAGTGCAGGGGTGGCATTCTTTTTGAGGAAGAATGTATCAATGGAAGGATTGCAAATTTGTAAGGATCAGCAGTGCAGACTTTTATTGGTTACAATCAAAGTACAAGGGACTGTTTTAACCATTTGTTCGGTTTATGCTCCTTTCAACAATTACTCAGACTTTCTGGTAGATCTTACACAAGCACTGACAGAAATCACCGCTCAAAATATTGTACATTTGGGTAATTACAAAGCTTTATTAAATCCCAGCTTAGATAAAACATTAAAGCCTACCATAAGGAATAAACATTTATCAGGATTACTTAATGTTACTCAATTACACAACTTAATCGATAGGTGGAAAATGTTGAACCCCCTTTCTCCTGAATATACCTATGAGGATAAAAAAAAATATAGGATTCTCTTTTTGTGTCTAAATCATTCACATCCTGTTTAAAAAAGCTGGAAAAAATTCAATTCTTCTATCTGATCTCGCATTAATACATACTGATTTGTTATTTTGAGATCAGACTAGATTTATTTCCAACCAATAGAGGTTGGATAATGCACTAGTAACATATCAACATTTCTGGCAAAGGATAAAAGTAGTGATCAAGGAATGTTTGCACTTTAATTGTGGCACCTCCCAATCAATAAATTATGGGATGTTTTCAAAACCATCATAAGAGGAACTGTCATATCATGTAAAGCCTTTATAATGAAACAAGATAAAGTAAAAGCTATAAAGGAAGACAAATGATTAAAGGAATTGGATGACTTCATTACTGAAGACTATAATAAGCATGCCAAGGAATCGTACCAAGTAAAGCTGGAAAAATTGAAATAAACTATAAAGAGGTGACTGCTAATCTAAATAAAGTTAAAAGTGCCAAATATTTACAAGGAGATAAGACAGGTAAAATGCTTGCCTATTTATTTAAAAAACGAAAGGAACAAAATATTGTAACTGGTTTGCAAGATGAAAATAGCAAAATGTTAATAAAGGATGATGAGATGGAAGAATTGCTAAGGAGGATAAATTAACACATTTACCAAGCTCGATCACAAATAAATTTACAGTGAATAAATGATTACTTAAGTGAGGTGAGAATGCCATCATTAGAATGTAAAGAAGGGAATTTCTCAATCTTAGAGATAAAAGAAGTAATAGCGAAAATGCCTACAAATAAGTCTCCTGGACTGGATGGATTCACTACAGAATTTTATATTTTTTTTTTGTGAAGAGTTATTACCATGGATTAATCTGTTATTTTCTGAAATCATGGATGAAGGCTGATAGCTACCTCTATCCATGAAAGTAGCCAAGGTGATATTAATTTTGAAAGAATGTAAAGACCCTAAGTTAATGAAAAATTATAGGCCCATAGTGTTACTGATTTGTGATTATAAAATATTTACATAATTATTAGTCAATAGACTTAAATCACATTTGGATAAGATAAATCATCCAGATCAATTCAGATTTATACCAGGACAAACAATTTCAGAAACAAATAGGAGGATCCAAACATTAATACATTTTACTTAGAAAAATAAAAAAAATCTCATGCCTTAGCAATTGATGGGTCG
Organism: Neoceratodus forsteri; assembly: GCA_016271365.2. Taxonomy (NCBI): domain Eukaryota; kingdom Metazoa; phylum Chordata; order Ceratodontiformes; family Ceratodontidae; genus Neoceratodus; species Neoceratodus forsteri. The sequence continues at coordinate 57,094,542 of CM057449.1, read as the reverse complement.
AAGGCTCTCAACTTATTAGATCAAAATTTTATGTCAGAAGCTTTAAAATATTGGGGGATACCAGATAAATTGACCAGTGTTATTTCCTTGTTATATGAAAGTACCACAATTATTTTTCAGGTTAATTCCTTTTTAGACCAACCCTTTAAGATGGCAAATGGGGTAAGGCAAGGTTGCCCAATGTCTCCAGTTCTTTTTATAATGGCTTTAGAACCTTTTCTTAGACACATTAGAAAAATTACTAAGATTAAAGGGATTACAATAAAGGAGTGGAAAATAAAATTAATGTTTTTGCTGATGACATCATGATACTAATACCAAATATTAATAAAGGACTAGTCCATCTTTTGAATGAGATAAGAGTGTATGGTAACCTTTCAGGGTATAGTTTAAATAAAACAAAACTGGTTGTTTTATAAATGTATGCTTCTAATTATTTATTGAAGGAAGAGCTAAAACAAGAATTCTGCATCAGTAAACAATGTAAATATTTGGCCTTTGTATTAATAAATGCCCAATCAGATACCATAATAATAAATTCTAAGAAAACTCAAGAAAAAATAAGTACTTTATTGGATGTATGGGAGAAAATGTCATTGTCATTATGTAGTAGAGTGGAGACAATAACAATGATTGCACTTTCTCACTTGATTTATACCATATCGAATATAATTGGGTTTTCCTCTGAAAAGTGGCTTCATAAAGTCCACAGAAGATTTATAACATTTCTCTGGAGAGGTAGGAAGCTGAGGAATTCTTGGAGATGTATGATTTTTCCCAAAAAGCAAGAGGGATATAGCTGCCAACACCCAATATCTTATGCTGCAGCTTATCAAGTAAAAATTCAGTGGGATTGGGCCTTTTCACCTGGTAAGAACTACTTTTTTGAACCTGTTTTTTGGGGGAAATAGAACCTAATGGGGCATATGATAATATTATATGGGAATTATCAACAAAATCTAAAATTCCAAACACTTTCAAAGTATAAAAGGAGTTGTACTTGCTTGAATAAATAAAATGAAAGAGAAAAACATTTTTCCCTGGACATATTAAATATGTGATGAAATTTGGTAGTTTGGAAATTAAAATAATTAAAGAGAATGAAAAAAGGAAATAATTTAGACAGATTAACATGGGCACAGTTAATGCAAGGGGAGAACTTCATTACATATGAGGTTTTTAACCTTTGTTTTCCCCAAAGTAAATGTGTTCTATTATCATTCTTTACATAATCATTACAAAAACAAATGTCCCAGTGAAAACAGAATGAAGAAGCAATACAGAAGATTATGAGAAAATAGTTCAAAATAGTCGGGTGATATTGCCACAACACATTTATCTGTTACTGGTCACTAGCCAGGACAATTTATTGACTAATATAAATAATAAATGGGAATTAGAGAACGATATAGCTCATTCTACCCAACAATGGAACAGTTTATGTATCAAAATAAGTAAGTATTATGTCTATGTAAAAAACAGAGTGATCCAAAAGAAAATTATGGATAGGTCCTATCTGATCCCTCAAATTTTGGGAAACATTAAAGCTAATCAGAAAAGGATTGTTGGCATGGTTGCAGGAAAGTAGGTGATTTGAGTCATTGTTTATGGGAATACGAACATATTTATAAGTGGTGGTTGAGGACAAATGAATTATTACAGATGTGGTTTAACATAAAAATACCTGTGACCTTTAACAATTTAATTCTGAGTGATATACATAATGAAGATTTGTCCTGCACACACACAAAAAAATTTCTATTTAGCAACCATGTCTATAAAACATTTAATATTGGCCAACTGGAATAAGGAAAAATTAGAAGAAGTTGATCAATATAAATGGACTGAATGACTTCAGGAAGTAGTCCAGCTGGAACACCTGTGGGACATTTTTGAATCAGAAAGCAACCAAAACTTGCATATCATGCAATAAACTAAAATGTGTATTACTTCCATTGTTAATAATACACTACAACCCTCTCTAAGTATGATAAAGGGGATGGGGAGGGGAGAAATACAAAAGGTAAGAAACATTATTTATATATGAGAAATGCATCTTTTTTTGTTTCATTTCCTTTTTTTAATTCTGCATTGATGTGGTGATATGTATAGGTTCATTTTGTCTGTATGTATTACTGTTTTTATGTCTTGAATAGAATATTTAAAAAAAGTATTACTAGCAGCAGCAAAGAAAGACAAGCAAGCAGCAAAATAGACTAGGCACTGTACTAATACTAACCATTACTGTCAGGGTACACAATGCAAAGTAATACGGGCAGCCTCCATTTGCTACTAATCTTTATAGCCATAATTGTTTTGAAATGCAGACAGTGCTCACCACTGAGGTGCCACTGCTATGGTGGGACAATATCAGCATCACCACCACTCTGGAAAGAAAATGGTGCGTATTGCTAACAATCAGCTGTCCTCCTACCGGCCAACTTCAAATTTAAAATGCAACCTAACTTTGTTTCTGGACTCAATGAAGTACTCCAATATGGGGGAGGAGAACTGATTGTCTGCTAAATGGTGTTGCCAAGGCAGCAGCTTCAAAAGAGCTGCTTAAACTGGTGCTGCAAAGATAGCAGCTTCAAAAGGGCACTTGTTACATTCTGGAAAGGTGAGAGTGCATTAGCACCATGCATACTTACCTTCTGACACCCTTGCAGGTTACTCCAAGAAGGTGTGGACTTTAGCTTGCTTAGTCTGGAGAAGATTTCTCCCTGCTTATTTTCTCATTCAGCAGGTGGGTCACGCTGGAGTCCTCGATGTTTATTCATAAAATAGCAGTATTACTTCTTTTTGAACTCACATTTTCAACATACTCACGCTTTTTACCCACATCAAAAGAACATGACCATTGTCATTATCAAATTCCTCTCCAAAACCTTTGTTCATGGTCATTCTACAAAACAATGTTTCAGGTCACATTTTTCAAATCACATCTGTCACTCACCTTCATATGCTGGGGTAATAAAAATGACTATTTTGAAAATTCAGCTGGCTTCATAGAGTTGAGTGTTGGGGTGTCACTCTCTCACACTGGTGACCAAGGATTGTGTCCCCATCCCAGAAGTCAGGAGTGGAGGCCAGCAGGGAGGGAGCTGCATGCCACTTCAGCAGTGATTCCTGGTGGTGGCTAACCAGAGGCATTCTTGATGGCGTGGGTGACCATACACTGCTGAATGTCCTCACCCCCAGAATACCATGGTGGCTGCACACAAGATGGAGGGCTGTGAAGTCCCAGGAAACAAGCAAAATGGCTGTCCCAGAGCTCTGGATGACAGCCTTGGGTAGGATTCTCCATGCCACTCACCACACATTACACCTTTCCTGCCCCTCCACAACCAGCACCACCCAGGCTAGCTGAGTCAGGAACATGTTTGACAAGTCAGTAAGCTCGGAGAGCTCCAATGGGGGATAACAGCAGCAGGAGTTGCCTAGCAATTGGAGGAAGACTGGCATGGAAGCCCAAAGGAGTGGAGCTTCGGAGACCTGAGTAGGAGCAAAAATTAAAAAAAATAAAAATTCAAGGTCATAATCTAAAAAAAAATGACAATATTAAGTATTAACTTCTTCATTTCTCAATCAGGAAAATATTATTTTAATACGGGTTATTAATTTATTAATTTGAGCCTGTGTGCTTTCAATGCCCAACAACTACAAAGCAAATGCAAGCAAGCAAACATTCAGTATTAACAAATGCTTGTTTATTTTGGGTGTAATCCTACACTGCTCTCTAGTATTCATTTGTTGCTGTTATATTAATTTCATTGGTTTTACCTGAGATCACAAGTACTGTAGGTTTAGTGATTTGTGTATTGTTACACAGTATACAAGTGGCCTCTGAGGGGTTCATCCCAGGTTTGCTGGTTCCCCTGGTTCTCAGATTGATGATCTCACCTCTACGCTATACTTCCTCCCTAAATCCCTCCGTTAGTACTGAACTGCAGACATTCCAATTGGATTATAGTTTAATAGGGCCTCTGAGTGATGTCTCTTATAGTATGAGACTCTGAGCGTGAGGTTTGGACAAGAAAACCATGAAGTAAAGCTTAGCAGTTCTCCCTGCCCAAACCGCACAAAAGTATTCACTTACACCATAAGAGATATTCCTTGGATGCCATATTATCTTATTATAAAACACTTGACTTTAGCTTGAGTGATTTGTAATAATTTTAGAGTATTTTTTTTTATTTAATTGCGACCCTTCCCCCGAGTGCCAAAGTGGAACACTCCCTCCTAACGCTCCTGCATGAAAACATACTGCACTCAGAATAAGAGGAACAGTGGCTCTGCACACTGATTGGCTGAAATTGTTATAATCTGTAATAATAACCGCTCTTAAATACAATGGGGAGAGGGAGGGGTAACATGGCCGAAACCAAGTACAGCAATTCCACAATGAAATAAACAAATCATGATTATGAAATATTCTAATGGTATATTTAAATAGTGTTATTTACATTTTGCAGTTACATGTATGTGATTAAAAACTGATATTGTAATTAAATCAAATAGCAAAGGCAAGGATTTGGGTTGACCTTGTTCTAATCTGACTTTCCAATCCCAGCTGATTTAGGAAAGACTAGAGTACAAATTCATATTGTACATTTTTTGCATTTGTATTGGAAATCCCTTTACAAAGTAAGGACTTGCATTAGATAGCGATAGTGAGCAACAGTGGGCTGATAAATATAACATCATTTAGTTGACCAGTTATAGCTGATAAGATAACAATGGACAATTGCATAAGCAAGTATTTGTTTCAGAGGGATGAGACATTGGCCAGTGCATGAAGATAACTCAGTTTAGAACATAAGATCACAGACGTCTACTCCAATAGTATCATAACTGTGAAAAGGACCACAGTATAGTGTCTGATCTGAGAGATACAGTTGTATATATTTATGTACATCTTTTTTATTAACAGATTAACTTTATCATGTTGGTAAAGTCATATGGTCACACAGTTTGCAATCAATTGTCATCAGAGGGACATATACCTCCAGCATAACAGCTTCCCTTGTGTATCATTCAATACTCAACATTAGATATGGGACTTAAAGACCTGGCAACATGTTCAGGAGAACTTTAACAAAACATAATTTTAAGACACTGTCCAGCTTGTATTTCCCATTAGTTCTGTATTCCTCCTCCCCACTATTTAGTAGTGAGGTCATTTACATGAAAACAGGATATTTGCTCCTGAAGAGTTCATCTATTCCTGCTGCTTTCTCCATACCTGAAGTCATAGAGTACTGCTTGTGACCTCACAGTTAATCCCATGGCAACATTTTGTGATGTCACAACAGAGGATTATGAGTTGAGGTAAGGAGTAAGCTACAGAGGCAGATGAACTCAAAACGAATAGTAAGGGACATCAATCATATATTCGTACACATTTCTTTAGTAATAAATTATGGGGAAGGAAAAAAATGTAAAATATAAATGGAATGCAAGTAGAATTGTACCTAATTATGTTTTTTAAAGTTTTCTATGAGGCATCAGCAGCTCTTTAAAGACCACAGTGATGGAAAAGAGCCAAAAATTCTATGGCTGAGAGGTAAACTGTGAATTAAACTAGATATATGATGTACACAAAAGAACAGATTAACTTTCAATTACTGGCCATAACATACCCTCATACAACTATTGGATATTTACTTGAAGCCGTTTTTTTTATTTTCCTGTTAACTTTTCTCTGGTGTTTATGTCTGGCCTCAGTAATATAATATAACACTTGGGTATAAATATACAACCAAGCAATCCAGCACTAGAAGCCAGGATAGCAAAGATTTCCACAACAACCACATATTTCCCCTTTAGTGCTCATGTATGCTGGGATAAATGACACCCAGACACTAATAAAAACAAGCATGCTAAAAGTTATATGTTTAGCCTCATTAAATCTATCAGGCAAATTTCTTGCCAAGAAAGCAACTATAAAGCAAACTGTAGCCAACAGGCCCATGTATCCCAGCATGCAGTACATCATGATGGCAGAACCTTCATTACATTCTAGTATTATTTTCCCAGTTTCAGATTTCATATTCTTCTGTGGGAATGGGGTAGCAGTAGACAGCCAAACTGTACATATAATAACTTGTAGCAAGGAACTGAAGACAACAATGGAATACGGTATCCATTTCGATCCTACCCACTTCCGCAGCTTACTGGAAGGCTTTGTAGCATTAAAGGCAATGACCACAATGATGGTTTTGGCTAGGATAGAGGAAACGCAAATGGAAAATATTACACCAAAGGCAGTCTGTCGGAGAAGGCAGTTAATTTTCAGAAGCTGTCCAATGAATATCAGGGAACAGATAAAGCACAGTGTAAGGCCAATTAGCAGAAGGTAACTGAGCTCACGGTTGTTGGCTTTGACTATTGGAGTGTCCCGGAACTTAATGAAGATGCAAAGTACAGATATAGAAAACAATGAAGCAAAAATTGATAGACCACTTAATGCTGAACCCAGGGAGTCATCAAAGGAGACGAACTCTATGATTTTGGGAATGCACTTTTCTCTTTTGTCATCTGACCAAAGGTCAACAGGGCACTTTATGCAGTCACTGGCATCTGAAAGAGAAAGAATATTACATAGTTAGTGAAAACAAAATAATTTGTTCAAACATTCTTTCAGTTTAAGTCGCACTGGACACATAACCCATTTTCAGGAGTGACCTGCTGGGAGCACTGGGGGATATGTGCCTTACTTAGGGATGCACAGTATGCAAGTGGAGGTTGTGGGCATCAAACCCAGGTATGCTGGATGTGCCAATCTCATTCACAACTTGTTACTTTAACCTCCATGCTATACTGACATCCCAACTCACAATGTAGTATAAAAATGCATGTACATTATGTTAGACAAGCTATGCATTCTTTCCTCAATATTGTATGAAACACTTATCATTACATGGTTCTGCACTCAAGTCCATGTTTCAATAGGTAATATATCCACATACTATATCTACAGTTTACATATATATTCATGTCAGTATAGCCTAGAGGTTAGAGTAATGAGCTCTGAATGAGCTTGGTACACCCAACAGACCAGACCTGGGTTTGATTCTCACAGCCTCTACTTGCATGCTTTGTGACTCTAAGCAAGTCACTTAACCATCCATTGCTCCCAGGTCACCCCTGAGGACAGGCACTTGTGCCTAGTGGGCTTTACCTGGTTACCAAAGACTAAAAAAATGTCAAAAAGCTATGTTAATGAATCAGTTAGAGATCTTAAACCATTTACTCCTCAGCTCTGAGACACCATTTTAAATAAAGGCTAAGCAATGGAATCGTCAGACTTCAGAAAGTGCTATTGGAGCCAGTGAGTTAAGTAACAAAACCCAATGCTAGGGATTTTTTGAACACTAACTCTCTCCACTCCCATGCACCAGTCCTATAAACACCACCAAACTGAAAGCGTTAAGGCAGTGGATGAAGCTGGATTGGAGCTCTAAATTGCTTCATGCAGAAGGCTTCAAGCTGTGCACAAAACAGGACCTGAGTCTTAACTTGCTTCATGTAGGTTAGGAAAAAAGGAAGCACAGAGGCCTTCAGGCCCTGTCCTAAAGAAATCCAGACTCATAACTTGTTTTGCTTAGGGTCCTTTGGGACTGGCATTCAGTTTGGTGGAGTTCACAGAAGTGGCGCATGAGGTGGGGGAAGTAAGGGTTCAAAAAGTTCCTAACATTAGATTTCCCTACTTTTGAGGTTTCAAAAACCCTGCCTGATGCATTAATGTAGTTGTTTGCCATGAATTTCCTGCAAAATTTTTAGAAAGGCATAGTATCTTATTGGATGCATTATGCAGGGCCCTTTTGGTCTGCTTGATGCAACATTGCACACATTTTCAAAACAGGAGAAAAGTCGGAAGTTTCCTCATGCAGGGCCCTTTGAGAAGTAAGCTCTAACTTGCTTTGTGCAGGACCCTAAAAGCCTTCTTCAAAGCATGATCTGTAAAAATCATGAGGTAAGATCTAGCTTGTTTTGCGCAGAGCACAAAAGGCCTACACCAATGCACAACTTTACAAATTAGGAGGTAAGTCCTAGCTTCCTTTGTGCATTGTCTGTAGATCCTATCTTGCCTAGTGCAAGGCCCTTCTGGTCCGACACAAAGTAAGAAACACAGGGCCTGAAGCAGCTATAACCTTACTTCATGGGCCTTAACTTCATTTTTTTTTATTTTGATCACAAATTTTCAGCATGGTTCATTTCACCCCACCCCAGCCTCATAAACCTCACAACTGGCATTTTTAAACTCCTGCCCAAAACATTTTGTGGTAGTTCTAGCAAAAAACATGTCAGGCCAGATTTAAAACCATAAAAACATAACAATTTGTTGGCAGAAGAAGACCGTGCTGTCCATCTAGTCTGCCTGAGATGTCTATCCCCAGTTACTGCTCTTGTTGAGGTGACTACATTGACTGTCCCATGCCCATTTGTATTCTCTGACAGTCTTAGCACCATCACCTCAGGTGGCAGGCTGTTCCAAGGGTCTACAACCCTCTCTATGAAAACTTACTTCCTAACATTGGTTCTGATTTTACTGCCAACCAGGCGTAAGTTGTGCCCCCTTGTATGCACAGTCCTGTTTTCCTGAAAGAGGTTACCGGTATGTACTGCGTTTATTCATTTAGCAAATTTAAATGTTTCTGTTATGTTTCCTCTGTTTCTTCTCTGCTCTAGTGAGAATAGATTTAACTGGTTGATCCTATTTTCATAAGATTTGTGGTGTAGTACCTGCACCTTCTTGGTGGCTTTCCTCTGCATGGATTCCAGATGGTCTATGTCCTTTTTTAGGTGTGGCCTCAAGAACTGCACACATTACTCCAAGTGAGGCCTCATCAAACACCTATAGAGTGGAATGATTACCTCATGCTTTCTGCTAGTAAAACCCCTACCTATACATCCAAGGATGCCGCTTTCCCTTAGTGTTGCTCTTTGCATTGCTTTCCTACCTTTAAATTGTCCAATATCTTAACTCATATATCCCATTCCATCTTTTTCTTTTCCAATTGCTGCCCTTCCAGGATATAGTTAATTCTTGGGTTACTCTTACCCATGTGCATTACTTTACACTTTTTGACATTGAATCTCATCTGTCAGTTCTTGGACCATTCCTCCAACTTTCTTAGATCTGCCTCCATTCATTGGACCCCCACCTGTGTGTCCACCATGTTGGAGAGCTTTGTATCATATGCAAACAGGCAGACATTCCCTTTCAGTCCCTCAGCAATGTTGCAGATGAATATTTTGAAAAGGACAGGGTCAGGTACCACTGGTAACACTCCCTTCCTGTGACAAGGTGCCATTTACCATAACTCTCTGAGTCCTGTCTTGTAGCCATCTTTTGATCCAGTTGACCACTTTCTGACCTATGCCTGTTTGCTCCAATTTATTTGCTAGCCTTCTGTGTGGAACCATATTAAAGGCTTTGCTAAAATCCAGATGTACTATGTCTACAGCTGCACCTTGGTCCACTGCTCATGTAACTCAGTCAAATAATTCTATCATATTTGTTTGGCATGAATGTCCAGCCATGAAACCATGCTGCTTCGGGTAAAGTTTTCCACTTTCTTTCAGGTACTTCACTACCCTTTCTTTAAGCAATGTCTCCATTACTTTACCCACCACTGAGGTCAGGCTGACTTAAGGATAATTTCCTGCCACTTCCCTACTACCACCCTTGTGCAATGGCACAACTGTGGCCTTTCTCCAGTCCTGTGGCTCTATACCATCTTCCAGTGACTTGTTAAATAGATCAGCAAGTGGGGCTGCATGTTCCTCTCACAGTTTCTTCAGAAATCTTTGGTGTATTCCATCCGGCCCTATTGCATTGTCCACCTTTAATTTAGACAGCTCCTCAAGGACCCTTTCTTCTACAAAGGGGCTGGTGTCTACTCCCGTGTTGTGGAGATGTGTCTTGGCTGGTGCTGAACCATCACCTTCGTCTTCTTGGGTGAAGACCGAGCAGAAAAATTTGTTGAGTACTTCCAATCAATCAATCAATCAAAAATGTATTTATAAAAGCACCTTTCATCTCGTCTTTGTCATTTTCCACCAGCTGTCACTCTTTAGTTGCTAACCTGGTTATTCCTCCCTTATCTCTTTCTTTTTTCCTGTATATGATGAAAGAATGTTTTGTCCACCCCCCCCCTTCACTCCCTGTGCTATTCTTTCCTCCATCTGGGCCTTGGCTACCCTAATTGCTTTTTCTCCATCCTTGAGTTTAATCATGCATTCTTCTCTATCCTTCACAGATTTGGTCTTCTTGTACTTTTTTAAGCTTTTTTCTTATCTATAATTATAGTCAATACCTCTTTGGAAAAACAGAGTGGGTTCTTTGATTTTCTGGGTTTATTTTTTTTGCACAACATGCCATGACTGTAGTTATAACATTTTTCAGTTTTATCCAGATATATTCCACATTCCCTGTGGCATCAGTTACCAGCAGTTCTTTAATACTTTCCATCATTTGAGCACCCTGAATTTGGTGAGACAAGGGTTCTCTGTGTTGTTAACTGAGAGCCAGACTGACCTATGGTTGCTGGTGCCCAGGCTGATCCCCACTTGAATGTCTGACACCCAGACACTCTTTGTGAGTAGAGATGGGTGAAGTAGCCCCAATTCGCTCCGCGAAGTGAGTCGCGGAGTGAAGGTGAATTCACGAAGCAGGGTCCTTCACGTTATAATGGGTAATGCGAAGTCCATTGAAAACAATGACTTCGAGTTACTCTGCCTTCTCAAACCACTACTCCACCAATTCTTAAGGTGAAGTACATTGAAAACAATGTACTTCGCCTTACCTCGCCTTGTTTTTAAGCTCCAAAGGTGAGTTTTGCAGTGATTCATAGGATTTCAGGTCACATGGGCGCTAGATTGTTCTGCAGAGCCTCAGTTTGGGGTAGTGTGTGAAGGAAGCTGTAGGAGACAATCTGCTCTGAGAGCTCTCTGTGATTCAAACCTTCTAAAAGCTGTTAAAAAAGCCTTTTTGAGTCATTTCTTTTGCTGAAACTTTAGTTCGTCGATTATAGGAAACCCTCCTGTGCTCCTATCATCGAGCATTTATTGTTTGTGTATGGATTTTGAATGTTAATGTACAACATTCAGTCTGTGTACTGAGAGACAGTGGAAGTGTGCTTTGGGGGAGGGGCGTATCTGTGGTGTAGTTAGATTAACTTGAAGAAAAAGACAATGCTTTCAGTTTTGGTAATATTTTTCTAGTATAACTGTGTTAATGTACACACAGTAATATTTTCAATAATTCTTGACTTTTTTTGCTGATTGCTGTGGTGCAGCAGTGCATAATTTCAGTTTGTTTAAAATATGTGGTTATATTACTGAAGCTTTTAATTTGCTAAGCATTACTTAGTGTGTGTGTCAGTATGTGTGTGATGCATGTCATTAAATCAGACACCTTTTATTGTGCCACATAATAATTTCAGCAATGTGAACCTGCTATATACTGCAGCTGTGTGATTTATGTACTTCTTTGTGGTATCTTTACTGGTACTAATATTAGTGACTGTTACTGCAGCAGTGCAGTACACTGCCCCCCCCCGTGGCCTGCCCCAACCGGCAAAGGTATTCTTTTCCAGATTTGAATTTCTGATGGTGAGCACTGGTTAGGTGTTGTACCTTTGTGTCTGCATCTCTTCAGTGCACAGCGCAATCTTAATCTGTCTATGCATTTGCATCTCTTTAGGACCCAATCTTCATCTGTAACTTAAGTCACAGTTGTTTTTTTGGCTTCCCTTCAGAGTACTGGACAGCTGTGGTGCATAATTCTGCATGAACATTGTACTCATTAATATGCGTTTTTAAGCCAGGACTATCATCACGAGTCACTCATGATACAAATCACGTTCTTCATCATCACGGTCACAAATGCAGTCACAAATCATGATTCACGATCACGTCACTAATCACAACATTAATTTTTTTTCTAGTTACTTGGATGTATTCTAAGCCTGTTTTGTAGTATCTCTCCAGGCTTCATCACCCCACCTTTGTACTCATTGATATGTGTTTTTAAGTCTGGGAGTTTTAAGTTACAGCTCATCAGGGAAGTATAGCCTTAGGCATTCGCGTTCCCAATACAGTTTCATACGAGTTCTCTTACACCATCGACACCGAATCACGTTCATCATTATCACAGTCACAAATGCTGTCACAAATCACAATTCACGATCATGTCACGAATTACATTAATTTTTTTTCTAGTTACTTGGATGTATTGTAAGCCTGTTTTGTAGTATCTCTCCAGGCTTCACCACGCCACCATTGTACTCATTAATACGTGTTGTTAAGTTGGAGAGTTTTGTGCTGCAGCTCATCAGGGAAGTACAGCCATAGGCATTCATGCTCCTTCATGTACAGCATGTGAGTTACAGTACCATAAGTAGTGGGGGGCGAAGTGGCCTCAATTCACTCCATGAAGTGATTCATGGAGTAAAGCGGAACCCTCGGAGTACTCCACAATGTGAAGCGGAGTACTTTGCTTCATAATGAGGAACACAAAGTCCATTGAAACCAATGACTTTGAGTTATTCCACATTCCCCAAACCACTTCTCCACCAATTTTAAGGTGAAGTACATTGAAATCAATGTAATTCACCTTACTTCACCTTGTAATTGAGTTCCAAATGAAATTCTGCAGTGATTCATGGGATCGCAGGTCACATGAGCTCTAGATTGTTCTGTACAGCCTCAGTTCTGGCCTGGGTAGTGTGTGTGTAGTTGTAGCTGGAGACAGGTTGCTCTCAGAACTCTATGAATCAAAACCTCTAAAAGCTGTTTAAAATGCCTTTTTGGTCATTTTTTTTGCTCAACATTTACTACATCGATTGTAGGAAACCCTTCTGTGCTCATATCGTCGAGTGATTATTGCTGTGTGTGGATTTTGAATGTTAATTTAGAACAGTCAGTGTGTACTGTGAAGTGTGCTTTGTGGAGGGGTGTATTTGTGGTGTACTGGGAGAAAAAGGCAGTCTTTCTGTTTTGGTTATATTTTTCTTGTATAACTGTGATAATGTACACACAGTAATATTTTCAGTAATTCTTGACATTTGTTTGCTGATTGTTGTGGTGCGTCAGTGTATAATTTGTCTGTTTAATACATTTGGTTATATTACTAAAGGTTTTCAATTTGCTACACATTACTTGTAGTGTGTGTGCGATGCATGCCATTAAATCAGACACCTTTTATTGTGCCATAGAGTAATTGTAGCAGTGTGATCCTGCTATCCACTGCACCTGCATGAATTCTTTATACTGCTTTGTGGTATCTTTACTGGTAGTGGATTGTTACTGCCGTGCACTAATCCCCCAACTAGCAAAAATGTATTCTTTTCCAGATTTGGATTTGTGACTTGTTTGCACTAGTTAAGTGTTGTTGTGCCTTTTCGCATGCATCCCTTGAGTGTGCAGTGCAATCTTAATCTGTCTGTGCATTTGCAGTGCACCATTAATTCTGGGAGACTCCATTTCTTGTTACGCTCTCATTTCACTTCGTCAGCACTGGGGAATTTTCTGGACACAAGACAGTAGCATTTCATAAGCATTGGGGAATTTTCTGGACACAAGACAGTAGCATTTTGGGGATGCACATTAATTCTGGTGACTCTGTGTGTGACCACTGCATGCATGACTGAGTGCGCCATTAATTCTGGGAGACTTTGCATTTCTTGTTACGCTCTCATTTGACTTTTTCAGCACTGGGGAGTTTTCTGGACACAAGACAGTAGCACTTTGGGGATGCACATTAATTCTGGCGACTGTGTTGGTGGGGTGCTGCCAATATTGTTGTCACTGTGCCTTACTTCGCGTTTAAAGCAGAATGACAACGTGAAGTAATAATGACAAGGTGAAATGAGCCTTTCCTATGGAGAACTAAGCATAGGGAAGTGCCAACGTGAAGTGGCCACTTCACGTTCACTTCGCAGGTGGATTTTAAATTTGCTGCATCTCTATTTGTGAGAACCAGCTCCAGAATAGCAGATTCCTAATTGGTGACTCTACCAATTGATTAAGTGCCTCCCATAGTTAGATGGGGAATTCTCAACTTCTCTCTGAGGAGGCAGTCAAGGTGGACCAGTCTATAGCTGGTAGATTGAAGTCCCCAACCAGTTGTAACTCAGCTTTGTCGGCCATCATCAATATGTTTTCCAGGAGGTCTTTATCCTTCTCAATCTTCTGGGTGGGGGGTTTGTAGATAACTCCTGCCCTGATAGGGTCCCTGTTACCAGCTCCCAGGGTGATCCATAGGGCCACTGCATGGCTGTGCAGTCCCAAGATTTCAGCTGCATTGGTCCCATCTCTGATATATTCTGTACATAACCTCCCCCCACCTTTCTTTCCCTTGCAGTCTCTCCTGAAGAGAGTGTATCTAGGGATAGCAACATCTCAGGTGTGGTTTTCTGTGAATCAAGCCTCCGTGATAGCAACTCAATCAAGGTTGACCTCGGCCATCATGGCAGTAAGGTCTGGGATTTTGTTTGGAAGGCTATGAGCATTAGTGCATGTTGTCTTCCATCCCAGGTTAGTCCTGCTTGCTGTACGATTACTCTATTTACATTTTGTGTCCTTAGCACACTTTTTATTTATAGTGCATTTGAAACATCATTGTGGAATTCCCCAACCTTTGTCACATGTGATGGTTGTGATGTAGCATCCTGATGCCATTGACGTGTTTGATGATGGGGATGGTCCATAAGACACGACAGGTTGCTGGTGCACCTTCTTCTCTTACTAGTTTAAACAACTGACGAAGACATCAAATATTTGACCAAGTCCACGTGTCCCCTACTTTGTAAGGTACAGGCCATCAAACTTAAAGAACTCCCTTTCCCAGAATTTCTGCCAGTTTCCAATGTAGCCATGCCTCTTATCCTGTCATCAGTTTATAAGTCACGTATTAAGCTTGCAGATTTTCCCTTCTTTGATCTTCTGCCTCCTGGTGCCCCTTTCCCACACAGGCATAATCTCTTAGAAGGAGAGGCTGGATGAAAGGGAAGTTAGTTTTTTACTGTGTTTTGATATATTTTGCTTAGTCTCCTCCACAGACTGACTAGCTAGGACTAGCTAGGTCATTTGTGCCAGTATGGATCAGAATGTGTTTGTTCTGCTTGGTGTTACACACAATGTCCTCGATATGGTCTGTGTCACTCCATGCCAAAGTTCCTGAAAGGCACCTTACTGCAGTCTCTGATTTGCCACTCTGGTGGATGTGACACTCTACTCCACGTATCATAGAGTCTCCTATTATTAGTACATGCTTTTTTTTGTCTTTGGTGGCCTTTGATTTGGTTAGCTTCTCTGTTCAATGTTTGTGGTCCTCTTCCACTGGATTGCCTTCCTCGGCAATAGGTACGGATGCCAGTGGAGAGAACCTACAGTATTTGGCCTGTGAATTGGTTTTGAAGTCACCATGGCACTGCTCTTTGGCTCCACTTTGCAGTTTCTAACCAACTGCCATCCCCCTGGTCTGCTAATTCTCTGGGGGAGTGGTATTGGTGGTAAGTGGGCAAAGTTCAATGATGGTGAAGTGTTGTGATGTGTAGAGTGCTGCATAGATCTGAAATCATAGCTACTTGAGGGCATGGCATGTAAGATAATGCCCCACACATATTGTAAATGCTCGGGTGACTGGGGTCCCACAAAATCTGCAGTTCACAATGTCCATTTGTCTGCAGGTGCGGAGCCAGATGGAAAGGATCTGATCTGTTCTTTGGATGGAAAGAAATTTGCAAGAGTGGAGTTGTAAGAAAAAGATCTGACCTGTACTTTGCACAGAAACAGAAAGTAAACCTTCTCTGAAGTAAATAGAACACCCTGTGACAAAGGACTTGGCAAAGGACTTTCTATTTACTTCAGAAAAGGTTCACTTTCTGTTTCCATTACTTCAGAAAAACAATAGCTTTGTGGTTTATAAGGTAGGATTAAAAAAGCATATTAAAAATGTGGGGTTAAAATCTGAAAATAACAATGAAGTTATGCATCAAAGTGTATTTGTGTAGATATATGCACATACTGTGTGTGTGTGTGTGTGTGTGTTATATATATATATATATATATATATATATATATATACAGTATATATACGTACACACACATATACACATTATGTTTATGCCATAGGAGTGGACAAAAAAGGGAGCTGGTAAATCCATTTTTTTACAGCAACCATATTTATAAATCAAAAAACACTGATTTTTATGTATAGTAACAACATCATCATCAAATTTATACATATAGTTAGTATGCCATAGGCCACCCCCCCAGCCTAGCTGACTGATGCTACTTGTTTTACTTTCATTTTATCTATAAACCCCACACTGCTTCCACTATACAGTTCACCTCCATTATACATCTTACACACACTTAAGATACAAACAATACATCATCTGTACTGCTTTCCAAATGCAGCTCACTCAATTTATAGGTCTTTTTTTTCTTTGTTTTAAACAACTCCATCCCAAAAGTGCTGGTAGTCACACTCCAATTTCAGGTAGCACAGCAGTTCATGTTGTAGCCCCCCACCCACTTGCCCACCCACGTGCCATCCATCAGCCTTCAGTGAAGAAAATGTACTACTGCTCCCTTTGTGCTGGAGTGCTTTAAAATAAAGATGGCAACACTAAATTCTGGTTTACCTTATGTACATCTGCTGCATACATCATCATAAAAGTCAGCACTGATACAGTTCCAGACATGCCAAAAACACCCTACAACACACGGAAAAGTAATGAGTCCCCCACAAAAAAGGCTTTTTCTTCTGTGTTGCAGGTACAGAGCAACCATGATCAGTTCAATAAATGACTCATACTCTTCATCTGTGTCTGCACACTCGGTATAATATGCTGCCACTTTTTCCAATAAATTTTACAGAGATGCTCAATCCACCAATAAAAAGTTGTGTTGCTACCTTCACTAATGTCAGAACATCAATACTTCCTTAGCAACCCCAACAAATGAATCTATCCAGCATATTAATGCTCACTGCATTTTCTTCTTTTATTTTATTGGCAATTAGAAAATAGTCTACTTCCACTACCTAACCTCTACCTATTTCATAAATGAAATATGCAATGGGTAGGTAGGTAGTTTACATTGTAAGACAAGTTATGTCATATACAAAACATGTACAGTTTACAATTAACATTTAGACAAATCTGATATCACAATATAAAAATTCACATTCAACATTATTAAACTTGGTTCTGTCCTTAATAATCATATTAGTAGTATTGCACTTTGCTCAAAAAATAATTGCACCAATGTTAAAGGTCTTTTTTGCTATCACATTTTCTTGCTCTTTGAATCCTGTCAAGCTTATACAATCATCGATGACGTTGTCAGAAATTACATTTTGTTATTATTTTTTAAATGTAACTTATGCTTCTCTATTATCTTTAAGAATGATGTAACACTTTCCAAACTTTTTAAAGCATTTGCATTTAGTAGGTAACTTGTTATTGGGTATTCATTTTTGTTTGCCCTTTTATTTCTCCTAATATTCTCTTCCTGAATCCTTCATATACTGGGCAAATTAAAAGTAAGTGAATGATACTGTCTTTATGTATTCCACATCTACACTTACCATTGGAGCCATCTCTTCTTATAATTGCTTCCATGTGTTCACTTGTATAGTATTCAGATCTATATTTTGTGAAACATTGTCTATGTCTTGGGTTTTTTATCTATGTTAAATATTGTTCAAACACCAAACACCGTTTGTTCTGTGCCAACCAGCAACTTATTTTATAGGTTTCGCATTTCTCCATATCTTTTTGTCTAAAATTATCTCTTATTCTTGTTTTTATATTTATTTTTACTTCTTCAAATGGTCTAATTATTGATTCCGTTATGCTATTTAGTAGTCCAAAAGGTTTTATTTTTTCTGCAATTCCTACTATGGGAAAAATTATTCTGGTATTTTGGTATTTTAATGCTTCATAGATTAGATGCATGAGAGAAAGGAGGAAGACTAGTCAAGGGATCATAAGGCTCTGGGGGAAGGGGGAGCCACTGGAAGAAGACTATGAGAAAGTGGAAGGGCAGGGCAGAACAGGTACATCTACTCGAATTTTATGAAGGGGGTCTGGTGACGAGAAAGAGTGGGGTGGGGTGGAAATGAGTTCCTTTAGTATAGAGAGAGTCAGGGAGGAACTTGGCAGGTTGAAAGGGGACAAGGCCATGGGACCAGATGGACTGCATCTGAGGGTGATCTGGGAGATAAGGGTGGAGTTCGCTACCCACTGGCAAGGCTATTCAACCTATCCTTGGACTCTGGTAGCATAAGACTCTCCTCCAGAGAACTGGAAGAGAGTCACAGTTGTGCCAATAAACAAGGGGGGAATAGAAAGGTGAAGGAGATCTATCATCCAGTCAGCCTTGCCACTGTAATGGGGAGGGTAATGGAGGCACTCATCAGGGAAAGGGTAGCTCAGTACCTGGGAAGAATGGATTGCTGAACAACAACCAGCATGGCTTCACAAGGGGGAAGCCATGCCAGTCCAATCTTATTGAATTCTTTGACTTGGTGATGCAAGTAACAAACCAAGGGGGGCAGTGGACGTGGCCTACCTGGACTTCACTAAGGCCTTCAACACCGTACCCCATAGATGGTTGGTCAACAAACTGGGAAGTATGGGTGTGGGGATAAAATAACTAGATGTGGGCAAAACTGGTTAGCAGACAGGACCCAGAGGGTGGTAGTGAAAGGGGAACACTCTAGAGAGAGAAATGGTGAGTGGGGAAACCCAGGGGTCAATGTTGGGGCCACTCCTCTTCAGTATCCATATATGTGACCAAACTGACAGACTGAAATGACATGTGGCACTCTTTGTGGATGACATGAAAATCTGCAATGTTGTGGACACTGAGGGCAGGGTGGAGGACATGAGGCAGGGCCTAAGGGCACTAGAAGAGTGGGTCAGAGACCTGGCAACTAGAATTCAACATCAAGACGTGTGCGGTTATGTACCTGGGACACAGAAACACTAGGACAGGGTGCAAAATGGGAGGGGAGGAAATCAGGTCAAGAGAGCAGAAGGATATGGTTATAGTAGTCTCCAGCGACCTTAAGGTGGGGAAACAGTGTACTAGGATGGTGGGGAAGGCCTATGGGATGCTGGCTAGTATGGGCAGGGGATTCACCAGCAGGCGCAGAGATCTTCTAGTGTCCTGTACCATGCTATGGTGTGACTGCATCCAGAGTACGGAGTCCAGTTCTGGAGGCTTCACTTGCACAAGGACATTGACCTGATTGAAAAGGTTCAGTGAAGAGTGACCAAGATGGTGCTAGTGATCAAGGACAAACCATAGGAACAGAGATGCAGCTAGTTGGGGTTATACACTCTGGAGAA
Source organism: Neoceratodus forsteri (assembly GCA_016271365.2). Classification (NCBI taxonomy): domain Eukaryota; kingdom Metazoa; phylum Chordata; order Ceratodontiformes; family Ceratodontidae; genus Neoceratodus; species Neoceratodus forsteri. Next base: position 57,075,166 of record CM057449.1, on the reverse strand, counting down.
CAGAAGGGAGGAGAGAGGGGACATAGTAGAGACCTTTAAAAATGTCAAGGGGTTAAACAAAGGGGGCTCAGGGTGCTTATTCCAAATCAAGAAGGACACTGTTACTGGGGGAATGGCTTGAGACTGTAGGAGGGACACTACAGTGGGGACTTGAGGGGGAGATTCTTTATGGAGAGGGTGGTGGATGCCTGGAACAGGCTTCCAGAGAAGGTTGTGGGGGTGGAGACAGTGTTGGGATTCAAGAAGGCTTGGGACAGGCATAAAGGGCTATGGGGGTTGGGGTGGGTTCTCAAAGAGGTAGGTGATAGTCTGGAGGGGGGTGAGGGCAGACTGGATGGACCATGGGGTCTTTTTCTTCCATCAAGTTCTATGATTCAATGCTCTAAGCACATTCTTGGTATTCTGTTTGAGTGCATACCATATATCTTAATACAGTATAAGGCTAATCTTTCCTTTGTAAGGCATTCCAATGATAATTGCCCTAGTTCTGCCTATATTAAAGCTGATGGTGCACCTTTTGGCAGACCCATAATTCTTTTATAATAATTGTTAATCAATTTGGCTATATTCTATTTGCAATCATATCCCCAAATTAATTATGCAATAGGGGACATTATGATTTATCTATATTCATGCAGTTTGACTTCAGACACTTCACTCATAGCTTATGACACTCGTGAGGTTACTTGAGGTCAAGTTACACTCATGGAGATTAATCATTTATCAAACAGTCCCCCATGGTATATTCCATATACTGTATATGTGGCAAACTAGTCACTCCCTGACTCAGTCTGTCCATGTTACCAGCTTTCTTGAGCCCTTCAGATGTCTGCAAAGGTACTCAGTAGCTGCTACTACTCATTGTAGACACTCTCTAAGGGTTCTCTAGGTCTGCATCCCACCAGAGCCACTACTCACATTATACAGTGCTCCTTGCTCAGAGGCAACCAACCCACCCCTTTTGTCACAGCGGAGAACTCCTTACTTGAGAAACAGAATGTGACAATGGTAGCCTTCTCTTAAGAGGCAGAAACACAGTTTTTGTCAGTTATAAACAGTTGTTGTCAGTTATAAACTCAGTTAGGACTACCTCAAAGAATTCAGTCACAGAAACATGAATTATATATAAAATAAAGTTTTAATATGTCAGGCTAGTTACACAAATAATATAGGATACTACAGAACGACCACGAGGAACAATAATTCTATTGAAATAGAAAGAAAATGTTTTTCACATAGCAGAAACACACAGAAATACAATCTTAATACACTTTCTAAGTTTCCTGACAGACAGAGACTCATCCACACAGGATACTTAGGTGAATAACGGCAGAAGTTCCCCCTTCCTCCACCTTTCAGTACCTCTCCCCTTCCCAATGTCATGCCTAATGTTCATATTCATTTTTTAAGATTGAATGATTTAGCAGTGCAAAAAATAAATTGTAAAAAATAGAGGTACAAATAATTGAAAACCGTACCAAAATATATGTTACGGTATATATAATAATATTTATTTCCCAGGTAATCAGAGAACAAACTACTGAAGTTTAAATTTACATAATCATTGATGAAGGCTAGGCAGCAAAACTGTCTCTTACTGAGAGTCAACTCAGTGTAGGTTTTTGTGGTTGGAGAGAGGCTAAGGTCAGAGTTTATGCTACTCACTCCTGCATCTGTGGAGAAGGCGCTGGAAGCAGGACCGCTAATCTCATTTTATCTTAGTACAGGTATGCCTTCTACTGCCTGAGTGCTACGTGGCCTTTTCAGGTCGGACTATTGCATTCTCCAGCTGGGTTGGCCAGTATTTTTCCCATTTGCTTTTTCTCACCACACACAGGAGGAGAGCCATGGTGTAGGTGCCAGCCGCTGGAGCTGAGGTGTGAGTAGGAAGGCTGGTCAAGCAGCTGCATCAGGAAGGAAAGAGGCAAGGAAATTTGCTGACCACCTCTCGAGAAGAAACTTATTGCTCTCGAAAACCACCATGTACTCTATATTTTTACCAGGGGAGTTCTGCGATTACAGTAGCATCCTTGCCTATTTCTCGTGCTCATTTCTGGGTTTGGATTTGATTTTATCCCTTGATCCCCATGCCCTTCTGTACGAGAGGTGAGCTTGCAGGTGTTTGAGCCTAGCAGTTTTTTGTTTGTTTGTTTGTTTCATTTTAGTCTTTGGTAACAAGGTAAGGCCCACTAGGCACAAGTGCCTGGTTTCAGGGGTGACCTGGGAGCACTGGGCGATTAAGTGACTTGCTCAGAGTCACACAGTATGCAAGTGGAGGCTGTGAGAAACAAACTCAGGTCTGGTCTGCTGGATGTACCAAGCTCGTTCACACCTCGTTCCTCTAACCTGTAGCCTATACTGCTGGCCCAGTATAGGATGTCCAGAGCGTTTATTTAGCAAGAATACATTTTACATATGTTTTTATATTTTTATACTAATATAGTGTTTAAGTGAATTTTATTTATAACTTTTGCACTGTTTTTTGCAATCCCTGATCACGTGCTCTTCTCTTTTTAAGAACGCATGCTCAGCTTTGGCTCTTAGAACAAAGCGTTCCACCGGGCATTCCACCTGGCAGCTTTGGTGGCATTGGCTTGTTTTTTTATTAGCTCTCTTAAGAAAAATAGATTGCTTTATTTAGTTTTGAAAGCTGTTTTTGTAATTACTCCCTACTAGAGAGTTAGCTCTCCACTTCTCCTATCTGCTGAGCTTTTTGGCAGCAGTTTGGTTCGCTGTGAAACGTTGCACTGCTTGGCTGTTTTTTTGGATGTTGTACTGTGTGTAACCTGCACATGGAGGGAGAACTACGGATAACTTTTTGTCTAGTCTGAGGCCAGGGATTTTGTTACCTAAGAGCACAAGTAAGCAACTAGGTGCACAAATAAGAAAAGTATAGTAAAAGTAAAGAGAAGTAAAATAAAGGACCACTCTAATGGGGTCTGGTGTGTTGGTGGACTATATGTTAATTGTCCTACTCTTTTACATCTTTTACTTTGCTTTGTCTCCTTGGGACTATTAAGGCTATGAGTTCTTTTTAGCCTGTGAGTTTGATTTTGGTTTTCTCTTCTATTTTTTATATGAGCCCCTTTTGCTAATAGGATAATAGGGTAACAGGTAGACTAGCTAAAAGGTTATGTTTTAAAGTGAATATCATTGGTATCTGAAAGACACTTGACTGAATCCCCTTTTTTCTTTTTCCCCTTTTGTCCTGTTTTTTTCCTGCTTAATTAGTGTCTATCAGGATATTGACAAGGAGAATTCCAACAACAATAGTTCAGATCTTGGATTCCAAACTTGTTTTTGATAGGAAACTGGATTTGCATAGCCTTCTTACTAAGAAGTGCAAGTACAAGCAGACTGGGTTGCAGAATAAAATTTTGGCAATCACATGTATTCTTCCCGTACTGACTATGAGCTGGAAAGCCATCTGAAGCTATTGTGAGCTACCTGACCATGAGGATTTCGCAGACATCTATCGGTTACCTGCTCATAAGACTTTTCTTAAAAACTCCCAAATACTTAAAGGGGGAGCAAACTTGAAGTCCTTTTAAAGATTCTTGTGTTTTAATCTGATACAAAGCTCATTTCTATAAAGTATATCGAGAGATGAATCTTGGATAAAGGTGAATGCCTGATACATATTAATTTTCAATAACTGAGCCTATGCCATTTTTAGACAATTACATCAGAAAACGATTAGGTTTTATGTAATTTTGACTGTTACTCTGCTGTCTTATAAATCCCTCTGGCTTAAAAATACTTATCTATTAATTTTTTGCACTCCTGCCCTCTTTATTAGATTCCTATAATAGGCCAACTGATTTTTGAGTTTATGTGAAAATGGTATTCACCAAAAGTGGGAAAGGTAACTCCCCCTCAGGTGCTGTAGCAGGGGAGATTTCACCTAAAGTGACTGTTATATCAGAGACCTAGGAAGACTCACTGGGAGCCTCCACCCTGACGTTCACTCAAAAATCTGGTGTGGAAAAGCAAAAGAAAACAATTCTAAGAAAAAGAATATGGTCTAGGAGAAAAGAATTGACTGGGTGGGGGATAAATGTATTTCCCCTTGGACATCGCAGGAGGGAACAAAAACAGCTCAAAATCACAGACCTATTGGCTGAAAAGGGAAAAGGCCCCAAATACCTTTCTACCCCAGTCCAGGCCTCAAACAAAAGGCTAAATCAACCAGTAGCCTATAGGGTTTCTTTTGAAAACTCTGGATCTAATGAATCCAGACAGACCACTGAAATAATCTCCTATGACCAATATGAGTGGAAAACATTTACATAGGGACTGAGTAATGAGGGGGACTCTGATTGTTCTGAGCTAGAATTTTCCCTGGCCCTCTCCTCTGACCACTTCTGCATGGACAGCCAACCTCACCTGGGGCTATCCCCAGGGGCTAACCCCAGGCGGATAAAACAGGTCCCAGGATATAAGCTGGCTGGAACTAACTTTCAGCTGCAAACTCCTGCCATTGAGTATTTTGAGAATACAGGGGATAATCTAGAACTAAGGTCTATAATACATGAGATGAGTGTAACCATTGAAGGTTTAATAAGGCTGGAGCTAACCCATAGAGAAGTGAAAGAATGAGTGGGTAACTCTGGGGCAGATGATGCCACATGGAGAAACCCTGTGAAGACTCCTCCTGAGGAAAGCACAACTTCAGATGAGCAGCCATACTTAGAATAGGTGAACCTGGTAGCAAGCTCATCCACCTCCAAACAGACAGTAGAGATAAAACAAAATCAGATATTCTGCTGATATTGTAATTCTGAAAAATATTATAGAACTAAAAGATGAGATCTGCAATGTAAGAGCAGATGTCTTTTACAACAGAGCACTACTGGAAAGGGCTTTGGACAGTGGTAAACATCAACACTCAAGTCTGACTGGAGATGAGTCTTTGACCTTGGGCAAAGCTATCAAAGGAATGCAGGTTCAGCTTCCTTCCCCCTTTGATAAAGATAAGATATGTTCATGTGGAATCCAGACGTGGTCCATCCCAGTAGCAGGAAGTCCACTGGACAAACTGTCCATAAGCAATCTAAACCAAAGAGAATCAAAACTAAAAACCTAAAGAGGGCCTACATAAAGCCTGTCCTCAATGAAAATTCTAAAAAAACATCTTGCACTGCCCTAGAGGCCCCTGTGACCCATGTGATACAGGATGTTACCAGTCAAGATTCACACGGGATTTCACAGGAGGAAAAGTCCTGTTTAGATATCAAAAACTGAGTTGATATTTCTTACGCGGACATTCTAAGTGAAGAATCTCTGGCAGCATATTGGGGGGAGGCTGAGACCACTGGCAATCCACCCACCAATAAGGACCTCTTGGATGGGTAAAAGGAATCCACGAACAGGAAAAGTCCTAAAAATGCTGAATTTATGATTGAGGTGCAGGGCATCCCAATGTTAGAAAATGAAACAGATGAGTTACTTCTTTCAGGATGATGGATTTTTTCAGGGTGCACCAGAATAATATTGATGGGAGAGATAGCAGTTGTAAGGTCTTTACACCCAGAATATAAGAATACTGCATTATTTTATTGCTCGTATGCAAATATAGCAGATTTCATTCTAGGGAAAATCCCGTCCCAGATCAAGAAGGGATATGACATCTGATTCCCCGTGCTCATCCCAAAGTGTGTAATCAAGGATCCCCCAAGCAAGAAGACAACAGAACAGCTTAATTCACTATCTAAAGTGATTCCCCATGAGGATGAGGAGAAAGGGGCAGACATGGAAGAACAGAGGAAAATTAAAGGGGTAACCAATGACCATGTTTAAAATCAGAGTAAAGCATGGCTGTGTAGCACTATAACCATGTCTGGGTGGAAAGTTTCAGAAAACGATTCACATAGGAGTGTTAGGAATGATCTGCTCTTCTTTCTTGAAAGAGCCTTAGGTGTCCACATTACATGAAACATGGTGGACTCTATAAAATTATATGGAGGCCCTGGTTTCTCGTTGCAAGTGGACATCACATTTAAAAACCCTAATACAGCCAGCAAACTGGTTTCTTTAGCTGGCAAGCTGGACTGTTTGAGAATACATATAGTTGACCCATTAGAAATGGGGAAGCTTCCTCCTGGCTGAATCAACTAAAAAATAGCACAGAGTCATCACCAAAGGAAGACAGCCCACTAATAGATCTTGAGAAATTAATAGATCTCAATATGTTCATGCCACTGCTAATAATTGACTCTAATTGACAATTGCAGTCTTCAAATGAGTTAAGGGAAAGAATGCCTGAATTGCAGTCTCCAGTTGAGTTAGGGGAAACAATGCCTGAACTTGATACCCTCTCTATTCTTTCATGGAATATCAAGGTCATCCACCTTAGAATAATAGATCTCGAAGTTTCATGATTTTTGGAGACTTCTGATAATATTGGTGTAGAAGAAACATGGTACACAGAAAACACAATGCCTAAACTGGAGGGGTACTCTGCTGCTATTCTGCTGGCTACCAGAGACAAAAAAATTGGTAGATTTTAAGGGGGTCTCTTATTTTTCATTAAAACCCAATTGAATCTTGTGATTTCTAAAATCTCCACTAATTCAGACTGCATTTTAGCCCTGCTGATTAACAAAGGGTCTGAGAAAATTATTCTCTGTAATAGCTACTTCTCCCCAAGAAACAAAGCTTGTGAGGCAGCTGATCCCTGTTCCCAACATCTGAAAACACTGCTAGACAAACTGGCCTAAAGGAATTAAATCTGTCCTGTAGTTATTATGGGTGATTTTAATTCTAGAATAGCTTCCTGACTCTTGGAAGATTCCCATACAGACTTGATCCTCTCCTACCCTCAATCAATCCAAATATCTTATGTAAAAGGAATTCTCAGGACTTAATAACTAACTACAGAGGCAGGGAACTTTTGGCGGGTCTCACCAGTAGAAACTACTGCCTCTTAAATGGGAGAACACAGGGAGATTTATCAGGGTCTCTAACTTTTAAAGGCACCTTGGATGCCTCGTCTCCTGATCTAATTTGGACCAACTTGGAAGCTACCAATCTGGTTCAAAAATTAGAGGTCAAGGGCAGGCTGGAATCTGCCCATTTTCCCATTGTACTTCATATAAAGAGTCCATTTAGATCCCTCAGGCTCAATGAGGCACACTTGGAAGAAAATTTGGAGATTTTTAATGAAAGGAGAATCAGATGGGGGCCAATTTACCAAGCAAATTCTGAGGAAATCCTAAACACAGGAGAATTATGCAATATACATGATTCTATCTTTGATAAAAGTAAGATATTCAACTTACAGGAGAATTGAGAAGTAGTTCACACATTATTAAGACCTCGGGGTGAAAAAAAAATATCCTGTACCAAGTCCACATTTTAAAAATCTTGGTTTACTGTAGAATGTATGCGGGCCAAGAAAATATTTGGAAAAATGTTAAGACAACATAAGAATAAAAGAAACAAAACTGCAATAGATTAGAACATGTTAAAGAAAGAGACAGAAAAATAAGGAAAACTCTTGAAAAATAAATAAATAAATATACTCAGGGTCTTTGGGAAAAATTATGATGGGCAGTTTTGGACAGGGATGGCAGGTGATTTTGGAAAATTGTTGCTCGAGGATTTAACAGATACTCTAATAAGACTGAAGCATTTATTACACCTGAAGCATGGACCTCATATTTTTCAGACTTATATTACTCACAGTAAGAGCTGGAAATGCCTGGTAACTATGAACATATGGGATAAATAATTTACCTAAGGCCAATCCTGATCACTAAAGATGAAATTTGTCTGGCACTGAACTCACTTAAAGCAAATAAAGCTCTGGGTCCGGATGGTATTTTGTGTGATGTGTATAAAGCTTTCCCCGGTAGGTGGATTCCCTTTCTCTTTCTTTTATTGAAAGGGCTGGTACATGGACTACAATGTCCCCTAGTTGGGCAGGCAGTATCATATTTCCAATTTTCAAAAAAGAGGATTCCAACAATCCTAAGATGTATAGGCCTATTAGCCTTATAGACTTTTCACAGAAAGTTTTCTCCAGAATAATGTTGGGCAGATTGAGTATTTGGGCTGAGTAGAACTCAGTGCTGAATGAGGCACAGAACGGTTTTCGGAAGAACGGTTCTACAGTTCAACACTGCTATGTGGTTTGGAAGTACACCAAAGTGAGGAAATCCAGGTTATAGTGTTGTTTCATGGATTTCTTCTCAGCCTTTAATAGCATCAGTAGGAAGATCCTCTGGGGCATGCTCTGGGAACTGAAGTTGGAGAGTTCACTGCTTGACATTATTATCAGACTCTATGAAAATACTTGGGCTGGAGTCCAATACAATCAATATGGATATCTGATCGAAACATTTTTTTTTTTTTAATTTGCATTTTTCACCTTCCTAGCTGCCGGCCACCCAATGTTCAGCCCGGTCACGGGCCGACGGCTTCCACCCCCCCACATCGGCCTCGGGTCCTCCGATACCCCGTGGCTTACCCCCCACGGTGGGGCTGCGGGATGGAGAGGGCGAGACATCTCACAGAGACCGTAATTGGTCGGAGGACTGGCCTGGGGGGGCTAATCAAAGCCGCGGCGGGCTTCATGGAGGGTGGCCGGCAGCCGTCCATTTTCCTCTTTTCCGGGGAGGCGGGGTCGTGCAATGATGCCCAGCATCCACCCCGCCTCCTACAATCTTTGAGCGCGGCAGCGTGGGTGCTCCTGGCCTCCGCTAGGAGTCCCCATCACCCCGGATGCTACCCCATCCCTCCCCCCGGAGAAGGAGAGCAGTCCCACGGACGCTCGATCCTTCTCCCCCTGGCTAGCCCTCCGATGACTCGGGTCCGTTCACGAACCCAGGTCACCGGCGTCGCAAGTGGAAATCCAACCGCTGCGCCGACGAGCTGGCTTGATCGAAACATTTGGCACAAATGTGGGGGTCAGACAGGGGTGTATTCTGGCATCCACCTTGTTTAATATCTACATCAACTCAATTCTGGATCAGATCAGTAATCCAGATTTTCATGCCCCAAAAATCAAAGAATGCAGGATCGATAGCCTTGCCTACGCAGATGATTTAGTGTTGTTCTTAACTTCAGTCCTTGGCCTCAAAAGGAAATTGACTCTTTTTGAATCTCTATGCAGGCAAAAGAAACTGATAGTTAATCTTAGTAAGACCAATATTGTAGTGTTTGGAAATCAAACCAAGAATCAGGCAAGTATTAAGATTAACAGTAACCACATAGATACAGTCAAGAGCTATGATTACCTAGGGGTACGATTTACCCATAGTTTATCCTGGACCAAACATCTGGAGACTATTCAAAATAAAATGGGATCCTCAGTAAATGCCTTAAACATCTTCAGTAATAAAATGGGGAAATCATCAGCTAAAGGCATATTGAGAGTTGTTAATGGCAAAATAAGAACGAGCATGCTGTATGCTTCTGAAATATGGGGACATACTGAGGCTAGAGGTCTAGAAATAATCCTAAATTAACTTTATAGACACATTCTAATGATACCACAGGGGACCCCTAATTGTATTCTAGCAATGAAGTTAGGACAACGTTCTTTGCCCTCTCTCATCCAAGAACGACAAATCCTTTTCCTGCTCAAACTTTTTCTCCTGCCTGAACACAGATACCCCAGAATGTGTCTAGAGGAAAGTATTAAATTGGTGTGTATGGGATATGTACACCATTTTGACCAGATCACCAAGGAAGTAATATTGCCTGCTGGCCTGGGACACCTTCTGTACAAAATTTATATTAGACCTTTTGAGGAAATCAGGCTGGATGTTAAATTGAGAATTGGTGATTTGGATAAAAATTGCCTTTTTTCCAACTTTCTATGTTCAAACTCCATGACTACTACAAAATATTTAAAATGTCATGGGGTCTGGAGACTTATCTTTCTCTCTTAACTTGTCCCAAACTCAGGTGAATCTATACAAGATTCAGAACTGAAAGCTACAATGCTCAATTCATCCATTTCAGATGAAAGAGAAAGGGGGGTATCTTCTTTTTGTAAATGTGGACTTGGCACTACAGATGATCTAAAACATGTAATTCTGTTATGTCCCCTACAAGAACCTTCCTAAAAGAAATGGCTGGGTGGACTGCTTGGCGGTCTCAGTCTCCCCCATGCTGACCTCTTGGAATTCCTGTTTAAATCCAAAGATAAGTACATAATAGAGGCTCTTGCAAAATTTTTATTGTCAACTCATTTATGACTTGTAGTTTCCTGTATTGCACTTTAAGTCAGAAAATTCTATTTTCTACAGAGGCTGCATTTTAGTATACTTACAAATGGATACTCTTAAGATTGGTGTACAATTGCAACTTGTAGCTAAAATGTACCTATGGTCTTCAGCTGAAATGTTATTTAGCTGTTTTTATGTGTTTTGCATGTATTTGTATGTGATTTTAGTATATTGTAACTGCTGTGTGCTGAACAATAAATTTGTACTTGACTTGACACTGGGAGTCATATAGGAAATCACTACAAAATAAAAACAGCAGTGTTGAATAGAAGCACCTCTCCTATCTCTCACAGTAGTAGCTCAGCAGCACTAAGAATGATAGAGAAAATGTCTATAAAATTTATCTGTAGTCACTGATCTAATGAAAATAAACACTCTTAATTAATACACATCACTGGGAAGATGATCTCTGTTGAAAAGGATTCAATAAAAATGAGTTCAAAAAGGTACACATCTGAAGATATGTACAGAAAATCTCAGACCAGACCTAATTGCTTCACTCCATTTCTAGTACTGCACTGAGCGCAGGCACCACGTGGTTTACATCCTGTTTCACTGTACCATGAGGTCTGCTTAGACAGCTGACTAGTGTTATTTGAAAATAAAACTCTGCCTGTGGAATAACCGAGAAAGTTGGAATTTTGTTTCCTAGAAAGCTTGGAACACACATTGAAACATAGAAACATAGACTTTGACAGCAGATAAGGACCGCTTGGCCCACCTAGTCTGCCCATTTCCCTACCTACAGGATAAGTCACAGATCCTAGTTAACCAACAGCCTATTTCTTCCTACCCCCCACAAGAATTGCCTTATGTCTGTCCCATGTATTCTTGAATTCTTCCACAGTTTTTGACCCCACAACCTCCTCAGGAAGGCTGTCCCCTGCTTCTACCACCCTCTCTGTGAAAAAAATACTGCCTCACATTTCTCCTGAACCCCCCCATCTTTAAATTGTGTCCCCTTGTTCTTGCACTTCTCTTTTTCTGAAAGATGCTACTCTTTTGGACTAGGTTGATTCCACTTAGGTACTTAAAAGTTTCTATCATGTCCCCCTCTCCCTCCGTTCCTCAAGGGTATACATATTAAGCTCCTTTAGTCTCTCCTCAAATGGCTTCTCTAGCAGAACCTGCACCATTTTAGTTGCCCTCCTCTGGACTGCCTCTATCCTGTCTATGTCCTTGCCGAGATGGGGTCTCCAGAACTGGATGCAGTACTACAGATGGGGTCTCACCAACTGTCTGTACAGAGGGATAACAACTTCCTGTTTTCTGCTGGTGATGCCTCTCCCTATGCATCCCAGTATACCCCCAGACCTCCCTACTGCTTTTTCACATTGTTTGCTAACCTTAAGGTCATTTGATATGATTACCCCCAGGTCCCTTTCCGTTTAAGTTGTTGTTACTACCTCCCTCCCATTGTTTAATCTTCCCCTGGGTTTTTGTTTCCCAGGTGCATTATTTTGCACTTCTTTGCATTGAATCCAAGCTGCCATACTTCTGTCCATTCCTCCAACCTTGCCAAGTCCCTTCTCATTCTTTCCATGCCTCCTTGTGTATCAACCCTGTTGCAGATCTTTGTGTCATCTGCAAAGAGGCATACTTTTCCTTCCAGTCCCTCTGCAATGTCACTTATTAAGACATTAAAAAGGACTGGACCCAGTACTGAACCCTGCAGTACCCCACTAGTAACCCCTCTTTCTTCAGAGTGGACTCCATTTAAAATTACCTTCTGGGTCCTGTTGTCCAGCCAATGTTTTACCCAGGCTACCACCCTGGGACCCACTCCCACGCTGGTTTATTTAACAATTAATCTTTTGTGTGGGACTGTGTCAAAAGCCTTGCTAAAGTCTGGGTAGGCCATGTCCACAGCCCCTCCCTGGTCTACTACTTTGGTCACCCAGTCAAAGAAATCAATTAGATTCATCTGACATGACCTTCCCACTGTGAACCCATGCTGCCTTGGGTCCTGTGCCCCACTGGCCTCTAGGTACTCAACAATTGTTTCCTTCAGAAGTGATTCCATCACTTTCCCTACCACAGAGGTCAAACTGACAGGTCTATAGTTTCTTGCCTCTGTCTTGGTCCCACTTTTGTGAAGGGGAATCACATCCACCTTCCTCCAGTCCTCGGGTACCACACCATCCTCCAATGATTGGTTAAAAAGGGTATTAAGTGGTTTCACTAGTTCTCCCCTTAATTTTTTTAGAATTCTGGGGTGAATTCTATCAGGCCCCATTGCTTTGTCCACTTTCAGTTTTAGGAGTTCTTTCAGAACTCTTTCTTCTGTAAAAGGACTGGGATCAACCCCCTATCAAGAGTGCTTCTGTTAATTGGATTAGGCACCTCCCCTTCCTCTTTTGTGAATACTGAGCAGAAATATTCGTTCAGTATCCCTGCCTTTTCACTGTCCCTCTCTGCCCATCCATCGTCCTTTCTACTTAGCCTCACTATCCCTCCCTTTTCTTTCTACGCTCCCTGATGTACCTATAAAAGGTTTTAACCCCCTTCTAAACTGAGTTGGCTATCTTTTCCTCAGTTTGGGCCTTTGCTATTCTGACTTCCCTCCCTGCTTTCTTCTGCCTTAACTGGTACAGCTCTCTGCCCTGCTCCTTCTGCATTTCCTTATACTTCCTGAATGCTATCTTTGTCTCCCTGACTTTCCCCACCACCTCTTTTGAGAACTGTAGTGGATTTTTCTTTCATTTTGATTTATTTGCTTCACACAAAGGCTTGTTGCCTCTGTGATGGCAATTTTGATGTTTCCCCATTGTTGCTTCACCCCTCCTTCTAGCCTGTTTGCTAGTGCTTTTCTAAGGCACACTCCCATCTTGCCCAAGTCAGCCCTCCTGAAGTCCAGTACCCTCACTTTTGTATGGCTTGACTTTCTAGCTGAGTTTAATGTGAACCACACTGTTTGATGGTCACTTGTTCCCAGATGGCAACCCACTTCTAGATCTGAGATCCTCTCACTGTCCCCATTTGAGAGTACGAGGTCTAAGATTGCTCCCTCATGAGTGGGTTCCAAAACTAACTGTCTGAGGCATGCCATCTGTAGAGCATTGAGAATGGCCCTGCTCTTGGATGTGGCTGCAGCAAATGTGCTCCAGTTAACTTCTGGCATATTCAGGTCTCCCATCAACAGTATCTCCCCTTTCTCTGCCATCCTAACAATATCTTCTATCATATCCTTGTCCATTCCTTCCCCCTGAAATGGGGGTCTGTACACAACCCCTGTGTGGATTGTGGTGCCATTTCCAGTCTCTAAGGTAACCCACAGTGCCTCCTCTCCCCCATGTTTTCTCTTTTGGTCAGTTGCTTTTATCCCTTCATTGACAAAGAGAGCTACTCCTCCCCCTCTTCTCCTTCCCTGTCTCTCCTGTAGGTTATGTACCCCGGTATGTTAACATCCCAGTCATGGTTCTCTGTGTACCATGTTTCTGTGACCGCTATGATATCCAGGCATCCCTCGTCCATCAAGGCCACCAGTTCAGGGAGCTTGTTGCCCAGACTTACAGGCATTGGTACTCATTACCCTCCATTTCTTAATAGCCTTACTCCTTTTTGTCCCATCCCTGTCCTTGCCTTTGTCACTTTCTCCATTTACCCCTGCCCTTCTCCCTATTGACATCTCTATCTTGGTGTTTACCTCACTTACTAACATGACTTTTTTTTGGGGAGGGGCAAGGATTTTCCTGCTCCTTTCCAGTGCCTCCTCCCTTGGTTAGTTTAAATGTTTGCCAATGATTCATTTAAACCTATCACCTAGGATCCTGGTTCTCCTCCTGGACAGATGCAGCCCACCATGCCAGTATCGGCTTGCCTCACTCCAGGTGGGCACACAGTCCCTAATAAAGCCAAATCCCTGAGCTCTGCACCAGTTTTTCAACCACTGATTGAATCTCATGTTGTGGAGCACCCTAGTCTCTCCTACACCATAGACAGGCAGCACCTCCGAGAAGGTTACCATGTGTACTACTTGTCTAAGACCCTTCCCCAATTCCACAAACTCTTCCTGCACTGCTCTGATTCCTTTCTTAGCAAGGTCATTTGTCCCTAGGTGGACAATGACATCCAGCTTCCTGCCCTGTGCAGCTGCTCCTGCAATCCTGAGGATTCGCTCCCTGTCCCTCCAAGCCATGACACCAGGCTGGCACCTTACCTCCCTCCCCCCTTCCTCCCCCAGTTGCACCTTCCCAACAATGGAGTCCCCCACCAGGAGTTGTTTCCTTCCCCTGTGAGGTCACATGCCACCATCCTGTGGGTCTCCTTTGTGGAGGTTCCCAACATCCTTCTTGGTCTCCACTGTGGGTGCCTCCATAGAGGAATCACACTTTGCCAGAATGGCATAGGAATTTTGGAGAGGTACAACTGGAGGGATGCACCTCTGTTCCACCACCCTCACCCTCCCTGAGCCCACTGTGGTCCAACCATTCCTCTTTCTTGGCAACCTCTGAGGCAATGGCAGTGGCCCTGGTGGTCCCTGGATGTAAGATGAGGTCCTGAAATGCTGGCCAACTCAGCCTGGCAATGAACAACCTCCTCTCTCAGCCCAGAGAGGTGCCTGCAGATGGGACAATACCACATCCTCCAGAACGTCTCCTGGAATACTGCTGCTCCACAGCCACTGCACTGCACCACTCCCATCATGTCTTATTTCTGGCCCCTTCATTGTTGTTTGGAATCCTTACTGTTTCCTCTGTTTTTTTTCTTCTCTCTCTACTTACTTATTGCCTCTGTGCCCTTTAAACTCCTGATCGTCCCGTTCTGAGACAAGAAGATACTAAATTTCTCAGTAGACCCCTTACTTGCTCAGAGGAAGACCTCCAACAGCTAGAGGGGGCTGGAGAGCTACTCTTGCCCTTCTAGGATGGTGAGTCTTTGGTGGATCTGTGATCACTCACTTCCTTCTCCCAAACAGGAAGTTCCTGTTGTCAGTCAAATCCTGTGCCTATAAAAGTATAACTAGCTTTGGGTGGGACGGAAGGAGGGCAATATAGTCCCAGTAGAGAAGTCCAGTCACACAGCACTCTTTCCTCCTGGTGTTCTCTGCCAAGCCTCTGGCAGAATCTTTCTAAGGCAGTGCTTAAATCTAGCTTCCTTCTAGCTAAGCCACTCCCCCTACTTACTAGATCGTTCTACATGTAATTAAATTGCACAGCTTCAGCCACCTGAGAGTTGCACCTAGATAACTGCTCAGATAACTTTTCACTTCAGCTAACTCAGACAAACACACTAACTTTTTTGTTTGTTTGTTTGTTTGTTTTAACCCTAAATTGAAGGTCCCAGTAGAAGAGTTCTACTTCTTTAGTCCCAGTAGAGAAGTCCAGTCACACAGCACTCCTTCCTCCTGGTATTCTTTGCCAAGCCACACTTTGTGAACATACGAACATACAAATGTCATCAGCAGAAGAATGCTTTACAGTCTATCCTGGTGGCTTGTGTTGCAGAGCACCAAGCAGCAGATGAGGACTCCACCCCCATTCATCGACTGATACCCTTCCTTCCCAGCTATTCCCTTGTTGACCCAGAATTTCACTTTTACCCTGTCCCTTCTCCTTTGAAGCCCTCCACAGCTTCCAGTGATTCTACTGCATCAGGAAGCCCATTCCTCCCTGCCACCACCCTCTCAATGAAGAAATGCCTCCTGAACTCCCTCATGAACCTCCCCCCTCCAACTTAAGGCAATGTCCCCTCATGTTATTATTTTCACTGAGTCTGAAAAGGTTTTCCTTGCCAACCTTGTTAATGGCCTTCAAATATTTAAAGGTCTCAATCATCTCTTTTCTCTCCCTCCTCTCCTCCCGGGGGTACATATTCATGGCATCCAATCTCTCCTCATATGTCCTGCCATGCCAAACTGTAACCATCTTTGTTGCCCTGATTGGGGCTGGTTCCAGCAGCTTAATGCCCCTCTTCACATAGGCATGCCAGTACTGTACTCTATACTCCAGGGGCAGCCTCACCAATGACCTGTAGAATGGCAGCACAACCTCTTCCCTCCTACTGCATTCTGTTGGCTTTTGTCAAATCTTTCCTACATTGTGAGGATTGTTTCACTTTCACAAAATTCTGACAAAGAATTGTACAATGGATATTTATATATAAAACACTGATGTATTAATATGCAGAATGAATTTTTTGCACAATTGATCACTGTGTAATGTATAGAACTGTGTAATGGATACATGTATTAAATTGCAGATTAGAATTCTGCAGAACTGTCATTTTGATCAAACGTGTATCATTCCAAAATTCAGCCAGAAAATTTCATAGAATGAGGCAAACGTTTTCAGAGCACATTTAGAAGATGCAAACATTGCCAAAGTCAGAATTTCTAAAAAATGTTGCAAAAATTGTGAAATTTCATGAAATGTTAACCATAATTGCAATTCACAGTTTCTACCTAGTACTAAAGCAGACTCTGCGGGTCTGATTCTGAAAGGGATCCACGTGGACACAAGGTGCTTATGTCAAACAGCAATGACTCAAGTTGCTCATTGTGCCATTTGTTGCAGCGTTCACTATTCTGGCGAGTAATCTGCGCCAGTGTGGAGAATCCACTCCACAGAAGGGGCACTGTCCCCCCCTTGTGATCTGCATCTGACTATGCCAGATCACAAGGGGGGCTTGTGCCATGGCAGGGCTCACATTTCTTAGTCCAAAGGCCCCACTGTGACCATCACAAGGGGCTCCACTTAGACCTGCCAGGAGGTGGTCTTAGCCCCCCTTACAACTGAGTGGGACACCATTCCAGGTGGGCTACCACTTGGGTCTGTGGGCAGGAGGGGCACAGAGGGGAATAGAGAGGGTTGGTGTGGTAGCCAGGATGAAAGGAATTGCCTTGGCAACCAGGGGGTGAATGTGCCACTGTATATATATATATATATATATATATATATATAGGTCATGGGCATATGCACCCTGCCGGGTGTTGAACCGATACCTGACATCCCTGCTGGCACAGCAACCCACCTTATGTCCCCCACCACTCCCTCACCCCCACTGGGCATGTGTGTACCCCCCTCACAATCACCACCAGTGGGCACTGGGTCCAAACAGTGCCAGTCAAAATAGTGCACACGGCAAAAAAGGCCCTGTTTTTGTTTTTGTGGAAAGCTTTTCCCCCTCACCTCTGGACTTAATTATTCTTACTCCAGGGGGAGTAGCTGATCATGGGGAAAGTTAAATATCTGGGGCAATGGAATAGTGTTTCCACGGCCCCTTGAAAATAAAGACAAGTCCCGAAGCAAACAAAATGACTGGAGACCAGGATTAGAACACTGGTCTTCAAAAGCACTGGCCAAGTTGCTGTATGCCCCAACCCTCCATACCACTGGAGCAGCTCAGCCAGCTCCCTGGATTCTGGTGCCCTTGTAAATGAGTGACACCATGGACAGAGATGAGGGGAGTGCTTACTGCAAGCACTGTAAATCCCCTCTTGCTGTCCAAGGTATAACTAACCAGACTAGCGCTGAGTTGACTGGCACTATTCTGGTAGTGCAAATCTAACTGGGTATTCCACCAGTGCTGCCTGTCCTGTGTTCCACTGGCAGAAGGGGTCCCAGATCCTTGTGGCATGTGCTACAGCTGCGCCGCTGGTTGGGCGCTGTACTACACTTGAGGCAATCCCTTGGAGTTTGGTACAGGGACCCTGCTTTTTCTTGGAACATGGCGCAGGGTTCCTGATGCACCCAGTATTGCCATAGACCTTGAAGCAGTGCAGCTTGCATTGCTCCAAGGGCTCCTTTTGGAATCAGGCCCTACAAGTCACATGGTACATTCTATGCTCTACTTCACAAACAGCAATGTCATGTCTGTAAACTTTGAAAAGTGAACATGAAATTTGCTGGCAAAGTGTCTTTACAAGATTTTTCCTCAAGTCATTGGCCAGGTTGACTATGGTCCATTAAAACATTATAGATATTCAAAAAGTGCTAATATGGCCACTTCATATGAACTTCCCCAGTAAATTAATGCTTCACAAGATCTCTAGGAAAGCTGAAAATTAAATGTTGCCAAAATGTGCAAATTTAATTTTGCAGAAGCAGAATCATAATTTTGCCCAAATTCCACTCAAGGATTGTGAATTTCTCATGGAGTGAAGGTGATTCATTTTGTCGGCCTCCAGTACATGTTTAGCTAGGACATTATTATATTGCTCCACAGTCCATGATTTTTTCATTTATTTTTTCATCATATTTATTCCATATTCAAATCTGATCCTTTATCTACAAAGAGACTCTGTTCTCTTTCTTTTTCTCAAAGTATTTACCATTTCCATCCCTTTTCTCTACAAAGTCATCCCCCTGTCTCACATGGGCCAAAATTAGGTTACCGTCTGCTCCTATGTTTTAAAGAATTTCCCTGACTATACCCCTTCTGTCTTGGGTTCAACTTCTGCACATTAAGTTACATAATGTGCTCCTGTATATTAAAGAATTTCTTGAACTACAGTACTGCATCCCTACATGAAAGTGTACAATTCCTACAGGAGATGATAAATTTGCAGAATATCCTTGTGGCACAATAACTATTAGCACATAACTAAATTACAGGGCCTTTAAAGCATTACTAAAACTAAAAATATAATTTATTTGAATAAATTATAGTCACATATTAAAAACAACCCACCTGTTGTGTTGGAAATCTCTCCTTTGGAACATGGAACACAATCAAAGCAGCAGATTGGCTGTCCGACTCGAGTAGCTTTTCTAAAGCCAGAAGGACAAGGTTCACTGCACACTGAACATGGAACCTGATGGCAGAACCAAAAGTGATCAAAATAGTTTCTGGCACACAGGGAGTGAGCCTGGTTACAAAAATATAAAAACTGGAATGTAGACTTTTAATAATACAGAAGAGCTCTAACAGAGCAAAGCAAATACTGTCAGATTCAGTGTTGTCTTTTGTCAGTGGACTATTCATGGGCTGCTGGCTATCACACCCCAAAAGCTATGGCATCATCTTGAAACTAAATATGTGTGAAACGTAAATTACATACATGTGATAGCTCCCTCTTTACGCAGGAGACTCCTGTTTTTTTTGACTGAACTCCCTCCCTCCCTCCCTCCTGGGAAACAAAATCTCCTGCTTAAGTAAAATTCTGTCCAAAACATCCATGTTTTTTGGGCAGATAAAGACACATAAAAATGAAATCAGTGATGAACAATGTATCTGATAACTTTATATAACTAGTTGTTTATTCTGTTTAGTGCTTTTTCTTGACAAAATGAAATAAATTAAATTTTTGTAATGCTTTTTTCTTAGTTTTTTGATGCCATTTAAGGACAAACTCATGACATTATGGCATCTCCCTACTGGCAGGCCAATATCCCTACTAATTTGACCCAAATCTCCCTCTTAAGCAAGTTGGACATATCACATGTATGAAATTATGCTAGTGGAATTCTGGTGGAATTATTATTCTGATTATGTGAAATTTAGCCGAATTACTGTAAAATATTTTCCGGAATTTTGCCAGAATTTGGATTTCAGTTTTTTTTTAGTCTAATTTTAAATATTCTCATCCAAATATTAACACATTTGCAGGTATATGGGTCAATTCGACATGCATACATTTATCATGTTTTAAGATTCCAAGTTTTTATGGGGTCTGACTTACAAATGACCAAACATTTCATACAAATGTATTCACTTATGAAATGGGCTTCACATTTCCAGCCCTCCAATTAGCTGTCAGCTCTGTGCTGGCAATGTCTAGTGCATGGGTGATTTGGGTGAAATCAAGTAAAGGCAGGCAGGACACAGTAAAAACTAAAGGAAATAAATGTGCATTTAGAACATTTAAAAAAAAAGAACATTAGCGTCCACCATTGTTTTTTTATCAAATGCCAGCTTAAACTCAGACTCAAAGAAAACACAAATGCCTCTACAGTGTAATTCACTATTTCTCTCAAGTGAAAATAAAAACATCTGGGATCAGTGGTTTCTAGAAATCTTCATTTACTATCATTCCAGTTTTTACAAGATTTGTCCCCTAACTAACATCCCTTCCCCCAGCTCACCTGATGGCTGACCTGCTGTCAACTCTCTCTTCTCCTCGGTAGATCCTGGACTGTTGAGCCTTTACTGACCTTAACTCATTTTTTTTAAATCAGGCCTCTTCTCAGCTGCTCCTATATTCCATTGTTGTGTCTCCCAGCTGCTCTTTTGCTGACCAGCCTATCGATAAAGGTGATGGTGAATTATATGAGTCAGCAGTGCTAGCGGTAACCGTCAAGCTTGTAGACTGGGACATAGTTGGGGCTCCAGGACACCATTAGCCATGGGAGCACATCCACAGGCCCAATTGTTTGTGAAGTACTGCACACATTGGTGGCATCTCCTTACCCAGGTTGCTGAATGTGAAATCGCAACACAAAAGAGGGTATAGTTACTGCCACTGGATTTTCAAAACTAAAAAGTATGAGTGTGTTGGGGGGGGCAAGGCAGTGCCTTGTCAACCAGTTCAGGAAACCGGTAGCTACAGGTGGCATGTTAGGACAAAAGTCCTTTGCTCAAAAAGAAAATGCAGTACAGTGCTGCAGGCGGAGGAACTATTTTATCTTAAATTGAGACAAAGATCTAACTTTTTTTCTACTTAATCCTCTAAATTCAAATTTTTTCAAATACATGAACAGGTAAGGTGCCCATTTCATAAGTGCAATAAGACACTCTGGGGGTGTGTGCTAAACATTTCTAGCTCACAGTCAGGGGCTAAAGGCACTCAACCTGTGGCCTTGTGCCTAATTACATCCCTGGCTGTGCACCACAAGTGTCTAATGCACACCCCATTGTATCTTATTGCTTGCTTATTTTCATCTAATTTTAAAAGTTCTCCTCCAAATGTCTCCATTGTTTCCAGATGCAAAGAAGCGTGCAGAATGGATATGTGAACTGAGTTTTACATCCTAGGCATTAAAAGGGACTATGTTATTAGACGCTAAACATTTTACCATTTTTAAAATTTCACCTTTTTAAAATACTATAATTTTAAATGCACTCTTGTAAATATTATACAATTTCACAGGTACATAGGTGTACTGTATATACAAAGCATATACAGTATGGGTTCAAAGTTTCCAATTACTAGCTGTAAAGGGAAGCAGAGTTATAGACAGCTAGACATTTTGCCAAAATTAACATTTTGGTTATTTCCATATGATTTTAAAACAAGTTATCCAAATCTCATCAAACAGGAAACATTTAAACTACAACGCTACATGGTTAGGTGTGCTTTATTTCACATTTTTAGCTTTAATGCAGCACCTGATTTTCAAAAGTGGATTCAAGGCTTGCGTCAAGTCCTGCATCAATTGCAAAATTTGATGTAACTGCACCCAATGAGTTTGCCGCAACTTGTGCCTCATGTTATAACCTTTGGCACAGTCGTGACAATTTCCACGATTTAAGGCAGGTTGTGCAAAAGCAATTTTGCCACCTGGACAACCACCAAGCACAATGCAACATTTTTCATTGCCTTTGTGAGTTTTTGTGAATCAGGGCCCTGATGTGTGATTTAGGAGGCTAGTGAAAGTAGTAATAAGTTTAGATTCATGGGGGATTAAATTGTAGAAGTAGCAGGATAATTGGAGGGCACTGCAAGCCTGCATGCTAATGCGGGTATGGCAATTTTGCCTGTCTGCAGTGCAGATCTCAAACAAGTATGATCCACAGCAAAGCACTGCACATTGACAGAGTAACTGACTTATGTGCATATTGTGACAGGGAGTAAATTCCTATGAATATGAGAAGGCCACTTATTGACTGAGGTATGTTCCTAAAGGAAAAGGAGCCATTGCGATCTTCTCCAAGACCCTCATGGTACTGAGGCCTATGAGAAATGGTAGTGGCATCAGATGGATAAGTAAACATTTTCTAACAGTCTGTTGAAAGAGGAATGGGCTTTTCTTCTGGGCAAATTAGAGGGCATGTCTGAACTGTCAGGATGTGCTGAAGTTGAGCCAAGAGGGATGGGGTATTAGTCTTGTCAAGGGATATGAAGTATGTGAGATTCTAAATAAAGAATGTGGGGAGGAAACAGTTAGTATGGAGGGTCATCAGTTGTAGGAATTACATGCATGATTTCACCAAGAAAGAGACAGACGAACCAGGTAGCAAAAGGATAGCAGACTCCCAGCAGGTAATCATACTGTCAGTCATTTCAGCTTGAATGCAGGTTATACTGTATATCCTTCACCCTCAGTAAACTGACTATCCACAGATCCTGATTTATTTGAGAGTCTAAGCCACAAAGGCACTTTAAAAGATGTAATGGTGGAAGAAAATGTCTGTGGCACCAGGAAGAAGGACTTCTGGCTATTTGAATTGGATTGGTCAGATCAGAAAAGGAGTAGGTGACTCTTTTTAAGGAAGCAGGTCACTGCAAAAAACAAGGATGATATCACAGAGATCAACAGCTCTACTGAGTCCTTTTGATTATGCTTACGAGAACAGGAAGGGAAAAACAGTCATCTAGGGAGAAGCTATGGGACTGCAAACATCTCAGCTTTTTAGATTAAGTTGGAACATGTGCTTTGTGCATGTTAATTTTCACTAGAGGAATTCTGGAGGCATTGCGTATCATGATTTGTCTTGTACTGTTTGGTATTAATTGTATGTGTGCTATGTTAATATTTCCTGCTCAATTCATGTACTGTTTTATCTCCTATATTGTATTATACTGTTTTATAGTGTACTGCCTGTCTTGCAACCTCCTTGTATTGTATTGTACTGCTTGTTTTTTAACCTCCTGGGTCATACCTAACAATAGGTGCATTCCGTATCCGGTGTATATAACATTGTCAAAACAAGATAATAAATAAATAAATTATGCTACCAGAAATATTTTATAACATTTTGCCCATAATGATTTTTGGTATTTCCATTGTAAATTTAAAACTGCGAAACCCATTTTTTTATTTTGTTATATACCAGGGGCCAGATATTCAAAACTTTGCCCTGGCGCAAAACCCAGTTTCCCCACACAAACTGAGTTTTGTGCAGAAGTGCCATAATCAAATGCCCAGATAGTGCAGGTACACTGGGCTTGCACTGGGGCAAAGAGCGGAGGGGAACATAAATCAAAACTATACGAACTGTGGGGCAGGGACCTGAATATCGGTGCAGTCTGATATTCAAAGTATGTGCCCCACACAGGGGGGTCCTAACACAGTCGTCTTGTACGGAACAATTATTGCTGAACAAAACCAAGTCTTAACACAGCACAACTCTAATGGCCATCTGTGGTAGTGCATTGGTGCCCCCCTACACAGTAGGACCCACTGTCTAGTTGTGCCTCTCCCTCTAATCCCAGTCCCTGTGTCTAGCAGTCCCCCTCCCGTACACCAATCGACATCTCTGTATAAATTAAAAAAATCCCTGGTAGTCAAATGGTTCCTCATCCCCATTCTCCAATTAACATCCGCATATATAATACTAGTTTCCCTGGTAGTCCAGTGCTCCTACCCCCTCCCCTGTTATCCAATTGCCATCTCCTTATAAATGAAAATATTCCCCGGTAGTTCAGTGGTCCCTCTCCCTCCCCCGTTCATCGATTGCTGTCCCCATATAACACAATAGATGCCCTGGTAGTCTAGTGGACCACTTAACATTAACCCAGTAGTCTAATTGTCCCTCCCCATCCCCAATCGCCATCCTGTTGAATGCTAAATAACATATCCCTGGTGGTCTAGTGCACCTCCCCACCCTGGCAGGTAGTGACTACCACCCTGCTCTCCCTGATCCTGACTCCCTCCCAGTGACTGGCACATCCCTCCTCTCTTCACCATGGCTGTTGCTGAGCACCTACTGTATGCTTTGGAGAGCGTACTTTATACAGCAGACACTCGGTGACAGCTCAGTCAGTAGCTAACAACATTAGAGAGGGGAGCTGTGCCAGTTGCCAGCTGGGGGTCAGGACTGTGGGAGTGGGTGGTGGGTCACTACCTGTCAGGGAGGAGGGTGCACTACACAATCAGGGATATATTAGTATTTAATGGGATGGTGATCAGGAACAGGGAGGGATGACTGGACTTCCAATGTAATGTTAAGAACCTAGATAAGAGGATGGGAATCAGCAATCAGGAAGGGGATGTGCTAGACTACCAGGGCATCTATTGTGTTATATGGAGATGGTGATCAGTGAATGGGGGAAGGAGTACTGGATTACCAGGGAATATTTCCATTTATAGGATGATGACAATCAGAGAATGGGGGAAGGAGAGGGACAACTAGACTACCTGGGAATAGTTTATTTTATTCGGGACAGTGATCAGTGAATGGGGGAGAGGGACCACTGAGCAACAGGGACCTATATATATATATTTTTTGGGGGGGTCTGACCCAACCTCTATTGGTCAGTTGCCTGACCCATGCTGCCTCACAGAGCACACTACCAGTCTCCTGTCCCAAGCACCCTGGATTCCCCCCGGGAGCCACTGGCTTCCTGGTGGATTCTAGCAGTACTGGGGAGGAGGGTCTCCCATACTC
The DNA here is from genome assembly GCA_016271365.2 of Neoceratodus forsteri. Classification (NCBI taxonomy): domain Eukaryota; kingdom Metazoa; phylum Chordata; order Ceratodontiformes; family Ceratodontidae; genus Neoceratodus; species Neoceratodus forsteri. The sequence continues at coordinate 57,050,441 of CM057449.1, read as the reverse complement.
CAGATTACTCCCCCAGGGCAGATCCACCAGCTTCCCAACAGTTCTTCAACAGATCTGGTCAGGGAGAGGATCCATTCCACAATGTGGGACCAGCACTGACGTCATTTGTCGGTAGACATATTTTTAAAGTATTAAACCACTTGCGGCAAGGGCGTGCAATGATGTCCAGGGTCTGCCCCATCCCCCTAAGTTTATGGTGCCAGCTGCAGTGGTACCCCCAGCCTCTGCCAGGGTTCCATGAAGTGCTGGACACTTTGCCCCCCGAGAAGGAGAGCAGTCCCCAGGGTGCTCGAACCTTCTCACCCCGGCCAGCCCTCTGACTCCCATGTCCATTCCCGAACCAGGGTCATCGGCATTGCAAGCAGAAATCCAACTACTGCACCAGCGGCCCGGCAACAGGGACGTATATTTAATCTACCTGGATTGGAATCAGAGGGGACATGGCATAGCTAGACACCAGAGACATATTTGTACTATAGGAACTGGGATAAAAACATAACAACATAAGAAAGTGCTGGAAGAAGGGGACCATGCAGTCTATCTAGTCTGCCCACGTATGCTACTCCCCCAGTTTCATAACTTTTCTGGTTTACAGCAGTGTCTATCACATGCTAGCTTGAACTTCCTTACTGTTTTTGATGCCACAAACTCTGGGGGAAGACTGTTCCAGGGTTACACCACCCTTTCAGTGAAGAATAATTTCCTGCTAATTGTTTTGAAACTTCCTCCCTTCTGGTGTATGCTGTGCCCCCTTGTGGGTGTAGACATGTTTTCTCTAAAGAGATCTTGTGTTTGTACTGAGCTGATTCCTCTAAGGTATTTAAATGTCTCTATCATATCCCCTCTGTCCTTTCTACTTTCCATTGAGTACATGTTGAGATGGCTGATTCTTGATTTGTAAGGTTCTTTGTGCAGTTCATGTATCATCTTTGTAGCTGTTCATTACACTGTCTCCAGGAAACCCCCATTATTCTTGAGGTGTGGTCTTCTGAACTGGACACAATACTCCAGATGAGGCCTCACCAAGGACCTGTAGAGTGGCATTATCACTTCACTTTTCCTACTCGTACCCCTACCTATGCATCCAAGGATGCTGCTAGCCTTCTGAGCCACCTTTTTGCATTGCCTGGTTGACTTTAAATCATCAAATATGAGTACCCCTAGATCCCTCTCTACTGTTGCTTCTGTCAGCTGTTCCCCTCCAAGGGTATATTTCCTGGCTAGAATTTTTTCCCCTCAGATGCATAATTTTACATTTCTTGGCACTGAATTTCAACTGTCATTGTTTTGACCAGTCTTCCAGCTTTTGTAGATCACTGACCATTCGTGAGACCCCTCTGGCATATCTACTGTGTTGCAGATCTTGGTGTTATTTGTATACAGGCACACTTTTCCCTGCAATGTATCTGCTATGTCTCTGATAAATGTGTTAAACAATTTGGTCCTAGCACTGATCCTTGGGGGACTCTGCTGGTCACCTCACCCTCCCTTGACTGAATGCCATTTACCAACACCTTCTGGGTTTTCCCTTGGAGCCAGTTCCTTATCCAGTTGACAATTTTCTTTTTTTTTCAAATTGAATAAACTTTATTGAAAAGTGAAGCAACAAATTTAATATGGTTTACCAATCAGGGAATATAATTCTGATAAGAGAAACAACAACAAACTTCAGCATACAGAAAATTTTATACAAACCCTCTTCTCCAGCCCCTCCAACCACCCCATCACCCCCCCACACCCCATGCCACCTGAAGTAAACAAGACCAAAACACTCAAAATACCCATGGAGGAGAACCCAAGCAGGTCAACATGCCTAGTTGTGTGTAGGGACCCTACCAAAAAAGGCAGAATCCCATTATCATTCAGTTAATAAGATATATAAGGGTTCCCAAATGTGTTCGTATTTGTGAGTTTTGCCGGTCATATTGACTATAAGGTGTTCCGCTTGTAGGGCAAACAGCACCTCCCTATACCATTGAAGGAAATGAGGGGAGCTGTAATCCAGCCAATGCCAGAGGATGACCTTTTTTGCACAGGCCAAAAGCAAGGCCATATGTGGTCTTTTGTTACCAATCAAGGCACCATTATATTCCCCCAAAGGCACATTTCAGGACAAAAAGCCTCAGATAAAACAAGCAATGGGTCTAGATGTGCTAGAATTGACCTCCAAAAAGGGAGCACTATCTCACAAGACCAGATGATATGGAACAAGGAACCCAGTTCCTTACCACATCTGGAACAGGTGTCAGTGAGAAGCCTACCCATCCTATGCAGTTTGACTGCAGTATAATACAAGTTAAGTAGAATCTGAAACTCCATAAACTTGTATCTATCCTATTCGATGTAATTGTATAAATGCTTCCATGTCTCAGGCCAGTTCCAGATGGAATTATTGATCGGGAGGGCTTGATCCCAATAATAGAACCTGGCACATTCTTCATTGGCCAGATAGTCCCTCAGAGATTGATAATAATATGAAATATAGTAGGAAGTGGGGGCAGACTTAACCAGAGGAAAGCAAAGTTCCCAAAGGGGCTATACCAAGGGCCAGTACCAAAACATTTGAGGAGCATAGGTGAAACCTGGAAAAATTTAAAACAAACAGGACGGTAGCCAATGGTATAGTTCACTCACCTCCTGAAAGGAAAGAAGTTTTTGAGTGTGAACCATACCCATATTAGACCAAAACTGTTCAGCAAGCATCTACCCAGCTACTTGAAAGTTAGGGTTCCCAAACAAAGGTTGGGAGATGTCTTTATACTGCTGGATTTTTATTAAATAGTATAGCTGTAAATAAACTTAAAGGGATGCTTCCAACGGAGTGCCCCACAATGGTTGAGGGAGTTTCTTCCTGGGAAGGTATAGCATTGTTTGAATATCTAGGGCAGTACTAGAGTACAAAGAATACTCTATATTCACCCAGAATGGGACATAGGACCCTATGTGGTCCTCATCAGATGATCCAAGCCAATAAGGAAGTCTGGTACAATGCACTGCCAGGCAGTACAAAAAGAAGTTGGGAACCTGTAAGCCCCCATCCGGTTTAGTGAACATTAGTCTGGAGAGGGCTCAACAAGTAGCCTTACCCTGCCATGGGAAAGAGGTGAAAAGTCTGTGAACTTGATTGAACCACGACTGAGGTGTTGTGAAATTACACATCTACAAGGGATATAGAAACCGAGGTAATATATTTATTTTTAGGATGTTTAAATGGCCCCACAAAGAAATAGTCCAATGGTCCAAGTCCTTTTTAACAAAGGTCAAAATGGAGTCAAGGTTGAACTTTTTCATTTTATTGAATGATGTACTAAGGAAAATCCCTAAATATTTCAAATTATCCCAGACACAGACTAGACCAAGATGTTCAGCATCAGCTTTAAGAGTAAAACCGTTGAGCGGCATAACTTTGGTTTTGGTTAAGTTCAGCTTATAGCTGGAGACAATCCCAAACCAAGAAATAATATGCAAAGGCAGCTGGCAAGGATGTTACAGGTGAGAAGACATGCAACATGATGTCATCGGCGTACATCAATAATTTATACTCGTGGGAGCTTATTGCGATACTGCAAACCTAAGGGAAACTGTTAAGCTTATGGATCAGTGGTTCCAGGAAAAGATTGATGAGAAATGGTGAAAGTGAGCACCCTTGCTTGGTGCCTTTCTGGAGGGTGAACTTGGTGGAGAGTACACCATTATAAAGTATGCGAGTTGACAGGAAAGAGTAAAGTATCCTGATCCATTTTATAAACTCCTGGGGGATATGGTATTTAGGCAACAGGAAAAACAAATAATCCCATGAGACCCTATTGAAAGCCTTTTCTGCTTCCAGAGACACCAAAGCCACAGGGGTACAGAAGTCCCTGGACACAGAAATAAGGTAAGATAACTTTCGGAGATGGTCTTCTGAAAGTCTACCTTTCACAAATCCTACTTGTTCTCTGCTCGAAAAAGAGTCCTTCACATGCCCCAATCTACAGACCAGTACCTTTGCAAGGATTATAAAATCCACATTAATTAGGGTTATAACATGGGCAATGATGTTTCTGTGAACTGATTGGCAGAGATTGATCAGCTGACCATTGATTAATCTCTGTTAATCAGTCACCTCATTTAGTTGTGGTGATCAGTCACCTGTGTAGAAATCATAGAGCATACCAAATCTAGTCAATGTGAGAAGAAAATGTTTTTAAAGGCAACCATCCTGTGATCCCTGTTTAGTGAGACTGGATCAGTGTTCAGACTTCCCACCCACCCACCTGGTGGACACAGTAATATAAGTTGATTAATATTAAGTAGGTGGTGAGGATCCTGGGTGATCATCATAACTGCCTGATTTACTGTCTCACCACACAACAGTGTAATAGTCAGTGGCAGCAGAATTAGATAAGTACCGCTATGCAGCGCACATATGTCTGTTATCATGCCAACTTACCCACCCTGCTGACACCATGTTTGAGAGAGAGAGAGAGAGGCCAAGAAACAGAGAGAGAGACAGTCCGTTTGCAGATCACCGGTTGTTTGATACTGGGACCACAGAGAAAATGTCCTCCTTCCCAGTCAGGAAGTGAAAGTGCTGCAATGCCATCTTGCTCTGTCTCCATTGTGTCTGTCTGTCACTATAATGAAAGCTCTCCTTCTGTTTGTCACCTGTCACGCCTCACTCTGAGAACTGCAGCCAACCCCTGAAACAGAGAGATAGAGAAGAGTGATCACTGTGATAGTGGGAAGAGGCAGAGCCAATTAGCACCAGTGTTTCTCTGTCTCAGGGGAGAGATGTGATAGAGATCAGTAGGCTTGTATCTGACTGAAACATGTAGTAGAATGTGTGACTGAAGAGGATTACTGTGGATGTTGGGGGAGCACATCAGTGCGAGGAGAGAACCTTGGGGGGGTGACCAGCTAGACAAAGTGGCAGACAGCTGTTTGAGTACATAGAATGATGGAGCACCCTGTTCCAATGATGTTCCAGTTGCTCCTTGATTGAAGTGTATGTGGCCTGTTCACCACAAACTTGTCTGGTTTGAACTATTTTTTCTGTGGCATAACACAGGAAAGTGTGCTACTGTACCCATAAATGGCGGAAGAACACTAAGTAGTTCTGACATGTTCTTCCTCTTATTTTAAAATTTTTTTCCCATTTCACTCCAATTTTGTCCCATGTTATAAGCACAATAACCCACTCCAGAGTGTGCAGTTATTGGAGAATAATCAACACCCCGTGTACTGTGATGACACTTGGCCTGCGGCCTCAAGCCTCACAACTCACCTGGGATATTGATTAATCCTCAATAACCGCACGCCCTGTCATAGGTTATTGGTTACATATCAGCCTGCAATTGGCGACCAAGAAAGAGTCATGGCCAGGTTTCAAGAGTACAACTATTGTAGCCACGGTTAACGAAACATCTGACCAGCCTGCTATAAATATATAGTTGTAAGTGTCTAAAAGTATAGAAGACAATTGACTTTTAAAAATCTTGTAAAAATTAGTAGTACACCTATCTGAGCCAGGAGATTTATCTGAGGCTAAGGAGTCTATAGCTTGTGAAATTTCAGCAAGGGTTAGAGGAGCTTGCAAAATAGCAACAGAAGAATAAGTCAATTGGGGAAGGGGAATGTCTTGAAGGAAGTAAATCAGGAGAAAAAGGAGAGGAAGGTAGAGCTCATAACTGTTGACAAAAGGCCTTAAATGTGGTGACTATATCCCACAGTGAGGTAAGGAGCTGGCCAGAAGCAGAGAGGATTGAAGAAACAATCCTATCCACAATCTGAGAACGCAATCAGAGAGCCAATAGCTTCCTAGCTCTCTCCGCCTGATCAAAATATTTCACCTTGGAACGCAACAATAAATGCTCTGCCTTCTCACCCAGTAGGGTGTTATACTGATATTTGAGGTCCTCCAAACTTTCTCACTCTGACTAGGGTGAGGTCTGTAAGATGCACTCTTCAAATGCCCAAATATTGTCCAACAAAGAGAAAGTCATAGCCATATGCTGCTTTTTATCCCTAGTGGCCAAGCAAATCAATTCCCCTCAAAGGGTACACTTCAAAGCCCCCAAGAGCAAATTGAGTTTAATCATAGAGGGAGAATTAGTCACCATAAAAGTTTTGACAAAAAGGTTGGATACATTTCCTAAAATCTTTGGATTTGAGAAATTGGTTATTGAATTGCCACACCTTATCCCTTTCTAATGAAGGGAAAAGGATAAGCTACATTAGAATAGGGTGGTGGTCTGATATTACTTTGGTGGAATAGTGAGAAAAGATAACCCCAGGGAGGTGTTCAACAAGAAATTAAAAAATAGTCAAGTCTGGAAAAAGAATTATGAGGTATGGAGTAAAAGGAATATTCATGGTAGTCGAGAAACAAAGCTCTCCATGGGTCCACAAGACCCAAGGAATCCATGAATTCATGGAAAGCCAACTGCCCAGCTGAGAGAACTTATCAAGTCCAACCAGACCTATCTGGTTCCTTGCAGTGCACCAGATTCCAATTGCCCCATAAAATAATCGGAAAAAACTCCAGGGGGCTAATAGGGATGCCAAAGAGGTAACAAAAATGAGGATCATCCATATTAGGACCATAAACAGATCCCAGTATCACTTCCAAGTGGCTGACCAAGGCTCAAAGGAAAAGATAATGATTCAAAAGGATCCGCTACTTCCTGCAAGAGGCGAAAGGGAATTCTCCTGGCTATCAGAATAGACACACTCTTCTTACAGGAATCAGAGCCTGCCCCAAAGGCCTACCCTACCCAGGATCACCTAAAGAGGAGAGCCTCGTATAGGAGCAGGTGGGTCTCCTGCAAAAAGGCCACATCTACCTGTAACTTATGTAGATGGAGCAGGACTTTAGCACTTTTGATGGGGGATTGTGCGCCTTTGATATTCTATGAGCAAAAGTTATAAACAGCTATCATGTTCAACAATAGGTAGCAGTTGTCTGGAGAAACTCAGGAAGAAATGAAACAAATCTTCCCAAGAAAAAACACCTTCATGTGATGCCCACCCTCTCACCCCCCACGGCCCTCTTCTCCCAACCTCCACAAAATAGACAGAACAGGTAAAAAAGAAACAATGAACCCTTACTTTGGTGCAACTCACCCTCCCGCAGAAACCCAAATGTAATTAATCCAAAAACTGCAACAGAGTGCCTCCCGCCCAACTATCCAAGTCCCTCTTGAAACACATAGACTTTAACCTCCCATAGAACCCCCCCTCCAAAAAGAATCCCCTGATATACAGTAGTGACAAACTCTTCCACCAAAACCAACACCAAGTACTATCAGGGGAAAAAACATCTCAACATTCCAGCTCGTGTCATCCCCTTCTTCAGCAGTATCTGCTGCTTCACCTACAGCCCCCCACCCACTGTCCAGAGAGCCCAATAAGGAATTAAAAATTAAAAAGGCTCTCACTCAGTGTAGTGCACAATGGGTCTATGTGATAACGGCTAACGCCTAAAGGCGATCACCGTTATCGTCCAGTCAGAATGCAGAACACATTTTTGGCACTCTGACAACCCCAGCGCACCAAAACAATGGTGCCAGGACAGATTTTTTACTGCTTTCTGTGGGGGACTGCACTCTCCCCACACACCCCCAGTGGGGTGCTTCACCTCTTGCACCCCCCTACTTAAGGATTCTCAACTCCAGGGGGGTGCATGTCGGGGGGTGAAAGCAGCAAAAATAAAAGGTCTCAGCCGGGCGCAATAAAAAATTGCACCAGCGCCCAGACCCGAACCCAGTACCTCAACCACCCTAGCCACTAGCCAATCCCTGATGCCAGAACTCAGCTCGACCACCAACTGCAGCACCACCCTTACAGTCTCTCCACCCCCTCCCAGCCCAAGTTCGCCATGCTCGCTCCCACCCCCCCATGCGCGCGTATGTATAGCGACATCCTATCACCTAGTTCGCCCACCCCCTCATCTGTTTACCCTACCTTTCTGTTGCCATGAGTGGATTGTGCCGGGAAGGAGTCACGGTAATGGACAACACCCTTTCTCATGCACCCACTTCATGGGTTACCGTGCAGAACCACCTCAAAATGCCAATGAACCCAGCTATATTTTAATCTGGGAGGAAGGGAATATAGAGGAAGGGTAAAAAGCTACCATCACACTCCCACCATCAACCCAGTCAGTAAGGCTGAAGTGGGTGATGCAGGAGAAAATAGAGGACAGGGAGTCAAACAAGGGACAGCCAGCAGCCACTCTAAATAGAAGCCACAAGCATAAAGTATGCAAAGATCCGAGTCTATACCCCTCCCCCATGAACCCCCAAAAAAGCAACTTGGTAAAACCAGGTGGAGTAACCCACCTCAAGAAGGGTTTTATTAGCAGACTAAGTGCTAAAGAATATTTTTGTGCCAGGATGCGGACAAGACCTGCCCCCCAACATACATAGCCAACCAAAGCCAGCTTGTCACACTCGGATCCAGTACACGTAAAGGAAACCCGCAGCCCGATCAGCATTAATACCTCTCAAATGGTACAGTAGTAAAAAAGGGAAAAAAATTAGTACCCAATGTCCAAATGGAACAGTCCTGTTGGGAAGAGAGTCCAAGTCATTAACGCAGCACACTAAAGTTTGTTCAAACCCAAATGTAAATCCATCACCGAAGGTGAATACCTGGTCAAAAAGCCATACAATTCATGCTTCAATGGATGAGGGTACTGTGCATTGGGATGCAGGCAGAAGTTATGTAACAAATGGATCACAGGCAAAACAGAGGAGCGACTTCACAGGAAGGTAATCCAGCACCACATAAGGGAGTAAAGAAAAGCACAGGGATGGGGAGAATGACCAAATGAATCCATGCCGCTTGTAGTACAGTCCTCCTGTTGCAGACTGAGTCCTCCTAGAATTCGATCAAAGATAGAGAAAGACCTGTTCAAAGCAGGAAACAGGAGCAAAGAACCATTCAGATCCTGCTTCGAATGAAGAGAGTAGTTTGAACTGTGTCCACCGGGCAGAGGTACTGTGGCAGGCAAAGTTCCTGAGCAGGCCAAGGAATTGGTCCCCAAGGAGCCAGGCAGGCAGGGCAAAAGGAGTAGAGACTTGGAGAGAGGGCAGGAAAGCAAGCATGTGACCCAAGGAAAAAAAAAAACAGTCTGCATACCAGATGCCTGATGTCTGCAGCAGACCTCATAGGAGCCTTCTTATCACAGGTGCAAATTAAATGTGCCATCAACTCTTACTGAACTGTAGCATACCAAGTCCCATACAAAAAATAGTAGGAGCCAGATCAGAACTCAACAGCTATAACACAGGTCCAACTGGTTAGAGATATCCCCCTGAGGAGCCATACTGTATACAGTGGCGGTATCGGGTGTTAGCAAACAAGTTGGGTAGCAGCCGCCTCAGTTCTTTTTTCACCTGGTGCACGGAATCAAACGAGTGCCAGGTATCATTACAGTATACCTGGAGCCTGGCTGGGTACAGAACCTTAAATCACATAGTCATCACCAACCATTTAATCACAACCAGATGAAAGGCAGCTCTCTTCTGATGGGTACCAGCTGGCAGGTCTTGGGAAATTCTGACCCGATGTCCTTCCCAAGTGATTTCTTTAAGCTCCCTAGTTTTTTTGAGGATGTATTGTTTGCCCAAGAAGTGAAGTAACTTCTGAATGAATGGCCTGGGGGGAGAGCCTGGAGGTGGCCTGGGGGTGCAGAGACTGGTGAGCCCGTTCAACAATGTAATATGGATTGTTGGATAAGGGACCAGCAATGCGCTCATGTAGCTTCTGGGCAAACTTAATTGGAGCTGCAGCCTCTGCTTCCTCAGGTAAACCAAAGATCACTGTGTTATTTCTCCTGCTCAGTCCTTCCAAGTCTTCCAACTTAGTTTCCATCTTGCTTAATTTCTGATGGAGCAGGATTACTTCAGGGTTGGTGCAGTCATTCTGTCCATCCAAAGAGATGGTCCAAGATTCCAGGTCCCCCACTCTCCGTGTAGTAGCAGTCAAGTCTACTCTTAGAAATTTGAGCTCCTTGGACAAGTTTTTGATGTAATCTTTCAAAGGCTGAATTTCAGAGAGGAACTTTTCCTCAGTGAGCAAAGGGTGGGGGGCAGTGTAGCAGCAGAAGGGCAACGGAGGCAGTGCCCTGGGCCTTGGCCTTTTTAGAACTCTTGTCTGGCATTGAGGGGTGGTGTGTGGTGCGACGGAGCCTGTCACATTTCGGCATCCATCCTGAGAGCAGCAAGTAAACAAATCCAACAAAATTAGTGGTCCTGTAAGTCCTCAGTGGCGTTGCCAAAAAATTTCAGGTAATAGGACAAAGTAATATCAAAGAAATGGACCAAATAAAAGCAAAGTTGGCAGGAGCAGTGGAGCAGTGCAGCCGCCAGCTCAGAGGCATCACGTGACTCCCCAGTTGACAACTTTCTGTCCCACTCCTATGAGTTCCAATATATTTATTAGCCTTCCATGTGGAACAGAGTAGAATGCCTTACTAAAGTCCAGATACTCTACATCTACTGCTCCCCCAGGTCCATTGTTCTGGTGACCCAATCGAAGAAATTAATCATGATTGTCTGGCATGAACTCCCTGCTGTGAAGCCATGCTACTTTTGGTCCAGTTGGCCAGTTTCTTCTAGATATTGAACTATCCTTTCTTTCAGTAATGGATCCATGATTTTCCCCACCACTGAGGTGCGGCAGACTGGACAGTAGTTTCCAGGGACTTCCTTGCTCCCGTGTTTGTGCAGCAGTACCACCATGGCTTTTTTCCAGTCGTCTGGTACTATACCACTACCCAAGGACTTGTTGAAGAGGTCTGCTAATGGGGTGGCTAGTTCCTCTCTGAGTTACTTTAGTATTCTTGGGTGTTTACTGTCATGTCTCATTGCTTTGCATGTTTTTAATTTTTGTAGTTCTTGTAGGACCCTTTCTGTTGTAAAGGGATTTGTGTCGGCTTCACTGGTGTGGTTTCCTTTATTCTTGTGTACTGGCCCTCTGCCCTATTCCTGTTTTGTGAAGACTGAGTAGAAATACTCATTTAGAACCTCTGCCTTCTGTCTGTCAGATTCAACATTCTGCCCCTCTTTAGTCTTTAAACGAACAATACCGCCCTTAGTTTTCCTTTTCTCTCTTATATATCTGTAAAAGACTGTGTCCCCCTTTTTGTTTCCTTTGTTATTTTCTCCTCTGCATTATCCTTGGCTACCGTAATAGCTTTCTCCCAGTATTGTTCCCTGTCGCTGTCCTTCTTTGTTTCCTTGTACTTGTTGAAAGCTCTTTTTCCCCCTATAATGAAAGCTACCTCTTTAGAAAACCAGAGAGCTTCCCCTCCTTTTAGTTTTAATTATCTGTTTGGTTCATTCTGTTGTGGCCAGATTGATTGCACCCATTATGGCCTCCCATCTTTCCTCCATACTTCCCCCTGCTCCAACTTTGACATTATTTTTAATCCATGTTTTCATTTTGCCAAGCCTGCCTTTCTGAAGACTAGGATCTTTAGTTTTGTGTGACTTGTTTCTTCTGTTCTTTTGACTGTGAGCCAGACTGACCTGTGGTCCTTTACTCCTACGTTGACATCTGTGATCCTGGTACTGTTAGAAAGTACAAGGTCCAGGATTGTGTTTTCTCTGGTGCGTGACAGCACCAGCTGTTTTATTTCTGCTTCTTTTAGAGCCCTGAGAAATTCCATCTTCCTGTCTGATGAGGCCGTCGAGAAGGACTGATCTATGTCAGGTAGACTGAAGTCTCCAATGAGCAACAAGTCACTTTTATTGGCCATCATCAATATGGCTTCCAGCAAATGTATATGTATTTATTTATTTATTGAAATGTTTCACCAGGAAGGCACATTGAGCAACAAGTAGCTCATCTTCCGGTGTGACCTGGGGGAAGGGGTATAGCTGGAATTAGACATTTAAGCAATAATGTACGATAGGGTGTGTGTTGTGCTGGGATAAAGTCACACCTGGGGTGATTAGGCACGAGGCCGCAGGCTGAGTGTGACTAATCACCCCAGAAGTGATGTTATCCCAACACAACACACACCCCGGAATGCATTATTGCTATTATACAATGGCTCGTGAATCAAAAAAAAAATGATGAAGAAATATGTTTAAAACTAGTTTGCTGTTTTCTTTAATGAGGGGGTGAACTATTTAAAAAAAACAGTGCTAATTTCTTGCCAGTAGGTGGAGCTGCCCTGTTTGTCTGTGGCTCTGCAGTCCTGCATTTGCACATCAATCTGTATGTGTTGTTTGTTTCTTTTGGGTCATTGCTTTGCTCAAGTGTACTATTAAGCCCAGTGTTTTGTTTTCCAGCTTTCATTTTTATTTTAAGTCTTTTCCCCATCTGTCGGTCCTGTGGTGTTAAAAACAGTGAGTGTAAATGATCAGGTAAGACACACTGAGGCATGCTCTCACACTTGCCGTTAGCGTATGTGTGTGGGGTTGTCAGCGAAGAATGCTGTGAATGGTGCAGTTAGACTGGGGGCAGGGGGTAGCAGATTGAACTGAGGCCTTCTGTAAATATTTTCATTTGTGTACAGGAGCCAGAGTTTCCAGGGGAAATAATGTTTGCTGTGAAGCTCAGGACTTGCAGTTACTGTGTGAGGCTGTGTGCGCGCTGTGAGCAGGACAGCGCTGATGTAAAGGCAGAATTTGAACAGCACTTAAACCACTTGGGAAACAGATGCACCAATATAAAATGGTACATTTCGGGATTGGAAATCTTTTTCTGTTCTGGAGATTTTTAGTTTTATAATGAAGGAGGCGGGAGTAAGGAAGGCTGGTTGGGAGTGGGGGAAGTGGGCTGCCTACAGAAAGAGGATCACTGATTGTGGGCAGTGTGTAGAGATTTAAAATAGGTTCATGTGGTCATTTGTGCGCTGGGAATAGAGCCGTGATGTTGTGCTGGGATAACATCACAGGTCCAGTCCCAGAGTGACCAATGGAGCCCAGGATTTTCTTTGCCATTATATAATAAACATTCAAATTACAATACTAACATTAACATACACTTGTAAGGCAGGTGTTACAGTGTTACAACAGAGTTGTCCATAACATGTAGAATGAGTGGACAATAGTAAGTGCTGGGTTAATAAGTAAACCAGTGCTTACATGAAGAAGGGAGAGGAGAGGAGGGGTGAGGTGGGGAGGGGAAGAGTCATGCCTGGAGACCCCTTCAGGATGTGAGGAACCCTGCAAGAGAACTAGGGGGACCAGAGAGAAGGGGATAAGGCAGTGTCACAGAGAGACCACTTTAAGATGGTGGGGGAAGGGAGCAGATGAGAGATACAAGCCCCTTGGGTGTAGGAGAGGGACCCATGGAGAGCATTTGGGGCCCTTTACATTCTGTGACAGATCAAGAGAGGCCAGTAAGGGGGAGCAATTAGGGGGAAGGGGAGAGGGACTAGAGATTTGGGTGGTGGGTGTACACAGGGTAAAATGAAGGTGAGTGTAGGGGGTAAGGTTTGTCCAGGGTTAGAGGAGGGAATTAAGGAGAGACATGGCAGGAGCAGCAAGGTGCAAGGTAATTATTGAGGGAGGAGCTGATGGAGTAGGCAGAGGATGAGTGCCATTTTTTGGGGGGTTCCACATTTTTGGGAGGTGGTGAGAGTAACTGGATTGGCCGATTTGGGTGGATCTGCAGCACCAAGGGTGGCAGTTGCCCCTCCCATCACTACTTCTCCAATAGGCACCAATGAGGGCAAAACTAGTGCAGCACAAACCAAACAAAACAAACAGCAGAATAAAAGAAAATACATCACGAGCGAGCAAAAGCAAAACTGGTGGGCATGCTGTCTCAATGCCCATAGCTCCTGTTTGGTTGCTGAGACGGGGAGTCTGTAGATCATCCCCTCTCAGATGGGGGACTTTTCCCTAGGTCCAAGGGTGACCCATAGGGCTTCAGTCTCAGTGTGTGCATTCTTTACCTCTGTGGCCTTCATTCCTTCCTTCACATGGGGCCGAAGATTGGAGAGACGCTGGCGGAAGACTCACCTGGAAGTTGACAGGCTTAGACTGCTAGATCATTACAAAATCTACCAGTTAGCAATCTCCCATAAGAAGGCAGAGTTCCTGTCAAGGGAGATTGCTACAGCGAGGAATAGACCAGCCCAGCTCTTCCAGACTGTGGACAGACTGTGCAATCCAGTCTGTCTTCATGCCGGTCGAGCATTATCACAGTTACAGTGTGAGGAGTTTGCGACGTTCTTTGCTGATAAGGTGTCTGCTATCAGAGATGAGATCAGCCAGGGCCTTCCCATTGGGTCTTTCAGTGACCAATCGAGGGACACAAATACCCATTTGACTTGGTCCATGTTCAGTCAACCGGTAGTCATGGACATAGTGAGAATCGTCCAGACTTTGCTTCCAACTTTCTGTGGTTTGGATCCGGGCCCTACACATCTACTTGTGGGGTATGTAGAGGTTATCGGCCTAATCCTTACTGGGATAGTAGTGGCATCATTGGAGAGAGGGATCTTTCCTGATCCTTTGAAGGAGGCAATAGTACATCCCCTCCTGAAAAAGCCCTCCCTTGATCCCGACTGCCCAGGAAACTACAGACCGATTTCGAATCTTCCCTTTTTGGTGAAGATTATTGAGAAGGTGGTCGCTTGCAGCTGGAAGATTATTTAAACATCACAATATCTATGACTCTCTCAGTCTGGCTTCAGGAAACAGCATAGTACTGAGGCGGCTCTTGTTTGGGTACTAGAATGATCTCCTGATGGCAAGAGATCGGAGAACTCGTTCTATCTTGGTTCTCCTTGATCTTTCAGCTGCATTTGACACTGTGGATCATGGGGTGCTGCTTGAACGCCTGTGGTCTCTCTGTGGACTAAGGGGTGGTCACAGTTGGTTTAAATCTTTTCTGCAGGGTGGGACTCAGAGAGTAGTGTCAGGGATTTACTCCTCAACCTCTTGCTACCTACACTGTGGAGTGCCACAGGGTTCAGTGTTGTCCCCCATGTTATTTGCAGTGTATATGCTTCCATTAGGGGACATTATAAGACATTTTGGTTTGAGTTTTCATTGCTATGCCGATGATTCTCAACTCTATATGTCTTTTGTGCCTGAGCAGGAGTCTGAGTCAAGTACATTGTTTAACAACTGCCTCCTAGAGATACAGAACTGGATGAGTACCAATTGGCTGAGGTTGAACCCGGGGAAAACAGAGGTATTGGTGGCGGAACCGGGGGTAAGGATATCAAGTCCATGGGTGGGAAAACTCTCAGGTTTATTTCTGGGAGGAACCCCACTCATGGCATCTGGTCAGGTGTGTAACTTTGGTGTTATATTTGACAGGGCTTGACCCTGAGGACAGGTGTCAGCCATAGTCAAATCATCCTTTTTCATCTAAGGAATATAGCACAGGTGAAACACTTGATTCCATCAGAGGATCTTCCTACCCTGGTCCATGCCTTTGTGGCCAATCATCTTGATTATTGCAATGCCCTTTATCTAGGGCTGCTGGGAGTGGATATCCACTGCTTACAGCTGGTGCAAAGCCGGCAGCTAGGTTGTTGACTGGAAGCCTGAGGTCCAACCATATAACACCTGTGCTGCAGTTGCACTGGCTGCCTGTACAGTGGCGGATCACTTTCAAGGTCATGTTGATGACCTATAAAGCCCTACATGGTTTGGGACCTTGCTACCTGAAAGAACTCCTGACTTCTTACTGTCCCTCCCGCTCCCTCCGATCCTCTGGTGAGGGATTGCTGGAGATTCCCAGGGTAACCTTAAAAACATCTGGTGGAAGAACATTTGCCTTTATGGCCCCTACCCTGTGGAATTCTCTTCCTTGCCAGATACGAAATTGCCTGACTGTGGAGAGCTTTAAAAAAGCTTTAAAGACCTTCCTTTTTAACCAAGCATTATTTTAGTGATTTAAATTATATTGGATCGTGTCTTGAATTTAATGTTGTTTATAATTGTGTTTTTAATTTTGTATGAATGAAATTGTAAAGGCGCCCTGAGCTTTGGAAGGCGATATAAAATAAATATTTACTTACTTACATAGTTGCAACACCCCTCCTTTCTTCCTTTGTGATCTTTACTGAACAGAGTGTACTCTGGGATAGCAACATCCCAGGAATTGTTCTTGTTGAACCAAGTCTCTGTTATAGTGACCCAATCCAGGTTAGCCTCTGTCATTAAGGCAGTGAGGTCTGGGATCTTATTTACCAGGCTACGGGTATTGAGACAGAGTGCCCACTAGTTTTGGTTTTGCCCGCTCGTGATGTTTTTTTTCTTTTATTCTGCTGTTTGTTTTGTTTGGTTTGTACTGCACTAGTTTTGCCCTGGTTGGTGCCTATTGGAATGCCAGTAGGTGATGGGGAAGGGGAAAATGCCACCCTTTCTGTCACAGTGAGTGCTATTGCCCTTTCTCCTTTATCTAGTTTAAATGCTCCAGGAATACTTCGAACTTCTGGTTGAGTACACAGGTCCCTTCCTTTGTAGGTATAAGCCATAGCACTTAAAAAGTCCTGCTTCCAGAAATTCTTCCATTCTCCAAAGAAGTGATGGTCCTTTTCACTGTACCAGTCCTTAAGCCATGTGTTTAATTTAGTGAGCTCCTTTTATCTGATTTTCTGCCTGCTACCTCCTGTCCCATACAGGCAGAATTTCAATGAAGGAGACAGCAGACGAAACAAATTAGTTCTCTCTGAGGATGGTTAGCTGTGCTTTTGTTTCAATTACAGTTTGATTAGCTAAGTCATTTGTTCCTATGTGTATTAAGACATGTGTGTCCTTAGCTGTGTTACACATAATCCTTTCAATGTGGCTAGTGTCCTTCCAAGATGATGTCCCAGGGACGCATCTGTCTGTGACCACAGGGTGTCCATTTTGTTTTAATTGAGACTCTACTCCCCTTATCATAGAGTCTCAAATGATCACAAAAGGTCTTTTGTTTGTTTTTCTTTGTGGACTGGCCTTTAAGGTATGTTTAGTTGCTTTATGTGTCCACTTTGAGTTGGTTCATCTTGTGTCTCTGCCTCTGCTGAAGGCTCCGATGCAAGCGATGAATATCTGTTTGATGCATGTAGCTGTGATTTCATGCATGCTTGCTTGCCCTCGCTATGTAATGTGGGATGCGCCTTATGGTTGTTAACTGTCTGCCAACTCCTTGGTTTGGTTGTTCTTTGGGGTAGTGGTGGTGCTGTATGTGGTTGGTATTGTGCTACTGGTGGATTTCTGCAATGTTCCACTGCACAGAGATTGTCCCTGAGGTATGATATTTTAGTCCATGCAGTGTAGAGCTGAGAAAGTAGATCCCCAAGTGTCCAACATGTGGGACAGTGTCCATATTTCTGTGAAATGTCTTTATTGAATAGGGTGCCACAGTGTCTACAGTCAACTATGTCCATAGCTTAGTTGATTGGCATTGGATGGAAAAGGCAAGAGATGTTCAAGTGGACCAGTGTGAAGGGTCAATTTTTTTTATGTAAATGATCCTACTCTTTCTATATGTAGGAGGACACAGGAGGTAGTGAATGAAAAGAAAAACATGTTGTGTGGACAACTTGTGTTGTATTCAGTACAGACAGGAAGTGGGCAGCCGAGTCAGAGAGACCCTATTAAAGATGAGCACCTGAGGGTGGGTGGGATTAGGGGATGGGGGGAAGAGAAAATCTCCTCTGTTTTCCTGTCTGGCAGAAAATAATCAGGTAAATTAATCTGAAATGAAAGAAACAATAAAGCTCCTTGTGTACAACAGAAACGGAAGAGCAACAGCCTCCCCAGATATGTCCCCTATACCATTATCTGCTTGGTAGTTTGAGACTCAGAGGGTGGGGGAGGCCACTAGCACCCCAGTAGTTCCCTGGACTGGGCTATTTGCTGCACTAAAGGGCCTCCCTGCCCATTCAAATGAGCCCATAATAGGCATGCAAATGGCCCCTTAGCATCTTGCATGCACAATGGGCTCATTCGCATGGGGACTTTCGAGTATTGCAACCTTGGCCCAGTGCTAGCCATTGCCAGAGCCCAATTTCAGGGGCTGCTATTCGGCGGGGCTAAGTGGCCTAACCCTAGGCAATTCAGGACCTAGATTCAGATGACTAGCGCCCTGTGCTGTTTGTCTGAATATAGAAATTTTGCCCACCAACACTTTTGCATGACAGAGTGCAAAAGGCTGCACTCTGTTTTGTACTTTCTTGAATACCTGACCCCAGGGTCCCAATATTCAAAACGGGCAAACAGACTGTGTGTGCTTTGTGCACTGTTTTCATGCTTATACAATATTAAAAAGCCTGATTAGCATGGTTTAACTGGAATAGTGCCATGCAAATGGATAATGCATGCTCCAGACAGACAGGTGTGGACATGAATACAGGGGCTATGCTATATTCAGCACATTAGCACTATGCGAAGTGAGTTTGTGCAGCACAAATACTGCCTATATAAAGGCTGGTGCACTCGGGGCAAACCCTAGATGCAGGCAGTGACACTGCAGCAAGAGCAGAAATGGTTATATTCAACACTCACATGCTGTTTCTAATGTAACAGGCCATGGGGGAGTAGGAGAGGACAGAAAGCCACCCTGGGCCAGTCCATAGGCAATGGAGGTAATATGATGCACACAGATGGTACCAGCCATGAGTTACTTTGAGACCCTCACTGAGGGCTGTCTGGTGGGCCAGTACCATATCGATAGGGCCATGCTATGGCAGCTGTGTGAGCTCCTGCATGAACAGCTGTGCAGTGACGCCCAGCACAGCCGTGCCATGAAAGTCAAAGAGAAGGTGATGACTACAATGTGCTTCCTAGTCACAGGGTCATTTCAGACACCAGTGGATGATACCATTGGTGTGTCATAGTCCACCACATTGCAGCTACTGGTCTAAGTTCTGAATGCCCTGCTGCCACATACTGGTGAGTTCATCATTTTCCCCAGCAAAGTAGCAGAGTGCACAGAAATCAAGTAGCAGCTCTGTCAGGTTAAGCACCTACCTGCAGTATTCAGTGCCATTCACTGCACCCATGTTGCCATCTGGGCACCCACTGGTGATGGGGTGGATGCCTATCTCAACAGGAAGGGATACCACTCCATCAATTGCCTGGTGGTGTGCAATGCAACTGGGTGCATCCTAATATCCTGACACAGTACCCTGCAGTGCCCCAACACCATCATGGCACAATTCAGGACTATGTCAGGTATGTGAATGTAGCCAAATACCCAGTGGACACCTTGTTGATGAGTACATGGCACGTGCCCCTCAACCACCCATAGCGGTACTCTGCCTTTGCCCAGCATAGTCATGCCTTACTGAGGAAGGGTGGATGGGTAGAGAGTGTGGACAGGTTGACAGGATGCCCCACAGACCATGGGCTGTATTGTGGATGCAGGCAGCTACAATGTATGAATAGAGTGCCAACATGTTTTCTACCTGACAGGGGACAGTGTCTATCTCTGCACCCTTGGATCCTCACACCAGTCCTGTGGTCCTCAAATGTGGCCGTGAACAGATACAATGCAGCACACACTGCCACATACAACATCATTGCATGCATCTTTGGCATGCTGAAAATGCTATTCAGTGCCTGGACTGTTCTGGTGGTGACCTACAATATGCCACTCACAAGACATGTGGTGTATTGCTAGCATGAGTACATGTATACAACATAGCACACACCCAGGGAATAGGCATGGCTGGTACTTGAGGAACAGAGTGACAGTGGCACAAGGCAGAATGCAGGCAATACTGGAGCAGCTCAACAGGTGTGACCCTGTATGGCCAGGAAGCCAGTGAACACAGAGACTACATCATAAGAAGACTCACAGAGAGGAACAGGTGGGTACCAAAATAAAAGGACACTATTGTAGATTTCAAAATTGTAATGTAAACACAAAATGCCAGAACAATTCTTACCAGATCCTACAACTCCCTGGACCTTCCATTACTATTAAGTGACCTGGCCGGCACAGACTGATCTCCTATCCACCAGGCTACCTCTGTGAACTCTGCTCTTGGATATTTCAAGTCCAAGTTGCTCGGAGTCTGGGATCGCTATGCACCCCTACGGCAGTCTCGTGTGGGGGCGCCCACCTGCCCTGGATCAAAGTCTACATTTGGCACACACCTGAGCCAGAGACCAGGCATGGAAGTCATTGAAAACCTCCAGCTCCCCCGCCGCACATGCCAAATACCACTCCCTCCATAACGTCTGTACCAGGCTAATCCACCAGGCTAAAGCAAACTACTTCAAAGCCTCCTTCTACTCAAATTTAAACCACCCAGATCCTCTTGCAGTGGCCATGGAATGTAACTCCTTTTGACAAATTGTACCTCGGCACTTCTGTCCACACTTCCTCCTTTCCAGCAAAATCCTACCCCCCAACACAGGCTGATGCTCCTGACTCCTCCTCATTCTTCTTCTGTCAGGTCATCCCTTTGGAGATTTCAGCTCCTCTGGTCTGGACTCCAAAATGCCCTGACTGTCTGCTCCTGCCATTGCCATCCACATGACCTCTCTATACAACCTCTCTTTTTCCCTAGCTGCTCTCCCATTAAAACGGAAGCATACAACAGTTATCCCACTTCCAAAGGGTGCCGACCTTTCTGCCCCCGGTAACTTCAGCCCAATTTCCCTCCTCCCCATACTGGAAAAACTCTAGGAGCACCTTGCCCTCTCCCAGCTGTCTTCCTTTCTTAACTTCTCCCCCTTCATCTCACCCTACCAGTCTGATTTCAGGAAGTCCCACTCCACTGTTACTTCCTATTTAGATTCACAGATTCCATTCTGGCTGGTATGGATAAAGCCATATCACCGCTGCTATTTTTGTCGACCTGGCTAAGGCAGTTGACTACGGTCTCCCATGCTCTTCTCCTGGACCAACTCACTCTTGCAGGGCTCTCTATCATGGCCTCCAGCTGGTCCCATTCCTACCTGACAGATAGGTGTCAATTTGTTAGAATTGGTAACTTCACCTCTACCTCCCTTACAGTTACAACAGGAGAGCCCCATAGGAGTGGTCCTCAGACCACTCCTATTTTCCATCTTCCTCAACGACCTGCCCGCTGCCTGCCCACACACATCCATCCACATGTAAGCTGATGATACATTGCTGTATACATCAGGACCTTCGACCTTTGAGGTGGCAACCAGGCATCAGCAAGACTTCACTAAAGTCCAGCTCTGGTTTCAAGCAAATCGGCTTATTCTCAACACCAAGAAAACAGTCTCAATGACCTTTGGCATGAGACAGAGACTCTCCTACTACCTCACCCCCATCTCCACCTTGGATGGTGCTACACTGGAATCTTGCACTTCCTTTAGATACAGAGGGTCTGGCTCAACCAGCACCTCGACTTTTCTGCACATGTTGATGCCATCCACAGAAAGCTCCACCACAAATTGGGTGCCCTATATCGCAACCATGGATACATCCTGCTGCCAGCCCACCGTGCACTTGTGCATAAAGTGATCCTCCCAGTTTTTGACTACGGTGATGTAGTCTATAGCGTTGCTCCTAAGTCCAACCTGGCCAGACTGGACCACCTCTTCCAATCCTTATGTTGTTTCGCTCGCGACTGTCCACCTTCAACACACCACTGTGTTCTCTACTGGACTCTTGACCTCACCTCACCTCACTCCAGGATCACAGACTGTCCCACTGTGCTAGATTCATGGCAAAGTTCTGGTCCCAGTTCCTACCACATTTCTCGCTCTGCCATCTCAACTCATATCTCTTGGCATACCTTCTCAGAATTTCAACATTTGGCTCCAGGCTGTGCCACGCATAACCTCCTCTGCTGGCCAGACAGCCTTCAGGCATCACATGCCTAACTATGGAACTCCCTCCCTGTAGACATCCGGCAAATGCTTGCAACTCTGAAACTTAACTCCCTCATCAAAGCACATTCTCCTCCACCTGTGTCTGTCACTATGTATAAGCTCACACCAAGTTTCTGTATGTGAATCCTGGATTTTTTCTATGATAGTGGGCCTAGTTTTTTTTCTCCAACCTCACTGTTGCGTGTTTTTGAGGACTTTTGTCATACAATGCTACTGTACAAATTGTGTATACTGAATTTTTGTTGCTGGATCCTTGTTTTACTACCTTTCTCAGTTATATCACTGACTGGTCACATCCTATATTCTGTATATGTATATATATATATACAGTATTTATATATATATATATATATATATATATATATATATACACATACATACACACACAGTACTATATATATGTATATAATATCTTCATTCTGTTTGTATATTTTGTTATATTATATTACTATGTGTATTTTTTTCTCCTCTGCTCCCCTCCCCAGGATGCACCTGAAATCAGTAGTACTCTGCTCATTGTGCCTTACTGGTGAAACTCTTTAATAAATAAATAAATGAATGCAAAGTGACAGTGCATAAAAGAGCAAAACAGAGCAGGGAAATAACAGTGTGTGCAACAGGTGAAACAGGGCAGTGGTGGTGAGGATGCCTGTGAAAACAACTGGGACACAGAAATGGGGCAGGGGATGAATGGAAAAGGTAGGGGTGGCCTCCAAACTCAAGCTCTCCATCCACCGTGGGTGCCTGGCCTCTGGACCCCTGTATGTAGGTGTCGCAAGCCATGAGGAGGGTAAGGGTGATGTCTGTTGGATGGGGTCACCATGGGCCTTGCATGCTCTCACCTCTGGCTGGATGATGGAATGTCCAAGTCACACCCAGGGGTTCAGTGATTAGCTTTGCACAAGGATGATAGTGTTACTGGTGTGTTTCCTGACCCCAATCTGCCACTCCACTGGGTCAGTGAATGCCATGGGGTTACCCGCACTCAAGTTGTGTGGCTGCTTGCAACTCTATGGCAAACTGCCAAAGTCAGAGAAGAAGCCTGCCTCTGAGTGCAGTGTCCTGTGTGACATTATGTGATGTCTGGCATGCGTGCTGAGTGGAAAGTGTGTACACCATGTCCAGCATGGGTGGCAAGGTAGCAGGGCCCCAGTGGACATGTTGGCACAGACAGCGTGGGGATGCTGATGGCTACCCACATCTACCCATTCTTCAGTGTGGGTGGTGTGGGAGGTGGAGGACATGAGGCCGCCCCCATGAGGTGGTGGTTGTCCCTGGGACATTGCTGTCCCTGGCAACACAGTACAGCTCCCAGGGGTGTGACTATCAGCAGGTGCATCTGTATTGTAGTGCACTATCAGCTGTAGAAGAAGAAGAAGAAGCATTTATATAGCACTTTTCATACATCCAAAGCGCTTTACAAGCAATGCTAGACTGGTAGTGAAGTGACTGAATGTGTGGTGGCGGCCATATCGCACATCATCACCCACACACAGCCTGGATAATTGCATGAACCGGTTTATGGGAAGGGGAATGTTGGCCAGGACACCAGGAATGTTCCCTACTCTTTGCGAAGAGTGCCCTGGGTTCTTTTACTTCCACCTGGACACCCACCAGGACAAGACCAGGATGGGCAGAAGGGACCTCGGTTTAACGCCTCATCTGAAGGATGGCACACCCAGCAGTACAGCACCCCCAATACTGCACTTGGATGCCAGTGATTTTAGGTGCAAGTCAATCCCGGTGGGATGAGAACCCACGACCTTCTGGTCCAGAGGTGGATGTGCTACCAACTGACCCACACTGACGCTGTACAGGAGGTAATGCTCTTAGGGTTTGTGAGAACCTTCCAGGCCAGCTATGGCCTCTAGGTATTGATGTGTTGGCACATATGTGCCTCATTGTTATCCTCCATTTCCTTCACAAACAAGTCCAGTTGGTCCTCCTTCTCTGGCATCATCTCTGTGTGGTGCACCTTGGTGGATGGCCCAGTCTCCTGCTCCTCCTCCCAGATAATGTTTCCTGCGCTGTAGAGATAGGAGTGCACTGTCAGCTTGCTACCTCACTGCCCACTGCCATATACTCCCTTGTGCCACGTCCATGTCAGTGCACACTCAGCTTATTACCCTCCTCAAGCTAGCATCCTCGCCTTTCATACTGTCTATCCCCCCTAAAGTTAGTAGACGTCTTCTTTGTTGCTCCCCCAAGGGATGCAGGCTCACACAGTCTCTTATTCTGCTGCTCCTTTTAGCTTCCAATGATATCCACCCAAACCCTGGTTCTGCATCAGCCCGTCCACCAGTCAATGCCCGCATAGGCACAAATCCACTCTCTCTACCAAATGGACTTAAAATCATCCACCTAAATATAAGATGTCTTGCCCCTAAAATCTCCCTTTTACAACCCTTAGTCCAGGACTACACCCCTGATATCATTGTGATCACTGAATTCTGGCTATCCAAATCCATTCCTGATCAAGCAATAGCTATCCTGGCTTTACTTTATCTCGACAAGACAGGTCCAGTCAAGGTGGTGGGGTGGCTATTTATACCTCTTCCACACTCCAAATCACTCCCTCCTTCACCACATCTGTCCAGTCATCTCACGAGGCTCTCCTTTTAAAAATCTCCTATCCCCACTCAACCCCCATTTTTAATGCAGGATTTTACTGTCGCCCTGGGCAGCCACACTCCAACGTCACTGACTTGCTTTCTAAGCTAGCATCGCTAGCCTGCGGTGGTGAACTTTTCATCTTGGGCGACCTAAATCTAAACTGGCTGGCCCCATACCTGGCTAACACCCACTCCACCATCGAAGCCTTAAACCTACATCAGCTGATCCAGGAGCCTACTCGTCTCAACCTTAAAACACTAAACCACTCCCTACTGGACCTGGTTCTCACCTCCCATCCTTACCGTGTAGTGGCCTCAGGGCTTCTTCCTGACTCTATTAGTGACCATCCCATGATATTCGCAGTGTGGAAAATACACAGGCCTAAATTCCCTGCTAAAATTATTCTCACTTTTCCCTTCACATCTCTTGACCTGCAATCCTTGCTTCATGACATTACACAAACTGACTGGTCCCCCCTAACCACAGGAGATTCTGTGGACAATGCCCTTGCTTACTTCACCTCTAAGTTTCTGCAGGTTTGGAACTCCCATGCCCTGCCCCCGCAAAACCAGAGTTCATGGTGGTCACCTCCCCTGGGTCATCCCTGAGCTCCTAGCCTGCCAACGTGCTAGTGACCTGGCTTGGTGCAAAGCCAAAGCCTCCAACTGCCTCAGAGATCACCAACGCTACCAGGAATTGCGGAATGGTTGCACCAAAGCAATCCACCTTACTAAAGCAGAGCACTTCAAATCCAGCTTCCAAACCAATACAAACAGCCCATCTAAATTCTGAAAGGTTGTTCACTCCCTCTTCTCGTCTTCTTCCACCCCCACCCCCCTCCCTCAGGTCCAATCATTCTCTTCTCTCTCTGAACCTATCGATATTGCTGATTGCTTCAACTCCCACTTCACCACCTGTGCCTCTTCTCTACTATGTACCCTCCCTAGTACTTCCCCTGACCCACTGGCCCCTCTTGCACCCCTTCAGAGCAGAGATACTAAACAAATATTTTTGCTCAGTATTTACAAAGGAAGTGGGGGAGGTACCTAAAACAAACAGTAGAAACACTCTGGATACAGAAGTTGATACCAGCCCATTTACAGAAGAAAGGGTTCTGAAAGAACTCTTAAAACTGAAGGTGGACGAAGCAATGGGGCCTGATGGGATTCATCCCAGAATTCTAAAAGAACTAAGGGTAGAACTAGTAACACCACTGACTACCCTCTTTAACAAATCATGGGAGGATGGGGTGGTACCCGAGGACTGGAGAAGGGCAGATGTGATTCCCCTTCACAAAAGTGGGAGCAAGGCAGAAGCAGAAAACTACAGACCTGTTAGTTTAACCTCAGTGGTAGGGAAAATGATGGAATCACTTCTGAAGGAAAGAATTGTTGAGTATCTAGAGGCCAGAGGGGCTCAGGGCCCAAGGCAGCATGGATTCACAGCGGGAAGGTCATGCCAGACAAATCTGATAGATTTCTTTGACTGGGTGACCAAAGTAGTAGATCAGGGAGGGGCTGTGGACATGGCCTACCTAGACTTTAGCAAGGCATTTGACACAGTCCCACACAAAGATTAATATACAAGTTAGCTAGCCTGGGAGTGGGTCCCAAGATGACAGCCTGGGTAAAGAATTGGCTGGAGAATAGGACACAGAAGTAATAGTAAATGGAGTCACTCTGAAGAAAGGGGTTACTAGTGGGGTACAGGGTTCAGTATTAGGACGGTCCTCTTCAATGTCTTTATAAGCGATATTGCAGAGGGACTGGAAGGAAAAGTATGTCTCTTTGCAGATGACACAAAGATCTGCAGCAGAGTTGATGCACAAGGTGAGGTGGAAAGGATGAGAAGGACTTGGCAAGGTTAGAGGAATAGTCAAATGTATGGCAGCTTAGATTCAATGCTAAGAAGTGCAAGGTAATGCACCTGGAAACAAAACCCAGGGAAGAGTACACAATGGGGGTGAGATACTAACAACAACAAAATGGAAAGGGACCTGGGGTGAGTCATATCAGATGACCTAAAGGTGGGCAAGCAATCTGAGAGGGCAGCAAGGAGGGCTGTGGGGATACTGGGATGCATAGGGAGAGGCATCACCAGCAGAAAACAGGAAGTTATTATCCATCTGTACAGACAGTTGGTGAGACCCCATTTGGAGTACTCGTGCAGTTCTGGAGACCAATCTCCGCAGGACATAGACAGGATGGAGGCTGTCCAGAGGCAACTAAAATGGTGCAGGGTCTGCACGGAAGACATATGAAGAGAGACTTAGGAGCTGAATATGTATAGCCTCGAGGAAAGGAGAGAGAGGGAGCATGATAGAAACTTTCAAGTATCTCAAGGGAATCAACAAAGTCCAAGACAGTAGCATCTTTCAAAAAAAGAGGTGTGCAAGAACAAGGGGGCACAATTTGAAGATAGAAGGGGCGGCTCAGAGGTAATTTAAGGAAGTATTTTTTCACAGAGAGGGTTGTGAATGCATGGAATGGCCTTCCGGAGGAGGTTGTGGAGTCAAAAACAGTGGTGGAATTCAAGCATGCATGGGACAGTCATAAGGCAATTCTAAGGGGTGGGGGTAGGAAGAAGTAGGCTGCTGGTTAACTAGGATCTGCAGCTTATCCAATAGGTAGGGAAATGGGCAGACTGGGTGGGCCAAGTGGTCCTTATCTGCCATCAAAATCTATGTTTCTATGTTTCCACTGGCCCCCTCCCTACTCCTACTCCCTTTGCATCCATGCCTCCCCACCTCCCATCCCTCCCCTCTGCTTCTCTGCCCCATCCCCTCTGCCAAATCCCTACACCTCCTCCCTCATTCTCCTTCTCCCCTGTCACCCCTGCTTTAACACTTCAGACCCTCCTGGCCCTCAACCCTACTAAAGGCTCCTCACCTGATGGCCTTGACCCCAGGCTCCTTCACATCTCTGCTCCTACCATATCCTTCCTACTCTCCTGTTATTAAACCTCTCCTTTACGACTGCCACTGTGCCCTCTGTCTGGAACATGCTGTTGTCCTCCCATTCCCTAAGTGTGGCGTCCCTTCCTCCCCTGGTAATTATCATCCTATCTCCCTTCTGCCAACCTTAGCTAAACTACAGGAACACCTAGTACTCAAAGAAATCTCTCTGTTTTCTCTGACTCGCTTTTTCACCCCTTCCAGGCTGGCTTCAGGAAATCCCACTCTACCACCACCACTCCTAAGATTAACAGATATAGTTCCTCAGGCTTTGGCAAAGGGCATACAGTATTACCTCAGCAATCTTTGTAGACCTGGCCAAAGTCTTGACACTATTTCTCACCCTCCTCCTTCATAGCCTTACAGCTGCTGGTCTGTCCCCATCTGCTACAGGATGGTTCACTGCCTACCTGTCCGGTAGGTCGCAATCAATAATTATTGCTGATGCTATCTCTTCCCACCTGCCTATAACCACTGGAGTCCTACAAGGATCTGTGCTAGGCCCCATTCTATTCTCTATATTATTAAATGACCTCCCCCTGGTTTGCACCTCATCTAGCATCCACATGTATGTGGATGGTACAGTTGTGTTTACCCCTGGCAACACTGTTACTGATGTTACTGCCAGGCTCCAGTTCGACTTCACCAAAGTCCAACTCCGGTTTAGTTCTCATCAGCTATTTCTAAATGCCAAGAAGATGGTCTTCATGTCCTTTGGCACAAGGCAGAGACACGTTAGGCTAACTCACCTCTCTTCTTTCCACACTCTTGATGGGACTGCTTTAGAGGACTCCTCCTCTTTCAGGTATCTCAGCATTTGGCTGGACAGACACCTTGACTTCTCTGTACATATTGATGCCGTTCTGAAAAAACTAAGTCCTAAGCTTGGGGCACTTTACCGAAACTGAGCCTGCATCCCGCTCGCCGCCAGGCATGAGCTGGTACAGAAGATGATCATGCCCATTTTCGATTACTGTGACATGGTCTATAGTGCTGCCCCAAAGTCCCACCTGTCCAGACTGGACTCTTTCTTTAATGCCTTCTGTCGTTTTGCTCTTGATGCCCCCCTCCCGTACCCATCACTGTGATCTCTACCGCACTCTTAACCTTCTTCCCTTAAACTCCCGGTGCAC
The DNA here is from genome assembly GCA_016271365.2 of Neoceratodus forsteri. Lineage (NCBI taxonomy): Eukaryota > Metazoa > Chordata > Ceratodontiformes > Ceratodontidae > Neoceratodus > Neoceratodus forsteri. The sequence goes on along the minus strand of CM057449.1, from coordinate 57,021,975 downwards.
GCTTCATGGTGCCAAATTTATCTCTAAATTCTGTTTAGGCTCTCTATCCTCTTATATCTCCTCCTCTCTTGGCTCCCCTACCCTCTCCCTCTATTCCCTGAGATCCCATGCTGACACTCGCACCCTATCACTCCCCCGCAGAACCACTACCTTTGGTCAAAAAGCCTTCTCCTACCACCTATCTAAAATGTGGAATGCTCTCCCTCCCCAAATCCATCACTCCTCCTCCCTCTAATACCTTACCACTGCATTGCAAAACTACCTCACACCCTCTTGCACCTGCTCCTGACCCCCCTTCCTTATCTCTCTCTCTCCCCCTCTCTGCTCTTTCACTCCATCTCCCTCTCCCCTTCCTCTCTCCCCACTATTTTGCACTTATTCTTATTGACCAGCTCTTAAATTGGGGTGACTGGTTCCAACTTGCTCACCATGCTATATATTGCATTATTGCACTGTCTATATTTATGCACTGTCAACCTTGTATCCTATGTACTGTTTCTACTGTGTATGAGCTCCTAAGACCTGTTTGCGCTTGAACTCTACAACTGCAACACCCTTTAGTATCTCAAGTGCCATGTTCCTGTTTTATAATATGTATGTATAATTACCCATATGTATATATTTACCTGAAATTATACTCTATGTATCTATATATCTGTATTCTGTTTATCCCTCCCTTCCCCAGGACATACTGTGAGATTAGCATTGTTGCTCAGTGTGTCTTTCCTGGTGAAACAATTCAATAAATAAATAAAAAATGTCACTCATTACACATTAGTCAAGTCCCAGTGATGTCATATCCATGCCCCAGTGCTCCAGTCTCTGTCACCCATGGTCATCATACAGCTGGTGACTAAAGCACAAACCATACCACACCTATACTGGCCATACAGCTACACATCAATGTCAGCTCTTGCATGCATAACAAAACCCACTAACAATGTATCCCATACATGCCACACACATGCACACACTGCCACCCACAATGAATGCCAAAACCCCACACACAGCAGGTCTTGTGCTGAGCACTCTACAAGAATGGACACCTAGTTACCAGATGGATGGCCACCACTCATTATTTTTCTTGATATATTATTTTAAAGTTGTGGACAAGTAATTTCATTGTTACCAGTTGATCGGCACTGAAACAAACTTCCGAAGAGTACCAGAATTGCTACCCTTGTGATTCTTTTTCTGTCAATTTTGTTGTTGTTTTCAGTCTTGTTGCTTGCAGTGTCCCTACTAATTTTGAAAGTGTTCTGCGATTAACAGAATGACAGGCCACAAAGCGCCAGTGAGGGGGAGCTTGTACTTATGCTCTGGAGTGGCGAGATTGTGACCTATTGTATATAAGGAATATTTTAACTAATATACTGGCTGACATTAATGATCTAAAGCAAACAATGGCAAACAATACAGTTGGCTAATAGACAGTATCAAGAAAGACTTGAAGTAAATGAATCAAAGCTGTCTTATGCGATGTGAATGATTAGGGTGCAGGATGTTCAGAATATGCCAGCCAAACAAATTAACTATTTGTTAAATAATGTGGACAATCTTGAGAACAGAGGCAGGAGGAATAATTTAAGAATTGTGGGGTGCCCAAAGGATCAGAAGGGCAGAGTACAGTTCAGTTCTTACAGCAGTTTTTCATGGATTTACTTCAACACCAGTGGCAATGGCCATTGAAACTGATCGCTTCGACAGTTCTTTAACCCCAAAACCTCAATCTGGTGTCCAATCCTGTCCAATGATTGTTAATTTTCTCAGATTCAGTGTTAAGGATGACATTCTAAGGATGGCTAGAGATAGAGAGGGAGACAACTTCTGGACTCCCAATGCAGTGTTTTTCATCTAGTGATGCTTGAGATTTAATGCATGTCAGCCAGTCAGATAATGGTAGAGGTACTGCAAGTTTAATTAAATAGAACAGCCATGACACTGATGGAAATTCAAATGTCCCAATAGAATGTTTGATTCAAGAGCTGCACAAGCCTACTGGCAGCACAAAGCCTTCATGGGTATGCTGATAGTGAGCTTGCGATGGATGGGGTCCGCCACAGGAATGTAAACAGACATGCACCTATGCTGCTGATGCAAAGGAATAATCTATCCCTATATTAATTCATGGGAATTTTCATATGCTTCCATGATGCTTTGCATTATTGGGGTATGTGCAATTTGTGTTTTCTTTAGAATTTGGCTGTAAGACCAATATCCTCTGGGATAACCCATACTGCAGTGCATTTGCTCTGGGGTTCTTTGTAGATCTATCCCTGTAGCTGTTCCCAGGAATATGGAAGTGAGCATCACCAGGCGGCATAAAGCATTGGGAGACCCTCTTGGTCTAATTCCCAGAGCAAATACAAATCCAGTTAAAAGAAATGCTACAGACGTTGCAGCAGAGACAAGCAAAGCTCTTCTACTGCAGTTACTACCCCTAGAAGGTCTCCTGCGCCAACATCCAACAAACCATCTGTCATGATACAGGAAATGGATCCTTGACATCCTTATCAAATTGGCTGTCTCTCATATGTTCCACACCAATTTACAGATATATGCCTTTTCCAGGTTTTCCTCAAAGCAAAAACAAAAGGTAGAGGATTCTGCATGGTGTTTGGATTGATTTCTCCTGTATGTTCGTTCTTTGTCTCTAAATGCCCCAAGTCTAATGGTTGCTACAAAGATTACTATGATTTGTCTTACATGGGAGTTATGATTTTCATTCTTGAATGGTAAAGTTGACCCTCCTGGAATATTTATTTATTTAAAGAGATTTACCAGAAAGACATTCTGAGACATAAAGCTCATTTCCAGATGTGTCCTGGGGAAGGGGAGGGATGAATACATAATCAGATCAGAGTGAGAGGGACCACTAGGCAACTGGGATATCTACACAGCTCTGGGACCAGGCAATTGGAGGGTGGAACTGCACTAAACTACTGTGCTACTCTTGCAAATGTGCCCATAATGGGCATGTTGATGGCCTTAGTGCTTGAACTTTTCTGTGCAGCTTTATTGTTTTTTCCACTAAGAAAACTCTTTGCAGGTAATCCTATTTGCTCCAAACAAGTGAAATTGTAAATTTAAAGATTAACTTGTTTCTTACTAAAACTGGTTCATGCATTTAACCCTGACATATTGGGTATCTAAGTGTTCTGCCATTCTGACAATAAAAGTGTAAGGGTGTCAGGTAAGTATATTCCCCTTACTATTGATTGTGTTTTTGTTAGTTTGCTGTCTGTGGTAGCTTTCATGATACAAAACCAGCATTTATCAATGCCGAATGTTGCTTGCTTCTATGTGCTGTTTAGGAATTTGGAAGTCATTGGAGTGCAAATATTGAAAATTCGCAAACTTACGAGTGTGCGTAGGAACTGAGCAATGCGCGCTCATAAAACAGTCATTTTTAGGAATTTTTTCACCAAATTTTCAACATAGCCATTTTAAGACCTCTGCTCATGAACAGTGTCACTGTGATTTTCTTAATGTGTCCCATACATTGATTTCACACACCGACTGCGCCATTGTGAGCTACATGGGCGGAAACACGTTTTCAGTGAGATGTGAAAAATGAGAGCTGTACTGCTCATAAGGAGGTGTGGTAAAATGGCAATGTTGAAACTCTGGAGTGAAAATATTCAAAATTCGCGAACTTACAAGCATGCATAGGAACTGCACAATGCACGCTAGGAACAGTCTTTTAGATTTTCACCAAATTTAAATACGCTTTTTGAGAGCCACCTTTATGAACACTGGCAGTGTCATTTTGTTAATCATTCCAGAAAGGTGATTTTGTGCAGTGGCTGCGAAATCACCCTTTGGGCCTGAGTAACGCCATGACAGTGCAAGAATTCATGGAGGAGGGGTCCCAAACCCCAGGTTGAAAATTTGGTGCAAAATTCCAAAAATGCTGAGATATGCAAACAAAGTTGAAAAAACGTATCTATCCCATTATACAGCTACCGGCATTTCTCAGTTCGTGGTTGGCTTTGAAGAATGCAGACGTGTTCCCGTCCATCAAGATCGTCGCGCTGACTCGGAGGTAAGTATGGGGTGAGGGTGTGTGTGGGGAGGTGGGGTGCACAGTGGGTGGGTGCGGGTTGTGGGGGCAGGGAGACTGCGTTGGACCATTTTTTTTTCAGGTTTTTTTTTAAATGACGACGAGGATGTTTGCCACGCTGGGTGGGCTCCCAGAATGGCAGTAGGATGGCTGGGATGGCGTGGAGCCAACAGGGGATTGGGCACCCCCGTCAGCCATGGCATCTTTTGCCATGCTGGGGTGGGCTCCAAGCGTGGCACCCTGTACTGGGGGGGAAACAGTGGAGCCGACAGGGGATTGGGCACCCCCATCAGCGACAGCATGGAGGGGATAGACAGTGGAGCCGACGGGGGATTGGGCACCCACGTCGACCATACAGTGAGGGGGAAGGCGCATGAGCATGCAGTGAGCGTGAGTGCGCGCGTGTGTGTGTGGGGGGGAGAGAGCTCCGCTCACTCAAGCAGAGCTCTCCCTTTCAACTGTATGACACTGCATTTTCAGCTTGTCATAGACAGCTGCAGCAGTGATTGGGGAACTGGGGCCGTGCCTGCAAACACACTGACTGCATTGGAAGACGGGCTGACACACCTCCAAAAACTCGGATATTGGCACTATGTTAAGCAACATAATGATGTATAAATTAAAGTATAACTAGGATGTCAGGCAACTGTGATGAAGGGAAAATATGTAACATAATCAACTTGCACATGTGCATGGCTATGGTACGCACACCCCTTCTTGCCCTATTGACAAGGCAGAACAAGATACCTGTCTGGAACTAAGTTTTGGGCGCTAATACCAACTGACTTGGTGAAAAAGTGGTATGCTCACTGATGGACTTCATGCAATAAAACAGACCTACAGAAAGCAGTAGGTGAAGAAAATGTGCTATGCTTCTTTGATGAATATGTGCAGTGCAAGTGAACCACTGCCTTCAGGCTATGTGTTTGGAAATAGATTACTAAAATGTCAAGTCACACCATATCTGGTTAAGATTGCTCAGGAATAGGTCACTTGGCTTCTCTCTCAGAACAGTTCTCTTCCTTTTCTGCATAGTCTGCTTATTTTTTTCCCCTCAACAGTAGGTTTTTGTAAAAAGATTTCTTCTCTTTTTTTAACTTTGTTAATCTCCAACCATGGAGAACTCCTTCCAGTGATCTCGGGGGCTCCCAGCCTCTACCTCCTACCACCAAGCACCAGCTCCAGGTCTGAACCCTCCGGAGGTAGGGCCGCCCTATCCATCCAGGGTGCTCTATCTTATAGGGCAAAGTGTCCAGCACACACGAGCCTGGCAGGAAAGAGAAGATGGCCTAGAGTTAGGAGTGTGGGCTGTGAAGGTCAAGGCACCTTCATCTATCGCCAGAATTGGGGTATTCATTTCTTTTTCCCATTTCCCCCCCCCCGGAGCTCAGCCGGCGAGGCAACGTAGTGCTGTAGCTCTGCCCACCCCTGACATATGCCACGTTGCTCAGTCCGCAAATCTCCAGCCACCGCCAGAGGTCACTCAATGAGTGAGCGTCTCCACACCCTCCCCTGGGAAGAAAGAGCAGTCCTCTGGACGCTCAATCTGAGCAGTCCTCCGGACACTTGATCTCTTCCCCCGCCGACTCCCGTGACTCCTGGCTTATTCCCAAATCCAGGTCACCGCGTGGGCGCAAGGTGTGGCATCCAGCGCCTCATCCTCAGTGCCACTGGGCCGCCAAGAAGATTTCTTCTTAGTCTGGTTGTTTTGTAATTTTGCCCACAGGGTAGCAGCACATTTCTATGGTTTACATTATTGTTAAACATTTCATCATTCTTGCCCTTCACTGCCATTTTTGACTCAATAATACAATAGCAAAAAATTCTATTTATCTGATTGGTCATTGGCTACCTACGGTAGCATGTTATCCCAGCACATCACTGTAGCAGGGACTGAAACACATATGACCACATAACTTTAAAACAAAAAATAGTATCACTCTCTCCCAAATCCTGTCTCAGTTTCACCATTATTTCAACTGTCCCCCACGGACACACACCAAACCCCCTACTTTCCTCAACTGCACATGCTACTGCCAGTCATAAAATAACAGAGAAAACACTATTTCACTTTAGATAAAGCCAACAGCCTGATCAGCTTCAGTGTCAAAACTAAACTGCTCTGACTGTCAGCACTAACCCGCTGTGCTCACTCTTCACTCTGAACACTACCAGCAATGTGTGTGCTTGTCAAAAGCACATCCTGTTCAAGTTATTGACTGCCACCTTCTCTTCCTGTCACAGCATCTGGACAAATGTCTTCTTGGATCACAGCTAACTTTAGCGGAGAATTACACTGTTGAGCTTAACATGAAAGAACAGTCCACACTAGAGAACCATGACAAGCACAGGTGATATGTAACGGGCAGGCAGATCGGAGGAAAATCCTGACAAACTGTGGGTGAGACAGAATGGATGGGCGTACACAGAGGAAGGAAAACATTAAGAAAACTGGGAAGGGAGAAAAAGGTGGGGAGGGCAGAAAAACATTATCAAATAGTTACACAGATGTGGGAAGAGATGTGCAGACATTATGCAGCAGCAGCACCATGTAGGAGGCAGTATATTGCAGCAGCACCACCACTTACTGCAAAATCAGATATGGTACATTCTGTTTTAATAAATATACATGCACATTTCAAAATTAAGTAAAACTCTTATCTAAAATTTTTTTTTTTTATTTTCATATGTAGAAATAAGGCATTGTATAATAGCAGTAATGCACTCCAGGGGTGCGTTGTGCTGGGATCATGTCATTTCTTGGGTTTTGAACACATGCGGAATATTAACCACCTGAGGCATGATGCAAACCCAGCATGACACACACCACTGTCATGCACTATTGCTTAAAGAGCTCCTGACACAGTTGAGACAATTTCGAAAAATGTAATATTCAGGCATAAATGAAGTTTATATGTTATTTATATTTCATGTGTCATTCTGTATTCTCACCCTTATGTCGTTATTACTAAGGGTATGGACATGCATATAGTATCTCTGTCCTTTTAGCTCTGGCTGCCTGCCTACATCTGAAATCATAATTCTATTTTATGGCATCAAAATATGTTGCTGTGTCCAGTCCGGTGGTGCTGAGGGTTGAGGTGCTGGATGCCACACCTTGTGCCATGCCAGTGACCTGAGTTCGGAAATGAGCCCAGGCCAGTGGGGTCAGCAGGAGGAGAGATTGAGCATCCAGAGGATAGCTCTCCTCTCCTGAGTGGGAGGGGGTTCAGGCTTGGGCATGACTGGCTCTCTGGGAGGCCTGAGGCACAGCAAGTACCTTGCCATACAAAGAGGGGAAAGGCATGGCAGATGTTGCCAGTTATGCCTTGACATCGGGGGCCATGCCATGCACAAAAGAGTGGAAAAATTCCTCCCTAGGGTCCTGGAAGAAGGAGCACCTCAGTGCAGACCCAACAAGTCCACTTGCCTGACCAGGTCCAGTGCCCGACATTGGAAGTTGCTCAGAGGTGTACAGGCCCTCAACTCTGCCCCACCTGGTGGGCAATCCAAGGCTGCATGGAGGGACTACCATGGGTTCCAGGTAAGGGTGAGGCAGGGCAGGCACAATTGGTGACTCCCAATGTGGTGGAGCTTAGGGGCAGGAGGAGTATAAACAGAGAGATAAAAAAACTGTGTTGCTGTGGAGATAAATATGATGCCATAAACAGGGACTGTGATGCCATAGAAACATAGAAACATAGAAACATAGAATTTGACGGCAGATAAGGACCGCTTGGCCCACCCAGTCTGCCCATTTCCCTACCTGATGGATAAGCTGCAGATCCTAGTTAACCAGCAGCCTACTTCTTCCTACCCCCACCCCCTAGAATTGCCTTATGACTGTCCCATGCATGCTTGAATTCCACCACTGTTTTTGCCTCCACAACCTCCTCTGGAAGGCTGTTCCATGCATCCACAACCCTCTCTGTGAAAAAATACTTCCTTAAATTACCTCTGAGCCGCCCCCCTTCTATCTTCAAATTGTGCCCCCTTGTTCTTGCACACCTCTTTTTTTGAAAGATGCTACCCTCTTGGACTTTGTTGATTCCCTTGAGGTACTTGAAAGTTTCTATCATGTCCCCCCTCTCCCTCCTTTCCTCGAGGCTATACATATTAAGCTCCTTAAGTCTCTCTTCATATGTCTTCCGGTGCAGACCCTGCACCATTTTAGTTGCCCTCCTCTGGACAGCTTCCATCCTGTCTATGTCTTTGCGGAGATTGGGTCTCCAGAACTGCACGCAGTACTCCAGATGTGGTCTCACCAACTGTCTGTACAGAGGGACAATAACTTCTTGTTTTCTGCTGGTGATGCCTCTCCCTATGCATCCCAGTATCCCCCCAGCCCTCCTTGCTGCCCTCTCACATTGCTTGCCCACCTTTAGGTCATCTGATATGACTACCCCCAGGTCCCTTTCCATTTTTGTTGTTAGTATCTCACCCCCATTGTGTACTCTTTCCCTGGGTTTTTGTTTCCCAGGTGCATTACCTTGCACTTCTTAGCATTGAATCTAAGTTGCCATACATTTGACCATTCCTCTAACCTTGCCAAGTCCCTTCTCATCTTTTCCACCCCACCTTGTGCATCAACTCTGTTGCAGATCTTTGTGTCATCTGCAAAGAGACATACTTTTCCTTCCAGTCCCTCTGCAATGTCGCTTATAAAGACATCGAAGAGGACCGGTCCTAATACTGAACCTTGTGGTACCCCACTGCTAACCCCCCTTTTTTCAGATTGGACTCCATTTACTATTACTCTCTGTGTCCTATTCTCCAGCCAATTCTTTACCCAGGCTGTCATCTTGGGACCCACTCCCAGGCTGGCTAACTTGTATATTAATCTTTTGTGTGGGACTGTGTCAAATGCCTTGCTAAAGTCTAGGTAGGCCATGTCCACAGCCTCTCCCTGATCTACTACTTTGGTCACCCAGTCAAAGAAATCTATCAGATTTGTCTGGCATGACCTTCCTGCTGTGAATCCATGCTGCCTTGGGTCCTGTGCCCCTCTGGCCTCTAGATACGCAACAATTCTTTCCTTCAGAAGTGATTCCATCATTTTCCTACCACTGAGGTTAAACTAACAGGTCTGTAGTTTCCTGCTTCTGCCTTGCTCCCACTTTTGTGAAGGGGAATCACATCTGCCCTCCTCCAGTCCTCAGGTTCCACCCCATCCTCCCATGATTTGTTAAAGATGGTAGTCAGTGGTGTCACTAGTTCTATCCTTAGTTCTTTTAGAATTCTGGGATGAATTCCATCAGGCTCCATGTTTTCATTTTGCCAAGCCTGCCTTTCTGAAGACTAGGATCTTTAGTTTTGTGTGACTTGTTTCTTCTGTTCTTTTGACTGTGAGCCAGACTGACCTGTGGTCCTTTACTCCTACGTTGACATCTGTGATCCTGGTACTGTTAGAAAGTACAAGGTCCAGGATTGTGTTTTCTCTGGTGCGTGACAGCACCAGCTGTTTTATTTCTGCTTCTTTTAGAGCCCTGAGAAATTCCATCTTCCTGTCTGATGAGGCCGTCGAGAAGGACTGATCTATGTCAGGTAGACTGAAGTCTCCAATGAGCAACAAGTCACTTTTATTGGCCATCATCAATATGGCTTCCAGCAAATGTATATGTATTTATTTATTTATTGAAATGTTTCACCAGGAAGGCACATTGAGCAACAAGTAGCTCATCTTCCGGTGTGACCTGGGGAAGGGGTATAGCTGGAATTAGACATTTAAGCAATAATGTACGATAGGGTGTGTGTTGTGCTGGGATAAAGTCACACCTGGGTGATTAGGCACGAGGCCGCAGGCTGAGTGTGACTAATCACCCCAGAAGTGATGTTATCCCAACACAACACACACCCCGGAATGCATTATTGCTATTATACAATGGCTCGTGAATCAAAAAAAAAATGATGAAGAAATATGTTTAAAACTAGTTTGCTGTTTTCTTTAATGAGGGGGTGAACTATTTAAAAAAAACAGTGCTAATTTCTTGCCAGTAGGTGGAGCTGCCCTGTTTGTCTGTGGCTCTGCAGTCCTGCATTTGCACATCAATCTGTATGTGTTGTTTGTTTCTTTTGGGTCATTGCTTTGCTCAAGTGTACTGTTAAGCCCAGTGTTTTGTTTTTCCAGCTTTCATTTTTTTATTTTAAGTCTTTCCCCATCTGTCGGTCCTGTGGTGTTAAAAACAGTGAGTGTAAATGATCAGGTAAGACACACTGAGGCATGCTCTCACACTTGCCGTTAGCGTATGTGTGTGGGTTGTCAGCGAAGAATGCTGTGAATGGTGCAGTTAGACTGGGGGCAGGGTAGCAGATTGAACTGAGGCCTTCTGTAAATATTTTCATTTGTGTACAGGAGCCAGAGTTTCCAGGGAAATAATGTTTGCTGTGAAGCTCAGGACTTGCAGTTACTGTGTGAGGCTGTGTGCGCTGAGCAGGACAGGCTGATGTAAAGGCAGAATTTGAACAGCACTTAAACCATTTGGGAAACAGATGCACCAATATAAAATGGTACATTTCGGGATTGAAATCTTTTTTGTTCTGGAGATTTTAGTTTTATAATGAAGGAGGCGGAGTAAGGAAGGCTGGTTGGGAGTGGGAAGTGGGCTGCCTACAGAAGAGGATCACTGATTGTGGGCAGTGTGTAGAGATTTAAAATAGGTTCATGTGGTCATTTGTGCGCTGGGAATAGAGCCGTGATGTTGTGCTGGGATAACATCACAGGTCCAGTCCCAAGTGACCAATGGAGCCAGGATTTTCTTTGCCATTATATAATAAACATTCAAATTACAATACTAACATTAACATACACTTGTAAGGCAGGTGTTACAGTGTTACAACAGAGTTGTCCATAACATGTAGAATGAGTGGACAATAGTAAGTGCTGGGTTAATAAGTAAACCAGTGCTTACATGAAAAGAAGGAGAGAGGAGGGGTGAGGTGGGGAGGGGAAGAGTCTGCCCTGGAGACCCCTTCAGGATGTGAGGAACCCTGCAAGAGAACTAGGGGACCAGAGAAGGGGATAAGGCAGTGTCACAGAGACCACTTTAAGATGGTGGGGGAAGGGAGCAGATGAGAGATACAAGCCCTTGGGTGTAGGAGAGGGACCCATGGAGAGCATTTGGGGCCCTTTACATTCTGTGACAGATCAAGAGGCCAGTAAGGGGAGCAATTAGGGAAGGAGAGGGACTAGAGATTTGGGTGGTGGGTGTACACAGGGTAAAATGAAGGTGAGTGTAGGGGTAAGGTTTGTCCAGGGTTGAGGAGGGAATTAAGAGAGACATGGCAGGAGCAGCAAGGTGCAAGGTAATTGATGAGGAGGAGCTGATGGAGTAGGCAGAGGATGAGTGCCATTTTTTGGGGGGTTCCACATTTTTGGGAGGTGGTGAGAGTAACTGGATTGGCCGATTTGGGTGGATCTGCAGCACCAAGGGTGGCAGTTGCCCCTCCCCATCACCTACTGCCATTCCAATAGGCACCAATGAGGGCAAAACTAGTGCAGCACAAACCAAACAAAACAAACAGCAGAATAAAAGAAAATACATCACGAGCGAGCAAAAGCAAAACTGGTGGGCATGCTGTCTCAATGCCCATAGCTCCTGTTTGGTTGCTGGGCGAGAGTCTGTAGATCATCCCTCTCAGATGGGGGACTTTTCCCTAGGTCCAAGGGTGACCCATAGGGCTTCAGTCTCAGTGTGTGCATTCTTTACCTCTGTGGCCTTCATTCCTTCCTTCACATGGGCCGAAGATTGGAGAGGCGCTGGCGGAAGACTCACCTGGAAGTTGACAGGCTTAGACTGCTAGATCATTACAAAATCTACCAGTTAGCAATCTCCCATAAGAAGGCAGAGTTCCTGTCAGGAAGATTGCTACAGCGAGAATAGACCAGCCCAGCTCTTCCAGACTGTGGACAGACTGTGCAATCCAGTCTGTCTTCATGCCGGTCGAGCATTATCACAGTTACAGTGTGAGGAGTTTGCGACGTTCTTTGCTGATAAGGTGTCTGCTATCAGAGATGAGATCAGCCAGGGCCTTCCCATTGGGTCTTTCAGTGACCAATCGAGGGACACAAATACCCATTTGACTTGGTCCATGTTCAGTCAACCGGTAGTCATGGACATAGTGAGAATCGTCCAGACTTTGCTTCCAACTTTCTGTGGTTTGGATCCGCCCCACATCTACTTGTGGGGTATGTAGAGGTTATCGGCCTAATCCTTACTGGGATAGTAGTGGCATCATTGGAGAGAGGGATCTTTCCTGATCCTTTGAAGGAGGCAATAGTACATCCCCTCCTGAAAAAGCCCTCCCTTGATCCCGACTGCCCAGGAAACTACAGACCGATTTCGAATCTTCCCTTTTTGGTGAAGATTATTGAGAAGGTGGTCGCTTTGCAGCTGGAAGATTATTTAAACATCCACAATATCTATGACTCTCTCCAGTCTGGCTTCAGGAAACAGCATAGTACTGAGACGGCTCTTGTTTGGGTACTGAATGATCTCCTGATGGCAAGAGATCGGAGAACTCGTTCTATCTTGGTTCTCCTTGATCTTTCAGCTGCATTTGACACTGTGGATCATAGGGTGCTGCTTGAACGCCTGTGGTCTCTCTGTGGACTAAGGGGGGTGGTCCACAGTTGGTTTAAATCTTTTCTGCAGGGTAGGACTCAGAGAGTAGTGTCAGGGATTTACTCCTCAACCTCTTGCTACCTACACTGTGGAGTGCCACAGGGTTCAGTGTTGTCCCCCATGTTATTTGCAGTGTATATGCTTCCATGAGGGGACATTATAAGACATTTTGGTTTGAGTTTTCATTGCTATGCCGATGATTCTCAACTCTATATGTCTTTTGTGCCTGAGCAGGAGTCTGAGTCAAGTACATTGTTTAACAACTGCCTCCTAGAGATACAGAACTGGATGAGTACCAATTGGCTGAGGTTGAACCCGGGGAAAACAGAGGTATTGGTGGCGGAACCGGGGGTAAGGATATCAAGTCCATGGGTGGGAAAACTCTCAGGTTTATTTCTGGGAGGAACCCCACTCATGGCATCTGGTCAGGTGTGTAACTTTGGTGTTATATTTGACGAGGGCTTGACCCTGAGGGCACAGGTGTCAGCCATAGTCAAATCATCCTTTTTTCATCTAAGGAATATAGCACAGGTGAAACACTTGATTCCATCAGAGGATCTTCCTACCCTGGTCCATGCCTTTGTGGCCAATCATCTTGATTATTGCAATGCCCTTTATCTAGGGCTGCTGGGAGTGGATATCCACTGCTTACAGCTGGTGCAAAGCGCAGCTAGGTTGTTGACTGGAAGCCTGAGGTCCAACCATATAACACCTGTGCTCTGAAGTGCACTGGCTGCCTGTACAGTGGCGGATCACTTTCAAGGTCATGTTGATGACCTATAAAGCCCTACATGGTTTGGGACCTTGCTACCTGAAAGAACTCCTGACTTCTTACTGTCCCTCCGCTCCTCCGATCCTCTGGTGAGGGATTGCTGAGAATTCCCAGGGTAACCTTAAAAACATCTGGTGGAAGAACATTTGCCTTTATGGCCCCTACCCTGTGGAATTCTCTTCCTTGCCAGATACGAAATTGCCTGACTGTGGAGAGCTTTAAAAAAGCTTTAAAGACCTTCCTTTTTAACCAAGCATTATTTTAGTGATTTAAATTATATTGGATCGTGTCTTGAATTTAATGTTGTTTATAATTGTGTTTTTAATTTTGTATGAATGAAATTGTAAAGGCGCCCTGAGCTTTGGAAGGGCGCCTTATAGAAATAAATATTTACTTACTTACTTACATAGATTGCAACACCCCCTCCTTTCTTCCCTTTGTGATCTTTACTGAACAGAGTGTACTCTGGGATAGCAACATCCCAGGAATTGTTCTTGTTGAACCAAGTCTCTGTTATAGTGACCCAATCCAGGTTAGCCTCTGTCATTAAGGCAGTGAGGTCTGGGATCTTATTTACCAGGCTACGGGTATTGAGACAGAGTGCCCACTAGTTTTGGTTTTGCCCGCTCGTGATGTTTTTTTTCTTTTATTCTGCTGTTTGTTTTGTTTGGTTTGTACTGCACTAGTTTTGCCCTGGTTGGTGCCTATTGGAATGCCAGTAGGTGATGGGGGAGGGGAAAATGCCACCCTTTCTGTCACAGTGAGTGCTATTGCCCTTTCTCCTTTATCTAGTTTAAATGCTCCAGGAATACTTCGAACTTCTGGTTGAGTACACAGGTCCCTTCCTTTGTAGGTATAAGCCATAGCACTTAAAAAGTCCTGCTTCCAGAAATTCTTCCATTCTCCAAAGAAGTGATGGTCCTTTTCACTGTACCAGTCCTTAAGCCATGTGTTTAATTTAGTGAGCTCCTTTTATCTGATTTTCTGCTGCACCTCCTGTCCCATACAGGCAGAATTTCAATGAAGGAGACAGCAGACGAAACAGAAATTAGTTTCTCTGAGGATGGTTAGCTGTGCTTTTGTTTCAATTACAGTTTGATTAGCTAAGTCATTTGTTCTATGTATTAAGACATGTGTGTCCTTAGCTGTTTACACATAATCCTTTCAATGTGGCTAGTGTCCTCAAGATGATGTCCAGGGACGCATCTGTCTGTGACCACAGGGTGTCCATTTTGTTTTAATTGAGACTCTACTCCCCTTATCATAGAGTCTCAAATGATCACAAAAGGTCTTTTGTTTGTTTTTCTTTGTGGACTGGCCTTTAAGGTATGTTTAGTTGCTTTATGTGTCCACTTTGAGTTGGTTCATCTTGTGTCTCTGCCTCTGCTGAAGGCTCCGATGCAAGCGATGAATATCTGTTTGATGCATGTAGCTGTGATTTCATGCATGCTTGCTGCCCTCGCTATGTAATGTGGGATGCGCCTTATGGTTGTTAACTGTCTGCCAACTCCTTGGTTTGGTTGTTCTTTGGGGTAGTGGTGGTGCTGTATGTGGTTGGTATTGTGCTACTGGTGGATTTCTGCAATGTTCCACTGCACAGAGATTGTCCCTGAGGTATGATATTTTAGTCCATGCAGTGTAGAGCTGAGAAAGTAGATCCCAAGTGTCAACATGTGGGACAGTGTCCATATTTCTGTGAAATGTCTTTATTGAATAGGGTGCCACAGTGTCTACAGTCAACTATGTCCATAGCTTAGTTGATTGGCATTGGATGGAAAAGGCAAGAGATGTTCAAGTGGACCAGTGTGAAGGGTCAATTTTTTATGTAAATGATCCTACTCTTTCTATATGTAGGAGGACACAGGAGTAGTGAATGAAAAGAAAAACATGTTGTGTGGACAACTTGTGTTGTATTCAGTACAGACAGGAAGTGGGCAGCCGAGTCAGAGAGACCCTATTAAAGATGAGCACCTGAGGGTGGGTGGGATTAGGGGATGGGGAAGAAAATCTCCTCTGTTTTCCTGTCTGGCAGAAAATAATCAGGTAAATTAATCTGAAATGAAAGAAACATAAAGCTCCTTGTGTACAACAGAAACGGAAGAGCAACAGCCTCCCAGATATGTCCCTATACCATTATCTGCTTGGTAGTTTGAGACTCAGAGGGTGGGGAGGCCACTAGCACCCCAGTAGTTCCCTGGACTGGGCTATTTGCTGCACTAAAGGGCCTCCCTGCCCATTCAAATGAGCCCATAATAGGCATGCAAATGGCCCCTTAGCATCTTGCATGCACAATGGGCTCATTCGCATGGGGACTTTCGAGTATTGCAACCTTGGCCCAGTGCTAGCCATTGCCAGAGCCCAATTTCAGGGGCTGCTATTCGGCGGGGCTAAGTGGCTTAACCCTAGGCAATTCAGGACCTAGATTCAGATGACTAGCGCCTGTGCTGTTTGTCTGAATATAGAAATTTTCCCACCAACACTTTTGCATGACAGAGTGCAAAGGCTGCACTCTGTTTTGTACTTTCTTGAATACCTGACCCCAGGGTCCCAATATTCAAAACGGGCAAACAGACTGTGTGTGCTTTGTGCACTGTTTTCATGCTTATACAATAAAAAGCCTGATTAGCATGGTTTAACTGGAATAGTGCCATGCAAATGGATAATGCATGCTCCAGACAGACAGGTGTGGACATGAATACAGGGCTATGCTATATTCAGCACATTAGCACTATCGAGATGAGTTTGTGCAGCACAAATACTGCCTATATAAAGGCTGGTGCACTCGGGGCAAACCCTAGATGCAGGCAGTGACACTGCAGCAAGAGCAGAAATGGTTATATTCAACACTCACATGCTGTTTCTAATGTAACAGGCCATGGGGGAGTAGGAGAGGACAGAAAGCCACCCTGGGCCAGTCCATAGGCAATGGAGGTAATATGATGCACACAGATGGTACCAGCCATGAGTTACTTTGAGACCCTCACTGAGGGCTGTCTGGTGGGCCAGTACCATATCGATAGGGCCATGCTATGGCAGCTGTGTGAGCTCCTGCATGAACAGCTGTGCAGTGACGCCAGCACAGCCGTGCCATGAAAGTCAAAGAGAAGGTGATGACTACAATGTGCTTCCTAGTCACAGGGTCATTTCAGACACCAGTGGATGATACCATTGGTGTGTCATAGTCCACCACATTGCAGCTACTGGTCTAAGTTCTGAATGCCCTGCTGCCACATACTGGTGAGTTCATCATTTTCCCCAGCAAAGTAGCAGAGTGCACAGAAATCAAGTAGCAGCTCTGTCAGGTTAAGCACCTACCTGCAGTATTCAGTGCCATTCACTGCACCCATGTTGCCATCTGGGCACCCACTGGTGATGGGGTGGATGCCTATCTCAACAGGAAGGGATACCACTCCATCAATTGCCTGGTGGTGTGCAATGCAACTGGGTGCATCACCAATATCCTGACACAGTACCCCTGCAGTGCCCACAACACCATCACATGGCACAATTCAGGACTATGTCAGGTATGTGAATGTAGCCAAATACCCAGTGGACACCTTGTTGATGAGTACATGGCACGTGCCCCTCCAACCACCCATAGCGGTACTCTGCCTTTGCCCAGCATAGTCATGCCTTACTGAGGAAGGGTGGATGGGTAGAAGGTGTGGACAGGTTGACAGGATGCCCCACAGACCATGGGCTGTATTGTGGATGCAGGCAGCTACAATGTATGAATAGAGTGCCAACATGTTTTCTACCTGACAGGGGACAGTGTCTATCTCTGCACCCTTGGATCCTCACACCAGTCCTGTGGTCCTCAAATGTGGCCGTGAACAGATACAATGCAGCACACACTGCCACATACAACATCATTGCATGCATCTTTGGCATGCTGAAAATGCTATTCAGTGCCTGGACTGTTCTGCTGGTGACCTACAATATGCCACTCACAAGACATGTGGTGTATTGCTAGCATGGTACATGTATACAACATGGCACACACCCAGGGAATAGGCATGGTGGTACTTGAGGAACAGAGTGACAGTGGCACAAGGCAGAATGCAGGCAATACTGGAGCAGCTCAACAGGTGTGACCCTGTATGGCCAGGAAGCCAGTGAACACAGAGACTACATCATAAGAAGACTCACAGAGAGGAACAGGTGGGTACCAAAATAAAAGGACACTATTGTAGATTTCAAAATTGTAATGTAAACACAAAATGCAGAACAATTCTTACCAGATCCTACAACTCCCTGGACCTTCCATTACTATTAAGTGACCTGGCCGGCACAGACTGATCTCCTATCCACCAGGCTACCTCTGTGAACTCTGCTCTTGGATATTTCAAGTCCAAGTTGCTCGGAGTCTGGGATCGCTATGCACCCCTACGGCAGTCTCGTGTGGGGGCGCCCACCTGCCCTGGATCAAAGTCTACATTTGGCACACACCTGAGCCAGAGACCAGGCATGGAAGTCATTGAAAACCTCCAGCTCCCCCGCCGCACATGCCAAATACCACTCCCTCCATAACGTCTGTACCAGGCTAATCCACCAGGCTAAAGCAAACTACTTCAAAGCCTCCTTCTACTCAAATTTAAACCACCCAGATCCTCTTGCAGTGGCCATGGAATGTAACTCCTTTTTGACAAATTGTACCTCGGCACTTCTGTCCACACTTCCTCCTTTCCAGCAAAAATCCTGCACCCCCCCCCCCAACACAGGCTGATGCTCCTGACTCCTCCTCATTCTTCTTCTGTCAGGTCAT
Source organism: Neoceratodus forsteri (assembly GCA_016271365.2). NCBI lineage: Eukaryota > Metazoa > Chordata > Ceratodontiformes > Ceratodontidae > Neoceratodus > Neoceratodus forsteri. The sequence goes on along the minus strand of CM057449.1, from coordinate 57,003,754 downwards.
CCCTTTGGAAGTTTTCAGCTCCTCTGGTCTGGACTCCAAATGCCCTGACTGTCTGCTCCTGCCATTGCCATCCACATGACCTCTCTATACAACCTCTCTTTTTCCTAGCTGCTCTCCCATTAAAGCGGAAGCATACAACAGTTATCCCACTTCCAAAGGGTGCCGACCTTTCTGCCCCGGTAACTTCCCAATTTCCCTCCTCCCATACTGGAAAAACTCTAGGAGCACCTTGCCTCTCCCAGCTGTCTTCCTTTCTTAACTTCTCCCCTTCATCTCACCTACCAGTCTGATTTCAGGAAGTCCCTCCACTGTTACTTCCTATTTAGATTCACAGATTCCATTCTGGCTGGTATGGATAAAGGCCATATCACCGCTGCTATTTTTGTCGACCTGGCTAAGGCAGTTGACACGGTCTCCCATGCTCTTCTCCTGGACCAACTCACTCTTGCAGGGCTCTCTATCATGGCCTCCAGCTGGTCCCATTCCTACCTGACAGATAGGTGTCAATTTGTTAGAATTGGTAACCACCTCTACCTCCCTTACAGTTACAACAGGAGGCCCCATAGGGTGGTCCTCAGACCACTCCTATTTCCATCTTCCTCAACGACCTGCCCGCTGCCTGCCCACACATCCATCCACATGTAAGCTGATGATACAGTGCTGTATACATCAGGACCTTCGACCTTTGAGGTGGCAACCAGGCATCAGCAAGACTTCACTAAAGTCCAGCTCTGGTTTCAAGCAAATCGCTTATTCTCAACACCAAGAAAACAGTCTCAATGACCTTTGGCATGAGACAGAGACTCTCCTGGCTACCACTCACCCCCCATCTCCACCTTGGATGGTGCTACACTGGAATCTTGCACTTCCTTTAGATACAGAGGGTCTGGCTCAACCAGCACCTCGACTTTTCTGCACATGTTGATGCCATCACAGAAGCTCCACCACAAATTGGGTGCCCTATATCGCACCATGGATACATCCTGCTGCCAGCCACCGTGCACTTGTGCATAAAGTGATCCTCCCAGTTTTTGACTACGGTGATGTAGTCTATAGCGTTGCTCCTAAGTCCAACCTGGCCAGACTGGACCACCTCTTCCAATCCTTATGTTGTTTCGCTCGCGACTGTCCACCTTCAACACACCACTGTGTTCTCTACTGGACTCTTGACCTCACCTCACCTCACTCCAGGATCACAGACTGTCCCACTGTGCTAGATTCATGGCAAAGTTCTGGTCCCAGTTCCTACCACATTTCTCGCCTCTGCCATCTCAACTCATATCTCTTCGGCATACCTTCTCAGGAATTTCAACATTTGGCTCCAGGCTGTGCCACGATAACCTCCTCTGCTGGCCAGACAGCCTTCAGGCATCACATGCCTAACTATGGAACTCCCTCCTGTAGACATCCCGCAAATGCTTGCAACTCTGAAACTTAACTCCCTCATCAAAGCATTCTCCTCCACCTGTGTCTGTCACTATGTATAAGCTCACACCAAGTTTCTGTATGTGAATCCTGGATTTTTCTATGATAGTGGGCCTAGTTTTTTCTCCAACCTCACTGTTGCGTGTTTTGAGGACTTTTGTCATACAATGCTACTGTACAAATTGTGTATACTGAATTTTGTTGCTGGATCCTTGTTTTCTACCTTTCTCAGTTATATCACTGACTGGTCACATCCTATATTCTGTATATGTATATATATATATACAGTATTTATATATATATATATATATATATATATATATATACACATACATACACACACAGTACTATATATATGTATATAATATCTTCATTCTGTTTGTATATTTTGTTATATTATATTATATTACTATGTGTATTTTTTTCTCCTCTGCTCCCCTTCCCCCAGGATGCACCTGAAATCGAGTAGTACTCTGCTCATTGTGCCTTACTGGTGAAACTCTTTAATAAATAAATAAATGAATGCAAAGTGACAGTGCATAAAAAGAGCAAAACAGAGCAGGGAAATAACAGTGTGTGCAACAGGTGAAACAGGGCAGTGGTGGTGAGGATGCCTGTGAAAACAACTGGGACACAGAAATGGGGCAGGGGATGAATGGAAAAGGTAGGGGTGGCCTCCAAACTCAAGCTCTCCATCCACCGTGGGTGCCTGGCCTCTGGACCCCTGTATGTAGGTGTCGCAAGCCATGAGGAGGGTAAGGGTGATGTCTGTTGGATGGGGTCACCATGGGCCTTGCATGCTCTCACCTCTGGCTGGATGATGGAATGTCCAAGTCACACCCAGGGGTTCAGTGATTAGCTTTGCACAAGGATGATAGTGTTACTGGTGTGTTTCCTGACCCCAATCTGCCACTCCACTGGGTCAGTGAATGCCATGGGGTTACCCGCACAGTTGTGTGGCTGCTTGCAACTCTATGGCAAACTGCCAAAGTCAGAAGAAGCCTGCCTCTGAGTGCAGTGTCCTGTGTGACATTATGTGATGTCATGCGTGCTGAGTGGAAAGTGTACACCATGTCCAGCATGGGTGGCCAAGGTAGCAGGGCCCCAGTGGACATGTTGGCACAGACAGCGTGGGGATGCTGATGGCTACCCACATCTACCCATTCTTCAGTGTGGGTGGTGTGGGAGGTGGAAGACATGAGGCCGCCCCCATGGAGGTGGTGGTTGCCTGGGACATTGCTGTCCCTGGCAACACAGTACAGCTCCCAGGGTGTGACTATCAGCAGGTGCATCTGTATTGTAGTGCACTATCAGCTGTAGAAGAAGAAGAAGAAGCATTTATATAGCACTTTTCATACATCCAAAGCGCTTTACAAGCAATGCTAGACTGGTAGTGAAGTGACTGAATGTGTGGTGGCGGCCATATCGCACATCATCACCCACACACAGCCTGGATAATTGCATGAACCGGTTTATGGGAAGGGGAATGTTGGCCAGGACACCAGGAATGTTCCCTACTCTTTGCGAAGAGCGCCCTGGGTTCTTTTACTTCCACCTGGACACCCACCATGGCAAGACCAGGATGGGCAGAAGGGACCTCGGTTTAACGTCTCATCTGAAGGATGGCACACCCCAGCAGTACAGCACCCCCCAATACTGCACTTGGATGCCAGTGATTTTTAGGTGCAAGTCCAATCCCGGTGTGGGATGAGAACCCACGACCTTCTGGTCCAGAGGTGGATGTGCTACCAACTGACCCACACTGACACTGTACAGGGAGGTAATGCTCTTAGGGTTTGTGAGAACCCTTCCAGGCCAGCTATGGCCTCTAGGTATTGATGTGTTGGCACATATGTGTCCTCATTGTTATCCTCCATTTCCTTCACAAACAAGTCCAGTTGGTCCTCCTTCTCTGGCATCATCTCTGTGTGGTGCACCTTGGTGGATGGCCCAGTCTCCTGCTCCTCCTCCCCAGATAATGTTTCCTGCGCTGTAGAGATAGGAGTGCACTGTCAGCTTGCTACCTCACTACCCACTGCCATATACTCCCTTGTGCCACGTCCATGTCAGTGCACACTCAGCTATACCCTCCTCAAGCTAGCATCCTCGCCTTTCATACTGTCTATCCCCCTAAAGTTAGTAGACGTCTTCTTTGTTGCTCCCCAAGGGATGCAGGCTCACAGTCTCTTATTCTGCTGCTCCTTTTAGCTTCAATGATATCCACCCAAACCCTGGTTCTGCATCAGCCCGTCCACCAGTCAATGCCCGCATAGGCACAAATCCACTCTCTCTACCAAATGGACTTAAAATCATCCACCTAAATATAAGATGTCTTGCCCCTAAAATCTCCCTTTTACAACCCTTAGTCCAGGACTACACCCCTGATATCATTGTGATCACTGAATTCTGGCTATCCAAATCCATTCCTGATCAAGCAATAGCTATCCCTGGCTTTACTTTATCTCGACAAGACAGGTCCAGTCAAGGTGGTGGGGTGGCTATTTATACCTCTTCCACACTCCAAATCACTCCCTCCTTCACCACATCTGTCCAGTCATCTCACGAGGCTCTCCTTTTAAAAATCTCCTATCCCCACTCAACCCCCATTTTTAATGCAGGATTTTACTGTCGCCCTGGGCAGCCACACTCCAACGTCACTGACTTGCTTTCTAAGCTAGCATCGCTAGCCTGCGGTGGTGAACTTTTCATCTTGGGCGACCTAAATCTAAACTGGCTGGCCCCATACCTGGCTAACACCCACTCCACCATCGAAGCCTTAAACCTACATCAGCTGATCCAGGAGCCTACTCGTCTCAACCTTAAAACACTAAACCACTCCCTACTGGACCTGGTTCTCACCTCCCATCCTTACCGTGTAGTGGCCTCAGGGCTTCTTCCTGACTCTATTAGTGACCATCCCATGATATTCGCAGTGTGGAAAATACACAGGCCTAAATTCCCTGCTAAAATTATTCTCACTTTTCCCTTCACATCTCTTGACCTGCAATCCTTGCTTCATGACATTACACAAACTGACTGGTCCCCCCTAACCACAGGAGATTCTGTGGACAATGCCCTTGCTTACTTCACCTCTAAGTTTCTGCAGGTTTGGAACTCCCATGCCCTGCCCCCGCAAAACCAGAGTTCATGGTGGTCACCTCCCCTGGGTCATCCCTGAGCTCCTAGCCTGCCAACGTGCTAGTGACCTGGCTTGGTGCAAAGCCAAAGCCTCCAACTGCCTCAGAGATCACCAACGCTACCAGGAATTGCGGAATGGTTGCACCAAAGCAATCCACCTTACTAAAGCAGAGCACTTCAAATCCAGCTTCCAAACCAATACAAACAGCCCATCTAAATTCTGAAAGGTTGTTCCTCCCTCTTCGTCTTCTTCCACCCCACCCCTCCCTCAGGTCCAATCATTCTCTTCTCTCTCTGAACCTATCGATATTGCTGATTGCTTCAACTCCCACTTCACCACCTGTGCCTCTTCTCTACTATGTACCCTCCCTAGTACTTCCTGACCCACTGGCCCTCTTGCACCCCTTCAGAGCAGAGATACTAAACAAATATTTTGCTCAGTATTTACAAAGGAAGTGGGGGAGGTACCTAAAACAAACAGTAGAAACACTCTGGATACAGAAGTTGATACCAGCCCATTTACAGAAGAAAGGGTTCTGAAAGAACTCTTAAAACTGAAGGTGGACGAAGCAATGGGGCCTGATGGGATTCATCCCAGAATTCTAAAAGAACTAAGGGTAGAACTAGTAACACCACTGACTACCCTCTTTAACAAATCATGGGAGGATGGGGTGGTACCCGAGGACTGGAGAAGGGCAGATGTGATTCCCCTTCACAAAAGTGGGAGCAAGGCAGAAGCAGAAAACTACAGACCTGTTAGTTTAACCTCAGTGGTAGGGAAAATGATGGAATCACTTCTGAAGGAAAGAATTGTTGAGTATCTAGAGGCCAGAGGGGCTCAGGGCCCAAGGCAGCATGGATTCACAGCGGGAAGGTCATGCCAGACAAATCTGATAGATTTCTTTGACTGGGTGACCAAAGTAGTAGATCAGGGAGGGCTGTGGACATGGCCTACCTAGACTTTAGCAAGGCATTTGACACAGTCCACACAAAGATTAATATACAAGTTAGCTAGCCTGGGAGTGGGTCCCAAGATGACAGCCTGGGTAAAGAATTGGCTGGAGAATAGGACACAGAAGTAATAGTAAATGGAGTCCACTCTGAAGAAAGGGGTTACTAGTGGGGTACAGGGTTCAGTATTAGGACGGTCCTCTTCAATGTCTTTATAAGCGATATTGCAGAGGGACTGGAAGAAAATATGTCTCTTTGCAGATGACACAAAGATCTGCAGCAGAGTTGATGCACAAGGTGAGGTGGAAAGGATGAGAAGGACTTGGCAAGGTTAGAGAATAGTCAAATGTATGGCAGCTTAGATTCAATGCTAAGAAGTGCAAGGTAATGCACCTGGGAAACAAAACCCAGGGAAGAGTACACAATGGGGGTGAGATACTAACAACAACAAAATGGAAAGGGACCTGGGGTAGTCATATCAGATGACCTAAAGGTGGGCAAGCAATCTGAGAGGGCAGCAAGGAGGGCTGTGGGGATACTGGGATGCATGGGAGAGGCATCACCAGCAGAAAACAGGAAGTTATTATCCATCTGTACAGACAGTTGGTGAGACCCCATTTGGAGTACTGCGTGCAGTTCTGGAGACCAATCTCCGCAGGACATAGACAGGATGGAGGCTGTCCAGGGAGGGCAACTAAAATGGTGCAGGGTCTGCACGGAAGACATATGAAGAGAGACTTAAGAGCTGAATATGTATAGCCTCGAGGAAAGGAGAGAGAGGGGGACATGATAGAAACTTTCAAGTATCTCAAGGAATCAACAAAGTCCAAGACAGTAGCATCTTTCAAAAGAGGTGTGCAAGAACAAGGGGCACAATTTGAAGATAGAAGGGGCGGCTCAGAGGTAATTTAAAGAGTATTTTTTACAGAGAGGGTTGTGAATGCATGGAATGGCCTTCCGGAGGAGGTTGTGGAGTCAAAAACAGTGGTGGAATTCAAGCATGCATGGGACAGTCATAAGGCAATTCTAAGGGGTGGGGGTAGGAAGAAGTAGGCTGCTGGTTAACTAGGATCTGCAGCTTATCCAATAGGTAGGGAAATGGGCAGACTGGGTGGGCCAAGTGGTCCTTATCTGCCATCAAAATCTATGTTTCTATGTTTCCACTGGCCCCCTCCCTACTCCTACTCCCTTTGCATCCATGCCTCCCCCACCTCCCATCCCTTCCCCCCTCTGCTTCTCTGCCCCATCCCCCTCTGCCAAATCCCCACCTCCTCCCTCATTCTCCTTCTCCCTGTCACCCCTGCTTTAACACTTCAGACCCTCCTGGCCCTCAACCCTACTAAAGGCTCCTCACCTGATGGCCTTGACCCCAGGCTCCTTCATCTCTGCTCCTACCATATCCTTCCTACTCTCCTGTTATTAAACCTCTCCTTTACGACTGCCACTGTGCCCTCTGTCTGGAAACATGCTGTTGTCCTCCCATTCCCTAAGTGTGGCGTCCCTTCCTCCCCTGGTAATTATCATCCTATCTCCCTTCTGCCAACCTTAGCTAAACTACAGGAACACCTAGTACTCAAAGAAATCTCTCTGTTTCTCTCTGACTTTTTCACCCCTTCAGGCTGGCTTCAGGAAATCACTCTACCACCACCTCACTCCTAAGATTAACAGATATAGTCTCCTCAGGCTTTGGCAAAGGGCATACAGTATTACCTCAGCAATCTTTGTAGACCTGGCCAAAGTCTTTGACACTATTTCTCACCCCCTCCTCCTTCATAGCCTTACAGCTGCTGGTCTGTCCCCATCTGCTACAGGATGGTTCACTGCCTACCTGTCCGGTAGGTCGCAATCAATAATTATTGCTGATGCTATCTCTTCCCACCTGCCTATAACCACTGGAGTCCTACAAGGATCTGTGCTAGGCCCCATTCTATTCTCTATATTATTAAATGACCTCCCCTGGTTTGCACCTCATCTAGCATCCACATGTATTGGATGGTACAGTTAGTTTACCTGGCAACACTGTTACTGATGTTACTGCCAGGCTCCAGTTCGACTTCACCAAAGTCCAACTCCGGTTTAGTTCTCATCAGCTATTTCTAAATGCCAAGAAGATGGTCTTCATGTCCTTTGGCACAAGGCAGAGACACGTTAGGCTAACTCACTCTCTTCTTTCCACACTCTTGATGGGACTGCTTAGAGGACTCCTCCTCTTTCAGGTATCTCAGCATTTGGCTGGACAGACACCTTGACTTCTCTGTACATATTGATGCCGTTCTGAAAAAACTAAGTCCTAAGCTTGGGGCACTTAACCGAAACTGAGCCTGCATCCCGCTCGCCGCCAGGCATGAGCTGGTACAGAAGATGATCATGCCCATTTTCGATTACTGTGACATGGTCTATAGTGCTGCCCCAAAGTCCCACCTGTCCAGACTGGACTCTTTCTTTAATGCCTTCTGTCGTTTTGCTCTTGATGCCCCCTCCCGTACCCATCACTGTGATCTCTACCGCACTCTTAACCTTCTTCCCTTAAACTCCCGGTGCACGCTTCATGGTGCCAAATTTATCTCTAAATTCTGTTTAGGCTCTCTATCCTCTTATATCTCCTCCTCTTGGCTCCCCTACCTCTCCTCTATTCCCTGAGATCCCATGCTGACACTCGACCTCTATCACTCCCCCCGCAGGAACCACTACCTTTGGTCAAAAATCCTTCTCCTACCACCTATCTAAAATGTGGAATGCTCTCCTTCCCCAAATCCATCACTCCTCCTCCCTCTAATACCTTACCACTGCATTGCAAAACTACCTCACACCCTCTTGCACCTGCTCCTGACCCCCCTTCCTTATCTCTCTCTCCCCCCCTCTCTGCTCTTTCACTCCATCTCCCTCTCCCCTTCCTCTCCCCACTATTTTGCACTTATTCTTATTGACCAGCTCTTAAATTGGGGTGACTGGTTCCAACTTGCTCACCATGCTATATATTGCATTATTGCACTGTCTATATTTATGCACTGTCAACCTTGTATCCTATGTACTGTTTCTACTGTGTATGAGCTCCTAAGACCTGTTTGCGCTGGAACTCTACAACTGCAACACCCTTTAGTATCTCAAGTGCCATGTTCCTGTTTTATAATATGTATGTATAATTACCCATATGTATATATTTACCTGAAATTATACTCTATGTATCTATATATCTGTATTCTGTTTATCCCTTCCCCCTTCCCCCAGGACATACTGTGAGATTAGCATTAAGTTGCTCAGTGTGTCTTTCCTGGTGAAACAATTCAATAAATAAATAATAAAAAATGTCACTCATTACACATTAGTCAAGTCCCAGTGATGTCATATCCATGCCCCAGTGCTCCAGTCTCTGTCACCCATGGTCATCATACAGCTGGTGACTAAAGCACAAACCATACCACACCTATACTGGCCATACAGCTACACATCAATGTCAGCTCTTGCATGCATAACAAAACCCACTAACAATGTATCCCATACATGCCACACACATGCACACTGCCACCCACAATGAATGCCAAAACCCCACACACAGCAGGTCTTGTGCTGAGCACTCTACAAGAATGGACACCTAGTTACCAGATGGATGGCCACCACTCATTATTTTTCTTGATATATTATTTTAAAGTTGTGGACAAGTAATTTCATTGTTACCAGTTGATCGGCACTGAAACAAACTTCCGAAGAGTACCAGAATTGCTACCCTTGTGATTCTTTTTCTGTCAATTTTGTTGTTGTTTTCAGTCTTGTTGCTTGCAGTGTCCCTACTAATTTTGAAAGTGTTCTGCGATTAACAGAATGACAGGCCACAAAGCGCCAGTGAGGGGGAGCTTGTACTTATGCTCTGGAGTGGCGAGATTGTGACCTATTGTATATAAGGAATATTTTAACTAATATACTGGCTGACATTAATGATCTAAAGCAAACAATGGCAAACAATACAGTTGGCTAATAGACAGTATCAAGAAAGACTTGAAGTAAATGAATCAAAGCTGTCTTATGCGATGTGAATGATTAGGGTGCAGGATGTTCAGAATATGCCAGCCAAACAAATTAACTATTTGTTAAATAATGTGGACAATCTTGAGAACAGAGGCAGGAGGAATAATTTAAGAATTGTGGGGGTGCCCAAAGGATCAGAAGGGCAGAGTACAGTTCAGTTCTTACAGCAGTTTTTCATGGATTTACTTCAACACCAGTGGCAATGGCCATTGGAAACTGATCGTTCGCACAGTTCTTTAACCCCAAAACCTCAATCTGGTGTCCAATCCTGTCCAATGATTGTTAATTTTCTCAGATTCAGTGTTAAGGATGACATTCTAAGGATGGCTAGAGATAGAGAGGGAGACAACTTCTGGACTCCCAATGCAGTGTTTTTCATCTAGTGATGCTTGAGATTTAATGCATGTCAGCCAGTCAGATAATGGTAGAGGTACTGCAAGTTTAATTAAATAGAACAGCCATGACACTGATGGAAATTCAAATGTCCCAATAGAATGTTTGATTCAAGAGCTGCACAAGCCTACTGGCAGCACAAAGCCTTCTTGGGTATGCTGATAGTGAGCTTGCGATGGATGGGGTCCGCCACAGGAATGTAAACAGACATGCACCTATGCTGCTGATGCAAAGGAATAATCTATCCCTATATTAATTCATGGGAATTTTCATATGCTTCCATGATGCTTTGCATTATTGGGGTATGTGCAATTTGTGTTTTCTTTAGAATTTGGCTGTAAGACCAATATCCTCTGGGATAACCCATACTGCAGTGCATTTGCTCTGGGGTTCTTTTGTAGATCTATCCCTGTAGCTGTTCCCAGGAATATGGAAGTGAGCATCACCAGGCGGTACAAAGCATTGGGAGACCCTCTTGGTCTAATTCCCAGAGCAAATACAAATCCAGTTAAAAGAAATGCTACAGACGTTGCAGCAGAGACAAGCAAAGCTCTTCTACTGCAGTTACTACCCCTAGAAGGTCTCCTGCGCCAACATCCAACAAACCATCTGTCATGATACAGGAAATGGATCCTTGACATCCTTATCAAATTGGCTGTCTCTCATATGTTCCACACCAATTTACAGATATATGCCTTTTCCAGGTTTTCCTCAAAGCAAAAACAAAAGGTAGAGGATTCTGCATGGTGTTTGGATTGATTTCTCCTGTATGTTCGTTCTTTGTCTCTAAATGCCCCAAGTCTAATGGTTGCTACAAAGATTACTATGATTTGTCTTACATGGGAGTTATGATTTTCATTCTTGAATGGTAAAGTTGACCCTCCTGGAATATTTATTTATTTAAAAGAGATTTACCAGAAAAGACATTCTGAGACATAAAGCTCATTTCCAGATGTGTCCTGGGGGAAGGGGGGAGGGATGAATACATAATCAGATCAGAGTGAGAGGGGACCACTAGGCAACTGGGATATCTACACAGCTCTGGGACCAGGCAATTGGAGGGTGGAACTGCACTAAACTACTGTGCTACTCTTGCAAATGTGCCCATAATGGGCATGTTGATAGCCTTAGTGCTTGAACTTTTCTGTGCAGCTTTATTGTTTTCCACTAAGAAAACTCTTTGCAGGTAATCCTATTTGCTCCAAACAAGTGAAATTGTAAATTTAAAGATTAACTTGTTTCTTACTAAAACTGGTTCATGCATTTAACCCTGACATATTGGGTATCTAAGTGTTCTGCCATTCTGACAATAAAAGTGTAAGGGTGTCAGGTAAGTATTCCCCTTGCTATTGATTGTGTTTTGTTAGTTTGCTGTCTGTGGTAGCTTTCATGATACAAAACCAGCATTTATCAATGCCGAATGTTGCTTGCTTCTATGTGCTGTTTAGGAATTTGGAAGTCATTGGAGTGCAAATATTGAAAATTCGCAAACTTACGAGTGTGCGTAGGAACTGAGCAATGCGCGGTCATAAAACAGTCATTTTTAGGAATTTTTTCACCAAATTTTCAACATAGCCATTTTAAGACCTCTGCTCATGAACAGTGTCACTGTGATTTTCTTAATGTGTCCCATACATTGATTTCGCACACCGACTGCGCCATTGTGAGCTACATGGGCGGAAACACGTTTTCAGTGAGATGTGAAAAATGAGAGCTGTACTGCTCATAAGGAGGTGTGGTAAAATGGCAATGTTGAAACTCTGGAGTGAAAATATTCAAAATTCGCGAACTTACAAGCATGCGTAGGAACTGCACAATGCACGCTTGTGAAACAGTCATTTTTAGGAATTTTTCCACCAAATTTTCAAAATACGCTTTTTGAGAGCCCACCTTATGAACACTGGCAGTGTCATTTTGTTAATCATTCCAGAAAGGTGATTTTGTGCAGTGGCTGCGAAATCACCCTTTGGGCCTGAGTAACGCCATGACAGTGCAAGAATTCATGAGGAGGGGTCCCAAAACCCAGGTTGAAATTTGGTGCAAAATTCAAAAATACCTGAGATATGCAACAAAGTTGAAAAAACGTATCTATCCATTATACAGCTTACGGCATTTCCTCAGTTCGTGGTTGGCTTTGAAGAATGCAGACGTGTTCCCGGTCCACCGAAGATCGTCGCGCTGGACTCCGGAGGTAAGTATGGGGTGAGGGGTGTGTGTGGGGAGGTGGGGTGCACAGTGGGTGGGTGCGGGTTGTGGGGGGGCAGGGAGACTGCGTTGGACCATTTTTTTCTTTACAGGTTTTTTTTTTTAAATGACGACGCAGGATGTTTGCCACGCTGGGGTGGGCTCCCAGAATGGCAGTAGGATGGCTGGGATGGCGTGGAGCCAACAGGGGATTGGGCACCCCCGTCAGCCATGGCATCTTTTGCCATGCTGGGGTGGGCTCCCAGCGTGGCACCCTGTACTGGGGGGGAAACAGTGGAGCCGACAGGGGATTGGGCACCCCCATCAGCGACAGCATGGAGGGGATAGACAGTGGAGCCGACGGGGGATTGGGCACCCACGTCGACCATACAGTGAGGGGAAGGCGTGAGCATGCAGTGGCGTGAGTGCGGCGTGTGTGTGGGGGAGGCTCCGCTCACTCAAGCAGAGCTCTCCCTTTCAACTGTATGACACTGCATTTTCAGCTTGTCATAGACAGCTGCAGCAGTGATTGGGGAACTGGGGCCGTGCCTGCAAACACACTGACTGCATTGGAAGACGGGCTGACACACCTCCAAAAACTCGGATATTGGCACTATGTTAAGCAACATAATGATGTATAAATTAAAGTATAACTAGGATGTCAGGCAACTGTGATGAAGGGAAAATATGTAACATAATCAACTTGCACATGTGCATGGCTATGGTACGCACACCCCTTCTTGCCCTATTGACAAGGCAGAACAAGATACCTGTCTGGAACTAAGTTTTGGGCGCTAATACCAACTGACTTGGTGAAAAAGTGGTATGCTCACTGATGGACTTCATGCAATAAAACAGACCTACAGAAAGCAGTAGGTGTGAAGAAAATGTGCTATGCTTCTTTGATGAATATGTGCAGTGCAAGTGAACCACTGCCTTCAGGCTATGTGTTTGGAAATAGATTACTAAAATGTCAAGTCACACCATATCTGGTTAAGATTGCTCAGGAATAGGTCACTTGGCTTCTCTCTCAGAACAGTTCTCTTCCTTTTCTGCATAGTCTGCTTATTTTTTTCCCCTCAACAGTAGGTTTTTGTAAAAAGATTTCTTCTCTTTTTTTAACTTTGTTAATCTCCAACCATGGAGAACTCCTTCCAGTGATCTCGGGGCTCCCAGCCTCTACCTCCTACCAAGCACCAGCTCAGGTCTGAACCTCCGGAGGTGAGGGCCGCCCTATCCATCCAGGGTGCTCTATCTTATAGGGCAAAGTGTCCAGCACACACGAGCCTGGCAGGAAAGAGAAGATGGCCTAGAGTTAGGAGTGTGGGCTGTGAAGGTCAAGGCACCTTCATCTATCGCCAGAGATTGGGGTATTCATTTCTTTTCCATTTCCCCAGAGCTCAGCCGGCAAGGCAACGTAGTGCTGTAGCTCTGCCCACCCCTGACATATGCCACGTTGCTCAGTCCGCAAATCTCCAGCCACCGCCAGAGGTCACTCAATGAGTGAGCGTCTCCACACCCTCCCCTGGGAAGAAAGAGCAGTCCTCTGGACGCTCAATCTGAGCAGTCCTCCGGACACTTGATCTCTTCCCCCCGCCGACTCCCGGTGACTCCTGGCTTATTCCCAAATCCAGGTCACCGGCGTGGCTCAAGGTGTGGCATCCAGCGCCTCATCCCTCAGTGCCACTGGGCCGGCCAAGAAGATTTCTTCTTAGTCTGGTTGTTTTGTAATTTTGCCCACAGGGTAGCAGCACATTTCTATGGTTTACATTATTGTTAAACATTTCATCATTCTTGCCCTTCACTGCCATTTTTTGACTCCAATAATACAATAGCAAAAAAATTCTATTTATCTGATTGGTCATTGGCTACCTACGGCAGCATGTTATCCCAGCACATCACTGTAGCAGGGACTGAAACACATATGACCACATAACTTTAAAACAAAAAAAATAGTATCACTCTCTCCCAAATCCTGTCTCAGTTTCACCATTATTTCAACTGTCCCCCACGGACACACACCAAACCCCCCCCTACTTTCCCCAACTGCACATGCTACTGCCAGTCATAAAAATAACAGAGAAAACACTATTTCACTTTAGATAAAGCCAACAGCCTGATCAGCTTCAGTGTCAAAACTAAACTGCTCTGACTGTCAGCACTAACCCGCTGTGCTCACTCTTCACTCTGAACACTACCAGCAATGTGTGTGCTTGTCAAAAGCACATCCTGTTCAAGTTATTGACTGCCACCTTTCTCTTCCTGTCACAGCATCTGGACAAATGTCTTCTCTTGGATCACAGCTAACTTTAGCGGGAGAATTACACTGTTGAGCGAACATGAAAGAACAGTCCACACTAGAGAACCATGACAAGCACAGGTGATATGTAACGGGCAGGCAGACGGAGGAAAATCCTGACAAACTGTGGGTGAGACAGAATGGATGGGCGTACACAGAGGAAGGAAAACATTAAGAAAACTGGGAAGGGGAGAAAAAGGTGGGGGAGGGCAGAAAAACATTATCAAATAGTTACACAGATGTGGGAAGAGATGTGGCAGACATTATGCAGCAGCAGCACCATGTAGGAGGCAGTATATTGCAGCAGACCACCACTTACTGCAAAATCAGATATAGTACATTCTGTTTTAATAAATATACATGCATTTCAAAATTAAGTAAAACTCTTATCTAAAATTTTTTTTTTTATTTTCATATGTAGAAATAAGGCATTGTATAATAGCAGTAATGCACTCCAGGGGTGCGTTGTGCTGGGATCATGTCATTTCTTGGGTTTTGAACACATGCGGAATATTAACCACCTGAGGCATGATGCAAACCCAGCATGACACACACCACTGTCATGCACTATTGCTTAAAGAGCTCCTGACACAGTTGAGACAATTTCGAAAAAATGTAATATTCAGGCATAAATGAAGTTTATATGTTATTTATATTTCATGTGTCATTCTGTAATTCTCACCCTTATGTCGTTATTACTAAGGGTATGGACATGCATATAGTATCTCTGTCCTTTTAGCTCTGGCCTGCCTACATCTGAAATCATAATTCTATTTATGGCATCAAAATATGTTGCTGTGTCCAGTCCGGTGGTGCTGAGGGTTGAGGTGCTGGATGCCACACCTTGTGCCATGCCAGTGACCTGAGTTCGGAAATGAGCCCAGGCCAGTGGGGGTCAGCAGGGAGGGAGAGGATTGAGCATCCAGAGGATAGCTCTCCTCTCCTGAGTGGGAGGGGGGTTCAGGCTTGGTGCATGACTGGCCTCTGGCGGAGGCCTGAGGCACAGCAAGTACCTTGCCATACAAAGAGGGGAAAGGCATGGCAGATGTTGCCAGTTATGCCTTGACATCGGAGTGCGTGCCATGCACAAAGAGTGGAAAAATTCCTCCCTAGGGTCCTGGAAGAAGGAGCACCTCAGTGCAGACCCAACAAGTCCACTTGCCTGACCAGGTCCAGTGCCCGACATTGGAAGTTGCTCAGAGGTGTACAGGCCCCAACTCTGCCCCACCTGGTGGGCAATCCAAGGCTGCATGGAGGGACTACCATGGGTTCCAGGTAAGGTGAGGCAGGGCAGGCACAATTGGTGACTCCCAATGTGGTGGAGCTTAGGGGCAGGAGGAGTATAAACAGAGAGATAAAAAAACTGTGTTGCTGTGGAGATAAATATGATGCCATAAACAGGGACTGTGATGCCATAGAAACATAGAAACATAGAAACATAGAATTTGACGGCAGATAAGGACCGCTTGGCCCACCCAGTCTGCCCATTTCCCTACCTGATGGATAAGCTGCAGATCCTAGTTAACCAGCAGCCTACTTCTTCCTACCCCACCCCTAGAATTGCCTTATGACTGTCCCATGCATGCTTGAATTCCACCACTGTTTTGCCTCCACAACCTCCTCTGGAAGGCTGTTCCATGCATCCACAACCCTCTCTGTGGAAATACTTCCTTAAATTACCTCTGAGCCGCCCCTTCTATCTTCAAATTGTGCCCCTTGTTCTTGCACACCTCTTTTTGAAAGATGCTACCCTCTTGGACTTTGTTGATTCCCTTGAGGTACTTGAAAGTTTCTATCATGTCCCCCTCTCCTCTTCTCTCGAGGCTATACATATTAAGCTCCTTAAGTCTCTCTTCATATGTCTTCCGGTGCAGACCCTGCACCATTTTAGTTGCCCTCCTCTGGACAGCTTCCATCCTGTCTATGTCTTTGCGGAGATTGGGTCTCCAGAACTGCACGCAGTACTCCAGATGTGGTCTCACCAACTGTCTGTACAGAGGGACAATAACTTCTTGTTTTCTACTGGTGATGCCTCTCCCTATGCATCCCAGTATCCCCCCAGCCCTCCTTGCTGCCCTCTCACATTGCTTGCCCACCTTTAGGTCATCTGATATGACTACCCCAGGTCCCTTTCCATTTTGTTGTTAGTATCTCACCCCCATTGTACTCTTTCCTGGGTTTTGTTTCCCAGGTGCATTACCTTGCACTTCTTAGCATTGAATCTAAGTTGCCATACATTTGACCATTCCTCTAACCTTGCCAAGTCCCTTCTCATCTTTTCCACCCCACCTTGTGCATCAACTCTGTTGCAGATCTTTGTGTCATCTGCAAAGAGACATACTTTTCCTTCCAGTCCTCTGCAATGTCGCTTATAAAGACATCGAAGAGGACCGTCCTAATACTGAACCTTGTGGTACCCACTGCTAACCCCCTTTTTTCAGATTGACTCCATTTACTATTACCTCTGTGTCCTATTCTCCAGCCAATTCTTTACCCAGGCTGTCATCTTGGGACCCACTCCCAGGCTGGCTAACTTGTATATTAATCTTTGTGTGGACTGTGTCAAATGCCTTGCTAAAGTCTAGGTAGGCCATGTCCACAGCCTCTCCCTGATCTACTACTTTGGTCACCCAGTCAAAGAAATCTATCAGATTTGTCTGGCATGACCTTCCTCTAATGAATCCATGCTGCCTTGGGTCCTGTGCCCCTCTGGCCTCTAGATACAACAATTCTTTCCTTCAGAAGTGATTCCATCATTTTCCCTACCACTGAGGTTAAACTAACAGGTCTGTAGTTTCCTGCTTCTGCCTTGCTCCCACTTTTGTGAAGGGGAATCACATCTGCCCTCCTCCAGTCCTCAGGTACCACCCCATCCTCCCATGATTTGTTAAAGATGGTAGTCAGTGGTGTCACTAGTTCTATCCTTAGTTCTTTTAGAATTCTGGGATGAATTCCATCAGGCCCCATTGCTTTGTCCACCTTCAGTTTTAAGAGTTCTTTCAGAACTCTTTCTTCTGTAAATGGGCTGGTATCAACTTCTGTATCCAGAGTGTTTCTACTGTTTGTTTTAGGTACCTCCCTCTTCATTTGTAAATACTGAGCAAAATATTTGTTTAGTATCTCTGCCTTTCACAGTCACCCTCTGCCCACCCTCCCTCCCTTAATTAAGCCTCACTATCCCTCCTTGGTCTTCCTTCGCTCCTGATGTACCTATAAAAGGTTTTATCCCCTTAACTGAGTTGGCTATCTTTCCTCGGTTTGGCCTTTGCTGTTCTGGCTGCCTTTCCAGCTTCCTTTTGCTTTAACTGATACAGTTCTCTGTCCTGTTCCTTCTGTGATTCCTTGTACTTCCTGAATGCTTTCTTTTTCTCTTGAACCTTCACTGCCACTTCCTTTGAGAAACATAGTGGTTTCTTACCTCATTTCATTTTGTTTATTTGCTTTACACAAAGGCTTGTTACCTCTGTGATGGAAGTTTTTATTATTCCCCATTGTTCTTCTACCCCTCCTTCCTGCCCATTTGCTAGTGCATTCCTTAGGCACTCACCCATTTTGGCAATGTCAGCCCTCCTAAAATCCAGTACCTTTGTCTTTGTATGGCTTGACTCTATTGCTGTGTTTATGTGAACCATACTGTTCGATGGTCACTAGTTCCCAGATGGCTACCCACTTCTACATCTGTGATCCTCTCTTCATCTCCGTTTGAGAGAACCAGGTCTAAGATTGCTCCCTCTCAAGTGGGCTCCAATACTTTTGTTCAAGGCATGCCCCCTGTAGGGCATCCAGAATAACCCCACTCTTAGAAGTGGCTGCTGCAACTGCACTCCAGTTAACATCTGGCATATTCAGATCACCCATCAGCAATATCTCCCCTTTATCTGCCATTCTAAGTATACTTTCTATAATTTCCTTGTCCATTTCCTCCCCCTGAGAGGGGGGTCTGTATACAACCCCTGTGCGGATTGTGGTGCCATTGCCTGCCTCCAAATTGACCCACAGTGCTTCTTCTCCTCCCTGTTTACCCTTTTGTTCTGTTGCTTTGAGTTCTTCTCTTATGTAGAGAGCTACCTCCTCCTCTTTACCCTCCCTGTCCCTCCTGTAGATAGTGTATCCTGGTATGTTTACGTCCCAGTCATGGTTCTGTGTGTATCATGTTTCTGTGACTGCCACAATATCCAGATCTTCCTCCTCCATCAAGGCCACTAATTCAGGAAGCTTGTTACTGAGACTACGGGCATTGGTACTCATTGCTGTCCATTTTTTGATGGCTTTACCTTCTGTAGTGGCAACCCCCACTGACCTTTCTACCTTGGTCTTTTTCTCATTTAGTACCCTGTTTTGTAGGGGGAGGCTGGGATTTTCCTTCTGCTTATCAGTGCCTTCCTCCTTGACTAGTTTAAAGGCTTGCCAATGAAGCATTTAAACCGATTGCCCAAAAGACTTGTTCCCTTCCTGGACAGATGCAGACCATCCTGCCAGTATAGGCTGGTGTTCCTCCAGGTGGAACCCCAGTCCCCAATGAAGCCAAACCCCTGTGCTTCGCACCATTTTTTTAACCATTTGTTAAACTGCATGGTGCAAAGTACCCTCACCTCACTCATGCCACTGACAGGCAGCACCTCTGAGAAGGATACTGTGTGTGCTACTTGTCTTAAGCCCCTCCCCAACTCTACAAAGTCCTTTTGCACTGCTCTAATCTCATGATGAGCCAAGTAATTTGTCCCTAGGTGGACAATGATGTCCAGCTTAGACTCCCGTGCAACTGTTCTCGTGATCCTAAGTATGTGCTTCCTGTCCCTCAAGCCATGGCACCAGGCAGGCACTCTACTTCAGTTTTCCCTGCTCCCCAGTTCTATCTCCCACTAATTGAGTCCCCCACCAGGAGCTGCTTTTCTTTCCTGTGGTGCCCTCTGCCTCCTTCCTGAGGGCCTCCTTGTGACAAATTGTCTGCACCCTCCTTAGTCTCCTCTCATGGTGCATCCATAGGGAACCATGTCCCCAGAATGGTGTATGGATTGTGGAGTGTAACAACTGACTGGTGTGCCTCTGTTCCACCACCTTACCCTCCTGAGCCCATCAGTCCAACTGCTGCGCTTTCTTCGCAACCTCTGAGGTAGTGGTGGTGGCTGTGGTGCTCCCTGGATGGGGAGGTTCCTTGCCACTGTCCAGTGCGGCCTGAAGATAGGCAACTTCCTCCCTCAGGGCAGATAGTTGTCTGCAAACAGGAAGCATCTCAGCCTCCAGAAAGACCCCGGAAGACTGTTGCCCCACAGCCATTACATTGTACTACTCCCACATAACTGTCTACCTTGTTTAGTTTTTTTTTGTGTGTGTGTGTGATTGGTGTATATAGAATATATGTATTTATATAATGTGTATGCTTACATTGTCAGTGCAGTGTGCTAGACAGGATATGATAGTGATGTGTCCCTTGCCCTCTTGAGAAATGATGTCAGAACCCAGGTATAAATGAACTATTTCAAAGGGTGGGTGGGGTGAGGGTTGGGAAGGGGTTGGGCCTAAACTGTGCCCTCACGAAACAATCAGTTAAACGCTCTGACCTACCGATGCGATGAGTGCCTTCCTGTCAGCAAGATGCCATACACGACAATTTGTAATACTGCTTCAAACCTATTTGACAGAGAAAATACCCTGCTAATCAAACAGAGAAAAATCCAAACATCCAAGTCAGACACAGGTAAACCTCCCCAGCCCCAAAAGAGCCTGGTGACTTGTGCTCTGAAAACAGTCAGCCCAAAACACGTCAGCTGTGCAGAAGGGCAGACACAGAAAACAGTATTTAGCCTATGTGGGTTTAAACTCTTCCTGCACTGAAAACCTTAACACTTGTAACACAAATAAAGCAAACTCCACCTCCCTCTGTTGATTGAAAGACTGCCTTTTCTGATAATTCTAAGTTGTTATTTCACCCTTCAGTTAGAAGTATCCTCCACCTGAAGGATATTAACTTTCCTAAGGAATCTGCTTCAAACCAAACACAATTGTAAATTGTAAAGTTCACCTCCTCTGTTGTAAGCACTACTCACTTTCTTGCAAATCTTAAGTCCAGTGTTGCAGCTGCAGCCAGAGGTAGCTTCACCTGAAGACTATGAGGACTATGTGTAGAGAAGCAACCAAAGTAGATATAGTCTAGGGACAGGGACCTTGTTTTCATGCAACTGTTTTCAGTATTATTTAATTACTGAAAATATATGAAGTAATAAAGAAAATTGGATGGAGTTGAATATAAATCTTACTTTTTTCGGTGTTTTCATAATGCTATTGGGGGCTTCTTAATAGCATCATATTTAGCAGTATTTTCTGAAAGCATTTCATCGTTTGTTGTACACAAGAATGCTCCAGAGACGGAACATCAATTGTGCAATTTGAAGTCAACTGCACAAAATTTCTGCAATTGAAGAAAACAATAGAAGCAACTGTGCAATTTGGTAAAACTGTACAAGAATCACCATAAATGTGGAAAAAGTTGATGTAAAAGCACAGACTTCATCTTTCCCCGTTAGGGAGGAAGTTCTTAAACAGTGGGTGGCCGACTACATTCAAGAAAGGTGGGGTTTAAACTTGTGAGGGAGGGATAAGGAGGGCTGACCAGAAGCCCTCTCCTCCAGATGAGGGAATAGCCTTCAAACCCAAGGGAGGGGGAAGACTGGGGAGGAGGTTTCAGGAGGAGCAGAGGAAGGATGGAAGTATAAGGAACCTGAGGGTCTGGCTAAAGGCGATCAGGATAAGGAGTGGGGTGAGTTAGTAAATGCCAGGAGCTTGGGAAACAAGTTGCCAGGAGTTCCAGGCCATGCTGTTCGAGGGGGATGGATGTGGCGTCATGGAAACATGGGCCAACCATGACTGGGACCTAAACGTGCGGGGGTACACTATGCTTAGGAAGGACAGAAAGGAGGGCAAGAGGGTGGAGTGGCTATGTTCATTAGAGATGACATAGAAATTGCTAGGGTAGAAGAGGCAGAAGGAAACGTGGAGGCCTTATGGGTCACCTTACAAACCCCAGCAGGAGGTAAGGTCAAGCTGGGTGTAGTATATAGGCCCCCTGGGATGGGTGATGTTCTGGAGGATGGTTTGCTGGACAACATCATTGCCCAGTGTGGACCAAAAGGGGAAGGTGTGGTATTGATGAGGGACCTTAATATGCCAGGTACAAACTGGGGAACCATGTCTGCTAAGGTGGCCAAGGAGCAGAGGCTGCTGGATGGCTACAAGGATGTGTTCTTAACACAGCATGTGATGGAGCCCACAATGGAAGGGCATGTCCTGGACATGGTTCTGGCAGATGGGGAACTGGTAAGGGACCTGGTTGTAGCAGATCCCCTGACTGGGAGTGACCACAATACTGTCTGTTTCAAATAAGCATGGGGGGAGAGGGGAGAGATCTAGGACACTGGCAGTGGACTTCAGGGGGGCAGACTTTGAGGGCATGGGAAATATTCTCAAGGATCACTTGAAGGGGATTATGTCAATGACAAATGTGGAAAAAGATGGGAGGTCATAAACCGGGGACTTCATGAGGCAGTCAGGACCTGCACTAAGGTGAAACGTAAGGGAGCAAGGTCACATAAACCATGCTGGTTGTCCATTGAGGTACAGGTAATGGTCAGAGAAAAGACGGTGGCCTACAAAAAATATAAAACAACAAGAGGAGATAGGGAAAAGGAAATGTACCATCTTGCATCGAGAAAAGTCACCCGGATGGTGAGGGGGGCAAAGTCCAGTAAAGAGCAGCAGCTGGAACAGGGGATACATGGAGGGGAAAAGGGGTTCTTCTGGTACATTGGGGAGTGGAGAAAAACTAAGGGCCATCTCGGCAGATTGAGATCAGAAGGAGGGTGGGTGGAAGAGGCGAGGGACCAGGCAGAGGTATTAAATGAGTACTTCGCCTCTGTGTTCACTAGGGAGGGGGATGGGATATCTACAAAGCAAGAAATGATGGGGATAGAAGCGGTAGTGAGTGGGATCAGGGGAGCAACAGAAATGGAGAAAGAGGGAGGGAGAGGTACCCCAGGGGTGTCACATCAGGATAAGGATAAAAAGGCCAGTAAGGTGGATGGGATGGATGATGCTATCTCCACCGATAGGATGTGGTTAGCCCTCAAGGCCCTAAAGAAAAATAAATCTCCTGGACCAGATGGCATTCATCCAAGAGTACTATGGGAATTGGCGGACATATTGGCTGCACCCATGGAGAGATCTTCAACAGGTCGCTTGAGACAGGGAGGGTACCTAGGGATTGGCGAGAGGCACATGTGGTGCCAATCCATAAAGGTGGGTCGAGGGAAGTACCAAGTAACTATAGACCCATCAGTTAGACCTCGGTGGTGGGAAAATTAACGGAGAGTATACTAAAGGAACGATTGGGGGTGTACTTGGAGGAGGTGGGAGGTCTGGATAGTCGGCAACATGGGTTTGTGCCAGGTAGATCATGTCAAACCAATTTTGTGGAGTTCTATGAATGGATAACATCAGAACTGGACAGGAGATAGCCTGTGGATGTATTCTTGGACTTAGCAGGCATTTGACTCTGTCCCCACAATGGTCTGGTGGAGAACCTGACGGGGTTGGGAGTAGGCCCTTTGATGGTCAGATGGATTGAAAACTGGCTAGCTGGATGCACCCAGAGAGTAGTGTTCCGTTGAGGAGCTCTCAAACCCTAGAGAGTCAGTAGTGGGAATACCCCGCAGGGGGCGCTCGGTCCTGGGTCCGATCCTGTTTAATGCATACATATCGGAAATCAGGGAGGGTATAGGGTGTGAAATGAGTCTCTTTGCTGATGACTCCAAGATGGAGCAGTAGTTGAGGGGAAGATGGGAGGTTGGCCCTGAAAGGGGACCTGGACACCCTGGAAAGCTGGGTTCACATGGAAATTAAATTTCAGTATCACCAAGTGCAAGGTATTACATCTTTGGTGGGAAACCTAAACACGGGTACACCCCTGGGAGGGAGGCGCTGGAGGCCTCAATAGGAGAAAAGACCAGGGGTCATGGTGGATGCATGTATAGATAACTCTGAGCAGTGCAGGAGAGTGGCTAGCAAGGCAAACAGGATGTTGGGATGCATAAGGGATCACCTCGGGAGCAGGGAGGTGATTCTGCCGCTGTACAATGGACTGGTTAGACCACACCTGAAGTACTGTGTACAGTACTGGAGACCACACTTGAAGAGGGACATACAGCTCCTGGAGAGGGTACAGAGGAGGGCAACTAAGATGATATGAGGACTAGGGGATTTGACGTATGAGGACAGACTTGAGGAGCTCTGCCTGTTTTCATTGGATGAGAGGAGAGGAGAGGCATGGGGGACATGATTGAGGTCTTCAAGTACCTCAAGGGAATAAATAGGGTAAACATGGAGGGGATCTTTAGACTAAAGCAGGGATGTATCACCAGAGGGCATGGTTTGAAGTTGGAAAGTGGAAAGATGAGGGGAGAAAAGAGGAGGAGGTTTTTCACTGAGAGGGTGGTGGACCCTTGGAATGCGCTGCCTGGCGAGCTGGTTCAGAGATCCACAGTGGAGGGCTTCAAGAGAGGGTGGGACAGACACAGAAAGCGAATGTATCAGATGATGGCCTGACCCAGGGGGGTGGGGATGGATGATAGGGGTTTCTGGAACACAAGGGGGGGGGCCTTGGCACCCAACTAGGGATCTGAGGTTCGAGCAGACTCGATAGACCGTAAGGCCTAATCTGCTGGCAATTAGTATGTTAGTATGAATCAAAATGTTTAACAAAAAGTGGAGCATATGTAAAACCTTTTTATAGCAGGCTCCTAAAACTGATGGACACCTCAAAGGCAGTAATCTGGTAAAAGCAGCAGAGGTAATTTTTGCCACAAATATTATTTTGGCCTACTTGTATTCTAAGAATCTAGTACAATGATATTCCACCTTGATTTTCTTTTTATGAAGAAATGCAGTGTGCCAGTAAATTGTGAGACAATCTAGTGTGTTTTACAGGGAAGATTCACCTTCTGGAACTCAGCAAGGCATCCCAGCATAAACCCTCAATTGACAAGTGACTTCTCCATCTAGAGTGGTAGGAACCGGCATTTCCAGATGTGGCAAGACATTTATCATACTGTATGTCGGGGGTGTGAAGGATGCCCATCCTAACTTGGCATCTTTCCCAGAACTATCTGGGTAAGGTAGCACCCCTCTGCTTGATTTTCTGGAATGCTCCCAAGGCAATAATGATGCTACACATGCTCAGATACCAGTGACTGTGCAGATTCAGAAGGTGAAGCAATGCATTGGAATGGATAAAGGAATCATACACTTTCCTTAACCCCATTTGTTGATGGTTCATATAATTTTGTATGGGTAGATGAAAGTTACACTTAATATGAGAGTCTGATGACTTTCCCATGCACCTTCTTGTGTCCTTAGCTCACAATACTGTTTCATTCTTGCGGGATTACCTTGTGGATTTGCTAGAACTCAAGGCTAGTGGCTTTGTGGCCACCTTGGCAGTCATGCAATTCTGCATGGCTTAGATTTTGATCTGTGGTTCAGATTTTCAAGGGCTACAGTATCTTCTAAGAAATCTCATCATGGGTGATACGATTTTGGACTGCTGTTAAATGAAATCCTATAAGCTGTTAGGAATAAGTGAAGTTCTCTGCCAGTTCTAGGGGAGAGCAAACTCAGCTTAATGGTTACAAGAACAGAGTTGTTTGTCATAGCCATTTAAACCCCCAAAACATTTAGTCCTCTTCAAGGTTTTAGACACCAGTTAAACAAAAGTAAATTCTTGGACCTCAAAGCACAGCATGGATGTAGTTATTGTCTCCATAAAGGTTTTGAAGGAGCTGACTTCAGAGACAGTATTTTTGTATGTGCATGAATGTACCCATCATTGTTCATAACTCTTGAGTGGACATCTTTATTGGTTTTGTGACAGTCTAGACCTAGACCACTACAGATGCCAGTGTCTTGGAGATTTTTCACAAAGAGGTATGCAATAGAGAATGTTTCTACATCTTCAGTTATGCATTTTTTCCATATATCATTGCAAAAGCAAAATCCCAACATCGAGAGACTGTTCATCAAAGGGAATTTTACATCACCAGTGATTTCTCATCGACAGGGGGGCATGCACCTAACTCTACTGTTTCTATGATGTGGAGTTAGATATTTAGAGAAAGGGGTGCGGAGGGCCATGCCTCCCACATGGGGGGTGCACCCCCCCCCACAATGATACACCAGTCGATGTCAACATGTAGGGAGGTCAATGTCAGGATGCATCGGTGTTGGGTAAGTCAGCAGGTCTGTATCGCTCTGGGGGATGTCGGCAGGATTGGCATTGCTGCTGCATAGTAGAACCCATTTTTTCCAACAGACAGCAGCAGCAGACCCTATAAAATGTTAAGCAGTAGACCAGACCCCAAGTCACCTGCTCACCACTAAAGCAATAGCATCAGATCCACCATAGGAAAAAGAAGTGAAGTTCTGCTCCATTTGCGTCTCAGTCCATAAGATGTTTGGGTCATTCATGTTGAGCTAGTTAGCACCCAGTTTACTCAGGCTTCCCTGTAGGTCTTACAAGGTCTGTAAATGGTTAAACTGTAGAGTCCTGAGATAGCTAGGTCTGGTGAACGGCCCTAGTGCTCTAGAGGTGAGGATCCAACTAGCTGGCACTGGAGAGCTGCAGCAGTTGCATCAGTTGGAGGGAGCCACCTGGTTGGCATGTTGTGCATGAGATTTATTTAAGAGTTTCTTCTTCCAGAAGGTTAAATGACTACAGATGCCTCAGGAATCACCAGACCAGTGATGTAGAAGGATGAGGTGCTGCTACATGCCTTAGCTCCCACATGCGCAGTTCCACCAAGTTGCATCAACAACAATGTTGTAAAACATCTTTACAACAACAGCATTTTGCCAATTGTGATCACATTGCTTGGCAAATGCATTGATGAACTGCAGCGCAATGAGATTTTTGTGACTGTTTGCAGCTGGTATCACCCGGTGCACCCCCCCATGGTGGCTCTCTGCCCCGCACTTCCCAAAATTAATGATTACTAACTTGAGAGGGGTCAGAAATGGGGAACAGCTACAGTGAAGTCACTGTACCATTCACTGCTGCAACAACACGCTTGACACTGAGGATGTTGAATGGGTTGTTGTCGATATAACGGAATCACTGTGGGGGTTCATTGTTACATAGATACATAGATACATAGACAGTGTGTCAAGATAAGGGCCTATGGCCCACCCAGTCTGCCCATTTAAGTTTGTAAGTTCAGTTTATGATTTCCAGGAAGTCTGTTGCCCCTTATCCCTGACCTCCAGAATTCCTTTATGTCTATCCCATGCATTCTTAAATCCCGTGATTATTTCAGCCCCCACCACTTCCTCTGGCAGGGTGTTCCACTTGTCCACCACCCGTTCTGTGAAGAAATTCTTCCTCACTTTTCCGCTGAATCGTCCTCCCTCCAACTTCATCCCATGCCCTCTAGTCCTGGAACATCTTTTTCGCTTACAAATAGTGCATTCCTGCACCCTGTTCCTCCCTGTAAGATACTTGTATGTCTCTATCATATCCCTCTCTCCTCCTCTCCTCCAGGGAGTACATGTTCAGTGCCTTCAACCTGTCCTCATAGGACTTGTGATGCAATCCATGCACCATCTTTGTTGCCCTCTGAACCTTCTCTACCCTGTCTATGTCCTCACGTAGGTAAGGTCTCCAGAACTGCACAGTGTACTCCAGGTGTGGCCTCACTAGTGTCTTGTATAGTGGAATTATGACTCCTTTTCCTGCTGGTGATGCCCCTGCCACTCCCAGCATCCTATTTGCTTTACCTGCTGCCTTGTCACACTGTTTCTGCCTTGAGGTCATCAGAGATGATAACTCAAGATCCCTTTCCTGCTTGGTGCATGCTATATCCTCACCCCCAACTGATATATTGTGCCAGGGTTTTTGTGCCCCATATGCATTATCTTGCACTTCCTTGCATTGAATTTCAACTGCCAAACCCTGACCATTCTTCAAATTTCAGGTCCCTTCTCATTCTGTCTACACCCTCTGGTGTGTCTACTCTGTTACAGAGCTTTGTGTCATCAGCGAACAGTGAAATTCTGCCTTCTAGGTCCTGCGCAATGTCACTGATGAAGATATTGAATAGTACCGGGTCCCAGCACTGATCCCTGTGTACCCCACTGGTCACTCTTCCCTCTGTGGAGTGACAGCCATTTACCACCACCCTCTGTGTCCTGCTGCCCAGCCAGTTACCTACCCACCGCACTACTGACCTGCCCACACCCGTATTCCCCAGTTTGTGCAATAGTCTTCTATGTGGCATGGTGTCAAAGGCCTTGCTGAAGTCCAGATAGGTCATGTCCACTGCCCTCCCCTGATCCACCTCCCTAGTCACCCAGTCAAAAAATTCAATGAGGTTGGTCTGACATGACCTTCCCCTGGTGAAACCATGCTGCCTTGGGTCCTGTAGTCCATTGACAACCAGATGTTCCACCAATCTTTCCTTCAGTAGTGCTTCCATGATCTCCCCCACTACCCGAGGTGAGGCTGACTGGTCTGTAGTTCCCCGCTTCCTCTTTGTTCCCACTTTTGTATAAGGGACTACATCTGCTATCCTCCAGTCTTTGGGTTCCTCCCCTGTTTCTAGTGATCGGCTAAACAGGATAGCAAGAGGTTCAGCCACCACCTCTCTTAGTTCTTTAAGGACCCTGGGGTGCACCCCATCTGGCCCATTGATTTATCAACTCTTATTACTTCCAGTTCCTTCAGGACCCTTTCTCGTGTAAAGGGACTTGTGTCCATTTCTGCACCATTCTCACCCCTTGTACTCCAATCAGACCCATTACCCTCCTCTTCCTCAGTAAAGACTGAGCAGAAATACCTGTTCAATATGTCAGCTTTACTGTTGTCATCCTCCACACAGCCCCCATCCTCCATCTTCAGTCTCACTATCCCTCCCTTTGCCTTTTCTTTTTTCACTATGTACCTGTAAAGGTTTTGTCCCTCTACCCACTGATTTTGCAATGTGTTCTTCTGCCTGAGCTTTGGTTTCCTTACTGACCTCCCTGCCTCCCTTTGCTTCTCCTGGTACTTCTCCCATCCCTTCTGCCTGTGTCTTTTTGTATTGCCTGAATGCAATCTTTTGGCTTTCACTTTCTTTGCTACCTCTTTGGAAAACCATAATGGTCTCCTCTTCCTTTTCCTCTTGCTAACCTGCTTAATACATAATTCTGTTGCTCTTGTAATCCCCATTTTAAATACTTCCCTCGAAGTCAGAACACCCATTCTACGATATTCAGCAGGAGCAGTTACGCCACATAAACATGCTAAACAACAGCGCAATCCAAATGAATGCATGCTGAACTGGAGGAAGAACCGCACAAACTGCACCCCGATATCCAGCGGGCTGTGCAGAATTAATACAGTGCAACCCAACCTGCCTGCACAACTTTGAGCCAAAAGGATCATTGAGGCCACCCAGGTGACTGCTACGTACAGGAGCAACGCCTGCCACCTGGCTGGCCCTCAACCCACTCTCTGTGCCCCCACCCAGCCGATCGTGGGCAATGTATCCCCAACACATCCTGGTGGTCAGTGGACCAACAAGCCCGATCGGGCTGGGTTTACAAACACCCCCACCTCCCGATCTGGTGGTCCAGTGGACGAAATCGATCGCGGGATGGTTATCAACCCCTCCAGAACATCCCTGGTGACTAGTATCCACACACACACACCTGACCACCACCCGCTCCCCACGCGGGGCGGGCGGCAGCATCCCACCCGCCTGCAGCCCCGCCCACCGACAACTGCCGGTAGACTCCGCCCATTGGTGCGAGCAGAGCCAATGGGCATGCAGCCGCGTCTAAGACAATTCAGTTTGTGAATGAAAATTCATTCACAAAACTGGACAACTCTTTGTCTGAAACAGCGACTGCCGATGACCTTGCTCTGCAATGGCGTACTGCCGAGGAAATCGAAATGATGGCGTGAAGCGACGGTGGTGGATGCTGCCCGCCGAAAATGAGGAACTCGTGAATGAGGTGGAATGAACCGCCGAGAGACCGACTCGCTCAGCGTCAGATCGATCACTGGACCGCCAGGGATATGATGGAGGTGGGGGTGTGTGTTTGAAAACCCAGCCCGCGATCAGGCTTATCGTCCACTGGACCACCAGGGATGTGTTGAGGGAGACATTGCTGCCCCTGAACGGGCTGGTGAGGTGGGGGTATTTAAGCTATGCCCGTGATCGGGCCAGTAGGGGGTGGTGGTGGTGGGGGGTTTACGCTCTTTTGCCCACGATTGGGCTGCAGGGCATCGTTCCCCGACGGCTGCTGCCTGACAGGGTGCCAGGCGCAAGTCCTCGGGGATCGGCACACCTGCATGCTAATGGAATGCAAATGGGGCCATAATCAGATGCAAATGGCCCCCGTGCCTTGCATGAATTATAGCCCCATTTGCATGTCACCTTTTGAATATACGATTTTACGCATGGCGCAATGGTACTAACGCCACCGCAGTTGAATGCTCCACTTTGTCAACTTGCGGTGGCTCAAGTTCACTGCGTCATGCACTAACTGTGGCTGGGGGTGATATTCAAGGAGTTGCTCAATGTGCGCAACTCCTTTGAATATCGCCTGATACACCTCCTCGCAATTATTTTTGCGCAGTGCAAGGGCTTGCGCCTATGAATGGTGCAGTTTGAATATCCAGCCCACTGTATACAAACAGGAAGAAGAAGGTGCAAAATAACATTGGTCCCTTTATTGATACACTGGGAGAGTCGGTAACTGATAATAAAAAACTGGCCGATATACAAAATTCTTATTTTAGTTCTATATTTAATAGAAGTACATTAATGAAAAATAGCACCATACAGTGTTCACATGTGGGCCAGATTATGATTGATTCAGATGAAGTACTAAAAAGACTTAAGGAGGTGAATGTAAATAAGTCTCCAGGCCCAGATGGTATACATCCCAGAGTCTTGAAAGAACTAGCAGAAATTATCTTCCAGCCTTTAACCTATATTTTTCAAAAATCCTTGGATCAGGCAGTTGTGGTGCTGGGTTGGAGGGATGCACTAGTTATACCTTTATTAAAAAAAAGGCCCTACCACAAACCCTGCCAATTTCAGACCAGTTAGTCTGACATTTATTGTAGGAAAAATATTTGAAGGAATTTTGAAGGAACACATCTTAGCACACTTAACTATGCAAGGACATAATGATGAAACTCAGCATGGATTTACAAAAACAAGTTCCTGTCAAACCAACTTGTTGGCCTTTTATGAAAAAGTAAATAAGGCCTTGGATTTGGGTGAGGCAGTGGATGTTGTGCTATTGGACTTTTCTAAGGCACTTGATAAATTACCACATAAAGAACTAATTGAGGTATTGCTTAGCATTAATCTACCTATTAATATTGTTAAATGGGTGGAGGCGTGGCTGAGTGACAGGAGGCAGAGGGTTGTGGTAAAGGGAGTAATGTCAGATTGGGATGTGGTTACGAGCAGAGTGCCTGAAGGATCAGTGTTGGGCCCATGCTTATTCAATATACATGTATCTTCTATTAAATGTATATTTCCTAACATGTGGATCAGCAAGTTTGCAGATGACTGTAGGATAGGGGGCATAGTAAATATTGTCGGTGATATCCAAAATGTACAAAATAGCCTGAACCTACTTACACAATGGTCAAGGCAATATAAACTTGAATTGATTCTGGATAAATGTGTGGTGATGCATTTTGGAAGAGGCAATATAAACTATAACTACACCTTGGGTGGAAATTCACTACATAAATCTATGGCTGAAAGAGATTTGGGGGTGATAGTGACAAATGATTTAAAGTTCAGTTCACAGTGTGTTTTGGTAGTCAAAAAAGCAAATCAGGTACTAAATTTTATCTTTAGACATACAGCCAGCAGGGACAGCAGAGTAATCTTGCCCCTTTATCAGGCATTGATGAAGCCGTACTTCGAGTAGTGTGTGCAGTTTTGGTCACTTTATAATAAAATGGATATCAGAAGGTTGGAGGGGGTTCAGAGAAGAGCAATAAAGAGAATCTTAGGTTGTGAAAAATTAACTTTCCAGGAGAGACTTCACAAAGTTGGGATGTTCTCATTACAGTATAGGTGCCATAAAGGTGATATATGTATGATTGTTAGAGCACTTAAAGACCAAAATGTGAGGGAAAACCTAGGATTAACACTAAGGGAGACCTACCACTTTGAAACAAGAGGTCATAGGTTGCAATTAAAACTTGATAAATGGAATACCCTTAAAAGGAAAAAATGGTTTAGCCAGAGAGTGGTTAATTTATGGAATGCTTTACCAACAGAATTAGTTATGAGTAGAACTATGGACATCTTCATAAAAGGACCTGATAAATTTTACTCGAACTAAAAAAAAATTATAAAAAATGATGAGCGATAAAATCAACTGGGCAAGCATTATGGACATAAGCCTAAGTAGCTTGTAAACCTATGAAACCTATGAATCACTCCTTAGTGCCCATGCTAAGTTTTGAATGTGTAACCCCAGGTGTAAAATAGAGGGGCATTATATTAGAAATAGAATCAGACAGCCTATGTGAACATTAGCCTCTCATCACAGGATACACAAACATCAGGCACTACTGCATAACCCAGTGCATTCTGTGTCTGTCACACCATGCTGTGTGTGTGTGTGTGTGTGTGTGTGTGTGTGTGTGCATGGGTGCATGCGTGTGTGTGTGTCTGTGTGTGTGTTTTTCTGTGTGTTTACAAAATCTGCAGTCTCAGAGTGTCATCAAAGTGGTGAATGTGAAATTGCATGTTGTATGTGTGAAGGTTGTGAATGGGGACAAGTTGATCAGTTTGATATGTGTATGGCTCTTGCAGGCAGCAAGCATTGTATGAAGCCAGATCAAGATAAGACTTTTTAAGACATGCAGATAAGGAGTAACAGCAGACCAAACTGTGAAGAAGAAATATTTAGCTGATGGGGACAAAAGATGCAGGAAAATGGTATAGCAGAAAATGTGTATTTAAAATTAATAAATGAATATGAAGCACCAAAAAATAATTGTAATGGTGTTGTGTTTTGCCAATAGTTTGGCTTTGCCAATGTAAACAATATAACATAAGTATTTGAATACTATTCTGCAATCCACCCTGATGCACAACAGTTATTAGAATAGACCCACTCTGGGAAGTAATGGTTATGTTCAGTTACACCTGAATTGTGATAGCTTGTAAAATGTGTAGGGAAAAGAATGAATCCAGATTGGTTAAAATGTGCTCAGACTCATCGGATTGAGACAGTGCAACTAATGGGTATGAACAATTTCTGGTAATCAGGATGTAGTACCTAGATTAAATCATTGCACACTATTTTCAATTTAAAATAAAAATGGCCACCATTTGTTTGCCATCTATGCACACAAATTTAGCCCCAATACAACAATTAAATGGTGCCAACAGTGTTTCCCAAGTATGCTCCTCTTTACCCTTTATTTCTATATTTTCCTCTTTCCAACTGCCAAAAATAAAAAGCACTTCTGACCATCCTCTGACTCAGTAACAGACTTATCCAAGCCACATAGGAGGACAGCAGTGTTTTCATCCGTCCAGCTACCACAGATGGAAGCAGGCAGCCAGCATGCCATCACATGAACTCTGCTGCAAGTAACCCTCGCTTCAGCTATTGACACTTGCTCTGGATGCTTGCTTCCAACTCTCAGTACTTCACGGTCTCGCAGCTTGCTCACTGTCAAACAACACAGCAGTAAAATACTAGAACAAAATACCTAGGGGGGGAGAAAGTCATCTTGCATATGACCACGGAACCATTGAGTCATGGGACACTGATACTCAAGCTCCCCATAATAGCATGCAAAAGAGGATGAACTGTTTTACATTTAATCTAATCACATTTTTATGTTTTTGTAATTGTTATCAGTGAACTTAGTTTTTAATCTTATAAATGCACAAGACGCTCCAAGAGTTTCATTGCAGTGCCACAACTGCAATTCCAAGGGCTGAAGACACTCAGGCTTCTCCACAGTTCCTTACTAGCCAACCGGGCATGCAGTTGTGACATCATAGCCAAAACCCTGTCATGTCTGATTGCTTACTTAAATAACCTGCTGAATTCACTGCGTAGAAGCCCATAGGCCTGATTCACAAAACTTTGCCCTGGCACAAAACCAGTTTGCACAGAGCAAACCAGATTTTGTTCCAAGTTGGAAATCACTAAATCCTAGCTTGCACCTTCAAACTGGGTTTGTGTCAGGACAAAGTGTGCAGGGGGCCATAGTGTGAATGAGGTAGAGGGGACATGACTATTGGTGCTGTCCAATTACCAAAATATTTACTCCACACAAGGGCCTCTTGCTCACTCCCCTTTCACACAGCAAATACTGCTGGCCGAGACCTTGCTTTAATCCTCTGAACCATAGTGATTGGTGGAGGTATTGCAGTGTCCAACCACCCCCACCACCTATCTTTGGCCTCAGAATAAGATAATATTTGTTCCTGGTGTCTAGCAGCCCCAACCCTTAGCCAATCGCGAGCTCATTGAAAAATATATCATGTATGTAAACCTCCCTGGTGTCTAGGTGTTCACCCCCACTAATTGCCAGCCTAAATATAAATATAATGTTTTCCCTTGTTTCTAGTGCTACTACCTCCACTGATCACCAGCCTGGACAAAAATAAATATGTTTTTCCTGGTGTCCAATGATCCAACCCCCCTTCCCCCATGCTCACCTGAAGAACAGGAAATGTTTTCCCTGGTGACTAGAGGTGCCTCCCCCTTCCCAATTCCCACTACTGTAATGATGCAGCCCCTTCCTCATGTTTAGCAGTCCTTTCCACTCCCTGATCCCTTGTACTATATAATGTAACCCCTTCCTTTGTGGTCAGTGATCCTCCACCTCCCCAGTCCCCTGTACTGTATAGGGGAACTCCTTCCCTGCTGGCCAGTGGCCTCCCCCTCCCTGATTCCCCCTATTGTAATGATGCAGCCCCTTCCCTGGTGTTTAGCAGTCTCTCCCCCTCCCTGATCTCTCGTACTATATAATGTAACCCCTTCCCTTGTGGTCAGTGACCCTCCACCTCCCCAGTCCCTGTACTGTATAGGGAACTCCTTCCCTGCTGGCCAGTGGCCTCCCCCTTCCTGATTCCCCTACTGTAATGATGCAGCCCCTTCCCTGGTGTTTAGCAGTCTCTCCCCCTCCCTGATCCCTTGTACTATATAATTTAACCCCTTCCTTTGTGGTCAGTGACCCTCCACCTCCCCAGTCCCCTGTACTGTATAGGGGAACTCCTTCCCTGCTGGCCAGTGGCCTCCCCCTCCCTGATCTCTCGTACTATATAATGTAACCCCTTCCCTTGTGGTCAGTGACCCTCCACCTCCCCAGTCCCCTGTACTGTATAGGGGAACTCCTTCCCTGCTGGCCAGTGGCCTCCCCCTCCCTGATTCCCCCTATTGTAATGATGTAGCCCCTTCCCTGGTGTTTAGCAGTCTCTCCCCCTCCCTGATCCCTCGTACTATATAATGTAACCCTTCCTTGTGGTCAGTGACCCTCCACCTCCCAGTCCCCTGTACTGTATAGGGAACTCCTTCCCTGCTGGCCAGTGGCCTCCCCTCCTGATTCCCCTATTGTAATGATGCAGCCCCTTCCCTGGTGTTTAGCAGTCTCTCCCCCTTCCTGATCCCTTGTACTATATAATGTAACCCTTCCCTTGTGGTCAGTGACCCTCCACCTCCCCAGTCCCCTGTACTGTATAGGGGAACTCCTTCCCTGCTGGCCAGTGGCCTCCCCCTCCCTGATCCCCATACTGCATACTGTAACCCCTTTGCTGGTTGTTGGTGGTCACTTCCCTCACCCATCACCTGCTCACTGAGAAATAAAAATCTCTCTTGTGGTTAGTGGTCCCTACCCCCATTGATCATTGGCTCAACTAACACAAAATAGTATCCCTGATGGCTAGTGAGCCCACCCCCCACATGCACCCATGCCCACTCTAGGAACAAGATTTCCCTCATGCTAGTGGTCCCCCCCAATGATCGCCAGCCCATTGAGGAAAAAATAATTTCCCTGTTCGTCTAGTGGACGCACACCCCCCCCCACCCAAGCAGGTAGTGACTCACCACCCCACTTCCCCATCCTGAACACAAACCGGCAACCAGCATAGCCCTTCTCTCACTAACACAGCTGGCTGCTGAATGAGCTGTCAATAAGCGTGTACTGTATACAGTATATGCTCTTTGACAGATCAATTGGTGTCCAGCTGAGCTGGTGAGAGGAGGACTCTGCTGGTCACCGGTTTGGGCTCTGGTTGGGAGGAGAGGGGTGGTGGGTTGCTATCTACCTGGGTGGGGGTGGGGTGGTCCACAAGACTACCAAGAAAATTATTTTTTGCTCAATGGGCCAGCAGTCATGGGAGGGCACTAGCATCAGGGAAATCATGGTCCTAGAGTGGGCATGGATGTAGTTGTGGGGATGGGCTGCTAGCTACCAGGGACACTATTTTGTCTTAGTTGGGCCAGCAATCCTGGGAGGAGGGATCACTATCCACTGGGGAGATTTTTTTTTTCTCGGTGGGCTGGTGATCAGCAGGGAAGGAACCACTAACCAACAAGGAAGGGGTTGCAGTATACAGTATGGGGGACTGGGGAAGGGCAGGGACCACTAATCACCAGGGAAAACATTTTTTTTTTCATCAGGCAAGCATCAGGAGGGGGCCAGGACCACTGGACACCAGGGAAAACATATTTATTATATTTGGGCCAGTGATCGGTGGAGGGAGGTGTACCATTAGATGTCAGGGAAACCATTATATTTATATTTGGGCCAGTGATAGGTGGGGGGACCACTAACCAACAAAGAAGGTTAAAGTAAATTATATATCTTTGAATGGACTGGTGACCAGTGGGGTAGGGACCTCAAGCCACCAGGGACTACAGCTGCATATAGGGCAGGGGCTGGGGGGGCATTCTATGCTCCCCACAGCCAATGCAAGTGGGCCCATAATGGGCATCAAATGGACTCCTAGCACCTTGCATGCCCAATGGGTTGATTTGCATGGCTGCCCTTGTGAATTGGTAATAGTGTCCCTACTCTATTCCTTGTAGTCCCAAGATCCTGGCTGCATGTCAGGGCAGCACTACTGGGGTAGCGCTGGTGATACTGGGGTTACCACTATCTTGGATTACCCCAGTTCACTGTTAAACAGTGGGGAGCACTATCTGACTATGAATAGCAATTTTGGATGCCTTGGCAACCACTAAGTACAACACAAAATTTTGTGTTGCCTTTGCGATTTTTTGTGAATCTGGGCCTTGATGCTTTAAATGCTGATGAATTTTTAGAGCACATAGCCAGTCTGATAAACAAGATGGAGTTGTGTACTGACGCTCATAGTCACAATTATATAAAATGTGTCAGAAACATTTTACCTAGCCAGATTGTTGTGCAGAAATCAAGGCCTCTAGATAATGTAGGGAATCAAATTAATGCACAAGGTATTGTAGTTCGATTGCTTTGGTAAATCAACAAGTATACAGATATTAGCAAAAACTAGAGATTTACAGAACAAGCTGGGTTTGTCAGAGAGCAAAATGTAGATTTAAGTAATATACTCCTATCTGAGGCAGAACTAAATGTGACTATCTTTGTTTACTTTATGAACACAGAGGGTGTGTGGCTGAGGTTGATTAGTTCTCCTTATAAACAAATTCAGTGTTAATCCTGTTTCATGAAAACCATTACTACAGCTTTAAAAATCTCTAAGATTTATTATGGCCAGGAATGTTTTAGAGCATTGCCTCTGTTTGTGCATAAAGGTTAACACACATGACCTATCACTTGCCATGCACACAAACTGTTGAGCTGTTGTGTGGTACTCTACAAAGTGAGGTGGTACAGTGCTCTTATTGTAGTGAATACAACAGCTCAGTAGCCTGCTACAGACAGCATAACTTGGCTTACCCTGACTGGCATTTATCTTAATTATACAAATCATGTGGAAAATCTCAGGGAATGCTACGGTACATCTTTGTTTTCACCAAAAGTGCTTTAACTGTTGTGAAGATTTGATCCCTTTTGAATTGCACTTTTGTTACATACAGCCATTAAAGATACCAGCTTTTTCAACAGGCTATACATTCATGATTCTGAATGCATGAAGGATGTCAGTGTAAGGTGTCTCTAGCCACATACCAAATTATATATATGCCATTATAAATGGTTGGGAATGGGAATATAAAAGCATCAGCTGTGTTGCATTCATCAAAAAGCAGCTGCTGGGGTACACCAGGATAGTTTATAATGAAAAGGCTTCATAATGAAAAAACTGTATCTGTTAAAGCAAAAGGAAGCTGGGAAGGCAGTCAGAACAGCAAAGGCCCAAACCGAGGAAAAGATAGCCAACTCAGTTAAGAAGGGGGATAAAACCTTTTATAGGTACATCAGGGAGTGAAGGAAGACCAAGGGAGGGTTAGTGAGGCTTAATAAAGAGGAGGGAGGGTGGGCAGAGGGTGACTGTGAAAAGGCAGAGATACTAAACAAATATTTTTGCTCAGTATATACAAAGGAAGAGGAGGTACCTAAAACAAACAGTAGAAACACTCTGGATACAGAAGTTGATACCAGCCCATTTACAGAAGAAAGGGTTCTGAAAGAACTCTTAAAACTGAAGGTGGACAAAGCAATGGGGCCTGATGGGATTCATCCCAGAATTCTAAAAGAACTAAGGGTAGAACTAGTGACACCACTGACTACCCTCTTTAACAAATCATGGGAGGATGGGGTGGTACCCGAGGACTGGAGAAGGGCAGATGTGATTCCCCTTCACAAAAGTGGGAGCAAGGCAGAAGCAGGAAACTACAGAGCTGTTAGTTTAACCTCAGTGGTAGGGAAAATGATGGAATCACTTCTGAAGGAAAGAATTGTTGAGTATCTAGAGGCTGGAGGGGCTCAGGACCCAAGGCAGTATGGATTCACAGTGGGAAGGTCATGCCAGAAAAATGTGATAGATTTCTTTGACTGGGTGACCAAAGTAGTAGATCAGGGAGGGGCTGTGGACATGGCCTACCTAGACTTTAGCAAGGCATTTGGCACAGTCCCACACAAAACATTAATATACAAGTTAGCCAGCCTGGGAGTGGGTCCCAAGATGACAGCCTGGGTAAAGAATTGGCTGGAGAATAGGACACAGAGAGTAACAGTAAATGGAGTCCACTCTGAAGAAAGGAGGGTTACTAGTGGGGTACCGCAGGGTTCAGTAATAGGACCGGTCCTCTTCAATGTCTTTATAAGCGACATTGCAGAGGGACTGGAAGGAAAAGTATGTCTCTTTGCAGATGACACAAAGATCTGCAACAGAGTTGATGAACAAGGTGGGGTGGAAAGGATGAGAAGGGACTTGGCAAGGTTAGAGGAATGGTCAAATGTATGGCAGCTTAGATTCAATGCTAAGAAGTGCAAGGTAATGCACGTGGGTAACAAAAACCCAGGGGAAGAGTACACAATGGGGGGTGAGATACCAACAACAACAAAATGGAAAGGGACCTGGGGTAGTCATATCAGATGACCTAGAGGTGGGCAAGCAATGTGAGAGGGCAGCAAGGAGGGCTGGGGGATACTGGGATGCATAGGGAGGCATCACCAGTAGAAAACAGGAAGTTATTATCCTCTGTACAGACAGTTGGTGAGACCCCATCTGGAGTACTGCGTGCAGTTCTGGAGACCGAATCTCCGCAAAGACATAGACAGGATGGAGGCTGTCCAGAGGAGGGTAACTAAAATGGTGCAGGGTCTGCACCAGAAGACATATGAAGAGAGACTTAAGCAGCTGAATACGTATAGCCTCGAGGAAAGGAGGGGGGGGCATGACAGAAACTTTCAAGTACCTCAAGGGAATCAACAAAGTCCAAGAGGGTAGCATCTTTCAAAAAAAGAGTTGTGCAAGAACAAGGGGCACAATTTGAAGATAGAAGAGGGGCAGCTCAGAGGTAATTTAAGGAAGTATTTTTTCACAGAGAAGGTTTTGGATGCATGGAACGGCCTTCCGGAGGAGGTTGTGGAGTCAAAAACAGTGGTGGAATTCAAGCATGCATGGGACAGTCATAAGGCAATTCTAGGGGGCAGGGGTAGGAAGAAGTAGGCTGCTGGTTAACTAGGATCTGCAGCTTATCCATTAGGTAGGGAAATGGGCAGACTGGGCGGGCCAAGCGGTCCTTATCTGCTGTCAAAATCTATGTTTCTATGTTTAATAGCCATTTCATCATAAACAAACTTGTAAAAGAGAAAATGAAGGTGGAGTTATGGACTCAAGGTATTAAACTGATGTCACTGATATCCATAACTCTAAAAAGGCTAACAATCAGTTGTATTGATTTGAGACTGACTGCCAGGCCTACGCCTATTGGCTTTGAAGGTGTAAAGGGGTATTTCCCACACTTTAACAAACCTTAAAATCAGAATTATGTAGAGCGTATGCCAGACCACAATGGTTAAGGTGTAGACTGCATGATGGCTCATGACAAAAACGGCTTTTGGAGTTGCGTGTATTAATCAGCTGTGGAGATATTAAAACAGACCTGCAAAATGTTTCAAGATGGTGTAGCAGAGATGTGCAAAACTGGCCCTAGTGGTTACCTCATTATAGTATGAGTATGTATGACCATGTTTTTGGTTTACATTTTTAGAGGGAAACACCATTGAGAGTATACCTGCTGACAGCTATCACCATCAGTGCAAACTGTACTCCACATCTGCTATACAGTGATTGTTGCACATAAGAGAAAGTTTGCATACAGAATGTTTTGAATAGTGGAGAAGTGTAGGACAGTATTTGCTTAATGGTTATGCTGTAATAGATGGCGGCCCCACCACATTTTGAATATTTCGAGTGCTATTATCACAGTTGCAGTGTGTGTTATTTTGAAGGCCAGTTTAACCTGATACTAAGTACAAGCTACAGACTCTTATTGTATATCACCTAAACATCAAGAAATTATATTATCTCAGATCTTTAAAGAGTATGAATGTTTGAGTTATGTGGATGCATGAATCAAAACAACTGGTCTGTTACTGTAGAATCCAAAGTAGTAACCTTTTTTGAAAACAACCCACTTTTCAGAGCTGATGGATCCCTATAAGTCACTTTATAGAATGCTCCAAATCACGCTGTATTTATATTGCCGTGCACAACCAGGTTAGAAATTCAGTACTATGATTTTACTAGTTTGCACCCTATGTGAACAAGACCAAGAGATACCTCATAGGAGACCAAGGGATTATATATGAGAATTTTATGGTTCTTAGATTATTTTGGACTGATAAAAGCTGAAGTGGACCCACCCACAGTTTCTTTTTACTAGTTCTACCCAGTAGGATTGGTAGAAAGCTGGGGTTGGATTTCCAAAACTGGCTGTTTTTGGTGCTCATGTGGAAAGAAATGTGCCGTATTTTCAATCACAGAGCAGTTTGCCACTGGATCTGCAATTTATGGCAACTTGTGGCCATTTTCTGTTACAGCTGCACCAAAATGTTATGTCTGATTGGACCAGATATAAAATCTTTCACAGCCACACCTACTGCCAATGCAGCAAAACTTCCTGCCAGTGTAAAGACTTTTTTTCTGTAAGGCAGCTGTGAAGTGGGACTTAGAACCAAAACAGTCTGAAAATCCAAACCCTGGTGTTTACACTGTGTCATAAACATGCTGAAACAGTTCAACAGTATCAGCCTTGTAACCATTCAGCTGATCAGTGATCTTTGGAGGGCACATGGGGTTCTGAAGCACTAAATCTTGCTTTAAAGAGAGGATAAATAAATAATAAAATTAATTAATTAATTAAAATAAAGATATAAGATGGTTAAGATGTATGAAGTCTGTCACTGCCCAGAGAGCCCTGACAGTAATTCTACAGACTATATTAAATTACACCAAAATGAGAAACATTAAGATACTGGCTGTGCAAATTGGTGAGTAGTATATGTACATACTAACTGACAAAATTTGATTGATGGATGATTAATGGTTAATTGCCCCTCCCCTTTTTAATTGATGATGTAATGCCCCACCCCTTTTTGATTGATTGCTGGATCTGATGTAATGCCCCGCCTCGTAGCATCCTCACCCCTTTTCACGCCCATGTCCACCAGAAATGATGCAGTACCCGTCCACCCCACCCTGCCATGCTGAGACACAGCTATGGTTGGAGCAAAGATTAACTTGTCTGGGCTAGTCCCGGACATGTTAGAAAGGTTATGCTGATAAAAGCATTTAGCGCTGTTCCACCATAGTTGGTTTAGTTTTGCTCCTGTGTGTGCAGATTGCCTGAGGAAAACAGTGACATGGATGAACCTCACCTATCAACACCTGTTAGTGCCACACTGGCGGATTCTGTTATGACTGAATTGATTGAATCATTCATGAGACACGGTTTGCATAATAACAATGAGTGTGTTAATATGGATGAACAATGGGAAGTGCCAGATGTACCAGATGCTGAGAAATACCCTGATCAAAAGGCTGATGTGGGCATGACAGCAATTGAAGTGTCACCTGAAAAAATTATCATGTTGGGCTTGATAAAGGGTATTCTAATACAGCTACTGCAAGACTTGATGTCTTAGGACATGAAGATAAACTGTTAGGGATGTACCACAGACCACTCCGCGCAGATAAGACATAACTGCTTATATGAACCGGAGGATGGGTACTGGGAGCATGCTTTTCCAGAAGTCTGTGAGAGGTTGCGCCCATGATGGATCAAGCTACTAGTTGAATTGAAACTCTGGAAACTTTGGTACACAGCATCCTATTTTGATACAATACAAGCAATAAATGACACTTCATCAGAACTGAAAGAGATGCCATGCATTGCTGAGGTACTTGACAAACTTTATGAACAATTGTGTGTAACACTACAGAGTGCTGTTGAAGAAATGGTTTCATCAGGAAGTTGTAAAAAATATTTTAAAAGTCCACTGCAAAATGGAAGCCCTGTGCCATATCATATGTACTTGTACGATATTGATAGTTCTGATGAGGAACACAGCACTGTATGGTGAGAATTGTTATGATGGGTAACCTGTGGTGTAATCACCAAAGAATGTTTGAAAAGCAGAAAATAGAAAATGTTCTACAGACTTTGATAACCATGCAAATTTCAAACCCTGCTGATCAAACTCCAGGTAACCTGATAAACTGTAAAAAACTTCAGTTTATGCAGATTTTAATGAGTGACATTAAAAAAGATGGACGATGGTGTGAAATAATGAATATGACCAGGTGCCTAAACAATGATGTGTTTGAAACTGTTCAAAATGTGCTACCACTAATATTTGAAAAATGGGATGTGGTTTCTCATGGCTAAGTATTGGTAGTTGTGGTCTACATTGTTGATATTTGTTGTTACAGTTTAAAATGTCAGAAACAGGAAGATGTTAGCAACGTGATTGAGTTTATATCCCATTTTCTTGTTACACAGCTAAACAAGGCATGTCTTTTCTTGTAATATTTATAATGGAGTACAGCATCAATTTATCACAATGGCTAACACATGCTCTGCATTGTCATGTAATTAGATGTATATGTTGTGTCGCCTGTCATAAAAAAATTTTGACATTTGAAAAAAACACCTGTGTCCCTACCGTATTACTAAACAGCAGTCATGGTTAAGAAATCATTGAAAAAAAATTATTATGAACCCCATACACCTGGTAGCTTAGGAGGTGTTCAGAGACTTCATGGTGCTATTGCAAAATGGGAAAATAATTACTCTCACTCAGGTATCCAAGTGGCTGTCTTAACAAGAAGCTTACAAGATGCACAAGCCAGCGAGGAAATGATTTCTTAGAAACAGAGTGGCTGTTAACAACATTGATGTGCAATGGCAGGCTGATTTGGTTGATATGGCTAGTCTTTCCAAAGACAATGATGGCTTCCAGTTTACTCTAACAGTTATTAATGTCCTACCAAAATAAGCATTGACCAAATTGCTAAAAACAAAATTTGGAAGAGATGCAAAAGAGGCTTTCAAAATGATACTCGAAGAGGACTGCAAGCCCAAAAAATTACAAGCAGATGAAGGGACTGAATTTCTTAATGTCAATTTTCAAATGTTTTTAAAAGAACAAAACATATATAATTTAACAACATCAAATGATGTTAAGGCTTGTAATGTGGAAAGATTTAGCCATACATTGAAAACACAAATGTGGTGCCAACCCAGTGGCACTGAGGGTTGAGGCGCTGGACGCCACACCTCACACCACGCCAGAGACCCGGGTTCGGGAATGAGCCTGGGGAGCCAGTGATTGGTGGGAAGGGAAGAGATTGAGCATCCATTGGACTGCTCTCACTTCCCACGGGAGGGATGGGGATGCGATCGCTCGAAGTGCACCCTCTGGCGGTGGCTGGAAGGAGCTCAACATAGCGTCGTGGCATATGCCTGGGGGTGGAGTCATGGCAGCATGTTGCCATGACAGCCAGGCTCCACAGGGGACTTACCAAAAAATTCCCTCCACTGCTGATAGGTGATGGCGCCTCCCCACACAGTCCACACTCTTAGAATTTGGCCCAGTCCCCTCCGCTTCCTCCCCCTCTCCAGCCCGGTGGCTCAATACTAGTAGATAGAGCAACCTGGGCAGGGGTGACCCTTCCCCAGAGGGCAGACCCGGGGGATGCCCGGCGGTGGAGAGGAGTGGAGTGGGAACTGAGTAATGTAAGGAGGTAGAGA
Source organism: Neoceratodus forsteri (assembly GCA_016271365.2). Taxonomy (NCBI): domain Eukaryota; kingdom Metazoa; phylum Chordata; order Ceratodontiformes; family Ceratodontidae; genus Neoceratodus; species Neoceratodus forsteri. The sequence goes on along the minus strand of CM057449.1, from coordinate 56,959,605 downwards.
GTGCACGGGGAGGTCGCCGGAAAGAGTTCAGTATTGGTGGGTGAAAAACAATTCGAAAAAAAAAAGAAAACACAAATGTGGAGATAATTTACAGCATTTAACATATATAGTTACATAGATGTATTACAAACTTAAACAATGGCCTACAATCAGAGCTATCACCAGTCCATCAAAACGAGGCCCACCGATGAGACGGCAGCCAATTCTTTAGATGTCTGGAAATTTCTGTATGGTGTTTTTTTACACAAAGTGAAAAGGCCTTTTAAATTTCATGTGGGTGATCATGTGCGAGTTTCTAGAGTTAAGAAAACATTTGAAAAAGGTTAGCAGCAAAACTTTACAAGTGAGATATTTATTATTTCTGAATGTATTCCTAAGCCTATACCAGTTTACAAATTTAAAAGATTATGATGGAGAAGAAATAAGAGGTACTTTTTATGAGCAAGAAATGGTAAAAGTCAAAGACATTGCAAACAGGGTGTACAGGGTTAAAAAAATAGTGTCATAAAAAAGACAATGTAATAAAACATTGGTTTTAGTGAAATGGTTAGGCTGGCCATCAAAATTTAACAACTGGGTAGAATCCACATAGCTAACAAATCTAAAATTATAACTGCATCCCCATGTTTTGCAGGTCATCAGTTGAGAGAAGACATTATTGGTAAAACAATATCTGAGAATGGGTTTTATGTTACATTGCCCAGCGATGCATCTTTTGAAATGTTTCCTAAAAATACTGTTTCAGAATATATGTGAAACTGGCAATACTTATCAATTTAGTAGGGGTGTGGGAAGTCGGTTTGTCAGAAATACAGTACCCAAGGACTTGGGACAATATTACACAGCAAGATGGGAGATTTCAAGCAGGTGAAACTTCTAAGCCATTATTACCATTATCAATTCCCAGAGGTTGTTATCACGATGTTGATGATGTCACGGTGGCCATCAATAAGGCACTGGAACAGAAACAGCTAGGCATGTTTATAGAATATGACAGCCGGGAACAGAAAACAAAATTCCACAACATCAGTAGTGGAGCATTTTTGCTCACGATAATCTGGCTCATATTTTGGGTGTACCACATGGTATACCACAACTACAAGCAAGCACAGGACCATATTATGCTGACATCAATGGGGGGTTTTACACATTGTATGTGTATACAGACATTGTTGAGCACCAAAAAGTTGGTGATAGTCACGTGCCCCTACTCCGTTGTGTGGAAATATCTGGTAAGAATAATGCAATCATAACCATCCGCTATGATAAGCCGGATTATATACCAATCAGCAAACAACAGTTTGATACCATAACTACTGTGGTAAAGAATGATCAAAACAAAAATGTGTTATTCTTGTTTGGCAAAGTGATTGTGAAGCTTCATTCCGGCCTGTTAAAGGAACCTTTTGAATGACAACCATGTCACAGAAGTTGTACAGTGACCCAAATCTTTATGTAGCCTATTATAAAGCACAAGCTGGTCATGGCTAATCTGATTTTCAAGGTGCCCCAGTTATGTTTGGTGCTGGTATAGATGGTATATTTAGAACTTTATTTAGAAAAGCTGTACCACTGTTACAAAAAGGCTTCCAGACAGTAAAACCACACCTTAAAACAGCTGCTAAAAATATTGTAAAAGATGTTGTGGGAATTGTGAGTTCCTTCATGACTCCAGACCCGGGACAGCAGCAAAATGGGGCTGGCATGGTTGTTTATAAAAGGCCCAATAAGAAGAGGAGAATGGTCCTACTGGTGGTCCATGAAAGTGTTATTAAAAGGCGACATGTTCAGAAGAAAAGAATAGTTGTGAAGCGTAGGCGCAAGGAGAGAAAACCTTGTAAAGCTAACAGTCAAAGAGACTTATTTCAAGCCATGGCTCTGGTACACTGCATGTCTCAAGAATGTGGAAAGTCAGAATTAGACCTTTTCATGTTACCACTAACCCAAACCAGCATAGAGAAAACCATGAATGTTGAAATCCCACCCTTGACAACTATAAGTGACAATGCACCCCTGGAATTTTATGTGGCAGGTAACAGTGAAGAATACATCTACCTAAACAACACTGCAAGATCACTAAGACTGATGGTAGCAACATTGGTGATGGAGCTAAAATAAGTTTAATTAATTACTCCTGGCAACCAACTTTAGCCAGGTGGATATAGTAGATGGTGACCGGCTGATAAGCCAGAGTAATAAGTGCTACCCCTAAAGAGCAATCATTGAGTCATTGTTTAATTACAGCAATGACACCCTGTTTACACAATTTTCATCTGGATTGTTTTATAAAGCAGCATGGGAACCAATGGCACCAAAGAGGGTTTTAAAAAGTGTGCAACTTTTACAGTAGAGAGTCGCAGTGTAAAACTGGTTGGACCAATTCATGCAGACCTCTTCCTCCAGGAAAAGCTGCTCCTGAATGACGTTGATATAAAAATTAAACTCATTCGTAACAAGAATGAATTTTGTTTAATTAGTTGTGATGCAGATGAAGACTATAAACTACAAATTAAATCTGTATCTATTTATGTAAAAAGAGTAAAAGTTTCACCAGCTGTATTTATTGATCATGCCCAGGCTTTACAGGCTGCATGCAAAGTACCCTATTGACCGTGTTAGCATGAAAGTGTTTAGTATATCTGGGGGCAGTTGAGTGTGTAACCAAGATAATCTGTTTCTGGGGCAGATACCAAAATTATTGGTGATAGGTTTTGTTGATAATGATGCCTTCAGTGGTGTATAGAATAAGAACCCTTTCAATTTTAAACATTTTAACATTAACTTTATAGCTCTGTATGTAGATGATGAGCAAGTTCCTGCTAAACCACTGCAACCTAACTTCGCAAATGGTAATGCCGTCAGAGAATATATCAATCTGGTTCATGCCAGTGGCAAACATATGAAATACAATCTTCTGCTGATTGACTGTGTAGGTTTTTGTCAGGGGTACACATTATTTGCTTTTGACCTAAGCCATGACCAAGGCTGTGGTGACCATTATTTGTTAATCTGCTCTGGCAATTTGAGAGCTGAAATACATTTTGCAGACCCTCTACCAGCTACTGTGAATATGTTAGTGTATGCAGTCTTTGATAATGTGGTAGAAATTAATCAAAGATGAAACATTGTGTTTGACTTCAATTAAATATGAACACTCAACAACTGGACAACTTTCTCCAGGCAGACATTTTTACAAGAGATAGTTTTTTGGTGGGTTTTGCAAGTGATCAACTACCTTCAGAGAGACTAACACCGATACCAGCCTCTTTAGTGGTGAATACACAGCCCCAGTCTATGCCTGGTGAACATTGGTTAGCTATTTATCTTCCTGACTATACTACCGGGGAGTTTTTTTACTCTTATGGCTTTCTTCCAGATGCTGCATTTTTTCCACCAACAATAATGACATTTTTCTGGAAGAATGTAATAGAAACACTGTTTTACCCAAAACAGGTTCAGGATATAATGCCTATTACCTGTGGCTGTCATTGTATACTGTATTTTTCCTTCATCATAGATGCAAAGGTACAAAATTTAATGATGTAGTTAGGATACATTCTGATAATTAATGTCAAATTATAGAAAAGTTTATGCATTTGTCAGTCAGTGGAGAATTATTAAAAGGTGAAAGCCTTCTTTTTCTTTAGCCTACAGACAGTAATTTCATGTTATGATTATGACCAGCACTATTACTGCTGGTAGATGTAGAAATGAGGCATGTTCTATGTTATAGCTAAAAAATGCAGTTGACTTTTATAATGTATAATTATTAAATGTACTTATTGTAAGGAGACAATAAACACAGCCATTTGTACATTGCATTAGACTGTCTGTTCATTTTTAAAATGTGACAGCAAAATCAAAGATAACATACACATAATTTATAATAACAAAATGTACAAAAACACAGTATTACCAGAAATGCATGGTGCCTTAGCCAAGATGTTACACCACCAATAAAATAAATGTACTTAAACAAAATATTACCAAAAATGTGGGGTTCCCCTAGCCAAGACATTACACCATCAACCATGACATTTTTTTAAAAAGGGGGTTTTCTTATTTTGGCCACAGGTGATAGTGTGTGGGTTTCAGATACTGGTGTTGTAGAAAAACCTGTCAAAGCCTTTGAGAGGTTGTTCTTAGCACTCTGAATCAAAGACCTGTTTTTGATGTTCGGCACCACTGATTCTGAAGCATTAATTTCTGCTAAAGCTCTGATAAAATGTCCCCAACCCTAGGTTTTTTAACATCAGATGTGTGTCTTTGTGAAGTAACAGCCTTGACTGAATCATACATGAGACCCTTCCACAGGCACACCATGATATATAAATTCACTACGTCCATTCCAGTCCGTAACACCAGCAGACCTTGTCAGTTTGTTTAACAATATTTCAGTGTGTTTTCTGGCATGCACAGAAACTCCTTATAATATGTCATTGTAAATATCGCTGGTGCCAAGTGGCTGTGCTGTGCTATCTTGTGGTTGCATTAGCTCGTGTGGTGTCAAAGATAATGACAAGCTTGCTACATCTTTTTCACCCTGGCGTACAACTGCAAGGTAGCGTTGCAACACACTCACATATACTTTGGCCTTTTCATATTCAGAGAGGTCAGTCCTTTGAAGAACAACCTGCATTTCAACATCCAGCTGTCATTCTACAGCCTTTCTCAGTGGCTCTTCAGGGGGTGGATGACCTCTTAGCAAGCCCAGCTGTTGTTGTGGTACTAAATACATTTATTGTGCATAATCCTTGTCTATTCACCTGCTTGTTAGAAGACTGGTTAAAAAGTGTATAGCAACGCTAAGCAAGGTGCCTATAAATCCCCCAGAGTGTGTCACAAGTTTTTTTTTTTTGTTTAACAGACAGCTTTCTATCACTTAATTTTTTAATAATGTTGCTTTTCCTCTTCAGCATCTTAATCTGGTAAATTCTGAGACGTATAGTCCCTTTAATAGCATTGAGTGCCACCTCAGCAATTGAGCTATTAAATCATCAGAGGATGAACAGAGTATAGCATTTCTTTGTTGTGGTACCCCCTTCACCAGCAGCTTAAGCAATGCAAGGTTTCTTTTCAGGCGTGCTGACATGTCTCAGTACTATGAACATCTGGCTACAATGAACAACTGGCACATCTCTTATTTACGTGGGGCATTTTTTTTCATGGTGTATGCAACAGGTAAATCAGGGAAGGACAGGCCAGACCTTAAGTGGTACGATTCAGGTGTTGAAACTTTTAAGTCAACTAAAAGATAACCATAGGCCTTATGAGTTGCATCCTCAAAGGCCTCTTCAAAATATTTCATCTTTCCAGGATATAGCTGGTAAGCCAGTATACTAACCTGTAGTTTATCTCAGGGGTTTTTAAATAATACTATTTAATTTGCATTTAAATTTATGGTCCGGCTTTTTTTGCCCTGAACAAACACATTTTGTGTGACATACATGATGCTAACATTTCTGTGATGGCAGTACTGAGTGAAACATTTTTGAATTTCACAATTGTCAGATGCTGTTTCCATTAAGTCATCTATAATTAAAAGATTTACTTTTTGGGGTGGTAATAGTTTGTCATCTTGCAGAGTGCTAGGAATACCCTTTATAAATTTTAACTGAGGAAATTTGCCACTTAAGTCTGCGTACAAATGTTGCCAGCAACTACAGCACCAGATAATATTCTCTGGAAATTTGGTTAAGACATTGAAACCTGCATCCAGCATGCTTTTAATAAAGTAACTTTTTCCAGAGTTTGATGGCCCTGCCAAAATACAGGAAAATGGGTGCTCAAAGTGTATATCTATAGCATGGTCAGAAGTCATAAGGCTGTGTTTCAAAATCCTCAGTTAAAACCCTTTTGTTGTATACATCAGTGAACATTTTTTTTTCTGGTTTGTTTTCAATAGTGATGCTTTTTTTGTTCCGCATAATTTTTTTCAAACCTATACTGACTGACTGTACACCAACACCTACATTCACACCTCCGTCCTTGACAAAATGGTCAACAAGTGATTTGAGGCAGCTGTAATTAACCTTTTCACTATTTGTCACATGAAGTGTAATTCCTTTACACTTCATACAAATTTTGCCATTGGTCAGTTTGTAACTGTAGGTTTTAAAACCACCTGATACAAACTCAACAATGTGTTCATCAGGAGGTAGTTCACTGGCCAGATCACCCAAATAGTCACCCAGAGGTGGATCACAATCACCTGGCCTGCTAACAAATATGACAAAGTCTGTGTCATGGTACAGACAGCAGTCCTGCAGGCTTTCAAGTAAACTGTACAATTTAAGTTTGGGGTAGGCTGTGGTAAAGGCAGCTAAAACAACATTAATGCTGGTAGCATTAGCATAGTGTCTTTCAGTGTATTTCCAATGTACTGATGCTGTATCATCATTGATAAAATACCAGATATGGGGTAGCAATCTGTGAAAATATACTGAAAGAGTTCTTCAGCATCTTTGACAATGGCAGTGTTCATCAAATTGGAATGTTGACCAAATTTTCCCCACGAAGAATTCAAAAACAGCTTAGAAATCTGTCTTTGTGCAGGGTTGTATGCTGTATTCTCTGACTCTAAAACAATACTCTCCTTAGTATAATACTGATTGATATATGCTTTACATTCTACATCAGTAGTACACCAAGTTGGATACCCTGAAGCTTCCTGATTCCCTTTTAGGTGTAATTTAATATACTCTGTAAAAAGACTGTCAGATTTCTCTGGGTAGTGCCATACTTCATATACCTCATATACCTCTGCCACCTTGTACCCCCTCTCTGAGGAAAGATTTAATTCCTTTGAACACCTTGTACCCTCCAGAGATCACTGATCACCTAAATGGGTACAAGGTTGTGACTGTTGTACTGTCTCAGCACAAGTGCCACACAGTGTAAACATCAGCTTTCCACTGATCCTGCTGGGCAGTATGGGCAAAAAGAGACCATGCAGTGGATACACTTTAGTTTTAATAAGTCCAAAATAATGTCTGAGATCCCCAAATTTCTCATATATGACCACTGGTTGCCCTACGGGGTATGTCTTGGTTTTGCTCACATAGGGGTATAAACTGGTTAAATCATAATAAAGGATTTTCTCATTAGGCTGCACATGGTAATATAATCACAGAGCATTTGTACACCCCCCATAAAGTGATTCATGGGGGTCCATCAGTTCTGGAAATTGGACTTTATCAGGAAGTGCTTACATCATAGCTACTTATCAGCCAATAGCTTTGGTAACAGACCTGAGAACAATAGTATTATAAGCAAGTGTTTTATAGAAAACTCATCAGAACAGCTAATATTTTTTAAGTCAAACTACCTCTGGCTGGGAGCTGCAATACTGAACATACGATTTGCAAGAAATCGAGTTGTGCTCACAACAGAGGGAGGTGAACCTTACAATTGTCTTTGGTTTGTAGCAGATATTCTGCAGGTGGAGGCTACTTCTAAGTGAAAGGTGAAATAAGGAACTTAGAATTATCAGGAAAAGACAGTCTTTCAAGCAACAGAGGGAGGTGGATCTAGCTTTATGTTTGTTACAATTCTTAAGATTTTCAGTGCAGGAAGAGTTTAAAGCACAGCTGACTTATTTTGGGGCTGACTTCTTTCAGAGCAGAAACCACCAGGCTGTTTTGGGGCTGGGGAGGTTTACCTGTGTCTGACTTGGATGTCTGGATTTTTCTCTGTTTGATTAGCAGGGTATTTTCTCTGTCAAATTGTTGTGTAGGGTAACTTGCTGACAGGAAGGCACTCATCACAGTGGTGGGTCAGAGCTCTTAGCTGACTGTTTTGTGAGGCACAGTTTAGGCCCAACCCTTCCACCCCTCATCCCACCCACCCCTGGAAATAGTTCCTTTATACCTGGGGTTCTGACATAATTTCCTACAGAGGTGCAAGTGCATATCAATGTCATACCTCTCTAGCACACAGCACTGAAAATATAAGCATACACTTGTATAATATATATATTTCTATATAACAAACCAATCACACACACAAACACACACACACACACAAAAAAAGTACATAATCATGTGGGGAGTAGTGCAATGTAATGGCTGTGGAACAGCAGTCTTCCAGGAGTCTTTCTGGAGGCTGAGATGCTGCCCTATTTGCAGAAAACTCTCTGCCCTGAGGGAGGAATTTGCCCGTCTTCAGGCCACACTGGACAGCAGTAAGGGAACCTTCCCCCAGGCCAGACTGGATGGTAGGAAGGGAACCTCCCCCATCCAGGGAGCACCAGAGCCACCACCACTACCTCAGAGGTTGCAAAGAAAGCACAGCAGTTGGACCACAGTGGGCTCAGGGAGGGTGAAGATGGTGGAACACAGGCACACCTAGTCAGTTGTTCCACTCCACAATCCATACACCATTCTGGGGGAGCACAGCTCCCCTATGGATGCACCCACAGAGGAGATAAAGGAGGCTGAGGACACCTGTCACAAGGGAGGCCCACAGGAAGGAGGCAGAGGACACCACAAGAAAAGGAAGCAGCTCCTGGTGGGGGACTCAATTATTAGGGGGCTAGAACTGGGGGGAGCAGGGAAAACTGAAGTAAGGTGCCTGCCTGGTGCCATGACTTGGAGGGACAAGAAGTGCATCCTCACGTTCACGAGAGCAGCTGCACAGGAGTCTGAGCTGGATGTCATTGTCCACCTAGGGACAAATGACTTGGCTCAACATGAGATTAGAGCAGTGCAGAAGGACTTTGTAGAACTGGGGAGGGGCCTAAGACAAGTAGCACACACAGTATCCTTCTCAGAGGTGCTGCCTGTCAATGGCATGAGTGAGGCGAGGGTACTTTGCACCATGCAGTTTAATGAATGGTTGAAAAAATGGTGTGGAGCACAGGGGTTTGGCTTCATTGGGGACTGGGGTTCCACCTGGAGGGACACCAGCCTATACTGGCAGGATGGTCTGCATCTGTCCAGGAAGGGAACAAGTCTTTGAGCAATCGGTTTAAATGCTTCATTGGCAAGCTTTTAAACTAGTCAAGGGGGGAGGCACTGAAAAGCAGCAGGAAAATCCCAGCCTCTCCCTACAAAACAGGGTACTAAATGAGAAAAAGACTGAGGTAGAAAGGTCAGTGGGGGATTCTGCAACAGAAGGTAAAGCCATCATAAAATGGAAAGCAATGAGTACCAAAGCCCGTAGTCTGAGTAACAAGCTTCCTGAATTAGTGGCCTTGATGGAGGAGGAACATCTGGATATCATAGCAGTCACAGAAACATGGTTCACAAAAAACCATGACTGGGACGTTAACATACCAGGATACACTATCTACAGGAGGGACAGAGAGGGTAAAAGAGGAGGAGGAGTAGCTCTTTACAGAAGGGAAGGAATCAAAGCAACAGAACAAAAGGGAAAACAGGAGGAGAGAAACACTGTGGTAAATTTAGAGACCAACAATGGCACCACAATAATCTGCAAGGGGGTTGTATACAGGCCCCCCTTCTCAGGAGGAAATGGACAAGAAAATGATAGAAAGTATACTTAGTATGGCAGAAAAAGGGGAGATATTGCTGATGGGTGATCTGAATATGCAAGATGTTAACTGGAGTGCAGTTGCAGCAGCCACTTCAAAGAGTGGGGTTATTCTAGATGCCCTACAGGGGGCATGCCTTAGACAACTAGTATTGGAGCCCACTCGAGAGGGAGCAATCTTAGACCTGGTTCTCTCAAATGGAGATGAAGAGAGGAAACTAGCAACCATCGAACAGTATGGTTCACATAAAACACAGCAACAAAGTCAAGCCATACAAAGGCAAAGGTAGTGGACTTTAGGAGGGCTGACTTTGCCAAAATGGGTGAGTGCCTAAGGAATGCACTAGAAAATGGGCAGGAAGGAGGGGTGGAAGAACAAAGGGAATAATAAAAACTGCCATCACAGAGGTAACAAGCCTTTGTGTAAAGCAAATAAATAAAATGAAATGATGTAATAAACCACTATGGTTCTCAAACGAAGTGGCAGTGAAGGTTCAAGAGAAAAAGAAAGCATTCAGGAAGTACAAGGAATCACAGAAGGAGCAGGACAGAGAACTGTATCAGTTAAAGCAAAAGGAAGCTGGGAAGGCAGTCAGAACAGCAAAGGCCCAAACCGAGGAAAAGATTGCCAACTCAGTTAAGATAGGGGATAAAACCTTTTATAGGTACATCAGGGAGCGAAGAAAGACCAAGGGAGGGATAGTGAGGCTTAATAAAGTGGGGGAGGGTGGGCAGAGGGTGACCGTGAAAAGGCACAGATACAAAACAAATATTTTTGCTCAGTATTTACAAAGGAAGAGGGGGGTTACCTAAAACAAACAGTAGAAACACTCTGGATACAGAAGTTGATACCAGCCCATTTACAGAAGAAAGGGTTCTGAAAGAACTCTTAAAACTGAAGGTGGACAAAGCAACGGGGCCTGATGGGATTCATCCCAGAATTCTAAAAGAACTAAGGATAGAATTAGTGACACCACTGACTACCCTGTTTAACAATCATGGAAGGATGGGGTGGTACCCGAGGACTGGAGGAGGGCAGATGTGATTCCCCTTCACAAAAGTGGGAGCAAGGCAGAAGCAGGAAACTACAGACCTGTTAGTTTAACCTCAGTGGTAGGGAAAATGATGGAATCACTTCTGAAGGAAAGAATTGTAGAGTATCTAGAGGCCAGAGGGGCACAGGACCCAAGGCAGCACGGATTCACAGCAGGAAGGTCACGCCAGACAAATCTGATAGATTTCTTTGACTGGGTGACCAAAGTAGTAGATCAGGGAGGGGCTGTGGACATGGTATACCTAGACTTTAGCAAGGCATTTGACACAGTCCCACACAAAAGATTAATATACAAGTTAGCTAGCCTGGGAGTGGGTCCTAAGATGACAGCCTGGGTAAAGAATTGGCAGGAGAATAGGACACAGAGAGTAATAGTAATGGAGTCCTCTGAAAGGGGGTTACTAGTGGGATACGCAGGGTTCAGTATTAGGACCGGTCCTCTTCCATGTCTTTATAAGCGACATTACAGAGGGACTGGAAGGAAAAGTATGTCTCTTTGCAGATGACACAAAGGTCTGCAACAGAGTTGATGAACAAGGTGGGGTGGAAAGGATGAGAAGGGACTTGGCAAGGTTAGAGGAATGGTCAAATGTATGGCAGCTTAGATTCAATGCTAAGAAGTGCAAGGTAATGCACCTGGGAAACAAAAACCCAGAGGAAGAGTAGACTATGGGGGTGAGATACTAACAACAACAAAAATGGAAAGGGACCTGGGGGTAGTCATATCAGATGACCTAAAGGTGGGCAAGCAATGTGAGAGGGCAGCAAGGAGGGCTGGGGAGATACTGGGATGCATAGGGAGAGGCATCACCAGTAGAAAACAGGAAGTTATTATCCCTCTGTACAGACAGCTGGTGAGACCCCATCTGGAGTACTGCGTGCAGTTCTGGAGACCCAGTCTTCACAAAGACATAGACAGGATGGAAGCTGTCGAGTGGAGGGCAACTAAAATGGTGCAGGGTCTGCACCAGAAGACATATGAAGAGAGACTTAAGGAGCTTAATATGTATAGCCTCGAGGAAAGGAGGGAGAGGGGGGACATGATAGAAACTTTCAAGTACCTCAAGGGAATCAACAAAGTCCAAGAGGGTAGCATCTTTCAAAAAAAGAGGTGTGCAAGAACAAGGGGGCACAATTTGAAGATGGAAGGCACAGCTCAGAGGTAATTTAATGAAGTATTTTTTCACAGAGAGGGTTGTGGATGCATAGAGCGGCCTTCCAGAGGAGGTCGTGGAGTCAAAATCAGTGGTGGAATTCAAGCATGCATGGGACAGCCATAAGGCAATTCTAGGGGGTGGGGGTAGGAAGAAATAGGCTGCTGGTTAACTAGGATCTGTAGCCTATCCAGTAGGCAGGGAAATGGGCAGACTGGGTGGGCCAAGCGGTCCTTATCTGCCGTCAAATTCTATGTTTCTATATGTTGCTTTCAAAAAAGCATGCATCTGTGGATTGTCACACACCAGCTGTTTCCATTCATGCTCCCACATAACCTTAACATGCATGCCTTTTTCATGTCTGAGATAGTTTAATTTCTTGATGGTTAGGTAATATAAATGTCTGTAGGTTGTGTTAAGCACTGGATTCAACAGTTTTTCAAAGTAAAACACCTGGCAGCCATGATAAAAGCAGTCCAAAAACTCAAAGGCTGTGGGGACACCATCTATTGCAGAACAACCCTCTAGAAAATAAGGACTTACCTGTACTTCCCCACCATTCACCGCATGTTGTATGGAAATGTTTTCTTGTTTACTGATGTACATCAACCACTGTATGGCCAGTGTGGAGTAATGCTTGCACTGACGGTGATAGTTGTCAGTGGGTATAATCTCTATTGTTTCTGACTCTAAAAATTTAAACAGAAACATGGCCATGCAAACTTGCCCCTTTCCTTTGCATCATCTTGAAACATCTGGTCAACACCATCCTGAAACATTTCACAGGCCTGCTTTAGAATCTCCACATCTGACTGACAGTAATGATGTAATTCCTTTTTAAAGTCAAATACTCCATCTTAATGCATTTCATACCACTCCAAAAACTATTTTTTTTCCATCGGCCAGCATGTAGTCTACTCCATAATCTTTCTGATGTGGCATAAGCCCTACATAATTCTCAATCTCTGGTTTGTTAAAAAAGTGCAGAAAGTAGCCTTTTACTCCCTCAAAACCCACAGCTTGTGGCATTGCTGCAAGCCTCATTGGAAAGAAATTTAAGCTGTCTATAAATTGGATATTTAACCATTTTACAGTTATGGACATCGATTTACTCACCAGAGTCAGTAACTCCACTTCCATTGTTTCTTTTACAAGCTGGTTTACGATGAAGTGGCTATCATATCCTTTTGAACTGTGAACTATGAAAGTGTACCCCTGAACCCCTTTTTGGATAAACTTTTTTACAAATTGGACAACACAGTCAGTGCCTTCAAACTCCCACTTTTGACCTCTTTCAAGGGTGTAGATATAATCTGGAATATGTCTAGAGTCACCTGGGCAGATATCTTGCATGCATTCATAATCATAAAATATATAACTAGCTGAACAAGGTGGTGACTTTAAGGGCTGGCTGTAGCATAAGTGAGATTCAAGTGGGTGTACAGCTGCAAGGCAGTTATGGAACTTTGGCTGGAAACAAATATGGCTCTCACCCTGAGGTTTTCCACATGATGAGCACAATTTAGATAAATGACAATCAGAGTAAGCCAGTTTATGCCGGCCATAGCAGGTGACTGAGCTACAATATTTTAATTCCTTTGAACACCATGTACCCTCCAGAGATCACTGATCACCTGATTCCATTTCACATATGACAATCAGGGCACTGTACACCCTCACTTTGTACTTTACTACAGCCAAATGCATAGCACATGTTAGAGCATGTGTGTGAACTTTTGTGTGTGAAAAGGGTGTTACAATGCTCGCATGCATTTCTGGCCCCAAAAAAACCTTTTATATTTTTAATACCATAATGATGGTTTTCGTGCAACCGGATGAATACAGATTTTGCCCTTTTATTAGTAGATGCAACAAACCTTTGCCATGCAACAGCTTTGTTCATAAAAAAACGAAGATGTTCACATCTAACTTTGCCTCAAATAGATGAATATTGCTCAAATCAACCATTCTTTGTTCTGACAGCCCTACCCTGCTCTACAAATCTCTAGCTTTTGCTAATATCTGTTTGTCAACTAGCTGAGGGTTTAGCAAAGCCACCAAGCTCATGGAGAAGCATATTGAATTATTTTGATTTACTAAATTAACTAGATGCCTTGCTTTCTGTTTAACAATATAGTTAAATAAAACACTTCTAACATCTCTGGAAGCTCTCCCACGCACATTTCTTACAATAATGAATAACATTAACGTCTCATTAGCACACACCTCCACCTTGCTGTTTAATAAATTTGCAATATGCTCTAAAAACTCATCAGCATTTAACTCTTGGGGATTTCTACATAATGAAAACACAGGGTCATTTAAACTATCACAATTCAGGTGTAGCTGTACAAAATCATTACTATCCAAAGTAGGACATATTCTGTCCAATAACTGCTGCACAGCTATATGGATTGCAGAATAGTATTGATCTATGGATGTTATACTGTCTAGACTGGCAAAATGAAACTGCTGGCGATACTCAACACCATTGGAATTATTTCTGGGTACTTCATATTCATTTATTAATTCTAAATAGATGGGCTCTGCTAGACCATTTTCCACTAACTGCTGACCCTCCTAACTACAAATGCCTTCTTCATGGTTTGGTGTGGCACTGCCCCCTATCTGCATGTCTTCAGGGTTGTTATTTTGTGCAGGACTGATAAAATATTCACTGCCTGGCAGGTCTGTGTCCACATCAGAATGATCACTTTGTCCCCAAGCACATTGTTCACACCTACACATTCACTAAAATACCACCAACAGCTTAATCTGGTTCAAAGTCAGTCGGCATTCATCTGTATCTCCCTCCCCTGGGCCGTGCCTGAAAATAGGCAGAATTTGTCTAGTGCACTTCCCCGGTCAACAAAAACTAAATAAATAAATACAGCACTCAGTTTCACATTCACTACTTTGACACTCAGGAGATTGTTGAAATGTGGAACTCACACAACCATAACACACACACAGCATGGTGCAGCTGACCTAGATACCACAAGGTTATGTGGTGGTGCCCTGTGTTTTCACATGGGTGTCTGATGCTGCTGCATTCTCTAATGGGTAGCCAATATTTTTTTAGCCTTTCTAATTCTGCACCTAATATACTGATCCACTACTGTATATTACATTTAGTGCTTCTAATGACCCACCCATATTGTATAATTTTATCAATCATTTTGTCACAGTCCTTTTGTATAGTATAAATGTTTGCTCCACTACAGGCTACATGTTTAATTAGTTTTTGAGTGCCCACCATTTTCTGGTAAATAAACAACAGCTAAAAGGTATATTTGCAGTTTTAATTCTCTTATTATAATGGCTTTGTTTCTGTGAAGCTGGCCACCTTAAATGTGTTGTTAAAGATTTCAAATGTTAGTTTGCAATCAGGGGTAGCATCACATGTGATGAAACCACCACTGATATGCAAAATGGTTCTAAATTATAACTATATTTATATACAAGGGGACCACTGGTAGACTTATGCTCACGTGGTGTCACTTTTTGTGTTGTTAAACTTTCAATGTTTAATTACAGGGCTAGCTTTGTTTACACACACAGCAGGTGATTTAATATGTGGTATCTCTGCAGATACACTATCAGGGGCACTGGATAATGCTACAGGTGTCTGTGTTTGCTTACTGTTATGTTTGCAACAATGCTTACCCCCAACACCAATACGGCAATAGTGTTCACGTTTTTCACTTCTTTTGTGGAGGGTAGTTGGTCTGTCCATAAAGATTCATGGGGTAGTGCTGAAGAAATTTTCACACAGCCCTCACCCCTTTTGTTTGCTGTTGTGGGTGCAGGCACTGAAGGCTGTGGTGATCTTGTTTTGTCAGGAAGACTCCTTTTCTGTCTGGATAACCCTGAATGTGTGTGGTGGCCTCTTGCATGATTTGAAAATACTGCTTGTAAAGGCTTAAAATCGACCATCCAGGAAACATTAAATATAATACATAACTATACAACCCTTGTAATGTATATTGCATTATAGTAGTGCTGTCTTTCTGCAGGTTGATTATATATTAGGTACATTTGTGTCAGATAATCATTCCGTTATTGTATTTTGATCTGTTTTAGTTAATTGGTACTCTCAATAAAAACACGCATAATGTCAGCATATTAAATAAGTTGCTGCATTAAACAACTCTGAATTTAAAACTATAAAAACATAAAGGGGGTGCATGGCAAAACTTCTTAGTGTATGTTGTGAAAACATATGGCTATATACTATAATTGTTCTTAAAAGAAAGCATGCCAAATTCAAAAACAAGAACAACACTGTAGCTAATTTACAATCTTCAACACATTAGCCCATTATTAACCTGCATTGCAAAAACAAAAAAAAACTGCAAACACTTCTGTTACTGTAGTACAAAATGTTTGGCTAATTGCTGCTTACCTTTTTTTGTCTTCATTCATTAACAGTATAGCTGTACATGACGGTCCTGGTTGCTCTGTTGCTCTGTTCCTATTACAAAACATAAAAACAATTTATAAGTCACCACTAATCATATACTGCTGTTAATTTTGTTTTTTACAGTGTTACATATTAAAGAGCTGACTTTAGCAGTTTATGTTTTAGCTGCCACATCTTTCTACAAAGTACAGACCTTAACTAAGCCTCTTTGCTAGAGGCTTAAAACCCTGGCATACAGTATATAGTAATAGTTTTAAATGCACAAAAGGTAAAGCATAACATCTTTGCTAGTCCTAATCACATCTAAAAAGGGTTCTCTGTACATTGCCATCAAAACATTTTAAACTAAATACATTACTATACACCACCCTAGTGTATGCAACACTGGCAAAAAAATATGACCATGGAATTACCCCCATATACACACAATTATAACATTTAAATGCTAATAACATGCTTGGTATACTTAATTTGACATACCATGTAAAGCTATATGTGACACTGCAGGACGATTGCTTGATATAGACAAGGCTGGCAAACCTACATTATAAAAAGCTATGTAATAGTTTAATAAACTTAATTTTTTCCACTTAAAATATTTAAAAAGAATAGATTAAAGTGCACCCACCACCATCTCCTTGTGATGCTTTTGATTCTAAAACAAGATCATGAAAGCCAATCTGAAAAAACTGTTTTGCAAACAAAGTAGCCATTTTAAAATTTATGCCACAAGAGTTTTTAAAAAGTTAAAACTATTCAAAGTCTTACCGACACTGGTTCGCTGGCTGTAAACAGGAAGTTTTGAGCTAATGTGTTGACTTTTATGAGGTACAAGTGATGGTCTAAACATGCCCCAAACAGGGGCGGAAACTGAGAACCAGTGTAACATAGACCAATGCGGGGCTAGAAGACTCAATGTTTAGTAATCATTGCAATTTTTAAATACTTCTGTTTTTTTTGGGGGGGAGGCTTGGCCAGCAGTAGCTGAAATATACTGTAGTTTAGGTATGGGTTAAAACACAAGGAGTTCTGAAACATTTTTATTTGAGATAGAAAATAGGCTTCAATATGCATATATTCAGGCTTTTCATAAAAAAAAAGTATTGTTATACACAGTTTTAACTGAAAATAGTGTCTTGGCCAGTGGTAGCTGAAATATAGTTTAGGTAAACCTTACCAGGTTACCAAAGACTAGTATAAACCTTACCCAGTTACCAAAGACTAATAAAAAAAAAATAAAAGTACGTCACAACAGAATGTGAAATAAAGCTATGAGATGATAAAAAACTTTTAACAGGTAGTTTCTGCTTTAACATGTATTATGTGAAACAGAAACAAATATTCAAAAATCTTTCCATTAAAATGAATGGGGTCATTGTTTTAAATGTGCAAAAAATAAGGAGATTTTGTTCTGAAACTTATTTCTTTCAGATAAAAAATAATCTCGAATATGCACAATACCAGACTTTCCATAAACAATCAAAATAAGGTTATATTTTAAACCAATAAAGGGTTTGCTGACATGTTTTTTATTTATTTTAGTAAAATTAAAAAGATTTGTACTATGTCCAGGTTAAGTGCATTGTATCTGACCTTTAGAGTTCTCTTACTGTGAATAAACACCAGGGCTGAAAAAAAACAGGTCTGATATGCTTGCATCCATTATGACCACTTAAACTCTGTAAATAGCTGTTTTAGGATGGCATGTTTAATTAAAGGATACTCATTTTGCACATTGTCTTCGAAGAAATCTTAGATGACCTGCTTTCCTTTGTTCTGTTGACATTGGTTTAAGATATCTTCAACTGAACCTAAATTTTATGGACCACCACCCTTACAGCTAAACAGACTGGACCCTTTTGTTGAGTCAGCATTGAAAAGACATGTAGAGGTTACTCAGAGGGCATCTTTTTGCTGAAACCAACTTAGATTGTGTATAAAAATGATAGTCTTGTAGCACATTGCTAACATCTTCCTGTCTCTGACATTTTAAACTGTAACAACAAATATCAACAATGTAGGCCACAGCTATCAGTACTCGGCCATGAGAAACCACAGCCAATTTTTCAAATATTAGTGGTAGCACATTTTGAACAGTTTCTAACACATCATTGTTTAGGCATGTAGTCATGTTCATTATTTCACACCAGTGCCCATCTTTTTTAATGTCACTCATTAAAATCTGTATAAATTTACATTTTTTACAGTTTATCAGGCTACCTGGAGTTTGATTAGCAAGGTTTGAAATTTGCATGGTTATCAAAATCTGTAGAACATTTTCTATTTTCTGCTTTTCAGACATTCTTTGGTCATTACTCCACAGGTTACCCATCATAACAACTCTCACCATGCAGTGCTGTGTTCCTCGTCAGAACTACCAATATCATACAAGTACATATAATATGGCACAGGGCTTCCTTTTTGCAGTGGACTTTTAAAATATTTTTTATGACTTCCTGATGAAACTGCTTCTTCAACAGCACTCCATAGTGTTACACTCAATTGTTCATAAAGTTTGTCAAGTGCCCTAGCAAGGCATGACATCTCTTTCAATTCTGACAAAGTGTCATTTATTGCTTGTATTGTATCAAAATGGGATGCTGTGTACCCAAGTTTCCAGGATGTTGGTTCAACTAGTAGTTTGAACTGTCATGGGCGTAACCTCTCACAGACTTCTGGAAAAGCACACTCCCAGTACCCCCCTCTGGTTCACATATATAGCTATCTCTTATCTGCCAGGGGTGGTCTGTGGTACATCCCTTACAGTTTATCTTCAAGTCCTGAGCCATCAAGTCTTGCAGTAACTGTATTAGTATACCCTTTATCAGGTCCAACATGGTAATTTTTTCAGGTGGCACTTCAATTGCTGTCATGCCCACATCAGCCTTTTCATCCGGGTACTTCTCAGCATTTGGTACATCTTGCACTTCCCACTGTTCATCCATATTAACACACTCATTGTAATCATGCAAACCATGTTTCATGAATGATTCGATCAATTCAGTCATAACAGAATCTGCCAGTGTGGCACTAGCACGTGTTGATAGGGTAGGTTCATCCATTTCACTGTTTTCTTCAGGTAATCTGCACACACAGGAGAAAAACATAAACCAAATATGGTGGAACAGCGCTAAATGCTTTTATCAGCATAACCTTTCTAACATGTCCCTGGCTATCACAGAAAAGCCAACCTTTGCTCCACCTATAGCTGCGTCACAGCATTTTAAGGGGTGGGGTGGGGTGGGTGCTGCGTCATTTCTGGTGGACATGGGCATGAAAAGGGGTGAGGGTGCTACATCATATCAGGTGCCCACATCGAGGGGGTGGGACATTGCGTAATTTTCGGTGTACACAGGATAAGGAAGGTGCGGGACATTGACTAATTTGCGGTGCATATGGGATACAGAAGGGGTGGGGCCATTGTGTAATTTCTGGAACACATGGAAGAGGCAGGGCATTATGTCATGTCCAGCCATCAATCAAAAATGGGTGGGGCATTACATCATTGATTAAAAGGGGCGGGGCAATTAACTATCAATCACATTTTGTCAGTTAGTATACACGTATACTGCTTTGGTACACTAGTGATGTGGAATGTAGAGCATAAATCACGCAGTATTATGGTAAAGATGGAGGGTTTAAAAGCCCAAAATATAGCACCCAACTCTGCACATATACTGATATTTAAGCTGTTTTCAAATTCTTTGTGGGATAATGCTAAGCAGTGACCAAAGTTGATGAACACAACCATTGTCAAAGATGTGGAAGAACTCATCCAGTATCTTTTCATAGACAAGTACCATGTATCTGGTTTGTATTTCATTAGTGACGATACAGCATCAGTAAGATGAAAACATGCTAAAAACCAGTAAGCTAATGCTACCAACATTAATGATCCAATCAATGAACTACCTCCTGGGGAACACATTGTGGAGCCTGTGTCTGGTGGTCCTAAAACCTGTGACTATAAACTGACCAATGGTAACTTTTGCATGAAAGCAAATGGTACAGCATTTAATGTCACTAACAGTGTAAAGGTTAATTACAGGTGTCTCAAATTACTAGTACATTTAGCCAAGGATGGTGCAGCCCATTTTGTCAAGGACAGCACTGAAGTGAAGAGGATGGAAGTATTAGGGGGTAGCAGTGGGAGGCTGATTCAGTATGGATGCAACTCACAGAAGCCTCAGGCAGGAAAGTTCATTCATGGGTGAGCTATAGGCCTACAGTGTAAGGGCAGGAAATGGACAGAAAACTTACACAGGAACTTAAAAGAGGAGCAGCAAAGGGGCAAATGGTGGTGGTGGGTGACCTGAACTTGTATGATATCGATTGGGAGGTCCCAGTGGCCAAGAGTGCAAGGAGTCAGACATTACTGGACATTTTCCAAGATTGTCTACTGCTGTAGCTTGAGAAGGAACTTACCAGGCAGAACCTTGATGTGGGCTCCCCCACGTCATCTTTGAAATACATTTCCTGGGACCCCATGCACCAAGAGAGCAAATAAAGGATGTACAGGGGCATACTCCTCCCCCTGGCTATCATCACCAACACCACCCATCTGGCTGCTTGATGTGCTGCAACACAAATCACTCTGGAAGTCCAGGGTAGTTCTGTGGAGACCAAATTACTGATATAGCAGTGTAACACAGAGACATATAAAAAGAACAACAGATAGTACACCACAGATGTTCCAGTACACAGGGTTGCCTTGGGTTGACATGTTCACAATTCTGCCATTGTAATTTGTGCACCATGGTATGGGTATGCACGGCACGGTTACTACAGTAGGACAGGACCTTGGAGACATGGACAGTCCCATAGCAGAAAGGTATACATTATGAATTGCCAGTTATATCAGCTGGCTCCTTCACCTGGCACAATCCACCCCCCTCATCTGGATGATCTTGATACATAGTGGAGGACACCCTGCAGATCTTGCAAGAGTACACCGCATGGTACCACACCTCCTGAGCAGTCACTGCCCTGCATCTCTGTGCAGCCACATCTGCCATTTCTGACACCCATAGTGTATGGTGCCTGTTAATGCTCTCTTATGTGGCATCACCCTGCCAATGTGCCATGTCAACCCCATTTAAAGGGAGATTTGCAGCGGTGGCTGCCTGAGCAGCACACAGGACAGAGCTGTGTGTTGATTGAGGGGTTTCACTCTGTACACGTATTATTATGGCTCCACGGGCATCCACAGGACGTGCCCCAGAATACTGGTGAATGTTATCCTGATGGAGGTTGAATTGGAGAGAGAAATTACTATGAGATGATGCCCTGAGATCCACATATTCAGGCCATGGCTGAGTGTTGGGCAACTATGTGATACACATTGCATGGAACAGTTCCACCTGGACTACACTATGATCACAGGGCTGTGCCACATGCTCAAGCTGCAGACGGCACCAAAGACACATAGGGCAGGGACAATGTCTTTGGAAATGAAGTTGCCATGTACTCCATCATACTATGCCATAGGGTCCTTCCAGAGGGTAACTGGGGACGTCACTGGCTTCAGCCAGTTGTCCTGGTCCAGGGCCCTTTAGTAGATCATGGATATCCTACTCATGCATATGCATGAGCACATAGCATTCCTCATTGCCACAGCCAATATCTGTATCACAAAGGAGGCATTTCATGCTATGCATAGCATGCCCAATGTAGTAGGGGTAATAGACTCTGCCCATGTGGCAATCCTAGCACCGACCATGGATGAGGAAGCATACAGGAACAGAAAGGGATTCCACAGCATCAACTGCCAGATTAATTGTGACGTGGGTAGAATCATTAAAAATATGTGTGCCAAGTACCTTGGATTCTGTCATGAGTCCTACATAGTCTACGGGTTCAGGCTGTGTACCCACCTTGTGGCACATGGTTCTGTCAATGGATGGCTGTTAAATGAGTATGGATTTGCACCAAATATGACATAGATGGGCACAGTGCTGCAGCATGTGAACAGGTCTGTTCTCTTCCCACTTCCCAGGTGACAGCAGATATCCACTATGGCCATACCTGATGATGCCATTCCTGTGAAGAGGAGTAGACATACAACAAGGCTCACAGGAAGATCCATCATGTGATTGAGAAGACTACTGGTGTGCTCAAAATGAGGTTCTGGTGCCTGGATCACAACAGTGGTGTGATGATGCTGGCCCTTGGGAAGGCCGGCAGAGTGATTACTACATGCGGAATGCTGCATAACATGGCCATACACAAATGACTACTCCCGCCACACCAACAGTGTGTTGTCCCACAAGCAATGAGGAGGGAGACAACCTGCAGCGCTGTGGTCCTGAGACACTGTCCAGCTGTCTGGCACACCCTGCCCTTGTGTGGGGTGCATTTCATAGACAGAGAGTTCACCACAGTGGCACAGTGAAGAGTTTAGTATGTCCTGAGTTCCCACTGGGGGGCTGTGTGTTTATTCCTGTGGCTGTTCTACATTACTATCCATGTCCATGTTTGGGAAGAATAGTGCTTTGGTAAATGAGGCTTTCTGTGAGCAGCTGTGGCTGTGTACAGGTGTGTTCTACCCATGGTCAGACTGTGGTACACGGGGCCTACCAGCTGTGTTGACACTAATGGAGGGCTCAGGGTGACACACTCATATCAACAGTTCATGTCATTCTGCTACACCACCTGTCAGTTTCCATCCAATGCTGATGGACAGAGAAAATTTACATAGTAACTGTATGTACACCACTGGTGTCCCAATGCTTAAACTTCAGTCAAATAACTCACATGGGGACCACATAGACCTTTCTAGGTAACTTGGTGGGCCAGTCAGGGACTGTTTGTGCTGTGTCCCTCACAGTAGACCCCATTTAGAATACGCTTCTCAGTTATGGGGTCTTACAAGAAGTGTAATCATACTTAACTTGAAAAAGTGCAAAGAAAATTCGGGAAACAATTGCAGGGGTTGCAGACTGGTCTATACAGTAGTAGATTAAATTATCTGAATTTAACATCATTAGATCCACGCTGATTAAGAGGTGCTCCATTGTTTCTATTCGATATTATAAATGACCCCAATCTGATCACCGAATTAGGTTTAGAATTTAAATCAAATACATATGACATTAGAGGGCATCCATTACAGTTGGCTGGTAAACATTTTCACTGTAATAACAGGACATTTTTCTTTACATTACAGGTTATACATCCTAGGAATACGTTGCCATTAAATGTTATTAGTAAGTCAAAACATGAGTATAAAATATGACTTGATTCTTTTTTGCTGACACTTGGGCAGCTTACATACTACTAATTTAGTAATTGGTTAGTATAGGAGCACCTGTGAGCTTTTTGCTCCCTTGCTCCTCGATTCCCTTGGTATGTTCCTTAGTATGTTCCATGCTGCTGCAGCCATGGCTCACCTCCTACTAGACTTCAATTTACTGAGGCATGTACAAGACCATGAGCACAAATGCCTTGTCTTGGCAGTCATCTTACTTCCCTATGTGACCATGTCTCAGGCTGTCTGTCCATCACTTGCTGTGGATGTCCCTCCATGGGTACCTCTGGGACACTTGTGATGGTGAGTGCTGGGTGTCCATATACCATCACAATGGTGACTCCTTTATGGTGTATAGTTAAAACAGTGCCAGACTATGGTGACTGACACAATCAGCAACTCCCTATACCCCTCTCTCTGAGGTCCAACCCTCCTGCTGTTGGTATATTTAGTAAGGGGATGTGAGGGCACAGCCCCCCAAAATGGGACGGGGTGCATGGGGCACAGCCCTGGCAAATAGAGAGTTTGCTGGTTGTGTCAGTCACCATAATCTGGCCCTGTTTTTACTCTGTGCCATAAAGGTGTAACTGTTATGCCATGGAACCCTGGGTGTTCATCACCTACCGTGTGTGGCATATGTTTGAGGGGGCAATGGGAGCTGGCTGGTTGGGTGTCCATGTAGGCTACAGTGTCAGTGTGACAGGTGGCAGTGGACTGGACTTGGGCATCTGTCTGTGCCATGGTTCTGGGGGGTGGACTGGTGGCCACCAGTGGAATGGATGCATCTGTACATGGCACAGGGATGGACTGGGATTGTGTGGTGTGCACAGCTAGCAGGTATTCAACCTGTCACTCCAGAATGTCCATCAATTCATTCAATGCTACACCACAGCCCTTGTACCTCCGCCGTTAGGTCTTTCAGGGACTCAGTGTTCTCTTACTGGGCCTGCAGGCAGTCATGTTCCAGGTGGCATTCCTCAAGGTAATATGTACGTTGTATGGCATGTGAGGATGCCATCTGTGTCAAACGAGACAGCCACTGTCAGTGACCCTTATCCCCACTATTGCCTGATTCTTGTGGGGTGGCATGGGGCTCCCTATGTATCCCCAGCAAGTGAGCATGTGCTGACAGGGCATACGTCCTGGCCAGACATGTGGGGTAATGTCACTTGGACCTAAGGTGCCCTGTCTGCCACCACTGGATGGCCAGATGTGCTGTGCTTGTGGGGGCAGTGCAGGGGTGGGAATGACTCTGTGATGGCTCCCTGTGGTTGTGTCCTGCATGTCCTCAAGTGTCTCCACCATGGTTTCTGTGTCTGTGTCTTTATGTGAGGCCATCTCCACTGCTGTGTCCACAGTCCCCTGTGTGGTATCTGTTGGTGAGAGTACATGTTGGTGTTACATGCTGGTGCATCACCATGTGTTGTCTGTGTTCCGCTGGGCACAGTGTGATACACATACCTGCACCGTCTGTGTTTGCCTCACCCTGTGTGTCTTCCTCAACAGTAGGTGCTGGCAGCACCAGTGGGTTGGACACTGTCTCAGACTCTGCAGGGTGCAACAAAGGGCTATTAGTAGTGCTGTTGTGTCCTGTATATCATACCTCATGTCCCTGCCCTATATTCCATACCTGGCAATGTGTCCATGCCCTCCTCCTCCCACTACAGGCTGATATCATCTAGGGTGTTGGCCACCATTCCCTTGATGGGAGTTAAGACAGGCACCCATGTGAGCAGGTTATCACTCTATCCATTGTACGGCTGCCAGCTTGCACTTCGCAGCTGTTCAGGGGTCACACCAATTGTGTTTTATGGCCACCAATGTTTGTGCCTCTGGAATGGCTGCCTTGATGATGGCCTGGATGTCCAGTCACATGCAGGCATTACCCTCCACGGCAGCCTTCAGTAACTCATTCCAATACAGCATGGCATACTATGCCCATATACCCAACACCATGACTGTCACGTGGCGGCCTGTGAAATTTGAGCACTGTGATCAGGTGCCACCATGCACCAGGTGACCTCCGTGGCTCTCAGGGTGCTCACACCCTGTGCTTTGGACTCTTGCAGAGGGCCAGGTTTCTCAAGAAGAGTACTGCTGTTTCCTTCTCCTGCTCTTACAGCCTCCTCCATCA
The DNA here is from genome assembly GCA_016271365.2 of Neoceratodus forsteri. Lineage (NCBI taxonomy): Eukaryota > Metazoa > Chordata > Ceratodontiformes > Ceratodontidae > Neoceratodus > Neoceratodus forsteri. Next base: position 56,934,102 of record CM057449.1, on the reverse strand, counting down.
CAGTATTCACTTTGCTATCTCCATGTGGGGCCGTGTACATCCCCATATATGGTCATGTCAAGGGGTGGGCCCGTATATGTTTGGAACATCCAGCAGTCCCTGCTCATTGCACTGCATGAGTCTATTGGCCACATCTCTACCTTGGCCAGCACAATCCATGTGGATTTGAGTATAGTGTAAACAGTCGAGGTGTGCAGCTTCATGCCAGGGTTACAAAGCTTCAGGGTGCATTTTCCATGCTTTTGTACACAGGCCCCATTGTGCAAAATATGTTTATTTTTATTCTTTTTTGCTAACTGGGTAAGGATTAATAGGCACAAGTGCCTGTTTTCAGGGATGACACAGGAGCACTGGGCTGTTAAGTGACTTGCTCAGAGTCACACAGTACGCAAGTGGAGGTTGTGTGAATCAAACCCAGGTCTGTCTGCTGGATCTACCAAGTTCATTCACAGATTGTTACTCTAACCTCTAGGCTGTACTGCCAGCCCCAGGTAAAAAGGGTAAAAATGGGTAAAAAAGTGGTAGGGTTAAAAAGTGAGACCATAAACTTGAATACAAATTATATGTTATTATTCAAAAATCCGAGAGATAAGCTGCAGGTCAGGACACCGGCCTGCCAGATGTGTTCTGGAAAGACTAAATTTTTTTGAAGAGGCCATTGAAGATGCAACCCACATGGCCTTTGGTCATCTTCTAGTTTATTAAAAGTTACAACAACTTGAACTTAGTGCTTAAAGTCTGGCTTGTTTCCATCTGATTTACCTGTTGCATACACCTTGCCAAAAGAGCCCCTCAAAACTAAGAGATGTGTCAATGGTTCACTGTAGTCAGATGATGACAGTACTGTGACATGTTATCATGTCTAAAAATAAACCTTGCCGTGCTTAAAGATCAAATGAATCTATTTTTCCATATTTTATTGAACCATTGACACATCTGTTAGGTTAAAAGGGCTCTTTTGGCAAGGAGTATGCAACAGGTAAGTCAGGTGGAAGCAAAACAGAGCTTGCTCACCTCCTTCTCAAACCTCCTTCCCAGATATACCTTCACTCTCCTCACCTCTCCATGTATGTCCTTCACTCCAATTTGCCTCTTCACTCACCCACCTACCGTCACATTCTCCTTCCTTCTCTTTCAATAATGCATCCTTCAGCAGTCTATGATTTTTGCACCAATATTCTCAGTAAGTATGCACTTGTCTCAAACTGTATGATGTCAAAATTCATTGTATCTAAAGCAGCTTCCTGGATTTGGTTAAATATTGAAAGGACCCATCCCACTGTACACCCTGTACTTGATTTGTGCTACCACGTTATTATGTTTACCAATGTAATCTTATAATCTTATAATTTCATGTTTGCCTAGAGTTACTTTTGTCTTCAGTGTACAGAGTCAGTTTCTTTAACAATCCTATGTTTTTTTATCAGTGGTATATCTTGTACTATTTGTTTGTCAGGACCTCATTGTAAATGAGCATGCTTAATGGAGTTATTTCCTGCTAATAAACTTGACTTGACTTAACAAAAGCTTGAATTCACATGAACGCAAGCCCCTGTGTCATAGAATAGTGTTTCCTGAAAATGTCATGCTCTTTGGTTTTGCAGTTTTCTTTAAATCAGCATTTTTAATATGCTCTACAGTAATTGAAAACAGTGAAGATGTTTCTGTCCCTATCAGTGAGGCCTACAGAGTGGTGACATCATTTTTGTCTAGCCTGCTTCTTTAGCAGTTAAGTCCCTGACTGACTGAAGAAGCTGTTGCACTTCCCAGTCAGAGCAGTCTTTAGAGCTAATTTTCACTCCAAGTTTGTTACTAACCTATCTGGTTTGTGTTTAGTAAGACTAGTTTAAGATCTATCATACTGTTCTCATAAAAAGTTGATCATTTGAGTTTTAGTGCTAAACTGAAGTGGTATGACTGTATGTCAGAAATAACCTTGTCCTTATCACAGCTGTCAGTTCTTCCTCATCAAAACTCTGCATTGTTTTCTTGCTCTATTACACAGGGTTGTTTAATGGATATAAAATAAATCAAAATATATTTATTTATTTAGTTTTTGTTGAACAGGTAAGTGCACTAGACAAATCCTGCCTATTTTCAGGCACGACCCGGGGGAGGGGGATACAGATGAATGCTAACTGACCTTGAACCAGATTAAGCTATTGGTGGTATTTTTTGAGTGAATGAGGGAAATTTGGCCAGGACACTGGGGAAATTCTCTTACTCTTTTTGATAAGTCCATGGGATCTTTAACATCCACCTGAACTACCACGAATCCAGGCAGATGGGACCTCGGTTTAACGTCTCATCTGAAAGACGGATTTAATTCATAGAATAAGTATGTCTTTGATGTAGCCTCCATAAAAAAGGTTCCAGTGATAACAATTTTGTTTTATGTCAGATTGACACACAGGTGTCTGCCATTCTCTGCTATTTCAGGAACATGTACTGCATAAACTCACAAAATTCAGTTCTTTGAGGGTTTCTGTGTGCAAATACATCATATATGTGTAAAAGTTTGTTTTCAGATTTTAGTCAGGTTTTTACTGTAATCTTTGCATGTGAGTATCTAGGCTGTAGATTGCTTAACACAGGATCACTGTTACTAATTACCTTATAGATGTTTATAATCAGCAGGGCTCTCCAAAATTATCAGATGTTTGAATCAAAACTAGTCTGAATCAAATTATGTTGACAAGGAAACATCTGCCCTACCACTTACAAAAAAGCATCCTAGTTTGCACCCCATTTAGTTAAATGGGATATTTAGCACATTTTCTCACAGGTACTGTTTCATTTTTTATGGCAACAAAAATTTTTCATACTACTTCAACATGGTTACATGTCATGATGGTGATCACAAAACAGCAATCGCCATCACAGCGAGTGTACATCACTGAAAAGTGAAATGGTGATGTATACTTATCGGCGACACCACAGCCAACATCTAAAAACAACCTATATGTGAGGGGCTGTGCCCCTCTCTCACACACACACCCACTCCCCCCTGATTATATATTACCAACTCTGGGGGGATGCATGTCAAGGAGGGGAAGGCAGTTCCCCCCCAAAAAAAATATACCAACCAGAGCACAAAATGTTACCCATCCCCAGCCCTGAATCCTGTACCTGCTATGCCAAAGCTAGTCAACCTCACCACCACACCACATGGCTAGCTCAGCAGCAGCATGCCACACTGTACCATACAAACCCTCGTCCCTATCCCTTCCCTTCTGGTCACTTTTCTACACAAGCACAACCCTTCCTCGCTTATCCCTACCCTTGCTGTACCTTTCCATCGCTACCCTTAAAGGATAGCTCACATGTCAGGTGCTGATAATGAGTCACTCATAACAGAGTCATTCATTTTCAGTCACCAACATCACTGGATACCCTTCAACACAAATCAAATGTTAAATGTTTAAGTGTACTTATGCTTGGCCAATGGATTTTGAAACCAAACCAGACAAGGTTTCAAAAGAAAGCAGTGTCACATAAAACCCTTCCCCACCATCCACTCCACTGTTTTGGACAAACCCAAGTCTGCATGCAAAATTGTCATTGTAACAGTCACATAATGGTGTGCATATTTATGGAACACATACAAACAGAGATGAAAAAGAAATAAGTGCCTCAGCTGGGACTTGAACCCATGCCACCTGGGATACTATTCTGATCGTGCTAAGCAGCTGCACCACTGAGACAACTGGAACCTGGGCTGTACCCAAGCACATTACGCTTTCTCAAATGCACAACCCAATGGCAATACAAATATTTACTTTGTAACAGTCACACAGGAGTGTGGTGTGCATATTTATAGAGCACATACAAACAGAGGTGAGAAAGAAATAAATGCCTCAGCTGGGTCTTGAACTCAGGCCACCTGGAATACCATTCCAGTTGTGCTAACCAGCTCTGCCACTGAGACAATTGGAACCTGGGCTGTCCCAGAGCACGCTTCTCTTTTTCAAATGCACAATCCAATGGCAACAACTTTTTTGCATTGCCATTGGGTTGTGCATTTTGAGAAGGAATAACCAAACCAGTGTAACAAGGCTTACAGTAAGGTAAACAAAATGCTGTGATGTATTGGAGTACTGACAGCAGGAAGAATGAGTTATTACTACCTCTGTATAGGTCATTCGTTAGTCCCCACCTAGAGTACTGTGCCCAGTTTTGGAGTCCTCACCCAAGGAATGATAACGACAGGCTAGAGACAGTGCAACACAGGGTGACTAAAATGATTGATGGGTAGTAGAGCAGATATTATGAAGATCAGTTCAAGGCACTGAACATATACTCAGTGGAGGCTAGACATGAGAAGGGAAAACATGTTAAGGACTTTTATGTTCCTGAAAGGAATAAACAAGGTAAACTGAAAGGAACTATTTTGCAAAATTAGCATCACTAACATGGAGGCACAAGTGGAAACTGATGAGCGAGATTGAAGAGAGAAGTCAGAAAGCTTTACTTTATGGAAAGGGTTGTCTGTCTTACAGCTGATATGGCAGGCAGCAACACTATCAATGGTTTCAAGCATAGCTTGGACAGAGTGAAGGGCTTACTGATTGGTCAAGCTGATAGCAGTAGGGCGGGAAGAATGGGGGTGGATAGTGTGAGTCAGAACCCTGTGTAGACAGTAGGTCCCAGGTTTGTTAGGGTTCATGAGCAGACTGGATTAAACAGTGGTCTTTTTCTGCTGTCATTTGTCCCTATGCACTATACCAATGCACCACGTAAACCAGGTGTGTTGGCATAGCTAAGTTGGAATGCCACATACTTGTGATCGCATGTCATTCACAACTGGGGCATGCAGCTAGCATAGAAACATAGACTTTGATGGCAGATAAGAACAGCTTTGGCCCACCCGGTCTTTCCATTTCACTACCTATTGGATAAGCAGCAGATCCTATTTAACCAACAGCCTACTTTCTCCTGCCCCCCACTAGAATTTCCTTATGTATGTCCCATGCATTCTTGAATTCCCCAACTGTTTTTGACCCCACTACCACCTCAGGAAGGCTGTTCCATGCATCCACCACCTACTCTGTGAAAAAATACTTCCTCACATTGCCCCTGAGTCATCCCCCCTCTATCTTCAAATTGTGTCCCCTTGTTCTTGCACATCTCTTTTTCTGAAAGATGCTACCCTCTTGGACTTTGTTGATTCCATTGAGATACTTAAATGTTTCTATCATGTCCTCCCCTCGCTCCTTTCCTCGAGGGTATACATATTAAGCTCCTTTAGTCTCTTTTTGTATGGCTTCTGGTGCAGACCCTGCACCATTTTAGTTGCCCCGCTCTGGACTGCCTCTATCCTGTCTATGCCCTTGCAGAGATGGGGTCTCCAGAACTGCATGCAGTATTCCAGATGGGGTCTCACCAACTGTCTGCACAGAGGGATAACAGCTTCCTGTTTTCTACTGGTGATGCCTCTCCCTATGTATCACAATATACCCCCAGTCCTCCTTACTGCCTTCTCACATTGCTTGCCTATCTCTAAGTCATCTGATATGACTACCCATGCACCCAATCCCCTGGCCATGCAAACAGCAACACACTGGGGATGGGCAGGGGTGAGCCAGGAGCATGCAAGCAGTATGCACCATGCACCATGGTGAGTAATGCTGCACACTGGAGCACGTAGGGGGTTGGCTGGTATGCCGTGGAAAGCCCTGTCTTAAGTGCCCCAATGCGCCCAGCCCCCATGCACACTGAATAACAGAATGACCCCATGAGGTGCAGGCAGTACCCCCAGACACAGTTTGGACTGTCCCCAACCATGTACCCCCCAGAAAACACATCGAACACACAATGGAGAGTTCCACCTCCCAATGCTGACCCCCTCACATCACAGCTGCACTGGTGTGCCGAAGTGGCACATCACTTGCATGTGCTGGTATGGCACCCAGTGAGGAACAGCCAACCCCCCCAGCACCAACAACCCCCAACCCATGCCTGCAATAGCGGTTCTGTGTGTCACATGGGCAGTGGCACACCCCTCCACACACCTCCACAGCTACCAGCTGTCTGACCTATGCAGGGACATGCAACAGATGTGTGCCTGCATATGGCAGATGGCAGGCAGCCATGGAGGTGTGCAGTGGGCTGCTCCATTGGCTGTCAAGTGCATGCAACCACTACTGCAGGTACAGGTTTGGGGTTGTCGGGGGCACCACAGAACATCTCCATAGGGTCAGGGATATGGGGTTTGGGGGTCATCTGTGTGGGGTAGCAGGTGCACCTGTGTGTAGTCTGTGCATGTGGGGCACCTTACTACACTGGCACCAGGGTTGCCTTGAACTGGGAAGGGTGGTAGCGGTGGTTCCCATGCTATGGGGGCTTTGACTGGGTTCCAGAGTCTGATCGAGCATTGCTGTGTGGGTCTGGGTGTCTGCAGGTGCAATTCATGCACCCATACCCATGCCCAGCTGTGCAAGTGATCCACTAGGGACCTGGGGTGAGCATCCTATTGGATGCCTGTCTGGGTCTACTATGCCTCCCCCTGCCACCCTATGTGGTCCTGCACACCGGGGGGGGGGTGGGGATATGGACAGGTGGTGGCCGGTAGTGAATCCCAGCAGGTGCACACCTATCCACAGGTGTGGGGCTACATGGGCAGGATACATGTCTCCAGCATGTATTACCCTCCCATTGGTGCATAGGGCCAATTTTTACCATGTATATTTCAATTTTATTTAACAAAGGTTGTGTGCATATTAGTTGAGATAAACTAAAGTTAAGCATATTGGTGTTTGCACAGAAAAGTTAATTCTGTTGATTCCATAATTCCCCATGAGGGATTCAGAAGGCAAGGACAGGAAGATGGATTGCTCAAATAGTTAGAATTTTCAGAATTTATTTGGGACAGCAAGCAACCTGATAGGTACAGAGCAAAAAGCATAACATCATGTTTGGCTCACCAAGCCAATAACTTTGTAGGACTTTAACTCTGATGTAGCCTGCAATGGGGTAACAGGTGTTTTATGTCTCCAAATAGACAAAGGGGCAAAGGCAGCTGGCATGGCCAATGCAGCAAATGCCTCTCATAAGTTGAAACACTCACAAGGGTCCTACACACCAAGTACACAGGGGCCTGAGCTGCCCATCAGGGAAGTGTCCCAAGGAAACCCAAGGGAACCCTTGAGCCCTCGGTGGATGTCAGCCATTATTCACTTTCACACAGTATTATGACAGGTGGCATTTGCCCTGGATCTGCACAGCCTGCCCATCCAGTTTTCTATACTTATTCACTCCATAGAGGTACTTTCAAGGCTGAAACATTTATATTTCAGAATAGGCTAGGAGCAGCAGAAACCTGGGGGACCACAGCTTCTGCAGATTCTGATTCCTCGCCATTTCTAGTGCTGGTCCCCATAGAGTCAAGGGTCCCAGGACAAATTAGCCCTTATATGGACATGAGCTTTACCTTCCTGCATGGATACAGGGATTAAGAGCATGCAGAGACACCATAAACAGTTCAAAGTTCAGCAAAAATACGTTTCACCACAGATTTTTGGTTACATGGTACAGTATATAATACTTTGTCTTGACAAACTCACTGTTCCCTTAGAACCCTTCAGATAAGATGGGGATTAACCCCTTGTGTTGTATTTGATCATTGGATGCTTCCATGATTCCTGAGTTTTTTTCTTTTACTAAAGTTTTTTTTTCCTCCTTGACTGGGACCGAGTGGGCTACCATTCCAGTCCCTGGGTGGTGATGACTGGCCACCAACCTGCTTTCCCCTTCCTCTTCCTGGTGTTCTGGCAGGCCAAGTCATGCATATTCTTGGAGTACCTAGTGCTCACCTATGTCTCCTTTCTCATTTACAAATATTGTGAAAACCAATAAACTAGAACCCTCTAAAATGTGAATATTTGGGGAGTGTCTCTAACTTGTGGAAATGAAAATCAAGACAAACAGAAAATAAAGACTCTCAACTCATATACACTTGTCTTGTTATATATAATTATTCAAATGACATTTAACAGCATTGAATTTACTGTATTTTGGTTACAAAATAATTACAGCACTTAGAATTCAAGTATTTTCTGAACAGGCACTTTAAACAGTCTTTTTAAAATATGCAGTTTACTGGGTAAACATTTTCAGGACCATCCTGTCCTTTTTTCAGACCCTGTTAATAGTTTTATGTGCCCTATTTTAGAAGAAAACTAAATACAATTTAAGTAACCCAAAACTGTGTAATTATTGTAATGATAGAGTAGTTCTAAAATTCTAAATTCAGGGGGAACACACCTGTTATTTATTCTGTTTTTATAATTCCAAACTATTCATGATTTTCTGGCTCCTGGTAACCTTCTAAACTGAAAAAAAGATTTTATTTCATCATCTACTTCCTTATGTTAACTTTCAACAAATATCAGCTTTAAAAAATTAAAAACAGTTCTCTCAGGTTCTATTTTTTCAGAATGCTGCACTTAGTTTGATTCATAGATACACAGATACATAGACAGTGTCAGCAGATAAGGGCCTATGGCCCACCCAGTCTGCCCATTTGAGCTTATAAGTTCAGTTTATGTTTTCCTAGAAGTCTCTTGTCCCTTACCCCTGACCTCCAGAATTCCTTTAGGTCTATCCCATGCATTCTTAAATCCCCGTGATTATTTCAGCCCCCACCACTTCCTCTGGCAGGGTGTTCCACTTGTCCACCACCCATTCTGTGAAGAAATTCTTCCTCATGTTTCCTCTGAATCGTCCTCCCTCCAATTTCATCCCATGCCCTCTAGTCCTGGAACATCTTTTTCACTTAAAAATAGTGTATTCCTGCACCCTGTTCCTCCCTGTAAGATACTTGTATGTCTCTATCATATCCCCTCTCTCCCTACTCTCCTCCAGGGAGTACATGTTCAGTTCCTTCAACCTGTCTTCATAGGGCTTGTGATGCAATCCATGCACCATCTTTGTTGCCTTCCTCTGAACCTTCTCTACCCTGTCTATGTCCTTATATAGGTATGGTCTCCAGAACTGTACACTGTACTCCAGGTGGGGCCTCACTAGTGTCTGTATAGTGGAATTATGACCTCCCTTTTCCTGCTGGTGATGCCCCTGCCTATACATCCCAGCATCTTGTTTGCGCTTTACCTGCTGCCTTGTCACACTGTTTCCCTACCTTGAGGTCATCAGAGCTGTTAACCCCAAGATCCATTTCCTGCTTGGTGCATGCTATATCTTCACCCCCAACTGATATATTGTGCCAGGGTTTTTGTGCCCCATATGCATTATCTTGCACTTCTTTGCATTGAATTTCAACTGCCAAACCCCTGACCATTCTTCAAGTTTCTGCAGGTCCCTTCTCATTCTGTCTACACCCTCTGGTGTGTCTACACTGTTACAGAGCTTTGACTCACTAAACTGAATCCAATAAATTTTTTAACAATAATTCTTGCCTTATTGCCAAGTAATATTTTTATGCAATCTTAGTTTCAGCATATAACTGAAATGCCCGTGGCTGTTATTTCTGTTTCCTATATTTTTACATCAGAGAAATCCTATGAATAAAAATGTTTATATTAAGGAATCAGGCTGCACTGAAATATATTTTCAAACTGAATAATTTTTAAAGTTTTTAAATGCTGCACCTAGTTTGAGTTCATTTTACTCACCAAAATCAATTCTTGTAGAGAAACTCTCTCCCTGTGGCACAAAAAATGCGTTTATGTAGTTACAAACCACAGCGAATTTACAAAATACAATAAGCAGCCGTTACTAGTACTTTAACTTAATATACTGCCACTTTTTTAAAGAGGCATTTTACTTTTAACAGTCGTCATTATCCAGGATGCCAGAACTTGCAACCATTCTCTTCTGGGTTAGCGTTAGAGAAGGAGGGGGCTTAGCCACCTGAAATCATGCTCCAGAGGGGGTGTGCTGATGTCATGAGTAGTGACATCCTGGGCAGCTCAGTCACTAAGGAAACCAATGCTGTAGCATTGCACTGGTCCCCCCTGAATTTTTCTATGTTTACCTTTAAATTCTTTTACTATCATCATGGGATAAACCTGTAAGTAAAATGTTTAAATCAGCTAATTCAAGGATACTGTTTGAACTGATTCTGGGGTCTATTGTAAAAAGTGAGGTTCTACACTTATATACTATGATGGGAGTAGAACCTATGATTTTGATGATTGTTACCAGATCCATATTATGCCTGTAACAGTAGTCTTGTTTGTAATGTGTTACTGCTTTTAAAATTAAAGGGAATGGATGTTCCAGCTGAAATACAATATTAAAATTTAAACTTCAAGAACCAAGTTTTGTATAATAAATCTGCAACTGTAAAGAGACAGTTGGGAGTATTTAAAAACCTATTACAAAAGGAAAACATCCAGGGGATCAGTGGTAGAAGGAAACAGAGGAATGGGAAAGCTGTAGGAAGTTGGGGGGGGGGAAGCAACAGAAAAGAAAACTATATTGTGGAAGGCAAGAGTGTGAATGGGAGGAGGGAAAAATTAGGAATGAAGGGGATAATTTTTGGGGGGAAACTGTGTGTATTGAAAGGCAAGAGTGAGAATGTGAGGGGTGACTGTGTTAAAAGAGGAGGGAAGGGGAAGAAATAAGGAATGAAGAGGAAAAAACTAGGATGAGAAAAATGAAGTAGAAAGGCTGCGGCAGTATAGAAAATTAAAAGTGACTGACAAGGGGAGAGATCACCACGTGATCATAGCATTAAATCCTGTATTATAAGAATCTCCTTTTTAACAACAACTTCTATAACACAGCTAAATAACATTATAAGTATCTTCACTGGCCATCTTAACTTATGTCCTTTAATGAAAACTGGTCCAAATTAAGTTCTCATTCAGTCCATAACATCTGTGATGTGTTCTTAAAGTATAAATGCACCAGACTTCACATTTAAGGAGTTGGGTTTCCCAATTTCCTCCTCTTTTGGGCTTGATGACTTTTTCTATTCCCATAAATTTCAAACTTGAGATCGGATATTTAAATTCAAGAAAATGTCGAGAAAATTGTGATCTTTCATTGCCAGTTCTAATGTTACTTTTGTGTTCAATGATCCTTGTTTTCAATTGTTGAGTGGTCTTTCCTATATAGTATGGTGCACAGGGGCAAATAATACAATAAATAACATTATCAGTACTACAATACATGTAATAAAATTCCTGATAGAAAAAAAATCTTATCTTGATATGTGTTTTTAATATTTTTTGTCTTTATTGCACTATTACAATGTGTATACCCCATCTGGAGTACTGTGTCCAGTTCTGGAGATCCCATCTCTGCAAGGACATAGACAGGATAGAGGCAGTCTAGAGGAGGGCAACTAAAATGGTGCAGGGCCTGCAAAAGAAGCCATATGAGGAAAGATTAAAGGAGCTTAATATGTATACCCTTGAGGGAAGGAGGGAGAGGTGGGACATGATAGAAACTTTTAAGTATCTCAGTGGAATCAACAAAGTCAAAGAGGGTAGTTTCTTTCTCAAAAACAGATGTGCAAGAACAAGGGGACATAATTTAAAGATGCGGGCAAGGTTTAGGGGAAATGTGAGGAAGTATTTTTTCACAGAGAGGGTGGTGGATGCATGGAACAGCCTTTCTGAGGAGGTTGTGGGGTCTAAAACTGTGGGAAAATTCAAGAATACATGGGACAGACATAAGGCAATTCTTGTGAGGGGTAGGAAGAAATAGGCTGTTGGTTAACTAGGATCTGTGGCTTAACCTGTAGGTAGGAAAATGGGCAGGCTAGGTGGGCCAAGCGGTCCTTATCTGCAATCAAGGTCTGCGTTTCTATGTTTCTATGTATAGTTACCACATCAAAAGAAACCAATAACATTTTTATTTAACCAAGTAGTCCCTATAGGTTCTCTGGAGTAATGTTGCATTCTAACTAGTTCATTTTTTATAGAGTTAGTTTTCCTGGCTGTTATCCATGGTTTTTCCCTGAAAATCACCTGACCTGTGTCTATACTTTGTAAAATATTCCAGTTCTTTGTTATAATATTTTTAATGTTCCAATATTGTTCAGAATATCTTGTTGAGAAGGAAATTCTGTCTTGTTTTTGTGTATCTTTAGGTTTGTTTTTTAAAAGATCCATTCTACTCTGTTGTTGTACTCTTTGTTCTGTTTTGTCCAAAATCTGTTTATTATAATCCTGTTGTATAAATCTATATTTTAAGTCTTTCAAATTATTTTGCAGCCTCTTATCATTGCCTGTGTTCCTTTTAATGTGTAGCATTTGACTATACTGAATACTAGCCTTCAGAGCGGGTGGATGGATGCGCTTAGCATGTAGTGTGGTATTTTTATCAGTCAGTTTTCTACATAAGTCAGTGATAAACCTCTTGTTTTCAATCACTATTTTTAAATCCAGGAAAGGAACCTCTGTTTTATGATAATTTAGTGTAAACTGTAAGTGTGGGTACAATGAATTAATATAACTATCAAATTGTAACAATTTTTCTTCTGTATCTTGCCATATTAATATTACGTCATCAATAAAATGCTTATATAACATTATTGAACCCTCATAGAAATTTTCTGGATTTAAAATATGCAACTGTTCAAAATATGCCACATAAAAATTGGCATAGGTGGGGCCATCATGGCTCCCATTGCTGTTCCAGTTTTTTGATGGAAATTCCTATCTTCAGACCTGAAATAGTTGTTCTGTAGAACAAACCTTAATAGATCCACCAAGAATTCATTATCAGATATATTTTCTTGTCTTAAACCCAGAAAGTACTCCAAGGCTGTTAAACCTTCAGAGTTAGTGATGCTTCTGTACAGACCTTTTACGTCAAATGTTACTAGAATACATCTATCTGCATCCACCCCTTGCCGATTTAGTTGTTCTAATATTTGAATACAGTGTTTAGAATCTTGTAAATATGCTGGAAAAAAGATGATGGAAAAGTAGTTAGAAGTTTTTTACAATGAAAATCTACTAAAATAGACAATGGTTTGGTAATGGAATCTATTCCCGAAATTATTGGTCTACCTGGAATTCTTTGTAAGTCCTTTGTAAGTCCTTATGCATTTTAGGCAAACAATAAAACAATGGAACTTTGATGTATTTATTGATTAAAGCTTCTGCTTCCCACTCCAAGATAAGTTTATGTTTTTCAGCAGTACTTACCAATATTTCTATTTCTGAGTGTAAATATTCATAAAGCAGAACAAAGAGTACAACAACAGAATATAATGGATCTTTTAAAAAATAAACCTAAAGATACACAAAAACAAGATAGCATTTCCTTCTCAACACGATATTCTGAACAATATTGGAAAATTAAAAAGATTATAACAAAGAATTGAAATATTTTACAAAGTACAGACACAGGTCAGGTGATTTTCAGGGAAAAACCATGGATAACAGCCAAGAAAACTAAATCTATGTAAGCAATAATACCCAACAGGGTGGGCAGTATTGGGAAATACTGGACCGCCCAGGGGCGTAATGAGGCCCGATGCCGCAGGCGGAGGGCCTTATAGCCACTGGAAGGTCTGGTATTTCCAAATACTGCCCACCCTGGAGGGTATTACTGCGCTTAGAAAATGGGCATATGTGTAAATTTTTGTTAGGTTGTTAAATAATTTATGAAATGACTGAACATAAATAGAAATATCAACAAATAAACTTTTTGTTTCATAAAGTTGTCCCTCATTTTATGTGCTGTTCTATCCCCTAACCCTCCCACACACACACACACACACACACACACCCACACACTCAGGTGACAGGGCCATTCTGTTCTCTTACCCCCCCCAATCTAAAAGAAGACATCAAGTTTCCTTTAAAGTGCTGAAAACTGGAGAGGCAGAAACTGTGGTTTTACTGCAGGTTCAAAAAAGGTGCCAGTAATAGGTGTGTAGAAATGGGGGATTGCTGATCCAGAAGTATTAGGGTGGGCGATTTGTGCTTTACTTGGTAACAATATGTTGTCTCACCTCCCCAAACACCACCACATTGCATGCCGCTATTACTTTTTTTGTTTATTTTTTACTTTAGCGTGATGTTGTAGAGTTCAAATTTGCGACCGGTAAATGTACCAGAGCGGGACTTAGCTACAGATCAAAGGAGCAGCATCAAACAAAATAAGCCTGAAAAAAGAGTTTTCTTTTTGCCTGTAGGCCGAAGAGCACAGGAGAGCCAGTATCAGTGCCTATCACTGCAGGGTGAGTGTGCAGTGTTTGTTACCTAAGCCGCTGGACTGAGCGAGTTGTGGCTCTTGTTTTTCGGCAAAGACAACTTTTAGACCCACCCGCTTTATGCTTGTTTTGTGTCCCTGGCTGCCGGGCTCTCACGGGTTTGGAGTTGCTTGGTTTTGACCTTTGGGGGAGCTGAAGGGATTCCGGTGCATTCCCTAAGCCGTCTCTGTGGTCTGGTGGTTGTGCCACTTCTGTGTAGGGTATTAGAGGCTGATTATGTTTCTGCTGTGGAGAAGAGTGTAAACGAACGGCAGATGTGAGCTTGGAGAGGATGAAAGGAAGTTTTGCTTTGGTTTGTAAAGGCATGCACGCGCTGCACATTTCAAAACCGCACTGATGATAAGCGGTTCCATGAAGCTGATCGGTCGGAGAGCTTTGCTTTTATTTTTTTTTTTTTATGTGTGGCTAGTGTATGTTTTTTGTTATTTAAAAGCTAACGGAGACTGGGAGATCACTTCTGTTAGGGGGGCTGTCTTGCTCAGTGTATAGTTTTCTCGTGTGAGCGAGAGGTAAGCTGGAGGGAGAGCTTAGGTACTGAGAGTCAAAGAAAATTGCTCAAGAGGGAACCTAATCACATAAGAAAAAAAACAAAATGTAACTGAAAGGAGCCCTTCTGAGGTTGTGTGAGAGAATCGTGAGGTAGCTAGTAGTGAACTGCATATCATTGAGAGCCAGTATCACTCGCTAAGTGACAGTAAAAATGGCGGTGATTTAAAGTTAAATTGTGTGTTTTCAGCCAGTCAGGAAGCAGGATGGGCTCAGGGGTACATGAGTGGGTGATGGGGCACTAGGGCTGGTACTTTTTATTTCCTGGGCATCTATTGTCTGATAGATGCCCACTTAAAAACGTGTCTCAGCCAATCAGGAGAGAGGATTTTCTTTAACCATTTTCTAAAAAAAATTAAATAGGTAGAATGCGGCATTACTCCAGTGAACCTAGAAGGAGTACTTAGATAATAAAAATATTATTGGTTTCTTTCACTGTGGTAACTGTATACATTGTAATAGTGCTATGAAGACAAAAAATATTAAAAGAACATAACAAGATAAGATTTTTTCTATCAGAAATTTTATTACATGTAGTACTGATAATGTGATTTATTGTATTATTTGTTCCTGTGCACTGTATTATATAGAAGAGACCACTCAGCCATTGAAAACAAGGATCATTGAGCACAAAAGTAACATTAGAACTGGCAATGAAAGATCACCATTGGCTCAACCTTTTCTTAAATTTAAACATCCAATCTCAAGTTTGAAATTTATGGGAATAGAAAAAGTCATCAAGCCCAAAAGAGGAGGAAATTGGGAAACACAGCTCCTTAAATGTGAAGCGTGGTGCGTTTATACTTTGAGAACACATCACAGATGTCATGGACTGAATGAGAACTTAATTTGGACAAGTTTTCATTAAAGGACATAAGTTTAGATGGTCAGTGAAGATACTTATAATGTTACTTAGCTGTGATATAGAAGTCGTTGCTGAAAAGGAGATTCTTATAATACAGAATTTAATACTATGACCATGTGGTGATCTCCCCCCTTGTCAGTCAGATTAAATTTTCTGTACTGCCACAACCTTTCCACTTCATTTTTCTCATCCTAGTTTTTTCCTCTTCATTCTTATTTCTTCCCCTTCCCTCCTCTTTTAACACAGTCACCCCTCCCATTCACACTCTTGCCTTTCACTACACACAGTTCCCCCAAAATTTTTTCCCTTCATTCCTCATTTTTCCCTTCCCCTTTAATACAATCATCCCTTTCATCCACACTATTGCCTTTCACTATAGATAGTTTTCTTTTCTGTTGCTTCCCCCCCCCCCACAGCTTTCCCATTCCTCTATTTCCTTCTACCACTGATCCCCTGGATTTTTCCCTTTTGTATTAGGTTTTTAAATGCTCCCAACTGTCTCTTTACAATTGCAGATTTATTATACAAAAGTTGGTTCTTGAAATTTTAATTTTAATATTGTACAACAACTGGAACATCCTTTCCCCCACTAGGCTCAGGGAATTACATCCCTTTGAGTGCCCACCATTGTCAACTGACACCTATTTTAGGTGTCGAGCATTGGGCATTCTGAGGAGGCAGACAGAAGGTGGAAGCTGGGCCTTGTGGGGGACAGGGAAAAGGGAGGGCGGATTGGGATTTTAGGGTCCAGAAGTCATCCTGAGGTGAAATGGGGTCAGGACAGAGGTTACTCTTATATTGTCCCCATACCCAAGAGTCCCAAAGAATTCGGACAGGTGCCGAGGTCTTCCTCGACAGCTCATCCTGCCTTGGAGGTGTTGTGCAATGCCAGATCAATTAAGAACAAGACAGCTATTATTTCTGATCTTGTTGGTTCATCTGATTTGACTTGCATCACCGAGACCTGGATGGATGAAAATCCAGGCCCTATATTGGCTTTGGCAACTCCAGCCAGGTTCTCGGTGATACACCGTCCAAGGCTGGATCGTAGTGGCGGAGGTGTGGCCATTATGTTTAAATCTGAACTGGGCCTTGTGGATGTGCCACTGGGAAACACCAGATCTTTTGTATATATCCTGGGCGAGGGTGCAGGCTGTGGGATTCTCCTCTTCTACCGTCCACCAGGTGACGGTGGTAAATTCCTACAGGAGATTGCAGACTTCATTGTCGACCTGGTGTTGAGGTTTCCCAGATTATTACTTCTGGGTGACTTCAATGCCTGGGTTGACGATGAACTATCTCATTTTGGTCAAAATCTCCTCCAGTTGATGAACACACTGGGCCTGACACAGGTTGTTACCTCCTCTACCCATATAGGGGGTCATTCACTAGATCTGGTCTTTCTCTTGGGTATGGAGATCACTGATCTGGGGTGGAACCAGTCAGCTGGTTGGACCATTACACCATAAGGTTCAGTTTCAGGGCCCCCTCTAATAGGTCTACCCCTATGGAGATGGTCCAGTACCGCCCTTTAAGGGGTATTAGCCCCAATGACCTAATGGCGGTGCTGGATCTATCGAGTCTGTCGGGTGAATGCATGAGTCCAGACGGTCTTGTATTAGCCTATAATAAGGCTGTGGGAGATGCTCTGGACAAAATTGCACCTGTTTATGTTCGGCCTCTCACCATCCGTCCAAGGAGTCCATGGTTTGATGACTGCTTGAAGGAACTAAGGCGAGTAGGCCGAAGGCTGGAGACAGCCTGGCGGAAATCGGGCCTTGATGCTGACAGGCTTAGATTGTTGGCTCATTATGATAGCTACCAATCAGAAATCACTCATAAGAAGGCAGAATTCCTGTCCAGAGAGATTTCTGCTGCACAGAATTGACCGGCTCAGCTTTTCTGGACTGTGGACAGACTGTGCAATCCAGTCTGACATCAGCCTAGAGAAGCCTTTTCTCAGCTTAGATGCGAGGAGTTCACTCGCTTTTTTGCAGATAAGGTTGCCAGCATCAGGTCCAGCATCAGTCTGACCTCTCCTATGAGGGATTGTGGTGGACGACTGGTGGTGTCTTGTCCTCGGTCTGTCTGGTTAGATTTTCACCACCCGGAATTTGTGGACATTGTGAAGATCATCCAAACAATGCGACCAACTAGTTGTAGTTTGGATCCGGGTCCTACACCGCTGTTAGTAGGTTGTGTAGAAGCTATCTACCCAATCCTTGCTGACATTGTCTGGAAGTCCTTGGAGAGGGGTTTTTTTCCTGACCCCCTTAAGAAGGCGGTAGTTCGACCACTCCTTAAAAAATCCTCCTTGGACCCAGACTGTCTAGCTAACTACCGGCCTATCTCTAACCTGCCATTTGCTGGTAAGGTTATTGAAAAGGCAGTTGAGTTGCAATTGGATGATCATCTTATAACTCACAGTGTCTATCATACTCTCCAGTCTGGTTTCAGGAAAAGGCATAGCACGGAGACTGCCCTTGTTCGAGTATTGAGTGATCTCCTAATGGCCAGAGATCGAAAGGCTTGTACCATTCTGGTCCTTCTCGATCTATCTGCTACATTTGACACTGTAGACCATGGGGTGCTATTGGAGCGACTGCGGGTCTTTTGCGGGCTGTCTGGTACAGTCCTCAATTGGTTTCATTCTTACCTCACTGGCAGGTTTCAGTGAGTTGTCATGGGAATTTATTCCTCTGACGCTTACTCCCTGCCTTGTGGGGTACCACAGGGCTCCATCTTAGCTCCCATGTTGTTTGCAGTGTATATGCTGCCATTGGGAGAAATCATCAGGTGATACAGTCTGAGTTTTCACTGCTATGCAGATGATACTCAGCTGTATTTGTCCTTTCTCCACGACCAAGGTGATGCACTCGATGTATTTAATAACTGCCTAGATGAGATCAGACTTTGGATGAGCTCGAGCTGGTTGAGACTCAATCCGGATAAGACTGAGGTACTGGTTGTGGATCCAGGTCATTCTGGGGTGGGTTTGGGTGCTGGACAGCCATCAGGTTTATTACTTGGTGGTGTACTGCTCTCTACCTCTGGACAGGTGCAAAATCTGGGCGTTATTTTTGATGATGGTCTGACCCTGAAATCCCAGGTGTCAGCTGTTGTCAAATCCTCTTTTTACCATCTGAGGAATATCGCCCGGGTGAAACATCTGATTCCCCAGGATGACCTTCCAACTTTGGTCCATGTCTTTGTCACTACCTGTCTGGACTACTGCAATTCCCTCTACCTAGGGCTTCCAGGGATTGATATCCGCCACCTTCAGCTGGTGCAGAACGCTGCAGCCAGGCTTTTGACTGGGACTCTTAGAACCAGTCATATCACGCCTGTGCTTCGCGAACTGCACTGGTTGCCAGTTCAGTGGCAGATCACCTTTAAGGTTGGTTTACTAACCTTTAAAGCCCTACATGACCAGGGACCCGGTTACCTGAAAGATCTTCTGATTCTCTATCGCCCTCTCCATCCTCTCTGTTCCGCCAGCGAGGGATTGCTAGAGATTCCCAGAGTTCGATTGAAGTTATCGGGATCTCGTGCCTTTGCCTTTTCAGCACCAACCCTGTGGAATTCTTTACCTCGTTGGTTGAGAGAATGCCCAACCATTGATAACTTTAGAACTGCTTTAAAGACATATCTTTTTACTTTGGCTTATTCTTCTTAGTTATGGTTGTTTTAAATGTTTGGATTTTATTACTTTATCTATTCTTGTACAGCGCCTTGGTTTTGAAAGGCGCTTTATAAATAAATTTGACTTTGACTTTGACTTCCCTTTAATTTTAAAAGTAGTAACATATTACAAACAAGACTACAGTTACAGGCATAAAATGGATCTGGAAACAATTATGAAAATCTCAGGTTCTGCTCCCATCATAGTATACCAGTGTAGAACCTCATGATTTACAATAGATCCTGGAATAAGTTCAAACAGTGTCCTTGAATTAGCTGATTTAAACCTTTTACTTAAAGGTTCATCCCATGATGATAGTAAAAGAATTTAAAAGTAAAATTAGAGAAATTGAGGGGGGATCAGCGTGATGCTACAGCTTTGGTTTCCTTAGTGACTGAACCAACCAGGACGTCACTACTCGTAATGTCAGCATGCCCCCTCGGGAGCATAATTTCAGGTGGCTCAGCCCCCTCCTTCTTTAACGCTCACCCAGAAGAGAGTGGTTGCAAGTTCTGGCATCCTGGATAATGATGACTGTTAAAAGTAAAAAGCCTCTTTAAAAAGTGGAAGTATATTAAGTTAAAGTACTAGTAACAGCTGCTCAGTGTATTTTGGAAATTCACTGTGGTTTGTAACTACATAAAAGCATCTTTTGTGCCATAGGGAGAGAGTTTCTCTAAAATTATTTATTTTGGTAAGTAAAATGAACTCAAATTAGGTGCAGCATTTAAAAACATTAAAAATTATTCAGTTTGAACGGATATTTCAGTGCAGCCTGGTTCCTTAATATAAACATTTTCTTTTATAGGATTTCCCTGTTGTAAAAATATAGGAAACAGAAATAACAGCCATGGGCATTGCAGCTATATTCATAGATACATAGATACATAGATACATAGACAGTGTCAGCAGATAAGGGCCTATGGCCCACCCAGTCAGCCCATTTGAGCTTGTAAGTTCAGTTTGTTTTCCTAGAAGTCTGTTGCACCTTACCCCTGAAATCCAGAATTCCTTTATGTCTATCCCATGCATTCTTAAATCCCGTGATTGTTTCAGCCCCCACCACTTCCTCTGGCAGGGTGTTCCACTTGTCCACCACCCGTTCTGTGAAGAAATTCTTTCTTATGTTTCCTCTGAATCGTCCTCCCTCCAAATTCATCCCATGCCCTCTAGTCCTGGAACATCTTTTTCGCTTAAAAATAGTGTTTTCCTGCACCCTGTTCCTCCCTGTAAGATACTTGTATATCTCTATCATATCCCCTCTCTCCCTCCTCTCCTCCAGGGAGTACATGTTCAGTTGCTTCAACCTGTCTTCATATGACTTGTGATGCAATGCATGCACCATCTTTGTTGCCCTCCTCTGAACCTTCTCTACCCTGTCTATGTCCTTACGTAGGTATGGTCTCCAGAACTGTACACTGTACTCCAGGAAAGGCCTCACTAGTGTCTTGTATAGTGGAATTATGACCTCCCTTTTCCTGCTGGTAATGCCCTGCCTATACATCCCAGCATCCTATTTGCTTTACCTGCTGCCTTTTCACACTGTTTCCCTACCTTGAGGTCATCAGAGATGATGACCCCAAGATCCCTTTCCTGCTTGGTGCATGCTATCCTCACCCCCAACTGATATATTGTGCCAGAGTTTTGTGCCCCATTTGCATTATCTTGCACTTCTTTGCATTGAATTTCAACTGCCAAACCCCTGACCATTCTTCAAGTTTCTGCAGGTCGCTTCTCATTCTGTCTACACCCTCTGGTGTGTCTACTCTGTTACAGAGCTTTGTGTCATCAGCGAACAGTGAAATTCTGCCTTCTAGGTCCTGTGCCATGTCACTGATGAAGATGTTGAATAGGACCAGTCCCAGCACTGATCCCTGTGGTACCCCACTGGTCACTCTTCCCTCTGTGGAGTGACAGCCATTTACCACCACCCTCTGTGTCCTGCAACCCAGCCAGTTACCTACCCACCACACTACTGTCCTGCCCACACCCATATTCCCCAGTTTGTGTAATAGTCTTCTATGTGGCATAGTGTCAAAGACCTTGCTGAAGTCCAGATAGGCCATGTCCACTGCCCTCCCGATCCACCTCCCTAGTCACCCAGTCAAAAAATTAAATGAGGTTGGTCTGTGCATGAGCCTCCCCTGGGTGAAACCATGCTGTCTTAGGTCCTGTAGTCCATTGACAGCCAGATGTTCCATAATCTCTCCTTCAGTAGTGCTTCCATGATCTTCCCCACTACCGAGGTGAGGCTGACTGGTCTGTAGTTCCCTGCTTCCTCTTTGTTCCCACTTTTGTATAAGGGACTATATCTGCTGTCCTCCAGTCTTTGGGTACCTCCCTGTTTCCAGTGATTGGCTAAACAGGATAGCCAGAGGTTCAGCCACCACCTCTCTTAGTTCTTTAAGGACCCTGGGTGCACCCATCTGGACCCATTGCTTTATCAACTCTTATTGCTCCAGTTCCTTCAGGACCCTTTCTCGTGTAAAGGGACTTGTGTCCATTTCTGCACCATTCTCACCCTTGTACTCCTTCAGACCCATTACCCTCCTCTTCCTCAGTAAAGACTGAGCAGAAATACCTGTTCAGTATGTCAGCTTTACTGTTGTCATCCTCCACCAGCCCCCATCCTCCCCTTCAGTCTCACTATCCCTCCCTTTGTCTTTCTTTTTTCACTTATGTACCTGTAAAAGGTTTTGTCCCCTCTACCCACTGATTTTGCAATGTGTTCTTCTGTCTGAGCTTTGGCTTCCCTTACTGACCTCCCTGCCTCCCTTTGCTTCTCCTGGTACTTCTCCTATCCCTTCTGCCTGTGTCTTTTTGTATTGCCTGAATGCAATCTTTTGGCTTTAACTTTCTTTGCTACCTCTTTGGAAAACCATAATGGTCTCCTCTTCCTTTTCCTCTTGCTAACCTGCTTAATACATAATTCTGTTGTTCTTGTAATCCCCATTTAATACTGCCCACTGTTCTCAACCCTGATTCCTGTCCCATTCCCCTAATGCCTCTTCAAGTATCTCCCATTTTCCCAAAGTCTGCCCCCTAAAATCCAGGATACGTGTTTTGTGGTTTTGGTTCTGCTCTTTCTGTGATTTCAAACCACAATGACTGGTGGTCACTGTTTCCCAGGTGCTCCCCCACTATTACCCCATCACACTGTCCCTGTTTGTGAGCACAAGGTCCAGTATTGCCTTCTGCCGAGTTGGTTCCATGACCAGTTGCTTGAGGAAGGCACCCTGAAGGGAGTCCAGGATAAATCTGCTCCTAGTTGATGCTGCTGCTGGGATGCTCCAGTCCACGTCTGGAATATTGAAGTCTCCAACCAGTACTACCTCACCCTTGTCTGCCATCCTTTGGATGGCTAGCATCAACTCCTATCTGTTTCTTCCTCCTGGGCTGGTGGTCTATAGACCACACCTGTGCGATGGCTGTCCCCATTTTCCTTTCCAGCTTAACCACAGTATCTCTCCCCATTTTGTTCCTCCTGGATCTCTGTGGCCCCTTATGTCATTTTCACATACAGTGCCACTCCTCCTCCCTTCCTGCCTGCTCTGTCTCTTCTGAATATGTTGTAGCCAGGTATGGCCATCTCCCAGTCGTGGTTATCATTACACCAGGTTTCAGTGATGGCCACAATGTCCAGATCTGACTGCACCATGACAGCCTCCAGATCTTCCATCTTGTTGCTAAGGCTCCTGGCATTTGCACACATGGCTTTCCATGATTTGATCTCCCTAGACTGTTTCCTATTCTTCTCTCAGCCCCGTCCTTGGTTGTCATTTATCCCTGGTTCTCCTTGCTGTCTGCCCTTCTGCTGAATTTTGCCCCTTTTCTGCTTATCCACCTCTTGGGCACTAATCTCCATCTTTTGCACACTGCTTTGCAGAGATAGCCACTCCTCTGGTTCACTGGTTCCACTGCTAGCTGTGGGGGGTGAGCAAGTAGGTACCCTCCTTGCTGGCCTGCCACCCCCCTTTGCTAGTTTAAATGCTTGTCAATGTAGCATTTAAACTTATCATTGAGTGCTTGGATTCCCCTCCAGGATGGATGCAGGCCGTCAGGCTTGAACAAACCTCCATCCCTCCAGGTGGGTCCCCAGTCACCAATGAATCCAAACCCTTCTTCACAGCACCAGTTCTTCAACCATGAGAACCATGCAGAAACTAATGACTGCATAAAAATATTACTTGGCAATAAGGTAAGAATCCTTGTTAAAAAATTAATTGGATTCAGTTTAATGAATCAAACTAAGTGCAGTGTTCAAAAAAATAGAACTTGAGAGAACTATTTGGTGCTACCTGTTTTTTTTAATTTAAACATTTTTTGTCTATTGGGTTATCCCCCGGTATATTAGAGCTAGGATGAATCTTAAAAGAAAGTGATCTATTGCAAGTAAAAAACTTATTCATTTATTTATTTTTTAAAGCTGATATTTGTTGAAAGTTAACATAAGGAAGCAGATGATGAAATAAAAACTTTTTTCTGTTTAGAAGGTTACCAGGAGCCAGAAAATCATGAATAGTTTGGAATTATAAAAAGAGAATAAATAACAGGTGTGTTCCCCCTGAATTTAGAATTTTAGAACTACTCTATTATTACAATAATTATACATTTTTGGGTTACTTAAATTTTATTTATTTTTCTTCTAAAACAGAGCGCATGAAATGACTAACAGGGTCTGAAGAAGGGACAAGATGCTCCTGAAAATGTTTACCCAGTAAACTGCATATATAAAAACGATTGTTTAAAGTGCCTGTTCAGAAAATACTTGAATTCTAAGTGCTGTGATTATTTTGTAACCAAAATACAGTAAATTCAATGCTGTTAAATGTCATATGAATAATGTTATATAACAAGACAAGTGCATATCGTTTGAGAGTCTTTATTTTCTGATTGTCAAGGCCAAGTCATGGAACCTTGGGAAGGACTTCATTGACTCCCAGTCTACAATCCATTTTCCACCTATTTTTGCTCTCCTGGGATATGGCAAATGGTTGTGCATCTGTGCTAGAACAGCCAGCCTTGTTCAGTCCACCCTATGTAATGCCAGTCTCCTGAGCATTGGCATCAGCACCAGACCATCCACCTGGTGGCAGTCAAGGAGGCAGTATAGCGCAGTGGTTTAAGGCTCTGAGCTGCAAACCTGGAGACCTGGGTTTGAATCCTCCAGCCCCCACTTGCATACTGTGTGACCCTGAATAAGGCAGTTAACTTCCTTGTGCTCCCAGGTTGCACCTGTAAACAAGCTTCAGCTTAGTGTGTCTTTCCTGGTTAAAAAAAAATTAGCTTTGTCGGCCTGCATCCCTGATCCAGGGAAGGAGAGCTGCCAGGTGGCTGCACATGCCTTCTCCTGTCCCCCTGCAGCAGACCCTTAGTGACCCAAGCTTGTTCTCAAACTCAGGTCACTGGCATGTGCATATACATCACAACAAGACTCAGAGCGGAAGTAAACTGGGTCAGGAGTACCATCACCCCTATCCAGAAACCACTCAGTCCAATGCAGCTGCCTCAAAGGATGCAGAGAACGAGGAGTACTTGGATGACAGTGGGCTCAGGAAGGGTTAGACCAGTCAGGCAGAGGCACATCCCAGATCCTATTCCACTCAAGAACTCATGCCACACTGCCAAACAGGGACAACCAAATAGAGTACCCAGAGAAATGGAAGGAAAGGATGTGGAGGTTAGCCAAGTAAAAAGATGGAGATTAGCGCCAGGAGGTGGATAGGCAGAATAGGGGCAAAATTCAGCAGAAGGACAGACAGCAAGGTGAACCAGGGATAAGGACAACCAAGGAAGGGCTGGAGTAGAACAGCAAAACAGTCTAGGAGGTCAAATCATGGAAAGTCATGTGTGCAAATGCCAGGAGCCTTAGCAACAAGATGGAAGATCTGAGGCTGTCATGGTGCAGTCAGACCTGGACATTGTGGCCATCACTGAAACCTGGTGTAATGATAACCATGACTGGGAGTTGGCCATACCTGGCTACAACATATTCAGAAGAGACAGGGCAGGCAGGAAGGGAGGAGGAGTGGCACTATGTGAAAAATGACATAAGGGCCACAGAGATCCAGGAGGAACAAGATGGGGAGAGAGACTGTGGGTTAAGCTGGAAGGAAAATGGGGACAGCCATCCGCACAGGTGTGGTCTATAGACCACCAGCCCAGGAGGAAGAAACAGATAGGAGTTGATGCTAGCCATCCAGAGGATGGCAGACAAGGCGAGTAGTACTGGTTGGAGACTTCAATATTCCAGACGTGGACTGGAGCATCCCAGCAGCAGCATCAACTAGGAGCAGATTTATCCTGGACTCCTTCAGGGTGCCTTCCTCAAGCAACTGGTCATGGAACCAACTCGGCAGAAGGCAATACTGGACCTTGTGCTCACAAACAGGGACAGTGTGATGGGGGAAGAGTGGGGAGCACCTGGGGAACAGTGACCACCAGTCACTGTGGTTTGAAATCACAGAAAGAGCAGAACCAAACCACACAAAAACACGTATCCTGGATTTTGAGGGGCAAACTTTGAGAAAATGGGGAGATACTTGAAAGAGGCATTAAGGGAATGGGGCAGGAATCAGGGTTGAGGAACAGTGGGAAGTATTTAAAATGGGGATTACAAGAACAACAGAATTATGTATTAAGCAGGTTAGCAAGAGGAAAAGAAGAGGAGACCATTATGGTTTTCCAAAGAGGTAGCAAAGAAAGTGAAAGCCAAAAGATTGCATTCAGGCAATACAAAAGACACAGGCAGAAGGGATGGGAGAAGTACCAGGAGAAGCAAAGGGAGGCAGGGAGGTCAGTAAGGGAAACCAAAGCTCAGGCAGAAGAACACATTGCAAAATCAGTGGGTAGAGGGGACAAAACCTTTTACAGGTACATAAGTGAAAAAAGAAAGGCAAAGGGAGGGATAGTGAGACTGAAGATGGAGGATGGGGGCTGTGTGGAGGATGACAACAGTAAAGCTGACATATTGAACAGGTATTTCTGCTCAGTCTTTACTGAGGAAGAGGAGGGTAATGGGTCTGATTGGAGTACAAGGGGTGAGAATGGTGCAGAAATGGACACAAGTCCCTTTACACGAGAAAGGGTCCTGAAGGAACTGGAAGTAATAAGAGTTGATAAATCAATGGGCCAGATGGGGTGCACCCCAGGGTCCTTAAAGAACTAAGAGAGGTGGTGGCTGAACCTCTTGCTATCCTGTTTAGCCGATCACTAGAAACAGGGGAGGAACCCAAAGACTGGAGGATAGCAGATGTAGTCCCTTATACAAAAGTGGGAACAAAGAGGAAGCGGGAACTACAGACCAGTCAGCCTCACCTCGGTAGTGGGGAAGATCATGGAAGCACTACTGAAGGAAAGATTGGTGGAACATCTGGTTGTCAATGGACTACAGGACCCAAGGCAGCATGGTTTCACCAGGGAAGGTCATGTCAGACCAACCTCATTGAATTTTGACTGGGTGACTAGGGAGGTGGATCGGGGAGGGCAGTGGACATGACCTATCTGGACTTCAACAAGGCCTTTGACACCATGCCAATAGAAGACTATTGCACAAACTGGGGAATCACGGTGTGGGCAGGTCAGTAGTCTTGGTGGGTAGGTAACTGGCTGGGCAGCAGGACACAGAGGTGGTGGTAAATGGCTGTCACTCCACAGAGGAAGAGTGACCAGTGGGGTACACAGGGATCAGTGCTGGGACCCGGTACTATTCAATATCTTCATCAGTGACATTGCGCAGGACCTAGAAGGCAGAATTTCACTGTTCGCTGATGACACAAAGCTCTGTAACAGAGTAGACACACCAGAGGTGTAGACAGAATGAGAAGGGACCTGGAAATTTGAAGAATGGTCAGGGTTTGGCAGTTGAAATTCAATGCAAGGAAGTGCAAGATAATGCATATGGGGCACAAAAACCCTGGCACAATATATCAGTTGGGGGTGAGGATATAGCATGCCAAGCAGGAAAGGGATCTTGAGTTATCATCTCTGATGACCTCAAGGCAGAAACAGTGTGACAAGGCAGCAGGTAAAGCAAATAGGATGCTGGGATGCATAGGCAGGGCATCACCAGCAGGAAAAGGAGGTCATAATTCCACTATACAAGACACTAGTGAGGCCACACCTGGAGTACACTGTGCAGTTCTGGAGACCTTACCTACGTGAGGACATAGACAGGGTAGAGAAGGTTCAGAGGAGGGCAACAAAGATGGTGCATGGATTGCATCACAAGTCCTATGAGGACAGGTTGAAGGCACTGAACATGTACTCCCTGGAGGAGAGGAGGAGAGAGGGGATATGATAGAGACATACAAGTATCTTACAGGGAGGAACAGGGTGCGGAATGCACTATTTTTATGCGAAAAAGATGTTCCAGGACTAGAGGGCATGGGATGAAGTTGGAGGGAGGACGATTCAGCGGAAAAGTGAGGAAGAATTTCTTCACAGAACGGGTGGTGGACAAGTGGAACACCCTGCCAGAGGAAGTGGTGGGGGCTGAAATAATCACGGGATTTAAGAATGCATGGGATAGACATAAAGGAATTCTGGAGGTCAGGGATAAGGGGCAACAGACTTCCTGGAAATCATAAACTGAACTTACAAACTTAAATGGGCAGACTGGGTGGGCCATAGGCCCTTATCTGCTGACACTGTCTATGTATCTATGTATCTATGTAACAATGAACCCCCCACAGTGATTCCGTTATATCGACAACAACCCATTCAACATCCTCAGTGTCAAACGTGTTGTTGCAGCAGTGAATGGGTACAGTGACTTCACTGTAAGCTGTTCCCCATTTTCTGACCCCTCTCGAAGTTAGTAATCATTAATTTTGGAGGGTGCGGGGGGCAGAGGCCACCATGGGGGGGTGCACCGGGTGATACCAGCTGCAAACAGTCACAAAAATCTCATTGCGCTGCAGTTCATCAATGCATTTGCCAAGCAATGTGATCACAATTGGCAAAATGCTGTTGTTGTAAAGATGTTTTACAACATTGTTGTTGATGCAACTTGGTGGAACTGCGCATGTGGGAGCTAAGGCATGTAGCAGCACCTCATCCTTCTACACCACTGGTCTGGTGATTCCTGAGGCATCTGTAGTCATTTAACCTTCTGGAAGAAGAAACTCTTAAATAAATCTCATGCACAACATGCCAACCAGGTGGCTCCTCCAACTGATGCAACTGCTGCAGCTCTCCAGTGCCAGCTAGTTGGATCCTCACCTCTAGAGCACTAGGGCAGTTCACCAGACCTAGCTATCTCAGGACTCCTACAGTTTAACCATTTACAGACCTTGTAAGACCTACAGGGAAGCCTGAGTAAACTGGGTGCTAACTAGCTCAACATGAATGACCCAAACATCTTATGGACTGAGAGGCAAATGGAGCAGAACTTCACTTCTTTTTCCTATGGTGGATCTGATGCTATTGCTTTAGTGGTGAGCAGGTGACTTGGGGTCTGGTCTACTGCTTAACATTTTATAGGGTCTGCTGCTGCTGTCTGTTGGAAAAAATGGGTTCTACTATGCAGCAGCAATGCCAATCCTGCCGACATCCCCCAGAGCGATACAGACCTGCTGACTTACCCAACACCGATGCATCCTGACATTGACCTCCCTACATGTTGACATCGACTGGTGTATCATTGTGGGGGGGGGTGCACCCCCCATGTGGGAGGCATGGCCCTCCGCACCCCTTCTCTAAATATCTAACACCATCCTTAGAAACAGTAGAGTTAGGTGCATGCCCCTGTCGATGAGAAATCACTGGTGATGTAAAATTCCTTTTGATGAACAGTCTCTCGATGTTGGATTTTGCTTTTGCAATGATATATGGAAAAATGCATAACTGAAGATGTAGAAACATTCTATTGCATACCTCTTTGTAAAAAATCTCCAAGACACTGGCATCTGTAGTGGTCTAGGTCTAGACTGTCACAAAACCAATAAAGATGTCCACTCAAGAGTTATGAACAATGATGGGTACATTCATGCACATACAAAAATACTGTCTCTGAAGTCAGCTCCTTCAAAACCTTTATGGAGACAATAACTACATCCATGCTGTGCTTTAAGGTCCAAGAATTTACTTTTGTTTAACTGGTGTCTAAAACCTTGAAGAGGACTAAATGTTTTGGGGGTTTAAATGGCTATGACAAACAACTCTGTTCTTGTAACCATTAAGCTGAGTTTGCTCTCCCCTAGAACTGGCAGAGAACTTCACTTATTCCTAACAGCTTATAGGATTTCATTTAACAGCAGTCCAAAATCGTATCACCCATGATGAGATTTCTTAGAAGATACTGTAGCCCTTGAAAATCTGAACCACAGATCAAAATCTAAGCCATGCAGAATTGCATGACTGCCAAGGTGGCCACAAAGCCACTAGCCTTGAGTTCTAGCAAATCCACAAGGTAATCCCGCAAGAATGAAACAGTATTGTGAGCTAAGGACACAAGAAGGTGCATGGGAAAGTCATCAGACTCTCATATTAAGTGTAACTTTCATCTACCCATACAAAATTATATGAACCATCAACAAATGGGGTTAAGGAAAGTGTATGATTCCTTTATCCATTCCAATGCATTGCTTCACCTTCTGAATCTGCACAGTCACTGGTATCTGAGCATATGTAGCATCATTATTGCCTTGGAGCATTCAGAAAATCAAGCAGAGGGTGCTACCTTACCCAGATAGTTCTGAGAAAGATGCCAAGTTAGGATGGGCATCCTTCACCCCCGACATACAGTATGATAAATGTCTTGCCACATCTGGAAATGCGGTTCCTACCACTCTAGATGGAGAAGTCACTTGTCAATTGAGGGTTTATGCTGGGATGCCTTGCTGAGTTCCAGAGGTAGATCTTCCTGTAAAACACACTAGATTGTCTCACAATTTACTGGCACACTGCATTTCTTCATAAAAAGAAAATCAAGGTGGAATATCATTGTACTAGATTCTTAGAATACAAGTAGGCCAAAATAATATTTGTGGCAAAAATTACCTCTGCTGCTTTTACCAGATTACTGCCTTTGAGGTGTCCATCAGTTTTAGGAGCCTGCTATAAAAAGGTTTTACATATGCTCCACTTTTTGTTAAACATTTTGATTCATACTAACATACTAATTGCCAGCAGATTAGGCCTTACGGTCTATCCAGTCTGCTCGAACCTCAGATCCCTAGTTGGGTGCCAAGGCCCCCCCCCTTGTGTTCCAGAAACCCCTATCATCCATCCCCACCCCCTGGGTCAGGCCATCATCTGATACATTCGCTTTCTGTGTCTGTCCCACCCTCTCTTGAAGCCCTCCACTGTGGATCTCTGAACCAGCTCGCCAGGCAGCGCATTCCAAGGGTCCACCACCCTCTCAGTGAAAAACCTCCTCCTCTTTCTCCCCTCATCTTTCCACTTTCCAACTTCAAACCATGCCCTCTGGTGATACATCCCTGCTTTAGTCTAAAGATCCCTCCATGTTTACCCTATTTATTCCCTTGAGGTACTTGAAGACCTCAATCATGTCCCCATGCCTCTCCTCTCCTCTCATCCAATGAAAACAGGCAGAGCTCCTCAAGTCTGTCCTCATCGTCAAATCCCTAGTCCTCATATCATCTTAGTTGCCCTCCTCTGTTACCCTCTCCAGGAGCTGTATGTCCCTCTTCAAGTGTGGTCTCAGTACTGTACAGTACTTCAGGTGTGGTCTAACCAGTCCATTGTACAGCGGCAGAATCACCTCCCTGCTCCTGAGGTGATCCCTTATGCATCCCAACATCCTGTTTGCCTTGCTAGCCACTCTCCGCACTGCTCAGAGTTATTCATACATGCATCCACCATGACCCTGGTCTTTTCCCCTATTGAGGCCTCCAGCGCCTCCCTCCCAGGGTGTACCCGTGTTTAGGGTTTCCCACCAAAGATGTAATACCTTGCACTTGGTGATACTGAAATTTAATTTCCATGTGAACCCAGCTTTCCAGGGTGTCCAGGTCCCTTTCAGGGCACAACCTCCCATCTTCCCCTCAACTACTGCTCCATCTTGGAGTCATCAGCAAAGAGACTCATTTCACACCCTATACCCTCCCTGATTTCCGATGTGTATGCATTAAACAGGATCGGACCCAGGACCGAGCCCTGCGGTACCCCACTACTGACCTCTCTAGGGTTTGAGAGCTCCCCAACGAACACTACTCTCTGGGTGCATCCAGCTAGCCAGTTTTCAATCCATCTGACCATCAAAGGGCCTACTCCCAACCCCGTCAGGTTCTCCACCAGACCATTGTGGGGGACAGAGTCAAATGCCTTGCTGAAGTCCAAGAATAATACATCCACAGGCTATCTCCTGTCCAGTTCTGATGTTATCCATTCATAGAACTCCACAAAATTGGTTTGACATGATCTACCTGGCACAAACCCATGTTGCCGACTATCCAGACCTCCCACCTCCTCCAAGTACACCCCCAATCGTTCCTTTAGTATACTCTCCGTTAATTTTCCCACCACCGAGGTCTAACTGATGGGTCTATAGTTACTTGGTACTTCCCTCGACCCACCTTTATGGATTGGCACCACATGTGCCTCTCGCCAATCCTAGGTACCCTCCCTGTCTCAAGCGACCTGTTGAAGATCTCTCCATGGGTGCAGCCAATATGTCCGCCAATTCCATAGTACTCTTGGATGAATGCCATCTGGTCCAGGAGATTTTTATTTTCTTTAGGGCCTTGAGGCTTAACACATCCTATCGGTGGAGATAGCATCATCCATCCCATCCACCTTACTGGCCTTTTATCCTTATCCTGATGTGACACCCTGGGGTACCTCTCCCTCCCTCTTTCTCCATTTCTGTTGCTCCCCTGATCCCTCCTACCGCTTCTATCCCATCATTTCTTGCTTTGTAGATATCCCATCCCCTCCTAGTGAACACAGGAGTACTCATTTAATACCTCTGCCTGGTCCCTCGCCTCTTCCACCCACCCTCCTTCTGATCTCAATCTGCCGAGATGGCCCTTAGTTTTCTCCACTCCCCAATGTACCAGAAGACCCCTTTCCCTCCATGTCCCTGTTCCAGCTGCTGCTCTTTACTGGACTTTGCCCCCCTCACCATCCGGGTGACTTTTCTCGATGCAAGATGGTACATTTCCTTTTCCCTATCTCCTCTTGTTGTTTTATATTTTTTGTAGGCCACCGTCTTTTCTCTGACCATTACCTGTACCTCAATGGACAACCAGCATGGTTTATGTGACCTTGCTCCCTTACGTTTCACCTTAGTGCAGGTCCTGACTGCCTCATGAAGTCCCCGTTTTATGACCTCCATCTTTTCACATTTGTCATTGACATAATCCCCTTCAAGTGATCCTTGAGAATATTTCCCATGCCCTCAAAGTCTGCCCCCCTGAAGTCCACTGCCAGTGTCCTAGATCTCTCCCCTCTCCCCCCATGCTTATTTGAAACCAGACAGTATTGTGGTCACTCCCAGTCAGGGGATCTGCTACAACCAGGTCCCTTACCAGTTCCCCATCTGCCAGAACCATGTCCAGGACATGCCCTTCCATTGTGGGCTCCATCACATGCTGTGTTAAGAACACATCCTTGTAGCCATCCAGCAGCCTCTGCTCCTTGGCCACCTTAGCAGACATGGTTCCCCAGTTTGTACCTGGCATATTAAGGTCCCTCATCAATACCACACCTTCCCTTTTGGTCCACACTGGGCAGATGTTGTCCAGCAAACCATCCTCCAGAACATCACCCATCCCAGGGGGCCTATATACTACACCCAGCTTGACCTTACCTCCTGCTGGGGTTTGTAAGGTGACCCATAAGGCCTCCACGTTTCCTTCTGCCTCTTCTACCCTAGCAATTTCTATGTCATCTCTAATGAACATAGCCACTCCACCCCCTCTGCCCTCCTTTCTGTCCTTCCTAAGCATAGTGCACCCCCGCACGTTTAGGTCCCAGTCATGGTTGGCCCATGTTTCCATGACTGCCGCCACATCCATCCCCCTCGAACAGCATGGCCTGGAACTCTGGCAACTTGTTTCCCAAGCTCCTGGCATTTACTAACACCACCCCCCACTCCTTATCCCTGATCGCCTTTGTCGAACCCCACTCAGGTTCCTTATACTTCCATCCTTCCTCTGCTCCTCCTGAAACCTCCTCCCCCAGTCTGTTCCCCCTCCTCCCCTTGGGTTTGAAGGCTATTCCCCTCATCTGGAGGAGAGGGCTTCTGGTCAGCCCCTCCCTTATCCCTCCCCCCCTCACAAGTTTAAACCCCACCTTTCTTGAATGTAGTCGGCCACCCACTGTTTAAGAACTTCCTCCCCTAACGGGGAAAGATGAAGTCTGTGCTCTTTACATCAACTTTTTCCACATTTATGGTGATTCTTGTACAAGTTTTACCAAATTGCACAGTTGCTTCTATTGTTTTCTTCAATTGCAGAAATTTTTGTGCAGTTGACTTCAAATTGCACAATTGATGTTCCGTCTCTGGAGCATTCTTGTACAACAAACGTAGGAAATGCTTTCAGAAAATACTGCTAAATATGATGCTATTAAGAAGCCCCCAATAGCATTATGAAAACACCGAAAAAAGTAAGATTTATATTCAACTCCATCCAATTTTCTTTATTACTTCATATATTTTCAGTAATTAAATAATACTGAAAACAGTTGCATGAAAACAAGGTCCCTGTCCCCTAGACTATATCTACTTTGGTTGCTTCTCTACACATAGTCCTCATAGTCTTCAGGTGAAGCTACCTCTGGCTGCAAGCTGCAACACTGGACTTAAGATTTGCAAGAAAGTGAGTAGTGCTTACAACAGAGGGAGGTGAACTTTACAATTTACAATTGTGTTTGGTTTGAAGCAGATTCCTTAGGAAAGTTAATATCCTTCAGGTGGAGGATACTTCTAACTGAAGGGTGAAATAAGCAACTTAGAATTATCAGAAAAGCAGTCTTTCAATCAACAGAGGAGGTGGAGTTGCTTTATTTGTTTACAAGTGTTAAGGTTTTCAGTGCAGGAAGAGTTTAAACCACATAGGCTAAATACTGTTTTCTGTGTCTGCCCTTCTGCACAGCTGACGTGTTTTGGGGCTGACTGTTTTCAGAGCACAAGTCACCAGGCTCTTTTGGGGCTGGGAGGTTTACTAATGTCTGACTTGGATGTTTGGATTTTCTCTGTTTGATTAGCAGGTATTTTCTCTGTCAAATAGGTTTGAAGCAGTATTACAAATTGTCGTGTATGGCATCTTGCTGACAGGAAGGCACTCATCGCTCGGTAGGTCAGGCGTTTAACTGATTGTTTCGTGAGGGCAACAGTTTAGGCCCAACCCCTTCCCAACCCTCAACCCACCCACCCCTGGAAATAGTTCATTTATACCTGGGGTTCTGACATCATTTCCTCAAGAGGGCAAGGGACACATCACTATCATATCCTGTCTAGCACACTGCACTGACAATGTAAGCATACACATTATATAAATACATATATTTCTATATAACACACCAATCACACACACACACAAAAAAAAAAAACTAAACAAGGTAGACAGTTATGTGGGGAGTAGTACAATGTAATGGCTGTGGGGCAACAGTCTTCCGGGGGTCTTTCTGGAGGCTGAGATGCTTCCCTGTTTGCAGACAACTATCTGCCCTGAGGGAGGAAGTTGCCTATCTTCAGGCCGCACTGGACAGTGCAGGAACCTCCCCATCCAGGGAGCACCACAGCCACCACCACTACCTCAGAGGTTGCGAAGAAAGCGCAGCAGTTGGACTCATGGGCTCAGGAGGGTAAGGTGGTGGAACAGAGGCACACCAGTCAGTTGTTACACTCCACAATCCATACACCATTCTGGGGGGCATAGTTCCCCTATGGATTGCACCATAGAGGAGACTAAGGAGGGTGCAGACAATTGTCCAAGGAGGCCCTCAGGAAGGAGGCAGAGGGCACCACAGGGAAAGAAAGCAGCTCCTGGTGGGGGACTCAATTATTAGGGAGATAGAACTGGGGGGAGCAGGGAAAACTGAAGTAAGGTGCCTGCCTGGTGCCATGGCTTGGAGGGACAGGAAGCACATACTTAGGATCACGAGAACAGTTGCACGGGAGTCTAAGCTGGACATCATTGTCCACCTAGGGACAAATTACTTGGCTCATCATGAGATTAGAGCAGTGCAAAAGGACTTTGTAGAGTTGGGAGGGGCTTAAGACAAATGACACACAGTATCCTTCTCAGAGGTGCTGCCTGTCAGTGGCATGAGTGAGGTGAGGTACTTTGCACCATGCAGTTTAACAAATGGTTAAAAATGGTGCAAGCACAGGGTTTAGCTTCATTGGGGACTGGGGTTCCACCTGGAGGAACACCAGCCTATACTGGCAGGATGGTCTGCATCTGTCCAGGAAGGAACAAGTCTTTTGAGCAATCGGTTTAAATGCTTCATTGGCAAGCCTTTTAAACTAGTCAAGGAGGAAGGCACTGATAAGCAGAAGGAAAATCCCAGCCTCCCCTACAAAACAGGGTACTAAATGAGAAAAGACCAAGGTAGAAAGGTCAGTGGGGTTGCCACTACAGAAGGTAAAGCCATCAAAAATGGACAGCAATGAGTACCAATGCCCGTAGTCTCAGTAACAAGCTTCCTGAATTAGTGGCCTTGATGGAGGAGGAAGATCTGGATATTGTGGCAGTCACAGAAACATGATACACACAGAACCATGACTGGGACGTAAACATACCAGGATACACTATCTACAGGAGGGACAGGGAGGGTAAAGAGGAGGAGGTAGCTCTACATAGAAAGAACTCAAAGCAACAGAACAAAAGGGTAAACAGGGAGGAGAAGAAGCACTGTAGGTCAATTTGGAGGCAGGCAATGGCACCACAATCCGCACAGGGGTTGTATACAGACCCCCTCTCAGGGGGAGGAAATGGACAAGGAAATTATAGAAAGTATACTTAGAATGGCAGATAAAGGGGAGATATTGCTGATGGGTGATCTGAATATGCCAGATGTTAACTGGAGTGCAGTTGCAGCAGCCACTTCTAAGAGTGGGGTTATTCTGGATGCCCTACAGGGGGCATGCCTTAGACAAAAAGTATTGGAGCCCACTTGAGAGGAGCAATCTTAGACCTGGTTCTCTCAAACGGAGATGAAGAGAGGATCACAGATGTAGAAAGTGGGTAGCCATCTGGGAACTATGACCATCGAACAGTATGGTTCACATAACACAGCAATAGAGTCAAGCCATACAAAGACAAAGGTACTGGATTTTAGGAGGGCTGACATTGCCAAAATAGGTGAGTGCCTAAGAATGCACTAGCAAATGGGCAGGAAGGAGGGGTAGAAGAACAATGGGAATAATAAAAACTTCCATCACAGAGGTAACAAGCCTTTGTGTAAAGCAAATAAACAAAATGAAATGAGGTAAAAACCACTATGTTTCTCAAAGGAAGTGGCAGTGAAGGTTCAAGAAAAAGAAAGCATTCAGGAAGTACAAGGAATCACAGAAGGAACAGGACAGAGAACTGTATCAGTTAAAGCAAAAGGAAGCTGGAAAGGCAGCCAGAACAGCAAAGGCCCAAACCGAGGAAAGATAGCCAACTCAGTTAAGAAGGGGATAAAACCTTTTATAGGTACATCAGGAGCGAAGGAAGACCAAGGGAGGATAGTGAGGCTTAATTAAGGGGAGGAGGGTGGGCAGAGGGTGACTGTGAAAGGCAGAGATACTAAACAAATATTTTGCTCAGTATTTACAAATGAAGAGGGGGAGGTACCTAAAACAAACAGTAGAAACACTCTGGATACAGAAGTTGATACCAGCCCATTTACAGAAGAAAGAGTTCTGAAAGAACTCTTAAAACTGAAGGTGGACAAAGCAATGGGGCCTGATGGAATTCATCCCAGAATTCTAAAAGAACTAAGGATAGAACTAGTGACACCACTGACTACCATCTTTAACAAATCATGGGAGGATGGGGTGGTACCTGAGGACTGGAGGAGGGCAGATGTGATTCCCCTTCACAAAAGTGGGAACAAGGCAGTAGCGAGAAACTACAGACCTGTTAGTTTAACCTCAGTGGTAGGAAAATGATGGAATCACTTCTGAAGGAAAGAATTGTTGCGTATCTAGAGGCCAGAGGGCACAGGACCCAAGGCAGCATGGATTCATAGCAGGAAGGTCATGCCAGACAAATCTGATAGATTTCTTTGACTGGGTGACCAAAGTAGTAGATCAGGGAGAGGCTGTGGACATGGCCTACCTAGACTTTAGCAAGGCATTTGACACAGTCCACACAAAGATTAATATACAAGTTAGCCAGCCTGGGAGTGGGTCCCAAGATGACAGCCTGGGTAAAGAATTGGCTGGAGAATAGGACACAGAGGTAATAGTAAATGGAGTCAATCTGAAAAAAGGGGGTTAGCAGTGGGGTACCACAAAGGTTCAGTATTAGGACGGTCCTCTTGATGTCTTTATAAGCGACATTGCAGAGGACTGGAAGGAAAAGTATGTCTCTTTGCAGATGACACAAAGATCTGCAACAGAGTTGATGCACAAGGTGGGGTGGAAAAGATGAGAAGGGACTTGGCAAGGTTAGAGGAATGGTCAAATGTATGGCAACTTAGATTCAATGCTAAGAAGTGCAAGGTAATGCACCTGGGAAACAAAAACCCAGGGAAAGAGTACACAATGGGGGGGTGAGATACTAACAACAAAAATGGAAAGGGACCTGGGGGTAGTCATATCAGATGACCTAAAGGTGGGCAAGCAATGTGAGAGGGCAGCAAGGAGGGCTGGGGGGATACTGGGATGTATAGGGAGAGGCATCACCAGCAGAAAACAAGAAGTTATTGTCCCTCTGTACAGACAGTTGGTGAGACCACATCTGGAGTACTGCGTGCAGTTCTGGAGACCCAATCTCCGCAAAGACATAGACAGGATGGAAGCTGTCAGAGGAGGGCAACTAAAATGGTGCAGGGTCTGCACGGAAGACATATGAAGAGAGACTTAAGGAGCTTAATATGTATAGCCTCGAGGAAAGGAGGAGAGGGGGACATGATAGAAACTTTCAAGTACCTCAAGGGAATCAACAAAGTCCAAGAGGGTAGCATCTTTCAAAAAAAGAGGTGTGCAAGAACAAGGGGGCACAATTTGAAGATAGAAGGGGGGCGGCTCAGAGGTAATTTAAGGAAGTATTTTTTCACAGAGAGGGTTGTGGATGCATGGAACAGCCTTCCAGAGGAGGTTGTGGAGGCAAAAACAGTGGTGGAATTCAAGCATGCATGGGACAGTCATAAGGCAATTCTAGGGGGTGGGGGTAGGAAGAAGTAGGCTGCTGGTTAACTAGGATCTGCAGCTTATCCATCAGGTAGGGAAATGGGCAGACTGGGTGGGCCAAGCGGTCCTTATCTGCCGTCAAATTCTATGTTTCTATGTTTCTATGTTTCTATGGCATCACAGTCCCTGTTTATGGCATCAATTTATCTCCACAGCAACACAGTTTTTTATCTCTCTGTTTATACTCCTCCTGCCCCTAAGCTCCACCACATTGGGAGTCACCAATTGTGCCTGCCCTGCCTCACCTACCTGGAACCCATGGTAGTCCCTCCATGCAGCCTTGGATTGCCCACCAGGTGGGGCAGAGTTGAGGGCCTGTACACCTCTGAGCAACTTCCAATGTCGGGGCACTGGACCTGGTCAGGCAAGTGGACTTGTTGGGTCTGCACTGAGGTGCTCCTTCTTCCAGGACCCTAGGGAGGAATTTT
Organism: Neoceratodus forsteri; assembly: GCA_016271365.2. Taxonomy (NCBI): domain Eukaryota; kingdom Metazoa; phylum Chordata; order Ceratodontiformes; family Ceratodontidae; genus Neoceratodus; species Neoceratodus forsteri. The sequence goes on along the minus strand of CM057449.1, from coordinate 56,895,072 downwards.
TCCACTCTTTTGTGCATGGCACGTACCCCCCGATGTCAAGGCATAACTGGCAACATCTGCCATGCCTTTCCCCCTCTTTGTATGGCAAGGTACTTGCTGTGCCTCAGGCCTCCGCCAGAGGCCAGTCATGCACCAAGCCTGAACCCCCCTCCCACTCAGGAGAGGAGAGCTATCCTCTGGATGCTCAATCCTCTCCCTCCCTGCTGACCCCCACTGGCCTGGGCTCATTTCCGAACTCAGGTCACTGGCATGGCACAAGGTGTGGCATCCAGCACCTCAACCCTCAGCACCACCGGACTGGACACAGCAACATATTTTGATGCCATAAATAGAATTATGATTTCAGATGTAGGCAGGCAGCCAGAGCTAAAAGGACAGAGATACTATATGCATGTCCATACCCTTAGTAATAACGACATAAGGGTGAGAATTACAGAATGACACATGAAATATAAATAACATATAAACTTCATTTATGCCTGAATATTACATTTTTTCGAAATTGTCTCAACTGTGTCAGGAGCTCTTTAAGCAATAGTGCATGACAGTGGTGTGTGTCATGCTGGGTTTGCATCATGCCTCAGGTGGTTAATATTCGCATGTGTTCAAAACCCAAGAAATGACATGATCCCAGCACAACGCACCCTGGAGTGCATTACTGCTATTATACAATGCCTTATTTCTACATATGAAAATAAAAAAAAAAAATTTTAGATAAGAGTTTTACTTAATTTTGAAATGTGCATGTATATTTATTAAAACAGAATGTACCATATCTGATTTTGCAGTAAGTGGTGGTGCTGCTGCAATATACTGCCTCCTACATGGTGCTGCTGCTGCATAATGTCTGCCACATCTCTTCCCACATCTGTGTAACTATTTGATAATGTTTTTCTGCCCTCCCCCACCTTTTTCTCCCCTTCCCAGTTTTCTTAATGTTTTCCTTCCTCTGTGTACGCCCATCCATTCTGTCTCACCCACAGTTTGTCAGGATTTTCCTCCGTCTGCCTGCCCGTTACATATCACCTGTGCTTGTCATGGTTCTCTAGTGTGGACTGTTCTTTCATGTTAGCTCAACAGTGTAATTCTCCCGCTAAAGTTAGCTGTGATCCAAGAAGACATTTGTCCAGATGCTGTGACAGGAAGAGAAAGGTGGCAGTCAATAACGCAGGATGTGCTTTTGACAAGCACACATTGCTGGTAGTGTTCAGAGTGAAGAGTGAGCACAGCGGTTAGTGCTGACAGTCAGAGCAGTTTAGTTTTGACACTGAAGCTGATCAGGCTGTTGGCTTTATCTAAAGTGAAATAGTGTTTTCTCTGTTATTTTATGACTGGCAGTAGCATGTGCAGTTGGGGAAAGTAGGGGGGGGTTTGGTGTGTGTCCGTGGGGGAGACAGTTGAAATAATGGTGAAACTGAGACAGGATTTGGGAGAGAGTGATACTATTTTTTTTGTTTTAAAGTTATGTGGTCATATGTGTTTCAGTCCCTGCTACAGTGATGTGCTGGGATAACATGCTGCCGTAGGTAGCCAATGACCAATCAGATAAATAGAATTTTTTTGCTATTGTATTATTGGAGTCAAAAAATGGCAGTGAAGGGCAAGAATGATGAAATGTTTAACAATAATGTAAACCATAGAAATGTGCTGCTACCCTGTGGGCAAAATTACAAAACAACCAGACTAAGAAGAAATCTTCTTGGCCGGCCCAGTGGCACTGAGGGATGAGGCGCTGGATGCCACACCTTGCGCCACGCCGGTGACCTGGATTTGGGAATAAGCCAGGAGTCACCGGGAGTCGGCGGGGGGAAGAGATCAAGTGTCCGGAGGACTGCTCAGATGAGCGTCAGAGGACTGCTCTTCTTCCCAGGGAGGGTGTGGAGGCGCTCACTCATTGAGTGACCTCTGGCGGTGGCTGGAGATTTGCGGACTGAGCAGCGTGGCATATGTCAGGGGTGGGCAGAGCTACAGCACTACGTTGCCTTGCCGGCTGAGCTCCGGGGAAATGGAAAAGAAATGAATACCCTACCCTGGCGATAGATGAAGGTGCCTTGACCTTCACAGCCCACACTCCTAACTCTAGGCCATCTTCTCTTTCCTGCCAGGCTCGTGTGTGCTGGACACTTTGCCCTATAAGATAGAGCACCCTGGATGGATAGGGCGGCCCTACCTCCGGAGGGTTCAGACCTGGAGCTGGTGCTTGGTGGTAGGAGGTAGAGGCTGGGAGCCCCCGAGATCACTGGAAGGAGTTCTCCATGGTTGGAGATTAACAAAGTTAAAAAAAGAGAAGAAATCTTTTTACAAAAACCTACTGTTGAGGGGAAAAAAATAAGCAGACTATGCAGAAAAGGAAGAGAACTGTTCTGAGAGAGAAGCCAAGTGACCTATTCTGAGCAATCTTAACCAGATATGGTGTGACTTGACATTTTAGTAATCTATTTCCAAACACATAGCCTGAAGGCAGTGGTTCACTTGCACTGCACATATTCATCAAAGAAGCATAGCACATTTTCTTCACCTACTGCTTTCTGTAGGTCTGTTTTATTGCATGAAGTCCATCAGTGAGCATACCACTTTTTCACCAAGTCAGTTGGTATTAGCGCCCAAAACTTAGTTCCAGACAGGTATCTTGTTCTGCCTTGTCAATAGGGCAAGAAGGGGTGTGCGTACCATAGCCATGCACATGTGCAAGTTGATTATGTTACATATTTTCCCTTCATCACAGTTGCCTGACATCCTAGTTATACTTTAATTTATACATCATTATGTTGCTTAACATAGTGCCAATATCCGAGTTTTGGAGGTGTGTCAGCCCGTCTTCCAATGCAGTCAGTGTGTTTGCAGGCACGGCCCCAGTTCCCCAATCACTGCTGCAGCTGTCTATGACAAGCTGAAAATGCAGTGTCATACAGTTGAAGGAGAGCTCTGCTTGAGTGGCGGAGTCTCTCCCCCCACACACACAGCGCCTCACGCTCACTGCATGCTCATGCGCCTTCCCCTCACTGTATGGTCGGCGTGGGTGCCCAATCCCCGTCGGCTCCCTCTCTATCCCCTCCATGCTGTCGCTGATGGGGTGCCCAATCCCTATCGGCTCACTGTTTCCCCAGTACAGGGTGCCCACTGGGAGCCCACCCCAGCATGGCAAAGATGCCATGGCTGACGGGGTGCCCAATCCCCTGTTGGCTCCACGCCATCCCAGCCATCCTACTGCCATTCTGGGAGCCCACCCCAGCGTGGCAAACATCCTCGTCGTCATTTAAAAAAAAACCTGTAAAAAAAAAATGGTCCAGCATGCAGTCTCCCTGCCCCACCCCGCACCTACCCACTGTGCACCCCACCTCCCCTACACACACCCCTCACCCCATATCTTCTACCTCCGAGTCCGCGACGATCTTCGGTGGACCGGAACATCGCCTGCATTCTTCAAAGCCAACCACGAACTGAGGAAATGCGGTAAGCTGTATAATGGGATAGATACGTTTTTTCAACTTTGTTGCATATCTCAGCATTTTTGGAATTTTGCACCAAATTTTCAACCTGGGGTTTTGGGACCCCTCCTCATGAATTCTTGCACTGTCATGGCGTTACTCAGGCCCAAAGGGTGATTTCGCAGCCACTGCACAAAATCACCTTTCTGGAATGATTAACAAAATGACACTGCCAGTGTTCATAAGGTGGGCTCTCAAAAAGCGTATTTTTAATTGGTGGGCTCATCGACTTTGTTCCTAGCGTGCATTGTGCAGTTCTCAATGCTTGTAAGTTGCGAATTTTGAATATTTTCACTCCAGAGTTTCAACATTGCCATTTTACCACACCTCCTTATGAGCAGTACAGCTCTCATTTTCACATCTCACTGAAAACGTGTTTCCGCCCATGTAGCTCACAATGGCGCAGTCGGTGTGCGAAATCAATGTATGGGACACATTAAGAAAATCACAGTGACACTGTTCATGAGCAGAGGTCTTAAAATGGCTATGTTGAAAATTTGGTGAAAAAATTCCTAAAAATGACTGTTTTATGACCGCGCATTGCTCAGTTCCTACGCACACTCGTAAGTTTGCGAATTTTCAATATTTGCACTCCAATGACTTCCAAATTCCTAAACAGCACATAGAAGCAAGCAACATTCGGCATTGATAAATGCTGGTTTTGTATCATGAAAGCTTACCACAGACAGCAAACTAACAAAAACACAATCAATAGCAAGGGGAATATACTTACCTGACACCCTTACACTTTTATTGTCAGAATGGCAGAACACTTAGATACCCAATATGTCAGGGTTAAATGCATGAACCAGTTTTAGTAAGAAACAAGTTAATCTTTAAATTTACAATTTCACTTGTTTGGAGCAAATAGGATTACCTGCAAAGAGTTTTCTTAGTGGAAAAAACAATAAAGCTGCACAGAAAAGTTCAAGCACTAAGGGGCCATCAACATGCCCATTATGGGCACATTTGCAAGAGTAGCACAGTAGTTTAGTGCAGTTCCACCCTCCAATTGCCTGGTCCCAGAGCTGTGTAGATATCCCAGTTGCCTAGTGGTCCCCTCTCACTCTGATCTGATTATGTATTCATCCCTCCCCCCTTCCCCCAGGACACATCTGGAAATGAGCTTTATGTCTCAGAATGTCTTTTCTGGTAAATCTCTTTTAAATAAATAAATATTCCAGGAGGGTCAACTTACCATTCAAGAATGAAAATCATAACTCCCATGTAAGACAAATCATAGTAATCTTTGTAGCAACCATTAGACTTGGGGCATTTAGAGACAAAGAACGAACATACAGGAGAAATCAATCCAAACACCATGCAGAATCCTCTACCTTTTGTTTTTGCTTTGAGGAAAACCTGGAAAAGGCATATATCTGTAAATTGGTGTGGAACATATGAGAGACAGCCAATTTGATAAGGATGTCAAGGATCCATTTCCTGTATCATGACAGATGGTTTGTTGGATGTTGGCGCAGGAGACCTTCTAGGGGTAGTAACTGCAGTAGAAGAGCTTTGCTTGTCTCTGCTGCAACGTCTGTAGCATTTCTTTTAACTGGTTTGTATTTGCTCTGGGAATTAGACCAAGAGGGTCTCCCAATGCTTTATGCCGCCTGGTGATGCTCACTTCCATATTCCTGGGAACAGCTACAGGGATAGATCTACAAAGAACCCCAGAGCAAATGCACTGCAGTATGGGTTATCCCAGAGATATTGGTCTTACAGCCAAATTCTAAAGAAAACACAAATTGCACATACCCCAATAATGCAAAGCATCATGGAAGCATATGAAAATTCCCATGAATTAATATAGGGATAGATTATTCCTTTGCATCAGCAGCATAGGTGCATGTCTGTTTACATTCCTGTGGCGGACCCCATCCATCGCAAGCTCACTATCAGCATACCCGCAAGGCTTTGTGCTGCCAGTAGGCTTGTGCAGCTCTTGAATCAAACATTCTATTGGGACATTTGAATTTCCATCAGTGTCATGGCTGTTCTATTTAATTAAACTTGCAGTACCTCTACCATTATCTGACTGGCTGACATGCATTAAATCTCAAGCATCACTAGATGAAAAACACTGCATTGGGAGTCCAGAAGTTGTCTCCCTCTCTATCTCTAGCCATCCTTAGAATGTCATCCTTAACACTGAATCTGAGAAAATTAACAATCATTGGACAGGATTGGACACCAGATTGAGGTTTTGGGGTTAAAGAACTGTCGCGAACGATCAGTTTCAATGGCCATTGCCACTGGTGTTGAAGTAAATCCATGAAAAACTGCTGTAAGAACTGAACTGTACTCTCCCTTCTGATCCTTTAGGCACCCCACAATTCTTAAATTATTCCTCCTGCCTCTGTTCTCAAGATTGTCCACATTATTTAACAAATAGTTAATTTGTTTGGCTGGCATATTCTGAACATCCTGCACCCTAATCATTCACATCGCATAAGACAGCTTTGATTCATTTACTTCAAGTCTTTCTTGATACTGTCTATTAGCCAACTGTATTGTTTGCCATTGTTTGCTTTAGATCATTAATGTCAGCCAGTATATTAGTTAAAATATTCCTTATATACAATAGGTCACAATCTCGCCACTCCAGAGCATAAGTACAAGCTCCCCCTCACTGGCGCTTTGTGGCCTGTCATTCTGTTAATCGCAGAACACTTTCAAAATTAGTAGGGACACTGCAAGCAACAAGACTGAAAACAACAACAAAATTGACAGAAAAAGAATCACAAGGGTAGCAATTCTGGTACTCTTGGAAGTTTGTTTCAGTGCCGATCAACTGGTAACAATGAAATTACTTGTCCACAACTTTAAAATAATATATCAAGAAAAATAATGAGTGGTGGCCATCCATCTGGTAACTAGGTGTCCATTCTTGTAGAGTGCTCAGCACAAGACCTGCTGTGTGTGGGTTTGGCATTCATTGTGGGTGGCAGTGTGCATGTGTGTGCATGTATGGGATACATTGTTAGTGGGTTTTGTTATGCATGCAAGAGCTGACATTGATGTGTAGCTGTATGGCCAGTATAGGTGTGGTATGGTTTGTGCTTTAGTCACCAGCTGTATGATGACCATGGGTGACAGAGACTGGAGCACTGGGGCATGGATATGACATCACTGGGACTTGACTAATGTGTAATGAGTGACATTTTTTATTATTTATTTATTGAATTGTTTCACCAGGAAAGACACACTGAGCAACTTAATGCTAATCTCACAGTATGTCCTGGGGGAAGGGGGAGGGGATAAACAGAATACAGATATATAGATACATAGAGTATAATTTCAGGTAAATATATACATATGGGTAATTATACATACATATTATAAAACAGGAACATAGCACTTGAGATATATAAAGGGTGTTGCAGTTGTAGAGTTCAAGCGCAAACAGGTCTTAGGAGCTCATACACAGTAGAAACAGTACATAGGATACAAGGTTGACAGTGCATAAATATAGACAGTGCAATAATGCAATATATAGCATGGTGAGCAAGTTGGAACCAGTCACCCCAATTTAAGAGCTGGTCAATAAGAATAAGTGCAAAATAGTGGGGAGGAAGGAGAGGAGATGGGTGAAAGAGCAGAGGAGAGAGAGAGATAAGGAAGGGGGTCAGGAGCAGGTGCAAGAGGGTGTGAGGTAGTTTGCAATGCAGTGGTAAGGTATTAGAGGAGGAGGAGTGATGGATTTGGGAGGAGAGCATTCCACATTTTAGATAGGTGGTAGGAGAAGGCTTTTGACCAAGGTAGTGGTTCTCGGGGAGTGATAGGGTCGCGAGTGTCAGCATGGGATCTCAGGAATAGAGGGAGAGGGTAGGGGAGCCAAGAGAGGAGGAGATATAAGAGGATAGAGAGCCTAAACAAATTTAGAGATAAATTTGGCACCATGGGCGATGCACCGGGAGTTTAAGGAAGAAGGTTAAGAGTGCGGTAGAGATCACAGTGATGGAGTGCGGGAGGGGCATCAAGAGCAAAAGCGACAGAAGGCATTAAAGAAAGAGTCCAGTCTGGACAGGTGGGACTTTAGGCAGCACTATAGACCATGTCACAGTAATCGAAAATGGGCATGATCATCTTCTGTACCAGCTCATGCCTGGCGGCGAGCGGGATGCAGGCTCAGTTTCGGTAAAGTGCCCCAAGCTTAGGACTTAGTTTTTTCAGAACGGCATCAATATGTACAGAGAAGTCAAGGTGTCTGTCCAGCCAAATGCTGAGATACCTGAAAGAGGAGGAGTCCTCTAAAGCAGTCCCATCAAGAGTGTGGAAAGAAGAGAGGTGAGTTAGCCTAACGTGTCTCTGCCTTGTGCCAAAGGACATGAAGACCATCTTCTTGGCATTTAGAAATAGCTGATGAGAACTAAACCGGAGTTGGACTTTGGTGAAGTCGAACTGGAGCCTGGCAGTAACATCAGTAACAGTGTTGCCAGGGTAAACAAACTGTACCATCCACATACATGTGGATGCTAGATGAGTGCAAACCAGGGAGGTCATTTAATAATATAGAGAATAGAATGGGGCCTAGCACAGATCCTTGTAGGACTCCAGTGGTTATAGGCAGGTGGGAAGAGATAGCATCAGCAATAATTATTGATTGCGACCTACCGGACAGGTAGGCAGTGAACCATCCTGTAGCAGATGGGGACAGACCAGCAGCTGTAAGGCTATGAAGGAGGAGGGGGTGAGAAATAGTGTCAAAGACTTTGGCCAGGTCTACAAAGATTGCTGAGGTAATACTGTATGCCCTTTGCCAAAGCCTGAGGAGACTATATCTGTTAATCTTAGGAGTGAGGTGGTGGTAGAGTGGGATTTCCTGAAGCCAGCCTGGAAGGGGGTGAAAAAAGCGGAGTCAGAGAGAAACAGAGAGATTTCTTTGAGTACTAGGTGTTCCTGTAGTTTAGCTAAGGTTGGCAGAAGGGAGATAGGATGATAATTACCAGGGGAGGAAGGGACGCCACACTTAGGGAATGGGAGGACAACAGCATGTTTCCAGACAGAGGGCACAGTGGCAGTCGTAAAGGAGAGGTTTAATAACAGGGAGAGTAGGAAGGATATGGTAGGAGCAGAGATGTGAAGGAGCCTGGGGTCAAGGCCATCAGGTGAGGAGCCTTTAGTAGGGTTGAGGGCCAGGAGGGTCTGAAGTGTTAAAGCAGGGGTGACAGGGGAGAAGGAGAATGAGGGAGGAGGTGTAAGGGATTTGGCAGAGGGGGATGGGGCAGAGAAGCAGAGGGGGAGGGATGGGAGTGGGGAGGCATGGATGCAAAGGAGTAGGAGTAGGGAGGGGCCAGTGGAAACATAGAAACATAGATTTTGATGGCAGATAAGGACCACTTGGCCCACCCAGTCTGCCCATTTCCCTACCTATTGGATAAGCTGCAGATCCTAGTTAACCAGCAGCCTACTTCTTCCTACCCCCACCCCTTAGAATTGCCTTATGACTGTCCCATGCATGCTTGAATTCCACCACTGTTTTTGACTCCACAACCTCCTCCGGAAGGCCATTCCATGCATTCACAACCCTCTCTGTGAAAAAATACTTCCTTAAATTACCTCTGAGCCGCCCCTTCTATCTTCAAATTGTGCCCCCTTGTTCTTGCACACCTCTTTTTTTGAAAGATGCTACTGTCTTGGACTTTGTTGATTCCCTTGAGATACTTGAAAGTTTCTATCATGTCCCCTCTCTCCTTTCCTCGAGGCTATACATATTCAGCTCCTTAAGTCTCTCTTCATATGTCTTCCGGTGCAGACCCTGCACCATTTAGTTCCCTCCTCTGGACAGCCTCCATCCTGTCTATGTCCTCGGAGATTGGGTCTCCAGAACTGCACGAGTACTCCAAATGGGGTCTCACCAACTGTCTGTACAGATGGATAATAACTTCCTGTTTTCTGCTGGTGATGCCTCTCCCTATGCATCCCAGTATCCCCACAGCCCTCCTTGCTGCCCTCTCAGATTGCTTGCCCTACCTTTAGGTCATCTGATATGACTACCCCAGGTCCCTTTCCATTTTGTTGTTGTTAGTATCTCACCCCATTGTGTACTCTTCCCTGGGTTTTGTTTCCCAGGTGCATTACCTTGCACTTCTTAGCATTGAATCTAAGCTGCCATACATTTGACTATTCCTCTAACCTTGCCAAGTCCTTCTCATCCTTTCCACCTCACCTTGTGCATCAACTCTGCTGCAGATCTTTGTGTCATCTGCAAAGAGACATACTTTCCTTCAGTCCCTCTGCAATATAGCTTATAAAGACATTGAGAGGACGGTCCTAATACTGAACCCTCGGTACCCCACTAGTAACCCCTTTCTTCAGAGTGGACTCCATTTACTATTACTTCTGTGTCCTATTCTCCAGCCAATTCTTTACCCAGGCTGTCATCTTGGGACCCACTCCCAGGCTAGCTAACTTGTATATTAATCTTTTGTGTGGGACTGTGTCAAATGCCTTGCTAAAGTCTAGGTAGGCCATGTCCACAGCCCCTCCCTGATCTACTACTTTGGTCACCCAGTCAAAGAAATCTATCAGATTTGTCTGGCATGACCTTCCCGCTGTGAATCCATGCTGCCTTGGGCCCTGAGCCCCTCTGGCCTCTAGATACTCAACAATTCTTTCCTTCAGAAGTGATTCCATCATTTTCCCTACCACTGAGGTTAAACTAACAGGTCTGTAGTTTTCTGCTTCTGCCTTGCTCCCACTTTTGTGAAGGGGAATCACATCTGCCCTTCTCCAGTCCTCGGGTACCACCCCATCCTCCCATGATTTGTTAAAGAGGGTAGTCAGTGGTGTTACTAGTTCTACCCTTAGTTCTTTTAGAATTCTGGGATGAATCCCATCAGGCCCCATTGCTTCGTCCACCTTCAGTTTTAAGAGTTCTTTCAGAACCCTTTCTTCTGTAAATGGGCTGGTATCAACTTCTGTATCCAGAGTGTTTCTACTGTTTGTTTTAGGTACCTCCCCCACTTCCTTTGTAAATACTGAGCAAAAATATTTGTTTAGTATCTCTGCTCTGAAGGGGTGCAAGAGGGGCCAGTGGGTCAGGGGAAGTACTAGGGAGGGTACATAGTAGAGAAGAGGCACAGGTGGTGAAGTGGAGTTGAAGCAATCAGCAATATCGATAGGTTCAGAGAAAGAGAATGATTGGACCTGAGGGAGGGTGGGGGTGGAAGAAGGCGAGAAGAGGGAGTGAACAACCTTTCAGAATTTAGATGGGCTGTTTGTATTGGTTTGGAAGCTGGATTTGAAGTGCTCTGCTTTAGTAAGGTGGATTGCTTTGGTGCAACCATTCCGCAATTCCTGGTAGCGTTGGTGATCTCTGAGGCAGTTGGAGGCTTTGGCTTTGCACCAAGCCAGGTCACTAGCACGTTGGCAGGCTAGGAGCTCAGGGATGACCCAGGGGAGGTGACCACCATGAACTCTGGTTTTGTGGGGGCAGGGCATGGGAGTTCCAAACCTGCAGAAACTTAGAGGTGAAGTAAGCAAGGGCATTGTCCACAGAATCTCCTGTGGTTAGGGGGGACCAGTCAGTTTGTGTAATGTCATGAAGCAAGGATTGCAGGTCAAGAGATGTGAAGGAAAAGTGAGAATAATTTTAGCAGGAATTTAGGCCTGTGTATTTTCCACACTACGAATATCATGGGATGGTCACTAATAGAGTCAGGAAGAAGCCCTGAGGCCACTACGGTAAGGATGGGAGGTGAGAACCAGGTCAGTAAGGGAGTGGTTTAGTGTTTTAAGGTTGAGGCGAGTAGGCTCCTGGATCAGCTGATGTGGGTTTAAGGCTTCGATGGTGGAGTGGGTGTTAGCCAGGTATGGGGCCAGCCAGTTTAGATTTAGGTAGCCCAAGATGAAAGTTCACCACATGAGCTAGCGATGCTAGCTTAGAAAGCAAGTCAGTGGACGTTGGAGTGTGGCTGCCCAGGGCGACAGTAAAATCCTGCATTAAAAATGGGGGTTGAGTGGGGATAGGAGATTTTTAAAAGGAGAGCCTCGTGAGATGACTGGACAGATGTGGTGAAGGAGGGAGTGATTTGGAGTGTGGAAGAGGTATAAATAGCCACCCCACCACCTTGACTGGACCTGTCTTGTCGAGATAAAGTAAAGCCAGGGATAGCTATTGCTTGATCAGGAATGGATTTGGATAGCCAGAATTCAGTGATCACAATGATATCAGGGGTGTAGTCCTGGACTAAGGGTTGTAAAAGGGAGATTTTAGGGGCAAGACATCTTATATTTAGGTGGATGATTTTAAGTCCATTTGGTAGAGAGAGTGGATTTGTGCCTATGCGGGCATTGACTGGTGGACGGGCTGATGCAGAACCAGGGTTTGGGTGGATATCATTGGAAGCTAAAAGGAGCAGCAGAATAAGAGACTGTGTGAGCCTGCATCCCTTGGGGGAGCAACAAAGAAGACGTCTACTAACTTTAGGGGGGATAGACAGTATGAAAGGCGAGGATGCTAGCTTGAGGAGGGTAATAAGCTGAGTGTGCACTGACATGGACGTGGCACAAGGGAGTATATGGCAGTGGGGTAGTGAGGTAGCAAGCTGACAGTGCACTCCTATCTCTACAGCGCAGGAAACATTATCTGGGGAGGAGGAGCAGGAGACTGGGCCATCCACCAAGGTGCACCACACAGAGATGATGCCAGAGAAGGAGGACCAACTGGACTTGTTTGTGAAGGAAATGGAGGATAACAATGAGGACACATATGTGCCAACACATCAATACCTAGAGGCCATAGCTGGCCTGGAAGGGTTCTCACAAACCCTAAGAGCATTACCTCCCTGTACAGCGTCAGTGTGGGTCAGTTGGTAGCACATCCACCTCTGGACCAGAAGGTCGTGGGTTCTCATCCCACACCGGGATTGGACTTGCACCTAAAAATCACTGGCATCCAAGTGCAGTATTGGGGGTGCTGTACTGCTGGGGTGTGCCATCCTTCAGATGAGGCGTTAAACCGAGGTCCCTTCTGCCCATCCTGGTCTTGCCATGGTGGGTGTCCAGGTGATAAGAAAAGAACCCAGGGCGCTCTTCATAAGAGTAGGGAACATTCCTGGTGTCCTGGCCAACATTCCCCTTCCCATAAACCGGTTCATGCAATTATCCAGGCTGTGTGTGGGTGATGATGTGCGATATGGCCGCCACCACACATTCAGTCACTTCACTACCAGTCTAGCATTGCTTGTAAAGCGCTTTGGATGTATGAAAAGTGCTATATAAATGCTTCTTCTTCTTCTTCTACAGCTGATAGTGCACTACAATACAGATGCACCTGCTGATAGTCACACCCCTGGGAGCTGTACTGTGTTGCCAGGGACAGCAATGTCCCAGGGGACAACCACCACCTCCATGGGGGCGGCCTCCATGTCCTCCACCTCCCACACCACCCACACTGAAGAATGGGTAGATGTGGGTAGCCATCAGCATCCCCCACGCTGTCTGTGCCAACATGTCCACTGGGGCCCTGCTACCTTTGCCACCCATGCTGGACATGGTGTACACACTTTCCACTCAGCACGCATGCCAGACATCACATAATGTCACACAGGACACTGCACTCAGAGGCAGGCTTCTTCTGACTTTGGCAGTTTGCCATAGAGTTGCAAGCAGCCACACAACTTGAGTGCGGGTAACCCCATGGCATTCACTGACCCAGTGGAGTGGCAGATTGGGGTCAGGAAACACACCAGTAACACTATCATCCTTATGCAAAGCTAATCACTGAACCCCTGGGTGTGACTTGGACATTCCATCATCCAGCCAGAGGTGAGAGCATGCAAGGCCCATGGTGACCCCATCCAACAGACATCACCCTTACCCTCCTCATGGCTTGCGACACCTACATACAGGGGTCCAGAGGCCAGGCACCACGGTGGATGGAGAGCTTGAGTTTGAGGCCACCTCACCTTTCCATTCATCCCTGCCCATTTCTGTGTCCCAGTTGTTTTCACAGGCATCCTCACCACCTGCCCTGTTTCACCTGTTGCACACACTGTTATTTCCCTGCTCTGTTTTGCTCTTTTTATGCACTGTCACTTTGCATTCATTTATTTATTTATTAAAGAGTTTCACCAGTAAGGCACAATGAGCAGAGTACTACTCGATTTCAGGTGCATCCTGGGGGAAGGGGAGCAGAGGAGAAAAAAATACACATAGTAATATAATATAATAAAATATACAAACAGAATGAAGATATTATATACATATATATAGTACTGTGTGTGTATGTATATATATATATATATATATATATATATATATATATAAATACTGTATATATATATATACATATACAGAATATAGGATGTGACCAGTCAGTGATATAACTGAGAAAGGTAGTAAAACAAGGATCCAGCAACAAAATTTCAGTATACACAATTTGTACAGTAGCATTGTATGACAAAAGTCCTCAAAACACGCAACAGTGAGGTTGGAGAAAAAAAACTAGGCCCACTATCATAGAAAAAATCCAGGATTCACATACAGAAACTTGGTGTGAGCTTATACATAGTGACAGACACAGGTGGAGGAGAATGTGCTTTGATGAGGGAGTTAAGTTTCAGAGTTGCAAGCATTTGCCGGATGTCTACAGGGAGGGAGTTCCATAGTTAGGCATGTGATGCCTGAAGGCTGTCTGGCCAGCAGAGGAGGTTATGCGTGGCACAGCCTGGAGCCAAATGTTGAAATTCCTGAGAAGGTATGCCGAAGAGATATGAGTTGAGATGGCAGAGGCGAGAAATGTGGTAGGAACTGGGACCAGAACTTTGCCATGAATCTAGCACAGTGGGACAGTCTGTGATCCTGGAGTGAGGTGAGGTGAGGTCAAGAGTCCAGTAGAGAACACAGTGGTGTGTTGAAGGTGGACAGTCATGAAGAAACAACATAAGGATTGGAAGAGGTGGTCCAGTCTGGCCAGGTTGGACTTAGGAGCAACGCTATAGACTACATCACCGTAGTCAAAAACTGGGAGGATCACTTTATGCACAAGTGCACGGTGGGCTGGCAGCAGGATGTATCCATGGTTGCGATATAGGGCACCCAATTTGTGGTGGAGCTTTCTGTGGATGGCATCAACATGTGCAGAAAAGTCGAGGTGCTGGTTGAGCCAGACCCCTCTGTATCTAAAGGAAGTGCAAGATTCCAGTGTAGCACCATCCAAGGTGGAGATGGGGGGGGGTGAGTGGTAGCCAGGAGAGTCTCTGTCTCATGCCAAAGGTCATTGAGACTGTTTTCTTGGTGTTGAGAATAAGCCGATTTGCTTGAAACCAGAGCTGGACTTTAGTGAAGTCTTGCTGATGCCTGGTTGCCACCTCAAAGGTCGAAGGTCCTGATGTATACAGCAATGTATCATCAGCTTACATGTGGATGGATGTGTGTGGGCAGGCAGCGGGCAGGTCGTTGAGGAAGATGGAAAATAGGAGTGGTCTGAGGACCACTCCTATGGGGCTCTCCTGTTGTAACTGTAAGGGAGGTAGAGGTGAAGTTACCAATTCTAACAAATTGACACCTATCTGTCAGGTAGGAATGGGACCAGCTGGAGGCCATGATAGAGAGCCCTGCAAGAGTGAGTTGGTCCAGGAGAAGAGCATGGGAGACCGTGTCAACTGCCTTAGCCAGGTCGACAAAAATAGCAGCGGTGATATGGCCTTTATCCATACCAGCCAGAATGGAATCTGTGAATCTAAATAGGAAGTAACAGTGGAGTGGGACTTCCTGAAATCAGACTGGTAGGGTGAGATGAAGGGGGAGAAGTTAAGAAAGGAAGACAGCTGGGAGAGGGCAAGGTGCTCCTAGAGTTTTTCCAGTATGGGGAGGAGGGAAATTGGGCTGAAGTTACCGGGGGCAGAAAGGTCGGCACCCTTTGGAAGTGGGATAACTGTTGTATGCTTCCGTTTTAATGGGAGAGCAGCTAGGGAAAAAGAGAGGTTGTATAGAGAGGTCATGTGGATGGCAATGGCAGGAGCAGACAGTCAGGGCATTTTGGAGTCCAGACCAGAGGAGCTGAAAACTTCCAAAGGGATGACCTGACAGAAGAAGAATGAGGAGGAGTCAGGAGCATCAGCCTGTGTTGGGGGGGGGGGTGCAGGATTTTTGCTGGAAAGGAGGAAGTGTGGACAGAAGTGCCGAGGTACAATTTGTCAAAAAGGAGTTACATTCCATGGCCACTGCAAGAGGATCTGGGTGGTTTAAATTTGAGTAGAAGGAGGCTTTGAAGTAGTTTGCTTTAGCCTGGTGGATTAGCCTGGTACAGGACGTTATGGAGGAGTGGTATTTGGCATGTGCGGCGGGGGAGCTGGAGGTTTTCAATGACTTCCATGCCTGGTCTCTGGCTCAGGTGTGTGCCAAATGTAGACTTTGATCCAGGGCAGGTGGGCGCCCCCACACGAGACTGCCGTAGGGGTGCATAGCGATCCCAGACTCCGAGCAACTTGGACTTGAAATATCCAAGAGCAGAGTTCACAGAGGTAGCCTGGTGGATAGGAGATCAGTCTGTGCCGGCCAGGTCACTTAATAGTAATGGAAGGTCCAGGGAGTTGTAGGATCTGGTAAGAATTGTTCTGGCATTTTGTGTTTACATTACAATTTTGAAATCTACAATAGTGTCCTTTTATTTTGGTACCCACCTGTTCCTCTCTGTGAGTCTTCTTATGATGTAGTCTCTGTGTTCACTGGCTTCCTGGCCATACAGGGTCACACCTGTTGAGCTGCTCCAGTATTGCCTGCATTCTGCCTTGTGCCACTGTCACTCTGTTCCTCAAGTACCACCATGCCTATTCCCTGGGTGTGTGCCATGTTGTATACATGTACCATGCTAGCAATACACCACATGTCTTGTGAGTGGCATATTGTAGGTCACCACCAGAACAGTCCAGGCACTGGAATAGCATTTTCAGCATGCCAAAGATGCATGCAATGATGTTGTATGTGGCAGTGTGTGCTGCATTGTATCTGTTCACGGCCACATTTGAGGACCACAGGACTGGTGTGAGGATCCAAGGGTGCAGAGATAGACACTGTCCCCTGTCAGGTAGAAAACATGTTGGCACCTATTCATACATTGTAGCTGCCTGCATCCACAATACAGCCCATGGTCTGTGGGGCATCCTGTCAACCTGTCCACACTCCTCTACCCATCCACCCTTCCCTCAGTAAGGCATGACTATGCTGGGCAAAGGCAGAGTACCGCTATGGGTGGTTGGAGGGGCACGTGCCATGTACTCATCAACAAGGTGTCCACTGGGTATTTGGCTACATTCACATACCTGACATAGTCCTGAATTGTGCCATGTGATGGTGTTGTGGGCACTGCAGGGGTACTGTGTCAGGATATTGGTGATGCACCCAGTTGCATTGCACACCACCAGGCAATTGATGGAGTGGTATCCTTCCTGTTGAGATAGGCATCCACCCCATCACCAGGGGTGCCCAGATGGCAACATGGGTGCAGTGAATGGCACTGAATACTGCAGGTAGGTGCTTAACCTGACAGAGCTGCTACTTGATTTCTGTGCACTCTGCTACTTTGCTGGGAAAATGATGAACTCACCAGTATGTGGCAGCAGGGCATTCAGAACTTAGACCAGTAGCTGCAATGTGGTGGACTATGACACACCAATGGTATCATCCACTGGTGTCTGAAATGACCCTGTGACTAGGAAGCACATTGTAGTCATCACCTTCTCTTTGACTTTCCTTGCACGGCTGTGCTGGGCGTCACTGCACAGCTGTTCATGCAGGAGCTCACACAGCTGCCATAGCATGGCCCTATCGATATGGTACTGGCCCACCAGACAGCCCTCAGTGAGGGTCTCAAAGTAACTCATGGGCTGGTACCATCTGTGTGCATCATATTACCTCCATTGCCTATGGACTGGCCCAGGGTGGCTTTCTGTCCTCTCCTACTCCCCCATGGCCTGTTACATTAGAAACAGCATGTGAGTGTTGAATATAACCATTTCTGCTCTTGCTGCAGTGTCACTGCCTGCATCTAGGGTTTGCCCCGAGTGCACCAGCCTTTATATAGGCAGTATTTGTGCTGCACAAACTCACTTCGCATAGTGCTAATGTGCTGAATATAGCATAGCCCCTGTATTCATGTCCACACCTGTCTGTCTGGAGCATGCATTATCCATTTGCATGGCACTATTCCAGTTAAACCATGCTAATCAGGCTTTTTAATATTGTATAAGCATGAAAACAGTGCACAAAGCACACACAGTCTGTTTGCCCGTTTTGAATATTGGGACCCTGGGGTCAGGTATTCAAGAAAGTACAAAACAGAGTGCAGCCTTTTGCACTCTGTCATGCAAAAGTGTTGGTGGGCAAAATTTCTATATTCAGACAAACAGCACAGGGCGCTAGTCATCTGAATCTAGGTCCTGAATTGCCTAGGGTTAAGCCACTTAGCCCCGACGAATAGCAGCCCCTGAAATTGGGCTCTGGCAATGGCTAGCACTGGGCCAAGGTTGCAATACTCGAAAGTCCCCATGCGAATGAGCCCATTGTGCATGCAAGATGCTAAGGGGCCATTTGCATGCCTATTATGGGCTCATTTGAATGGGCAGGGAGGCCCTTTAGTGCAGCAAATAGCCCAGTCCAGGGAACTACTGGGGTGCTAGTGGCCTCCCCCACCCTCTGAGTCTCAAACTACCAAGCAGATAATGGTATAGGGGACATATCTGGGGAGGCTGTTGCTCTTCCGTTTCTGTTGTACACAAGGAGCTTTATTGTTTCTTTCATTTCAGATTAATTTACCTGATTATTTTCTGCCAGACAGGAAAACAGAGAGATTTTCTCTTCCCCATCCCTAATCCCACCCACCCTCAGGTGCTCATCTTTAATAGGGTCTCTCTGTCGGCTGCCCACTTCCTGTCTGTACTGAATACAACACAAGTTGTCCACACAACATGTTTTCTTTTCATTCACTACCTCCTGTGTCCTCCTACATATAGAAAAAGTAGGATCATTTACATAAAAAAATTGACCCTTCACACTGGTCCACTTGAACATCTCTTGCCTTTTCCATCCAATGCCAATCAACTAAGCTATGGACATAGTTGACTGTAGACACTGTGGCACCCTATTCAATAAAGACATTTCACAGAAATATGGACACTGTCCCACATGTTGGACACTTGAGGATCTACTTTCTCAGCTCTACACTGCATGGACTAAAATATCATACCTCAGGGACAATCTCTGTGCAGTGGAACATTGCAGAAATCCACCAGTAGCACAATACCAACCACATACAGCACCACCACTACCCCAAAGAACAACCAAACCAAGGGTTGGCAGACAGTTAACAACCATAAGGCGCATCCCACATTACATAGCGAGGGCAAGCAAGCATGCATGAAATCACAGCTACATGCATCAAACAGATATTCATCGCTTGCATCGGAGCCTTCAGCAGAGGCAGAGACACAAGATGAACCAACTCAAAGTGGACACATAAAGCAACTAAACATACCTTAAAGGCCAGTCCACAAAGAAAAACAAACAAAAGACCTTTTGTGATCATTTGAGACTCTATGATAAGGGGAGTAGAGTCTCAATTAAAACAAAATGGACACCCTGTGGTCACAGACAGATGCGTCCCTGGGACATCATCTTGGAGGGACACTAGCCACATTGAAAGGATTATGTGTAACACAGCTAAGGACACACATGTCTTAATACACATAGGAACAAATGACTTAGCTAATCAAACTGTAATTGAAACAAAAGCACAGCTAACCATCCTCAGAGAGAAACTAATTTCTGTTTCGTCCGCTGTCTCCTTCATTGAAATTCTGCCTGTATGGGGACAGGAGGTAGCAGGCAGAAAATCAGATAAAAGGAGCTCACTAAATTAAACACATGGCTTAAGGACTGGTACAGTGAAAAGGACCATCACTTCTTTGGAGAATGGAAGAATTTCTGGAAGCAGGACTTTTTAAGTGCTATGGCTTATACCTACAAAGGAAGGGACCTGTGTACTCAACCAGAAGTTCGAAGTATTCCTGGAGCATTTAAACTAGATAAAGGAGAAAGGGCAATAGCACTCACTGTGACAGAAAGGGTGGCATTTTCCCCTTCCCCATCACCTACTGGCATTCCAATAGGCACCAACCAGGGCAAAACTAGTGCAGTACAAACCAAACAAAACAAACAGCAGAATAAAAGAAAAAAAACATCACGAGCGGGCAAAACCAAAACTAGTGGGCACTCTGTCTCAATACCCGTAGCCTGGTAAATAAGATCCCAGACCTCACTGCCTTAATGACAGAGGCTAACCTGGATTGGGTCACTATAACAGAGACTTGGTTCAACAAGAACAATTCCTGGGATGTTGCTATCCCAGAGTACCTCTGTTCAGTAAAGATCACAAAGGGAAGAAAGGAGGGGTGTGCAATCTATGTAAGTAAGTAAGTAAATATTTATTTCTATAAAGCCCTTCCAAAGCTCAGAGCGCTTTACAATTCATTCATACAAAATTAAAAACACAATTATAAACAACATTAAATTCAAGACACGATCCAATATAATTTAAATCACTAAAATAATGCTTGGTTAAAAAGGAAGGTCTTTAAAGCTTTTTAAAGCTCTCCACAGTCAGCAATTTAGTATCTGGCAAGGAAGAGAATTCCACAGGTAGGGGCCATAAAGGCAAATGTTCTTCCACCAGATGTTTTAAGGTTACCCTGGAGATCTCAGCAATCCCTCACCAGAGATCGGAGGAGCGGAGGGACAGTAAGAAGTCAGGAGTTCTTTCAGGTAGCAAGGTCCCAAACCATGTAGGGCTTTATAGGTCATCAACATGACCTTGAAAGTGATCCGCCACTGTACAGGCAGCCAGTGCAATTCGCAAAGCACAGGTGTTATATGGTTGGACCTCAGGCTTCCAGTCAACAACCTAGCTGCCGCGTTTTGCACCAGCTGTAAGCAGTGGATATCCACTCCCAGCAGCCCTAGATAAAGGGCATTGCAATAATCAAGATGATTGGCCACAAAGGCATGGACCAGGGTAGGAAGATCCTCTGATGGAATCAAGTGTTTCACCTGTGCTATATTCCTTAGATGAAAAAAGGATGATTTGACTATGGCTGACACCTGTGCCCTCAGGGTCAAGCCCTCGTCAAATATAACACCAAAGTTACACACCTGACCAGATGCCATGAGTGGGGTTCCTCCCAGAAATAAACCTGAGAGTTTTCCCACCCATGGACTTGATATCCTTACCCCCGGTTCCGCCACCAATACCTCTGTTTTCCCCGGGTTCAACCTCAGCCAATTGGTACTCATCCAGTTCTGTATCTCTAGGAGGCAGTTGTTAAACAATGTACTTGACTCAGACTCCTGCTCAGGCACAAAAGACATATAGAGTTGAGAATCATCGGCATAGCAATGAAAACTCAAACCAAAATGTCTTATAATGTCCCCTAATGGAAGCATATACACTGCAAATAACATGGGGGACAACACTGAACCCTGTGGCACTCCACAGTGTAGGTAGCAAGAGGTTGAGGAGTAAATCCCTGACACTACTCTCTGAGTCCTACCCTGCAGAAAAGATTTAAACCAACTGTGGACCACCCCTTAGTCCACAGAGAGACCATAGGCGTTCAAGCAGCACCCTATGATCCACAGTGTCAAATGCAGCTGAAAGATCAAGGAGAACCAAGATAGAACGAGTTCTCCGATCTCTTGCCATCAGGAGATCATTCAGTACCCAAACAAGAGCCGTCTCAGTACTATGCTGTTTCCTGAAGCCAGACTGGAGAGAGTCATAGATATTGTGGATGTTTAAATAATCTTCCAGCTGCAAAGCGACCACCTTCTCAATAATCTTCACCAAAAAGGGAAGATTCGAAATCGGTCTGTAGTTTCCTGGGCAGTCGGGATCAAGGGAGGCTTTTCAGGAGGGATGTACTATTGCCTCCTTCAAAGGATCAGGAAAGATCCCTCTCTCCAATGATGCCACTACTATCCCAGTAAGGATTAGGCCGATAACCTCTACATACCCACAAGTAGATGTGTAGGGCCCGGATCCAAACCACAGAAAGTTGGAAGCAAAGTCTGGACGATTCTCACTATGTCCATGACTACCGGTTGACTGAACATGGACCAAGTCAAATGGGTATTTGTGTCCCTCGATTGGTCACTGAAAGACCCAATGGGAAGGCCCTGGCTGATCTCATCTCTGATAGCAGACACCTTATCAGCAAAGAACGTCGCAAACTCCTCACACTGTAACTGTGATAATGCTCGACCGGCATGAAGACAGACTGGATTGCACAGTCTGTCCACAGTCTGGAAGAGCTGGGCTGGTCTATTCCTCGCTGTAGCAATCTCCCTGGACAGGAACTCTGCCTTCTTATGGGAGATTGCTAACTGGGTAGATTTTGTAATGATCTAGCAGTCTAAGCCTGTCAACTTCCAGGTGAGTCTTCCGCCAGCGTCTCTCCAATCTTCGGCCCCATGTGAAGGAAGGAATGAAGGCCACAGAGGTAAAGAATGCACACACTGAGACTGAAGCCCTATGGGTCACCCTTGGACCTAGGGAAAAGTCCCCCATCTGAGAGGGGATGATCTACAGACTCCCCGTCTCAGCAACCAAACAGGAGCTATGGGCATTGAGACAGCATGCCCACCAGTTTTGGCTTTTGCTCGCTCGTGATGTATTTTCTTTTATTCTGCTGTTTGTTTTGTTTGGTTTGTGCTGCACTAGTTTTGCCCTCATTGGTGCCTATTGGAATGGCAGTAGGTGATGGGGAGGGGCAACTGCCACCCTTGGTGCTGCAGATCCACCCAAATCGGCCAATCCAGTTACTCTCACCACCTCCCAAAAATGTGGAACCCCCCAAAAAATGGCACTCATCCTCTGCCTACTCCATCAGCTCCTCCCTCAATAATTACCTTGCACCTTGCTGCTCCTGCCATGTCTCTCCTTAATTCCCTCCTCTAACCCTGGACAAACCTTACCCCCTACACTCACCTTCATTTTACCCTGTGTACACCCACCACCCAAATCTCTAGTCCCTCTCCCCTTCCCCCTAATTGCTCCCCCTTACTGGCCCTCTTGATCTGTCACAGAGAATGTAAAGGGCCCCAAATGCTCTCCATGGGTCCCTCTCCTACACCCAAGGGGCTTGTATCTCTCATCTGCTCCCTTCCCCCACCATCTTAAAGTGGTCTCTCTGTGACACTGCCTTATCCCCTTCTCTCTGGTCCCCCTAGTTCTCTTGCAGGGTTCCTCACATCCTGAAGGGGTCTCCAGGGGCATGACTCTTCCCCCTCCCCCACCTCACCCCTCCCTCTCCTCTCCCCTTTTCTTTCATGTAAGCACTGGTTTACTTATTAACCCAGCACTTACTATTGTCCACTCATTCTACATGTTATGGACAACTCTGTTGTAACACTGTAACACCTGCCTTACAAGTGTATGTTAATGTTAGTATTGTAATTTGAATGTTTATTATATAATGGCAAAGAAAAATCCTGGGCTCCCATTGGTCACTCTGGGACTGGACCTGTGATGTTATCCCAGCACAACATCACGGCTCTATTCCCAGCGCACAAATGACCACATGAACCTATTTTAAATCTCTACACACTGCCCACAATCAGTGATCCCTCTTTCTGTAGGCAGCCCACTTCCCCCACTCCCAACCAGCCTTCCTTACTCCCGCCTCCTTCATTATAAAACTAAAAATCTCCAGAACAGAAAAAGATTTCCAATCCCGAAATGTACCATTTTATATTGGTGCATCTGTTTCCCAAGTGGTTTAAGTGCTGTTCAAATTCTGCCTTTACATCAGCGCTGTCCTGCTCACAGTGCCCTCACAGCCTCACACAGTAACTGCAAGTCCTGAGCTTCACAGCAAACATTATTTCCCTGGAAACTCTGGCTCCTGTACACAAATGAAAATATTTACAGAAGGCCTCAGTTCAATCTGCTACCCCCTGCCCCCAGTCTAACTGCACCATTCACAGCATTCTTCGCTGACAACCCCACACACATACGCTAACGGCAAGTGTGAGAGCATGCCTCAGTGTGTCTTACCTGATCATTTACACTCACTGTTTTTAACACCACAGGACCGACAGATGGGGAAAGACTTAAAATAAAAAAATGAAAGCTGGAAAAACAAAACACTGGGCTTAACAGTACACTTGAGCAAAGCAATGACCCAAAAGAAACAAACAACACATACAGATTGATGTGCAAATGCAGGACTGCAGAGCCACAGACAAACAGGGCAGCTCCACCTACTGGCAAGAAATTAGCACTGTTTTTTTTAAATAGTTCACCCCCTCATTAAAGAAAACAGCAAACTAGTTTTAAACATATTTCTTCATCATTTTTTTTTTGATTCACGAGCCATTGTATAATAGCAATAATGCATTCCGGGGTGTGTGTTGTGTTGGGATAACATCACTTCTGGGGTGATTAGTCACACTCAGCCTGCGACCTCGTGCCTAATCACCCCAGGTGTGACTTTATCCCACAACACACACCCTTCGTACATTATTGCTTAAATGTCTAATTCCAGCTATACCCCTTCCCCAGGTCACACCGGAAGATGAGCTACTTGTTGCTCAATGTGCCTTCCTGGTGAAACATTTCAATAAATAAATAAATACATATACATTTGCTGGAAGCCATATTGATGATGGCCAATAAAAGTGACTTGTTGCTCATTGGAGACTTCAGTCTACCTGACATAGATCAGTCCTTCTCGACGGCCTCATCAGACAGGAAGATGGAATTTCTCAGGGCTCTAAAAGAAGCAGAAATAAAACAGCTGGTGCTGTCACGCACAGAGAAAACACAATCCTGGACCTTGTACTTTCTAACAGTACCAGGATCACAGATGTCAACGTAGGAGTAAAGGACCACAGGTCAGTCTGGCTCACAGTCAAAAGAACAGAAGAAACAAGTCACACAAAACTAAAGATCCTAGTCTTCAGAAAGGCAGGCTTGGCAAAATGAAAACATGGAGCCTGATGGAATTCATCCCAGAATTCTAAAAGAACTAAGGATAGAACTAGTGACACCACTGACTACCATCTTTAACAAATCATGGGAGGATGGGGTGGTACCTGAGGACTGGAGGAGGGCAGATGTGATTCCCCTTCACAAAAGTGGGAGCAAGGCAGAAGCAGGAAACTACAGACCTGTTAGTTTAACCTCAGTGGTAGGGAAAATGATGGAATCACTTCTGAAGGAAAGGAATTGTTAGTATCTAGAGGCCAGAGGGCACAGGACCCAAGGCAGCATGGATTCTGCGGGAAGGTCATGCCAGACAAATCTGATAGATTTCTTTGACTGGGTGACCAAAGTAGTAGATCAGGGAGAGGCTGTGGACATGGCCTACCTAGACTTTAGCAAGGCATTTGACACAGTCCCACACAAAAGATTAATATACAAGTTAGCCAGCCTGGGAGTGGGTCCCAAGATGACAGCCTGGGTAAAGAATTGGCTGGAGAATAGGACACAGAGAGTAATAGTAAATGGAGTCCAATCTGAAAAAAGGGGGTTAGCAGTGGGGTACCACAAGGTTCAGTATTAGGACCGGTCCTCTTCGATGTCTTTATAAGCGACATTGCAGAGGACTGGAAGGAAAAGTATCTCTTTGCAGATGACACAAAGATCTGCAACAGAGTTGATGCACAAGGTGGGAGGGAAAGATGAGAAGGGACTTGGCAAGGTTAGAGGAATGGTCAAATGTATGGCAACTTAGATTCAATGCTAAGAAGTGCAGGTAATGCACCTGGAAACAAAACCCAGGGAAAGAGTACACAATGGGGGTGAGATACTAACAACAAAATGGAAAGGACCTGGGGGTAGTCATATCAGATGACCTAAAGGTGGGCAAGCAATGTGAGAGGGCAGCAAGGAGGGCTGGGGGATACTGGGATGTATAGGGAGAGGCATCACAGCAGAAAACAAGTTATTGTCCCTCTGTACAGACAGTTGGTGAGACCACATCTGGAGTACTGCGTGCAGTTCTGGAGACCCAATCTCCGCAAAGACATAGACAGGATGGAAGCTGTCCAGAGGAGGGCAACTAAAATGGTGCAGGGTCTGCACCGGAAGACATATGAAGAGAGACTTAAGGAGCTTAATATGTATAGCCTCGAGAAAGAAGGAGGAGAGGGGGACATGATAGAAACTTTCAAGTACCTCAAGGGAATCAACAAAGTCCAAGAGGGTAGCATCTTTCAAAAAAAGAGGTGTGCAAGAACAAGGGGGCACAATTTGAAGATAGAAGGGGCGGCTCAGAGGTAATTTAAGGAAGTATTTTTTCACAGAGAGGGTTGTGGATGCATGGAACAGCCTTCCAGAGGAGGTTGTGGAGGCAAAAACAGTGGTGGAATTCAAGCATGCATGGGACAGTCATAAGGCAATTCTAGGGGGTGGGGGTAGGAAGAAGTAGGCTGCTGGTTAACTAGGATCTGCAGCTTATCCATCAGGTAGGGAAATGGGCAGACTGGGTGGGCCAAGCGGTCCTTATCTGCCGTCAAATTCTATGTTTCTATGTTTCTATGTTTCTATGGCATCACAGTCCCCTGTTTATGGCATCATATTTATCTCCACAGCAACACAGTTTTTTTTATCTCTCTGTTTATACTCCTCCTGCCCCTAAGCTCCACCACATTGGGAGTCACCAATTGTGCCTGCCCTGCCTCACCTTACCTGGAACCCATGGTAGTCCCTCCATGCAGCCTTGGATTGCCCACCAGGTGGGGCAGAGTTGGGGGCCTGTACACCTCTGAGCAACTTCCAATGTCGGGGCACTGGACCTGGTCAGGCAAGTGGACTTGTTGGGTCTGCACTGAGGTGCTCCTTCTTCCAGGACCCTAGGGAGGAATTTTTCCACTCTTTTGTGCATGGCACGTACCCCCCGATGTCAAGGCATAACTGGCAACATCTGCCATGCCTTTCCCCCTCTTTGTATGGCAAGGTACTTGCTGTGCCTCAGGCCTCCGACAGAGGCCAGTCATGCACCAAGCCTGAACCCCCCTCCCACTCAGGAGAGGAGAGCTATCCTCTGGATGCTCAATCCTCTCCCTCCCTGCTGACCCCCACTGGCCTGGGCTCATTTCCGAACTCAGGTCACTGGCATGGCACAAGGTGTGGCATCCAGCACCTCAACCCTCAGCACCACCGGACTGGACACAGCAACATATTTTGATGCCATAAATAGAATTATGATTTCAGATGTAGGCAGGCAGCCAGAGCTAAAAGGACAGAGATACTATATGCATGTCCATACCCTTAGTAATAACGACATAAGGGTGAGAATTACAGAATGACACATGAAATATAAATAACATATAAACTTCATTTATGCCTGAATATTACATTTTTTCGAAATTGTCTCAACTGTGTCAGGAGCTCTTTAAGCAATAGTGCATGACAGTGGTGTGTGTCATGCTGGGTTTGCATCATGCCTCAGGTGGTTAATATTCGCATGTGTTCAAAACCCAAGAAATGACATGATCCCAGCACAACGCACCCCTGGAGTGCATTACTGCTATTATACAATGCCTTATTTCTACATATGAAAATAAAAAAAAAAAATTTTAGATAAGAGTTTTACTTAATTTTGAAATGTGCATGTATATTTATTAAAACAGAATGTACCATATCTGATTTTGCAGTAAGTGGTGGTGCTGCTGCAATATACTGCCTCCTACATGGTGCTGCTGCTGCATAATGTCTGCCACATCTCTTCCCACATCTGTGTAACTATTTGATAATGTTTTTCTGCCCTCCCCCACCTTTTTCTCCCCTTCCCAGTTTTCTTAATGTTTTCCTTCCTCTGTGTACGCCCATCCATTCTGTCTCACCCACAGTTTGTCAGGATTTTCCTCCGTCTGCCTGCCCGTTACATATCACCTGTGCTTGTCATGGTTCTCTAGTGTGGACTGTTCTTTCATGTTCGCTCAACAGTGTAATTCTCCCGCTAAAGTTAGCTGTGATCCAAGAGAAGACATTTGTCCAGATGCTGTGACAGGAAGAGAAAGGTGGCAGTCAATAACTTGAACAGGATGTGCTTTTGACAAGCACACACATTGCTGGTAGTGTTCAGAGTGAAGAGTGAGCACAGCGGGTTAGTGCTGACAGTCAGAGCAGTTTAGTTTTGACACTGAAGCTGATCAGGCTGTTGGCTTTATCTAAAGTGAAATAGTGTTTTCTCTGTTATTTTTATGACTGGCAGTAGCATGTGCAGTTGGGGAAAGTAGGGGGGGGTTTGGTGTGTGTCCGTGGGGGACAGTTGAAATAATGGTGAAACTGAGACAGGATTTGGGAGAGAGTGATACTATTTTTTGTTTTAAAGTTATGTGGTCATATGTGTTTCAGTCCCTGCTACAGTGATGTGCTGGGATAACATGCTGCCGTAGGTAGCCAATGACCAATCAGATAAATAGTCAAGCGTGGTATGGATGAAGCCATGAATTCCTAATAGTGCAGTGGTGGCACAGTGCCCTTTTCAGAAACCATGTTGCTCAGGACACTGGATGTCATATTCTTCAGGTATTTGACTAGTTGGTCTGACGATGTGCTCCAGGGCCTTAGACAATGGAGGAGGATGGAGATAGGTCTGTAGTTGGAGTGCAGTGATTTGTCTCTACTTTTGTGTACCAGTGTGATGATTGCCTGTGTCCAGCGAGATGGGAACTGGGACATCCTTAGTGATAGGTTGAGGACCATTGTCAGGGGTTCAAGGACTTCTTCAAGGACAAGTGCTAACAACTTCAGGTCAAGGGAGTCACCGCTGTAGCCTGCATTGTGAATGGCCTTCCAAATATAGGTTCTGGCTTCATGCACTTGGATCTCCTTGAAGCAGAATTGTGGGGCAGGGTGTAGGAGAGGAGTAGTTGCAGGAGGGTTACTACCAGAGGGGACATCAAAGAAATTAGAAGGGAGGACACTATCCAAGTTGGAGAACGCATTGTTAAAGGTGTTGGTGATTGTGTACAGGTCAGATGTTGGTGTTCCATTTATGTTGAGCATGGTGGTTATTTGTTCCGAAGTGCAGTACTTTGCATTTCTTTGCATTAAATTACAGCTGCCATCTGTCAGACCATGCCTTTAGCCTTGCCAGATCCTCCTGTAGCCCCGTCCACCTAATCTGGTCATCCACCACTGCTCCCATCTTGGCGTCATCCACAAATAGGCTGATTTTGCTGCTGATGTCCTCTGAGGTATTAACAATAAATATGCCAAACAGCACTGGGCCCAACACCAACCCCTGTGGAACACAACTTGTCCCAGGCTTGGGGATGAGTATTCCCACCTACCACCACCCCTGCTGCCTATCTTTAGCCAGTTCTCCACCCACCCACCAGTTTTGCTCCTGCCGCTGTGCCCGTGGTTGCTTCCAAGTCTCCATGGGTACTGAATCGAAGGCCTTACTGAAGTCTAGGTACAGGACAGCCACCGCATGCCCCAGTCAATTTGCCTAGTCACCCAGTCATAGTATTCCACCAGGTTGCTCTGGCACAACCTGCCTTGGGGAAGCCATGCTGGCTCCTGTCGTGCACCCCGTTCACATCCAGTAGTGCCACTAGCCTCTCCTTTAGAATGGTCTCCATTAGCTTCCCCACTATGGATGTTGGACTTACTGGCCTATAGTTCCCCAGTTTTCCTTGGGTCCACTCTTGTAGATAGAACCACATGAGCCAGTTGCCAGTCAGGGGCATGCATCCTGTGTTTAGAGATGAATTAAATAATTCTGCTCGGGTCCTGCCAGGACCTCTGCCAACTCCCTTCAGCACTCTTGGATGTACTCCATCCAGTCCTGGTGCCTTGTCCACCCTCAATGCCCATAACCCCTCAGTACCCTCCCACTGTGATTTCTCTGTCTGTCATCCACCCATCTGTTTTATATCCTTTCTCCCTCTATCGGTAGTGCCTCCTCCCTTTCTTTCAAAAGACTGAACAAAGTAGTCGTTTGAGCATTTCTGCCTTTTCACCCTCTCTTCCACATCCCCCCCTCCTTCTTAATTCCCTACAATTTGGTCCTTACAACTTCTTTTCTCCTGATGTACCTTAGAAGTCTTTCCCTTTTTCTGTTGCCCTGCACCAGCCTGAGTTCTCTTGTTGCCTTTGCTTACCCCCGGTCACTTCTTTGCTTCTTGCAGATATTCCTCCTATCATCCTTCCTCCCTGATTTTCTGTATCTCCTGTAAGCTGCCCTACTCCTCCTCACCCTATCTAACACCCCTTTGCTTATTTAGCTGGGTTTCTTTCCCCTAGCCTTCTTAGTCTGAGCCCTACAGCAAGTTTGTTTGCCTCCACTATCCCTGTCTTATCAGTTACCACCTTTGTTGTGTGTCCATACCTGGTTGAGTTTTGCAGGAACCCTTGTACCACTTCTCTCATCATCTTAAAGTTGGCATTCCTGAAATCCAGTGCCCTTGTGCCAGATGCCCCTCTCTTTAGCCATCTATAACTGGAACCATACTGTCCAGTGGTCACTCCCCAGTGGTTCCTCCACCTCACATCCCTCACCCATTCTCCATTAGTAAGTATGAGGTCAAGGTGTTTCCTTTCCTAGTTGGTTCCTTGACCAACTGTCTAAACTTTCCTGGAAGGCATCCAGAATTACCTGCTTCCTTCTGTTCTTTGTGGTGGTATGTCCTCCTCCCTGGCTGGTTAAAGTGCTCTACTAGCACCACCCCACCTTCCCATGGTTCCTCCTGATCTGTTTTGCCAGTACCCTGTCATTCCTTCAGACTGAGATGGTGGCCTGTACACCACCCCAGTCTTAGTAATCTATTTTGGGATCCTTTAGTTGCACCCACAGTGCTTCTGTATCTCCTTCATCTCCCTCCTCCCTTACATTTTAATCCCTCTTTTATGTACAGTGCCACCCCTCTTCTCCTTTTCCCTATCCTTCTGGGTGTAATCTGTACCCCAGAACGCGTCATGTTCCAGTTGTGGTTGGGTGACCCATGTCTTGGTTATAGCAACCAAGTCCACCCCCTCCTCAAGGACAGCCTGTAGTTCCACTCCCTTATTCCCAAGACTCCTAGCATTTAGTGTTACCACCCTCCAACCTTTGTCTCCACCCCCCGCCTCTCTCC
Organism: Neoceratodus forsteri; assembly: GCA_016271365.2. NCBI lineage: Eukaryota > Metazoa > Chordata > Ceratodontiformes > Ceratodontidae > Neoceratodus > Neoceratodus forsteri. The sequence continues at coordinate 56,864,488 of CM057449.1, read as the reverse complement.
CTCCTCATGTTCACTCCCTTAGTGGTTGCCTTCCTCCTTACCTTGCTATCACAGGGTTACGCACATTTGGTTTCACTTCAATAGGCCTCTGAACTCCTCATCCACCCTGCTGCCCCACCTCCTAGTTTAAATGCTCCTCAATGTGATTTACTATTCTTGCCTTCAGTACATTTTTCCTTCCTCATTTAAGGTACAGTCTATCTTTTGTGTAAAGACTGCTGTTCTCCCAGCCCCCCCACCCTCCTATCAGCCCGTGCACTTTTCCTGACACCAGGCCCCAGCCTTTCATTCAACTCTTGAATTCTCCCTTTTCTTGCCATACTTGCCCTGAGAATGGGAGTACCTCTGAGAAGGTAACAGATCTGCCCGCTCCCTCACACAGAGGTACCAGTTCCTGAAACCTCCTCTTTACCTCCCCTACTGTCCCATCACCCAGGTCATTCATCCCCAGGTGTATTATTAGGTGAGGCCTTTCCCTTCCCCTGCTTGCATACTTTAGTGCTGATTGCCCCAACCTTTCCGCCTTCATTCCTGCCATGGCTTCCACCAATATTCTACTGTGCCTCTCCCCTTTGCTGCCCAACCTGACCCCTCTTAGTATCAAGTCCCCCAGCACCAAGACACCTCCCTTCTTAACATAGAACATAGAAACATAGACTTTGATGGAAGATAAGGACCACCTGGCCCACCCAGTCTGCCCATTTCCTACCTATTGATAGCTGCAGATTCTAGTTAACCAACAGCCTACTTCCTGCAACCCCCCACTATAATTGCCTTATGTCTGTCCCATGCATGTTTGATAGCCACTTCCCTTTTTCTACTTGTGATGCCCCTCCCTATGCATCCCAGTATCCCCTTGGCTCTCCTTACCAACTTCTCACATTGCTTATCCACCTTTAGGTCATCTGATATGGCTACCCCCAGGTCCCTTTCCATTATTGTTGTTGTTGGTACCTCCGCTGCTATTGTGTACTCTTCTCCTGGATTTTTATTTTCCAGGTGCATTACTTTGCACTTCTTTGCATTGAATCTAAGTTGCCATATGTCTGACCATTCCTCCAACCTTGCCAAGTCCCTTCTCATCCTTTCTACCCCACCATTGTGTATCAACTCTGTTACAGATCTTTGTGTCATCTGCAAAGAGCATACCTTTCCTTCAGACCCTCTGCAATGTCACCTATAAAGACGTTAAAGAGGAGTAGACCCAGTACTGAGCCCTGAGTGTACTCCACTAGTAACCCACTTTTCTTCAGAATGTGTTTCATTCACTATTACCTTCTGTGTCCTGTTGAGCTGCCAGTTTACTACCCAGGCTACCACCCTGGGACCCACTCCCAGGCTGGCTAACTTGATTATTAATCTTCTGTGTGGGACTGTGTCAAATGCCTTGTTAAAGTCTAGGTAGACCATATCCACAGCCCCTCCCTGGTCTATTACTTTGGTCACCCAGTCAAAGAAATCAATTAGATTCATCTGACATGACCTTCCTGCTGTGATTCCATGCTGCTTTGGGTCCTGTGCCCTACTGGCCTCTAGGTAGTCAACAATTCTTTCTTTCAGAAGTGATTCTATCATTTTCCCCACCACTGAGGTCAAACTAACAGGTCTGTAGTTTCCTGCTTCTGCCTTGCTCCCACTTTTGTAAAGGGGAATCACATCTGCCCTCCTCCAGTCCTCAGGTACCACCCCATCCTCCCGTGATTTGTTAAAAAGTGTGGTCAGTGGTGTCACTAGGTCTTCCCTTAGTTCTTTTTACAGATACAATGAATTTAAATTTCGCTGGAGAAGTGAACGTGAAGTGGGCACTACGCGTTGTCACTCCGCCAATGAAATGCCCACTACACCTTGTTATTACTTTACATTGTCATTCCACCTTAGCATAAAGTAAGGAGTGACAACAGTATTGGCAGCCCCCACTAGGATTAATGTGTATCCCCAAAATGCTACTGTCGTCTTGTCTCCAGAAAATTCCCCAGTGCTGATGAAGTGAAATGAGAGGTAACAAAGAAATGCAAAGTCTCCCAGAATTAATGGCACACTCAGTCATCTGGGCAGTGGTCAGACATAGTCACCAGAATTAATGTTCCTCCCCAAAATGCTACTGTCTTGTGTCCAGAAAATTCCCCAGTGCTGACCAAGTGAAATGAGAGTGTAACAAGACTTGCAAAGTCTCCCATCTTAGAGATGCAGCAAATTTAAATTCTGCCAGTGAAGTGCCCGCAAAATGGGTACTTTGCATTGTCACTTCGCTACACAGAGTGGCCAGCATGAAATGCCCACTTCCCTCATTATTGTGATTGTGACTTCTCATTGTCATTCCGCCTTAACCTGAAGTAAGGTAGAGTGACAACAATTTTGGCAGCCCTCGGGCCCCCACACATCACATGACTTACAGTACTGTAACTCACATGCTGTATAAGAACACGAATGCCTACAGCTGTAGTTCCCAGATGGCAATGACTTGTATCACAAATAGAGATGCAGTGAATTTAAATTCCACCAGCTAAGTGCCCGCAAAGTGGGCACTTCAAGTTGTCACTCTGTGGCCAATGCAAAAGGCTCACTTTGCCTAGTAATTATTACTTTGTGTTATCATTCCACCTTAACTCGAAGTAAGGCGAAGTGACACCAATATTTGGCAGCCCTTCACACACACAGTCACCAAAATTAATGTGCATCCTCAAAATGCTCATGTCTTGTGTCAGAAAACTCCCAGTACTGACAAAGTGTAATGAGAGCACAAAATGCAAAGTCTCCCAAAATTAATAGCACACACAGACATCAGCATTCAGTAGTCACACACAGTCACCAAAATTAATGTGTATCCCAAAATGCTACTGAGAGCGTAACAAAATCTGAAGTCTCTTAGAACTAATGGTGCACTCTGTCATGTGTAGTAGTCACACCAGTCACCAGAATTAATTTCATTCCCCAAAATGCTACTGTCTTGTGTCCAGAAAATTACCTAGTGCTGATGAAGCGAAATGAGAGGGTAACAAAAAATGCAAAGTCTTCCAGAATTAATGATGCACTCTGTCATGTGTGCAGTGGTCACACACAGTCACCAGAATTAATGAGCATCCCAAAAATGCTATTGTCTTGTGTCCAGAAAATTCCCCAGTGCTGACAAAGTGAAATGAGAGCGTAAGAAGAAATGTAAAGTCTCCCAGAATTAATAGTGTACTACAAATGCACAGATAGATTAAGATTGTGCTGCACACTCAAGACACAGATGCAAAGGCACAACAACACCTAATCAGTGCTCATAAGTCACAAATCCAAATCTGGAAAAGAATACCTTTTTGCCGGTTTGGGGGGGGGAGTGCACAGCAGTAACAGATGGTCCACTACCTGTAAAGATGTACCACAAAGCAGTATAAAAAATTCATGCAGGTGCAGTGGATAGCAGGTTCACACTGCTGCAGTTACTCTGTGACACAATAACAGGTGTCTTATTTAATGGCACGCATTGCACTCACACTCACACATACTACAAGTAATGCGTAGCAAATTGAAAACCTTTAGTAATATAACCAAATGTTTTAAACAAACTGAAATTATACACTGCTGCATCACAACAATCAGAAAAAAAAGTGAAGAATTACTGAAAATTTTACTGTGTATACATTAACACAGTTATACAAGAAAAATATAACCAAAACAGAAAAGACTGACTTTTTCTCCCAGTTACTCTACCTACACCACAGATACGCCCCTCCCCCAAAGCACACTTCACAGTACACAGACTGACTATTCTAAATTAACATTCAAAATCCACACACAAACAATAAACACTCGATAATATGAGCACAGGAGGGTTTCCTATTCTCGATGTAGTAAATTGTGAGCAAACAAAATAGCTCAAAAATACTTTTTTAACAGCTTTTAGAGGATTTGAATTTCAGACCTCTGAGAGGAAACTGTCTCCATTTTCCACTACACACACACTTCACAGAACTGAGGCTGTGCAGAACAATCTAGAGTCCATGTGACCTGCAATCCCATAAAGCACATGCAAAATTCTCCTTTGGAGCTCAAGAACAAGGCGGAGTAAGGTGAAGCAAGAGAAGTATATTGATTTCAATGTACTTCACCTTAAAATTGGTGGAGAAGTGGCTTGGGGAAGGCGGAATAATGTGAAGTCATTGTTTTTGATGGACTTCACCTTCCCCATTATAATGTGAAGTACTCCATTTCGCATTGCGGAGCACTTTGAGGACTCTGCGTTACTCCGTGAATCACTTCACGGAGCGAATTTCAGCCGCTTCGCCCACCACTAGTTCTTTTAGGATTCTAGGGTGAATCCTGTCAGGCCCCATTGCTTTGTCCACCTTGAGTTTTAGGAGTTCTTTCAGGACTCTTTCTTCTGTAAATGGACTGGTGTCAACCCCTCTACCCAGAGTGCTTCTATTGTTTGGTTTAGGTAGCTCTTCCTCTTCTTCTTTTGTGAATACTGAGCAAAAGTATTCATTCAGTATCTCTGCCTTTTCATTGTCTCCCTCTGCCCACCTCCCCTCTCCTTTATTAATCTTCACTATCCCTCCCTTAACCTTTCTATGCTCCATAATGTACCTATAAAAGGTTTTATCCCCCTTCTTAACTGAGTTGGCTAGCTTTTCCTCGGTTTGGGCCTTTGCTATTCTGACTGCCTTCCCCACTTCTTTCTGCTTTAATTGATAAAGTTCCCTGTCGTGCTCCTTCTGTGATTTCTTATACTTTTTGAATGCAACCTTTTTCTCCTTAACCTTCCCTGCTACCTCTTTTGAGAACCATAGTGTTTTTTTATTCCGCTTTGTTTTCTTTATTTGTTTCACACAAAGGCTTGTTGCCTCCATGATGACAGTTTTGATTTTTCTCCATTGTTCTTCCGCCCCTCCTTTCTGGCCATTTACTAGTGCATTCCTCAGGTATTTACCCATTATGCCAAAGTCAGCCCTTCTAATGTCCAGTATCCTTGTCTTTGTTTGGCTTGTCTCTATGGCTGTGCTTATTGTGAAGCACACTGTGCAGTGGTTGCTTGTTCCCAGATGTCTACTGACTTCTAAATTTGTGATCCTCTCTCCATTTTAGAGTACCAGGTCTAATATTGCTCCCTCCTGAGTGGGTTCCACCACTAGCTGTCTAAGGCATGCCCCCTGTAGGGCATCGAGAATGACCCTGCTCTTGGATGTGGCTGCAGTCTATATCATCCAGTTAACATCTGGCATATTCAGGTCCCCCATCAACAGTATCTCCCTTTTTTCAGCCATTTTGAGAATGTCCTCTATCATTTTCTTGTCCATTTCCTCCCCTTGAGATGAAGGTCTGTATACAACCCCTGTGTGGATTGTGATGCCATTCCCTGTTTCCAAAGTGACCCAGAGTGCCTCTTGTCCTCCCCCTTTTCTTTTTAGTTCTGTAGCTTTGATCACTACCCTTATGTAGAGAGCTACTCTACCTCCTCTTTTACCCTCCCTGTCCCTTCTGTAGATTGTGTACCCTGGTATGTTGACATTCCAGTCATAGTTCTGTGTACCATGTTTCTGTGACTGCCACAATATCCAAGTATTCCTCTTCCATCAGGGCTACTAGCTCAGGAACCTTGTTTCCCAGGCTATGGGCATTGGTACTCATTGCACTCCATTTAATGTTGGCTTTAACCTTTTTTACCCCATCTCTGCTCTTATTGCCCTTGTCTATTTTTTCCATTTACCCCTGTTCTGCCCTCTGTCAAACTCTGTACCTCAGTGTTCACCTTACTACCTGCCATGTTTTGTGGGGGGAGGCTATAAATTTCCTGCTTCCTAACAGTACCTCCCCCCTTGGCTAGTTTAAAAGCTTGCCAAGGAAGCATTTAAACCTGTCACCTAGGAGCTTGGTTCCTTTCCTAGACAGATGCAGACCATCATGCCAGGATAAACCTTCATCTCTCCAGGTGGACCCCCAGTCTCCAATGAAGCCAAAGCCCTGTGCTCTGCACCAGTTTTGCAACCATTCATTAAACTGCATGATGTGCAGCTTCACCTCTGCCATAGACAGGCATCACCTCTGAGAAGGTTACCGTGCTTGCTACCTGTCTGAGGCCCCTCCCCAACTCCACAAATTCATTCTGCAGTGCACTGATCTGATGCCTAGCTAGGTCATCTGTCCCAATATGGACAATGATATTAGTTCCCTCTCCTGTGATGCTGCTTCTGCAATCCTGAGGATTCGCTTCCTGTCCCTCAAAGCCATGGCACCAGGCAGGCACCTTACTTCCCTCTCCTCTCCCTTCCCCAGTTCTATACCCCTAACAATTGAGTCCCCTATCAGAAGCTGTTTCCTTCCCCTGTGGTGTCCCTTGACACCCTTTTGTGGGTCTCCCTTGTGGATGTCCCCAGCATTCTTTTTGGTCTCCACTGAGGGTGTCATCATAGAGGAACCTTGCTTTGCCAGACTGACATATGATTTGTGTAAAGGTACAACTAGAGGGATTCACCTCTGTTCCACCACCCTCACCCTCCCAGAATCCACTGTGGTCCAACTGCTCTTCATACTTGGCAACCTCTGAGGCAGTGGTTGTGGCACTGGTGCTCTTTGGGTGGGGGAGGCCTCCTTAGTCCTTGCCAGTTCAGCCTGGAGGTGGGCAACCTCCTCCCTCAGAGCTGACAGTTGCCTGCAAATAGGGCAGCGATGCAGGTTCCAGAATGTCTCCAGGAAAACTGCTGCCCCACAGCCAGTGCATTGCACCACTCCCCACATGTCTCTCTCCCTTATAATATACAAAATGTAATATATAAAGCATTTTTTTTTGGTGTGTACTTACCCTTTATGCACTGTGCTGGGTTATTAAGAATATGACAGTTCTGCCTCAAGACCTGTTGAGGAAGTGATGTCAGAACCTTGGCTATAAAGGAAATGCCACAACCACTGGTGACTGTTAGAAACAATCAAATACACCACTACTTCACCACCCTGGTGAGTACTGCTCTTTATAGTAATTCAACCAAAACCACAATTTACTAGACCACTGCTCTTACACAAACCACTCTACTGAGTCCAGGGATAAAAATGAACTCACTCCTCAGCCAGCAGGACACTTCTAAAATGTTGCAAAAATATCCTTCCAAATCCTAGGTCTCAACCACAGGAATCAAGCAACTTCAGTTGTATTTCACTCCCTCTGGTTATAAAATTACTACACTTTAATGGAATCCTGCAACTCTCTTCTTAATGCCAATAAGGACAAATGAAACTTTCTGTAGAAAGCGTAGCTCACCTTCCTAACAAGTCCCCAACAATATTATATCTTACCAAGCGATCCCAGTTCCTCAAATGAGTTCTAGTTTGTTCCCTGCTGTATAGCAAGTTTCTCAGCCTCGGACAGAAGCAGCCTGTTCTTCCCTCCCATCTTCCCTTCTCCTCTCCTTCCTCCTCCTGCACAATATTCCCTCTTATTGTTTCTGTTTCTCCCCCATGTTCTCTGCTGTACTCAACCTTTCTTGCCCCAGTTCACCTGTTTGTCATTCACCTTCTCCAGCCATTTTGTTCTTTGTACCCATGGACCACATTTCCTCCTCCTCCTTCCCTCATTTGACCCTTCTGTTAGAGGTCAGGCCCCATCTGAGCTTACTGTGTTACCATCTCCTGTACTCCTTTTATATTCTCCTTGCATGTTTGTTTCCTTACCTACGTCACCCTCCCTGCCCCTTGTCCTGACAACCCCCATCTTTCTTATCTCCTCCATCTTTTTCTTTTCCTGGATGTCTTTTGTGTTTTCCACATGCCCTTCTCCTCCTGAACTAATATGCCCCTTCATCACCTCTGACACGTACCTCATTAGCCTTAGTACTTCTTTTTGTAGCCTTCCCAGCCTTATACAGACTGGGCACCCCACGTCCTCTACAGGGTGTCCATGAATACTGCCCCATCCACAGTTATTACATCCCACAATCATTCCTCCCCTGTGATTTCTGTTCCCCCTTCCCTGTTTCCTGTGTCCCCTCCCTTCCACTGACCCTCATTCCAGCCTGCCCCACTATCTTGTCCCCTTTCCAGGCTTCCCATATCTGTTGCCGTGGTCCAAATACCCCTTTCTCTTCTTGTTCCCTCTGCTCCATTCTCCCTCTTGCAGTTTCTCTTCTTTCTATCTTACTCCTGTCTGATGGCAGCACTATTTCCCTTATTTTTCAATTCCTCTACCCAGTGGTGTGTGGCTGTGTTATGTACGGAAATAAGATGGCTAACAGTGAGTGTGTGTATGCAGTCAGAAGGTACTGTATGATGTCACAGGCTACCATTATAAAAGAAGTGATGTGCTAGTGGTGGGGGGGAGGGCAGCTCCTGAGCACCAGGGACAATCAGCTACCCCAGCAAACCCTCACTGAGACACTCGGCTACACCAGCAAAATCCTCCATATACTGTAGATACCTTTTCAACTTAAGTCAGAAAGCACCCTGGTACCAATTGAAAACAACAATAAGCTGCAAAAGAAACAACAACAGCAATAAAATCAGTGCAAATCAATGGAGACTTCTCCAAGATGTGTCTGCTTATTTCCCCAGCTCCGCCAGACACAAGGCATAAGCCTGAGTGAGTTTTGCTATAGCAACACTTGCTCATGATAGAGTCAAGTCTCCTGAAGCCACTGACTCAGTTGCTCTCATAGATCTCAGTCACAGATGCTCTTATACAAACATTACTAAACTGTGCTTAAATGCCCCACAGTTAACATTGTTTTGGAGAAAACCTGACTAGCTTTAAACCGTTGCCAGCATTTTCTTTGACAGATTGAACACCACTCTGTCATGCGAAAGTTAAAGCTGAAAGTGAAAGTGATTACAATTCAAACAGTGTAAAAAAAGGCAGGATCAACCAGGTAAGTTTTTTCAGATTTTCCCTAACAAAATTGATGGCAAGATCCACCAGATACTTGTTTGTGATGTGGGGCAGCTACAGTATATACACCTTCTTGGTTATGGTCGTGGCAGCCTCTGTGCGGCAGGTGAGTGTGAGTGTGTGTGTGCCAGGCTGTGTGTGCCAGGTGTGGGGTTATCTCATTGCTAGTGAGAAAGTTCTGATGGATGGAAAGTAGTGCAGTCCTGCTGTCATACTGGGAGGTGTGTGGTCATTGTGGGATAACGCATGGTCATGTGGTGTGATTTATCTAATCAGTGAACTTAATCTTCATTGACTTATTCTTCTCATTTTATAATTATATTTATATTTGATGCAATAAAAATACAAACAAGTTAAATATTTCTTTGTAAAGGAATAGAGGATGCTTACAAGCACGATTTACTATATCTAGAAGCTTACAGATTTTATTTATACTTTGTAATTTAGCTTCTCCATTATGTCAAGAATGTGCGTTTTAAAAGATAGATGGTGAAGAAATGTTTTTGATTCTAATGGAGACCCAAGAATGAGTATTGAGATCTTAAACCAACAGATATTTCCCAATGGTACAATACGGTGTATCTGTAGGCAACATTGACTTCCATACATCAGACAGCAAAGGAATCAGCATTGATAACAGTGCCATTATGTGGAAAGGAGGATATGGCCAGGTTTGTTGTGCATTACTTTTTCTTTGCCTTCTGTATTATAATATATTTTTCAGTAAACATAGTAATCCATCATCACAAGTCTCTGACAAAATAAATGGCAGAATATTAAAAGTTTTGTAAAGTATCCTACAATGCCCTCACCTGTGGACAAAGTAGGATGGTGTCCATACAGTTGTGCTTGTATATCTGATCATGCTCACTGCAATGTTCTAGAACAACTGATATTTCAGTATGTTCCATGTAGACTAAAACTCTGAAGATACAAACTGCTGTAAAATTGCATAACAAAGCCAAGTCTCTGCTGACCTAATGAGGTTATCCAAATCCAAATAAAGACACTACACATTCAGGCAAGCAGAAATGTATTGGTTACAGCAGCACAGACATCTTAGTGCTTCTTCCAGAGTTGCTATATTCACATATTTCAATGACAGTTACCTCAGTTTTCATTCAAGAACCCTAAAAAGACATTACCATCCCATTATGAGGCCATTTAGAGGACAATATCAAGGCTTTGCTCCTTGGACTGTGAGAAGGCAGAATGCTCAGTTGTGAACAGCCCATCCATATTCCCATGTGAACATAGGCTTTGTGCAACTGCTGTAAAACACTTTTCCATGAAGCATAGGAAAGCAGGAACTTTTTTAATTTATTGGAAAAAGAAGGACTAGGACGTTTTGCCTATTGTCATCCTTGTCCCATGGATGGAGTGGCACAAATGGAAATATCTAGCAGATGTAAACCAATTGGCACTAAACCAGACTAAACTATTGTTTCTTTTTTTCTTTTCTGCTCCCTGTCCTGGTCAGCCCTTCCTCCCAGCCCTGTCACCCGACATTGCAGGGCTTGCCTCTCCTGTAGTCCCCCACAGCTTGACCTCTGTGGCAGGGTGGTGGGTGTCCTCAGCCCACCAGAACTGGATCCAGATTTCCAGGGGGGATGCCTGAGTCATCAGGTGTGGGGCCTGCAGAGGCTGGCAGTCATCCAGCACATCTGGAGATTTTCTGTTTACTCCCCTGTGACACTTGGCATGTGCTGATGCCAAGGTGCACATGCCAACATCTGCCACATCTCCCCCACCTCTTGTGCTCGGGCTGCCTTTCCCCAGCTTCTGCTTGGGACAGTTGAGCACTGAGCTCTTCCCACACCCCAGAGGAACAGAGCAGTCTGACAGATGCTCAATCCTCCCCCCCAACATATCCTCCCCAACATAATCCACATATCCCAAAATTGAAACACAGCAAACACTTTTATAATGGGTCATTTCATCATTTCTTTATACATGGAAGCAGATCAAGTTTATAATTTAGACCCAGGGAAGTTAATGCTCCTCGTAATAAAATCCAGCATGACTCCCTTTGTTTCAGTTTGTCATCTATATTGCCTCCCAAATCCTAGTTCTGATTCTTCCAGACAACAAAATTTGAAGGAATGTTGTGCATTGGTATGTCTAGTCTCTGCAGTGAATTGCAAGGGCACTAGTGTTGTTATTGTTTTCAGCAGATATACAACGCTATCCTATCCTCAGTTTTAGTGCTGTTGTGGTTTTGCCCATTTTGGGAAACAGATTATGTTGTGGCCCCTCATTGTTCTGCCTTGCTTACATTTGGTTGGTTCTTTTAGTTGAAACATTACCTGGTTGATGTTACTTCTGTTTTTCCTTACAGGACTGGAAGGAATTGCCTTGTCTGCCTCCAGTCATGAATTGCCCTGTGAGTTGCCCTGTGAGATGGAGAGACATGTCAGTATGTTTAAACATTTTTAAAGACTTTGGAAGCCATTAGGCAAAACCCCTTTGCTGCTGCATTTTAAACTGTGGGCTTTAGTTGGGGTTTAATGAAGCTGTAAACTGTTTACTTGTATATTTAAGCAAGCACATGTGATTGGTAAAATTGTAAGCCCTGAGCACTATTACAATTAATGCACTGAATTCAGAATGTCACTTTAAATATATTTTAACTTATCACCTGAGACTAACTACTTGAGAACCACCCCAATGATGTACTGTGTATGAAACCGGCTGGGATTCTAGCAGTGAATGGCCAGATTGTACATCAAATGGTGGTATGTTTTAAAGTTTTTTGTTAAGAAAGCCTTACAAATGCAGCTGAGGAGTGCAGATGCTTGCTTTTCCACTGGAACCACAGATTGCTTCTGCACCCTCCAGAGTGTATTTGGAGCTGTAATGTAGATTTGGTTACTCATTTTGGACTGACGTGCTTACTGCAGCTGTGAACTGTGGCATTTTCACACATAACCATCTATCCTTTTGCTGCAATATACCACTTAATGGGAGTGAACAGTAAGAGTTCCATGCGAGCATTCTCTGTTTGAAGTGTCTTATAAAACTCTTCTTTGAGGCATGGCCTATTATTTGTTCTTCCATATAAAAGTGGGGATGAGGACCAAAGGAATGCGCACATCTGATATCAGTGGCATTTAGACTGGAGCTGTGGCAGGTTCGTTTGCTTCATATGTTTTTGCAGTAGCAGGAGAAGAGTAACTTTTTTCAGATTCACCAGGGGTTCGAGAGGCAGATGCCAGTGGCTCTACTGGGAATCCTAATACTGAACACAAGATTCCAGACAATAAGAGGGCCTTTCTTGAGTTGAAGAGGGTGATTTTGAAGGTCCGCTGACACTACTAGGAGAAATTGACCCTCAAAGCTTACTTACGAGTAGGCTGTTCACCTCAGGGATTATATATAACTAACAAACCTGGCTATGAATGGGAACGGGTGATTTTTATGTACGACTGACAAAATGCTTTGCAATTAGGTATCGTTGCCCTCTTGCAAATTGTCATTAAGGATTATGATGCACAAAAAGAAGAGGTAACGACAGACATCACCAATAAGGAGCTGGTGGTGACACAGTTTAAAGAGCATCTGTGCTTTGTCGCTCTGGAGAGTAAACTGAAGGAAAGTATCAAAGGGGAGAAGAACAAACTGAAAAAGACTAAGCTGGAAAAATTTAACAGAGACCATCAAGAGTATCTAAATGGTCATGCATGGGACTGGAATAAAAAAACAGAAACAAAATGTCTGAAATAGCAATCATTTTAGAAATCAGTCTGAATCACAGCTGAAGTCCATATTAAAATACAGGAGTGCCTCCCTTAATTATAACACTTCGAACAGCAAGTCTGAGATGGATGACCTATTTTTAAAGGAGGGCAGACAACGACTGAACTTGTGGAGGACAGAATGGACAGTCCAATTCCAGGAAATGGATAAGAAACACCGAGTACTCAGGAGAAGAACCAAGGGCAGTTAAACCACTATGGACAAAGCATACAAGGAGAGGTGGCAGCAATCATCGGGACAAGAAATCACGGCAGAAGGGAGAAAACGCTTGAAGGCTCAGAGTATTGTGATTAATATCTCTCAGATCAAATTAAGTTTGGAGCAACTCAACGTATTGCACAAGGGATTATCCTTTGTGCATACACAAGATTCCAGACCATTTGATGTTTTTATTGACTTAAACCGCTTGACAATGAAATAAAATCTAAAAGCACATTTTTGGCAAGCAAGGATGTGCCAAGGAAATTTGAATATGGCGGGGGAGTCCCAAGCTGATGGAACTGAAATATCTGAGGTAGAGAAAAGATGCTTCAGACCTCAGTCCGCCTTCATGCCTCCTTATAATGAGACAGTGAGGGTTTCTGAGAAGGTAAGTGAAAGGCAAATTAAATCACTGCTTGAACAAGAAAATGGTAACACTTTATTTTAAGTGTCCTTAACTACACTGTAATTACTGTATACCTACAGTGTAACTGCTTATAAGTACTGTGTAGTTACATGTAACTACAATGTAGTTGGTATTTAGTTTCACATTTACATAATATGTAGTTAGACACACATTTCTAAAATGTAATCACACTGTTATTGCACTGTAAATACTATGTAGTTGTTAAATACTTTCACATTTGACTGGTGTGTAGTTATACAATTTGCATGAAGTGGTAGTTACACGTGCAACCACAACCTTTTCTTTTTTGGCACAAATTGATTTATGCTGGAAGTGTAACTACATATGTAACAACTGTTGTAAAGAGCAAAAGAAAAATGGATTTATGCTGGAAATGTAACTACACATGTAACATTTGTTGCAAAGTGCGACATACATAGCTACATTTGCTAGGAAGAATTGATTTGAGGCAGAAGGAAGGCAACAGTAATTTCAGCAACTTCAGGCAAATTGTGTAACTACAGCACAGTACTACTGATCTTTCCTGTGTCAATCTTCACCATTTATCACTCTCTGGGTGACAGCCGGAAGCACAGCACCTAGCGTGACATTTCTTTATGAAGGGGAGGAGCCAGCACTGGAGGCGGTGCCACCCTAGAGGCTGATGCATTACGTGGCGCTCACAGGTCGGCGAGCAATGGCCACCAATTCCTCCTCCACCCCAGTTCTGCTTCTCCCACCATCAAGAATGCAACACCTTGCACCTGCTGAAGAAATTTAATCTCCGACATTACGGCACAGTTAGTTGTTTCAACATCATTGTTACCATTTTTGCTCTGTTCCAGTTCCACTATCCGCTAGTAACTTGGTGCTGTTTTCTGCAGGAATCCAGTAAGACCTTTCCTTTTTCTTTCTTTAAGCACCACCGAGTCTGTTTCTTATTATTATTTTAGTTACCATGAGTCATGTTGGGTTCATCTGGGGACAAAAAGCACTCTTCCAAGGCAGGCTAGCATCCTATGAGTCGGTGTCCCTGCACTGGCAGATGTCCATCATGGACCAGCATGAGATACCTCACCTGCCTGGGTCTGTCTCATGATATCGATAGTTGTGATGTGTGCTTCTCCATGGGCCGTGGAGTACTGGAGCACTGCATGTGTAAAGTTAGCTGCAATCCACTGACTTTTGGAGTGCAGTGTTGTCTGAGGGACCCCTAGTGCAGGTCTCTCCACCCTTTCTTCAGATCCCCTCCTGATTCTATAGAGACCTATGATGAGGGGGCATCTCAGGGGCCAGACTGGTAGCAATTCATAGACAGTCAACTCCTCAGAGGTGTAGGATCCCCCGGTGTCATGGCCTATGCCTGCTGGGCCTGGCAAAGGTGGCTCCTCACTGCTGCCCACCAATGCTGTTCTGTATCCTGGGGCCATTTGCAGCTCTGGTGATCAACACCGTGAGTGATAATGGGCTCTCATGCTGCACTGCAAATGGCACTGTGGGTGGGAAATCCTATGAGGCTGCTTGTCTGGAGGTCTTCTGGATCTCCTTCTCTCCAGAGATAGACACTTGGGAGACTGATGTGGTCTAGCTGCCCAAATCATGAGTCAGAGGGTTCTCCAGTGCCCAGTAACTCTAAGCCCTTCCCTTAGTACCAGTGATTATGATTGGTGCTGGCTCCCATGCCAGTGGTGACATCAGCAGTGTGCATACCAATAATGACCCTACATCTGAGGGGATGGTGGTTTGGGTCTCAGGGGACCAGTGAGCTGTCTATCCCGGTGCTGTCCCACCCGGGCCAAAACAGGGACTCACTCTTCTGCAACCTCCCTCAGGAGGCCTGCGGGATTGGAGCAGCCCCTAGCTTTGAGAGAGTGAGAAAAGATGATTCAGAATTAATGGGGTTGAGGGGCAGGACATGGGCAGCGACCTTCCCCGGGACCCTTGGGGGTTCAGGGATGTGTCACAGTGCTGAGCCCCTGTTCTCTCCCTCATCTCCTTCAAGGAAGGACTTATTGGATGGGGTTGGGGTCCGCCCTCTGGTTCTATGCAGCCCCAGTTTCCTTACAGGGAGTTTCCCATTCAGGACTCAGTCCTGACTGTGTTGAGCTGGTTGAGCTGCCAGTAACTGCACAGACCAGTGGATCCCCAGGAGGTCCAAGATCACCAGTGAGGTCCCTTAGCCTGGGCAGAGGTCACTCAGATAAGGTGAAGTGTGTCTGCCCCCCATCATTTCCCAGGTAATGTGGGTACTTCAGGGCCCTTGACCTGGGAGGAGTTCAAAGCCACTGCTGCCACCTTCCTCACATATGTCAGGGCTATGGATGAGCAGGTCATTTACCTGTCTCCCCTGCAGCAGCAAGACTTGGACTTTTCAGATTCATCAGCTTCCTCATCTTCCTCCTTCAAGGAAGAGGATACCTCTGTCCATCTGTCCTCAGACACTGATCAGATAGAGTATCAGTGCTTCCTATCGAGGCTGGTCAGTGATCTGCATCTATTCCACATTGCAAGATGCAATACTGAGTGGACAATGCGTGTTTTCCTTAGTGAATTCAGTGTGGACCACATAGTCATCCTAACTTAGCCGAGTTCCTTCCAGAAAGTGTTGCCTACACCTGGCAGTGCCCATCTGTCAAAAACTCCAGCCCCTATGGATGGTCAGCACAGGTATTGTGCACACAAGGAGTCTCCAGAGACCTCATCCCACTTCAGGAGTGAGGGTACTGGATGCCACTTATGAGCATAGACACCTGGACTGCAACTGGGCCCCAGATTTGGACTCTTTTGAGTTTGACCACTGAGATGGTTAGTGTTCTTCAGCTCATATCATGTTCAGCTTTGCCACCTATCAGGCACATCACACTGCCTACAACAGGATTCTGTGATCAGTGCTTGGTCAGCTGCTGACATTGCTGCCTGACATGAAGGCAACCAGAAAGGCCATTGCCTTCTCTGTGCAGGGCCTGGAGCTCACGAGACACCATGCAAGGGTGTCTTATGATGTCAATGAGGTAGATTCAAGGCTAGCAGTGATAGTGATCTGCATTAGACAGACAGTGTAGCTTCATCTATCAAAGTTGTTACCCTTGGCATGGTGTAGGGTGCTGTCTCTGCTCTCCAGGGGATCCACCTTTTCTCCCATGTGGCAAGGAGGGAACTACAGGGGCAACATCTGCCTCCTAGGCAATGGGAAACCCACCTCACTCTGACCAGTCACAGGCCTAACTGGCCTATAATTGGTCTCCTTCTTTTGTGATCCTCCCTTTCAAGAGACTGAGAGAGTCATGTCCCTCAGGGAAGTGTTGGGCCCCCTTCAGAGAGCTCAGTACTCACCAGGACAGTGATGAATGGTGAAGACTGACATAGGGAAGATATGAAAATTAAATACTTATTGAATTCTTGATCTTCTTGTATATCTTCACCATTCATCATTGGCACCTTCCCTTCTGGGCCTCAGTCCTGGGGCAATGCCTCTCTCTGCTTTCCTTCCTTCTCCTTGAGGCCAATTATGGGCTGGGTTCTTCTGGTACCTCTGGGTGCTCTGTTACCTTCCTAAGTGACAGAGGACCCACCCTGAGAGGGAAGGCAAGTAGGGCTTCTTACCCTGGCCTTAGGGGTGCCCTCCTGTAGCTCCTTCCCTTGTCAGCCAGGGGGGTTCTTCCTGGATGTGGTCTGGTCCTGTGGTGGGGGATCTGCCCTAGGTGGGGTAGAGAGGAGAGGGACCATGGGGACTCTCTTTCTCACTCCTTATATAATTTTTCCTGCTCACCCCACACTTTTTTGGGGGGTAGGACTTATCCTTGGCAGAACTGCCCCTGAACCCTGTGGTATCTCCCTCTCAGGACAATGGTAACTGGAGAGGCTTTTCTTTTCTTATGAATAAATTGTCCTGTTGTACAATGCTGAACTGTCATAAGACTGACTGATTGTACAGCATGTATACTGCACCCGCACTTTAGCTGCTACTGTATTGTATTTCAACTGTATTCTTGCACTTAGTTGTATCTAGCTGTTCTCAATATATTCAATGTATTCTATTTCCTGTACCTTTCTTTGTTATTGTAAGTGTATTGTCTGTATTACCTATGTATCATCTTTATGGCATGGGTCATGCCTGAAAACAGTCCATTGGATCAGTGCACCTAGGAACATACAAATGAAGGAAATTTGCAGGCAGAAACAAGTCACATGGTCTATCAAGTCTGCTCGAATGTATAGCTAACACACCTATCTTGCAGCTGCCCTTCTCCCTCACCTTCACAATAACCTCCCATCTCACCCTGCCCCACCCCCTTTTGAAATCCCCACTGTCTTGAGGATACCAGCTCCTCTGTCAGAGAATTCTATTCTGCCACAACCCTTTCCATGAAAAAGTGTCTCCTCATTTATCTCCTATATTTACCCCCTTCAAGCTAAGACCATAACCTCTTATGTCCCTCCCCCGCTTAACTTAAATATAACTTCTTTTCCTGTCTTGTTAATCCTCTTTAAGTACTTAAAGGTGTCAATCATGTTCCCCAATCTCCTTTTCTACAGGAGTACATATTCAAGTCACGCAGCTCTCCTCATATGGCCATTCACCCTAACTGTATCATCTGAATTGCTCTGTGCTGTATCCCTTCCAGTAGTCTGCTATCCTTCTTTAGATATGGGCACCAGTACTGCACACAGTACTCCAGGTGTGGTCTGACCAGTGACCTGTAGAGAGGCAGGATCACCTCCCTGTCCCTGGCGGAGATTCTTCTCCCAATATACCCTAGCATCCTGTTGGCCTCAGCTGCCACGTTCCTGCACTACTCTGAGTTGTTCATTTTCCCATTTACAACAACCCCTAGATCCTTTTCCTCCTCAGTGGTACCTAGCTGTACTCAACCCACTTGATAGCTCCTCCCTGGTTTCTTTATTCCAAAATGCATCACTTTGCATTTTTAGCACTGAATCCCAGCTTCCACTCTTCTGACCACTCCACCAGTTTTATCATGTTGTTCTGCAGTTCCTGCCATCCCTCTACATCACTCACCACCTCCCCCAACTTGGTATCATTAGCGAAGAAGCTGATCTTATTCCTGATGCCATATGAGATGTCTGCTATAAACAGGGCCCCATGTTTACTGTGATTCTACAGTTGCAGTAATGGCCACAGAAATCAGGGCTGCCTGCAAAAATCAGGAAAGCCAGCCACACAGCCACAGAAATGCTAGCTATGCTATGCGATCACACAAGGCAAGGGCATAGCTACTGATATAGTAAGTATACCATGGAGTACATACTTATTAGAAGGGGCAACAAACTGATGCCACCCACTGCAAAGTCAAAAAGCTAGTGTCCACATGGCATCTTGACTTGTGCTGGCTCTTGTTACGTAACTCCATCCAACCAGTATTGTGGGGTGTGCGGGGGGGGACTGTAGCAAGAGTAGCAGTGCTTGATGAAGTCCACAGCAGTTATGATATGCTGCTGTGTAGTTATAGGTGTGGCTAGCTCAGCCACATTAATTTTTCACTGAGAGGCTGCTCACAGTGCACGCTGAATCCCTGGAAGATGAATTTGGAAGGAAGACCTGGAAGGCAAGCTATAGTCAAGAAGTGAGAAGATTCAGTTGTACCCTTAGAGGTGGCATCGATCTTGGTGTGGTGGCAGGATCAAGGAGGAGGTGATTCTAGAAACATGTTACTGGCAGCAGACTGATCAGAGGACTAGGTCCCCACTGGAGGACATCGATCACAGTTTTGATTTGTGGGCTGCAGATCTGTACCTGCAAGTGTGACAGTAATTTATTGACAGATCTGAGTCTGCAGTCTAAGTGGTGGCATCAAGCTCTATTCTTAAGGAGTGTCAAGTTGCCCAGCTGTAGCAGAGTTGGGGACAAGGGTATACTAGAACTGGAGCAAGCAGGTAATGAAAAAAATCTGAATGGAGAGTTGTATTCATTGCTGCTTTACATAAGTGAAACGAGAGTCACTGACTGAAGAACACCACCACCACCTGAGTTGCTGGGAGAAGAGAACATGCTAACCAAGGTTACTCCACCTTAATAAGAATGATTTGCTTGCATTTTTTAGTGTGTCTCCCAAAAGAAAAATCAGGAGTCAACAAATCCTACAGACACTGCAAGTTACACCATCCTTCACTATTGTAGGAAGACAATCCCCCCAACACACAAATCTGCACACTGCACACAGCATGTTTGTTGCAAGTCAGTTGGGGTATTCCTAGTTGAAAAAATAATAATCTAAAAGAACGTTGATCAAAATCAGAAAAAAAAAATTGAAATGTCTTTCAATTTGTAGTCTGTCTTTATATCTGCTAACTGTAAGTACAAACCAGAAGAAATCCAAGCAGGTTTTGCCTTCTGTGTAGTTTTAGCTGAGTATGCATGTCTTCCTCTGATTATAACCTAGGAGAACAGCAAAGGCCACAAGTTTCCAGAAGAACAGATGAGCCTTCAAATTCAAGGTGGGAGGGCAAAGTAATTAAAAGAGAACTCTGATGCCCATAGCTGCACCGGGTTTGGGTTATTGCAGTTTAATATTTGTCATAAGAAGCTTACATACTGTTAAATGGCCTGCTGTTCCACTTTCAGTGTAGCGAAGTGGTAGCACGAAGGCAGTCAAAGGGTTAACTAAGACTTAATCCCCTTGAAGGTATGCTGTTTAACCACGGTTTATGTGCCACAGAATGGCCACAGAATCAGTAGTTGTTCTGCAGCAGACAGTAAGAGGTCCTGCAGCAGAATGTAGGTCAACTTTGCTGCAGTAAACATGAGGCCCTGTAGGCTATGAATATCCCAAACAACACCAGCCCCAGTACCAAACCTGCAGCACCCTGCTTGTAACTGCCCTTGGAGATGAGAGCTCACCCCAACCTCTGCCCTATGCTGTCTTCCCTGAAGCCAATTTTTGATCCAGTTACCCAGCTTAGTTTCAGCCCAACATACCTCAACCACCCCCCAACCTCCCATGAGGCACTGAATCAAAAGTCTTGCTGAAGTCCAAAAATATGACATCCACCACATGACCTTTGTCCAATTCCCTCAGTACACAGTCATAGCACCCAACTAGGTTAGTCCAACAGGACCTTCCCGAGACAAATCCATGCTGATGACTGTCCTGGATTCCATTTCTCCGGAAATGTCTCCAGCCTCTCCTTCAGGATTGCCTTGCCTCCTTCAGGAGGGGTGGAAGAACAATGGGGAATAATAAAAACGGCCACCACAGAGGTAACAAGCCTTTGTGTGAAGCAAATAAACAAAACAAAATAAGAAACCACTATGGTTCTCAAAGGAAGTGGCAGTGAAGGTTCAAGAGAAAAAGAAAGCATTCAGGAAGTACAAGGAATCATAGAAGGAGCAGGACAGAGAACTGTATCAGAAAGCAGCCAGAACAGCAAAGGCCCAAACCGAGGAAAAGATAGCCAATTCAGTTAAGAAGGGGGATAAAACCTTTTATAGGTACATCAGGGAGCGAAGAAAGACCAAGGGAGGGATAGTGAGGCTTAATAAACAGGAGGGAGGGTGGGCAGAGGGTGACTGTGAAAAGGCAGAGATACTAAGCAAATATTTTTGCTCAGTATTTACAAATGAAGAGGGGGAGGTACCTAAAACAAACAATAGAAACACTCTGGATGCAGAAGTTGATACCAGCCCATTTACAGAAGAAAGGGTTCTGAAAGAACTCTTAAAAATGAAGATGGACAAAGCAATGGGGCCTGATGGGATTCATCCCAGAATTCTAAAAGAACTAAGGGTAGAACTAGTGACACCACTGACTACCATCTTTAATAAATCATGGGAGGATGGGGTGGTACCCAAGGACTGGAGGAGGGCAGATGTGATTCCCCTTCACAAAAGTGGGAGCAAGGCAGAAGAAGGAAACTACAGACCTGTTAGTTTAACCTCAGTGATAGGGAAAATGATGGAATCACTTCTGAAGGAAAGAATTGTTGAGTATCTAGAGGCCAGAGGGGCACAGGACCCAAGGCAGCATGGATTCACAGCAGGAAGGTCATGCCAGATGAATCTGATAGATTTCTTTGACTGGGTGACCAAAGTAGTAGATCAGGGAGGGGTTGTGAACATGGCATACCTAGACTTTAGCAAGGCATTTGACACAGTCCCACACAAAATATTAATATTCAAGTTAGACAGCCTGGGAGTGGGTCCCAAGATGACAGCCTGGGTAAAGAATTGGCTGGAGAATAGGACACAGAGAGTAACAGTAAATGGAGTCCACTCTGAAGAAAGGAGGGTTACTAGTGGGGTACCGTAGGGTTCAGTATTAGACTGTCCTCTTCAATGTCTTTATAAGCTACATTGCAGAGGGACTGAAGGAAAGGCGTCTCGTTGCAGATGACACAAAGATCTGCAACAGAGTTGATGCACAAGGTGGGTGGAAAGAATGAGAAGGGACTTGGCAAGGTTAGAGGAATGGTCAAATGTAGGGCAGCTTAGATTCAATGCTCAGAAGTGCAAGGTAATGCACCTGGGAAACAAAAACCCAGGAGAAGAGTACACAATGGGGGGTGAGATACTAACAACAACAAAAATGGAAAGGGACCTGGGGGTAGTCATATCAGATGTTCTAAAGGTGGACAAGCAATGTGAGAGGGCAGCAAGGAGGGCTGGGGGGATACTGGGATGCATAGGGAGAGGCATCAGCAGTAGAAAACAGGAGTTATTATCCTCTGTACAGACAGCTGGTGAGACCCCTTCTGAGTACTGCATGGCAGTTCAGGAGACCCAATCTCCACAAAGACATAGACAGAATGGAAGCTGTCCAGAGGAGGGCAATCTAAATGGTGCAGGGTCTGCACCGAAGACATATGAAGAGAGACTTAAGGAGCTTAATATGTATAGCCTCGAGGAAAGGAGGAGAGGGAGACATGATAGTAACTTTCAAGTACCTCAAGGGAATCAACAAAGTCCAAGAAGGTAGCTTCTTTCAAAAAAGAGGTGCAAGAACAAGGGGCACCATTTGAAGATAGAGGGGGCAGCTCAGAGGTAATGTAAGGAAGTATTTTTCACAGAGAGGGTTGTGGATGCATGGAACGGCCTTCGGAGGAGGTTATGGAGTCAAAAACATGGTGGAATTCAAGCATGCATGGGACAGTCATAAGGCAATTCTAGGGGGTGGGGGTAGGAAGAAGTAGGCTGCTGGTTAACTAGGATGTGCAGCTTATCCAGTAGGTAGGGAAATGGGCAGACTGGGTGGGCCAAGCGATCCTTATCTGCCATCAAATTCTATGTTTCTATGTTTCCTTCAGCTTCCCCTTGATGGATGTCAGGCTTACAAGTCTGTAATTGACTGGTTCATCCTTAGGGTCACTTTTATGGAGGGGCACCACATTGGCCATCCTCCAGTCCTGTAACATGCACCTTGTGTCCAGGGAGGTATTGAGTAGGTCTGCCAGTGTCCCTGCCAGTACCTCTGCCAGTTCCCTCAGCTCCCTGGGATGTATGCTATCTGGTCCTGGTGCCTTATCCATGCTCAGAGCCCTCAGACAATCTAATACCTGCCCTCAGTGATTACCCCATCAGTCACTCCCTCCCCTGCCCCCTCCCACAGAAGCTGCCTTCCTTCTCCCTAGTGAATATTGAACAGAAGTACCCATTTAGTGCTTCTGCCTGTTCTGCTCCTTTCTCTGCCCATCCCATCCTTCTTGATCTGCACTATCTGATCCTTGCAGCTTCTTCTTTCCCTAATGTGTCTGAATAAGTCATTTTCCCCACCTTTGATTCCCTGAGCCAGCCTCTGTTCCCTGGAGGCCTTGGCTGCTCTAAAACCCTTGGTAACTTCTCTGGACTTCCTCACGTACTCATCCCTATATTTTCCCTTCCTGGAATTGTTGTGTGTATGGAATGCTGCATTTTTGCTCTCACCCTGTTTAAAACTTCCCTACTCATCCAGCTTGACCTCTTAGAGCTTCCCTTCTTGCTCTGCAGTTTGGTACAGGTCCCAAAAGCCTCCACAAGCCCCAATGTAGTGTTTTTCCATTTCTGGTTTGCATCCCACTGAGAATGAATTCCTGCTAGGTACCCTTCTAAGATTTCATCTATCCAACTGAAGTCAGTCTTTTTGAAGTCAACCACCCTCATCCCTGTAGTAACTGCCTCCCTGCCCATGTTGAGCATGAACCACACAGATTGGTGATCACTCCCTGCCAGTGGGTCCACCACCACCAACACCTCCCTTACAGCCTCCCTGTTAAATACATTTCTGCTGTGTGGAGTAATGGTGGGTGGTACCAGATACACATGCAGGACTCCCCACTCAGTCATTTCAAGCATGTCTTCATCACCATGCCCCAGCCTCATGGTACAGTCAGGGCTGTGGTAGCTTGGTGTGAATGATGGTGCCATGGCTTCCACCTCATTCAGCTAATGTGAGGGGTATGTAATGGCTAAGGAGGCATCCCTGCATGTATATTTGGCATCACCCACCATAACTTCACACAGAAGATTGATGATATTTATTTATTGTTTGTCTTTTTGTTTGTTTACTAGATAGGTGCACTCATTCAGTGGATCATTTTCAGGCATGACCCAGACCATAAAGATGGTGCATAGGTAACACAGACAATACACTTACATTAACAGAGAAAGGTACAGGAAGTAGAATTCATTGAATATACTGAGTATAACTGGATAAAATTAAGTGCAAGAATACAGTTGAAACACAATAAAGTAACAACTGAAGTGTGAGTGCAATATACATGATGTACAATCAGACAATGATGTGACTATTCAGCATAATACAATGGGACAGTTTAGTCTTTGGTACAGAAGAATTAGGACTGTCATCGAAGGGTAGCCCATGCCCCACCCCCAGACACCCACTTGGACAGCAGCAGGACAGGGGTGTGGGTGCAGTAGAGGTGTGTGTCAATCTTACAGAAGCAGCACATTGAATGTTATGTAAGTAAACAATACACATTGTGACTCTAGTTATTAACTACATAGTGCAGTTACAGTGTAGTTATACAGTAGTTACAGTGTAGTTTGTGACACTTAAAATTATCCTTCAGAAATCACTCCCTCATTAAGCCACTGCAGTATAGCGTAATGGTGAAAAGCACTGCTATCAAACCCGAAGAACTGGCTTTGAATCCCAGAGCCACCACTTGTATACTGTGCGAACAAAAAAAAAGAACTAAAAATAAACATGCAATCTAACACTGTAAATTGCTATACATTAAAAATCATTAATTTACATAATAACTTATTGACTTTAAACAGTGCCATATTTATTAACGAATGTACTGCTTCTGTGGCATTGTTTCCACAGTTATTGACTAACTGACATATATTTGCAAAGTAAGTACGCAGAAACTGACACTTAAAATAAAGCATACGAAGAAGGGTGCAACAACTATACACTTACACTGAATGTCAATACTGTAGTTCTGATGTATGTTTTCCTTCAGAAATCAGTCCCTTGAGCACTGACTGCTTAATAAACATGCACTCTAATATTCTTAATTGCTATACAACTACATTGATTACTCATACAATAAAAATAATTTACATAATTACTTATTGGCTTGTAACAATGATGTAGTTACTAAGAAATGTTCTGCTTCTGTGGCATTGACCCACACCTCCTCTGTGCCCATACTCCTGGCCTGCTATGACCCTGGTGGGTGACTGGGAGTGGGGCATGGCTACATACCATGTGTTTTACCACTGATCTTCTGTGTGGAGTGGTGCTGGGTGATGAAGGATACACAGGTAGGGACCCTTCCTGGTGTGTAGTTATACAAATTGCATGATGTGGTAGATACAAATACAACCACAACTGACTCTCTTTTGGCACACATCCATTTATGTTTGAAGTGTAACTAGACATGTAACAGCTGTTGTGAAGTGCAACAGAAAAATTGATTTATGCTGGAAGTGTAACTACACATATAACAGCTATTGCAACAGTAATTGCGGTAACTACCAGTTCATGCAAATTATGTAACTGCAATAAACAGCAAATGGGAAGCTTCAGTACAAGTCACATTAAACTGTTCCATCAATTAGTTGGTTTAACATTGTTTTTTTTGAGTTGGCAATGCATTGCCAGCTCAAATTGAATTATTTTTCAATGCTTAACCAGATGAAGAGCAAGGTTTGCAGAATGTTTTTGCAACTCAGTTGGAATGCATTTGCAGTCCAGTCACAGTGCAATGCAAAGCTGCATTTTAACTCTTAAGAAACAGTTTGTGTAAGGCTTTGTGCCGGATCCAGCAACACTTATGCAACTCAATCAGAAATGCTACAGCAACTCATTGGGGGAACAGTTTAATGTGACTTGCACTGTAGTTAATTACTACATTGTAGTTATATGTAACTACACACAAGTTACATAGTAGTTACATTGTAGTTATACAGTTGTTTCAGCGTAGTTAAGGACACTTAAAATAAAGGATAACTGAAAACAGGTCCACCTACAGTATATTAATAAGACTAATGCTGAAGTCAAAGTGCATAAGAGCCTGGAAAACAACTAAGAATTGACTATTGATATGATAAAATAGATGTGCTTCCATGTATAAAGAAATTATGAAATGGCCCATTATAAAAGCGTTTTATGTGTTTAAATGTTGGGAAATGTATAACGTGCGTCCATCTTAAATGTGTCCTCTAGAAGTGGACTGCCCTGTACTATATAGCTAAGAAAGTATGTAGTATATCTATTGTTATGATAGTAGACTATTTGCATATTTACAACAATACATTTATTAATCTGGGTTTCACAATTGTGATCAGTTACAATGTGCTGTAAACCTTATTACTGCAAAATACAAACAATGACACAAAAAGGCATCTAAATTGTTTTTTATTCAATCAAATATCTTTATGAAAATGTTCCTTCTGCAATCTGTGTAACAGAAAAAAAACAGCTAATTAATAGCTAATAGGTAATTTTGTCATTGAATGTTTAATTGTTTGGCTATATGCCATTGCAATAATAAGCCATACACTCATACATATAATACAAAAAATGCTAGTAAAAAGCAAATAAAAATACATACAGTAAATACACAGATACAATGTATGCTCTCAGCATTAAAATTTATCAATACAAAGTCAAAGCCATGCTTCTTGAAAGACTGAAACCAGGATTCCTCCACAAGACATTGATGGGAAGACAAAGCAGTTTGTATCATCCTATTAAAGGGAAGATACAAGCCATCCAGCCCATGGTAGTGCAAGAGCAAAAATTAAGGTTGAACAGAACTCCAGGGAAGCACTACTATACAAGGAAAGTAACAACAGGACACTACAAAGAGCCAGCAGTACCTCCTTACATCAAACCCCAAGTCTTCCTTTCAGTGGGGGGGAAGTCAATGACCACAACAAGTATTCCTCGGGGAGGGTCCAGGCACAGCACATGGGACTAGTATGACACAGCTAGTAAACTGGCAAGAACCTGCTCTCATAGTGAAGGAAAGAGTTCACTAAAGTAGCCAAAAAATGCTGACATCCTATATTTGCCAAACTGTTCTTAAATGCACCAAAATAGACCCAAAAGTACAAAGCCCAAATTAGCCTCTTTTGGCACGCACATCATGACCACTTATTGTACTCTAAAGAAGCCCTACAGACCATAATGCCCCACACTTCATGTCATTTTGTCCCATCTTCTTACCCTATGGCCTCAAAAGGGACCACACCATAGCCACCTTCCCCCTTGAACTGAAAACAAGAAACCCACAGAGGTTAAACATAAATCTTGTAACAACCCAAAATCATGTAACCCAGTAATAACTATAGTATATTTTAGAATCTCACATGGGTCGAGTATTTGGATCAGCTTACTGTGGATTCTTCCTTGTAATTTCTCTTTTTCATCTTCTAAATTTGTATACAATGTTAAAGCTGCAATATTTTAAGCTAATATTTACTTGTTACGCAGTATAATACTAATTGTGCAGCTGTTCTGGAAAACACCAACTGGGATCTCCTGTGTTGCAGATTGCTGCATAAACCACTCCTCATCTCCATCAATAAACTATCCCTTAGCCCTATACAGAGCTAGAACCAAGTTATGGCAACAAGACCAGCTAACCAGAAATCAGTCTCAGTTCATAAGACTACTCTGACCCAGACAAAATTGAGAAATGCAGTCACTAGGCGCACAAGGGAGCTAGCCGGTGCCACCAACCAGCACTCACCGTTACAAGGGGAGGTCCGAGGGGCATCAGGCAGTGCATGCTGCTCCATGCTCCTATTGGCAACACCAGTAGTATCATTCCTCCCCAGTCACACATTGGCCATCAAGTTTAGGACCCTGTAATCAGAACAATTTCCCTCAAGTAAGGTCATTCTGTCTCATGCTAAGACAAAGTAGTTGATAATGGGCCTAAAGCACAACCCCTATTCTATACTCTAGAATGCACACTTAGCTGTCTGCTATTAGCGGTGACATATCAGCCATACTGCACTGTGCCCCACCAGACACTCTTCAAAGTCCTCTCCAAGAATACCTCACACAGTTTCTTTGAAGGGACCCCATCCTGACAGCCCACAACTGCAGCTACAAGAGAAAGAATTATCACAGCATATTCTTCATTCTAGCCACTCTCACTGTTCCTTGTGTTTCTGGTTATTTCTGAGTGTTATTGTGCCATTACAATAAAATTTATTCTGCAGACCTCATAACACCAGATATTACATTCAGATATACCAACAGAACAAATAGCATATAACATAGAGTCAGTTTCAAAGAGAAATGCATAGTTTATAAAAAAAATATAATGACCTCTTAAAATAAGGCCAACAGTCCATACTGTATGGTTCAAGCAGTACTCAACAACAGCTAATATGCTACCCAGTCGCTTCATGTCCTAGTACCTCTTGAAACAGGGTTTTTAATAGTATTCTTTAAACAGTTCCCTTTATGAGTCTCAATTTTGCATCCTTGCTGTCTGATTACCAAATTAATTTCCCAGTTTAGCCATATCTTATTGAACCATTCCATGGCTGATAACCAGATAAGCATATTTTTTTTCTTTTTGTTCATAGGCCCTGAGCCCCCAAATTCTGCAAGAGAAACACAGTTAGGGTCCATTATTCAAATATTTAACTATTTACAAAGCACGGATTCCCCAGACATAGAGCCCCCAGGCTCACAATAGATATAGAAGTTCCAAAGAGATAATACCACTTAGATAGCCGTCATGTAATACATTAAAGTTCAGGAACACACTATAGCACATCTTACCTTAACTAGATGAATATCCCTCAAGGTAATCCGCATACTTCTGAATCACAACAGAAATATACAGACAAAGTCCATCCTTAGTAACTGTGGCTTAAAAATCTCTCATAAAGAGTTCATATGAGAATGGGAAATGCCCCAGCCACATCTTTTACCAGGGATCTTGGTATGGATCAGATGATCTCCTCTGCTCCTAAACCTTCATTTCCACTCTGGAATTCACGCTCCCTGTCCATGTCACACTGCCATCCATGAATGCTGCACACTCCTTTTAAAAACACATGCAGCATATCAGACATATAACAGTGGTTTCAGCCCTCTGCATCCACTCCTCACAACTGCTAAGTTTTTACTTTCTCCTCAACTCATCATAAACAGTGTGTCAGTGGCTCAGTAGGTAGCACACTCGCCTCTGAGGCCGGGAGATCAGAGGGCTGTGGGTTCAGTTCCCACATCTGGCACTTGGATTAATATCCCAGTGCTGACACTGTAGTGCAGCATGAGAGGGGTGCTGCACTTCTGAGGTGCCGTCTTTCGGATGAGACGTTAAACCGAGGTCCCATCTGCCTGGATTGGTGGTAGTTCAGGTGGATGTTAAAGATCCCATTGCACTTATCAAAGAGTAGGGGAATTTCCCCGGTGTCCTGGCCAAATTTCCCTCATTCACTAAAAATACCACCAACAGCTTAATCTGGTTCAAGGTCAGTTGGCATTCATCTGTATCCCCCCCTCCCCCGGGTCGTGCCTGAAAATAGGCAGGATTTGTCTAGTGCACTTACCCGGTCAACAAAAACTAAATAAATAAAATAAAATAAAATAAATAAACATTCCTTGAGAACTGAAGAATTATGCCCACATGTGACAGTGAGCTCCTGCCACTCTTGAGGACCGATCTTTTCTTAAATCTGTTGCAAAAATTCATCTATTTCTTAGCCTAATCAATCCTTTACAATTTCTAGTCCATAAGGTTGGTCACCTATGGGCATCACTTTCCCTTTCTTGACTATGCTATAGTGTCCTCTTTAATTTTCCCTTTCCCTCTCAGTTCCTCATACAGGGAGGTTATTGTGGTGACCTCCAAACATATGTAAAACAGGTTGTGTTTATCATTGTTGTATTTAGTATGTAACAGCACTATGTCATAAAATACCTTGATGTACATATCTTATGTTTATGAAATCTTTAAATGTTGAAAATTCCATGGCACTAGGTGTTTTTGATAATGGTAAAAAGTACTAGATGGCTATTATAGAAATTAAGTTAGTTGTGCTATTTAAAATGCATGTAAATTGCTGTAAACCGAACAAGTCTGAAACATCGTGGTGATTTGCATATATCCCATGATGCTTTGCATCATGGAAGTATATATGATGTTGTATTTCTTTGAAACTTGATTTTTTGCCAATGCCCTTTGGGGTAACCCTTCTTTCAGTGATTCTGCATTGAGGTTCTTTGTCTATAGCTTGCTTTGTTGTTGTTTCTTTCTTTTTGGGCCCCCACTACCCAAGCAAATGGGGCCCACATAGGGATGAAGGGTTTTCACTGAACAGTGGTTAGATCAGAGATCAGTGTCAGTAGGTGGTGGCTAAGTGCAGAGAAAGGACATTCATAGTCTGTTGCTGCAAGTTGATGTACTGAAGAAGGAATATGGCATTGCAGAAGCTTATTTCCTGTATTTTGAATAAACATCACACAGAGATTGTGTGTTGAACCTGAAGTTTGGTGTCTGGATCATCTGTTAACCCACAACCCCTCTACACCACAGTCAGTCTGGACCAGGACTTCTTGTAGCTCTCCTGACTCACTCCAGATCCTCGGTTATGGTGCCTGTGGGACAATGCAGTATGGTGTGCCTGCTAAATCAATGGCTGCTAATGCATGCAAGTAATTTGCTATTAGCTGCATGTTGCCATACAACTATCATATACCTGTACATCAGATTGTATTGACTTCAAAGGATGATGGAAACTTACTGGGACAAATTGGCAGAAGCTTCTGTGGCAGAACTCTACAGGGTGTCCACCTGATCCTCCCTACACACATTCATGTCGCACTACAGGCTAGACACATGGAGTTCAGCTGATGCAGCATCTGGGTGCAGTTTGCTGCAGGCAGTCATGAAAGGGTAATTCACATTTGATCATCTGGACTGTATATGAGACCATTTTCTTTCCTTGCAGTACAAGATGAGTATTGCTTTTTAGAAACCACATGTAAGGATTTCTATTGACAACATGGAGTGACACAGAAAAAAAAATTATATCAAACTTACAATAATTTATTTTTCTGTTAGCTCCAACATTGTCAATGGGGCTACACACAAGAGCTGTTACTCCATGAACATCAGTTAATACAGACTGGCATTACTTAACTTTATCTAGCAGAGATGTGTTGAGGTTTTATCAGGCACCATAAACAGTAATTTTGTTTGTCCTGTAGAACTATTCAATTATTCTTAGCTAAAAAAAAAAAACAGAGCTCATGTTTTTTGCCTACACAGAGTTTTTTTTGGGTTTGTTGGCCAGGCAAGTGGCCAGAAGAAGAAGTAATGTTCAGTAAGAAGGCATGTAAATGAACCACTAATTGTCTCCCAAATTTGAGGGGAATTGGCAGGTTCAAACTCCAGCAGGGTAAGACAGTCATTCATTACTACTATTCATATTCTAGTGTTGGGAGGCTACTGTTGGTGTCTCTTATGGTATCTGTGTTCAGGGGTCATAACATTGTTTTCTCTATTGCAATAGATGTTGACTGATGAACTGCTTCCTTGGAACACAGAGGTCACCAACATTCCAAGCTGCTGGTCACAGCTTCTTATAGCTGTAGCTGATCAGTGATCCCTAGCCAGGGTACAATATACCCACAAGTAATGATTCCAGTTGACAATATTGGAGCTAACAGAAAAATAAATTATGGTACGTATGATAACACACTTTTCTATGTTGTCTATTTTCTGTCCCTAGATCATCATGATTTTAGATCAATAAAAGTGCTATTTCAAAGCCATCAAGAGGGCTCCACACACTTTTGCAGTTCTCCAGACAGAAAAAGAGGCTTGCCAACAAGACTGGACTGTCACTACATGCAGTGTCTGCAACTACATCAGTAAACAGGAAGATTGATGGTAGCCGGAAAAGCTCTTCAATCCCAAGGGGAATCAGGTTACACTCATCAAACAGAAGTGTAAAATATGAACATTATTGCTGCAAAGGGGTTGGTGATAAGTGTTGCTGCAAACATAACAATGTACAAACACAGTCCCCTGCATTACCTTTGCCCACCACTAGGGCCTTGTATCTGGAAATCGGGATTTGTAATGGCAGTAACTTTCACTCATTTGGGTGTCATTTACCACCTCTGTAAACCTCTGAATGCACTGCTGCACCTATATGGAGCAGACGACCCACTCATTTGCATAGGTGTAGTGATAACTTAGTTTTCAGGTGCTAACGGGTTTTGCCCACACAGCGGGGTGTCTGAACTGAGACCTCTCCCAAACATTTGAGTGCTTGCCTGCTCACTTAGCCCTTGAGCATTGCAGGTTGGAGGTGAAGCCACTCGTGAATAAAAGGCATCCCCTAAAATTAACACTGCTAGGGGCTGGTTTGCAAGGGTAGTGCACCCTGTTAGAAAATTCAACCGCATGAGGTGGCAGATATTTATTATTTTCTTTTTAATTCTTTTTACATTGGGCAGTAAACTCCTCACTGACAGGAAGTGACACCCTGTACTTCCTGTGAGAGACAGTCAAATAGGGCACCTCACTTGAGTGGGAGTGAGTGTGAGAGCAAGCACGCGCAAAGCACACAGAGATGACATGCAGAGACACGCAGCATCTGCACGTGTCTGCTGTGCCTGCTATGGATGCCAGGAACAGGAATCAAGTCTCTGGTAACAGAACTACAGGAGCATATATTAACCAGTCCAAACTGATAATTTAAAGTGAGTAACTGACCAGTTGTCTAAACGGCACAAGGAAGGGGTAAAATAGCAAAAATACAGAAACAATGTATACAGTGTAAAATGTATACGGAAGGGGCAAAAGCTCTCAATTTTAGTTGCAACAATTGTTTATTGGTGGCAACTTTATAAAAAGAAATCCAGATATTGTTGGGAAGATTGGAAGTAAGAAACGAAATAGGAGAACTGGAGGAATTTATTGATACAATATCTAACAGCCTTATGACACAAACTGAGAACATTGTTACCAGTACCCAAGTAGTATTTTAGAGAGTAGCAAAATACATACACAAAAGAAAAGTAGCTTAAATAAAAACAGGCTATTAACAAGAGAAAAAAATATGGGAAACCTAAAGGTAAAAAGGGGAGAAAAAAACAAAATGGGGCCCTTCATTTAAGCAATAGATTTGAGATTTGAGATTTCACTGTTCGCTGATGACACAAAGCTCTGTAACAGAGTAGACACACCAGAGGGTGTAGACAGAATGAGAAGGGACCTGCAGAAACTTGAAGAATGGTCAAGGGTTTGGCAGTTGAAATTCAATGCAAAGAAGTGCAAGATAATGCATATGGGGCACAAAAACCCTGGCACAATATATCAGTTGGGGGGTGAGGATATAGCATGCACCAAGCAGGAAAGGGATCTTGGGGTTGTCATCTCTGATGACCTCAAGGTAGGGAAACAGTGTGACAAGGCATCAGGTAAAGCAAATAGGATGCTGGGATGTATAGGCAGGGCATCACCAGCAGGAAAAGGGAGGTCATAATTCCGCTATACAAGACACTAGTGAGGCCCCACCTGGAGTACAGTGTACAGTTCTGGAGACCATACCTACGTAAGGACATAGACAGGGTAGAGAAGGTTCAGAGGAGGGCAACAAAGATTGTGCATGGGTTGCATCACAAGTCCTATGAAGACAGGTTGAAGGAACTGAACATGTACTCCCTGGAGGAGAGGAGGGAGAGAGGGGATATGATAGAGACATACAAGTATCTTACAGGGAGGAACAGGGTGCAGGAAAACACTATTTTTAAGCGAAAAAGATGTTTCAGGACTAGAGGGCATGGGATGAAGTTGGAGGGAGGACGATTCAGAGGAAACATGAGAAGAATTTCTTCACAGAACAGGTGGTAGACAAGTGGAACACCCTGCCAGAGGAAGTGGTGGGAGCTGAAACAATCACGGGATTTAAGAATGCATGGGATAGACATAAAGGAATTCTAGAGGTCAGGGGTAAGGGGAAATAGACTTCTAGGAAAACAAACTGAACTTACAAGCTGAAATGGGCAGACTAGGTGGGCCATAGGCCCTTATCTGCCGACACTGTCTATGTATCTATGTATCTATGATACTAGAAAATACAATGGGTGAGGAGCTGGAAAATGGTGAGCAATTAGTAGGAGTAGCTCCAAATAGGTCTGCAAATCAAGAAAAGAACCTTGAAGATCATAAAAATGTGAGTAAGGAATCACAATCAGAAATTAAGCAAACATCAGGTTTAAGTAAAATAAAAAAAGAAGTATATTCTGGTTATTGGTGATTCTATTACCAAAGGAACTGATGAGATTGTGTGTAAGAACAGAAAAATGTGTGCAACAGTGAGTACATTACCTGGTATTAGGATTATGGACTTGGATAGACTTTTGGAAGGTTTAATGGAAAATACATACGAACCCCTAATTATATTACACATAGAATTTGACATAGAAACATAGAATTTGATGGCAGATAAGGACCGCTTGGCACACCCAGTCTGCCCATTTCCCTACCTAATGGATATGCTGCAGATCCTAGTTAACCAGCAGACTACTTCTTTCTACCCCCACCCCCTAGAATTGCCTTATGGCTGTCCCATGCTTGCTTGAATTCAGTCACTGTTTTTGACTCCACAACCTCCTCGAAGGCCGCTCCATGCATCCACAACCCTCTCTGTGAAAAAATACTTCCTTACATTACCTCTGAAGCGCCCCCTCTATCTTCAAATTGTGCCCTCTTGTTCTTGCACGCCTCTTTTTTTGAAAGATGCTACCGTCTTGGACTTTGTTGATTCCCTTGAGGTACTTGAAAGTTTCTATCATGTCCCCCCTCTCCCTCCTTTCCTCGAGGCTATACATATTAAGCTCCTTTAGTCTCTCTTCATATGTCTTCCGGTGCAGACCCTGCACCATTTTAGTTGCCCTCCTCTGGACAGCTTCCATCTTGTCTATGTCCTTGCTGAGATTGGGTCTCCAGAACTGCACACAGTACTCCAGATGGGGTCTCACCAGCTGTCTGTACAGAGGGATAACAACTTCCTGTTTTCTACTGGTGATGCCTCTCCCTATGCATCCCAGTATCCCCCAGCCCTCCTTACTACCCTCTCACATTGCTTGCCCACCTTTAAGTCATCTGATATGACTACCCCCAGGTCCCTTTCCATTTTTGTTGTTGTTAGTATCTCACCCCCCATTGTGTACTCTTCCCTTGGGTTTTTGTTTCCCAGGTGCATTACCTTGCACTTCTTAGCATTATATCTAAGCTGCCATACATTTGACCATTCCTCTAACCTTGACACGTCCCTTCTCATCCTTTTCACCCCACCTTGTGAATCAACTCTGTTGCAGATCTTTGTGTCATCTGCAAAGAGACATACTTTTCCTTCCAGTCCATCTGCAATGTCGCTTACAAAGACATTGAAGAGGACCGGTCCTAATACTGAACCCTGCTGCACCCCACTAGTAACCCCCTTTCTTCAGAGTGGACTCCATTTACCATTACCCTCTGTGTCCTATTCTCCAGCCAATTCTTTACCCAGGCTATCATCTTGGGACCCACTCCCAGGCTGGCTAACTTGTATATTAATCTTTTGCGTGGGACTGAGTCAAATGCCTTGCTAAAGTCTAGGTAGGCCATGTCCACAGCCCCTCCCTGATCTACTACTTTGGTCACCCAGTCAAAGAAATCTATTACACGTGGGGTAGTTGATATAGGTAAAACCAAATTAGAAATCATGCAGGAAGCATTTAAGAATATAGTAAAGTATATTCAAGAAAAAGGTGGTGAGCTAATAGTTTCGTGGACTCTACCAACATATGGCCTGTACGAGTACAAAAATCTAGAAATTCAGCAAGTAAACAACTGGTTGCACTCCTTCTGCATACAAAGCAATATAGGGTTTATGGATAATTCAAACACATTCCGAAGTAGAACATTGTACAAATACGATGGGCTGCACTTAAATAGAGCAGGCATAAGGGTCCTGGGAAACAAGTTAAACAAGGTGATCCAGTTTCATTTAAACTGGAACAGGGAGGCAGGATTCTAAACCCTTAAAAAAGAGAAAGCAAACAGCTTGGAAAATACTAAATATGACAACTGGAACCTGGTGTTGTCAAATGCAAGAAGTTTAGTATCCAAAATTGATGTATTTTGGGATTTGCTGGAATCTAAAAATATAGATACTGCATTAGTGACAGAAACTTGGTGGGACCAACTTGATTGTTGGGAAAAGAACATTATAGGCTATCAACTATTTGCAGCATCCAGAACTCATAAAAGTGGGGGTGGAGTAGCTCTTTATATCAGGGACTCTATTAAATGTGAACAAGAGATGATGCACCTAGAAAATGTGGAAATGGTATGGGTCAAAATAATGCATAAATGTAAAGCTGAAACAAGGTTAGGGCTGATTTATAGACCTCCATCCTTAGCTAAACAGGATAATGACAGCATGTTTGAATATATGTCCAACCTGGATCCTACAGATGATGGTTTAATAGTGGGAGATTTTAATTGACCAAATATTGACTGGGTAAAATTAAAAGATCAAACAAATGTGGAACAGAAGTTCCTGAAAATCGTGGACCAAATCGGTGTTGAGCAGAAAGTCCTATTACCAACTAGAGGGGAAAACACTTTAGATCTGATTCTAACAAACATGGGGAACAAAATAGTCAATATACTAATAGGTAGCCCATTGGGCAGCAGTGATCACTATACATGGACAGGTGAATTAAATACAAAAAACAGTATAACCAGTACACATAGATTACATTTTAATGCAGAAGATTGTGTGGGATTAAATGTTGAAATGGCAGCTTGGGATTGGCAAGCTGATTTTTCAAACCAGGCAGTTGAAAATATGTGGGTCAAATTTAATGATAAAATCCTGGGTAAGGTGCAAAGGGTTATACTTAGCACATGTAAGGTAGAAAGCAAGAAAAAAAAACAAAGGGTGGTTTAATGCTAAAATAAAAAGGATGATTATAAATAAGAACAATACCTTTAAAAGAGTAAATAAGCAATCTGACCCCCAAGGATGGATAGTGTATAGAAAAGCAGTGAAACAACTAAAAAAAGAAATAAGGAGAACTAAGGCCAGTTATGAAACATCTTTGGTGACTAGGGTAAAAGACAATCACAAAGCTTTCTATACATACTGAGCCGGATATTCAAAAGGGTTGCACCATGCGCAATAGGGTTGCTCCTGCGCAAGTCAGAACTTGCTCCATTCTGCGATATTCAGCAGGAGGCAGTTGCGCCACATAAAACATGCTGAGCAACAGCGCAATGCAAATGAATGCATGCTGAACTGGAGGGGGAAGAACCATGCATAAACTGCACAGCCCGATATTCAGCCGGGCTGTGCAGAGTTGTGCAGGTGCAACCCCCAACCTGTGCCTGCACAACTTTGAGCCAAAAAAAAAAGGATCAAGTTGAGGGCCACCCACAGGTGAGCTGCTACATTGCAGGGCGCAACACAGCAGCTGCCACCTGTGGCTGGCCCTCAACCCACTCTCTGTGCCCCCTCACCAGCCCGATCGTGGGCAGCAATGTGTCCCCCAACACATCCCTGGTGGTCAGTGGACCAATAAGCCCGATCGCGGGCTGGGTTCAAACACACACCCCACCTCCCGATCATATCCCTGGTGGTCCAGTGGACGAAAATCCGATCGCGGGATGTAGTTGTCAACCCCTCCCCGAACACATCCCTGGTGACCTAGTGTCCCCACCCACCCACCATGAAGCCCCACCACCCGCTCCCCGCGGCGGTGGGCGGCAGCATCCCACCCGCCTGCCCCGCCGCCACAGTGTTAGATTGCATGTTTATTTTTAGTTCTTTTTTTGTTAGCACAGTATACAAGTGGTGGCTCTGGGATTCAAAGCCAGTTCTTGGGTTTGATAGCAGTGCTTTTCACCATTACGCTATACTGCAGTGGCTTAATGAGGGGTGATTTCTGAAGGATAATTTTAAGTGTCACAAACTACACTGTAACTACTGTATAACTACACTGTAACTGCACTATGTAGTTAATAACTAGAGTCACAATGTATTGTTTACTTACATAACATTCAATGTGCTGCTTCTGTAAGATTGACACACACCTCTACTGCACCCACACCCTGTCCTGCTGCTGTCCAAGTGGGTGTCTGGGGTGGGGCATGGGCTACCTCGGTGACAGTCCTAATTCTTCTGTACCAAAGACTAAACTGTCCCATTGTATTATGCTGAATAGTCACATCATTGTCTGATTGTACATCATGTATATTGCACTCACACTTCAGTTGTTACTTTATTGTGTTTCAACTGTATTCTTGCATAATTTTATCCAGTTATACTCAGTATATTCAATGAATTCTACTTCCTGTACCTTTCTCTGTTAATGTAAGTGTATTGTCTGTGTTACCTATGCACCATCTTTATGGTCTAGGTCATGCCTGAAAATGATCCACTGAATGAGTGCACCTATCTAGTAAACAAACAAAAAGACAAACAATAAATAAATATCATCAATCTTCTGTGTGAAGTTATGGTGGGTGATGCCAAATATACATGCAGGGATGCCTCCTTAGCCATTACATACCCCTCACATTAGCTGAATGAGGTGGAAGCCATGGCACCATCATTCACACCAAGCTACCACAGCCCCTGACTGTACCATGAGGGCTGGGGCATGGTGATGAAGACATGCTTGAAATGACTAAGGTAGAGTCCCTGCATGTGTATCTGGTACCACCCACCATTACTCCACACAGCAGAAATGTATTTAACAGGGAGGCTGTAAGGGAGGTGTTGGTGGTGGTGGACCCACTGGCAGGGAGTGATCACCAATCTGTGTGGTTCATGCTCAACATGGGCAGGGAGGCAGTTACTACAGGGATGAGGGTGGTTGACTTCAAAAGACTGACTTCAGTTGGATAGATGAAATCTTAGAAAGGGTACCTAGCAGGAATTCATTCTCAGTGGGATGCAAACCAGAAATGGAAAAACACTACATTGGGGCTTGTGGAGGCTTTTGGGACCTGTAGCCAAACTGCAGAGCAAGAAGGAAGCTCTAAGAGGTCAAGCTGGATGAGTAGGGAAGTTTAAACAGGGTGAGCAAAAATGCAGCATTCCATACACACAACAATTCCAGGAAGGAAAATATAGGGATGAGTACGTGAGAAGTCCAGAGAAGTTACCAAGGGTTTTAGAGCAGCCAAGGCCTCCAGGGAACAGAGGCTGGCTCAGGGAATCAAAGGTGGGGAAAATGACTTATTCAGACACATTAGGGAAAGAAGAAGCTGCAAGGATCAGATAGTGCAGATCAAGAAGGATGGGATGGGCAGAGAAAGGAGCAGAACAGGCAGAAGCACTAAATGGGTACTTCTGTTCAATATTCACTAGGGAGAAGGGAAGGCAGCTTCTGTGGGAGGGGGCAGGGGGAGAGAGTGACTGATGGGGTAATCACTGAGGGCAGGTATTAGATTGTCTGAGGGCTCTGAGCATGGATAAGGCACCAGGACCAGATAGCATACATCCCAGGGAGCTGAGGGAACTGGCAGAGGTACTGGCAGGGACACTGGCAGACCTACTCAATACCTCCCTGGACACAAGGTGCATGTTACAGGACTGGAGGATGGCCAATGTGGTGCCCCTCCATAAAAGTGACCCTAAGGATGAACCAGTCAATTACAGACTTGTAAGCCTGACATCCATCAAGGGAAGCTGAAGGAAACATAGAAACATAGAATTTGATGGCAGATAAGGATCGCTTGGCCCACCCAGTCTGCCCATTTCCCTACCTACTGGATAAGCTGCACATCCTAGTTAACCAGCAGCCTACTTCTTCCTACCCCCACCCCCTAGAATTGCCTTATGACTGTCCCATGCATGCTTGAATTCCACCACTGTTTTTGACTCCATAACCTCCTCCGGAAGGCCGTTCCATGCATCCACAACCCTCTCTGTGAAAAATACTTCCTTACATTACCTCTGAGCTGCCCCCTCTATCTTCAAATGGTGCCCCTTGTTCTTCACCTCTTTTTGAAAGAAGCTACCTTCTTGGACTTTGTTGATTCCCTTGAGGTACTTGAAAGTTACTATCATGTCTCCCTCTCCCTCCTTTCCTCGAGGCTATACATATTAAGCTCCTTAAGTCTCTCTTCATATGTCTTCCGGTGCAGACCCTGCACCATTTTAGTTGCCCTCCTCTGGACAGCTTCCATTCTGTCTATGTCTTTGTGGAGATTGGGTCTCCTGAACTGCACGCAGTACTCCAGAAGGGGTCTCACCAGCTGTCTGTACAGAGGGATAATAACTTCCTGTTTTCTACTGCTGATGCCTCTCCCTATGCATCCCAGTATCCCCCCAGCCCTCCTTGCTGCCCTCTCACATTGCTTGTCCACCTTTAGAACATCTGATATGACTACCCCCAGGTCCCTTTCCATTTTTGTTGTTGTTAGTATCTCACCCCCCATTGTGTACTCTTCTCCTGGGTTTTTGTTTCCCAGGTGCATTACCTTGCACTTCTGAGCATTGAATCTAAGCTGCCCTACATTTGACCATTCCTCTAACCTTGCCAAGTCCCTTCTCATTCTTTCCACCCACCTTGTGCATCAACTCTGTTGCAGATCTTTGTGTCATCTGCAACGAGACATACTTTCCTTCAGTCCCTCTGCAATGAAGCATAAAGACATTGAAGAGGACCAGTCTAATACTGAACCCTCGCGGTGCCCCACTAGTAACCCTCCTTTCTTCAGAGTGGACTCCATTTACTGTTACTCTCTGTGTCCTATTCTCCAGCCAATTCTTTACCCAGGCTGTCATCTTGGGACCCACTCCCAGGCTGTCTAACTTGAATATTAATATTTTGTGTGGGACTGTGTCAAATGCCTTGCTAAAGTCTAGGTATGCCATGTTCACAACCTCCCTGATCTACTACTTTGGTCACCCAGTCAAAGAAATCTATCAGATTCATCTGGCATGACCTTCCTGCTGTGAATCCATGCTGCCTTGGGTCCTGTGCCCCTCTGGCCTCTAGATACTCAACAATTCTTTCCTTCAGAAGTGATTCCATCATTTTCCCTATCACTGAGGTTAAACTAACAGGTCTGTAGTTTCCTGCTTCTGCCTTGCTCCCACTTTTGTGAAGGGAATCACATCTGCCCTCCTCAGTCCTTGGGTACCACCCCATCCTCCCATGATTTATTAAAGATGGTAGTCAGTGGTGTCACTAGTTCTACCTTGGTTCTTTTTAGAATTCTGGGATGAATCCCATCAGGCCCCATTGCTTTGTCCATCTTCATTTTTAAGAGTTCTTTCAGAACCCTTTCTTCTGTAAATGGGCTGGTATCAACTTCTGCATCCAGAGTGTTTCTATTGTTTGTTTTAGGTACCTCCCCCTCTTCATTTGTAAATACTGAGCAAAAATATTTGCTTAGTATCTCTGCCTTTTCACAGTCACCCTCTGCCCACCCTCCCTCCTGTTTATTAAGCCTCACTATCCCTCCCTTGGTCTTTCTTCGCTCCCTGATGTACCTATAAAAGGTTTTATCCCCCTTCTTAACTGAATTGGCTATCTTTTCCTCGGTTTGGGCCTTTGC
This sequence comes from Neoceratodus forsteri, assembly GCA_016271365.2. NCBI lineage: Eukaryota > Metazoa > Chordata > Ceratodontiformes > Ceratodontidae > Neoceratodus > Neoceratodus forsteri. Next base: position 56,823,257 of record CM057449.1, on the reverse strand, counting down.
TGTTCTGGCTGCTTTCTGATACAGTTCTCTGTCCTGCTCCTTCTATGATTCCTTGTACTTCCTGAATGCTTTCTTTTTCTCTTGAACCTTCACTGCCACTTCCTTTGAGAACCATAGTGGTTTCTTATTTTGTTTTGTTTATTTGCTTCACACAAAGGCTTGTTACTCTGTGGTGGCCGTTTTATTATTCCCCATTGTTCTTCCACCTCCTGAGAGGCAAGGCAATCCTGAAGGAGAGGCTGGAGACATTTCGGAGAAATGGAATCCAGGACAGTCATCAACATGGATTTGTCTCAGGAAGGTCCTGTTGGACTAACCTAGTTGGGTGCTATGACTGTGTACTGAGGGAATTGGACAAAGGTCATGTGGTGGATGTCATATTTTGGACTTCAGCAAGACTTTTGATTCAGTGCCTCATGGGAGGTTGGGGGTGGTTGAGGTATGTTGGGCTGAAACTAAGCTGGGTAACTGGATCAAAATTGGCTTCAGGGAAGACAGCATAGGGCAGAGGTTGGGGTGAGCTCTCTCATCTCCAAGGGCAGTTACAAGCAGGGTGCTGCAGGTTTGGTACTGGGGCTGGTGTTGTTTGGGATATTCATAGCCTACAGGGCCTCATGTTTACTGCAGCAAGTTGACCTACATTCTGCTGCAGGACCTCTTACTGTCTGCTGCAGAACAACTACTGATTCTGTGGCCATTCTGTGGCACATAAACCGTGGTTAAACAGCATACCTTCAAGGGATTAAGTCTTAGTTAACCCTTTGACTGCCTTGTGCTACCACTTAGCTACACTGAAAGTGGAACAGCAGACCATTTAACAGTATGTAAGCTTCTTATGACAAATATTAAACTGCAATAACCAAACCCGGTGCAGCTATGGGCATCAGAGTTCTCTTTTAATTACTTTGCCCTCCACCTTGAATTTGAAGGCTCATCTGTTCTTCTGGAAACTTGTGGCCTTTGCTGTTCTCCTAGGTTATAATCAGAGAAGACATGCATACTCAGCTAAAACTACACAGAAGGCAAAACCTGCTTGGATTTCTTCTGGTTTGTACTTACAGTTAGCAGATATAAAGACAGACTACAAATTGAAAGACATTTCAATTTTTTTTCTGATTTTGATCAACGTTCTTTTAGATTATTATTTTTCAACTAGGAATACCCCAACTGACTTGCAACAAACATGCTGTGTGCAGGTGTGCAGATTTGTGTGTTAGAAGTTGTCTTCTACAATAGTGAAGGATGGTGTAACTTGCAGTGTCTGTAGGATTTGTTGACTCCTGATTTTTCTTTTGGGAGACACACTAAAAATGCAAGACAAAATCATTCTTATTAAGGTGGAGTAACCTTGGTTAGCATGTTCTCTTCTCCAGCAACTCAGGTGGTGGTGGTGTTCTTCAGTCAGTGACTCTCGTTTCACTTATGTAAAGCAGCAATGAATACAACTCTCCATTCAGATTTTTTCATTACCTGCTTGCTCCAGTTCTAGTATACCCTTGTCCCCAACTCTGCTACAGCTGGGCAACTTGACACTCCTTAAGAATAGAGCTTGATGCCACCACTTAGACTGCAGACTCAGATCTGTCAATAAATTACTGTCACACTTGCAGGTACAGATCTGCAGCCCACAAATCAAAACTGTGATCGATGTCCTCCAGTGGGGACCTAGTCCTCTGATCAGTCTGCTGCCAGTAACATGTTTCTAGAATCACCTCCTCCCTTGATCCCTGCCACCACACCAAGATCGATGCCACCTCTAAGGGTACAACTGAATCTTCTCACTTCTTGACTATAGCTTGCCTTCCAGGTCTTCCTTCCAAATTCATCTTCCAGGGATTCAGCGTGCACTGTGAGCAGCCTCTCAGTGAAAAATTAATGTGGCTGAGCTAGCCACACCTATAACTACACAGCAGCATATCATAACTGCTGTGGACTTCATCAACACTGCTACTCTTCTACAGTCCCCCACACCCCACAATACTGGTTGGATGGAGTTACGTAACAAGACCAGCACAAGTCAAGATGCCATGTGGACACTAGCTTTTGACTTTGCAGTGGGTAGCATCAGTTTGTTGCCCTTCTAATAAGTATGTACTCCATGGTATACTTACTATATCAGTAGCTATGCCCTTGCCTTGTGTGAGCGCACACTTAGCTATCACATTTCTGTGGCTGTGTGGCTGGCTTTCCTGATTTTGCAGGCAGCCCTGATTTCTGTGGCCATTACTGCAACTGTAGAATCACAGTAAACATGGGGCCCTGTTTATAGCAGACATCTCATATGGCATCAGGAATAAGATCAGCTTCTTCGCTAATGATACCAAGTTGGGGGAGGTGGTGAGTGATGTAGAGGGATGGCAGGAACTGCAGAACAACATGATAAAACTGGTGGAGTGGTCAGAAGAGTGGAAGCTGGGATTCAGTGCTAAAAAATGCAAAGTGATGCATTTTGGAATAAAGAAACCAGGGAGGAGCTATCAAGTGGGTTGAGTACAGCTAGGTACCACTGAGGAGGAAAAGGATCTAGGGGTTGTTGTAAATGGGAAAATGAACAACTCAGAGTAGTGCAGGGACGTGGCAGCTGAGGCCAACAGGATGCTAGGGTATATTGGGAGAAGAATCTCCGCCAGGGACAGGGAGGTGATCCTGCCTCTCTACAGGTCACTGGTCAGACCACACCTGGAGTACTGTGTGCAGTACTGGTGCCCATATCTAAAGAAGGATAGCAGACTACTGGAAGGGATACAGCACAGAGCAATTCAGATGATACAGTTCGGGTGAATGGCCATATGAGGAGAGGCTGCGTGACTTGAATATGTACTCCCTGTAGAAAAGGAGAGATTGGGGGAACATGATTGACACCTTTAAGTACTTAAAGAGGATTAACAAGACAGGAAAAGAAGTTATATTTAAGTTAAGCGGGGGAGGGACATAAGAGGTTATGGTCTTAGCTTGAAGGGGTAAATATAGGAGATAAATGAGGAGACACTTTTTCATGGAAAGGGTTGTGGCAGAATAGAATTCTCTGACAGAGGAGCTGGTATCCTCAAGACAGTGGGGATTTCAAAGGGGTGGGGCAGGGTGAGATGGGAGGTTATTGTGAAGGTGAGGAGAAGGGCAGCTGCAAGATAGGTGTGTTAGCTATACATTCGAGCAGACTTGATAGACCATGTGACTTGTTTCTGCCTGCAAATTTCCTTCATTTGTATGTTCCTAGGTGCACTGATCCAATGGACTGTTTTCAGGCATGACCCATGCCATAAAAGATGATACATAGGTAATACAGACAATACACTTACAATAACAAAAGAAAGGTACAGGAAATAGAATACATTGAATATATTGAGAACAGCTAGATACAACTAAGTGCAAGAATACAGTTGAAATACAATACAGTAGCAGCTAAAAGCGGGTGCAGTATACATGCTGTACAATCAGTCAGTCTTATGACAGTTCAGCATTGTACAACAGGACAATTTATTCATAAGAAAGAAAAGCCTCTCCAGTTACCATTGTCCTGAGAGGAGATACCACAGGGTTCAGGGGCAGTTCTGCCAAGGATAAGTCCTACCCCCCAAAAAAGTGTGGGGTGAGCAGGAAAAATTATATAAGGAGTGAGAAAGAGAGTCCCCATGGTCCCTCTCCTCTCTACCCCACCTAGGGCAGATCCCCCACCACAGGACCAGACCACATCCAGGAAGAACCCCCCTGGCTGACAAGGGAAGGAGCTACAGGAGGGCACCCCTAAGGCCAGGGTAAGAAGCCCTACTTGCCTTCCCTCTCAGGGTGGGTCCTCTGTCACTTAGGAAGGTAACAGAGCACCCAGAGGTACCAGAAGAACCCAGCCCATAATTGGCCTCAAGAGAAGGAGGAAAGCAGAGAGAGGCATTGCCCGGACTGAGGCCCAGAAGGAAGGTGCCAATGATGAATGGTGAAGATATACAAGAAGATCAAGAATTCAATAAGTATTTAATTTTCATATCTTCCCTATGTCAGTCTTCACCATTCATCACTGTCCTAGTGAGTACTGAGCTCTGAAGGGGCCCAACACTTCCCTGAGGGACATGACTCTCTCAGTCTCTTGAAAGGAGGATCACAAAGAAGGAGACCAATTATAGGCCAGTTAGGCCTGTGACTGGTCAGAGTGAGGTGGGTTTCCCATTGCCTAGGAGGCAGATGTTGCCCTGTAGTTCCCTCCTTGCCACATGGGAGAAAAGGTGGATCCCTGGAGAGCAGAGACAGCACCCTACACCATGCCAAGGGTAACAACTTTGATAGATGAAGCTACACTGTCTGTCTAATGCAGATCACTATCACTGCTAGCCTTGAATCTACCTCATTGACATCATAAGACACCCTTGCATGGTGTCTCGTGAGCTCCAGGCCCTGCACAGAGAAGGCAATGGCCTTTCTGGTTGCCTTCATGTCAGGCAGCAATGTCAGCAGCTGACCAAGCACTGATCACAGAATCCTGTTGTAGGCAGTGTGATGTGCCTGATAGGTGGCAAAGCTGAACATGATATGAGCTGAAGAGAACACTAACCATCTCCAGTGGTCAAACTCAAAAGAGTCCAAATCTGGGGCCCAGTTGCAGTCCAGGTGTCTATGCTCATAAGTGGCATCCAGTACCCTCACTCCTGAAGTGGGATGAGGTCTCTGGAGACTCCTTGTGTGCACAATACCTGTGCTGACCATCCATAGGGGCTGGAGTTTTTGACAGATGGGCACTGCCAGGTGTAGGCAACACTTTCTGGAAGGAACTCGGCTAAGTTAGGATGACTATGTGGTCCACACTGAATTCACTAAGGAAAACACGCATTGTCCACTCAGTATTGCATCTTGCAATGTGGAATAGATGCAGATCACTGACCAGCCTCGATAGGAAGCACTGATACTCTATCTGATCAGTGTCTGAGGACAGATGGACAGAGGTATCCTCTTCCTTGAAGGAGGAAGATGAGGAAGCTGATGAATCTGAAAAGTCCAAGTCTTGCTGCTGCAGGGGAGACAGGTAAATGACCTGCTCATCCATAGCCCTGACATATGTGAGGAAGGTGGCAGCAGTGGCTTTGAACTCCTCCCAGGTCAAGGGCCCTGAAGTACCCACATTACCTGGGAAATGATGGGGGGCAGACACACTTCACCTTATCTGAGTGACCTCTGCCCAGGCTAAGGGACCTCACTGGTGATCTTGGACCTCCTGGGGATCCACTGGTCTGTGCAGTTACTGGCAGCTCAACCAGCTCAACACAGTCAGGACTGAGTCCTGAATGGGAAACTCCCCTGTAAGGAAACTGGGGCTGCATAGAACCAGAAGGGCGGACCCCAACCCCATCCAATAAGTCCTTCCTTGAAGGAGATGAGGGAGAGAACAGGGGCTCAGCACTGTGACACATCCCTGAACCCCCAAGGGTCCCCGGGGGAAGGTCGCTGCCCCATGTCCTGCCCCCTCAACCCCATTAATTCTGAAATCATCCTCTTTCTCACTCTCAAAGCTAGGGGCTGCTCCAATCCCGCAGGCCTCCTGAGGGAGGTTGCAGAAGAGTGAGTCCCTGTTTTGGCCCGGGTGGGACAGCACCGGGATAGACAGCTCACTGGTCCCCTGAGACCCAAACCACCATCCCCTCAGATGTAGGGTCATTATTGGTATGCACACTGCTGATGTCACCACTGGCATGGAGCCAGCACCAATCATAATCACTGGTACTAAGGGAAGGGCTTAGAGTTACTGGGCACTGGAGAACCCTCTGACTCATGATTTGGGCAGCTAGACCATCAGTCTCCCAAGTGTCTATCTCTGGAGAGAAGGAGATCCAGAAGACCTCCAGACAAGCAGCCTCATAGGATTTCCCACCCACAGTGCCATTTGCAGTGCAGCATGAGAGCCCATTATCACTCACGGTGTTGATCACCAGAGCTGCAAATGGCCCCAGGATACAGAACAGCATTGGTGGGCAGCAGTGAGGAGCCACCTTTGCCAGGCCCAGCAGGCATAGGCCATGACACCGGGGGATCCTACACCTCTGAGGAGTTGACTGTCTATGAATTGCTACCAGTCTGGCCCCTGAGATGCCCCCTCATCATAGGTCTCTATAGAATCAGGAGGGGATCTGAAGAAAGGGTGGAGAGACCTGCACTAGGGGTCCCTCAGACAACACTGCACTCCAAAAGTCAGTGGATTGCAGCTAACTTTACACATGCAGTGCTCCAGTACTCCACGGCCCATGGAGAAGCACACATCACAACTATCGATATCATGAGACAGACCCAGGCAGGTGAGGTATCTCATGCTGGTCCATGATGGACATCTGCCAGTGCAGGGACACCGACTCATAGGATGCTAGCCTGCCTTGGAAGAGTGCTTTTTGTCCCCAGATGAACCCAACATGACTCATGGTAACTAAAATAATAATAAGAAACAGACTCGGTGGTGCTTAAAGAAAGAAAAAGGAAAGGTCTTACTGGATTCCTGCAGAAAACAGCACCAAGTTACTAGCGGATAGTGGAACTGGAACAGAGCAAAATGGTAACAATGATGTTGAAACAACTAACTGTGCTAATGTCACAGATGAAATTTCTTCAGCAGGTGCAAGGTGTTGCATTCTTGATGGTAGGAGAAGCAGAACTGGGGTGGAGGAGTAATTGGTGGCCATTGCTGGCTGACCGCGTGAGCACCATGTAATGCATCTCCTTAAGGGCTGCACCACCTCCAGTGCTGGCTCCTCCCCTACATAAAGAAATCTCATGCTAGGTGATGTGCTTCCGGCTGTCACCCAGAGTGATAAATGGTGAAGATTGACACAGGAAAGATCAGTAGTACTGTGCTGTAGTTACACAATTTGCCTGAAGTTGCTGAAATTACTGTTGCCTTCCTTCTGCCTCAAATCAATTCTTCCTAGCAAATGTAGCTATGTATGTCACACTTTGCAACAAATGTTACATGTGTAGTTACATTTCCAGCATAAATCCATTTTCTTTTGCTCTTTGCAACAGTTGTTACATGTGTAGTTACACTTACAGCATAAATCAATTTGTGCCAAAAAAGAAACGGTTGTGGTTGCACATGTAACTACCACTTCATGCAAATTGTATAACTACACACCAGTCAAATGTGAAAGTATTTAACAACTACATAGTATTTACAGTGCAATAAAAGTGTAGTTACATTATAGAAATGTGTGTCTAACTACATAATATGTAAATATGAAACTAAATACCAACTACATTGTAGTTACATGTAACTACACAGTACTTATAAGCAGTTACATTGTAGGTATACAGTAATTACAGTGTAGTTAAGGACACTTAAAATAAAGTGTTACCGTTTTCTTGTTCAAGCAGTGATTTAATTTGCCTTTCACATACCTTCTCAAAAACCCTCACTGTCTCATTATAAGGAGGCATGAAGGCGGACTGAGGTCTGAAGCATCTTTCTCTACCTCAGATATTTCAGTTCCATCAGCTTGGGACTCCCCACTATATTCAAATTTCCTTGGCACATCCTTGTTTCACAAAATGTGCTTTTAGATTTTATTTCATTGTCAAGTGGTTTAAGTCAATAAAAACATCAAATGGTCTGGAATCTTGTGTATGCACAAAGGATAATCCCTTGTGCAATACGTTGAGTTGCTCCAAACTTAATTTGATCTGAGAGATATTAATCACAATACTCTGAGCCTTCAAGCGTTTTCTCCCTTCTGCCGTGATTTCTTGTCCCGATGATTGCTGCCACCTCTCCTTGTATGCTTTGTCCATAGTGGTTTAACTGCCCTTGGTTCTTCTCCCTGAGTACTCGGTGTTTCTTATCCATTTCCTGGAATTGGACTGTCCATTCTGTCCTCCACAAGTTCAGTCGTTGTCTGCCCTCCTTTAAAAATAGGTCATCCATCTCAGACTTGCTGTTCGAAGTGTTATAATTAAGGGAGGCACTCCTGTATTTTAATATGGACTTCAGCTGTGATTCAGACTGATTTCTAAAATGATTGCTATTTCAGATATTTTGTTTCTGTTTTTATTCCAGTCCCATGCATGACTATTTAGATAGTCTTGATGGTCTCTGTTAAATTTTCCAGCTTAGTCTTTTTCAGTTTGTTCTTCTCCTTTGATACTTTCCTTCAGTTTACTCTCCAGAGCGACAAAGCACAGATGCTCTTTAAACTGTGTCACCACCAGCTCCTTATTGGTGATGTCTGTCGTTACCTCTTCTTTTTGTGCATCATAATCCTTAATGACAATTTGCAAGAGGGCAACGATACCTAATTGCAAAGCATTTTGTCAGTCGTACATAAAAATCACCCGTTCCCATTCATAGCCAGGTTTGTTAGTTATATATAATCCCTGAGGTGAACAGCCTACTCGTAAGTAAGCTTTGAGGGTCAATTTCTCCTAGTAGTGTCAGCAGAACCTTCAAATCACCCTCTTCAACTCAAGAAAGGCCCTCTTATTGTCTGGAATCTTGTGTTCAGTATTAGGATTCCCAGTAGAGCCACTGGCATCTGCCTCTCGAACCCTGGTGAATCTGAAAAGTTACTCTTCTCCTGCTACTGCAAAACATATGAAGCAAACGAACCTGCCACAGCTCCAGTCTAAATGCCACTGATATCAGATGCACGATTCCTTTGGTCCTCATCCCACTTTTATATGGAAGAACAAATAATAGGCCATGCCTCAAAGAAGAGTTTTATAAGACACTTCAAACAGAGAATGCTTACATGGAACTCTTACTGTTCACTCCCATTAAGTGGTATATTGCAGCAAAAGGATAGATGGTTATGTGAAAATGCCACAGTTCACAGCTGCAGTAAGCACGTCAGTCCAAAATGAGTAACCAAATCTACATTACAGCTCCAAATACACTCTGGAGGGTGCAGAAGCAATCTGTGGTTCCAGTGGAAAAGCAAGCATCTGCACTCCTCAGCTGCATTTGTAAGGCTTTCTTAACAAAAAACTTTAAAACATACCACCATTTGATGTACAATCTGGCCATTCACTGCTAGAATCCCAGCCGGTTTCATACACAGTACATCATTGGGGTGGTTCTCAAGTGTTAGTCTCAGGTGATAAGTTAAAATATATTTAAAGTGACATTCTGAATTCAGTGCATTAATTGTAATAGTGCTCAGGGCTTACAATTTTACCAATCACATGTGCTTGCTTAAATATACAAGTAAACAGTTTACAGCTTCATTAAACCCCAACTAAAGCCCACAGTTTAAAATGCAGCAGCAAAGGGGTTTTGCCTAATGGCTTCCAAAGTCTTTAAAATGTTTAAACATACTGACATGTCTCTCCATCTCACAGGGCAACTCACAGGGCAATTCATGACTGGAGGCAGACAAGGCAATTCCTTCCAGTCCTGTAAGGAAAACAGAAGTAACATCAACCAGGTAATGTTTCAACTAAAAGAACCAACCAAATGTAAGCAAGGCAGAACAATGAGGGGCCACAACATAATCTGTTTCCAAAATGGGCAAAACCACAACAGCACTAAAACTGAGGATAGGATAGCGTTGTATATCTGCTGAAAACAATAACAACACTAGTGCCCTTGCACCACTGCAGAGACTAGACATACCAATGTACAACATTCTTTCAAATTTTGTTGTCTGGAAGAATTAGAACTAGGATTTGGGAGGCAATATAGATGACAAACTGAAACAAAGGGAGTCATGCTGGATTTTATTACGAGGAGCATTAACTTCCCTGGGTCTAAATTATAAACTTGATCTGCTTCCATGTATAAAGAAATGATGAAATGACCCATTATAAAAGTGTTTGCTGTGTTTAAATTTTGGGATATGTGGATTATGTTGGGGAGGATATGTTGGGGGGGAGGATTGAGCATCTGTCAGACTGCTCTGTTCCTCTGGGGTGTGGGAAGAGCTCAGTGCTCAACTGTCCCAAGCAGAAGCTGGGAAAGGCAGCCCGAGCACAAGAGGTGGGGGAGAGATGTTGCATGTGCACCTTGGCATCAGCACATGCCAAGTGTCACAGGGAGTAAACAGAAAATCTCCAGATGTGCTGGATGACTGCCAGCCTCTGCAGGCCCCACACCTGATGACTCAGGCATCCCCCCTGGAAATCTGGATCCAGTTCTGGTGGGCTGAGGACACCCACCACCCTGCCACAGAGGTCAAGCTGTGGGGGACTACAGGAGAGGCAAGCCCTGCAATGTCGGGGTGACAGGGCTGGGAGGAAGGGCTGACCAGGACAGGGGAGCAGAAAAAGAAAAAAAAGAAACAATAGTTTAGTCTGGTTTAGTGCCAATTGGTTTACATCTGCTAGATATTTCCATTTGTGCCACTCCATCCATGGGACAAGGATGACAATAGGCAAAACGTCCTAGTCCTTCTTTTCCAATAAATTAAAAAAGTTCCTGCTTTCCTATGCTTCATGGAAAAGTGTTTTACAGCAGTTGCACAAAGCCTATGTTCACATGGGAATATGGATGGGCTGTTCACAACTGAGCATTCTGCCTTCTCACAGTCCAAGGAGCAAAGCCTTGATATTGTCCTCTAAATGGCCTCATAATGGGATGGTAATGTCTTTTTAGGGTTCTTGAATGAAAACTGAGGTAACTGTCATTGAAATATGTGAATATAGCAACTCTGGAAGAAGCACTAAGATGTCTGTGCTGCTGTAACCAATACATTTCTGCTTGCCTGAATGTGTAGTGTCTTTATTTGGATTTGGATAACCTCATTAGGTCAGCAGAGACTTGGCTTTGTTATGCAATTTTACAGCAGTTTGTATCTTCAGAGTTTTAGTCTCACATGGAACATACTGAAATATCAGTTGTTCTAGAACATTGCAGTGAGCATGATCAGATATACAAGCACAACTGTATGGACACCATCCTACTTTGTCCACAGGTGAGGGCATTGTAGGATACTTTGCTAAAACTTTTAATATTCTGCCATTTATTTTGTCAGAGACTTGTGATGATGGATTACTATGTTTACTGAAAAAAATATATTATAATACAGAAGGCAAAGAAAAAGTAATGCACAACAAACCTGGCCATATCCTCCTTTCCACATAATGGCACTGTTATCAATGCTGATTCCTTTGCTGTCTGATGTACGGAAGTCAATGTTGCCCACAGATACACACCGTATTGTACCATTGGGAAATATCTGTTGGTTTAAGATCTCAATACTCATTCTTGGGTCTCCATTAGAATCAAAAAACATTTCTTCACCATCTATCTTTTTAAAACGCACATTCTTGACATAATGGAGAAGCTAAATTACAAAGTATAAATAAAATCTGTAAGCTTCTAGATATAGTAAATCGTGCTTGTAAGCACTCCTCTATTCCTTTACAAAGAAATATTTAACTTGTTTGTATTTTTATTGCATCAAATATAAATATAATTATAAAATGAGAAGAATAAGTCAATGAAGATTAAGTTCACTGATTAGATAAATCACACCACATGACCATGCGTTATCCCACAATGACCACACACCTCCCAGTATGACAGCAGGACTGCACTACTTTCCATCCATCAGAACTTTCTCACTAGCAATGAGATAACCCCACACCTGGCACACACAGCCTGGCACACACACACCACACTCACCTGCCGCACAGAGGCTGCCACGACCATAACCAAGAAGGTGTATATACTGTAGCTGCCCCACATCACAAACAAGTATCTGGTGGATCTTGCCATCAATTTTGTTAGGGAAAATCTGAAAAAACTTACCTGGTTGATCCTGCCTTTTTTTACACTGTTTGAATTGTAATCACTTTCACTTTCAGCTTTAACTTTCGCATGACAGAGTGGTGTTCAATCTGTCAAAGAAAATGCTGGCAACGGTTTAAAGCTAGTCAGGTTTTCTCCAAAACAATGTTAACTGTGGGGCATTTAAGCACAGTTTAGTAATGTTTGTATAAGAGTGTCTGCCGACTGAGATCTATGACAGCAACTGAGTCATCGGCTTGGGAGAGCGTGACTCTATCATGAGCAAGTGTTGCTATAGCAAAACTCACTCAGACTTGTGCCTTGTGTCTGGTGGAGCTGGGGAAATAAGCAGACACATCTCAGAGAAGTCTCCATTGATTTTCATTGATTTTATTGTTGTTATTGTTTCTTTTGCAGCTTATTGTTGTTTTCAATTGGTACCAGGGTGCTTTCTGACTTAAGTTGAAAAGGTATCTACAGTATATGGAGGATTTTGCTGGTGTAGCTGAGTGTCTCAGTGAGGGTTTGCTGGGGTAGCTGATTGTCCCTGGTGCTCAGGAGCTGCCCTCCCCCACCACTAGCACATCACTTCTTTTATAATGGTAGCCTGTGACATCATACAGTACCTTCTGACTGCATACACACACACTGTTAGCCATCTTATTTCTGTACACAACACAGCCACACACCACTGGGTAGAGGAATTGAAAAATAAGGGAAATAGTGCTGCCATCAGACAGGAGTAAGATAGAAAGAAGAGAAACTGCAAGAGGGAGAATGGAGCAGAGGGAACAAGAAGAGAAAGGGGTATTTGGACCACGGCAACAGATATGGGAAGCCTGGAAAGGGGACAAGATAGTGGGGCAGGCTGGAATGAGGGTCAGTGGAAGGGAGGGGGCACAGGAATCAGGGAAGGGGGAACAGAAATCTCAGGAGAGGAATGATTGTGGGATGTAATAACTGTGGATGGGGCAGTATTCATGGACACCCTGTAGAGGACGGGGGGTGCCCAGTCTGTATAAGGCTGGGAAGGCTACAAAAAGAAGTACTAAGGCTAATGAGGTACGTGTCAGAGGTGATGAAGGGGCATATTAGTTCAGGAGGAGAAGGGCATGTGGAAAACACAAAAGACATCAAAGAAAAGAAAAAAGATGGTGGAGATAAGAGAGATGGGGGTTGTCAGGACAAGGGGGCAGGGAGGGTGACGTAGGTAAGAGAAACAAACATGCAAGGAGAATAATAAAAGGAGTACAGGGAGATGGTAACACAGTAAGCTCAGATGGGGGCTGACCTCTAACAGAAGGGTCAAATGAGGGGAAGGAGGAGGAGGAAATGTGGTCCATGGGTACAAAGAACAAAATGGCTGGAGAAGGTGAATGACAAATAGGTGAATTGGGGCAAGAAAGGTTGAGTACAGCAGAGAACATGGGGGGGAGAAACAGCAACAATAAGAGGGAATATTGTGCAGGAGGAGGAAGGAGAGGAGAAGGGGAAGATGGGGAGGGGAAGAACAGGCTGCTTCTGTCCGAGGCTGAGAAACTTGCTATACAGCAGGGAACAAACTAGAACTCATTTGAGGAACTGGGATGCTGGTAAGATATAATATTGTTGGGGACTTGTTAGGAAGGTGAGCTACGCTTCCTACAGAAAGTTTCATTTGTCCTTATTGGCATTAAGAAGAGAGTTGCAGGATTCCATTAAAGTGTAGTAATTTTATAACCAGAGGGAGTGAAATACAACTGAAGTTGCTTGATTCCTGTGGTTGAGACCTAGGATTTGGAAGGATATTTTTGCAACATTTTAGAAGTGTTCTGCTGGCTGAGGAGTGAGTTCATTTTTATCCCTGGACTCAGTAGAGTGGTTTGTGTAAGAGCAGTGGTCTAGTAAATTGTGGTTTTGGTTGAATTACTATAAAGAGCAGTACTCACCAGGGTGGTGAAGTAGTGGTGTATTTGATTGTTTCTAACAGTCACCAGTGGTTGTGGCATTTCCTTTATAGCCAAGGTTCTGACATCACTTCCTCAACAGGTCTTGAGGCAGAACTGTCATATTCTTAATAACCCAGCACAGTGCATAAAGGGTAAGTACACACCAAAAAAAAATGCTTTATATATTACATTTTGTATATTATAAGGGAGAGAGACATGTGGGGAGTGGTGCAATGCACTGGCTGTGGGGCAGCAGTTTTCCTGGAGACATTCTGGAACCTGCATCGCTGCCCTATTTGCAGGCAACTGTCAGCTCTGAGGGAGGAGGTTGCCCACCTCCAGGCTGAACTGGCAAGGACTAAGGAGGCCTCCCCCACCCAAAGAGCACCAGTGCCACAACCACTGCCTCAGAGGTTGCCAAGTATGAAGAGCAGTTGGACCACAGTGGATTCTGGGAGGGTGAGGGTGGTGGAACAGAGGTGAATCCCTCTAGTTGTACCTTTACACAAATCATATGTCAGTCTGGCAAAGCAAGGTTCCTCTATGATGACACCCTCAGTGGAGACCAAAAAGAATGCTGGGGACATCCACAAGGAGACCCACAAAAGGGTGTCAAGGGACACCACAGGGAAGGAAACAGCTCTGATAGTGGACCCAATTGTTAGGGGTATAGAACTGGGGAAGGGAGAGGAGAGGGAAGGTGCCTGCCTGGTGCCATGGCTTTGAGGGACAGGAAGTGAATCCTCAGGATTGCAGAAGCAGCATCACAGGAGAGAGAACTAATATCATTGTCCATATTGGGACAGATGACCTAGCTAGGCATGAGATCAGTGCACTGCAGAATGAATTTGTGGAGTTGGGGAGGGGCCTCAGACAGGTAGCAAGCACGGTAACCTTCTCAGAGGTGATGCCTGTCTATGGCAGAGGTGAAGCTGCACATCATGCAGTTTAATGAATGGTTGCAAAACTGGTGCAGAGCACAGGGCTTTGGCTTCATTGGAGACTGGGGTCCACCTGGAGAGATGAAGGTTTATCCTGGCATGATGGTCTGCATCTGTCTAGGAAAGGAACCAAGCTCCTAGGTGACAGGTTTAAATGCTTCCTTGGCAAGCTTTTAAACTATCCAAGGGGGAGGAGCTGATAGGAGCAGGAAAGTTCAAGCCTCCACAAAACATGGCAGGTAAGGTAAACTCTGAGGTACAGAGTTTGACAGAGGGCAGAACAGGGGTAAATGGAAAAAATAGACAAGGGCAATAAGAGCAGAGATGGGGTAAAAAAGGTTAAAGCCAACATTAAATGGAGTGCAATGAGTACCAATGCCCATAGCCTGGGAAACAAGGTTCCTGAGCTAGTAGCCCTGATGGAAGAGGAATACTTGGATATTGTGGCAGTCACAGAAACATGGTACACAGAACTATGACTGGAATGTCAACATACCAGGGTACACAATCTACAGAAGGGACAGGGAGGGTAAAAGAGGAGTTAGAGTAGCTCTCACATAAGGGTAGTGATCAAAGCTACAGAACTAAAAAGAAAGGGGAGGACAAGAGGCACTCTGGGTCACTTTGGAAACAGGGAATGGCATCACAATCCACACAGGGTTGTATACAGACCTTCATCTCAAGGGAGGAAATGGACAAGAAAATGATAGAGGACATTCTCAAAATGGCTGAAAAAGGGAGATACTTTGATGGGGACCTGAATATGCCAGATGTTAACTGGATGATATAGACTGCAGCCACATCCAAGAGCAGGGTCATTCTCGATGCCCTACAGGGGCATGCCTTAGACAGCTAGTGGTGGAACCCACTCAGGAGGGAGCAATATTAGACCTGGTACTCTCAAATGGAGAGAGATCACAAATTTAGATAGTCAGTAGACATCTGGGAACAAGCAACCACTGCACAGTGTGCTTCACAAAAGCACAACCATGAGAAACAAGCCAAACAAAGACAAGGATACTGGACTTTAGAAGGGCTGACTTTGGCATAATGGGTGAATGCCTGAGGAATGCACTAGTAAATGGCCAGAAAGGAGGGGCGGAAGAACAATGGAGAAAAATCAAAACTGTCATCATGGAGGCAACAAGCCTTTGTGTGAAACAAATAAAGAAAACAAAGCGGAATAAAAAAACACTATGGTTCTCAAAAGAGGTAGCAGGGAAGGTTAAGGAGAAAAAGGTTGCATTCAAAAAGTATAAGAAATCACAGAAGGAGCACGACAGGGAACTTTATCAATTAAAGCAGAAAGAAGTGGGGAAGGCAGTCAGAATAGCAAAGGCCCAAACCGAGGAAAAGCTAGCCAACTCAGTTAAGAAGGGGGATAAAACCTTTTATAGGTACATTATGGAGCATAGAAAGGTTAAGGGAGGGATAGTGAAGATTAATAAAGGAGAGGGGAGGTGGGCAGAGGGAGACAATGAAAAGGCAGAGATACTAAATGAATACTTTTGCTCAGTATTCACAAAAGAAGAAGAGGAAGAGCTACCTAAACCAAACAATAGAAGCACTCTGGGTAGAGGGGTTGACACCAGTCCATTTACAGAAGAAAGAGTCCTGAAAGAACTCCTAAAACTCAAGGTGGACAAAGCAATGGGGCCTGACAGGATTCACCCAGAATCCTAAAAGAACTAGTGGTGGGCTAAGGGTTGAAATTCGGTGAAGTGATTCACGGAGTAAACGCAGAGTCCTCAAAGTGCTCCGCAATGCAAAGTGGAGTACTTCACATTATAATGGGGAAGGTGAAGTCCATCAAAAACAATGACTTCACATTATTCCGCCTTCCCCAAGCCACTTCTCCACCAATTTTAAGGTGAAGTACATTGAAATCAATATACTTCTCCTTGCTTCACCTTACTCCGCCTTGTTCTTGAGCTCCAAAGGAGAATTTTGCTGTGCTTTATGGGATTGCAGGTCACATGGACTCTAGATTGTTCTGCACAGCCTCAGTTCTGTGAAGTGTGTGTGTAGTGGAAAATGGAGACAGTTTCCTCTCAGAGGTCTGAAATTCAAATCCTCTAAAAGCTGTTAAAAAAGTATTTTTGAGCTATTTTGTTTGCTCACAATTTACTACATCGAGAATAGGAAACCCTCCTGTGCTCATATTATCGAGTGTTTATTGTTTGTGTGTGGATTTTGAATGTTAATTTAGAATAGTCAGTCTGTGTACTGTGAAGTGTGCTTTGGGGGAGGGGCGTATCTGTGGTGTAGGTAGAGTAACTGGGAGAAAAAGTCAGTCTTTTCTGTTTTGGTTATATTTTTCTTGTATAACTGTGTTAATGTATACACAGTAAAATTTTCTATAATTCTTCACTTTTTTTTCTGATTGTTGTGATGCAGCAGTGTATAATTTCAGTTTGTTTAAAACATTTGGTTATATTACTAAAGGTTTTCAATTTGCTACTCATTACTTGTAGTATGTGTGAGTGTGAGTGCAATGCGTGCCATTAAATAAGACACCTGTTATTGTGTCACAGAGTAACTGCAGCAGTGTGAACCTGCTATCCACTGCACCTGCATGAATTTTTTATACTGCTTTGTGGTACATCTTTACAGGTAGTGGACCATCTGTTACTGCTGTGCACTCCCCCCCCCAAACCGCCAAAAAGGTATTCTTTTCCAGATTTGGATTTGTGACTTATGAGCACTGATTAGGTGTTGTTGTGCCTTTGCATCTGTGTCTTGAGTGTGCAGCACAATCTTAATCTATCTGTGCATTTGTAGTACACTATTAATTCTGGGAGACTTTACATTTCTTCTTACGCTTCATTTCACTTTGTCAGCACTGGGGAATTTTCTGGACACAAGACAGTAGCATTTTTGGGATGCTCATTAATTCTGGTGACTGTGTGTGACCACTGCACACATGACAGAGTGCATCATTAATTCTGGAAGACTTTGCATTTTTTGTTACCCTCTCATTTCGCTTCATCAGCACTAGGTAATTTTCTGGACACAAGACAGTAGCATTTTGGGGAATGAAATTAATTCTGGTGACTGTGTGTGACTACTGCACACATGACAGAGTGCACCAATAGTTCTAAGAGACTTCGCATTTCTTGTTACGCTCTCAGTAGCATTTTGGGGATACACATTAATTTTGGTGACTGTGTGTGACTACTGAATGCATGATGTCTGTGTGCGCTATTAATTTTGGGAGACTTTGCATTTCTTGTGCTCTCATTACACTTTGTCAGTACTGGGGAGTTTTCTGAACACAAGACATGAGCATTTTGAGGATGCACATTAATTTTGGTGACTGTGTGTGTGAAGGGCTGCCAAATATTGGTGTCACTTCGCCTTACTTCGAGTTAAGGTGGAATGATAACACAAAGTAAAAATTGCTAGGCGAAGTGAGCCTTTTGCATTGGCCACAGAGCGACAACATGAAGTGGCCACTTTGTGGGCACTTTGGTGGTGGAATTTAAATTCACTGCATCTCTATTTGTGATACAAGTCATTGCCGTCGGGGAACTACAGCTGTAGGCATTCGCATTCTTATACAGCATGTGAGTTACAGTACTATAAGTCATGTGATGTGTGGGGGCCCAGGGGCTGCCGATATTGTTGTCACTCTAACTTACTTCAGGTTAAGGCGGAATGACAATGAGAAGTCACAATCACAATAATGAGGGAAGTGGGCATTTCATGCTGGCCACTCTGTGTAGCGAAGTGACAATGCAAAGTACCCATTTTGCGGGCACTTCACTGGCAGAATTTAAATTTGCTGCATCTCTAAGATGGGAGACTTTGCAAGTCTTGTTACACTCTCATTTCACTTGGTCAGCACTGGGGAATTTTCTGGACACAAGACAGTAGCATTTTGGGGAGGAACATTAATTCTGGTGACTACGTCTGACCACTGCCCAGATGACTGAGTGTGCCATTAATTCTGGGAGACTTTACATTTCTTGTTACCCTCTCATTTCACTTCATCAGCACTGGGGAATTTTCTGGAGACAAGACGACAGTAGCATTTTGGGGATACACATTAATCCTAGTGGGGGGGCTGCCAATACTGTTGTCACTCCGCCTTACTTTGCGTTAAGGTGGAATGACAATGTGAAGTAATAATAACAAGGTGTAGTGGGCATTTCATTGGCGGAGAGACAACGCGGAGTGCCCACTTCACGTTCACTTCTCCAGCGAAATTTAAATTCATTGTATCTGTAAAAAGAACTAAGGGAAGACCTAGTGACACCACTGACCACACTTTTTAACAAATCACGGGAGGATGGGGTGGTACCTGAGGACTGGAGGAGGGCAGATGTGATTCCCTTTACAAAAGTGGGAGCAAGGCAGAAGCAGGAAACTACAGACCTGTTAGTTTGACCTCAGTGGTGGGGAAAATGATAGAATCACTTCTGAAAGAAAGAATTGTTGACTACCTAGAGGCCAGTAGGGCACAGGACCCAAAGCAGCATGGAATCACAGCAGGAAGGTCATGTCAGATGAATCTAATTGATTTCTTTGACTGGGTGACCAAAGTAATAGACCAGGGAGGGGCTGTGGATATGGTCTACCTAGACTTTAACAAGGCATTTGACACAGTCCCACACAGAAGATTAATAATCAAGTTAGCCAGCCTGGGAGTGGGTCCCAGGGTGGTAGCCTGGGTAGTAAACTGGCAGCTCAACAGGACACAGAAGGTAATAGTGAATGAAACACATTCTGAAGAAAAGTGGGTTACTAGTGGAGTACCTCAGGGCTCAGTACTGGGTCTACTCCTCTTTAACGTCTTTATAGGTGACATTGCAGAGGGTCTGGAAGGAAAGGTATGCCTCTTTGCAGATGACACAAAGATCTGTAACAGAGTTGATACACAATGGTGGGGTAGAAAGGATGAGAAGGGACTTGGCAAGGTTGGAGGAATGGTCAGACATATGGCAACTTAGATTCAATGCAAAGAAGTGCAAAGTAATGCACCTGGAAAATAAAAATCCAGGAGAAGAGTACACAATAGCAGCGGAGGTACCAACAACAACAATAATGGAAAGGGACCTGGGGTAGCATATCAGATGACCTAAAGGTGGATAAGCAATGTGAGAAGTTGGTAAGGAGAGCCAAGGGGATACTGGGATGCATAGGGAGGGGCATCACAAGTAGAAAAAGGGAAGTGGCTATCAAACATGCATGGGACAGACATAAGGCAATTATAGTGGGGGGTTGCAGGAAGTAGGCTGTTGGTTAACTAGAATCTGCAGCTTATCCAATAGGTAGGGAAATGGGCAGACTGGGTGGGCCAGGTGGTCCTTATCTTCCATCAAAGTCTATGTTTCTATGTTCTATGTTAAGAAGGGAGGTGTCTTGGTGCTGGGGGACTTGATACTAAGAGGGGTCAGGTTGGGCAGCAAAGGGGAGAGGCACAGTAGAATATTGGTGGAAGCCATGGCAGGAATGAAGGCGGAAAGGTTGGGGCAATCAGCACTAAAGTATGCAAGCAGGGGAAGGAAAGGCCTCACCTAATAATACACCTGGGGATGAATGACCTGGGTGATGGGACAGTAGGGAGGTAAAGAGGAGGTTTCAGGAACTGGTACCTCTGTGTGAGGGAGCGGGCAGATCTGTTACCTTCTCAGAGGTACTCCCATTCTCAGGGCAAGTATGGCAAGAAAAGGGAGAATTCAAGAGTTGAATGAAAGGCTGGGGGCCTGGTGTCAGGAAAAGTACGGGCTGATAGGAGGGTGGGGGGCTGGGAGAACAGCAGTCTTTACACAAAAGATAGACTGTACCTAAATGAGGAAGGAAAAAATGTACTGAAGGCAAGAATAGTAAATCACATTGAGGAGCATTTAAACTAGGAGGTGGGGCAGCAGGGTGGATGAGGAGTTCAGAGGCCTATTGAAGTGAAACCAAATGTGCGTACCCCTGTGATAGCAAGGTAAGGAGGAAGGCAACCACTAAGGGAGTGAACATGAGGAGGGAGAGAGGCGGGGGGTGGAGACAAAGGTTGGAGGGTGGTAACACTAAATGCTAGGAGTCTTGGGAATAAGGGAGTGGAACTACAGGCTGTCCTTGAGGAGGGGGGGTGGACTTGGTTGCTATAACCAAGACATGGGTCACCCAAATCCACAACTGGAACATGACGGTTCTGGGGTACAGATTACACCAGAAGGATAGGGAAAAGGAGAAGAGGGGGTGGCACTGTACATAAAAGAGGGATTAAAATGTGTAAGGGAGGAGGGAGATGAAGGAGATACAGAAGCACTGTGGGTGCAACTAAAGGATCCCAAAAATAGATTACTAAGACTGGGGGTGGTGTACAGGCCACCATCTCAGTCTGAAGGAATGACAGGGTACTGGCAAAACAGATCAGGAGGAACTGCGGGAAGGTGGGGTGGTGCTAGTAGAGCACTTTAACCAGCCAGGGGAGGAGTGGGACATACCCACCACAAAGAACAGAAGGAAGCAGGTAATTCTGGATGCCTTCCAGGAAAGCTTTCTAGTACAGTTGGTCAAGGAACCAACTAGGGAAAGGAACACCCTTGACCTCATACTTACTAATGGAGAATGGGTGAGGGATGTGAGGGTGGAGGAACCACTGGGGGAGTGACCACTGGACAGTATGGTTCCAGTTATAGATGGCTAAAGAGAGGGGGGCATCTGGCACAAGGGCACTGGATTTCAGGAATGCCAACTTTAAGATGATGAGAGAAGTGGTACAAGGGTTCCTGTGCAAAACTCAACCAGGTATGGACACACAACAAAGGTGGTAACTGATAAGACAGGGGATAGTGGAGGCAAAAAACTTGCTGTAGGGCTCAGACTAAGAAGGCTAGGGGAAAGAAACCCAGCTAAATAAGCAAAGGGGGTGTTAGATAGGGTGAGGAGGAGTAGGGCAGCTTACAGGAGATACAGAAAATCAGGGAGGAAGGATGATAGGGAGGAATATCTGCAAGAAGCAAAGGAAGTGACCGGGGGGTAAGGGCAGCAAAGGCAACAAGAGAACTCAGGCTGGTGCAGGGCAACAGAAAAAAGGGAAAAAGACTTCTTAAGGTACATCAGGGAGAAAAGAAGCTGTAAGGACCAAATTGTAGGAATTAAGAAGGAGGGGGGATGTGTGGAAGAGAGGGGTGAAAAGGCAGAAATGCTCAACGACTACTTCTGTTCAGTCTTTTTGAAAGAAAGGGAGGAGGCACTACCGATAGAGGGAGAAAGGATATAAACAGATGGGTGGGATGACAGACAGAGAAATCACAGTGGGGAGGGTACTGGAGGGGTTATGGGCATTGAGGGTGGACAAGGCACCAGGACTGGATGGAGTACATCCAAGAGTGCTGAAGGAGCTGGCAGAGGTCCTGGCAGGACCCGTAGCAGAATTATTTAATTCATCTCTAAACACAGGATGCATGCCCCCTGACTGGCAACTGGCTCATGTGGTTCCCATCTACAAGAGTGGACCCAAGGAAAAACTGGGGAACTATAGGCCAGTAAGTCCAACATCCATAGTGGGGAAGCTAATGGAGACCATTCTAAAGGAGAGGCTAGTGGCACTACTGGATGTGAACGGGGTGCACGACAGGAGCCAGCATGGCTTCCCCAAGGCAGGTTGTGCCAGAGCAACCTGGTGGAATACTATGACTGGGTGACTAGGCAAATTGACTGGGGCATGCGGTGGCTGTCCTGTACCTAGACTTCAGTAAGGCCTTCGATTCAGTACCACATGGGAGACTTGGAAGCAAACTACGGGGCACAGCGGCAGGAGCAAAACTGGTGGGGTGGGTGGAGAACTGGCTAAAAGATAGGCAGCAGAGGGTGGTGGTAGGTGGGGAATACTCATCCCCTAAGCCTGGGACAAGTTGTGTTCCACAGGGGTTGGTGTTGGGCCCAGTGCTGTTTGGCATATTTATTGTTAATACCTCAGAGGACATCAGCAGCAAAATCAGCCTATTTGTGGATGACGCCAAGATGGGAGCAGTGGTGGATGACCAGATTAGGTGGACGGGGCTACAGGAGGATCTGGCAAGGCTAAAGGCATGGTCTGACAGATGGCAGCTGTAATTTAATGCAAAGAAATGCAAAGTACTGCACTCCGGAACAAATAACCACCATGCTCAACATAAATGGAACACCAACATCTGACCTGTACACAATCACCAACACCTTTAACAATGCGTTCTCCAACTTGGATAGTGTCCTCCCTTCTAATTTCTTTGATGTCCTCTGGTAGTAACCTCCTGCAACTACTCCTCTCCCACACCCTGCCCCACAATTCTGCTTCAAGGGAGATCCAAGTGCATGAAGCCAGAACCTATATTTGGAAGGCCATTCACAATGCAGGCTACAGCGGTGACTCCCTTGACCTGAAGTTGTTAGCACTTGTCCTTGAAGAAGTCCTTGAACCCCTGACAATGGTCCTCAACCTATCACTAAGGATGTCCCAGTTCCCATCTCGCTGGACACAGGCAATCATCACACTGGTACACAAAAGTAGAGACAAATCACTGCACTCCAACTACAGACCTATCTCCATCCTCCCTCCATTGTCTAAGGCCCTGGAGCACATCGCCTCAGACCAACTAGTCAAATACCTGGAAGAATATGACATCCAGTGTCCTGAGCAACATGGTTTCTGAAAAGGGCACTGTGCCACCACTGCACTATTAGAATTCATGGGCTTCATCCATACCACGCTTGATCAAGGAAACTGTATAGGGGCAGTATTCGTCTTATGACCTTACAAAAGCCTTTGATACTGTGAACCATCCACTTCTACTCAAGCAATTATCAAACATTGGGCTTTCCAATGAAGCGCTGCTTTGGTTTTCAAGCTACCTTGGGGAGAGGGTCCAGAGAGTTAGGATTGCCGGTGTCACCTCAGAAGAAAAGCCAGTCCTTTCAGGGGTCCCACGGGGTCCATCCTGGGGCCACTACTCTTCAGCCTCTTCCTCAATGACCTTCCCAGTGTCTGCCACCAGAAATTACTGCTCTACGCAGATGATGTAGTCATGTTCACCAACCACCAAAACTCAGAGCTCCTCAAGAAACAATTACAGCTTGAATTCATGCGTATCAAAGAATGGTTCAAGTCACACAAACTGGTCATAAACTACAGCAAAACAAAGGTTATGATCTTCTACAACACCAGGAGCAAGTACAAATCCCATAACCTCATCATTCTAAACCAAACAGGGACCTTACTTGAACACGTTCCTGATTTTAAATACCTAGGCGTCACATTGGACAGCTCACTCTCCTACCATCAGCACATAGATACTGTCGCCAAAGCCACCAACATCCGTATAGGCCTGCTCTACAGGCACAAACATTGCATGACTCCTGACACTCCTCGTTGGCTATCAACAGCTCTGTCACCTCCATCATCGACACGGCTAGTAATTTATGGCTCTGCCTCCGCCTCTGCCCTCCGCAGAATTACAGTTGTGCTCAACAAAGCATGCAGGCTGCTAACTGGGGCTGACCAACTTACACACACTTGTGACCTGTACACTCGGGCAGGATGGCTTCCTCTCATCAGCTGGATGTAGTATCAAACCTGCCTCTTAGCCAAAAAAGTCCTCCTCAGGGTCATGCCCCTGGGCATTGAAAAGCTCCTCATTGACCACCACAGCACCCAGCGAACTAGAAGTTCACAACAACTAACCTTCCTTGTCCCCAGATGCCGGACTCCCATGGGCCAGAAGGTCTTTGCCCACAGAGCACCACAGTGGTACAATACTCATAACAAAGAAACTCTTACTACTGCTTCTCTTGGCCCTTTTAAGAGACAACTCCGACTTCATCTCATTTCAACTAGTCATTGTGACTGACTCACCTAATCAGGGGCCCGCCAATCACTGCCCTCCACTTCAGTCTTGACAGCTACCTCTCCCTGCCTTGCCCCCTTTGACCTGCCTACCCCTTGCCCCTCTCACTTTTCCCCCTGGGCATTTCCTGACTTTATCCTCCCCCCTCCCTCCCTCCCTCCCTTTAGAGCTCTTACCATCACCCTCTACCTCCGACATAATGGCCTTCCCTGCCTGCATACCACCTTCCCTCTCACCTGCAGTGCTTATTTCTAAAATTGCCCTTGGCTGGTATGTCATGCTACCTAAACTTTGGCACATTTTGAATTACTGGAATTTCCTAAGCCTCAGCCTCTTACTTCTTTTTATCGTGTAACTATGTATTATTATGTTGACCTTTGTATGTATGTATACCCCCCATTCCTTCAACGTGCAATCTTTGTAAATGAGCAGTTCCTGCTCAAAGGTATTTGTAAGCCTAGATTTCAATAAAATAAAATAAAATAGGAGAAGCTACCATCTGGGTGGGGGGGTAGATCTGGAGGTAATAGAAGAGGATAAAGATCTGGGAATGCTCATCATTGGAGCAATGAACAATTCTTCGCAATGCAGAAAGGCAGCAACAAAGGCCAACAAAATGCTAGGGTGCATTGCAAGGGGCATTACCTCGAGAAGAAGGGAGGTTAGTCTATCATTATACAGATCATTGGTTAGACCCCACATAGAATGCTGCGTGCAGTACTGGTGCCTGTACCTACAAAAGGACATTATGCTGCTGGAGGTGTGACAGCATAGGGCAAGAAACATGATTCAAGGCCTGAGAGAATTGCCATATGAGGTCAGACTAAGAGAGTTAAACATGTACACACTGGAGGAGAGGAGGGATGGGGGACATGACTGAGACCTTCAAATACATGAAGGGGATATTCAAAACAGATACAGAGGATCTGTTCAGGAGGAAGGAGGGGAGAGACACTAGGAGCCATGACACGAGATTGGAGTAGGGTAGATTCAGGAGGGAGTAGGAGCAGGTGAGACTGCAGTTTTTTACCCCCCCAAAAACTTCTGTGGAAATAATGCAGCTTTCATGAGTGTTTAAGGACTTCCACCTGTGGTGCAGTGGAAAACTTCCATGAAAGTTACCAGGTAAAATTTTGCTTGGTATTAATAAAATAAGCACTGGTGGCTTGTGGTCCCCCCCCACCCTACATGTAAAAAAATATCCCTGGTGGCTAGTGATCCCTTCCCTTCATTCGGTCATCCACCCACCCTGAAGTGTACAGTAGTAGTACCCACTCCCCCATCCCTATGTCCAGTACTATTTAAAAAAAATCCCTGGTTGTCCAGTGTTTGTTTGTTTTTTATTTAAACCCGCTCTCTATCCCCGATGCCCAGTCACAAATCCCTGGTGGTCTAGTGCCCCTCACCCAGCCTCCCCAGCAGCCAAGTATCCCACCACCCCACTCCTACCTCCATCATAAACCCCAGTAGTGGAGGGAGTCATGTGATGCGCTCGAGGGAGTAAGCAGCTCATCATAGCAGCTCCGTGGATACATGCAAAAAGTTTTCAATTTCTCACCAAAATAAGGACCTTCTAGCAATTTAAACCTAAAGTGAATATCGCAGGGTGTGACTAAATCAACTAACATGGAGCCTCAGAAAGATGAAACCCAGAGCGACTCAGACGAAGAAAGTGAAATGACAGCGGGAGACCTGGAACCAAAAAGGCCCCGTAGAAGTGAGTCTCCAGAAGAAAGCCTAGAATTCTCGGCACCGGGTCAGCTACAAGAAGATGTCTCGGTGATCAAGTCCGCACTATTCTCCTTTATTGCAGATTTCAGGGAATGGAAATTATCCATAAATGGCTTAATAATGAGGGTCACTGATGCAGAAGCAAGTATTTCCTCTCTAGAAGACAAGGTGGAAAGAGTCCAAATGGAAAACACAACCTTAAAAAGAGCAGTCAAGAAGACAGAGGATAAAGTGGATGACCTCGAAGGCAGGTCTAGGCGCAATAACTTAGTGCTTTTAGGCCTTCCAGAAGGAGAAGAAGGCACTAACACTGTGAGTTGTATACAAATGTTGTGCACTCGAGTAGCGGGTCCATCCCCCCAACGGCCCTATTTATGTGGTAGAACGGGCCCATAGGGCAGTTAGGCTGAAACCTATGGCAGAGCAGCAACCTCGCCCTATTATATTTAAAGTCTTGAATTATCTGGACAGAGACCACATATTGAAAGCGGCGAGAAGTGCAGAAAAGATAATCTGGGAGGGTAAACAGTTACATCTGGTCCCAGACCTTACCTTCAAGGTGCGACAAGAAAGGGCTGCATATAGAGCAATCCAAGCCAAACTGTGGGCAGCAAAAGATTAAGCATAGAATGTTGTTTCCAGCTCTGCTAGAAGTTTCATTACCTAATGGAAATCAGAGATACAAATCGGCAGTGCAAGCCTTGGAGGATTTAAAGCAGAGAGTTCCTGATCTATTTAGCAAGGAGGGGTGAGCGCCCCGCAGAAAACCCAAGATGATACAGAAAACTTTTGAGGATACAGCTGAGCCTAAAAAGATGTCTTAAGGGCATGTTCCTTATTTGGATGCTGCTCAGAGAAGTTAGAGGTGACCTTATGTGTTAATAAGACTGTATCTGAGAACTTATGATATTTAACTCAGAGCAGAAAAGATGCTACAGATCTAATTTTTGGAAGCAGCTGGGACTCAATTCGAATATGATTTGTATGGGGTTTATGCGCCCTCTAGGGGTGAAACTGGATTGTTGGCAGCATAGAGCGATTCTAGAAGCTGTTAATTTTAGTCTTCATCTACGCCTAAATCAAGAGATTCACTGCAAAGTTTATCTTCTGGACCTGTATAGAAACAAGCTTTATAGATGGGCATTTTCACTGTTTTGTTACTGGGAGTGGGGCATGACCGTCAGGCAGTGAATCACAATGCACTGTTTTATAATATAAATAGAGTCAAAATCTTAGTGTGCCCAGCATGATACTCAAGCTGAGTCATACGTTTTTTGGGATTCAACTGAGTCTCTGGTGTTGCCTCGAAGCCTTGTTATGACTTGTGTGGCATTTTGAGAAGTTAGGATGTGACATATGAGTTAAGGAGACTGAACCTGAAGTTCTAGTATTCAATTTTCCTTAAGGCAGAAATGATGCTATATGTAAAAAAATTTTTTTCATTTTTGGAAGTAGTTGGGACTTAACTCAAACATGTCCTGTATGGTCACTATGCACCCTCTAGTGTCGCATTCGAATAGTCAATCAAGAAGAATCAGTACAATATTAATTCTCTGGAATTGGGTAGCAGCAAATTTTACTGATGGGCAAGTCTTGTTGCTCTGTTGATGGAATTGGGACTTGATCGCTAGGCAGCGAACCATAATGCACAGTTACATGACAAAGCTTGAGCTAGAGGTCCTGGTAGAATTAGATAGATAGAGAGGGGAACTATTTTGGGGCTGGACATGGGAAATCAGGGGAGGAGAGCAACAAGTTGTTTAAAGGAAGGCATATATACATTAAAGGAGATCTCAATTCAGGATTATATAGGAGACTATTTTTCACTCCTCTATTGACTACATGGGGGTAACACAGGAAGGGTCTATAATTTGATAGTTGCATGATGCATGGAGTGGCTCCCAGAGTGCATGATGGCCAAAACATGTAGGAGCAGGAATTTGGCCTGGGAAGATGGGGGTCGGGGATATGGAGGGAGGGTGGGGGGCTTTGTTAAGAGTGCTGATAGTAGAAGAGGGAGGGTGGGACTGCACACAAAATTGAACAAGGGATATAGAGGATGAACTGGGATGGGCCGGACACTAAAAAGGAAGATAACTGCTATAGTAAAGCTATGGGAAGCTGGAACATAATGTCATGGAATATTAAAGGAGTGAAAGACAATGCAAAGAAATATAATGTTTTAAGGCATCTCAGTAGATATTGGCTGCACATAGTCTTGCTGCAGGAAACGCACATTATTACCAACCATGTGTCAACTTTGCAGAAACTTTGGGTGGGTCAGGTCTTTGGAGTGGGTAATAGTTCTAGACGAGGAGGGGTCGCAATATTGATTAATAAGAATGTCTCCTTTCAGGAAAAGGTAACATGGAAAGATCTGGAGGGGAGATTTATTATAATTCAAGGGTTACTAGCAGGGGTAGAGATTATGCTGGGATCAATATATGGACCAAATGTGGATTCCCCCTCTTTCTTTCTTCCTTTAGCAGATATTATCGCGTCTGTCCCTAATGTCCCGTGCCCGTTGGGAGGGGACTGGAATTTAGTTTATTCTAACGACTTAGACAGGTCATTCAATAAAAGAGTGGCTCTATCGCCTGCTCAGAGGGCAATGAGGGAATTTATGGAGGATTTTGGTTTAATTGACCCATGGAGAACTATCCATCCACAAGATATAGATTATACATACTATTCCCCACAGCATAAAACGTACTCCCGAATAGACTATTTTCTCATAAGTAAAATGGCTTTACAGGGTATAGAAGAAGTAGGTATACATCCCAGAGTATTATCAGATCATTCCTTAATCTGGGTAAAACTGAAGCTCCAAAACTATCTAAAGGTCTCCAAATCATGGCTTCTCAATAACCAACTTTTAGGGGAGGAGGAAATAGTAAAGTATATGAGGTCTTTTATTAAGGATTCCTGGAACAATAATTGGGAGTGGGTGGAGAATAAAGATACACTTCAGGGGACAATGAAAGTGATATGGAGAGGAGAGTTAATTAGATTAGCTTCCACGAGGAAGCGTAAGATTTCTGCACAAGTAGAAAAATGGCTAGCCAGAATAAAATTTATAGAGTCTCATTTGCATCAGGCAATGGACGAGCTTAACTGGGAGGAACTCCATGCTTTAAGAGCTAAGTACATTGCGCATCTACTAATCATACATTGAACGCAGCTATAAAATGGAAGGCTACATACATAGGACAAGGGGAAAACTCAGGGAAATTGCTTGCTCAAAGAATAAAGAAACAGAAGGAAACTAACTGGGTGGTTAATTTAAAGGACGGGGTTACAGGGAAACTAAACTCTAACCCGGTGGATATAGCAAATAACTTTAGGATGTACTATTCAAATGTATATGCAGCCCTTCCCCTAGAATTAGACTACCTTTCACACTTAGAGAGGTTCTTGTGAGATATTGATCTCCCGCAGATCACGTTAACTCAGCAATTAGAACTTAAAGAAGAAATTTCTATACAAGAGATTGAGGAAGCTATAGATAGATTACCTCTATACAAGGCTCCCGGACCTGACGATTATTTGGCCTTATTCTATAAAACCTTTAAAGAAGAACTCAGCCCATGTCTGAGAACGCTATACACCTATCTATACTCCTCTCCTATTAGAGAGGTATCATTGTTGGAGGCGAGAATTGTGGTACTTCCCAAACCAGGGAAAGATTTAACTAGGCCAGAGAATTACAGGCAAATTTCACTATTAAATATTGATATAAAGATATTGGCAAGCATATTAGAATTCCGGTTCAAAAAGGTCTGGGCAAATCTTACTGGACCCAAGCAAGTGGGATTGGTCTCTGGTAGACACTCGAGTGATCATTTTAGAAAAATATGGCACTTGCTTTCGGCGTCGGGGGGCACCAACACAGATAAGATCTTGGTGTCCCTCGACGCAGAAAAAGCATTTGATAGGGTGAGCTGGAGACTTTTATTTGACTTATTACCTAGGTATGGTTTACCCCCGAGTATATTACATGGGTCAAGATTCTATATACATTTCCCTCAGCGAGAATCTACTGTAATGGGGTTACCTCGGACAGTTTTAGGCTTACAAAGGGTACTAGGCAGGGTTGTCCCTTATTCCCTATGCTATTTAATTTGTATATCGAGCCTTTGGCTAGGAAAATTAATGCTGTAAAGGAGATAAGGGGTATAACTATAAGAGAGGAAGAATATAAAATGTCCATGTTTGCAGACGACATCCTCCTGCATTTCTCAAGTTGGCAAGTGTCTTTAACAGAAGTGTTGAAAATAATAGAACAGTTTAGTATTCTATCCAGATATAAACTGAATCGTAATAAAACATTAGTTCTTTCATTGAATTCAACTTGCTCCAGGAGAGATGTAGAGGAGTTGGGACTGGGGTGGGCATCCAAATCAATTACTTTTTTGGGAATAGAGATCGCTCCAGAGGTTAATACATTGAAATTACTAAATATTGACCCAGTTATTAAACAGATGCAACAAGATTTAAAAAGGTGGCAAGGATTACCACTCTCTTCGTGGGGAAGAGTAAACTTGATTAAAATAGTTATATTTCCTAGGATTATGTACCCTCTTACTATGTTGAATGTATTCCTCCCTAAGGTATGGTTTAAAAGGGTAGATTCTAGTTGGTCATTTTTTTTATGGAAGGGTAAAAAACCTAGAAGAGCAATTGGTAAGCTAACTATGGAACAGAAAAAGGGAGGGTTGGGTATACCACATCTATTTCTATATTATTTAGCCTTCCAAGGTAGCAACTATCTTCAGTGGCTGATGCCCCCATAGAACAAGGAATCACAATTGGCGTGGCTCAAGATAGAGACAGCGCTAGAGCCTGGGAACATCGTCTATCAACTAAGGCATTACTATATATCCCTCAGAAAAAATTACCTAAGTCTTGGCAGTACAATCCTATAACATGGTCAGTGAGGGCACATGCCCAGTGGTGTACATTATATAACTTGGATAGGAGACGGGACTTGGGGCAGCAGGTTTGCCACAATGGAAACATGCAAATAGGGAATAAACCTATTTCTCCACTATTTTGGAATGAACTAAAAGATGTATCTTTGTCGGATCTCATATCAGATAACAAATGTGATTCCCCCAAACAGGTCCAACAAAGATTGGGTATGGGATCCTTACCTGGATTTAAATATTTACAGCTTAAAAAATGTATCCAGTCAAATCTAGGAGACCCACCCTGGACCTCTAAGATGATGGAAGTATTAGGGCAAATCTTATAAGCAGCAAGTCAACCCAAAGCTATTTCTAAAATTTATAAATTTTTACTGGTAAGACTTACTGGTAAGACTTTGGCAGAAACACCCCTCGACCGCATTTTATTGGAAGCATTCTGCAGATATCTCTTATGATTCAGAAACATGGGAACAGGTTTGGATGACTAACTATAGATGGTTAAAACAGGATAGATTAAGGCTTCTTCGTTTTAATATTTTGCATAATTTATTCTATACACCCACAAAACTTAAACTAATGGATAAGAATCAAGAGGGTGCAGGGAACTCTAATACACATGCTATGGTCTTGCCCAATAATTCAAGCATTTTGGCAACAAGTAATTAAATTTGTAGATCCATTATTTAGAGGTGCATGCCATTTTGACATACAGACCTCTATATTGGGTAACCTTTCAGCCATACCATCCCAAACATACAAATACTATTTTGCTCTTATCTCAGCAGTAGCATTGCTTCTTATTCTTAGATATTGGATCAAGGATACTGCGCCACCTCTCAGGGAATGGGTTCAGGAAATTCATATAGCCTTCTACGCAGAAAAATTGATTGCAAAGCAATTTTATAATACAGCTAAAGTCAATGAGAGATGGAAGCAATTTACAGAATTTATGGCTGGGAGGTTCAAGTCACCTAACAGAGAATAATATTTCGGTCTTCCTGAAAAGTAGGACAGCGATAGGGGAAAAGTGATTATTTTTCATAAGAATAGGTGTCCAAGGTACCACCATGCAGTGCAATGGGATAGCAGTCCGGTATTAGGGATGGGAGAATGGGGGGGAGTGGAATAGAAAATAGTGGAATATTATTGGAGATGTCTTAGAAGGGCAGGAGGGTGGGTACAGGGAAAGTGGGAGGGATGGGAGGGTGTGGGTAACTATTCAATGCAAAGAGTTAAATGCTAGCGGAAAAATTTTGTTATGTATGGTATTGTATTGTTTTTCTTTTTCTCTTTCTTTGTTTCCTTTTTTTCTGTAATGCATTTGCTGGAAAAACTCAATAAAGCATATTATATAAAAAAAAAACAGTAGTGGATGGACAGGCATTGCCCTCCTCTTTCCTCCACGGACGGCCCGTCCTGCTGAACTGTCAATGAATGAGCACGTATGCTCTCATTCATTAACAGTTAATGGTGTGCTGGTCCTCCAGCTGCCAGGGTTTATGATGGGTATGGCAGCGGGGTAGTGGGACACCTGCTGGGGAGAGGGATGGGGGGCACTAGACCACGAGGGATTTTGGACTGGGGATAAGGGATGGGGAGGGAGTTAAAATAAAAAAAAAAAACACTAGACCACAAGATATATTTTTTTTAAACTGGAGAGGTAAAGACAGGACTGATGCCTCACATTTAGGGCAAATATGTCTTTGGGTAATCATTATACACCACAAACTCATGTCTTCACACCAAAAATGTTTTTTTAAAGAAATGAGTAAATGTTAAATGCTGGATAATGTTGCAGAAAGCAGTTTTTATGTTGGCTTGCACTTGCACGTCAGCCAGTATATTGCAGTAGTATCAGACTTGGAGGTGCACTCACTGTGGGCAAATGAAGGACATGCATCAGTAGGTGTGTCTCTCATTCCCCAATAAGTCAGCATGCAGGTGCCGACACCAGCAATATGTAAAGTGGCCACCACATCTAACAAAAGTGCTGCTGGTATGAGAGACAAGCTCGCCATGCAGCGGTACAATAACATGCCTCCCAACATGCCCTTCCTGGTGAAGCATTCCAATAAACATGGCGGCAGTGACTACCACTGCTAGCTGCTGCAATGCTGACTTTAGGGGTGCCCAATCCCCCTATCGGCATGCCCTGACCCAGTTCATGTGCCGACGGTGGAGCCCTTCCCCGTTGGCATAATGCCCCCCTCCTATAGCAATTGTGTGCCAAGGGGGTGCCAAATCCCCCTAGGCATCATGTGCCCCCCACTAGTCTTTCTTTGTTGATGGGGGGCCCAATCCCCATCGGCATAAGTCCCCCCATTCAATCTGCTGATGGGGGAGTGCACTTCCCATCAGCATAATGTCCCCCCCATTTGTTGTGTGCTGAGGGGGTGCCCAATCCCCCTCAGCTGTTGCCCCACCACTCGTTATGTGCCAATGGGTGTGCCCAATCCCCCATTGGCTACAACCCTCCAAAACACTCAGGTGGCATGCTGGGAGCCCACCACACTGTGCCAAATGCCCCTGTAAAAAAAAAACCTTCCCCATATGTTTTTCTTTTTTACCTGTAAAACAGAAAATGGCCCATCCCCAACCCACGCCCACCCTCTGCACACCCTACCTCCTCAATCCACCTCACCCCATACTTACCTCTGGAGCATGGCACTTCGATCTTCGGTGGACCGGGAAAACATCTGCACTCTTCAAAGCTGACCACGAACTGAAGAAATACAAGTAAGCTGTATAATGGAATAAACAGGTTTTTTTCAACTTTTGTGCATATCTCAGGAATTTTGGCACCAAATTTTCAACATGGGGTTATTTAGACCCCTGCTTATGAATTCAGTCACTGTCATGGCATTATTCAGTCCTAAAAGGTGATTTCATGGTCACTGCTTGGAATCAGCTTTTGGGACCGAGTAATGAAATGACTGTGCCACTGTTCATGGGGGGGGGGGCAAAAGAAAGAGGAAACCACTGTGGCTAGTAAGAGGAAAAAACATGGTGTTTCTGAGGTACAAGACAACACAAGCAAGGAGGACAGGCAAGAATACTTGGAAAAATGAAAAGAAACAAACAAGGCAGTAAGGGCCGAAACTGAGGAAAGCTAGCTAAATCCGTGAAGGAAGGGGGAAAGTATTCTTTAGGTATACTAGTGAGAGAAGAAAGACAGGGGGAGGGATTGTGAGACTTGGGGAAGAGGGAGGCAGGGTAGTGGAGAAAGACATTGACAAGACGACCATCCTCAACAAATACTTCTGCTCCGTATACATGGAAGAAGACAATGAAGAAGGCCCCTCATTAATGGAGAAGGGCAAACAGGGAGAAGGTATGGACAGTTGACCTTTTTCAGAGGACAGACTAAAAAGAGCACTAGAACAGCTTAGAGTGGATAAAGTTATGGGGTTCGATGGGATACACCTGAGAATCCTAAAGGAGCTCTGGGAGGAACTTGTTAAACCTCTGGCTAAGCTGTTCAGTGGATCACTAGAAACAGGCGTGGTTCCAGAGGAGTGGAGAAGGGCACAAGTGGTACCCTGGCACAAAAGTGGTAGCAAGGAGGAGGCAGAAAACTACCGCCTGATCAGTTTGACCTCGATAGTAGGTAAAATAATGGAAACCCTACTTAAGGAAAGGATGGTGTACTACCTAGGGCAAGGTGGCTGCTGGACCGAAGGTGACATGGATTCTCTGCAGGGAGACATGCCAGACCAACTTGATTGATTTCTTTGAGTGGGTGACAAAAGGAAATAGACCAGGGCAGAGTGGTAGATGTGACCTAGCTGGGCTTCAGGAAGGCCTTTGACACAGTCCCACACAAGAAATGAAGAAGATGATTTTGCTGAGCTGACACAAATAATGCATAGCTTTTTTATCAACAGGGGATACCCTAAAAGCACAGTGGACAGAGCAGTCTCCCGGGTCAGTAACATGCCCCATAACCTTGACCCCACAGGAAGGATACTTTCACATAAGAACAATGACAAATTCTACTAGTGCTTCCTTTCCATCAGAGCACACCTTCTCTCCACAGGATCATCACCAGTAATTTTCCCATTTTGCAAACTGACCCTAACATTGGTGGTTCCTTTACAGAACCGTCTATTGCCTCCTACCGCCGTCCACCTAACCTGTGAAATCTCCTGGTTAAAAGCAGCCTACCTACTCCTAACAGTTCCTCCCTCCCAGGTACCAAACCTTGCAATAGGACTCGCTGCTACATCTGCAAATTTATTTCCAGTGTGACTGAAATTCGGGGGCCTACTGGTGTTTTTCACACCACCAAGGAGTTCTCATGCACCTCCACTAATGTGGTGTACTGTATTCTTTGCAGGAAGTGTACAGCTATTTACATCGGAGAAACTGGTAGGCGTCTTACTGACCATTTCAGGGAACATTACAGAGCAGTCAGGAATGGTGAAACTGCTAAACTCATTGTATCCCACTTTATCCCCTGGGACCACAATATCAATGACCTTTCTGTTTATGTCCTTCTGCAGGGCTTCTGGGATCCTGACCATAGAAAAAACATGGAAGCCAAGCTGATAATCTGCCTTGGCTCCCTGCAGCCCTCTGGTTTAAATGATAGACTTATTTTCCACTAACATCTTTCAGCCATCCCTTTTTTTCCCTAAAATCTGTTTGTTTTTGTACTCATTTAATTTATTTTTCATTTTCACCATAAGTCTTCCTCTCTGTCTCCTTCCCACACACTTGTCATCTTTCAGCCTTCTTACTAGGCCCTGTTAATTAGTCCCCACCTGGGAACTTCCCTACCTCTTTTGCTTCTATTATGCTTTATCTTTCCCATCATCACCTTTTTGTTTCACAGATTCTCTCTTAATGTTACCATTTATCACTTCTTCTCTCTGAGCCTCCCCTTTCTTCTTTCCCCACATATATATGTATGTATATATATATATATATAATTTTGTTTTTTTTTCTCTTTTAGATATTTCCTGAAGAAGACCTAAGGTCGAAACGTAGATTTTTAACTCTATTTTCTATTTTCAGTGTGCATTTAATATAACCATTTTGTTTTGCTTTTAGACCTCATGCTGACTCAGCGCCTTGTTTCTGTTTTTTATAATTTAATACAAATGTGTATCCCCTCTCTGAAGGTACAAAAGGACCAATAGTACAATCTAGGGGCTCTCCAGGCTTGAATTGAGTAGCAAGGAATCCTCCTACCCTGACACAAGCCTTTGGAGCTGATTTTGCTAAATTACTTTACAGCCATCGATTCCTTCTCTGTGCTGTTTTCCATGGAGTCTTGAGTTTTTTTTTGCTCAAACTCGGACTCCATTTCTTTATTTCTAATGGCCACTTCTGGTGTTGACACGGCAGCCTTTTCTTCCTAATGATCAGTTTGTCTGAAGTGAAAACTGAGAAAAAATACTAACAACTTTCATGTTTCTGGCAGGTGGCGGGTCATAAATGCCACCCCACATCTCGTCTTGCTGAGCTGAGTGCTTGCTCACACTTTGGGGGACAAAACATTACTTTAGGCACAAACCAAAGGTGCCTGTTTAGGACTCTGCTCACTTCACCTACACATTCTGAACCGAGTGCTCTTTAAACATTTCTTATTTTAGGAGACATTACAATTTCTATAGTGGAGTTTTCCTAATACTCCACTGCTCAGTCTCATAATGAAATAATAAATTCTTAAGGATCCTTTTTCTTTCTTTTACCCTGGATTTACACATTCTTTCCCCTAGTCCCATTTAGCTTTTAGAGACTTTACTTAATGCATTTCTATGCCCGAAGGCACAATGCCTTTTAAAGCTAGTTTATCATTACTAGGCACACCTTCTCAAGGTGCCATCTATTTATTTTTTTACTTAGGTATCAACAGGACAGAAATTATGAGGAATAAGTAAAGTATCAGGTGTAGTCAGAGTTTATCGGGGATAGTAAAGTACTATCCTAGGTGGCCTACCTAGAATAGCAGAAAAGAAGGGATCAGAATTCAGGGGTACTGTTGCAACAGAAGTTTTTAACATAGGATAGTAAAGCAAAAGAGGACAGGAAAGTGTCCAGTAGCCTTAATTCAGAGGGGTGTAATCAACATCTATCACACTTACCTTGGTTACATGTGTACGTTTTCTGATGAAATTGTCTGGTTCTTTGTGTTATTTTCTTTGTGTTTGTGTGCAGGATAAGGGATTTCAATGTAACCCCCCTGTTACCCGGGGTTACTAGAACCCTAGTTAGATCTAGTGGCAGGTAGGGAAAAGGGACAGACAGCTAGTGAAACTCCAGTTAAATGGCTTTTACTATGTCTTTCTCGGTTTTCAGTCTCTGCTGAGCTGGGGCTATGACATCATTTAGAATTCTGCAGCAGCATAAGCCACAATTGAATGTTGCAGTTGGGAGTTAGGTAGAACGTTGGGGAATTTCAAAGTCAGTCTAGAGTTGATCCTTGAAGTCAACAGTCTAGTCTGAAGTCTGAGTCAGTCTGTTGAAGTCTGGAGTAGGCTCAAGCGAGAGAAGGATGTAGATCTTGAAGTGCAGTGGAGGAAGGGGGTGCCCTGCAGGGGCAGGCCCTCTTGCCCTCAGCTCTGACTCAGAGCTACCTTAGGGTGTGTGCTTCCACCATAAGAGAGGCACAAAGAACCAACTCCCAGGGGCAACCCTCTGGCCTGGGAAAAGGAAGAAGCTACCTGATGAAGAGTGCTGGGGCACTACAGTTTTTGTGGAATAGAGATTACTTCAGAGTTTTTGGACATCTGCAACAATGAGGGAGATCAAGCTTTAACAAAAGGCCAATGCCATTCACCAAAACAGTGAGAAAATAAGTCTCTGGGGCTGTGGGTCATTCAGGATGCCAAGTCTAGGGCTTATGGAACAGTGAGATGTAATGGCAGTTGTACGTGGGAGAGGGGGTCTTCAAGAGAAAGACAGTTTCTGCATTACAAAGCCATGTACAGTCTGCACTATAGTAGCCAAGGAAGAGGCTTATGGAACAGTGAGATGTAATGACTGTTGAATGTAGGGGGGTCTTCAAGATAAAGAAAGTTACTGCATTACAAAGCCATGTACAGTCTGCACTACAGTAGCCAAGGATGTGTGTGTGTGTAAACAAAGGAATGGCCGGATATGGGTCTATGGAACAAAAGGTGGGAGACCCCCCACCTGGTGTAACAGGGCTCACCTCTACAGATTTGCTTTGAGACACCAGTCACCTTTCTGTCAGGTATTGGCCAGTGCCTGAAGAGGGTGCCCAGATGTTGGGATGGAGTAGAGGGTGGTGGTGTGCCACTAGTTGAAGAGTCCATGACATATGCAAGCTTAGGATCCAAGTTTGGATATGTGTCTGTGTCATCACCTTATCTGCATTACAAGGAGCGTAGCCTCGTGGGGGTCCATCTATGCTTTTCATTCGGTGTTGTTGAATAAAGCCACAGTTTAGAATCCCATCTCCTGGTATTCGACATTATGTTATTGCTTCTAGTCTCTGGATTACTTTGGCTGCCCCTGTGCAGAGTAGTCAAACCTAGACACCATGGCGAGTGACACCTTTCTCTCCAAATTTTCAGTTTATAAAAATTGAGGCACTACATCATAGGACCCAGGCCCCTCAACCTGTTCACTAGCCATACAGGCAGGGGTAGTAGCCCTCTCAGTTTAGCACCGACTGGGGGTTATATCTTGGAGGCTACCACTGGGATTCTGTTGAAATTTGGGAGAAAGAACAAGAAAGGTTGCTTGGATGGTGGCTAGCATTTTGGCTATCTGGCAGTGGGTAGCCCAAAAATTGTGAAGCAATGTTTAACTAATGTGCCGCTGTGTGCTGTTATCCATGTACTGCTATTGAAATGCCAACTGTTTACCAAGGCACAGTAAAGCCTGAGTGGGTATGCCTTTATCCTGCATCAAAAATGTACAGTGTTTGCGAGCTTTTGAATTTTATTGTGGAAACAGAAGTGTAGAAAACTGTGGGTAACAAAAGGAGACTTGTGCCCTAGAAGTTTGAGGTGCTTGTTTTATGATCTGGGGGAGTCGCTAAGTAAAATGCCACGATAAATGGTTAAAAATGGTTGCCGCCGAGGAGTCGTTGAAGAAAAAATAAAGTGTGGTTTTGCAGTTTAAATTTTCCCTGCTCAATGATCGCCGTGAGGAGAAAAGCATGAGAAGATTGAGGCTCATTTGCATGGCGTTGAGTGATTGGTGAGACTGCAATCAGTCCAGCCCCCAAGCCAGCTCCAGAGCGACTGCACAGCATTTGAGAGGGAGAATGAGTGGAGTGTGTGAACTGGCTTACCAGGAGGAGCGTTGCGGTGATTGAAAACACTGTTGAACTTTTAAAAACTGACTTTTTTGTTCAAATTCGGGCTCAACCCGCATCTCGATTGACTGGACTGTGAGTGTGGTGTTCAGAGGGACAATCGGCAGGACTGCCAACCTACTTCCTTCCAGAGGCCTCCACGATCGGCTGCAGGCTGTTTCTTCCATTGCAGCAAACAGCTACTGCTAACAGTGAGTACCAACCAAAATATTGCTCAAACTGGTGTGATTTACAACAAAAGCCAGCTGAATCTGTGTGTAGCAGTGTAATCGCTTTGTAAAGAAGTACTGTGCCAGTTTAACCAGCTAAAAGCAAGAATCCTGAGCAACAGACTGTGAGCATAATGATAGGTTCAGTGTCAGTATAATTTCAAAGCCAAGTGACAGACTGTTAGTTGTATGAGAGATGCATCATAAATGCAGGCAATCCTGTGCTTGAAATACTGAGGCTTTAAGGGACTGTAAGCTAGAGCAATGTCTTCAGCAAGTGAAAGGTCAAATGTAAATCATATAATGTGCTAGGAAAGAGAACAGTGCAAGTTTGTGCAGTTTGAGCAGAGGTTATCAGTAGAGTGTGTAAATCAGATGTGCAGTGGTTTGACCCAATTACAGAGAGCTGATTGATCAGGAGTGCTGCCGCCGCCATGATAGGATGGGGCAGGCATGTAAACACAGCAGCAAAGAAGCCATTTTATAGAAGGATTCTGATCAATGTTTGGGACTTGAAATAACCAAGTGTATTGTTTGTTTTCTCTGCAGTCATGGCTTCAGGACCAGCCAACTACTCGGATCATGCCCGGGCTATGATAGTTGAAGAAGTAAACAAACTGAGAAACATTGAGAAGTACCACTATGGGGGAAGACTGCCTCCTCTTGAGGTGATTCTTGGTTATCCAGTCAGAGTTTGTGTGATGTGCTTAAGGGCTGGAAGAGATGTCTTTGTGGTTTTTCACTGCTCTGGGTGCCTGGAAAAGTATGGATTGATAGCAGCCCCCAAAATTTGTTTGGCTCCTACATGGACAAATTACAAGAACCTGCAGTTGGCAGCACACAACACCAGGGAGAGCCTGAAATGGGAGGTTCAGAGGAGTTTGGTGAAAAGCTAGAGGGTGCAGATGTACGGGCAGCACAGACAACTGATGACTCCACATCTGAGCCACTAAGAGACAGTGGAGAGGGAGCATCAGCTGACCCGTGGATAGAGGGGCCTAGTCCAAGTCTCATGGGAGAGGACAAACTGAGAGAGGCCTTTGAGTGTGACATCTTGACCTCCACACCTAGTGAGGAGTGGACAGTCTTAGGAGTGAGGATGACTGCTCACTCCTGGGCACATATTCTCAGCGAAGACGGTGAGGGGGAACCCATTTGGCCTGAAGAAGAAGGCGTGGATTCACAGCCTCAATTTCCTGGTTTAGAGGGACGCATGGAAGAGAGTGGTGTTTCCACAGCCCTGGCTGAGCAAGAAGGAGCCAGTGATCCATTTTGTGTATCACTAAGGCATGAGAAGCTGGCAGAACCAGGACTGGCAGCCCAAGCCAGGCCAGAGGTCTCAAGTTAAACAAATCTAGCAGAGAGGAAAGACTGGTTCGTAGGAAAGAGAATGAGCCCTTCGGAATTTTGTTTCCTACCTTTCCTAGAAAAGTCTGGGAAGAAATAAAGAGGTGCAGGAAATCTTGGATTATGGAAGAGGCCATGAAACATGTGCATCCTGGGACAAGTACATTTGTCAGAGATCGGATGTTGCGAGAAAAGTTCAAGCAATGGAAAGTGGGCAGGACTCTGTTTATTGACACTGTTCGGATCGTGGACGGCAAGGAACAAGAATCCTTTCATGATGTGAATTATAAGCGCCCAGATAGGGTAATAATTTGTGCGCCTGACCCATTGTGCTATTTCCTACAATGCAAAGACCTTCCTGTGAATGTGCCCATGCCTACCAAATGGAGAGCAGAGCAGTGGTACCCAGTGCTGCAATTCCAGCAGTTGCCATACCTATGTTGCTCCGCCAGTCTGGACATCCAAGTCCAGGTGCCTCAATTCTTCAGTAATTGCAATAAACTCCCATGTCCATAAAGTTATGAACTGGCTAGTCCAGAAGATGTCAACTCCAGAGAGGACACCAGCCCAGCTGTTGCCAGATCCGATGACTTCAGTCCAACTGTGTGATTCTTCTTCTTTTTTCCTGCCCAAAGGTACCATCTCCTAGATGGCATCAGTCCAGCTGTTTCCCAGAGGTGTCATCCTGTCATGTTTCAGAAGATGTCCACCTTGTTGTATCAGAGGAATGCTGCCTGGGAGAGTCTTCGTTGACGACACAGGTGTCGTATGTTTTCCATTCTACAAGGGACTGGTGAGTCTAGACTTTTTTCAATTTTTCTGAGATTTACAGTACACATCCTACACCAGCAGACATTCATCGTGACTGTCCTCAAAGACTCTCTCCTATGGGACATTTGCCTGCAGAGCTTTGCTTCACCGGGCTCCAGCCCAGGAGAGACTCTTTATTGGACTTGCCTTCGGGCCTGTATTTAGTCACTAGTTGAGACTTTGTAGGGCCTTCCATCCCCAAAGAACTGTTAAATGTGTGTTGTAAATATTCTGTATATGCAGTTTCTATTTTCTTCCTTTTCTAAAAAAAAAAAAAATGCTCATTGGGATTCTCCAGTGTCAGATGGATGGGGCTTGTTGGTTTGTTTATGTCTTGGTTAGACAGGACTGTAATTGCAGATTAGAGAGGATGTTTTTCTTTTTGTCTTGCAGGTACTCCTGGAGAAGCAACAAAGACAAGACAAGAAGTGGATTGGAACTCATCGGAGTTCAGTTTTGCTTTAGTTCGTAGTAATTAAAGTACTGTTGTAAGAAGTTAACTGTGTTTTAACTTGCTTTCTTCCACAGGTGTGTGGTTGCAGGTGTCCAGGGTTGGGGCAAGGTCCCCTTTAGTGTTTTTGTTTGGGTAAAAAAGGCAGATAGGATTTCCCTAGAGGACTAGGGGGGATATACAGGCTGTGGTCCTGACTTGCAGTTGGGGCTGCAGAATTGATCTATTAGGACTATGATCTGGACGGTTCTACTGGATCCACTAGGTACCCATAATCAGCGGGTAGAGTACAGGTCGAAGCATGAGCCGATGTCCTCTGAGCCCTTAGTGTTACCTGCCTGTGCCTGGCACATGGTAGGAGAGGGCCTGATCACCCCTTTCCGTAGGTAGCACAGCAGGTAGGATGTCCCAAGCCGGGTGTTAATGACTGGGGACAGTCATTTTCCTGGCTCAGGGTGAGTGTAACCCCCCTGTTACCCGGGGTTACTAGAAACCTAGTTAGATTTAGTGGCAGGCAGGGACAGACAGCTAGTGAAACTCCAGTTAAATGGCTTTCATTATGTCTTGCTCTGTTTTCAGTCTCTGCCAAGCTGGGGCTATGACACCATTTAGAATTCTGCAGCAGCATAAGCCACAATGGAATGTTGCAGTTGGGAGTTAGATAGAATGTTGGAGAATTTCAAAGTCAGTCTAGAGTTGATCCTTGAAGTCAACAGTCTAGTCTGAAGTCTGAATCAGTCTGTTGAAGTCTGGAGTAGGCTCAAGAGAGAGAGAGAAGAATGTAGATCCTGCAGTGCAGTGGTGGGAGGTGTACCCTGCAGGGGCAGGCCCCCCTGCCCTCATCTTTGACTCAGAGCTACCTTAGGGTGTGTGCTTCCACTATAAGAGAGGCAGAAAGAACCAACTCCCAGGGCCAACCCCCTTGCCTGGGAAAAGGAAGAAGCTGCCTGATGTAGAGTGCTGGGGCACTACAGTTTTGGTAGACTAGAGATTCCTTCAGAGTTTTTGGACATCTGCAACAATGAGGGAGATGAAGCTTTGACAAAAGGCCAGTGTCACGCACCAAAACAGTGAGCAAATAAGTCTCTGAGGCTGTGGGTCAGTCAGGATGCCAAGTCCAGTGCTTATGGAACAATGAGATATAATGACTGTTGAATGTGGGGGGGTATTCAAGAGAAAGACAGTTTCTGCATTACAAAGCCATGTACAGTCTTCACTATAGTAGACAAGGAAGAGGCTTATGAAACAGTGAGATGTAATGACTGATGTATGTGGGGGGTCTTCAGAGAAAGACAGTTACTGCATTACAAAGCCATGTACAGTCTGCACTACAGTACCAAGGATATGTGTGTGTAAACAAAGGAATGGC
The DNA here is from genome assembly GCA_016271365.2 of Neoceratodus forsteri. Taxonomy (NCBI): domain Eukaryota; kingdom Metazoa; phylum Chordata; order Ceratodontiformes; family Ceratodontidae; genus Neoceratodus; species Neoceratodus forsteri. Next base: position 56,779,737 of record CM057449.1, on the reverse strand, counting down.
CGGGTATGGCTCTATGGAACAAAAGGTGGGAGAGCCCCCACCTGGCATAACAGGGCTCACCTCTACGGAGTCGCTTTGAGACACCAGTCATCTTTCTGTCAGGTATTGGCCAGTGCCTGAAGAGGATGCCCAGATGTAGGGATGGAGTAGAGGGTGGTAGTGTGCCACTAGTTAAAGAGTCCATGACATATGGAAGCTTAGGATCCAAGTTTGGATATGTGTCTGTGTCATCACCTTATCTGCATTACAAGGAGTGTAGCCCCATGGGGGTCCATCTATGCTTTTCATTCAGTGTTGTCGAATAAAGCCACACTTTAGAATCCCATCTCCTGGTATTGGACATTATGTTATTGCTTCTAGTCTCTGGATTACTTTGGGTGCCCCTGTGCAGAGTAGTCAAACCTAGTCACCATGCTGAGTGACACCTTTCTCCCCAAATTTTCAGCTTATAAAAATGGAGGCACCACGTCATAGGACCCAGGCCTCTCAACCTGTTCACTAGCCATACAGGCAGGAGTAATTGCCCTCTCAATTTAGTGCCGACTGGGGTTACATCTTGGAGGCTACTGTGGATTCTGTTGAAATTTGGGAGAAGGAACAAGAAAGGTTGCTTGGATGGTGGCTAGCATTTCCTATCTGGCAGTGGGTAGCCCAAAAAATGTGAATCAACATTTAACTAATGTGCCGCTGTTCGCTGTTATCCATGTGCTGCTATTAAAATGCCAACTGTTTACCAAGGCGCAGTAAAGCCTGAGTGAGTATGCCCTTGTCCTGCATCAAAAAAGTACAGTGTTTGCTAGCATTTGAATTTTATTGTGTAAAAAGAAGTGTGGAAAACTGTGGCTAACAAAAGGAGACTTGTGCCCTAGAAGTTTGAGGTGCTTGCTTTATGAACTGGGGGAGTCACTAAGTAAAATGCCATGATAAATGGTTAAAATGGGCTCCTGCCGAGGAGCTGTTGAAGAAAAAAAAAAAGTGTGGTTTTGCAGTTTAAATTTTGCTTACTCAACGATTGCCACGAGGAGAAGAGCACGAGAAGATTGAGGCTCATTTGCATGGCATCGAGTGATTGGTGAGACTGCAATCAGTCCTGCCCCCAAGCCAGCTCTAGAGTGACTGCAGAGCATTCAAGAGGGAGAATGAGTGGAGTGTGTGAACTGGCTTACCAGGATGAGCATCGCGGTGATTGAAAACACTGTTGAACTTTTAAAAAATGACTTTTCTGTTCAAATTCGGCCTCAACCTGGATCACAATCGACTGGACTGTGAGTGTGGTGTTCAAAGGGACAATTAGCTGGACTGCCAACCTGCTTCCTTCCAGAGGCCTCCACGATTGGCTGCAGGCCATTTTTTCCATTGCAGCAAACAGCTACTGCTAACAGTGAGTACCAACCAAAATATTGCTCAAACTGGTGAGATTTACAACAAAAGCCAGCTGAATCTGCGTGTAGCAGTGTAATCGCTTTGTAAAGAAGTACTGTGCCAGTTTAACCAGCTGAAAGCAAGAATCCTGAGCAACAGACTGTGAGCATAATGATACGTTCAGCGTCAGTATAATTTTCAAAGCCAAGTGAGAGACTGTTAGTTGCATGAGAGATGCATCATAAATGCAGGCAATCCTGTGCTTGAAATACTGAGGCTTTAAGGGACTGTAAGCTAGAGCAATGTCTTCAGCAAGTGAAAGGTCAAATGTAAATCATATAATGTGCTAGGAAAGAGAACAGTGCAAGTTTGTGCAGTTTGAGCAGAGGTTATCAGTAAATAGTGTAAATCAGATGTCAGTGGTTTGACCCAATTACAGAGAGCTGATTGATCAGGAGTGCTGCCGCCGCCATGATAGGATGGGGCAGGCATGTAAACACAGCAGCAAAGAAGCCATTTTATAGAAGGATTCTGATCAATGTTTGGGACTTGAAATAACCAAGTGTATTGTTTGTTTTCTCTGCAGTCATGGCTTCAGGACCAGCCAACTACCCGGATCATGCCCGGGCTATGATAGTTGAAGAAGTAAACAAACTGAGAAACATTGAGAAGTACCACTATGGGGGAAGACTGCCTCCTCTTGAGGTGATTCTTGGTTATCCAGTCAGAGTTTGTGTGATGTGCTTAAGGGCTGGAAGAGATGTCTTTGTGGTTTTTCACTGCTCTGGGTGCCTGGAAAAGTATGGATTGATAGCAGCCCCCAAAATTTGTTTGGCTCCTACATGGACAAAATTACAAGAACCTGCAGTTGGCAGCACACAACACCAGGGGAGAGCCTGAAATGGGAGGTTCAGAGGAGTTTGGTGAAAAGCTAGTGGGTGCAGATGTACGGGCAGCACAGACAACTGATGACTCCACATCTGAGCCACTAAGAGACAGTGGAGAGGGAGCATCAGCTGACCCGTGGATAGAGGGGCCTAGTCCAAGTCTCATGGGAGAGGACAAACTGAGAGAGGCCTTTGAGTGTGACATCTTGACCTCCACACCTAGTGAGGAGTGGACAGTCTTAGGAGTGAGGATGACTGCTCACTCCTGGGCACATATTCTCAGCGAAGACGGTAAGGGGGAACCCATTTGGCCAGAAGAAGAAGGCGTGGATTCACAGCCTCAAATTCCTGGTTTAGAGGGACGCATGGAAGAGAGTGGTGTTTCCACAGCCCTGGCTGAGCAAGAAGGAGCCAGTGATCCATTTTGTGTATCACTAAGTATGAGAAGCTGGCAGAACCAGGACTGGCAGCCCCAAGCCAGGCCAGAGGTCTCAAGTTAAACAAATCTAGCAGAGAGGAAAGACTGGTTCGTAGGAAAGAGAATGAGCCCTTCGGAATTTTGTTTCCTACCTTTCCTAGAAAAGTCTGGGAAGAAATAAAGAGGTGCAGGAAATCTTGGATTATGGAAGAGGCCATGAAACATGTGCATCCTGGGACAAGTACATTTGTCAGAGATCGGATGTTGCGAGAAAAGTTCAAGCAATGGAAAGTGGGCAGGACTCTGTTTATTGACACTGTTCGGATCGTGGACTGCAAGGAACAGAATCCTTTCATGATGTGAATTATAAGCACCCAGATAGGGTAATAATTTGTGCGCCTGACCCATTGTGCTATTTCCTACAATGCAAAGACCTTCCTGTGAATGTGCCCATGCCTACCAAATGGAGAGCAGAGCAGTGGTACCCAGTGCTGCAATTCCAGCAGTTGCCATACCTATGTTGCTCCGCCAGTCTGGACATCCAAGTCCAGGTGCCTCAATTCTTCAGTAATTGCAATAAACTCCCATGTCCATAAAGTTATGAACTGGCTAGTCCAGAAGATGTCAACTCCAGAGAGGACACCAGCCCAGCTGTTGCCTGATCCGATGACTTCAGTCCAACTGTGTGATTCTTCTTCTTTTTCCTGCCCAAAGCTACCATCTCCTAGATGGCATCAGTCCAGCTGTTTCCCAGAGGTGTCATCCTGTCATGTTTCAGAAGATGTCCACCTTGTTGTATCAGAGGAATGCTGCCTGGGAGAGTCTTCGTTGACGACACAGGTGTCGTATGTTTTCCATTCTACAAGGGACTGGTGAGTCTAGACTTTTTTCAATTTTTCTGAGATTTACAGTACACATCCTACACCAGCAGACATTCATCGTGACTGTCCTCAAAGACTCTCTCCTATGGGACATTTGCCTGCAGAGCTTTGCTTCACCGGGCTCCAGCCCAGGAGAGACTCTTTATTGGACTTGCCTTCGGGCCTGTATTTAGTCACTAGCTGAGACTTTGAAGGGCCTTCCATCCCCAAAGAACTGTTAAATGTGTGTTGTAAATATTCTGTATATGCAGATTCTATTTTCTTCCTTTTCTAAAAAAAAAAAAAAAAAAAAAATGCTCTTTGGGATTCTCCAGTGTCAGATGGATGGGGCTTGTTGGTTTGTTTATGTCTTGGTTAGACAGGACTGTAATTGCAGATTAGAGAGGATGTTTTTTTTTGTCTTGCAGGTACTCCTGGAGAAGCAACAAAGACAAGACAAGAAGTGGATTGGAACTCATCGGAGTTCAGTTTTGCTTTAGTTCGTAGTAATTAAAGTACTGTTGAAGAAGTTAACTGTGTTTTAACTTGCTTTCTTCCACAGGTGTGTGGTTGCAGGTGTCCAGGGTTGGGGCAAGGTCCCCTTTAGTGTTTTTGTTTGGGTAAAAAAGGCAGATAGGATTTCCCTAGAGGACTAGGGGGGATATACAGGCTGTGGTCCTGACTTGCAGTTGGGGCTGCAGAATTGATCTATTAGGACTATGATCTGGACGGTTCTACTGGATCCACTAGGTACCCATAATCAGCGGGTAGAGTACAGGTCGAAGCATGAGCCGATGTCCTCTGGGCCCTTAGTATTACCTGCCTGTGCCTGGCACATGGTAGGAGAGGGCCTGATCACCCCTTTCCGTAGGTAGCACAGCAGGTAGGATGTCCCAAGCCGGGTGTTAATGACTGGGGACAGTCATTTTCCTGGCTCAGGGTGAGTGTAACCCCCCTGTTACCCGGGGTTACTAGAAACCTAGTTAGATTTAGTGGCAGGCAGGGACAGACAGCTAGTGAAACTCCAGTTAAAATGGCTTTCATTATGTCTTGCTCTGTTTTCAGTCTCTGCAAGCTGGGGCTATGACACCATTTAGAATTCTGCAGCAGCATAAGCCACAATGGAATGTTGCAGTTGGGAGTTAGATAGAATGTTGGAGAATTTCAAAGTCAGTCTAGAGTTGATCCTTGAAGTCAACAGTCTAGTCTGAAGTCTGAATCAGTCTGTTGAAGTCTGGAGTAGGCTCAAGAGAGAGAGAAGAATGTAGATCCTGCAGTGCAGTGGTGGAGGTGTACCTGCAGGGGCAGAGCCCCCCTGCCTCATCTTTGACTCAGAGGCTACCTTAGGGTGTGCTTCCACTCATAAGAGAGGCAGAAAGAACCAACTCCCAGGGCCAACCCCTTGCCTGGGAAAGGAAGAAGCTGCCCTGATGTAGAGTGCTGGGGCACTACAGTTTTGGTAGACTAGAGATTCCTTCAGAGTTTTTGGACATCTGCAACAATGAGGGAGATGAAGCTTTGACAAAAGGCCAGTGTCACGCACCAAAACAGTGAGCAAATAAGTCTCTGAGGCTGTGGGTCAGTCAGGATGCCAAGTCCAGTGCTTATGGAACAATGAGATATAATGACTGTTGAATGTGGGGGGGTATTCAAGAGAAAGACAGTTTCTGCATTACAAAGCCATGTACAGTCTTCATTATAGTAGACAAGGAAGAGGCTTATGAAACAGTGAGATGTAATGACTGATGTATGTGGGGGGTCTTCAGAGAAAGACAGTTACTGCATTACAAAGCCATGTACAGTCTGCACTACAGTACCAAGGATATGTGTGTGTAAACAAAGGAATGGCCGGGTATGGCTCTATGGAACAAAAGGTGGGAGAGCCCCCACCTGGCATAACAGGGCTCACCTCTACGGAGTCGCTTTGAGACACCAGTCATCTTTCTGTCAGGTATTGGCCAGTGCCTGAAGAGGATGCCCAGATGTAGGGATGGAGTAGAGGGTGGTAGTGTGCCACTAGTTAAAGAGTCCATGACATATGGAAGCTTTAGATCCAAGTTTGATATGTGTCTGTGTCATCACCTTATCTGCATTACAAGGAGTGTAGCCCCATGGGGGTCCATCTATGCTTTTCATTCAGTGTTGTCGAATAAAGCCACACTTTAGAATCCCATCTCCTGGTATTGGACATTATGTTATTGCTTCTAGTCTCTGGATTACTTTGGGTGCCCCTGTGCAGAGTAGTCAAACCTAGTCACCATGCTGAGTGACACCTTTCTCCCCAAATTTTCAGCTTATAAAAATGGAGGCACCACGTCATAGGACCCAGGCCTCTCAACCTGTTCACTAGCCATACAGGCAGGAGTAATTGCCCTCTCAATTTAGTGCCGACTGGGGGTTACATCTTGGAGGCTACTGTGGGGATTCTGTTGAAATTTGGGAGAAGGAACAAGAAAGGTTGCTTGGATGGTGGCTAGCATTTCGCTATCTGGCAGTGGGTAGCCCAAAAAATGTGAATCAACATTTAACTAATGTGCCGCTGTTCGCTGTTATCCATGTGCTGCTATTAAAATGCCAACTGTTTACCAAGGCGCAGTAAAGCCTGAGTGAGTATGCCCTTGTCCTGCATCAAAAAAGTACAGTGTTTGCTAGCATTTGAATTTTATTGTGTAAAAAGAAGTGTGGAAAACTGTGGCTAACAAAAGGAGACTTGTGCCCTAGAAGTTTGAGGTGCTTGCTTTATGAACTGGGGGAGTCACTAAGTAAAATGCCATGATAAATGGTTAAAATGGGCTCCTGCCGAGGAGCTGTTGAAGAAAAAAAAAAGTGTGGTTTTGCAGTTTAAATTTTGCTTACTCAACGATTGCCACGAGGAGAAGAGCACGAGAAGATTGAGGCTCATTTGCATGGCATCGAGTGATTGGTGAGACTGCAATCAGTCCTGCCCCAAGCCAGCTCTAGAGTGACTGCAGAGCATTCAAGAGAGGAGAATGAGGAGTGTGTGAACTGGCTTACCAGGATGAGCATCGCGTGATTGAAAACACTGTTGAACTTTTAAAAATGACTTTTCTGTTCAAATCGGCCTCAACCTGCATCACAATCGACTGGACTGTGAGTGTGGTGTTCAAAGGGACAATTAGCTGGACTGCCAACTGCTTCCTTCCAGAGGCCTCACGATTGGCTGCAGGCCATTTTTCCATTGCAGCAAACAGCTACTGCTAACAGTGAGTACCAACCAAAAATTGCTCAAACTGGTGAGATTTACAACAAAAGCCAGCTGAATCTGCGTGTAGCAGTGTAATCGCTTTGTAAAGAAGTACTGTGCCAGTTTAACCAGCTGAAAGCAAGAATCCTGAGCAACAGACTGTGAGCATAATGATACGTTCAGCGTCAGTATAATTTTCAAAGCCAAGTGAGAGACTGTTAGTTGCATGAGAGATGCAACGTAAATGCAGGCAATCCTGTGCTTGAAATACTGAGGCTTTAAGGGACTGTAAGCTAGAGCAATGTCTTCAGCGAGTGAAAGGTCCAATGTAAATCAAATAAATGTGTTAGGAAAGAGAACAGTGCAAGTTTGTGCAGTTTGAGCAGAAGTTACCAGTAGTGTGTGTAAATTGGATGCACAGTGGCTTGACCCAATTACAGAGTGTTGATGCATCAGGTGCTGCTGCCGCCATGATAGGGTGGGGCAGGCATGTAAACACAGCAGCAAGAAGCCATTTATAGAAGTTTCTGGTCAATGTTGGGACTTGAACAACTAGTTTATTGTTTGTTTCTCTGCAGTCATGGCTTACGGACCAGCCCGCTACCCGGATCATGCCCGGGCTATGATAGCTGAAGAAGTAAACAAACTGAGAAACATTGAGAAGTACCACTATGGGGGCAGACTGCATCCTCTTGAGGCGATTCCTGGTTATCCAGTCAGAGTGTGTGTGATGTGATTAAGGGCTGGAAGAGATGTCTTTGTGGTTCCTCACTGCTCTGGGTGCCTGGAAAAGTATGGATTGATAGCAGCCCCCAAGATTAATTTGGCTCCTACATAGACAAAATTACAAGAACCTGCAGTTGGCAGCACACAGCACCAGGGAGAGCCTGAAATGGGAGGTTCAGAGGAGTGTGGTGAAAAGCTAGAGGGTGCAGATGTACAGGCAGCATAGACAACTGATGACTCCACATCTGAGCCACTAAGAGATAGTGGAGAAGGAGCATCAGCTGACCCGTGGCTAGAGGGGACTAGTCCAAGTCTTGTGGGAGAGGACAAACTGAGAGAGGCCTTTGAGTGGGAGGTCTCGACCTCCGCGCCTAGTGAGGAGTGGACAGTCTCAGGAGTGAGGACTACTGCTCACTCCTGGGCACAGATTCTCAGCGAAGATGATGAGGGGGAACCCATTTGGCCTGAAGAAGAAGGTGTGGGTTCACAGCCTCAAATTCCTGGTTTAGAGGGACGCATGGAAGAGAGTGGTGTTTCCATAGCCCTGGCTGAGCAAGAAGGAGCCAGGGATCCATTTTGTGTATCACTAAGTATGAGAAGCTGGCAGTACCAGGACTGGCCACCCTCAAGCCAGGCCAGATGTCTCAAGTTGACCAAATCTGGCAGAGAGGATAGACTGGTTCGTAGGAGAACGAATGAGCTCTTCGGAATTTTGTTTCCTACCTTTCCTAAAAAAGTCTGGGAAGAAATAGAGAGGTGCATGAAATACTGGATTATGGAAGAGGCCATGAAACTTGTGCATCCTGGGACAAGTAAATTTGTCAGAGATTGGATGTTGCGAGAAAGTTCAAGCAATGGAAGGTGGGCAGGACTCTGTTTATTGACACTGTTCGGATCGTGGATGACAAGGAACAAGAATCCTTTCATGATGTGAATTATGGGCACCCAGATGGGGTAATAATTCATGCACCTGCTGACCAATTGTGCTATTTCCCACAATGCAAAGACCTTCCTGTGAATGCCCATGCCTACCAAATGGAGAGCAGAGCAATGGTAGCCAGTGCTGCCATTCCAGCAGTTGCCATACCTATGTTGTTCCACCAGTCTGGACGTCCAAGACCAAGGTGCCCCACTTCTTCAGTAATTGCAATAAATTCCCATGTCCATAAAGTTATGAACTGGCTATTTCAGAAGATGTCAACTCCAGAGTGGACACCAGCTCAGCTGTTGCCAGATCGGATGACTTCAGTTCAGCTGTGTGTTTCTTCTTCTTTTTCCTGCCCAAAGGTACCATATCCTAGATAACATCAGCCCAGCAGTTTCCCAGAGGCATCATCCTGTCATGTTTCAGAAGATGTCCGCCCAGCTGTATCAGAGGAATGCTGCCAGGAAGAGTCTTTGTCAAGGACACAGGTGTCATATGTTTTCCATTCTACAAGGGACTGGTGAGTTTAGACTTTTTCTATTTTTCTGACATTTGCAGTACACAACCTATACAAGCAGAAATTCGTTGTGATTGTCCTCAAAGACTCTCTCCTACAGGAAATTTGCCTGCAGAACTTTGCTTCACCGGGCTCCAGCCCAGGAGAGACTCTTTATTGGACTTGCCTTCGGGCCTGTATTTAGTCACTAGTTGAGACTTTGTAGGGCCTTCCATCCCCAAAGAACTGTTAAATGTGTGTTGTAAATATTCTGTATATACTCTTTCTATTTTCTACCTTTTCTAAAAAAAAAATCCTTTTTTGGGGATACTCCAGTGTCAGATGGATGGGGCTTGTTGGTTTGTTTATGTCTTGGTTAGACAGGACTGTAATTGCAGATTAGAGAGGATGTTTTTCTTTTTGTCTTGTAGGTACTCCTGGAGAAGCATCGAAGACAAGTCAAGAAGTGGATTGGAACTCATCGGAGTTCAGTTTTGCTTTAATTCATAGTAATTAAAGTACTGTTGTAAGAAGTTACCTGTGTTTTAACTTGTTTTCTTCCACAGATGTGTGGTTGCAGGTGTCCAGGGTTGGGGGGGGAGGTCCCCTTTAGTAATTTTGTTTGGGTAAAAAAGGCAGATAGGATTTCCCTAGAGGGCTAGGAGGATATACAGGCTGTAGTCCTGACCTGCAGTAGGGGTTGCAGTATTGCTCTATTAGGGCTATGTTCTGGACAATTCTACCAGAGCCACTAGGTACCCATAGTCAGTGGGTAGAGTAGAGGCCGATGCGTGGGCCGATGTCCTCTGGGCCCTTAGTGTTACCTGCCTGTGCCTGGCACATGGTAGGAGAGGGCCTGATCACCCCTTTCCGTAGGTAGCACAGAGGGTAGGATGGCCCAAGCCGGGTGTCAATGACTGGGGACAGTCATTTTCCTGGCTCATGGTGAGTGTAACCCTCTGTTACCTGGGGTTACTAGAACCCTAGTTAGATCTAGTAGCAGGCAGGGATAGGCAGCTAGTGAAACTCCAGTTAAATGGCTTTCGCTATGTCTTGCTCTGTTTTCAGTCTCTGCTGAGCTGAGGCTATGACATCATTTAGAATTCTGTAGCAGCATAAACCACAATGGAATGTTGCAGTTGGGAGTTAGGTAGAACGTTGGTGAATTTCAAAGTCAGTCTAGAGTTGATCCTTGAAGTCAACAGTCTAGTCTGAAGCCTGAATCAGTCTGTTGAAGTCTGGAGTAGGCTCAAGAGAGAGACAGAAGGATGTAGATCCTGCAGTGCAGTGGAAGGAGGGGGTGCCCTGCAGGGGCAGGCCCCCCCTGCCCTCAGCTTTGACTCAGAGCTACCTTAGGGTGTATGCTTCCACCATAAGAGAGGCACAAAGAACCAACTCCCAAGGGCAACTCCTTGCCTGGGAAAAGGAAGAAGCTGCCTGATGAAGAACGCTGGGGCACTACAGTTTTTGCGGAATAGAGATTCCTTCAGAGTTTTTGGACATCTGCAACAATGAGGGAGATCAAGCTTTGACAAAAGGCCAGTGTCATGCACCAAAACAGTGAGCAAATAAGTTTCTGGGGTTGTGGGTCAGTCAGGATGCCAAGTCCAGGGCTTATGGAACAGTGAGATGTAATGACTGTTGAATGTGGGGGGGGATCTTCAAGAGAAAGACAGTTTCTGCATTACAAAGCCATGTGCAGTCTGCACTACAGTAGCCAATGATGTGTGTGTGTAAACAAAGGAATGGATGGGTATGGGTCTATAGAACAAAAGGTGGGAGACCACCCACCTGGCGTAACACGGCTCACCTCTACCGATTCACTTTGAGACACCAGTCACCTTTCTGTCAGGTATTGGCCAGTGCCTGAAGAGGGTGCCCAGATGTTGGGATGGAGTAGAGGGTGGTAGTGTGCCACTAGTTAAAGAGTCCATGACATATGGAAGCTTAGGATCCAAGAATGTATTGTGTCTGTGTCATCACCTTATCTGCATTACGAGGAGTGTAGCCCCGTGGGGGTCCATCTATGCTTTTCATTCAGTGTTGTTAAATAAAGCCACACTTTAGAATCCCATCTTCTGGTATTGGACATTATGTTATTGCTTCTAGTCTCTGGTTTACTTTGGGTGCCCCTGTGCAGAGTAGTCAAACCTAGTCACCATGCTGAGTGACACCTTTCTTACCAAATTTTCAGCTTATAAAAATGGAGTCACTGCATCATAGGACCCAGGCTCCTCAACCTGTTCACTAGCCATACAGGCAGGGGTAGTAGCCCTCTCAGTTTAGCGCTAAATCGGGATTACATCAATATAGCAAGACAGTGGAGCCAGGTTTTTGCATACTGCTCCTCTTACAGGTGGCATGATACACAACTGGTAGGTGCTTCCATTACATATTCTTTTCCTTGGTCACTGAGCTATATGACTTGCTTTGCCTTGCTGCATCACTTGTAAGTATGTTCTGTACTTTACCATGCATTTGTAACATGCTTTAGTCATGAGTTGTTCTGCACCACATCGGTAGCTGGAGGAAGGCTCCCACCAGAGCCAGGCATAAGGAAGAAGTGCCGGAGGGTGCCAACTTTAAAACAGTGGCTGGTCTATTTAAGCCAGAGCCCAGATGCAGTGAAACAAAACTTCATGCTGCATCAGCGGTTGGGGTGAGAGACATGCCACATCAGAGGCTGGAGGATGGGGCTGTTGTAGCTATGATTTGTTCTGCAATGCATCAGTGGCTGAAGCATGGGGTGGCTATAGCCATGAGTTGTTCTGCTCCACTTTGGAGGCTGGAGGGAGGCTCCTTGCCGAGCCAATCACAAAGAAGGAGTGCTGGAGGGTGCCAACTTCAAAACTGCGACTGGGCAATTTAAGCCAGGGCCTAGCCGCACTGAAACATAACTTGGCACTTTATCGGCAGTTGAGGTGTTTCTACTGTTGAATTTTCTATCACCCGCCCACCCCACACCACCTCCATTATTAAATGGGCTGCAGAAACCATGCTCCATGGGGGTACACCAACAAGGGAAGGAGTAGAGGAAGAGTACCTTGAAGAAGTGACACCATGGTGTGATTTGACTTCGAACTGTTTGGCAGCTTGAATGTTGGGCTGTCTTAAAGGGACATGACCTGCACACTGGGCATGGAGGACTGGGAATCATACTCAAGGTGCTGTGCAGATTTACTACTTAAGGCACTGTACATCTTATAGGGAAGCAGCAGCAGTGAATGATTTAGTGTCCTGGGAAGAACACACTTTGTGACAGCTGTTTTGGGAGGGGTTGATTGTGCTAGCGGTGATATACTCTGTTGGACTCTCATAGTGTTCCTGGGTGGGTATTTGCTACTAGAGAGTATAATTCTGTGGGGCTGATTGCAGCTGTTCTGGGAGGGTGTTAATACTAGGTGGGGTTGATTGTTCCTATAGGGTACATGCATGGCTGGTGTTACAGCAGATGCAGAGGTTCAGGTATTTGTCCTAAATTTTCTTTTGGGCTTAAAGCAACTGACTTGAGTGAGGGGTTGATTTGTATCTGATGTTACTGATTATAGGGGGTAACATTTATATCCTAAAGAGTAATGTTATGTTGGGCTGGACACAACTGACTTGAGTGGGGGGGACTAATTTGTATCTGATGGTCATTGATCATAACTTGTACATCTGGGTACTGCATCAGTCCCCCTAGATGCAGGCTGAGGAGTGGGGGGGGTTCAGCCACACTGTGTTCAACAAGGTCTGGAATGCCAGGCAGGGGAGGGAGGGGGAGATGGAGCTACCTGGGAGAGGTGGCGCTTGGGGAACTTTCAGATGGCAGGACAGGAGCTGGTGTTACAAGAGGAAGGGGTGGGGTTGGTTCCGTGGTGAGGGTGGTGGCACAGGGGGCAGGAGGGCAGAAGGGGAACTGGGGGGACAGTCTAGTGATCTGCAGTGGCTGTGGGGTGGCGGTCTGGATGGGTACATTATGAAGGCTAATGGAATGTGCCATTTACCACAGGCTAGGGGACCGGGAGGCAGAGGTCTATTGGTTGGAGGGGGAGTTAAGAAAAATGAGGGGTGGGTAGAGAAGAGTAGGAGTAGACTGGGTGCACCCTCAGGCATGCAGGAAAGCTCAGACAGTGGGGTCTATGGAGAGGACAAGGAAGCTTAGTAGATATAAGGGGCTGTATCGGGACAGCAGTAGAGGAAATGACAGGAGGAGGCGGCAGGTACAAGTAATAGGTATGCTGTACTGGTGTCAGTAGCAGGTGAGGATGGTGGGACTCTCCAGGATGGTGGGGCTCTCTGGGATGAGGCAGGTGGGCATGATGGTAGGGGATATGCAAGGGCCAGCAGTTCAGATTGGGAAGGGGTACAGGATTTGGGGGAATGGTACAACATGTAGGAGGAGCAAAGGGGGAAGGGGGATAGAGCAGGGGCAACAGAAAGGGGATACAGACTGGGGGGATGGCACAGAGCGAGATGAGGGATGTCATAGATGATGAGTTGGTGAGTTGGCTAGTAAGGAGGGCAGAAGCATAGCAAGGAAAACAGGCAGGTGGGAAATGGAGGGGGATGAGTGGGGGCTGGGTTCTGGTGCTGGTGGACAGAAATGGTTGATGCTCATGGGAGGGTTGGGATAGCAGGAAGCCACAGCCAAATGGGGGGGATTGAGGGGGAAGAGATACAGTGATAGGGGACTCTATCCTGAAGGAAATCAGATGAGAAGGGAGAGGTGAATGGCACAGTTGGATATGACAGCGGGCAGGGTAGGACAGAGTCTGATTAGGTGTGTTGGAGGGGAAGAGAGTAACCTCATGTGGTGGTGCATGCAGGCATTAACGACCTGGGAGGGCTGCACGGTGGAGTTTGTCAGGGAGAGATTTGAAGAACTGGGGAAGATGTGTATGGAAACTGGGAGCTCAGTGACCTTATTGGAAGGGCTACTGGTTCCCAGGGCAAGCACAGCAAAGAAGGACAGGAGAGTGTAGTTCTACTCTTGGCTGGGTGGGTGGTATCATTCTCATGGGTATAGGCTGCTGGGAGATTCTGGGACCACTTGGGACAACAGTGATCTGTACGCAAAGAACAGATTACACTTGAGTAGGATGGGCAGGGGCTCTTGAAGCATAAGCTGGAGGAATACTTAGCATCAATTGGGGTCTTAAACTAGGAAGGGGGAGGAGAATGTGCAGCTAGTATGCAAGGTCACCAGGAAGGGGAGCCAAACAAGCTGCCCCCCCATGACTACAGTGTTTGCTACAGGGGTGGGCCGCAGGGGTGGGGTCAGGTTGAGGAAGCACAGGGTGGAGAGAAGGATGGGACTGGGTGGAGGGTGATCTCTCTGAATGTGAGGAGCCTGGGTAACAAAACAACTAAGCTCCAGACACTCTTTGCTGAAGGGGCGGTGGACATTGCAGCCATCACGGAGACTTGGGCCACCCAAAGCCAAGACTGTGATCTTGCAATCCCTGGGTACAGAAATTATAGGAAGGACAGAGGGGTTGGGAGAGGGGGAGGGGTGTCAGTTTATGTAAGGGATGGGATTAGATGCACAAGAGACAATGGAGAGGAAGGGAGGACAGAGGCACCGTGGATGCGGTTTCTGGACTCTAGAGGTAGAAAACTGAAGCTGGGGATGGTGTATAGACCACCAGCTCAATCTAAGGAGTTGGATAGGGAGTTTCTGGAACAAATTCATTGGGTATGAAGGAAGGGGAGTGTGGGGAGTGTGTGGTTCTATGTGATGATGGTGCACGCACGGCAACCGTGCTCTCGGTGACGTGGGTGGTGAAAACAATTTTGCCACCCTGACATCCTCACCTTTTGGGCTTTCGCCCATATCACATCGTTGTTTCAGATGGCGCCATGATTCAGGCACTCATCTCATGTGCTACCAGAGTGTGGTAATAATGGGGGACTTCAGTCTGCCTTGGTTAGATTGGGGTACCCAAGCCACATCTGGTGCCAGGGAGCGGGTACATCTAGATGCATTCCAGATAATCTTTTCGCGCAGTTGTTCAGTGTGCCAACTTGACTAGATAATACTCTTGACCTGTACTATCAAAGGGAATGTGGTGAGGGAACTAAGGGTGGAGGACCCACTAGCTGGGAGTGAACACCAATTGGTGTGGTTCACACTCAGCTTGAGCAGGGAGTCTGTAGGATCAGTGACAAGGGTGGTGGACTTCAGATGTGAGGACTTTGGGAAGATGTGAGAAATCCTTAAAGGGCACCTAGAGGGGATTAGATCAGAGACTGATGCACAACAGAAGTGAGATATCATAAAACTAGGTCTGAAGAAGGGTATTTAGGCATGCACCAGGACTCTGAACAAGGAGAGCAGAACTAAGAAGCCATGTTTTCAGAACAGGAAGGTGTTGTAGAGGTGAAGGCAAAGAAAGCAGCATTTAGGAGACTCAAGAGGACCAGCAGGGAGGAAGACAGGGAAGCATATGCAAAGATGTCCAAGGAGGTAACCAAGGTAATAAGAGATTCCAAGGCCTCCAGAGAGCTAAGGTTGGCTCAGGGCATCAAAGGAGGGGAGAAGCACTTTTTTTAGATACATGATGGAAAATAAGAGCTGCAGGGACTGAATGATGTGGATGAAGAGGGGTGGAGGGTTGGAAAAGAGAGTTGAACAGGTGGAATCACTAAATTAATACTTCTGCTCTGTGTTCATGCAGGAGGAGGGAGGTCCTCTACCTCCATGGACTGAGAGGGTGGGAATGGGGGAAGGGATGACAGACGGGATGACTGCAGACAGCAGAGCACAAGAGGCTCTGAAGACACTAATAGTGCACAAGACACCAGGTCCTGATGGCATTTGCCCCTGGGTTCTGAGGGAGATGGAGTAGGTTTTGGCCAGGCTGCTTTCACACCTGTTCAACACCTCCCTGACATAGCATGCATGCCACAGGACTGGAGGATGGCTCATGTGGTGGGTATTGGTTTTGTGGTACATAATTGGATAGTTTTGGAGTGCTGTTTGGGTTACCAAAATGTGTTAGAGACCTGCCCCCCACAGTCGTGCGCTATTCATTCTCTGCCTTTCATGCTCTCTGCCCTTTTTTCCTCCCCCACTTCAGTTTACAATGTACCAGCACTGTAGGGCACTGGGTATTGTGCACAGAGGTGGGAGGAGGGCGTGGGGTTGTGAACAGTGGAGGATCAATAAGGGGGGGCCACCGCATTGGGGTAGTGAGATCCAGAAGACACCCTGGGATGAAATGGAACCCAGAATGTGGTCCATCATGTCTGGTTTCCATAAACCCAAAGGGCATTATCAATTTTGGTAGGGAGATAGTCCGGGTGGCCCAAGAGATTCATTCAATTCGGGAGGTGTTATGCAGTGTTAGGTCAATTAAAAACAAGACTGCAATTATTGCAGATCTTGTTAAATCGGTGGATCTGGTTTGCATCACTGAGACCTGGCTGGATGAGAACTTTGGCCCCTGTTTTGGAGGCTGTAATACCGGCTGGGTACTCAGCAATACACCGCCTGAGATTGGATTGTGAGGGGGGGATAGCAGTCTGTTCAAGACTGAACTTAACCTCACGAATGTACCAGTTGGGGAGATTGAGTCATTTGAGTATACAGTAGTAGCAGGTGTAGGTTGTTAGGTCGCTGTCATCTACCATCCACCAGGAGGTGAGAAGTGATTCCTTCAGGAAGTCACAGACTTCATCATTGACATGGTGTTTGAGTCTCCCAGGCTGATGGTCCTGGATGACTTCAATGCCTGGGTCGATAATGAACTCTTGTAATTTGGTCAGCGCTTCCTCCAGTTGATGACATCTCTGGGCCTTACACAGATAGTTACCACTGCTACTCATAGTCACAGACACTCTCTAGACTTAGTCTTCCTCATGGGGATTGAGGCCTCCAACTTGGGGGTGGAACCAGTTGGATGGTCTGATAACTAAACCATGGGATTTGGTTTTAGCACCCCCCATGTAGGCCTACCCCTGTAGAGATAACTAGGTACTGTCCTTTGTAAGATATAAGCTCTCAAGGCCTAGCAGTGGTGCTAGATCTCTCACCCCTCTCAGAGGCAAGCAGTGACCCAGAGGCCCTTGTGATGGCTTATAATTTGGCCATTGTGGTGGCCCTGGATATCATTGCTCCTGTCCGTGTTTGTCCTCTCTCCCTTTGCCCTCGATCCCCATGGTTTGATGGAACTTTGAGGGAGATGCAGTGACAAGAACTAAGGTTAGAGTGTTGCTGGTGGAAGTCTACCCTTGATGCCGACCACCTTAGATTGATGGACCATTATCAAGTCTTTCAATCTGCAATCATTCATAAGAAGGCAGAGTTCCTGTCCAGGGAAATTGCAGCATCTCAAAACTGACCAGCTCAGCTGTTCCAAACTGTGTACAGACTGTAGAAGTCAGCCTGTCTTCAAGTCCAGAAAGCTTTTTCGAAAGAAGAGTGTGACAAGCTTGCTTGATTTTTTGCAACTAGGGTGGCTGACATCAGAGCGGCACTCCATCCATCACACTCTATGAGTGTTGCTGTGGACCAGTGCGGGGCCACTGTTCCTCGGTTTTCTTTGAGTACCTTTGATGTGCTGGTTTTCATGGATGTCACGTGGATTGTCCAGAGTGTGCACTCTACATGCTGTAGTTAGGATTTGGGTCCTACCTCCCTGATTTTGGGTTGTATTGATTCTATCAGTTTGGTCCTAGCTTGGATAGTCTGGAGCTCCTTGGAGACAGGTGAGTTTCCAAGCTCACTGAAAGAGGCGGTGGTGACACCACTCTTGAAGAAAGCTTCTTTGGACCCAGACTGCCTTACAAACTACAGACCAATCTCAAACCTCCCCTTTTTAGGGAAGATGATTGAGAAGGTAGTGGCCACTCAGCTGGAGGACCATTTGACCATCCATGACATCGATGAACCTCTCCAGTCCGGATATTGAAAGAAGCATAGTACAGAGACAGCTCTGGTTCAGGTGTTCAATGATCTCCTGATGGCTAGAAATTGGAGGAGTTGTTCTATTCTGGTTCTCCTACATCTCTCATTACCTTTTGACACTGTGGATCATGGGGTCCTGCTCGATCATCTGAGGTTCAACTGTGGACTGTCAGGTACAGTTCTCAGGTGGTTTACATCATTCCTCACTAGAAGATCCCAGAGAGTGGTGTCTGGGGTTTCAATCAATCAAAGTCTTTATTTATTCAGGAGAACACCATTGAGCAAGCTCATTTACAAGATGGACCTGAGACATAGATACAAGTAATAATAATACAGTCCAGACATTATACAATGTTGGCAATACAGACTATACAAGGGATGCAAAGGTACAATACAAGGAATTGGTAAGGCCTTAGGGGGTGGACGAGTACAGACTGGGTTAACTAAGGGGCTATCAGAGTGCTGAGAGTAAGTGCCTATCCATGACTCCGGGGGGGGGAATGTATGAGGTGTTTCAGGTAGGTTTGTCCTGTCTATTAGTTGGCATAGCAAGCTGGGGGTACAGGGGGGTATTTTAATTTATGGGTGGTGAAAGCAGTTACAGATTTCTTTAACTAGGCGGTCATATAAGGACTTGAATGAGGATATACTGATTGAGAAGCTAAGCTTCAGGGTTTTTTGTAGGGTATTCCATAAGGAAGGTAGCACAAAGGACATAGCCATTCTTCCAAAGTGTGTTTTCAGCCTGGGTACCTTCAAGTAGATGAAAGAAGAGCTTCTCGGGACATAGGCTCTGGGTTTGCAGAGTGGAAGACAATCAGAGATATATGAGGGAAGTTTCTTGGTGATAGCTTTGAATGTCCAGAGAAGAGCATTCCTGTTTCTCCTGAAGTGTAGGGAGGGCCACCTCATAGCTGCATAGAGAGCACAGTGATGGGTGGCAAGATGTAGCCCAGTAATGAGTCTTAATGCCCTGTGGTATAACGTATCTAGTTTGGCCTGTTGTGGTGCAGGGCAGTGGTTATAGAGGAAATCAGCATAATCCACCAAGGAGAGAAATATGGTTTGAACCAGTCATCATCTGGCATTACTGGTGAGGTAGTTGTTTATCCTATAGAAGAGACCAAGTCTCTGTCTTAATTTCTTTAGGAGGTCTTCGATGTGGTCAGTGAAGGAGAGTTTATGATCAAGCCATACCCCTAGGTACTTGAACTTGCTAACCATTTCTAGATTTTCACCCAGGATTGTGGTGATCTGAGGGACAGTGCTGGCAGCTGTAGGGTTTGCATCCAGTGGGTAGGGAGAGAACATCATAGCCTTGGTTTTCTTAGCATTTAGTAACAGTTTTTTCTTATGGAGTTAGCGCTGGAGAATGTTGAATTCCGATTGTAATTCTTTACAGGCAATTTCAGAAGAGGGATGACTAAGGTAGAGGACCGTGTCATCTGCAAAGAGATGGATATTGGCCTTGGTTATGTTGAGATCAATGATATTCACATAGATTGCAAACAGTAGTGGGCCCAGGATCGAGCCCTGTGGGACCCCTCTTTGCAAAGGTTTGAGGAGGGATAGTTCACCATCTGACTTTCCTTGCTGCCATCAATCGGAGAGGTAATCTGCAAACCAGTGAAGGGAAAGTGGATCCAGTCCTATGGCTTTAAGAGAGGAGAGGAGCAAGTCGTGGTCGACAGTGTCAAAGGCCTTGCTCAGGTCTAAGAACATGGCACAGACAAACTTCTTATTTTCTAGGTCATGAAGTCAATCGCTGGTAACTTTAGCTAGGGCTGTAATAGTGCTGTGCTGTGCCCTAAATCCAGATTGCATAGGATTTAGAAGGTTCTTGGATTCTATGTAGGTTTTAGTTCCTTGTTTACAATTTTTTCCAGAAGTTTGGACAGTTTAGGAAGTAAAGGCATAGGTCTGTAATTGTTTAGGTCTCACGGGTCCACAGATTTGAACAAGGGGATAACAAGAGCTGTTTTCCATACAGTAGAGAGGGTACTGTGGGACAGAGAAAGATTAAAAAGATGAGTAATAGGTGTGGACAGGACGTGGATGGTGACTTTTAGGAAGCAGGGATCCAGAGAGTCGGCACCTGCACTTTTTCTAACGTCCAGCTTTAGTAGGAGTTCTTCGACTTCCTTCAAGGAAACATGCTGGAGGGAGAAGACTGAGTTGGTTAGAGTGGGTTCCAGGCTTTGGAGATCCACTTAGGAGCAAAGGGAGCTTGCAGGAGAGTTGTCAAAAGCAAGGCCTGCAGTAGCAAAGTGGTTGTTAAAAGCATCTAGGATTTCCACTTTGTCACAGATGGGGATACTGCCAGAAGTGATCCTTGCAAGCAAGGAGTTAGCCAGGGTGTGTCCAGACATGTCCTTGATGGATTTCCAAAATTTGGAGGAGTTCCTGGAAGCCGAGTCCAGTTCTGTGCGGAAGTAAGATGCCTTTGCATCTCTCGTCAACTTGGTGCATTCATTCCTAGCTTTCCTGAAGTTATACCAGTCCAGCTTGTTTTTAGTGGTTCGTGTTTTTTTCCAAAGCTTGTCTCTATTCAGTAATACTGATTTAAGCTCAGGAGTAAATCAGTGACAGGTTCTCCCCCTTACCCTAGTTTTTACAAGTGAGGCATACTTATTTAAGGCCGCAGCCATAGTTACGGAGAAGATCTCGCAGGCCAACTGTACTGAGTTGGCAAGATAAAAGTCCTTCCAGCGCACTGAGAATTTTAGCTTGTCGAGGTAGACCAGCAGATCAAAGTGGTGCCTGTCCCTCTTAGTAGTAAACCTTGACATGGAGGGTGGGTTCTGGGTAGTCCTTATGCTAGCAATAACACAGTGGTCACTAATGTCCATGCAGAAGACTCCCACATGGAAGAATAGGTGTGGTTTGTTTACTAGAATGACATCCAGTCAGCCGGCCCTGCCTTCGAGCACCCACTAACCATAGGGGCTCCGAGCCGCCAGCGGGCGGGCGGCGACCACTAAGCCGAAAAGGGAACCAGGAGGCCGGGAGAGACAGCCAGAAAGCCGGCCCTGCCCTCGAGCACCCAGTGACCGTAGGGGCTCAGAGCCGCCAGCGGGCGGGCGGCGACCGCTAAGCCGAAAAGGGAACCAGGAGGCCGGGAGAGACAGCCAGAAAGGTACGGGAGAGCCGCATCCAATCGGAAGGCGACCGCCAGCTGAGCCTTGCTTCTGATTGGTGCGCCTTCCCCATTGACTTTTGCTTTGCTTGCACCTCCAAAACTGGCCGGGATTTCTGCTCCTTTATTGTAAAATTCTCCAAAAGAGCTGTTTTTGCCTTTGATTTGTGTAAAATTGAAAATGTTTTCTGCTTACTGTTTTGTGACTACAGTCCTTTGGTGGGACTTGTGCTGGGCTAGGCAGCATGGTAGCCGACCCCAGTCTTTGTTGTGCAAATCTTTTAGCACCATTTGCAGAATCTCTTGATTGCTGCAATCTAGTGCTTTCTGACTGCCCTCTCCTCTGTCTCCTCCTTTCCAGCCAGCCTGCCCTCGAGCACCCAGTGACCGTAGGGGCTCTGACCGCCAGCGGGCAGGCGGCGACCGATAAACCCGAAAAGGGAACCAGGAGGACGGAGAGATAGCCAGAAAAGAGTACAGGAAAGCCGCAAAATTTTGCCCACCCCTCCCCTCCTGGGTGTTGCTTTTATATACACTTTCCCCCGAATCTTCTATCTCTGCCCATAGCTAACTCCTAGCAAATACCCGAGCTCCACTCCTCACACTACCATTAGTACTTTAACCCCTAGCTACCTTCCACCATGCTACTGTTCCTCTTAATCAATCAATCAATCAAATCAATCAATCAAAATCTTTATTTATTCAGGCGAACATCATTGAGCAAAGCTCATTTACAAGATGGACCTGAGTGGTCATAACAAAAAAAAAGGTTACAGAGTGTATACAAAGACATGATATTGAAATAGCACAAATACAAACATTTATGAGTGAGATAGATGTACAATTATTTACATATATACAAGGCAAAGGACAGTAAACCAAAAACCTATTAAAGGTGAGAAACAAACAGTCTGGTAGGGATAAGGCTTGGATAATGGTACACGGGTGGGCATATATGTTTGAGGTTTGATGTGGAAAGGACCAGAGGAATGATAGAAGAATAGGGAGGAGCTTTAGAAGGGGGGTGGTGAGAGTGCTGCTCTGCCTCTCACCTTCCTCATATCCTGAGGAGGAGACCGAAACAGCCCATGCCCTGGTGTTTAAGGCGGCTATTCAAGCTGGCCCCCCTCTATTATCCACAGTGGATGTCTTCCAATTCCTCAAGTATACACTACCGCTTCTGCACTATAATCCTTGGGGTATCCCCAAAAAGAGCTCACATCAGTTCTGTGCTTCATAAGCCCCCAACTCCATTCTTGGCAGTACAGAGCCCCTCTATACCTGTCCATCAAGCTGTATTATATGACATTTACCTAACCATACAGCAGGCTCAAGACCCTCTAATTACTGGACCCCAAGCAAGAAGAGAAAATCCTCTGGCTATTCCTTCCTTCTATCACTTGAAGCCCTCATTAAATTGATTTTCTTTCTGCTGATCTGTGTTGGCACTGTTGAAATCAATCCTGGACCCACAGAAAGCTCTATCTCCCCAGCTGATTTAGCCACCATGAAAGGCCTAAGTTTTCTTCATATCAATGTCTGCAGCCTCCTAAAAAAGTTCTCACTAATACAGGCCTGGGTTGCACACACCTTACCTGACTTTCTGGTAATCTCCGAAACACGGCTCAAATCTGCAACAAATGACAGAGAAATAAATCTTCCCAACTATCAGCTCTTCAGATCTGATCGTCCATCCAGGGGTGGTGGAGTGGCCATTTATGTTAAAGCAAATATCTCTGCATCCTGCCTCAATATTACATCACAGCCGAAGGAATTCGAATGCTTATCCCTTAAAATATTTCTCCCCAATATGTCATCTTTTCAATTGATTGGCTGCTATAGGCCCCCTCAGCAGGCCTAAAACTCCTATCTCACCTGGGCACTATAATTAAATTAGGCCCAGAAGACACCATTATTTTAGGCGACCTGAATTTAAATTGGCTAGCCAATGCATCCACCCTAGTATCCTTTGTGACACTCATGGATTCACTCAATTAATTAAAGAACCAACAAGGATTAACCCAAAAAACAAAAGTAACAGCACACTTCTGGACATTATGTTGGTTAATAAGCCTCATCTGTATTCTCACGCTGGAGTGCTATTCAGTGATATAAGCGATCACTGTCCCATAGCTGGTATAAGATCATCATTCAAGCCATCCAACCCAGCAAAATTTCTCCCAAGAAGGTCTAAAAAGAACCTTAATATCATAGGATATCTCCATGATCTGTGTCACACCACACGCTGGCAAGATTTCTATCTCACAGCTTCAGTAGAGATAGCTCTACAGGTCTTAAATGACATTATCACAAGTGCCCTCAATATACATGCACCTCTCTCCAGTGTCAGAACCAAGCTAAAATCTTGTTGCTGGTTCTCTGCTGACCTTAAATCCGCATTGCTTGCTAGAGATAAGCTCTGGAAAAGGGCAAGAAAGACCAAGGATCCAAATGATTGGCTTCAATTCAGAAAAGCCAGAAACTCCTGCACAAAAAAAGTGAGAAATGCCAAGGCTGCCTTCTACACAGCTGAACTGGATGCCTTCTATCATAACCCTTCCAGATTCTGGGGGACCATAAAGGGGATCTTAGGACAAGATTCTACCCCTGTCTTACCACCCAAAGTGCACCTAAATAATGTGGATATCACTGACAAGCAAGAAATCTTGAATGCCTTCAATAATCATTTCACTACAGCCGGCCTAGCATTCGACTCCTCTCTAGCAAATCTAATGCGGTCACAATTAAACTTCCAGTCTACTGAGGGACAAAAGGCTGCTTCCACATTTTCCTTTAAGCCAATACTATTAAAACAAGTAGAAGACCTACTACTCCATTTGGATACAACTAAAAGCGCAGGTGCAGACTCTCTGGACCCCTATTTTCTAAAAGTTGCACTGCATGCCTTAGCAGCCCCCCTAACTCACCTTTTCAATTTGTCCCTAGCCACTGGATCTATTCCTTCAATATGGAAGACAGCTCAAGTGTTTCCCCTACTCAAGACAGGTGACCCCATGGACCTCAACAACTATAGGCCCATATCCATCTTACCAGTATTGTCCAAAATGCTTGAAAAATTAGTGAACATCCAATTGAGTGCCTACCTTGATACCAATAATCTCCTTAACCCAGCTCAATCTGGGTTTAGATCCATACACAGCACCATCTCTGCCTTAGCAAAAGTTACTAATGATTGGCAGACTGAATTAGACAAAAAGAATAATATCTGTGCTGTATTTCTGGATTTAAGCAAAGCCTTTGATACTGTGGACCATGAACTACTAATCTCCTCTCTGCATTCCATAGGCCTCGACTCAATCTCTCTTCAATGGTTCAGATGCTACCTCTCCGGTAGATTACAGCAGGTAAAAAATGAAGGTGACCTATCTACCTCAAAACCACTCCTAAGAGGTGTACCACAAGGTTCCATCTTGGGCCCTATCCTCTTTGCCATTTATATCAATAACATTGACTCCAATCTCACCAAATCTAATATTCACCTTTTTGCAGATGATACTGTCCTATATGTCAGTAATCCTACACCAACAAAAGCTTGTGAACTTTTACAATCTGAGTTCTCTCTGCTGCAGCACAAATTACTAGAAAAAAACTCCTATTAAATGCCAAGAAACAGAAGCCATGTTCTTCTCCTCCAAGAGCTTCTCTTCCACTCTCACCAAACACCCTTCCCCAATTATCTACCATCCTTGGTGAAAGTCTGGAATATGTGGATAAATTTAAATATCTTGGGGTTTGGATTGACAATAGACTTGACTACACTAACCACATTGAAGAGCTCCTGAAGAAGCTCAGACAGAGACTTGGCCTATTTTATAGAATCAAACATTATCTAACCAAGATTCTAAACAAAGATTAATCCTGGCATCATTCCTATCCCTCATTGATTATGCTGATTTCCTATATGGTCACTGCTCCTTTCCCACTTAAACAAATTGGATACCTTGTATCATAGAGCTCTTAGATTCATTACAGACCTTCCTTTCAGCACCCACCATTGCTCTCTCTATACTGCAGTCGGCTGGACATCCCTACATCATAGAAGAAACAAAAATGCTGCTTTATGGATCTACAAAGCTCTAACAAACAAATTACCATCCTACATTTCAGATTGTTTTACCCAGGTCATATCCAGACCATATGCCCTAAGGAATAATAGACTCATCATGCTAAAGATACCTATTACCTATACCCGGTATGGGAGGGCTGCAATCAGCTACTCTCTAGCACTTATCTGGAACTCTCTTCAAAAGATCTTGAAGTTGAATACCCTCATTCCAATAGCATCCTTCAAAAGCTATATACTAGTCTCTTTCCAGAGCCATGCAACTGTTTCCACAAGGCCTAGTCCTATCATACCCTTTTCCCCCACCCTTTTTTGCACTTCCTTATTTTGTTTTCTAGATTTCACCACTTATCTCTTACCAGACCTTTTTTCCCAAAATCCCATCACCCTCGCTTTAATCTTTCAGTACTGTTTTATTTTTTTCCTTTTTTTTATAACCCAGTTTCATTGTCTCAATGCTTTGTATATATGTGAATATTCTTGCATCTGTTCATTTATAATGTATTTGTTTTTTATATTCAATCTGTATCTTGTATTTGTGTAAAAGTGTACCTTTATATTGTTATGACCAATCAGGTCCATCTTGTAAATGAGCTATGCTCAATGATGCTCACCTGAATAAATAAAGATTTTTGATAAAGATTTTGATTGATCCAGCAGTGTACTGTTAGCAGGGGACTTTTTGTTGGGGCGTGTCGGTTCTCCAGTTATTTGAGAGAGGCCATGGGCATCACACAATTCCTTAAGGGGTACAGTGGCTTGGGACAACCAGTTGAAGTTTATGTCTCCAAGGATAATAGCATCAGGAGGGCCAAGCTGAATGGTGTTGAATAGGTGGGTAAGGATTAGAGTACCAGCGGAGGGAGGCCTGTAGCAACCTATGACACATAACACAGATGATGATGATATCACCAGCTTTAAAGTCAGGCATTCAAATTGGTTAGCGATGGAGGGTGCTTCTAGGCATGTAACCGTGTACTTGTTCTTAATGTATATGGCCACCCCGCCTCCCCTGGTGGGCCTGTCGGCTCTGACTAAGGAGTATTCGGGGATGTTGATTTCCATATCGGACGTAGAGGATCTGAGCCAGGATTCAGTGATCACAAGTACAGCTGGTTTGGTATGGCATACCCAGGCCTGGATAAATGTGAACTTTTTCAACAGGCTGCATACATTCATATGGAGGAATTGCATGCCTTTCAGGTTTGCTAGGTCTGAGGGTGATGAGAGAATGTTTGGTGGGCCAGGGTTGAGTTCAACATCTCCAGAGCACAGTAGAAGGAGAAGAAGAAGCTTCCTTAGGGTTGCAAGAGATATACTGAGGATTCTAGTTTGTGGGTGTCTGCTGTGTGTATCAAATTGGGTAAGAAGGAGCCCATTGTTAGGCCTGGATCTTCCTAGCACCCCAAGCACCAATACCCAGGCTGGGAAACTAACAGGGGGAGTTTGCTTGGTAACATGGTGAGCATAGTTTGTGTTGCCAGTTCTACATCAGTCCCACCTCTGTGTGCCGTTCTGATGAGGGGCTACAAGTGGGGAAGTCTGAGGGCACAAAGAGAATTATATGAAGAGAAACGATGGGCATGGCAGCCCACTGAGGAAATATAGTCCCCCCTAGTAGTAGAACAGGTGGGCTCGGGCGCTATATAAGGCATGAGTATGAGGAGAAAGAGAGCTAGGAGCCAGTGGGGCACCCTCATGGTTGAGCCTTGAGATAGGCAGAAGAAGTTAGGCCTCTACCTCTTAGTATGTAGGCATGATAAGCACCTACACTGTCACCTCAGGGGTTCACAAGAGTAAAGATAGGTGGGTATGAACATCTATTCACTAATAATGTAATTATATTCTGTCTGCTAGACCAGTGACATAGGCCAATAGTGTGCAGCCTAAGCTACTACCAGCGTAGGTTAGGAGCCCAAGGAAGGAGTATCACAAGAGCTGGATACTCGTAGAGAATTAATTTTAAGTTGGGCAGGCAGTACCAGGGAAGCGTATTTGCTAGGGAGACTGGGAACAATGAGAACCTATCAATAAGTAATCTGGGACCATCCAGAGGTGGGTATTATGAAGGGACTGTGGAGCCTATAGGTCCTGGAAAAGAGGCTAAGGGGTGTGAGGGTGATGAGGGCGGGGCATAAGCCTATTTAATAAATGGTGGAGGTGGGGGATGGGGGGTGAGCGAAAAAATACGGCTTTTGCCGTACCTTTCTGCTGGATGTATCTGGGCTTGTGGTCTCAGGCTGTGGCTGTGGAGGTGCCACCTGCCCGAGAGACCGTGTCTCGCTCGGCGTCAGAGCTCGGACACCTGGAGGGTTCTCTGCTGAGGAGAGAGGAGATGGCAGAAGATAAAATATTAGCCGGAGATAAAAGGCCACACAGTCCAGATACGGGGGGCAATCTGCATGACAAAGGGGCCTATTTAGTTTGGTACCCAGCAGTCAGTGAGCTTTATTCCTCGGATCCAGTTTCTCTGACATGTGAAGTTCCTCAGGGCTCAGTGTTGTCCCCCATGTTGTTTTCAGTGTATATGTTGCCCCTCAGAGACATTGTAAGAAGGTATGGGCTGAGGTTTCACTGCTATGCTGATGATACCCAGCTCTACCTTTCATTCGCACCCAACCAGGATGGAGCTCTTTTGGTCTTTAACAGCTGTCTCACTGAAATCCAGGCGTGGATGGATTTCAGGTGGTTGAAGTTGAACTCTGATAAGACTGAGGTATTGGTTGTGTATCTGGGTTGCCAGATAGGGAGGTTGGACATGGCTTCACCCTCTGGACTTTCTGGACTTTGTTTCTTAGGGGCATGTCACTCCTGACTTCTGAAAGGGTGAGAAACCTGGGGGTAATTTTTGACAAAGGGTTGACACTGCATTCGCAGGTGTTAGCCATCATCAAATCCTCGTTCTACCATCTGAGGAATATCTCCAGGATAAAGCATCTTGTTACATGTGGCAATCTTCCTACTCTGATCCACGCCTTTGTGACCTTGCATTTAGATTATTGTAACTCCCTGTACCTAGGGCTAACATGGGTGGAAATCCATTGCTTGCAGCTAGTGAAGAATGCAAAGGCCTGGCTTTTGACAGGATCATCTTGGTCCTGCCATATTTCCCTGGTTGCTGCACTGACTGCACTAGCTGCCAGGTCATGTGGTGGATCACCTTTAAAGTTGGTCTTCTGACTTATAAAGCCATACACGGACTTGGCCCAGACTACCTGAAAGAGCTTCTGGTCCCTTACTGCCCTGGGCGATTGCTCCGCTCAGCCAACGAGGGGTTGCTAGAGATGCAAGGGTGTGTCAGAAATCTTCTGGGGCTAGAGCATTCATGTATGCCACCCCTATCCATTGGAATTCTCTACCCCGTTGGCTATGTGAATGCATGACCATGGAAGGATTTAAGCAGGCATTAAAAACTTTTCTATGGTACCAAGCTTTTGGCGATTAATTATTGGGTGATACCAGTTTGATATTTTGTACTGCTGTGATGTTTGTTTTATTTATTTTGTGATTTTAATATTGTTAAAGCATCTTGGTTTTGAAAGGCGCAATACAAATAAAGTTTATTATTATTATTATTATTATTAAAAGCAGCCCAAGGGACAAGCCAGACAACTACAGACCTGTTAGTCTCACTTCCATAGTGGTTAAGCTAATGGAAGTGATCCTGAAGGGAGAGACTGGTGACATTTCTTGAGGCTAATGGCCCATGGGATGGGTAGCAGCATGTGTTCATCTTGGGGAGATCTTGCCAGACCAACCTAATATAGTACTATGACCGGGTAACAAGAGTGCTGGATAGGGGCCATGCAGTGCTTGTTCTGTATTTGGACTTCAGCACAGCCTTTGATTCAGTACCCCATGGGTGACTTAGGGGGAAAATGAAATCTGTGGGGGGTGGGGGTGAAGATAGTTAATTGGATCATGAACTGGCTAAAGGGGAGGCAGCAATGGGTGGTGGTGGTGGGGGACTCTCAACCCAAAAAACCAGTGATGAGTGGTGTGCCACAGGGCTCCATGCTGGGTCTGGTGTTGTTTGAACTATTCATAATCGGATATCTCACATGGAGTTGGAAGCAGGATTAGTCTTTTTGTGGATGATACCAAGATGGAGGTGGTAGTGGATGATGTAGAGGGTGGAAAGAGCTACAGGGGACATAACTAAACTGCAGGAGTGGTTGGCAAAGTGGCAACTGGGATTCAATGTGAAGAAGTGTAAAGTTATGTACTTCAGAGCAAAGAACCTAAGGAGGGAATACTAGTGGGGTACGGTGACACTGAGGATCACTGAGGAAGAGAAGGACCTAAGGGTGATGGTAACAGACAGCATGAACAGCTCTGCTCAGTGCAAGAAGGCTACAACCAAGGCTAACAAGATGCTGGGGTGCATTGCAAGAAGATTCTCATCCAGATATAAGGATGTGATCCTGCCCCTCTACAGGTCCTTAGTCAAGCCACAGTTGAAGAACTGCATACAGTACTGGTGCCCATACCTGAAGAAGGATTACAGGCTGCTACAGGGGGTGCAATGTATGATGACAAAAATGGTACAGGGGATGGACTGTAAAACCTACTAGAACAGACTAAGGGATCTGAGTTTATTGGAGGAGAGGCGGGATCAGAGGGATGTGACTGAAATGTTCCAGTACCTGAAGGGGATCAACAAATCTGGCACAGATGGGTTATTTCGGCTGAGAAAGGGAAGAGACACAAGAGGGAAGGGGCTAAGATTGGAAGGGGTCAGATTTAGAAGAGAGATGAGGAGACATTACTTCACAAAAATGGTGGTGTTGTAATGGAACACTCTACCAGAGGAGGTAGTATCATGTAGGATGGTGGGCACTTTCAAAAGGGCATGGGACAGAGCACGGGGGGGGGTCTGGGTAACTAGTACTGAGAAATTGCTAGAGGGGAAAGGGGGTGGGGCAGCTGTGATCTAGGGATGCTAGCTGTGCACTCGAGCAGACTTGATAGACTATATGGCCTATTTCTGCTGGCAGATTCATATGTTCATATATAAATCTCTGAAGGTGGTCTATGGATGAAAGTGATAGGAATACAGCATGTGATGGCACAGTCTGGGGTGGTGACAACGTGTACCATATATAAATAAACTTAAAAAGTCATTTTGTGTGTTATTATAGACATAGTGTAGGATGGATGTAGTTTGCGGAGAGCACTCACCCCTACAGGCAGCAAGTTTAAAAAAACAACAGGTACACCAATTTAGTGCTTTAAAGTCATTTTACTCCTCGAGCAGACATAGCAGTGCAACAGACAAGATAGCTTACGTTTCACCCGTCCATACGGGCTTCTTCAGAGCTAATGAATTACATTCCATTCAAGTAATATATACTCTCCCACCAGTGATGTCACTTCATATATAAACCAATAAAATCACTTTATCATTTACCTTATTCACACATCTTAAGTGTTTACATCAAATAAGTACTTTATATGCAATCAAAGTAGTGGGAGTCAAACATGAATTCCAAAGCTAATTATAAATGCACAAACTTTTCAAAATATAATCATGTTCTGATCCCATATTTCATGATATCACCTCACATCCATGATGAACCTTAAAAAGAAGAAAACTAGTATAGTATAGAAACTATTCCTTATATAAAAAAAATAATATTTTTTGACTTCCAATTTTTTCACTAATTTCCCCTTCCCTCCTTCTTTTTGCTTCCCTCTTCCTTCCCCTTCCCCCTTCCCTACCATAAACCTCTTCCACCCACCCACCCCTTTCCCCCCTTCCCCACTGTCTCCCTATTTGGGATCTATTCTGATGGGCCTGCAGCTAATTTATGAGGATTCAATATGGATTGAATAATGAAGAAAAGATTTTGTTATTTGTGATAAAAATGATAAAAAGATTTATTTTTTTTATATGAGGAATAGTTTCTATACTATATTTGAAGCTCAGTGTCTGGAGTATTTTTTGCCTAGAGCAGCCAACCATTGTCTGGTGACCTAGATTGTTCACACTATCCTTGTGCATGAGAGAAAGAAAGCCATGCTGTCCTCTTAACACTGTCACTCACAAATATGTATACACTCAGAGCACAGCAATCTCCCAGAAACACACCTGTTTTATCTGCATTTGGCCTGTCAACTGGAGACCATCCAATCACCAATGTTAGCCCGATATCTATTCAGCACATCAATGACATCACTCTCCCTGGGACAAAGGACATATATAGATGAGTACCATCACCATATTAAAAGGCAGTATAGTGCAGTGGTCTAAGGCTCTGAGCTGCAATAGTGCAGTGGTCTAAGGCTCTGAGCTGCAATTCTAGTGATATCCAGCAGACCAGACCTGGGTTTGAATCCCACAGCTTCCACTTGCATACTGTGTGACCCTGAGCAAGTCACTTAACCTCCTTGTGCTCCCAGGTCGCTCCTGTAAAAAAGCTTTCAGCTTAGTGTGCCATACCTGGTTAAACAACTAAATAAAAAAAAAAAAAATGAAACTGTGTACTACATTGTCAAACAACCTCGTTCAGTGGCAGCATTTGTACCACAAACAATATGGGCAACAGGACTGAACCTTGATAGACTGCACTGTTCAAGACAGCAGGGCACCAGGAAAAGTTTTCCCATGCTTCATTCTATACCCTACTAGAAATTAAGGACCTGAACTGCCTCAACATAGTGCCAGTGAGTCCCACCAAGTCACTCAGCCGAACTTTTAAATTCCATGATCAGCAGTATCAAAAGCTGATAAAAGGTTGTCAAGTTCACCACATGCCAACACTGGCACTAACCGTGCAAAATAAAATAATACAAACCAAAATGATTCACTGTTAGTCATTATCTAACTACTCTAACTTCCAATGCTAAAATGATTAAACAAATGTAAATGCAGGACAAAATATAAATAATATTAAAATATTATTTAAATGGTATGTAAAAGCTTCACAAATGGCATATTAGCAGAAAAAACACTCTGCTGTCCCAGTACTGTAGAACGTAAGCCCACTACAATGGCCATCCTTGAAGAGGGGAGCTGAATCAAGAGGAGTGCCATCCAAGCTGTGAAAACAGTGGCCCAGCTAACACTACTGTGACAAGAAAGCACCACTGGAGGTCAACAGTGAATTTGTCGACCTCCCATACAGGGATGACCTATGTCCCACACATCCTCCATGCAGGGGGATCTGCCCCCACTCTACCCAGATTTCTATATAATCAAATCCAGATCAGAGTTGTTATGGGCAGGGGGCAGAACACTGGGAGAAAGGCATCATCTGAAATCAGACCATTATACCAACAATTGCTATAATGGTCTGTTTTTGAGATTCGCTGTTGGGGTGTCACACTGGAGGGGGCAACCAGTGTCACAACAGTGAGAACCAAATAGCATGGAGACAGTTCATTTTGCATTCATCAAGAGCTAACTGGAGCAGACACAGCACTGGATGTTACTAAAATCACACTGCTACAACTGTGGGATAGAGGTTCTGGAGGCATGAAGAACTGTCTCATCAATGTACATACAGTATGCATGTTTGCAGAAGCAGAGACTGAGACAAGGTCATTCAGGAAAACAGAGAAGAGGACTGGTCCCAGAGTGAAGCCCTGAAGCACTCCAGAGTTGAGTGGAAGGGACGCAGTTTAGGCTTTCCCAACTTAGGCAGACTGGCTCTAGCCTGAGGCATAGGAGCAGAACCAATCAGTGGCTGATGCTGAGAGCCCAGCACAGTTCAACTTATCTAAGAGTAGAGGATGGGTAACAGAAATGAATGCCTTAGCGAGGCCAATGAAGATAGTGGACGATATTTGGCCCTTATCAATCTCTTTAAGGAAAGAGTTGGTGGCATTTGACAGGAAGGGAACCCTGGAATGGACTTTCTAAATGCCAGGCTTGTAAGGGGAGACAAAGGAGTGGGCATCTAGAAAGTCAGATAGTTGGGAGAAGACAGTTATTTCCTGGAGATTAGATGAAATGAGGAGAGGAGAGAGCGTAGATGATGGTCCCAAAAGTGCAGCTGTAATTCCCTTTCTGAAGAACTCTTACCTGTTTCAAGCAAACAGGGATAAATCATAGCTGAAAGTAACAAAACAGAAGTGGAGAAGGAGGGAGGCTACAATGGCAGGGGGCAGAGTGGTGAAGAAGTTCAGGATCTAGCCCAGAAGGACTGTGCCCATTGGAGGAATTAAGAGAGAGGGAAGAGCAAACAAGACAGAAATATGTAGGGAGGGGAAACTAGGGAGAGTACAGGGGGGTGAAACGAGTTATGAAAGTGGCAGCAACCTAAGAGAGCTCAGAGATGACCATTGGAGCGATGAGGAGTTTGAGTGTGCTGTAGGTGTGGACATTTGGGTGGAGGGAATAAAGATGGAGTGAATAACCATCCAGGACTTACTTGGGGAAATAATCTTGTGCTGGAGGTTCAAGGAAACTGGACTAATTACCATTGCAGCTATCTTGCTTTACTCAGTAGGTCTTATGCAACATTCTGCAGAGTGCTGCAAAATGCTGCAGAATTGCATTTCATCCTGGGGGACGCTACTGTATGTATGTTTGCAGAAGCAAAGACAGAGGCAAGGTCATTCAGGAAAACAGAGAAGAGGACTGGTCCCAAAGTGAAGCCCTGAAGCATTCCAGATTTGAGTGGAAGGGACGCAGATAAGGCTTTCCCGACCTGGGCAGATTGGCTCTAGCCTGAAACATAGGAGCGGAAGCTGTCAGTGGCTGATTTTGAGAGCCCATCACCCCTCATCGTATCTTAGAGTAGAGGATGGGCAACAGAACTGAATGTCTTAGCGAGATCAATGAAGATAGTGGACAATATTTGGCCCTTATCAATCTCTTTAAGGAAAGAGTTGGTGACATTTAAGAGGGAGGGAACCCTAGAATGGGCTTTCCAAATGCCAGGCTTGTAATGGGAAACAAAGGAATGGGTGTCTAGAAAGTCAGATAGTTGGGAGAAAACAGTTTTTTTCCTGGAGATTAGACAAAGTGAGGAGGAGAGAGAGCAGATGATGGTCCCAAGAGTGCAAGTCTAATTCTCTTTCTGGAGGAAAACTCTTGCCTGTTTCAAGCAAGCAGGGACAAATCATAGCTGAAAGTAACAAAATAGATTTTTTTAATTTTTTTTTATTTCTTTAGTCCTTGGAATACACCCCTGAGTGGTTGCTTATTTATGGGTTCCATGTCAGTTACAAGAACAAAGGTACATCAAAACAGTAGTACATGTTTTAGACAGGATAACAATAAGATACAGTAATACAGTAGTGCATTTTTAGACAGAGTTCCTATAGTGAACATGCCAAATTTAGGATCATAAGCAGCAAGTAATTTGCCTGAGTCAAAGTTAGGGCACCCTACTGGTTTGCATGAGAAGAGATGATAGTAGGAGGATAGTAGTAAGGGTGCTAGAGGGTTGGTAGGGAATGGGGGAGTATATAGAATGGGTGGGGTAGAGGTGGCAAAGGTTGTGAGTCAGGGTGGTGACCTGAAGTACTAAGGATAGGTCATGTCAGAAGAGTAGGTTAGACGTGAGATAAGAGTGCTAGGATGACCTTGAGGCATAGTAGGAGTGTTAGTGGAGGCAGCCAAAGCTGTTGGTTGAGATAAGATGCTGTCATAGTTTGTATTTGAAAACACCAACAGGTGCAGCACCCCAAATGTCAGGTGGTAAGACACTGGTCCAGTGAGGAGCACAGTAACAGAATGTGCATTGTGCCTAGGCAGTGCAGAGTCTAGGAATTTTGTAGATCTGGGTGTCAGAGTTCCTTGTGAAATGAGAGTCTGAGTGCATGGTTAGGAGTTTCTGGACCTGTGCCAGTATTAGTTTGAGAGAGCATTTCTTGGCAAGGAGGCAAGATCAGTATCTTATTCTTTCCTTTAGTTGGAGCCAACCAGCCTGTGACTAGAGATCACAAGTGTGCATGAGTCTGGCAGCACCTGTGAGAAGGTGACACCTTATTAATCATGATGGAAATGTGTTGTAGGGCCGTGTCAGTTGCAGATCTGTAGGTACCCAGTCCATAATCAACAAGGGAGACTATTGAGCTGTTGATTTCAGATTCAGTGACTCATAGGTTAAGCAGTGCTTGTTGTGGTAAAGAATCCCTATTCTTGTATTGTAACACGGCATCAAACAGAAACGACAAATAAAGAAATCTCATTGTATCAAATACAATACATGACCAAAGTTGGAGTGGTGATTAAGTCCCCAGTAAGGCACGCTACAACTATTAATCATGGGGTCACCAGGTCAAGCTCTAGCACCACTAGCTGTCACAGCAGCAAACAGAACACACATCGCGGTGAATACGGAAGATCTCAATGTGCCGACACAAAGCTGAACAGAACTGTAACAACGGAATCAACAACAAAGCAAGTATTCCCATGTTACAAGCACATTGATGCCCTCTGCAGTCGGCTTCTACTGGGGAATTAATGCATGGTTGGGTGGTTGTAGGCACTAGGCCAAAGTCTCTTGCCACAACCCCTCCAACCATGCATTAATTCCCCAGTAGATGCCTCCTTCGTCAGGCATTAATGCTTACTTGATAGCCTTTGCAGTGTTATCAATGTGTTGGACATAAGACACAGTGGAGTCTATTGTCATACCCAGGTATCTGAAAAACTGGATGTGCTCCAGAGTGTCACAGCTTTAATTTCTGATCGCAAAGGGTAATGCTTGGAACTTACTCTGGGTGCTGGAGTACAACATTGTCTTCATTCTTTTACAGTTCATGATTAGTCTATGCTCCTTAAATCATTTCTTTGCGGATGAGAATCTCCTTTGGAGTTCTGCTGTTAGTTGTTCTGGATGGGGTTTCTAGTGAAGATAACCGTGTCATCTGCATAAAGGAGCATCCGGGTCAGACAGAAGACCAGCAGTTGGTTTAGGAAAAGACTAAATAGTAGGGTCCCCAGAATTGACTCCTGTGGGACCCTGAAGTGGACAGGTCTGCTAAAAAAGGTGGTGTCTCCTACCCTGACCTTTTATGATCAATTGTGAAGAAGCCAGAAGGTGAAGGAAGGAAACATATTCAATTCAGTGCTTCAGAGTAACTGGTAACTGGTATTTTTCTTTTAAACTTAGATTGTAGGCTTGTAGTGACACTATACTTTCTTTCTGTGTTGTCTTTACTTATAATTGTTTTTGGGCTGTTGAAAATTTAAAAAATAGTGGTGGTGTAATTCTGTGCTGTCTTTAATTGCTGCAAATTTTCGCCCCCTCCACCCTTCCCCAACTCTTAATTATATGCCTGATAAATCTGATTGACAGGAGCTAAACACAGGGTATAGTAAGAGGTGTGAAGTAGGAGGGCATAAGGGGAAGAGACCACCCTCACACGACAAGTGTTTTGACTCATTTATTTATTTATTTATTGGTTTCTTTTTCCTTAAAAAATAATATCTGAGGATCAGTTACAGGATTTTTAGTACTGTAAATAAATAAAAAGAGAACTAAGAGACTTCAGTAGCAGATAAGTAGTGGAATTGCAGTATAATGTGGGGAGTGGTGCAATGCAGTGGCTGTGGGGCAGCCATATTCAGGCAGACCTTCTGGACACTGAGGTGCTGCCCTTTCTGCATGCATCTCTCGGACTGCAGGATGAGGTAGCCAGACTCAGAGCGAAGTAAACTGGGTCAGGAGTACCATCACCCCTGTCCAGGAACCACCCAGTCCAATGCAGCTGCCTCAAAGGATGCCGAGCGAGGAGCACTTGGATGACAGTGGGCTCAGGAGGGTTAGAGCAGTCAGGCAGAGGCACATCCCAGATCTATTCCTCTCAAGAACTCATATGCCACACTGGCAAATGAGGACAACAAATAAAGGTACCCAGGGAAGTGGAAGGAAAGGATGTGGAGGTTAGGCAGGAGGTGACCTCAGTGGGAAAGCAGTGGACCCCATGGGAGGAGGAAGCAAATCCTGGTGGGGACTTCATCATAAGAGGGATCCAGCTAGGAACACAGGAGGGGAGGACAGGGAGGTGAGGTGCCTACCAGGTGCCACGGCATGGAGGATGGAAGGAAGATACTGGGATCACTGGGAAGGCAAGACAGGAGGGTGAGCTGGATGTCATTATCCACCTAGGTACTAATGACTTGCAAATGGGGAGCCAAAGGAAGTTCAGGAAGAGTTTAGGAAACTGGGAGGGTCTCACAAGTAGCTACTTCTGTCACTTTCTCAGAAGTACTACCTGTGAGAGGCAAGGGACATAGGAGTGCATGCACAGGAACTTTAACTCATGGTTGAAGAACTGGTGCTGTGAGGAAGGGTTTGGATTCATTGGTGACTGGGGACCCATCTGGAGGATGGAGGTTTGTTCAAGCCTGACGGCCTGCATCCATCCTGGAGGAATCAAGCACTCAATGATAAGTTAAATGCTACATTGACAAGCATTTAAACTAGCAAAGGGGAAGGCAGGCCAGCAAGGATGGTACCTACTTGCTCACCCCACAGCTAGTAATGGAACCAGTGAACCAGAGGGTGGCTATCTCTGCAAAGCAGTGTGCAAAAGATGGAGATTAGTGTCCAAAAGGTGGATAAGCAGAAAAGGGCAAAATTCAGCAGAAGGTCAGACAGCAAGGAGAACCAGGATAAATGACAACCAAGGAAGGGGCTGGAGTAGAACAGTGAAGCAGTCTAGGGAGGTCAAATCATGGAAAGCCATGTGTGCAAATGCCAGGAGCCTTAGCAACAAGATGGAAGATCTGGAGGCTGTCATGGTACAGTCAGACCTGGACATTGTGGCCATCACTGAAACGTGGTGTAATGATAACCATGACTGGGAGATGGCCATACCTGGCTACAACATATTCAGAAGAGACAGAGCAGGCAGGAAGGGAGGAGGAGTGGCACTGTATGTGAAAAATGACATAAGGGCCACACAGATCCAGGAGGAACAAATTGGGGGAGAGATACTGTGGGTTAAGCTGGAAAGGAAAATGGGGCCAGCCATCCGCACAGGTGTGGTCTATAGACCACCAGCCCAGGAAGGAAGAAACAGATAGGGAGCTGATGCTAGCCATCAAGGATGGCAGACAAAGTGAGGTAGTACTGGTTGGAGACTTCAATATACCAGACATGGACTGGAGCATCCCAGCAGCAGCATCAACTAGAAGACAGATTTATCCTGGACTCCTTCAGGGTGCCTTCCTCAAGCAACTGGTCATGGAACCAACTCGGCAGAAGCAATACTGGACCTTGTGCTCACAAACAGGGACAGTGTGATGGGGGTAACAGTGGGGAGCACCTGGGTAACAGTGACCACCAGTCATTGTGGTTTGAAATCACAGAAAGAGCAGAACCAAACCACACAAAAACACGTATCCTGGATTTTAGGGGGGCAGACTTTGGGAAAATGGGGAGATGCTTGAAAGAGGCATTAAGGGAATGGGACAGGAATCAGGGATTGAGGAACAGTGGGCAGTATTTAAAATGGGGATTATAAGAACAACAGAATTATGCATTAAGCAGGTTAGCAAGAGGAAAAGAAAGAGACCATTATGGTTTCAAAGAGGTAGCAAGAAAGTGAAAGCAAAAAGATTGCATTCAGGCAATACAAAAGACACAGGCAGAAGGGATAGGGAGAAGTACCAGGAGAAACAAAGGAGGCAGGGAAGTCAGTAAGGGAAGCCAAAGCTCAGACAGAAGAACACATTGCAAAATCAGTGGTTAAAGGGGACAAAACCTTTTACAGGTACATAAGTGAAAAAAGAAGGACAAAGGGAGGGATAGTGGGACTGAAGGGGGAGGATGTGAGCCGCGTGGAGGATGACAACAGTAAAGCTGACATATTGAACAGGTATTTCTGCTCAGTCTTTACTGAGGAAGAGGGGGGTAATGGGTCTGAAGGGAGTACAAGGGGTGAGAATGGTGCAGAAATGGACACAAGTCCCTTTACGAAAGGGTCCTGAAGGAACTGGAAGTAATAAGAGCTGATAAAGCAATGGGGCCAGATGGGGTGCACCCAGGGTCCTTAAAGAACTAAGAGAGGTGGTGGCTGAACCTCTGGCTATCCTGTTTAGCCAATCACTGGAAACAGGGGAGGTACCCAAAGACTGGAGGACAGCAGATGTAGTCCCCTTATACAAAGTGGGAACAAAGAGGAAGCAGGGAACTACAGACCAGTCAGCCTCACCTCGGTAGTGGGAAAGATCATGGAAGCACTACTGAAGGAGAGATTGGTGGAACATCTGGTTGTCAATGGACTACAGGACCCAAGGCAGCATGGTTTCACCGGGGGAGGTCATGTCAGACCAACCTCATTGAATTTTTTGACTGGGTGACTAGGGAGGTGGATCAGGGAGGCAGTGGACATGGCCTATCTGGACTTCAGCAAGGCCTTTGACACTGTGCCACATAGAAGACTATTACACAAACTGGGGAATATGGGTGTGGGCAGGACAGTAGTGTGGTGGGTAGGTAACTGGCTGGGTGGCAGGACACAGAGGGTAGTGGTAAATGGTTGTCACTCCACAGAGGGAAGAGTGACCAGTGGGAATTACAGGGATCAGTGCTGGGACCAGTCCTATTCAACATCTTCATCAGTGACATTGCACAGGATATAGAAGGCAGAATTTCACTGTTAGCTGATGACACAAAGCTCTGTAACAGAGTAGACACACCAGAGGGTGTAGACAGAATGAGAAGGGACCTGCAGAAACTTGAAGAATGGTCAAGGGTTTGGCAGTTGAAATTCAATGCAAAGAAGTGCAAGATAATGCATATGGGGCACAAAAACCCTGGCACAATATATCAGTTGGGGGGTGAGGATATAGCATGCACCAAGCAGGAAAAGGATCTTGGGGTTGTCATCTCTGATGACCTCAAGGTAGGAAACAGTGTGACAAGGCATCAGGTAAAGCAAATAGGATGCTGGGATGTATGAGCAGGGGCATCACCAGCAGGAAAGGAGGTCATAATTCCGCTATACAAGACACTAGTGAGGCCCCACCTGGAGTACAGTGTACAGTTCTGGAGACCATACCTATGTAAGGACATAGACAGGGTAGAGAAGGTTCAGAGGAGGGCAACAAAGATGGTGCATGGATTGCATCACAAGTCCTATGAAGACAGGTTGAAGGAACTGAACATGTACTCCCTGGAGGAGAGGAGGGAGAGAGGGGATATGATAGAGACATACAAGTATCTTACAGGGAGGAACAGGGTGCAGGAAAACACTATTTTAAGCGAAAATGATGTTTCAGGACTAGAGGGCATGGGATGAAGTTGGAGGAGGGACGATTCAGAGGAAACATGAGAAAGAATTTCTTCACAGAAGTGGTGGACAAGTGGAACACCCTGCCAGAGGAAGTGGTGGGGGCTGAAACAATCACGGGATTTAAGAATGCATGGGATAGACATAAAGGAATTCTAGAGGTCAGGGGTAAGGGGAAATAGACTTCTAGGAAAACAAACTGAACTTACAAGCTCAAATGGGCAGACTAGGTGGGCCATAGGCCCTTATCTGCCGACAGTGTCTATGTATCTATGTATCTATGTAGCTATTGAACCATGAAACGGATTCTGGGGAGAGCCCAATATCTGACAACTGGTTCAGGAGTTCATGGTGCACCGTATCAAAAGCTTTTGATAAGTCAGTAAATGTTGCTCCTACCAGAAGGCCTTGGTGTAGGGAGTGGTGGATGTAACCTGTAAATTCCAGTAATGCTGTGATGGTACTGTGACCTGGTTGAAAGCTATGTTGTTCAGGACATAGGAGTTGGTACTGGTTCAGATACTCAAAAGACAGATCTGCTACAATCTGCTGTAGAGTTTTGGGGGGAGAGAGAATAGAACTGAAGAAAGAGGGATGCTGCAATGGCAGGTGGGGGAGTTCAGGATCTAGCCCAACAGGACTGTGTCTAATGGAAGCAGTAAGGGAGAGGGAAGAGCAAACAAATCAAATCAAGCTTTATTTTTATAGCACCTTTCAAAACCAAGGAGCTGTACATGAATTCAAGTACAGAAAAATATAAATACAAGATTAAAATGAGAACAATAAAACAGATTAACCATAATCAGGGAAGGCTAAAGTGAATAAATAAGTTTTTAACTGAATTTTAAACCTATTGTCAGTCAGGCATTCTTTTAACTGACAAGGTAGAGAATTTTACAGGGTAGGAGCCAAAAAAGAAAAAGCATGGGCACCAGATGTCTTCAACTGCACCCTGGGAATCTCTAGCAATCCCTCATCAGCAGATCAGAGAGGACGGGGACAGTATGGTACCAGGAGGTCTTGCAGGTAACCGGGTCCCTGATCATATAGGGCTTTAACGATTAGCAAGCCAACCTTAAAGATGATCTGCCACTGAATGGGCAGCCAGTACAGCCCGTGGAGCACAGGCATGATATGACTGGACCTAGAGGTCCTAGTCAAAAGCCTGGCTGCTGCATTCTGCACCAGCTGCATGTGGCGGATGTTACCTCCTGGTAGCCCTAGGTAGAGGGAATTGCAGTAATCATGGCAGGTAGTGACAAAGACATGGACCAGTGTTGGAAGATCATCAGGAGGAACCAGGTGTTTCACCCAGGTGATATTCCTCAGATGGTAAAAGGAGGATTTGATGACAGCCGATTCCTGAGATTTTAGTGTCAGAGCATCATCAAAAATAACACCCAGGTTGCGCACCTGGTCTGAGGTACTGAGCGGTATGCCATCAAGCAATAAATCTGATAGCTGTCCAGCCCCAAAACCTGCCCCCAGATGACCAGGGTCCACTACCAACACTTCAGTCTTATCTGGATTCAGTCTCAGCCAGCTGGTACTCATCCAAGTTCTGATCTCGGTGAGGCAATTATTTAACACAGAGAGTGCATCATTCTGTCCTGGTAGTAAGGACATATACAGCTGAGTATCATCTGCATAGCAGTGAAAACTCAGATTGTATCACCTGATGATATCTCCCCATAGCATCATGTATACTGCAAACAGCATGGGGGCCAAAATGGAGCCCTGCAGCACCCCACAGGGCAGGGAGTGAGCGCCAAAGAAAGCTGTAGGGAGGGGGAAGTAGGCAGGGGACGGGGTGGGATGAAATGAGTTATGAAAGTGGCAGCAACCTCAGAAAGCTCAGAGATGACAATTGGAGAGATGAGGAGTTTGTGTGTACTATAGGTAT
The DNA here is from genome assembly GCA_016271365.2 of Neoceratodus forsteri. Lineage (NCBI taxonomy): Eukaryota > Metazoa > Chordata > Ceratodontiformes > Ceratodontidae > Neoceratodus > Neoceratodus forsteri. The sequence goes on along the minus strand of CM057449.1, from coordinate 56,737,647 downwards.
GGACATTTGGGTGGAGGGAATAAAGATGGAGTGAATAACCATCCAGAACTTACTTGGGGAAATAATATTGTGCTGGAAGTTCAAGGCAGATTAATTGGCTTTTGCCTCCCTGTTGGACATAGTGCAGACATTAAGTAATTGACAATACCTTAATAAGTACTCATGGCACCCAAAAGACTCTTGGAGTGACCAAGCTGAGTAATGGACCATAATAAAAGAGATATGTTCTGAGCTAGCCCCAGGCAAACAGAACCCATGCTCACAAGACTTCCTTTACAGAGGTGTGCTTGTCCCAGGCAGTGGTAAACTTGGAGGAGAAGAAGGAGAATGAATGATTAATGTCCAGCCAATGGACAAGAGAAGCTCAGTTGGAAGACCACAGTTCATGCTGAAGGCTGTCCAGAATGAGGCCTTTTAAAGACTTAGGCCAGATGAACTTCAGAGAGGACTTAGGAAGATTACTTTTTTGGATGCAGTAGACCATGCAGTGGACACTGATAGTGTCCAGATGGGTACCTGCAGCACAAATTAATTGTGAATGTGAGGAAAGGATCCAGTCAAACAGCTAGTGATTAGAGAAGTGAGAACTGTGACAGGTAGGATCAGAGACAAGTTGAGAAAGGTCAAGTGACTAAAGCTTTTGAGTTAAAGATTTGAGTGAATGGGGGGGGGGTAATTTAAATTGAAGTTCCCAATGATAATAAGTTCCACAGAGGAGGATAGAGTGTGCAAGGATTACAGAAGGGGAATGGCAGAAGCAGATTTGGACTTGGGGGACATTTAGACCTCAGTAATGAAGAAGTGAACATAGTGGGGAAAGAAATTTTACACAGAATCAGCTCATGCGAGGAGGTACAGCCAGCAGGAAAGATAGCATTACTGGAGATACTACAACAGACATTATTAAGTGCACGTCCACATTTCTTACCACAATCTTGCCAAAATGGAAGATAGCAGTAAATGGTGAAGCCACTGTCACTAATCATGGCAGAGAGACAGGATTCAGTGTTGACCAAGACAATTTGGTTAGTTTGTAGAACCTGGAGCCTAAGCTGGTCAAGCTTTGGAGAACGCTTCTCACATTAAGGTGAAATATACTAAGACCCTTTGGTGGGTGGGGGTGCAGAAGGGACAGAGGCAGGGCATGGATTGTGCTTAACATTTCCAGAAAGAAGAAGAAAAAGGGGAATTGCAGTCTTATAAGGGTGAAGAGGAAATTGTTTAACCAGGAAAGGCACACTAAGCAAGAGCTCCATTCCAGGCAAAACCTGGAAGCGCAAGGAAGTTAAGTGACTTGCTCTTGGTCACACAATGTGCAAGTGGGGGCTGATGCGATTCAAACCTAGGTATATAACTTTTAAGCTCAGTGTCATTAACCACTGTGCTATACTGTCTTATATGCTGCTGAGCATACTTATGTGAGAAATAGCTTGGCAGAAGACACTAGGAGAAAGGACTGCCGTGTGACTGGACTTCTCTGCTGGGACTAAAGTAGAAGAACTTTTGTACTTGGACCTTTCATTTAGGGTAAAAAAAAACTAACATACAAAACAAAAAAAAAAAGTGTGTGTTTGTCTGGGTTAACTGAACTGAATGGGTATCTGAACAGTTATCTATGTGTAAATCTCAGGTGATTGAAAGGACTTAACTGCTGTGAGGTTTAAATTACTTGTAGAAAGATCTAGTAAGTAGGGGGAGTGGCTTAGCTAGAAGGAAGCTACATTTAAAGACTGCCTTAGAAAGATTCTGCTAATAGCTTGGCAGAAGACACCAGGAGAAAGGACTGCTGTGTGACTGGACTTCTCTGCTGGGACTATATTGCCCTCCTTCCCTCTCCTCCACCCCCCCACCCAAAGCTAGTTTTATTTTATAGGCACACTATTTGACTGACAACAGGAACTTCCTGTTTGGGAGCAGGAAGTGAGTGATCACAGAACCACCAAAGACCCACCATCCTAGAAGGGCAAGAGTAGCTCTCCAGCCCCCTCTAGCTGCTGGAGGTCTGCCTCTGAGCAAGTAAGTGGTCTACTGAGAAATATAGGATATTCTTGTCTCAGAACAGGACAATCAGGAGCTTAAAGGGCACACAGGCAGAAAGTAAGAGAGAGAGAGAGAGAAAAAAAAACAGAGGAAAGAGTAAGGATTGCAAACAGTTAAGGGACCAGAAATAAGACATGATTGGAGTGGTGCAGTGCAGTAGCTGTGGAGCAGCAGTCTTCCGGGAGACGTTCTGGAGGATGCGATGTTGTCCCATCTGCAGGTACCTCTCTGGGCTGAGGGAGGAGGTTGCTCATCTCCAGGATGGCCAGGATTTGTGGGACCTCCTCTTCCATCCAGGGACCACCAGTGCCACTGCCGTTGCCTCAGAGGTTGCCAAGAAAGAGGAGCGGTTGGACCACAGTGGGCTCAGGGAGGGTGAGGGTGGTGGAACAGAGGCGCATCCCTCCAGTTGTACCTCTCCACAATTCCTATGCCATTCTGGCAAAGTGTGGTTCCTCTATGGATGCACCCGCAGTGGAGACCAAGGAGGATGCTGGGAACCTCCACAAAGAAGACCCACAGGAGGGTGGCAGGGGAACCTGCAGGGGAAGGAAACAACTCCTGGTGGGGGACTCCATTGTTAGGAAGGTAGAACTGGGGGAGGAAGGGGAGAGGGAGGTAAGGTGCCTGCCTGGCGCCATGGCTTGGAGGGACAGGAAGCGAATCCTCAGGATTACCGGAATAGCTGCACAGGGGAGGCAGCTGGATGTCATTGTCCACCTAGGGACAAATGACCTGGCTAAGAAAGGGATTAGAGAAGTGCAGGAAGAGTTTGTGGAATTGGGAAGGGGCCTTAGTCAAGTAGCAAGCACACACGGTAACCTTCTCGGAGGAGCTGCCCACCTATGGCATAGGAGGCTAGGGTGTTCCGCACCATGGGATTCAATCAGTGGTTGAAAAACTGGTGTGGAGCTCAGGGATTTGGCTTCATTGGGTACTGGGGGTCCACCTGGAGTGATGCAAGCCTATACTGGCATGATGGGCTGCATCTGATGGGGATGGGAACCAGGATCCTAGGTGATAGGTTTAAATGCTTCATTGGCAAGCTTTTAAACTAGCCAAGGGGGGAGGCACTGGAAAGGAGCAGGGAAATCCTAGCCCCCCCCAAATAATCATGGTAGTAAGTGCGGCAAACACCAACATAGAGGTGCCGATGGGAGAAGGGCAGGGTAAATGGAGAAAGTGACAAAGGCAAGAAGGACAGGGATGGGGAAAAAGGAGTAAGGCCATCCAGGAAATGGAGGGTAATGAGTACCAATGCCCGTAGTCTGGGCAACAAGCTCCCTGAGCTGGTGGCCTTGATGGAAGAGGATGCCTGGATATCATGTGCAGTCACAGAAACATGGTACACAGAGAACCATGACTGGGATGTTAACATACCGGGTACATAACCTACAGGAGAGACAGGCAGGGGAGAAGGGGAGGGTAGCTCTATGTAAAGGAAGGGATAAAAGCAACTGAACAAAAGAGTAAACAGGGAGGAGAGGAGGCACTGTGGACTTTGGAGACTGGAAGGAACCACAATCCACACAGGGGTTGTGTACAGACCCCCATGTCAGGGGAGGAATGGACAAGGATATGATAGAAGGCATTCTTAGAATGGCAGAGAAGGAGATACTGTTGATGGGAGACCTGAATATGCCAGATGTTAACTGGAGCACATTTGCTGCAGCCACATCCAAGACAGGGCCATTCTTGATGCCCTACAGGTGGCAGGCATTAGGCAGCTAGTTTTGGAACCCACTCATGAGGGAGCAATCTTAGACCTCATACTCTCAAATGGGGCAGTGAGAGGATCTCAGATCTAGAAGTGGGTTGCCATCTGGGGACAAGTGACCATCAAACAGTGTGGTTCACGTTAAACTCAGCTACAGAGTCAAGCCATACAAAAGTGAGGGTACTGGACTTTGGAGGGCTGACTTTGCAAGATGGGAGAGTGCCTCAGAAAAGCACTAGCAAACAGGCTAGAAGGAGGGTGGAGCAACAATGGGGAATCATCAAAACTGGCCATCACAGAGGCAACAAGCCTTTGTGTGAAGCAAATAAACAAATCAAAATGAAAGAAAAAGCCACTATGGTTCTCAAAAGAGGTGGCTGTGAAAGTCAGGAAGAAAAGATAGCATTCTGGAAGTATAAAGAAAACACAGAAGGAGCAGGACAGAGAGCTGTACCAGTTAAGGCAGAAGGAAGCAGGAGGAAGTCAGAATAGCAAAGGCCCAAACTGAGGAAAGATAGCCAACTCAGTTAAGAAGGGATAAAACCTTTTATAGGTACATCAGCGGCGTAGAAAGACAAAGGGAGGGATAGTGAGGCTGAATAGAATGAACGGTGGGTGGGCAGAGGGGACAGTGAAAAGCAGGGATACTGAATGAATATTTCTGCTCAGTATTCACAAAAGGAGGAGAGTGCCTAATCCAATTAACAGAAGCAATCTTGATAGGAGTCGATCCCAGTCCTTTCACAGAAGAAAGGGTTCTGCAAGAACTCCTAAAACTGAAGGTGGACAAAGCAATGGGTCCTGATGGAATCCACCCCAGAATTCTAAAAGAATTAAGGGAGGAACTAGTGAAACCACTGGCTACTCTTTTTAATAAATCATGGGAGGATTTTTAAGCTTTTTAAGTGAAAAAGATGTTTCAGGACTAGAGGGCATGGGATGAAGTTGGAGGGAGGACGATTCAGAGGAAACATGAGAAAGAATTTCTTCACAGAACGGGTGGTGGACAAGTGGAACACCCTGCCAGAGGAAGTGGTGGGAGCTGAAACAATCACGGGATTTAAGAATGCATGGGATAGACATAAAGGAATTCTAGAGGTCAGGGGTAAGGGGAAATAGACTTCTAGGAAAACAAACTGAACTTACAAGCTCAAATGGGCAGACTAGGTGGGCCATAGGCCCTTATCTGCCGACACTGTCTATGTATCTATGTATCTATGTATCTATGATGGTGTGGTACCCGAGGACTGGAGGAAGGCGGATGTGATTCCCCTTCACAAAAGTGGGACCAAGACAGAGGCAGGAAACTACAGACCTGTCAGTCTAACCTCTGTGGTAGGAAAAGTGATGGAGTCACTTCTGAAGGAAAGAATAGTTGAGTACCTAGATGCCAGTGGAGCACAGGACCCAAGGCAGCATGGGTTCAGAGCGGGAAGGTCATGTCAGGCAGAATCTAATAGATTTCTTTGACTGGGTGACCAAAGTAGTAGACCAGGGAGGGCTGTGGACATGGCCTACCTAGACTTTAGCAAGGCATTTGACACAGTCCCACACAAAGATTAATAGTCAAATTAACCAGCCTGGGAGTGGGTCCCAGGGTGGTAGCCTGAATAAAACATTGACTGCACAACAGGACACAGAAGGTAATTGTAAATTGAGTCCCTCTGAAGAAAGAGGGGTTACTAGTGGGGTACTGCAGGGTTCAGTATTGGGTCCAGTCCTTTTAATGTCTTCATCAGTGTCATTGCAGAGGACTGGAAGGAAAAGTATGTCTTTTGCAGATGACACAAAGATCTTCAACAGGGTTGATACACAAGGAGGCATGGAAAGGATGAAAAGGGACTTGGCAAGGTTGGAGGAATGGTCAGAAGTATGGCAGCTAAGATTCAATGCAAAGAGTGCAAAATAATGCACCTGGGAAACAAGAACTCAGGGGAAGAATACACAATGGGTGGGGAGGTAGTAACAACAACAAAAAAGGAAAGGGACCTGGGGGTAATCATATCAGATGACCTTAAGGTTAGCAAGCAATGTGAGAAGGAGTAGGGAGGGCTGGGGGTATACTGGGATGTATAGGGAGAGGCATCAGCAGCAGAAAACAGGAAGTTGTTATCCCTCTGTACAGACAGTTGGTGAGACCCCATCTGAGTACTGTGTCCAGTTCTGGAGACCTCATCTCCCAAGGAAATAGACAGGATAGAGGTAGTCCAGAGGAGGGCAACTAAAATGGTGCAGGGTCTGCAAGAGAAGCCGATGAGGAGAGACTAAAGGAGCTTAATATGTATACCCTTGAGGAAAGAAGGAGAGGGGGGGGGACATGATAGAAACTTATAAGTACCTCAGTGAAATCAACAAAGTCCAAGAGGGTAGCATCTTCAGAAAACGAGGACTTGCAAGAACAAGGGGACACAATTTAAAGATAGAAGGAGGGCAGTTCAGGGCAATGTGAGGAAGCATTATTTCACAGAGAGGGTAGTGGATGCATGGAACAGCCTTCCTGAGGAGGTTGTGGGGTCTAAAACTGTGGGAGAATTCAAGAATGCATGGGACAAACATAAGGCAATTCTTGTGGGGGGTAGGAAGAAATAGGCTGTTGGTTAACTAGAATCTGCGGCCTATCCTGTAGGTAGGGAAATGGGCAGACTAGATGGGCCAAGCGGTCCTTATCTGCCGTCAAAGTCTATGTTTCTATGTTTCTATGTTTCTAGAGAGGTGAGGGGGAAGGAACCAAACAGACAAACAAAAAGTGACTGCAAAGGAGTGTACTGTAGGAGCTGCCACAAAAAACTTGATACTCATTGACATATTTACTTTCACTGTGTGAACTGACTCATATATGTCACTGCACCTGCTATAACTTATAAATGTTGTCGTTCCCTATATGAAACTGATACCTATTGATAAATTTTCCTCACTGTGTTAATTGAGTCATGCGTCAATGTTTCATCTGTAACTTACAAATATTGATATTATATGTTCTTTCTTTTTGTTGTGTTCTCTGCAATTAATCCTTGGTCTTTCCTGAAAAAGGGACTCATGCAGTACCAATGGGTCTTTCAGGTCTACGAATTTCAATAAATAAATAAAATAAATAAACATCATGCATTTGGAGCAGAGCTAAGTAGTAAAAACTGAGAGCACTAAAAATAATAAACATTATACAAAAATACTTTGATAAAAACGTAAAAAAAAATGCCAACTGTGGTGTACTCCCTCCTTGCCAATGTTTCATGCCAAACCCTCAAGCGCTTTGTCACAGCAGCATCATCAGCTGGTGTCCACTCTTACATATAAAAGTCATAAGCCAGCCTGGTGGCACCAAAGGCCAAGGCGCTGGATGCCTTCCCTCATGCTGGACTGGCAATCTGAGTTTGGGAATGACCTTGGGTTGTCGGGGAGCCAGTGGGGGGGATTGAGTGGATTAAAGGTGGCTCTCCCCTCACGGGGTGGTTGTCCGCCCCCCATAGTTCCACTCCCATTATGTGGAGGATTGATGGGACGCGTAGGTGGGAGAGGGTGTCGGTGATTGCCAATGGTGGGGTGGAAATGGCTGAGCCAGTACCCGGCGTGCATGTGCACTTGTGTGTTTGCCAGGGTCCTGTGGTCCAGGGAGCAAAAAGGGTAAAAAAAAAAACTACTAATGAAAAAAAATATAAAAATCATAAAGAGACATACATGTTACAATGTCATATGATACAATAATACACAAGGTAAATATTTATATAACTATCCAAATGAATATCAGGACGCACACCAAACACATACTTAAACAAAACGCACAGTAAAACTAGTGCCGTCCACAACTCATTTTGTATTAATTGCTGTAACTCACAATACAAGGTAAAGTAAATGACAAGAGGGAGAAGAATAAAGGGAAGGGGGAAGGGAAGGTATAGTAAAAAGGCAAAAAAGGGAAAAGTAGCTAGCTAAATCCATGTTAATAATACCAATATCAACCCAGCACTCACAAAACAATAACAAATAAAACTAGAATGAATATGCATACAAACAGGCAGAATATTTCATGATTATTACAATGACATATACTCTAAAACGAAACAAATGACATAAAATCAGTCTTGCATATTACATTGTAGCACCTATTATGAAAAACACAACACATCATAATTCGTCATTTTTCAAAAGGGCACCGAATATATCTTTGTTTCATGTACAATTGGGGTACTAAACATGGAATTAAAGAATATTGGGTGCCCTTTTGAAAATTGACTAATAAATAATATTTTTTGATAATTTTCATTATATTAATTCTCTTGGTTTTTACTAGTTATCCCTGCATCATGCACATTTTGAGGGGGAAGGGAGGCACACTGACAATGAACAGGAGGAGAGGAAGAAATACATCATCAAAGATCTTAAAAGTTAAGATAAGGGGAGGAGATGTGAGAGACATATAGAGGGAGAAGGGATTATGGAGAGAGGGCTAGAGACATAGCGGTGGAGCTAGATGGAGAGGAGGAACTTAGACTTCTGGTACCAAATGAAAGCATAGATGAGGATGGAAAAGGAGACAAAGGAGGGAGAACAGTAACATGAGAACACTGTAGTCCTTCCCAGGTGGCAAGAGCTTGTTCCATTGCCCTACCTTCAACCACCCTGGTCATTCCCCTCCCTCCTCAAACATTATTTTAGTGGGAACAAACTTGTAGCTCCTGACACTATGCCAGGTTTTGAGTTTATTTTGTCTGATTAGAGGATGTAGGGAGAGTGGAAAAAATTGGTATTGACTGCGGTGGGTGGGGGATGGTTAAAGGATGATACTTACCCCTGCCCTTCTAATAGGATATGAATTATGGAGGCAAATGGGAAATGATCATAGTGGGTGAAGGAATAGTGCCTGAAACCAACTTTTGCCACGTGGGAAGAATTAGAGTATTTTTTAAATAACTTGTTGAAAGTTGAAGAGATTGCAAAGTGATCCAAATGTTTGACTGTGATGAATCACAGGGAAAAGTGCTGAATCAGCATGTTCAATCAATGCTTTATTTATAAAGCACCTTTCGAAATCAAGGCACTGTACAGTCATAGGCCACAGTATATAAAAACAAACATCAATATAAGTTATTTAAAAACAGTCTAGAAAAGCCTGAGAAAATAGAAACATTTTTAACATGGTTTTAAAACTACTGACAGTCAGGTATTCTCTTAACCGATGAGGTAGAGAATTCCACAGGGTTGTTGCTGCAAATGAAAATAAGTGAGCTCCAGAAGTTTTTAAATGAACCTTAGGACTCTCTAGCAATCCCTCATCAGTGGAACAGAGAGGACGATTGGGGGAGTAGGGAGTCAGAAGATCGTTCAGGTAGTCGGGTCCCTGTTCGTGTAGGGCTTTAAAAGTAAGCATTTGCTGAATACACATCCAGCATCACCTCATCCTCAGCACTTCTCCCTGTAGACTACTAATCCATAATCTATTTTAGATAAAATGCAGTTATTAACAGCTACTGTTTTCTAAACATGCTGTATTAATGGTTTGTCTGCTCCTGTGCAAGAATCAAAGTTGTAAGTTCACTCTTTTAACAAGATGGTGCATGTGAACAGCATGCAGTATGATGACTACCTCCTCACGGCACAACCCCAGATTCTTAAATACATGAACCTACTCTAGTGAGTCACATTCTAGAGATACTACATTTGCTTCACTAGAGTCTTCGATTCACTGCTACTATCAAAATTCATATTTTTTTAATACTCATTTTAAATTTATGATATATGATTTGTAAACCACTGTGCGTGACTGAAGGCAATCTGGAGACAGTCTGCCAGAGCAGGCAAACTGTTACTTCTTCTATAAATTATAGCACTGTCAGTGTATAGGAGCAGATAACAATCATGACATTCTTTCGGTAGTGGGTTCAAGAAAATGCTTAACATTAAGAGGACCAAGATTGACTTCTGAGGAAACCTAAGGTTAATTGCTTGGTATGATAAATAAATAGAATAATAGACAGGTGTGTATGTATTACAAGTCAGTAAGACCATTGAAAGGTTTTGGGGACTTGAAACCTTGACAGTGAAGCTCAAGAGTTTCCCAAAGTCCCCAAAACCTTGAGATGGTCTGACTGCCTTCTAATACATACTCATATATATCTGTTATTTTTTGCAGTATATAGATCCAATTGAGAAGATTTGTGGCTTTTTTGATGTGAATTATGTGAAACAGTCTGGATGCCTGCTGCACTGAAGAGAAGCTCTCTTTCTCAGTTGCTTATAGCACTGAAGACCCCCCTATTTCTGATAACATTTTGTTTGTATGAATTTAGTAGACAGTCCTACCTTTTAGTTTTTTTCATTGTTCAGTGAATGCAGGATCAGCCAGATACTCCATTATATGTTTGAAAAAAAAATCGAAGAAATGAAGTGGACACATTCCTCCCACTAAGTGAGAGGAAACAGCTGCCATGTTTTTCAAGTTGTTCTGCCTGCCCACAGAGAAAAGCTGCCAATGAGGAAGCACGCCATCACTACGGCTGTGCAGAAAGGGATGTAGCACCATGGCAACCGGGTTTCTTGGCAGGCAAACATGTGCATGCGCTGTGGCATTTCGGTTTTAATACTGCCATTCAGAGCTGAAACAATAGTATTATCAGCTCTGAATGATAGTATTATCAACAAGAACCTACGGTATTGTCACTTGAGCAATGATACTATTATGGAAAAGGGAGTAATGAATTACAGGGATTTTTTTTGCATGCGTTTTGATAGTATCATTTTCAATATCCATATATTACAAGTAAGTAATAATGACTGAGAGGCTAGGTATTTCTGAGGGATTACTCACTGACTGGTGGGATGGGTGGTCTGTGGTGCAGTCAAGGGCCATTTCCCTCCCACAGGTCATTAATCCAAGGAAATTATCAGCTTTGAGATTACTGCAATTACAAGTCTAATCATAACGCAAAAAAAATGTTGTAGGTGCCGTATTGGTCCTTTTAAGAACAGATCCAGAAACAAATGACTTAATACCTTTTATTGGACCAACATGGATGTTACAGAAAAGAACAAAGTGCTTTAGCTTTCGAACCAACCAGGTCCTTCTTCAGAAGCTTTGTGGCATTTTTTGGCAAAAAAATTTGTTTTGTGGCAAAAAATGCCATAAAGCTTCAGAAGAAGGACCTGGTTGGTTCGAAAGCTAGAGCACTTTGTTCTTTTCTGTAACATCCATGTTGGTCCAGTAAAAGGTATCAAATCATTTGTTTCTGGATCAAGTCTAATCATAATAAACTTTCATTTTTGCCATTTTCTTTTAGTTTCAAGTATGTTTTAACCCAGTGGTGTGAGCCATGCATGCCACACAGCATCAGTTGGCAGTTTTGTTGGTCACTTTCAAGATTAATCAATCAATCAATCAATCTTTATTTAGCCAGGCTAAACATTGTTGAGAAGAACTCATTTACAAGATGGACCTGGCAATAATTACATTTGTGACAGAATAACATTGGAGTACACAACAGCACATCCTCACAGAGTAGATATTCTAAGCAGATACAACATACAGTTGGCTATTTATACAGACTGGTTAGGAAATATACAGATTTGTTGAAACAAAATACAATAAACAAAATACAATAGAAATTGTATTAGCTAGATTGGTTAGGATATATACAGATTGGTTTAAAGAAAATACAATACACAAAATACAATAGCAATTCCATTAGCTAGCTGTACCAGTCTATATTGACAGTGTATAATCTGACTGGCAGATATCAAGTCAATGGCCAGGAGGGCAGAGGTCTGCAGGGAGGAAAGGCCACCTCTACAAGTTGAAAAACAAAAAAAGGAAATGATCAGCTTTGAGATTACTGCAATTACAAGTCTAATCATAATAAACTTTCATTTTGCCATTTTCTTTTAGTTTCTAGTATGTTTTAACGAGTTTTAATGAGTGATCCAGTAGCCCATCTGAAACCACACTAGGTTCATGAATAAATAATTAGACTTGTAAAGGGGTAGAGGCCATGAAGAGGGGCCTGAAGATTCTGGAACGGTGGTTGGACACATGGCAGCTGAAATTCAATGCAAAAAAGTGTATAGTAATGCACATGGGGCATAAAAACCCGCAAACTGAATACAGATTGGAGGAAGGGGGGGAGATAATTAAGTATTCAAAGCAGGAGAGGGATCTGGGGATTATGATTTCAGACAACCTGCTGGTGGGTGACCAATGCAGCAAGGTGGTAGGTAAAGCAAATATAATGCTTGAGTGCATAGGTAGGGGCATAACTAGCAGAAGGAGGAAGGTGTTGATTCCTTTGTATAAAACCATGGTCAGACCTAGCTTGGAGTAATGGGTCCAGTTCTGAAGGTCTTATCTGCACAAGGGCATAGATGACATAGAAAGAGTTCAAAGGAGGGCAACAAAGCTGGTGCAGGGTATGCAAAAGAAGCCCTATGAGACAAGATGGAGAGAACTGGAGCTGTACCCACTGGAGACTAGACGGGAGTGGAGGGATATGACTAAAACTTTTAAGTACATGAAGAGGATAAATAAGGTGAAGGAAGGGAGCTTATTTAAGAAGGAAGTGGGGGCAAAAACAATGGGTCATAGTCTAAGATTGGATGGAGGATGATACAAGGACAAAGTTAGGGGGTGTTAATTCACAGAGAGGGTGATGGAGCCCTGGAACAAATTACTTGAGAAGGCAGTAGAGGCTGAAATGGTGGATGGGTTCAAGAGGGCATGGGAAAGACAGCAGGGATTGAGCAGTGAGTGTACAGGGATATCACCTGACAGATGTGACAAGCGGTGGTGGTGGGGGGTAAGAAGCAGTCCAGATGGGCCAGAGTGGTCCTTTTCTGCCACCAGATTTCAATGATTCTATGATTAATTTTGACCCTTTGTTCTTCTCCCAGTCAAATAATACATAAACCAGAAGCAAAAACTGCACATGTCAATGGATAGTCACCTACTCACACAATACTCTACTCAATTCAGCTATCAGCTATCATAAAATTGTGGTTAACCATATCAAGAACTTTTGATAAATCAATATAGATGTCTCCTGCTAGGTATCCCATGATAAGAGCTAGCGTGGGACAGCTACAGGGAGAAGGGAAAATCAACAACGGTGAATGTAGGCATGGCACCATCAATGGAAGGGCTATGAGCACCTGTGCCAATGGGGATAACGGTGAGCATCAGAATCACAAATGGGGATACTGGAGATAGGCAAGAGGGTGACTGGGGCCATGGCAAGTGGAATTACAGTGAAGGAGGAAAAAAGCCAATGGTAGAATGGCAACCCCCAATGCATGTCTGAAGCAGCAATTGCTCCATCAGCAGATAACAGCCCCCCCATCCGCGGAAGTCATCCCCCTTCCTGGAGCACACACCCCCAGCAGCATACAGGTGTGTGGCCCCCCCGCAGCAAGTCCCCCACAGCAGGCCCCCCACAGCACCTCCACCCGCAACACAAAGGTGTGCACACACACCTCCCCACCGAACACAGAAACTGCATGGTGGTGAGACCACCTCCGAACCACCACAGTAGCTCACAGCAGGAATACACACTACCAATGCAGCACTGGTGTTATTGGCCCATGTTTCGGGAGTTTGACTCCTCTAGGAGCACCCCACATCACAGCACCAAAATGCAAGACACAGCAGCGAGCTTGACAGGTCACTGTACAGTAGGGGCATACAACAGGATCACAGGGTGTACTGCCAGTCAGTAGCATCTGTACTCGTCGTGGATGTCCACTCATCATTGTCTGATGAACTGGCCACAGCACTGCTCGCCGCAACACACCACCCACCTCCACCGCTGCTTCTCCCACAGACACTATGGTGTGTTGCCCATGCATTGCAATCTTTTTATGCATCACAGTCGCTTGAGTTGGGCAGCACACATGCTGACACACACTTAGGTGTGTGAGCACATGACCCTCTGTTACCTTTTTAAAGGTGGGCAATGCAGAAATGTCAGCCTCCCAATAGAAGGGTGAACTGTGGTATGGATGACATCCATTTCTTAGTGAGCCATAAGGGAATGTCACTCTTTGTGCACCTGGGATTCCTTTACCAGCACGACAAGGAAGTGAAGATGAAAGTATATTGGCAGTGCATGCAGAACTACAGGTTTGGGTGCCCTGCATGCATGCACACCATGGAAGATGCTGTGCTGTTCAAGGGACAACCCTACAACCATGTCCCTGATACGGGGGAGGTGGAGGTCCATGAGATCCTGGCACAGGTGCGTGAGCAGGCATGCACAAGTGTGGATGGCACCTCTCAGGTGTTTACCCAGTGTACCACTGGTGTGCCAAATGCTGTGTTGAGCAGGCTGCCTGCACTGCTGTTGATGAAGTGGACAGTGCAGCGGGTGAGGCAGGCCAGTACGGGGGGCTCCTGCCATGCCAACATTGCTGCTGGACCTCAGGATACTCACTGAGTATGTCATAACCGGGGGGGCGACATCTTACTGCATGGCTGAGGTCTGTGACCTTATCTATGCCACACAGAGGTCCCTGCAGTACCTTGTGGGTTATGCTGACTGGTTTATGGACATCATGTTTCGCTGCTCACCGCCACTCTTCAGTCAGCTCTACACTGTGCATGGTATGAGAGCGGGAGCGGTACTACCAGTGGTGCATATCCTCATGCTGACGTGTACCAAGACAGCATATGTGCAGCTGTTAGGGGAGGTGTGGAATCTTGTTGGGGGGGTGTCTAGAGACAGAGATTCTTGACTTCAAGAGTACAGCCTGGCGTGCCTTCTCCACAACCTTCAAAGGCATAGCACTCAGGCTGCTTCTTCTATTACTGCTAGGCCATCTGCTGCAAGATACAGCAGACTCCTGAGGTGCATGCAAGGTATTCCCAGGATGAAGATTTTGCACTCAACATCCAGATGCTCCTTACCCTGGCATACATGCCCATGGACACCATGGTGGGTGCATATGGTGACCTGCTGGACCGGTCCTTTTACAGGTCGCATGTGGACCTCCTGCAGCCACTGCTTGAATACATGGAGGTTACGTGGGTCAGCAGGATGGTGGGCAGGATGGCAGGCAGGCACCCACTCTTTCCAGTCAACACCAGGAACATGTACCAGCCACCCCTGGATGGCCTTGTCAGAACAAGCAATTCCACTGAGGGCTGGCACCATGGTTTTAGCACTAGGCTGTGTGTCAGACACCCGAGCATTTGGTGGTTTCTGGACTGCCTCATGGAGGAAGAACACCTGACAGTGGTCCAGATGGAGCAGCTGATTTCAGAAGCAGGGTCAGAGAGCCAGAAGAGTATGTACCGGGACATGACCAAGCAGCTGGAGGTGATAGTCGGAGAGTACAGCAAGCGGAGCACCACTGACTACCTGCATGGGCTCACCTACGACTTCCAGCTGTAGGTCTAGTCGGGTGTGCCACCAGATGGTATGTTGCCCCCACTTCACTGGTCACTCATGCAGCACTATTCCCACCCACCACAGATGTGTGCCTCTGTGCTGCATGTCTGTGTGTGAAGCTCTGGTCCCCCAGCCAGCCTCAGCATCTGCTCGTCCCATTACTGCCATCCTGGGGGTGCTCTGCTGCTGACGTCCATCACTCACTGGTGTGTGGCCATGCCCTGTGCATTGTGCATCCCTCCAGGTCATGGCCCCATGGTGTCATCTACCTTCTGTGTACTTGCCAGCCCAACTGTGGCCCCATTTCCCCACATGTGTCCTGCCACTGTATTGGTGTCTCCCCCCCTCCTCATACTGTGCATGTTTCATTTTGTGTTCTGTGGAGGTAGTAGCATTTTGTTTTTTTAAAAACCCTCCCCGTTCACCCTTCCAATGGAAACACTTGATCTTGCATGCCTTTCCGGGTTTCTGGGTTCTGCCTGAGCCCTTTTGGTGATTGCAATTCCACGATCACCTTCATCACATAGATCCCTCTTGCCAGGCCACCCTTATTCAGTGTGGTAAATCATGAAGGAATGTGGCCAATGTGATTACAGCCAGTCACATGCTGTGGTTTTCATTGACACCTTGCTACATTTTAGTCAGTAAGAACATTTTTTTAAGTAATTAACCTCTCTTGAGTTCCCTGAAGAGCGGGACAAGACAGAAAATGGCCGATACTTGACTAAAACATTACAAATACTAACCATAAGAACTGGAAAACTTGCAAATTTTGTCCAAATACTACAAACATCCTGAGTAACCAGTGATTAACTAAACAATTATGTTGACAACAGATGAGCTAATATCAGTGCTAATGTGTTTTCTAATGCTGTATTGGAGTTCACATGGTTTTTCATAAACAAGAAAGTAGCTTTAAGGGAAAATGGAAAAAAAAATGGCTGTTCTTCAAGGAAGGTACAAATATGGGGATAAAGGGTTTGTGCCATTCTTGCCCTTGTTACATCAGTACATGTTGCTTGTACAAGTACATGCTCATTCATTCCAGGTCAGTTGGGTGGCCAGTTGTGATGGAGAGTGTAGCGTTCGACTGGTTACCTGCTCAGGGCTGGGGAGGGGGGTAGCGGAGTGGTGGGACTCTATCTGACAGGGTCGGGGAGTGGGGGTTTCACAAGACACCAGGGATTTAATAGATATACATATTTTTTAAAATTTATGCTGGTGATCGGCAGGGAGGTGGCACACTAGATAACAGGGATTTAATTGATATATATATTTTTTAAACTGGGGCCAGTGATTGGGAGGGCACTAGACACCAGGCATTTAAACGATACACATGTTTTTCTACATTTTTGCAGGTGATCGGTGGGGATGGGTTGGGGTCCAACAGACACCAGGTATTCAAGTTTTTGCTGCGAAGTGTGGAATTTCACCCATGATATTCCAAGCTTTGTGGTTGAGCCATGCTCTGTGAATTGGAGAATTTCATGAATTGCGCTTTGTGAATTGAGCATAATTTGTGAAATAATTTGTTGTGCAAATTATGCCAACTTTGCACATCTCTACCCAGATATGATGGCCTTTCTTCAACAAGCCGTCCTGATTATCCTCAATGTTATGAACTGCTTTTCAGTAGGCACTGAGTGATTGCAACAGTATCTGGCTGCAAAGTCAAGGCTAGAGGGCTGTCCTCAGTCAATTCTGGCAAAGTTCCCCATCTACCTGTTGAAAACATGACTACTCTAATTGGCTAATTAATGGGGCACCACAATGTTTTAATTCATCAGATGAAGTGGAACAGTTCATCAGAGCCACCCAGCTGTCACAAAATTTACCTTTAGATAGACTCTTAGGGCTCCTGCCAGCAGGTTCCCTACCACAGCCCATAGATAATGCACCAGCCCAAGATGGGACACAACTGCAACCACTCACCTCTGAAACTATTTATCAGATTCCCTGTCCTTCAGATGACCTGTTGTTATCTGCCTGCTGCAGCTATGGCCACCAATGCAACAAACAGGAAAGACCAGACTACCACTGTGTCACGATCCCACAGAGAAGTGAGAGTCCCCGTTGCACTGAACACCTGGAAACTGCATGGCCTGGCATTGCTGTAGATGCTGAGCAGGTCTGTGGCACTCTGACCCTCATCTCTCACTGTAGCCACATCTCAGCTACAGACTCTGCCAAATCTAGAGGCATCTCCATCTGAATCCCTGTCTTTTGCTATTTCCTGGGCCATGATAGCAGTGTGATTCCATTGCCTCAGGACCTATCCTCCTGTCGTGATGACATGCCTACTGTCTCTCTGCAACAGTGAACAAACCAACCAGTTACAGCATGAGGTAATAAACCAGAGCAGTGAGTATGTACTATTGGGATTCAGCTCAGATCCACTTCCCTGACCAAGTTCTTAACCCCCTCAGCTGAGAAAAGTAGCCTGCTATTTGCATGGCTTGGAAAGGTGTCAGGGGCCTGTATTTTCTTTCTATAGCTTTGGAGCTACAATGGCCTTCTAGTTATTGTATCTAATGTGGTGACCAGGCCATCAGTGGCCACCTTAGACATTGCTTGAACTTTCTTTCTGTGGACCTGTTGTTTGAAATAGCCCACTGGGGCAATGAGTTAGACTTTTGTGGGGACTTGGAGATTTTTTGTGCTTCTCACTATTGATTGTACTTAATTTCGCAGCAAGGATGTGGGGCCATCAGTTCCACCTCATAGGACAATCTACTAAGTATGAGAGTGAGAGAAGAGGGCTGGTTTCAGTTGCACTGCAATTGGGCTTTCCTATTGTGGACTGGTGTTAATGGCTGTCTTCCATTTTGTTCTGGGCCATGCTGCTTCAATTCCTCTCCCCAGCTCCTCTAGATCAGCTCCACGTCAGCCCTCTCCTGTCCTCACTTGACTTAAGCCTGGCATGCAGATAGCATAATGAACACTCTGCTTTCCTTTTCCTCTTGAATGCCTTGTTCCCCAAAAAGCATAGACATTGGGTTACTGGGTTCTATGTCATAGAATTGAACACAAAACAGCGATCACTATTATGGAGAGTGTATATCTCCAAAAAGCAAACTGGTGATATACATTTACCGGTGAACCGACACCCAGAGAAGTAGAGTGTTCTTGTGGGGGGGGGGGTCACCCCCTATAACCCGTGCACCCCCCTGAATTAGGATTCTTAACTCTATGGGGGTGCATGTCAGGGAGGGGGCACAATCTGGCTGAAAATAAAAATTAAGTCCAGGAGCCGCAGGCAGTAGCAAAATTCAAACCCACTTGTCCCCGAACCCAGTACCTGCTGTGCTGGGGCCAACCTCCTTTACCACCAGACCACAAGGCTGGATTGGCAGCAGCAGGCACATTTCCTCCAAAAAACCCTCTTCCCAATCCCTCCCCTTCCCCTTGTCATTGACGCTTTCTGTTCACCATCAACTACCTTTGAGGTAGCAGTAGTCACTACCCTTTTGGGTCACCTATGACAATAGCGCTGACTATGAGTCGCTGCTTTGACGGTCACCCATATTCGGTCACTGTTATCACGGGATACTGGGTAACTGTCTTAGCCTCCAAGAGGTTGACTCTTTGTATCTCTCTTGCTCCATGAGTGCAATGTTTAGGCCTGGGGCATTGAAAAAGGGAGCACAAAGCCATACATAGATTCTCCTCAGTCCCATTACTCTAGCAGTGTTTCTGATGGTGTCTCTTCACACCAATTCCATCCAGTCTTCAGTTTGGGGGGAGGACAGGGGGCAGGGTAAGTGCTGTCTGGACTCTGACTTGGGCCTGGGTCAGGCACAGTACTTCACTTACTCCATTCCTTTGCTAATTCCAAAGTAGTTTCCTTCATGGTGGAGCAGCACAGGAGCACTGGGAGACACTACATACCAACTGTATGGGAATCTTAGTCTTAGCAACACAGGGTTGCATATTCCATTACTCAGACCATCACACCAAGGGGTTTAGTTTTTGAACCCCCTCTAGAAGGCCTGCCCCTGGGGAGATGGTAAGGTACCGCCCTTTGAGGGATATAGATTCCCAAGGCCTTGTGGTGGTGCTTGACCTCTCGTCTCCCATGTTGGCAAGCAGTGATCCAAAGACCCTCGTGTTGGCTTATAATATCGGCGTGATGGGGCTCTGGATTCTATTGCTCCAGTTCATGTTAGCCCCCTCTCCCTTCATCCCAAGTCTCCTTGGTTTGATGGGACATTGAGGGGGATGCAGAGACAGGGGTGAAGGTTAAAGCATTGCAGGCAAAGGTCCGCCTTTGATGTCAACCACCTTAGATCGATGGATCACTATTCTGTCTATCCATCCACTATCACCCATAAGAAGGCAGAATTCATGTCCAGGGGGATCGCGGCTGCGCAGAATCGACCAGCTCAACTGTTCTGAACTGTGGACAGACTATGCAACCCAACCTGTCTGCAAGTTCGGAAAGCTTTTTCACAATTGGAGTGCGATGAGCTTGCTCGTTTCTTTGCAAATAAGGTGGCTGACATTAGGGCGGAACTGTTGCCATCATACTCTAAGGGAGTGGCCGTGGACCGGTGTGAGATCACGGTGCCTCGGTTTTCTTGGAGTTTCTTCGGCCAGCTGGAGTTCATGGATGTCATGAGGATTATCCAATCTGTGTGCCCTATGTGCTGTTGTTTGGATCTTGGACTGACCTCCCTAATTTTGGGTTGTATTGATATCATTGGTCCTGTTCTCATACAGAAAGTCAGCTGCTCCCTGGAATCTGGTGAGTTTCCTAGCTCCCAGAAAGAGGCAGTGGTGACACACCTCTTGAAGAAAGCTACCTTGGACCCTGACTGTCTGGAAAACTACAGACCTATCTCTAACCTTCCCTTTATTGGGAAGGTGATTGAGAAAGTAGTGGCTGCACAATTGAAAGACCATTTGACCATCCATGACATCTATGAACCCCTCCAGTCCGGATTTTGTAAAAGACATAGCACTGAGACAGCGCTGGTTCGGGTGCTCAATTATATCTTAATGGCTAGAGATCGGAAGAGCTGTTCCATCTTGGTTCTCCTAGACCTTTCTTCAACGTTTGACACCGTAGATCACATGATGTTGATAGAACACCTGAGGCTGCTTTGCAGAATATCTGGAACCATCTTAAGATGGCTCACTTCATTCCTCACTGGGAGATCACAAAGAATTGTGTCCGGAGTTTTTTCCTCGGATTCAACTGCTTTGTTGTGTGGGGTGCCTCAGGGTTCAGTATTGTCACCCATGTTATTTGCGTTGTACATGCTACCCATTGGAGACATTGTAAGGTAGTATGGGCTGAGGTTTCACTGTTATGCAGATGATACTCAGCTCTCTCTTTCTTTTGCTTCTGACCAGGAGAGAGCTCTCTCGGTCTTTAACAGCTGTCTAAAGAAATCCAGGAGTGGATGACTTCCAGTTGGCTGAGGTTGAACTACAATAAGACTGAGGTACTGGTTGTGGACCTGGGCCGACAGATACGGGGGTCGGGTAGTGTTGCGTCATCCGAAATTTTTCTAGGTGACGTTTCTCTCCCTACCTCTGAATGGGTGCAGAACCTGGGGGTAGTTCTTGATGATAGGTTGACACTACATTCACAGGTGTCGGCAGTCATTAAGACTTCCTTTTATCATCTGAGGAATATCGCCATGGTTCGGCATCTTGTTCCATCTGCCGACCTGCCTACTTTAGTCCAACCTTCTTGTCCTCACACCTGGATTATTGCAACTCCCTTTATCCAGGGCTTTCTGGGGTTGAACTCCATCACCTGCAGCTAGTGCAGAACACTGCAGCTCGGCTTTTGATGGGCTCTAGAAGATCCTGTCATATTAGTCTGGTGCTGTGCGAACTGCACTGGCTGCCAATCTGGTGGCGGATCACCTTTAAAGTTGGCTTGCTAACTTTCAAAGCCCTACATGATCTGGTCCCAGCCTATCTGAAAGAACTTCTGGTTCCCCTATCGCCCTGATAGATCTCTCCGCTCAGCCGATGAGGTGTTACTGGAGGTTCCAAGGGTGAATTTGAAATCTTCTGGTACTCGGGCATTCTCGTATTTTGCCTCCACCCTTTGGAACTCTCTACCCCATCGGTTGCGTGAGTACACTTCTGTGGAGGGTTTTAAGAGGGGTCTAAAGACCTTTTTATGGGAAACAGCATTCTCTGAATACTGAATGTTTCAATTGGTTTGCTTGTATTTTTTATTATGCTGTTTTAATTGTTATTATGTACGGCGCCTTGACATTTGAAAGGTGTCTTATAAATAAAAATCATTATTATTATTATTCTCATGAAAGCTCTCCCTGCTCTGCTTTCCTTTTCTATTACCTTATTACCCCTTGTTGACTCCTTTCTCTCCTTCCTCCTCCCCTGTTTAAATCAATGGTATTGCCAAGACAGGTATGTGTTTCCAATGTTCCATTTTTATCTTCATGCATGCCATACTCCCAGTTTGGGATTCGAACATCCTTGGGCATTACAGAATGCTCTTCTGGTTTGGTATATCTAACCATTGTGAATTCTTGGCAATGAGTAATATGAATTCCTAGTTTTCCTACAAGGCTTGGGCTTGCTGTCATTTTTGCTTTTTTTTCTTTTATTTGCTGTGCTTTGGATGCTCTTTGAGAATGCCTACTTCAGAGTAAAATAGATTTATGTTACCAAAGTGCAGTATCTATCAGTGCTAAGTTCTGGGAAAATAGTGGACATGCAAGGGTCCCTGTACCTTCTTTGGAGACCAGCTGTTTTTTTTTTGTTTTGTTTTGTTTTTGTTATTTTCCCTTAAAGATACTTTCTTTATTGTGTAAATCCATAAATGGCAGACTTAACTTAAGTGACATGGAATTTCCCCAGGCTTAACACTTCAATAAAATGAAAAAAAAGGTACAACACGCTTTAAACACCATTAACAGGTTGATTTTCTCCAGATCAAATTGGTGGCTTCTAGTGTTCCAAAACTGTCATGAATGGGTGGATTTTGAGGCCCACATTCACACCAAATCTTCCAAGAGTGGGATATCCATTGTTCTGCATAAATACCTGAAGTTGGTTAGCAGTATAGCCCAAAGGTTAGAGTAACAATCTGTGAATGGGCTTGGTGCACTCAGCAGACTCGGGTATGATTCCCACAACCTCCATGTAGATACTGTGTGACTCTGAACAAGTCCTTTAACCTCCCCAGTGCTACAAGGTCCCCCCCCTGAAAACAGGCACTTGTGAATAGTAGGCCTGATGTGATTACCAAAGAGTAAAAAAGAGTAGACTTTAGAGCACAGGGCCTCTGATATGGAGGTCAGGAGTGGTTATCTTGAAAATGGCCACTCAGGAGAGCTAGATTCTCCATGGTCCTATATGGCCTCAGTTCTGATAACCGTGCCATTTTTCATGGTCTAGGCCAAACTCTGGTGGATTTTATCTCAGAGGGCATACCCATTTACCAGAGTGGGGATTTTAATCTTATACTTGGTTCTACTCTTGGTGACTGAGACAGACAGAAGGCAAAATGTCCATTTGAAGTCCATCTCCCATGATAATGTGGCCATTTTGTAGGACTCATGGATACTTGCCCTCCATTGGACCATTTTCAAGTTGTTTACACTCCCCCTCAGGTAGGGACTCCACACGGGTGTGCAGTAATCTACTGGAGTGAGCTCAGAGAACATCCTATTAGACCTGACTAGTTGCTGCCTCCCTGTAGGTTGCTTGTAAACCAGGCTATGTCAGGAGTTGACAAACCAAAACAATGAAGCTTAGAGCAAATGAGTGTATGTTCACCAGATCAAAACCCTTAGAATGATCTACAAAGACAGATCTGGTGTGATCCATGGCAACCCTAATCTCTGAGGTATCATTACTGAGCGCAGTAGAAGCACTGTATCCTTTATGAAAGCCATGTTGCTTGATGGAAAGCTGTAGTAGTCTTTATTTGTTTGTGGCATCCTTCCCAGCGGTTAAGAGCATTATTACATAAATAATACAAAATACATAAGATGCATAAATACTGAGGCTCTACCCAATAAATAAATACAGATAAAATAATCACAAAATAAATACGTATGGCTACTCAGGTATAGCCAAGGCCCCTGGTATTCTGCGATTCTGTGGTTGCGGAATTTTCTGAAGAATTTGCATCATGCCACATAATTCATAATAATGTCACAGAATTAACTATTTTTGGTGAACTTTCATTTTGAAATATAGTTTTTGATAGTGCCAGGCTCCCGTACCAATCTTGTTTATCCTGAAGCCCCTGCTCTGAGCTTGCCACATGATGTCATCAGTGACATCATATCATATTTTAGCAAATGGCAGGACAGCATTCTGCCACATAAATGAATAAATCATGCCACCAAAACTGGAAAATGCTGCCGCAGAAGCCTAGAAGCCCTACTGCAGAAATCAGAAAATGCTGCAGTAGAGAACTAGGGGCTCCGGGTTTAGCTAAACACCAAATGCTTGCAAAAAAAAGACAAGTTTTCAGACCCATTTCAAAGGCCTCTGTTGAAAGGACCTCCCTCAGAGTCCTAGGCAATGTATTCCAAAGGACTGGGGCTACACCTTAAATGCCTGGTCCCCAGATGATATTAGTCTTGCCCTTAAGACTACCAGGAGGCGTTCCTTGGCACAGCAGAGCAGATGCCCAGGAATGTGAGGGTGTAGGAGCTCTAACAGGTAGCCTGGGCCTAGCTCATTTAGGGCATTGTAGTTCAACATACCCACTTTAAAGAAGAATAACAACTTCTCTCACAGCCAGTGCAGTTCACACGGCTCCAGTGACACATAACAGAACCTAAAAAGGCTCGTAAGTAGAGATGGGCAAAGTTGGAATATTTAGCTCTGCAGAATGATTTGCATATTCTCATGGTTAGAAACATAGAAACATAAACTTTGATGGCAGATAAGAACAGCTTGGCCCACCAACCGAGTCTGGTCATTTCCTATCTATTGGATAAGATGCAGATTCCAGTTACCCAACACGCTACTTCCTCCTACCCCTCACTAAGATTGCCTTATAGTATGTCTATCCCATGCATTCTTGAATTTTCAGACTGTTTTTGACCCCACAACCTCCTCAGGAAGGTGGTTCCATGTATCCACCACCCTCTCTGCGAAAATGTAGTTCCTCACGTTGTCCCTGAGCTGTCCCTCCTGTATCTTCAAATTGTGCCTCCTTGTTCTTGTACATCTCTTTTTCTTAAAAATGCTCCCATCTTGGATTTTGTTGATTCCCTTGAGGTAATTGAATGTTTCTATCATGCCCCCACCTCTCCCTCCTTTCCTCAAGGGTATACATATTAAGCACCTTTAGTCTCTCTTCGTATGGCTTCTGTTGCAGACCCTGCACCATTTTAGTTACCCTCGCCTGGACTGCCTCCATCCTATCTATGTCACTTCAAAGATGGGGTCTTCCAGAACTTTACACAGTACGCCAGATGGGGTCTCACCAACTGTCTGTACAGATGGATAACAACTTCCTGTTTCCTACTGGTGATGCCTCTCCCTATACATCCTAGTATCCCCCCCAGCCCTCCGTACTGCCTTCTCACATTAGTTACCTACTGTAAGGTCATCTGATATGACTACCTCCAGGTCCCTTTCCATTTTTGTTGTTGTTAGTACCCCCCATTGTGTACTCTTCCCTGGGTTTTGTTTCCCTGGTGCATTACTTTGCACTTTCCTGCATTGAATCTAAGCTGCCTTGCAATCTATGTATTTATCACTAGGCTCCCCTCCATTTGGTGGAAGCAACCTTACATTGGCTTATTAATCTCCTGATTCAAGGTCTGTAATATGGACATTATTTTAAGTCATATCTTTTAAAGTTCGCAGCTAATTGAGTGAATACTTTGTCCATTTCATTCGCTGGCTGTACCAAATCTTGTGGTATGAGTCAGACCCGTATGTGCAATACTCTGCCTTTGTGTGTGTGTTCTGTCCAAGAATAATAATAATAAAAATGTAAAACAACAAAAAGAATCTAAGCTGCCATATTTTTGACCATTCCCCTAGTCTTGCCAAGTCCCTTCTCATCCTTTGCACCCATTTTTGTGTATCAACCCTGTTGCAGATCTTTGTGTCATCTGTAAAGAGGCATACTTTTCCTTCCAGCCCCTCTGCAATGTCACTGATGAAGACATTAAAGAGGACTGGTCCCAAAACTGACCCTAGTGGTACCCCACTAGTAACCCCCCTTTTTTCAGAGTGTACTCTGTTTACTATTACCCTCTGGATTCTGTTGTCCAACCAGCTTGTTACCCAGGCTACCACCCTGGGACCCACTCCCAGGCTGGCTAACTTGTTTATTAATCTTTTGTGTGGAACTGTGTCAAATGCCTTGCTAAAATCTAGGTAGGCCATATCCACAGCCCCTCCCTGGTCTATTACTTTGGTTACCAGTCAAAGAAATCTATTAGATTCATCTGACATGACCTTTCTGCTGTAAATCCATACTGCCTTGGGTCCTTTGACCCGCTGGCCTCTAGGTACTCAACAATTCTTTCCTTCAGAAGTGCTTCCATCATTTTCCCTATCACTGAGGTCAAGCTAACAGGTCTGTAGTTTCCTGCCTCTGCCTTGCTCCCACTTTTGAGAAGAGGAATCACATCCACCTTCCTCCCGTCCTCCAGTACTACACAATCCTCCCATGATTTGTTAAAAAGCGTAGTCAGTAGTGTCACTAGTTCTCCCCTTATTTCTTTCAGAATTCTGGGGTGATTCCAATCAGGCCCCACTGCTTTGTCCACTTTGAGTTTTAGTGGATTGCTTACTTTGCATTGAAACTAAGATGCCATATTTTTCACCATTCCTCCAATCTTAGCAAGTCCCTTCTCAATGCAAGTAGCCTGTTGGTTAACTAGGATCTGCAACCTATGCATTAGGTAGGGAAATGGGCAGACTAGGTGGGCCAAGCGGTCCTTATCTGCCATAAAATTCTATGTTTCTGTGTATCTAAGTAAAAGTTCTGCAAATTTTTCTGAAGCGTGAAGTCGAAATTCCTGGCACAGAAGCGGCTTCACAGAATTGCAAAGTTGTGACTTCATGGAACATGTTAAGGTAAAGTCTAAGTGGTGCCGCTTGACAAATTGTGCAACTTTGCTGGCATGTTTAGCCTCCAAGGCAAAGTTTGCACTGTACTATGGGATAGGAAGTCACATGTTCCTTTGGGAAGGTCACATGTTTTTGAAGAGCCTTTAGGAAGCTGCGTAGGTCATATCATAGTGCAATGTTGTGGAGAGAGACTCAGAGAGCAGAGTGTGTGCTTCTGACTGAACCTTAAAAACCTTAAAAACAGTAGTGGAACAAACATTTTTCATTCCAAAATGCTCCCATAGTACCTGGTGAGTACCTTGTGCATGCACAGTAGTGAGTTTCCTCTGATTTGTACTAATTATATTGATTAAAGTATTTGTTTCAATTTATACAGTGTAGTCGTGGTTTGGGTGGCTTGTGTTGGGGAGCGTAGCAGCAATTTGCAGTCAGGGTAGACAAATCTGCAGCTTTTTTTTGTTAAGCTAGTGGTTTCTGTTAGATTTTGTTGTTGTTATATGGAAACAGAAACATAGATTTTGACTGCAGGTAAGGACCACCTGCTCCAACTAGTCTGCCAAAATCCCTTCTTACTTAAATTCCAGATCATAAATGATCAGCTGCTTACCCTCTTTCCTATCACTAAGGTTTCCTTCTGTCTATCCCATGTATTCTTGAACTCAGCAATCATTTTAGCCTGTATGACCTCTGCTAGGAGGCTGTTCCATGCATCCACCACCCTTTTTGTGAAAAAATACTTCCTCAGATTACACCTGAGTCTCCCCCCAGCCTCATATTGTGACCCCTTATTCCTGAGCATCTATTTTTTTGGAAGATGCTGCCATCTTTTACCTTGTTCCCCTGAGGTACTTGAATGTCTCTATCTCATCCCTTCTCTCCCTCCTTTCCTTCATGGTATACGTATTGAGTCATTCCTTATATATTTTCTGGTGCACTCCTTTAACCATTTTTGTTGCCTTTCTCCAGACCACCTCCATTCTGTCAATGTCCTTCCAGAGATGTGGTTTCCAGAACTGAACACAGTATTCCAGATGTGGCCTGACCAATTGTCTATACAGTGGCATCACCGCCTCCTGTTTTCTATTGGTGCTGTCCCTCCCAATTCACCTCAGCATCCCTCTGGCCCTCCCCACCACCATTATACATTACTTGGCCTCCTTCAGGTCATGCACAATATTTACCCCCCAAATCCCCCTTTCCAGTTTTGTTGTTGTTAATATCCCCCCCCCTCTTTTGTATTCCTCACCAGGATTCCTGCAGCCCAAGTGCATGACTTTGCAATTTTTTATATTGAGTTTAAGCTGCCACACTCTTGGCCACTCCCCCAATTTGTCTAGGTCTCTTCTTAATTTTTCCACCCCGTCTGGAGTGTCTACCCTATTGCAGATCTTGGTGTCATCCTCAAAGAGGCTTACCTTCTATTCCAGCCCCTCTGGAATGTCATTAATGAAGAAATTGAAGAGGACCGGATCCAAAATGAGCCCTTTAGCACCCCACTTATCTTGCCCCCTCTTCTGGGATTGAATTACATTTACCACCACCCTCTGTGTCTTGTCGCTCAGCCAATTTCAGACCCAGTGTACCACCTTGGGATCTACTCTCAGACTGCGCAACTTGTTTACCAGCCTCCTGTGTGGGTCAGTGTCAAATGCTTTGCTAAAATCTAATTAGGCCATGTCCAACACCACTCTCTGATCCACCACTCTGGTTACTCAGTCAAAAAAAAACTGTCAGATTTGTTTGGGAAGATATCTCTGCTGTGAATCCATATCGACTCAGGTCTTGTGCCCACTAGCCTCCAGGTATGGCACAATCCTTTCCATTAACATGGATTCCATGATTTTCCCCACCTCTGAGATCAAGCTGACTGGCCTGTAATTTCCAGCCTCCACCTTGCTTCTACTTTTGTGTAGTGGTTCCACATTCGCCCTCCTCCAATCATTTGGTAACACTCCCTCCTCTAGTGATCTGTAAAATATGGCTGTCAGTGGTGACCCTAGTACCTCCATTAGTTCTTTCTGTATTCTGGGATGCTTCCCATCTGGTCCCAATGCCTTGTCCACTTTTAGTGTCAAGAGTTCCTTTAAGACTCTGTCCTCCATAAATGGACTGGTGTCCACCTCCCCACTGTGTTTGTTTCTACCCCCTAATTTTGGTTCCTTTCCTTTCACTTCTTTTGTAAATACTATACAGAAGTATTTGTTTAGAATTTCTGTTTTTTCTAGGGCCCCCTCTGTACCCTCCCATTCAACCTCACAATCCCTCCCTTGATCTTTTTCCTTCCTCTGATATATACTGTACCTGAAGAAGTTTTTGTCAACTTCTTTTACTGATTTTGCTATCCTTCTTTCACTTTGCACCTTTGTGTATCTAACTGCTTTTCCCACTTTCTTCTGCTTTGCTTGGTACATTTCCCTGTCTCCCTCCCTCTGTGTTTCTCTGTACTTTCTGAACCTCTGTTTTTTGTCTTCCATAACCTTCTTTGCCACTTTTTTTGAAAATCATAGTGTTTTTTTCTTTCTTTCTTTCTGCTTTGTTTATTGAGATTTCCAGGCTGCAAGATATAACGAGTGAAACTGTGATCAACCATGTTAAGTCACAATATGCATGATATGGAATACCTGAAATACTCACTACAGATAATGCCCTCAATTTGCGAGTACTGAGTCTGAAACTTTTGCAAAGAAGTATGAGTTTAAACACTTCACTTCATCACCCAGATATCCCCAGAGTGATGGTAAGGTTGAATGAGCTGTTCAAACAAGTAAGAATTTGTTGAAAAAAGCCAGACAGGACCATTAAGTCCCTTATCTAGTCCTGCTCAATCTAAGAAACACACCCAAGGAATGCCTGGGGTTGCCAGCACATTTGTTAATGGAAAGTCAAACCAGGATGCTGATTCTAATACATGAGCTGCTTAAGCCAAAACTGGTAGAGACTGACGTCCATATTGTTTTAGAGAAAGCTCAATGAAAACAACAATACTATTATAACCAGAGAGTGCACCCCTTGCCTGATTTGACTCTGGGACAACAGGTGCATTTGAGCACCACAGAGAAGGAATGGATCCCTGCTGTTGTCCTCTTTCCTGCGCAGACCCCTCAATCATATGTCGTCAAAGCCAATGGGAAACAGTATCACTAAAATCATGGAGATATCCTGTGACCACCAGTGACACAGTTCAGTTTCCCACAAAGAGAATGGGATAGTCTGCCAAGTGACAGAGAGAGAAAAAGAGAGAGTGAGATCGGGAGGCTGAGTTAGAGGAGAGAGAGAGAGAGAGAGAGAGAGAGAGAGGCTGAGATGGAGGCAGATGAGAGACAGCGATGTCTGAGGAGAGAGACACAGCCATAATGGTTCAACAGCAACAGGACCCAAGCAAGGACCTCCCACTGATGACATCAGCAGTGATGTCAGCTGCCTGAGGAAGCATGTGTGGCCCTGAGGAAAGCCCAGCCAGGGAGAGTTGAATGAGTTACTGCCCTATTGTTAAGCCTGAACACTACAGGATTGAAAGAGATTCTGAACTGTAAAGTATTATTTTCTATAAGTTATTATTTTGTTAAACTGTTGAAAAGATCAAACTAAAGAGGGAAAATGTGAATATTTGTGTATTAATGAGAATGCATGCAAAATAATTATTCATGCTCTGCATGTCATTATAACATTTGGACCTCGTTATAAATTAGACTTGTCTGTGACCCATCAGATTAACATTAAAGTGGATATTGTATACCTCTGTACAACTGCTGGATGGCAACTTCAGCAAACATTCTTGCAAATTCTGATTACCTGCCTCAGCATATTATTACACCTGGCTGCTTGCAGCACAGCTCAGGAGTGAGCAATGAGATTCACCTTTTTAATTTTTAAATGGCTTCTAATCTTTAAAGCGACCCAAAAGTGCATGCTCCATGGAGTAAAATGTGTGTGCATTTGGCTCATGATCATTTGCTCCATGAGGGCAGGCAGAGTGGACAGTAAGGTGGCAAGCCTCACAGAGGCTACAGTCCACCAGTGAGAAGTGTCCTTCTGTAACCCTTCTAAATGTGTGGTGAGCCAAACACATCCTAAAGTACCTATGACTGAAGCTTTCAATAGGTGGAGATTACAGAAGCTCAAGGTCCTCTTACTTAACTACCATAATTGCACCAGCGGAGTGTACCTATACAGTAGAAACCTTATGGCAACTATAGACTTTCCCATGGGGGCAGAGGCGAGAAGGGTAGAGTACCTGGTCTAAGAGAAGTTGGAAGGATGATAACGCCTGGAAAGTTTTTGAGTAAAATGCTCCATTGCTTCATCCATTTCTCAGTGCTAATGCTGTTCAAATCTTACAGATTAGAGTCTGAGTAAATCTACTTCATGCTAGGTTCGGTTTGGAAGTTTTGGTGTCTAACCCACAGCTACCATACAATTAATTTCCTCCTATTTCTCCAGGGTTGTGCACAGCCTCAAGGAGCTTGAAGATGCTGAATAAAAGGCTAGTGCCCTTAAGAATTGCCTCCCATAAGTGATGATGTTTAGAAACATAGAAACATAGACTTTAATGGCAGATAAGGACCGCGTGGCCCACCTAGTCTGTCCAGTTTACCAAAAGAGGTTCTCCCTGTGGGATATGAAATACCTGAAGCCACCTGGGCTGTGACTTCAAGGTTCTTCCTGTGGGATATGACATGCCTGATAGCACCCTGGCTGGGACTTATTATTTTTCTCCATGCAATAATATACTCATGAGCATTTTCATTCATTAAAAATATTCTGTTGGACTTGTACTAATTTGGACATTCAGTTACCAATTGCAAAATATTTGCCTGCTAGCCAGTTGATTTGCATTATTCAACAGTCAGAAAGATGTCTCTGCACCAAGGAGGTCACCACAGGCCCAGGAACTCAAGTAAGTGGTTTTATTATTGCATGGGCTCCCACCTTGAAAATTAGTTGATGGTTACCCTAAGCAATGAAGGGTGTTATACATGGGGACTAAAGTGCATGATTTGATGTACCCCTAGGTGCAGCAGTAAGTTTGAAGGCCCTGTTGTGACTGCATGAAAAGTTAAAACATGTTTAAACTGGCAGTGATGGAAGTTCAAAATGGCCCCTGAAGAGCCTAAATAAAGTGAATATTGAGGAGCAGTTGTGAGTTCTGGACAGTGAACATGTCTGAAAGAGCACATGCCCCAGTTCAAAATTTTCACAGGAGCACAGTCATTGGCCAGATCAATGGAGTAGTGCCAGTGGATAAGGAGCTCCTTAGTTTGCAGACTACTGTACTTAAGCTGTTCATGATTACCAGCATTCATCCAGTGTATTAAGGTATTCGGGTTTCCTGGATCTTACAGTATTTACAGCCTAGACCAGTCTATGCAATTTTAACTGCAGTTTGGAAATCGAGGTGTGAGTAATCAGTAACTTACGAATGAGCACAGGCAGGCTGGCAGGAACACTCCACAAGTAACTGGACTTAGAGTGATTGGGTTTCAGTTTGTTTGCTTTGTAGTTACAGTCAGACATATGCTGAAAGGTGGCAAGGGGGAAAGAAAAGAGCCTTAAAAAAATTTACTTAAAGCTGCAGGGCCCATTATAGTAATCGGTAGGGCTAGTGATGGAAACATACTGTAGCCAGTGGGAGCTTCTTTGATGGGGGATAGGGCCCTGCTGAAACACTTCTCCACGTGGCTGGCATTGAAGGAGGCCCAGTTAAGAAAATTGCCTCCCAGGAGAAGACACTGGCAGCCTGAATGCTAAATGCCTGAATCAACTCTAAAATGGAAGAGGCATTCTCAGGCCAAATATGCCATTATAAATGTATTTTAACAACGTGTTACAACTGTATAAACATAGCATGTAGACTGGGAAGTATAGCCTAGAGGTTAGAGCGCAAGCTGTGAATGCACTTGGTACATCCAGCAGGCCTGGATTTGATTCCCACAACCTCAACTTGCATACTGTGTGACTCTGAACAAGTCACTTAATCTCCCCAGTGCTCCCAGGTCACCCCTGAAAACAGGTATTAGTGCCCAGTGGGCCTTGCCCAGTTACCAAAAAGTAAAATAAAAAAAAGAGAAAACCCCAATGCTTTGAGGTTTCAACAGCCTCTTCATCAGGGGGATGTCTGGGCGGTGTAACTGTTGTCACCAGAAAGAGGATATGTGGCCATATTGTGTTGTCAGCACAATAAAAAAAATAATTTTAAATGTACCCACAAAGTACCAACAAACTGAGGAAATTCAAATTTTGTAGAAATTTGGAAAAGTCCTCCATTATAAAACTCATGAAAACTTTGCATGTCATTTTCATAAAATTGTTAAACAAAACTGTCACACAGTTTTTGAGCAAATGCACACTTTTTGGCATTTTCCTCATGTAGCGTTGTGCATTGTTTTACTCGAGGTATACATTTCATGAAATAGGCTAGCTGTCTACATTGTGCTAATCCTTTGCTATACTGCTGAATGTCAATTGTCACAGCTTTATGTACCTATACAGTAAAGTAAACAACAAGAAATTATAATGTGAAAAGGATGAGCAGCAGGGAATTGTGGCTCTTTTAGATGATGTAGCTATCAGTCCTAAACTGACACACAGTAAAGGAATATGTTGGAGTTCATCCTGCCAACTACCCCCTCCCACATCTTGTTCCAAATTAGGCCTACCCCCTACTCCAAATCCCATGCATAATGCACCACAATCCACCCCATTTCTTTTTAATTTATTACTCTGAATAGCCAGAGTGAAATGCAACATTTTGTTAAAGGACAGGGTCACATAGTGAATGACTGATAACGTTGAAATATGAGCATGCAGTCTTCCATTTCATAGTTCAGGGTGCATGCAATTAGAGCACCCCAACAACCAGGAACAGAAGGGAGCAGGTACTGCTGGATGCCTTCCAGGACAGCTTCCTGCTGCAAATGGTCAGTGAACCAACCAGGTTAGGTAATACCCTTGACCTTGTGCTGGCAAATGGGGACTTTGTGAGAGAACTTACAGTGGAGGAACCGCTGTCAGGAGTGACCACCACCAGTATGGCTCACATTGGATATGGGCAAGGAAGGTGGAATCTGGCACAAGAGTGCTGGACTTCAGGAGGGCTGACTTTGGGAGGATGGGGAAGTGGTAAAAGGGTACCTGGCCAGAATTCAATCTAGTATGGATACTAACCAGAGATGGGAGCTCATAAAGTTGGGGATAGTGGAGGCAACCAAAACCTGCTGCAAAGCCCAGAGCAAGAAGGCTAGAGCTAAGAAACCGAGCTGGTTGGAGCAAGGAGGTCATGGAAAAGGTAAGGAGGAAAAGAGCTGCTTTAGGAAATACAAGGAAACAAGGAGGGGGAGGACAGAGGAGTACTTGAGAGAATCGATGGAGGTGACAAGGGCAGTAAGGGAGCCAAAGCATCTACGAACTCAGGCTGGCACAAGGCATTAAGAAGGGGGAGAAGGACTTTTAAGTACATCAGGGAGAAAAGGAGCTGTAGGGACCATATAGTAAGGATTAGGAAGGAGGGGTTGGTGGAAGCAGGGTATGATAAGTGGAAGCACTAAATGAGTACTTCTGCTCAGTGTTTACTAAAGAGAAGATGGGGTGACACCCAAGATGGGTGAAAATGGCAGACGGGGGGGAGTGGTGACAGATGGGGAAATCATGGAGGACAGAGTTCTGAGAGGGTTTGAAGGCACTGTGGTGGACAAGGCACCAGGCCCAGATGGCATCCACCCCAGGGTACTGAAGGAGCTGGCAGAGGTCCTTGCAGGACCTTGGCAGACCTATTTAATGCCTCACTACATTCTGGGTGTGTACCTCAGGACTGGAGGATGGCTCATGGTGCCCCTCCACAAGAGTGGCCCCAAGGATGAACCGGGAAACTACAGACCAGTGAGCCTCCATCCATCGTGGGTAAGCTAATGGAGACTATCCTGAAGGAGAGGCTGGTGGCCCTCTTAGAGGCCAAAGGACTACAGGACAGCAGACAGCATGGCTTCTATGTGGCCATCCTGCCAAACCAACCTGGTCGGGTTCTATGACTGGGTAACTAGGCAACTGGACGGGGACATGCAGTGGATGTCCTGTATCTGGACTTCAGTAAGGCATTCGACTCAGTGCCACATGGAAGGCTGGGAAGGAAGTTAGTAGGCACAGGGCAGGTGCAATGCTGGTGAGATGGGCAGGAAACTGGCTGCAGGGAAGGCAACAGAGGGTGGTGGTGGGTGGGGAGCTCTCACACCCAAGGGCAGTGATGAGTGGTGTCCCACAGGGCTCGTGTTGGGACCAGTGTTGTTTGGGATATTCATTGCAACATATCATGGGACATCAAGAGCAAGATCAGTCTGTTTGCTGATGATACCAAGGTTGGCGGTGGTGGATGGACCTAGGGGATGGCAGGGTTGCAGGATGATCTGGCAAAGCTTGAAACCTGGTCAGACACCTGGCAACTGGGCTTTAATGCCAAAAGTGCAAGGTGATGCATTTTGGGATGAAGAACCCAAGGAGGACTTACCAGCTAGGGGAGTGCAGCTAGCCCAGACAGAGGAGGAGAAGGATCTGGGTGTGCTCATCACAGGGTCAATGAACAACTCGGCACAGTGTAGGAAGAGGCAGCTGCAAGGCCAACAAAAATGCTGGGTTGTATTGCAGGGTATATCCTCAAGGAGGGAGGAGGTGATTCTGCCACTGTATAGGTCATTAGTTAGACACACCTGGAGTACTCGCGTGCGCAGTTCTGGCTCTGTGTCTGAAAAGGGACATTGTTACTGGAGGGGCGCAGCGGGCGACAAAGATGATCAAGGGTCTGGGGGATCTATCATATGAGAGGAGGTTGAAGGAGTTGAACATGTACTCACTGGAGGAGAGAGAGACAGGGGGACATGATTGAAACCTTTAAATACATGAAAGGAATAAACAAACGGGTACAGAGGGCTGTTAAGGTAAGGGAGGGAGGGCACCAGGGGCCATGATATGAGACTGGAGCGAGGAAGGTTCAGGAGGGAGATGAGGAGACACTTTTTACAGAGAGGGTGGTGGCTGGGTGGAATGCATTACCTGCAGAAGTGGTATGCAGTAGAACAGTGGACTGCTTCAAACGAGGATGGGACAGGACAAGGGGGAGGGTTAATGAAGGGGAAGGGTGGAAGGAAGGGGCAGCTGCAGAATAAGGGGTGATAGCTGCACATTCGAGCAGACTTGATAGACCTCTAGGCCTTTATCTGCTGGCAAATTTCGTATGTTTCGTATTTCGTAGATCACACTAATGTCCATATTTAAGGTGAATAGATAAAAAAATATTAGCTCACTTGCCATGGCTGGTAATCCAAAATGTCAGCACAAGATCCATTAGTAAAGGGCCCGGATCCAGGCATGCATGTAATCATATTATGTAAAGCATACACCAGAGCATACAATGCATTGTAGAAATGATAGGCACCGCGGAAGTTTAATATATCGAAAAAGGAGCTGTCCAAATTTTTCAGGTCTTCTTCTCCTGTACAAAATGATATTTCCACTGGTGCTGTTGACTGATTTTTTGTGTGTGACCACTTACAGTTAAATACATTCTCCCAAAATGTTTTAATAAATGTATCACCTTGTGATCTGAAAGGATGAGTACTGGAAAGGAATTCTTTATAGCCAGGGATTTCTCTTTCATGGTGTGCAAACCCGAGAGTACCATTTATTACCTCCCAGATCTGTTTCTTGAATGTGTCTTTAAGGATCGTGCATGACTGGG
The DNA here is from genome assembly GCA_016271365.2 of Neoceratodus forsteri. Taxonomy (NCBI): domain Eukaryota; kingdom Metazoa; phylum Chordata; order Ceratodontiformes; family Ceratodontidae; genus Neoceratodus; species Neoceratodus forsteri. The sequence goes on along the minus strand of CM057449.1, from coordinate 56,701,760 downwards.
TAGAAGTGATCCAAATTTTCCCAGTTAGGTTGTGAATGGAAATCTCTTCCATCAAAGACAACCAAATAGTAGAAGGTACATAGACTATTATTACATTCACTGAAAAGGTTTTGATCAACTCAACTATGGTGGAGACCTTTTTCTGGAGACTGAGTTTGGTAAATGTTTCCATGAAAGCAATGCATCCACCATTCTGCATATATTCTTTCTTCAGAATCTGGCTACCCAGCTGACCATAGTCATCCTCAGATGCTATGATTCCAATCCAAGACCACCCAAAATACATCACCAACTTGTCTATGGTAAAGCTCTCAGTATTCCCATCGCGGACGGTCCGAAGGAATGATGGGAACTGTCGCTTATCACTGAGGAGGGATGATATTGCACCATGGCTGATCTGTAAGTATAAGAAGTTTCAGCATTAATAAACAGCAATACAATCTGTAATACATGCCCTTGGAGTAGCTGGATTTAGTAGAGTCTTACAAACACATGGGTGGATATAATCAGGTACCACCTACACTTGTGAGCCATGAAGCATATAATTGTTTGCTACTCAATGCGCACAGTCTCATGAACAAGCAGGATGAACCCATTTTAACACTTAGAAAGTCCAATATTCAAATTTGTGGTATTACTGAGACATGGTGGCAGAAGGAAGATATGGGGGATAGGCATATCCCCGGTTACTCTTTATTCAGCAAGGAAAGGGTCAATACAAGGGGAGGAGGAGTGGCCCTTTACATTTCTGATAGTATTCCATTGTTTGTTATGGATAGCTCCCAGTGGGATCCAGCAGAGATCATTTGGGTAAAAATTACACCACCACATGAATCCAGTATCACTAAAGTCATAAGGCAGGATTCACAAAACAGATGCACCAAGCACAACCCAGATGAGCTGGCGCAAGTCAGAAATGCACCAGAGGCTGATAAAGGAACAGGAAGGAAGCACCAGTGCAAACAAGATGCCTGTGCCAAGAGACATGAGCCATAGGCACAACGTAATGACATGCGGCGCATATACAGGGGACATACCCTTGCATACACAGTGCATCCCAATCCACAAAGCACAACCAAGGTGCAGCAATGGAGCAAACTCAGTGCACATCCAAGATGCGCCAAAGAAAGATAAGTACAAAAGAAGGAGTGTTAAGTCCAGCACACCAGCAGGCCATCAATGGAACGACGACAGCAGGTTACACTCAGAGGGGAAGTTGAACTAGAGGGAGAGGCACAGGCAGGCAGAGTGCCAGCAACAACACCAGGCAGCAGGCTACAGCAGAGGGCCACAGTAACAGAGAGGATGAACCCAGCAGCAGTCACCATTGCTGGTGCCCTAATGAGGAGGAGGAGGCAGGGGCCGGAAGGAACCATAGGCGGCCAGCCCCACAGTGGTACTGCACCCGGCTGTCCTTCGAGCAGCTGACTGAGGTGGAGACAGTCGGGTGATACCACCTCATCAGTGCCATGCTGAGGCAGCTATGTGAGCTGTGCCATGATGCGATGCAGGCACCCACTGCTCGAGGTCATGCCATCTCGGTGGAGACCAAGATGACAACAGTCATGTGCCTGCTTGCCACGGAAACCTTCCAGAGGTACACAGTGGACACCACTGGCATATCATAAGCCTCAACATCCTGCCTCCTCACAGTTCCTCACTGCACTGCTACCACACACTTCGGAATACATCAAATTCCCCAGCATGCAGGAAGAGTGGACAGAAGCCATGCAGGGGTTCCACAGAGTGGCACATATGCCAGGTGTCATGGGGCAATTGACTGCACCCATGTGGCAATCCACACACTACCTGGTGAGGAGGGTATCACATACGTGAATCAAAAGGGGTACCATTCAGTGAACTGTCTGGTGGTGTGCGATGCCATGGGGTGCATCATGAATGTCTGTGCCACACACCCTGGGAGTGCACATGATGTATACATATGGCACCGGTCGACACATTGCACAAGGTTCAAGGCCAGGGACATCCAAAGTGGACACCTATTAGGTACATGTGACCAAGCGTCAGCAGCCCAGGGGGGACACCATGACCAGGACACCTGGGGTGGGCTGTGTGCAGGCAGGCACAGGCATGAGGGTATTGGGACAGCAGGGATGTGGAAGGGTGCTGGGGCAGATGCAGGGTGGCATGAGACTGATGTGCACCACAAGACGGATGGATGCAGGCAGGGGCAGCCGGGTTAGGGATGCAGGACCACCAGGCATGCTGCTGCATTGGTGGTAGAGTGGGACAGGGGCACAAAACACAGGTCGGGATGGGGTCGGGCCACACGCCACAGTGCAACACCATGTACTATTGGAGACACATTTACCCCCACAGGTGACGCTGCATACCCATTGTGGCCCTGGCTCCTCACCCCCATCCGATGACCCTGAACAGTGGTGGAAGAATGCCACAATTATGCACACATCGTGACACCCGCCATCATTGAGTGTGTCTTCGGCATGCTGAAGATGCATTTCCGGTGCCTGTGTCAGTCAGGTGGTGCCCTACAGTACAGCCCTGAGAAGGCCTGTGGTATATTCCTGGCCTGTTGTATGCTACACAACATGGCCCATGACCGTGGGATACCTGTCAAGGCCAGTGAGGGCAAATTTTCTGGGGAGGAGAAGGGGCGGGGGAGGGCGTAGCAGGGGCACACCCTGGGAACCATAGAGCAAAAGGTGGACATGGGCACAGGGATCACAGGCTGGTAGCTAGGGCATGGGCATACCACACACAAGTGGTGGAGGAACACTTCGGGACATGCAGGTGAGTACACAGGTTGGTACATGTGCAGGTCTGAGCACCACAGTGTAGGGACAGTATGACAGAGGAATGGCGGGTACCATTTGCCACACTGGGGCGCACATGCAGGTGCATGCACATGGTGTGGGACATACACACTCACACACAACAGAACCACACAGGCTATGCCCACACTGTCACAGGTCAGTGTGCACTGTGACCAGCACACGGGCACTGCCTGCACCGTAGTGTAGTCATCATTCCCATGACACATGGCATGACAGCAGTACACACAAACACTCCATAGCACCTGCACAGGCAACACAGGGGGGTGCCAGGGCAACTGTGTGGCTGGAGATTGTCACGCACAGTGGCACTGGCACCACCCACAGGGCAGCCAGTACACACAGCCATGCCACCCGCTACCACAGGCCCCTGGGCATGGACGTCACAGGGCTGCCCCACAACCACTACAGACACACAGGTGGCCCCTGCCATGGCCACTGGTGATGGGGGTGCCACCACCAACCACAGGGGGTGTCCCTAGGGACCTCTTAGGGGTGCTTCACTGAGACTGTGAATGGGTGCTCAGTGGGGTGGCCATTCTATGCCAACCAGCCGAGCCATGGCTGGTGGGAGTAGATGCCAGTGGTGACAGGGTCAGCATCAGGGGGCCCACCTGGACCCGCCGTTGGAGTGTCTGGAATGTGCTCCAGGGCATCTGACTGGATGCACGTTGTCCATAGCGTGCTCTGGATGCAGCCACTGCCTCTGCAGCAGCTACGATCCACTCTATGGTTGCGGTCATGCCCACCCACATGAGGCATGTCTCTCAGCATCTGAGCATGCTATGCCACTGCAGACTCATGCTCCTGGACCATGATGGCCCTGTGGCTGTGGAACTCCACCCGGAGTGCCTCCTGACTGTCCACAGTTGCCCACAACAGGTCAAGGTAGACACCCATGTCTTCGGCAGGTGATGTGGCACGGGGGCAGTGCTGACATACTGGGGATGGTTTGGCCTCACCAGGGTCATCCACAGGCAGTGGACGCACCCTGTCAGGCTGTGCTGTGTGCATATCTAGGCTGGGCACAGGCACCTGCTGTCCATGCATGTCATCCACTGGGCCCACTGTAGCAGGTGCATGCACACTGGCACCCTGACTGGATGCCACTGACGCCACCAGCATTGCGCTGGGCAGTGGTGCAGGGGACACGGCACACACAACCCCAGGCAGTCATGTTGCCGCTGCATCATAGTCCATCATAGTGGGAATGCCATTGGCACCCAGGGTCCCATGCACAGGCATCCCCACGCCATGTGTACCGCCGTCACCCATGGCAGTGGCGCTGCTGATGGTGGAACATGCATCGGTGCCAATGCCCTCACCCTGCAAGCTGCTTGTGAGCACGATGAGTGCATCTGCTATGTCCACCACCTCATCTGGGTCAACATCAGACAACCCAGCCATGCCCCCCAACTATACATTGTACCTGCCTGCAGCACTGCCAGCGCTGGTGGAGGGCTCCACAGGGCCCTCCACCACAGGGACCATGACCAGTGGTGTGCGGAACGTGGCTGTCACAGATGTGGACATGCCCACGTTAGTTTCATCGGCCCCATGTGGTGGGCCCACATCATTGCCTATGGGGGCTGCACAGTCGGCCATGGCCGTGCCCTGGAGTCACGATGGAGCTGTGGAAGACAGAAAGGGAAACATGGTTAATGCACAGGATGTACATGGCACACAGCACAGTCAGCCACATACTGCTGGGTATGCACGCCTGTCCATGGTGGGCGCAGGCAGGGTGCACAGCTACTCACTTTGCTGCAATGGGCTGCCCCTTGTCTGGAAGCCACCCCTTGGGACACGATGCATTGCCATCCCCAAAACACTGGTGGCCTGGAGGGCCTCGTTGGGGCTGAGCTGTGCCACCCATCTGTGTCCTCCCCCTGTCTGCCACAGGGAGGGCTGGATGCTGGCCACCTTCTCCTTAGCCCTCCATCGGCCATCATTCCAATGCTTTCTGCACTCCTGTACCGTGCAGTTGTATGGTGCAACTGCATTCACATGGTAGGCCACCTCCTCCCAGCCCTCAGCATGCACCATCCTGCTGCCACCCCTGCCTGTGAGTACATCCAGGCATAGACGGCATGCCTCAATGAGTGCACTCTCTTCATCCTTCGTGAAGTTTGGTCACTGCCTGGAGGTGGCACCTGCCTTCTCGGTCATGTCTACCACCGTGGGGAGAGGCAACCTGGTGTCAGACCTGCCCATGTGTACAAACAGACCCGCACCCATCTCCCACTGTCTGCAGCCTCACCATGGTCTGTGATGCCAGTGGCCTGTGCTGTGGTCTGTGTGTGGGCTGCTAAGCACAGGTGGACATGCACCATGGTATGTGGTCCATGTGGGATGGCACACGTGCCTCACATGGCACCCAGGACACAGTCGTGGTACTGTGTAGCCACCACAGGGTGTGTGACACCAACCCATCTGCCGTGGTGGTGTCCCATAACCCCAGCAGTGTGTGTCCTGCCTCTATGGTGCCACATCATACCTGGGTGCCACCCCTGTAACGGCTGCAAGGCGGAGGGGGACTGCCATGTGGTGGCATGCACTGTTGGGATGGCAGCAGTGTGTGTGCTGGCAGTGGTGACACTGTGCCTGCACAAGTGTTGCACTGTGCGACGTACATGCATGTGGCATGGCACTGCATGTGCCTCACAGTGCAGTCTGCCCCCAGCCATACGTCCCATCCCTGTGTCCCTGTGTACATTGTGTGTGCCTCTGTACACGTCGCATCCCCCCCACACTACACCACCTTGGTGCACTGCCAGTCACACCACAGATTGGCAATGGTGCTTGGTACCTGCTGTGCTGTGTGTGTCTCGGTGACCCAGTTATCTGCTGTGGACTTGGCAGGGCCCAGTCCAATGACGCCCCATGAATACATCCCTGCAGTTGTACAACACGGTTTTCTGTAGATGCGACCTAATGGATGTCTGGTCCCACATGCGGCGGTGTACTGGGACACCATCAGTAGTGCATGCTTCGATGCAGACACACCAGTGTGTGCTGTAGCCCTGTGAACATGGCTGTATACTCACCCTGTAGGCACTGACTCCTCTCAGTGCCTGCTGAATTGGGAGCATTTATGGCTCAGGGCATGCAAATGAGGCCTGAGCACATGTTAATGAGATGCTAATTGGCTGAATTGCCCATGCATGGTTGATGGGGTTGTTTGGGGTGCATTCTCTCTGAATAGCATAATTGCCCCCAGCTTATCTCACTTTGCATGGAGCATCTGTGTGATGTGCCGATTACCATACAGCACATTCCCAGCGCATGCATGACCTGGGTGGCGCATCTGCATGACCTGGAGGTCATTCTACACAGCACACACTTCGCGCATGCACGGAGTCAGTGTGATATGGCGCATCTTCCATGATGCGCCGTTCTGCCGCAGTCCGGTGCACCATAGTGTGCCTGACAATCACGGTGCCATGTACCATATCGCGCAGTATGTACCACAATGTGCCACCCATATGGCCTTGATCTGGCCTTCCCCACAGATCACGCACTATGCACGGTACATGTTCATGGCGTATGCCGTGCTCAACATGGCGCCCACACCCGCACCACACATGCGCGACCATGTCCTGGCCATGCAGAGCCATAGAGTGGTGGTGTGCACATGCGTAGGTCCATCACCAGTGGCCAATCATGCATCACGTTCAGTGCACACTGTGCTGCTCATGCCTCACTGTTTCATGTGGCACATAACGGTCGGTGGACAGCGCATTTCCTGTTTGCACCTTGCCACTGTCTCAACACAGTGTAGGATGCCTAGGGCTGGGACAATGGTGCCTAGGGCCATGAACTGGTCACATATGGAGCTGCTACATCTTGTACAGTAGCACAGGTTATGGCTGTGGAAGGACACCTATTTGGACAGGAGGACCTCCATGTGCCCAAGGCCTGAGTGTGGGCCACCATTGCATCACACATTGTGCACCATACTAGGATGCCATGCACAGGCAAGCAGTGCAGGCATCGCTATGATGACCTCCAGAGGTGGGACGCAGACAGGCTTGCACAGCTGCAGTGCCGTGTACACAGGGGTGCACTGCCACATCCAAGTAGATGTCCTTTGGCTGTATCCTTCTCTGGCACATGCTGAGTGTGTTTATCACTGCCCTGATGGTGCTCCCGTGCTGCATTGCCCTTGGGCCAGGGGAAGCAGGGCATGGCTGTGTGTGCCTGCTTACACCGGGTACTTCACACCCTGCCATCACTGTCTGCTGCATGGCCAAGCGCCAGCGGGGGAGCTGAGAACTTGCATCCTGCACGGTGGCAGTGTTTGCTCATGGTGCTGTTTATTGTGTTTTGCAGGACCAGGGGCCAGGCAGCATGCTGCAGACACAGCTGAGGAGCATCGTCAGCGATACTTGGGTGACAGGACTGGTGCCCCACCAGGGGCAGGTGAGTCTCACTTTCCATGATTGCAGTCTTTCTAGTGTTGTGTGGTCGGTGGTGGGTGGGGTTGTGTTCCACATTCTGGCCCTCAGTGTGTGTTCCTTCTGTCATTTGCTGTAGGTGTTCATGATCAATGTGCTGTTCCGGGTGGTGATGGTGGTGGTGCTGCACCAGTGGATGTGGACCAGAGTATCCGTGTAGCCATCCAGGTGGCCCTGCACCCTCTTTCATGGACTGTTCAGCACCTGTCAGCTGCCCTGCAGGGCATTATGCTGCACCTTCCGGTCCATGCCAGGGTGCTGCGTGGCAGTGCATGGTGCCAATAGTGCTCCCCTGCCACTTTCTGGGGGCCATCCTGTGTAGATAGTTACCCTACCCTGTCCCCTGTTTGTGTCCCTTTCCTGTCCTCCTTCCCATCCCTGCTACCCCTCTTCCCCGTCTGTAGATGTTGTTGTAGTTGTTGTTGTACTGCATTTTCTGGCATTTGGTTTGTACAGTTTTTATGGCCATTACATTTTATAAAGTTGTTTTACTCTACACTTGTGTCCATGGGTTTGTTTGTTCCAGCTCTGTGGTTGCTCCTCCTGCCCTGCTGTTTTGCTCCAGTTGTTCTGCTGTCTCCCCTGTGTGGCTGCGGGGCTACCTGCATGCCCTAGTGCATCACTGGTTGTGTTGGCCCATCTGCAGTTGTGCCGTTGTGTCCTGTGGTGATTCACAGTGGTGTTGCACTTGGTGCTTGGCATGGCGCATCCTTCTGTGAATGGCTATGCATGGGCTTGGTGCATCTAACTTGTGCCGGCGCATCTGAGTTGCGCCTGGCACATCTTCTTTGTGAATCCTGTCCATTGTATACAGGCCATCGTCTTACTCTTACAACAAGGATAGCCAACTTCTGGTTTTCTTAAAGAAACTGGATTCTTTAGACAAAGAATGTGTGTGACCGCACCAGGGATAAAGCAGTGCTCAGTTAGAATTATAAAGACATCAAGGAAAAAATACCAGCACTTACTTAAAGGTAACACTTAAAACCAAGTGATAGCTCCTGGATCCATTTGAAAAAAATATACAGGCTCAATATCTCCTTTTAAATTCTTTTAATTGTAGAAAAACACTTAAAACAGCACTTCTGCCAGTAATATCCATAAATACCATCCACGAGTGCATAAAAGTCCATGTAAAGTCCATATATAGTCCAAGAATGACCGCATGGAAAACAATGTGAGCCTGCTTTATGGACCAAACCAGCAGTTGCTTCTGCTGCTGCAGCAGCTGAGGGACACTCCCATGTCACATCCACGTCACATCCATGTCACCTAACGCGTTTCGCAATCAGCTTTCTCAAAGGCTGACGTATGTGGATACCAGCTACCTTTTAAAGTATACTTCTTAAAGCAACAGTAACATATTGTTACAGCAACATTGTATACAAACTACCCAAATATATTATGAATACAGACGCAATAATAAATTAAATAATGTGCCTAATAATCCATGATATGGCATCAGTAATATCATACTGTACATTCCTTATTAATATATTTTAAAGTAGTTTACATGCACAATGTAGATCTAACAATCAGGCAGGTAGGTAGGTAGATCAAAGGTCAATTTTGTGTGTGTGTATAACTGCAAATAAAATAAAAAAAATATTATTATTAATACACATCAAACATATTTACAAAAACAAAAATGCAACACCAGAAATATATATACATCTACTTTTTTCTCAAAAAAGGCTTAATCTCAATCCTATCATTTAGACCAGGGGGGCACATGGCATTCATAGAAAATATCCAATATTGCTCCCTCTTAAGAAGTATGAATTGGCGAACATGCTAGGGCAGTTTTGAATAAGGATGCTACAAATGCCCTTGCCCTACATATTGTTAAAGTAGGGAATTAAAGTACACATGTTTTTTAGTTTACTGCCATAGAAATACCTTTTGTTACCAGAAGGAAGGGTGATTATGATAACTGCTGGTTTGGTCTGTGTTACAGGCTTGCTTCATTTTCCATGCGGTCATTCGTGGACTATATATGGACTTTACGTGGACTTTTATGCACTTGGGGATGGTATTTATGGATATTACTGGCAGAAGTGCTGTTTTAAGTGTTTTTCTACAATTAAAAGAATTTAAAAGGAGATATTGAGCCTGTATATTTTTTTCAAATGGACCCAGGAGCTAACACTTGGTTTTAAACATAGACTTTGACAGCAGATAAGGACAGCTAGGCCCATCCAGTCTGCCTATTTCCCTACCCACAGGATAGGCCGCAGATTCTAGTTAACCAACAGCCTATTTCTTCCTACCCCCCACAAGAATTGCTTTATGTCTGTCCCATGCATTCTTGAACTCTCCCACAGTTCTAGACCCCACAGCCTCCTCAGGAAGGCTGATCCATGCATCCACCACCCTCTCTGTGAAATAATACTTCCTCACATTGCCCCTGAACCGCCCTCCTTCTATCTTTAATATGTGTCCCCTTGTTCTTGCAAGTCTCTTTTTCTGAAACATGCTACCCTCCTGGACTTTGTTGATTCCACTGAGGTACTTAAAAGTTTCTATCATGTCCCCCCTCTCCCTTCTTTCCTCAAGGGTATACATATTAAGCTCCTTTAGTCTCTCCTCATACGGCTTCACTTGCAGACCCTGCACCATTTTAGTTGTCCTCCTCTGGACTACCTCTATCCTGTCTATGTCCTTGTGGAGATGGGGTCTCCAGAACTGGACACAGTACTCCAGATGGGGTCTCACCAACTGTCTGTACAGAGGGATAACAACTTCCTGTTTTCTGCTGCTGATGCCTCTCCCTATACATCCCAGTATACCCCCAGCCCTCACTACTGCCTTCTCACATTGCTTGCTAACCTTAAGGTCATCTGTTATGATTACCCCCAGGTCCCTTTCCTTTTTTGTTGTTGTTACTACCTCCCCACCCATTGTGTATTCTTCCCCAGGGTTCTTGTTTCCCAGGTACATTATTTTGCACTTCTTTGCAATGAATCCTAGATGCCATACTTCTGATCATTCCTCCAACCTTGCCAAGTCCCTTTTCATCCTTTCCATGCCTCCTTGTGTATCAACCCTGTTGCAGATCTTTGTGTCATCTGCAAGAAGGCATATTTTTCCTTCCAGTCCCTCTGCAATGTCACTGATGAAGACATTAAAAAGGACTGGACCTAATACTGAACCCAGCGGTACCCCACTAGTAACCCCTCTTTCTTCAGAGTGGACTCCATTTACAATTACCTTCTGTGTCCTGTTGTGCAGCCAATGTTTTACCCAGGCTACCACCCTGGGACCCACTCCCAGGCTAGTTAATTTGACTATTAATCTTTTGTGTGGGACTGTGTCAAATGCCTTGCTAAAGTCTAGGTAGGCCATGTCCACAGCCCCTCCCTGGTCTACTACTTTGGTCACCCAGTCAAAAAAATCTATTAGATTCGTCTGACATGAAGTGTTACCTTTAAGTAAGTGCTTGTATTTTTTCCATAATTCTTTAGACAAAACTATTCTTTTGGGAGATTTTAACCTACCTGGCATTAATTAGTGCAACCAAACAGTAAAAACTAAAACAGAACAAAATTATCTGGACTCATTTAATTTAGCCAGTTTGGGTCAGTTTGTAATGCATGGTACTAGAGGGGAGAGTATGATGGACCTAGTTTTAAGTAATATGGTACATAATATTGGGGACTATTAGGTGTTAGCACCCCTAGGATCCAGTCATCATTTGGTGGTCAGCTTCCAGTACATGGGGAACCTAAGCAAACCTGACAGTAAAACTTTAATTTATAAGTTCAATAAAGCTAAATTTAAAGGCATGAGAAATGAGATGTCTTATTGGAAATGGGAGCATGAATTTCCTGGCTTATCAGTTCAACATATGTGGGATCTCTTAAAAAACAAAATCACTGATATAACAAAAAGATATGTTCCCTCCTGAAGGAAATACTCCACAAATAGGAAAAAGTCTCCACTCTGGATGTCCTTTAGGGTCAGAAAAGTTATTAAGTTAAAAACAAACTTTTTATAAAGGCTAGGAAAAGTAAGCACAGGGGTTGTTGGGAAGCTTATAAAAAGGCCCTCAATGAGTCCAAAAAATTAAATAAGAATGCAAAAAAAACACATGAACTTAAGTTAGCCATTAAAGCAAAAGACTACTGTAAATCCTTCTATTCTTATATCAACAAGAAAAAAAGTAATAGCGAGGAACTAGGGTCTTATAAGAATGGGGATGTGTCTCATCTCAGATAACAAAGGTATGACGGAACAGTTTAATACTTACTTTTCCTCTGTTTTCAATATAAAAGCAAAAAGTACTGACAAGCACCTAGTCAGCTGGGATGAAAAAAGTATACAGTTAGATGTAGCTGACATAAGAGTTAGGTTACAGAAGTTGAACCAGAATAAATCTTCCAGCCCAGATGGACTACACCATAGAGTTATTAAGGAGCTTACAATATCTCTGGCATCCCCCTGACTTTTTTATTTCAGGAATCTATTAACTGGGGTGAAATTGTACAGGTTTGGAGACAAGCAGAGACTGACTCAATTTACAAAAAGGATTCAAGACATGAGGTTGGGAATTATAGACCAGTACGTTTGACTACCATACTAGGTTAGGTCCTGGAAGGTGTAATCAAAGATCCTATTATGGAACAATTTCTCAGACTAGGCATTATAGATCACTCACAACACAGGTTTACCAGGGGACTTTTGTGTCAGACAAACCTCTTCGATTTCTATGGTAGGGTTAGTAAGGCATTGGACAATAGAAACTTAGTGGACATGATCTTTCTGGACTTTGCTAAGGCCCTCAACAAAGTTCCTCAAGGAGAACTTGTGGATGCAATAATAGATCAAGGGATACCATGGAACCTCTCACAATGGACTGAGGCATGGTTGTCCAACAGGACCCAGAGGGTCTACATCAAAGGGGACCATTCAGATTGGGTGGAAGTGAAAAGCGGGGTTCCCCAGGGTTCTGTACTGGGACCCTGCTGGTTTAATATGTAAATGTGTAAATGTGTATATATATATATTTATCATCAATGGACTCGAAAACGGGCTTGGCTATCTAAGTTTGCTGACGACACTAGACTGGGTCTGGTGGTTAATACGATTGATGATGCATCATCCTGCAGGCAGCATTGTGGGACCTTGAAAACTGGGCAATAACAAAACAGCTGACATTTAATGTAGACAAGTGCATGGTAATGCACATGGGAAAGAATAATCAGTCATTTAGGTATAAACTGGGGGGAACTGAATTAAAATCAGTTTTGGATGAGAGGGATTTAGGCATACGGGTAACTAATGGCCTTGATTTTAGACTTCACTGTAATCAAGTCTTTAAAAAAGCCAGAGGCATCTGCAATAATAAGCACATTAATAGTATGGCTAGGGAAGTACGACTCCCTTTATACATGGCATTGGTTAGACTCATGTTGAGTACTGTTTGCAGTTTTGGGCTCCAGGGGCAAAAGGGGGCATAAGTGCCTTTGAAAAGATTCAGAGGAAGGTAACACAAGGTATTAAGGAAGCATCAGGCAAATCATGTCAGGATAGATTACAGATTCCAGACTTGTACTCACGGGAGTATCGGAGACTCTGGGGATATGTGTGTCATTTTTAGGGCCCTAACAGGTGACATACTATGGGAGCAACTAGGTCTGTCTTTAAGGGATATGTCATTCTGTACAAGGGTGCACCAATTACAATTATATAGTGAGAAATTTAGCACCATTAGAAGAAAGTACTGGTTCAGAGTTAGAGTGGTTAAGATTTGAAATGAAATACCAATCAACGTGGTAGCAAGTAAAATCATGGCAGAGTTCAAAATAAAACTAGATAATTATCTTATTTATAGGAACATAACAGGGTAGAATTAGAAAACTTTTCCTTGTTGGCATGCTATTATGGACCATCTGGTCTTCATAGAGCATGTATAGCTCAATGTCTATGTAATTTCAGACTAAAAGGACAGAATCACATCAGAGGTCACAGCCTCAAGCTAGCAGCAGGAAAGTATGGAATGAGTGAGAGGAAATATAGCTTTATGGGGAGAGTGGTGGATGAGAAGAATGCACTGCCCAAGAGCTCATAAAAGTTACACTATCACAGCCATCTAGATCAAATGAGATAGACACAGAGGGTTTGTTAAGGACAAACTGGAATACAAGAGAACTGAGAATACCCTGAGAGTGGAGGGATGGTGCAGTAACCCGAGGCAGGAATACAATCCCAGAGGAAATGATAGGCACATGACCATCCTTGAGAACTGAAGGCACTGAAGTTGGTGGGCCCAGATCACAGTTGTAAACATATCGTCCAGAAAATGTTGAGCAAATTGCACACCATTCAACTGACCTATAAATGTACACTACTAAAGAGGGAGCAGCTGTACTGGGAAAACACTGTAACAGCACACAGAAGTACAGGTCCATGTACATATGCAGATGGTACACTGTAATGCACATGTATACATGGACTAGTCCTGTAAAGTTAATTACCCCCTACCCATCTACCAGACCAGTATCTGAGGCTTGCATTTGGACCCAAGACTCATTCCTTCATTCCATCACTTACACATCTCCTTGGCCTCTTCACAAGTTTGTATCATCTATGGTAGTCTAGTGGTTCTCCCTTCCTAACAATTTTCCCTCAGACATGGCCATCTGTGATACAGGCTGAATGACAATTACAGCCCTAAAACTTCTGTGCATACCCATACATCACTCCAACAGCCCCTTGCTGCCACTTTTTAATTTCAGATCTTGGGATCCATTACAAAAGTACTGTGATGGGTGTGTTGGTGCTATTTGTTGAAGTTATTGGTACTGTGTGTCATTTATATGCCAAACCTGCTTCAGTTTGCCCACCAGCACATATTGTACACTGATACAGATATCCCCTAAGAATCTTTTTGAGCATAAAGTGAAGGGGAAGCAGCCAAGAGACTGTCAAAAAATGGCATTGCACCAATTTTGTGGCAGTCCCTTGTAACAGATAATTGGGTCTAGTGTTTCTTATAAAAAGTGTGTGCAAAATTACTATTTTGTGCCAAAAAGCACCTTCCCCTGGTAATGCACCCACAGATCAACAGAAATGTTAAATTCTTTAGTAACCAGATAAGACCCACTAGGCACACAATGCCTATTTTCAGGGGTGAGTTGGTAGCACTGGGGAGGTTGTGTTACTACTCAGGGTAACACAGTATGTAATTGGAGGTTGTAGAAATCAGAACCAGTTCTGCTGGATGCACCCAGCTGATTTATAACTCATTATCTAACCTCAAGGCTGAAACAATCACAGGCAGAAGGCAGGGGGTGCACCTAACTCCCAAACTTAGATTTCATAGTTACAGAAAAACAGAGCACACACCAAGCACTTGTATAATAAATAATTTATTGATGCATCTGGCTGCAGACTCAGTATCATAGAACTAACATTACCTCGGCAAAAGATCATAAAAAATGTTGGTACAACATAAAGAAACGTCAAAATCCTGTTAGTTTCAGGACTCCAATAAATTTGATTGAGAACAATTTGATCATTGGAGATCAGATGAAAGTGGTTGATATGTTAAATTGGTACTTTATAGAATTACCTGACCTGGTACCTGAGAATCCCAGGAGAGGAACATTACCTCTGACATTTCTCTGCATGAGATAGTTCATAAGATTTAAACAGTGAAAAAAAAATGAAAGTGATAACAATTGTAGACCATGGTTCAAATTTAAGGTATTCACTTTCAAGGATGTCAAAAAAATTAAATTTTTTGAAGGTTAACAAATCAGGTGGAATAGATGGAGTGGAAGTTTAGATTTTTAAAGCTGGGGAAAGACATATTGGCACCAATAATAAGATACCTACTGAATCAGAGTTTTGTACCTCTGTGTACTCTGAGGTATGGAAAACAGGTAAAATTGTATCAATTTTTAAAGGAGGAGAACAAGTAATAGCTACAAACTATGGATCTATAACCCTGCTCCTCATATTGTCAAAACTCATAGAAAAATGTGTTCATGGGTAGTCTTGCCAATATTTGGACAGTACGATTTGTTGACAATCTGCCACTACAGTTTTAGGGTGGGGAGGTCAATGGACATGGCCCTGGTGGATTTTAATAACCTGGTTGCAACATCTATGAACTCAGGAATGAGTACTGGGGCCATGTTCAAGCCCTCAGTATGACCTGTGACCTTGTGGACCATGTGATGTCATCGTATAGATTACATGAAATAGGAGTCCATATTGAAACATTACAGTGGTTTAAATCTTATTTAGCAGACAGAAAGCAGTGTGCATCCCTGGTGACAAAAACATCTCCATTGGGTGAGGTAAAATGGGGAGAACCACAGTGCTCCATTTTGGCCCCCTACTCTTTAATGTTTATGTTAATGAATTACCCAAGGTTTTGAAAAATAGTGAGGTCCATCTGTACATGGACAATACCATTTTGGTAACATCCACAGACAACCACACCTCACTAGAACAAAAATTACAGGAGGATTTGTCTTAAATGGAACTGTGGTTTGTTAAGTCAAGATAATTAATGAATCTTAAAAAAAAAACAATGTGTTTGTTTTAAAACTGGGACTAAAGATGAGTTGGACATGAAATTAAATATCAGATTTAGAAATGGACAGCAAATTGTTAATGTCACAAGTTACAAATATCTAGAAGTCGTAGTAGATTGTAAGTTGTCATATATATAACACACAAACACATTAGTAAAGAAAACAAGTCAGAAGTTGGAGGGCATTAAGAAGAATCTATGTATGTCTCACGAGAGATGATAAAATAAAATTAACACAACTTCTAATCCCAGTATTAGAGTATGGGGGATTGGTTTATAGAAATGCACCTACAACAGTTTTGAAAAAAAATGACCAAACATAATATGAACTGGCAAGATTTGCCAGTTTTAGTAAATATGGTACTCATTATTGTAAGGCTTATTTGGTACTGAACTGGTTAGGTCCAGAAGAAAAAAGAGACTTCAATTGGTTAACATGGTGTTAAAAATTATTGAATTTTAAGAGCATACATCTGTTGCGCCAGTAAGTATTAACTGAGGCATGCCAAAAGAAAAAATATGCATTAAGGGAAAGTACAATAAAACGGTGTTGCCTGAGGGTTTATATTAGGTTTGGTGATATTGCATTACAAATATGCGTTATAAATATGTACAACCAAGTCCTGAAATGTATGAATTTCATATAGCTTTAAGAAAGTCTTTTAACACATTATAGCTGTATATGCCGTGTATGCCATATATGCTGTATATGCTATCTATCCGAAAAGTCTTTATCATAGCTTTTTCAGAAATCTTGCCAGTACGCTGCACCAGTACAGCTAGGCTGCTGAGAATCATGGACTATAACCACTGGCTGATGCTTTGGTGTAGAAAGGAGGGCTATGAATGCATAGGTGAGTGGGGGGGACACATGGGTAGATCAGTATCTGTATGCAAGGGACAGACATATCAGACATATCAGCATATCAATGATGAAGGGGCTAGACTGTTGGTGAAACTCCAGGGATACATAGATAAAATACTGGGGAGTGATTTAAACTAGGGAGCAGGAGTGTGCAGCTAGAGGTGGTCCAGGTAAAAGGTCTGGTGGGACTTACCTAACTCACACTCCCCCACAGCTGGGGGTGGGGGACATTGGGGGGGAGGGACATGGTGAAAGGCAGGACTGGTGGAAAGGGTTGCTATTAAATGTCAGGTGTCTTGATAAGAAAATGGTGACCCTACAGACAGCGGTGGCAGCAGATAACCTAGACATAATTGCAATCATGGAGACGTGGTGGACTGACAACCACAGTTGAATAGTGGAAAGACCAGGGTATAGATTCTACAGGAGGGATAGGACAGGAAGAAGGGAAGGGGAGTTGCCTTCTATGTAAGGGAGGAGATTCGATCAGTTGCAAGTGGGTGAAGGGATGAACCAGCGGAGACACTGTGGGTCACTTTAAGCAGAACGTGGGGAGGAGGCAGTCAGGGTAGGGATGATCTACATACTACCAAATCAAGGAGAGGTAGTGGATAGAGAGTTCATTAATGAAATACAGGCAATGTCCAGGAACAGGGAAATAGTGGTTTTGGGTGATCTGAGTCTACCAGGTGTGAATTGGAAAATTCCACCAGCATCCATAGAAAGGAGTAGGTAGCTGCTGGTAGCCTTGCAGGAATTGTTCATGCACCAGCTGGTCACAGAATCTACTAGGGGGAGGACTATACTAGATCTGGTAATGACAAATGGGGAAGGGGTTGAGGAGGTGGAGGTTGGGGAACATTTGGGGGACAGTGACCACAGAACGGTAAGCTTTAAAATTCAGAAAGGGACAGTTAAGTGCATTTCCACCACTAAGGTGCTAGACTTTAGGAAGACAGATTTTAGGAGGATGATAGAAATTGTGAGGAAGGAACTAGAAGGAAAGGAGAATGTGGATGATACAAAAGAGCTATGGGGAGAAATTAAGGGAGGGATATTGAAGGTGACAGAACTATGCATTAGTATGGTGAGCAAAAATAAGAAGGGGAGAAAACCACTTTGCTTCACAAAGGAGGTGGGGTAGCAGTTAAGGAAAAAAGGAGGGCATTCAGAGCATATAAAGCCTCTCAGAAAGAGATGGACAGGGAGGTATATAAGGCAAAACTGAGGGAAACAGGAAAAATAATCAGAGGAGTAAAGGCTGATATAGAGAAAATATAGTGAGGGAGGTGAAAAGAGGGAGATAAGACATTTTTTAGATATGTGAGTGACAGAAGAAAGGGGAAGATGAGGATTACTAGATTCAATGGGGAAGGGGAGGGGTAATGGTAGAAGGGAATGGGGAAAATGCTAATGTTCTGAATGATTACTTCACATCTGACTTCATGGTGGAGGAGGGGAAAGGGCCAGAGTTGGAAGTCAGAGGAAGGGAGGGAAGGACAGTGGACTCAGGTCCATTCACAGTGGATAGGATATTGGATGAACTGCGGAAACTGTGGGAGGATAAGGCGATGGGCCTGAACAGGATTAGTTTGACAGTACTCAAAGAGCTGAAGCAGGTGTTGGTGGCACCACTCACAAGGTTATTTTATCTGTCACTAGACAAGGGAAGGGTTCCTGGGGACTAGAAAAGGGTTGAGGTGGTGCCATTGCATAAAGGGTGGAGGAAGGGAGGAACCTGGAAACTACCACCCAGTTAGCCTTACTTCTCTGGTGGGTAAGCTCATGTTGCCCCTTATAAAGGAAAGGCTGATTAAATACCTGGAGACAGAGGGCCTTCTGGATGGCAACCATCATGGATTCACAGGTGATAGGTCCTGCCACGTAAACCTGATTGAATTTTTTGGCAGGATTATGGAGATATGGGACCAGGGAGGGGTGGTGGACATGGCCTACCTAGACTTCAGGAAGACCTTTGACACCATCCCCCACTGGAGACTGGTAGGCAAAGTAGGCAGCTTGGGAGTGGGAAGCAAGTTCACAGAATGGATTGTGCATTGGTTGGAGGCAAGGATGCAGATAGTTGTGGTAAATGGGGAGCACTCATAGGAGGAAATAGTGATGAGTGAGGTTCCCAAGGGTTCAGTGCTGGGAACCATATTCTTCAGCATTTATATTGGGAACATTATGGAGGGTAGCATAGGAAGGTGAGTCAGTTTGCAGATGATTTGAAAATATGTAATAGGGTAGATACGACAGTGGGGTGGAAAGTATGAGAGAGGATCTGGCAAGGTAGGAGGAGTGGGCAGAAAGATGGCAGCTACAATTTAATTCAAAGAAATGCAGAATTATGCTTATAGGGCATAGAAACCCAAAGACAAAATACTGGCTTGAGGGGAGGGACTGGAGACAACAGAACAGGAAAGGGACATATGGGTTCACCATTTTGAACAGCATGAAGGTTTGGAGTCAGTGCAACAAGGCAGCAAGAAAGGCACTCAGAATGTTGCCATGCATATAGAGGGGCTTTACAAGCAGGAGACGGGAGGTGATTATGCCACTATACAAGACCATGGTCAGCCCGCTCCTTTAATATGGGGTACAGTTCTGGAGGCAATACTTACGAGGAGACAAGGACAGGCTGGAGATGGTCCAGCGAGGGGTGACCAGAATGGTCAGTGGGCTGCAGGAGAAGTCATACGAGGAGAGACTGGGTGAGCTGGACCTGTACACATTGGAGGAGAGGAGGGAGAGGGGGGGGCATGGTTGAAACATGCAAGTACTTGGAAGGCATAAATAGGATGAGGGTTGACAATATGTTCAAACTGAGTGGGAACAAATTCACTAGGGGCATGCATTAAAACTGGAGGGGGGGCAGATTTAAAGGTGATGTCAGAGGGAAGTGCTTTACTGAGAGGGTGGTGGGTCATGAAACAGACTGCTGTAATGCATGGTGGGGGTTGATTCATTGGGCAAATTTAAAAAAGCCTGGGATACATACATGGGCCTAACCAACAGGGGACAGACAGAAAATGGAGGGTGGAGGCCTTCCTAGAGGAGGGAACTCAGACAGACTGGATGGACCATGGGGTCTTTTTCTACCAACAAATTTCTCTGTTTCTATATTTATTATGCAATTTGCTACACTTGAGTATTATGAATTGATGAACTATGTGCAATACTATAATGTTTTTGCATAAATGTTGTTTTGTGTTCTGAGGCACTATAATGCAGTGGGTTAGGGCTCTGAGCTGCAAATCTGGAGACCGGAGTTTGAATTGCACAGCCGCCTAGGTGCATACCGTGTGATCCTAAGCAAGTTATTAACCCCTTGTGTTCCAGGTCAAATCTGGAAACAAGCTCCAGCTTAGTGTGCTACTCCTGGTTAAACAATGTTCTCCTCTCTCTTTCCCTGTATTGAGTGTTACTGTACAGGGCATTCTGATTGAAAAGTGGGATACTTTTCCCTAATGTTTGTTCCTGTATAAAAATGAAGTTGAATGAATCAATACCCTATGTATCAGCTCTTATGAGTCCTCTTCATGGGGTTGTAGTGGACCATGAACACAGCATTCACTTATTAAGAGTAATTAACCCTTTCAGATCAGTTCTCACATTCATAGAAAACATATGCAAGTTATCATTTTATTTATTTAGTTTTTGTTTACTGGGTAGGTGCACTAGCCAACAGGACTATCTTCAGGTACTACCCGGGAGGGTACAGAGACAAACTTCAGGAGAACATATTTGTACATAATACAAGTGACATGTAAGTGTTTGAGTAATTAACAGTGGTAAAAATGACAAAACAATACATAATTTAGGGTTACATGTAACAAATACAATCAGGTCATTTTTAGAGTGACTGAACAGTATACAATCAATGAGGAATAGAGCACTGTGAGAGCAAGTAGTAATAAAGTAAGAGGAAGTTAGGCAGTGAGAATTGGAAGCAAAAGTGCTCCCTGTTAGAGTGGACCCCAGGATCTCGGGGGACAATTAGAGAGAGGGGTGAGATTAGGGAATTAGGGCTAGGGCAGTTTGAAACAGGAGCATACATAGGAGGAGAAGAGATAGTGGTGTAATTCTATTTTGAAGAAGATGTGGGATGCAGTTTGATGTAAGGTTAGTGGGAGTGTGTTCCAGAAAAGTGGTGCATGACAGGCAAAGGCATGACCACCTTTGGAAGTGCGATGTCTTGGAATAAGAACAGGGGCATGGTCTGCAGAGTGCAAAGCATAGTTGGTTTTCTGCTAGAGAAAGAGACAGGTGAGGGGTTTAGGTGAATGGGATCTGATGGTGTTATCAGTAATGGATCCAAGAGCATAATACCTAAGCTCTTGGGAAGGAAGCCATCCCAGATCTGAGTAGAGAAGACAGTGATGTTTCAGCCTGGGGAGAAGGATGCAAAGTGACAGATATTATTATAGGTAACATCCCACTTTTGTAGACTTGAGTTGCAGGCAGAAGCATACGTGGCAACCCCATAGGTGAGAGAGGGGAGTAATATCTCACAGGCAATAGCAAGCCTGGCTGAGGGGGTGAGTGCATAGCTCGTACAGTAGGCATCACCAAGTTCAGAGTTTACAAGCTTACAGTTAGATTGAATATGGAGGTCAAAACTCAGTGATGGGTCAAGAGTGACCCCTAGATATTTGAAGGAGTTTACCACCCAACTGATGAGCCATCCAGGAAGGAGACATTGAAGTGTGCCTGGGAGTGTTTGAGTTTGAGCTTAGAGCCAGATAGCATAGCTTGGGTCTTAGTTTCATTTAGAATAAGTTTGTGATTTGCAAGCCACTGTTGGATAAGCTGAAAGTAACAAGAAAGTCAAGAGTTTATGTCCTCTATACTATTGGAACTGATATACAATACAATGTCATCCACATATAATAGAGAGGAAGTTTTAAGGAGATTGGGGGTGATGCTATTTATAAAAATTGACAAAAGCAGAGGACCTAAGATAGACCCTTGAGGTACACCAATATTGATGGTAACCTTGTCAGAGAGGGTGGAGTTAAATTTCACATATTGAGACCCATCGGTCAGATAGCTATTAAACCAGTTCACAACATTTGATGAGAAACCTAGAGAGTCGAGAGTGGCAATGAGGATGGAATGGTCTACAAGATCAAACACCTTGGTCATATGTATGAAAATGGCCCCCGTGAGACAGCCAGAGTCCATGGCCACTAGGGTGTCAGATGTGAGTTTGAGCAGAGCAGTGGTGGTACTGTGTCCCTTGCGGAAACCATGTTGAGCATCAGTTAGGAGGTAATTTTTCAGAAGAAAGTCAGTAGTTTGGAGGGCAATTAGTTTCTCAAGAATTTTGCTGAGTGCAGACAGGATGGCAATAGGTCTGTAGTTTGTTGGGTCAAGCGGGTCACCTTTTTTCAGTACAGGGGTAACTCTGGCCATTTTCCAGATGTCCGGGACAGAGCCTTGACACAGAGAGAGACAGTGAAAATCTTTGCATGGGGGGCTGCTATGTGTGGGCAGCTAATTTTACGAGCTTAGGTTCAAAGTTATCAGACCCCATGGCTGCATACTCTGAGATGTTTCATAGAAGTCTGAGAACCTCATTCCTATGTACAGATTTGAAGTGGAAGGTGAGCCTGGTGGGGTTTGCTTGTATGACAGGATTTGATGGGGGAGGGAAAGTGGAGGTGTATTGAGTGAGGTCAGCAAATTGTATGTTAAAGAAGTTCGCAATAGTAAGGGGATTGTTACAGAGGATGCCTTTTAGAGACATGTTATTAGGCATGGCAGACTGATCTGAGCCAAGGAAGTACTTAATATGGGACCAAAATGTTTTCGCTCCTAATAGTTATAAAAAAAATGATTTAAAATATAATCTAACATTTTATTAGACAGAAAAGCCATTATGTACACAGAGAGCTGTAACAGATATTGAAATACTCAATATACATAATATAATAATATATAAATGTGCTTTACTACATTCCTATAAAATCCATTTAATACACCAATAGCATGTCTTAAAAGTTAATTCTAAATGTTCATTCTAAATATCAACACAGCACCAGAGATGTTGTTTAATTGAAAGGCAATATAAAACAAAATACTGTTACTTTTAAGACAAGTCATACTAAGCGGACCTGTAGCCTGGTGGAAAATCATAAAATATTTGTCAAAATTACTTAAGCTTCACCGGCCCAGTGGCGTGCAGGTCTGTGGCATCCAATGCCTTACCTCCTACCACAATGGTGGCCCATGTTCACTGAGCGGGTTGCTGGGGGTCAGCCAGGAAGGATGAGGATCAAGCATCCACTGGATAGCTCTCATCCTCCTGGAAAGGGGGAGCAGCAGTGAGTGTTAGCCTGTCCCCTAGCGGAGTCTAGGGGCTGGCACACCAATGCTGCTAGAAAGAGGGGCAGAGGTGGGGCAGACACCTGATGTGCCATAAACAGAAAGTGCACAGCACCTCCATTGGCTCCTCAGAGTGCCCCCCTCTGTGGGAAGAAAAAGGAGAAAACTGCCAGTGGTTGGATGATGGTGGGCACTCTCGGGCCTTGTCCCTAGCCTGCCCAACTAGCAGAACCGGATCCTGTGTGCAGTGGGGGTGAGCGTTCCCCCCACCGACCCTGCCAAGAGGGGTAAGCCCTGCAGGCAGAAGCTGGTACCAGTGGACGTTGGGGGTTGAGGCTTGAATGCCTTCCTGAATGTGTGCTACCAGCACAAGGAAGAAACAAATTAACTTAAAAATTACATAAGCCTCATGTGGAATAATGTATCCCTGTAGTGGCTTTAAGCAAAAATGCAGAAGAACCAGAAACCTGTCGGTTGAAGAACTGTCACTAACTCATGTCAGAAGTTCAAGTTCTGTTATCTTAATCTAAACAGTGTAGAGGTATAGTAAAACAATAACCATCATAGAAAAGGGAATTGGCTTGAATGGGCATATAAATTCAAAAATTGAACCGATTTAAACCGCACTGTAAATAAATAAATAAAACGTAAGGAATTTTAAATCTAATTTCTTATTATCTAATCCTAACTTCCATGTTTTTCCTATAAATGTGAGCACTGATTTGAAAGGTATTAATTGTTTTTACTATGTAACTGCTGTGTTTGTGGTCCACTACAGCCCCTCTGAAGGAGACTCATAAGACTTGATATGTAGGGGTATCTGGTCAGATGCCCAATGCATTAATAAACTGTTTATGCTATATGTGCTCAATGTTTGTGCTGTTTTTCTGTTTCCATGTTCTCTTAGATTGTACAGCTGCACCTTTGAGAGTCAGGTGTGCCTCTTGCCTTCTCTCTGTGACTGTTTTGTTCTTTATGTGATAGAGCACCTGCCAACTATTCAGTTGTGTAGAGCTTCACAGAAATTCTCCTATTCAATTCCAAACAAGGAGATTTTTTTTTCCTGTATGGCAAATGGTCACTGGCAGAATTCAGGATCTTGATTTGAATGTGGAGACTCAGCAAAGTATGACAACAGCAATCCCACAAGACAAAGGTGCATTTTGTTTTTGGACTGCAGAGAAAAGTGCAAGCAAACGGTGTTAAGTGATGACTGTATAACGTGCAAAAACAGTACATTTTCCTTAACCAATGTTTTTTTTTTAATTGAGTATGCTTTATTCCAAACTTACGAGCACGCGAAATTTGCCAGCAGAAAAAGGCTACTTGGTCTATCGAGTCTGCTAGATTTTGCAGCTAGCATATTTCAAAAATACAATATCAAGAATTTCAACATTTGCAATATACAACAAATATACAAAAAAAAGGACAACAAACAGAACGTTTGCCCCCCCCCCCCCGGAGAAGTGCACACTGTTCTGACAGTAATGTGCCGATCCGTTTCAGGAAGAAGCACCATTCACAGCAGAGAAATAAAGAAGTAGATGGACATTGTGGTGACAAAAATAAGGTATGCTTATGTATCCTTTGCTTGCGTAAGCAGTGAAATACTCCATTGCTGTCAGAATAGTAAGTAAGTTTATTGTTCAAAAATACAGCCATTAGAAATTACAATACATACACATGTAAATAAAAAACGTTGCTTATAATCACTGTTCTAAATTACACAGAGGTCAAGGTAAATCCACATCATATTGCACTAGACATCACTTAGTTTGGATCACATTTAGTACCAAATTGTCACGCTAATATTAGTTCTATTCATAGTGCACATTCATTATACGTAATCAAAAAAATGTCCTTATAATATGTCATTAGATTCAATTGCACATAAAAATGGGTAAGTTACAATTGCAATTACACTTTGAACTTTAATTTTCACACTTATTATACAGAATGGTCAAGATTTAACTCATATTGCACATTCATTTAACATACTCCCATATTTTCATCAAAATACAGATTGCACTTATTAGTGACACTCTTCTTCACCTTGATTCGAGAGGCTGTGTAGAAGAATCCAGCCTAAACTCTCACTGCTGTTTCATCCTTATTATATACCAAGATTTTCACCAACATAGGATTATCAATTAGTAAATGCCTAAGATCATCAACATTAAAAATTGTTTTAAGAAGTGACAACCATGGTCTCATGTACCATGGGCATTGACATATCACATGGACAAGATTCTCAGGTCTGCCAATATTATAGTCACAATTGACTGAGTAATCTTTATTGTTGCTATACCTTTTGCACAATGCATTGCTATTAAAGGTTTCAAATTGATAGGTCAACAGAGCAGCTCTTAATTTAGGATCTACCAGAGTTTTCAAGTATGACTGTAATTCAAATTCATTTTTGTTATTATTACCAAACCATGGTGAAAATCTAACGATTTTGATTATTTCTTTGTCCATGCTAACCCAGTAGTCTTAAACTTTTTTGTTAATGAACTTCTTGTACCATAAGCTTAATGTGACATTATCTGCTACATATCTTTGCAAAAAGTTTAGTTTGTATCTATCCAACATTGTGTGCACATCATTAAGCCAAGGTGATTTGTAGCAGTCATTATTCATCCAATTTTGTTTCTGTAGCAGACACATTTTAGTGATTTTATCAGACTGCTGCCTAGATGATCTAAGCCAGAAATTATTATTTTTTACTATCTAATACAGCTTGAATATTATCAAGGCTCTAATTCAGCTCTAATACGTCAGAATAGTTTACTTGTGCCGCTATCTAAGTATGAAGAAGTACTTTTGTTATTTGCTGGCAGTTCAATCCTCCTATAGTATGGCAGCCATGTGGCTTAAAGAGCAGCTGATGCCTTCAGAATAACTTAAACAAAACATCATATTTAGACACAGTTCAGTTTATATTTCATATTAGTTCTGTATTTTTGCTCCCTATTAATTATTACTGAGGCTATTTGTATGAAAACAGGATCTCTGCTACTGAAGAGTTTATCTATACATGTTACTTTCTCCCCATCTAAGGTCATAATGTACTGCTTGTGACATCACAGTTACTCCCATGGCAACGGATTGTGATGTCACAACAAAGGATTATGACATGAAGTAGGGAGTAAGATACAGAGGCACATGAACTCTGATAGATAAAGATAGTGTATTCCTGCACATTTCCTCTGTAATAAAAATTGGGGAGGAGAAATATATAGAATATATTTAGAATGCAAGCTAATGCAAACTTAATTCTACCTAATCATTATCTTTTTCAAAGTTTTCTTTGAGGCGTCAGCAGCTTTTTAAGGGAGACAATGCCAGTCTGCACTCTAGCCTCTCTCAATATGCCTGTAGAACTCTGTGGTCATACCATGCCCCAGTGTGGTTATACTGTGACCCTTGTAACAAGGAAGGAAAGAAAGAAAGAAAGAAAGAAAGAAAGAAAGAAAGAAAGAAAGAAAGAAAGAAAGAAAGAAAGAAAGAAGGAAAGAAAGAAAGAAAGAAAGAAAGAAAGAAAGAAAGAAAGAAAACTTTATTTATATAGCACTCCACCCCGGAGGCTTGGAGCACTTAAAAAGACAATGAAATTACATATTTAAAATAGCAAATGGAGCAAAGATAACAAAACATAGTATTAAATATTGTTACAATAAACAGATTTAGCAAAAATAATTCAACATTTCATTTTATTTAAAGGATAAGACCATTGAGCAAACTCATTTAAAATGATGACCCATGGCATTTGCAATACTATTACCAAACAGTTGTTTGACATAGTATAAACATAACATATACACATAATATGTTTCAAAATATGCATTATAAATATAGAAATTCACATACAATGCTAGATTAATATCAACCACAACAGCCCCTAATTTGAGTTGTCATTGTCTCTAAATACTATTACTTAACAGTGTTTTGAGAAAGAAATCTAATATTAGTTAGACAAAACTTTGGAGGACGTTAATTCCAGTACAGGGGGATCATCTGGCTAAAGAAATATTCAGATTGTTTAGTTGTTGTCTTTGAGACATTTAATTCACAGTATGCTGCTTTCCTAAGGGAAGCATTAACTTCCCTGACTTCAAGTTTTTCAACCAGGTAACATAGAAACATAGAACATAGACTTTGACGGCAGATAAGGACTACTTGGCCCACCTAGTCTGCCCATTTCCCTACCTATGGGATAAGCTGCAGATCCTACTTAACCAATATCCTGTTTCTTCCAACCCCCCATAAGAATTGCCTTATGTCTGTCCCAGGCATTTTTGAATTCCCCCACTGTTTTTTACTCCACAATCTCCTAAAGGAAGGCCATTCCATGAGTCCACCACCCTTTCTGTGAAAACATACTTCCTCTCATTGCCCCTGAGCCGTCCCCCATCTTCAAATTGTATCCCCTTGTCCTTGCACATCTCTTTTTCTGAAAGATGCTACTCTCTTGGACTTTGTTTAGTCCCTTAAGGTATGTAAATGTTTTTGGCATGTCCTCCCTTCCCTCCTTTCCTCAAGGGTATACATATTAAGCGCCTTTAGTCTCTCTTCTTATGGCTTCTATTGTAGATCCTGCACCATTTTAGCTGCCCTCTTCTGGACTGCCTCCATCCTGTCCTTGCAGAGATGGGGTCTCTAGAACTGCACACAGTACTCCAGATGGGGTTTCACCAACTGTCTGTATAGAAGGATAACAACTTCCTGTTTTCTACTGGTTATACCTCTTCCTATACATCCCAGTATCCCCCAGCCATCCCTACTGCCTTCTCACATTGCTTGCTGACCTTTAGGTCATCTGATATGACTAACCCCAGGTCCCTTTCCATTTTTGTTGTTACTACTCCCCCCTATTGCGTACTCTTCCCTTGGGTTTTTGTTTCCAAGGGGCATTACTTTGAACTTCTTTGCATTGAATCTAAGCTGCCATGCTTCTGACCATTCCTCCAACCTTGCCAAGTCCCTTCTCATCCTTTCCACCCCCCCTTATGTATCAACCCTGATGCAGATCTTCATATCACCTACAAAGAGGCATATTTTTCCTTCCATTCCCCCTGCAATGTCACTTATAAAGACATTAATAAGGACTGGACCCAATACTGAACCCTGCGGTACCCTATTAGTAACCGTCCTTTCTTCAGAGTGAACTCCGTTTACTATTACCTTCTATGTCTTGTTGTCCAGAGAGCGGTTTATCCAGGATACCACCCTGGGACCCACTCCCAGGCTGGCTAATTTGTTTATTAATCTTTTATGTGGGACTGTGTCAAATGCCTTGCTAAAGTCTAGGTAAGCCATGTCCACAGCCGCTCCTGGTTTACTAATTTGGTCGCCCAGTCAAAGAAATCGATTAGATTTATCTGACATGACATTCCCACCTTAAATCCATGCTGCCTTGGGTCCTATGCCCCACTGGCCTCTAGGTACTCAACAATTCTTTCCTTGAGAAGGGATCCCATCATTTTCCCTAACACTGAGGTCAAACTGACAGGTCTGTAGTTTCCTGCTTCTGTCTTGCTCCCTCCTTTGTGAAGGGGAATCGCATCTGCCCTCCTCAAGTCCTCAGGTGCCACACCATTCTTCCATGATTTATTAAAAAGGGTAGTCAGCGGAGTCACTAGTTCTCCCCTTAGTTCTTTAAGAATTCTGGGGTGAATCCTGTCAGGCCCTGTTGCTTTGTCCACCTTCAGTTTTAGGAGTTCTTTCACAACCCTTTCTTCTGTGAAAGGACTGGTATTGACCCTCCTATCCAGAGGGGTAAATAGGTATTTTACCAGCAACACTTTTGTAGGCCAAAACAAATTTATGAAGTTGCCTTCTTTCATTTAGAGAAAGTCAACAAAGTTTATTGTACAGAGGCAATGGTGAGTGTTCCTAGGTCATTGCAATATTAGTCTAGCCAGCCAATAGTACAACAAGTCTAGTTTATGTAATTTACCTGTATTAGAATAATCCCATAATACATCACCATAGTCAAATAATGGAAAAACTTGAGATTCAACTATTTTTTTAATCATACACCCAGCCAGGCAGTTTTTATTCTGGCATACAAAACACCCTTTTTCCAGCTGATCCAATAAGTTTGTACACATGTGAATTACTCATGGCCAAGGAGTCCACCCATTAACCCATATATTTATAAGTTATTAGCTGCTCTTGCTTGTTCCCATCAGTATCATAGCAAAGTAAAATAATAAATATCAAATAAACAATGGTGGTCAAAAGAATTTAATTATCAGTCCAATGCTTGCTGAAAAAGCAGTGTTTTGAGGCCCCTTTTAAAGATCTTCACTTGGGGGATGGCAAGGAAGAAAGTTTCACAGGGCTGGCCATGGCAACCAAGAATGCCCTATCCGTGGATTGCTGTAGCCTAGCCCTGGAAGTCACAAGGAGGCCACCCTTGGAGGAGCGGAGAGCCTGAGACAGGTGATAGGGAATCAGCAGGTCTTGCAGGTAGGCTGGACTGTCCTTGTGCAGGGCTTTATAGGTCAGCAGAGTGACCATGAAGGTAATCCTCCACCTCACTACACCCAGTGCAGCTCACAGAGGACAGGTGTGATATGATCAAATTTAGAAGTACCAGTCAACAACCTTGCTGCCACATTCTGCACTAGCTACAGCTGAGGCAGGTTTCTTCCAGATAGCCCCAGGTAGAAGGTGTTGCAGTAATCTAGCCTGGATGTGGCAAAGGCATGCACTAGGGTGGGTAGATCTCCAGATGTTATTAGGGCTTGAATCAAGGGCAATATTCCTTAGGTGGAAGAAGCCAGTCTTGACGACAGCTGACACCTGCACATCAAATGTCAAGCCGTCATCTAGGATCATGCCCACATCCTTCACCTGACTGGAGAGAGTGAGGGAAGCACCACCTAGAACTATACCAGGAGATTACATCACCTTCTTTTATAACAATGGCCTGGTTCCACCACTAGCATGGGTAGCAGAGACTGTCAGCATTCAAAAACAGGCTAAGTATAGCCCGGTGGAGCATGTCAGATATATTTGTTTTAACTTGATTTCTATTCTATTCTTTTATACTCCTGTTACTGTCTTTTTTTGTTACTTTATTATTCATTTTTATTATAGCCACAACAGGGCTAATGCACAAGAAAATATACAAGGGTAAAATGCATGCCATATGTTTGCATACAGTAAAATAATGTTAGTAATGCAAAGCTTGACCAGATCAGTATAGCTAGAAGTGAAAATCCATAAACTAAAAATACCGTATTTCACCATTTTGAAGCCACCCTTAATAAGTATCCACCCTCAAATATAAGCCGCAGTCAATTTACAGTGTTGTTAATAGAAGCTGCCCTCAAATATAAGCCTAACCACACTGAAACAGGAGAAATGCCATACCTGTGTGCAACACTACTCTGACACCTCTGACACCTCCAACACTAGCTTCCAGGAGTGTCCATATTATAGGGACAGGAAATGTAAAGGTTTTAACAAATAAATCACATTACTGTTGAAAAGCTTAGCTTAACCTAAGTACATAAAGAAAGACAAACGCTTCAGGATTTTTCGGGTTGCTACCACATGGTATGTAGTGTCCGTAGCAGCATAGAACAACAGGCAGTTGTGTAGAATGTTTTATGTTATGTATTTCTTGATATTCATACAGCTCATGGACTCACTATCATGCTTCTGGATTTTTCGGGTTGCTACCATGTGGTATGTAGCATCCGTAGCAGCATAGAACAACAGCCAGTTGTGTAGAATGAAACCACAAAACTAGAAGAGCTTGGTTTTAGCCGTGTTTTATTTTTTTTTTAACTGCTGCAGTATACCGTAGTGATTAAAACAAATAAAGAAAAGTTTCAGTTGACTTCATCCTTGCTATCCAGCTCAGCGTCTTGCTCAGAGTTTTCTGCATCGGGTGTTTCCTTTTCTATGAAGTCCAGTGCTTTCTCTTGGGATGCTCCTGCACTGCAACTCAGATTGGATTTTCAACCTAAAAACAGTATAGTGGTTAGTACTGTTTTTTTTTTTTTTATCATTTTTTCATTAATGTTTGAGGTAATCGAAATTACCATTCAGCAATGCCGACTTCACCTTGATTGCTTGGCGAGCTTCAAATGCCATTCCATCTGGCCTCCCTGAATTCCATTAACCTTTTTAGGCATCGTTTGCCCTTCAGTACAACAAATGGTAGAAGTCTGAAATGAATGATTAACAAATGCTTATTAATACAAGCCGCCCTCTAATTGTAACTGCCTCCAAATTAAAGCCACCCATTAAAAATAAAAGTTTTAATAGAAGCCACAACTTCAAAATGGTGAAATACGGTATACTATGTAAGCAAGTCAGCAGAAGTGTACGTCTGTCATCAGAGACATTATATGTGTAAACAGAGTGCAGAAAACAGTAATGTATTAAAGATAGCCCCAACTCTCATATAACATTTTGAGGGTTCTCAGACCCAACCCCTTGGGATAGAAGAGACTGACTGTAACATGTAACAATTGTTGCTTGCCAGATTGCAGCTCATATTGTAGGCACAGACTCCCATCTGTAATAACCATAACTCAAAAAGTGTAGCAGTTATTGTAATCATTGAACCAGTGATATGCCTGTTTTATGTGCCAGTATAGTTAGGGGTGGGTGCAGTGTTCATTGACAGACTCCTAATATACAGCTTAATAACTTTGGTAGTGTTCATCAAAATCATCCCGACTTTGGCATGTTTTAACAGACAGGCAAGTTCTAAAGACAATGGATGTTTCATGATGGTAGCTTATGCAGTTTCTAAGATCATGATGTGTCATTTGTACAGAAAAGTCTAATCAATTTTAATCTTTTATTATATGGTTTTAGGTCTCACCTACTGCCTAGATATATGGAATTTGTTTCCCAAACATTCACTGTTTTGAAAGGCCCTGTGTCAAGTTACTGCCTTTCAAAGGATTCCTTAAAAAATGTTAATCAATTCCAAAGGATGTAAATTTTTTCTGAGCGTGTTCCATAGGGTTTTAGAATAACAATCTGATAGAAAAATAAATTTACATTCTGAGCATTTACCTTTCAAAAGAAAACATTTTTGGGTAGTGACAGTTGTCACCTTTTTTTTACTTGTTAAAAAATATTAAATACATAAAATTGAAGAGTATAAAACACACATGAATCTTGCTAATCAGGGGTGTGGGGATTAGCAGCCAGAAATTAGTAAAGTATGTATGTCTTATACCTATGGTTGCAGAAGTGCATGTCCCTAAAGTACCTTCCTTTCTGCAGACAGAAATTGTGTTCTTATTTGGGTATCATGGATTTTATGAGGTCTAATTTTCTGCAGCCAGAGCTTGGTGGTTATGTCCTACACATATGGCTGCAGAGGTGTGGGCCCCTCAGGGTCTTGCGCTTGTGTAGACAGAAGTGTATGTATGTCTTGCAGTGTGCAAAAGTACATGTGGCTACAGAAGGGGTGGCTCCAAAGGTGCCTATGCTTCTGCAGACAACTGAACTCTTGCAATTTAAGTATCATGGATTTCTATCTGTGGCAGCAGGGGCCTGCCTTCTGCAGGCAGTACTATTTTGATTTTTGTATTGTGGATTTCTATTTGCAGCCAGAAATTAGTGTGTATGTCTCACAGTGTGCATATAACATATACAAATACAAGTAGAAAGCACATCAGTGCTACAGCATTTGTCATCTGAAAACAGTTGTATGTTGGTTGTCTTACCTGATGATTGATGTCGATGGATGTTTGTGTGGCCTTGTCCTTTTGCTGACTGTTGTGGGGAAGTTAAGGGTTGGAAATTGTAATGCACATTTCCCTACTTTTGTGGAATTATGTTGAAACCTAACTGGTGCATTAACACAGATTATTGTAACGAGTTTCCTTGTTTTTCCTAATAATGCAGTTGTCTCTATGGAACCTGTGTGAACAGAGGCAGATGTGCAGGTCCTTTTGGGCACTGTGCCAAGGGAAGAGCCTGTCTCCCTGTATAAAAACAGGGCCATCTGTATAGCAAGATTCAAGTATTTATTTATTTTTCAGTGAATGCCTCCTTTTTAAGCACTTTCACATTTGTTATTTTTGCCCAGAAACAATAACAGGATGGTGATCATCACAATCTAAGTTTTTCTCTTGACACAAGAACACAATTAGTCACAACCTACAAATGCTCCAGATAAAATAATTTTTGGGTTGTATCAGAGGGTTCAGTCAAAAACCATACAAAGCATGCTCAGAAACCAGATTTCAAAATATTATAACCCTGGAAGTGATTAATACATTTTTGCCACTGCTTGCTGCTGTTGTTTTTTTTTTTGCCACATTTTCAAGTGTTACCCCATCCCGACATGCACCCTCCTGGAGTTGGTAACCCATAATCTGGGGGCTGTGTGGGCAAAGCCCCCCCTGAGCGGGGGCACAGGTGGGCACAGCCCCCCCCACATAAGCACTTAATTTATTTGCCTGATGTGCGTTCGCCAGCTTATGTATATCAACGATTTGCTTTTCAGTGATATACTCTTGCCATAGTAGCGATTGCTGTTTTGCAATCACTATTATGACATGGAACCCCCACACCCTGGAGTATTTTTTTGCAATTATACAAAGGCCCCTGATTTTTTCTGTGAAAAAAAGGAAATTTTTTTGTGTGTTTTAAATTATTTTTGTGGAATTTATTGCTCTGCAAGAAAAAAATAGTTCTTTGTTTCTAGAGAGTCCATGCCTGGTACTATGAATGGAGCTGTGCAGCAGAGCCAGAGAGTGTTGACATGAGTGCTTGCTGCCACATTTCCTAAGACTAATTTCATGATCCTGTTCAGTTCCTACATCATGGAAACTTACCAGTTGGCACTTTTGATTTTGTTTCTCTCTGCTTCAACTCCAATCCCCCTCCGAAAACTGCAGAAGGTCTGAGGGTGTGGAACAATTAGCGATGTCAGAGTGAGCAACTGTGAACAACTGTGAATAGATAATTTTTTTATTTTTTTATTTAGTTGTTTAACCAGGTATAGCACACTAAGCTGAAAGCTTTTTTACAGGAGCGACCTGGGAGCACAAGGAGGTTAAGTGACTTGCTAAGGGTCACACAGTATGCAAGCTGTGGGATTCAAACCCAGGTCTGGTCTGCTGGACGTTACCAGATTTGCAGCTCAGAGCCTTAGACCACTGCGCTATACTGCCTCAATTTATTTATTTATTTATTGAATTCTCAGATTACAACCTTTGAGCTACTAGCTCATTTACAAAGGTTCTACATCAGGAAGAAATGTGATTGTACAATATGAAAACACACAGAGTTGCAATTAACATTAAAAAAATGACAACAGTATAATGACTGACAAAGTACATGACATAGGTTTGTGACTCAGCATACAGGCTAAGTCAGTACTTCAGTAGTAACTGGAAAGAGAGAGGGGGCAGGAGGAGGCAAGGTCGTTCAAGAGAGTAGGAAGAGCGGGAGGAGGATGGAGGAGGTGTTAGCTTGCGGTAACCTCTGGCTAGGGGTCACCTTGTCAGTAGGGGTAAGGGAGTGGAAGGACAGAGGTATGCAAAATTGAAGGGGTTGGGGCCCTAGGGGAATAGAGAGGGGTGGGACTGGGGCTTTGGGAGGGGGGGAAGGGGTTTGGTGAAGTAGGGTAGGAGGGGGAAAGTAGCAGGTTGGGTGTTGCATAAGTGTATGGTAGGTGGGGTATTCAGTATTTGTTACCAGTGGGGTTGATCAGGTGTGGCAGGTGCATAGCACTTGGCTGGACAGGTGGGATCTAAGTGCGGATTTGAACAAGCCGATTTTGCTAATAGTGGCTAATTCTGGTGGAAGCGAGGTAAGCAATAAGCCCAGTATTCGAAGGATCACTGACCTTGGATGGTGCAACTGTAGGGGATCTTGACTGAGATATTATTGGATGCCCTTGTAGTCCTTGTTGGTGCTGCCTGGTGTATGAGGGAGCTGGGTCCTGGGGGCAGTAGGCCCAGTGTTGCTTTTTTGGCAAGAAGACAGGTTTGATAGCAGGCCATGTCATTTAAATTTATCCAACTAGTTTGCTGGTAGAGGTGGCAGGTATGGGTTAGATGTGGGGCTACAAATGCAAGTCTGCACACTTTGTTGAGTGTAGTAACGAGCCACCTGAGGGTGCTGTCAGAAGCTGCACTGTAGATGGCAAGGACATAATCAAGAGTTGAGAAGACCAAGCTGGTAATGGCAAGCTGGAGGGCTTTGTCAGTGAGGCAGCTACGGTGCTTATATAGCAGGCCAAGCTTCCTGTCAGCTGTAGTGGTGACATGCTCGACATGTGTGGCAAATGAGGGGGAGCTGTCTAGGGTGAGACCCAGGTATTTGAACTTGGGGACCATTTTAATGGTGATATTTTGTGAAGATACAGTATATTGTGAATTCAGGATGTTCAGAGTTGCAGTCCTATAGAGGTTATGTGCAGGGGCAAAGAGCATGGACTTAGTCTTTTTGTGGTTGCCTAGGAGTTTAGCTTTGTTAAACCAGTCTTCCACATTGTAAAAGTCCTCTTGAAGTCACTGATCCAGTGCAATAGGGTCAGAGTGACTGGAGTAGATTACCGCATCATCAGCATAGAGAAGGATTTTCTGTTGATAGGCTAGCGGTAGGTTGTTTAGAAAGAGGCTAAAAAAGAGGGGGCCCAGGATGGATCCTTGGGGGACACCTATGGACACTTGTTAGGCATCTGAGAGTACATTTTTACCTGCTGTACATGTCCAGAGAGGTAGCTCCAGAACCAGGACAGTGAGTCGGAAGAGAGCCCAGTTACCTCTAATTGGGCCATAAGGAGGTCATGGTTGACCATGTCGAAGGCCTTGGTGAGGTCAATAAAGGTTGCCCCTACAAAGTACCCATGGTTGAAAGCATTGTGAATGTAACCCATGAACTTGAGAAGCACTGTGGTAGTACTATGGAGTTTACAGAAGCCATGCTGCTGCCTACATTGTAGCTGGTATTTGTCAAGCTGTTCAACCAGCTGATCATAGACTATCCACTTGAGGACTTTTGAGATCAGGGGAGGATCGAAATTGGGCAGTAGTTGGCATGGTCATTATGATTGCCTGCTTTGTGAACGGGGGTTATGACTGCAGCTTTCCAGAGTTTTGGAAAGGTACCTGTGGTGAGGAACAGGTTTACAATACTGGTCACTGGTGTTAGCAGTTCGTCAAGGGTATGAGAGATTAGTTTTAGGTCAAGGTCCTCGGAGCTGTGCCTGGACTTTCCAAGGACTTTGTAGAGGTATTTTTTTTACCTCTCCTTTAGATAATACTCTGAGATAGAATGGGGATGTGATTCATTGGGAGGGAACTTTGAAGGCTGGGTTGGTTGGTGCTGGCTTGGTCTTGGAAACTGGGGGAAAGCACAGTACTGAGGTTAGTAAAAGCTTTGCTGAAGATGTCTGTGATGGATTTGGGGTCTTGTGTATAGAATCCATTGTGGCTCAGCACTGTGGGTGATGAGGTATCCCATTTCCCAGGGATTGCATTAACATTTTCCCAGAATCGACAGCTGTCCCCCCAGGTGGGGTTTAGCTTGAGTCTGTTGTAGTTAGCTTTTGCATGACAGATTGCGATGATGCATTTATTTTGTGCTGCCTTCTAGTTTTGCATATCCTGGTCAGCAAGAGTATTCTTGTACTTATACCATAGGCGGTCCCTGGAGCTCATCAGGGTAAGGAGGTAAGGAGTTATTCACGTTTTGTGTGAGCCACTGATTTTTCTTTTTGATATGGGGTAAATATATCACAAGCAGTATTGTAAATATCGATAAATTTACCCAGTGCTGTGTCAACGTCTTTGGCACCTAGGATAGGTGCCCTGCTCAGATGCTGGAGGTGTTGCTTAAAGAGCGCTAACATGCCCTTTTTTAGTATGCTGGATATTTTCACCTTAGCAGGCAGATTAGGGGCCTTGTTGGACAAGGCAAAGATGACGGGTGAATGGTCACTTGAGTCTGGGAGCACTTTTAGGCCAGAGATACACTCTGGGTGGTTAGTTAGTACCCAGTCTAATAAGGTACTGGTGCCCAATCTGTAGTTTTTACGGGTGGGTTGATCCACCAGTTGAAGGAAGTTGATTGAGGATATCGCATCCTTATGAGTGGCAGAATCCTGAGACAACCAATTGATGTTGAAGTCACCCAGCATTATGACTTCGCTGCTAGAGCGGAGGTTGGCTAGATGCTCATGCAGTCCTCTAAAGCCCTCAGCTTCATCCCTAGGGGGTAAGTAGGCTGAGACAATAGTAAGGCCCTTGCCCTGGGTGCCAACGGTTAAGTCCACAGAAAGTATCTGAACATTTTTTCCAGTACTTGATTGTGGGAGAGCTATTCCCTGCAGGTAGCCTTTTATATAGATAATGCAGCCACCTCACCTCTTTCCTAGCCAATCGAGGCAGAAGGGGGTGTACCCGAGGAGCTGGACTTGGCTTTCCTTGGTCCTGGATGTAAGCCACATTTCAATTAAGACCAAGATGTCTGGGTTGTGTTGCACCTCCCAGGCTTGCAACATGTCTAGTTTTGGCAGAAGACTACAGATGTTAAGGGATGCAATGGTGATCAGTCAACTTTTCCTGGTTTGCCCTGCAGCACTGTAACTGGGGCCAGGATTAGGATTAATATTTCCCGAGAGAATTAAGATTAGCCAGGCTACTCTGATTGCAAGGAGTTTGAGTTGCTTGACTGAGCGAGGTGTAAGTCATTGGGATTTTGATTGATTAAGAGTGTTGCATGCAAAGGGGCTTGTAAGTATAGTAAGTGGTGGGATAGGGTAGTGTTGGTCAATGGGTTGCAGACACAGTGACCCAGACATCAGGGGGGCTTCGGTCATTGGGATACCATGCCCTGATGTGGAGTTTGGGATCCCATCCCTGAATATATGAAGCGGTCCCAGAGCTGTATTACAGCAGGCTAGTGGCAATGCTGCAGGAAGTAGTAAAAAGGCCATGAGAGATGTTGTTAGCCAGACTGCATGTGGTGGCATTGTTGGTTTTCCAGTGATGGGCATTGCTGGCAGGTGTGGGTGCACTATGAGAGTCTGATTGTGGTTCAAACAGTGGCAGTTATTTTGTCTTTGGAGCACCCTTTACAGCATACCAGGTAGTAGAGTTGTGTGTACTATAAGGGTTTGTTTGGGATTAGATCCTGGGTGGTGGCATAGTTGGAAAGGCACATTCTCCAGAGATAATATGTGTGCTCCAGGGACTGCTGTATGTGGGGACAGCCCTTTGTGTTTACGAGTTGTAAGAGTTGTACCCTTAGAGATTAAGCACCATTTGGCTTTAAGGGGCAGTGCCTGCATTTGGTGATTACTCAGATGAGCAAGGACGCAGTGAGAGGAGCGGTAGAACGATGAGTGGGAGAGGAAAACGCGTATCTAAAAGAGGTCTGGGAGGGGTTGGGGGCAGGAGAAAAATACTGCAGTGCTTTATCAGCAGACAGAGCAAGCTGTGGTGACAAATCCTATAGAAAGTCAATACAAAAGGCACACTAATCGGTAGCAGCACAAAAAGGAGGCATTCCAATCAAGATTTGCCTGCAAGTCGCTGCACCAATTGGAAGCCTCGGCTCTGTAAGCCCAGCTGGTGGCAGTACTTGGGGTAGGGATCTGAGGTGGAGAACCTCAGGGGTGGCTGCAAAAGCTGAAGACTGGTCGGGTGACGGCCATGGATTTTTTTTATTTATTTATTTCAATCTAGGATTACAATGTCTTTGAACCGAGGCTCTTTTACAAAGGTTTCATGTCAGCGTGTGCATCAGTCATCGTTTTTAGTTACAAACATATAGCCATTGAGTTACAGACATGAATAACCAGTACAAAGACTTGAGCTATGAGCAAGACAAAGGAAGGGTGGGTGGGTGGTGGAAGTGAGGGTAGGAGATCGAGGGAAGGAGGTGCAAGAGTAGGGGATACAGGAGGTGGTTGGGGCGGGGCAGGGTGGAGATCTGGGGAAGGTGGGTGAGGGTGGGAGACAGTGCAGCCAGGGGGCCTTGTGAGTGAATATGACAGGTAAGGTGCTAGGGGTGCAAAGATTGATTGTAAGTGCTGGGTGCTGGGGCATTTGCAGCTGGAACGGTGGAAAATGTTAAGATGGGCAATCGCAGGATACAAGCAGTGAGAGGCGCAGCTTAGACTTGAAGAGGCTGAGTGTTGGAGTGGTCGCTATGTCGCTGTCAAGAGAGTTGAGCCAGTTGGATGCCCGATAGGTGAATGATCTTTGCCCTTGGGTCGTGCGACATCATGGGATATGTAGTAGATGGGAATTGGATCTCCTTGCAGTGACGTTCCTATGTCTAGGCTTAAGGATGGCACAGACACCAGGTGGGGCCAGACCCATTATAATATTCTTGGCCGTGATGCAGGTATGGTGTTTTATGCATTTGTCCTGTTGAAGCCATCCAGATTGGGAATAAAGGTCACATGTGTGGGTACGGCGATGTGAGCCAGTGATCAGATGACAGGCATTATTCAGGGAGGTTGCAATACGTTTGAGAGCAGAGGTAGTTGCAGACCCATATATGATAAGACCATAGTCTATGATGCTGACGATGGAGCTTTGGATGGCCACTGCCAGTGCTTCTGGGGTTAGGTGTTTCCTGTACTGGAATAATATGCCTAACCTCGCATTGGCAGTCTTTGCAAAATTGCTGATATGGACAGCGTATGAGAGGTGGGAATCAAGGGTGATGCGGAGGTACTTGAACGATTGTGTTTGCTCTAGGATGACTCCATGTTTGGGTGCAATGGAGAGGTGAAGTTGTTTGCTTTTGTTGTAGGGGATGCAGAAGACCATAGACTTGTTTGTTTTTTTTTAAGAAGCAGTTTATGATTTAGAAACCAGGATTCAATGTAGGAGAAGGCCTGCTGAAGTTTATTTTGTAATTGGATTAGATCAGGGTCCGAGGTGAGGATCACAGCATTGTTGGTGTAGAGAATTATTTGTTCTAGGCAGCTGTCCGGTAGTGAGTTTAAGAATAGGATGAAGAGGAGGGGTCCCAGAATGGAGTCCTGAGGGACTCCTGAGCAGACCGGTCTAGGGTCCAAGAGTGTATCAGCGATTCTTACTGTTTGGGACCGCTCTTCAAGGCAGCTCTTAAACCAGCTAATGGAGTCGGTTGACAGCCCAGAGTTCTGAAGCTGGACAAGCAGGAGGCGGTGATTGACGGTGTCAAAGGCTTTAGTTAAGTCAATGTAGATTGAGCCTAGCAGTTCACTGGAGTCAAGTGCGTTGTGGATTGCGCAGGTGAATTCAAGTAAGGCTGTGGAGGTGCTGTGACCTTTGCGGAACCCGTGTTGTTGCTTGCACAAGATGTTGTATGTATCCAGGTATTCTGTGAGCTGGTCCGAGAAGATGCATTCTAGTGCCTTGGAGAGTGGGGTAGTAGGGAGATAGGTCTGTAGTTATCGTGGGCAGTTTTGTCACCACTTTTATGGATTGGGGTGACAGTGGCAGATTTCCATCTGTCTGGGAACTGGCTAAGGCTGAGGGAGAGGTTGAAAATTCTGGTCAGAGGACTAAGCACTTCATCAAGTGTGAGAGACAGGATTTTGTGATCAAGGGAGTCATTACTGAATCTTGATCTACCAAGGGCTTTGGTTACATATTTGTGTACTTGGTGAGCCTTGACTGCTTTGAAGTAGAAGTGGTGGGAGCTGATGGGAGTAGTGTTCATTGCGGACAGAGGGGCTTCACCATCTTTGAAGTAGTCCTGAGGTAGGACAGTGCTGAGGTCGGTAAAGGCTTCGTTAAAGGTATCCACAATGATTTTTGGGTTGAGGGTTGTGGTTCCGTTGATGTTGAGTATTGATGGGGGGGTTTTGGGTGGATTCCCGGTGAGTTCCTTTATGTTCTTCCAGAATTCCCGACCATTGCCCCAGGAGTTTATGAGGGCATGCTTATAGTAGGCAGACTTCATTTGCCGGATGGTTTTGGTGCAGTCATTGCAGGCACGTTTGTAGTTTTGGATGTCGTTTTGCCTTCCAGAGTTTCTGGCCAGCTCCCATAGGTGGTCTCTTGTTTTTAGCATCCTGAGGAGGTCACCTGTGAGCCAAGGATTACTGAGTGATTTGACTTTGTGCTTCTTAATAGGAGCATACGTGTCACAGGCCACAGTGAAGATGTTTATGAAGTGGTCAAGGGCAATGTTTACGTTGGTTGCATTGAAGATAGAGGACCAGTCTTGATGGAGGAGGTGGGATTTGAGTGGAGGAAGGTGACCACTGGGTAGAACCCTGCTGGTAATAATTTTTGGTGGTTGTTTGATAAATTTATTTGATGAGGTGCAGCTAACAGGGGAGTGGTCACTGAGAAAGTCAGGGAGGACATTAGTGTTAGATATCCATGATGGGTGACTGGTAAAGATCCAGTCCAAGAGTGTGCTGGTGCCAGTCCTGCAATTTTTCCTGGTTGGTGAGTCAACCATTTGTGTGAGGTTCGCCGCAGCAACGGTATCCCTGTGTGCACCAGCATCGGCCGCAGGCCAGTTGATGTTGAAGTCGCCTAGGAGGATGGATTCGGTGTCCAATGGGAGTGACTTTACAAAGTCAAGAACAGCTGTTAGACCAGTTCCCTGTTCTTTGGGAGGGATGTAGATGGTGGCAACAGTGAGGATTTTGTTTTGGGCTCCGAGGAGGATTCTCACTGGCAGTATCTGAGCAGTTGTGGGTTGGAGTGAGGTAATGATATGGTACCCCTGTATGGAGTCTTTTAGGTAGTCAGTGCAGCCCCCACCTCTTTTGGAGAGGTGATCCAGCATAAAGATGTTGTAGCCAGAACGGCTGATTGCATGGTCCAGTACTGATGGTGTGAACCAGGTTTCGACAACCGCCAGGATGTCAGGGCTGTGCTGGCTGGTGAAGGCCTGTAGGGCATCCATTTTAGGAAGGAGGCTGCAGATGTTGATTGATATGAATGAGAGGGCACCTGAAGGCTTGCTAAGATTAATGGCTTTAGAGCAGAATGGGCCAGGATTTGGGTGCACATTGCCTGACAGCATTAGGAGGAGGAGGACTAGCCTCAAGGAGCTGCAGCATATTTCTTTAAGGGAATGCTTTCGCCTGCTAGCATCTTGGGAAATTGCCGAGCATTGACGATAGTGGGTAAGGATAAACATAGACAGGGAGGACCAGAGTGGAGGGCTAGGACCCGTGTGGGTGTAGGACAGTTTCATGGCGGTAGGATGGACCCTGGGCAAGGGGCAGTGACCAGTGTGCAGCGTGCCTAAGTGGAGGAAGGATGTAGGAATGTGGAAGCTGTGGGGGAGGGAAGGAAAGCAGGCTTTTGGGGCATGCAGTAGGGGAGGAAGACAGGCAAGAAGAAATAGAATAGGGAGTAGAGAACGGTGGAGGCACATGATTAAGGTAGGATTCGGGGTAGGCAGAGGGAGGAGGTTAAGATAGGCCGCCGGGGCTAGGAGAAGGGGCAGAAGAGCAGTAGCTGGATCAGTGGGAAGTGAGGATATAGCCAAGAAGGCCAGGCAGACAGGGACTGTGTCTTTCAGAGGGTATACTTTTTTTTTCCTCTTAATGAAAGACCAAGAATCCCTCTAGTGGCAGGTCTGTATAACTTGCTAATGGAATACTAGCCACTTAAAAAAAAATATATACTTTATTAGACACTTGAAATGTACTTAATTCTATCTAAAATCTATTTGTAAAAAGTGCCAGGTGGCAGAAGCTGGGAAAAGTCCTGGCCAATCAGAGCGGGTTTGCTGGAAGCACCCGTGTTCCGATTGGCTGTGCTGTCCCATACCTTCCAAGGAGCTGCAGGAGGGCATCCTGGTCTCGGTCAGTGGCTGGCTGGGTGCCAGCCGACCGTGAGGCAGCTGAAGCAGCCCCATTCAAGGGCAGGCAGCTGGAGAGAAGAAAAAAGAGCAGGGCTTAAATAGCATAGAGGCAGGATGGGTTTAGATTTGAGCAGTTTAGCAAGACAAAGAAGAGTTAGACTTTTTGGCGCCAAGGCAGAGTGCTTGGATGGGGGGCGCAGGAGGAGCACTGAAACAGAAGAGGTTTAAGCACTTTAAAACACTAGTAGAAATTACAATCCAGCTAATACAGTTGAAAAACCTCTATTAGATATTTGAAATGTGCTTAGTTCTATCTAAAATCTCTTTGTAAAAAGTGCCAGGTGGCAGAAGCAGGGGAAAAGTCCTGGCCAATCAGAGCAGGTTTGCTGGATGCGCCCGTGCTTCGATTGGCTGCGCTGTCCCATATCTTCCAAGGAGCTGCAGGCAGGTGTCCTGGTCTTGGTCGGTGGCTGGCTGGGCGCTGGCCGACAGTGGGGGAGCTGAAGCAGCCACATTCAAGGGCAGGCAGCTGGAGAGAAGAAAAAAGTGCAGGGCTTAAATAGCACAGAGGTAAGATGGGTTTAGATTTGAGCAGTTTAGCAAGACAAAGGAGAGTTAGACTTTTCGGCGCCAAGGCAGAGTGCTTGGATGGGAGGGGGTGCAGGAGGAGCACTGAAACAGAAAAGGTGTAAGCACTTTAAAACACTAGTAGAAATTACAATCCAGCTAATACAGTTGAAAACCTCTATTAGACACTTTGGCTGGGGAATCCACCTCTCTGCTGTGGTGTGCCACTTCAGGCACGGGCCTTTGGGGAGGAAGAGGGAGAAAACACAGGAATTATAGCAGCTGAGATACAAAGGCAGGTGCCAGGTGGGAGTTCATCAGTTGGGGGTGGGGGTGATTGCAGGTAGACAAAGGCTGAATAGATTCCAATGCAGATGGGAGGAGGTGTTGGAGCAAGAATAATAGACAGAGGAGGGGAGGTAGCCAAGAGTGATTAGAATTCTAAGAGTGAGTAGTGTAACAAAGAACAAACAATGGTTAAACTGAGAGTAGGGGGAGGGTGCAGAGAAACACAGCAAATAAGGATTTAGGCAAGGAGGAACTGCACAAGGGAGGAAATCAGCAGAAACTAGAGTAAAAAGTAACTTATAGACTGAAAATTGGGAGGTAGAAACTAGTAACGAAAGCAGAGAAACTCAAAACTTTCTCTATAAGCATGCAGGTACCAAAATGCAGTAATCTTAATGGTGCAGCACAGGTTTAAGTGGTAAGACAGCTTTTTACAAGGCTAATTATAGTACATGATGCACAGTAAAGGAGGTTAGGCAGCTATGCAATTAC
This sequence comes from Neoceratodus forsteri, assembly GCA_016271365.2. Lineage (NCBI taxonomy): Eukaryota > Metazoa > Chordata > Ceratodontiformes > Ceratodontidae > Neoceratodus > Neoceratodus forsteri. Next base: position 56,657,630 of record CM057449.1, on the reverse strand, counting down.
AGAAAAATACCACAGTGCTTTACTGGCAGACAGAGCAAGCTGTGGTGAAAAATCCTACAGAAAGTCAATGCAAAAGGTGCACCAATTGGTACTGGCACAGAAAGGAGGCAGTCCAATCAGGATTTGCCTGCAAGTCGCTGCACCAATCGGAAGCCTCGGCTCTTTAAGTCCAGCTGGCAGCAGTACCTGAGGTAGGGATCCGAGGTTGAGAACTGCAGGGATGGCCAGAGATGCTGAAGAGTGGTCAGGCAACAGCCATGGATTTGGCTGGGAATCTGCCTTTCTGCTGTGGTGCGCCACTTCAGGCACAGGTCCCTGGGGTAGGGATCCGAGGTGAAGAACCACAAATGCAGCCAGAGAAGCTGAAAAGTGGTTGTGCGGTGGCCGTGGATTCGGCCAGGGAATCCACCTCTCTGCTTTCGTGCGCCACTTCAGGCATGGGTCCCTGAGGTAGGGATCCAAGGTGGAGAACCACAGGGGTGGCTGGAGAAGCTGAAGAGTGATCGGGCAGTGGCCGTGGATTCGGCTGTGGAATCTGCCTCTCTGCTGTGGTGCACAACTTTAGGCATGGGTCCCAGGGGTAGGGATCTGAGGTGGCGAACCTCAGGGGTGGCCAGAGACGCTGAGGAGTGGTTGTGTAGCAGCCATGGATTTGGCTGGGGAATCTGCCTTTCTGCTGTGGTGCACCACTTCTGGCACGGGTCACTGGGGTAGGGATCCGAGGTGAAGAAACACAGGGGTGGATGGAGAAGCTGAAAAGTGGTTGGGCGATGGCCGTGGATTCGGCCAGGGAATCCATCTCTCTGCTGTGGTGTGCTGCTTCAGGTGCTGATCCCTGTGGTAGGGATCCAAGGTGGAGAACCACAGGAGTGGCCAGAGAAGCTGAAGAGTGATTGGGCAGCAGCCATGGATTCATCTGGGGAAATCCACCTCTCCTGTGGTGCACCGCTTCAGGCGCGGGTCCCTGGGGTAGGGATCCAAGATGGAGAACCACAGGGGTGGCTAGAGAAGTTGAAGAGTGGTCAGTCAGTGGCCATAATTCAGTCGGGGAATCCACCTCTCTGTTGTGGTGTGCCACTTCAGGCGCTGGTCCCTGGAGTAGGGATCTGAAGTGAAGAACCACAGGGATGACCGGAGAAGCTGAAGAGTGATCGGGCGGTAGCTGTGGATTTGGCTGGGGAATCCGTCCCTCTGCTGTAGTGTGCCACTTCAGGTGCGAGTTCCTGTGGAAGAAGAGGGAGAAAACACAGGAATTATAGTAGCTGATACACAAGGACTGGTGCCAGGCGGCAGTTCGTCACTTAGGGGGGTGATTGCAGGTAGACAAAAGTGGAATAGATTACGATGCAGATGAGAGGATATGTTGGAGCAAGATAAATGGAGCTTGAGTGGGAGATGAGTGGTATTCATTTATGTGATTCATACTTTTTTTTTTTGCATTATGTATTTTTGCCACCTTACTAGCCCTCAGCCCACCACTCCTTCCGGCTGCACAAGACCCCCCCGACCTCCTCACCCCGACCCCCTTCCTACTCACCACAGATCGCAGCCAACCCAGGGGGTGGCCCGGTGTAACCCTTCACCGGATGGGTCCCTCTCTTCCAAGGGGGAAGGCACTAGGAGGGGGGTACCAGCACACTCACTAATCAGCCCCTGGGTGCTACTGAGGTGGATTCAGGGCTTCGGGGCTTCTGAGGTGGCAGGGAGTCGGCAGCCATCATCCGGCGGACCGGGTAGCCTTTTTTCCGCTTTCCTGTGGGGAGTGACATCTGACGTCAAGGTGTACGCCGACATCTGCCACTGCCCCCTTGAACACCGAGCCCCGGCTATCTTGCTGCACTCCCAGCCTCCACCAGGAGTCAGCCTACATGGGTGTGTGTCCTGTGCCCTCCCCCCGGAGAAGGAGAGCTGTCACCGGATGCTCTATCCTTCTCCCCCCGGCCGGCCCTCCGGCAACCCGAGTCCGTTCCCGAACCTTGGTTGCCGGCATCGCAGACGGAAATCCAACCGCTGCACCGACAAGCCAGCCGTGATCCATACGTTTGACATGGAAAGACATTTTTCTCTGCACTTTGCCTCCTCCCAAGAACACTTGAGAGGGTCTGAGGTTAGAGAGTAGTGAGTGATTGGCATTGTCGGCATGAGGTAGTCTGAAGGGAGCTGGCATGCAGTTCTGTGACACTAGTGTGAAGTGTTTTTGGTACTTCAAGTGTACATCACTAATATTTGCTAAATTATTCAAAATAGTTTCTGAAGCTGATGCACACGCAAATATGTAGTGAAGGTCCTAGGAAAGTCAAGGCATAGTGGGGACACACTGGACCTTAAATTCATATATCAGGCACTGGAAGAAATAATTGGACCACTAACAGAAATAATTAACCTCTCCCTCTGCCAGTCTCAATTCCCACTAAGATGGAAATCTGCCACAGTAACCCCTGTCCATAAAAGTGGGGACCGAACAGCACACAACAATTATAGGCCAATCTCCATACTCCCACCACTCTGCAAGGCTCTGGAGTGGATAGTGGCTGACCAAATGGTGGAGTATCGTAACACAAGGTTCTCTGCCCAGAACAACATAGATTCCACAGTGGCCACAGTACCATCAGGCCCTTCTAGAATTCACTGGGTTCAACAATAATGCCCTGGACCAAGGCCATCTAGTAGGAGAATTCTTCATTTACCTATGAAAGGCATTTGATATGGTTCATCACGCCCTCCTTCTACAGCAGCTCTCTGAAATTAGACTCGCAACAGAAACTGTGGGCTGGTTTAGCAGCTACCTGAACTTTGTCTCCCAACAAGTCAGGATTGGGGAAGTCTTATCTGACAACTGACCTGTCAGATCTGGAGTACTGCAAGGCTCTATACTGGGGCCGCTGCTATTAAGTGTCTTCCTAAACAACCTCCGAGCAGCATGTCAATGCCACATGCTCTTATATGCAGATGATGCGGTAATCTTCGCCAGCAAACAGAACCCGGAACTCCTCAAAAAAGACCTCCAAAGTAGCTTCACAACAGCTGAAAAATGGTTTAAAGAACAAAAACTGGTCTTGAATAATAAAAAGACTAAAACCACACTCTACACATCAACCCACAACAAACATAAAAGCTACCCCTTGGCCATACAGAATGACAGTGGTAGCACGCTGGAACAAATCCCACACTTCAAATACCTTGGAGTAACTATTGACTTCACCTTGTCCTTCACACAGCACATGCTGACAGCACTGCCAAAGCCATCAACACCAGAATCAGCATCCTCTACCGACACAGACATTGTCTCATCCATGAAGCATTGAACCTGGCAATTAACAGCTTGATTTTATCCCTTATAGATTATGGACTGGTAATATATAGATCTGCAACTGACTTGGCACTCCAGTGCATCACTGTTGCACTAAATAAAGCCTGTCACCTGCTCACTAATGCACCTAAACTAACCCATACCTGCGAACTCTATACCTGCACTTGCTGGCTCCAGCTGAATGACAGCATAAGCTATCAAGCCTGCCTTCTCGCCAAAAAAGGTCACGCTAAAGCAGCTTCCTCCTAGAGTACAGAAGCTGCTGTTCCTTCTGCTAAATACCAGGAAAACCAGGAGCTCCTCCACACAAACATTCTATATACCCAGATGCCACACATCCATAGCGCAATGTGCCTTTGTGTCCCGGGCAGCACTCTGGAAAAATGTACTACCACCGGATATCTCTGGCACTGCTACATTTGGACCCTTCAGATTTAAACTGTGCCAACACCTTTTTCATATGAGTACCTGCAGCTGTAACCAGTGAGGTATCCTACACACTCATCAACTGACCCCAGCACTTCTCAGCCCCTATCCCTGGGATAGACAAATGGCAGCACTTAGCCACTTCTCCAACCCCTTTATCCCAGCCTACCCTCCTCTGTCCACACTGTCCTATCTACCCCACCTCATCTTCCCCTTTTTCCCTACTTCTCCTTTTGATGCAGGCTTACTTTGCACACCACCACAGTTACTAGTTTGGCTTGGATTTATGTACCCTTATGTTAATATTGTCATTATCTGTTTACTGTACTCTCAATGTTTTGTCTGTATATTGTCCTGAATTCCTTGCATTGTTGTTTATGTACATGATGTGGAACCTCTCAGCAAGCATCTGCTCACAGGTGTATCCAAGATTTCAATAAATAAATAAAAAATAAATAAATAATTGAAAAGTTTCTCCTGGGAAGACCTAGTGGGCTGGTGACATGTAAGTCTGGTTACAGGACTCAGCAAGGGTGTCAGCATGGAGTGAAATGTTCAGGTTAGAGCCGGTACAAGAACAGGGTCTGGCATGAGCAAGGTGTCACAGGAGCCAGCATAGAGCAATGGGAAGGAGGAACCATTTCTTTTACAGTTCAGAACCATAGCACTGAACATTAAGGGTTTTTATAGTTCAGAACCATAGCACTGAACATTAAGGGTTTTTTACAGTTCAGAACCATAGCACTGAACATTAAGGGTTTTTATAGTTCAGAACCATAGCACTGAACATTAAGGGTTTTTATAGTTCAGAACCATAGCACTGAACATTAAGGGTTTTTATAGTTCAGAACCATAGCACTGAACATTAAGGGTTTTATAGTTCAGAACCATAGCACTGAACATTAAGGGTTTTTATAGTTCAGAACCATAGCACTGAACATTAAGGGTTTTTTACAGTTCAGAACCATAGCACTGAACATTAAGGGTTTTATAGTTCAGAACCATAGCACTGAACATTAAGGGTTTTTAGTTCAGAACCATAGCACTGAACATTAAGGGTTTTTATAGTTCAGAACCATAGCACTGAACATTAAGGGTTTTATAGTTCAGAACCATAGCACTGAACATTAAGGGTTTTTATAGTTCAGAACCATAGCACTGAACATTAAGGGTTTTATAGTTCAGAACCATAGCACTGAAAATTAAGGGTTTTTATAGTTCAGAACCATAGCACTGAACATTAAGGGTTTTTATAGTTCAGAACCATAGCACTGAACATTAAGGGTTTTTATAGTTCAGAACCATAGCACTGAACATTAGGGTTTTTATAGTTCAGAACCATAGCACTGAACATTAAGGGTTTTTTATAGTTCAGAACCATAGCACTGAACATTAAGGGTTTTTTTATAGTTCAGAACCATAGCACTGAACATTAAGGGTTTTTTATAGTTCAGAACCATAGCACTGAACATTAAGGGTTTTTTATAGTTCAGAACCATAGCACTGAACATTAGGGTTTTTATAGTTCAGAACCATAGCACTGAACATTAAGGGTTTTTTATAGTTCAGAACCATAGCACTGAACATTAAGGGTTTTTTATAGTTCAGAACCATAGCACTGAACATTAAGGGTATTTTATAGTTCATAACCATAGCTCTGAACATTAAGGGTTTTTTATAGTTCAGAACCATAGCACTGAACATTAAGGGTTTTTTTGTAGTTCAGAACCATAGCACTGAACATTAAGGGTTTTTTTGTAGTTCAGAACCATAGCACTGAACATTAAGGGTTTTTTGTAGTTCAGAACCATAGCACTGAACATTAAGGGTTTTATAGTTCAGAACCATAGCACTGAACATTAAGGGTTTTTATAGTTCAGAACCATAGCACTGAACATTAAGGGTTTTTATAGTTCAGAACCATAGCACTGAACATTAAGGGTTTTATAGTTCAGAACCATAGCACTGAACATTAAGGGTTTTTTGTAGTTCAGAACCATAGCACTGAACATTAAGGGTTTTTTATAGTTCAGAACCATAGCACTGAACATTAAGGGTTTTTATAGTTCAGAACCATAGCACTGAACATTAAGGGTTTTGTAGTTCAGAACCATAGCACTGAACATTAAGGGTTTTTATAGTTCAGAACCATAGCACTGAACATTAAGGGTTTTTATAGTTCAGAACCATAGCACTGAACATTAAGGGTTTTTTATAGTTCAGAACCATAGCACTGAACATTAAGGGTTTTTTTGTAGTTCAGAACCATAGCACTGAACATTAAGGGTTTTTTGTAGTTCAGAACCATAGCACTGAACATTAAGGGTTTTTTATAGTTCAGAACCACAGCACTGAACATTAAGGGTTTTTTATAGTTCAGAACCATAGCACTGAACATTAAGGGTTTTTATAGTTCAGAACCATAGCACTGAACATTAAGGGTTTTTATAGTTCAGAACCATAGCACTGAACATTAAGGGTTTTTATAGTTCAGAACCATAGCACTGAACATTAAGGGGTTTTTTATAGTTCAGAACCATAGCACTGAACATTAAGGGTTTTTATAGTTCAGAACCATAGCACTGAACATTAAGGGTTTTTTATAGTTCAGAACCATAGCACTGAACATTAAGGGTTTTTTATAGTTCAGAACCATAGCACTGAACATTAAGGGTTTTTATAGTTCAGAACCATAGCACTGAACATTAAGGGTTTTTATAGTTCAGAACCATAGCACTGAACATTAAGGGTTTTTATAGTTCAGAACCATAGCACTGAACATTAAGGGTTTTATAGTTCAGAACCATAGCACTGAACATTAAGGGTTTTTATAGTTCAGAACCATAGCACTGAACATTAAGGGTTTTATAGTTCAGAACCATAGCACTGAACATTAAGGGTTTTATAGTTCAGAACCATAGCACTGAACATTAAGGGTTTTATAGTTCAGAACCATAGCACTGAACATTAAGGGTTTTTATAGTTCAGAACCATAGCACTGAACATTAAGGGTTTTTATAGTTCAGAACCATAGCACTGAACATTAAGGGTCTTTACAGTTCAGAACCATAGCACTGAACATTAAGGGTTTTTATAGTTCAGAACTATAGCACTGAACATTAAGGGTTTTATAGTTCAGAACCATAGCACTGAACATTAAGGGTTTTTTTGTAGTTCAGAACCATAGCACTGAACATTAAGGGTTTTGTAGTTCAGAACCATAGCACTGAACATTAAGGGTTTTTGTAGTTCAGAACCATAGCACTGAACATTAAGGGTTTTTATAGTTCAGAACCATAGCACTGAACATTAAGGGTTTTATAGTTCAGAACCATAGCACTGAACATTAAGGGTTTTTATAGTTCAGAACCATAGCACTGAACATTAAGGTTTTTATAGTTCAGAACCATAGCACTGAACATTAAGGGTTTTTGTAGTTCAGAACCATAGCACTGAACATTAAGGGTTTTTATAGTTCAGAACCATAGCACTGAACATTAAGGGTTTTATAGTTCAGAACCATAGCACTGAACATTAAGGGTTTTGTAGTTCAGAACCATAGCACTGAACATTAAGGGTTTTTATAGTTCAGAACCATAGCACTGAACATTAAGGGTTTTTTATAGTTCAGAACCATAGCACTGAACATTAAGGGTTTTTTATAGTTCAGAACCATAGCACTGAACATTAAGGGTTTTTTTGTAGTTCAGAACCATAGCACTGAACATTAAGGGTTTTTTGTAGTTCAGAACCATAGCACTGAACATTAAGGGTTTTTTGTAGTTCAGAACCACAGCACTGAACATTAAGGGTTTTTTATAGTTCAGAACCATAGCACTGAACATTAAGGGTTTTTTATAGTTCAGAACCATAGCACTGAACATTAAGGGTTTTTATAGTTCAGAACCATAGCACTGAACATTAGGGTTTTTATAGTTCAGAACCATAGCACTGAACATTAAGGGTTTTATAGTTCAGAACCATAGCACTGAACATTAAGGGTTTTTATAGTTCAGAACCATAGCACTGAACATAAGGGTTTTTATAGTTCAGAACCATAGCACTGAACATTAAGGGTTTTTATAGTTCAGAACCATAGCACTGAACATTAAGGTTTTTATAGTTCAGAACCATAGCACTGAACATTAAGGGTTTTTATAGTTCAGAACCATAGCACTGAACATTAAGGGTTTTTATAGTTCAGAACCATAGCACTGAACATTAAGGGTTTTTATAGTTCAGAACCATAGCACTGAACATTAAGGGTTTTTATAGTTCAGAACCATAGCACTGAACATTAAGGGTTTTATAGTTCAGAACCATAGCACTGAACATTAAGGGTTTTATAGTTCAGAACCATAGCACTGAACATTAAGGGTTTTTATAGTTCAGAACCATAGCACTGAACATTAAGGGGTTTTTATAGTTCAGAACCATAGCACTGAACATTAAGGGTTTTTTATAGTTCAGAACCATAGCACTGAACATTAAGGGGTCTTTTACAGTTCAGAACCATAGCACTGAACATTAAGGGTTTTTTATAGTTCAGAACTATAGCACTGAACATTAAGGGTTTTTTATAGTTCAGAACCATAGCACTGAACATTAAGGGTTTTTATAGTTCAGAACCATAGCACTGAACATTAAGGGTTTTATAGTTCAGAACCATAGCACTGAACATTAAGGGTTTTTATAGTTCAGAACCATAGCACTGAACATTAAGGGTTTTTATAGTTCAGAACCATAGCACTGAACATTAAGGTTTTTATAGTTCAGAACCATAGCACTGAACATTAAGGGTTTTTTACAGTTCAGAACCATAGCACTGAACATTAAGGGTTTTTTACAGTTCAGAACCATAGCACTGGACATTAAGGGTTTTTTTATAGTTCAGAACCATATCACTGAACATTAAGGGTTTTTATAGTTCAGAACCATAGCACTGAACATTAAGGGTTTTTTACAGTTCAGAACCATAGCACTGAACATTAAGGGTTTTTTTACAGTTCAGAACCATATCACTGAACATTAAGGGTTTTTTTACAGTTCAGAACCATGTCACTGAACATTAATGGTTTTTATAGTTCAGAACCATATCACTGAACATTAAGGGTTTTTATAGTTCAGAACCATATCACTGAACATTAAGGGTTTTTATAGTTCAGAACCATAGCACTGAACATTAAGGGTTTTTTACAGTTCAGAACCATAGCACTGAACATTAAGGGTTTTTATAGTTCAGAACCATATCACTGAACATTAAGGGTTTTATAGTTCAGAACCATAGCACTGAACATTAAGGGTTTTTATAGTTCAGAACCATAGCACTGAACATTAGGTTTTTACAGTTCAGAACCATAGCACTGAACATTAAGGGTTTTTATAGTTCAGAACCATAGCACTGAACATTAAGGGTTTTTTATAGTTCAGAACCATAGCACTGAACATTAAGGGTTTTTTATAGTTCAGAACCATAGCACTGAACATTAAGGGTTTTTACAGTTCAGAACCATAGCACTGAACATTAATGGTTTTTTTATAGTTCAGAACCATAGCAGTTATGAGTTATTCTTTTTTACAGTTCAGAACCATAACACTGAAAGCTATAGCATTGTTCATTTACAGTTCATTGTGAGACTTTTAGAGGGAAGGGGACTTGTTGCGGGAGGCTACTGTTCTTTTTGTAGGCAGGGTTTCCGTTGGCACTTAGGCAATTATGCAAGATGATGGATTTTGTTTTTCATTACAGTAGCTGTAGTTATTTTCTTAGGGCTCTTGGTGAAGTGGCTGATGGATCCTTTACCAATGGGTTATGCTAGGATTTACCATGGGTAACAGCTGCCAATCAGACAATCAGAATGCATGATTCTAGGACTCCTTTGTATAATATGTATATATTACACCTATGGCTATGGAAATGTTGATCTCTCAAGGGCCTTCACATTTGCAGGCAGAAGTTGTGTTGCAGTTTCTGTATTATGGATTTCTTTCTGTGGTTGAAGATGTCTAGGCTTTAAAGGGGCCTGCACTTCTGCAGCCAGATGTCACAGTGTATGTCTTACACTATGCAACAGTACCAATGGCTACAAATGTGTAGGTCACACAGGGCCTGCGCTTCTACCAACGGAAGTAATGTTGCAATGAGGGTATCATGGATTTCATCAGGACTACACTTTTGCAAACAGAGATTGGCATGTATGTCTTAAAACCATGGTTTCAGAAGTGCAGCTATGGACACAAAGAATTTGTGACACACTACAAAATGGCTGGCACTATGGGAGGGCTGTATTGGTGCTACCTTGGAGGGCAGCCAAATATGATTTTATTTTCTGTGTCAAATAAGTCTTCATCATGTACGAAAGAGTAAACCTGTACTATGGTTTGCTACAGCCCTGTGCTATATGGCATTACTGCAGCACCAACAAGCACCCACTCCTCCCCCTCGCACCAGAGCTTTAAAGCCTCCCTTTGGGGTTTTCTCAAAATGGCTGCCACTTGTCTCTCTACCAGACAAACCCTCTCTGCCTAAGATGCCTAACAAACTGAGTTGCTACCAAAATATAATGACTGTGGCAGAGCATATCTATGCTCTTACTCTCCTGCTCTCATAGCATCTATGAAAATGGTCCTTTCAAGCCCACCGGCTAACAGGGGGGAGCACTAGAACTGTGCACTTCTTTCTCTCGTACTTGCCCACTGTATTCCTGCTATGACTCCCCCTTATTCCAACTGCTAAACTCCCAACTTACAGCCCAGAGCGTCGAACTCACACTGCACTTCTTCCTACTGACTGCAATGTTTAATGCTGTACTGTAATACCTGTTTAAAGTGTTGTTGTCTTACGGTGTCGCTTTGTTCTGATTACTTTACATTAACTCTTCACTACTATTTGCCTGATGAAATCTGATGCTTGTAAAGTCCCAAATGTGCTAACTCTGTGTAATGTAAACCTACACTTCTGTTTTGCCTCATGTCCATGTCTGTACCAAGTTTTGTACCTTGTGATCTCCTGGGTCGCACCTGAAAATAGGCACTTGGCTGTCCAGTGTACTTACGCGGTTGACAAAAGCAAATAAATAAGTAAATAAACAACTACCAGTCTATGATCCCAATCATTAAAGTACTAGATATTTGTGCCCACATTATAGGACAGTTACAGAAATATTGTTTCTTCCTGAAAGTAAGCTCCCAACCATTTGTAACAAATGGAAATGTATCACATAATAATACTGTGTTTTGCTGCCCCCCCCCATGTTTTGGAACTCATTTCTTCAGTCTAATGCTACACAGAAATACAATAATGTGTGACTTTTAACATGCTTACTTTCTCTCTGAAAAGATTTCTTGACAAAAAATGGCATATGATCAGTGCAATAATACACTTCAGCCTCTGAGTAGTAGTGCATTAACCTTATTTCCAGGGGCAATAAGGCACTTGGCATGTGGCCAAATATCCATCACTACCCACACCCAATCATGTGTTATTGCTTAACTCACATATATATATATATATATATATATATATATATATATATATATATATATATGTGTGTTTGTGTATGTATCACAAGGCTTACTCAGTATAACATTTGTATTTTATCTCTTGCCTATCAGGCTTTTCTTTGTATTTCACTATTTCTTATGATAAACAGCTACTCCATTTGAAAACTGAAGATTGTTTCTATGTTGAAGTCTAAACAACATGACATTTATTTTGCTTCTGAGTGTCACTGACATCTAGAGATGTTGCAAAACATTATTTTGCCAGTGAAATCCAGGCAAAATCATGAATTTTGCCCCATGTAGTATTTCACAAAGATAAGCCATTATGGTGAAATTTCAGGGGCAATTTCACAGGTAAATTTTGTTTTCATTGTTAAATTTTGCCTTGCAGAAGTATCAGGCGAAATTAGGGAAAAAAAGTCTTGTCCATTGACTTACTCTGTGCAGCAGTCTGCAGGCCACATGGGTGATTGTACTTAGGCAGGAAGCCACAGAATCTGCTTCCGTTTTCTAGAGCATGCAGGCAGAGTAGTGGAGTATGAGACTGCAGGAGAGGAAAACCTTTAAATTGTGGTAGTTTGTGTGGTTGTTTGTGTTTGTGTTCTTTCCCATGTTCTTTATTTTAATAAAAGGTAATCTTTCTATTGTAGGGCATTTTGTGATGTGTTATATTTTTATATCTTCAAGTTTATAGTTACTGTAGTGTTTTTGTGTGTGTGTGTGTGTGTGTGTGTGTGTGTGTGACTCCCTCTCTCTCACTTTCTTTTACATTTATTTAGCTTTCTATTAAGAAACTTTTTTTATCATGGATGGGAGGAAAGATTAGGCAAGGAGGACTGAGCAGAAGGCAGGAGCAGCAGGAACTGGAGGATCTACTGTTCCCCTTAACAGGCAGGCATTTCTGTCCATAACACAGCCCCCCCAGCAGGCACATGTGCCCCCCAACCCCCAGCAGTAGCAGGAGCCAGTTGCCCCCCAGCAGTAGAAGCATGTGCCCCCGCCCACCATCAAGGGCAGCAGGATGTTGTTAAGGTCCCCGCCGGGACATCAGTTGGCACCCCCTTACATATTCTCTGCAGTGTGGTCATTTCTTAACACAAAGGCTAGAGATGACACTTTTGTCATCTGCAGTCTTTGTGGCAGCAATGTCTGGCATGGAAAACAAGGGTCCCACTTTGGGACTGGTGCTCAAAGGAGCCACCTGCAGCACCACCACACTGCAGAGTGGCTCACAAAACAGCATGAGTTTACAGCAGCAGGAGGCAGTGATCAGCAAGGGGAAGAGGGCAATGAGCAGGAGGAAGGTAGTTAGCAGCCTAGGGGGCATTGTAGGTCCAGCAGGAGGACACAGCAGCAGCAGCAGGACTCAGAGGCAGCAAAACCATCCAGCTTCAGTGATGCACCCCACACCCGCTGGCACAGCCATGCAGCTGATTCTTCATCACTGCCTGCAGCATCCCACCCCCAGGTTTGGTCAGCATGGAAGACCTGGAGGCCATGCTCCATCAGGTGGTGGTGGTGCACACTGAGGTGCATGGTGTCTGGCAGAAGTTGGACCAGTTCCACCAGGAGTCCGGGGGGGCCTCCAAAAAATAATGGAGGACCAAAAGAAAGTGTTGGACCTCTTGGCAGAGCTGTGTGCTAGTGGTGGTGGCACTGGTGGAAGTGAATAATGGCCCATGGTCCAAGGTTCAGCACAGTGTCAGTTTTGACACCCAGGAGGCAGGGCAACACCTATTTTTTTCTTTTACTTTTCTTCTCCTTTGTTGCTCTCACTCTTCCTCATCTGCACCCTTAAATATAAGAAAAAAAAAAGAAATAAAAAAGTTAAAAGTACGTGTATAAAAAATATATTGTGTCCTCTTCCTCTTCGATATCCTCTTGTTCCTTTTACTGCTCCACTAGTTTTTTGTGTAATTTGTTATGTAATATTTATGTTCCCTCCCTTTCCCCTCTCATATGAATACCCTTGCCCTGACCCTGCATGCCCCGCTGTTGTAGTACTGTGCCCAAAAACTCTGTACCTTCCTCCTTATTTTATGTTACTCCTCCTTTATATGTTTCCTCCTCCTATCCACAAATGTTAAATATTGTAATTTGTTCCTATGAACACATTTTTTTCACAAAGATATGTGCTTTTGTGTGGGCTTGTGGCAGCTGTTTTGGCTGTGTGCAACATCAGTCTGAATACGTACTGTATGCAACATTCATATAAACATAAGCACCTTTATTGTAAATTTAAACATAAAAATGTTTTTTTATGCTTAACACTACACGTCCCCTGGCCTTGCCACCCACAGATGTTAACTTGGTGTCCCTCCTCTCCAGTCATGATGATATTTTATAGTGCCCCATCACCACCACCTAGTCCAAAATGTGCACTTGGGCCACAGTTTAACACAGTCTCTTGCCACCATACTGTGCAGAGCAGGCATGCTAAGATGAGAAATATGGCAGAAAAAATAGAATGAAATTGAGAGATGAATCTGCTCTCAGTCATGATGTTATATAGTGCCCTGCCACCACCAGGACAAATAAATGGTGTTTTATCCACCATTAACAAATGATTTCAGGCATAATCTTGTTACTTCTAGTGCAGAACAGGTCATGCCAGTCCAGAAATCTTACATGAAAATTGTTATATAAAATTTAGATAGAAATCTTGTCTCAGTAATGATGTTATATGGTGTCCCCCCCCCACCTCCCGGACCAAAATGTGCTGTTTCAGCCACTACTTACAAAGGATTTCAGGCTGAATTTTGTTGCTGCTAGTGCAGAACAAGCCGTACATGTCTAGAAATGTTACATGAAAAATGTTAATTAAAACTGAGACAGAAATCTGGTCTCAGTCATGATGTTATACAGTGTCCCCTCACCTTTCAGACCGAAACATACTGTTTCAGCCACTGTTTATAAAGGATTTCAAGCTGAATCTTGTTGCTGTTAATGCATAACAGGCCGTGCACAAACAGAAATGTTACATGAAAAATGTTGCATAAAACTGAGAAAGAAATCTGGTATCACTCATGATGTTAAATAGCTTCCTGCCACCACCTGGACAATAACTTGCTGTTTGCCCACCATTTACAAAGAATTTCAGGGTGAATCTTGTTGCTGCTAGAATAGAACAGGCCGTACATGTCCAGAAATGCTGCATGAAACTGTTCAATAAAATTGAGATAGAAATCTGCTCTCAGTCATGATGTTAGTTATATACTGTATAGCAGCTTATTTCAGCACCCTTGTTAGCACGAGGAGAGGTACAGTACTATTTAGTACCCAATTGAATTAGTGCATCAGCTTCATCTCCAGTTACAGCACTATGCTCTCTATAATATTAGTATCAGCTTATTTTAGTGCTTCTTTCAGGTAAGCTAATATAGTGAAAATAAACTGAAAGCTAATATTTCCTGCTATATAGTAGTTCCCTGCTACCACCCTGACAATAACATGATGTTTGTCCGCAGTTTTCAAAGTATTTCAGGCTGAATCTTGATGTTGTTAGTGGCCATACAAGTCCAGAAATGTTACATGAAAAATGTTACATAAAATTGAGACCAAAATCTGGGGCCCATTTCCAAGACATGTCATGCCTGGCGCAGGGTGATTTATGCCAAACCCCATGGTGCAAATCGCACATTACACCAGGCATAATGCAAGTTCCAGTTCCAAAAGGTGTCTTGCACCATGCCATATGCGGGTTGCACCAAAGGTGGGCTACACCACCCACTACATCAGCAACTCACTGTGGCATGGTGCAAGGGTGAGTTAGAGCAGCACCTGCACCCTATTCCAGAAGGGTGGCTGCCATAACCCACTTACACCATTCCATAACTGAGAATGGCATAACAGAGTTAGACCAGCTAGGAGGTGGTCTAAGGGGCATCTGTCCTGGTGCAGCGATGGATTCCACCCCCCACAGCACTGCATAATTGCCATGGATGTGTTCCCCATGCCCCCTCACACTGTCATGCCCCCGACCCCCCAAAAATTTTGGGGACCACCAGGGTCTGTTTTCAGCACTGCCCACCAAGCACATGTGCCAACTGGCCAGCCCCCCCACTGCCTCAGGTGCATGCTGTTGCATTTCAAGGGGCTCTGGGGGGCAGCAGATTGCATGCTGTGACTTGTGGCACCCAGGTCGGGTGTGTAATTCTGTTGATGCTAGCCTGTGGCTGCCACAGGTCATGGGCATAGGTGCCAGGGACCCTGCCTGTCCTGCAATACAGCACAGGGTCCCCAGCGAACTCGCATATGCCCACGAGTTGCACCATGCATTTTAGAATCAGGCCCTTGGTCTCAGTCATGATGGTATATAGTTCCCTGCCACCACCTGGACAATGACATGCTGTTTTTCCACTGTTCACAAAGGATTTCAGGTTGAATCCTGTTGCTGTCAGTGCCAAACAGGCTATACATGTCCAGAAATGTTACATTGAAAATGTTGCATAAAACTGAGATAGAAATCTGTTCTCATTCATGATGTTATGTAGTTCCCTGCCTCCACCCAGAAAACAACATGCTGTTTGCTCCTGTACAAACTTGCCCAACTACGACTAGGGTCAGTGAGAGGGTCCCGGTGTCTGTGTTCTGGGCACTAGAACTTGACTTTATTTTCCTGCATTGTTTATTTTCACTTACTCTGCTGAATTGGGCTTGCCCTGAGGGGCCTTATTTTGTGATTTGAGGCCTGAGAACTTTTCTCTCCTGTAATTTAGAAAATTAGTTTCTAGTCTCCTTTTCTGCTCTTTGTGGGGTGGTTGGGGGTATTGTTGGGGGGGAGAATTTTAGCTGTTTAATAGTGTGTATGCTGTGTGATGTGCTGGTTAAAGTGTTTAGGATTTTTGTGTATTAACTGTGTTTTTTAAGTGTGACTGATAGATATTTTCAGCTTGGTTTGTCTCTGCACTTATTTAAATCTTGTGCAATACAGGGCTCTCCTGTTGGGCTGGACTTTCCTGGCAGAGATGTGTTGGAGCCATGGCCCAGCTCGAATTGCATATGCTGCTGCTCGGCGTTGTGACCTCCACCACTTTACTGACCTCCCATGCTTGCCATCACAGCTAGGTGTTGCAGGAAGGTCTGGAATGTGAGGAGCCAAATGGGTTGTTGATGGCCGAGGGCGGCTGAGGAGGGGGGTGGTGAGTAGCATCAAGGTTGTCCCATGCAGGAGATGCTCTGGGTTGAAATGGAGACTAGGAAGAGGCCAGACATGTTTGGTCTCTGTACCCAGGGTTCCCACTGAAATGAGTGGGCAGGTAGCTAGAGGGCAGGCCATGTCCTCTAATCCTCTTCAGGTGGTAATATGCAATGCCAGGTCGATAAGTTAAAAAAACACCATTTTTGTGGACTTGATTTCCTCTTTTGACATGGCTTGCATTACAAGACTTGGCTTGGTGACAATGCAAACCTGGTTCTAGAGGCTGCCATCTCCACTGGTTACTCTGTGGAGCACTGCCCAGAGAAGGATCACAGGGGAGGGGGAGTGGTTATTATACTTCGATCCAGCCAGGGCTTCATGGTGCACTCAGTTGATAATACCCAATCTTTTGAGTGTGTTGCTGCGTGTGGGAGTACAGGTGCAGGTTGCAGGATTCTCTTTGTTTACCACCCTCCTGGGGTGGGGGGGGAGAATTTCTGCCGTAGGTGGTGGACTTCGTTATTAACAAGGTGTTGGAGTCCCCGAGGTGTTTAATCTTCAATGTCTAGATCGACAATGAATCCTCACATTTCAGTTACAACCTCCTCCAGCTGATGTCTTCACTGGGCCTATCACAAGCAGTTGCTTCTGTTATTCACCAGCATGGTCATGCACTCTATCTGGTGTTCCAGCTGGGTCATGAGATTGAGAACCTCAAGACTGATCGGGTCTCTTGGTCTGATCACTGTACCCTGGAGTTCATGTTTGGGGCCCACCTGAAAGTCCCTCCCCTGTGGAGATAGTCAGCTATTGCTCATTATGGGGTCTGCACCCAGAGGGGCTGTTGGCATTAGCTGACCTGTATGGGGTTGATACGGCTTGTGTGACTGGCACTGGAGAGGTGGTTTCCAAAGCTCTGGATGGCTTTGCACCAGTTTGTATATGACCAAGATTCTCTCATTTGAGATCTCCTTGGTTTGAATGGGATCTCAAGGTGATGAAGATCAAGAGTCTGAAGTTGGAGGGTTGCTGGCAGAGGACTCAGCTGGGGGATGATAGGCTGGCCCTGCATGCTCACTATGTTGAGTGCTAGGGGCAATTTCCCAATAAGAATGCAGAATTCCTGTCCAGGGAAATTTCTGCGGGGAGAAACAGATGATCTCAACTGTTTTGGACTATAGACAGGCTTCTTCATCTGGCCTGTCTACAGTCGAAGAAGGCTTTTTCAGCCACTTTATGTGAAGACTTTGCTCTGTTTTTCTCTGTCAGAATGTCAGCTATCTGGTCGGGAATTCTGCAAGGGAGACAAATGCCTCACAGTGGCCAAGCTGAGAGGTTCAGAAGCACTCTGTCTATCTGGGAGGAGTTTAGGCAAGTGGAGGTGTCTGATGTGACTAAAGTGATATTAGAGCTGAAGCACACTTATTGTGAACTGGACCCAGCCCCGATGCATTTCTTAATCGAATGTGTTGAGACTTTTGGCCCAGTGTTCACTGGGATTTCTAAGGTGCTCAATGGCAGAGAGGGTATTCCCAATGGCTTTGAAAGAAACACTGGTGAGACCCCTCCTTAAGAAACCTTCCCTTGACCCAGACATCTTGGCCAATTACCGTCCCATCTCCATCCTGCCTTTTTTGAGCAAGATTGTAGTGAAATTAGTGGCACAGAAGCTTGAGGATCAGCTAGTATCCTTTGACATCTATGAGCCATTTTAAGTCAGGTTTTTGGGCCAGACATAGCACGGAAACAGCTATAGTGAGGCTGCATAATGATCTGCTCAGGGACAGAGATAGAGGAGACAGGTCAATTCATGTGTTCCTTGATCTCTCTTCAGCTTGTGACACTGTGGACTACTTCTTACCTCTTGATTGACTGTGAATTTTGTGGACTCTCTGGTACTGTCATCACGTGGTTTGAGTCTTATCTCTTGGACATGGAGAATTTCTCCTCCTCCCCAGTGCCTCTGTCCTGTGGAGTACCAGAGGGTTCTATCTTGTCACTAATGCTGTTTGCAGTGTACATGCTTCCCCTGGGCAAGATCATTTGACAATACAGCATGGAGTTTATCTACTATGCAGATGATACCCAGCTGTATTTGTCTTTTGCCCCTGGAATATCAGGAGCTGTTGATGTCCTTAATAACTGTTTGACCAAAATCAATGACTGGATGGCTTATAGCTGTTTGAGACTTAACCCAGCAAAGACAGAGGTACTAGTGATTGAGCCTGGTTGTGGGAGTGATGGGTTGCCACCTGAGGCTGACACAAGTCTTGTCCTTGGTTCTGCTTTGTTGGTGGCTTCCCCAAGGGTACAAAATCTGGGTGTGATCCTGAACAGCAGGTTGACCTTTGAAAGCCAGGTGTCATCTGTAGTCAAAAGTATTTTTTACCTCTTGTGGAAAATTGCCAGGAACAAGCCACTCCTTCTTCCCAATGATCTGCCAACACTGGTGCATGCCTTTGTTGCCTCTAGTCTCAACTATTGTAATGCTCTCTACTTTGGGGTCATGGGAGGGACCCTTCACAGACTGCAGATGGTGCAGAACACAGCAGCCCAGTTGCTGATGGACCTTTCAAGGACTAGTCATGTCACCCCAGTTCTGCGTGCACTTCTCTGGCTGCCTGTTTGGTGGAGGGTCCTTTTCAAGGTGGATGTTTCCACCTATAAGGCCCTATATGGACTGGTTCTTTGTTACTTGTCAGAGCTCCTGACACAGGTGACCTCTGTTCATTTCCTCCACTTCTCTTTGAGTGGCCTCCTGGATGTTCCCAGGGTTCAGCTCAGGACATTGGGAGACCATGGTTTTGGTGTCTCTGGGCCAACCCTGTGAAACTCGCTTCCATCTGCAGTCCAGGAGGTCCTTTCAATTGAAGTGATTATGCTGAGGCAGAAAGCAAACCTCTTTAGCCTGGCCTTTGCAGACTGCTGAGTACATCCTTTATGTCCAGTCCATACTGCTGGCAAACCTGAAATTCTTTCTTTTATGCTGTGTTAGTAAAGACTATTATGTTACTTATGTAAGGTTTTCTTTATTGTATTTTAATTGTTTGCATATTTTATTGATGTTTGTTAGGCACCCTGAGCCTCCAGGAATGGGCACCCCATAAATAAAATTTCTTTCCCTTACAAAGGATTTCAGGCTAAATCTTGTTACCATTAGTGCCGAATGGGCTGTACAAGTCCAGAATTTTTACATGAAAAATGTTACATAAAATTGAGATGAAAATCTGGTCTCAGTCATGATGTTATATAATTTCCTGTCACCACCTGGAGAATAACATGCTGGTTCAGCCACTATTTACAAAGGATTTCAATATGAAAGTACAAATATTAACCACTCTAGCAATTAAGCCAACACACATAGATCTCTTGTCAATGCTCTCAAATTTCTTTCTTTCTTTCTTGTATAAGTCTCCCAACATTTCTTCAGCTTGTGGCTTCTTCTGGGGAACTATTAATCAAGTACAGAATAATACTTTTTGTGTAAATACAACAAGGTATCTCTAGGATAAAAATAATCAATTTACTATGTAAGCAATAAGCCATGACAGGGTGTGCGTTAGACACTTTAACACACGGCTAGGAGGCGTAGTGAGGCACGAGGCCACCGGCCGAGTGTGTCCAGCCTCCTAGCTGTGTGTTAAAGTGTCTAACGCACACACTGCAGTGGCTTATTGCGCTTAGGAAATGGTCATCTGTAATGCAACTGCATTTTGTAGGTAAAATTCCCAATTTTAAGTAGGAAAAAACATAAATGATTGTGTCACTTTTAATAAAATAGTTCCTCCACCTAAGTGTGTTGTGTGTTTTTTTTTCCTTTTCTTTGAGTGAAGGGATTTTGTCCTACAAAAGCTTCTGTAGTTTAGGTCTGGTTGTCATGGCAGTAGTCACCCCCCCCCCCCATGGTGTGTGGAGACAACGAAGATAAAAAATGTCTTTTTTTATTATTATTATTTGTAAAAGAAGTTGATTCTGAATGACTGGGTGGATTCTAAATGAGTGGGTGGCTGGGAGACAGATCACGGCTGTTCGTTTATTTTTTTCCCCGAAGAAGTTCATTCTGAACAAGCGGGCGAGCTGAAAGACAGAGATCGCGGCTATTCGTTTTTTTTTTTTTTTCTCATTTAGTAAATGCTGCACCGATGAGGAGATAGGTAGATGTTATGAAAATTTAAACATTTAAGAGCGAGCAGATGGGGAGAAAGAGAGCACAGCTGTTCTGTTTTTTACATTGAAGAGCGAGTGTGTGGGCTGGGAGAGAGAGCGCGGCTATTCGTTTCTTTTTTTTCTCGTTTAGTAAATGCTGCACCGATGAGGAGATAGGTAGATTTAATGAAAATTAAAATATTTAAGAGTGAGCAGGTGGGGAGAAAGAGAGCACAGCTGTTCTGTTTTTTACATTGAAGAGCGAGGAGATGCCATTGTATAGACTGGTAGTGCCAATTTCAGCTGGTTAAACAAGATGGCTGATTTCAGATTTGCCAACATTCTAATTGGCATGTTTACTAGGATCGGTGCCCACAGGGCACTGCTAGTACTTTTTCCTGTGCGTTAGAAGGAATATCACACAGGTAAGCACCAATCAGGATGGCTGAATTCTGATGTCCATTTCATAAGATAAATTAATTTACCAATTAACTCAAACCACATTTAATATTGTCCAAATGATATTATATGCACACTCCTATTGTTAATTAAGTATGGCACTCATGTGCCCATATTCTCATGCCTTACATGTCTTATATGTGCAAAAGCCTCTACTCCTATAACCAGCTCCTGTAGAGCTTGACAACCAAACAGATATCCAACAGTTCATATGGCTATAATAAAGCTTACATGACTTTAAAACATAGATTTAAACCATCATTAAATCTTTCAGCAAAATTTTGCTTACTTGTGTATCGAATGTTATTGGCACTGTAACTTAAGTATTCTTATAGGTGGAAATGACCTCATAACTTAATTCCCTTCTGTAAACAAGAAAAATCTCTTTAAACATCATTTCGGTACATTAAATATCTACTGCATTTCAGATTAGTGTTCAAAAGGTCTCACCATAATTTCCTGATATGCTGCTAACTCTACTCTATACAGCACATTGTGTCTATGACTCTGTGAAAAAAATATATATTTTTTTTTTCTTTCCGTGTTGCATTGTGTCAATTCACTAATATTTTGAAAATATGAAATATTTGCAAGTATGTAAACAGGTTTGTAAGGTACCTACTTCTATTTACTTTAAACTGCGAGTAGTTCAGCCCTCCTTTTTCTGGTCGGCATATAGCACACCATTTAACCTACGTTTTTAAAAAAAGGCCGCTATCATTTGTGAAGAGAACAGCTTAAGTTCTCACAGTCAACTTCTAATGTTCATGTAGAAAAAGTTTGAAATTCAGCTCATAAGGGCTTTTGAATATACTTAATTTAATTTAGAAAACATACTCGTGGTGTCCTTGTTCATGTTTCTCCTATTTACTTCTGTCTGGCAAACCGAGCAACAGAATTGAAACCCTCTTATATCCCTCAGATGCATATTTTTATGCAGAAATGGGCAAGCTGGTAGGAGCACGGGGCCCTCTCCAACCAGTACATGCTTTTTAGTGGCCATTTTTATAAGGGGGGGCGGTCGCACCACTAAAATTAGTGTTATGAAGCCACTTCTATGTTAAACTTGAAATTTTGCACTTTAATTACTTTGGACCTGTTCAATGGATGTGCATGAAATTTGGTATGCACGGTGGGGCATGGTAGATCTCTTGATTTGCCACATTCCGTTTTGGTTGGACTGGTTTTCACCATCAAAACACTGAAAAATCCACTTTTCACCAGTTAAGTTTGCGGTTTTTCAGATTTTGTCCGTGGCACTGTGTGGCCGTTGTGTGTTGTGCTATTCTGCAACTTGACATGTTGAAAGAGCTTGGGCCAAGGAACGTGTCAATGTTTTTTTTGGTAAAAACATAATAATTAATTCAAAAGTTATTAACATTTTAAGTTCCCATTATAAGTCTATGGGAAAATTTATATGGTTATTTTGCGAACAAAGAATGGGGTTTTGGCCATCTGATCCCTCCTTATGATCAAAGAATTTGCAGGCTCACAGTCAAGGATTCTTTGATCCCAAGGGAAGGACTAGTTGGGACAGATTTGGAGGAACCAGATAGCTAAATTGTAACAACTTTTAAAATTAAATATCTCGGAAATGGTTTGGTCTTTTAACTTGAACTTTGGAGGGTGTTGATGGTATGTACTGTAGATGTGAATTATTGTGTTTAGGTGTCAGAAAATACATCTGTTGTGCAGATGTGGCATGGCACAGTTAACGTTTTGCATTGTGGTAGTGGCTTGAAATTTATAGGGTAGCTAGCCTTACTGCCATGGACATACTTTTCATTCGTTAGGTGTGTAAAATGTAAACAGTTGCAGAATTCTGCCTCTCTAACCAATGAAAATCTCAAACTTTAAAATGTTATATCTCGGACATGGTTTGGTCTTTTAAATTGAAGTTTGCAGGGTGTTGAGGGGATGTCATAGAGATGTGAACTATGCTTTTTAGGTGTTGGGGAAATAATGAGTTTCAGAGATATTCAATAATGTAATTGCCATTTTTCCCATAGGATTACATTGCAGTGTGTGTCATGACTTTCGGTACTGTTATCTTGGAAACGAAGCAAGATACAGACTTTCTGCTACAGTTGGCTTAAATGACCATTAGGTGATCTAGCCATTGAAAAAAGACTTGAAATTGTAGAGTAAGCCTGAAGTGGAATTTTGTTCATACATTGCATGGTTCATGAGATATTGTAAAATTACTGTCACAAGGGATGAAATAGTGCCTGTCCAGTGCTTTTCAGTACCCATAGCTCAGAAACAATGTGAGGTATGGCTACTTTCAGTGGTGGTGTCATACTCTATTCCTTGTCATGGTTACAATGACACTTGAATTGTTTTTATAGCTGTTACGGTTCATAAGATAAGGACAAATTACTGTTGCAAGCTTTCGGTGGCCATTAGGAATGCTGCCTGACTCTGTAGCTCTGCATAAGTGACAGCGCAGGCCAAGAGCACCCACGCTCCATCTGATGCATATTGTTATGCAGAAATGGCCAAGTTGGTGGGAGCACGGGGCCCTTTCCCACTAGTACATGCTTTTTAGTGGCCATTATTATAGGGATGCGATTACCGCCTTATATTTAGGGATATAAAACCACTTCTATGTTAAACTCAAAATTTTGTGGATTAATAACTTTGGACCTGTTCAATGGATGTGCATGAAATTTGGTATGTGTGTGGTGGGGCATGGTAGGTGTCTTGATTTTCATAATTTTATTTTGGTCGAATGTACGGTTTTTGCAAACCAAAATGCTGAAAAATCCCCTTTTCACCAATTATGTTTGTGGTTTTTCAGATTTTGTCCGTGGTGCTGCGTGGCCATTGTGAGGTGTGCCGCTCTGCAACTTTGCACATTTAAAGAGCTTGGGCCAAGGAACATGCCATGTTTTGTTTGGTAAAAACATATTAATCCATTCAAAAGTTACTAAAGTTTTAAGTTCTCATTATAAGTCTAAGAGAAAATGTATATGGTTATTTTGTGAATGAAGAATGGGGTGTTGGCCTTCTGGTCCCTCCTCATGATCAAAGAACTTGCAGGCTCACAATCAAAGATACTTTGATCCCAAGGGAGGGACTAGTTGGACAGATCTGGAGGAACCAGATAGCTAAATTTTAACAACTTTTAAAATTAAATATCTCCGAAACGGTTTGTTTTTTTTTAACTTGAACTTTCGAAGGTGTTGACAGTATGTACTGTAGATGTGAATTATGGTGTTTAGGTGTCAGAAAACACATCTGTTGTGGAGATATGTTGTGGCACAGTTTACATTTTGGGGACAGCATTTTGCATTGTGGTAGTGGCTGGAAATTTATAGGGTAGCTAGCCTTACTGCCATGGGCATACTTTTCATTCATTAGGTGTGTAAAATGTAAACAGGTGTGGAATTCTGCCACTCTGACCAATGAAAATCTCAAACTTTGAAATCTTATATCTCAGACACGGTTTAGTCTTTTAAATTAAAATTTGCAAGGTGTTGAGGGGACATCATAGAGATGTGAACTGGGCTATTTAGGTGCTGGGGAAATAATTTGCTGCAGAGATATTCAATGACGTAATTGACTTTTTCCCATAGGATTACATTGCAGTCTGTGTCATGATTTCGATGCTATTATCTCAGAAACGAAGCAAGATACAGACTTTTCACTACAGTTGGCTTAGATCTAACCACTGGAAAAAGATTCAAAATCATAGAGTAAGCCTGCAGTGGAATTATGTTCGTACATTGCATGGTTCATGAGATATTGTAAATTTACTGTCACAAGGATCGAAAGAGTGTCTGTCCAGTGCTTTCAGTGCCCATAGCTCAGGAACAATGTGAGATATGGCTTTGGTCAGTGACAGTGGCATGATCTTCTCATTGTCATGGTTACAATGGCACTTGAATTGTTTTTCTAGCTGTTATGGTTCCCAAGATATGGACAAATTACTGTTACAAGCATTCGGTGGCCAATAGAAATGCTGCATGGCTCTGTAGCTATGCATAAGTGGCAGTGAAGGCCAAGAGGGCCCACAACTCCCTCAGATGCATATTGTTATGCAGAAATGGGAAAGTTGGTGGGAGCACGGGGCCGTCTCCCACCAGTACATGCTTTTTGGTGGCTATTATTGTAGGGATGCTGTCGTGCCCCTATATTTAGGGTTATGAAGCCACTTCTATGTTAAACTCAACATTTTGCATGTTAATAACTTTGGACCTGTTTAACGGATGTGCATGACATTTTGGTATATGCGGTGGGGCATGGTAGATCTCTTGATCTGCTAAAGTTCGTTTTGGTCAGACATATGGTTTGTGCACACCAAAACGCTGAAAAATCCACTTTTCACCATTTATGTTTGCGGTTTTTTATATCTTGTCCATGGTGCTGCGTGGCCGATATGTGGTGTGCCACTCTGCAATTTTGAACGTTGAAAGAGCTTGGGCAAAGAAACATGCAGCTTTTTGTTTGGTGAAAAGATAATAATCCATACAAATGTTATTAAAGTTTGAAGTTCCCATTATAAGTCTATGGGAACATTTATATGTTATTTTGTGAATGAAGAATGGGGTTTTGGCCATCTGGTCCTTCCTTATAATCATGAATTTGCAGGCTCACAGTCAAGGATTCTTTGACCCTGAGGGAGGGACTAGATGGCCAGATTTGAAGGGACCAGATTGCCAAGTTTTATCAACTTTTAAAATTAAGCACCTCGGAAATGGTTAGGTCTTTTAACTT
Source organism: Neoceratodus forsteri (assembly GCA_016271365.2). Lineage (NCBI taxonomy): Eukaryota > Metazoa > Chordata > Ceratodontiformes > Ceratodontidae > Neoceratodus > Neoceratodus forsteri. The sequence continues at coordinate 56,631,927 of CM057449.1, read as the reverse complement.
GAAATCTGGAGATTATTGACTATATGTCCTGTAGATGTGAATTATGGTGTTTAGGTGTCAGAAAATACATTTGTTGTGGAGATATAGCATGGCACATTTTACATTTTGAGGACGGCATTTTGCATTACGTTGTGGCTTGAAATTTATAGAGTAGCTAGCCTTACCACCATGGACATACTTTTCATTCGTTAGGTGTGTAAAATGTAAACAAATGTGGAATTCTGCCACTCCAACCAATGAAAATCTCAAACTTTAAAATATTATATCTCGGACACGGTTTGGTCTTTTAAATTTAAATTTGCACGGTGTTGAGGGGATGTCATAGAGATGTGAACTATGCTATTTAGGTGTTGGGGAAATAATTTGTTGCAGAGATATTCAATGACATAATTAACATTTTTTTCAACAGGATTGCATTGCAGTCTGTGTCATGACTTTCAACGCCGTTATCTCGGAAACAAAACGAGATACAGACTTTTCGCTACAGGTGGCTTAGTTCACCTTTAGGTGATCTTGTGAATGGAAAAAGATTTGAAATCATAGAGTAAGTCTGCAGTAGAATTTTGTTTGTACATTGCATGGCTCATAAGATATTGTAAAATTACTGTCACAGGGGTTGAAAGAGTTCCTTTCTAGTGCATTTCACTGCCCATAGCTCTGAAATAATGTGAGATATGGTACAGTCAGTGACTGTGGCAATATCTATTCACTGTCATGATTGTAATGAAACTTGAATTGTTTTTCTATCTGTTACGGTTACCAAGATATGGACAAATCGCTGTTACAAACATTCGGTGGCCAGTATGAATGTTGCATGGCTCTGTACCTATGCGTAAGTGGCAGCACAGGCCCAGAGGGCCCGCGCTCCCTAAGATGCATATTGTTAAGAAGAAATTGGCAAGTTTCTGGGAGCATGGGGACCTCTTCCAGCAGTACATGCTTTTTAGTGGCCATTATTATAGGGACGATGTCACGCCACTATATACAACATAGGGTTATAAAGCCACTTCAAAGTTAAACTCAAAATTTTGTGCATTAATAACTTTGGGCCTGTTCAATGGATATGCATGAAATTTGGTATGCCCGGTGGGGCATGGTAGTTCTCTTGATTTGCTGAAGTTCATTTTGGTTTGACTTATGGTTTTTGTGCACCAATAATGCTGAAAAATCAGCTTTTCACCAGTTATGTTTGCGGTTTTTCAGATTTTGTCTGTGGTGCAGCATGGCCGTTGTGTGGTGTGCTGCTCTGCAGCTTGGCATGTTGAAAGATCTTGGGCCAAGGAACACGATGTTTTTTGTTTGATGAAAAAATATTAATCCATTCAAAAGTTATTAATGTTTTATTTCCCATTATAAGTCTAAGGAAAAATTTATATGGTTATTTTGCGAACGAAGAATGGTGTTTTGGCCATCTGGTCCCTCTCTATGATCAAAGAATTTTCAGGCTCACAATCAGAGGTTCTTTGATCCCAAGGAAGGGACTAGGTGGACAGATTTGGAGGAACCAGATAGCTAAATTTTAACAACATTTAAAATTAAATATCTTGGAAACAGTTTGGTCTTTTAACTTGAACTTTGGAGGGTGTTGACGGTATGTACAGTAGAAGTGAATTATGGTGTTTAGGTGTCAGAAAATACATCCGTTGTGGAGATATGGCTTGGCACAGCTTATGTTTTGTGGAAAGCATTTTGCATTTTGGTAGTGGCTCAAAATTTATAGGGTAGCTAGCCTTACTGCCCTGGACATACTTTTAATTTGTTAGGTGTGTAAAATGTAAACAGGTGTGCAATTCTGCCACTCTGACCAATGAAAATCTCAAACTTTAAAATGTTATATCTCGGACATGGTTTAGTCTTTTAAATTGAAATTTACACTGTGTTGAGGGGATTTCATAGAGATGTGAACTGTTCTATTTAGGTGTTGGGGAAATAATTTGTTGTAGAGATATTCAATGACATAATTGACATTTTTCCCATAGGATTACATTGCAGTTTGTGTCATGACTTTTGCTGCCGTTATCTCGGAAACGAAGTGAGATACAGACTTTTCAGTACTGTTGGTTTAGATCTAGCCACTGAAAAATGATTAGAAATCATAGAAGAAGCCTGCAGTGGAATTATGTTTGTACATTGCAAGGTTCATGAGATATTGTAAAATTACTGTCACAAGGGTTGAAAAAGTGCATGTCCAGTGCTTTCAGTGCCCATATCTTGGAAACATTGTGAGATATGTCTACAGTCAGTGGCTGTGGCATGATCTACTCACTGTCACGGTTACAATGGCACTTGAATTCTTTTTCTAGCTGTTAGAGTTCCCAAGATATGGACAAATTACTGTTACAAGCATTCAGTGGCCAATAGGAATGCTGCAAGGATCTCTAGCTATGCATAAGTGGCAACACTCACCAATAGGGCCCACGCTCCCTCAGATGCATATTGTTATGTAGAAATGTTCAAGTTTGTGGAAGCATGGGGCCCTCTCCCACCATTACATGCTTTTTAATGGCTATTAATATAGGGGCACGGTCGCACCCCTATATTTAGAGTTATGAAGCCACTTCTATTTTAAACATGAAATTTTGCACATTAATACATTTGGACCTGTTCAATGGATGTGCACTTGGTATGCGTGGTGGGGCATGGTAGATCTCTTGATATGACAAATTTAGTTTCGGTCAGACTTACGGTTTTTGTGTACCAAAACACTGAAAAATGCACTTTTTGCCAGTTATGTGGGCAGTTTTTCAGATTTTGTACATGGCGCTGTGTGGTCTTTGTGTGGTGTGCAGCTCTGCAACTTGGGACATTGAAAGAGCTTAGTCCAAGGAACATGCCACTTTTTATTTGGTGAACAAATATTAATCCATTCAAATGTTATTAAAGTTTTAATTTCCCTTTATAAGTCTATGGTAAATTTATATGGTTATTTTGCAAAAAAAGAATGGGGATTTGGCCATCTGGTCCCTCCTCATGATCAAAGAATTTGCAGGTTCACAATCAAAGATTCTTTGATCTGGAAGGAGTGACTAGATGGCCAGATTTGGGGGGCCAGATAGCCCAATTTTTTCAACTTTTAAAATTAAATGTTTTAGAAATGGGTTGGCCTTTTAACTTGAAATTCTAGGTTGTTGATGGTATGTCCTGTAGATGTGAATTATGGTGTTTATGTGTCAGAAAATACATCCGTTGTGGAGATATGGTGTGTCACAGTTTACATTTTGAGGACAGTGTTTTGCATTGTGGTAGTGGCTTGAAATTAATAGGGTAGCTAGTCTTACTGCCATGGACATACTTTTCATTCGTTAGGTGTGTAAAATGTATACAGGTGCAGAATTCTGCCACTCTGACTAATGAAAATCTTAAAATTTAAAATGTTATATCTCGGACATGGTTTGGTCTTTTAAATTGAAATTTGCATGGTGTTGAAGGGATGTCATAGAGATGTGAACTATGTTATTTAGGTGTTGGGAAATAATTTGTTGCAGAGATGTTCAATTACATAGTTGACATTTTTTCCCACAGGATTACATTGCATTCTGTGTCATGACTTTCGGCGCCGTTATCTCGAAAACTAACAGAGATAAAGTATTTTCACTACAGGTAGCTTAGTTCACCTTTAGGTGATCTTGTGACTGGAAAAACATTTGAAATCATAGAATATGCCTGCAGTGGAATTTTGTTTGTACGTTGCACAGTTCATGAGATATTTTAAAATTACTGTCACAAGTGTTGAAAGAGTGCCTGTCCAGTGCTTTTCAGTGCCCATAGCTGCGATACAATGTGAGATATGGGTACAGTCAGTGACTGTGGCATGCTCTATTCACTGTCATAGTTACAATGACACTTGAATTGTTTTTCCAACTGTTACGGTTCCCTAAGATATAAGCAAATTGCTGTTACAAGCATTCGGTGGCCAATAGAATGTTGCATGGCTCTGTAGCTATGCATAAGTGGTAGCACAGGCCCAGAGCACCCACGCTCCCTCAGATGCATATTGTTATGCAGAAATGGGCAAGTTTGTTGGAGCATGGGGCCCTCTCCCACCAGTACATGCTTTTTAGTGGCCATTATTATAGGGCCGAGGTCACCCCACTATATTTAGAGTTATAAAGTCACTTTTATGTTAAACTCAAAATCTTGTGCGTTAATAAGTTTGTACCTGTTCAATGAATGTGCATGTAATCTGGTATGCGTGGTGGGGCATGGTAGATCTCTTGATTTGCCAAAGTTTGTTTTGGTCAGACTTACGGTTTTTGCACATCAAAACACTGAAAAATCCACTTTTCACCAGTTATTTTTGCGTTTTTTTAGATTTTGTCTGAGGTGCTGCATGGCCGTTGTGCATTGTGCTACTCTGCAACTTGACATGTTGAAAGAGCTTGGGCCAAGGAACATGCTGCTTTTCGTTCGGTGAAAACATATTAATCCATTCAAAAATTATTAATGTTTCAAGTTCCTATTATAAGTCTAAGGGAAAATTTATATGGTTATTTTATGAATGAAGAATGGGGTTTTGGCCATCTGGGCCCTCTTCATGATCAAAGAATTTGCATGCCCACAATTAAAGATTCCTTGATCATAAGGGAGGGACTAGTTGGACAGATTTGGAGGAACCAGATAGCTAAATGTTAACAACTTTTAAAATTAAATATCTAGCAAACGACTTGGTCTTTTAACTTGAACTTCGGAGATTGTTGACAGTATGTACCATAGATGTGAATTATGGTGTTTAGGTGTAGGAAAATACATCCATTGTGGAGATATGGCTTGGAACAGTTTATGCTTTGCGGACAGCATTTTGCATTGTGGTAGTGGCTTGAAATTTATACGGTAGCAATCCTTATTGCCATGGACATACTTTTCATTTGTTAGGTGTGTAAAATGTAAACAGGTGCAGATTCTGCCACTCTGACCAATGAAATTCTCAAACTTTAAAGTTTTAACTCTCAGTCTCAGTTTGGTCTTTTAAATTGAAATTTACAGGCTGTTGAAGGAATGTCATGGAGATGTGAACTGTCCTATTTAGGTGTTGGGAATAATTTGTTGCAGAGATATTCAATGACTTAATTGGCATTTTTCCCATAGGATTACATTGCAGTCTGTGTCATGACTTTTGCTGCCGTTATCTCAGAAACAAACTGAGATACATACTTTTCACTACAGTTGGCTTTGATCTAGCCACTGAAAAAGATTAATAATCGTAGAGTAAGCCTGCAGTGGAATTATGTTTGTACGCTGAACGGTTCATGAAATATTGTAAAATTACTGTCACAAGGATTGAAGGAGTGCCTGTCTAGTGCTTTCAGTGCCCATAGCTCGGAAACATTGTGATATATGAATACAGTCAGTGACTGTGGCATGATCTACTCACTGTCATGGTTACAATGGTACTTGAATTGTTTTTCTAGCTGTTACAGTTCCCAAGATATGGACAAATTACTGTTACAAGCATTCAGTGGCAAATAGGAATGCTGCATGGCTCTGTAGCTATGCATAAGTTTCAGCGCAGGCCAAGAGGGCCTGTGCTCCCTCAGATGCATATTGTTATGTAGAAATGGGCAAGTTGGTGGAAGCATGGGGCCCTCTGCCACCAGTACATACATTTTAGTGGTTATTGTTATAGAGGTGCAGTTGTACCCCTATATTTAGGGTTATGAAGCCACTTCTATGTTAAACTTGAAGTTTTGCACATTAATAACTTTGGATCTGTTCAATGGATGTGCATGCAATTTGGTATACGTGGTGGGGCATGGTAGATCTCTTGATCTGCCAAATTTCATTTCAGTAAGACTTACAATTTTTGCACACTAAAACACTGAAAAATGCACTTTTTGACAGCTATGTGAGCAGTTTTTCAGATTTTGTCCATGGTGCTTCATGCAGGATGTTTGGTGTGCCGCTCTACAACTTTGCAACTTGAAAGATCCTTGGCCAAGGATCATGCCACTTTTTGTTTGGTGAAAAAATAATAATCCATTCAAAAGTTATTAATGTTTTAAATTCCCATTATAAGTCTACGGGTAAATTTATCTTGTTATTTTGCGAATGAAGAATGGTGTTTTGGCCATCTGGTCCCTCCTTATAATGAAATAATTTGCAGGCTCAAAGTCAGGGATTCTTTGATCCTGAGGAAGGGACTAGATGTACTGATTTGGAGGGACCAGATTCCTCAATTTTATCAACTTTTAAATTAAATATCTCGGAAATGGTTAGGTTTTTTAACTTGAAATTTGGAGGTGTTTGATGGTATGTCCTGTAGATGTGAATTATGGTGTTTATGTGTCAGAAAACACATGCATTGTGGAGATATGGTGTGTCACAGTTTACATTTTGAGGACAGCATTTTGCATTGTGGTAGTGGCTTGATATTTATAGGGTAGCTAGTCTTACTGCCATGAAGATACTTTTCATTTGTTAGGTGTGTAAAATGTAAACAGGTGGGGAATTCTGACACTTTGACAAATGAAAATCTCAAACTTTAAAATGCTATATCTCGGACACAGTTTGGTCTTTTAAATTGAAATTTGCATGGTGTTGAGTATATGTCATAGAGATGTGAACTGTTCTATTAGGTGTTGGGGAAATAATTTGTTACAGAGATAGTCAATGACATAATTGATATTTTTTCCACTTGATTCCATTGCAGTCTGTGTCATGACTTTCAGTGCAGTTATCTCAGAAACGAAGCCAGATACAGACTTTTCACTGCAGTTGGCTTAGATCTAGCTACTTGAAAAAGATTTGAAATTGTAGAGTAAGCCTGCAGTGGAATTTTGTTCGTACATTGCACAGTTCATGAGATATTGTAAAATTACTGTCACAAGGGTTGAAAGAGTGCCTGTCCAGAGCGTTCCACGCCCATAACTCGGAAACAATGTGAGATATGGATACAGTCAGTGACTGTGGCGTGATCTACTCACTGTCATGGTTACAACGGCACTTGAATTCTTTTTCTAGCTGTTACATTTCCCAAGATATAGACACATTACTGTTACAAGATCATCTCTTGATCTGCCAAGTTTCATTTTGGTTGGACTTACGGTTGTTGTGTACCAAAACACTGACAAATTTACTTTTGGCCAATAGGAAAGCTGCATGGCTCTGTAGCTGTGCATAAGTGGCAGTACAGGCCTAGAGTGCCCGCACTCCCTCAAATGCATATAGTTTTGTGGAAATGGGCAAGTTGGTTGAAGCATGGGGCTCTCTCCTACCAGTACATGCTTTTTAGTTGCTACTATTATAGGGGCACGGTCACTCCCATATATTTAGGGTTATGAAGCCACATCTATGTTAAACTTGAAATTTTGCATGTTAATTACTTTTAACCTGTTCAACGGATGTGCATGAAATTTGGTATATGCGGTGGGGCATGAAACATCTCTTGATCTGCCAAGTTTCATTTTGGTTGGACTTACGGTTGTTGTGTACCAAAACACTGACAAATTTACTTTTTGCCAGGCATGTGAGCAGTTTGTCACATTTTGTCCATGGCGCTGCATGGCTGATGTGTGGTGTGCCACTCTGCAGCTTTGGACATTGAAAATGCTGGGGTCCAGGAACATGCCGCTTTTTGTTTGGAGAAAAAATAATAATCCATTCAAAAGTTATTAAAGTTTTAATGTCCCATTATAAGTCTATGGGAAAATTTATATGGTTATTTTGCGAAAGAAGAATGGGGTTTTGGCCATCTGGTTCCTCCTTATATTCAAAGAATTTGCAGGCTCACGATCAAGAATTCTTTGATCCCAAGGGAGGGACTAGATGGCCAGATTTGGAGGGACCAGATTGCCCAATTTTATCAACTTTTACAATTAAATATCTTTGAAATGGTTAGGTCTTTTAACTTGAAATTTGGAGATTGTTGTCGGTATGTCCTGTAGATGTGAATTATTGTGTTTAGATGTCAGAAAATACATTCACTGTGGAGATATGGGGTGGCACAGTTTACATTTTGAGGACAGCGTTTTGCATTGTGGTAGTGGCTTGAAATTAATAAGGTAGCTAGCCTTACTGCCCTGGACATACCTTTCATTTGTTAGGTGTGTAAAATGTATACAGATGTAGAATTCTGCCTCTCCGACCAATGAAAATCTCTAACTTTAAAATGTTATATCTCGGACACGGTTTAGTCTTTTAAATTGAAATTTGCACGGTGTTGAGGGAATGTCATAGAGATGTGAACTATGCCATTTAGGTGTTGGGGAAATAATGTGTTGCAGAGATATTCAATGTCGTAATTAACATTCCTGTCTATGTAATTGGGAACTGTATGTGTATGTGCCTCAGGAGCTCCTTGTGAATGAGCTTGCTCAATGGAGTCTTTCCTGCAATAAACTTGAACTTGGACATTGTTCCCACAGGCTTAGATTGCAGTCTGTGTCATGACTTTCATTGCCGTTATCTCGGAAAAGAAGCGAGATACAGACATTTCGCTAGAGGTGGCTTAGATCACCATTAGGTGATCTTGCGACCGGAAAAAGTTTGGAAATTGTACAGTAAGTCTGCAGTGGAATTTTGTGCATATGTTATACGGTTCATGAGATATTGTAAAATTACTGTCACAAGGGTTGAAAGAGTGCCTGTTCAGTGCTTTTCAGTACCAATAGCTCAGACACAATGTGAGAAATGGGTACAGTCAGTGACTGTAGCATGATCTATGTATTGTCATGGTTACAATGACACTTGAATTGTTTTTCCAGCTGTTATGGTTCCCAAGATATGGACAAATTACTGTTACAAGCATTCGGTGACCAATAGGAATGTTGCATGTCTCTGTAGCTATGCGTAAGTGGCATGCAGGCCCAGAGGGCCTGTGCTCCCTCAGATGCATATCGTTATGCAGAGATGGGCAAGTCGGTGGGTGCATGTGGCCCTCTCCCACCAGTACATGCTTTTTAGTGGCTATCATTATGGCGGTGCGGTCGTGCCCCTATATTTTGGGTTTTAAAGCCACTTCCATGTTAAACTCAAAATTTTGCCCGTGAATAACTTTGGACCTGTTCAACAGATGTGCATTTGGTATGCGTGGTGGGGCATGGTAGCTCTCTTGATATGACAAATTTCGTTTCGGTTGGATTTACGGTTTTTGCACACCAAAACACTGAAAAATGCACTTTTCACCAGTTATGTGGGCAGCTTTTCAGATTTAGTCTATGGCACTCTGTGGCCTTTGTGTGGTGTGCCACTCTGCAGTTTGGCATGTTGAAAGAGCTTGGTCAAAGGAACATGCTGCTTTTTGTTTGGTGAAAACATATTAATCCATTCAAAAGTTATTAAAGTTTTAACTTCCCTTTATAAGTCTCTGCATAATATATATGGTTATTTTGTGAATGAAGAATGGGATTTTGGCCATCTGGTCCCTCCTCATGATCAAAGAATTTGCAGGCTCACAATCAAAGATTCTTTGATCCTGAGGGAGGGACTAGATGGCCAGATTTAGGGGGCCAGATAGCCCAATTTTATCATCTTTTAAAATTAAATATCTCGGAAACGGTTAGGTCTTTTAACTTGAAATTTGGAGGTTGTTGACAGTATGTCCAGTAGATGTAAATTGTTGTGTTTAGGTGTCAGAAAATACATTTGATGTGGAGATATGGCTTGGCACAGTTTATGTTTTGAGGACAGCGTTTTGCATTGTGGTAGTGGCTTGAAATTTATAGGGTAGCTAGACTTTCTGCCATGGACATACTTTTCATTTGTTAGGTGTGTAAAATGTAAAAAGGTGGGGAATTCTGCCACTCTGACCAATGAAAATCTCAAATTTTAAAATGTTATATCTCGGACATGGTTTGGTCTTTTAAATTGAAATCTGCACAGTGTTGAGGGGATATCATAGAGATGTGAACTATTCTATTTAGGTGTTGGGGAAATAATTTGTTGGAGATATTCTCAATGACATAATTGACATTTTTTCCCCCAGGATTACATTGCAGTCTGTGTCATGACTTTTGGTGTCATTAACTTGGAAACTAAGCGAAATAGTTGGCTTAGATCTAGCCACTTGAAAAACATTAGAAATCATAGAGTAAGTCTGCAGTGGAATTTTGTATGTACAATGCACAGTTCATGAGATATTGTAAAATTACTGTCACAAGGGTTGAAAGAGTGCCTGTTCAGTGCTTTCAGTGCCCATAGCTCGGAAACAGTGTTTGATATGGCTACAGTCAGTGACTGTGGCATGATCTACTCACTGTCACGGTTACAATGGCATGTTTCGTAAGATATGGACAAATTACTGTTACAAGCATTCAGTGGCCAATAGGAATGCTTGTAAAAACATCAACGACTCCTCTGTCGCTATCCCAGGCTACAGTATGGCCCACCAGGATAGAGCCTCGAAAGGCGGTGGAATAGCCTTCTACATAAACTCAGACTTGCACTATTCAGTGGTCCTGACCAAGTCCAAACCAAAAGTAATTGAAGTAATACTAATTCAGCTTGTCCTTCCCTTCTCACTACCAATCTACAATGCTGGGATATACTGCCGACCTGGTACACCAGCTTCTGCTGTCACCGACCTCCTCAAGCAAGTCTCCTGCCTAACCACAGCAGGGGAACTCTACATTATGGGCGATCTTAACCACAATTGGCTAGCTCCTGCCCACAACAAAACCAGGACTGAAATTTCCACCCTAAACTTCTCACAAATCATTACTGAGCCCACCCGGCTTAACCTAAAATCTGGTAACCACTCGCTCATTGACTGGGTCCTTACCACACACCCCACCGGGTCAAACAAGCCGGTATTCTTCCTAACTTCCTCAGCGACCACCACATAACCTTCATAGTGTGTAAAATCCAACACCTAAAATCCCCCATTAAATTTGTAGTCCAATGCTCCTATAAATCCCTCAATCTAGTCCCTGTATTAGATGTCCTTACGCTAGCAAACTGGGCCCCTGCCCCTGCTATGATCTCCATTGATGATGCCTTCCTACACTTTAAAAACACATTCCTCAGCTTCTGGAATACACATGCCCCACTGCGTCATACAAGAGTACGAGGAAATCATCTACCTTGGATCGCCCAAGAACTGACTGCATGTCAAATCGCATGGGACAAAGCACGGAAAATGCATAAATCCTCATGCCTCCCACAACACCTCTCCACATACCGCATGCTCCGTAACAAGTGCACCAGAGCCACTCGTCTTGCAAAAGCAGAGTACTTTAAAGCTCCCTCCAGTCAAACCTAAATAAACCCTCAAAATTCTGGAAGGTCATTCACTCCCTTTTCACCCCACTGGCTGCCAATCCCACTCCAATGCTAAATGTTAATAACTCTCTCCTATCAGAGCCCACATCAATCACCACTGAGTTCAACGAGTACTTCTCCACTTGTGCTGCCACCCTCCTCTCTTCCCTGCCCAACACTACACCTCTCGAACCACCTACAGACATAAAGACCCAGACTAGGCCTCGCTCCTTTTCCTTCAAAGACATCTCTGCAACTGAGACCCTAGATGCATTACTTTCTCTCAACCCTTCAAAAGGCAAATCCTCGGATGGATTAGACCCAAAACTTCTATATCTCTCCTCCTCCCCTATAGCAACTCCGCTTGCCAAACTCCTAAACCAATCCTGTGCTGCCGCTGCCATCCCCCATGCATGGAAGCATGCCATTGTCATCCCTCTGCCAAAAGGAGATGCCCCTATCTTCCCCTTTAAGTACTGCCCTATCTCCCTCCTCCCAGCCCTAGCAAAACTACAAGAAGACCTTGTGCTCACCCAACTTACCTCCTTCCTCACTGACTCCAAATTCTTCACGCCATTGCAGTCTGGCTTCAGGAAGGGACACTCCACCACCTCCTCCCTGATAAGGCTTACAGACACTATCCTGACAGGCATGGACAGTGGACTGATCACCTCAGCCGTTTTTGTCAACCTTGCAAAAGCCTTCGACACAATCTCCCACCCCACACTGCTCTTGAGTCTCGCTGAATCAGGCCTCTCTGTTGCAGCCACAAACTGGTTCAGATTATACCTCTCTTGTAGAACTCAGTCTGTTAGCATCTCAAATGCGATCTCCACTCCCCTTCCATTAACTACTGGTGTCCCACAGTGGTCGGTTCTTGGTCCCATTCTGTTCTCTATATTCCTAAATGACCTGACACTCATCTGCTCTACTTCCTCAATTCACATGTATGCAGATGATACTGTACTCTACTACTCATGCTCTGCCCCTGATGTGGTGCAATCAAACCTCCAAGCTGACTTCAGCAAGGTACAGCAATGGTTTATCTCACACCACCTCTCCCTAAATGCAAAAAAAACTGTCACTATGACCTTTGGCACACAACAACGCCTGGCCAACCTCCCTTCCCTTCCCTACTTCACCACCCCGGATGGCCAAAAACTTGAAGATGTCTCCTCGTTCCATTACTTGGGGGTCTGGCTCAACAGCCATCTCTCCTTCTCTGACCACATCGATGCTATCTCAAAAAAACTATGCCGCATGCTTGATGCTCTAAATAGGAACCGAAGCAGCCTCCTTCCCCGAGTCTGACGTGAACTGATCCTGAAGATGATACTGCCCTTCATCAACTACTGCGACATTGTATACAGTGCAGCCCCTTAGTCCACCCTATGTAAACTAGACACACTTTATAATGCCTTCTGCCACTTTGCTCTTGATGCCTCTCCCCTCACCCACCACTGTGACCTCTACTGAGCCTTGGCACTACCGTCCCTTGAAAACTGCCACATCTCTCTCACTGTACTAAATTTGTCTCCAACCTATGGCTCGAGTCCATCCCCTCCTACCTTGCCACCATGCTCACAGATGCCCCACCCCCCTCCCATCATCTTAGATCCAGTGACTCCTGCCAACTTTCAGTCCCTAGGTGGAAGACCTCTGCCGGTCAAGCTGCCTTCTCACACTGGCTACCAAAGCTCTGGAACGCCCTCACACCGCAAATTCAGCACTCCTCCTCTTCCTACTCTCTGTCTACCGCCCTAGCAAACATCCTTACTACAAATTGCTTCTGTCCCTGAACCTGCCATGCCCCAGTATCCCTTCCCCAATGCCTGACCAATGGGCTTAGCCTTGCTACAGAAGCTCGCATATAACCTCAACCTTGCACTTATGTCCTGGGCATATTTTGCCCTATGTACAGTGTATAACTGTATAACTGTGATATACATCCTCTGTTGTTTACAGCTGTTACTACTGTGCTAATTTACCTTGTCTGCTGCTTCTTGTCACAAAAAATTGTTATTTGATACTGTAATACCCTAAGCAGTCAATGTGCGCTGTTTTTATATTCATGCAATCATGTATCCTTATGCTGCTTTTTATTTGCTTCTGTTAACTGTTCACTTGATAACCTGCATGTTAGCATATCCATGTGTACCCCCCCAGGTCACACTGGGAGATGAGCATCTTGTTGCTCAGTGTGCCTTTCCTGGTGAAACAATTGCAATAAATAAATAAATAAAACAAACATAAATAAGGCTGCATTTTGCTCAGGGGGCTTCATTCTGCCCCATCTGAATAACAATAATAGTGTATAAAATATCCCTGGTAGTCTAGTGGCCCCCCCAGCCCATCATTATAAATAATCTTATAATGTCTAATGTCCTGGTAGTCTAGTGCCCCGCTCCAGATTTTTATTTTTTTAATCCTTGGTAGTCTAGTGGCCCCCATCATGTATAAAAAAATTATGACTATTAATATCCCTGGTAGTCTAGTGCTCCCCCATCTGTATAAATGATATGCACTTTGATTCTACACATCCGTGGTAGTCTGGTACCCCCCCATTATAATACAATGCACAATTATTTCATATTTCCTGGTAGTCTAGTGGCCCCCCACCCCCACCCAGCCATGCCAGCCCACCCACACCTCCTTGCCCAGCCAGTGACTGGCACAGCCCACCTCTTACCTCCACAGCCAGCCACCAACTGTCTGGTATTATCAGTGGTAATGCAAAGATATGCTTTGAAAATATTTCTGAGTGCAACTTTGCATTAGCGCTCATATCACAGACAGTCGGCAGCTGATCATGGAGGTGAGAGGTGGGCTGTGCCAGTCGCTGGCTGGGGAAGGGTGGGGGGGTGCTGGTGGGCTAGCACGGCTGGGTGAGGGGGTGGGGGCCACTAGACTACCAGAAAATATGAAATAATTATGTATTGTATTATAATGGAGGGGGGCCACTAGACTACTAGGGTTATGCAGAATCACAGTTCATATTATTTATACAGATGGGAGGGCCACTAGACTACCAGGGATATTAACAGTCATAATTTTTTCATACAAATCCGGGGGCCACTAGACTACCAGGGATTAATAAAATACACATTGAAGGGGGCACTAGACTATGAGAACATGAGATATTATAAGATTATTTATAATGATGGAGGGGCCACTAGACTAACAGGGATATTTTATACACTATTATTGTTATTCAGATGGGGCAGAATGAAGCCCCCTGAGCAAAACCCAGCCTCATTTATGTTTGTAGGGCACCCCAGGACTGAGAAGACTAATTTTAAAATCTGGCCATCTCGTCCCTCACTCACGATGCATGATCAAAAATTCTCGTGATCAAAGAATTTGTAGGCTCATGATCAAAGAAACTGCACGCTCATGACCAAAGAATACAGAAAGGTGAAATGCGATTTGTTGACCGTTTGGAACCGAACCAACACCATGCCACGATAGAACGAAGCCTCCGGATCAAAACCCACCCTCATTTGTGTCCCTAGCCCACCCTAAGCTGAGATATTTGTAAAAATAGGTTGCAATGCAAGATTGCGATCAAAGAATCTCGCGATCAAAGAATTTGCAGGCTCGCGATCAAAGATTGTTAGCGAGCGGCGAACAAAGATTTTTAAAGCTAATAACTCTATTTTTAGACTGATTTGGATGGAAACAAAGGCATGGCTTGATAGATTGGGGCCCCCTGAGTAAAACCCAACCAAGTTTTACTTTAGAAGTGACCGCTGAGCCGAGATATTTGTGTTTTTGCGATCGGAAATTAAAAAACAAAATGGCGGACCTCGCGATCAAAGAATTTTTTAAAATCCTCAATGACAAAGAGTCTTTAACCATGAGGCTGCAAATTCTTGGATCGCCAGGTGGGACCAGATAGCCAGAACCCCATTCTTTGTTCACAAGATATACATCTAAATGTTCCCATTGACTTATAATGGGCACTTAAAAGTGGCATAACTTTTGAATGCCTTAATATTTTTTCACCAAATGAAAAGTGGCATGTTTGGCTGCCAAAGAACTTTCAAATGAACCATCCTGCAGAGTGGCATGCTGCACAATAGCCGTGCAGGACCATATCCAGAATCCCAAAAGGTACCTCCAAAAATGGATAATTTTGCATTTTTCAGCACTTTTGTACACAAAGACCATAAGTCCGACTGAAACACAATTTGGCAAAACAAGAGATATACCATGTCCCACTGTGTGTACCAAATTTCAGGAAAATCCATTGAATGGGTTCATAGTTATTAGCGCCCAAACTTTTGACGTTAGTATGTAACTGACCGCTGAACCCTAACTATAGTGATGCGACAGCATCACTATAATATATATATATATATATATATATGGCAAAAAACTTCATTTAATGCATCAGTTAGGGTTGTTCCACAGTGACAAAAGTAAGGAAATTCGGTGTTAGGGTTGAAAGCCCCTCTTGCACCCTCCCAGCTCGTCCCCCAACCGGCATCGGGGTGTGCATTGGGATCATCAGCCTTAACTCTCTAGTTGCCCCTGAGCTGTATAAAATAATTATTACTGTTCATATCCCTGGTAGTCCAGTGGCCACTGGATCTGTATGAAATAATATTCATTGTACATATCCCTGGTAGTCTAGCACCCCCATCATAATATAATAAATAATGATTTTCTATTTCCTGGTAGTCTAGTGGCAACCCACCCCCACCCAGCCATGCCAGCCCACCAAGCACTCCCCCACCATTCTCCAGCCAGTGGCTGGCACAGCCCACCTCTCACCTCCACGGCCAGCTGCTGACTGTGTGCATTATGATCGCTATTGCAAAGAGGCACTTAGAAATATTTTCAGAGCACCTCTTTGCATTTGCGCTTGGGGGGCCACTAGAGTACCAGGGATATGAACAGTAATAATTATTTTATACAGCTCAGGAGGCCACTAGACTACCAGGGATGTAAAAAAATACACATGGGGACCACTAGACTACCAGGACATTACACATGATTATATATTTTATTATGATGGAGGGGCCACTAAACTACCTGGAATATTTAATACATTATTCTTGTTATTCAGATGGGGCAGAATGAATATAGATATATATTCATGGCAAAAAAATCTGTTTAATGCATCAGTTAGGGTTGTTCCACAGCAACAAAAGTGAGGAAATTTGATGTTAGGGTTCCCAACCCCTTGCATCACCCCACCCCACCCACCCCCACCAACAGGCATCCGGGGTGTGCGTTGGGGTCATCAGTCCTTACCAAATTTCACACTTTAACCTTAAATGGGTACTCAGCCTAACTATAGTGGCACTACTGTGCCACTATATCTATCTATCTATCTATATATATATGTATAGATAGATATAGATATAGATATAGATATAGATATAGATATAGATATAGATATAGATATAGATATAGATATAGCTATAGATAGATATAGATATAGATATATATATATAGATATATATATATTTATATACACAGATAGATAGATGTATGTCAGAGATAAGCTACTCTATGGTGTGTGGTCACACTGTGTTATATGCAGGGCTTTGTGTGCATCAACCACCCAAGACGTGCATATGTCAGAGAGTGACTGCACACCCTAGAGTGGGTTGTCTACCTTATAAAAAGGCTAAATTGTTTTGGAGGTGAATGAAAATGCAGGTGTGTGGACATGCTCTGAGACAAGTATGGTCATGTGATGTGTTTCAACCAATCATCACACATAATTTATCCTAACCATTTTATAAATATAGTGCAGATATAGTTAGGGTAGTTAGGATTTCCCGGCCACTTCTATGTTAAACCCCAAATTTTGCACCTTAATAACTTTGCCACTGTATGGCTGATCTGCCTCATCAGTTTGGCACCACAGGACTTGGGATTGGGCAAGCTGTGTTATGGTCAGATGAGCGAATGCAAGCTGTAAAGCACCAGAAAATGCAAAGAAACTTGGCTGTTGTGCATTTCTTTGTCCTTGGCTACATCCCACATGATTTGTCCATCTGGTCTGAAATCTTCAGGGAAGATGCAGTCTGAGTTGTTGATGTGCCTTTTGAAGATTTGGTGAAAAAATATTACACTGTTCATAAGTTATTCAAAAAAACAAGTTTTCTATTATGGTCAATAGGGAAACAATATATGTGTCTCTCGAAAGCTTACTGTTGCAAATGGCCCTTTTACTGTTGTGTTGCAGCCATCTTGTTTTCAGTTAGCAAGAAGCAAAAGTGCCTGGTGTTTAAATTTGGGACCCCTAGGTAAATACTGAGAGTTGTGTTTACCTAGTCTGGCCCTGAGGATCATAGCACTGTCTTTTCTGGGGATCTCCTTCCCAGAAATTCTGTTTTAGCAATTGGACCCCCTGTAGTGTCGCAAATTGTGACAGAAACAGATGCGACACTTTTGCAAATCACGAAAGTGTCATGCTCATTCTGTCACAGAATTTTGCAAAACTGTTGCAATTCTTTGCTGTCACACAGCATCAAAACAGCGGAGGCTTTTGGACTGAAATTTGCAGAGTGGCAAGCCCTTGTCTTACAGATGTGCCTTCTGTAGGTTTGGTCCCAAAGCATTCAACAGGCTCATAGTTTCAGCATCCAAAATTTATAAAATTTCAGATAGGCTAACACTGCTGTAGCTGCGTCAACTTTAGATGCCCATATCTCGGAAACGGTGAGAGATATGGATTTTTCATTCTCTGCAGCTTAACCCACCTAAAGGTGGACTAAACCCACATGAAGTTTTTGAGTCATGAATGCCACTGCAGTGAAATATTTTTCATAGTTGCAATGGTTACTGAGATATTGCTAAATTAGTGTTACAAGGGTTCCTTTTCAGTACTATATGGCCACTGTATGGCTCCATGCTTATGAGTA
Source organism: Neoceratodus forsteri (assembly GCA_016271365.2). NCBI lineage: Eukaryota > Metazoa > Chordata > Ceratodontiformes > Ceratodontidae > Neoceratodus > Neoceratodus forsteri. Next base: position 56,613,853 of record CM057449.1, on the reverse strand, counting down.
AGTGGGGCTGCAGGGCCCAAATGGCCTGTGCACCTATATATGCATACCATTACACAACAAGTTCTAGTCAGAGCCGATAGGGCTGTGAAGAGCTACCAAATTACCAAAGTCATTTTCTTGTTGGTGCTATATAGTGCTGTTTAGTCACAATCATCATAGTGTTTCCAGATCCAAATAACCATTTTCCTGTAACAAGCCCTCATTTTTCCTGTATTTTCCCTGTAGAGGCAGCATCAAATCCCTGTAGAAATCCCTGTAGATTTTTTTTCATAAGCCACTAGTTTCTTATTTGTGACTTTCTTGTTTATTTAAATGTAATACATTGGCAGCCTTTTATCAGGAAAGGGGCTCTGATTTGCTGTTAGGTATTAAAATTGTATGTCAAGATAACCTTTGAATGATTTGGATTTATATGGAATCCATAAAGCATAATGAGGGAATTTATTTATTTGTTGAATTTTGTTGACCAGGTAGGCCTACTAAGACTAGAAGTCCCTTTTTCAGGGGTAATGGAGGGGTACAGATGGTAACCAACTGAAATTGTAACATGGCATAAATCCTTACTTAAACCAGATAAAGCTGTTGGTGGTATTTTCAGTGAATGGGGACATTTGGCCAGGACACCATGGAAATTCCCCTACTCTACCAGCAGGGGGCTTGACTTCCTGCAGAGTGGAGGAGCTCAGTTTGGAGCTGAACAGCAGAAGAGGAGGAAGTGGTGATGTGGCAGTGGTGTGGACCAAGATGGCTGACAATGTGTGTGTGGAAAAGGAGAGTGAATGTATGGAGCTTGAAGGAGATGATGTGAACTCAGAAAGTATTATAACTATGGATTTTTCAAACAAGGAGACTGTGGAAACAAATGTGAAAATCCAGGACTTTCCTGAATTACCATCTGAAGGAATATCAGATTTAAGTAATAATGAAGAAATGCTAGATGTTTCTGAAATATTAACTGCAAGTTCTGATGCCTTAAATATAGAATTGCAACTAGAAAAGGAGGAACACTGCTACCGAGTAAAGAAAATGCAGCTTGAAAAACAATTGAAGGAACTGCAGACTGACAAACAGAAAGACTGTGTCATTTCCTCTCAGCTGGGTAATTGTGACTCTGCAGCATCAAAGGATCCATCTGAAAGCTGGGTGGCAGCTGTAGAGCAGGTGGAAGAAAGTGAACAGGAGAAAATATAATTGCATCAGGAATGGCACACGAAGGAGATTCATCTCCTGGCCTAAGATGCGCTGAAAACAATAATCTGACTTAGAAACAGCCGTGGTCTGTTGAAAATGCTTTGGAAGCAGCTGGCTAGGAGTGGGATGTTGCTACTGGGAGCTGGGTTTCTGGTTCTAAACCTCTGCACATGCCTCAACCACCCCGCAGTGTTGTGCATCGACAAGGGCTGACACCTATAACAAGGGGCACTGGAAAATTGCGGGTGCAATTTTTGCACTATTTCCATGATTTGAGGAGCCCTCCCGTGACCCCAGCACAATATTGTGCATACTAGTTTTTAGTGGGAGGCAGGCTACTTTCTTTTGTACCCTGCTCCCTGCTGAAATGTGGTTCAGCATTCTATGGCTCCTCCCTGCTGTGATGTGCCTTGTTACACCCCCGAGGTTGTTCTGCCCTGCCCATGGATGTCACAAAAGGGGCGGAACACTTCAAGGAACTTTAAACTTTTGCGCTGTTTATTTGTTTATTTGTTTGTCCCCCCTCAGGTTAGCATAAGCTTTTTAAATGCGGCTTGTTTAGAGGGGGACAGGTACTTCACCTGAACCACAGGAGCAAGGAGGGAGCGAGTGACCAACTGAGTGACCGAGTGAGTGAGTCAGAGCCAGCCAGCCAGACCGCACATCAGTGGAGCTAGGAGCCAGGAGGAGCGAGGAGTGAGCAGAGAGCAGTGAGTGAGATGCAAGGAGCAAGAAGCGCGTTGTGCTCTGTTAGCGGGCATGAGGAAAGAAGCTACCTAGCATTTGTGAGAAACTCACAAAGGGGCTGTGCATCACTTTTTTGCTGCTGCAGTAGAAGCACTTGGCTGGGGGGGCTGATCTCTGGATCTCTGGTAGCCTTGTTCTGCCTACTTGCCCACCTTGCAAAGTCCACTGCTTGTGCCTGCTAATTTGCCCTTCCTGCATCCAGCCATCTAAGGGACTGAAGGACTGGCTAGAGCGCCTGACTGAGCCTGGTAAGGTAAAACTTTTTAGTTGACTAGTTTGGCATGTGAAGTGAGAGGCACAGGAAGAGTCTGAGGGAGGGCATGGTAACGAAAAAAAATTATGTCTTTTTTTTTGTTCTACAAGGGCCCGGGGGCGGATCAGTTTCCTGTGGTCAGTCATTCATTGTGGTCAGGCCTGGCCAACTGATACATATGCAATAAAAAAAAATTATTCTGGCCACAGGAGATGGTGGCAGAGAGCCAGACAGCCATGCTGGCCCAGAATAATTTTTTTTCTGCATGTATACCAGTCCACCAGGTCCATGCCAAGCTCCTTTCACTTGTTGTTGATGGTCGGTGGAGGGTCAGGCCTGGCAGACTTGGTAGACATGCAGAAAAAAAATTGTTCTGGCCTCGGGTGATAGTGGGCATGGGGTGGATGTGCACGCTGGCCCAGAACAATTTTCTTCTACATGTATACCAGTCCTCCAGATCCATGCCAAGCTCCTTTCACCTGCTGTTGATGGCTGGTGGAGGGTCGGGCCTGGCAGACTTGGTAGACATGCAGAAAAAAAATTGTTCTGGCCTCAGGTGATGGTGGGCATGGGGAGGACATGTAGGCTGGCCCAGAACAATTTTTTTCTGCATGTATACCAGACATCAGGTCTGTGCCAAGCTCCCTTCACTTGCTGTTGATGATCGGTGGAGGGTTGGGCCTGGAAGACTTGGTAGACATGCAGAAAAAAAAATTGTTCTGGCCTCGGGTGATGGTGGGCATGGGGCGGACATGCAGGCTGGCCCAGAACAATTTTTTTCTGCATGTATACAAGTCTGCCAGGTCCATGCCAAGCTCCTTTCACTTGCTGTTGATGGTCGGTGGAGGGACGGGCCTGGCAGACTTGGTAGACATGCAGAAAAAAAATTGTTCTGGCCTCGAGTGATGGTGGGCATGGGGCGGACATGCAGACTGGTTCAGAACAATTTTTTTCTGCATGTATACCAGTCTTCCAGGTCCGTGCCAAGCTCCTTTCACCTGCTGTTGATGGTCGGTGGAGGGACGGGCCTGGCAGACTTGGTAGACATGCAGAAAAAAAATTGTTCTGGCCTCGAGTGATGGTGGGCATGGGGCGGACCCGCAGGCTGGCCAAGAACAATTTTTTCTGCATGTATAGCAGTCTGCCAGGTCCTTGCCAAGCTCCTTTCACTTGCTGTTGATGGTCAGTGGAGGGTCAGGCCTGGCAGACTTGGTAGACATGCAGAAAAAAAATAGTTCTGGCCTCGGGTGATGGTGTGCATGGGGCTGATGTGCAGGCTGGCCCAGAACAATTTTTTTCTGCTTATGTTCCAGTCCGCTAGGTCTGTGCCAAGCTCCTTTTGCTTGCTGTTGATGGTCGGTGAAGGGTCGGGCCTGGCAGGCTTGGTAGACATGCAGAAAAAAAATTGTTCTGGGCTCCGGTGATGGTGGGCATGGGGCAGATGTGCAGGCTGTCCCAGAACATTTTTTTCTGCATGTATTCCACTCCGCCAGGTCTGTGCCAAGTATACATGCAGAAAAAAATTGTTCTGGGCCAGCCTGCACGTCCACCCCATGCCTACCATCACCTGAGGCCAGAATAATTCTATGTTTCAGAGATCTAATTTTCTGTGTGCATTATTTAATTTCTGTAAAATTGTACTATTAATTTAATTGTTATGTGATTGTGCAATCCTTCATGTACTGTGCGCTGTTTCATGTGGTCCATCATTGATGGTCGGGATGGACCCCGCAGACTGGTACACATGTTGGAAAACAAACTGTTCTGTGCCTCTTGTCTTGCCTGTACTTCCCTCCCTCTATCTATCCATCAGCAGTGGCCAGAAGAATTTGTTTCCCAACATGTATACCAGTCTGTGGGGACAGTCCCGACCATCAACGACAGATGTCTTTGTGTAGGATAGAATGTATGTGAATATTGTGGAAGTGTTAAATAAAACAACATACTAAGCTTTCGTGTGTGTGTGTATATATATTTATTGAATTTTAATACAAAGAGAGAGCAATACACTAATTACATAATTTCATAGATATATACCTAAAAATGTATAGTATTCAAACATTAAAAATTCGTACTCAAAAAAATCATCATTGTACATTTCCAATCGAACTCGCAAACATGTCCGTACCACAAGCAAAGCGTCCATGGTTCTCACGGTAAGAAGCCAAAACAGCCGTGTTTTGTATTGCATCCAAGCCAAGGATCATGTAAAGATGTATCCAGAAGATCTTTATGAGGATGGAGGCCACTTGTTCTGCCGATTTTGCTGCCACACGATCGACTTTCTCCGGAAGCATACCATTGACATCCATATGAAGTTGCAGAGACACCTGGACCAGAAAGCAGAAATAAAGAAAAGAAATGAAGGTAAAAGCACTGTTCTATTCCTTTATTAATTTTGCATTTATTGATTTTTTCTGTTTTTCCCAGCCCACTCACTCATCCTTGTAGAGGGATGCACTGCGGGACACCCCCTACTACTAGCTGTCCATCTACCCAGATTCTTGTCCATTCTCCACCCCCATGCTCAGGCTTACCCCCTGTGCTGGGCTGCCGAGGGGGCTTCACACTCCCTAACAGACATTGTAGACAAGACCTGGATTACCCCCAAGGTCAGGGCCATGAGAGTGGAACCCTCCCATGGGACATTGGTGGTAGGAGGTGGAGGAATGAGCTGAGCCATCTTGTTGGGGGCTGGTATTTTGTTTTTTTTCCTGGGGGCATGGATGTTCAATGATGTCCAGCATCCACCCTGCCCCCCTTGAACATTCAGGCATCTGTCGCTGCAGTACCACCAGCCTCAGCCAGGATCCATCAAGCACCAGACACACTCCACTCCCTCCCCTCAGAGAAGGACAGCATTCCTCTGGACGCTCCATCCTTCTCCCTCTGGTCGGCCTTCCACCCCGGGTCTGTTCCCGAATCTGGATCGCTGGTGTCACAAGCAGAAATCCAATCACTGCACCAGTGGGCTGCCAGGATGTGCAATCCTGCTTACCCCCCGACATCAGGGCTTCCTGAACGTGGGTTGCTGGCATGGTCTGAGGTAAGACAAGATGCCTCGGTCCTCTGTGCCACCAGGCTGGCTCATACTGTTCTGATCCACCTGCTTTGTATTTTGTTTTTCTTTACGTGCTGGTTTTGGAATGTTAGACTAGTGACTATGCTCAAACTGCATAAAAATGATATCTAAATTATGTTTTTTGTGTCTTCAAGGTTCTGCCAGTCGTCAGCAACAACAAGCACTCACAACATTTCTCGCCAGAGCAACGGCGTCCTCATTGGAACAAAAGGAGTTTGTGCTGGACTTTATTCAATGTCTGACATGAGCAGATATTCCTCTGGAAAAGGCTCCAGCTTTTCAAGAGTTTCTTCAGAAATACACCAAACAAGGAGGAACACTTCCCAGACCAGCACAACTGTGCAGCATGTATCTGCAAGAACTACGCCCACAACATGAAGCTAGTGTAAAGAAAGAAGTGGAGGATGCCAACATTTTTTATCTTTCTGGATGAAACCACAGACTCCTGTGGATGCAGCGTGTTAGCAGTTTTGGCTCAGCCTTTGAATAAAGTTGGAAAACAGCCCATTCTGATTGGTATGGAGTTCCAGCAGTGTGTTAACCATTCAACAATATCACAGGCTCTACTGAGAGTTTTACATGCCAACTCTGTGAACTTCGACAAAGTACTTGCAGTTGTTTCAAACAGTGCAAGTTACATGCACAAAGCATTTGGTTCAGTTCTCTCTGGAGTACTACTAAATGCTGTGCATGTGACCTGTGTGGCACATCTTCTCAATTTTATTCTTAAAATCTGGACAGACACCTTACAAGATCAGAACAGCTTGGTAGCACTTGTTAAGAAGGTGTTTTGTCAGAGCCCAATGCACCGCCACCAGTTCTTGTCTTTTATGGAGTCAAAAGATAATGTGACTCCAAAGATGCCGGTATATTCTGTCCTGACAAGATGGTGCTCATGGGTCAATGCTGTAGACTATTTAGCTGAATACATGCCCATCATTACTGAATTTCTACAAAGTGAAACATCTGGTGCAGCGACCCTCAAAAGACTGAAGGACCTGCTGAAGGACAAATTAACAGAGTTGAAGAACAAGCAACATTTGTCAAAGAACATTCAGTAGAGTTGGTTAGGCTCATTGAAGAGCTACAGTTCCACTCCAAGCCACATGGGCACAACATTTATTCAAAATTGCAAACTGTTCATTTCTTTTTAGACTTTTGCACAACAGCTGGTGCTCAGGAGTACAGGCCCCAGACTGTGGAATGGTTATCCAGATGCCAAGTACAGGAACGTGAGGCCTACGCCACTCTTTTTCAGACTCTGATGCTGCAGAGCAGTGAGGAAATGACAAACATTTTAAGCCACCACCACTCCTTGAACATTTTTGAAGCAGCAAGAGTCTTCGATCCCCAGCAGCTACCAACAGTGGAGAAGAATAAAACTAATTACACTGAACTGATCCCTGGACTTCTCAAGGTCTCAGACATGAAATGGCATGCATACATGGCTGTAGCCCAGACAATTCCATCAGACTTCAACCTGTCAGAATGGTGGAAGGCACAGCATGTTGTACTGCCAGAGCTCGCTGCTATTGCCAAGCAATACATCTGGCTTCCAGTGAGCACAGCCGATGTCGAACGAACATTTTCAGTGTACTCAGACCTGATGGAGGACAACCAACAGACTCTAACAAAGGACGATGTAAAACTGCTTTTAATGTTGAAGTACAATAAATATATACAGAGATTTTTAGAGTGGTTTCTGAGTGGCACTGAAAGGAGAGTGCGTATGAGTGTACGTATGGAATAAAATTGCAGTATCTGCAATTTGTACGAAATTGATATTTAAAATGTTTTAATTATCTATATTGCTGGCCTTTATAGTCCAGATATATTGTTAAATACAATTTGGGCATTGTTAGAAAACTGGTATTCTGATTTATTTTCAATGATGTAATTGATTGCCATATATTATTCAGAGGAAACATGAGAAAGATTCAGAGGAAACATGAGAAAGATTCAGAGGAAACATGAGAAAGAATTTCTTCACAGAACGGGTGGTGGACAAGTGGAACACCCTGCCAGAGGAAGTGGTGGGGGCTGAAACAATCACGGAATTTAAGAATGCATGGGATAGACATAAAGGAATTCTAGAGGTCAGGGGTAAGGGGAAATAGACTTCTAGGAAAACAAACTGAACTTACAAGCTCAAATGGGCAGACTAGGTGGGCCATAGGCCCTTATCTGCCGACACTGTCTATGTATCTATGTATGTATCTATGTATCTATGTATCGCTTTCATTAAAGTTTGGTTATTTTACATTATGTCTTATTTTTTTTTTGTGTTGTACTAAAAATTATCTATCTGGAAACTACACAAATAGGATGTCAAGGGCCCCGCAATTTCCCTGCAATAAATCTGAAAAATCCCCACAATTTGGCCATGATTTTTCTGTAGTTTTCCTGTGCCCCTGCCGATAACTTCTGTGAACATTGAGGTACCCTCTGAGATTTCCTTGACACAAAACCCGAAATTACATTTTCAACAACTGCACTCTGTGGATTCTGCATTGCAATTGCCTGGGGGATGCCCTTAGGCTAGTATAGATGTTCCACAACTGCCTTTAAACAGAATCAATAATGAAGCTCCTAAATCCTACTCCTCTTTGTTTACAACCCTAATCTTCATGGCTAGAAGGCATAATGCGGTTAAACTCACATACACAGTGAGGTTAACAGAGCCTCCAGACCGTATTTTTGTTACAAGAACCATGCTGAAAGACACAATGAAATTCTTCTCCAATTAAATATATGCACTCATATATATATCATGAGAGCCGACTTTTGATGTGAGCTTTAAAACTATGGGAGGCTTACAGCAATTCTCGATTAAGTATAATCATTTGAAAAATTCTGCACCCTGGTCTTCCTTTTTGGCTACTCCTTTAACCAGGCCTGTGCATAAAACACTAACTGTTCTGTTTAGGAATGAAAGTGTCAGTATGTATGATCTGAAATACTGGCTACAACAACGCTGTACAATATTGAGGACCCTGAAGCAATAATGGACACAGAGAACATATGGACTGTAGGATGGAAAGTTAAAGTTATGCTAAAAACAATAGAAACTGGTGTGGTGCAGCTTCCTAATTCTTTTTTCTTGGGGAGGGATAGATGCATTTTGTTTTACCCAGGCCAGCTGAAGATGTGCTATAGATGTGGGTCAGTTGCACATCTGAGTAGCATAAGTGATCAGCAACGCTGTACTGTATGTGGGGAATTGGGTCATATAGGTTCACAATGTATAAATGAATGTACGTGCAGTCTTTGTGATCAGAAGGGGCACACTTTTCAGAATTGCAAATTGCCGGCCCAAAACACCAAACATCAGGCTGATGGGGAGGAGAAGAGGCTACTAATCACTCTCACACAAAAGAAAAAGCTAGCCAGTCACAGACTACAGGCAAATCAGAGACCCAGCAACACAGATGTTTATGCTGTTCCAGAAGGTGAAGTGACACCACAGGCTGCTCCTTTACAAGAGCCAAGTTTAGAACCCCCAGAAGCAGCTACCACAAGTGCCTCAATCACCCCTGCTAGTAGTGTAGTGCTTTCCTCTGTAGCAGAGGAAAGGAACATCTCCATGATAGTGAAGGAGGGAACTACTGAGGCAACAGATAAATTGCAGCTCTGATGCCCCCTCCCCAACCCAGTGGGAGAAGAGGTTAGAAGGAGCACTAGACAAACTTCTAAAGTAGTTCCTCCGTAGAAAGTAAATGAGGTGCTAATTTCCAATAGGTATGATGTGTTGTATTCAGGGAACTCAGAGGGTGACTCTGATGATTCGTCTGTACCTTCGTCACTTTCAGAAGGGACTACAGATACAGAGAGAAAGGAAAGGCCAAAGGGTCCACAAAAAAGGAAAGCTAAGATGAAAACAAAACATAAAGAATTGAGAAAAGGGAAATGTAAATAATGGAAAGTAAACTTTTCTCTCTTTGATGTTTGTACCTTTTTCAGTTCACACATCAAATGTGAGCAGCATTCAAAGGCCAGGGAAAAGGAATACTGTGTTTTCTGTGCTGACATACTTACAGTTTGGGATTTTTTTTCTACAAGATGTTCGCCTACATTCCCTGAGAGATACTCAAACTGCTGCAAGGGCTTGGATGGGGGAGGCCCTCATACTGGTCTATGAGGAATGATGTATGTTCAGATGTTGGCATTCTTTTTCGACTTCCAGAATTGAAAGTGGTTAAAATATATGATGTTTACCCAGGGAGGATATTGATTATGGATGTGATGATACAAAATGTAAACTTTAGATTAGTAAATCATTATGCCCCTCAGACAAAAGCAGCAAGATGTGAACTGTTTAGTTTGACATAACCTTTCTTGTTTATAGCACAGCAAGTGGTTTTGGCAGGAGATTTCAACTGTCCCTTAAAGGCCAGGACAGCCAAGCAATATTGTGATTCTAAATTACTTGCACTAATGATACAGAAGGCCCAGCTACAGGATGCTTTTTTATACATTCTAAACATGATGTACATACTTTTCAGAATGGGCCTTTAGTGTCTAGAATAGACTATATTTTTACTTCAAGAGCAGTAAACACATTATCTGCAAATGTAACTCCAGCTGAATACTCTGACCACTGTGTAGTCCTGTCAGGATAGGAATATCATCTGACATACACAGGGGCCCTGACTTTTGGAAATTTAATGTGTTGCTCTTGATGGACAAACATGTTGCAAGCATAATTCAGGATTTTTTAGAAGCTAGAAAATCAGTTTTTGTATGCTTTGACAATCCAGTATCTTGGTGGGAGGACACAAAACAAGATATGGTTTACATGTGTAACAGGATTAGTAAATTTCAGAGCAGAAAATCATATTTAAATATTTACAGAATAGACAATTATTGCAACATTTAATGTCCACCTCGTATGAAACTGGACAGAATTTGACTGAGCAGATTAAGGCAGTGAAAGCAGATATGATGGACTATCATTCTTCCAAAAGTAGACAGCTACATCACCAGCAACAATATGAGATGAGGGGGAGGGCAGACTTGATTTGCCCTTTTGAAGCATGTATTACAAAAGGTCAAAGCAAAGGATATGTCCATACTGATGGATGAGGCAGGGAATATCTTGGTAGAAAAAAAGCAATCTTAAAGCTAGAATCAGAGTACACGCATCAAATGTATGCTTCCTTACAAAGCGAGGGTGGAAGCATGCAGAATTTTTTTCATGGCATACAGATACCTAGGCTAGAACAGTCAGCTATAAATACTCAAGTACAACCCATAACTGAAACTAAGGTCAAAGAATTGTTATCAACTTTAATGGGGTGAAAGACCCCAGGGCCAGATGGCCTACCAAATGAAGTGGTTACTGTACTTTCGCTGGAATTGAATGTAGCTTTTAATCATATCTTGGACACCAATCAGATGGCACTGTACATGAACATGGGTGTGCAGACATACGTACATAAGAAAGGGGTAAGATCTTATTTCAGAAACTGGAGACCTTTGAGCCTCTTAAATTCAGATTAAAAATTTTTAACCAAGACGCTGGCTAAGAGGTTGGTCTCCATAGCTAACACAGTTATTTCACAAGCACAAACTTACGCAATTCCAGGCAGGTACATTCAAAAACATATCATATGATTAGAGACCTGGTAGAACTGAGGAAGATTGGGGAAGTGGATGGGTATCTGCTCTCGCTTGATCAGGAGAAGGCGTCTGACAGAGTTAGTCATACATATTTATGGGACATCATGGAACAGTATCATATTCCAGAGACAGTAATAAAATGGTTGAAGTGTATATATATATATATCATACAGCAACAGTGGTATCGGTTGTATGTGGGTGGAAGGGGCCTATAATCAGGCTACAAAGAGGGTTCCATCAGGGCTGCTCCTTTAGCCCGATTCTGTACAACTTTTTTATAGACCCTTTATTAAGAAAAAGTAATCTTAATGAGAAAATTGCAGAAATCAACATAAGGGCACAACCACTTCCTTTCAAATCTCTTGCTTACTTGGATGACATGAATATTATAGTAAGTACACAGTCCTCAGTAGAAGAATTAATATTAACTTGCAAGAATTTTGGGATGGTATCTGGCTCAGCTTTGAATGTACATAAGTGTAAAGGTCAAAGGTTAAATTACATATTGAATTTCAAAGATACGGTGACAGGGATATTAATACAGCCTGATCTGATAAAACTACTAGTTGTCAAATTTGGTTCAGGAGAATTGGATGTTATAAACTGGACAAATAAGACAGAGATTGGGAAAGCAAGGTGGCCCAATGGAATAGGTGGAAGATGGGCGAGAAAAAAAGAATATATCTGATAAAGACATACCTTATTTCTGTGTTTTTATATATTAGTTATATTTTCCCACCTCCGAAGATGTTAGAAACTGTTTTGCTAGGTATTTTTTTTTCAAGCATGCTGGGGAAGTCATTTGGATCCTTTGAAAATAAATATATTGTATCTTCCTCTCAGACAGGGTGGTTTGAGATATGCTGAATCTGATTTTGTTTTTTAATAGTTTCTTTTTTCAATATAATATCAGAACATTACTATTACAGCAAACAATCGGATGGGAGGTCTTACTACGAGGGAAATGCAGCACCTGGATTGATCAATGGGAAAGGCAGACCCTTTGAATGGTTAAAAGAACTGTTACAGTTCCTGAATATATAAGATGTTCTTTTCTTAGGTTAAAACAGTGGGGTTTACTGATGCAGCAGGTGATCACATTGCCTAGAAAGCAGTTATATCACTATTTATTATCTACAATATGTCAGGAAGATGTTGTATTTGTAAAAATTCCTGTGGCATTGGGAGACCTTAAAAATGCTTTTGAACAACAAGAGGATACCGGAAAAAATGTGGGATGTGCACTGGTTAATGTATCATGAGAAGCTTAATGTTAAGGTCAATCAGAAACATAAACCCCTACAAGAGAGGATATGCAGCAGGTTAAGATGTGTGCAGCAGGAAGAAATGATACAGCATCTTTTTTTTTGAATGCTTATTTATATCAGGCTTTTGGGATTATTTAGCACAATAGTGGGGTGATAATATACTCAGTGCACTTACATGCACTAATCTTATGTATGGGGTGTTTGATAGGAGATGGGGAAAGTGGCTTTTAAGCACTGTACACTGTATAATGACAATCATTAAATGGAACATTTGGATTACGAGATGCAGGTATACCCTACAGCAAAGGCAGGAAGCCATGAAGAACTTTATAATAAAATTATGCAAGACTTAATGCAATTGAATAAGCTGGAAAAAACCTCACTGTCAAATGTAGTAATGTTGGAACTGTGGAAAAGTCTGCCACGGGTCACTGACACAGATGCTCCTATAACATAACTTGGTTTTCTTTTTGTATTTTGTGATGAGTTAAATCTCTTTTTTTTTTTTTTTGTTAGACCCTGATTAGATGTCTGTTTGTTTTTTTTCTGGAATTGTACAGACTTTTGTTTTATTTAATATGCATAATTTTTGTGTTGTTTAATTTCTCTGATGTATTAAATAAAAAATTTCCCCTACTCTTTATGAGAAGTGCCATAGGATCTTTAACATCCACCTGAACAGGCAGATAGAAAAGAAAGGAGCACCCCCCCCATGGTGAACTACAGTGTCAATACTGGGATTTAAAGAGCTAATGTAGCCAAACCAGGTAGACAGGAAAATAATAAAAATTTTAAGAAGTAGTCAATTATAAAATTGTATTTCTGAAGTACCTGTCTTTTACCTATTGCCCATCAGAGAGTCTTCTATGTCATAATCAGTGTCATTTATCAGTGTCAGTTGCTCAGTAGGTAGCACAGTCTCCTCTGAGGCCAGGAGATCAGAGAGCTGTGGGTTCAGTTCCCACATCTGGCACTTGGGTTAATATTCCTGTACTGCCACTGTAGTGCAGCATGAGAGGGCAACTGCACTTCTGAGGTGCCATCTTTCGGATTAAACATTAAACCGAGGTCCCATCTGCCTGGATTGGTGGTAGTTCAGGTGGATGTTAAGAGATCCCATGGCACTTATCGAAAAGAGTAGGGGAATTTCCCCAGTGTCCTGGCCAAATTTCCCTCATTCACTAAAAATACCACCAACAGTTTCATCTGGTTCAAGGTCAGTTGGCATTCATCTGTATCCCCACCCCCGGGTCATGCCTGAAAATAGGCAGGATTTGTCTAGTGAACTTACTAGGTCAACAAAAAAATAAATAAATAATGTTGCAGATATGTGGAACAGCTCTTAGTATAGCAGCTGACATATCTAGCTCTACTGCCCCCCACTTGAGCATTGTGATTTCTCTGACAGTGAAATCACATGTGAATGACTGTCACTGAACTGCTGTTCCTAAATGGCAGTGATGTCACAGTCAGTGAGATCATGATGCTGGTGATGTAGTCTAGACCATATAGCTAGCTATGTCAGCTGCTACACAGAGTGCTGTTTCACACATCACACATATTAACATCAGGTAAATAATCTAATTAAACAAAGGGAAAAACCTCAAATATATAAAAGGTATTGGATGACTGCTTTTCAAATCTAATATTAGTTTTAGGCAGTAGACAAGCTCTTTAACCCACCTGCCTAGTGTGGGGATAGAACCCATAGCCTACTGATCTTCCAGTCTCAGAGGCCAGTGTGCATGCTATATTTTGAATCTTTCATTTCTTAGTTTTTACAGAAATTCTCTCAGACTTTTTTCTGACCACCTGATGGAATCATGAATGAGTTACATAAATGTTATTATTTTCTTCAAGGTCCAGACCCTGCACCTAAACACTCAGCACATCATATTATAAAATTAGAAAAAAACAGTCTTCTGTTTCCAGTGCTAGCAGAAAGGACTGTCAGGAAGCTAACAATCTGCATTCCACAGTCTGTAATGTGACACTGAGTCTGACTTTTGTTTTCACCAAAAACAAGAGGAAATGAGTCCCCTAGGTTGCTGAAAGAACTAGAACAAATACTGTATGTTAGATTAAGCTGGACAGATGATAGAAACACCAGTTTAAAAAGTTTTTTTTGTCAATATCCTGAGAAGTTCTCAGGCACAATACAGTAGCATGCTCTTCCCCTTTCAGATGCCTTTAACATAGAGCAACAACTAGTAAAAATCAGAGGGGGAGTGCACTACTTTGCAGCTATGGAGGAATACATACCAATGTCTAAAATGGAAGATCCAAGAAAAGCTGTTTTTAGAGCTACAGATGACAGAAGGGCTGTAGGCTCCTCCCACAGCCCTAAAAATGGGCAGCATGAGAGGAACACAGAGCCCAGAGGGCCCACACTCCCACTATCACATACCATTTATTAGTTACATTGCACTTACTCAAAAAAGAAGGGAAATTCACTGCAAAAAACTTTGTTAATGCACCAATTAGGGTTGAAAGCACAGTGACAAAAGTTTGGAAATGTAATGTTAGGGTACATACTGTATATGTCTGTGTGTGTGTGTGTGTGTGTGTGTGTATATATATATATATATATATATATATATGTATATATTGCAAAAAACTCAGTGCATCAGTTGTGGTTTCTATTACATTGGCAAATCACTGGAAATTCAGTGTTAGGGCTACCAACCCTACACCCCACACCTACCTCCCCATTCTCCACAGACCAACAGGTGTCAGGATGTGCCTTGGGTCTTTGGGCCTAATTCTCACACCATTCCATGTGCAATCAATCTGAGATGTTACAGTATAGGAAAATGGAGGGCAAACAACAGTGACCAAATTGTCAGCATAGCCATCTTATTACCCCACCTCATGTACCCTGGGACAGAGAAAGTGTAAAATGCAAGGCAAAATGTAATTCTGCACAACTGCAATGTCATTCTGCATTACAGGTGCAAAATCACATTTTGGGCAGGATGTAAAAAATGACAGCTGTACTGTTCATGAAGTGGTGTGATAAAGTGGGTATGTTAAAAATGTAGCAGCAAAATATAGAAAAGTAGCAAAGCTGTGCTCGTGTGTAGAATAAATTCAACAGAAACATGTAACTAGGGCATTTTTAGGAATTTTCTCACCAAATTTTCAACATGGCCTTTTGGGAGCCCACCTCATGAAGACTGACACTGTGAGCTCATTAATCCATCTCAAAAGTTGATTTCACACAGCAGTCATGCCATTCCATGCCATAGGAGCAAAAACACATTTCAGACAAGATATGAAAAATTACAGCTGTACCGCTCATGAGAAGGTATGAAAAAATGGCAATGTTGAAAATCTGGAGTAAAAATATTAAAAATTGATGAACTTACAAGCGTGAGTAGAAACAGCACAAAGCAGACTTGTAACATGGACATTTGCGGGCTTTATTGCACCAGATATTCTATATGAGCTTTTGGGGACCTCTCCTCATGAACACTGGCACTGTCATTTCATTAATTGGTCCCGAAAGGTGATGCCAAGCAGTGGTTGTGAAATCACCTTTCAAGACTGAGTAACAAGATAACAGTGACAGTGTTCATGAGGAGGGGTCCCAAAAAGCCCATGTTGAAAATCTGGTGCAACAACTTTGAAAAATGCCTGAGATATTAACATAAGTTGAAAACCCCATAGACAGCCATTATACAGCACTTACCTTTATTCTTCAGTTTGTGGCTCGGCTTTGAAGAGTTCAGATTTGTCCCAGTGCAGAGAAGATTCCAGACACCTACCCCCAGAGGTAAGTGTGGGGTAAGGTGTGTGTGTAGGGGAGGTGGGTGGGTGGGTGCACAAAGGGAGGATGGTGATCGGGGAGGGAGATGGGGAGATAATGAGGGACCATATTCTTTTTTACATGATTTAAAAAAAAATAAAAAGACATCGGGGGACTGTTTACTTTTTTGCATGTATACACTATTGGAAAACTATTTTGTGACACTGGGGGTGGGCTCCCCAGTGCCACACAGTACTGGTGGTGGTGGAGGGGTATAATATAACTGGGGACACTGGGAGTGGGCTCCCTAGTATTCCTCCTTGGTGGAGGTGACTGTCGACGCAGGCATTGGGCACTCCATTGTCGGAAATTTAGGAGATGGTTTTCTTTTGTTGGGAACACTAGAAGTGGGTTCCTCAGTGTCCTTTTCTGGGGCAGTGGCATCTAGTGCCAGCATGGGGATTGGGCACCCTGATGTTGGCATAAACATTTATTTTTGGGATTTTCATATGACAAACTAAGATCTTACTTTATATCTTGCTATACAAAGTAGGATCGTAAGTCATACTACACCAATACGAAACAAGAATTACATTATTAAATAAAGGACATTTTAGGGGTATAATTTGTCCAATAAAGTGCAAAATGCATCTAAGAGGTCCCGATAAGCAAGCTACATGTGTTGGTTCATCTCCAGAATATAATTTTTGGAGGTTTCCATTTTTTTCAGGCATAACTGCAGATAAGATGGCATCCATACAAAGTAGGAATTTCTCTATATGAAGCAGGATTCCTACTTTGTTTAATAGAGCTATCATGAAGTCCTTACTGAGCATGCTCAGAAATGATTTTTTTTTTCAGATTTTTAGTTGGAATAACTTGAAAACTGCTAATTATTTTTTTACCAGACTAGCAAAAGGCATGTGTGTGTGGTAGCCCCTTTCTGCCCTGAAAATTTCATACACAAAAAGCAAACCCTCTGGGCTGAAGGCAAGTTCAAAGAAAAATCTCAGCAAAGTCAATGAGTGAAAACATGTTTTATTAACCTCTCCATAACTCAGAGACTGCACTGACAACCAGAATGTAACTTACAAAATCAAGAGATCCACCCCACAGGAAGGTGCATAACAAATTTCATCCAAATCCATTGCAAGGCTATTAAAGCACAACATTTTGAGTTTATCATTGAACTGCCTACTCAACCCTAACTGTAGGGGTGCTACTACACCCTTATAATATATGGGCTCTAAATATTTTGGGTGGTGTTATGTTTTATTTTTGTTGTACTCATTATCACCTTTCATTTGATATGTACCTTTTCCCTTAACTTCAAATATTAATGGAGTTATGGCTTGTTAAAAATGAAATATAGAAACAAAAATAAGTCCAATTTTGTTTTTCGTATGGAGGATTCTTTTTTTTTTGTGAGAATGACACAAGCTCAAGAAAAAATAATCCATCATACAAAGAAAGAATATGAAAAAACTAAGTAGAAATTATGTTTTCAAAGGAAGGAATCTTTTTTTTTTTCTTGAGATTGTGTTATACTCAAAAAAGATGTCTTTATATGAAAAAAGATGCAAAATATGCCATAAGTTCAAATTATTTTTTGTATGAAGGCAATTTTGTTTTCTATGGCCAATTGGCCATAAAAAAAGAAAATTGTCTCATGAGAAAAGATTTTTAAATTGTGTTAAAAACACATTTTCTCAGCCGACCCTTTGGCGACACATTTTCTCAGCCGACCCTTTGGCGCTGAGGGTTGAGATACTGGACGCCACACCTCGTGCCATGCTGGTGGCCTGGGTTCTGGAATGGTCTCAGGGTCACTGAGGGTTGGAGGGGGAGGAGGATTGAGCTGCAGGGATGATCAGAGATCTGAAGGCGTGGAATGAGGGGATAGTAAGGTTGGATAAAAAGGAAAGTGTAAAATAAAAAAAAAACATTTTCTATGTCAGTTTTCCAAAAATTAACTGCAGAATACTTCAAATAGGGTCTCTACTAGCAAAATACATGTGTTGGTGTGTTTCAATTATATCATTTTTATAGATTTTGACATTTTAAAAAATGGAAACAAAATGGTAGCCATATAAAAAAGGTTTTTTTTTTTCATGAAAAAAGATTGCCCCCCCCCCCAAAGAAAACAAAATCATTTTTCATATGGGCCAAATTCTTTTTTGTATGAAACAGCTATCCAAAAGACTGTACTGAGCATGCTCAGAACTTAAATAATATCAAAGTCTTATAATTCTGGAATGGATTCATATTTTTCACCATAACTGAAAAAAGCACCACTCTGGCCCAAGCCCTTTCTTACCTAAAAATTTCCAAGCAAAATTACTTGCCATCTGGGTGCTATGTAATGACAAAAAAAAAAATGTTTTTCATTTATTTTGCTATCCAGCTTTCAGAAGCAACAAATCTCACCAGACCATGTGTGCAAACATTTGTGAAAATCTGTTGAACAGTGGTAAAGCAATTAAAATGCAAGTTAGGGGTTAACATTAAACAGTCTACTCAATCCTAACTATAGTGGCTCTACCGTGCCACTAAAATATAAAGATTTGCTGTGAGACTAGATATAGATACAGATACATGAACCATATATAACATAGATAAAACAAAGTGTCTGCATGGTTCTATGATGCCAGTATGACAATTTTTTTGTTGACTGACATCATAGTGATGGGTTTATGTCAATCTCAATTTGCAGCTGACATAAATCCGCCAGGAGACCCCAGTTGTTTTTCTGTCATGGAACTTTGCCACCCAGACCCCCCATGCAGGCAGCTCTGCCTCCACACACCCCAAACTTAAGGATGATCAACTCTGACTTGGAGTTGATTCAGGAAGGGGAGGTGCAGGACCGGGGCACAGAGTGCTGGGGTCTGGGGTGGACCATTACAGTGAAATGTCAATGTTGTCAGCATTGATGTGTTCGCTGTAATGGTGTTGCCGTACAGGGGCATACCTGTATGCATATTGATGGCACAATATTAACCATGAAAAAATATCACAAGTATGTTCCATACCTGAGGGAGCCTGTAGAGCCCCAGAAGTCTCGCCATTGGGATGGATGTGGCTGACACATCATCTCCAATAATCCCAGAGAGTGTGGAGCTGTATTGACAGTTATAGTTTGGGACACAATTCTCCTGACCTGATAACATCCGCATAGTACCTTGAAGGGCTCGCATTATGGAATTGCAAGAGTCATAAATCCGGAATCCCAAAGAAATATTTGGCAATAGTTGAGGATCCTGATTTATCTGATGAGTGGCAAAACGAGCACAAGCTATGTTCTTGTATGCTTTAATTATAAACCTGGGAAATAATTTAATTAAATACATTTATATAATGTATGTAATGGTCACAACTCACAGATAAATTTATTTTAGGCACTCATGCACTCTGAATAAGAATAAATAATTTATCTTCAGTTTTGACATTTGGCTCTACTTTAGACAGGTTACAAATGTTCACTTAACCAGTGGGTGAGCAGCTTAAATGATGCCTGATGCTATCACAACAGCTTCTGCTGGTCACAAAGAAGAGCTTTGAAGTCAAACAGAAACAGCTGCATTTTCAGTAATGATATTGTTTTTATGCTGTTATGAGAGATTCTTGCTTGCCTCTTTTTAATATTCTGCAACGTTTGTATTTCCTTGAAACCCTGTATATCCTTGTCTTGCATGTAAATTACTTGTGATCTCTGGAGTTGCACCTGGAAATAGGCATTTGTTTATCTAGTGTGCTTACCTGGTAAACAAAAGCTAAATAAATAACATAAATTCACTAAACACTCATTTAATAGCTTTGCAAATTAAAGTAATTTGTATGCATAATGTCCTGGCATATAATATGATGTCTGTTATCACATGTAAGGAGATTAGACTTATAGAATTCACTCAAGGCTCTGTCACTTCTGTTATGATTCTGCACCTTCACTTATGATGATACTAATTTACATTGATACAAGCCTGGGTTGCCCATACCTTGCCAGACTTTCTCATGATAACTGAGACATGGCTCAAACCCACCACAATGGACAGGGAAGTTAACCTACCTATCAGCTATTCAGAGCTGATCACCAAACAAGGGGAGGTGGAGTAGCCATATATGCAAAAGCGGGTATAGTTGTATCCTGTACTGCTGCAACATCTATGCCCAAGGAATTTGAATGCCTATCTCTAAAAGTCTCTCTCCCCAATACAGCAGCTTACCAACTAATTGGATGCTACAGTCCCCCGTCTGCTGAACACAAGATCTTATCCCACCTGGGAAACCTGGTCAAGTCCAATACTGAAGAAGTCATTATCCTAGGTGACCTGAATTTCAACTGGCTCACCCAGGCAGCTACACCTCTGGTATCATTCTGTGACACCTATGGGCTCACACAGTTAATTAATGAACCAACAAGATTAAATACAAAGAATAGTAGTAACAGTAAATTACTTGATATCATGCTAGTGAGTAAACCACATCTATTCACACATGCTGGAGTGCTCCTATGCGACATAAGTGATCACTGCCCCATCACAGGGGTAAGATCCAACAGCATAACAACAAATCCTGCAAAATTCATCATGAGGAGATCCAAGAAAAACATCAATATTGAAGGATATCTTCATGATCTAGCTTACTCTCCACACTGGCAAAAGTTCTATCTTGCATACTCTGTAGAAAAAGCTCAGCAGGTGCTAAATAGCATTATAATAAATGCCCTTAACACCCATGCCCCAATCTCTAGTATCTGAATAAAAAACAAATCCTGTCGCTGGTTTTCAGCTGACCTCAAAGCTGCACTGCTGGAGAGAGACAAACTCTGGAAAGTAGCAAGAAAAACTAAGAATACAAATGACTGGATGATTTTTAGGAAAGCCAGGAATAAATGCACCAGGAAAGTTAGGGATGCAAAGGCTGCCTACTACCTGGCAGAGCTCGACTCCTCCTACCATAATCCTGCTAGGTTTTGGGGCACCATCAAGGTTATGATGGGACAGGACGCTAACAACCCCCTTTCAACTCAACTACACAATAACTATGGCCCTATTACTGGCAAAATGGAAATACTGGATGCATTCAACAACCACTTCACAACAGCTGGCCTTGCCTTTGACACCTCCCCAGCTAACCTACTAAGGGACCAATTAAGCTTCCACTACATTGGTGATCAAAGAGTTGGCTCTTCCTTCAGCTTCAAACCTATACTGTTGAAACAAGTTGAGGATCTATTATATCTATTAAGGCATCTGGATACCAAAAAAAGTGCAGGAGAAGACCTTCTGGACCCCCTCTTTCTAAAGATTGCATGCCATGTGCTTGCAGTCCCCCTAACACACCTCTTTAACCTTTCACTAAACTCTGGCTCTATCCCCATGCTGTGGAAGACAGCCCAAGTGGTCCCCCTTCTAAAATCAGGGGACCCTATGGATCTTAATAACTACAGGCCCATTTCCATTCTACCTGTGTTATCCAAGATGCTGGAGAAATTAGTGAGTATTCAGTTAAGGGAATATCTTGACAATGCTAACCTATTAAATCCAGCCTGATCTGGATTCAGGGCCAAACATAGCACTATCACTGCATTAGCCAAGGTCACAAATGACTGGCAAACTGAATTGGATAAAAAGAACAATGTCTGTGCAGTATTCCTGGACCTGAGCAAAGCACTCAATACTGTGGACCATGAACTGCTACTCTCATCCCTACACTCCATTGGCCTAGATCCACCCTCCCTTAAGTGGTTCAGATGCTACCTCTCGGTAGGTCACAGCAGGTAAAGCTGAAGGTGACCTATCCCCATTAAGACCACTGTCAAGAGGAGTCCCCCAAGGCTCTATTCTGGGTCCTATCCTTTTTGCCATTTATATAAATACAATTGATTCAACCCTTACCAAGTCCTCAGTACACCTATTTGCTGATGACACTGTTCTGTATGTCAGCAACCCTTCACCTACAGTGGCTCATGAAATCCTACAAACAGAATTCTCCTTGTTACAATATCAGCTACTCGAGAAAAAGCTTCTGCTAAATGCAAAGAAAACTAAAGCAATGATGTTCACAACTCAAAACTCCACCAACACATCCTCTTCAATCAATCTCCCCCAGCTATGCACTATACTTGAGAAAATCTGGAGTATGTTGAAATTTCAAATACCTAGGTGTGTGGATTGACAACAGACTTGACTTCACTCAACATCTAGAACAACTGTTAAAAAAGCTTCGCCTAAGGCTTGGCCTCCTCTATAGATTAAAACCCTTCCTTAACAGAGACTCAAAGATGAGGTTAGTCCAGGCCATCTTTCTATCAGTCATTGACTATGCAGACTTCCTCTCTAGTCACTGCCCCATCTCCTACCTTCAAAAGCTGGATACCTTATTTCATAGAGCAATAAGGTTCATTACAGACCTGCCATATAATACCCACCATTGTTCTCTCTATGATGCAGTTGGATGGGTTTCCCTTCATGTCAGGAGGAGCAGAAATGCAGCTCTATGGATCTACAGAGCTTTATCAAAAAAACTCCCAAGCTATATCCTGGACTGCTTCAACCAGACCATTCCTAGCTCCTATGCCCTAAGAAGCAACAATATCATCCTGCTCAAATTGCCCAAAGTCAACACCAAACTAGGGAGGGCAGCAATCAGCTATTCTCTAGCTATAGCATGGAACACCCTACAAAAATCCCTAAAACTGTCCATTATCATTCCATTTACATCCTTTAAGCAGCACTGTACAGCCTTCTTCACAGAGAAATGCAGTTGCTACCACTAGACATAGAATAGTCATCCCACAAACCTATATTCCAATCATATATGGCATATTCCTTCCAGTCAGACACCCCAGTTTATGGTACCCAATATTTCCTTCACCATCCTTGTACTCATTATGTGTGTGACTGTTCTGACCCTCATTGGGATATATATGTACTGTACATATTGTAGATATTAGTTTAACCTTCTCTTAACCGAGTTTCAACATGTGAATTCATTGTGTATCATTGTGTTATAAACATCATTTTTTCTGTATGTATAACTGCCTTATAAGTGTGTGATGTAATTGCTGAGTATCAACTCAAAACTTGGCCTTATCAGGTCCATCTTGTAAATGAGCCTTGCTCAATGATGATCGCCTGAATAAATAAAGATTTGATTGATTGATTGATACACAGCATATTATAAGTCAATCAATCAGAAATAGAAACAGACAAAATTTAGAAATGCTGTGAGCAAGAACTTCACTGAAACAGTTGTGGACACCTACAGTAGAATAGTCGTTCAATGCAGGTGCTGGGGACAAAAACAGTGGTGGGCTTCAAGCATGCATGGTATAGGCACCACAGAAACTTGGTCAGAAAGGGGGGTAGTAGCTTAAGATCAGGTAGGGTCTGGGGTGAAACTACAGACAATGACAAAATAGACAGAATGGGTTGGCCGAGCTGTTCTTGTCAGCCAACAAATTCTGTGTTTTTATGTTTCAATGTAACCAACATGGAACTCATATTAAGATTTAAGTCAAATATTAAGGCTACCAATGACAAAACCTAAGAAGCAGAGGCCTTAATGATTACAGAAGTGGTGAAAACTGACAATGATACCTGTACTATAAACAGTACAAGCATACTAACATATTAAGATGCCAGCAGAGTAGACCTAATGGTCTATCGAGTCTGCTCAAAAATCAGCACCCAGTCCGAGGTTGTTAAGGGATTAAGGAAAACAAATAATCAGATCAATAATTATCATAATAATTACAGAAATGAAAGCCAAATGAATAATAGAAGATAAAAGAGAAATGTTTCCTGGCAATGCTGCTTGAAAGCTTTAAATCCAAAGTTAAGCAAAGAATGTCAAGCAGAAGAAAAAATGTAAATGCTATCATAGCAATTATACTAAAATATCACATGGAACAGAGCAGCTATGCCCTGGCCTGAAGCATGTAAGCATAAATTTTAGAAGTTCATTGCTACTTATCTTAATACTTGCATTGGTGAGTGGAGATATCAAGACCAACCCGAGACCAAAGTAACAGGCCAGCATTGTCAAAATAGCATATGACAATGCCAGAAACCTTGTAGGACAAACGGTACTACTAGAACATTAGATAAATGAAGGGAAATATGATATTATAGGAATCTCAGAAATATGACTTACAAAAAAAAATTTAGTTGCAGAATTTTCTATAAAAAATTGTGAATTAATTCAATGTGTCAGGCTGCATAGAGGGGGAGGGGTAGCATTATTTATTAAAAGCCACCATGCACAATTGGAAACCTTTTTTTCAGGAAATGTTAAAGGTGTAGAACTGATCCTAGTCCATATTATCAAGTTGAAAATGTGTGTTAGGGTAATTTACTCCCAGCCTAAAGTAAAGGGTTCTATGCAATAACACTGAATGTACATCGGCAAAAATCAGTTTTGTCAATGTACACCCCGGGCATATGGCAAAAGGGTATTGGGGACTTACATTTTTTATGTTTATGCAGGGGACTGTGTCCCCCACCCCCACCTCCGCATTCCCCTGCTAAATGATTCTCAACTCCAGGGGGGGTGCATGTCGGGGGGGGTGCAAAAACATTTTTTTTAAATTCAGCCAGGTGCAACAAAATGTTTGCATGCCCAGACCAATACCCAGCACCCTCGCAAATGAAGTGTGCAACCCAATCACCACACCACAGGGCAGATCAGCAGCCTGTCACCACAACATGCCACAGAAACCCTCCCTACCCTTCTCCCATGTTCACTCCCCCTGTGCACACCTGTATATATAGTGACAGACTGTCACTATACCTACAGTCACCCCCCCATCCAGTAGCCCTCTGATAAGGCATCGCTATCGGTCACCCACTTTGTGAACACTCAATAGCAATCACCCTTATCACTGGATACCAAAGTAAAGATTATAGCCTTTGAGATTTTGTCTGTGAAAATTAGTACTCTAATTGGACAAAAGAGACAATCTAACTGGTGACTTCAATGCAGCAACGGGGAGCAGCCAGAGGCCATAAACTTGAAACTGAGTTTTGGGCTCTGGGATTAACATAAATAGTAAATACCCCATTACGCAAAAACACTCTCTCACACAATGGAAATATTCTGGATCTAATTTGTAAGACCAGGGGCATTAAACTGATAAATCACAAGGTTTGGGCACCCAATTTAGGGGACCATTGTTACACAGAAAGCAATATGGAATATAGTTATGAGAATTAAATTTGATGCAAAATAAATATTCATTAAAAAAAAAATCCTGCACTAAACACCAAAAGCAGTAGATGCTCAAACACTCTTCTCAAAGGTGCTTCATTTTATTTGTGGCAATGTGCAAAATGCAATGTGCAAAATATTCCAGACACATTTTGGAAGAAACATTTATTTTCTCGATGGATCGATTGAGAAAGGAAGTGTTTCTTCTGAAATGCATCTGGAAAATTTAGCACACTGCATTTTGCACATTGCTACAAATACAATGAAGTACCTTTGAGAAGATTGTTTGAGTGTCTACTACTTTGGGTGGTGAGTACAGGATTTTCTTTGAAGAATGTTTTGGATTTTTTATCCCTGCACCACCGGCCCCTGTGCAGCCTCTTCTTCTGTTTGACTTACTGCAAAATAAATATGTTAGCGATTCTAAAAACTTTAATAGAACATCTTTCCAAAAACAGCTAAGATTAATAAAATGGGAGTGCATAAATCTGATACCAGATGTAGATCTAGCAGTTAGAGACTTTACAAAAACATATGTAGAGATATGTGACAATAATGCCCCTTTTAAAAAAGTGAAAGAATGAGAATAACACCATCCATTGGGTAGATGAGAAAATTGAAAAACAAATAAGATGAAAGGATAGGGTTTGGAAAGAGGCAAACCGGTCCCTGAAAGCTGATGAGTGGGAATTGCTTAATAAAATCAGAAACAAATGCAAAAGTATTATTAAAAAGGCAAAGAAAAGATATTACCAAAATAAAATATATCAGACGAGAAATCCTGCTCAGTGTTGGAAACTTATAAAACAATTTGAAGGAAACACAATGAAAGAAATGGATA
This sequence comes from Neoceratodus forsteri, assembly GCA_016271365.2. Taxonomy (NCBI): domain Eukaryota; kingdom Metazoa; phylum Chordata; order Ceratodontiformes; family Ceratodontidae; genus Neoceratodus; species Neoceratodus forsteri. The sequence goes on along the minus strand of CM057449.1, from coordinate 56,587,894 downwards.
TAAAAATACAAGATGAGAAGAGAATGGACATGTCTACTTATAAGATAGCAAACAACTTGAATTGTTACTTTTGTCATCTCCCAGATATAAATATAAATTATTCAGTAGATGACACTAGCCCAATACATGGAATTTTAAATAAAGTATTATAACCTGAGAGTAAACTACCACACTTTTACTTTCGAGTTATAAAACTGAATGAGGTTCAAAAACAAATAAGTAAATTAAACTCACAACAGGCCACTGGGTTGGACCAAGTGGAAATAACATTCTTAAAATATTAAGTAGAACAAGTAACTCCAACATTGTCTACCTTATTTAATGCAAGTTTACAACAAAACATATTTCCAGATTTTTTTAAAAAATCCAAAGTTGGACCAATCTTTAAGGGATGGACAAGGGATAATTAAACAAACTACCCTCCAATTGCTCTGTTATCTACCATCTCAATGGTCTTTGAAATAATATGTGCTGAAATATATGAGTACTTTGCGAAATACAAATTGCTAACAAACAGCCAGGTAGGTTTTAAAGCATGGAAGTCGATGGACACCGCGCTTGTAGACTTCATCAATGCAGTATCAAATGGACTGGAGTCGATGGAGTCTGTTGGCACGGTGTTTGTCGACCTCTCCAAGGTCTTTGATTTGGTAGACTATCACATCTTGTTGAAATGGTTAATGCTTGTTGGCATGTCTAATCAAGTGAAGACATGGATGCTTTCATGTTTAACAGAACATATGCAGCAGGTCTGCATAGATGGAATTCTATCAGATAGGGAGAGGAACTTTAGGGGTGCACCCCAGGGTCGATCCTGGGTCCCATAGTGTTCCTCCAATATATATATAAACCCCAAGCCACAACTGATAGAAAGAGGTAAGATCTATCTTTATGCTGATGATATGGCCCTAATAGGTAGGACCAAAGATAATGTGGAGTTGCAGACCACCCTGCAGTCTAATTTTGACAACCTACAGTCCTGGCTACATAGCTCAAAAATGGTTTTAAGCAAGAGAAAAACACAAGTAATGCTGTTCAACCCCCAACGCATAGCAAAAGTACAAAATAATAGTCTGACTATATTTTCCCTAGATAAATACAAATTGGAAGAGGTAACATCTTATAAGTATCTTTGGGTGCATTAAGACAATAAACTTATCTTTGAGGAATATGTAGCCAGTGTTCTAGGAAAAATCAAAGTCAGACTGGGGGTATTTTGAGCGAGAGTTTCAATATTACCAAAAAAAAACAAAAATAGGGTTCTTTAGCAACTACTACTCCCCTTACTATAGTATGGGAGTCTAATATATCAACATGCTACAAAAATCCTGCTAAAAAGACTGGTTAAAACATACTACAGAATGTCTCAATTTGTATTAAAATGTCAATATATTACACATCATTGTAGTCTTCTGCAACAGCTCAACTGGGCTCCCTTGAAATCCAGAAGAAAAACAGATAGGGTTAAAAGCATATGTAGAATTTGGAGATGAAAGTTCAAATAAAGCCAAAAATGAAAATAATTTAAATAAATATGATCTGAGAGATCTAAAACACAGATGTTTAATGATCCCTTTGAGAGTAATGTATAAAGTAAGATGCAAAGAAAGTACTATCTTTCAAAACCTGGAATTTGATAGATCCTGAAATTTGTAAGGCAAAATATATAGGACATTTTAAAGCAGGCATAAATAAAATGTGGAAAGATAAATGCCTTTGCCTTGGGTAGTATAAAAAGAATTCTTGTAATCTTTGGGATGATTGCACTAAACTATTTCTCTCTCTGTAACTTGGATGTAACCTCCTAAATAAATATCTGTACGTTCATGTAGAAATTGAAGATACTGACGTTTATCTCTGTGTTAACAAACGTTTGCTACAAATGTTTTGGGGGGGATGATGAGGTACAGGATGATGGCAATAAACTATTTGCTCTTTTTGTAACTTAGATGTAATGTCTTAAACTAACATCTGTCCTTTTATACTTTGCAGAAACTGAGGCTTACAGTATGTTAATTAATGTTTGTTTCAACTGTTTATATACCAGTCTGGAAACAAAATTCATTTCAAACTTGAAAAATTTCCAATGTAACTGCAATGCTTCAATTGCTTACATCTCAGTCGGGAACTATGATAAATTTAAGCCTGAAATTCTCTTACTGTAACTGTATGCACTCAACAAGACAACTTTCTAAAACAGGGCCTTGCAGTTCTAAAAGTTACTTCCTGTCAGAAAATAAAGGTTTTATCTACATCTATCTATCTATCTATCTATCTATCTATCTATCTATCTATCTATCTGTCTATCTATCTATCTATCTGTTGAAGGGCCAAGTCAAACAATGCAAATAATTTAGGGAGGAACCACTCAAATCCAGCGCAAGATGTCTAGGGCCAAAAGACCTTCTTCGTGGACCAGCGAAGTGCAACAGGGGGTGAGAGAGAAGTGGATGGTAATCCAAAAGTACAAACACTGCCATAATGAGGCAGATAGGAATGAGTACGACAAGATCTCAAAGAAGGGACTTGGCAAGGTTGGAAGAATGGTCAAAAGTGTGGAAGCTTAGATTAAATGCAAAGACGTGCAAAGTAATGCACCATAGAAACATAGAAACATAGACTTTGACGGCAGATAAGGACCACTTGGCTCACCCAGTCTGCCCATTTCCCTACCTACTGGATAAGCTTCAGATTCTAGTTAACCAACAGCCTGCTTCCTGCAACCCCCCACTATAATTGCTTTGTGTCTGTCCCATGCATGTTTGAATTCCCCCACTGTTTTAGACCCAACGACCTCCTCAGGAAGGCTGTTCCATGTATCCACCACTCTCTCCTTGAAAAATAATTTCCTCACATTACCCCTGAGCTGTCCCCCTCTATCTTTAAACTGTGCCCCCTTGTTCTTACACATCTCTTTTTCTGAAAGATGCTACCCTCCTGGACTTTGTTGATTCCCTTGAGGTACTTGAACGTTTCTATCATGTCCCCCCTGTCCCTCCTTTCATCAAGGGCATACATATTAAGCTCGCTCAGTCTCTCTTCATATGGTTTCTGATATAGACCCTGCACCATTTTAGTTGCCATCTTCTGGACTGCTTCCATCCTGTCTATGTCCTTGCATAGATGAGGTCTCCAAAACTGCACACAGTACTCCAGATGGGGTCTCACCAACTGTCTGTATAGAGGGATAACCACTTCCCTTTTTCTACTTGTGATGCCCCTTCCTATGCATCCCAGTACCCCCCTGGCTCTCCTTACTGACTTTTCACATTGCTTACCCACCTTTAGGTCATCTGATATGACTACCCCCAGGTCCCTTTCCATTTTTGTTGTTGTTAGTACCTCCCCTGCTATTGTGTACTCTTCTCCTGGGTTTTTGTTTCCCAGGTGCATTACTTTGCACTTCTTTGCATTGAATCTAAGTTGCCATATGTCTGACCATTCCTCCAATCTTGCCAAGTCCCTTATCATCTTTTCTACCCCCTCTTGTGTATCAATTCTGTTACAGATATTTGTGTCATCTGCAAAGAGGCATACCTTTCCCTCCAGACCCTCTGCAATGTCACTTATAAAGATGTTAAAGAGGATTGAACCCAGTACTGAGCCCTGAGGTATTCCACTAGTAACCCCTCTTTCTTTGGAATGTGTTCCATTCACTATTACCTTCTGTGCCCTGTTGTGCAGCCAGTTCGCTACCCAGGCTACCACCCTGGGACCCACTCCCAGGCTGGTTAACTTGATTATTAATCTTTTGTTGTGGGACTGTGTCACATGCCTTGCTAAAGTCTAAATAGGCCATATCCACAGTCCCTCCCTGGTCTATTACTTTGGTCACCCGGTCAAAGAAATCAATTAAATTAGTCTGACATGACCTTCCTGCTGTAAATCCATGTTGCTTTGGGTCCTGTGCCCTGCTGGCCTCTAGGTACTCAACAATTCTTTCTTTCAGAAGTGATTCCATCATTTTCCCTACCACTGAGGTCAAACTTACAGGTCTGTAGTTTCCTGCTTCTGCCTTGCTCCCACTTTTGTAAAGGGGAATCACATTTTCCCTCATCCAGTCCTCAGGTACCACCCCATCCTGCCATGATTTGTTACAAAGTGTTGTCAGTGGTGTCACTAGGTCCCTCCTTAGTTCTTTTAGGATTTTGGGGTGAATCCCATCAGGCCCCATTGCTTTGTCCACCTTGAGATTTAGGAGTTCTTTCAGGACTCTTTCTTCTGTGAATGGACTGGTATCAACCCCCCTTCCCAGAGTGCTTCTATTGTCTGGTTTATGTAACTGCTCCTTATCTTCTTTTATGAATACTGAGCAAAGGTATTCATTCAGTATCTCTGCCTTTTCACTGTCTCCCTCCGCCCACCTCCCCTCTCCTTTATTAATCTTCACTATCCCTCCCTTAACCTTTCTATGCTCCCTAATGTACCTATAAAAGGTTTTATCCCCCTTTTTGACCGAGTTGGCTATTTTTTCCTTGGTTTGTGCCTTTGCTATTCTGACTGCCTTTCCTACTTCTTTCTGCTTTAATTGATACAGTGCCCTGTCGTGCTCCCTCTGTGATTCCTTACACTTTTTGAATGCAGCCTTTTTCTCCTTAACCTTCCCTGCCACCTCTTTTGAGAACCATAGTGGTTTTTTACTCCGCTTTGTTTTCTTTATTTATTTTACACAAAGACTTGTTGCCTCAATGATGGCAGTTTTGATTTTTCTCCATTGTTCTTCCACCCCTCCTATTTGGCCATTTGCTAGTGCATTCTTCAGGTGTTCACCCATTTTGCCAAAGTCAGCCCTTCTAAAGTCCAGTATCCTTGTTTTGTATGGCTTATCTTCCATGGTTGTGCTCATTGTGAAGCACACTGTGCAGTGGTCGCTTGTTCCCAGATGTCTACCGACTTCTAAATTTGTGATCCTTTCTCCATTTGAGAGTACCAGGTCTAGTATTGCTCCCTCCAGAGTGTGTTCCAGCACTAGCTGTCTAAGGCCTGCCCTGCAGGTCATCGAGAATTACCCTGGTCTTGGATGTGGCTGCAGTACATGTCCTCCAGTTAACATCTGGCATATTCAGGTCCCCCATCAACAGTATCTCCCCTTTTTCAGCCATTTTGAGAATGTCCTCTATCATTTTCTTGTCCATTTCCTCCCCTTGAGATGGGGGTCTGTATACAACCCCTGTGTGGATTGCGATGCCATTCCCCATCTCCAAGGTAACCCAGACTGCCTCTTGTCCTCCCACTTTACTTTTTAGTTCTGTAGCTTTGATCCCTTCCCTTATGTATAGAGCTACTCCACCTCCTCTTTTACCTTCCCTGTCCCTTCTGTAGATTGTGTACCCTGGTATGTTGACATCCCATTCATGGTTCTTGGTGTACCATGTTTCTGTGACTGCCACATTATCCAATTGTTCATCTTCCATCAAAGCTACTATCTCAAAAAGCTTGTTTCCCAGACTATGGGCATTAGTAGTCATTACCCTCCATTTAATGTTGGCTTGATCCTTTTTTCCCCCATCCCTGCTCTTATTGCTCTTATCTATTTTACCATTTACCCCCATCCTGCCCTGTGTTGAGCTCTGTATGTCCCTTATAATATACAATGAGTAATATATAAAATATCTCTTTTTTTTGGTGTGTACTTACTCTTTATGCACTGTGCTGGGTTATTAAGAATATGACAGTTCTGCCCCCAAGACCTGTCCAGAAGTGATGTTAGAACCTTGGCTATAAAGGAAATGCACACACCTGGGGTGGGCGGGTGAGGGAAGGGTGGGTGGGTGGGCCACAACCACTGGTGAATGTTAGAAACAATCAAATACACCACTGCTCCACCACCCTGGTGAGTACTGACCTTTATAGTAATTCAACCAAAACCAAAATTTACTAGACCATTGCTCCTACACAAACCACTCTACTGAGTCCAGGGATAAAAATGAACTCACTCCTCAGCCAGCAGGACACTTCTAAAATGTTACACTAATATCCTTCCAAATCCTAGGTCTCAAGCACAGGAATCAAGCAACTTCAGTTGTATTTCACTCCCTCTGGTTATAAAATTATTACACTTTAATGGAATCCTGTAATTCTCTTCTTAATGCCAATAACAAAAAATGAAACTTTCTGTAGAAAGCGTAGCTTACCTTCCTAACAAGTCCCCAACAATGTTATGTCTTACCAGGTTCCCAGTTCCTCAAATGCATTCTAGTTTGTTCTCTGCAGTATAGCAAGTTTCTCAGCCTCAAACAGAAGCAGGCAAGTCTTTTCTGACTGGCTTCTCACTTTGTAGTTTGCCTTAGACAGCTCAGTGATAAAAGCCCCACCCAGAATCAATTGATTGACTAGTGACACCTGTGATGTAAGCAGGCCTTTGCAGTGTTAGTGGCTCAGTAGGTAGCACACTCGCCTCTGAGGCCGGGAGATCAGTGGGCTGTGGGTTCAGTTCTCACAACTGGCACTTGGGTTAATATCCCAGTACTGACACTGTAGTGCAGCATGAGAGGGGTGCTGCACTTCTAAGGTGCCGCCTTTCAGATGAGACATTAAACCGAGGTCCCATCTGCCTGGATTGGTGGTAGTTCAGGTGGATGTTAAAAATCCCATGGCACTTATCGAAAAGAGTAGGGGAATTTCCCCGGTGTCCTGGCCAAATTTCCCTCATTCACTAAAAATACCACCAACAGTTTAATCTGGTTCAAGGTTATTTGGCATTCATCTGTATCCCCTTCCCCCCGGTCATGCCTGAAAATAAGCAGGATTTGTCTAGTGCACTTACCCAGTCAACAAAAACTATAATAAAATAAAAAAATATAGACACTTTGCTATGTCTGATTCTAATACACAAACCCTTCTCTGAAACCAGGGATAAAAACTCACTCCTCAGCCAGCAGGACACTTCTAAAATGTTGCACAAATATCCTTCCAAATCCTAGGTCTCAAGCACAGGAATCAAGCAACTTCAGTTGTATTTCACTCCTTCTGGTTATAAAATGACTACACTTTAATGGAATCCTGCAATTCTCTTCTTAATTCCAATAAGAAAAAATGAAACTTTCTGTAGAAAGTGTAGCTTACCTTCCTAACAAGTCCCCAACAATATTATGTCTTACCAGGTTCCCAGTTCCTCAAATGCATTCTAGTTTGTTCTCTGCAGTATAGCAAGTTTCTCAGCCTCAAACAGAAGCAGGCAAGTCTTTCTTGAATTTTAGTGAGGGGACACAGTATAGATAGTTGTTTGTAGTTTTCAGTAAGGGTGGCTGGGCCGCTCTTGAGTATAGCAACCACTATAGCTGTTTTCCATTGATGAGCTATTGTGAAAGAGAGGGAGGACCTATTGATTAACAGTGAAACTGGGTAAACAATAGTGGGGGCACTGATTTTAAGGAATCTGAAAGGGAGGGAATTGAATCCTGGTGAACTATCAGGGTTTAGTTTGTTTACGAGTTGGAGGACTTCGTATGTGAGGTAAGTCTCATATGGAAGGGGGGTCAGACCTGATATTGTCAGGGGGTGGGAATGTAGTTGGTAAGGCTTGTTTATATCTGTCAAGATCAGTGAAGAAATGATTTATACCAGATAAACGGGGTGGCTAGTACTGAACCATTTTGATCAAGGTCTGGGGGAGCATTCATTCCTTGCCTTTGAGCATGGTATTGACTTTTTCCCAGAAGCTTTTAGGATTACTGAGAAGGTGAGTTTGCAGGGATTGAAGGTGCTGACATTTGGATTTGGTGATCTGTGATTTACAAGCATATCTCAATTGATGGTAGGTTAGCAAATCAGAGTTGTGGCCAGACTTTTTGAAGATATTCCAGGCTCTGCCATCGGAGCTCATCAAGTGCCATAAATCATGGGAGATCCAGGGGGAGTGAATGCCCTTGGTTCTTCTCAGTTTAAATGGGGTGTGATAGCCAAGGATAGAGAAGAAGGTATTGATAAAAAAGTCAAGGGCTGCATTAATGTCCAGGAGGGAGTTGATTTGGCTCCAGTCCACAAAGTTCAGACTACACAAGAAGTAGCAGTGTTGAAACTGCTTAGGTCTCGAGACTTTAATAATCATGGTGGGTGCATGAGGAAGGTTTTTCTTCTCAATGCAATATGTGGGGGAGTGGTGGCTTATGGCATCGGGGAAAATTTCTGCTGCTTTGATGTGGTGTTTGTTGTTGGTTAGTAGCCAGTCAAGAAGGCTGTGCTTACCGACTTCATATTTAGCTGCATAGTTTGGTTGAGGACTTGCTCTAACTTGGTGTCAAATAGTGCAGCTTGATACTGGGTGTTGTTTACACCCAACCAATCAAGGATAAAGTCAACCCACTGGATAATTTCCCTATGAGTAAGTGTATCAATATTAGCAAATAATTCAGGGTAAGAGGAGGAGGCAATGCTGGGGAGGGTAGGTAGATACACCTTATTAGTAACTTTTTAACTTGCCCGAGGATAATTGTAAGTAACAGGTGCTCAATAGCTGAGAAGAATACAAAATGAGGAAGTTCACAGGCTGCCAATGCAGTCCTGGTGTAATTCAGTACTCCCCTCCCTTTTAGAGAACCAATCTCTCCTAAAGGAGGAGAAGCCAGGTAGGGCTATTTCATGGGACTGGATGGAGGGCTTTAACCAAGTTTCAGTAATACAGAGAATGTCCGGCTTGTAGTGCTGGACCCAAGTTTTGAGCTCAGCGATTTTCTTCCTCATGCTCAGGATATTCATGTGACCAATTTTGATGCCTTTTACTACTGTTCAACTTTATTTCTGAAAACACAGCTTAGGGCAGTCTAGCCACAGTAGTGAAGATGTCTTCAACATACAGCAGATGTAATGTTTCTCAGTCCCATGAACTGTGCAAAGACAGGTGGATTGTCTATGAGGGTCTGACAAAATATGGACTCATAGAATCTCTGGCAGAGTAGGACAGAGTGAAGGAGAGGCAGTCAGTCCATGTGGCATATGGCCAAATGCCTGTGTAGCAAGCGGCCACTGAGGACAGTGACCAGACTATTGAGAATGAGGGCACAGAGGTTGGCCCAGAGGGGGACCTCATGCTGAAAGCTGGTGAAACAGTGCAGCTTGACCCTGAACCTGAGCCAAAACCTCAGGCAGCAGAGTTACTAAATCAGCTTGAGCTTGTGAAAATAGACCGTGCCCTGAAGAAGGTGCAACTGCAGTGGGCAACGCTTGAAACTGAGAGGGAGAAAATGAAGCTGGAGGCTGAAGAAAGAGAGAAGGAATGAGCTGAAAGAGAGAGGGCACACCAGCATGAGATTTTAATGTAGCAGGAGTAAGAGAATGAATGACAGCATAAGAAAGATATGGTAAAACTGCACCAGAAAACACCACAGCAGAGGGTAATGTCATGGGAGAGGGGTTCAAACCCATGAAGCTACAATTAATTCTAAAATGATTCCACACTACCACAAGAGGGATGATCTTCATTTGTTTTGAAAATCATTTGAGATGGTATGTGTGCAGTTTAAATTGGACAGGGCTCCATGGATGACCCAGCACATACCATTGCTTTCTGGCCATGCTTTGCACACATTTGTGAGAATGAATGATAAGGACTATATGGACTATGATTAAGTTAAGTGGGTGTTATTTTTTTTTCCAATTGTTTAACCAGGAATGACACACTAAACTGAAAGCTTTTTTACAGGTGTGACCTGTGAGCACAGGGAAATTAAGTGATTTGCTCAGGGTCACACAGTATGCAAGTGGGGGCTGTGAAATTCAAACCCAGATATCCAGATTTGCAGCTCAGATCCTTAAACCACTGCACTATACTGCCTCCAAAACTGAAATGAATGTTACTGAACCATTTTGAGCTAACTCCTAAGACTTATAGGAAAAAATTCAGAGACTTAAGAAAGGGCACAGGAGACAGATATGTAGAATTTTCAAATGTGTACCTATTTAGACTGCTGGGTGGATGAGGCCAATGCCAGAACTGTAGAGCAAATAAAAGATGTGCTTATCAGGGAACAATTTCATAAAATTGTAGCAGATGACCTGCATGTATAGTTACTGTACTGGGTGTGCAGCTCTGCAAGGGAAGCAGCAGAAAGTGCTGATCTGGACATGGGCAGCAGACGTCCTATGCAGCATAATAACAACAGTAGTGTGGGGGGTAGCAGACAGTTTCAGGGGGACTCAAGGAGGGCTGCTCAAATAAACCAGCTTGCATTCAAGCCCAAAACACAACCCACCAGTCCTAAGGAGTACAAGGAGCCAAGGGCAAAGCAGAGTTACATTTGCCAGAGAGTAGGGCATCTGTCATATGGCTGCCCTAAAAAGATGAACAAAGGACAGTAGTCTGTGGTAAGGGATGACCAAGAAAGTATCCAGCAGATAGCAGCCTGTGCACAGACTGCAGTGCCACCTAGCTCCTCCAAGCACATGCACCCTATATTAGGTAATGGGATAGTAACACAGGGATTGAGGGACACTGACACCTCCATCTCAATGGTGAGGCAGGGTCTGATCCAGGTGCAGCAGATTCTGCAGTGCAGTTCTCTCAGACGAAGTGAGTCATGGGTCTAGCAGTCCAAGTACCAATGGTTTGGGTCCTCCTGAGTTGAGAAGCTGGCCATGTGGTTCAAGAACTGGGAGTCATACTTGACCTCCCTGTGGATGTGATAAAGGGGAATGATTTTCTCCACAGGCAAACTGGTGTGTGTTACTACCTGCAGTCAGACAAAAGGGCAATCTCTGAGGTTAAAGAGGAGTGACACAGCCTGTACAAACCCCTCCCCCAACAGCTGAGGAAGCAGCTAGTGTGGGTGAAGGCCAAGCTAGGAGATGCAGCCCTGAACCCAGCTGCAAACAGGAAATTTCAACCATGAGCAGATTTCCTTGTGAAGGGGATTTGGGAAGCATCAGACAGGAGGAACTGGGCAGAGCTCAGCTGACTGATCCTACCCTACAGAAGCTGAGAGAGATAGCAGATAGTGCTGGGGACTATTGGAGGGAGTGTAAACCATTAGTTTACAGACAGAATAGACTGTTGTACTAGGAGTACACACCACAGAGGGGGCTAAAGGGAGAAGTACAGTACTCTGGCAGTTGTTAGTCCCTAGGGCTTACAGCAAGCAGCTTTTGGCACTGGCCCATCTCACCCTTTTTGGCCACCTGGGAATAAACTGCAAAAAAAGGTGGCTCGCTAACTAGTTATTTCGCCATAGTATGTGCACAGATGTGGAAAATTACTGTCAGACTTGTCTACAGTGCCAGAGGGTGTGAAAGATGGGGACAAGGCTAAGGCAGTATTGGTGCCCATGCCAATTATTGATAAACCCTTTAACAGGGTAGCTGTGGACATATTGGGGCCACTGCACTGAGCCCTCTGAGCTCCAGTTTTGTTTCTTATTTTATTTTGTATCTACTGAGAATTCAGTTTTGATCAAGAGCCTGAGAAGAGAAGGCATAAGTCTCCAAGACCAGAGAACTCTGTGGAGCCCAGAAAAAAAGGGATGTTTGGTTGTTTTATCCTGATAAAAAATATAGTGTGAAGATTTGTTTCCTATATGATTTAATTGGACTTTCCTGAAGATTTTCATTTTTTTATAATGTCTATGAATAAAACCACATAGTTTGTGTGTTGTAATTTAATAATTGGATCAGTGACTGTCGCACCTATGCCCTATGACACAGGGACATTATGTTGGGTTGATTAATATGGGATACATATTTACAATTATATATTATATTCTTTGTATTTATATACTCAGAAGCAGTATAGCATAGTGGTTAAGCACACTTAGATATGAACCAGGAGAACCGGGTTTGAATCAAACAGCCACCACTTTTATACTGTATGATGATGAGTAAGTAATTTAACTTCCCTGTACTACCAGAACACAGCTTGAAATGGGCTTTAGTATGGTGTGTCTTTCTTGGCCAGAATTTTCAAAAAATTCTGTCTTGAATATGTGTTCAATTTTTTAATGGATTATTTCAAATGTATGTTTCTTTAAGAGATCGTAAAGCTTGATTGATGCATCAATAAAGCTTTAACTTACAGACATTCTGATTTTTAATTTCCTAATTCTCTGTTCCTTTTCAGGTTCACCATTTAGATTTGATTCTGCTATGTATAGTTTAATAAATGCATTGATTGTTGTCTTTTGTTTTCAGTTGTCACCCTTCTATCCTTACATGACTTGTTGTTAGATAACGCTGTTACTACAGTACTTGAATATCTGGGTAACCTTGAATTTCATTGCAGTGTAGGATAGCCAAAATGATTCAGGACCAGCAGGGCAGAACATATGAGGATTGGCTTAAGGCTCTGAACAAATATTTACTGGAGACTAGAAGGAGGGGGTGATATGATAGAGACCTTCACCTTCTTGAATGGAATGAACAAGGTGGACTGGTGAAATATTCAGCAGGAATAGTGAATCAAGAATGCAGGGGCATGAGAGGAATCTGGTGGCTGGGATTTTCAGAGAGGACATGAGAAAGTTTTATTTTATAGAGAGAGGCTGGCTGAGTCATGGGACAGCCTACCAGTGGAGATGATGGGTGCAAGAACCACTAATTGTTTCAAACATGGCTGAGACTGAGCAAAATGCTTAATAGTTACATAAGAGTACATAGTGCAGCAGAGGACAATGGGGGATGACAGGGCAATAAACCTGATTATTTATTTATTTATTAGAATTTTGGTAACGGGTAAGTCCACTGAGACCATGCAGTCCACTTTTCAATAATGACCCGCGTGACAATGGTGAACACTGTACAATAGATAAATACAATAATAATATACATGATACAGAGAAATTTAACAATGTTGAAAAAATTTTTACAGTGGAAAGTCAGGTAAGTAACTTAAACAGATCAGACATTAAGGGCCAGATATTCAAAACTTTGCCCCGGGCAAAAACCATTTGCGAAGGTTTAGCGTGGGATTAGCGCGGATTTGCTATATTCAAAAGGCCAAATAGAGCTGCCAAACTGCAGTAGCACTGGGCTAACCAGTAATGTATGCAAGGGCAAAAGGATGGGCGGGATGAGAGGCAGGCAAGAGATATTCAAAGGTTCAGGCGCGCTAGGATACATAGCGCAGCCCTTAGCGTGGCGCTAGTTACCGCCTATAAAGGCCGGTCTAAACACAGGGCAAAACACAGAGGAGGAGGAGCAGCACAGGAAGTAGGAATGTGTGCAGTCCCAGTAGCAGTGATCCTGCCATTGATGGCAGCTGTAGTGGAGGAGGAGGAGGAGGTGGAGGAAGGGCAGGCACAACATGGGCCTACGCGCAGGCTCAGGAGACGGTATGCTGCAAACAGGCTGTACCGGCCCAGGGTATCCTTTGAGACCCTGCCTGATGACCACATCGTTGGCCGGTACCGGATGAACAGGGGAATGTTGAGGCAGCTCTGTGAACTCCTGCATGAGCAGCTGCAGTCAAACACCAGACGCAGTCATGCCATGACAGTGGAGGAGAAGGTGACAGCAGCGATGTGCTTCCTTGCCACAGGGACGTTCCAACGACCACGGGGGACACCATTGGGGTAACACAGTCTGCCACCTCACGCCTCTGACCCAGTTCCTAGAGGCTCTCCTGCCACATGCTTGAATTCATAGTATTCCCAGCACAGCAGCAGAGCACAGAGAAACAATGCAGCAGTTCCATAGAGTTGCGCACCTACCATCTGTACTGGGTGCCATTGACTGCCCATGTCCCCATCCGTGCACCACCTGGAGATGGCAGTGATGTGTATGTGAACGGAAGGGTACCACTCCATCAACTGCCAGGTGGTGTGCGATGCAGTGGGGCCAACACCAATGTTTATGCACAGTACCCGGCGGTGCCCGATGCCTTCATCTGGCACCAGTCTCAGCTGTGTCAGGCCTTTGAGGAGGGCAGAATACCCAGTGGACAACTAGTCGGTGAGTTGAGCACACAAGGCAAACACACAACAGCATGGATGGGGCAGGCATTGCAGGCCAGGAAGGGATGTGGGAGGGCTACAGACAGGTGCAGGACAGCAGCTGACAGACGCAGTACAGCACTAACAAGTTATATGTTTTGACAGGAGACAGTGCCTATCCTGCGGCCTGGCTGCTCACACCAGTACTCCAACCGGCCACAGTGGCTGAGGAGCTCTACAATGAGGCACATGCCAGAACAAGAAACATTATAGAGAGGGTGTTTGGCATCCTGAAGATGCGATTTAGATGCCTTGACACATCAGGTGGTGCCTTCCAATATACACCTCAAAAGGTATGCCGTATCTTTCTAGCCTGTTGTATGCTGCACAACATGGCAATGAACCGTGGGATACAGGCAGCTGAACCTGAGGGACAGTCTGACAGTGAGCCAGAGCCAGTGGTCAGGGGGATAGTGGAGCAACTGGAGAGGAGGGACCCTCGCATGGCACGCAGGGCCATACAGCACCGGACATCATCAGGATACTGCAACAGACCAGAGGTAAGTACAGACTGCACAACAACCTGAAGAGTACAAGTGAGCAACAATTTTAATGCGCACAGACTAACATAACAGTGAAAACCAGAATCACAACAGCAAACAAACCCAGTGTAATACAAATAGTGTGTACATGTGGTGTGACTCCATGATTGTGCAGCACATATGTGGTCGGGATACACACAAACGGTGTAATCATGGTGGGGAGGTGCAATGTGTGCTGTGAGGGTAAGGGGGGCAACTGTGTTGGTGGGAGTGTGTGTGTGTGTGTGTGTGTGCATGCGTGTGCACACATCTGCCCATGCATGATGGGGAAGCACCTAGAGTATGCCAGACAGCCTGTGGGCATCACCGGCGATGCAACCCACGCATGTGGCGTGCTCCCGTACCATGGGTTAGGGACCCTGGGGTGCTCTGTGCAGAGGACACAGCTGAAGTGGAAGGTGAGGCAGGCACGGTTGGCCTCCTGTGCCCCCGGGGGTTGGTGGAGGCAGATGGGGGTATGGGCGACCACGCGGCTGCTGGGTTGCAGGTGGGGTTTGTGATGGCTCGGAACTGGTAACAGTGGCAGCCCTGCGCCCACAGTGTGCCTGCTTGTGTGCCTCTCTGCCATGTGCACCAGAGCCAACAAACCCATGTTGCCGACCAATAGGCACACCCTGCATGACACCACCAATTGCCACCACTGCAGCAGTCAACCCAGAGAAGCCACGGTCTATGGCACCCACCAGGCGGCCAAACCTGTCCTCTGCCTGCTGCTCAGCACGAGCAAAGCCCACTCTTATTGCCTCCCATATCTGACCCAGCTCATGTCGCAGCTCACGCCACATGGCATGCAGGTCCAGACGGGCCTCCTGCTGTGATGTAACAGCAGCCTGCAGGAGTGGCCGGTCACCATGGCCTTCATGGACCAGAGGCACAGGACCCACAGCAGCAGCTGGCAGTGGTGCCTGTGGCACTGCACCAACTGCTACAGCCGGCTGCTGCGTACGAGTGGCAGTGGGCTGTGGCACCATATGGACTGGAACCTCAGCAGTTGTCAGACAATGCACACCTTGCTGTCCTGCAACACCACCCACACCACCCACCACCATGTGTTCAGCCACACTGCCGACACCTACAGAAGCACCCTGACCTGTTCCATGGCCTTCAGCAAGCCCCACCCCTACATCCCCTGGCACAGGAATGTCCAGCTGATGTGAATATGTAGAGACATCACTGTCATCTGCACTGGTGACAGTGACCAGCAGTACCTCTCCCACCCCATCACTCTCAGTTGGGGCAACATCCAGGTGCCCACTGTCTCCTAACACCCCTGGTGAGGTGTTCCCCTCCTCCCAAGGCAGTTGCATGCCCTGTTCCCTGGGTATGCCCAACATGCATTGGGCCCATACAACCCTGAGATACACAAAGTCCAGATGTTGTTGGCCGATCGTCCTCAAACTCCTCCACAACCGGGAACCTGGCTAGACATCTGTGGATCATGCTGTGGTGGTGCAGGCCTGTCCGAGAGTGCTGAGGAGAGAATAGGGACAGGGTCAGTCATCCATCCATGGACACTGTGGCAAACCACCACCACTACCACCACCACCACACCATGCAGCCCTCAGGACAGGTACCCTCCTCACACAAGCCTGTGACAACATGCACCCACCCACCCCACAGTGACCTTGACCATGCCAGCCATCATTTCTGCAGGATACAGTACAGCCTGTGCAGGACACCAAAAGCAGGACCATGCACCCTTGCCTGCACCACATACAGGGGTTGCACATGTGATTACAGACCTGGCCTTGGAAGTGCAAGGGATGTCTCGCAACCACCACCTGGCACACCTACCACTGCCACCATCCACAATGTTGATGCCACCACCACCATGTGTGGCTCCTGCACACATTGTTGTTCCTGTGGACCACCACCAGTTCTGGTCCTGTCTCTGTGGTGCTGTGCCACCTCCTCCTTTGCACGCCGCAGGAGGTCATTCCAACGCTTCAGGACTGCCTCAGTTGATCTCCCACGACCACCAACCGCATTCACTGCTGCAGTCACCTCCTCCCAAGCCTGCCACACAGCAGCATCGGTGGCCCTGTGTGTGCGCAACACATGTTCTCTCACCTTTACCTCATGTGCCAGGGTGTTTAGCTCATCTTGTGAGAATTTAGGTGCACGGATGCGCTCCAGTTGAGCCTGCACACCTATGGGATAATAAAGAGTGGACAGGTGTCAGTGGCTGCGTCGGTGCTGCACTGCATCACACAGTGGACAGCATGATATCACCCCCTCAGTGCTACAGGCCACATGGACATATCAGATGGCTGCATGTGCCTGTACATTGCACATGCCCACATTGCCACTGTCTGTCTTGTGTCTGGAGTGGTGTGCACACATGTGCCATGAACCCCAATGACTGTTTGTGGCATGGGAGCGCACATTGCTGGTACATTGTATACGCCGAGGTGGGGGCAGAGGCCATCACTCCACACATGCAGGAAGACAAGATGGTGCACTGTCATGGTACAGCACCAGTGCACCTGGCGTGCAGACACAAATGTGCAAACATTGGCACATGACACATTGAACTGCAGGGGGTATGAGCACAATGCAGTGGACGTATGTTGTCCCACGGTGGTCATACATACCAGGAGTGTACACAGTCTCCAACCGTCCCCCATTACATAATGTACACATCCCATCAAATTGCACCCCTTCCAAACAAGTTGTCAGATGATTCCTCTACACTCTAAAGAGATCATATACGCATGACACAGTCCACAGTGGCCAACACTAACCCAAATACCACAGATTAGATTGATAATTGGTTTGTGACAGGCGATCGACCAAACTGGACACAACTGTGTACAATGAATATGCCTATCCACACCCTTGATACATACCTGGCTGTTGCTGCCCATCCCCTGTTGCATGTCTCTCTCCATGTTGTTCACTGCTGTATTCCCCGCAGTTCACAATACAACACTGGTGGTGCACTGCTTGCCCTTTATAGCCGGCCAGACAATCCTGCCTGTTAGTCATGCAAATGGGCGCATAATGATATGCTAATCACACGTTTTGCCCCATGCATACACAAGTACCCTCATTTGCATACAGCCGTTGAATATGGCTCTGAATAGCCCGGCGCTAGCACAGCAGTGCTATTTGAGGAACAGCGCCGCATTATGTGCAGCATGCATGCTCATGTTACCCTTGTCATAGCGCGGTCTAGCGCTGCGCTAACCAGCTTTAGCGCTGTGCTAACCAGCTTCAGCGCGGCGCTACATGCATGCACGCAATATCAGACCAGGGTGATGGTAGGGGTCACGCATGCGCATTGCAAACACTTCCTGTTAGCGCGGCACTATGGCATACGTCAGCACTGCGCTGCACTTCAGTTGTAGTGTGTGTCAGGGTGTATGCACAGTTGTTGCACTGTTGTTCAGTTTATTTGCCCCCTTCCACAGCACAAATATGTCTGGGAGACCTAGGCAAAGGGCAGTGGTGGGCCGTGACAGGCGGTGGGATGAGGTTGAGACTGCCAACCTCGTGCAGTTAACAGAGAGGCGCCATCGCTGCCTATTTGGACCTGTGTGGGAGGGTGACTTGCCCCGTACGCAGGTCTGGGCTTCCATTGCCCACAAACTAAGTGCCATCACAGGTATCCCACGTGATGGTGAAAAGTGCTGGCATCGTTATGCTGACCTCAGGCGCGAGCAGCGACCACTGCTTGAGCGCTGCAGGGCCATGGTTCATGAGGGGACTGTGCCTGTGCCAGGTAAGGATGACTGTAGCACGACTGCTGGCATGGGTGGTGGGGCAGTGTGTTCGTGGTGTGCTTATGTGCTTATGTGTTGCTGAGCTACACATGTTGCTCATGGAGTCCATGAAGCCATGTGTGTACTGTGTGGGACAGGGGTAGACAGTGTGCACGGACCCCTGTCATGCTTGGCATGGCTTTGGTGGTGCACTGCACCCGTCTGCCACTGCGTGTGTTGTGATGCACCACTGGGGTACAGGGTGGTCTTTAGCGTACCGTGGTGGCTGATATTGTACTGATGATGCTGTACCCTCTTCTCACTGCAGAGCGCCGACAACAAACCACAGGCAGGAGAGACGTGCCACAAGCCAGACAGGGGCCATCATCCGACAGGGTAGGGTGCCTCTACTAGTACAGCGCAGCAGAGAGCACGGATGGTGAAAGTGGTGTTGTGCGTGAGTACTGTGCAATGTTATGCTTTTCCACTATGAGTCTGGCTTTACAGGGCAGGCAGTTGAGCAAGTGTGTATGTAGGCATACGCACTGTACACATTAGTGTACACTTTGGTGTACTGCATGTCTGTCAACTGTTCCTAGGTACACCAGACGTTTTGGGTCACTGTAGGCCACTGGGGTGTGGCCTTGTTTGAAATGCTGTTGTGTAGGACAGAGGGTCGGACTGGGGTGCAGAGGCCCCACCTGGACAGATGATGCAAGGGCCCACCTGGAACATCAATAGAGGAGGGCCCAGGTTGACACACTTATATCAATATTCCACTTCATTCTGATACACTAGTTCTGTGTTTGCATCTCACATTTATCAACAGTGTCCCAGATACCCTATTTAATAAGGGAACACGATACTACATGCAAAAGTTTTCAGAGTTCAGAAGGTAACCACTTACTCAACTGAGGGGGGCCCACCTGGGAATGTACAACCTCATTAGAGTGGGAATTATCTGACAGACATCATACCCTTTTGGAAGGGGTTTACCGTTTGGGGTTGCTGAGTACAGCATTTATGAGGAGTGCGGCTGTTTGGGATTGTATGTAGAACATATGAATGTCTGGCTACACCCCTGCCTGTGGGCTCATACTCTGATGTGGGGCCATTGTCCTAAAGAGTGCTGTCCCTCTGTCCCTGTAGTGCACACTGTTTGTGCACATGTTATCGAGTGTGCTGCAGGAGTTGTTCTGTGGTAGCATGGTGTGCTGGTTGTCAGCCCCTATGGCAGATGCTGCTCCCACAGGTGTGTGTGTGCCTCACCATGCCTTTACCATCAGGGTGACACTGTCCTGTGCATGCCTTTGGCCCACCGCTGCAGTGCCACTGGTGGACCAGGCCCAGTGTCTGTGTTTCACATGTGTGTGTCTTCTTGCATGGGTGGTGTCACGGCACTGTGCCATTCTGTACACCACTGTGGGCCCCTCACCCTTCTGTTGCAGCAAGTGGTGTGGCTGGGCATTGGCACTTCCCCTGGTTGTGTACTGCTTGGTTACCTGTCCTGCAGTCCCTACTGTTCTGATGCCAGTGTCATTGTTCTCTGTGGTCATTGTCGAGTCTTTATCTGTGTCACTTGCCACTGTTGCACACTTATGTCAGTCACCCACCCACCTGTTCAGGGTTTCCTGTCATTTGTACAGCTGCTATATTATGGCATTGTGGGTGGCAGTTTGGCTGGGTGTTAACAGTTCTTGTGGAGGGCAGCAGTGAGGGTGGGCCACTGTTGGGGGTGTATATGTCAGGCATGTGTGGTTACACACGTGGTTGGGGCTGTGGCAATTTCTCCAGTTGGTGTCATCTGTATTTTGTATCATAGCTGTGTGACCATGGGCAGCATGTCCCACCATGTGTCATCCCATGTGCATATCAGTCAGTGTCCACTTGTCGTTCACATCTCTGGAGGTGGCTGTCTGTTTACACTGTTACAGTCTGCACGCCACTGTGCTGGCTGGCCTCCACGTTGTTGGGTTTCTCAGCATACTTCCATGCATATCGATGTACACTGGGGTGTTGCATGCTGCCTGTTATGTACTGCCTTGTCCTGCAGGCACATGTTAGTGTGTGTTGTAGTTTGTTACATACTAGCACATGGGCATGGTTGTTGGGGCATGCTGTCCACTGTGTGGTGGTACATGGCACCTTTGTGTCATTATCATGCCCTGATGTGGTCCCCCTTTCTCCTGTAGGTCCACGTAGGTCATCACTGTGGGCCAGCCATCCAGAGGAGGGTGAGGGAACGGAGGAGCTTCTGCGGAGGATAGTGCGCCAGCAGCACCCTGATTGAACAGCAGGCTGTACTCATATCTGAGATGAGGACATGTTGCAGCTGTCTTGAGGAACGTCTGCGGCACCTGCCTGCACCTAACCCCTGCATTCTGTGTACCTTATCCTGCTTCCTGTCCCTGGCCCAGTGTCCTAGCCCTGTTCCTGCCATCCTGTTCCCCATCATTGCTTTGCATTTCCACATCCCTCTCACAACCACATTCTTACCCCATTGTTCTGTTACTTTATTTACCATTTGACTGTTTGCACTATTACTGTTGTTTTCCCCATTGTTTTCAATCCCTTTGTTATGCCTGCCCTTTCCCCTTCCATTAGGTTTTTCTTGCACCCCATTTGTACAGAAAAGTGTTCTGCTATGTTTTGATTTTTTTTCTGTATATATGTTCATGTTGCCTTTGCACTTTGTATTTTCACAGTTTACATTATACTTTTTTGAAGTTGACATTCCTGTGTCCTGTGTCTTTTTGGGGTGGACTTGGGATTTGACAGTGTTCTGTGGCGTTCTGATTTCACTTGTGGTTGTAGGTTATTCCATTCCTTTCACTGGTACTGTAGTTGTGTCTGGCTGGGCTCTTCTGCTTTCCTGTGTTCCTGGACAGCTGCTTACACCTCTGTGACACTTTTGTTTTTGTGGGTGTTTGCACTGCCCTCTGTCTGATTGCTATATTCAGTGCTGTCTTCTCTGCTATATTTAGTGCTGTCTTAATCCTGGGCAATGTTTGCCCTGCACTCCTGGGCCTGTTTGCCCGGCTTCCTTCGCTTGCTATATTCAGCTGGTTTTGCACCCGGGCTATTCATTTTGAATATAGCTATGTTTTTGCTCTGGGCACAGTTTGCCCGCCGGGCAGTGCTAATTTAGCCCCGGGGCAAAGTTTTGAATATCTGGCCCTAAGTGTATATAAATAAACAAGATAACTAAAATTATACAATATATACATAGCAGGAACAAGAGAGCAGGTGGATTACAAGATACATCTGTCAGAGTAACATAGACTAGGCATTAATGATGCTATAAGGGTTATTTAAATTGCAGAGGAGTGGGGTTAGTAGGAAAGAGGTAAGCTCTCTTTTGAAGGAGGATAGGATGGGCAGGAGAGTAATTTCAGGGGGAGGGAATTCCCAAGCAGAGGGAGCTGAGAAGGTGAATAAGCACTTTCCCGATAGATGTTGCATTTTCTGGATTGCTAATAAGGGTAAGGAAGTAGATCTAAGCGTACGTGTGGGTGCTTTTTTGTGAATGAATCCCCTTAGGCAAGGGGGATTAAAGAGCTTGGTAAGTTTGAATACAAGGCATAAGGTGTGAAACTGTAACATTGAGTCATAGGTAGGACATTGAAGAGAATACAGGGCCTCACAGTAATGTTTTCTGGAGTCCGGTCCAAGGGCAAAATGTCCAATCCTATGATAGAGTTGATGCACCTGTGCAAGGGAAGAGGATTGGGTGGAGAGTAGTAGAGGGGATCCATAGAATAAAATAGCCAATAGGTCTGTGGATAGAAAAGGGTAAAATATACAAACTGGATGGACAAATGATCTTTCATTCAGTCAACATTTTTCTATGCTTCCATGTCAAAACTAGCCAGTCTTTGCATGATACTCCTCTTCAATATGTGGTATATCTGAGAGTGGTCTGTCCAACATGGCAGATGGCAGCTGCTGAACTCCTCTGACATTGTGCTGATTTTGGCATTCAGAAATAGTTGTCTTGTCCTATAACAATATTTAGCAGTGACTCCCAACACTGTGCATAACAAAGACTCTGTAAAGGAAATAGATGAATCCTATTAAGCACACCTCATCAGGCATAGCTGTCAACTTTGTGTCACTGAAATCAGGGCCATTGGACCAATGGCATCATCTGGTTAGGCTCACCTGGGAGAGTAGAGGGATGGCCATGGGGCCACAAGCACTCTCATTCTTGCAGGTTACTTTACTTCAGAATCCTGCAGCAATTCAAAAGGGCTGGGACGGTGTGTAAAATTTATAGAACTAGAGATGCTGTGAATTTTTAATTTGCCAGAGTAGTTGGCATGGATCTGTAATGTTCACATTTGAAAAAAAAAATGCCAATTGTGTGGCAGATGTACCAGCTTCTCTGGTGGATTTTTTAAATCCTAAAAAAAAAAAACTCCCCACCAAACACTGTGCTGTGAAACCAGCCCATCCCCCACCCAAGAACATAACTATGATTATTTTACACCCCTCCCTCTCATCCACCCACCCCCCCAGTGGCACACTCCTCCCCCTGAACATCACACTGCTGTAACTTCTGGCTGCCTGCAATAGACAAATTACAACAGTTAATCCCTTCTCCCCACCCATGTGTCAGATACACTCCCCATCTTCCTCTACCTGAGTTCCACTGTCTTTAACTTTTGCTTCCAGACCCCCTCAACCCCCCCTCTTGTCCCCACCACCCTCCTGCCACCCAGCAGCATACAGAAAATCAACCTGCAAAAAAAAATAAATGCTTTCCCAGTGTACAACAATGGCTCTTTTCAGTGCCAAGTCATTCTCATAAATAGTGTAAATGAATGAAAAGTAACATCTGTGCTTCTAGTAAAAAATTAATAACTATTTTTTTAACAAATCAGGTTTTACTAGGAAAAAAGGCATCAACATTCATTCATTAAGCCAATACGAGATGGGAGACAGCACCAAACAGAGCATACACTCTGCACCAGGGGACAATTTTCATTACCTGCAGGTGGATTTTGTGGTTTTATTGTGGGAGGTGAATGGTGAGGGCTGGGGGGGGGGTTGGCAACATTATATTTGCTGAAGCGAGGGGGCAGGAGTGTGCAGCAGAATGTTGGGGAGGGTTGTTTAACACAGTTCGCCTTGATACTCTTTAGGATAACTGGCCATTCACCACACAATTTTGACCAATCTGCCTTGTGAATAATGTTGCTAATTGTAATCTCCTGCTCTGCATATTTGCTGAAATTTGAAGATTTTTTTCACAGTGTGAATTTCAGCATCTTTGCACATCTCTGTCCACTCAAAGAACTCACATTAACATGATGACTTTTCAGTGATCACAATTGGAGCAACAGACACAGCAATTTCCTAAGGAATATACACTGGACTGTCATCAGCTCAATTGATTAAATAGTGCCTTGGATGAATTGATATGATAGAATATTTGGAGCATTTTTCCAACTAGAAAATGGATTGCTTATAAAGTGAGACCAAGTGACCTAAAAAGAAACAGTAGGCAGGGGATATATGTGCCTCTGATCAAAGTGAAAAGCTTGAGATGGAGATGTCAGATCTCAAGCCCTACAGGCTACACACCTCAGTGTGATAAAAGAAAATGCCACTAGTTCATGGAAGCTGGAAAAAATGAAAATCAACACAGTTTTAGAAAAATGAGATTTATTGGTATTCTGAGTTCCTTTTACTCTAATTTTCCCACATCAGGAGAATTAATCAAGAATGTACAGACCGAAAGATTTGACCTCCCCATGAATAATCCACCTCTTTTTGTATATGCCTTTCAGGTGTCAAAAGGAAAGCAAAACCCTGTTCTCAATCTACCATCTTTGCTACCTTGAACTTTAAATCCAATGTGTCTTTACTTTCAGGTTAGCTAAACTCAAAGGGTCATTGGAATATCAAGGTACAACATATTTCTTCTTCCTGCATTACTGCTATAAAATGAAACAGCACAGGAGAATGTTTTTAACTTATACAGGAAAGAAGTTCTGGAGATGGCGGCATAGTTCTCCTTGTTGCCATTGGCTAAGCTTAAAGTAATCAAAGACAGTCAGATGCATATTTTCTTCAAATCCTATCAATTGGTGGCTTTTATTAGACCTCATTAATTGACTTAAAATCTGTAAGACTTTCCAACTCATTCGCCAACTACCTCTGAAAAGTAAATGTGTGTCTCCCTAGAAAAAAATGGTCTTGTTAAGATTTATGCTAGTTTAAATACAATTTAGGTTAATGCTATTAAATGCTGTTCGGGTTTTCATGTTCGCATGTCTGGAAAAATCCCAAATAGAACCATATGTCTGTTTAAATGAAATTTAGCTTAAAACTTGTTTATGAATACTGATTGCTTCGTTACTTAGAGCGTGAGAAATAGCTTTGATCTCCGAAGTGAGCAAGCAGAGCTCATCCTTGAGAGATCTGAATTCTTCCAAGAAACCAGACAAGGTAAGCAGCTCTAAATCTGAAGGAGAGCTGATAGATCCTGATGTGTCAGCAGTATTAGAGGCCTTAGGCTTTTTTGGGCCTTTTTCCGGTGTTGCTGGTGGAGTACGTTTAGGTAAAGCTCTCCGTATTTCGACCGCCATATTGGAAATCTTGCAAGCTGGCAGTAGGGCAGCAGTGCAGAAGTCTTCTGATCAGGTTGTAGAACATTTGCTTTGTTGTAGGCTCAGAAAATAAATAAATAAAATGATCGGGTGGCTGGAGCAAGAAGTTGGAGCTAGCACCAGGCTGCCTGCATCATGTGGTCTCGAGTAAATGAAATCTATACACTTAGTAATAACATCATCAAGATGTATACACACAGTAACTGTGTCATCATTCCTGTAGCCATGTTCTCTCATCCCTCCCACTGGCACTACTTACAACACATACATTTTCAGATTTTCTACCCACTCCCTCCTTCCAACAACATGTTTGTTCCTAGCACACTTGTATTACATTTAACAACAATACCATCAACAGCAACTCAGTAATAAACTGGCATAAAAAAGGCAAATACAGAAACTAAAACTGACTTTTATTCCTCATGTCTTTTTCACTCCAAATCGCCACTCAAAACGTGTTCATCCATACCCCAACTTCAGCTCTCACTACCTTGCAACCTCCAGTCTATTTACAAGCCATGCTGCAAGTCCCCCTCAGGGTACAGACAAGCTTTAACTTGTAATGTTATTAAGTGTATCTCAACAACTGCTGACAGTTGTCTCTTCTCTCCTGGCCAGCTACTCACCTCTTCTTTACTCTCACTCACTTTCATTGTACCGCTGAAATGCAGTCCTGCTACCCTAGCCCCAACAAACCACATTAATTTATTTATTTTTATTTATTGAATACAATTGGAATTAATATCTTTGAGTCAGAGCCTCCTTTCCAAAGACTCCATGTCATAGAAAACAATACAGAGCATACAGTGTACAGACATCACAGTATAAATAGCAGTGTGGGAAATATCACACCTTACAGAAGATACATGGGAAATTACAACAGGTGGATGTGTTACAGGGTAATTTCAACAATCAAAGACAATGCAATACAGTGGCAAAATGCAATAAATATAGTAACAACAGCAGCACTTTAGAAGCAGGACCAAATGGTTCCATTGTCGTGGCAGTTACAGGTCAGGGGTAGGTCAGGTACTGTCACAGGTGGAGTCACGCAAGATATTGCTACAGAGAAGGGATTTGAACACTCCTAGGTAAGGAACCAGGAGAACTGGTATTGGCAGTGAGTTCAGCCAATTGGGGGTGCAATATCTGAAAGTTCTTTGCTCCAAGGAGGTTTTACAGTGGGGAAACTGGTAAGGCAATTTCTCAGCATGACATGTGCGTCTGGTGATGTTGGGGGGGGGATCAGCTTCACAAGAGCTGGGGGCATGAGGCCAGTCATGATTTTCTTGGCAAGGAGACAGGTCTGGTACTTTAGGCGATCATCGAAATTAAGCCAGTTTGTACTGATATATAGCGTACAGGTGTGTGTAACCCAGTCACATCCTGTTGCCAGTCTACAGGCTTTATTCAGGGAAACCCTGATTTTGTTGAGGGAGGTATTGTCAGCAGTGCCATAGAAGATAATCCCATAATCAATGAGTGACAGGATGGAGGAGGAGATGGCTAGCTGTAGGGCTTCAGGGGGGAGACAGTGCTTGTAGCGGTGTAGCAGACCACTGCACACATTTACAGCTGTATTAAGTCAGTGGATATGTTCATGGTAGGTTAGCCCTGAGTCTAGAGTAACCCCTAAGTATTTAAAGGCAGAAACTTGTTCCAGGGTCTCATTATGGGAATTATGGATGAGCAGGGGGTGGTTACTGAACTTGTTTTGGGCATGGGCAAACAGCATAGATTTTGTTTTTTTATAGTTTAGAACAAGCCTATGGTCAGTAAACCAGGATTCGGCCTCATTAAACCACCCTTGGAGGGCTATTTGGAGGGTGGTAGGGTTGGTGTGGGTGCTGAACAAAATCGCATTGTCTGCGTATAGAAGGAGACTCCCAGAACAGGCCTTGGGCAGGGAGTTAAGGAATAGAGTGAAAAGTAGGGGGCCAAGGATTGACCCTTGGGGGATCCCAGATGTAACTCTGAGGGGGGATGATAAGGTATGCCCTAATCTGACTCTCTGGGTTCTGTCAGACAGGTAGTTTGAGAATCAAGTGGTGGTATCCTGTGAGAAACCTATTTGGGTTAGCGAGGTTAGAAGAAGTGAGTGGTGGACGGTGTCAAATGCTTTGGAAAGATCTATGTAGACAGCACCAGCAATCTGGCCTGCATCCAGGGTCGCATAGGTAGTGTTGGTACATTCCAAAAGAGCAGTTGTGGTGCTATGGTTTTTTCAGAATCCACGTTGTTCAGAGCAGAGGAGATTGTGTTGAGCAAGGTAGTCTGTGGCTTGGAAGGTGACTTTCTTTTCAAGAACCTAGGAAAGAGGGGGTAGAATTGAGATTGGTTGATAATTACTAGGCAGGGTTTGGTCACCACTCTTCAAAAGCGGAGTGATGAGGGCAGTTTTCCACATGGAGGGGAATTGACCTAGGGCAAGGGAGCGGTTTAGCAGGGCAGTGAGGGGGGTAAAGTACTTCAGGGAGAGTGCGCATTAGTATTTTAAGATCAAGATTGTCACTGCTGTACAACCAGGATTTGCTGAGTGCCTTTAGCAGGAGGGGGCAGCATCATGCTGGGAAATGACCTTGAAGTGGAAAGGGGGTACTTTGGTGGGTGTCAATGTTATGGTGGGGGTGGGTGCAAAAAGGTTGGCAGAGAGCATGCTGATGAGGTCTGAGAATGAGGAGTTTAGTGCATTTGATATTGTGTCAGGGTCCATGGAGATACTGCCATTTACCAGTATCTGGGAGGGGGGCATTAGAGATTTTTCCACTAAGATCTTTGAGGGAGCCCCAGAAATTTCACCTCTTCCCCCAGGAGGTGGTGAGGGCTGCTCTGTAGTATTCTGCTTTTGCCTGATGGACCTGCCAGGTGCAGTGGTCCCTGGCCTCACGGTAACGTTGCATATCAGTGGGCCTCCCAGTCTCCAAGGCTATGAGCCAGAGATTGTCTCGGTGGCCCATGAGGTCCAGAAGGAACTGGGACATCCATAGGGTGTCAGCTTCTTTAATGACTCATTTGCAGAAGGGTGCAAAATGGTCACAGGTGGAATTGAAGGAATTGACAAAGTACAGTACAAGTCACATTAAACTGTTCCCTCAACTCACTGATGTAGCATTGTTCAATGAGTTTCCTAATCTGTGCAGTGTTTAATTCAATGAATTAGTAAAAGGTTAGTATTGGTTTGCAACTAGCTGTTAGGACTATAAGCTTTATTTTCAGCTGAGTGTTATGAGTTTCATTTCAGAAGGCAGACTAAACAACTCTTAAGGAATGCTGTGATATTTATAAACAATGCTCTTAAGGAATGCTATGATATTTATAAACAGTGCCATGAAAATGCATTGCATAAACACTGCAAAACAGCTACTGCCATATCACTAAA
Organism: Neoceratodus forsteri; assembly: GCA_016271365.2. Classification (NCBI taxonomy): domain Eukaryota; kingdom Metazoa; phylum Chordata; order Ceratodontiformes; family Ceratodontidae; genus Neoceratodus; species Neoceratodus forsteri. Next base: position 56,559,739 of record CM057449.1, on the reverse strand, counting down.
CAGGTACAAGTGAGTTGAATAGACAGTGAAAAATGCTTGGAAACTAACTAAAAGCTTCAACAATTCAAGTTGCCTCTGCAGTAGAATCACAAAAAAAAGCTACACCAGTGAATTGATGGAACAGTTTAATGTGACTTGTACTGTACTCCAGGGCAGAGTCACTATTGGGTGAGGCAGCAGTGGGAGACCAGTCCCAGCTGATGAGGTGGCATTTCAAGGACTGTAGCTTGCCTGGCCTTAGTTTTCACTGAAAGCTATCTTTAGGAGGGGCCTTTGTAGCCAAGTAAGACCAGCGCCCGAGTACTGGGGAGTGGTCACTCAGTGGGTCAGGTAGCATGGAGACCTGGGTGAATTTGTGAGGGCGATTAGTAAGAATTAGGTTGATGAGGGTCGAGGTACCTGTTCTTGGGCTGTGTCGGATGGTAGTGGGCACAACTTGAGATAGACTGAGGGCAGCTGCAGCATCCCTATATGGAGCAGCACTGTCTGCTAACCAGTTGATATTAAAATCACCCAGGGCATTACTTTCTGCTTTATCTGGGTGTTGCTGGAGGTGGGCAACAACTGACTGGAATGCACTTTTTTGATTCCTAGGTGGGATGTAGATTGAAGAGATAAAGAGAGGTGCCTTGGAAGGAGCAGCATTAACTTGGAGGAAGAGGACTTGGGCACCATGGTCAAGAGGTGGGAAAGGTAGAGTGAGACCTTGGATGGTGTCACAGATGTAAATTGCACAACCTCCCCCTTTTTTGGCTAGTCTGTCAACCTGAAATATTGTGTACCCTGGCAGAGCTACTGCGGAGTCAGGAGTGCAGCCATTTTGCCAGGTTTCTACCACCAAGATAATGTCTGGCCGCTGTTGAGCAAACCACCATTGTAGATTATCAAATTTCTTTAGGAAACTGCAGATGTTGATGGAGGCTATACAGAGTTCCCCGGGTGCAGTCTGATTAGTTGGTGGCAAGGGGATAAGAACAGGGTTAGGGGGGATGTTTCCAGAGATCAGGAGAAGTAGCATTAATACCCGTAGGGAGGCGAGCCTCAGATTTGTTAATACCCTGGAGCATGTTAGGGTAGTAGAAGCGGGGAGCAGCACACAGACAGGGGTGGGCATATCCCTTAGGAAGGGAGAGGTGAAACAAGGCAGTGACCAGCGGAAGGTAAGGCCTAGAATACAGTGGCCAGAGATGGGTGGGAGGATCCCGGGAGTCCTGTGGGTTGAGGTAGAGGATGGTGTGTGTGTCCAGGGCAGGAGTGTCAGGTCACCAGAAACAGACTCTGGGGTGCAAAGGTAGAGCCCTGGTAAGCTGCAGTTTGGGGGAGTATCTACCATGATAATGGTGTATAGTAAGAAAAGGGCTAGGGGGCAATAGATAATGTTGGTGATGGAGAGAGTGGTCATGGTAAGGCTTAGTAGTGCAGGATATTGGGGGGGCGAATGAGGATAGAGATAAAGCAAAGGATAATTCTGTAGTGGTACAGTGGAAGGGTCACAGACTTTGGTGCCAAAGGTACAGAGTTCAAGTCTGACCAGGGGAACCTTGGCTATGTAGACAGCAATTTGGAATCTTAGTAGACTATGGAGTCAGAGGCTTTAAGAGCATTAAAAACAGAGAATAAATTTGCCTGAGTTGTTGGCTTAGTGGCAGAGCTGCTGTTTCTGGTGTCAGGGGTACAGGGTTTGAGTTCTGCGATGGGAGATAAGTATTCTCCTCCTCAAGTATGGAGAAAAAAGTCGTAAAAGCTTTAAGAGAAAGTAGCCTGACTCATTGGCTCAGTGGTAGGGCTGCTAACTTTGGAACCAAAGGTACAGGTTTTGAGACCTGCAGGGGACAGTAGCAAACTATGGGAAGAAGGGGGTATAGTGGTGGGGAGGAGTAGAGATTAGGAGCGAAACTAGAGTGGTGAGAGGAAGGAAGGCAGACAACAGGGACTAGGAGGGCACTGCAGTGACCCCTAGTGGTCAGAATCTATAAGCTGCAAATGGGAATGTGGACACAGCAATTTGAAGGAGAGGTCACGTGACCTATATGCAGCAATAAAGGTAGCTTGCATGGGTGGGGCAGTCGGTGTGCAGCTCCAATCGAGTAACATCTCTCCACAAGTACGCTGGAAGGAGGCTTTGCCTCTTAAGGCTCTCTGTAGTCCCCTTCAGGTGGGCAGGGTTGAGAGGGGTGCTTCTGAGACCTATATGGGGAAGGGAACAAAGGAATTAGTATGCAGTGTGACAGAAGGGGTGGGCCTTACTGTGCATGCTCCAACAGTCGGGACACAGATTGCTATTGTGTATGAGCAAGAATTCACCTGTAATGGAGGAGAATGCCAGAAATCCTGAACAGTACAAGACAGGTAAACAGTCTAATACAGGCTTAAACTCACAGTAAAACAGTACTTGTAGACATCAGGATTGTAGTCGCTAACAGCAGAAAGCAGTACAGAACTCCCTTAAAGTAACATGAGATAAACCCCCAATACCCAGCACACAAATGTCCAAATAGCAGATAGGAAAAAACTATCAGTTGCTGTGTGGGGACAGAAAATAGAATCCCTAATGTCATGGTAAAATGAATGTTTAAACACATTTAACATGTTCTTGTAGATGACAAGTGGCTACATGCCATACCCGCTAGTCCTACTGACACCACTAGCTAACCATAACTGCCATTTTTTTAACATGTTTTTTGAAAAGCTGAGCACTCCCACTAATCAGTAGTGATGTTAGCACATAGATTCAGCATCCACAAGGCAGCATCCTTAGGAATCCCCTTCAAAGCTAAAGTGCATCAATACAATGTCACCAAATAAACCCTTAAACCTGTATAAATGGAACAAAAGAATGATCAAAAGAATAACTTAAAGACACAAGATCCCAACCTATTGCAGAAATGGAATATGCGATGGGGACCCTGTTATATAACTTATTTATCATCACTCAAGCAGTTTGACCTTGGGCCCATCACTCAGAGCTTACAACACTCACTAGGTTACCTGGGGACTAACTGCTCTTGTGAAGATAAATCATTTATGCAACAAGTTCCTATCGCATATCCTTTATATTTTTTCAGACTAGTTCATCACCCATAATCATGTAATCAAACCATAAACTATTATTTATAACCTCTATTTACTTTCTACATTAGCGTTTGCAATTCCTTGGGTGCAAACTATATAAGCCCTATTTTATTTTACTCCCTTTTGATCATTTTGATTTCCTATTTCTTGTTCCATAGCATTTCTTTCTTTCTTTCTTGAAATGTTTCACCAGGAGGGCACACAGAACAAGTTGCTTGTCTCACGGTGCAACCTTGGGGGGAAAGGTTACATAGTGTTGTGAAGGATGATCAGTTACAATAGTATGTGGGTAGTACAAACAATACAACATTGTACAATTGTGCAACATTTGGAACACAAGGTATTGTACAATAAATAAAGTAGTGGAACATTGGGTAAATTACAATACATGTCCAAAATCATACAAAAGAATATATGAACGTACAAAACAGTAATAATGCTATAAAACCATTAATAGTGCATGAGTGTACCTGTAGCAAGCTCGAGGTAGTACGCAAGTGCTATTGGAGTAAAAAGGATGGGGTTAGGTGGTGCACACTGGTGACCCAGAAGGGCAGGTGGAGAAGAGAGAGGGGAGAGGCAAGAACTGAATATGAGGAGAAGGGGTAGCCATTTCCTGATTTCCCCCTTCAGGATGTTGAGAATCCTGCCAGGGTTCTTTCTGGGTAGGTTGACAAAGGCCTATCTTTATTTTTCTTACATACTTAGATAGTCACCAGCAGATTAGGCCCAATGGTCTATCTTGTCTGCCTAATTGCAGATCCTGATTTAAATTTCAGCAGCTGCCTCTGTTAATCTTCCCCCTACCAGCACCCTGCCCCTGTACCTGTACCACCCCACCTTGAATCCCTTCACCATGTCCTTTGCCACCAAACCTCCTGGCAGTGCATTATAAGATGCCATTACTCTCTCTGTGAAATAATGTCTCCTGATCTTCTTTCTGAACCTCCCTCAGTTTGTGACCCCTCATATTACCCTCCACTTTCAGCATAAAGAGCCCCTCGGTTTCCACCCTGTAGAACCCCTTCATATATCTGAACACCCCTATCATAGCCCCCTATCCCTTCTGTCCTCAAGGGAATACATGTTCAGTTCTGCCAGTCTTTTCCCATAGGACATGTCCCCAGACTGTGGATTATTTTAGTGGCTCACCTCTGAACCGTTTCCAAATGTCAACATCCCTCTTTAAATAAAGTCTCCAGAACTGTACACAGTACTCCAAGTGAGGTCTCACTAAGGAGTTATATAGGGGCATGATGACTTCCCTTCTTCTAGATGTTATCTCCCTAGATATACACCCCAACAGTTTATTTGCTTTAGCTGCCACTCTCCGGCACTGTTCTGAGTTGCTCATTTTGGGATCCATGACCACCCCCAGACCTTTTTCCCCCAAAGAAGTTGGCAGCTGTATTCTATCAGCTGATAGCTGTGCCCAGGGTTCCCATGACCTAGATGCGGTATGCTGCCCTTATGGGCATTAAAACCCAGCTGCCAAGTGTGTGCCCACCTCTTCAACTTTTCTAAGTCCTCTTACCCTCATCGCTGTCTACCACTGTTTCCAACTTGTAATCATCCACAAACAGGCTCATCCTGCTCCTAACACCATCCCTGATACTTGCAATGAACAGTACTGGGCTCAGTACTGAACCCTAGGGAACTCTGTTGATAATGGCCATGGTTTCTGAAAACTCCACCCACCACCACCCTCTGTTGTTGGTTACTGAGCCAATTTGCTATCCAGCCCACCATTCCCCCCCCCCGATCCTAGGTTCATCAATTGCCATATCAGTCTACCACGGGGGACTGAGTCAAAGGTCTTGCTGAAGTCCAAGTATTGGACATTAACCAGCCTTCCACTGTCCAGTGAGTGTGTCACCCAATCGAAAAATTCAGTTAGGCTGGTCTGACACGATCTGCCATTAATGAACTCATGGTGGTTTCCATCCATTCAGCCATTTGCCCCCAGGAACTCCACCATCCTTTCCTTCAGGATGGCCTCCATCAGTTTACCCACTATGAACATCAGACTGACCAGCCTGTAGTTTCCTGGTTCATCCCACAATTCTATCTTGTGTAGTAGCACCACATGTGCTGAGCTACCAGTCCAGGGGCACCCAGTCTGACTGGCGAGAGGAACCAAACAATTCCATCAATTTAGCAGCCAGGACATCTGCCAGTTCCTTTAGGATTCTGGGGTGGATTCCATTAGGTCCTGGGGCTTTTTCAGTCCTCAGAGACTTCAGACCCTCCCTTACCCTCACCACCTGGATCTCAAAATATGTAAGTGCCCCTCCCATCTTTGTCCCCTTCTTATCCCCCCCATGATAACGGACCTTCCCTCTCACTAGTAAATATAGAGCAGAAGTACTCAATAAGTACCTCTGATTGCTCTACCAACCATTCAGCCCAGCTCCCTCTCTTCATCAACTTGTTAATTTGCCCACTCTTTCCTTCTTCACCTGACAGATTTATAAAATTAATTCTCCCCCTCCCTAATTTAAGAGGCAGTATAGTACAGTGGGCTAAGGCTCTAGGCTGCATATCTGGAGAACTGGGTTTGAATCCCACAGCTGTCTAGGTGCATACTGTGTGATCCTGAGCAAGTCATTAACCTTCATTGTGCTCCCAGGTTACATCTGGAAACAAGCTTCAACTTAGTGTGCTACTCCTGGTTAAACAATGTTCCCTCTTCCCAATTCCCTGTGCTAGTCTCAGCTCCTTAGCCACCTTTGCTGATCTTACCTTTTTACTGACCTCATAGAAATATAGACTTTGATGGCAGATAAGGACCACTTGGCCCACCCAGTCTGCACATTCCCCTACCTATTGAATAAGCTGCTGATCCTAGTTAACCAACAGTCTACTTCCTCCTACCCCACACAAGAATTGCCTTAAGTCTGTCCCATGTATTCTTGAATTTCCCCACTGTTTTTGACCCCACAACCTCCTCAGGAAGACCATTCTATGCATCTACCACTATTTCTGTAAAAAATATGTTCCCACGTTGTCCCTGAGCCATCCTCTCTTCAACTTCAAACTGTGCCTCCTTGTTCTTGCACATCTTTTTTTTCTGAAAGATTCTACTCTCTTTGACTTTGTTGATTCCCTTGAGGTACTTAAAAGTTCCTATCTTGTCCCCCTACTCACTTCTTTCCTCATGGGTATACATATTAAGCTTCTTTAGTCTCTGTTCATATGGTTCCTGGTGCAGAGCCTGCACCATTTTAGTTGCTGTCCTCTGGACAGCATCCATCCTGTCTATGTCTTGCAGAGATGGGGTCTCCAGAACTGCACACAGTACTCCCCATGAGGTATCACAAACTCTTTGTATAAAGGGATGACAACTTCCTGTTTTCTACTGGTGATGCCTCTCCCTATGTTTCCCACTTTCCCCCCAGCTCTCCTTACTGCCTTCTCACATTTTCTGCCTATCTTTAGGTCATCTGAAATGATTATTCCCAGGTCCCTTTCCATTTCCCCTGGGTTTTTGTTTCCTGGTGGAGTCACACTGACTTTAAAGTGTCTGTTGGAAGCTCAGAAACTTACTGCAAAGAACAAACTGCAACTCCATTTAGGACCTGGAAACCTGATTAAGGCATAATACTGCAGAGCACTGGGTAAGAAGGGGAGCTACACTTTCTACAAAAAAGTGTTATTTTTATTTTTCCTTATTGGCATTAAGCAGAGAATTGCAGGATTCATTTAAAAAGGTAGTAATTTTATAACCAGAGTGAGTGAGATACAACTGAATTTGCTTGAGTGTGGGGGTTGAGACCTAGGATTTGGAAGGATATTTTGTAACATTTAAGTGTTCTGCTGGCTGAGGGTGAGTTCATTTTATCCCTGGACTCAGTAGAGTGGTTTGTGTTGGAGCCGTGGTCTAGTAAATTGTGGTGTTAGTTGTATTACTATAAAGGACAGTACTCACCAGGGTGGTGGAGCAGTTGTGTATTTGATTGTTTCTAACACTCACCAGTGGCTGTGCACTACCCACCCCCTCCCACCCCCCAGGCATGGCATTTCCTTTATAGCCACAGTTCTGACATCACTTCCTCAACAGGTCTTGGGGCAGAACTGTCATATTCCTAAAAACCATGCAACGTGCATAAAGAGTAGGTACACAAAACAAATAATAATACATATATATTTACATATTTACATATTGTATATGATAAGGGAGCGGAACATGTGGGGAGTGGTGCAATGCACTGGCTGTGGGGACAGCAGTTTTCCGGGAGACATTCTGGAACCTGCATTGCTGCCCTATTGTCAGGCAACTGTCAGCTCTGAGGGAGGAGGCTGCCCACCTCCAGGCTGAACTGGCAAGGACTAAGGAGGCCTCCCCATCCAAAAACCACTGCCTCAGAGGTTGCCAAGTGTGAAGAGCAGTTGGACCACAGTGGGTTCTGGGAAGGTGAGGGTGGTGGAACAGAGGCATAGCCCTCTAGTTGTACCTCTACACAAATCATATGTCCATCTGGCAAATCAAGGTTCCTCTGTGATGACACCATCAGTGGAGACCAAGAAGAATGCTGGGGCCATCCACAAGGGAGACCCACAAAAGGATGGCAAGGGACACCACAGGGGAAGGAAACAGCTTCTGATAGGGGACTCAATTGTTAGGGGTGTAGACCTGGGGAAGGGAGAGGAGAGGGAAGTAAGGTGCCTGCCTGGTGCCATGGCTTGAAGGGACAGGAAGCAAATCCTCAGGATTGCAGAAGCAGCATCACTGGAGAGGAACTAGATATCATTGTTCACCTTGGGACAAATGACCTAGCTAGGCATGAGATCAGTGCAGTGCAGGATGAATTTGTGGAGTTGGGAGGGGCCTCAGACAGGTAGCAAGCACGGTAACCTTCTCAGAGGTGCTGCCAGTCTATGGCAGGGGTGAGGCTAGGGTACTGCACACCATACAGTTTAATGAATGGTTGCAAAACTGGTGCAGAGCACAGGGCTTTGGCTTCATTGGGAACTGGGGGTCCACCCGGAGAGATGAAGGTCTATACTGGCATGACGGTCTGCATCTGTCCTGGAACAAGAACAAGCTCCTAGGTGACAGGTTTAAATGCTTCCTTGGCAAGCTTTTAAACTAGCCAAGGGGGAGATGCTGATAGGAAGTAGGAAAGCTCAAGCCTCCCCCCACAAAACATGGCAGGTAGTAGGGTAAACACTAAAGTACAGAGCTTGACAGAGGGCAGGACAGGGGTAAATGGAAAAATAGACAAGGGCAATAAGAGCAGGGATGGGGAAAAAAAGGATAAAGCCAACATTAAATCGAGGGCAATGAGTACCAATGCCCATAGTCTGGGAAACAAGCTTCCTGAGCTAGTAGCCCTGATGGAAGAGGAACACTTGGATATTGTGGCAGTCACAGAAACATGGTACACAAAAAGCCATGACTGGGATGTCAACATACCAGGGTACACAATCTACAGAAGGGACAGGGAGGGTAAAAGAGGAGGTGGAGTAGCTCTCTACGTAAGGGAAGGGATCAAAGCTACAGAACTAAAAAGGAAAGGGGAGGACAAGAGGCATTCTGGGTCACCTTGGAGACAGGGAATGGCATCACAATCCACACAGGGGTTGTATACAGACCCCCATCTCAAGGGGAGGAAATGGACAAGAAAATGATAGAGGACATTCTCAAAATGGCTGAAAAAGGGGCAGTATTGTTGATGGGGGACCAGAATATGCCAGATGTTAACTGGACAACATGGACTGCAGCCACATCCCAGAGCAGGGTCATTCTCGATGCCCTACAGAGGGCATGCCATAGACAGCTAGTGGTGGAACCCACTCAGGAGGGAGCAATATTAGACCTGGTACTCTCAAATGGAGAGAGGATCACAAATTTAGAAGTCAGTAAACATCTGGGAACAAACAACCGCTTCACAGTGTGCTTCACAATAAACACACCGTTGGAGACAAGCCATACAAAGACAAGGATACTGGACTTTAGAAGGACTGACTTTGGCATAATGGGTGAATACCTGAGGAATGCATTAGCAAATGGCCAGAAAGGAGCTGTGGAAGAACAATGGAGAAAAATCAAATCTGCCATCATTTAGGCAACAAGCCTTTGTGTGAAACAAATAAAGAAATCAAAGTGGAATTAAAAAACACTATGGTTCTCAAAAGAGGTGTCAGGGAAGCTTATGAAGAAAAAGGCTGCATTCAAAAAGTATAAGGAATCACAGAAGGAGCACGACAGGGAACTGTATAAATTAAAGCAGAAAGAAGTGGGGAAGGCAGTCAGAAAAGCAAAGGCCCAAACCAAGGAAAAGATAGCCAACTCAGTTAAGAAGGGGAATAAAACCTTCTATAGGTATATTAGGGAGCATAGAAAGGTTAAGGGAGGGATAGTGAAGATTAATAAAGGAGAGGGGAGGTGGGCAGAGGGAGACAGTGATAAGGCAGAGATACTGAATGAATACTTTTGCTCAGTATTCAGAAAAGAAGAAGAGGAGGAGTTACCTAAACCAAACAATAGAAGCACTCTGGGTAGTGGGGTTGACACCAGTCCATTTTCAAAAGAAAGAGTCCTGAAAGAACTCCTAAAACTCAAGGTGGACAAAGCAATGGGGCCTGATGGGATTCACCCTAGAATCTTAAAAGAACTAAGGGAGGACCTAGTGACACCACTGACCACACTTTTTAACAAATCATCAGAGGATGGGGTGGTACCTGAGGACTGGAGGAGGGCAGATGTGATTCCCCTTCACAAAAGTGGGAGCAAGGCAGAAGCAAGAAACTACAAACCTGTTAGTTTGACCTCAGTGGTGGTGAAAATGATGGAATCACTTCTGAAAGAAAGAATTGTTGAGTACCTAGAGGCCAGCGGGGCACAGGACCCAAAGCAGCATGGATTCACAGCAGGAAGGTCATGTCAGATGAATCTAATCAATTTCTTTGACTGTGTGACCAAAGTAATAGACCAGGGAGTGGCTGTGGATATAACTTACCTAGACTTTAGCAAGGCATTTGACACAGTCCCACACAAAAGATTAATAATCAAGTTAACCAGCCTGGGAGTGGGTCCCAGGGTGAGTAGCCTGGTAGCAAACTGGCTGCACAACAGGACACAGATGGTAATAGTGAATGGAACACATTCCAAAGAAAGGGGGTTACTAGTGGAGTACCTCAGGGCTCAGTACTGGGTCCAGTCCTCTTTAACGTCTTTATAGGTGACATTGCAGAGGGTCTGGAAGGAAAGGTATGCCTCTTTGCAGATGACACAAAGATCTGTAACAGAGTTGATACGCAAGGGGGGGTAGAAAGTATGAGAAGGGACTTGGCAGGGTTGAAGGAATGGTCAGACATATGGCAACTTAGATTCAATGCAAAGAAGTGCAAAGTAATGCACCTGGGAAATAAAAATCGAGGAGAAGAGTACACAATATCAGGGGAGGTACTAACAACAACAATAATGGAAAGGACCTGGGAGTAGTCATATCAGATGACCTAAAGGTGGGTAAGCAATGTGAGAAGTCAGTAAGAAGAGCCAGGAGGATACTGGAATGCATAGGGAGGGGCATCACAAGTAGAAAAAGGGAAGTGGCTATCCCTCTGTACAGACAGTTGGTGAGACCCCATCTGGAGTACTGCGTGCAGTTTTGGAGACCTCATCTATGCAAGGACATAGACAGGATGGAAGCAGTCCAGAGGAGGGCAACTAAAATGGTGCAGGGTCTACATCATAGACCATATGAAGAGAGTTTGAGAGAGCTTAATATGTATACCCTTGATAAAAGGAGGGACGGGGGGACATGATAGAAACTTTTAAGTACCTCAAGAGAATCAACAAAGTCCAGGAGGGTAGAATCTTTCAGAAAAAGAGATGTGTAAGAACAAGGGGGCACATTTAAAGATAGAGGGGGGGCGGCTCAGGGGTAATGTGAGGACTTTTTTTTTCATGGAGAGAGTGGTGGATGCATGGAACCGCCTTCCTGGAGAGGTTGTGGGGTCTAAAACAGTGGGGGAATTCAAACATGCATGGGACAGACATTTTATTTTATTTTTATTTATTTTAGTTTTTGTTGACCGGGTAAGTGCACTAGACAAATCCTGCCTATTTTCAGGCATGACCCGGTGGAGGGGAATACAGATGAATGCCAACTGACCTTGAACCAGATTAAGCTGTTGGTGGTATTTTTAGTGAATGAGGGAAATTTGGCCATGACACCGGGGAAATTCCCCTACTCTTTTTCGAGAAGTGTCATGGGATCTTTAACATCCACCTGAACTACCACCAATCCAGGCAAATGGGACCTCGGTTTAATGTCTCATCTGAAAGATGGCACCTCAGAAGTGCAGCACATAAGGCAATTATAGTGGGGGGTTGCAGGAAGTAGGCTGTTGGTTAACTAGAATCTGCAGCTTATCCAATAGGTAGGGAAATGGGCAGACTGGGTGAGCTAAGTGGTCCTTATCTGCCATCAAAGTCTATGTTTTTATGTTTCTATGTAATACTATATAATCAATTATACTCCTTTGTAGAATCAACCAATGTCCTGACCATCTCAAAACATGGCTTCCAGAAATTGCATGGGAAAGATTCTGCCCTCGCAAGGTTACCACAGATATCTACCATGCTATGGAACAAATGTGTGTAACAGAGACCATCTTTGTCAATCTTACAAAAGCATTTGACCTCATTTATTTATTGAATTTTGTTGACCTGGCAGGCCCACTGAGACTAGAGGTCCATTTTTCAGGGGTGACCGGGGTGGGGATACAGATGGTAATCAACTGAAATTAAACAATATTAAGTTGTTGGTGGTATTTCTAGTGAATGGGGGAAATTTGGCCAGGACACTGGGGAAATTCCCCTACTCTCCAACTAGCCTGGAGAGGTTTTGAAAGCTGTATTATCAGTTAAAAAACACCCTGCTATGGGAGGATTTCATTGCAATCCCTTTAACAAAACCAGCTTTTAAAATTGTAACAATTCTTTTTCAAAATGAGGGGGTAAATGTGGCTGATATTATGTTTTGGTTAAAACCAAAATGTGAACTAAAAGGGCCCCTGGAGCCAATTTTAGATGAAGAAAATCTTTGCACAAGAGATTGGAAATTTAAAGTGGTATTGCAACAGATGGGGAATTCTTGCATTTGCCGAATTGCATCTTCTTGGGAAGAGATAGTGGGATAGTATTCTATGCAGGCCATCTAAGAGCATGTTATAGATGTGGAGACAAAACCCATTTAAGCAGTGCTTGTGAAAAAGTCAAATGTGGTTTATGTTGACAAATTGGGCATTATGAAGAGACATGTAAAAACCCTATAAAGTGTAGTTTATGTGAGGAAACAGGACACATTTTCAATAACTGTCCATAGGCATTACAGAACAGCCCTGACCCTGGAGAGCAAGGGGAACAAGATGCTTACTTAGCATTATCAAAAAAGGAGAACGCAAACCAGGAACAAATTGTGACTGAAGCTCAGACAGATGCAGAAAGAGATGGAAAAAAGGAAGACGAGTAGCAGGATATAGAGCCAACAGCATCTAGAAAGCAGGGAGAAAAGGACAAAACAGAATTTCAGGACAAATCTGAGGATAAACAAGAATAGAGGAATGCGGATCAAAAAGGAAAAAAAAGGTGAAGCTTTCACAATGGTCACAAGATCAAAAAAGGGATCAGAAAGGGCTTTCAGAGGAAAATGAAAACCCCAGAAGTGGTGGTGAAATTGGAGAATAAATTTAAATTGTTACAGGATAAAGAATGGATGACTGTGGAAGAAGATTCAGATACATCGGCATCAGAAGACGGGGAGGAAGGGGATATATCTGATAATGAGATCCTGATCCTTACGTACAATACCTTCAGACAGGACAGGGCAGGAAAGAGAGGGGGAGGGGCCCTAATCTATACGAAAGACACTCTAAATGTGGGTCTACTAAAGCCCAACCTTCGTAGCTGCCAGGATGGGGAGTCTATCTTCATCCGTCTAACCCTTGGTAATGCTAAGCATCTCACCATCGGCTGCATCTATAACCCTCCTAAGATTGCCCATCTTGCTCTTGAGGGCATCACCAAATTGGTTGGCAGTAAATTAACCAATGAACTCCTAATAATGGGAGATTTCAACCTGAACTGGGCAACTGGCCCCAACAAGGTCCTCAAAGATGCAATCCAAGACGCAAACCTGGAACAGGTCATCTCTCTACCTAGCAGGTTTAATTATAAAATGGGGAACCATATTACTCTTGACTGGGCTCTGGTATCTAACTCCCTCAACATACAGAAAGCAGGTATATTGGCTGACACCATTAGTGGTCACTCCACAATATTCTGTATTTGGAAGAACAGAGCACCAAAGATTTCCCCCAGGATACTCACAGTATGTGACTTCTCCAATTATATGCCAGCAAAATTTAACGACTACCTAAGTAGCCTGGACTGGATCCCGATTAGGCTTCTCCCGACATTGGACGAGGCCCTTGCCTACTTCCAAAATTCACTCCTCAATGCAGCATTTCTATTTGCCCCTTTCAAAAAACTTTGTACAAAAGGAGGCTGCCATAAATGGATCTCCCACTCTGTTAAATCTCAGATGAAAAGAAGGGACAAGGCTTGGAAGAAATTCTGGCTTTCCCACCTTCCTGCATACCTGGTTATTTACAAAACCCCAAGAAATAAATGTAAGCTAGACATCAAACTTGCCAAAAAGGAGTATGTAACCCGCCTCCAATGGTCCACACTGGGGAAACCTATGCTTTTCTGGGCACAAATCAACGAACTGCTTAAGGGCAACTCCAAGGAGGCACAAGGTCAAATTGAGGTACAAGCTCAGTGTATCAGTGATTGCCAGCTTATAGCCTCAGCAATCAACCACCACTTCACCAACCTTGATGCATACAAGGTAGAGCTACCAACTCCCATGCCTGTACAGACCTTTGATGAATCCCCCTGTCTGAACAGACCCCAATTTCACCTGAGAATGGACAAGGTGAGCGAGGTCCATAAACTTCTGATAGCCATCAAATACAAAGGCTCTGGTGGCCCAGATGGAATCAGTCCAAGGCTACTCCAGGAAGGTGCACTGCCCCTGGCCAAACCTCTAACCTGGATCATCAACAGGTCTTTACTTGAAGGGTGCATTCCATACCAGTGGAAGGCTGCCAACATGGTCCCCGTTTACAAGGGTGGCTCTTGTGAACAAATTGGCAATTACAGGCCCATCTCCCTGCTGTGTACCCTGGCCAAATTGCAAGAAAGACTAGTTTATGGGCAACTGAGAGACTACCTGGAGCTCCACCAAATCCTAGCCCCTTCACAGCATGGCTTTTGGGCAAACTATAGAATAGACACAGCACTCATCAAACTCACAGTGGACCTATTCAGGGCAATGGATGAGAGCATGTCGACGGGTTCTATCTTCATAGACCTGTCCAAGGCATTTGACCTTGGGGACCACAGCCTTCTTCTTATTAAGCTTCAAAGCATCAGGCTTGATGCCCAGGCCCTAAACTAGTTCAAGAGCTACCACTCAGTCTGCTCCCAGAGGGTCATTTGGAAGGGAGAGCTTTCCGCCCCTTTACCCACCAAGGAGGGTGTGCCTCAGGGATCAATTCTTGGCCACCTCCTGTTCTCTCTCTTCACAAATGACCAAAACTGGCACTGTGGGGATAACTTAGTAGTTCAATACGCAGACGATACTGTCATCTTCTGAGCCAGGTCCACACCTCATGATCTGGGCCCTCTCCTACAAGGGGACCTAAACACACTCGAGGCCTGGCTCACATCAAACAGAATGATCCTGAACACAGCAAAAACAAATGCCATGTTGTTTGTTCCTAGCTCTCTTGGCCAGGATCAGACCAATTCCCTAAAACTTACTACCCTTGGGGATAAATGAATAGACGTAGTTGACAACATAAAATGCCTAGGGCTAACTATTGACCAGGGTCTCACCTTTAAGCCCCACATTAACCAGGTAACAAGGTCTATCCACATCAATCTTGGCGCCATGTGCAGGCTAAAAAACAACTTACCCCAGAGGCCAGACGAGCAATCACCTCCAGTGTCCTCCTACCCACGTTAACCTATGCTGCCCCAGTAATCCAGAGCATGGCAAAGAGTGAGTTTAGCAGGCTTCAGGTCCTGTACAACAAGGTCATGAGGTTTGCAACAATGTGTCAACCAAGAAGCCACCCCTGCATCTCACTAGCTCAGCTGCAATGGCTTTCTTTCAAGGCTCATCTACAGTATCCCCTACTCTGCTATGCATACAAATTGCAGAGCCCGGCGGCCCCACCAAGCCTAGCAGGAATAATCATGGGTAAGCCTAACCCTCGAATGCTCAGGACCTCGGGTCGGTCCCTACTGGCAATCCCCAGAATCAAGACTCACAAGGGAGGCAATTCCTTCACTCTCACAGCCTCTAAACTGTGGAACATTCTCCCAGTTCTAGTACAGGAAGCCCTCTCACTACTGGTCATTTGCACTAGGCTGAAGTCCCATTTGCTCAGGACAAGCTCATGCCACTGTGAGGGTATAGGATAATCACCCCCAATCCTAATCACTACACCCATCCCCCCTCTCTTCTCACCTTAACCTACATTAAATCATGCCTTAAATCCTTAAATCTTTCAAGTGTTGTACTTATGGTCTACGATTTGAATAATTACCTGTACTGTTATCCTCATTATCTTGTCTACTTCTCGTAACCCTGTATCACCTAACTGTATGTATTGTATTGCTTCTGGATCACCGGATTGTATGTATTGTATTGTTTCTGTTACCCGGATCGCTCCTGAAAAAGGGACCTTCATGGGCCCTTGTGGGCCAACCCGGTCATCAAAGTTAAATAAATAAATAAATAATGACTCCGTGGACACGCAAGCATCAAAAAAGGGAAAAAAGATAAGATAGGATAGAATGAGGGCTTCTTGTCAGTTTTTGCTGCTTTTCTTTAAACATCATGACAGGTCTAAAATGTGCAACATGCAATGTGAATAGTATTAGGAATGGGATTAGATGATTGGTTACTTTTTCAGTACTTGGGAAAATGAACCTAGACATACTATTTCTGCAAGACACTAGGTTATACACAATTAAGGACCTAAATATGGATGTGGCATATAAAGGAATGACAGTAAGATTGCTGAATATTTATAACCCTCAGACTAAGCAAGAAAGAAGTACATTAATGAGCAAAATAGAACAATACCTACATACGGCAAAATTAACCTAATTGTGGGGGATTTTAATTGTGAGATTGAGGAAAGTGATTGGGGAGGAAAACAAGGAAAATATTTAGTGATTCACTATGTTTAAAGAAAAGTTGTAAAATGCAAGTATGGATGATGCCTTCAAAATAAAAGGGCAAAATGCTTCACATACATATTTTAGAGGAAGACTGTCATCTCAAATTGATTTTTGGTTTGTACCCAAGAATGTGGAAATTGAGAAAAAATATACAATACCTATAGAGATAACAGATCATGTTATGGTTGGAATAAATATAAATACAGTTAGAACAACGAACTATGGTAGTGGGTACTGGAGAATACATTTGGAAAGTTTTGAAGACAAGAGAATACAAGAAGAATTGTGGGACATGTTTGCAGCTAAAGGGACACTGTATGATTTATGTGATGATAAGATGGAATGGTGGGGAGATACAAAGAAAGATATAAAAGAAATAATGACAGTGGGAGCACAAAGGAAAGGAAAGTCTAATTATCATAAGTATTTAGGTTTAAGGGTGAAATTGTATAACAAAATATCCAGTCAGCATATAGGTAAAAAAGATCATACAAAAAAAAAATATCTGAATTAGAAGAACAAATGTGGGAATTTCAGAATGATAGAAAAAAATCATTACTGATGGAACAGAATGCTATAACACAAGGGATGAAAGCTCAGACAAATCCACTAGAGGATAATGAAGAATAGAAAAAAGAATAATGTACGGTTTGGTCTGACAGATAATAATGGGAGATGGTATTCTGACATGAGGAATATGAAATGAATAGTACAAGAATATATTAAAAGGAAATTTCAAAAAAAAGGAAACACAAGAACCAGACAGTACTTTTTTTTTAAATTTAACTTCTTTATTGGTTTTTAGAATGATAAAAAAGAAGCAAGTAGTACAAGGAACACAAACCACAGTAAATGACAATAATTACATAATGGCAACAGAAAAAGACTACAGAATTCTGTAGGAATCATTGAGTCCAGATAAAATAATAGGAAACCCCCCTTCCCCCCATCCTTTTATCCCCATAACCCAGCCCCCCCCAAGGATGTGCCTTATTAAAAGAGAAACAGAACCTACTACACATAGCATACGTTAAGATATAACCCACACAAAGCAAAGAGTATAAAATGAGCTAATACCAGCTGAAGGAGTCAGAGGTGTTCACATAAAAACATTAGTTCAAATAAAGAGCATATAGTTTACCCCATTTCTGATCAAATGAGGTCAAGTGGTTCCGGGGAACTTGCTATTAAACTTTCAGTCTGAAAGCAGAGAGAAATTTCACTAATCCATTCTGCATGCGATATAACCAGTTGGTCCATCCAGTGCCTGAGAACCAGTCTTTTAACAGCTATAGAAATTAAAGCCATATGGAATCTACGCTCCATAACCTGTATATTGGAGAACATCCCTAAAATACAAACTTCTATGGTAAATAAATCTCCCAAACCCAAAAGAGAGTCTAGGTTGGACTGGATGGACCGCCATAGCAGAGCCACCTTGTCACACTGCCAAAAAATATGTATCAGGTTCCCTTCTACCATGGCACACCTTGTACAAAGAGTTGAAGGTAGTCTATCTAATTTGGCCAGTTTGACCATAGTATAGTACAAGTTGTTCAATATATGATACTGGGTGAGCCTATGCCTATCTTGAGAGAGGTACCAGTGTGTGTCTACCCAAATCTGATCCCATACTAAAGGGGTTTCTGGCAGAAGAGAGGACCAACATTTAGAGCCAATAAGGGAATTAGGGAATTTAGTGTCCAATAGGAAGGAGTAAATCTTGGAAATGCTGTGGGCCTTATTTGAATGTTCTTGTATCTGGTCTAGGAAGGGCTTAACTTGGGACAGTGTGGGGGTAGACCCCAAACTGGAGGCCAATAGGTGTCTTAACTGGAAGACTTTAAAAATAAACTTCTGAGGGATGTTGCATTTGGCCATAACCTCCCCCGAGGATAAAAGAGAATTATTCAGGAACAAGTCATCGACACGACAATCCTGAAGCTGAGAAAGCCAGTCTAGGGGGAGCAGGAGACCACCAATCTTAATATTTGAGTTTAAAGTAAGAGTCTGGGTAGTATCTTTCCCAGGCGAGAGGCTGAAGAAATTCCAGCATTGATTCAACACTTTAATGGAGGTACCTATGACACTACCTTGTAGGGGGGGAGGTAATATGGAAAAGGTATAGTAAAAAATTCTAAATTACTGGAGACCATGCTCATTTAAAATCTTTCTCTTGAGTTGTAACCAAATTGGTAGGTAATCCTCTGCCCTCGAGTCATACCACCTCCCAATTTTCGACATGTGACTTGCCCAGTAATATAGCATGAAATTGGGAAGGCAAAGCCCTCCTTTTTCCTTAGGTAGGTTAAGCTTTAAAAAGGTTTCCTGGGTTGCTTGCCTTGCCAAATAAACTTAGAAATAAACCTATGAAGGTGTTTGAAATAGGACATAGGTAGATATATGTTCATTAAATTAAGTGGATAAAAAACCCGAGGCAAAGCATTCATCTTGACAATATTTATACTACCCCACAGAGATAGAGGGAGAGCGGACCATCTCTGAAGGTCGTGCTGTATTTTAGTCAGCAGGTCATCCAGGTTAAGCTTCCTGAAGACTTCAGGGTCCTTGGTAAGATAAATACCTAAGTATTTAAAGGAAGAAGGGGCCCATTTCATGCCAAACTGGGTGAAGTTGACCTAAGGTGTGTTGATGTTCAACGGAAATATAATTTATTTAGCCAAATTCAGCTTGTAATTGGCCACCTGGCCAAACCAGGCAATAATATGCAATATGTGTGTTAGAGATGATTCCGGGTTAGTCAGATGTAAAAGAATATCATCAACATAGGTCGAAAGAACCAGAGACTGTTGCCGAATAAAACACCCTGTGACCTGGGGTGAGTTCTTAATACTGAGAAGGAGAGGCTCCAAATATAAATTAAACAGGGAAGGTGACAGGGGGCATCCTTTCCGAGTGCCTGTAAATAACGGGAATCAAGAAGAAAAGACCCCGTTACAGTAAATTCTAGCCATAGGAGATTTGTAAACTGACTTAATCCATTGAATGAAAGTGACCAGGAAGCCCATTCTCCCCAATATGATCCAGAGAAACTCCCAGTGAACTCTGTCAAAGGCTTTCTCCGCATCCAATGATACTAAAGCCGTAGGAGCTTGGGAGACTTGGGCGGCCTGGAAAATATGTGAGAGAGTGCGCAGATGGTCAGCTGAGGATCTACCCTGAAAAAACCCTACCTGTTCGGGACTTAACAAGTTGGACCAAACCCGTTTGATTCTAAGGGATAGAATTTCTGTTAGAATTTTAATGTCATAATTTAGTAGTAAGATAGGTAGGTAACTAGATGGATCCATCTGAGACTAATCTGGTTTCATTATCAAAACAATAGTGGCTTCTAGCAGAGTAGGGTCCAGAATATCAGAAGTAAGCATGTACTCGAACAGATTCATTAAGAGAGGAGCAAGTTCTTTACCAAAAACTTTGCAAAAGTTGGAAGGAAAACCATCAGGCCCGGGGCCTTGTCCAAAGCTAATTCTCTGATCACCTCTTCCATCTCCACCACTGTAATAGGGGCGATCAGAGCCTCACCTTGGTGGGTCTGCAGGGAGGGAAGGGGAAGGTCATCCAGAAATTGGTCCACATGAGAATGAGAAAATTGGTCCAGACAGTACATCTGAAACAATGCAATTACCTCAAACTGGAGAAACTGAAAAACAGACTTTGAGAGAAAATATCACTGAAGAGGAGGTTAAAACAGCAATAAAAGTAGTAACAAATAATACCACCCCTGGAATAGATGGCATTCCAAATGCTTTCTATAAAAAATTTGAAGAGATTCTGACACCAGTACTAACTATAATTTATAATCAGATTTACCATGAAGGGAAAATAACTGAGTCCATGAAACAAGGAATCACCATTTGTCTGCATAAGAAAGGAGACAAAAGTGATATTCAGAACTGGAGTCCTATAAGTCGCTTAACAGCTGATTATAAAATATTGGCAAACATAACAAATAAAAGGATGGCAGAAGTCACATCCCAATTAATAACAGAAGCACAGACGTACTATACCCGGTAGAGACATTAAGCAGAATTTAATGTATTTGAGAGAAATAATAAATAAAGGTAATGTGGAGAAAATAGAAGATTGTGTATGCACTGAACCAGGAAACAGCATTTGATGACATCAAACATAAATATATGTGGGACATCTTGGGAAAGTATCATTTTCCAGAAGAATTAATAAAGTTAATAGAGGCTTCATATGGGGGAAGCTCAGATGTGTCCAATGATTAATGAACATCTGGGAATTCCCATGTATATTTTCACAATGGGGTCAGGCAAGGGTGCCCTTTAAGTCCCCTTCAGTATGTACTGTGTTTGGATACCCTTTTAAGAAGAGGACAGAGGGAGAGGAAAATAAGCGCACTAGATTGGGAAGGTAAAAAGCTCCACAAAACACGCACATTTGCAGACGACTGTCTATTGTTTTTGAAGGATCAGGCTTCAGGGAAAAAAGCTTTAAAGATTTTTGAAGACAGTAAAAGATATACTGGAATATCCATAAACAAAAAGAAGAATAAGATTATTCCATTGGGGAAAGAAAAGACAGAGGAACAAGGGGGTATAGAAGTAGTGCTGGGAAGTGTGGAAATGGGGGTAAAATTTGGACGACAAAATCCTAAGAAAGATAATTGGGCATGGAAACTGCAGATTGCAGAAGGTAAAGTAAATAAATGGAAAGGATGGAATATGATGAAGGAAAAAAGAATATGCATGCTTAAAACTTTCATTGTTCCAATCTTCTTATATATAGTATATATTTTTCTAATACCAAGGCAGTTGCAGACAAAATGTTTTAGCTTATTTTTTATGTTATTATGGGGGAGTAGGTTGAACCATGTAAAAAGAGTGCATACATATAGGCCTGTCTCTGAAGGGGGTCTGAATATGTTAAACCAGGTAGCTTTTTTCATGAATATATTTATTTATGCAAATATTAAGCCAGTAATACAAAATGAGAATAATATATGCATGCCTTTACTACAAGAATGGAAGGAGGTATTATTGCAAAGTTGGGGAAAAAAGGGAATGTGAGTAATCAATCTAAACTACCAGAATATATAAATGTCTGTAGGAAGTACATAGCACAATGGGAAGGATCTAAAGATGAAATATCAACAAATAAAAGGAACCTCAGCTATAAGGAAATTACGGAAAAAAATTATAATGAGAATCCTGTTTTTAAAGTAGACAAGAATGTTAATATAAAAACTAAGTTGGAAGCAATGTTAGAAGTAAGAATACAAAATAAAATGAAAGAAGTTATATGGATGTATAGCCAGGGAAAATAAACTTAAAAGGTAATTTAAAACACAAAAAAATGGAAGAAAGAGTTTGTTTACATGAAAAGTGTTATATTAAGGAAGAAACAATAAAACATTTGTTATTCGAATGTGAATTTATAAAGCATGTTTGGGGGATGTTGGCTAGAATGAGGGGAATGCCAGAATTTGCAAATATTACTTTGGAGACTTTAGCGTATGGACAATTACCAAAAGTGTGGAGAAAGCAAGATAGAAGAACAATGTCTGTAATATTTGTCATAATTAAATGGTGAATATGGCAAGGAAGATGTCAGAGATGTAGCCAGGGTAAAGAGATTACTATTCAAGATTTAATTTTTAAAATCCAGAATGAAGTAGATAAACAGTTTCAAAGTGAATGTGTGAAATATGGTGAAGAAAAAGGTAAACGTTTATGGAGGAATAATAACTGTATTGGTTGATTACTATTATATGAAATTGATATGTACAGAAAAGTTTAAATAAGTACACTAAGTAAATGCTGGGTTTTGATTTTAATAAAAACTTCCCCTACTCTCCAGCAGAGGGAACCTCTGGGTGACAGAATGGCTGGCTCAGTTGATGAGCAGACTGTGATGCAGCAGGTTGTGCAGCAGTTCGGGGAACTGGTTCCCTCTCCAATTACAGATAAGTTGGAAACAGATATTTTCTCTGACGTACCCGCTGTTTTATGTGCAATAACAGAATCTGGATGGATGGATGGATGTCAATCTGACACTTTTGTGAGGACAGGATGCCAAGAAAACAGAAGGTGCAATTTCAGCACCATTTCTACAACATAATTCTGTGACTACAAATACTTCCAGTGCTGAGGATCTTCAAGTTCGCCTCACTGTGAAGGAGGAGAAATTTCAAATGAAAAATGGGAGCTTTCAGCAGCGTTGGCAGCTGTGATATCGAAAAATGAAACTGAGGCTGCTTCGCCTACACCTAGCAACCAGGCCTCTCGGAGCACTGTTACCCAGGAATTTTGCATGGATACAATGGGCTTTGAAACTTCCCAAACAGGTACTGTTTTTGCCACTAACTTTTCTGATCATAATCAGGCCACCGTTTACGCAATAAGACATGACAGGGTGTGGGTTATTGGTGGATTTACCCACTCCTTGTGTCGTGTTTCAAGAGGTACAGCCAAGTGACTTAACCACACAAGAAGTGGGTAAATCCACCAATAACTCACACCCTGGAGTGTCTTATTGGGATTATACAATGGACCCATGTGTAAAATACATTTAAAATGTGTTTAAGTATGTCATTTTTAAATGCCATTTCTCAGCCGTGTGTTATTGCAGGATATACCATGGTCATGTGATGTGTTTTGACCAATGAGGTTACAGGATTTTCATACCCCATTGTATAATTTCTCTTTTGTTGCATGTTCTAAGTAGCAACCCACAAAACAGATCAGTAAACCCTCTGAAAGGTAAACTAAATCTTGGCCTGAACAGGTGGACGAGGCAGACACTTCATGGTCTGTAGATCACTCTCTGAGGTTGGCCAGGTAGGCACTGCTACCTGACACAAGTCGGTGAATTTCAGGGTTCTCACCCATATTTATCCCAGGGGTCAGAATGGCTAAACAGGATTCAGATGCTAATACCTCTCACTCTACAACTATGATACCCACAGTACCCATACCTCAGGTACATTCCAGTGGGGCCCAGCCTGCCGAGTCCCCAGGATCAAACCTTATGCCACAGGAGTCGCCTCTTGTACTCCACCCTGAACTTCATTTGACGCAGAATCCAGTGTTACAACTGGAAACAAACACTCCCATCACTAACATTCCTCAGATGGATGATGGGCTGAATTCTCCCAGGATTACTCCCATTTTGTCCATAGAACATCTGGAGGACCATGCGACCAGGGATGATCAAGAGGGCCCTCCACCTACCTCTAACTCTTAACAGTCCCGCCGGAACCCCCACTCATATGCATCCTTTTTTCAAACACCCTCTTTTTCTGCAAAAAGACATACTGCAGTTTGCTTGGTATATAAAGGGGGATTGGAGACATTCCCGGACTGAAAATATGTTGCTAGGATTCTCTTAAAAGATAATTTGCAATTTTCATCTTCAGAACTGCATGCTTTAATACATGTTTTAGGGGAAAGGAATTTCAATGTTAGTTTTATACTTAACAGAGGTTTGGAAAAATTCTGTGACAGCTACCACATGGTAAAACACTCCTCGTGTCATCTCCTTTCGAGGTCTTTCACTCGACTAAACCTTCTGAGAAAGGGTCACTGTTCTCTTCAGAAATGAAGGGGTTCCCTTGATGGGGCTCCAGCTTGCAGATATTGCTCCCAATGACAAAATCCTCCTCTTTCTCCAATTACAATCAAATTTTCACCATGCCACTGGAAACTCCTTTAATTACTGGCATGTAAGACATACAGTGGTCTCTTTTCTAAATAATATATCATTACTCGGCCCCCCCCAGGCTTGAACAATCCTTTCCCTTACATATAGCTGACCAACCACATTCGGTCTCCAGAGTTTATAAAGAATTACAATCCTTAGATACCCAGTTACCCAAAGGTATCTGTTATTATTGGGTGCATAGACTTTCCCTCGAAGAGAAAACTGAACTCTGGCAACAAATGTTTATTAGTTTACATAGATATGTTAAACAAGATCGACTACACCTAGTCCAATATAATATCATGCATAATCTATACTTTACTTCAACAAAACACCACGAGATTGGAAAACTTAACACTTCACAGTGTCACTGGTGTCTTGGTGCACATGGGGATCTATACCATATGATATGGACCTGCCCAAAAGCCCAAGTATTTTGGCAATCCATTAAACAATCATTAGATCCTCTGATGGGACTAGAACCATTATTCTTGCCAGAAGGCTGTTTGCTCAATTGCTTTCCCCCAGGACTAATGAAGCAGAGAAAAGCCTATACGGCTTTAATAACTGGTGTACCTAAACTCGTAATAATGAGACATTGGGAGGATTAATTCTTACCTACTGTGTTAGAATGGCATAAAGAAATGCCCTTGACTCTTCAACTAGAGAAACATATAGCTATGATGCATAATAGGCTGCAGTCTTATCTGGATAAACGGGGTACTCTTGATGCTTTGTTAGTAGCATGGAAACCCTAGATTCTCATGTCACATACTCATTTTCAGTGTTACTGGGTCAACGACATTGGATTTATTCGCTTGGTACCAAACAGGGAGGGAATAAGTTAAGATTGTTTATATAGGGACTTTTTATTTTAATTTTGATTATAATTTTGTATGTAATGTGTAGCGGAGGAATTATAGCTGGGGGTCCTCCAGGCTACGTATTACCTTCTGACCTAGTTGTACATTTATGATACAGATGACACAGATGCAGTCGGAAGAGTAAAAGATACGTTTACTTTAGCGTGGTGCTATACAGCCATTGATGTTACATTTTCTCTTCTCCTAGGAAAAGCAAGCAATATTATATATATATATATATATATATATATATATATATATATATTTATACAATAGAGGTGTTGTGTATTCATTGAGAATAAAAGCATGTATGCTCACCCCAGTGAGAATATCAGGTGATGACATAGCTGAAGTGAAGATAAATCCATTTACACCTATGGTAGCTATATCATCACCCAATATTCTCACTGCAGCATCAGTTAAGCACTACAAACTGGAACTTCTTTTAAAACTGAAAATGAAATCAGCAATCTACCTTTACACGCAACCTGCATAGTGTGAAACTTTTACTTGCAGTTTCTAAAAAGCCAGAAGCTGAAAGCAGTACACTTGAAGCAGTACTTAGCACTGAAAACAAATTACAAAAACTTGACTAAAAGCAGTATTTCTGTACAATGAGCTTTTCAAAATTAATTCCTAAACATTGAGAAGCACCACAGATGAAAAACTAAAATTACATCATCCACTGAAAACAATGAACCTGGAACAAAAGATTTTCTTGAGCTATTCTCAGTTCAAGTAGGATAAGGAGCCACTGCTAGACCCATCAGAAAGAAACAAATAATAAATATTCTACCTTCTTTTGCACACATTGACACTACAAGTCTCTTCCCAGAAAGCGTTCAAAGCAGCTCACCAGTGACACAGACTCTAACCAGTGAAGCTCCTCTGTCCCACATCCACCTGTTTTTCTCTGTAAGCCTTGGATATTTCTGCCACATCTCCACATCCATTGATATCTTAATGTTGATATCCCTTCTCAGAAGCTGTGATGCAGAGAGGGCTAAAGAACTAAATTACTGTTGCACTAAGCACTACCAACACAATATAAAATAAAATCTCATAAATAAATAAATGTTATTCACACTGCACCAAAACAATAAGCAGTCCCATTTCACCAATGGTCATGGAAGCACTCTGGAAGTAAACACACCACACACATCCCGCCCTCAAACACCAGCAAACCAATGAAATCGCTCATTCCCCAACACACACCTAATAGCACCAATGAAAAAATAAACTCCGAATCCACTACCAGCACAACCAAGACACCACTACACACCATATCAACCAATCACAACAGAGGATTCCAAAGCATTACTAATCCCCATCACACAGTTGAGCAGACTAACACACAGGCAAATCACCGAGTAATAAAAACAGTTTAAAAAGTAGCAACAAAACAGATCTCAGACTCAATATTTAAATAGCAAAACCATACAGAAACAGTTGTTGCCTACTGTATAAATCAAACACATGATGGGCAGGAGTGGAAAATGGAAAATATTCTCACCCCTGCAGAGTGAGGCATGGCTATCCATGCCTCACTCTGCAGGAGTGAGAATATTTCCATATTCCACTCCTGCCCATCATGTATCCCATAAATATATATATATATATATATATATATATATACACACACATATATATATATATATATATATATATATATATATATACATCATCTCTCCCCTTCAGCATAAAATCACCCATGTACCAATAAAATCATTTTGTTATTAGCATCTAGGCAGAACTTGTCTAGACATGTTTGGGCTTTCTTGGGTATTGCATTTTACACATTGGTTTCTGCTAGACCCATATAAGGACATGCAGGCACATGCTGTTGTATGTTGCTATGGTGTGAGTGAAACTCATTGTTTCTCCTAGGTCAAGTTTACCCACTGTGCGCACATGAGCAGTTAGGCAGTTTGGAGCCAGTGGATGATGACATAGGTACACTTATATGGTTACAATCCCCCCTTGTACCTATGGAGACAGCCAGTCAATTTTGGAAAATTTAGGTCTCCTGTGCAGTAGTGGAAGTCCTCCGATAGGGGGCCCTATTAGGGACCCTCTGGGCAGCTTTTCCAATAAGTATGCAGTCCGGAGACTATTTATTAATTATGACATGGCTGCTCTTATAAGTCCTGCTCCATGCAGCATTTGCATTTCCTGTCTCATGCCTCTGATGGTACGCCTTAGGCAGCATGCACTAAGCATTAAAATGGCTACCAACACTAGTTGTAGTACCAATAGGGTTTTAAATGTTAACACGCCCCATGGTCCACCCAGTGTACTGTATATCAAGTGTTCATTATCAGCATCACTGAGTAATTCTTGAACTTTAAGCTGTATTTTATGTGCTGAGTTCTCAATGTTAATTAGATGTGTGTCCTTATGGTCTAGCAGGTTCTTTAAATTTAGAGTAAGTGGCAGTATTGGTGCTTTAAACACAGGTGCATAGTTATTAATTTGATATGCCTGATGGGGAGTTTGAGTCCGAATGTTAATTTGAGATGACTTATGATGTGATATAGGATGGAAGGTATAGTCTCCTATTTGTACATCATCATTAGGTACAAAGCAAAAGTTAGGTTGGGTAATAGGACAGGTTTTGCCTTGATGTGTTAATGTTTTAACATTTGTTACAATGCAATATTGGTTAGTAGAATTATAAGTGGAGATTACCCACTGGGTGGTCCATCTTTGTATTTGAACTGGACACCAGACAGTATTATTGTTTATTTTTTTCATTGAAAGTTCTCCACAAACTGGTTGAATTTGTGACATAACATTGCACTGGCAGATCCACTGGCTGTTTATCTCCTCACAACAATGTAAATTTGGCTCTACCCAGGACCCATTCTTATTCTGCACTAGTATATTAGGTGGGTTCACACGGTATGCGTAGTAATTCCCCTGGAGTTGACCTAGAGAATGGACCTGTACAACATTAGTATAACTTTGCTCGGCATACTGCACTTGGGGTAATTTTACAGTGAGGAGTACCTTCATTGTGTCTGCTAGTGTCCTATTTGGCCTGAACCCTTGTGGTCTTGTAAATACTTTGACCACTTTTCTTACCCACCAAATGAGTGAGGCTCTGTTGCAAGCACAAGGGTTTAAACAGTGGGAGTCATTGACATCCCGACACATGGGGCAATACCATAATTTGATTTGGGCATCTGACATTTGATCAGGCAACTTGTTTAAAAAGCTTAGCTATCTCATGCATATTATATATGGTCAGTCATTCCTCGGCTGCCAGTCCAGCCTGGTTGATTGCTAATGGTAGGAGAACCTCTCTCTCCTCCTGTAGGTCTACAGTATTTTGGCGTTCTCTAATGGCTTCCAGATCGGCTCGATTCCAGATACTCATTCCAGAGCCAAAGAGTCCTGTTATGTCACCCAACAGGCCTCTCTTTTTCCTTTTAGGTGATTCATGGGTCTGATTAATAGTCACAAACCCCTCCTCTCGAGCATGGAAAGCACTGACCATATTTAATAGCATGGTGGCATAAAATTTTGATACGTTTGTATTGGCACAATCACTTGTACTATTTAAGTCCCAACTAGAAAAATCAAACTTAACAGGTAATCAGATGTATTGTACATTATTTACAAGAGTTTGATCAGTGGGTGTTGATGTAAGCCCACTGTTTGGCCCTGCAGTGAGGTTAGGACATGTGGCAGGGTTAGCAGTTACTGTAATTTTTGTACTAGTCTCTCAAGGGTTAGTTTTATGGGAGATAACCCCCCAGGATGCCAGTAACATTTACCCGGTTAACTAAAGTATAGGTTGAAATAGTCACTGTGTAAGTGCCTGAATCTTCAGGGGCTAACTTTTCCAACACCAGAGTTCTGGTATCTGGTTTAATCCATCCTCGGTGGGGTGACCAAGGCAGGTCACAATAGGGTGTTTTCCATTTTAACAGTTCATTGACCGGCCCACTTCCTCTCTCAGGGCAAAACCTCAAGATGTTGATCTGCGTATTGTTTAGCATCTAGGTTATATCTCGGACATAGGTTGTAGCATCATTGCGGTCTTTGGTATAGTTTATTCTCAAGTGGGCAGTGTCCTCATAATCTATGGCTACATGATTGGTCTCGACGTATACTTGTATGTCAGAAGACACTTTATAGTAGGTCGCCACCATCAATAGTAGCAATGTAAGCATGGTGTCAACCTAGAAAGACAAATCAAATGCAGTATCATTGTCTAGTCAGCTTTATCTGATACCTTTTTACACTGGTCAACATGGACCCATAATTCTGGCCTGGCCTTTTGTATTTTCTTTTTGTTTACAAAAGCTAATTGTCCCCCATGTTGTTGTTGCACAGCTTGGGGCACTGGTTCGATTTCTTTAGTAATTCTCTTTACATATACTGCAGTCTCTCCCAATTTCTTTAGCACGGTATAGGGTCCTAACCAACTGGCATCTTTCCAAGGTGATTTTTGTTCCCAATTTTGGACCATGACCGTGTCCCCCTCTTTTATTGGGGTGGCCCATCCCATAGAGGGCTGTCTATAGTTAGCATTCTTTTCATGTGCCTTGGCCATGTTTTGAATGGCAAATCCTAGGTACTGTTCCAATTGTAATTGTATCCCGGACAGGAACTTTTCATGTTTTACCTTATCACTGATAGGGCCGCTTGGAGAAGGCACATCTGCCGGGTGCTTTAACCTCATCTTTTGCCCCATCATTAATTCGTAGAGTGATAATCCAGTGCTTGCCTGGGCAGTCCCTCTGACTGCCATTAGAATACCAGGCAAGTGATCTACCCAATCTTTTCCTGCGTCTAAAACACACTTTTTTAATGCATTTTTAAGTGTTCTAGTCATTCTTTCCACCATTCCCGATGACTGGGGATGGTATGGTAGGTGATATCTTTGTTGGACCCCAATTATTTGGCACATTGTGGCCATTACTTGGCTTACAAAATGTGTGCCTCTGTCTGATTCGATAATATTGGGGAAGCCCCACCTAGTGCACACCTGGTTATATAGAGCTTTTGCCATTGTTATTGTTGTGCTGTTTTTGGTGGGGAATGCCTCCACCCATTTAGAAAACATGTCTATAATAACCAGCATGTACTTATATCCCCCCTCTGCCTTTGGGAGTGGCCCCACATAGTCAATTTGTAATGCATCCCAGGAGCCATCTGCCAGCGGCAATGGTTGTAATTTTGGTTTACCCCTCTTGGGGCCTTGTTGCAAACATATAAGACAGCGACATAGGCTGTCTGCAATGGTATTATTAATATTAGGCCACTAGTATTTAGATTTGATAATCTGCATGGTTTTGTTGGACCCCCCCATGGCCACACCTGCGGTGGTTTTCCATGACAATATCATGATATAATTGACTTGGAGGTATCCATTTTAGTGTTTTATCGTCCTCCTCCTGTCTAAACGGGATGTTGTCTCTGATTTTAAATTTATAATTATTTTGGGGGTCCTCTTTTGTTTGTGTACACTTATTCACAATCCAGGGGTCCTGGCTTTTCAAATCTCCCAAATTTGCTTTGGGTAACAGTTTATGGGTTGGCAGTAGCACTTTGATGGCTGGTTTAATTTTCACAGAGTGAATGGGGGTCTTTGGTCTAATCCCTTTCCAGGGTTCCCCCATTTTTGCTGCCATTTTGGTGAGCTTATCTGCCCTATCATTTCTTAATTCTGCTGGAGTGGCGCACTTCGAGTCAACATGGGCCTTAACTTTTATGATGGCTATTCTTCCTGGCATGGCATCCCCTTCCCTTAATATGGCCTGTAATAGTTCTCTATGTTTGACATGCTCCTCAGTTGCTGTTTTCATACCTCTGTTAGCCCATATGGGTAACCAGGTAGTAAGTGATCCCACTGCAAACTGTGAGTCTGTATGTATGCCTAACCTGCTTTTGGGGTTTGCCAGGATGGCATCGTAAATTGCTACTAATTCTGCAAACTGGGAGGAGTCCCAGTTTTACAATTGTCAATAGTCATTTAAAGCCATAGTACAAGACTGTCCAGCTGTATAAGTTAGATGAAAAGGGTAACCTATATCCACTAAATAGAATAGAAGGAGTCCCCTGTTGACAGCTTTATGAGTATTCCCTGTTTGTGTATGGGCCTTTTATCCTCTAGATGGTAACACCTGGTGTCATGATACACTGCTACACTTACATATTGAACTACTGAGTCTCCCAACCCTTCTTCCTCCAGGATTTGTTTTATGTATCTGTGGAACAAGGTTGGTGCTGAGTGGAAGCCCTGTGGCAATTGAGTAAATGTGTACTGTTTACCCTCAAAAGTAAATGCAAATTTATACTGGTCCTCTGCCTTGAGGGTCAGGGACCAGAACCCATTAGCCAAATCTAGGACAGAGAAGAATTTGCTTTCTGGCCATAATTTGTTAAAAATCTCAGTATTGGAACTAGTAACAGGGCTAACCTGAGGGGTTACTTTGTTTAAATTACGGTAATTGATGGTCATGAGGCATTTTCCATTTGGCTTTAACACTGGCCAGATGGGACTGTTAGCTGTTGAGCACATGGGCCTAATGACTCCTTGTTGCAACAGCTGTTGGATGACTGGTTTGATTTCCTCTACCGCCTCTTTTGGTATTGGGTACTGTTTAGTGTGCCCCAGACATGGACCTTCTACAGCTATTTTTATGTCCCTTACCTGTCCACAATCCATGCCAGTTTGTGCCCATACCATCTCATGATTCTGTATGACTTGCTTAGATTCGGGATGCTTTAATCATGTCTCTAAACTTTGAAAGCAGCAGTGCAATGAAAAAAGTTATTCCAAAAAGCTAATTTTCTGCTACAATTATGAAAAATATTGGCAGAACTGTTGATTTGGGGTTTCTGGATGCTTTCTATGCTGTGTATGTACAGTTGCATTGTTGTCTGGATTCTTACCCTCGTCGGGTCTTCAATATCATTTATATGCAAAAATGAGGCGGCCATCTTTTTTTCTTGAGAAATAATTATTTTAAAACTTTCATAAAATTCTTAAATGATAACAGAAACTGAAAATGTCACCATCAAAATAAACTGGAAGACATCTGGCATCCATTAGGTAGAAAAAAGGTGGGGTCAAATTTTAGTCCATTTTCGTTGTACTGCTGCTTTAAGACTTGTTGCAGCATTTGATTTTACAGATGCTAAAGCATATCTTTCCACAACAGTGATTGGTTTAAAACTTTTAACATTTACTTTTCATAGACATTGATTACTAAGATCTATAACAAGCTGGTGTTTTGTCAGGCAATCACTACCAATGATGTTGTCTTCTGTGAGCCCCCCCTCTGCCCATGCGAAGGCCTGGTGGCCCACGGGTGTACCTCCCAGCCTTATGTGTTGTGGTTGGGACCAATACCCATCTGTGGTATGTCCTGTACATCCCTCTATATACATTGGTGGTCTTTCGAGATCTAAGGGTATGCTGATATTTTTAATTGATACAGCTGCTCCAGTGTCTATGAGTGCTTAAGCTGCACATAGTTCTCCAGCTATGGATTGTGGTTCAGTGGCCATCAGGGGTGGAGAAAGTAGTGCTGAGACAGCTGTCAGCTCAGGTTCAGAAATTAAACCTGTAACCCTCCCCCCCAACGTGGCCTGTGATGCTGAAAATATCACAGCCCCGGGGCTTTCAGAATCAGGGTTGTCCCCTTCCCCATCAAATGTAAAGTGGGTTTCCCCACCGGAATGTTGCTGGATGGTAGCAGCATTATTTTTAACATTACAGCTTAAGGTATTGATGCACTGCATAGGAAAGGCAGTACATTTAGTCTTCTCAGGGGAAGCGGATGTTAAATTGCATAGGAAATGAAAACAACCTTTCATGTAATAACTGCAATGTGTTCTTTATCCAAGGCTATGCTAAT
The DNA here is from genome assembly GCA_016271365.2 of Neoceratodus forsteri. NCBI lineage: Eukaryota > Metazoa > Chordata > Ceratodontiformes > Ceratodontidae > Neoceratodus > Neoceratodus forsteri. The sequence goes on along the minus strand of CM057449.1, from coordinate 56,526,971 downwards.
AAAGCAAACATTAACAGCATTAGCTGTTTCTTTAGCATCGGACGCTGACTTTATGACAGATTGCATATCAACCTTATTCAAAAGTACATCAACATCATTTTTAATGAGAATCTTTTGTCCCTCAGAAACACTAGTGTTACTGATAACATTATTAATCATGCCAAACAACTCCGGGTTGTTTTGTTTGGTTATGGCAGCAATCACAGGTCCCTGTGACTGCAAGATCGAACCTCCGTGAGATGGTGGTCAGCCATTTTGGATTACCTCATGGTCATCATGGGTTACTGTGTCATGACTATCATCACATGACCATGAAGGGCCATCTTGGGGATGGTATGGGGATGCAACCTGATCACATGTGTGTCCACCGTTTTGAGACAATTCTCCATTTTGTGAATCACAGAAAAATAAGTGGCTAGTCTTCACTCTAGTCCACCCCACAGCATACTGTGAGTGTTCAAAATCAAACTCTTTAATATGAGAAGAGGCAAGGTCTGTGGGCATTAACTTAGTATGCCTTGCCAATACCTCTGGCTGATGGCGCAAGTTCACCATATCTGACTTTTTACTCCTACATTCTAACTTAGATGCAGGAGTTAGCACACTATTAAGTGCCTTGTTTTCAGATTTCAAGACATTCCCATCTTGTAAAACATGTTTATTATTAACAGAAGCTGTGTCATAGTTTATATTGAACACCTTCATTTCAAGTGTGCTGTAATTAAAACATACTGAATCATGCTATACTGTCAAGGTCTGGCATTGAAATACCAGCTCGTTAACTTTTTCAGTAATTACTTTAGACTTATCATCTCTAAGTTTCTTGTTTTTAAAATGTAAGGAATCAATGTTACTAGCCAGAACACCATTTGTTTGAAAAACATTTTTTTTAAGTTTTGCCTTTTTAGCGTTATCTCTTAAGGCATGCAGGTCATGGTTGTTTCTCTCATTAAATAGAGACTCATTTTCTAGATGGACAGATTGTAGCTGGGTTACTATATCTTGCTGCTCATGCAGCTTCTTTAAAAGTCTCATGTGTTGATGAGTTACGTCCTGGCTGTATTGCAACAGACCTTGTACAGCATTTGCTAGCTTCTCTTTTTCATTTTTGGTTGCTGAATTACGATCCAGCACTAGCCTGTTAAAATACTTTCGGACTGACTTGTCCTCTGGAGGGGCATCGTATGCCCCTAACATGCATCTTTTTCCCAGATATTTGTGTATCTCTGCCTCCATTGCTAACTATATTGCATTGTGTTTACAGATTAATTCTGTGGGGTACTATCCCCACGGTTCGATACTTATCCGTCTAACTCTGACAAAGTATCACCCCCTTGTGCACCAGTGGTGACCCTGTACGGGCTAGTCTTATGACCCCCCTAGAGCCCTGTCTTGCAAGTAACAGTGGTCTCTAGTCTATATCTTGTTCCCTAGAGTTCTGCCTCGCTAGTTCAAACAATAATCTCTAGTTAACATTTGTCTACTTATTTAATTTCTGAGCACACATTACCTTGTGGAGCCCCGTGGTTGGTTAAGGTGATCAGTCTCTCCCATGGCACTGAACTTTCCAAGGATTAAATGCACTCAGGGCAATTTCTTACGGTGTGGACAGACTACGTCGAGTTCCTGGGTCAGTGTTCCCTCATTTAAAAGCTATCCAAGTCACGGCGCCAATTGTAGCGGAGGAATTATAGCTGGGGGTCCTCCAGGCTACTTAGTACCTCGGGACATAGAAACATAGAAACATAGACTTTGACGGCAGATGAGGACCACTAGGCCCATCTAGTCTGCTCATTTCCCTACCTACAGGATAGGCCGAGATCCTAGTTAACCAACAGCCTATATCTTCCTGCCCCCCACAAGAATTGCCTTATGTCTGTCCCATGCATTCTTGAATTCTCCACAGTTTTAGACCCCCAACTTCCTCAGGAAGGCTGTTCCATGCATCCACTACCTCTCTGTGAAATAATACTTCCTCACATTGCCCTGAACTGCCCTCCTTCTATCTTTAAATTGTGTCCTCTTGTTCTTGCAAGTCTCTTTTTCTGAAAGATGCTACCCTCTTGGACTTTGTTGATTCCTTGAGGTACTTGAAAGTTTCTATCATGTCCCCCTCTCCCTTCTTTCCTCAAGCATATACATATTAAGCTCCTTTAGTCTCTCCTCATACGGCTTCTCTTGCAGACCCTGCACCATTTTAGTTGCCTTCCTCTGGACTGCCTCTATCCTGTCTATGTCCTTGCAGAGATGGGGTCTCCAGAACTGAACACAGTATTCCAGATGGGGTCTCACCAACTGTCTTGGTTGGACATTACAATGCAGATGACACAGACGCAGTCGGAAGAGTAAAAGATACGTTTACTTTAGCATGGTGCTATACAGCCGTTGATGTTACATTTTCTCTTCTCCTAGGAAAAGCAAGCAAGCATATATATACAGTATATATATATATATATATATATATGTACACACACATATCATCCCCCCCATCAGCATAAAATCACCCTTGTACCAATAAAATCATTTTGTTATTAGCATCTAGGCAGAACTTGTCTAGACATGTTTGGGCATTCTTGGGTATTGCATTTTACACATTGCTTTCTGCTAGACCCATATAAGGTTATGCAGGCTCATGCTGTTGTATGTTGCTATGGTGTGAGTGAAACTCATTGTTTCTCCTAGGTCAAGTTGACCCACTGTGCGCACATGAGTAGTTAGGAGCCAGTGGATGACGACATAGGTACACTTATATCAATCAATCAATCAATCAATCAATCAATCAAAATCTTTATTTATTCAGGTGGAAATCATTGAGCAAAGCTCATTTACAAGATGGACCTGATAGGTCAAGGATCAAATTGAAGATACAGTAGCAGATATATATACAGAACACTTGTATTTAAACAGATACAGTAATATAAACATATATACAAATGAAGGATAGAGGTTGATAAAACCTAACAGGACAAGGTAGGATACAATAAAAGTACACTAGAAGAAACCAGAATGTCCAAGTCCCAATAGAGGAGCCAAAGCAAGCACACAACACAGGGTAACCGGTATTACAGGCTCCAGGGCAAACTAAAGCAGACAAACAGATACAATGAATGATGACTGCAAAAAATGATGATAAGCAGCCTCTGACGAATGACATGGAGGGGCTGGTGGGAGATTCAGGTAGGGGCTAAGGCTACTAGTAGTAGGAGGTATGGAGGAGTGGTTGGGGTAGAAGTAAGTGCCAGGAGTTGGTGCGGAGGTCTTGGTCAGGGGAAGAAAAGCTGTGAAAAAGGTATGATAGGGGGCTGAGATACAAAAATAAGAGGGCTGCAAGGGAGGGAAAAACTAAGGGGATGATTTATTGAAGAGCTGTCAATAATAATTGCTGACTGAAAGGGGGAGGGTTGTGAATGTGACTGGACTAGGCCTTGTGGTAGCAGTTGCATTTCTCTGGGAAGAGACTTACGTAGAGCTTTTTAAAGGATGCTAGAGGTATAAAGTTGGTAAACTTTAGGGTCTTCTGTAGAGAATTCCAGTCCATTATATGGTTACATAATGTTTAACGTACAGTCTCATAACTCGTATATAGTTTATGTCTCTGTAACCCCGACTGATTTTCTGTAATCCATTTCTATACCTTTCATAAAACTTGAATAAAGTATATTGAATAACAAAAAAAAAAAAAGAAATGAACGGGTCAGCAACACTGGTCTTTTGGTTAAAACAGAGATGCACTGTTTTAGGCCACCAAGGGGCAATCTTCAATATTGAAGATATTTGGACAGGAGGTTGGAGTATAAGAGTAATCTTAAATTCCACTGACAAAAGGTTTACAGCACCTGTCAAACTGCTTTTTTTTTGGTAGAGATAGGGTGGTCCTGTTCTACGCTGGCCAACCAAAAACCTGTTACAAATGTGGGAGGCCGGGCCACATCAGCAGCATATGTGATCGTCTGCGATGCCCACTCTGTGACACTTTTGGGCACACCAGTGGGCAATGCCAGAAAATGGCAGGATGCAATTTATGTGGGGAATCAGGCTATTCTTATTCCACTTGCCCAGAAGCTGCACATGGACAGGCTACCCCACATCATTCTGAAGAGTAAAGATTGCTGATTGAACTTGCACAGATGTCTCATGCTGTTCACTCTGCCCCCTTCCCCACACTCAACCTCTACAGACCTCTCATGCACAGCCAGCAAAAGATCCAGGAACTGCAGAGTCAATTGATGTTAACCCCTCCAGAGTAGATGACAGTGAGAATAGTGTTTATGAGGAATTTGTTATTAACCTAGAAATAACTAACCAATCCCCCACTCAAACTGACACAGTGTCAATGTCCCCCTTGCCTCCCCATGAGCAAATCCCTTCTTCTAGGGTCACTAAGCAGAGAACTTACAGTAATCAGCCTGTCACTAAAGTCACTAAGATGTCCTTAACCCTAACTTCCAATCGTTTCCATATTTTGCGACCCGCACAGGATGAATTGGATGCAGAATCAGAGAGTTCCCAAACAGTCTCAAGGTCATTGGGAGGGCACTTTGACAAGAGTCTGAAGAGGGAAGGCTCCCTCTTGCAAAACCCAACCTACAGAGTACCAAAAAGGGGAAAAAGGGCAAGCACAAACCTCCTTGAGGTAGCCCTTACTTGGCACTAAATGTCAGTTTCATTAACCTTCTGTCCACTTAATGTGAACAGCATTAAAAATAGGATGCGTCAGGCTGATGTTTTTTCTTATTTACAATCTAATAATGCTAACATCTTCTTTTTTCAGGATACCAGGTTACACACTGTAGCAGAATTGTCCTATGCCACTAAATGGTGGCATACAGGCGTATTCTACTAGTCTTTGGGCCTGGACACCTGCTCTGGTGTGGCATTTCTCTTTCATAACATTGAAGTAAGGGTTTTGAAGTTAATTGACCTGGCTCCAGGCTGCACCTTGATATTACATGTTATATTTCATGGTGTCTGTTTTAGGTTACTTAATATTTATGCTCCTCAGATGAAGATGGAAAGAGTGGAACTGTTTCATGTGGTACAACCTTATTTACACACCTCAAATCAAGTTGTTTGGAGTGGTGACTTTAATTGTGGCTTATCCACCAGAGATAGGTGTAAGGGCATTACCACCAAACAGATATTTCACAATACGTCTTGCTTAAATGATATTTTACATACTGCAAATTTAAGTAATGTATATGCTCAGCTTCATAGGGGAAATAGCCCCTTCATACCATAAAGGGACATTGGCCACTCAAATAGATTTTTTTCTTCACCAGCAAAACTCTACCCTTGGGTTTGGCCTCTTTGACCCCAGTGGAATTCTCAGATCACTGTGCTGTGCATGTCTCAGTCGGTTCACATGCTGCCCTGAGGCTTGGGAGGTGTACATGGAAGCTGAACTTTCCCTTCTGGAATATCAGGAAATTTCATAACAATTACAGTATTTTATTTTCACCCAGAAATCCTTATATGATATGTACGAGGACCCCTACAATGGTGGATAGACACCAAGAGGGATTTCACACACTTGTTAAAATCTATAGTGAAATCTTTTCAGGATAAACATAGAAACATAGAAACACAGAAGTTGACGGCATATAAGGACCGTAAGGCCCATCAGGTCTGCCAATTTTTTTTTACCTCATGAATGTGTCATCGGCCTTTGCTCTGTCAATGGACTATCTATTCATACTCATCTGAATTACTCCCATATGCCTATCACATGCTGGTTTGAAGCCCTGCACTAAATTCATATCCGCCACTTCCTGAGGTAGGCCATTCCATGCATCCACCACCCTTTCTGTGAAAAATAACTTCCTCACATTAACCCTTAATCGGCCTCCTTCTAACCTCATACTGTCTCCTCTTGTCCTGTTATTTTTCTTATATTGAAACATGTTAGACTCTTTCACCTTGTTTTAATCATATCACCTCTCTCCCTCCTTTGCTCTAGGGTATACATATTGAGATCTATGAATCGATCTCATATGTTTTCTGATGCAGTCCCTGCACCATTTTGGTTGCCCTTCTCTGGACTGCCTCAATTTGGTTAATATCCTTGTGAAGGTGTGGCCTCCAGTACTGCACACAGTACTCCAGATGGGGCCTAACCAGTGTTTTGTAAAGGGGGATTATTACCTCCCGCTTATGACTTGTGATACCCTTACTAATACACCCCAACATCCCCCTAGCCTTACCTATTGCTTTAGTGGTCTGCTTGGATGATTTCAGGTCATCTGTGATGATGATGCCCAATTCTCTTTCTTCCCTTGTGACTGCCAGCAACTCCCCTCCCAAATTATAGGTGGCTTCAGGTTTACTCTTCCCTAAGTGCATGATCTTGCACTTCTTTGTGTTAAACCCCAGTTGCCACTCTTCCGACCATTTTGCAAGTTTATCCAGATCTCTTCTCATTCTGCCCACCCCATCTGCATCATCTACTCTTTTGCAGATCTTGGTGTGATCTGCAAACAGACAAACCTTACCCTCCAGTCCATCTGCAATGTCACTGAAGAAGATATTGAAGAGGACTGGCCCCAGGACTGATCCCTGAGGTACCCCAGTGGTGACTTGCATCTCTTCTGATTGTATACCATTTACCACCACTCTCTGTTTTCTGCCCGTCTACCAGTTTGCCACCCAGATGACCAACGTCTGACCCACCCCGAACCTACCCAACTTATTAATAAATCTTCTATGTGGAACAGTATCGAAAGCTTTGCTGAAGTCAAGGTAGGTGACATCAACTGCTTCCCCTTGGTCCACCACTCTGGTTACTCAGTCAAAGAAATCTATGAGATTAATTTGACAGGATGTTCCTGTTGTAAACCTATACTACCTTGGATCATGTGCTCCTATGGATTCCAGGTATTGCACTATCCTTTCCTTAAGGAGTGCCTCCATAATCTTGCACACTAATGAGGTAAGATTGACTGGTCTGTTGTTCTCTGCCTCCTCCCTGTTACCGCTCTTGTGGAGCAGGATCACATGAGCCCTTCCCCAGTCTTCTGGGATATTTCCTGTCCTCAAAGACTCACTAAACAGTTCTGATAATAGCTTTGCTAGTTCCATCCTTATCTCCTTTAGTACCCTGGGATGTATGCCATCAGGTCCCATTGCCTGGTCCACCCTGAGCTTATCGAGCTCTTGTAGGATCCTTTCTTTTGTGAATGGACTAGTGCACACCTCCTTCCTCCCTGTGTCCATGGTGCTGAGCTGTGGGCCCTGCCCTACCTGCTCCTCAGTAAATACTGAGAAGAAGTATCTATTTAGGATAGATGCTTTTACATGGTTCTCCTCCTCACATTCCCCCTTATCCACTTTGATCTTAGCAATACCCCCTCTGGACTTTCTTCTTTCACTAATGTATCTATAGAAAGTCTTGTCACCTTCTTTTACTGTTTGTGCTAGTGTTTCCTTGGTTTGGGCCTTTGCATGCCTTACTGCCTTTCTGCCTTTCCTGCTTCCCTTTGGGAAGTTTGGTGTGCCTCCCTATCTTCATCCTGCTGCGTTCCCTTATATCTCCTGAAGGCCAGCCTTTTGGCTCTTACCTTTTCTGCTACTGTTTTTGACAACCAAAGTGTTTTCCGTCTTCTTTTCACTTCCTTTTCTTTCTAACGCAATGGGATGTTGCTTCAGGTATTGCATCATTAATGCTTGCCCACTTTGCCTGTATGCCCCTCACCTGCATTTCTTCTTGCCTGGGCTAGCTTAACTCTGTTGGCCATCTTATCAAAGTCAGCTCCTCTGAAGTCCCATATTTTTGCCTTGGAATGGGATGATTTAGTTCAAGTGGCCAAATTGAACCATACCATGTGATGGTCACTGGCCCCCAGGTGACCTTCTGCCTGGAGATCTGTGATCCTTTCCCTGTTAGTCAGTACTAGATCTAGGATAGCCTTGTCTCTTGTGGGTTGTTGTACCAGTTGTTTGAGACCCTTCTCCTTCAGGGGATCCACTATATGTCTAGTTCTGGCAGATGTTCCTGCTGGTATTGATCAATCTGTATCTGGCACGTTGAAGTCTCCCATTAACAGAACCTCCCCTTTAGCTGTCATATTTTGTATATCTTCTAACGGTAATGTGTCTATGTCCTCCCCCTGGTCTGGAGGCCTGTAGACAACCCCAGTTCGTATGGCTGTCCCATTTCCTGTTTCTAGGGTGACCCACAGTTCTTCTGGCTCCTTAAGTGTATTCTGAATTTCTGTAGCTTTGATATTTTCATTGACATAAAGGGCCACTCCACCCCTCCTTTTTGCACCTAGGTCTCTTCTGAACAGTACATAGCCAGGTACTGAAGTCTCCCAAGTGTGGTTAATAGTGAACCATCTCTTGCTAATGGCTACTATGTCCAGTTTAGCCTCTGTCATTATTGCTTGCAGGTCTGGGATCTTGTTTCCCAGAATGCAAGCATTTGTGTACATAATTATCCATTGGCCAGATTTCGGTGTGTTAGTTGTTGGGAGAGGTCTGGCATTTCCCCTGTGCCTCGTATGGGGAGTCAGACCTTTTTCCTTACCTGGTGATGCAAATGAACTACAAACATGCTGAACTCCTGTTTGATCACAATCTGAGGAGGAAGGGGTGTTTTTCCCATTCGACGTATCGGGTGCTGCACCCAACTCCCCATTTGCTAGTTTAAATATTCTGCAAAGATGTCAAACATCTGCCCTAATGCACTGACTCCCTCCTTAGTCAGATGGAGTCCATTGAATTTAAAGAACTTTAACTCCCAAAACTGTTGCCAGTTACCTACAAATTTATGTCCTTTTTCCTGGCACCAGCCATTGAGCCACATGTTTAGCTCCCCTATCTCCCGTTCTCTGACCTTCTGTCAATATGCCCCCCTGTCCCAGACTGGCAGGATCTCAGAGAAGGAGATGCTGGATGAAATGGATGATAGTTTGTCACCCAGCCTGGTCAGGTGTTCCTCGGTCTCCACAACTGACTGGCTGGCACGATCGATAGTCCCTATGTGTACCTGGACATCGATTTTTTCTCCTGCTTCCTGTACAATTTTAGCAATGCGGTCAGTGTCTCTCAATGCTGATGTACCTGGAGACATCTGATCATTACCTCTGGCTGGAGATAAGTATAGATAAAAACTATTGTACTTACTTACAGTACAGGAAGCAGCTACAAATAGTTATGTCATTGGCTCAAACCACTAAACATGATTTTTCTACTCAAATTATATTCTTAAAAGATGGCATGGCACAATGCCATATGAAACAATCAAGAACTTTAAAGTTGCAGCAAAGATATGGTACACAAGGGAAATTTGCAACAATTTGCCTTTTTCTAAGTTGCAAAGATACAGTGAAGAAAAAACATATTTTCACAGTATTAGAGGGCAAGATAATCTCTTAAAAGTATCTTCACATGAGATAATGACTGAAGTTACAAATTACACTAGGATCCTGTTCCAGGAAAAAAAAAACTGTTTGTACCACTGACATAACTGTGTATTTACAGCAAATTGAGATTCCACCTTGCCCTCCTTCGATTCTCCAATGAGTGACAGAACCTATTTTCCCCACAGAAGTATCTAGTGCAATTACTTCCTTACAGTCAGGCAAAGTACCTGGTAGGGACGGGTTGACACCCAAACTCTATAAGGTGCTGAGTTTTGAATTATCGAATGAATTAGCAGATGTCTATAAAATTTTGTTGTTTCATTCTGATTTCCCATTGGATATGGCAGGGAGCACTCTCATTTTCTTGCACAAAAAGGAGAAAAGCAGGATCTCTTTAACTGGAGACCCATTAGCCTCTTAAATGTTGATCTAAAAATTTTGGTGACTATTTTAAACAAATGCCTTTTAACAGCTGCACAATTTCTTATAATACCAGCACAATACTGCACCATAGCTGAAAGGGCTATAATGGATCAACTTTTATTTTTGAGGGAATTATTCAACTGGGAACATGACACAGGTCATTCCAGGTTTGTTCTCTCATTAGACCAAAGGTGTGCCTTTAATTCAGTAAATCATACTTTTTTATGGCTTACTCATCATCACTATGGCATACCTAATGTTTTCATCACTTGGTTATAAATAAACCTATAAAAATGCAATTGTATCCCCTTTAGTAAATGGGCATCTGGGGCTGCTCCTCCCCATTAAAAAGGAGTCAAACAAAGCTGCCCGATCAGCCCCCGCTATATATTTTCAATATAGATCCTTTATTATGCTCCTTAAATGCTGTAATACCACCTATTGATACAAATGAAATTATGGCCCCTTTCTCAGCCCTGGAATATGCAGATGATATCTGCATATGTACTTCAACTGTAGCTTCAGTAGAGTGTGCAATTCAAATTTGTGAGACTTATGTGACGCTCTCTGGAACTTCCCAAAATAAACTCAAATGTGTCAGTAGGGAATTGGGCTTTAATCACCCCACCCATGCATCTATTGCTGGGATTGGATTCTCTGGAGCCCCCATTAACATTTTAGGTATAGTGTTTGGAACTCAGACTCCACTTTTATCCAACTGTGATTTACAAATTGAAAAGGAAGAGTGATGGTTCAAAATTGGAACAAATGGCAGGTCTGTAAATCCAAACAGATTTATTTAATCAAGATGTATCTGTTACCCATATTTTTGTTTTCTAGTAACATCTTTCCACCCCCAAAACAACTTGAAGTTACCATTTTTAGTATTTTTTTTTCAGGCAGTTTGGGGTAGCTGCCTAAACCCTATTAAAAGAAACATTCTGTATTTACCTATCTCACAAGGCAGACTTAATATGGTGAATCCTATAATGTTTCTTTATTGTCAATTTTTATGTACGAACTTCCCACCATTAATAAAAAACATTACTTAATTATGGATGGACCTTTTCAGTCATTCAGTAGGTATGTAGTTTCAGTTTTGGAAAGATGGAATGAATAGGTGCATTAAAACAAACCCAATTGTTGCCCCATACCTCAGAGAAGTATTTGTTAAATTAAAATCCTGGCACATTCCCAGTACATGAATTCTTTCCAAGAATAAAAAATATGTCTATCAAGCAGTTATTGATACCCACTTTACAGAAGGTATTACTTTCCAAAAGTGCTCTGAATTTCATTTGCAGGCACTGCAGGGCCTTATTGTTGAGAAATGATTCCCCTCGAAATTGCACAACATTACTTGGTTGTGCTGTCATGAAAAACTTAATGTCAAGGTAAACCAAAGACATAAACAACTGGAAGAACAGAATTGTTCATGGCCTGGATGTTTCCATGCACTTGAAACTATGCATCATTTATACTTTTTGTGCTCATATATTTTGCCATTTTGGCATTATGTTGCCCATGCCTGGAATGAGAAAGCCTTTTTGTCTATCTCTTATGAGACACTGATTTATGGTGCATACTCCTCAGGATAGTGGCCCGTTAAATGTACTATTCACAGTTTTTAAATGGTTTATATGGCAAAGTAGGAGCCTTTTCCCTCTGCAACAAATGCATTTTTCTCATACAGAACTTTTGCAGAAAATGTCTGTGGAACTCTATAAGATTTATAGAAATGAGTCTAGCTCGTATGATAAGAGACTTTTATTGTTAAAATGGAGGAACATGCCATGGATCACAGATAATGATGTGCCTATCACTTAAACCATATGGATGAGGTTTTTTTTGTAAATTTCAGTGTCACACAGGTTTGAGGTAATCTTTTTTTTCCCCTCCACTGTGGTATCTTTTTTTTTGTTGTTGATTATTTTAATTTCCTTGTGTTTTCTTCTGTTATATTTGTATGACTTCTAATAAAAACTAATTACCCTACTCTTTTCAAGAAGTGCCATGGGATCTTTAATGTCCACCTGAACAACCACCAGAACAGGCAGACAAGAAATTTGTTTAATGTCTCATCCAAAAGATGGCACCTGAGGAGTGCAGCACCAGTCATGCTGCTACAGTGTCAATATTGGAATTTAACCAAGTGCCAGGTGTGGGGTTAGACACCACAGCCATCTGATCTTCCAGTCTTAGAGGCAAATGTAACCTGCTGAGCCACTGACCTCATAAACCACTGACCACTCTTATCAAAACTTCATAAGCTTGGCCTTGACTGTCATTCCCTAACTTGGTTGTCTAATTATCTATGTAACTGGCTACAATGCATCAAATGGGCTGGTATTACCTCTTCCCTACCTCACATCATGGACAGAGTCCCCCAGGGGTCAATCCTGGGTCCTCTGCTATTCTCCATTTTCATCATTGAGCTACCTAGCAACTGTGGCAGTGTGACGGTACAACTATACGTGGAAGATGCCATTCTATATAGATCGGATAAATGTATCTCCTCCATCAAATCAAACCTAGAAAAGGATTTCTGGCTCCTGGAAGCCTGGTTGGTTCAAACAAAACCTACTGGTTGTAAATACCTAAAAAAAAAAAACATGCTGTTCCGACACACCTCCTATGACCTATCCACCCAACAACCCATCATAATCAATACCTCCACAGTCACAGCTCTAGAAGGAGTGGACTTTTTTAAATATTTAGGAGTTACCCTAGATGAAAATCTATCCCACAAAGAGCATGCTCATAGAACTATCAAGTCCATGCATCAAAAACTGGGCATGATCTCCTGAATTGCCCTCACATGACCTCTCAATCTCAGAGAACCCTGGCATCTGCAACATTACTACCATGTCTCTTCTAAGGATCCCCTCTACTCCACTCAGCCATGGCAACCACACTTTCCAAATTGAAGCAAACCTACCATAGAATTGCACACTTTGCCACTATAACACTTGCTCAAGCACATCACTGTGATGTCCGTAAGCCCTAGGATGGCCACCCTCAATGCTAAGCTTGACTTCTCCCTACTTTGTACTATGTTCAAACTCATCCACCTTCCTTCCCCACCCATCCTTACAAACATGCTCACCCATAACCCTATTTTGTAGGACCCTTTGTTCCACCCACCTCCCTTTGCTAACTCTCCCCAAGACTCATCTAACTGCAGGTAGGTGATCCTTCATCTTTCTATCTTCCCAAAAGTGGAACAATCTCCCACACAAATTACTTTCCTGCACATCCCTTCCCCAGTTCAAAAAAGTGCTTTAAAGAACTCTTCCCCCTTCCAGTCTGCACTTGTTTCTAAGACCTTGTCTCCCCACCTAATTTTCTAACATTCTATTCTGTATCCTTATATCACCCTCTCTCAATCTCAGTTCCACAGTTTGCCCCTCGAACTTCTTTCTCTTATCTTACTTGTTATGACTGCATATAATATGACTATGGCATTTATTGGACTGACTGTCAGCAGTCATCTAAATGTCTGTAATTAATTTTCTTTTATCTCTTACCATGGCACTTAAAGGAACAACTGTTAACACATGTTATTCTGTAGGATACTCTGTAACTATTCCTCTGTTTTAACCTGAATGTATGTACACATTATGGGCCAGATATTCAGAAATGAACCAAAGGCTGGTGCAAGTCTGGTGCAGTGCAACTCATATGCACCATGGCACAGCGAATGAGATATTCAAAGGCTGCACACAGCAAAATGCACCAGCGCAACATGGCTGAATATTGCAGGGATGTGCTATGGTGCAACCAGAGGTGCAACAGGGAGCAAACAGACCTGTGCCATAGCGCAACCAGAGATGCACCAGGGAGCAAAGGGAGATGTGCCAAGGCACAGAAGGACCAGCCTCAGGCAATGTTGGCAGCAAAGCAGCTGAGGGATAGTGCTGGGCAAGCAGTGGAACACAGCTGGGAACAGTGGCAGGGAGGCACAATGGTGGGCCACAGGTGACCACTAGCTGCAGGGCACAGACAGGCAGCGAGCCCCCCCCCCAGCACCAGGGCACTGGACGCAGGGAACAGGTTGCACCAACGGCCAAAGGGAGAGCTGCCACTGGAACTCCCTGCTGGATGCCGAGCCTCCACCCACCCAGACCATGGTTAGCCACACCCTGGTACACAGCACCCAACACACATTCCACAAATCCTGGACAGCCAACAAATAGCCACCTCAAGGCACAGTCAGCAACCAAGGGGCAGGACACGACCACGCACAGCCCTCACAATGACACAGGCACACCACACCGATACCCACCACACCACTACAGCATGGCTTCACTCACCAGCTGCAAAGCAGACATGGACACAGGCAGTTAAGCAAGTAATCTGTAATAAACAAAACTATGTACAAAGTAATGCAGTGGGAAAGTGTAGGAGAGTGAAAGTAGGGTACAGGGGACAGGGACTGCACAGTGGGATGGGGAAGGAAGGGGTAGGGATGGCAGGGGTAAGAGGGAAGCACTGAGGACAACTATGGGGTGGCCATGGCCTGCCACCACTTGTCACCGCCACTGCTGCCTGTCACACAGCACCATCCACCGGGTCTGCTGGGCCTCCTCCAAGGTCATTGAGGTGATCAGGATTATCTGCCTTAACAGCCGGCAATAAAGTGGCAGCCATGACCTCCTCCAGTTGCCTATGACAAAGGAATGGACAGGTAATCAGTGCAAGTCCCTAGAAACCATGCCATCCCACCATGCACAGCAGACAGTGGGAACACATGCCCCTGGAGTGGCACCCTGGCCACCCACAGTGGGTGGACCAATGCCTGCCCACATCCCAGCATGCCACAACAGTGCACAGTGGTGGACACCGTCGCCCAAAGGCCACCTGACCATACAGTGACAGGCAGGTGGCATAGGGCTGCAGCAGCACCACAGCAACACCAGTGGCAGCTGGACACACACCCATCCCACCAACGGCTGGAACATGTGTATAATGGCTGCCCCACAGTGGCATGCACACCGCACAGTATGCAGCACACAGCTGACACAGCACATGGCACAGGTGGCCATGGCCGCACCCTCACCCCCGCTGACCACACTGTAAGGAGCAGAGGAAGACAACAGTGCCTACCTGCTAGCTGCAGCACCACTCATGCCTGTCCCTCTGTCGCTTCACCTCCACCAGTCGGGCCCACTCCACCTGCTGATTGTCCTGCAGAGGCCTGCTGCAGCCTGCCAGGCACCCCCATTGCCCTGGCATGGTGCAGATCCTCAGGCCCTAGGAATGGAACACAGACAGGCACACATCAGAATACAGCCACAGCATGTGTCCACCACCCCACCCCTGTGCACAGTGTGCGCCCCAGCCTGTCATGCCCTTCAGGACAGTGGTGCAGCACACCCAGTGGCCGGCAATGCCACGCCACATGGCACATGCTGACAGTGCGCCCCTGGCATGTCAGGCAGCCCAGCCAACACCACAGTATGGCGGTTGGGTACACATGCAGCATGTGCCAACTTACCTGGCCATGGCACAGCCCTCCTAATGACACATGCCTGCAGCATCCTCAGCCTCTTGGGGTCCTGCTGCATCAGGTCACAGTACCAGTGGCAGCACTGCTTACCAGTCCAAGGCACACTGGTATCCTGGACTAGGCATGCAGCGTAGCACACTGCCACTGTCCAGCTGGATATCCTGGGCTTGGTGTCAGACGAGGCCCTAGCTGTGTTCCAGCAGGATGCCAGCCAAGGCATACTCTGCGTGGAGACACAGATCAGGGCGGGGTCTGACAGTGATGACGACATGACCATCATCCTGGACAGAGTGTGTGGTGTCGTGGGGGAGACACCAATACCTACTACCATCACTGGCAGCACAGCCAGTGGCCTGTCGGTGGTGGAACAGCTGCCCGCTGCTGCCTCTGGTGCTGCCATGTGCACAGCCACAGGGTGCTGTGTGGTGGTGATGGTACATCTGCTCAGGCTCTGGCCAGCACACATTGGCCAGAGGAGCAGCAGCGGCAGATGGCTGGGGATGTTGGGCAGCCAGACGCGGAGTCTGCTGCTGGGCACCAGACAGTGACCTACCCAATGGGGACCCCGCTGTGCAGTGTCCATCTGAGTGGGGGCTGTGCAGTGCAGTTGTACACCACGTGTGGGACAGCAGCATGCCCATGCACCCCTGGGCACCGACCCATTGTCAGAGCACACCTGATTGCTGTGGGCCTCCATGGAGCAACAGGTCATGCTCATAGCTGGGGTGCATGTGATTCATGCAGAGGTGTGCCAGGTAGCCGAGCTGCATGAGAAGGGCACCACACAGGTCCTGGAGGCTATACAGCACCTGCTGGAGGAGATGACCACATCCCTGGATCGCATTGCCAATGCAATCTCAGTTGGTCTTGTGTCGCTGGCTGCCACAGGGCATGGCTGCCAGCCACAGACACCACAGAGTGCACTGTTCACCCCACAGACCCAGTGTTAGGTGACTCCCTCCATGTCGATGCCAGGCTCTACTGTCGGTATCCCAGGCATGCCAGGGGCAGGCCTGTTTGGTTGCCTACACCCCCCCGTGTGAATCCGGTCATGTTCCTGCAGTTCAACCCCTGGGGGGCAGTTGTATACCCCCCGCTGCCATTAAGCAACCAATGGCTGCTGACTGGCCATGGCACAGCTGCCCCCGTGTCTATGATTGCCATGGTTCCCTACGGTGGACCTGGTGTGCATGTCACCCTGTCGGCAGTCTTCTGCCACTGCCCTGTATGCACATGGGTGATGTGTGTGTGGGTGCATGCCAGATTCTTGGCCACTGTGTGTCATGCCACATGCTGCCTGTGTGCTCACCTGCTTGGCCACTGGCCCATGTGGCATGTGCATGATGAGAGCAGCACAGCACTGGTTGCACCTGTGCACCGGTGCCCTGCATCTGATCCACACCACGTGCTGGCGCCTGGGCGCATGCTTGCATGTGTGTGTGTGTGTGTGTGTTGCTGTATGGTGCTGTGTGCTGTTGTGTTTGGCTGTGTGGCACTGCCACCCCCACCCCTGCCCCACGCATGTGTGTGCATGCTCATTGCCATGCATGCCAATGCCCATGTGCCGTGCCATTGTGTCTGTCCACTGCATGGTTGTTGCTCCACCTACCTGCATGCACCAAAGTGCTCCTGTGCAATTGTGTCCTGGTGCTGGTGTGCCATCCTTAGGAGCCTGGATCCCTCCTCCCGAGGGGGCTGCCCACCACCCCCAGCCCATTGCCCTCATCATCCCCACTGCTGTCCCCTTCTTCAGCCTTGACAGCTATCCCACAGTCAATGGCCATGTTGTGCAGTATGCAGCAGGCCAGGAATAGGCCACAGGATTTCGAGGGGCTATACTTTAAGGTACCTCCAGACCTGTCAAGGCAATTAAATCATGCCTTCAGCATCCCAAACACATGCTCAATGATGTTCCATGTGCTGGTGTGTGTGTCTCATTAGCATGGTCTTCTGCTGGGGATGACGGGCGCCGGTAGGGGGTGAGCATCCAAGGCCTGAGTGGGTAGCCACTGTCACCTGTGTGGACAGATACATGGTTAGCCTGGTGTCCTCTGTCACTGTGCCCCTTGCCCATCCCTGGCACCCCTGCCAGTGCAGCCACCCTGCCCTCCCCCTTCCCATGCCCTGCTGTTCCCAGCTCCCCATGGCCATTCCATACTCACCCACTAGGTGGCCTGTGGGGATATCCCCACTCTCAAACCTGTGGCACAGTGCAGAGCTGTACCAGATGAATGAATCATGTACTCTCCCAGGGTGTGTGGCACAAACATCTGTTATGTGCCCCCTAGCATCGCGCACCACCTGGCAATTGACACTGGGGTAGCCCTTCCTGTTGATGTATGCTACACCTTCAGGACCAGGTGGCATACAGATGCCCACATGGGTGCAGTCAATGACCCCTAGCACACCAGTCATCCATGCTACCCTGTGGAAGTCCGGCATGGTTGCTGTACGCTCTGCCTGTGTGATGGGGAACTGGATGTATTCTGCAGCATGTGGCAGCAGAGCATTGAGGAACTGTATGAGGAGGTGTGACTTGGCTGACTGGGTTATGCCTGTGGTGTCCCCTGTTGGTCTCTGGAAGGTGCCCGTGGTGAGCAGGCACATGGTGGCTGTCACCTTCGTCTCCACTGTCAGGGTGTGGCTCCGTCTAGTGGATGCCTGCATCTCCTCACTGCACAGCTCAAAGAGCTGCCTCAGAATCACCCTGTTCAAGCAATACCAGCCCACAATCTTCATATCAGAATGGTTCTCAAAGGTGACGTGGGGAAAATACCACCTTTTCCGGGTGTACCACCAACAGGCCCTTCCACGGCCACATCGCTCTGCCTCCTGCCTCCTCACACCCCCTCATTATGGCCTCCATTTGGAAAGCTGCACTGGCCATGGCCCCTGCTGTCCTGTCTCCCCCTGGGTGGTCAGTTCCAGTGGTCCGCTTCCACTGTGGGGCAGTGCCTGTCATGCTGCCTGGCTCCCTCTTGCATCCCCTGTCTCGCACTCCACTGCCACCACTGTCCCACACTCCAGTGGCTGCCTGTTCCACTCCCTCAGTCCCTCACTGGCTCTGTCTCCCTTTCGCCTTCTGTTCCCTCCCTCCAGGGTCTGGTGGCTCTCTCTCTCTCTGTTTGTCTGTCTGTCTCTCTCTCTCTTCCCTCTGGTGAAAGTGCTGTCCCCCTGCTTTCTCCCTGTATTTATAGGCTCAAGTCTGCTCAGTGCATCTGGCCGTTGCTCCACACTTGTGCCATGGGTCAGGGGTTGAATATCACACTGTGCCGCACATTCATGTGCATGCCCCCCTGCCCTTCCGCATGCATTCATTAGGGTTGCGCATTGGCACACTGCTACTTGTTCTGCGCACTGGCTCCTGCTGAAAATCACTCAATGGTGCAGTGCCGCAGTTGTGCATGCACAACCCAGTTGCACCATGGGCAACTGCTTTGAATATCCCCGCCACAGTATATAATTCTTTGACGAATTTATGCACACATTTTTATGTATTGTATATTATTCTTTTTCACTGCCCACATGCTTTTTGTAACCTGTTTTTCTTTCTAACTGGAAATGTATTTCCCCAGGTTGCCCCTGAAAAAGGAATTTGTCTACCTCATCGGGCCTACCCAGTCATCAAAATTCAAATGAATAAAAAATGGAATCCTTTTGTACAGTATATCCCGCTTTTTGACTGTTAAGGTAACTTTCCACTTGCACTTCTATTTCCCTATTTATTTATTTATTTATTTATTTATTCCACATAAAACCCTTAAGGCAAGGCCTATTTACAAAGGGCTTAGATTCAGCAAGAATAGAAATGATAACAAGTCAGTTGAAAGGGCAGAATAACATGAATACAGTACAACTCAACACAGAATTGAGACAGGGCAGTACCTACAACCCTTCAACCAATAAATGACATTGATACAATGAATGTTTGCTTTCATAAATTTCATAAGTTTTAGCAAGCAGAGCAGACTTGCGTCCTTTAATTGCTTGCCAATTAAACCATATTGGCAGAGTAAGTACATAATATTCATAAGCTAAATACATTTATGTTTAGTGCTACCACATTTTGCTTTATCTAGTACCATCAAGTCAAGATACGGAAAGGGAGGAAAAAAACAGAGATTTAAATTGCTTCAGGGAGTAGTCAGCTTTCAAAGAGGGAGGCAGCTTATTCCAGTTTGGCAAATTTGTAGGAGAAGCCAGCTTGACCTAGTGAGGTTTTCCTTTTGAGGAGAAGCAGAGAGTGTCACACTACTCCCCTGGTAATGTACATTTGGTCCACATAGTTGAACAGTGTTTGAATGCCGGGGACAGAGAGCCATAATTTTTTTTGTCCAATGAATAGAGTATGGAAATGCATCTGTGATTCAATGTTAAGCCAATTTAAGCTACTGTACAGAACACATGAGTGTGTGTCACAATTTAGGCCAAGGGCGGCCCGGTGACATTGAGGGTTGAGGCACTGGATTCCACACCTCACATCACACTGGTGACCCAAGTTAGCGAATGTACTCGGGTCATTTGGGGGTCAGGTGGGGAGGCAAGGATTGAGCGTCCAGAGGACTGATCTCCTTCCTCAGGGTGGGGGGTTTGTGCTGCATGCTTCAGCACAACAAAGAGGGGGTTGTCCCATGCCCAGGGTGCTTGTCTACCTCCGTGGAGGTGGAGACAGCTGCTGCACTCATTGCATAGGTGAGGGCATGGGGGAGAAAACAGAGGAAAAATACAGGGACCCAGCAGGACCAATGATGACCTGATGGGCCAGAGGACGAACCCCTCTGAGGAGTTCCTAGCCTATGCCAGGTCCATGGAGGTGATACAAATAATGTCATGAAAAAAAAAATTTAGGCCAAGGGTGAAGCAGTAGACTCTGTTGAGGAGACTCTGTACTCTCGAAAGCTCACCATCAGTTGCAAAGCCATAGACAGCGATACCATAGTCTATAAAACTGGTGATGTAGGATGTAACAAGCAGCTTTTTGATTTCTGGAAGGAAGTTGTTTCTGTGGTGAAAGAGAGGCCCTAGCCTCTAGTTGACAGTTTTGACTAGGATGACAATGCGCACAGAAAAAGGAGTGTATTGGGTCCAGTATGACACCGAGATACCTGAATGTGGAGAACTACTCCAGGGTAGTGCAAGATGAGGTGGTTATTGAAAGTGTAAGTGAGGAAGGGGATTTATTGTGAGTGTCAAAAAAGATACTTTTGGTTTTCTGAGTGTTCAACACCAGAAGCTTAGAGGACAGCCAGTCCTGTATGGAGTTGAAGTCAGACTGGAGTTTCTACTGCAAGATCTGCATAAAGTAGAACATTTTTGGAGTTGTGGACAGTGGGCAATTCATTAACAAAAAAGACTGAATAAAAGGGGACTGAGGATAGACTTCTGATAGAACTCATATGGCAACAGGTTGGATGATAGAAAGTTCTCTGTAACATTTAACTGCTTGGGTTCAGCTATTATGCTAGTTTCTAACCAGGACACAACATCTAATGAAAGTCCAGGGAGTGAAGTTTCTGGCAGAGGAGAGCATAATTCACAAGCTCAAATGCCTTGATAAGATCAATAAATATGGACCCAGCGAGTTCACCTCTGTCAATGGCACAGTGCAGTACATCAATGAATTCTAGTAGGGGAATCATGGTGATGTGGCTTTTCCAGAAACCATGTTGCTCCCTGGTGAGTATCCCATGAATATTCAGAAAGTAAGCTAATGGCTTTCTCCAGAATTTTGGACAGCGGAGAAAAGATGGAGATAGTGCGACAGAGGGAAGGATGTTTGCACCACCTTTATGTAAAGGATTGATGTGTGCTTTTTTTTCCCCTGCTGGGGAGCTTTGCTAGAGGACAGGGAGAGGTTAAAGATAATCTACAAGGGACAGATGACCTCCTGTAGGACAAGTTTGAGGAGCTTCATGTCAATTTTTTTAGGGTCAACCTGGCTAGATATTCTAGTCTTAGTGAGGTAGGTGAAGACTTCCTTCTGAGTGAGCTGTTTAAAGTAGAATTTGGTCCTGGTTTGGGAGTCCGTTGTGAGGTGGGTAGTGGCCAGGTATGTAACATGAGAGGTCACAACACATTTTAACCCTCAACTGTGGAGTTGTCTTTTATGATTGAGTAGGGCAAAGGTTTCTTTGTGTTACCAATCATTTTGTTGATGCTACCCCAGAGCTGCTTAAGCCAGAGAAGTAGACATTTCTGCTGGGATTTGTAGAAGTTGGCTTTGGCTGTTTTGAAGTGGGCTGTAACAGTGTTACACAACTCCTTGTACCTTTGTAGATGGCTCTTACTTTTCTCCCAGAGGTCCTAGTCCCTAAGGAAAGCGCACTGCAACCAAATTTCAGTTTTAATTTCTTGCACTTGTCTACACTGCTACCAAGGTTTGTGGCACTGATCCCTCCACTTCTGCCACCAGATTGTGACAGTGATCCCATACCACTGCCACCCTTTGTAATAACCTGCCCCTTGGGCCATATCAACTTACAAAACAGTAGTCTGGGTACACTGGTTCCTGACCTGCCACAACCTGACTATATCAGGAAAATAGATCCACAATCAAGCAGAGCTCAGGACATCCCCAGAAAAAGGATTCCAGATGCTTGAATATCTGATACCAAGCTGCACATATTAGGGATTGTGTGGTCACAAGCAAATTGAAAACACCAAAAGATGGAATGTCTTTCAAACTGCTACATTGGACATAGAAGTGCAATAACTGCTCATTCTGTAAACATTTAAAAGTGGGAGACAGATTTCAAAATCCACACAATGATAAGATACAAATTTTGTGACCAAATGCTATGTGGACTGTAATACTGAATATGTTGTGTATAAGACTACTTGCATGCACAGTTGTTTCTACATAGGGAAGACAACAAGAAAACTGAAACTGTACATTGGGGAACATTTAAAAGCCATAGAAAAGGTTGATGTGAATAATGCGTTAGCTTTGCACAGGAAAATGAAAGGCCCAGGACATGTCTTTTTATTTCAGGGCATAGACAGAGTTATGCCAATGTTAAGAAGAGGGGATATGGACAATGCACTTTTGAAGAAGGAAAGCTTTTGGCAATATACATTGGGTGCTGATGAAGGCAGTGGTCTGGTACGTAATGATAGGCTGCAGATAAAACCATTTTTAAAGGCATAGATTGGGTTGTGCTCCAGATCTATATAGAAACTGGTGGATTTATGTAATAAGTGTCAATCTGAGTATAGGTTCCAGTTAAAACTTCCTTCAAAGGCATAAATTGTGTTGTTCTTAATAGATATATAAAGAAATTAATGCATTTATGCAATATGTGCAAATTTCAATACAGAAAACAATCAATGCTGTACTTTGAATACTTTATGAATTTAAGGATGTGCAATATATCTAGTTTGCACTGATTTGGACATAGTGACTATATGATGCTGTATCTAGTGTCTTTCCCCCCCCTCCCTCTTGCCCTCAAACCACCTCCCCCACCCTCTCCCTTCCCTCTTCCTGTCTACATGTTTTCTTCACATCTAGTGTGTTTTTATATCTGGTGAACTGTGGTTTATTCACAACAAATGGTGATTAACTTATAACACTGTATTTATGTAAACATTCACTTTTTCATCTGTGTTTTTTGATCAATGTGGATAGACTTTATAGAACTGTTACTTTAAGGATCCTGTTTTTAAATGATGCTTACACAGATGCATGCTATGCCTCAAGAAAGAGTCTAGTGGGATTTAAAAACGTTTGGCAGCATCAGATTTTGGCTGACGTTTTTAAGCAAATAAATGCAGTTTGATATCAGACATTCAAGCGTCTGCAATCCTTTTTTTATGGAGATGGCCTGAGCTCTGCTTGATTGTAGATCTGCTACAGATTGTTGCACAGTGAAGCGCAGTATGTCGGTCCTATTGCTGTTCTCCTTATTGTTGATTTATATTAGGAAAATATCCTGTTGATCAAAATCATGCAGGTCAAGCACAATAACATTATGCAGAGTGCTTTTCGGACAGCGGACTGTAGACAGAATTTATTTTGCAAGCAGAACTATTAAAATACCTTTTTAATAATGAGGCACATCCACTGATTCTTTAAAGACAGTCTTTACTGATAATTACTACAGGCATTAACAAGTACACAGGATATGCATAGTAAGACAAAAGGCTTAGACGGTACTGGGAAAGGAAAATAATATCAAGTATACAGACAGATGATGGATAGAAGAATCTCATATCCTATGATCTCCTAGGGTCTATAGTTTTCATTGAACATACTTTATTAGAAGAACATACAAAGTACAAGACAATCAAAACGATGCTAGATGAACGAACAACTAACAATTATCCCAGACACCACCACCTCTCCTAGAGTATGACATCAACTGTATCAACTACACAGCGGGAATGAGATGAATACAGTCAAATAAGGGATAAAGTACAGTGACTAAGATTGAAGTTTGCTAACAGAAACATTGAGCTTTTCCTGAGCATTTGTCTTCTAGGTTGGCTTGAAAAGACAGAGCAAGGAGCAACATTAACAGAGCAAGGAGAAACAATAACACTTCTTTTGGCTAAGCAGAGTTACTGTCTTTATTATATTGTTTTTGTGCTTACAGGTTCTGCTTACAGGTTTTGTTACAGTTTTGTTTTGTACTTACATGTTTTACAGTTTGATTGCTCTTTAAGCTAAGTAGAGTTACTGGTTTGTTAATATTTTGTTTAGCAATTACAGGTTGTGCTTACAGGTTTTGTTTTGGGCTTACACATTTTGCAGTCTCTTTCTCACATTGAAGAAGCTAACTGTTTTTCTGCTACAGCTCTTCCGGTAGATCACTAGTGTAACTGGGAGGCGCTGATAAAGGCTTAATACCGTCCAACAGAAGGAAAATTTAAAAGGTCAGGTTATTTTGTGTGTTGAGGTGGAAGACTAAGGTTTGCTGACAGAAAGCATCTAGCTTTACCCGAGTTGTTTGTCTTCTAGGTTTGCTTGAAAGCACAGAGCAAGGAGCAACATTAACAGAGCAAGGAAAAACATTAAGGCTTCTTCTGGCTAAGCAGAGTTATTGTCTTGTTACTATTTTGTTTTGTGCTTACAGGTTGTGCTAAAAGGCTTTGTTACTGTTTTGTTTTATTCTTACAGGTTTTATAGTTTGATTTCTCTTTAGGCTAAGCAGAATTACTGTTTTGTTACCATTTTGTTTTGTGCTTACAGGTTCTGCTTACAGGCTTTGTTTTTATTTTATTTTATTTATTTATTTATTTAGACAGCAGTTTGGAAAACCTTTGAGCCATAGGCTCATTTACAAAGGTACCTTGTCACAGTAAGACAAACGAGAATACACAGTATAATAGTATAACACAGTATAACAGTAACTTAAGACAGCAATAAGTACATAGATACAAACAAGCTGGTACAGGTAGGATTGATGCAAACAATACCAGAGTTATGTTGTCCTTAGCAGCTTAGTAGTAAGCTTTGTCATAAGTATTGAGTACGGCTTTGACTAATGGCAATTACGTTTTGGGATTGCAAGTTTTGCAGTCTCTTTCCTATTTTGAAGGAGCTAATTGTGTTTCTTCCACAGCTTGTCCAGGGGATTAGGAGTGTAACTTGGGGGTGGAGCTGATAAAGGCTTGGTATCTTCCAACAGAAGGAAGATTTAAAAGGTCAAGTTACCTTTACTTTTGTCTGAGGGTGCTGTTTTTGGTGATGTTTGTTGAGCCACTGCCAAAAGTTGATTGTTTTTCTCTACAGGTTCCTCTACTGATTTTCTGCAGAGGAAGTACCCACCCACCCTGCCTCCATTCTAGCCTATCCCATGGTCATCATCTAATATAGCCCCTTACCCCTTCAAATCCTTCCTACAGAAGTAAAGAAGGGATGAGACTTACTGCACATCTCAGGAAAAAAATTATATTTTTTTCTCTTCACTTACTTTCATCAGCACGTTGCTTGGCTGGGAGTCTCCACATAATTAATGCTAACTCCCACGAACTATGGACCTTGTAAACTGCAATGACTTTTGAACACTCTTCACCAGAGCATTTGTCCTGAGGGTGGGGCTGTGTCATACATGCTTCACTCTCAGGGACCTAAGGTCTCAGCTCCAGACAGCATAGACTGAGATACACTACCTCTGCCAAAAACTCTGTCAGTCCTCAAAGGGCAACAATATAACATCAACAATTGGTAAACCTCTCTCACAGCTGCCCATAACCCAAAGGGCAAACTGGCTGGGGGGGCTGGAAAATAGTGGAAACTCATAGGACAAATTCTAAACTCACGATGAAGGAGAGAAGCACACCTATGAAGCAGAGAAGAGAGAGAGTGAGTGGAGACATAATTGAAACATTTGAGTACATAAAATTCATTAACAAAGTACAAGCACAGGAACTTTTTCACTTAAAGAAGGGCTCCAGGACCAGGGGACATGACCTCAGGCTGCAAGGAGGGAGGGTCTGTACCAACACAAGGAAGTTTTTCTTCACAGAAAGAGTGGTGGATGCCTAGAACAGCTTGCCCCAAGAGATTGTAGGGGTCAACACTGTGGGGGATTCAAGAATGCATGGAATAGACACAAGGGAGACCTGACTACGAAGGGCAACTTGAGTGTTAAAATAGGTCTAAAACAAATGGGCAGACTGGATGAACCTAATGGTCTCCTTCTGCCATCAACTTCTATGTCTCTATGATGAGGGTAGGCTCTCAACTTCAGCATGATGACCAGAACATAGTTGCAGTCCTCCATCTCCCTATCATATCAGCATGGAGGAACATGGACTGCATTGTTAAAATTGTACGCAGTGTAGAATGGGGCACGCAGATCATCCTTCTCATGCAGTGGTGTCCCCCAGGATGAAACACACTTTTAACACACTCTGCAGTATGCTGCAGCAGAACTACTGAACAAAGCAATGACATTTCAATGGCAATTAGTCCCCTTTGTCATGCAGGAAACTGGTATTCCCTTCATCCTGGCAGTGTGACATTTTCCTGAATGACAAAGTGGACTAATTACCATTAAGGTCATCAGGTGCGAAATTGCCTGACCGTCCTTAGTTTTAAAAGAGCATTGAAGACCCACCTTTTTAACATAGCTTTTAAGGATTTATATTAGTATTAATGTTATTGTATTTATTGTTTTGTGAATTTGTACAGGCGCTTTGGTTTTAAGAAAAGCGCCTTTTAAAAATAAAGATGAATTGAATTGAATTGAATTAAAATTACATTGCTTTATTCTGTAGGTCTTCTGTAGCCTTCTGCAGAGTGCTGCAAAATACTGCAGAATTGTGTTTCCTCCTGGGGGACACCATTGCAAGTACAAATGACCTAGCCAGTTGATCCATGGAAGAAATAAAACAAAATATTACCAGGCTAGGTGATAAACTAGCTTCCCTTTTGACCATTATCTCTTTCTCAGAGATTCTGCCTGTCTAGGGAAAAGTGGACATCAGGCAGAAGATCAGACAGAAGGACATCGCCAAACTTAACTGCTGGCTAGAAAACTGGTGCATAGTAAGAGTGCATCAATTTCTAGGACACGGGCAGACCTTCTGGGAAAGAGACTTCTTTAAATTTTATGGCCTGAACCTCACTAATTAGGGTACTGAAGAGCTCGCACAGAAATTTGATGTCCAATCAATTAAACAAGTGGAGGGGAAGGTGCTGCAGGCAACCCTCATATTGCAAGGGTCGCCAATTACCCCACCCCCAGCATCAGCTACCGCAGCACCTTGAAGGCACAAATAATTTGGATCAGAATGAGAAAAATGGTACATAGCAAAAGGACTACCAGCTGTGGAAGCCTATTTGCATCAATGCTCATAGTGTACTAAAGAAAATCCCAGAATTCATAGCCTTGGTGGCAGAGGCACAATTGGAATGGGTCACAGTTACAGGAACGTGGTTCACCACCAACCACACCTGGGATGCTACTGTCCCAAGGTAATCACTCTTCAGAAAAGACCAGGAGGGGAAGCAAGGATGGTGGGGTGGCTTTGTATGTAAGGAAGAGAATTTGTGCAACAGAGATCCAGGGTTAACACAGTAAAGCAGAGGCCACATGGGTCACCTTGGGAACAGGGAAAAATTACCCCTTAAGGTGGGAGTAATCTACTGACACCCAACCCAGGAAAGTGAAATCAACAAAGAGCTCCTGGAAGACATCTCAGTGTAGGCAGACAAGGGTGAGTTGCTGCTTGCCAGGGACTTCATTCTATCAGATGGGGACTGGACCTCATACACAGCAGCCACACAGAGTGGAGCAGAGAATTCCTGTTCATGCTGTGGGGGCGGGTCTAAATTAGCTGGTAGACTCACTCATCAGAGACAAGGCAACCCTGAACCTGGTGCTCACAAACAGCAACATGATTTCAGACGTTCATGTGGGCATCAGTCTGGGGACCAGCGACCACAGGTCAGTGTGGTTATCAGTAAATAAAGAGGAAGGTAAAAAAATCACACAAAAATCCAGATACTTGAGTTCAGAAAAGCAAACTTTTCCAAAATGAAATCCAGGATCAAGTCCATGCTTGACACCAGTAACAAGGGGAATGCAGAAAACTACTGGGTGAACTTAAAGAATGCCTTAAATACAGTCACTGAGCAACGTGCAAGACAAATCAACAAAGGTAAAAGAAGGACAAACCCTGTCTGGTTCTCCAAAGAGGTAGCAACCAAAATCAAGGAAAAAAGAGGACTTTAAAAAAGTACAATGAAACAAGGGAAAAACAGAAAGTGAGGAATAAAGGAACAAACTCAAGGAGTCAGGAAAAGCAAATCAGGTAGCCAAAGCTGAAACAGAGGAAAGAATAAGACAGGAACAGGAAGGGAGATAAAACTTTGTATAGATGCAGGAGAATAAAAAAAGAAGAGTAAAGGGGGTATAGTCCAATTAGCAACAAGGCATAGACAGCTGTTAGAGAAAGATGAAGACAAAGCAGAGTTGATAAACAAATTCTTCTGCTCAGTCTTCACAATAGAAGATATTGGCAAAGGAACTGCACCAAATAAGACAGAGCTGGCTAGTGGAGGGGAAGACACAAGCACCTTCATGAAAGACAGGGTCTTAGAAGAGATAAACAAACTTAAGGTGGATAAAGCCATGGGGCCAGATGGTCTTCACCCCAGAATACTAAAAGAGCTTTGGGAAGAAATAGCTGCACCATTAGCTGAGCTGTTCAATCCATCTCTGGAAAGTAGCAGATTACCTCAACACTGGAAAAAGAGCAACAGTTGTCCTCTTACACAAAAGTGGTAGCAAGGAAGAGGCAGGAAACTACTGCCCAGTCAGCCTGACCTCTATAGTTGGAAAACATATGGAGACATTACAAAAGGAGACACTAGTTGACTACCTAAGGGGAAATGGAAAACTCAACCCAAGACAACATGGTTTCACAGCAAGGCATTCATGCCAAACAAACATGATTGATTTCTTCAATTGGGTTACCATAACAGTGGACCAGGGTGGGGTGGTGGATGTGGTGTACCTAGACGTCAGCAAGGCCTTTGACACCTTTCATCATGGGAGACTTTCTAAGAAACTATCACGCACAGGAGTCAGACAGAAAATAGTAAAATGGATTAAAAACTGGCTGCAGAATAGAATCCAGAGAGTTTTGTTCGATGGGGCATTATCAAAGGAGGAAGGTGTGATCAGTGGCATTCCAAAGGGATCAGTGATGGGTCCAGTCCTTTTCAACGTATTTATCAGAGACATCATTGATTAACTGGAGGGGAAGGTTTGCCTGTTCACAAACAATACAAAGCTCTGCAACAGGGTTGATACACTAGATGGGGCATTAGGTATGGAAGCTGACCCAAGGAGACAAGAAGAATGGTCCAGAAATTGGCAATTAAAACTTAACATCAAGAATGCCGATCTCAGCACATGTAACCAGCTGACTGTATGCCTCTGTATAACTTGTATCATAATTGTATTTTCTACATTTACTGCATTATGATGTATCCTATGTTATATAATCCCGGGTTGCCCCTGAAAAAGGGACCTCCAGGGCCCAGTGGGCTCACCCGGTCCCCAAAATTTAATAAATAAATAAAAATCAAAAAGTGTATGACAATGCACCTAGGGAAGCAGAACCCAGGAAAAAGGTTTGTAACAGAAGGGCATCAATTAGAGGAGACAAAGATGGAATGGGATCTGTGCATAATCATGGCCCCACTGGTATCCCCCCGACATTGACACCAATACAGCAACCTACATTGCTGCCAACAGAATCAATAGTTCATTGACAGACCACTGTATTTGTGTGCTGGAGACAGGGGCACACTGTCTCCCAGTCCTGCACTCCCTCCCAAAAATGGACCAGGAGTCAATCGGGATTTATGTCGATTGCAACTTGCAGTTGACATAAATTCCTTCGCTGTGATGCCAATCAATGAAATTTATGTCGAACTAGCATCATAGAGCCATTGCCAATGACCTAATGATAGGAAAACAATGCAAAAAAGATGTACAGAAGGCAAGTGGTATTCTCAGTTGCAAACGAAGGATTATTACGAGCAGAAAGCAGGAAGTTATCATGCCCCTTAATAGCTCCTTGGTAAGGCCACACCTTGAGTGCTGTGACCAGTTCTGGAGGCCTCACCTAAAACAAGGACATTGACCTCCTGGAGATGGTGCAGAGAAGAGTCACAAAGATGGTGCAGGGGCTGCATCATGAGTCATACGAGACAACACTGAAAGACTTGAATTTATTTTCTCGGGTACACCGAAGAAATGGGAGGGCATGATAGAATCATTTAAGTACATCAATGGAATTAACACTACTCAGAAGGAAAATCTCTTCCAGGAAAACAGTTTGGTGCATACTAGAGGGCATAACTTTCGTCTGGTGGGAGACAAGTCTAAAAGCAGCTCTAGTAAGTACTTTTTCACCGAGAGAGTGATAGACCCATGGAACAGCGGGCTAGCTACCAGAAGTGGTGGAATTGATGACAGTAAGGGAATTCAAACTCACTTGGGACAGGCAATGTGGGCAACTTAGGAAAAAATAGAATTGGGGTAGCAATCATGGGTAGACTAGATGGACCACAAAGTCCCCATTTGATGATAATCTTTTGTGTTTCAGTATATAACAAGGTGCAATAGTCTAACATGTTTCAATATAAAAAAAATAGCAGGACAAGAGGACACAGCATGAGATTAGAGGCAGGCCGATTAAGGGGTAATATGATGAAGTTCATTTTCACAGAACGGGTGGTGGATGCATGGAATGGCCTACCTCAGGAAATGGTGGATATGAATACAGAGCAGGGCTTCAAACAGGCATGGGATATGTATAAGGGAGCAATACAGATGAGTATGACTAGATAGGCCATTGATAGAGTAAAGGCCTGTGGCACATTCATAAGGTAGGAAAATCGGGCAGACTAGATGGGCCTTGTGGTCCTTATCTGCCATCAACTTCTGTGTTTCTATTTTTATATACTGATGTTCTTATGCTCTACTTCTTTGATTAGACATTATATTGCAATTGAATTTCGTCACTGACTGATTCAGTAGATAACTGTGAATACAAAGATTCCCATTTGTTCTTAAAGGAGATATCATTAATGGTTTCCCTTTTCTTCCATAGGGAATACTTGGTGTAATTTGCTGTGATGAAGGAGAATTAATTATGGCAAACACATGCATGGTTTCCCTCACTGTGCGTATGCGCCAGCCGCACTTTCTCGCTTCACCACCGTCTCTGGTCATGGAACAGCAAACCGCCACCTGGACTAGGCGATAAGTAGGACCCCACCCCTCTGAAAATCTGCCAAAACATTTAAAATTAAGCCTCAGGGCTGTGTACAAGATAAAATAAAATTAATGTGACTAACTAAACTGCAGACTGCGGCCACGCACTTCAACCTAACTGGACCGTGGCTGCACAGCAACATTTTATTTTATATAATTGCCGAGATAAAAAAAGGAAAACCCAGCAATTATATAAAATAAAATATGGATCATGGTGTGTAAACTCAAAGTTTATACACACTCGAGGGGTTAGATGCTGGTCATAAACCCCTCAAGCATTGCTCTCGGGGATTATGTAGCATCTAACCTTTCGGCCGTGTGTAATCTTCTTGTTACACACCCCGACCCATACTTTATTCTATTTATATCTATTGTGAAGAGTGGTAATTTGCTTTTCCACAATCAATGCCTCTAAAATATATTGGTACCACTCTCTATTGGTTAGAATAAGGCCATCTAACCAGTGCTTTAAAATAACATGCTTATCAGTAATAGCTATTAATGCCATTGGCCCTTCCAGAGACCAAAGACCTGCTGAGGTTAAAACTCCACTAAGCAAATCCCTGGGTTAAAAAAAGTCTTCCAGTTCCAAGAAAGGGTCCATGTGACTCTTGATAGCTTCCCAAAAAGGAATCACTTTGGAACAATCCCATAGAATATGTTTGTGTTCCCTCCACTAATCCATACTAAGAACATGAAATGCTAATGTGCCCATTGTGTAAAGTCTCTGACGTGTGAAATATAAACTGTGCAAGATCCTGTAGTGTATCAGTCTGTATCTATCTTGTTTTACACATTTATATAGTGCTTTTCATACTGACTGCCATTCTTTAGGAACCCACTGCATGCCTAGGGCTTCTTGCCAGTAATAGCATATGCTCTGAGACTTTCTGGGGTTAAGAATCTGAAAAGATTTACATAAACCAGTTATAGAGTGGGGTTGTCAACACTAAAATAACCAAGCTGTCTTTACTTTTCCTTAACCAGGAGCTGGGACCTAGATGTGCAGCTATGGAGTGTGTCAGTTACAAGAAAATAAAGATGGAAAATCTCAGAAAGTTGTATCACTCTTGTAGAGATGTGAACATAATAAATCGGTCCTCTGGGGTGAGGTACCCTACAGAGAAGGGTTCAAATAGTGGCAGAAAATGAGAAGTAATAGGGCATTGATTAATACAGAAATTAGGGTTCCAGAATACAGATTAAGATATATCATAAATCAAGTGTAACCCTAAGTACAAGATAATCTGACTATGAGCTTTAAGGGGCCAGTAAATTGGAGTCTGTTTGAAACTGGTTGGTAGCTGCAAGGGCTTAATAAAATGGAGACTCCTGGACTGTAGACCTACTGCCAGACATAAGTCTGTCTCAATCTGGAATCATGACGGGATACAAATTCTATCTCTTTTTCCATTTTCTGATTTCCCACACTGTAAACACTTGATCCTATGTATGGCTCTATAACAAAGGAAAAAGTTGAGAAGTTTTAACCCTCCCAGCTGTTGCCATTGGTTCATTCTGCTGCAAACAAAAATAACTCAGCTATAACTGTGCATTTAACACTGTGCCAACCACAAACAGAGTCGGACAAAACACCAACTAGACCCAAACAGCATACCCATCAAAAACAATGGGAGTTTACTTTGCCTCCTGCAGCCCCCACATGGGGGGGTTTGCCCCTCTAGAACTTAAATAACTCTAAGGGGAGACTTTGGGGAAGGGAAGAAACTCGGGAGAGAGAAAGCTTTTTTTTTTTTATCAACAACAGTTGTAGCAGGGGGACCTCAGGGGGACTGAACCATGGTCCCAGGTCTCTGTTTATGCTGTGTGCTGGTGCCCTAGCCACTCCACCATGGGAATGGCTTGAGCAAGTCCACAGCACATGACTACTTGACATCTCCTCACATACACGTACAGTGACATGGGTAGTGGTAATTCCCTTCTACTATTATACCCCCGTTGTTCTAAATGGATGCACAGTCTACTTTGCATGGTTATTGCCACACCATTCCTAGTGTGAGATATTGACCCAGTACCCCAGCTGTTTAGGACTGTTAATTTAAAACAGGACCATCTCACTATCTTACCCTTGTCAGAGAAAGTCATTGATTAAGTGTTGTAGCCTTCTGAACCAGTATTTGGATAGGAAAACATTCAGTATAGTAAAGGGATAGAGTAACCAATGGAGATGGTTAATTTTCATTACATTGATATGACCTCATGAGATCATGGTAAGTGCAGACTATGTATGTAGGTCTAAAACAATAATGCACAGATGAGGATCTAAGTTGTTTTCGATCAACTCTGAGGAATGTCTAGAGAACTTAATACAAATATATGTGAGAATATGAGCCTCCAGGACTAATCTTATATCAGTGATATCCCTTTTACTTAACAAGTGGTTCAAAGCCAAGGCTTATGTCTTCCATAGATTCAGTTTATAAACTGAGATTCCCATTGATGTTTTTATTTTGGCAAGTGCTGCAAAGATTAAGGTCAAGGGACCGTACACAAGTGGAGGCAAATCATTAGCCTATGCTGAGAGTTTATACCCCGAGCCCACAGCCGTAATCCCCTTAATATGTGGATTTCTTTTTAAACAATGAATTGGGGGCTCTAGATATAGGCCAACAAGTAGGACAAAAAAAACAGTGTTCATCCCTGCCTAGTTCCCCTCTCCAATAACTTGCTATTCAATCAGACCCCATTACACGACATACTAGCTATAGGATGCTGATAAAGTATCTGGTCCCTGACTATAAACTCCTCCAAAATTCCAAATGTTTTGAGAACATCAGATAACTAGGGCCAAGACACTTGGTCAACAGGTTTTTCAGAGTCCAGTGAGACCAGGTACATGGGGACCCCACAACCCTGGCTACAGAAATTAGGCGATGGAGTTTATGCAGTTGATTGCTTGAGACTCTTCCTCCATTAAAGCCAACTTGTTCTGCTCCTATTAGCCAGTTCCACAATTTTAACAGCTGAATTGCTAAGATTTTAGCTAGATGTTTGAGGTCTGTATTTATGAGAAGAAATAGGCTGATAACTCTGCCAGCATCTCATTCTTAATGAGTTTAAGAAATAAATCTCTACCAGCATCTCATTCTTAATGGGTTAAAGAAGTTGAGAAATCCAGGCTTTTGTCAATGAGTAGTCAGAGATACCCTTGGAAAAAGATAACTAAATATTTTAGTCAGAAAAGAAGTGAGCTCGGTGGCAAATGCCTTATAGAAATTACTAGAGAATCCGTCTGGCCATGGCACTTTGTCTAGAGGATGCTGCTGAATGGCTAAAGCAACCTCAACCTGGGAGATGGCACCCTTAAGCAGTTCCTTTTGGTGTTCCGTTAGGGATGGAAGTTCTATGTGGTGAAAATAGTCATCAACTTTCTCCAATATAGAATGGCCACACAGTACTTCTCCTCCTGGCACAGAGAGCCATAGAAATCCCTGAAAACCTTAGCTATTTCTCTAGCTTTAGTAATTATATTTGAGTTGGGCAATACTGTCAGTCATGTGAATACTTTAGTGATCTCTTGGTTGCTGTGGTCTAAACACTAGCTTTTTCCCAGCCCTCTCCTCTGATTCCAAATAATCAACCTTGACTCTGAAGATAGCAAGTTCTGCCTTATCACTTAAAATGGCTGCATATTGTCCTCAAAGAAAGTTTAGAATGAGCAATATAATTTGGGGGTATCAGGCTTGAGTACTGCGACTTTTCTATTTCATGAATCCTATGATATATCTGTTCAGGCTTAGCATTTCTTACCCTTTGGTGCATAGCTGCTAGTCGTATGCATTCCCTTTATGTAGTGCATTTCGACTTCGCCCATAAAACATTTAGGAGATTTCATTTAATTTCATTTCTTTTGTTAACTGGGATAGAGCACTGAAACAAGTCCATTTTCAGGCCTGGCCTGACAAAAAAAGCCCACAATGCACAATTAAACAGCAACAATAACAGAAGACAACTTACACGTAACAGACACTGTTGTCATAAGCCATTAAGTAACCCTTAAAATTGTTTTTCAATTTATACAATGACAAGGAAGCCTGAAGACTGTCTGGCAAGCTGTTCCAAAACAAAGGGGCAGAAACTGAAAAAAAACAATGACCAAAGCATAGATTTACAAAAAATAGATTGTCAGGCTATCATCTTGGAAGACCTCAAAGAAGTCATAGGATTCCAAATAGTTACCAGATCAGATAAAGGAAATTCGGGGATAAAAAAAATAGATTTAAATATTTGATAGCCAAAATAATAAGCTATTTTTGATTTGGATGGTAACCAAGACAAATTCAAATAAAACAATTGGTGACGAGTATGGTAAGAGGAACCTAGCAAAAATCTACAAATACTATTGTATGCAACAAAGAGCATTTTGAATTCCTTAACATCAATACCATAATATAAGCTTGCATAATAGTCAAAATGAGGCATGAGAGAACCCTGGGCAATAAATTTACAAACATCTGGAGAGAAAAAGCACATAACTTTTGTAAAGTACCACCAAGTAGAAACAACATGAGAATTAAATGACAAACAAGGCTGTAATAAAATGCTCAGATACCTAAGCCAGTCCACTGGTGCAGGGGCAGGATGCCGCCCTGTGATGATGATAACCTGGGTTCGGGAATGGATCCAGGTTGTTAGAGGGCTGGCCAGGGGAGAAATATTAAGCATCTGACAATGGATCTCCTTCTCCGGGGGGAGGGTGGTGGAGCATATGGCATCATGGTGACACCTGGCGGAAGCCTGGTGTACTCACACCGATGTGAGTATATAGGAGGAGTGGGGTGGACATGGGCCATCATTGCACATCCCTTCCCCTTAAAGAAGAGAAAAATCAGCTGCTCCCCCTCCATGATGCCCACCATTGGCTCCAACTGCTCCCAGGCTGGCTCCCTGACCTATGCGGTCTTTGCAGCCCTTAAGAGAGGGAAGGTGCCGTGACCCTGCCCTGAGGAGTAAGCCAGGGAGTATCAGGGGTAGATACGGCTCATATGGGATTTTTTTTTTTTATTTAGTTGTTTAACCAAGTATAGCACACTAAGCTGAAAGCTTTTTTACAGGAGCAGCCTGGGAGCACAAGGAGGTTAAGTGACTTGCTCAGGGTCACACAGTATGCAAGTGGAAGCTGTGGGATTCAAACCCAGGTCTGGTCTGCTGGATGTCATCAGATTTGCATGTGGGATGTGGGAGATAAGGGTCTGTGACCAGGGCAGATGCTTGGTGGAGGGCAGCTACAAAACAAAAAAGCACTCAGATACCTAAACTCATAAACCTGATCTACTAATGTACCAGTAACATCTGACATAGAAAAAAATTGGGTAAGTCTGAAGCATATTTGGGGTTCCAAACAATATTTTTTTTTATGTTGAGTATTGGCCCATCTTTTACAAACCAGCTGCAGACCTCAGCAAAGTCTGACTCAACAATAGCCAAAAGATCAGTAAGTGACCTGGATCGATAATACAGAACCAAGTCATCTGCATAGAGAACTCTATTACAGAGCTTGAAGATGGACAGCAACTGGTTAATAAGTAAACTAAACAATAGCGGACCCAAAATTGAGCCTTTGGGTACACAAACATTAACTTCAGAAGTAGAAGAAAACATAAATCCAATGGACACAAACTGAGAATGATCAGTAAGAGAAGCAGTACACCAATCAACTACAGAGTTAGAGAAAACAAGGTGCAAATTATTTCTCAGCCAACAATTTATGTTCAATAAGCTTGACTGCCTTGGTCAGGTCCACAAACACCACCCTAGTCATTAGGCCTTTTTCAAAGCCCAAGAGGGTGGCATCAGTGAATCTGACCAAGGCAGTCTCAGTTTCATGTAATTTCCTAAACCCATGCTGTTGTTTAGCCAAAAGGTCATACTTTTCCAAATAATCAATAATTGCAGTAGCTACTATTTTCTCAAACAGCTTTTTTTTCCCAATTGTTTAACTGGGTGAGACACACTAAGCTGAAAGCTTGTTTACAGGTGCAATCTGGGAGCACAGGGAAGTTAAGTGACTTGCTCAGGTTCACACAGTATGCAAGTTGGGGCTGTGGGATTCAAACCCAGGTCTCCAGATTTGCAGCTCAGAGCCTTAAACACTGCACTATACTGCCTCCCAGTAGAAAACATGGTGATAAGGTTTAGAATAGAATAGGTTAAAATAGGTTTAAATAGAATAGGTTAAAAATCATCTAGTAACAAGGCACTGTTTTTTTTTTTTGGAACTGGAATCGTCAAAAACTACCATCATGCCCACTCCCACAGTCACTATGTTTATTTGGAAGACAAATTAATAACTTCTCAGACTCCCTACATGTAATACAATGAAAATAAAAAGGTGGCCTATTAATAGAAATAGGCTGAAAACCTTAAACAATCCGATGGGGATTGCAACCAGATTTCTTATAAGAAGAAAAATCAGAAAACTTGATGTTTAGCAAATTAGTAATTTCACCAAAATTAGACAATTCATCATCATTAAGTAACACATTTTAATGTTTGCTTGCACGCATGTTCAAGAAACATAGTGCCATCATCCGAGTTTTTGTAGGTGTGGCACCCTGTCTTCCACTTCAGTCAGTGTGTTTGCAGGCTCGGCCACAGTTCACCAATGAATGCTGCAGCTGTCTATTACAGCAGTTGAAAATGCAGTGCCGTACAATTGAAAGGGAGAGCTCTGCTTCAGTGAGCAGCGATAAGATAGTGCTGATTAGCATATTGCGTGCTCATGCTCTCCCCTCCACACACACAATGTATGGCCGATTGGGGTGCCCAATCTCCCATCAGCTCTGCCGTGCTCCCCCCAACAGAGTTCCAGGTGCCACGCTGGGAGCCCAGAGTGGCAAGGATCCATAAGGCTGATGGGGGTGCCCAATCCCTATCAGCTCCACTGTTTCCCCCCAACAGACTACCAGGTGCCACCCTGGGAGCCCACCCCAGCATGGCAACAGTCCGTATGGCCAATGGGGGTGCCCAATCTCCTGTTGGCTCCACTGCCCCCCCAAACAGCCTTCCAACTGCCATGCTGGGAGCTCACCCCAGCATGGCACAAGTCCTGCGTCATCTATGAAAAAAAAAAAATAATCTGCATGAAAAAACATTCCCTTGCTGACTGTCCTGACCCTTCCCCCACCCGCGCCCACTCTCTGTGAACCCTGCCTCCCACACCCCTACCTCACCCCATACTTACCTCTGGTGTCCAGCACAACGATCTTCGGTGGACCGGAAACATGTCTGCAGTCTTCAAAGCCGACCACGAAGTGAGGAAATGCTGGTAAGCTGTATAATGGAATAAATAGGGTTTTTTCAACTCTGATGCATATTTCAGGCATTTTTGGGAATTTATTCACCAAATTTTCAACATGGGGTTTTGGGGACCCCACCTCATGAATTCTGGCACTGTCATTTTGTTAATCAGCCCCGAAAGGTGATTTCGCGTCACTGCGTGGAACCACCTTTCAGGACTGATTAATGAAACAACAGTGTCACAGTTCATGAGATAGGCCCCCAAAAACCCTATGTTGAAAATGTGGTGAACAAATTCCCAAAAATGACTGTTTTATGAGCATGCATTGCACTGTTCCTACGCACGCTCATAAGTTCGAGAATTTTCAATATTTTCACTCCAGATTTTCAACATTGCCATTTTACCACATCTCCTTATGAGCAGTACAGCTGTCATTTTTCACATCTCACCCAAAATATGTTTCTGCGCATGTAGCGCACAATGGCGCAGTCGGTGTGCAAAATCAATGTTCGGGACAGATTAACAAAATCACAGTGACACTGTTCATGAGCAGAGGTGTTACAATGGCAATGTTAAACATTTGGTGAAAAAAATCCAATAAATGACTGTGTTACGAGTGACTATTGTGCAGTTTCCACGCACCCTCGTACGTTCATGGATTTCTAATATTTTCAGCCCAGCTTTTCACCACTGGCATGTTTCCAAACTTCCTTATGAACAGTACAGCTGTCATTTTTCACACCATGGCCAAAATGTGTTTTTGCACTTCCAGCGCAGAATAGCGCGGTCGCTGTGGGAAATCACTGTTCAGGACAGATTAAGAAAATCACAGTGACCCTGTTCATGAGAGGAGGTTCCAAAATGCCTGTGTTGACAATCTTCTGTAAAAAATCCCCAAATCAATTGCATTACGAGTGTGCATTTAGCAGTTTCTATGCATGCTCATGACTTCACCAGTTTTTTAAATATTTTCACTGCAGATTTTCAACATTTTTTTGCACCTCCCCATGAACAGTACAGCTATCATTTTTCACATCCTGCCACCATCAATCTGGACCGGGTGTGTGTGGCTTAGCGT
The DNA here is from genome assembly GCA_016271365.2 of Neoceratodus forsteri. Classification (NCBI taxonomy): domain Eukaryota; kingdom Metazoa; phylum Chordata; order Ceratodontiformes; family Ceratodontidae; genus Neoceratodus; species Neoceratodus forsteri. The sequence continues at coordinate 56,487,601 of CM057449.1, read as the reverse complement.
AATGGGGCAGGCGAGTGAGGAATATACTGTTGTCAGGCAACACACACTGGCAACACAGTTCGAAATGTATTTTTGCACCTGTGGTGCCAAATGGCGTACTCGCTGTGCAAAATCAGCTTTTGGCTAACAAACTGATATTGCCACTGTTCATAAGGTGGAAAACCCATTTGAAAATTTGGAGTGAAAGTGCCACAGAATGTCTGAGGCGTTAGGGTTTCCGACCATAACGCCCCACCCTGTAGAGATTGACAGGCATCAGGGGTGTGACTTGGGATTCTCGCCTGTAATGCTCATACCATTCCACACCCTGCAGCCAGTAAGAGGCATCGAGGTGTGCCTTTTACTCTTTGGCCCCAAAATCCACCCCATTCTTCTGTACAGCACGCATCTCACTGTATTTCCTGATGGAATGGGGTGAGCATAAGGGCCAAGGAGCCCAAGGCACACCGTGACACTTGTCGGTGTCTGCAGGATGATGGTGGGGTTGGCTTCAGTTCAAAACTTCACTGCCATTCCTATTATGCAGCTCTCTAACTCCTAAACTACCACTGCCAATGCCAGCAAGCAAACATTCGGCATTAACAAATGCTTGTTTTACTCGACCCTGCTCACTTCCAGAAAGCAAACCATTAACTGAATGCCAAAATTTATAAGGATTAGCACAACTTTTCTTGGCATGGTCATTCCAGAAGGCATGTTTAGCAGACTTTATCAGCTTGCTAACGTTATTCTGCAGGGTGTTATAAATATCCAAAGTAGAAACAGAAGGAGAATGTTTATGACTTGACCAGGCCTGATCAGACACCTAATCCAGTCCCTCAACTCTCTTGTAAATCTCCTATTATGCTGACTTTTTCTCTTAGGGAGTAAATTGGAAAAAAAAAACTTGTTCTGAATCGGAATTAATTGTTGAAAAAAAAAAAAACAATTGCATCTTCAGGATATGTAAATAAATCAAGCAATGACCAGTCAACTGATAGCATTCTTAAAATTAAGAGAAGAGAAGCCCTGGCCTTCCTAGAGTTAAGCATAAGAAATAGCCTGATAATCCGACACAGATTCTGAAAGTACACCAACTTGAGAAACAACTTCTACTCTATTAACTATTACCCAGTCCAAAAGGGTATGATTACCTGTTTGGATATTCAGCCTATTTGAATCTTTTATAAACTGATGTAGATCAAAAGACTGCAATAAAGATTCATAATTCTGCTCATCTGTCAATGACCAATTTAAATTAATGTCCCCTAAAAGTACAAAATCAGAATCAGATATATAAGAGGCATTGGTAGATAAAAAAATATTTCAATCCTGAAACCCCAAGCTGTAGAAGATTATAAAGGAAGTCAACTGTAACAAACTTTTTGCAAGACAGGAGTACGACATAACAAGCACATCTAAATCCAATTTAACCCCATAGTCAAGCCTTCAAATAGCAACACTCTGTACCTTAGAATGTTTAAGACCAAACTACCTGGCCAAGATCCCCATGGTTCCCACAGACTCCCATGGACTCCCCAGCACTTGCCCACTCTTCACCGCCACAAAGCCGCCACTGTAGTCACTGCCACATCTATTTGGTGGTTTTATTTGAACTCCAAACTCCTGCCAGACTGGGCTGCCACCATCAGTCAGGACTGAGGGTGTGTGGCTTAGCATAATGGGGCAGGCGAGTGAGGAGTATACTGTTGTTAGGCAATACACACTGGCAACACAGTATAGCTGAGCCAGGAGCAGGAAGAAAAAGCTCAACACAGTAGCACAATGCAGCGGCCAGACTTAATGCAGACAACACTCTGTGAAAGGTAGTGCACTGAAAGCTAACAAAACAGCAAGGTCCCAGCAGTACTTAGTATGCTGTTCAGTTGAAATCTTCCAACTTGCAAATTAAAATTCCAGCACCATCAGCAGTATAGACAGTACATAGCAGCACACAGTTCCAATGGACAAACCTCCACCCTTGTAAAATGACAGTTAACAGCAGCAGTCCCAGGAAGTAAAATCTCCTGTCCTTCACACTATGCAGCAGATAAAATTAACAGTATTTGGGAGCAGAATGACCACAGTCACTTACGGCCCACAGAAACATGCAAAACAAAAATCTTTGGGCTCCTCGGTTTCCTTTCTGTGTTGCAGTTGGGCAATAGGAGGGTGTGACAGAAATCGTAAGGAATGAGTTAATGGTTTAGATTCTCTAGCTGGTCTTTTTTTAGCAGTTTTGAAAAAAACCACACACAGGCTAAAATCCACCGTCCAGCAGCATCCACAAGCTGGAATGTTCAGTCCTCCTTAGCTGCTAGATAAGAGCTGGGTCATAAATCTTGAGTGGACATCTCCACACACACCCAAACCTGCAGTCACAGACACATGCCAGTTTGAACAGATTGGGTCATTCAAATATAAACTGAAGGTTAAAATGGAGTATAATTGGTCACTGACAGGTGTTCAGTCTGATTGGGACAATTAAATGCATACATGTTAGATGGTTGGTGCATTCAAAGGGGGAATAGGCATTACCTATTCCCAGGAGACTATATAAGAGGCTGAAAGACAATGAAGAGCTCTCTCTTACTTTGAAAGTTGGAGGGGGAAACATAAGTTTGGAGCCTACCCTTAGAGCTATGTCCGTGGGAGCTGGCAGTTAGAACAGGATCCAGTGTCTCTTGTAAGGACAGAGAAGGGTAAGTTTAGTGCTAGCATAGTGCAGTAATAGCTTTTTTCTTTTGCCATCTGTTATTTAAAAACATTTGTTTACTTTTCCTGTAAGAGTGTTATTCTCTTGTGTTGTAAATATATATCCTGTAAATGCTCAGTGCACTTTCTGTTAAGTAAAAAGCTATTTATTTGCTCAACAGTTGTGACTGTGATGTCATTTTTCTAAGGTAAGATTTGGTTTCCACTTGCTGAGGTAAACTCTGTGTAGCATCCGCCACCCAAGAGAGACACACTACCAGATTTTAACTTGTGCAATTGCACGTTTGATTATTCAAGTTTGTGAGCTTAAAAGATGAGCCGGAAGAAAGTCCGGCTGGTGGCAGTGAATACCCGAGGACAGACACCTCTCTAAAAGCTGTTTCAGCCCAGAGGGAGAGGTGGGTTGTCACAGAGGGTGCAGATGAAATGAGGATCAGCGGGGTCTGCCACACTCCCACTGACTCCACAACACCAGGTTGCAATTCACAGCCACAAAGCCACCGCATCTAAGTAGTGGTTATACTGTATATCTGAACCCCAAACTCCCTCCAGACTGGGCTGCCACCACTGATCAGGACTGGGGAGGGTGTGGCTTAGTGTAATGGTGCAGGCAAGTGAGGCATATACTGTTGCCAGGCAATACACACCAGCAACACAGTAGAGCTGAGCTGAAGGCAGAAAGAAAAGGCTTAAGACATCAGCACAATACAGCAGCCAGACTTAATGCAGACAACACTCTGCACAATGTAATGCACAGAAAATGTAATAAAAACAGCAAAGTCCTGGCAGAACTTAATATGCTGTTCAGTTCAAATCAGCCAGCTTGCAAATTAAAATTCCAGCACCATCAGCAGTATAGACAGTACATAGCAGTACACAATTCCAATGGACAGCCCTTCTGCCCTTGTCAAATGACAGTTAACAGCAGCAGTCGTAGGGAGCTAAATCTCCCAACCTTCACACTATGCAGAGGATAAAATTAACAGTATTAGGGAGCAGAATGACCACAGCCACTTACAGCCCACAGAAACATGCAAAGCAAATGTCTTCAGACTCCTTGGTTTTCTTCTAGTGTTGCAGTCAGGCAATAGGAGGGTGCAGTTGAAATGGGGATCAGTGGGGTTTGCCACACTCTCACCAACTCCCCAGCTCTTGGCTGCACTTCACCACCACAAAGCCACCACTGTAGACACCACCGTGATTAAGCACTGCTTTTATTTGAACCCCAATCTCCCACCAGACTGGGTTGCCACCACCAATAGGGACAGTGAAGGTGCAGCTTAGCATAATGGGGCAGACGAGTGAGGAGTATACTGCTGCCAGGCAATACACACCCGCAACACAGTACAGCTGAGCCGAATGCAAGAAAAAAAGGTTCAACACATCAGCACAATACAGTGGCCTGAATTAATGCAGACAACACTAAGAGTGCCTCTGTGTTACAGGCAGGATATTATGGCCTTAGGTCATGATGTATCATGGGCAGGACATACTGGGAAGGGACAAGACATTGAGAAGGATCCTGCAAAGGTTCTTTTGGCCTGGGATACATGATGACATAGCCTGGTATTGTCAGGAATGTTCAGAACATCAACTAAGTGCCCAGAAAGGAAAAGGGATACAGTACCCCTAGTACCCTTATCATTGGTAACCACTCCCTTTGAGAGGATAGGGATGGGCATCATGGGGCCCCTTGACAAAAAGGTGAAGGGTAGCAGATTTATCTTGGTGGTGTGTGATTATGCCACCAAGTACCCTGAAGCAAAACTGTGAGATCTATTACCACACCCAGGACTGCAGAAGAACTAGTGAAGTATTTTAGTCGGGTAGGGATTCCCAAGGAATTCCTAACTGATACAGGGAGCCATTTTAATGTGGAATTGCTGAAAGAACCCTACTGCCTTCTGGGGATAGTAGCGTAATAACTTCTCCCTATCTTCCCCAGAGGGACAGTTTAGTCAAAAGGTTCAATCAGACCCTGACATGAATGATCAAGAAGTTTGTTTAGGAAGAAGGGCTGGACTGGGATAAATACCTCCCTTTCCTTTTGTTTGCTTACCAGGAAGTAGAAAGCCTCAACCGGGTACTCCCCCTTTGCATTTCTTTATAGTATAACTCCTAGGGGCCTTCTGGAGGTAGTTAAGGAGTATTTGGAGGATGGTAAGGATATGAAGTCTCCCGGTATAGCCCATTACATGTGACAGTTAAGACAAAGATTGATCTTATACACACAAAAAGCTCATGAAGTGGGGTAGAGGCCCAGACCAACCAAAAAAAAAGATAGGACAAGGGAACTGCAAGTAAAAGGGCTTTCTCCCCAGGGGACCAGGTGCTCTTATTGTTGTCCACTTCCACACATAAGTTACTGATGAAATGGCAGGGACCCTATAAAGTCTTACGACAGACAGGGCCTGTCACCTATGAAATTGAGACCCCTGACAAAAGCTAGGTAGAATGATCTATCATGCCAATCTGTTAAAACATTGGCATGAGAGACTTAACCTAGGACTAGGAATGGTGGTAATGCTTGAAGCAAGGGATGCAGATTTGGAGATAGCCTATGGGAGACTGGAAGTCAGTAAGCAGCTGATGGAAGTAGGAGAAAGACCTTCAAGTGGTGTGAGCTCACACTTGCAATCACTGGCTGGGCTGAGGAAAAGTTCTGCCACCTGCTGAAGCAAAGCAGTGGTCTTTTCTATTTTATTTATTGTCTTCCAGGGTCGGACTGGCCCACCTGGATACCTGGGAATTTCCAGGTGGCCCCTCCTCAGTTGGGTACCTGTTCACCCTCTGAACTCTGAAAACATTTTGTATTTATTATCTTTTTTCTGATTAAATGGAGTATCTGGGACACTGTAGATAAATGTAAGATGTAATCACATAGCTAATGTATCATATTGAAGTGGAATACTGATATGAGTGTGTCACTATGGGCCCTCCTGTATTAATTTTCCAGGTGGGCCCTTGTATCCTCTTTCCAGGTGGGCACCCTGCACCCCAGTCCGCCCCTGTTGTCTTCTGAGTGAATTAGCTAACTTAATTTTTTTTGCTTGACTTCTATATATTTGCTTCCATTTTATGATGCAAAAATACAATGATAAATGCATTTGGGAATTTTTTATGCACTGAATCCTGAGTCTGCCTAGTTATGTTATCCTGATTTCCCACACCTTAACAATTGGTGTGGAAGCTGAGAAGGAAACAGAGGCAGTAACCATGAACCCTTATCTAAACAAAGCCCAGCAGACAGAGTTGAGGCCCCTGGTACAAGAACTGAAAGATACCTTTACCAGAAAACCCGGGCTGGCTAAGGGAGTAGAACATCAGATTTGCACTGAGTCACAACTCATTTGAAAAAAAAACATACCAGCTCCACGAAATAATCCGAGCTGATGTCCAGAAAGAAATCCAAAAGTTACTGCTATTAAATACCGTAGACACCTTGAAAAGTCCTTGGGGTTCCCCTATGGTAATTCTGCCTAAGAAGGAGGGAGGCATAGGGCTATGCCTGGATTTCTGGAGTCTAAATCAGGTTGCCCAGTTCGATGCCTACCCCATGCCCAGGGTAGATGATATTCTGGATAGGATTGGGTATGCCAAAATCATCTCTACCATAGATCTCAACAGAGGGATACTGGCAGATTCCCTTGGAGGAATCCGCCAAAGTGAAAACTGTCTTTAGTACCCCTATGGGCTTGTTCCAATTTTGGACCATGCCTTTTGGGCTCCACTGGGCCCCAGCTACATTTCAGTGATAATGGACCAGGTGCTGGCATCCCCATATTAATTTTTGTGTGGCATACCTGGATGATATTGTTGTATTTAGTCCAAGTTGTGATACCCAGTTGCAACACCTAAGATCAGTCTTGACATCAATCCAGCAGGCAGGGATGACAATAAACCCCTCAGAATGTACCATAGCCATGCAAGAAACCAGATATCTAGGGTTCATACTGCGTAATGGACTGATTAAACCAGAAACCAATAAGGCTGAAGCAGTGACACAGCCCATGATCCCATTACGAGGAAACATGTCCAGTCTTTTCTAGCACTAGCCAGATACTATAGATTTGTTCCCAGCTTCACTACCATTGCAAACCGTCTAACAGATATGACAGAAAAGAAGTATGGGAATCAAGTGGGTTGGCAGTATAGCCTAGAGGTTAGAGGAGCTTGGTGTGAACGAGCTTGGTACATCACCAGACCAGCCCTGAGTTTGATTCTCACAACCTCCACTTGCATACTGTGTGACTCTAAGCCAGTCACTTAACCTTCCAGTGCTCCCAGTCCACCCCTGAAAACAGGCACTTGTGCCTAGTGGGCCTAACCCGGTTACCAAAGACTGAAAAAAAAAAAAAGTAAAATAGACACCAGAAAGTGAGGAGGCTTTTAGGAGGATAAAGGCAGCTTTATGCTCCTCCCCAGTACTGCGAAGCCCAGACTTTGCCTATCCCTTTGAGGTTCACATGGGTGATTCTGGAACTGGCATTGAGGCGGTATTAAGTCAGACGATCAATGGGGAAGAACATCCAGTGGTTTATATCTCTTGCAAATTGCATGGTAGGGAGCAGTACTCCACTGTAGAGCAGGAGTGTCTAGCGCCAAATGGTCTATTGCAGAATTAAGATTTTACCTGTGGGGAGCCCTGGTTCCATGTGAAAATCGCGCGACTGAAAAATCACGATCATCAAATAAGCGAGTATTTAACAGCGCAAGCTATAATAGCTTTGTTGTCTTCTTAGCACCGCACATAATAGTGGCACTGTAATAATAGCGAGCCATTTTAGACATCTTATTGACTACTGGAGAGGTCATTAATCTCTACGAAATGAATGATCCAGCTGCCAATGGCAACAACACATTCCACTGCATGAAACAGGAAGTATCATGATGCCCCACTACTTATTGTACAGTGCTTGGCTCGTGAAAAACAAAAAAGTAAGTAAATAAAAAAATCCCTCTCTCATAAAGGCTGTTATTGTAGTCATCCATCCCTACAACTGGTCATTAATACCCAGGAAATGATCATCTCCTCAGCAGTTATTGCTTAATTAGTGGAGAGGCAGGACATTGCAAAGCCAGCTGACTTGAAGTCCAGTTCATGTTCTTTCATTCAGCCTGAGGGGTTCACTTCTTTCCCAGTCACTCATACTCAGTGGCAGTGTATTCCTGCTGGTTCTGTGATGTGGCTAAAAAACAGTTTTGCTTAAATCATTTCAACCAGCAAGGCTACTACCTATGCTCTGATGCACAAGATGATCAGAACATTTAAAGTTCAGTAACTACAGTAGGTTAATTATTATTTGTGCTAATTGGCATTTGTTTCTGCAAAACTTGTTTTATAGTGCAATGGTAGTTGTAGGGCTGTTTTTAGATTATTTTGGGATCTAATTAGTGAGCTTAGATCAGGTATTTTATTTTTTAATTTCTAGTTTTGTATGGAGAGTAGGTGGTGCTTTCTGAGTCTGTGTCCCATCAACTTGTCTTTTTTAGCCTGGTCTCAGACACCCTACAGCCTTGAAGTGCCACAGTTAGGCAATGGGATGCCAGTCAATCAAGGGAAGCTGAAAGACACCATTTTTGCACATTGCCATTATTGTGCCCACATTGGCAGGTGTAGTCGCTATTTGTGCATATGTGCGATCATGTGCGCTCACTAAAATCAAGATTGCAATTATTTATTCACCATTGTTTTAGTCACGATTTTGCAGTCGCAATTTTCACGGGTTACTGGAACCTCATTCATGTTGGTAACTGACCACAACCCACTGTGCTTCATCTCACAAATGAAGGACAAAAATAATTGTATCATGAGATGGTACTTGGTCCTTCAACTTTATAAATTTACAGTGAAGCACAGGGCGGGGACAGAACACATGAATGCTGATCTTTTTTTCCCGTCATGAGGCTAGAACTGAGTAGAAGCATGTATAAAATGAAAATGAGTATGAAGTAAATATGAATGAAGAAAGACTTTGTCGAGAATACTGATGGTCTGGTAGTAAATATGTACTATCCAAAAAAAAGTAGACACCCCAGGGTTATTGAGATGGAGCTGTAATGTTGAAAGTCAGTGCATCATTGCATTCCATTGATTAATTTTATTTTTATAGGGAGACCCTGGGATGGAGCTTCCAAGAGAGGGTGGTCAGAAGTTCCATTCTACCCAACAGCTATGGGTAAGTTGTGTTAAAAACCAGTATATAATGTTGTAAATCATTGGTTTTCACATAGCCTTAGGGAGTGTGTGACAGAACCCCCCAGCTCCATGGCACCTGGGACATTCCCTCTCCCTCTAGTTCCTTTTCTTAAAAGCCTACTGCAGTAGCACCCTTTCCTTTAGTCTTCCTTGTCCCCTTTCTAATTCTACCATAATGGGGTGGCCTCCCACCTTGGTATCTCTTTCTACTTTACCCCACTAATTATCCTCTTTTGTTGCTGCTGGTGATAGATTCAGGGCATTAGTAAGCCTCTGAGATATGATTAGGTTTCAGATCAATAGAGCTGTGACTGTTAGGAGCCCTCTCTGTGCCCTGAACACAATAAAATATTGAAACTATTTTCCAGAATAACTGAAAGTGTTTTACAGAATAAGTAAGCTTACTGGTGTGGGTTCACATATGATTTTAACATAGGGATACCTGTGTCTTCTTATACACTCCTCCCCCTCACGTTTAGGGTAGGTACCCTTGTGCTATGGTGCTCCTATAAACAAGTCACCATTGTTAATTCTTTTTAGTATCCCTTTTAGAGGCTTATTTTACTCTAATAAAATGACCACTGCCTAAGGTACCCATGTTTGTGCCCTGCTTAATGGCTGGCAGTCACTGGATACGGCTTTTTTCTCCTCTCGCTCAAGTCCCCTCTTGAGGTATGCTTCTGTAGCGGTGAGAGCAGGATACACCCATTGGTTGGTACCATGGACACCCAAAGCGGCTGGTACTGTACATCTGTAGTTCAGTGAGGTATAATGCTGCAGCCCTCTTTGAGCTAGCAGTTTACACACAAACCACTCAGTGTGATATTCGGCTCCACAAGTGTCCCAGAAATGGAGCAGAGCATTCTAACATTGTGCAACCAAGGATATTTGGTTCATATTTTAAACAAAGAAGTGTTTATGTGTGTTTTTCTTTGTCCCCATAATAAATTTGAACACCCCATAATATGATCAAACACCCGGATGAATACTCAGCCCTATAGCTAGTGAATGGAGCAAACAGTCCTGAGTCTAAATAAAAAGGAAAAGCGATAGTTTGGGAATTATGTTGTAACTAAACAATTGTTTCTGATTTACATAGAAACATAGAATTTGACTGCACACAAGGACTGCTTGGCCCACCCAGTCTGCCCATTTCCCTACCTACTGAATAAGCTGCAGATCCTAGTTAACCAACAGCCTACTTCTTCCTACTCCCATCCCCTAGAATTGCTTTATGACTGTCCCATGCATTCTTGAATTCCACTACTGTTTTTGACTCCACAACCTCCTCAGGAAGGCCATTCCATGCATCCACAACCCTCTCCATGAAAAAATACTTCCTTATATTACCTCTGAGCTGCCCCCCCATCTTCAAATTGTGCCCTCTTGTTCTTGCACACCTCTTTTTCTGAAAGATGCTATTTTATATGCAACCTGTTGGAATTCAATTAATATTATTAAGCTTAGCAAATTTAAGTATATGCATTTTTCTGTTGGATAATTACTACTCCTCATAAGCATACCTGTTCCAGCAGCATAGTCTCTGGACTCTGTTGTGCTCTTAAGGGCCAGCTACCCCATTCTGAGGAACATTTATGGAATTATACCTAGTGATGTCACTGCCTAGAGGGAGGAGTTTGGGTCTCTAATTGCCCCATATGCATTTTGGGATCATTTTTCCTTTCTATACCTTATAAACACCCTAAATTTCCATCTATGAGTATTCCATATAAATGTTAAAGTGATATCTTGGTCAAGCGAATCATCCCACTGATGTACTAGAGTAGGAAACTTATGTATTAGAATAGGGGGCAGATCAGCTGACCTATGATGTCACTTAGATTACAGTAGGTATGAAAGACACCTCTGTGTCCCGGTAGTCAGATAGGTTTTGATCACAGATGATGGTGGATGTGCTGATGCCTAAGCTCTGTCCACTCTGTGGCAGCACTTTGTAGAAAAACTAAGTGTTGAAACTCAGGAGAAGCCAGTATTTTCTTTACTGCTTTGCTTCTTTTTATTTTGAGATTATTTTCTGAATAAAAATCATGAGAAATTTGTGTGTTTTACACTGCATGCTATGTCTGAGTTATCACTTTACACACCTGCTCACACACAGCATTAACAATTACCAGTCATACAAACATAAATGATAACAATGAAGAACAAAGAGCATGGAGATATCTCTCTCCACCTTCACCCGAATTCCAGGGACCATGTCTTCTAAACCATTCAGTTCATAACGGTCCTGGGCCTGTTAACAGTTTCAGCTCCACATTCTTCAGAAAAATCCTTGTTAATGTGACAAAGGAATCATCTGCCCTGGGTAGAGTTGGTACAGGGATCTGAAAAGGCTCCAATAAAAGGCACACCAGCAACCTACCCCCCCTCCACTTGGAGGGGGTCTACTAATACAGGGAACATAATAAAATGCGCTAATAGGTGACCTTATATACCCATGAATATGTGGCTACAGGGTTCAAAAATCCTAAGGATTTATGCATCCATAAACCAAAGCGTTAACATTGAGCAAGATTTCAATATGAGCTACAACTAATAGCAGATAAAACAAGCATTTGTTAATGCCAAAGTTCGTCATTTGGAATTGATGTTGGTACGCACAGTTTGGTAGGACTACAGTTCCCAGCAGAAAGAACAAGTTATGCCACCAAGTTCGCATTCCTGTTGTGATACAGTGAAGTGCATATCTATTTCCTCAATTCGTGATCTGGTTTTGAAGAGTGAAGATGTGTCTGCAGTCCAGAGAAGATGAGGGCACAGGAGCCCCACCATGGGTTAGGCTTGGGGAGACGTTATAGTTAGAAACCCTAACACCTGGGCGTTTGTTGGTATTTGCACTACAAATTTTTAACATGACCTTTTGTGACCCCTACTTAATGAAAACATTTGGGACCTCTGCTCATGAATAGTGGCTTTGTAATTTTGTTACTCTGTCCCGAATGTTGCTTTCACACAGCAACTGCACCATTCTGCGCCAGATGTGCGAAAACACAGTTCGAGCAGGATGTGAAAAATTATAGCTGTACCACTCATGGGGAGGTGTGAAGAGAAGGCAGTGTTGAACATCTGGAGTGAAAATATTAAAAATGCTTGAACGTATAAGCATACGTGGAAACTGCACAACGCATGCTCGCAACAGTCATTTAGTTGAATAATTTCACCAAAATTTTAACATAGGCATTTCATGTCCTCTACTCATGAACACTGTCACTATGATTTTCGTACTCTGTCCTGAATGTTGATTTCCCACAGCAACCGTGCCATTGTGTGCCAGATGTGTGAGAACACATTTCGGGCAGGATGCAAACAATAACAGCTGTACTGTTCATAAGGAGGTATGTCAAACTGACAATGTTGAAACTCTTTAGAGAAAATATTACAAACCCTCAACATTATGAGTGTACATGGAAACTGCACAATACACACATAAAATAGTCATTTTATGGACTTTTGTCACAAAATTTTCAACATAGACATTTTGGGACCTCTGCTCGTGAACAGTGTCACTGTGATTTTCTTCATCTGTCCTGAACACTGATTTCCCACAGTGACAGAACTATTCTGTACCGGGAGTGCAAAAACTAATTTTGGACAGGATGTGAAAAATGACAGCTGTACTGTTCATAAAGAGGTGCAAAAGATGCTAATGTTGAAAATCTGGAGTGAAAATATTACAAATTCACGAAGTTACTGTGTGCTTGGAAATTGCACAATGCACTCTTGTAACACAGTCATTATATGGAATTTTGTCACCAAATTTTCAACATAAGCACTTTGAGACCTCGCTTATGAGCAGTGTTACTGTGATTTTTGTAATATGTCCTGAACATGATTTCCCAGAGCGACCGTGCTATTCTGCCCCGGAAGAGCAAAAACGCATTTCGGCTGGGATGAGAAAAATGACATCTGTACGGTTCATAAGAAGGTGTAAAAAAATGCCAATGTTGAAAATCTGGAGTGAAAATATTACAAATTCCCAAAGTTATGTGCGTACATGGAAACTGTGCAACACACACTTGTAACACAGTCATTATATTTACATTTGTCACCAAATTTTCAACATAGGTATTTTGAGACCTCTGCTCATGAACCGTGTCACTGTGATTTTCATAATCTGTCCCAGACACTGATTTCCCACAGTGACTGAGCTATTCTGCATCGGAAGTGCAAAAATGCATTTTGGCCAGGATGTTGAAAAATGAAATCTGTACTGTTCATGAGGAGGTGTAAAAAATATCAATGTTGAAAATCTGGAGTGAAAATATTAGAAATTCACGAAGTTACGAGAGTGCATGGAAACTGCGCAACACGTGCTCATAAAATAGTAATTTTTGGATTTTTTTCACCAAATTTTCAACATAGGCTTTTTGGAGCCCACCTCATGAACAGTAGCACTGTCGTTTTGTTAATTGGTTCTGAAAGGTGATTCTACGCAGTGACCACAAAATCACCTTTCAGGACCGATTAACAAAAAGACAGAGCAACTGTTCATGAGGTGGGCTCTCAAAAAGCCTATGTTGAAAATTTGGTGCCAAAAATTTCCAAAAATGCCCAAGATATGCACCAAAGTTGGAAAAATCCTATTTTTGCCATTGTACTGCTTATCGCCAATTCTTCAGTTTGCGGACAGCTTTGAAGAGTACAGATGTGTTCCCAGTCCACCGAAGATCATTCTGCCTGGCTCTGGAGGTAAGTATGGGGTGAGGGAGGGTGTGTGGAAGTGGGTGCACAAAGGGTGGGTGCGGGTTAGGGGAGGGGCCACCAGACTCAACAAGGGACCATTTTGTGTTTTACAGGTTTAACAAAAAAAAAACACATTGCGGGAAGGTTTTCTGTTTATACAGGGACATTTGGTATGCTGGGGTGGGCTCCCAGCATGCTACCTGAGTGTTTTTGGGGGGCTGTAGCTGATGGGGGATTGGACACCGCTGTCAGCACATTCCGAGTGTGGGGGGGGGGCAAGAACTGAGGGGAATTGGGCAACCCTCCTCAGCACACAACAAAATGGGGAGGACATTATGCTGACGTGGAGTGGGCTCCCCCATCGGAAAATGAACTGGGAGGGGGCATGCTGACAGGGGGACTGGGCACCCCCATTGTTTTTTTTAAACTGTGAGGGGGAAGTCTTGGGCTCAGGGGTGTTCACACTGCTGTAAGCTACAGCAGTGTGAACATGCAACCAGGAATGCAATGCAGGAATGCGATTTCAAAGTACCAACCTGTGCCACTATTGGTGCGACTCGTCCTTTGAAAAGTTGTCCTGTTCAACCCGAACAACTGAACTTGAGCCATTGCTAGCCTGCCCACTGATTCACCTGCCACTGACCTGCCCTCAGAAACGGAGCTCTCCATTGGGCACACCCCTGTAGAGCACCTTATAGCAATGAGTTCATCTGTGCCTGTGTGCCACGACAAACTCAGAAATGGAGTTTGCCTTCCACAGACATTTTGTAATTAGCAATACCCCATTCTACAACTAGAAACCCCCTCTACCCCTTATAAATATAAATGCATGCAAACAACAATGACTGTACTCATTCAACAAACTTTGAAAATGGAACAAACCAGTGATGCAGCCCAAAATAAAAATAACAATTAGCGTAGAAAATAATGAATGTCACTGCTACTCCATTTAGACTAAGTGCAATGTTTCAGAAATTATAGATGGCAGAGAGTTATTACTGAGCTGTGCAGTTTGAAAGGGTAGTGGGCCATGCAATAACAAGCATTTATCAATGCCGAATGTTTGCTTGCTAGTATTAGCATTGGAAATGCAAGAGTTAGACAGCTGCAGAACAGGAATGGCAGTGAAGTATTGAATTTCACACCAACCCCACCTCCATCCTGTAGAGATGGACAGGCATTGGCGTAAGTGTTTGAGTCAACACCCATAATGGTCATGCCATGTCACCTCACCCTATTCTGCAGACACTGGCATGTGTTGAGGTGTGCCTTAGGGTGTTTGGCTTTACAGTCACCTCATTCCATAAGGACATACGCTGAAATGGGTGCAGCATAGGAGAATGGGGTGAAGTCTGTGGCCAAACAGTCCAAGGTACACCTCAATGCCTGTCAGTGGCTGCAAGGTGGGGGTGGGATGGCATGAGTAGTACACTCAGCAATCCAAAGGCATACTCTGATGCCTGTCAGTCTGTACAGGGTAGGACATTATGGTTAGAAACCCTAACGCCTCAGGCATTTGTTGGTATTTACGCTACAGATTTTCAACATGGCCTTTTTGTGACCCCACCTCATGAAAGCATGTGGGACCTCTTCTCATGAAGAGTGGCGATGTGATTTTGTCAATGTGTCCCGAACATTGACTTCCAACAGTGACAGTGCCATTCTGCGCCAATTGAACGAAAACACAGATCGGGCAGGATGTGAAGAATGACAGCTGTACCATCCATAGGGAGGTGTGAAGAGATGGCAATGTTGAAAATC
Organism: Neoceratodus forsteri; assembly: GCA_016271365.2. Lineage (NCBI taxonomy): Eukaryota > Metazoa > Chordata > Ceratodontiformes > Ceratodontidae > Neoceratodus > Neoceratodus forsteri. Next base: position 56,472,243 of record CM057449.1, on the reverse strand, counting down.
TGTAGTGGGAATATTAAAAATGCTCACACGTCCGAGCATACATGGAAACTGTGCAATGCATGCTCATAACATAGTCATTTTATGGACTTCCATCACCAAATTTTCAACATAGACATTTTAGGACCTCTGCTAATGAACAGTGTCACTGTGATTTTCTTAATGTACCATGAACACTGATTTCCTACAGTGACCGTGCTATTCTGTGCCAGAAGTGCAAAAACACATTTCTGCCAGCATGTGAAAAATGACAGCTGTACTGTTCATAAGGAGGGCCAGAAAAATGGCAGTGTTGAAAATCTGGAGTGAACTTATTATAAATGTGCAAAGTTATGAGCGTGTGTGGAAACTGCGTAATGCACGCTCGTAACACACTTATTTTATGGACTTTCATCACCAAATTTTCAACATAGACATTTTAGGACCTTTGCTCATTAACAGTGTCACTGTGATTTCCTTCATGCATCATGAACACTGATTTCCCACAGCGACCACACTATTCTGCGCCAGAAGTGCGAAAACACATTTCAGTCAGGATGTGAAAAAAAATGTTGTAGGTGCCGTATTGGTCCTTTTAAGAACAGATCAAGAAACAAATGATTTGATACCTTTTATTGCACCAACATGGATGTTACAGAAAAGAACAAAGTGCTCTAGCTGTCGAACCAACCAGGTCCTTCTTCAGAAGCTTTTTGGCAGTTATTTCAAATATCCCATATTATTAACACCAGATTATATTGAAAATAAACAGAAATAATTCTCATTGGTTTAACATATACATTTAAAACATAACAGAAGATTATGTCAGAGAAGCTAATTAACACCAGTATGCCTTTAACTGAGGAGCCTCAGAAGGGCAAAGGTTATCAAGAATTCTCTACAGCCACAGAGTTCTTGTCACATAAATTTTAAAATGTCTCAGTGTGCCAAGAAAGCATTCTAGTGATAAAAAAAAACACCTTGGGGTGGCATTCTCTCTAATACATGTAAGATGAGCTTACAACTTACATTCCAATTGTCCTGGTATATTAAAGAACAGATAATGAGAGACAAAATCCTGAAATTAGGTATAACTGCAAGTTGAAAACAAGCTTCAAATTAACATACACATATATACATGATGCATGATAGTATCACTTGTAAGTGTAAGTGCCAAATAAAAAAATACTTGTCAAGGACCCCCAAGAAAATGAGACCATGAGCCTGATAAGTGCAGATTTCAACACAGAGTCTGTGTATGACAAAAATGCACAAAATCAGTCTAAGGAATCTAAATGAAAACCCAAAGGAATTACACCTTTTATGAACCCCCAAGTAAATGAGATATGCATCTTAATATGAGCAGATTTAAAAATGTGACAGTGTGTAATCCAACCAGTGACAACCAGTAGAAGAAAGTAAATGCACACTATATGTGAAAACTAAGTGTCCTAGCCACATAACAATTGCCCCATGCCACACTCCCCCCACACATATGTGTGTACATACACCACACCACACCACATACACACACACACACACACACCTGCACACCCCACACAACCACAATGCACAACAAATATAACAAACACAATCCACACACACCATACCACACCGCGCACAACAAACAAAACAAACACACAAACAGTACCCACAACACACAAAAACACAACCCATACCAAACACACACAAAATACACACATACATACATACATACATACATCAGTATACACACACACACTCAAACGCACTCACCACAGTGTTAAGGTGAGAAGTCAACATGTAGATAACCATAAACTTACAAGATCAAAGGCCCGCTGAAGAACTAAAGTGTTTATGTCCATCTTTTAAAGTAAAGACTGTATAAGTTTAAGTGGAATAATGTGTCATGTAACCATCATCAATGTTCAATCCATCCGCCACCATATTGAGAAGTAAAATAAGTCTAATTTCAGAAGCCCGTCTCTGTTGTGTACTGTTGAAATGTCCTTTTAAGACCATCACAGACATATCTGAGATTGAGTGGTCATCCTGGAAGAAGTGCTGGGCTACTGGTTTCTCAATCTTCTTGTGATTAATAGAATGTCTGTGTGAATTCATTCTATTGCGGAGTTGTTGGCTTGTCTCCCCCACATAACCTGTGCGAGGACATTTCTTGCATTGGATAAAATAGACCACATTACTTGATGTACATGTATAATTCTCTTGTATCCTGAATAGTCTGTTTTGTGATGTAACCACACAGTCTGAAGTGGAAATGAGGTTACATATCTTACATGTGCGTTGATGACAGGGTTGTGTACCATATGTGTCATGGTATTCTGTTCTGGTTCAAGCTGAATACCCTTAGTAGTCACATACCATCCTGACCTTGAACTCCTGAGTAAGATTATTAAGGATCTCCATCCAATAATTAGTGAGGATGAAACCCTTAACTGTATTTTTCAAGAACTACCACTACTATCTTTTAAACAACCACCTAATTTAGCCAACCTGATAATTAGGAGTCAGCTTGAACCAGAACAGAATACCATGACATATATGGTACACGACCCTGTCATCAACGCACATGTAAGACATGTAACCTCATTTCCACATCAGACTGTGTGGTTACATCACAAAACAGACTATTCAGGATACAGGGGAATTATACATGTACATCAAGTAATGTGGTCTATTTCATCCAATGCAAGAAATGTCCTCGCACAGGTTATGTGGGGAAGACAAGCCAACAACTCTGCACTAGAATGAATTCACACAGACATTCTATTAATCTCAAGAAGATTGAGAAACCAGTAGCCCAGCACTTCTCCCAGGATGGCCACTCAATCTCAGATATGTCTGTGATGGTCTTAAAAGGACATTTCAACAGTACACAACAGAGACAGGCTTCTGAAATTAGACTTATTTTACTTCTCAATATGGTGGCAGATGGATTGAACATTGATGTTGGGTACATGACACATTATTCCACTTAAACTTACACAGACCTTCACTTTAAAAGATGGACATAAACACTTTAGTTCTTCAGTGGGCCTTTGATTTTGTAAGTTTATGGTTATCTACATGTTGACTTCTCACCTTAACACTGTGGTGAGTACGTTTGAGTGTGTGTGTGTGTGTGTATACTGATGTATGTATGTAAGTATGTGTGTGTTTTGTGTGTGTTTGGTATGGGTTGTGTTTTTGTGTGTTGTGGGTATTGTGTGTGTGTGTGTTTTGTTTGTTGTGCGCGGTGTGGTGTGGTGTGTGTGGATTGTGTTTGTTATATTTGTTGTGCATTGTGGTTGTGTGGGGTGTGCAGGGGTGTGTGTGTGTGTGTGTGTGGTGTGGTGTATGTACACACATATGTGTGGGGGGAGTGTGGCATGGGGCAATTGTTATGTGGCTAGGACACTTAGTTTTCACATATAGTGTGCATTTACTTCCTTCTACTAGTTGTCACTGGTTGGATTACACACTGTCACATTTTTAAATCTGCTCATATTAAGATGCATATTGTATCTCATTTACTTGGGGATTCATAAAAGGTGTAATTCCTTTGGGTTTTCATTTAGATTCCTTAGACTGATTCTGTGCATTTTTGTTATACACAAACTCTGTGTTGAAATCTGCACTTATCAGGCTCATGGTCTCATTTTCTTGGGGGTCCTTGACAAGTATGTTTTTATTTGGCACTTACACTTACAAGTGATACTATCATGCATCATGTATATATGTGTATGTTAATTTGAGGCTTGTTTTCAACTTGCAGTTATACCTAATTTCAGGATTTTGTCTCTCATTATCTGTTCTTTAATATACCAGGACAATTGGAATGTAAGTTGTAAGCTCATCTTACATGTATTAGAGAGAATGCCACCCCAAGGTTTTTTTTATCACTAGAAAGCTTTCTTGGCATACTGAGATATTTTAAAATTTATGTGACAAGAACTCTGTGGCTGTAGAGAATTCTTGATAACCTTTGCCCTTCTGAGGTTCCTCAGTTAAAGGCATACTGGTGTTAATTAGCTTCTCTCACATAATCTTCTGTTATGTTTTAAATGTATATGTTAGACCAATGAGAATTATTTCTGTTTTTTCAATATAATCTGGTGTTAATAGTATGGGGATATTTGAAATAACTGCCACAAAGCTTCTGAAGAAGGACCTGGTTGGTTCGAAAGCTAGAGCACATTCTTCTTTTCTGTAACATCCATGTTGGTCCAATAAAAGGTATCAAATCATTTGTTTCTGGATCTAGTCAGGATGTGAGAAATGACAGCTGTACTGTTCATAAGGAGGTGTGGAAAAATGGCAATGTTGAAAATCTGGAGTGAAAATATTGCAAATCTGTGAAATTACGAGCATGCATAGCAACTGCGCAATGCACATTCGTAAAACTTTTTTTTATTTTTCCAACCAAATTAGCAACATATACTTTTTGAGAGCCCACCTCATGAACACTGGCACTGCTGTTTCATTAATCAGTTCAGAAAGGTGTTCAGGGCAGTGACCACAAAATCACCTTTTGGGACCAGATAACGTCATGACCGTAGCTGAATTCATGAGGAGGGGTCCCAAAAACCCCATGTTGAAAATGTGGTGCCAAAATTTAAAAAAAATGCCTGAGATAGGCATCAAAGTTGAAAAAACCCTATTTATGCCATTATACTGTACAGCTTACCGGCATTTCTTCCGTTCACGGTCGGCTTTGAAGAGTGCAGATGTGTTCCCGGTCCACCAAAGATCGCCGCACCAGACTCCTCAGGTAAGTATGGGGTGGGGGAGTGTGGGAAGGCAGGGTGTACATAGGGTGGGCGTGGGTTGTGGGAAGGGGCAGGGAGACTGCGAGGGACTGTTTTCTTTTTTTACAAGTTAAAAAAAATTGTGGGATTTTTTTTTTTCAGGGCATTTGACATGCTGGTGTGGGCTCTCAGCATGCCAACCGATTTTTTTTTTGGAGGTGGCTGTAGCCGATGGGGGATTTGGCACCCACTCGGCACAAATCTACTGTTTTTTTGTGGGGGGGACATTACACCAACGAGGAGTGGGCACCCCATCGGCAAATTAAACTTGAAGGGGGGACATAATGCTGATGGGGAGTAGGCTCCCCTGTCGGTAATGTGAACTAGGATGGGGGCTGAAGCCAATAGGGATTGGGGGGCCCATCGTCAAAAACACACTGTTGTGGGGGGGCACATGCTGTCAAGGGGGATTGGGAACCCCCTTGGCAATGGGGACTGATTAATATTGTTTGTGAACATGGCGGCAACCTGCCACCATGTTCACAAACAATATTACAGTAGCAACGTTCCACCCAGCAATGACGGGTCGCTCCCTCATTGCAGCGGAATGGCTGACACTGTAATGATGAGGCAGCCTCTGAATGCTGCAGCGAAAATGTTAGAAGTTGGTGGCACTTCTGGAAGCCAGTGTCATCAGCACACTATACCTCCACTGGTGCACCACTGCCAAGCCCCTAAATGCAGTGCCTCTGTTCACTGCCACACTGCCGAGCCTCCACAACCCGCTTCTCTCCTAAGCTGCCACGTAATGTTTCTTGCACATGCACGCAAGCAAACATAAAATGAAGTCTAAAGACACAGACAAACAGCCCCCTCTCTGACGCATATTGATTTGTGTCCTGCCAGAATCCATGTGGTGCTGGTAAGGTAGTAAAAGCTGGAGTTGAGTAGAAGTTTGTACATGTGGAAGCCTTGGATCTTCATGGTGGTATGTTGTGACCCTGTATTAGATCAAATGGAGGTGTGTAGTAGCCAACCATCATACATATATACAGTCTTCCTCCCAGCATGCTGCAAGAGACCGCACTGTGTTTAGCCTCAGGAAGACCTTGTTTCTAAGAAAATGTCTGCCTGAGTAGTTGTTAACATTTAAAGGGGACATGGCAAACCAAATCCTGTGTGAAGTAAGGCACATTGTAAAGCTTGCATACAGGATTCCAGGCTGTGCTCAGAAGTGTGTACTAATACTGTAGGAAGCAAACCAAAATATGTTAAAGATCCACAGCATATGGGCTTCACTAAACTCAATATGCTCCATAAATAGAGCCAGTGAATGCCAAGCAAGACGAACCAAGGCTGCTTCAGCAGTCTATCAGCATTACGACTTACTGGGAAAACTACTTTCAAGCTGTTGTATTTCCTGAAATTGCATTTTGTACATGTACATGCTTTTGTTTAGCCTGTATACGTATATGATCTAACTGAACTTGCATTTGTCATTGCTTTTAGTGCTATTTATATATGTATCTGCATCCCCAGGACTTCCTTGCAAATGAGATGTATCAATGGTGTTGTCCTAGTAAAATAAAATTGAATTGAATTGAACCGAATTGAATTGAATTGAATTGGAAAAAAAAAGTAGTGAAATCTGGCAACTTTTTAATTTTAGTTTTTGTTGACCAGGTAAGTGCACTAGACAAATCCTGCCTATTTTCAGGCACGACCCAGGGAAGGGGGATACAGATGAATGCCAACTGACCTTGAACCAGATTAAGCTGTTGGTGGTATTTTTAGTGAATGAGGGAAATTTGGCCAGGACACCGGGGAAATTCCCCTACTCTTTTCTATAAGTACCATGGGATCCTTAACATTTACCTGAACTACCACCAATCCAGGCAGATGGGACCTAGGTTTAACGTCTCATCCGAAGGATGGCACCTCAGAAGTGCAGCACCCCTCTCATGCTGCACTACAGTGTCAGTACTGGGATATTAACCCAAGTGCCAGATGTGGGAATTGAACTCACAGCCCTCTGATCTCCCGGCCTCAGAGGCGAGAGTGCTACCTACTGAGCCCCTGACACTGACTTAATTCAAAGTGTTCAGTCCATCTAGCAGACTTGAAAAGGTTGGGGCATAGCTGAGGCAGCAAGCTTTGTTTGTTAGGCATGTTGAAATATTTTTGACCTCCCTCTGAGTAAACAATGAGTTTATCAAGGTATTGGGGGTGAACTCTAATTTGTGCCACTGACAGCTTTGTGAAAATGGCACAATACGCTGTTCTCTTTTCCCATACTTAAGGAGGGAGATTTGAAAGATAAGGAGTTTCTTCCCTTCCTATAAAATGTCATTGGCTTCTTGGGCTTTATTTAAGATATGCAACTTGCCCAGAAACTTGAACAATTTAAAGGTTATTGGCTTCAGATATTGCCCTTTGAATGGCATCGGACCCAATGTTTCTATGAGCCTGTTTAATCACATATGTTGGGCCATTCAGTGATGGGCCAGCAATTTTAGAGCAAAACTTCAGGGCAGATTGAATTGTGTCACTCCCTTCTGCTTTCGCTGAGAGACCAGTTATCACCAGGTTATTGTAATGGCTCCTGCCCTCCTGGACATTCAATTATTCTTCCATTTTGGCCTGCTTCCACCACAGTTGGACTTGTTCGGGGTCCACACAGTGTCAGCAATTGTCAACTGAGATGACACATGCTTCAGCATCCCCAGCTGTCCTGGTCAATTCATCTAGCACTGGCCAGATAGCCTTGAGATCACTGGACACATCTATGATGGACTATTTCAATGGGAAAAGTTCCTCGAGAAATCTTTTAACTGTTAAGGTTTCCACTGAGATGTTGTTTCTAGGTGGGTACTGAGGCACTCTGGTTGGAATGCTTGTGCCCTTGTTCCTGCTCCGGGAAGGGTGGCAGAGTGTGTTGTAAAGCCACAGAATTCTCATCCATGGCTGGTCTACTTTGAAAATACAGCCAAACACTATGGTAGAGATCTTATTAAATCTTGTTGTTGCATTGAAATAAAGATGATAACCCAGAGTCAGATGCTGAAAAGCTTAGGTTTTATGTCTCAAAGGTCTGGAGCTCAGCACCTATGCTGGCACTAGCTACGAAAACAACCCCCTCCCCCACGATGATGCCCCCCTCCTATGACAGCACACCCATGCGCACCGCCAACCCCACCCACCCACACCTTCCCCCCACCTTGGACCCACTCCCCACCTCACCACCCCCACCCACCTACTCACACCCCACCCTGGACCTACTTCCTCCACCCCTGCTCATGCACATCCCCCCCTCATCCTTACCCTAGTCCCCGGTCCCCCCTCCTTGCAGTACCCACCCTCCAGTCCCTGCCAAATCCCTGCACACCCTATTCTAGGTCATCTACCTCGCGCTCCAAAACTGGTACAAAGCACTACCTTGCTGCTACCAGAATACTCTTTCTACTCCTCCTGCTGGCAGGTAACATCCACCCCAATCCTGGCCCTCTGGCCTCTGGCTAGCCCAAGCAGCCACCTGTATCAGGGCTGTGTATTGCATCAATGAATGTCTGCAGCCTCCTAAAGAAATCTGCTGCCCTCCAGTGCTGAACCTCTCAGCACACTCCTGATATCATAGCCATTGTCAAAACCTGGCTCTCTAAGACAACCCCTGACTCCTTCATCTCGTCCCAGGTTTCACCCTCTTCAGGGAAGACCAAGTCGGCAAACGCAGTGGCAGATGCACCCTCTATATGCGAAACACCCTATCAGGTCATGCACTTCCATCGCCCAAACTAGACACCGATGCCCAAGCCCTGTCCCTAAAAATCACCCTGGACCCTGCAAAGGCACCACTGATCCTTACTGTGGCCTATATCCTCCCTCAAAACCAAACCCCTGCCATCCACTCGCTCTCAAACTACCTCACCAAGCTATCACATAAACTCAAGCAGATCCTCCTAGGGGACCTAAACTCTCATTGGCTTTCCAGCTCTCACACATTATTGACTCTTTCTCGGCCCTCAACATGATACAACTTGTCTCCCAACCTACAAGTTAGAACCCCACCTCTGGCACCAGTACCCTACTACACATAGTTCTCTCCAACCGTTCCCACAAGATCACTGACCTACACATCCTCCCTAATGCACTTAGTGATCACTCCCCAGTCATATTCACCTAGTCCACCCAGGTCAAGAGACCTGCACCCAGAACATTCCAGTGGCAGCACCTCCACTCCGGCAGCCTCTGTAAACTAACACTTTACCTAGCCCAATGGGACTGGACCCCCATTACCCACACCACAACTATAGACCAAGGGCTTGACTATTTCACTAGCTCCTCCAACAAAGCCTGTGACATTTTCGCACCCCTCACCAAGACCTTAACTAAAAAATGAAATGCCACTTGGGTCACCCCAGCGCTTCTGCGACAATTGAAATTATGGAATAACCTTTGGCATAAAGCCGTGGATTCAGGTAAATTGGCAGATAGGCAGACCTACAACGCTGAGCGTAACAGGTGCACATGGGCCATCCGTAGGCTAAGGCTGAGCACTACAAATCCGCCCTTGCCTCCTCTTGGGGTAATGCCCGGAATTTCTGGGGTAAGTTAAAGGAGCTGAATGGGAAGACACAGTGGCCCCCCATCCCAGCTCGTCATCAATGGCTCTATCACCACAGACCCACACACCTTCGCCGACAGCCTCAACAAATCCTTCACCAACCTCAGCTCAGTCCTGCCCAAGAATGTCTTTGATCCAGTCCCCCAGTTGCCCACACCCAGCCTCTGCTATCTCCCCCCTTCCATCTCCAGACCATAACCCCGCAAGAAGCCAAGCCACACCTGCACATAGCCCTCAACAGCACCAGCCCTTGCAAAAACCCTCTGGACACTAGGCTACTTCAGTGAGTACTGGACACAGTACTCACCCCACTCACCCACCTGCTTAATCACTCACTATGCCTAGGTCATTTCCCTCTTGCCTAGAAAACGGCAACCATCACCCCGATTCACAAAGGTGGAGACTGCACCTCCCCCAGTAATTACCGACCTATTTCTATCCTGCCCCCGCCTTCCAAGCTGCTGGAAAAAATAGTGGCTAACCATCAGTCTGATTACCTTACCAAGCACAGCATCATGTGTGGAGAGCAACATGGCTTCCACGCAGGGCACAGTACCACCACTGCCATGCTGGAGTTCTCCAATTTCCTCCACACAGCACTGGACACTGGACACCTGGCCAGAGCAGTCTTTATTGACCTCTCCAAGGCCTTTGATATGGTTTGCCACCCTCTTCTTCTTAACTCCTTGCAGAATATCAGTCTCTCTCAAGGGCCCCTCTCCTTGTTTGACAGCTACTTGTCATCCAGGTCCCAGCGCATAAAAATCAATAGCACCCTGTCCAACGCCCAACCTGTCCGCTCTGGAGTCCCCCAAGGCTCCATATTAGGCCCACTCATCTTCAGCCTCTACCTAAACATGCTCCCCACCCTCTGCTCTGAAATAATCAGTCTCTATGTGGACGATGCTGTCCTTCTCATCTCTCACCCTAACCCTAATGAACACCCTCCAGCACTCCTTCACCAATGCTGTACAATGGTTCATTGATCACAGGTTGGTCATCGACCTAAAAAAAACTAAATCTGTGCTCTTTGCCCACCATCACAATAAAACCAGAAACACCCCTCTCCAGATCCTCCTCAGCATTTAAGTACCCTTTGAGCAGGTGATTAAGTAGAAATACCTGGGCATCCCCTTTGACCCTGCCCTCACCTTCCACCACCATATTGCAGCCCGCTCGTCGGCCATTAACATATGGATCGGTCTCCTATACCACCACAGGGACTGCCTGCCCCTGAGGCACTTTGTATGGCAATCACCTCATCAGTCCTATCCCTGGTAGACTATGGCCTCCCTATCTATGCTGATGCTGACAAAACTGCCCTCAATAAAGTACAACTGTCAATTAATAAGGCCTGCAAGCTCCTGTGAGGTGCTGAAAGGTGCACCCACACCTGTTCTCTCTACTCACTTGCCAACATTCTCAAATTTAAAGAGAGGCTCCTTTATCAATCCTGTCTGTTGGCAAAGAAAAAACTCCTGAGTCTCTCCCCTCCAGGGATGACCTCCTCCCTCAGCCTCACCTCCCCTGTAGTATTGACCTGCAGTACTTGCAAACCCACCCTCTTGGTACCCAGAGTCAAGACCTCACTCGTACAATGGTCCTTCCCATATAGGTCCCCCCTATGGTACAACTCCCTCCCTGCTACTACTACTAGCCTCCCTAGAATAGGCCCCTTCAAAGTTGCACTCAGAAACCACCTCATTGTCTCACACTGCTGCAACTGCTGATAGACCGCTGCCCCAGCCTGACCTCCAGCCACCCACAGACCCCTATAATGTCCCTTGACAGCTAATCCACCATGAAGAGCATCCTCATCAGCACTACCACTCTATATTTCCTCCCCTGAAAATCACCACTTTTCCCCTGCTCCCTACCCCCCTTCCCCCCTTAGACTGTCTCTCAGTCACTATTTAGGGCAATTGTATTCCCCCAAGGCAATGCCCACTCATGTACCCCCATATCCATATGAAGTTATTCCATGTTATATCTCTGTTATATGAAGTTATTCTATGTTATACCTCTGTTATACCTACTCATGTACCTACATTACTGTATGAAGCTTTGTTGTTATTTTCTCCTCCTGTTGCTATGTGATGTTCTGTTTATTGTAAACTGTACTTGTCTGAAGAGGAGCCTTTGGAAATGATTCCATGACTCAAAGGATTGTAATTCCGATGTGAAGAATAAATAGATAAATAAATAATGCATTATGTGACTCCTCTCCTGGTGTCTATCTTACCTGTGGCTAGCCAGAAAGAACTTCCACTGACTTTGTCCTCTCCTCATATAGACAGCTAACTGTCCTATAAGGGCTCCAACCTGCTTCCAGATATAAAGGGCCAGCGAGAGAGAAAGAGAGATAGAGAGAGATAGGTGCCCAGCTCCCCAATTTATGTGCACAGGACTGTGAAAGAGTGATCTCTTCTTAGAGTTACAGTTCGCCAGCCATGTGTGTGTGTGCGTGTGTGTGTGGTGTGTGTGTGTGTGTGTGTGATCATCCAGGTCAAATGGTACCTTTCACACCTGGGACCTCCTTCGTCCAGCTTTATGACCTCGTTTGCAAACTGTCTGTGGTGTTGGAGATCACACCCTCATGTCTGACAGGGTCTTTAGCTTGCTGGGAGAGAAGCAGCACTTCCCAGTTGGCAAGTGTTTCTCATAAGATCTTCCTGGACATGTGACCTAGAAGGTATGTTTGCATCCATTCCCAAATAACAGAATTTATGAAAGAACAATAATTATAGTAACACATGAATAGCTAAAACTGGTCACATGCCCATCACACATTATGACTGCATTAGCGTATTTGTTTGGTAATTTTATTATTGGAGGCACAAGTGGCAGAAAGTACCCTTGTTACACAGTCATCGATATCATGCTCATAACCCCTGCTGGCTGAACTAGAACATGCCTCACTATGATACAAAATGTGGCCATTTACCTTCCATAATGTTTTGTGCTTTCAGAATGGTGACATGAGACCAACTACTTTTACTTCCTTGCATGTCATCCTCCATTCTTCTGGACAAGTGAAATATGCATTTTGAATTTTACAAACACTTAATAATGGCTCTAACTTACGTTTCACAAGTTATCTGCTTAGGAGGTTCTGTGAATGAAAGTATTAGATAAACACTGGCAGCGTGAACAGGAAGGATTACCCCCCAAATAATATCTCCATCCTTGGAGAAACCTGTCTCTGCTGGGCTCGTTAGACTGCAGCCTCGTTTCTGTTTTTGGAGAGTAACATCAGTCAGTATCAGGATCCAAACAGCAGAACTCAGTAGCATTGCTGAAGTATTATGTGAGACCTTTTCAGCTTTATCTGCCAGAGAGAAAGAGAGAGATAGGAGAGAGGGTACAGGACAGAGGGGAGAGGAGAGGAGAGGAGAGGGGAGGGGAGAGAGAGGAGAGGGGAGGAGAGGAGAGAGAGAGAGAGAGAGAGAGAGGAGAAAGGAGAGAGAGGCAGAAAGAGACAGAACACATATATAAGATATTTGAATTTTAGATAATCAATAGGTAATAAAAGAAAAAGTGAACTCTATAATGGGTGTAGTTTTTCTTTATTGGAACAATCTTTAGTACTCTAGCTCCCAACTACAAATGTTAAATATCTATGATCTTATTCTACAAATTATACTTTATATAATGTTTATATTGTTTTAACGTTCAGTTTTATTATTGATATAAAATCCTGACAAAAAAAGATTCTAAAAAGTGTTAAACTTTATTGATTTGGCATTAAGGGAGTTCCAGGATGGTTGACAGTCTGGTTGACTGACAGGAAGCTCTTCATGCTGAGGGGAGTGTACTGGAGAGACTGTATGTCTAGGGGTTGGTAATCAGCCTCAGAACTGCTGATGTAACATCCACCTCTGCATCTAACAACATTAACAGTTATCTGGGCTGTCTAAGTGTTTTCACAGAGTCAAGGAGACAAAAAGAAATAAACAGATATTGGAGACATGAGAGATATCTCGAGATCAGCCCCTGATGCACCATACCTCCAACTGGAGAAACACCAACCACCTCAGCCTCAGTTGTTCTCAGGGGTGGTCTTTACATGTGAGGTAACTAAAAATCCACTTTACTGTTTGCTTTATTAGGTATCCCGGGGTCCCTAACAAAATCATTTGTATGACCAAAGCAACCTGGGCTGTCAGATCAGCAGGGCCTGCCTGTCACAATTACAGTTGGAAAATCAACTGAGAGGAGCCACAGTGCAATGTCAATGGCAGCTTTAAAGAATGCCAACATGTAGTCATTTCCTGTTTTGTATTCCCATTCCTATCTGACTGAGTAGGAAAAAAAGTTAAAATTGGAGGGGAAGCCAAAACTGCACATTATTTTGAGAAAAGTCCAAAACTGTTAGTGAACAGGTGAAAAAATGCTGAATAAAGATCAGATCCTAGTGGGCGTTGACAATAGGAAGAGACAAAGTAAGCTTTTCACCTTGAAGATTTGGTAAATCTGAGTGATATAGAACCTTCTAGCCCTATTATGTATAAAATAAAATCTGCAAATGCCTTGAGGGTTTACACTGAAAACTAGATTCCAGACTGTCTGCCACACAGAAGCTGCAAATCTGACACAACCGGGGGAATTAAACTGGAGTCAGCTCCTGACCTACTTGGAGATGGTTTCTGAACAGAGTGATACTAAAAAGCAACTAGTGGTAGTGTAAGAACGGATTTGTCTTAATCCAGTGTGCAGAATTAGCAAGCAAGCAAGTTCAGGCATTATGTACAGATACTTGGTGTGGTTTATTGCTTCAAATAGTAATGGCTAGATCAGAACACTAGCAATAACAATAACAGCAAAAGCAACAGAAAAATCCTCAGGAAAAAAGGGGACACTGATGGACAGAGCTATCTGAACACACTCCTGAATGATGTAAGACAGGGCTTTGTGAATGTTATTTCCCTATCAGAACAGAAATTGTATCTAGGCTTCAAACAAAGAGGACTCCTTAGCATCGTGGACTACAAAGCTAGAAAACAGATTCAATAGAATCATAGAAACCTGATGCAGAAAAGGACCCCACAGGATCAGCTAGTCTGCCCCTAATCCCCATTGCTCATCCCTCCACCCACCACCCCACCCTCCACATTTGTAGTTGGTAGATACGGCATCCTCCTCCATGGCACTTAGCACTGAAGCTAAGTTGATATCTCTGAAAAAAATAAATAAATGAAACAAAATTAGAAAGTCAAGTCAGGGATCTACTTAGCTGCCCTTAAAACATGTAGGAAATGAAGACTAGATGCTGCAGAGATAATGTCATACTGGAAGGGATCCCCATGGCGACTGAAGGTGCAGACCCCCGGGACTTCTTACAAAAATTTATTTCTGAAAACTTGGGGGAGACACCGTGCTGAAAGCAATAGAGATGTAGTAGATGGGGTGCATAGAGATGTGACAAAGCCTACCTACCATGGAAGGCAACCAAGATCTGTGTACATCAAACCCCACCACCTTCAGAAAAGAAAAGTGAGAGTAGAGCTAGGTCAACATGTTAATGAGATGATGATGTAAGAATTTCCAAACTTCCTAGCTGATGTCTTGGGGGAAAATGAAAGCTCTCTCTATGTGGAAAAGCCTGTTAAATGAATACAGTATTCACTTTGCTCTCTCCTGCAAAGCATAACGTGTATCTTTAGGGATACCTAAAACATTTATATTCCAATTTCAGGCAGAAAGTGTTATTAAAGACACACTGCTTAAGGACCCTGGGGACTTTACAAAACAGAAATCAAGACCTCCAGATGATGGCAGCAGAGCAAATAAGTCAACATTATTGCAGGACCATGACAGCTCTTCATCAACACCATTAAATCACTAGCAACAGTGGAGGAAACATCAAAGACAGAGTTAGAGTCCAGCCCAGTGACACTGAGTTTTGAGGCACTGAACACCACACCTGATACCATGCCAGCAGCCGGGGCTTGGGAACAAGCTCGGGTTCCCAGGGATTGGCCAGGGAGGAGAAGATTAAGTGTCTGGAGGACTGCTCTCCTCTCCTTGGGTGGGTGGGTTAGTGACACCCTGGCAACAGCAACTCCCAGTGGAGACTGTAGGTTCTTCACCCACGGGCACTCAAGCAAGGGATGGTGATGATGGTGGACATCTGTAATAAGGGTGCAGGAGCATGCTCATTTTGTACTGGATGTTATTGCATGCCCACATCTCTGGGGGTCACTTTCATGCATGAAGAAAAAACCCTGGCATCTGAGGAGATGATGGATCACCTGTCCCATGTCTACAACTGGATCCCACATTCTCTGGTATCCCATGAAAACAGCAACTGAACTTGAGCGACTCACATATGAGTGACTCAGGTTCAATGTTCGTTATGTTAGCAACCCTGAAGGGGTAGTAATGGGCAAAGACTAAGTGAATGGAAGGACAAAATCGGGGACAGAAGAAGAGGGAAGGGTATGTGGGAGGTAGTGCAGCAAAAGATGGCCAACCTTGCTATGTGGCATAGTGGTGAGGGTGGCTGGCTACAGTGGGAAGGGTTCAGGGCTGAGGAGGTGCATATCATTTTGTGGGCAGGAATATTTTTTTTTACAAGTTTCACCCCATCCACAACCCAACATGCACCTCCCCCAGAGTTGACAATATTTAGTATGGGAGGTGTGGGGGGGATGAAGCCCACCACATAGAAACATAGAATTTGACGGCAGATAAGAACCGCTTGGCCCACCCAGTCTGCCCATTTCCCTACCTAATGGATAAGCTGCAGATCCTAGTTAACCAGCAGCCTACTTCTTCCTGCCCCCACCCCCTAGAATTGCCTTCGGACTGTCCCATGCATGCTTGAATTCCACCACTGTTTTTGACTCCATAACCTCCTCCGGAAGGTCGTTCCATGCATCCACAACCCTCTCTGTGAAAAAATACTTCCTTAAATTACCTCTGAGCCCCCCCCCTCTATCTTCAAATTGTTCCTTGTTCTTGCACACCTCTTTTTGAAAGATGCTACCCTCTTGGACTTTGTTGATTCCTTGAGGTACTTGAAAGTTTCACCATGTCCCCCTCCCTCCTTTCCTTGAGGCTATACATATTAAGCTCCTTAAGTCTCTCTTCATATGTCTTCCGGTGCAGACCCTGCACCATTTTAGTTGCCCTCCTCTGGACAGCCTCCATCCTGTCTATGTCTTTGTGGAGATTGGGTCACCAGAACTGCACACAGTACTCCAGATGGGGTCTGACCAGCTGTCTGTACAGAGGGATAATAACTTCCTGTTTTCTACTGGTAATGCCTCTCCCTATGCATCCCAGTATCCCCCCAGCCCTTCTTGCTGCCCTCTCACATTGCTTGTCCACCTTTAGGTTATCTGATATGACTACCTCCAGGTCCCTTTCCATTTTTGTTGTTGTTAGTATCTCACCCCCCATTGTGTACTCTTTCCCTGGGTTTGTTTCCCAGGTGCTTTACCTTGCACTTATTAGCATTGAATCTAAGCTGCCATACATTTGACCATTCCTCTAACCTTGCCAAGTCCCTTCTCATCCTTTCCACCCCACCTTGTGCATCAACTCTGTTGCAGATCTTTGTGTCATCTGCAAAGAGACATACTTTTCCTTCCAGTCCCTCTGCAATGTCGCTTATAAAGACATTGAAGAGGACCAGTCCTAATACTGAACCCTGCGGTACTCCACTAGTAACGCCCCTTTCTTCAGAGTGGACTCCATTTACTATTACTCTCTGTGTCCTATTCTCCAGCCACCTTTACCCAGGCTGTCATCTTGGGACCCACTCCCAGGCTGGCTAACTTGTATATTAATCTTTGTGTGGGACTGTGTCAAATGCCTTACTAAAGTCTAGGTAGGCCTGTCCACAGCCCTCCTTGATCTACTACTTTGTCACCCAGTCAAAGAAATCTATCAGATTTGTCTGGCATGACCTTCCACTGTGAATCCATGCTGCATTGGGTCCTGTGCCCTCTGGCCTCTAGATACTGACAATTCTTTCCTTCAGAAGTGATTCCATCATTTTCCTACCACTGAGGTTAAACTAACAAGTCTGTAGTTTCCTGCTTCTGCCTTGCTCCCACTTTTGTGAAGGGAATCACATCTGCCCTCCTCCAGTCCTTGGGTACCACCCCATCCTCCCATGATTTGTTAAAGAGGGTAGTCAGTGGTGTCACTAGTTCTACCCTTAGTTCTTTTAGAATTCTGGGATGAATCCCATCAGGCCCCATTGCTTTGTCCACCTTCAGTTTTAAAAGTTCTTTCAGAACCCTTTCTTCTGTAAATGGGCTGGTATCAACTTCTGTATCCAGAGTGTTTCTACTGTTTGTTTTAGGTACCTCCTCCTCTTCCTTTGTAAATACTGAACAAAAATATTTGTTTAGTATCTCTGCCTTTTCACAGTCACCCTCTGCCTACCCTCCCTCCCCTTTATTAAGCCTCACTATCCCTCCCTTGGTCTTCCTTTGCTCCTTGATGTACCTATAAAAGGTTTTATCCCCCATCTTAACCAAGTTGGCAATCTTTTCCTCACTTTGGGCCTTTGCTGTTCTGACTGCCTTCCCAGCTTCCTTTTGCTTTAACTGATACAGTTCTCTGTCCTGCTCCTTCTGTGATTCCTTGTACTTTCTGAATGCTTTCTTTTTCTCTTGAACCTTCACTGCCACTTCCTTTGAGAACCATAATGGTTTCTTACATCATTTCATTTTGTTTATTTGCTTCACACAAGGCTTGTTACCTCTGTGATGGCAGTTTTCATTATTCCCCATTGTTCTTCCACCTCCTTCCTGCCCATTTGCTAGTGCATTCCTTAGGCACTCACCCATTTTGGCAAAGTCAGCCTCCTAAAGTCCAGTACTTTTGCCTTTGTATGACTTGACTCTTATTGCTGTGTTTATTGTGAACCATACTGTTCGATGGTCGCTAGTTCCCAGATGGCTACCCACTTCTACATCTGTGATCCTCTTCATCTCCATTTGAGAGAACCAGGTCAAAGATTGCTCCCTCTCAAGTGGGCTCCAATACTAGTTGTCTCAAGGCATGCCCCTGTAGGGCATCTAGAATAAACCCACTCTTCAAGTGGCTGCTGCAACTGCACTCCAGTTAACATCTGGCATATTCAGATCACCCATCAGCAATATCTCCCCTTTTTCTGCCATTCTAGGTATACTTTCTATCATTCCTTTTCCATTTCCTCCCCCTGAGAAGGGTGTCTGTATACAACCCCTGTGCGGATTGTAGTTCCATTGCCGGTCTCCAAATTTACCCACAGTGCTTCTTCTCCTGCCTGTTTTCCCTTTTGTTCTGTTGCTTTGATTCCTTCCCTTATGTAAAGAGCTACTCCTCCTCCTCTTTTACCCTCCCTGTCCCTCCTGTAGATAGTGCATCCTGGTATGTTTACATCCCAGTAATGGTTTTGTGTGTACCATGTTTCTGTGACTGCCACGATATCCAGATGTTCCTCCTCCATCAAGGCCACTAATTCAGGAAGCTTGTTACTCAGACTACGGGCATTGATACTCACTGCTCTCCATTTTTTGATGGCTTTACCTTCTGTTGTTGCATCCCCCACTGACCTTTCTACCTCGGACTTTTTCTCATTTAGTACCCTCTTTTGTAGGGAGAGGCTGGGATTTTCCTGCTGCTTATCAGTGCCTCCCCCCTTGACTAGTTTAAAAGCTTGCCAATGAAGCATTTAAACTGATTGCTCAAAAGACTTGTTCCCTTCCTGGACGGATGCAGACCATCCTCCAGTATAGGCTGGTGTCCTCCAGGTAGAACCTCAGTCCCAATGAAGCCAAACCCTGTTCTCCACACCATTTTTTCAACCATTCATTAAACTGCATGGCAAGTACTGCCTCACTCATGCCATTGACAGGCAGCACCTCTGAGAAGGATACTGTGTGTGCTACTTGTCTTAGGCCCCTCCCCAATTCTACAAAGTTCTTTTGCACTGCTCTAATCTCATGTTGAGCCAAGTCATTTGTCTCTAGGTGGACAATGACATCCAGCTCAGACTCCCGTACAGCTGTTCTTGTGATGCTGAGGATGCGCTTCCTGTCCCTCCAAACCATGGCACCAGGCAGGCACCTTACTTCAGTTTTCCCTGCTCCCCCCAGTTCTATCCTCCTAATAATTGAGTCCCCCACCAGGAGCTGCTTCCTTTCCTTGTGGTGTCCTCTGCCTCCTTCCTGTGGGCCTCCCTTGTGATAGCTGTCCTCAGCCTCCTTAGTCTCCTCTGTGGGTGCATCCATAGGGGAGCTATGCTCCCCCAGAATCGTGTATGGATTGTGGAGTGGAACAACTGATTGTGTGTGCCTCTGTTCCACGATCCTCACCCTCCCTGAGCCTACTGTGGTCCAACTGCTGTGCTTTCTTTGCAATCTCTGAGGTAGTGGTGGTGGCTCTGGTGCTCCCTGGATGGGGGAGGTTCCCTTCCTACCATCCAGCGTGGCCTGGGGGAAGGTTCCCTTACTACTGTCCAGTGTGGCCTGAAGATGGGCAACTTCCTTCCTCAGGGCAGAGAGTTGTCTGCAAATAGGGCAGCATCTCAGCCTCCAGAAAGACTCCTGAAGACTGCTGCCCCACAGCCATTACATTCACTACTCCCCACATGTTTATCTACTTTTGTGTGTTTGTGTGTGTGTGTGTGTGATTGGTTGTATATAGAAATATATATATTATACAATGTGTATGCTTATATTGTTAGTGCAGTGTGCTAGAGAGGATGACAGTGATATGCACTTTCACTCTTGAGGAAATGATGTCAGAACCCAGGTATAAAGGAACTATTTTCAGGGGTGGGTGGGGTGAGGGTTGAGAAGGGGTTACCTAAACTGTGCCTCACAAAACAATCAGCTAAGAGCTCTGACCCACCGCTGTGATGAGTGCCTTCCTGTCAGCAAGATACCCTACACAACAATTTGACAGAGAAAATACCCTGTTAATCAAACAGAAAATCAGATATCCAAGTCAGACACAGGTAAAACCTCCCAGCCCCAAAACAGCCTGGTGGTTTGTGCTCTGAAAGCAGTCAGCCCAAAATAAGTCAGCTGTGCTTTAAACTCTTCCTGCACTGAAAATCTTAAGAATTGTAACAAAGACTGTCTTTTCCTGATAATTCTAAGTTCCTTATTTCACCTTTCAGTTAGAAGTAGCCTCCACCTGCAGAATATCTGCTACAAACCAAAGACAATTGTAAGGTTCACCTCCCTCTGTTGTGAGCACAACTCGCCTTCTTGCAGATCCTATGTTCAGTATTGCAACTTCCAGCCAGAGGTAGCTTGACTTGAAAAATATTAGCTGTTCTGATGAGTTTGCTATAAAACACTTGCTTATAATACTATTGTTCTCAGGTCTGTTACCAAAGCTATTGGCTGATAAGTAGCTACGATGTAAGCACTTCCTGCTAAAGTCTGGAATTTCCTTTTAAGGCACACACAGATAAGCACAAAAAACAGTTTCCACCCTCTAGGGCACTTGTCTGGGTCAAATACACAACCTGTACCTGCACTTATTTCAGTATTTATGACAAATTCTTAGCCCAAGGCTTAAACTCTTCCTGCACTGAAAATCTTAAGAATTGTAACAAAGACTATCTTTTCCTGATAATTCTAAGTTCCTTATTTCACCTTCCAGTTAGAAGTAGCCTCCACCTGCAGAATATCTGCTACAAACCAAAGACAATTGTAAGGTTCACCTCCCTCTGTTGTGAGCGCAACTCACTTTCTTGCAAATCCTATGTTCAGTATTGCAGCTTCCAGCCAGAGGTAGTTTGACTTGAAAAATATTAGCATAAAAATAGATATCTGTTTGCCTGGTTGGTTTCACTTGGAGTGTACATTTCTGACTTTATTTTCTCTGTGTCTGTGGCTCAGTAGGTAGCACACTCACCTCTGAGGCAGGGAGATCAGGGGGCTGTGAGTTCAGTTCCCACATCTGGCACTTGGGTTAATATCCCAATACTGACACTGTAGAGCAGCATGAGAGGGGTGCTGCACTTCTGAGGTGCTGTCTTTCAGATAAGACATTAAACCAAAGTCCCATCTGCCTGGATTTTGGTAGTTCAGGTGGACATTAAAGATCCCATGGCACTTATCGAAAATAGTAGGTCTTCAGTTAGAGGGGAATGGGGAAGAAGCTTCTAGCTGGATGCTGGGAGAGTAAGGAGACTTGAAAGATTTTCTTAGTTGGCAGTCCTAGGAGGTGCAGTGAGGGGCAGACACAGGGCTGACACACTCTCATGAGAGTTGGGTGTAGGCCCTGATCCCACCTTCCCCCTCCCCAGAGCTCGGCTCTTTTATAAGGGAACACCTGCCCTGCAATTGGAGGAAAAAGCTTCAGGTGCAGCTCATGTAGTTCTAGCCATGAGGGTTGGGTTTAAGGGCTGGGAGAGAAGAGCTTATGGAGTTGTACACTTCCCCTGTACGTTTACTGTGTAGTACTGCACCTAGTAATGGGAGTACCTGTTTACTGTGGGACTGTATCTAGGATTAGTGGGTGACCTGATTAGTGGGTAGGGGTGTATCTTGGATTAGTGGGGAACCTGGTGGTTCACCCAAGGAATCCTACTTGGAGGGGGATGGGACCACACATCATTAGGGCCAGCATCTTTGGGAGAGTGGTTGGGTGCACAGGGTGTGGGGCAGCTATGATACTGCACTGGGCTTGGAAGCTCAATGGTTGCCCAGTGTGCTACCAGTTGGCACAGCTTAGGGAGGAGGTTGAGGGGATTAGGAGACAGCTGGAGGGAGGGGGGAGCTATGGTTGGGGAATGGGGTAGGGACTCTCGCACAGGATTGTACCAAGCACTGGGGCAGGGGCATAGGGAAAGAAGTGCAGGAAAGTACTCTGGGGTCGCATACAGACCCTGACAAAGGGGGCCCAAAAGAAGGAAACTACCAAGGAAGCAGGCAGGTATCTGGGGACCCTCACGGGGGGGCAAAGGTAGTCTCTGGGAAGTAGGCAGATTGCTGGGGCTGGACAGAAGGAAGCAAATGGGAGAGGTGGATCGGAACTTAAGCTCAGTAACCGCTTCGATTCTCTTCTTCTGCTTGAGGATGAGGGGTGTTATGTAGCCATGACGGGGTGGTTAGAGTTGGAAAGGGAGTGGAGGGTAGGAGGCAGGGGCCGGATAGCAGGAAAAATAGGGGGGAACTTGGAATATGGGAAAATTGGGGGAGCGGTGGATCAGAGCAGGAGGAGGAGGGGTAGAGGGAGAAAAGTGCAAGGAGAAGGACCAGTTGGGAGGAAAGGGCAAGGAGAGGGACCAGAAGAGCCAGGAGGCCACAGTAAAGGCAGCTAAGAGTTTATCCCAGGGGAGCAGGACAGGCGAGGAGGGGCTGAACAGAGACAGGGAGGAAGGGAGGATGAACCAGGCAAGTTTAGCAGATGGGGGGAAGGACCAGTTGTGATCAGTGACAAGGGGGATATCGGGGTACAAAAGAATACTCAGGAGGAGGAGAGGCATATGATCAGAGGGGAGGGGTGGCCAGGGTAAATAAGGAGGGGGTGGCAGGGGGCACCCAGATAGGGGGAGGAGGCAGGGACCAGTTGAAAGGATGTGGGACATGGAAGGGGGGAATGGAGGAAAAGGGGTGGTCAGAGTGCTCCTGTTTGGTGATTCTATGATCAGGGGTATCAAATGGGATAGGGAGGGGGAAGTCTTCCAGGTTAGAACAAAATGCTTTCCTGGACTAACAGTGCACATAGCCAAGCATGAGGTATATCAGCTGGCAAAGGATTGTGGAGGTTCCCTGGACATACTGGTCCACCTGGGTACCAATAACATTGAAGGAAATAGTGAGCTAGAGATACAGGCAAGGTTCAGGGAGCTTGCCAGGGTCTGTCATAGATACATAGATACATAGACAGTGTCAGCAGATAAGGGCCTATGGCCCACCCAGTCTGCCCATTTGAGCTTGTAAGTTCAGTTTGTTTTCCTAGAAGTCTGTTGCACCTTACCCCTGACCTCCAGAATTCCTTTATGTCTATCCCATGCATTCTTAAATCCCATGATTGTTTCAGCCCCCACCACTTCCTCTGGCAGGGTGTTCCACTTGTCCACCACCTGTTCTGTGAAGAAATTCTTTCTTATGTTTCCTCTGAATCGTCCTCCCTCCAACTTCATCCCATGCCTCTAGTCCTGGAACATCTTTTTCGCTTAAAAATAGTGTTTTCCCTGCACCCTGTTCCTCCCTGTAAGATACTTGTATGTCTCTATCATATCCCTCTCTCCCTCCTCCTCCAGGGAGTACATGTTCAGTTCCTTCAACCTGTCTTCATAGGACTTGTGATGTAATCCATGCACCATCTTTTGTTGCCTCCTCAGAACCTTCTCTACCCTGTCTATGTCCTTATGTAGGTGTGGTCTCCAGAACCATACACTGTACTTTAGGGGGCCTCACTAGTGTCTTGTGATAGCTGAATTATGACCTCCCTTTCCTGCTGGTGATGCCCCTGCCTATACATCCCAGCATCCTATTTGCTTTACCTGCTGCCTTGTCACACTGTTTCACTACCTTGAGGTCATCAGAGATGATAACCCAAGATCCCTTTCCTGCTTGGTGTCTATATCCTCACCCCCAACTGATATATTGTGCCAGGGTTTTGTGCCCCATATGCATTATCTTGCACTTCTTTGCATTGAATTTCAACTGCCAAACCCCTGACCATTCTTTCAAGTTTCTGCAGGTCGCTTCTCATTCTGTCTACAACCTCTGGTGTGTCTACTCTGTTACAGAGCTTTGTGTCATCAGCTTAACAGTGAAATTCTGCCTTCTAGGTCCTGCAGCAATGTCACTGATGAAGATGTTGAATAGGACTGGTCCCAGCACTGATCCCTGTGGTACCCCACTGGTCACTCTTCCTCTGTGGAGTGACAGCCATTCACCACCCCTCTGTGTCCAGCCACCCAGCCAGTTACCTACCCACCACACTACTGTCCCTCCCACAACCTATTCCCCAGTTTGTGTATAATCTTCTATGTGGCACAGTGTCAATAGCCTTGCTGTGAAGTCCAGATAGGCCATGTCCACTGCCTCCCTGATCCACCTCCCTAGTCCCAGTCAAAAAATTCAATGAGGTTGGTCTGACATGACCTCCCCCTGGTGAAACCATGCTGCCTTGGGTCCTGTAGTCCATTGACAACCAGATGTTCCACCAATCTCTCCTTCAGTAGTGCTTCCATGATCTTCCCCACTACTGAGGTGAGGCTGACTGGTCTGTAGTTCCTCGCTTCCTCTTTGTTCCCACTTTTGTATAAGGGGACTACATCTGCTGTCCTCCAGTCTTCGGGTACCTTCCCTGTTTCCAGTGATCAGCTAAACAGGATAGCCAGAGGTTCAGCCACCACCTCTTAGTTCTTTTAGGGACCTTGGGTGCACCCCATCTGGCCCCATTGCTTTATCAACCTTATTTCTTCCAGTTCCTTCAGGACCCTTTCTCATGTAAAGGGACTTGTGTCCCTTTCTGCACCATTCTCACCCCTTGTACTCTCTTCAGACCCATTACCCTCCTCTTCCTCAGTAAAGACTGAGCAGAAATACGTGTTCAATATGTCAGCTTTACTGTTGTCATCCTCCACGCGGCCCCCATCCTCCCCCTTCAGTCTCACTATCTCCCTTTGTCTTCCTTTTTTCACTTATGTACCTGTAAAAGGTTTTGTCCCCCCTACCCACTGATTTTGCAATGTGTTCTTCTGTCTGAGCTTTGGCTTCCTTTACTGACCTCCCTGCCTCCCTTGCTTCTCCTGGTACTTCTCCCAGCCCCTTCTGCCTGTGTCTTTTGTATTGCCTGAATGCAATCTTTTGCTTTCACTTTCTTTGCATACCTCTTTGAAACCATAGTGGTTCTTCTTCCTTTTCCTCTTGCTAACCTGCTTAATACATAATTCTGTTGTTCTTGTAATCCCCATTTTAAATATTGCCCACTGTTCCTCAACCCTGATTCCTGTCCCATCTCTTAACGCCTCTTTCAAGTATCTCCCCATTTTCCCAAAGTCTGCCCCCCTAAAATCCAGGATCATGTGTTTTGTGTGGTTTGGTTCTGCTCTTCTGTGATTTCAAACCACAATGACTGGTGGTCACTGTTTCAGGTGCTCCCCACTGTTACCCCCATCACACTGTCCTTGTTTGTGAGCACAAGGTCCAGTATTGCCTTCTGCAGAGTTGGTTCCATGACCAGTTGCTTGAGGAAGGCACCCTGAAGGAGTCCAGGATAAATCTGCTCTAGTTGTGATGCTGCTGCGATGCTCCAGTCCATCTGGAATATTGTGTCTCCAACCAGTACTACTCTTCTTTGTCTGCCATCCTTTGGATGGCTAGCATCAGCTCCCTATCTGTTTCTTCCTCCTGGCCTGGTTCTATAGACCACACCTGTGCGGATGGCTGTCCCCATTTTCCTTTCCAGCTTAACCCACAGTATTTCTCCCATTTTGTTCCTCCTCGATCTCTGTGGCCCTTATGTCATTTTCACATACAGTGCCACTTCCTCCTCCTCCCTTCCTGCCTGCTCTGTCTTTTTCTGAATATGTTGTAGCCAGGTATAGGCCATCTCCCAGTCATGGTTATCATTACACCAGGTTTCAGTGATGGCCACAATGTCCAGGTCTGACTGCACCATGACAGCCTCCAGATCTTCCATCTTGTTGCTAAGGCTCCTGGCATTTGCACACATGGCTTTCCATGATTTGACCTCCCTAGACTGTCTCACTGTTCTACTCCAGACCCTTCCTTGGTTGTCATTTATCCCTGGTTCTCCTTGCTGACTGCCCATCTGCTGAATTTTGCTTCTCGCAAATTCTGCCTGTGCCAAGGGCTAGTGGGGAACACAAGAGGAAGATTAGGGAGATAAACCAGTGGCTCATGGAGTGGTGTGGGGCCAGATGTTATGGGTTGATGGGGGATTGGGGGAGACCTAGGGGAGACAAGGGCTGTATGCTAGAAAGGCCCATCTCAATTTGGGGGAAGGAAACCTTAAGTTGAAAGTGGAGGTTTGTTGGTGAAAGGTGGGTTTAAAACTGTCAAGGGGGGAGGGATGGGAGAAAAGGCTGTCGAAGTGGGTCCGATAAAGGAGATACTGGTAAGGTGCTGGCCAGAGGAAGACAGAATCTCCATGGTAACATGAGCAGGGGAAATGTAAGTATACGGAAAGGGTGGTAGTCCTACTAAAATGCCAGAGCTTGGGGTAAGGCAAACGCCTGTGCTCCAGGCCATGCTTTCACTGAGGGAGAGGTGGATGTGGCAGGGTCACTGAGACCTGGGCCACAGAGGACACCTGGGACCTGAACCTGGAGGGTTACAACGGCTGTTCAGGAAAGACAGGGGGAGAAGGGAGGAGGTAGCAATAATAGTCAAAAACTGCATTAGCATAGGACGAGTGGAAGAGGTGGATGGAACTGTGGAGGCAATTTGGGTCACCTTGATAACAAGGGGGGCAAGAGAGTAAAAACAGGAGTTGTGTATAGACCCCCTGCGCTGGTGGAGGAGCTGGAGGAGAGTCTGGTGGCAGATGTTGGTAGGCACTGCAGATTGGGCAGGGGAAGGGTGGTGGTGTTGGGAGACTTAAACATGCCAGGAATGGACTGGGAGACTATGACATCCTCGGTGGCCAGGGAACAGAGGTTGTTGGATGTCTTTCAGGACATGTTCCTAACTCAGCACATGGGGGAACTGACCAGGGAGGTGCGGATACTGGATGTGGTCCTGACAGACAGTGACCAGATTAGGGGCCTGGAGGTAAGGGACCCATTGGTGGGGAGTGACCATGCCATGGTCTGGTTCAGCCTGAACCTAGGAGGGGTAGAAGGCTGCACAAAGATGGAGGTAACTGACTTCAGGGGGGCGGATTTCAAGGAAATGGGAAGGATCCTTAAGAAGCATTTGAATGGGATTGGGCAAGACATGGACACTGACAGTAGGTGGGAAATCATCAGCGGGGGGTGCAGAATGCTACCAGCACCTGTGCAAGAGTAAGACAAAAATGCGGTCAGGCCAGTAAACCCTGCTGGTGGACCAGGGAGGTTCAGGAGGTGGTGAGGGGAAAGAAGGCTGCTTATAGGCATTTCAAGTGCTCAAGGAGTGAAAGGGATCAAGGGGAGTATGAGCTGACAGCCAGAAGGGCCACTAGGGTGGTGAGGGTGGCTAAGGCAAGGAAGGAGCAGAACCTGGCCAGGGAAATTAGGAGAGGGAACAAGGGGTTCTTTAGATACATTAGGGAAAAATGAAGGGTGAAGGGGCAGATTAGCAGGATTAAAACAGAGGAGGGATGGGCACAAGACCCAGGGGAGCAGGCTGAGGTACTGTAAATGAGTAATTCCTTCAGTTTTCACCAAGGAAATTGGGGGGACTGCATCATACATAGGAGGAGATGCTGAAACTGAGGAGGGGGAGACCCATGCCGATCAGCAGGTCTGGGGAGAGGGGGGCCGTCACTGGCAGAAGGGGGGAAGGCAAAGCAAGGGAACAAGGTTGCAGAGGTGGAAATCACAGCAGGGAGAGTGAGGGAAGCCCTTGGGTCCCTTAAGATGGAGAAAGCACCGATGCCAGATAAATTACATCCCAGAGTGCTGAAGGAACTGGTGGATTTCAACATCTCTCTGAGGACAGTGTGGGTGCCCTAAGACTGGAAGGTGGTGCATATAGTGCCTGTCCACAAGTAAGGATCAAGGGAGGAGGCAGGGATCTACAGGCCCATCAGCCTGACATCGGTGGTGGACAAGGTGATGGAGGGTATTGTCAAGGAGAGGCTAGGGGAGGACCTGGAAAAGTCGGGGTGCCTGGATGATAGACAGCATGGATTCATCCCAGGGAAATCATGTCAGACAAATCTTGAGGAGTTCTATGACTGGGTGATGAGTGCCTTGAACCTGGGTAGACCAGTGTATGTCCTCTATCTTGACTTCAGCAAGGCATTTGACTCTATTCCTCACAGGGGCCTGTTGAATTAGCTGGGAGAAATGGGGGTGGGGAACCAGATGATCAGGTGGATAGAAAATTGGCTCCAGGACCAGACCCAGAGGGTTGTGGTTGGCGGGGTAGTCTCATGCCCAAGGAGGGTCATTAGTGGGGTCCCTCAGGGATTGGTCCTTGGGCCCCTTCTGTTCAATGCCTATGTCTCTGACATAAGGAAGGGGATCAGGAGTGAGAAGAATCTCTTTGCGGATGCCTCAAAACTGGGGGCGATGATGGATGGGAGGAGGGGAGGGTGACCTTGCATGGGGACCTGGAGGCTCTGGAAAGTGGAAGCTGAGGTTCAATGCAGGGAAATGCAAGGTACTGCATCTGGGAGCCAGAAACCTGGCTCAAGTGTACACCCTGGGGGGAATGCTACAAGGATCTGTGGCTGAGAGGGACCTGAGGTTGGTGATGGATGTCAAGATGAACAACTCTGAGACTTGTAGGAGGGCAGTGACCAAGGCCAACAGGATTCTGGGATGCATCACTGGGGGATCACCTCCAGAAGAAGGGAAGTGATACTCCCTCTGTATAACTGCTTGGTGAGGCCGCACCTCGAGTACTGCATGCAGTTTTGGAGGCCACACTTAAAAAGGGACATTGAACTCCTGGAGAGGGTCCAGAGCAGGGCAACCAAAATGATCTGGGGCTTGGGTTACAGGACCTATGGGGAGAGGCTTGAAGAGCTAAATATGTACACATTGGAAGAGAGAAGGGACTGGGGGGGACATGATAGAGGTCTTCAGGTACATGAAGGGGTTAACTAGGGAGAGCAGTCAGGGTGTCTCAGAAGGGGGCAAATAGAGGCATGGGTGGAAGCTGGAGGGAGGAGATTCAGGGAGAAAGGAGGAGGTGCTACTCACTGAGAGGGTAGGAGCATGGAATGTGCTGCCCAGGGGCTGGTGGAGGCAGAGATGGTGGAGGGGTTCAAGAGGGGGTGGGACAGGTACAGGGGAAGGGTTCTGGAAGTGAAGTCCTGTGCAGTGGGAATATCTGGGAGTGGGAAGGGAGAAGCCGGAGAGGGTGATGGGCATAGTAAGGTCAGCTCCCAGGGTGGGGGCTGACCAAACGAGCAAACACAAAAGACTGTTAGGCCTATTCTGCTGGCATTTTAGTATGTATGTAAGTATGTAATATGTTATTCTGAAAACAATAGAAAACAAGATAAAACATTGTATTACATCATACAATCTAAAACAGAAATCAAAAAACAAAAACAAGAAAACAAAAACAAAATAATGAAAAGTAGCTTCATAGTAAATAGAATTCTACTCTAATTCAAAGCAAACAAGCATTTGTCAATGCCAAATGTTGTCTTGCTGCCATTGGCAGTGCAGGAGTTAGAGAGATGCAGCATAGGAATGGCAGTCAAGTATTGAACTGATGCCAACCCACCCCCACCCTACAGTGAGTGAGAGGCATTAGGGTGTCCCTGTGGGTGTTTGTTAGTGCAGTGCGGGAAAATATGCTGGACAGGATGTGAAAAATGGCAGCTGCACAGTTCATAAGGAGGTGTAATTAAATGGCAGTGCTGAAAATGTGGCATACAAATATACAAAAGTTACACAGTTGCAAGGGTGCATGGGAAATATGCAAGGCATGCTTGCAGCACTGGCAGTTTGTGGGCATTCGGCACCAAATTTTCAACATAGGCATTTTAGTACTTCTGCTCATGTACAGTGTCACTGCCATTTCCTCAAAGTGTCCCAAAGAAGTGATTTCGCACAGCAACCATGCTATTCTGCGCCGGAAGTGTGGAAACACATTTTGGGCAGGATATGTGAAGTGACAGCTGTACTGTTCATCAAGAGGTGTGTAAAAATGGCAATGGTGAAAATCCAGAGTGAAAATATCACAAATGCACAACGGTACGAGCATGCGTGCAATCTGCCAATGCACACTCGTAACACAGTCATTTTATGGAGTATCAGCTCCAAATTTTCAACATAGGCATTCTAGGAGCTCTGCTCATGAACGGTGTCACTGTCATTTTCATAATCTGGCCCAAACACTGATTTCCCACAGCTACTGCGTAATTGTGCGCCTGAAGTGCAGAAACACATTTCGGGGCAGGATGTGGGAAATGACAGCTGTACTGTTCACAAGGAGGTGCTCAAAAATGCCAATGCTGAAAATACGGCATTAAAATATTGCGAATGGGTGAAGTTATGAGCCTGCGCAGCAACTAAGCAATGCACGCTCGTAAAACAGGCATTTGTTGGATTTTTTCCACCAAATTCGGAACACAGGCTTTTTTTGAGAGGGGCCACCTTATGATCGCTACACCGTCATTTCGCTATCGAGGCCAAAGGTGATTTCGACGTGACTGAGAAATCACCTTCCAAGGCCGATTAACACCATGACAGTGACAGAATTCATGAGGAGGGGCCCCAAAAACCCCATGTTGAAAATTTGGTGCCAAAATTGCAAGAAATGCCTGAGATATGCAGCAAAGTTGAAAAAACCCTATTCATTGCATTATACAGCTTACTGGCATTTCCTCAGTTCGCGGTCGGCTTTGAAGAGTGCAGACATGTTCCCGGTCCATGGAATATCATTGCGCCAGAGTCCTGAGGTAAGTATGGGGTGAGGGGAGAGGTGCGAGTGGTGGGTGCGGGTGGGGAGGGGGGCATGTAGACTATGAGGGATGGTTTTCATTTTGCAGTGGAGAAAAAAGCAAAACCATCGTGAGGACAGCTTTTGTATTACAGGGCATTTGGCATGCTGGGGTGGTCCCCAGCATGCCACCTAAGTGGGTTTTGTGGGGGTGTCAGTAGTCGGTGGGGGGATTAGGCACCCGCTGGCAAACAAAGAAAGGGATCATGAGCCGAGGGGATTGGGCACCCCCGGCATTCAACAGTTGGGGTGGTGCCGATGGGGGAGGGCCCCTGTCAGGCGGGCAAAGAAAGTGGGGCGCGAGCTGAGAGGGATTGGGCACCCTCCTCGCATTCCACATTTGTGGGGGATGCCAACAAGGAGTGGGCCCTGCCGGCACCACAAACATGGGTGGCTGCAACAGGGGATTGGGCACCCCTGATGTCGAAAACGCGGAGGCTGCCCGCTCGCCGACCATGATCATAATGGTGGCGAGCATGGCAAGCAAAGGACCGCTGCGTATGATGATTGCAGTGGACCTTTGCTTTGATGTGCTCACCCCATTATGAATGCATTGTGTGCCGGTGGCATGCAGGCTGATTGGGGAATGAGGGACACACCTACTGATGCGTGCCCTGCATTTGCCCAAGAGCAGCCGCGCCGCCAAGACCAGCACTGTCGCAAGATGTTTCTTGCACATGCGCACAAGCCAACATAATAAAAGAAAGAAGTAAACGTATGTACCAATCATAGGAAAAATAACCAAGGAAAATATGAAAAAATACAATAATAGATAAAAAATCAAAAGAAACGAAAGGAAAACCTACTATAAAAAAACCTAAACTTTTAAAGAGGTACATAATTACAGTAATATTCAAACAGACAGGCTTAAAATAGTCCTGCCTAGGGAGAGACATGTCATCAAGCAAATATTCACCCAAAGGAAATAATGCAGGAAAAAAAACAAGGTGCTATAAGGGGGAGGAAAACCCATAGCTGAATCTATAAATCATCCGAAAGACTCCTTTGAAGGAGGAAAAAAAACACCAAATTTCCAAAAAAATATCTCAGGCAAGAGCCAGGAGGCTCCCTAGCCCAAATGCCAAAAAAATACCAGGGAAAATTAATTGAAATAAAATATTGTTCACCCCTAAAGTTGATATACTATCATACTTTTATTGTTTTAGAAAAAAACTGAAAACACCCTCACCCCGTATCAAGCCAGGACATATTTCTCCACAACAGTTTATACAATTCTAAAGAGACTATGCGCCTCTCAAGGGTTTGTCATCTAGTAAAATCTCTAGAAATCAATAACGTAATCTGATCATACGTCTGCAGTTGTTTTCGAAGAGTTAACGCACAGCGAGCCTGCCATAACTGAAAACATATAAAACACAACATAAGCCAAATGGTACAATTGTCATATTTGGTCCAACACCCAGGTACTTTCACCTCCACCCACATATCAGTAGTTAAAGCCTGAAAGGGATTTAAGGGCCACGTCTCATAAAAATGTTCCCAAAACAAAACAGCGAAAGGACATTAAAAAAAAAGATGGGTCATGGATTCAATTACTCCTTCGCATATCCCTCCCCTTGGACTGTTCTGCTCTACTGATCCCAGCATAATACGTCTGCAACCATGCAATGAAAAGTTCTGGGAAACCATAACAGTGCAGGGTTTCCCAGAGATAGTCATACTATACTTTATGAAAGGCTTTAGAATGGTCTAAACAAACTAAATGTCCCATCAATTCCTGTGTTTTTCCTTTATGCAGGATTTCATGGAGAAGAATAAGAGCACCACTAAATTGAGAGGGATGAATAATAGTGCCCAGAACCCCTGAAAATTGTTTGCTCAGGATTTTCATCAATATTTTGACGTCAGTATTTAAAAGAGTAATTAGTCTCTAATTAGTCAAAAGTCCTCTCTCTCCACCCTTAAACAACAAAATTAACAGACCCTCCAACATACTATCTGGCAATCATCCTACCCTTAGGCAGGTGTTATAACAATCACAGATCTCAGGTCCTAAAAGATCCCATAACATTTTATAAATCTCATGTGGGAAACCATCCCCCCCAGGCGTTTTCCTGGGCTTTAAAGCCCATTTAACCTCTTTTATTTGTAACAGGGAAATGGGCTCAATTAAAAAAGTCCCACAGTCTACAGGGATTCATGGTAAAGTGCAAGAAACCAACCACTGTTTTCAAATCCTCAAGGGGCAAGGACTGACTATGAAAAGAACTACTATAGCAAAATGTGCTGAAATTTCTCCCAACACATCCTCATTGGTGGTTACCGTAGCACCCCCTGATGTTAAAAGATAGGTCATATTTCTCCTATCCTTCAGAGAGCACTCAGTATCAAAGGGCAAAGTGTTTACCATTTTCCCTTTAATCCCATATTTCTGTTTTTTTCCAATTCTTTCATAAAATTCAATTGCAAAAGCGCCAGTTCTGTTTTAATGGTTTTAATAGTGTGTTGACCTTTTCTGTCTAAATGCTGACACAAACCTGTCAAATAAAGGATTTTATCCCTAAGATGCTGCATCTCATCTTGTTTAAATTTCCCATTAATACGCCCCATCTCTTGAAAATATTTTTTAATCTCTTTCTTCGTTTCTTCCTACCATAAGTTTATATCATCGTATAAAAAAAACACAGATTTTCTAGCTTGTAGAACATAAAGGAAACCCTCCCATACCTAAGGAATATCTAATAAACCAACACTCAATTTCCAAACCCCTGGACCTCTTCTCTGTGCAGGGTAACTTCCAAGCTCTAATTCTGACATCCTATGGTCAGATGTAACAATATCCACTACTACTTTAGCCAATCGGAGCAGAAATGAGAGGGGTGCAAAAAAACAATCAATACATGATGCTCTTGGACCACAAAAATAAGTGAAGGAGGCCACTGAAAATAACACAGGATATATATCAACAAGGCCTGCCTCCTAAATTAGAGCCTGTAGGCCCAAAGCATTGCAATAGATCTTTTTACCTTGTGGTGGCAAGGTACAATTAAAATCCCCTCCCAACAAGATCAGATGATTAGTTGACAATAAAGGTTTGAGAGACTGAAATAAAGCCACTCTGTCATATTTTGACTGGGGGGCATAAACATTAAGAAGTCTAATAACAACCCCTTCCCATTGGACATCTAACAGCAGAGCCCTACCTACCAAAACCTCTGATTGTCGGAGAACCCGAACTTTAGAAAAAAAATAACCACCCCAGAACACACATCTTCCCCTTTTGACCAAAAACAATACCCTATATCCAGCCATCAGAGGCCGCAGATAACTCTTCAGGGGAATGAAGTCTAACGTCCTGTAAAAAAACACAATCTAAATTACTCTGAAAAAAATGAGCACATGTGCTGGGGAATGAATACTGTTCACATTTAGAGTTGCTACTCTAAAGGTAAAGGAAGCCAGGTCTGTAGTCAAGAGATACAGTGATTTCACTTTGCTGGATGCTCTAGTTTCTCTACCACTCTTCTGAGTTACCTGTGGTTGGACTTCTTGTGCCTCCACCTCCACATGAACCTTAGTTTGTGAGGATGGTAAAGATGCTTGATCATCCTCCTCCATGTCAGAACGTTCATCCTTCAGTATCGAATAAACATTAGGATCCTCCAGAGGTTTCTATGGAGGTTTCTATTTATCTTTTAATTTGTTTTTTAATCCTCTGCCTTTCTTCCCAGTTACAGCAACAAAGGCTTCTTCTGAAGGCATCGCAACCACAGGGACCACAGAGAATACCTGTTCCACACCAGGTGCTGTTATTATAGACTCTTCAGAATGAGGAATGGACAGTGAGGGTTCTTGTCCCTCAGGGGATACAGTAGGTATAAGAGTCTGGGAGGGAACAGGTGCGTTACCAACCAGGGGCACACAAGCTTGCCTCACTGCAGTCTGAATATAATGATCTTGTACATCAAAATTAGCATTGTCAGTATTTTTGGCCACTTGAGGACAATCTGAGAAAGCATGGCCCTCCTCACTGCATAGGTTACACCCAGTGCATGAAAACAGTGAATACTAGGATGTCCTCATTCCCCACAGTGTGAGCATTCCAAAACTTCACAAGCAGTATCAATGTGCTTAGTAGACCCACACTTAAATCACACCGAGGCTGACCAGGGTAAAACAAAAAACCCTTATCCCTCCCAATAAAAAAGCAGTTAGGGAGATGTATAAAGTCTTGATTGGATTGTTGTAATTTCACTTTGAATTTTCACCCCCACTCCAAAACCCTTCCTCATCCATTATAGGCACCGTGTTCCCTTGAATAGTACACCATTTTTCAAGCCAAGAGACAATGTCAGTGATATTGACACCCTCATTTCTGAAAAGCACAGTGAGGACCCTAAAAGGTTGCTTAGTCAAAGGAATGACAATAAAATCAACCCATAAATAGTTCATTTTAAGGTTGGTATAACGACACCAAAAGGTTTCCAAAAAGGCAGGGGTTCTAAAGCTGATGTCAAAATGTAGTTTGCCTTGGGCATGTATCAAGGCATAGACCTCGGAAGGAAAAAAAACATACTTTGTTTTAGCAGAATTTTGCCAACATAAAACCAATCAGGAGGATGATCTCATGGGCCCACATACCATAGCTGAACTGTGTTTCGGAGTTTTGACAGTTCCATAGGCTTATGGAAATGACTAGAAGAAGTTGTTTTTTCAGGCCCTGTATCAGTAGGGATGGGGTCACCTTCAGGTACAGTATTTTCAGGGGGCGCATTAGCTAACTCAACAGTTGTCTTGTCTATAGTGTCAGCATTAGGAGCAGAGTCAATTACAATAGGGGATACTGGACAGGTATCTACAGGAACATCAAAAGGAGAAATGTTGTCACTTATCTGCGGGTGCGGGGGAGTAGCCGGTAAGGGAATTCCTGGGTCCGGTCTCCAATGTCCATCTTGAGTGGGTATCCATCCAGCTTCATGTAGGGCCTTGTCAGGGGACCAGGAGTCTTCCATCTCAGTACTCTAATCTCTCCGTGAACTTGATTCCATCCCAGCCTAAGGTGATTCGGGTCTTTCTTCTGCCGCTAGGAGTTTTGAAGGTCCAGCGGCTCCGGTAGTACTTGGAGATGTAACTGATCGCTTACGTTTTTGGTCTTCTTCTTGTCTTATTTTCTCTTTAGAAATTTTCTTACTTACATGGAACAGTTCAGCCTCCAAACATTGCTGTTTTTCCAGCAGACTTAATTGTACGGAGTTCGTTCCTCTCAAGAGACCACTATTTTGGGTGAAATGCTGGCCACCCAAAGGGTGCATCCCAGCTGCCTCCACAGCAGATCTCTCTACCTGGGACATTACCAAAGGTCCATGTTGCTCTTGAAACTTCTCATGCTTATCCATCCAAACACCTCCACATCCTACTGCAGAATGAGAATAATCCACAGTCACAAGGGTCCCCCTACTGTCAGAGTAGGGGAATTTCCCCAGTGCCCTGGCCAAATTTCCCTCATTCACTAAAAATACCACCAACAGCTTAATCTGATTCAAAGTCTGTTGACATTTATCTGTATCTCCCTCCACCGGGTCGTGCCTGAAAATAGGCAGAATTTATCTAGTGCACTTACCCAGTCAATAAAAACTAAATAAATAAATAAAATACATTTTTGATGATGTACACTTGCCCTAATGGTGATTGAGGTTTTGTGACCATAGTTCTACAGACACTGCAGCTGTAATTGTGTATGACATTTGCAGTCCTGTGGAAACAGTATGTAATACAATATATAGATACATAATTAAAGTTACATTTTGTAGCTTTGCTGGGAAAAGCACACAATTGGTGGACTTGAGTCCTGTAAGGTTTCAGGAAGAGGAAAGTGTAGTTCTTTGTGGCAGATTGGAACTACAGTTTTGGATAATCTCCGTTTTTATTTGTTTTGGCTACTGTCTGATTACCTTGTGCTTGCCAGAGCTGTGTATGAATGGTTTTCACCAGCAGTTAGGTGTTTTTTAAAGTTTTAAACCATATGCTGTAGAAACTGAGTCAGCTGACCTGTGCACTTTATTTATGGAATGGTGGGGCTTTTAAGTAGCTTCGGAATGAGCAGCTTACGTGCGTGAAGGCAGTGCACAAAGACACATGCGCATTTGCACATGCGTATGTTTGTAAGAGTTTTGCTGTAATTCTGACCATTCCTATTTCCCAATAGCAGAAACAGTACATGCTGCACACTTTTACTCTCCCTCACCCTCCACCCACCAGCAGTCCTCACCCGCTGCACCTGGGAGCCTTTCTATAAACAACAGATGTTACATCAAAGTAGATACAGTACTGTATATTGGTAAAAAAATATGGTTGCTGTGCTTTTTGGTCACATGTCTTTCCTTATGAGCATGGGATCTGTCTCTCGCCTGCCTGCTGACACCACTTAGACAAAAGCTGTCAATGTTTAAAACGGCAGAATGAGTACTTTTAAAGTTAAAGGACAATGGAAGGAATTAAACTGCTAAGAAGTACAAAGTTAAGTGAAGTTGATCACTGTTATTGTACTACAGTAATTGCTGACAGTTGTGAATTTGATTAAGAATGTAATTAAACGTAATCG
The DNA here is from genome assembly GCA_016271365.2 of Neoceratodus forsteri. Lineage (NCBI taxonomy): Eukaryota > Metazoa > Chordata > Ceratodontiformes > Ceratodontidae > Neoceratodus > Neoceratodus forsteri. The sequence goes on along the minus strand of CM057449.1, from coordinate 56,434,809 downwards.
CTTGTAAAGGGCTGCCAGCACTACAGTTGGGGGACACAATGAGAGTTTGTTAGATAGGAAGGTTCTGAATTTCAGGGGTCGGATAAACAGGGTTTGACTGTACTAATACAACTGGTAAGATTACTGAAATCACCATTACAGTTTGGGGCCAAGCTAAGTTAGCATCAGGATATGGTTTAGTGTCCAAAGTGCTAAAGCTCCAAAAAAAGGTCACAAAGCAGGAACTTTTGAGCTACCTCTGTCTAATTGTTATGATATATTTAGTTGTCCTGGAGATCTTGCTAATCAGCATGGCACAAATAGAGAGGACCAAGAGTTTTCACTAATTCCTGAAATATTATCTAGCACTGGGGTGGATACAAGGAACCTTACAAACAATAAGGACTTGATTTCAACCCCAAGCTCTTTGTGTACTCAAAGAACTAATTGTAAGCAATCACAGGTACAAAGTATAAGTGCACCTCATATTGATGAGATGAATCTTATGAATTTTCAATCTGAACAGCAACCTGTTTATGTACTTGGAGATTCTATAATAAAGCATTTGGACTGAGCTATATATAACAGAGAGGTGCATATTCTCTTTAGAACTGTATACAGGCCCTTATCTTCCTTTGGGGGAGCAAGAATAAATGATCTGGCCATGATGCTTGATAATATTATATCAAAAACATGTGAACCAATGGTAATAATACATGCCAGTGCAAACAATATTCTAAAGGTGCCTCTATGTAAAATAAAACAGGATATTGAAGCAATGACAAACAACCTTGCACTTTTTAACTGTAAAACAGCATTCTCAGAGATACTTCCTACTCCTAGGGCATCAAGATCAAATTATGATAAAATCAAAAAGTTAAACATCTGGCAGCGGGGCTGGTGTTTAAAACAACAAATAGGTTGCATCATGCATTGGGAGGAATTTGATGACAGGCATGAACTGTTCTCATGGGATGGCTTACATTTGAGCAGGAAGGGTAATGTGATTTTAGGCAAGCATATTAAGGCATTTATAAACCTAAATTTAAACTAGAATTATGAGGGGAGAGTCCTAAAAATCTGGAACTCTAAACTTGGGTAAAAACAATGTGGGTAAAGAAACTGATTTTCTTAAAGTACAATTCAATAAAGGCAGTCAAGTTATAAGAGAAAAAATGATATCAAGCAGTAAAAATCAAACTGATAAGAAAGATGACAAACTGTTACTGTTATTACTAGTTAATGAGCGAAGCCTAAATAATAAAATGGAAGAACTAAAGGCTTATTAATTAACAAATAATATTGATATATGTGGGGTCTCTTAGACTTGGTTCAACAAAAATGATTGGGGTATGGATATAACAGGGAACACCAGATTAAATAAAAACCAGATAAATAAAAGAGGTGGAGTTGTGACCCTTTACATATCAAATAGCTTTAAATGTTGTCCTTGAAGCTGTGAGCCCAAAGAACAAGACTATGTAGAACTGGTCTGGACTAAAATATTGATTACAAAAGACTGCTGTATAACTATGGGACTGGGATATAGATCCTCCAGTCTAAATAGTGATGAAAATAATCATTTTTTGAGAAATATTGAAAATAGGTTTATCGACCAAAATCATATTTTAATGGGCAATTTTAGTTTCCCTAATATTGATTGGGTGCAGGGAATATGTTCATCAGAATTAGAAGCTAGATTTATGGACCATATGGTCTCTAAAAATATGGAACAATTAATAAGAGAGCCTACAAGAGAGAATAACATCCTAGATCTGTTTCCAACTAATTTGCCAGAGGATATTATTAAAGTTAGAGTGAAGCATCCATTATCAAACAGTGACCATAATATAGGAAAAATAACAGTAAATTTAATAGAAAAAAATGTATGTAAAGACTGCACAAAAACCCAAAACTTTACAAAGCGGACTATTTACAAATAAACAATTTTTTAAGAACTTGGGATTGGATCTCTGACTTTAAAAATGGTGATTTGAATAGCATATGGTTAAGGTTTTATGATAAAATTCAATATTGTATTAACCAATGGGTGCCTAATAGACATAAATACACTGTAAGTAATAACAAAAGAACCCCTTTATGGTGGAATAAAAACATCAAAAAGAGCTTAAGTAGGAAAAGTAAATTTTATAGGAGATATAAAAAAACTACTACAAAAAGAAACTGGGATTTATATAAGAAAGCTGTTAATGATAGTAAAAGCATAATAAGGAAATCAAAAAAAAAATTGTATGAAGAAAAATTAGCTTAATCTGTAAAGAACAATAAAAAAAGTTCTTTAATTATATAGGTTCCTTAAAAAATAGTACTCCTACAATTGGACCATCAGAAACAACACAGGGAATGATCACAGATGAGGTTGAAATATCAAATGAGCTCAACAAATACTTTACAAGTGTATTTAATCCAATAAGTAACTCCTAACCACAGTCTTCAATGATGTTTGAAGACACCATATCTTTCACTCATAAAGAAGTCATGGAAGTTATAAAGATCATAAAAACTAATAGTTCTGCAGGATCAGATGACATACCTTCTATTTTTATTATAAATATAGCAAACCAACTTGTGGGTCCGTTGACCTATATTTTCAATATTTTGTCAAATCAGGAACTACTTTGCCAATTTGGAAACAGACTACAGTAATTCCACTACATACAAATGGAAATAGAAATTCAGCACAAAATTATCATCCTATTAGCCTTACTGCTATTTTTTGTAAATTAATGGAGAGACCATTAAAAAATAAAATAATAGAATGCCTAGTTGATAAAGGGCTGTTAGATCATATTCAGCATGGATTTGTAAAGGGAAAATCATGTCAAACTAATCTTTTGAATTTTTTGAACCAGTAAGTGAGGCTTTGGACAAAAGTTTATCTGTGGATATAATATTTATGGATTTTGCGAAAGCCTTTAATAGGGTATCACATGATATTTTGATTGAACATCTAACAAAAACTAAAATATATCAATCAATAATAAACTGGATTGTGAGTTGGTTAACTGATAGGAAACAAAGAGTATCCCTGAGGGGCCATTTATCTTCTTGGGAGAGTGTTACTAGTGGGGTTCCTCAGGGTTCGGTTCTGGGGCCAGTACTTTTTAATATATTAATATCATCAGTGCTTCCTATGAACAATCATTGTTGGTTAGTTAAATATATAGATGATTGTAAGCTTGGTGGTATTATTACAGATCATCCTTCTGCACAAGAAATAAAAAAAAATCTTACACACTTAGAAGAATGGTCTAAGGCAAATAAATTACTATTTAATGTAGAAAAGTGCAAAGTGAAGCATCTTGATAGACATAACCCTGGGTGCAAATATTAATTATACAACACAACTTTGCTGGAAATTGAACACAAAAAAGACTTAGGAGTTATATTTTCAAAAAACATGTCTTTCGATTTTCACACAACTAATATTATTAAAAAGGGAAATCTGATTCTGGGCTGCATATTAAGAAACATTAAAAGCAGAAGTGGTAAGGTCTTAATCCCCCTTTTTTCTAGCCTTGTAAGACCACATTTAGAGTACTGCTCATCAGTATGTGCCCCAACCTTAGTTAGAGGAGCTAAACTCATAGAAAACATTCAACGAAAAGCTACTAAGAAAATTAAAGCTGTGAAGAATATGGATTATGACATACAATTAAAAAAAAACTGGGGCTATATTCGATGCAATATAGAAGATTAAGCGGAGACAATTTTAGTTTATAAGGCTGCTGGTGATAAAATAACTTTTGAAACTCTAGGATTGAGCATAAATCTCTCCATAGCTAATACAAGGTCACATAAGAAAAAAATATTTGGTACCCTAAACAAAACTAATAGAAGAAACTAGTGGGATGCACAAAGGGTTATATCCATGTGGAATGCTCTACCTGGGATTATTATAAATAGTAATACAGTTGGTGAGTTTAAAAGTAGATTGGACACATATATGGGTGATAAAAAATTTCATTTCCATCATTAACTATGGTGGTGAGTTCAAAAAAGGCAATATTGCCTACTGTGCTTGTAAATTACCTATGAACCTATTATCACATTGAACCACTTTCCCCGGATTTTCCAGTCTGCATGCAGTCCACTACTCTTGATTGAAGGAGTGCCCAAAATAAGTAGAGGGTGGCCCCATCCTGAGGGGCACAAGTCTGGAGGTTCCAGTGGGGCAGAGGATGCCAGGTCAGGGTTCCTGGGGGATCTGGGACTGGGGGGGGGTCTCAGGCCAGGTGAGACAAGCAGGTAACTCCTAAGGGACACTTCAGGAGCTGGCAACTGGATGAAAAAAGAATGTAAAAAAAAACAGTTTTAGAGAAGACACTGCAGAGATTAGAGAACAGTCCTGCTGAGCAAGAAATAACCAAGCGTAATCAGCAGTAGATGAATGGATAATTAAATTATCACAAACGAAAATATTGCCTTAGTAAGACATTAAGATGTAATCAATAAGACACAATGGGGTGTGCAATAGATAGTTCTAATTAATGGCTAGGTGGATGTAGTGAGGCATGAGGCCATAGGCCGAGTGCATCCAGTCCACTAGCCATGCATTAGAACTGTCTAATGCACATCCCTGGAGTGACTTATTGTGCTTATAAAATAGGTCTGTGTATTCTAAATGGGACTTCCAGTTTTAGCTGTACATTAAACACTTCTGACGCATGGCTAACAGATTGCTTGAAATCCTTTGCCCATTTTATAAGAAAACTTAACCTTTGGGATGGAGTAAGAAAATGAATAAAAGGGGGGATTACAAAAGAAGTTTATCAGACAAATACCAGAATTGGGAATTAGACAACTGTTTTCAAGATAATGATAGAGCCCTTTAGGTTTAAGATTAATGAGACATTATATAGAGACATCTGTCCTAGAAAGATAGTACTGATATTCAGTTATAAACACCAGGAGCATGGAATGATTTTGCCTTGACGTACTCACCATTTTTGGTTCTAATTACTGGACACTAAGTACCTACTGTCTTGCTATAAAAGGGGAAGGATGGCATTATAGATAGTGGACTAGGGAGGTAAAGTAGGGCTCACGTTTATATTCTCTTCTACACACTGTTTTTACTACCTTCCCAAGTTTACACTTCTATGCATAGAAGTAGAGTGGGTGTATATAAATAAGGTACCTATGCCTCTACTAAAGTTAGCATCAGTAGTAGGATTTACACTGTGCATACAACAAACCAGGACTTTTGTGTGTGTGGGCGTGTGTGTGTGTGTGTGTGTGTGTGTGTGTGTGTGTCTGTGTCTGTGTGTGTGTATGTGTGTGTGTGTACTAGGACTGGAAGAAAGGAATGGATCCTGCAACAGCAAGCCCAGGGCTGATAACTCAGAGAATGGCAGCCAAACTAGAAGCAGAAATAAAAGTCCAACCTGAGACTGTACAGCTGGCACCAAAGATGAAAGAAAAAGAAGAGGCAGTGACAGAACCTGAAAGCAGGTCTGCTGTCTTCAGATGGTGGAATGTACAACAAAGAGTTGGTCTGACGAGGGTGGCCAGACAAGAAACCAGCAGAGTTGTGTCAGGAACAGCCATGACCACCAAACAGATGGCAGGCAGTAGTGCGCCTAACAGAGACGCTACGGAGTGGCTGAGATAAGACATTTAGGTAGTAAAAGAACTTACGCAGATGGCAAAAACCTTAACAGAACTGATGCACTAGCTTATAGAATGATGGATATAGGCTGGACAGATATACCTAGTAGTCCGAGTAATTCACCAGGGGTAGCAGTGTGTGTCTGCCAGGAAAGGCAAGCTCCTAAACAAGTCAGAGAAGACTGACCCTGTGGAATTCTCCACCTCATCGGGTGCATGATTGCCTGGCCATCCAAAGCTTTAACGTTGTCTTGAAAATGTGTAATTTTAGCCTAGCTTTTTATGAATTTTAATGCCATTATTGTATTTATTAACTTTTTTGTATTGTTTATTTATTGAAGTGTTTTAATTAGTTGTTGTACAGGTACCTTGGTTTTGGAAAGGTGCCTTTTTATAACTAAAGAATGTTTTGATTTAATTTGATCAGAGTAAGAGAGAAACCTTGGACACTTTCTGCCACATATTTACTGACCAGGCGTGTTCAGGCAGGTATTGACCTGTTGTAGATCCTGAGATGCTGCCAGTTAATGTTGGCTGTAGCCCCAATGAGAAGGATGTGGTTACCTTGCAGAAAAGAAGTTTTTACTTCCCAGAGACCAGGAGAAGCAGATAGCCCACAAAGGTAGACCACCTGGAGAAAGAGGTGGCATTCTGTGAAAATAGCTATGTTTCCTCTTGTGCTGGGAGAGATGTAAAGAAAACAGATGAATACATAATAAACAGTGTAATGCTTTTGCTGCAGTGCTACTGGCTAGTCTTATAAACTGAAAATACTAGAAATTAGAATTAAGAAGGTTGGAAAAAAGTGTCTGTTTAAACTGAAATGGTTGCCTTAAAAGGCGATATGGAAAAGGGATATGCAAAGAACTGTAAATGCTACTGTATAAGGTAACCGTAAAAGAATTAAGAGTAAGCTTTGGAAACCTTTTTCTAGAAAAGAAACAAAGAACAGATTTCCTCTTTAAGAGGGGAGTATGTGACAGGGCTAAATAAAACCCTGTCCCATTTGTTATGCAGACAGGGTGAAAATCAAGAATCTGTTCCATTCTCTCTCTCTCTCTCTCTCTCTCTCTCTCTCTCTTCCTCTCCCTCTCCCTCTCTCTCTCTCTCTCTCTCTCTCTCTCTCTCTCTCTCCCTCCCTCCCCTCCCCTAACTGACTGTTCAATCAGTTTTCTTGTGAACCTAGGGCCTGGCCACCATGATGGTTGCACAGTTTCTCCCTCCTACATCCCTGCCAGCACTTGATGTTCTTTTCTTTATTTATTCCTTTGCTTCTCTGTGATTCTGTTCTTTCTCCCCTTGCTTCTCCGTGATTAAAAAAAGTGTGTGAATCTTTATGCAAAACTGGCATCCCTTGTTTTGAAAATGGATGTAGTTATTATCGGTGAAACACTGCAGACAGCTATCTGAGTTTATTAGAATATACAGCAATCTGAAGCACAAGTAGTTTGACATTGAGCAACCTTTTGACCTCATCAAGCTTGTTTCCAACATTCTCCACAGGAGATCCACCCCAGACACAATGTTCTGTGGCTTAATGAAGACAGCATGCAGAGTTAAAAACAAAACTGCCAGGCAAAGGAACAATATAAGAAGGAGAGTAATGTTAGGTTTTTCCAATTTTTAAATTTAGAGAGACCCAGAAAAAAGACTTTTGCGTAAGCTGCCTGTGTTAAGAACCATCCTGTACTTCTTCATTTTTATTTTAGTGTTATCGATAATAAGGCACTACTTGGAAATTGTATAATTCTCCTGGACTTCTTCCTGACCTATGCCCCTGTGACATACTGTTTTTCACTTGTATGTGATTCTGTTGTAACTTTGTTATTAAGTCCCTTAGAATGTATATGCTTTGTTTGATTATTGGGGTCTGCATTGATATAGGTCATCGGGCATGTACAGCCTTTTATAACGCTAGCCCTTTAATTTTCCACTATAAATGAAACATTACAGTGGACCACCTCTGCCCCCTGCCAAAGTCTCAGTGTGAGACAAAACATTGTAGAATTTGGTCAGCTGTGGTTCCATGGTCCTCAAACACTGTGACCATTATTGTATTTCTCACTATTTTACTCAAAAGCAAAATAATTTGTAGTACTTTGCCATGTGTGCACTGCTCTTTATGTTTTCACTACTCTGATGTTGTAGAGTCTGGGCAGAAGCAATGTAGACTACCTGAAGCAGCAGGTTCCATCAATCTGTGATCACTTACATAAACATTTAACTGTTTTTGGAATCAGGAAGAGCAATCTTTTATGTTTAATATTAAAGACTCATTTCATAATTAAAGTCTGGACCATGATGTAGCTGTTTGGGTGGATAAATCCTCTGGTTGAAATCATTAAAAGATGTACCCCATCATAACGTTTAAAACTAGAGTCATGTCATGGAATGTAAGGGAAGCCAAGGATATGTTTTGAATTTATTTTGAGCAAGAGGCATCCATTTCCCTCTCACATCCAACTCGTGAGGAACTGCCATCTTTATAAAGAATACATCCAAGCTTGTAACTGAAGATCACTATGCTAACTCAAGGGTAGATACACTATTATTAAAATAAATCTTAGTACACAGACATTTAAGAAGTGGGTATGCCTCAAATGAGGAAAACCCTACCTTTTTCTTTACAGTAACCTTTTCATTAATGAAGCTCAGATTCTGTTATATCCAAGAACTTGAACCTAGCCCTGAGCCATATTGGCAGAATCCTGGAATCAGTGAGAAGTAAACAATAGGCTGTCTTTGCAGTACAGAAAATGATGGCAGATCTGAATCTAACAGATCCATTTGGACATATATCTCCAAATTCAGAAGCCAATACATCTTATTCAAATACAGGTAAGTCCCACTCCAGAACTGTCTTCTGCCTCATGTCCAAAAATTTGATGTTCAAAATTATGGAGGTCAGATATGAAAATATTAATATGCTATTAGTCCATGCCCCACTTTATTTCTCCATAGAGTTAGAATGTACCACAATGTAATATAAGCTTTAAAGATCTGAAGCAAGACTGTTAAGCAATTCAGAATTTACTGCATTTATTAAAATAAACTAGCAGATGTGTACATGTCTGAGCTGCCCCCAACCATGGCCAGTGCCATCTATGACTAGAGATATCAGCATGCAGTGCCCTAGATTACATCCCTGACCTGGCTACTGATTTCACTGCACACAACATTCAGCCTTCACTTGGAGTGGAATACGTTGCTTCAGGCAGAACTGCTACCTCTTGCCAATCTCAGTTTTAGAAGTGAACCAGAGCAATCCACATGGTAGAATGATAAACACAAACTGTGTAAATGCTCAAATGTACAATAAGACCACTGCATCAGCTGATGGCCTAATTATTCTTTAAAACATTTAGGAGTGAATTTTGAACCTCCACATTATTTCTCTATTTTATTACTGGATTAAAGTCAATCTGAAGCAACACATTTGTATGAACTCTTTTTTTTTTTTTTTTTTTAGTTGTTTACCCAGGAGTAGCACACTAAGCTGAAAGCTTTTTTACAGGAGCATCTTGGGAACACAGGGAAGGTAAGTGACTTGCTCAGGGTCACACAGTATGCAAGTGGAAGCTGTGGGATTCAAACCCAGATCTGGTTTGCTGGATATCACCAGATTTGTAACTCAGACCTTAAACCACTGCACTATACTGCCTTGCACACTTTCAATAACTACATTTGCCTTTCAGTCACCAATGGACCACTGATGATTCAAATAATTTCTTTGGCAGTAAAATTGTGCCTTTGTTAATAACGAAGCTTAATCCACTTACAGTTTTTCACATCTCTTTGTATGCTGCAATTTACAGCTAACAGGAACATTAAACAATGCTGACACAAAAGAAAAGTGCTGACATTCTTTCGTGCTGAGACAGTGGAAAACCACAATCTGATGGTTTGCTTTGTAGGAAGGATGAGATTTGACAAGAAAGAGTGATCTGCTTGAATTATCTGTTATCATCAGTGGTTGAAAAGTGGAACAGGGTCATTCCCTGAATTGAGTTCTTGTAGGCCCTACCCCTACCCTCATTACTGTTTAGGGATACATTTTAAACAGCTGCTGGTTTTCCCCACTTTCTGTTGGAATAAAGTCACTACATCAGCTGAGATCCTTTAGGTTCCCCCCTCCACTCCTAGCACTATTTAAGGGGATCAGTTTTAAAGAGAAGCTGTCTTACCCCATTTTGCTGTCGGAACTGAGTCACTCGATAAACTGAGGTCACCTTGACCCAACCCCCATGGCCACCACTGTTTAATTGTTAAGTTTTAATATCAGAAGCCTTTCCCCATTATGATACGGCATTAGAATTGGTCCCTGAATTCTCTTCATGTAGGCCCCCACTTCCACTCCCAATTTCACCACTGTACATGTTAAACAGCAGTAGTCGTTCCCCATTTTCCAGCTGAAATAGAGGTACTCCATTAACTGAGTACATTTCGATCCCTGACTCCACTTCTGTTCTTATCAACATTTAGGGGGTACATTTTAAACAGTGACGGTCTTTTCCCATTTTGCTTCTAAGTTCAGTTTCTTTAGCCCCCCCCCCATTACACTCGGCACTGTTTAAAGGGTGCATTTTGTAACAGCAACTGCATTTCTTCATTTTGCAATAGAATTACAGTCAGTCACTGAATCAAGTTCCTGTTGGCATCCAGCCTCACTCTTGCAATTGTTTATAGGGTAAACTGTAAATAGCATCAGCCTTTCCCATTTTGTGACTGGAATATAATCATTCCATGAACTGAATTCCTCTTGGTCCCCACCCCACTCTCACCATTGTTTAAAGTACAGGACACTAGTGGGCTGATAGCTGAGAACACAGTATGGAAAGAAACAGTAAAACATTGTCAAGAATAAAAAAGAAACGTGGACAATTCTGGCAGAAAAAGAGCACTGGTCCATCCAGTCTGCCTGTTCTACTCTATGGTACCCTGTGAAATATGGTCTAGATGTGGTTTATGCTCTTGCTTTTCTTTCCTGCCCCCAACTGCCTTGCTGTAACCCCCTATTAATTAATTCTGTTTCAGCTGTGCTTGAAGCTAATGATGAATGTTATGCCATACACATCAGCCCATTGTATGTTCTCTGCCTTAAACACCCTCCCTGTAAAGTACAACTTTCTTACGTCCCCCTGATTCTCCACCATCAGCTTACAGTCATATCCATGTGTTTGTGATTCACTAGTCTTGCTGAATAGTTCTGAACAGTTTGCTTTATTCAACATTCTCCTTTGAGCTACAACTGGACCAGCAACTTAATGATTACTTTAACTTTTGCAATAGTCCTCCACTCTATCAGTTCAGCTATAGGAGGGATGTGAAAAATACACATTTTTTTTCCCCATTACAAAAGACATTGCAGACAGTAGGGTTCAAACTTATGCAACAGAAACCCAAAGGATTTCATGTCCATCACCTTAACCTCTCAGCCATGACTGCCACCTACTATAGATAATCAATAGAATAATAAAATAATCCACATGGCATGGAAATATAATATCCTGTTTAATACAAATATATTGTTCCAAAACTACTAAAGGGTTAATGTTTTTACCTTTATTTCTCGAGATGAAAATACGTGATGTCTAGTGCAATGGTGAAGTTCTGAAGTAGGACTGATTAAGAAAAACTTTACAACTCTTTTTATAGGTTTTTGTTCACGCAGTAAACACCTACTCTGTATTTAAAAAGTACTGTACACTTGTTGATATGGCAGTCTGAATCACCTAAGGCATTTTATTGTGCTGAACAGTCATTAAAGGTTGCATTGTAAATAATTATAATTAAAAAAAAATAGACGGTGATATGAAACTTTTTCTCTTGAGAGTGAAAGTGTTTTTCAAATGCTCCATTCTCATATAGTGCTTCTCCATTTTCTGTTTTTTTAAACTTCTAACAATTATGAGTATAACATAGAATTACAGTAGTAACATTATTTGTGATGATGAAGTGAAGGGATGTAATGTCCATGTTGTCTGCTCCTCCAGCCGCACAAAACTGACAGTACTCTATTTGAGTAAACACACACACACACACACACAGAGTAGCAGAGCTACAGGCTGTCTTAAGCACAGGAAAGGTGGATGTCACAGCCATCATGGAGACGTGGGCCAGCCGACACCAGGATTAAGATCTGATTATTCCTGGGTGCAGGGTGCATAGAAAGGACAGGGGAGTGGGAAAGGGAGGAGGGGCAGCGATTTATGTAAGGGATGGGATCACGCACACAAGGGATGAGGGGGATGAGGGGGAGGACGGAGGCACCCAAAGGGTAGAAAAGTAAGCCTAGGGGTGGCGTATATACCACCAGCACAGTGCAAAGAGATGATAGGGAGTTGACAGATCAGATTCGATGGGTGTGTAGCAAGGCGAGCGTGGTGATTAGTTGAGGACCTCAGTCTACCTGGGGTGGACTGGGGAACCCATACCAGCTCTAGCACCAGGGAATAGATTCTTCTGGATGCATTGCAGGATAGCCACCTGGTACAGCCAGACTAGGCAACATATTGGGCCTGGTACTATCAAATGAGGAGATGGTGAATGAGCTATGGGTGGTGGATCCACTAGACTGCAGTGACCACCTCTTGGTGTGATTCAGGCTCAGCATGAGCAAGAAGGTGTTGGGGTCAGCAATAAAGGTAGTGGACTTCAGCCGGGTGGACTTTGAAAGGATGAGGGAAATAGTGAGGAGGTGCCATGAGGGAATTAGGTCGGAGATGGATGCGAACCAGAAGTTGAAGATTATAAAGTCTGGCCTGAGAGAAGCTACTGTAGCATGCATGAGAACTCTAACCAAGAAGTCCAGGGCCAAGCTGCCATGCTGGATAACCAGTAGGGTGTTGCAGTGGGTGAGAGTCAAGACAGCTGCATTTAGGTGAATGAAGAGAACTGGGAGGGGGGAGGACAAGGAGTTGTATGCAAAGAGGGATAGAAAAGTAACCAAGTTAGTAAGGGAGGCCAAGGCCACCAAGATACTGAGGCTGGCTCAGGGCATAAAGGAGGGGGAGAAGGAATTCTTTAAGTATATGAGGGAAAAAAGGAATTGCTATGGCCAAAAAGTTCAGATTAGGAAGGGTGGGGGGTGGAAGGAAAAGGAAAGGTAACAGGCAGAGGTACTGGTTGAATACATCTGCTCTGCATTCACGAGAGAGCTAGGCGGTCCGCTACCTCTGTGGACAGGAGTGATGGGGACAATGGGGGAGGAGGTGACAGACAGTGTGATTCAGTAAAGCAAGGTATTGGAAGGTCTGATGTCACTTAAGGTGGATAAGGCACCAGGTCCTGTTGGCATTCAACCTAGGATGATGAGGGAGATGGCACAGGTGTTAGCTGGGCTTCTCTCTAACCTGTGTTACATCTCCTTGGACACGGGATGTTTACCGCATGACTGGAAGTTGGCTCATGTGGTGCGTATCCACAATAGTGTCCCAAAGGTTGAGCCTGGCAATTATAGACCTGTTAGTCTCACTTACATAATGGGTAAAGTAATGGAATCAGTCTTGAAGAAGAGACTGGTACCCTTCCTGGAGCTCAGTTATCTACAGAATGGGCAGCAACATGGGTTCATCTTAGGGAGATCATGCCCGACCAACCATATAGAATACTATAACTGGGTCACAAGGGAGCTAGACAAGGGCCATGCAGTGGATGTCCTATATTTGGATTTCAGCCAGGCCTTTGACTCGGTCTCTCATGGGCAACTGGGGGCAAACCTGGAACACATAGAGGTGGGGCTAAGATAGCTGGCTGGATCAGAAATTGGCTTAGAAACAGACTACAGTGGGTGGTGATGGGGGGAGAACTCTCATCTCCCAAGCCAGTGACCAGTGGAGTGTCGCAGGGCTCTGTGCTTGGGCTGGTGTTGTTTGGACTGTTCATATCAGATATAACACACTGGGTAAAGAGCAGGATCACTCTGTTTGCGGATGACACCAAAATGGGATCTGTATTGGATGACATAGAGGGGTGGCAGAGACTACAGGGTAACCTCACCAGACTTGAGGAGTGGTCAGTGAGGTGGCAATTGGGATTTAATACAAAGAAGTGCAAAGTTATGCACTTAAGGGCAAGGAATCAGAAGAGGGAATATTGGCTGTATGTGGTGCTGTTAGGGGTCACTGAGGAGGAGTAGGACCTGGGGGTTATAGTAACGGAGAGCATGAATAACTCTGCTGAATGCAGGAGGGTGGCAGCTAGGGCCAATAGAATGCTGGGGTACACCATGTGGGGATTCTCATCCAGGCTCAAGGAGGTGATCCTGCCCCTATACAGGTCCTTGGTCAGGCTACAGTTGGAGTACTGTGTGCAGGATTGGTGTCCATACCTGAGGAAGGATATCAAGCTTCTTGAGGCGGTGCAGCACAGGGTGATGAAAATAATACTGGGGATGGAGGACAGAACCTATGAGGAAAGGCTGAATCATCTGAGTTTGTTTACCCTGGAGAAGAAAAAGGATGGGGGGACATGACTGAGTCTTTCAAATACTTGAGGGGGATCAACAAATCTGGCACAGGGGGGCTGTTTAAGCAGAGGAATGGAAGGGACATGAGGGGGCATGGGCTGAGATTGGAGCGAGGCAGGTTCAGGAGGGATATGTTAAGGCACTATTTCACAGAAAGGGGATGGTGGCATGCAGGATGGTGGGAAGTTTCAAAAGGGCATGGGACAGGGCACAGAAGGGTGGCTGAGTAAAGGACACTGATCAATTCCAGGAGGTGAGTGGGGGAATGGGACAACTCCAATATAGGGGTCCCAGCTGTGCAAACAAGCATACTTAATAGACCATAAGCCCTGTTTCTACTGGCAAGTTTTGTATGTTCGTAAGACACACACACACACACACACACACACACACACACACACACACACACACACACACATTTCAAAGCTTATCAACTAAAATTTTACCCCTACTCTTGCTGTGTAACCGGCTATTTTCTCAAAGAAATCTGTCTAGTCTTTCTTTCGATGAATGAACAATTCTTGTCTCAACAATCTTACTGACTACATTATTTCACATACAATCCTGCAGTATAATAATTAGCCAGAAGAAGAATGCCATACTGTGCCAAGTATGCTAAACTGTGGTGCTCCTAATCTACAGATTACAGTGGGTCCCACGTCCTTCCCCCAGCCCTGCCTTTCCCCTTCACTCTATCTGACCTTTTCTTGAACCCTCCACTGTCTTTTGGTTGATGACCTTAGGTGGGAATTCATTCCATTCAGATACTACCCACTCTGTAAAGAAATGTCTCCCAACTTCCTTCTTGAATCTTCCCCCTGCCAGCTTTATTTAGTGTCCCCTGTAGTTCTCCTATCTCTGAGACAGAAAACATTCCCCGATATCCACATTTTTAATGCCTTTCAGGTACTTAAAATTTTCAGTTATGTCCCCTCTGCCTCTGTTCCTCTCATAAGAACATGTTTAGCTCTGTCAGGCTGTCCTCAGATACCTGTCCTGTTCTCCTGGAGCCATCTTTGTTGATCTCTTCTGGACTGCCTCAAGCTGGTTGATATCTTTTTTAAGGTAAGGGATCCAGTACTGCGTGCCATACTCCAGCTGTGGCCACGTTAAGGATCTGTACCCTTGCATTATAACCGCCTCTCTTCTGTTCATGAACCCTCTAGCAATGCTGCACAGAGTTCTGTTTGCCTTGTCCAGTACCTTCTTACACTGTCTGACCTGTTTCAGATCACTGATAATGGCTATCCATCAAATGCTTCTCCACCTCTGCTTCAACAGCCCTGATCCCACCTTGACTGTACTCTGCCATCAGATTCTTTGTTTCTATGTGTATTACTTTGCACTTCTTATCACTGAACCCCAACTGCATGACACTTCTCCAGTAGTCAGGTCCTCCTTTAGGTCCTGCACCCTTTTATCCAAGTCCATCCTCCCACAGAGCTTGATGTTGCCAACAGATAGGCGGATCTTAACTTTAACTCTGCCATCAGTGTTTTTTTATGTGCACAGTAAACAACACTGGTCCAAGCACTGACCCCGCTGGACACCACTTGTAAGCTCTGTTCTACCTATGAGTTCCCTCATCACCACCGCCACCATGATCTGAGTCCTACCGCTAAGTCAATTTTCAAACTAGCTGATTAATTTACCCCGTGCCCTTATGTCTTCCAACTTCCGGGATCAACCTCTTATCTGGTGATGAGTCAAAGGCCTTGCTGAAATCCAAAAATAGAATGCCAACTGCCTGACTCTTATTCAGAGTTCTCATTAACCAGTAGAAGAAGTTACTCAGGTTATTTGAATAGGATCTGCTTGACACAAACCCATGTTGACTTTTATTCTATAGCCACTGGCTTCAAGGGACTACACTGTTCTTTCCCTCAGAATGATCTCCATGAGCTTACACACAATGGAGGTCAGACTGAGCAGCTTGTAATTCCTTGGATAGTTCCCAGGTCCACTCTTGAGAAGAGGTGCCACATGTGTGGTTCTGCATGCCTGCAGTACCTCCACCATATCCAAAGAACTGTTGAATAGGTCTGTCCGTGGACCTGCCAGTTCCAGTGCTAGTTCCCTCAACACCTTTGGGTACATGCCTTCTGGGCCTGGGAAATTGCTTACCTTTAGGGACATGATACTGGTTCTGACCCTATCCTCTTTTATCCTATCCTTATCCATTTTCCCCATTGTCCCACCATCCTCCTTCATGGGACTTGTCCATCCCACTATTAGTGAGGGCAGCGCGGAAGTATTTATTCAACACATCTGCTTTCTCATTACTGCATTCTACCTCCCTTCTGCATTTGTAGCTTCACTGTACCTGTCTTCTTGTCTGTCTTCTCACTGTAAACCTAAAGAAGGCTTCCCACTCCCCTCTGCATTTTGGAGTTTCTTCCTACCCTTGGCCTGTCTGACTATCCTATCCTACCAGTCTCCCTAGCTTTCTCCAGGTAGACTTCCTCATCTTCAACTTTTCCAGACTTCCTGTACTCTCACATGTTGCCCCTTTATCCCTGACTACCTGACGTACCTCCCTACTGAATCTGCTGGGTCTTCTGGCCTTGGAATGCTTTCCCTTCCATTTTAGACTGGTGTTAGTGGCTGCTGTGATCCATACATTAATCAACGTCTGTCCTTGTTCCACATTCATATCTTCCTCACGTCTAGGTAGGTGAGCCTTCAATATCTCTCCTGTCCTACAATTGTTGGCCTTTCTGAAATATAGCAATGTTTCCTTCATGCTCGATGTTTCCTTCCTTGCATTCACTCGAAGTCAAACTGTGCAATGGCTGTTATTCCCCAAGGTGTAGGATACCGGGCCTTGGAATTTTTTCCCTTCTGTTTTAGGCTTGTGTTAGTGGTGGCTGCAATCCCTACCCTGATTACTGTCCACCTTTGTTCCACAATTATATCTCCCTCACACTATCTATGTGAGCCTTCAATATTTCTACCATCATACCATCGTTGGCCTTTCTGAAATCTAGCACTTTTCTCTTTGTACTTGGTTGACTAGAAGTCAAACTTTTTGGTGGTTACTATTCACCAAGGTGTCATCAACTGTGATGTCCTGGACATGATCCCCATTTGTAACTACCAGGTTCAGGAAAGCTTCATTTCATGTTGGTTCAGCCACCCTGAACAAGAAACCTGTCCTCGACTGTGTCCAGTAACTGTTGACTCCTGGCACAGGTATCTTGTCACCATCACGTCAACCTTTTCAGCTGCTATCCTGATTATGGCATCTAACACATTGTCCCTTTCCTCATCCTGATTTCATGGCCCATAAATTACACCCAACCTTAATTTCCTTTCTGCTGTCATTTGAACTTGAACCCACAGTGCGTCTAATTTTCAATCCCCAACTTCCTCCCTAGTGGCAATAATATCCTCCCTGATATATAGTGCCACCCCTCCCACCTTTCCTTTCTTCCTGTCCATTCTATAAAGAGCAAACCCAAGAATATAGAGCTCCCAGTCATGATTTGGGGGTAGCTCAGGTCTCAGTAACATCTACCAGATCCATCTTTCCATCTTCCATTATGGCCTTCTGGTAATCCATCTAGTTTCCAAGACTTCTGGCATTAAGGGGCACTACCCTTCACCATTCCACTGCTTCTCTCCCTTTCATATTTCTGTGTGAATAATGCTTTCTCATATTTCCTCATATTATGTGCCCTCTCAGTCAGAGGGCAAGCCCTCTAGTTCTGCATGAACACAGCAGCTGCAACATCTGAGTATGCTCTACCCTTTCAGCTCCATTAGTATTCAGAAAACCATGATCACTTAACTTTTAAATTTGTCTATTCTAGGGTAACTAATTAAAAGTATGGCCCATCTATTCTAAGCTGACTAATTACTAACATATATATGAACATACAAAATTGCCATCAGATACAGGCTATTTGGTCCATCAAGTCATCGCAAATATGCAGCTAGCAAACTTTACACCGCTGCTGCCCCTCCCTCCCTTACACACATAACAGTCACCCTTCCTCTCACTTTGTTCCACTCCCTTTTAAAACTGCACTCTGACTTGCAGGATATCACCTCCTTGGGCAGTGCATTCCACATAGACACCACCTTTCTGTGAAGAAGTGTCTCTTCATTTCTCTTATGAATCTTCCACTCTCCAATCTCAGACTGCTCCTCCTTGTGTCCCACCCTCCCCTTAATTTCAAAAATCCCGTCTGTACCAGTCTTGTTTATACCCCTCATACGGATAAAGATCTCTACTGCATTTCCCCAACCCGCCACTCCCTCTGGGAATAAATGTTAAGTTCCCTAAGCCTCTCCTCATAAGGTTTGTCTTCCAATCTCAGGATCTCCTTGTCCCTCTGAACTGGACCCCCTCCTATAATTAATGTGCAGTATGTCCCATCTATTCTATGCTGAATAAAGTATGTACGATGTATTCTTTGCTGACTAATTGAAGTATGGCTCTTCTACTCTAGACTGAATAATTAAAGCATGATGCATCTATTCTAGCATTATTATTATATGGCCCACCTATTCTGTGCTGAATAATTAAAGTATGGCTCATCTATTCTATGTGGAGTAATTAATATATCACCTATCTATGCTAGCCTGAATAATTGCAGAATGGACCATCTATGCTATGCTAAATAATTAACTCATTCAGGCCTAGATACACCTGTATGTGGCATTTGAAAGCATAGCCACTCAGGCCAATAACGCCTGTAAACGTACTCAGCTGACTTCCACTCAGGCCTATAAATGTCTGAGAAAATCAGCCATTTTTACCTAAATATTAAACAAACCAAATTGCTTAGAATTGATTGTATAGCATGGTTAGAAAGGTGATTTTATACCAAGTAATTTTGCTGTTGATACTTTGTGTCTATTAAGTATACTTTAGGAGTTATTCGCATTTGTTTACAGTATGGTGAGCATGACTAACATCTGTCTCTCAAGCCTCACCTAAGCACCTTGAATAAATCTAAAAAAAAAACACAGTTATTTGATATTGCAGCTAGTATGAAATAAAAAATAAATGAATTAAAAATTATTGCATAGCACCATTAGAAAGGTAATTTTGTGTGGAACAATTTTTCTGCTGATACTTTGTGTCTACTACATATACTTTAGGAGTTATTCGCATTTGCTTAAGGTATGGTGAGCATGACTGACATCTGTCTCTCAAGCCTCACCTAAGCACCTTGAATAAATCTGAAAAAAAAACACAGCTATTTGGCATTTCAGCTAGTATAAAATAAAAACTAAATGATTGCATAGCACCATTAGAAAGCTAATTTTGTGTGGAACAGTTTTGCTGCTGATTCTTTGTGTCTACCATGTATACTTTAGGAGTTATTCACATTTGTTTAAGATATGGTATGCATGGCTGACATTTGCCTCTCAAACCTAAACATCCTGAGAAAATCTGAAAAAAACACAGTTGCTTGGTATTTCAGCTAGTATAAAATAACTACTGATTGCATAGCACCATTGGAAAGGTAATGTTGTGCTGAACAACTTTGCCACTTGTACTTTGTGTATAGCATTTATGGTTCAAGAGGTATTCATATTTGTTTGTGATATGCTGATTATGGCTTGATTTTGCTTAGAAAGGCCCAGGATGCAGTGCTAAGAGTATACAGGGCACAAATGGTGGAAGTCTCAAAGAGCTCCTGTGGTGTGAATGAGTTAAAAGTATAACCCATCTGTTCTTGACTGATTACTTAAGGTATGGCCATTCTATGCTAGATTGAATAATTAAAGAGGTACTGATGCTTCAAAGAAAACTTTAAAAATCATAATGAGTAGGTTCAATTGTGTCTGCATTCCATTTATTTTGTGTACATTTCTCCTCCCCATTATTTATTACTAAGGACATTTCCATAAATATATGTTCTTCATCCCTTAGAGTTCCTTTAGAGTTCAAGTGCCTCCAGAGATTACTCCCTGTTCAAGTCATAATCCTCTTTCGTGACATCACAATCAGTTGCTATGGGAATAACTGTGATACTACAAGCAGTGCTATATGACTACAGGTAGGGAGAAAGAAGCAGGAATAGATAAACTCTTCAGAAGCAAAGATCCTGTTTTCATACAGATGACCTCAGTAAAAAATAATTGAGAGGAGGAATACAGCACTAATAGGAATTATAAACTGGACTGTGTCTAAATAAAACGTTTTGTTAAAGTTCTCCTGAACATGTCACCAGCTCCTTAAAGAATGGTCCATCTGTTCTCTCTGTGTGCCATAACAGGATTCAAACTGTTTAGGATGGATTGCCCTATCTCTAAAAGCATGTTCCTCCACAGGCCTGCTGATGCTGAGGGTTGAGGTGCTGGATGCCACACCTCACACTACACTGATGACCTGGATTCAGAAACAAGCCTGGGCCATCAGAGGTTGGCAATTGGGGATGCTGGGGGATAGATTGAGCAGCTGTCAAATACAGTAGTTCTCTACTCATGGATGGGGACCCAGCCGCTCCCACTGCAAGGGTGCCCCAAGTGGAGGTCTACAGGTAGAACAGTCAGGCAGTGACTGGAACAGGGAGGGTACTGTGGGATGCTACGTGTGCATGTCTCTACATGCATATGAACACCCAAGGCAAGGGCCAGGAGAAAAACAGCAAGGATCCTGGAGCTGGCAGGCTCCATGATGGTTTCCACAAGTGCCCAATCCAGCCCCCCCAAGTCTAGATGCTGGTCTTTGGGGAGAGGGAGGGAAAGTTGATGTTCTTTGCCCTTGGATCTACCATGGGTGGGTGGGGGAAGACCCATGGAGGATTACCAGGAGGGTCAGGAGGGTGGAAGCCAGAAGCACTGCCTGCCAGAGACACTATGTGCCCCTCCCAGTCGCAAAGGAGGGAGGTAGCGATGGGGGAGCCAAACAGCTGTATAACAAAAAAAACATGTTCATCTCTGAAAGCCTAGGGTTAGAGGACCAGTGACAAGATGGTTGCACAATGACTTACTTGTATCACTTAAATCTAGGGACAAAACCCAGGATAGATTTAAAAAACAAATAAGTCTATTTCTGATTGGGCTGAATATAGAAGACAAAGGAACGACTGTAAAAAAGTAATGCATACTACTAAAAGTAACTACTGCAAACAGTTCCTCCAGACATCTGTTATGGACTCATGTAACTTTTGGAGATACAAAAAAATTTTCATGGGACAGGTCACTAATCCTACCATATCTGACATGACACTGAATGGTATTAACTGTAATAATGTTGAAACCATTGCAAATACTTTCAACTCACAATTCACTAACCTCTCCAAGTACTCAATGCTGATTGGCACAGCTCCTGAACCATGCACTCCTGAAGAGAATCCAGTATCCCTTCCCCTTATACTTAGGACTGTCACTAAGGATGAGATATTATGCCTCTTGAAGGCTATCCCCCAATGCAGAGTGCAGGGCATGAAATTCTCATATCTAGGTTCCTCTGCCTTGTACACCTCACTTGGCTGCTCCAGCCTCAAGTCTATTTAGTAGTAGAAGAATCCAGAAGAGGAAGGAAACAGATTCATTTCAGTGCTTTACTGTAATTGTACATTGCTATTTTTGTTTTAAACTTAGATTGCGGGCTTTTAGTGACACTGTAATTTCTTTGCTGTCTTTACTTAGAATTGTTTTTGGGCTGTTGAAAATTTAAAACTTATTTTGTTGTGCTTGTAGTGGTGGTGTATTTCTTTGCTGTCTTTAATTGCCCCCTCCCTCCACTTCCCCCAACTCTTAATTATATGCCCTGTAAAATCTGATTGACAGGAGCTAAGCAAAGGATATAGTAGGGGTTGTGAAGTAGGATGGGCATTAGGGGGAAGAAGCCCGCCCTCAGCACGACAAGTGTTTTGACTCATTTTTTATTTATTTTTTTCTTTTTTAAAGAAAAGTATCTGAGGAGCAGTGGCAGGATATATAGGGCAGTAAATTAATAAAAAGGGAACTAGAAGAGCTTCAGTAACAGTCAAGTACTGGAATAGCAGTATAAGTGTAATATAATGTAAGGAGTGGTGCAATGCAGTGGCTGCGGGGCAGCCATATTCAGGCAGACCTTCTGAATGCTGAGGTGCTGCCCTATCTGCATGCATCTCTCCGGACTGCAGTATGAGGTAGCCAGACTCAGAGCGGAAGTAAACTGGGTCAGGAGTACCATCACCCCTATCCAGAGACCACCCAGTCCAACGCTGCTGCCACATAGGATGCCGAGAACGAGGAACACTTGGATGACAGTGGGCTCAGGGAGGGTTACGGTGGTCAGGCAGAGGCACATACCAGATCCTATTCCACTCAAGAACTCATATGCCACACTGGTAATGGGGACAACCAAATTGAGAAACCCAGAGAAGTGGAGGGAAAGGATGTGGAGGTTAGCCAAAGAGGTGACCTCAGTGGGGAGAAAAGTGGACGCTAGAGGAAGAGGAATCAAATCCTGGTGGGGGACTCCATCATAAGAGGGATTCAGCTAGGAACACAGGAGGGGTAGGACAGGGAGAGGAGGTGAGGTGCCTATCAGGTGTAATGGCATGGAGGGATGGAAAGAAGATCCTGGGGATCGCTGGGAAGGCAAGAGAGGAGGGTGAGCTGGATGTCATTATCCACCTAGGTACTAATAACCTGGCTAATGGGGAGCCAAAGGAAGTTCAGGAAGAGTTTATGAAATTGGGGAGGGGTATCAAGCAAGTAGCTACTTCTGTCACCTTCTCAGAGGTACTACCTGCGAGAGGCATGGGAGAGCTTAGGGGTGCATGCACCAGGAACTTTAACTCATGATTGAAGAACTGGTGCTGTGAGGAAGGGTTTGGATTCATTTGTGACTGGGGACCCACCTGGAGGGATGGAGGCTTGTTCAAGCCTGATGGCCTGCATCCATCCTGGAGGGGAATACAAACACTCAATGATAAGTTTCACTGCTACATTGACAAGCATTTAAACTAGCAAAGGGGGTGGCAGGCCAGCAAGGAGGGTACCTATTTGCCCACCACCCAAAGCTAGCAGTGGAACCAGTGAACCGAAGGAGTGGATATCTATACAAAGCAGTGTGCAAAAGATGGAGATAAGTGCCGAAGAGGTGGATAGGCAGAAAAGGGCCAAAATTCAACAGAAGGGCAGACAGCAAGGAAAACCAGTGATGAAGGACAACCAGGTAAGGGGCTGGAGTAGAACAGCTAAGCAGTCTAGGGAGGTCAAATCATGGAAAGCCACGTATGCCAATGCAAGGAGCCTTAGCAACAAGATGGAGTATCTGGAGGCTGTCATGGTGCAGTCAGACCTGGACATTGTGGCCATCACAGAAACCCAGTGTAATGATAACCATGACTGGGAGATGGCCATACCTGGCTACAACATATTCAGAAGAGACAGGGCAGGTAGGAAGGGAGGAGGAAGAGTGGCACTGTAGGTGAAAAATGACATAAAGGCCAAAGAGATCCAGGAGGAACAAAATGGGGGAGAGATACTGTGGGTTAAGCTGGAAAAGAAAATGGGGCCAGCCATCCACACAGGTGTGGTCTATAGATATCCAGCCCAGGAGGAAGAAACAGATAGGGAGCTGATGCTAGCCATCCAAAGGATGGCAGACAAGGGTGAGGTAGTGCTGGTTGGAGACCTCAATATTCCAGATGTGGACTGGAGCATCCCTGCAGCAGCATCAACTAGGAGAAGATTTATCTTGGACTCCCTTCAGGGTGCCTTCCTCAAGCAATTGGTCATGGAACCAACTTGGCAGAAGGCAATACTGGACCTTGTGCTCACAAACAGGGACAGTGTGATGGGGTAACAGTGGGGGAACGCCTGGGGAACAGTGACCACCTGTCATCGTGGTTTGAAATCACAGAAGGAGCAGAACCAAACCACACAAAAACACATGTCCTTGATTTTAGGGGGACAGACTTTGGGAAAATGGGGAGCTGCTTGAAAGAGGAATTATGGGGAATGGAGCGGGAATCGGGGTTGAGGAACAGTGGGCAGTATTTAAAATGGGGATTACAAGAACAACAGAATTATGCATTAAGCAGGTTAGCAAGGGGAAAAGGAAGAGGAGACCATTATGGTTTTCCAAGGAGGTAGCAGAGAAAGTGAAAGCCAAAAAGATTGATTCAGGCAATACAAAAAGACACAGGCAGAAGGGGATAGGGTGAAGTACCAGAAGAAGCAAAGGGAGGCAGGGAGGCCAGTAAGGGAAGCCAATGCTCAGACAGAAGAGCACATTGCAAAATTAGTCAGTAGAGGGGAGAACACCTTTTACAGGTACATAAGTGAAAAAAGAAAGGCAACGGGAGGGACAGTGAGACTGAAGGGGGAGGATGGGGGCCAGGTGGAGGATGACAACAGTAAAGCTGACATATTTAATAGATATTTCTGCTCAGTCTTTTCTGAGGAAGAGGAGGGTAAAGGGTCTGAAGGGAGTACAAGGGGTGGGAATGGTGCAGAAATGGACACAAGTCCCTTTACATGAGAAAGAGTCCTGAAGGAACTGGAAGTAATAAGAGTTGATAAAGCAATGGGGCCAGATGGGGTGCACCCCAGGGTTCTTAAAGAACTAAGAGAGATGGTGGCTGAATCTCTGACAATCCGGTTTAGCTGATCACTGGAAAAAGGGGAGGTACCCAAAGACTGGAGGACAGCAGATGTAGTCCCCTTATATAAAAGTGAGAAAAAAGAGGAAGCGGGAACTACAGACCAGTCAGCCTCACCTTGGAACAGGGGAAGATCATGGAAGCACTATTGAAGGAGAGATTGGTGGAACATCTGGTTGTCCATGGACTACAGGACCAAAGGCAGCATGGTTTCACCAGGGGGAGGTCATGTCAGACCAACCTCATTGAATTTTTTGACTGGGTGACTAGGGAGGTGGATCAGGGGAGGGCAGTGGACATGGCCTATCTGGACTTCAGCAAGGCCTTTGACACTGTGCCACATAGAAGACTATTACACAAACTGGGGAATATGGGTGTGGCAGGACAGTAGTGCAGTGGGTAGGTAGCTGGCTGGGTGGCAGGAAACAGAGGGTGGTGATAAATGGCCATCACTACATAGAGGGAAGAGTGACCAGTGGAGTACCACAGGGATCAGTGCTGGGCCAGGTCCTATTCAACATCTTCATCAGTGACATTGCACAGGACCTAGAAGGCAGAATTTCCCTTTTTGCTGATGACACAAAGCTCTGTAACAGAGTCGACACACCAGAGGGTGTAGACAGAATGAGAAGGGACCTGCAGAAACCTGAAGAATGGTCAGGGGTTTGGCAGTTGAAATTCAATGCAAAGAGGTGCAAGATAAGGCATATGGGACAAAAACCCTGGCACAATATATCATTTGGGGGGTGAGGATATCGCAACACCAAGAAGGAAAGGGATCTTGGGGTTATCATCTCTGATTACCTCAATGTAGGGAAACAGTGTGACAAGGCAGCAGGTAAAGCAAATAGGATGCTGGGATGCATAGGCAGGGGCATCACCAGCAGGAAAAGGGAGGTCATAATTCCACTATACAAGACACTAGTAAGGTGCCACCTGGAGTACAGTGTACAGTTCTGGAGACCTTATTTATGTAAGGACATTGACAGGGTAGAGAAGGTTCTGAGGAGGGCAACAAAGATGGTACATGGATTGCATCACAAGTCCTATGAGGACAGGTTGAAGGAATTGAATATGTACTCCCTGGAGGAGAGGAGAGAGACAGGGGATAAGATAGAGACATACAAGTACCTTACAGGGAGGAACAGTGTGCAGGAATACTGGCCCATCTGTTATAGGCTGAATAATAAAAGTACAGCCCACATATTCTAGGCTGCATAGTTAAAGTATAGACCATCTATGCTAGGCTTAATTAAGCATGGATCTTCTATTCTACAGTATATAATTAAGTATAGCCCATCTGTTCTAGGCTGAATAAATAAAGTGTGGCCCATCTATTCTAGGCTGGTTAATTAAAGTATGGACCAGCTATCATTTTTTCCCACAAGCTTTTTATCCCAGGTTTCAGGTGAGTACTTCAGCCCCGGTCCACCTTCCCTTGTGTCTGCCACATCCTTCAGGACTCACCCACTGCAACATCCCTCATTGATTGCCCCTGGATCTATGACAGTTGGGCAACAATTTCATTGTCGACCGACAGTGACTCCTTCATGTTGACTGCATTTTCGTTTGGCATAAAGGGAGTCACATCAAACCCTGTTTTCTTTGGGTGGCGAAGCCCCCCGAACACCATGTAGGGGGCTCTTCCCCCACAACCCTGCAACTTAAATATTCAACTTGAATGCAGAATTGCTTCAGGGAGTGGGTGTAATATCCCCAGGAAGCAGTGCCGGAGGCCCACGCTGACGCTACTGAGACCTGATGCTGTATCGCTGCAGTGTTGTTAGCAGTAAAAGTTGTCAAGGTAGCGTCAGTATACCATTGCCCCTCATTGTGGGGCCAGAGAGGGGGAACATCTTCCCCACCATGGAGGAACACATTCAGACACACTGTGGATATCCAGAGTGGTGGAGGGGTCAGGAGATTCTGAGTGGGGCTTCATGTGCCTGCTCCTATTTTCTGTTTTCTGATCTCTCCCTGACCAACAGGTCTGTATATATGCATGGTGTTACTAAGGCACCACAGTGTCAACTGCTGGACAGTCACTTGCAAGTTGATCCTACTGACCTGCCACCATGCCTCAAGTTGGTATCAGTGTAGAAGAGGTGCAGCTTGTCCTCTTTCCCTGGGAGAGGACAGAGTCAAACATATGCTCCATTGTCTACCTCCCCACCTGCTGCCAGCAACCAGAATCTCTGAAATTTTACATAGCTGTCTCCTGGGACCATGCTTCATTCCCGGAGTTATTACCTATAAGCCTCAGGAGTTATCTCAGAATGTTGCAATAATACCCTCTTGACTTTATCTTAATCCATACAGTCCTGATCATCCATTCTAACAAATGTGTGCAAAGTGCAGCCTGCAAGCAATGGTGTAAGCTGGGTCATCCAAGGAGCACTCTCCAATTTAAGTGGCACACATACCCTGACAAATGATTTCAGAAGTAAACCAAGATCATTCTTCTCCCGGTATTGAGGAAATGTTTTAGTATTAATTGCGACTTCACCTATGCCATTACTTATAGTTTGCTGCAACGTTTTCAGGCACAGGTTCACCATCTCTTTCTCACTCTGTTATTCCTTCTCTCTTTCATGTTTTTTATGGGTCTCGTGCTGCTGTTGCTCTTTCTTTTTTTTTCTCTCTTGTTTCTTGTGTCTGATGCTCATGATAGCATACCACCTCTTTTTTCTCTGTCTCCAACCTAATTCTTTCCATGTCTAGCTCAAACCTTGCCCTCTGTGGTTCTGCCTCTTTCAGTGCAAGCTCTATTTTCATGATCTCATGCTGACTTGGAGACTCTGCTGCACCAGTTCTTGGCTCCGGCTTAGGCTGCACAGCTTCACCAGTTTGCAGCACAAGGTCCAGCTCTGGCTCAGTCTCTGTGACCTCAGTCTCTCAATAGTGGTCATCTTCATCAGTGACTTCTGCTCCATTGGTATTTGATTGTTCTTCTCAGAGACCACCTACCTCCACTTCATTTGATCTTGCTACTCCAGGGCTTCCTTGAATCCATTTGTTGTCAACCCCTCAAGTAAAATCTGTTTTTCTTTGCACAGCTCATGAAACTGAGGTACATTGCATCTAATGTATGTTGAGGGCATACTTGCTAACTACACTGCACTAAGCTGTGTTTCCATAAAATAGAAAGAACAGAAGTAAACATTTCATTTTTTCCTATATCCTGATTTGTGACTGTTAATTTAACTTTTCTACTGCCAATCTCTGTTTCTCTGTGTACCTGGTAAGACATTCACTCTTCTCTCAGAGTTTCTAAATCAACCAGAAAAGCAGACTGCATGCAAATTCTGGGTATATATTTGTGCATTGATCTGCACCACCCTTCTACTAGTTTGTGACAAACTACACTTTTGGCCATACTAGCTTACAGAGTAGTTTGAGTCTAAGTATCTTCCCTCATCATCACTTGATTATATCAAGAAAACACCTCTGTCCTGCTCAGGGACTTGGAGGGTCAAACATAGTAATAAATGGTAGAATGCAGTTCAGAATGCAGACTTTAAAGAATTCTCACCTCGGCACCACAAATATTACATTTGCCTTTTCAGTAACAAGGCACAGTCACTAGTTCTCTAAAAATAAGTTATTCACTGTTAAATACTACAGATATTACAGATAAGCAAGATATGTACAGAAAACCAAAGAGATGCACACAATTACAGGAAAATAAAAATACTTGAACAAATAGTGGAGTTAAAGAATAGGCTCAAAGAATAGCTGCTGGCTAACTTGAAAGAATATTCACCTACACTGCCCTTCCATCGCATGGGTAAGCTTGTAAAGATAGACAAGACTCTCCCTCTTCTTGTACATTCACCAAGAGTCAGTAGGCTCCCTTTAAAAGTTATGAAAGTCAGAAAGTGAGTTGAGGTCCAACTCCTCATTGCTTTTGCTCAGGGCTGTGGGAAGAAACCTCTCCCTGGAATGGCTGCTCACTACAGTATTTATCACCCACATGACTGAGTGGTGCATGTGTGTATGTGAATGAGAGTCTGTGTTTGTGTGTGTATGGGGGTGGTATATCCTTGTCTGTTTGTACATGTCTGCATTTGCCTGGCTAAATTACCCTTTCCCACCTAGCAACATCTTCTCTCACAGTTTGTATTACCATATTTATTTGCTAGCTGCTCTTGATGTTTTTGTGAGGGAAATAGCACCCTGACATCTGGCAATAGTTTCACCCATCAGATTTTCCCAGGGTGGCTGCAAGGGTATGTGACACAGTCTCCATCTTGTTTTGCACTATGTCATCCCAAACAGAAAGAACTTATAGGAAAATATTTATTTCATGAATGTATGTATGTCTTTGGTAACCGGGTAAGTGAGCTGATCCAAAGGACCAATTTCAGTCACGACTTGGGCCACACAGTTGCCAGCAAACATTCTACAGAAGTAGTAAAATGCAGACAATACAGAGAATACAAAGATATAATCACATCAAAGATACAATGTAGTTAAGCTAATAAAGATACAAAACAACTATCAAGCAGTACAAGGTGAACACATACACTAAACAGGAGGATTCAAGGTCATTATACAAATAATCACCAACAGATACATGCTACTGCAGATGTGGAAAAAAATACAACTCACACAAGCTAACATGCCTAACAGAGGTTGGGAGACAGAATCAGAGAGAGAGAGAGAGAGCACATCAGGGACTGATAAGACAGCAGGGCAGGACAAGGGAGCAGTTGTACTAGGGAGCAAGGATACATAGAATAACGGAGATAAGCAAGGCAGGAACAGATTTTGACCTTATGACTGTGCAGGGAAACAGTTGTAAGTGGATTCGTGCATTAGCCAGGATCTTAGGTTAGATTTAAAGGAAAGGTGGGAGGGAAGACAAGTGAACAGACAATGGTAGCCTGTTCCATATGGATGGAATGGAGACAGAAAAGGCCTTACTTCCCATAGCACTGGTAGCACATTGGACTATAAGTGGAGGGATGGAGGAGGCCCTGAGGCTCCTAGAAACCACCCTGTCTGTTAACAGTGAAGAGTAGGGTGGTAGCTGTTTGCTCCTGAGTGCATTGTTTATTAGGCAGCCCAAGTCATAATCAAAATTACCTTGTAGTGGGATCCACCCTAGGGATTGGCAGAGTACACAGTAGTGGGCAAATGGGGGACTTGGGGAACAGAGCAACAGATAGAGTTGTAAGTTGTATTTAGTCAAGAACATAGGGTAGCAGTCATAGAGGAGTAGATAGGGGGAGCAGTAAATGAGGAAGGGTAGTAGGTTCCTTTGCACAATAGCAAGGCAATCTTCAGGGGACAAGAGTTGTTTGATACAGCAGGCAGCCCCCAACGGTTGATGGATTTTCTGCAGTATTATTTATATGTTCAGCAAAAGTAAGGGAGCTGTCAAGACTGACACCTAGATATCTGAAGTTAAGAATATTTTCTCGGGGGAGGGGACTCAATGGGGTGAGTACCAGGAGGCAAGAGATGGATTTGGTGACCTTGGACAGGAAATGTTTGGAGCCAAGAGCATGGCTTTCATCTTTTTTACATTAACAAGGAGTTTGTTGGTGAGGAACCATTGGTGTGCAGAGGCATCATTTAGTATGATAAAATAAAATAAGTAGAAACAACAACAAAAATATGCTAGAAATGAACTGGAAATGCACTAGAAAGGAGACTAGCCAGCCCATCGGCACATCTTTAGCACTACCACTTGCAACGTGACCTGGGTTTGGTAAGGGAGCCCGGGTTGTCAGAGGGTTGGCCAAGGGAGAGAGACTGAGTGCCTGATGGGCCACTCTCCTTCTTCAGGTGGGGTGGGTAGCACTCTCGCCACAATACCACAACCACCTGGGTGACCGTGGGTGGTGATGGTGCACCAGAGGAGGCAGTAGGAGGAGGGACAGACATCAGCTGAGGATTGGAGTGGAAGTGTGTCTCTGTGCACCTCCAGCTCATTGGTCCTTCTTGTGTGTGGACGTCTTGAGGGCAGGAAGAAACAAGGAAAAAACAACCCACAACTGCACCAGTAGATGGGTCACCAACACCACAGCTTCAGTGCATGCTTCCGTCTGAAAGTATGGGGGAGTAAAGAGGGGAACTCTCCCAACCCTAACTGGGGGGGGATTTGGGGGCTCTGCAACCTATGGGGGGGTGTGAGGCCAAGGTTGATTTTTCCTGCCATAGCACATGTAAGATACATTATATGGTTGGAGAATTGGAGCCATCTGGATTGTTCATAAAGGGCACAGGTGTGGGTGAGGCAGTGGGCACCAGTTGTGAGTAGGCATGCTTTGTTAAGAGCAGTTGTTATATATCGGAGAGCGGACGTTGTGGCGGAGCCATAGATAATGAGGCCATAATCAATAATTGACACCACAGAGCTCTGGACGACAATCTTCATGGCCTCTGGGGTGAGGTGCTGCCTGTGCCTGTACAGTAATCCAAGGCATGTGCTGGCAGCTTTAACCATGCTGTCAATGTGAGCCGTATAGAAGAGATTGGGGTCAAGCAGAATCCCTAGGTATTTGAAAGAGTAAACTTGTTCGAGGACAGTCCCCTGCTTGGTGGAAATGGCAAGGGGGTGCTGCTTGTAACGGTTATGTGAACTGCAGAATAGCAATGACTTGATTTTCTCGTGATTGAGGACTAGTTTATGATTGGAGAACCATGTTTTAACGGCACTGAATCCGAGTTGGAGGCTGTGTTGTAGTGGTGAAAGGTCCTTGTGTGTAGAAAAGACATCAGCATCATCCTCATACAGGATGATTTGTTCTGAGCAGGACTGTGGTAGGGAGTTTAAAAAGAAGCTGAAAAGGAGATGGCCCAGTATGGACCCCTGAGGTACTCAGGAGCAGACAGGCATGGTGTCCAAGATAGCATTGGCAATTTTTACTCTTTGAGAGCGGTAGTCAAGGTAGCTTCTGAACCAGTGGGCTGAGTCCAGTGTGAGGCCAGCAAGGAGCAGTTGGTCATACAGCAGCCGATAATGCACCGTGTCAAATGCCTTTGAGAGGTCAATGAGGACAGGCCCTGTAAGAAATCCTTTATCAAGAGAACTATGCACTGCACCAGTAAATTCAAGCTGGGCAGTGGTGGTTCTATGCCCTTTTCTAAAACCGTGCTATTGTGTGCACAGAATATTATATTTGTCCAAATAATCAGTGAGCTGGTCCGCAACAATACGCTCTAGGGCCTTGGATAGTGGTGGTAATATGGAGATCAGGCAGTAGTTAGAGTGGCAGGTCTTATCCCCAGTTTTGTGGACCGGGGTCACAGTAGCAGTTTTCCATATTTCAGGGAATGTACTGGTGTGGAGAGCTTCATTCATCTTAATCTCCCTGAAGTAAAAATGAGGGTGGTTTGATAGAGTGCAGGGAGTGTTAGAGGGGGTGTGACTGACTGTGAAGAAATCAGGTGGTAGAACAGTACTGAGGTCAGTAAAAGCCATGTTAAAGGTATTTTCAATGACCATGGGATCAAGGGTAGTGGACCCTTCAACAATTAACATGGCCAGAGGGGACTTTGATTGTTTCCCATTAATGTCCTTGATACTGTCCCAGAAAACCATTTCTCCAGGTGTTGGTGAGGACGTCCTTATAATATGAGCTTTTCGTGAGACGAATGGATTTTGTGCAGGCATTAGGGGCATGTTTGTATTTTTGGATGTCAGATTGTTTACCTGTGGCTTTAGCCACTGCTCACAGGTGGTCCCTAGATTTCAGCTGGGAAAGGAGCATGGCAGTTATCCAAGGGTTACAGAGGACTTTTGTTTTCCATTTTTTTGAAGGAGCGAAGAGGTCATAGGCCTTATTGAAGGCGGTGATGAAGTAGCCGAGGGCAAGGTTAACATCTGTCACCTTGTAGATGGGTAGCCAGTCTTACAAGGATAGGTACTGTTTGAGATGGGTAAGTTGACCACGGGGGAGGACTCTGCTGGTAATAATTATAGGGGGTGGCTTTGGAAATTTATTAGACCATTTACATATAACCGGGGAGTGGTCACTGAGATAGTCTGGGAGAATGGAGGTATGAGAGATCCTGGTAGGGTGATTGGTGAGAACCCAGTCAAGCAGGGTACTGGTGCCAGGTTTGTAATTTATCTGAGTTGGTGTGGTGACCAAATTGTGAGAGGCTGGCAGCTGCAAGGGCATCCTTATGAGAGTAGACATCAGATGCGAGCCAGTTTATATTGAAATCACCAAGCAGAATGTGTTCAGAGCCAGGAGGTTGGGAGCTGACGAAGTTAAGAACTTCTTTGATGCCAAGATCTTGATCTCGAGGTGTAATATATACAGAGCCGATGGCGAGGAATTTTTGATTGGGACCTAGAAGAATTTTTTTGGGTAGAATGTATAAGGTTTTATTTTGTATAACAGATATAAACAGTGTACTAAAGAAGCACATTGTCTGATGGCAAAACATTGAGTGTCAAACTGCGTAACTTTGGATTAAAAGAAAAATGGCTATTTCTCTTTGATGGCTGTGAAGCATTTCTTTATTGCCCCCCTCCCAAGTGTGAAGGTTAAAACATTAAGGCATACCTTCCAGTCTTCTGGGAGACATTCTGAAGGATGGGGTGTTGTCCCATCTGCAGGCACTTCTCTGGGTTAAGGGAGGAGGTTGCTCATCTCCAGGCTGAGTTGGCTAGGATTTGGGGGACCTCCTCTCCAACTCAGGGACCACCAGAGCCACTGCCAATTCCTCAGAGATTGCCAAGGAAGAAGAATGGTAGGACCCCAGTGTGCTCAGGGAAGGTGAGGGTGGTGGAACGGAGGTGCATCCCTCCAGTTGTACCTCTCCACAATTCATACACCATTCTGGCAGAGTGTGGTTCATCTATGGAGGCACCTGCAGTGAAGACCAAGAAGGATGCTGGGAACCTCCACAAAGGAGACCCATAGGAGGGTGCCATGGGACCCTACAGGGGAAGGAAACAACTTCTGATGGGGGACTCCATTGTTAGGATGGTAGAACTTGGGAAGGGGGGAGAGGGAGGTAAGGTGTCTGCCTGGTACCATGGTTTGGAGGGACAGGGAGCGAATCCTTGTATAATGGGAGCAGCTGAATGTGGGAGGGAGTTGGACATCATTGTCCACCTAAGGACAAATGACCTGGCTGGGAAAGGGATCAAAGCAGTGCAGGAGGAGTTTGTGGAGTTGGAGAGGGTCCTTAGACAAGTAGCATGCACGGTAACCTTCTTGGAGGTGCTGACTGTCTATGGCATGGGTGAGGCTAGGGTGCTCCACACCCTGGGATTCAATCAATGGTTGAAAAACTGGTGAAAAGTACAGGGTTTTGGCTTCATTGAGGACTAGGTGTCTACCTGGAGGGATACAGGCCTATACTGGTGTGATGATCTTCATCTGTCCAGGACTGGAACTGGGATCCTAGCTGATAGGTTTAAATGCTTCATTGGCAAGCATTTAAACCAGCCAAAGGGGAATGCACTGAAAATGAGCAGGGAAATCCTAGCTTCCCCCAAAAAATAAGGGTAGTTACTGAGGTAAACACCAAGATAGAGAAGTTGATAGGGAGATGGGCAGAGGCACATGGAGAAAAAGGCAAAGGCAGTAACTACAGACATGGGGCTTAAAGGGGTAAGGCCACCAAAAAATGGAGGGCAATGAGTACCAATGTCTGTAGTCTAGGTAACAAGC
This sequence comes from Neoceratodus forsteri, assembly GCA_016271365.2. Lineage (NCBI taxonomy): Eukaryota > Metazoa > Chordata > Ceratodontiformes > Ceratodontidae > Neoceratodus > Neoceratodus forsteri. Next base: position 56,400,529 of record CM057449.1, on the reverse strand, counting down.
TAGAACAGACAGAACACCAGGAGGAAGGAGCTACTGGTATAACTAAAACGTCTCTACTGGGACTAAGGAATAGAAATATTGTACTGGGACCTTCAATTTAGGTTAAAAAAGGGTAAAAAAAAGAGTAAGTGTGTTTGTCAGAGGTAGTTGAAGTAAATTGTTATCTGTTATCTGTATTATCTGTGCACTTATCTAGGTGCTTGTCACAGGTGTCAGAAGGGAATTGTTATCTGTGAAATTAACTAAGTGTAGAAAAATTTGCAACGTAGGAAGAGTGGCTTATCTAGAAGGAGCCAGGTTAAACCAGATTTAAGCACTGCCCTAGATAGCTTCTGCCAGAGAACAGACAGAACACCAGGAGGAAGGAACTACTGGTATAACTAAAACTTCTCTACTGGGACTAAGAACTAGAAATCTTGTACTGGGACCTTTAATTTAGGGTAAAAAAAAGAGTTAGTGTGTTTGTCAGAGGTAGTTGAAGTAAATTGTTATCTGTTATCTGTGTACATATCTAGGTGCTTGTCACAGGTGTCAGAAGGGAATTTTTATCTGTGAAATTAACTAAGTGTAGAAAGATTTGCAAAGTAGGGGAGTGGCTTTGATAGAAGGAGCCAAGTTAAAACCAGATTTAAGCACTGCCCTAGATAGCTTCTGCCAGAGAACAGACAGAACACCAGGAGGAAGGAACTACTGGTTAACTAAAACTTCTCTACTGGGACTATATTGCCCTTCTTCACTGCCCTCCACCCCCCACCCTAAACCAGTTCTACTTTTATAGGCATAGGATTTAACTGACAACAGGAACTTCCTGTTTGGGAGTAGGAAGTGAGTGATCACAGAGCCACCAAAGACTCACCATCCTAGAAGGGCAAGTGTAGCTCTCTGCCCCCCCAGCTGCTGGAGGTCTGACTCTGAGCAAGTAAGGAGACTACTGAGAAATATAGAAACTTCTTGTCTTAGAACAGGAAGATCAGGAGATAAAAGGGCACAGAGGCAGTAAGTAAGTAGGGGAAGAAAAAAAAAATAAATAAAAGAAAATAAACAAACAGAGGAAAGAGTAAGTATTCCAAACAACAGTTAGGGGGCCAGAAAAAAAAGACACAATGGGAGTGGTGCAGTGCAGTGGCTGTGGAGCAGCAGTCTTCTGGGAGACGTTCTGGAGGATGCAGTGTTGTCCAGCTACTGCTTGCCTCAGAGGTTGCAAGAAGAGAGCAGTTGGACCACAGTGGGCTCAGGGAGGTGAGGGTGGTGGAACAGAGGCACATCCCTCCAGTTGTACCTCTCCACAATTTCTATGCCATTCTGGAAAAGTGTGGTTCCTCTATGGAGGCACCCACAGTGGAGACCAAGGAGGATGCTGGGAATCTCCACAAAGGAGACCCACAGGAGGGTGGCATGGGACCCCACAGGTGAAGAAAACAACTCCTGGTGGGGGACTCCATTGTTAGGAAATTGGAACTGTGGAAGGAAGGGGAAAGGGAGGTAAGGTGCCTGCCTGGAGCCATGGCTTGGAGGGACAGGGAGTAAATCCTCAGGATCAAAGGAGCAGCTGCACAGGGAAGGGAGCTGGATGTCATTGGTCACCTTGGGACAAATGACCTGGCTAAGAAAGGGATCAGAGCAGTGCAAGAAGCATTTGTGGAGATGGGGAGGGGCCTTAGACAAATAGAGCACACTGTAACCTTCCCGGAGGTGCTGCCTGTCTATAGCACAGATGAGGGTTAGGGTGCTCCACACCATGAGATTCAATCAGTGGTTGAAAAACTGGTGCAGAGCTCAGGGATTTGGCTTCATTGGTGTCTGGGGGTCCACCTGGATGGATGCAGGCCTATACTGGTGTGATGGTCTGCATCCATCCAGGAGTGGAACCAGGATCCTAGGTGATAGGTTTAAATACTTCATTGGTAAGCATTTAAACTAGCCAAGGGGGGAGGCACTGGAAAGGAGCAGGGAAATCCTAGCCCCCCCAAAAAAATCAAGGTACTAAGTGAGGTAGACACCAACATAGAGATGTCAATAAGGAGAAGTGCAAGGGTAAATGGAGAAAGTGACAAATGCAATAAGGACAGGGATTGGGCAAAAAGGGGTAAGGCCATCAAGAAATGAAGGGTAATGAGTACCAACGCCTCGTAGTCTGGGCAACAAGCTCCCTGAACTGGTGGCCTTGATGGAAGAGGGATACCTGGATGTCGTAACAGTCACAGAAACATGGTACACAGAGAACCATGACTGGGATGTTAACATACCAGGGTACACAACCTACAGGAGAGACAGGGAGGGCAGATGAGGGGGGAGCTCTCTATGTAAGGGAAGGATAAAAGAAACTGGAACAAAAAGAGTAAACAGGGGAGAGGAGGCACTGTGGGTCACCTTAGAGACTGAATGGCACCAATGATCTGCACAGGGATTAGGTACAGACCCCATGTCAGGGGAGGGAATGGACAAGGATATGATAGAAGGCATACTTAGGATGGCAGAGAAAGGGGAGATACTGTTGATGGGGACCTTAATATGCCAGATGTTAACTGGAGCACCTTTGCTGCAGCCACATCCAAAAGCAGGGCCATTCTGATGCCCTTCAGGTGGCATGCCTCAGACAGCTAGTTTTGGAACCTACTCATGAGGGAGCAATCTTATACCTCATACTCTCAAATGGGACAGGAGAGGATCTCAGATCTAGAAGTGGGTAGCTATTTGGGAACAAGTGACCACCAAACAGTGTGGTTCACGATAAACTCAGCTACAGAGTCAAGCCATACAAAAGTGAGGGTTCTGGACTTCAGGAGGGCTGACTTTGGCAAGATGGAAGAGTGCCTTACAAAAGCACTAGCAAACAGGCTAGAAAGAGGGGTGGAGCAGCAATGGGGAAATACCAAAACTGCCATCACAGAGACAACAAGCCTTTGTGTGAAGCAAATAAACAAATCAAAATGAAAGAAAAAAGCCACTATGGTTCTCAAAAGAAGTGGTGGTGAAGGTTAGGGAGACAAAGATAGCATTTAGGAAGTATAAGAAAACACAGAAGGAACAGGACAGAGAACTGTACCAGTTAAGGCAGAAGGAAGCAGGAAGGGTAGTCAGAATAGTAAAGGCACAAACTGAGGAAAAGATAGCCAACTCGGTTAAGAAGGGGGATAAAACCTTTAATAGGTATATCAGGGAGCGTAGAAAGACAAAGGGAGGGATAATGAGGCTGAATAGAATAGATGGTGGGTGGGCAGTGAGTGACAGTGAAAAAGCAGGGATACTGAATGAATACTTCTGTTCAGTATTCACAAAAGAGGAAGTGGGGGAGATGCCTAATCCAATTAACAGAAGCACTCTGGAGAGGGTGGTCAATCCCAGTCCTTTCACAGAAGAAAGGGTTCTGAAAGAACTCCTAAAACTGAACGTGGACAAAGCAATGGGGCCAGATTGAATTCACCCCAGAATTCTAAAAGAATTAAGCAGAGAACTAGTGACACCACTGACTACCCTTTATAACAAATCATGGAAGGATGGTGTGGTACCTGAGGACTGGAAGAAGGCTGATGTGATTCCTCTTCACAAAAGTGGGAGCAAGACAGAGGCAGGAAACCACAGACCTGTCAGTTTGACCTCTGTGGTAGGGAAAGTGATGGAATCACTTCTGAAGGAAAGAATTGTTGAGTACCTAGAGGCTAGGGGGGCATAGGACCCAAGGCAGCTTGGGTTCACAGCAGGAAGGTCATGTCATACAAATCTAATTGATTTCTTTGACTGAGTGACCAAAGTAGTAGACCAGGGAGGGGCTTTGGACATGGCCTACCTAGACTTTAGCAAGGCATTTGACACAGTCCCACACAAAAGATTAGTAGTCATATTAACCAGCCTTGGAGTGGGTCCCAGGGTGGTAGCTTGGGTAAAATATTGGCTGAACAACAGGACACAGAAGGTAATTGTAAATGGAGTCAACTCTGAAGAAAGAGGGGTTACTAGTGGGGTACTGCAGGGTTCAGTACTAGGTCCAGTCCTTTTTAATGTCTTTTACATGACATTGCAGAGGGACTGGAAGGAAAAGTATGCCTCATTGCAGATGACACAAAGATCTGCAACAGGGTTGATACACAAGGAGACGTGGAAAGGATGAGAAGGGACTTGGCAAGGTTGGAGGAATGGTCAGAAGTATGGCAGCTTGGATTCAATGCAAAGAAGTGCAAAGTAATGCACCTGGGAAACAAAAACCCAAGGGAAGATTACACATTGTGGGGGAGCTAGTAACAACAACAAAAATGGAAAAGGACCTGGGGGTAATCATATCAGATGGCCTTAAGGTTGGCAAGCAATGTGAGAAGGCGGTTGGGAGGGCTGGGTGGATACTGGGGTGTATAGGGAGAGGCATCACCAGCAGAAAACAGGAAGTTGTTATCCCCCTGTACAGACAGTTGGTGAGACCCCATCTGGAGTACTGCATCCAGTTCTGGAGACCCCATCTCTGCAAGGACTTAGACAGGATGCAGGCAGTTCAGAGGAGGGCAAGTAAAATGGTGCAGGGTCTACAAGAGAAGTCATACGAGGAGAGGCTAAAAGAGCTTAATATGTATACCCTTGAGGAAAGAAGTGAGAGGGAGGACATGATAGACAAGTTTAAGTACTTCAGTGGAATCAACAAAGTCCAAGAGGGTAGCATCTTTCAGAAAAAGAGATGTGCAAGAACAAGGGGACACAATTTGAAGATAGAAGGGGGACGGCTCAGGTGCAATGTGAGGAAGTATTTTTTCACAGTGAGGGTGGTGTACACATGGAACAGCCTTCCTGAGGAGGTTGTGGGGTCTAAAACTGTGGGAGAATTCAAAAATGCATGGGACAAACATAAGACAATTTTTGTGGGGGGTAGGAAGAAATAGGCTGTTGGTTAAATAGGATCTGCTGCTTATTCTCTCGGTAGGGAAATGGGCAGACTAGGTGGGCCAAGCGGTCCTTATCTGCCGTAAAAGTCTATGTTTCTATGTTTCCTGAACTGGTGGCCTTGATAGAAGTGGGATGCCTAGATATTGTGGCAGTCACAGAAACATGGTACACAGAGATTCATGTCTGGGATGTCAACATACCATGGTACACAATCTACAGGAGGGGCAGGAAGAGTAGAAGAGGAGGAGGAGCGTAGCTCTCCATATAAGGGAAAGGATCAAAGCAACAGAACTAAAGGATAGACAGGGAGGAAAAGAGGCACTGTAGGTCACTCTAGAGACTGGAAATAGCACTGCAATCCATACGGAGGTTGTATACCGACCCCCGTCTCAGGGGGAGGAAATGGACAAGGAAATGATAGAAGGCATCCTGAGTATGGCAGAAAAAGGGGAGATATTGTTGGTGGGAGAACTGAGTGTGCCAGATGTTAACTGGAGCACCTTTGCTGCAGGCACATCCAAGAGCAGATTCATTCTCGATGCCCTACAGTGGGCATGCCTCAGGCAGCTAGTGTTGGAACCCACTCGGTAGTAAGCATTCTTAGACCTGGTACTCTCAAACTGGGATGGACAGATATTACAACCTTGAAGGTTGGTCTGATTACATTCTGCCCTGTTCAGCTTGTCAGCAACATCTGCCAGTAGGGTATTGAGGGAATCCAGGAGGCTGTGACTGTGCTGTTTTCCAACATGTTGCTGGCACACATCCACAATTGCCTGAACTGTGGTGATGCCTGCATATTTCCACCCACAGGAACCACAATGTCCAATCAGGACAATGCAGCAGAACGGAGACATCCTAACTTTACATCAAATGGGGACAGAGTGATGCTGAAGGCCTACCTCCATTAGCAGAGCATCCTGTCTGTCAGTGGTGGAAGATGCCAGCTCAGGGACAAAGCCTAGGAAGAGGTTGCCCGGCATGTGAATGACCATGGCAAATACAACCAGACCCCCAAGGAGTGTTGCAAGCACATCCATGATGAGAAGCTGAGGGTCAAGGATAAGATGGCCACCATCAGGACCTCACTGGGGGTGACAGGGTATGGTCCACATACAGTGGTGTGCCTCACCCCAAATGAGGAACGGATTGCCGCCAGCATGGGCTGGACCACAGTGATGGGTGTTCCAAGTGGCAGCTTCCAGACTATTAGCAGTCCATCACAGCACTGTGTGTATTCATGTTTCAATTAACTGCAGGTCTGTGTGTGCATGCAATGGTTACCTTGACATGTCCCACCTTGGCCTGATGTGTGCCCATGTGTCAATGTGCACTGCACATGTGGATGTTCATCCACAGTGTGCTTCAGGCACATGTTATGTCACCCCTGTGCAGCACCTGGGGGGGCCCTGCTGTGGGGGTCAGTGAGTGATAGTTGCTTTGGATGTTGTACCCATGGGTGGTGTGCATTGGGGGAGGACCACTCAGTGGTGTGCAGTCCCACACATGTTCCTAAGTGGCTGAACTGGCCACAGTGCATGTCTGCCTATGCTGGTGCATGGTCTTGGCAGTGTCCCCTAGGGGTGGCATTCACCTGTGTGGCATGTCAGGTGCACATATGGCACATGTGCATTGCTCCATGTTCATACCTGTCTGTACATTCCATTGACACATGTCACTAAGCATGTTTCCCTACTCTTACAGCTTCATCACACCTCATGGGTGCTGCAGGATCTGGTAGGCTCCCTGAGGACCTGGCAGGGGAGGATGTCTGACCATCACATCGAGCCACAGCCAGGGCTGTGTCAGATCCCATGCCAGTTACGTCCAACATCATCACAGCCCTGGACGTGTCAGAGGATGGTGTAGGGCCAGTAAACCCCTCCACAGCCAGTGTCACAGCTGGTGGCCATGGCAGCACATGGCTGATCAACCTACTCAGTCTTGCTGACGAGGACCCTGTGGACAGGGTTGACATTGTAGATGACCTGCTTGTGCTAGCATCTGGAAAAGAGGAGGGGTATGATGACAGTGATGTTGATGCCACACAGATTTGGGGAGACATGGACAGCATCAGCCTGACTGAGGCACTTGTACACACAGAGGTGGCACCGTGCAGCGTAGGCAGTGCTGTGGCCCCATACACACCCACAGGGACACCACAACCACCAATGATGGTAGATGTTGGTGGCTGTATGTCTGGTGCTGCCATGGGCCAGGACGGCTGACACTGTTCAGGAGGGTACTGTGGACCAACAACAGGTGGCAGGGAACCATGATTAAGCATCTCTGGGTGTGGGCTGGTTGCCTGTCCCCAGTCCCTGTCCATTCAGGGTCCTGCTGTGTAGCATCTGCCTAAGATGGATGTGGTGCAGCATGCCAGAACCCCACCTTCTCATCAGTGCTGCCCCCCTGTTGCATCCCCCACTGAAGAGGTGGAGGGCTATGTACACCTCCTGTGGGACACCATGGAAGGGCAGGCATCCCTCAGGGTGGAGCAGAGGGGAATTTGGACATAGCTGGTCATGGAGCATGAGTTGTCATCTGTGTGGCATGCGCAGATGCCAGCAGAGGTTCACCTACTGTGGGTGTGCACGACCACTACACTAAAGCAGCTGACACTTGCTCTCAAGGTGGTGAGTGCCATGTGGATGCCAGGATACCAGCCCCACCACCAAGAATGCCTCATGCACTCCCAGGTCACAGCATCAAGTGAACCCATTGCTGCTGATGCTGACACCATGCCTAGCCATCACTGACAACCCGTGATCCAACCTAGTACGTGGGGCAACACACGTGCAAGCATCCATTCACAGTCTCACTTCAGTACCCCACCAGGGGTGGTGGACACCCCCCATGAGGCCAGTGGCATTGACTCAGTGACCACCAGGTGATGGTATGGCTGCCCATGTGTCCGTGGTGGCCATGGTGGCTTCTGCTGATGTCTGGGTAGACTGCTCCCATGGCCCCTGTAACCTGCATCCATTGAGGCCCACACACCAGGCTGACAGTGTCTTGGGTGGCATGATGTGGCACAGACCTGCCACAGTACAATTCTTGTTTAGGACACCTGTGTGGTAAACTGTGGTGCACAGTGCACCACACAGTGCACATGTGTGGTGCACTGTGAATGGCCGGAGCTACCTGTGTTGTGCTGCATGGCATGGGTGTGCTGAGTGCAACCTTGAGTCTGCCGTGCATGTGTGCCGGTGGATGTGTACTGATTCATGCCATAGCTATCACAGACACTGTTTTCCCTCCTTCCACCTCTGGCCTGTTTTTTGTGTGTGTGTGTGTGTGTGTGTGTGTATCTGTGTATGCATTGCTGTCACCCCCTCACAGGTGTGCTCTGCACCTGCTGTGTGGTGGTCATCTGCACATGTGTGTGTCACCCCCCCACCTGTGGTGTATATGTGCGTGTGTGTCTGTGGGTGGATAGGTGTGGTGGTACCGTGTGTTGTCCACCTGTGATACTCACCTTCAAGCCCCAAAATGCTCCTCCTCCTCCATGGTGTCCCTGTGCCACCAGGACCTGGTGACCAGGTGTGGTTCCGTGCATCCCAGGGGCAGCTGTCCACCTCCTCCATGGTGCTCATGCTCAGTATTATCATCCTCCTCCTCCTCTTCCTCCTAGAACTGTTGCCCTCCTCACCCTTGACAGCTATTCCATGGTCAATAGTGATGTTGGGAAGTATACAACAGGCCAGGAATATGCCACTGGCCTTCTCTGGGCTATATTGTAGGGCACCACCAGACCTCTCTGAGCACTTGAAGTGCATCATTAGCATGCCAAAGACACACCCGATGATGGTGCATGTAGCGATGTGTACCTCGTTATACTGCTTATCTGCCTCTGTGCTGGGATGGTGGTAGGGGGTGAGGAGCCAAGGTCATAGGAGATGCACTGAATCACCTCTGGGGGGACAAAGCAGTCTGTTAGTACTCTGCATGCATGTGCATAGTGTACCACAGCCCCCATGCATCACTGCACACTGGTGCAGCTACTGTCTGTCCACCTTTGTGACTGTGGCCCACCTCCTGGTGCAACACTATACCACCATGAGGGAATGGAGCATTCATGCTCTCACCATCAACTGCAGTGCCTTGGCTGCCCTCATCTGCCCTGCACCTGACCTTGCCTACATCATGGACTGATTACTCCTGTCCAGTCCAGTATTGGTAGCCTTCCATTGCACTGCAGTTGACCTTGCCTGGGTGTGTGTGGTGCATTCTACCCTTCCATACAATCCTGCTGTTCTGCATCACCTCACCTCCATGCTGTATTGTGCTGCTGCACTGTTCCCCTTCTTGCATGCATCATCCCATTGGCATGCCCACCTCTGCTGTCTCGCATGGGCATGTGCCCTTGCACAGTACCTGTTGCTTCCCCCACACCCATGCAGTACCTCCTGACATATGTTGTGGACAGTGTGCTGTTTGTGGGCATGTATTCATGCCACACTCTCCCAAATAAGTAGCCACTGGTAATATCACCAGTCTCAAAACAGTGGCATAGGGCTGACTGGTGCCATATGAGTGCATCGTATGTACTCCCGGGGTGTGTGGCGCAGACATTGCTGATGTGTCCTGTGGCACTGCACACCACCCGGCAGTTTATGGAGTAGAACCCCATGCAGTTCACGTAAGGCATCAACTCATCACCAGGTGGTGCACTGATTGCCACATGGGTGCAGTCAATGGCCTCTATGATGCCTTGCATGATTGTCATCCTGTGGAATTGCTGCATAGCTTCTGTCTGCTCTGTCTGTGTGCTTGGAAATTGAATGAACTCCGAAGAATGTGGGAGAAGTGTGGTGAGGAATTGCATGAGGATCCGGGACATGGACAACTAGAATATGCCAGTACTGTCTCCAGCTGGTCTCTGGAAGGTGCCTGTGAGAGCAGTCACATTTTTTTTCATTTTAACTTTTTATTCAGAAACTGAATAGGATTACTCAACTGAGACTAGTTAATTTCCAGTGAGGTCTTTGTGCAAAACAGCAATCAGTTACATAGAATAATCACAAACATCAGACAGTATGAGATAATCAGTTACATAACATAGTCACAAAGAACAAACAGTAAAAAATAATATACATGTAATTGTACAATACAGGACATACCTGTGTTAAACAACCATTTCACAATCAATCAGTATATTAACTAAATTCTATGGCAGTTCTTACTCACACTTCATTAAATGTCCACTTTTTTATTACACTAGCACACATTATCTTACCCCTAAGGGTTAGGGGTAACAGATTCCAAATTCCAGGGCCACTATACAATACATGTTTCCTGCCTAGTACTGTTTTTAAATTTGGGAATTTATACTCCATACCTGATTAAATCTGAAGACCAGGTTTAACAGGTCTAACCTTAAAATAATCAGATATATAATCAGGAACAAGTTGCTTTGAACATTTTATCATAAAGTGAACCATATGAAGAGATCATCTTTCTGTGAGACTAACTCCTTGTAACCTGTCATATAATTCCAACCTATGTGTTGTTTTTGGAGCACCAAAAATAAATCTGTCCAGCTTGTGATATATGCCATCCAGCTTAGCCAGGCTCCCAGCTGAAGTGCCTAAATACACTATATCCCCATAATCAATCATAGGCATAACCGATAATTGTACCACACTCCGTTTTGTGGTCTCTATCAAATAACTCCTGTTCTTTTACAAAAAAACCAGACATCCCCCCCACTACTGATTGCACATGTATATCCCATGTTAAAGCTGAATCTAAGTACATCCCTAAATACAGTACTTATATTGTGTACTTGTTCTAGCAGAGTATTATCAAATGTTCTTATTTGTAGGGACATATTCATGGTGCTCTTATTCCTCTGTCTCATGAAATAAATCACTTAATCAAATGATCACTGTGTTAGAACTGCTTGTATGACCAACAGATGTTTGAGGCAAATAAAACACACTTTTGTTAATCGCACTGAACAATGCCTTATTCCATTGTATAGGGCATACATTAGACCGTATCTAGACTATGGCTCCCCTTTCTGGAATCCAAACCAAAAAAAAGCCATAGCAATTCTTGAACAGGTTCAAAGGAGAGTAACTAGAATGATTCCAAGATTAACAAACTTGGATTATCAGAACAGATTAAAAGCTACTGGTATCTTCTGTCTTCAAACTAGAAGATTAAGAGGTGATATGCTTATGGTTTTTAATTTAATAAATTCACCAGATCTAATGGAAAAATGTGGTCTAACACTTTCCAAAAGGAGACATGTTCCGAGACTGCATAATAAACAGCTTGAAGTAAAAACTTATAAAACCAGCAAAAGGGGAAACTTTTTTCCAATAAGAGCATCCATTGTATGAAACACCTTGCTACAAGAATTGGTAGAGGCAACTAGTGCCACTGTCTTTAAAAACAAATTTGATGTTTGGATGAGGGATAATAGATAAATAATGTCCCACATAGTGTGGGGAACAGTCTTGATAGGATCTGGCCTTCTTCTGTTAATTCATACCAAGTAATCCCAAGTAAGTGATTTTTTTAGCATTTAAAACCAATTTTGATTCAATCAGAAATTTTTGTAGCTCATCAAATGTTATCTGCAGGGGAGGTTGTATACTAGTTGCAGAGGCACCCTCTAGATTTACAATGGTGTAATCCTCATATCATATAGATGGTATCTAACACTACTATCTGAGATATTAAATGTATTCATATAAATATTATACAACCTAGGTCCCAATGTGGAGCCCTGTGGGACACCTGAAACCATGGTTCCCATATCAGAGTTCCAGTCCCCTAAAGATACCATCTTCTGTCTCCCTGTAAGACATCGCTGAAACCTTTTTACTACTGAACTTGACATATCAATATCCCTGAGGTTGGGCAGGAGGATGCAATGGGCCAGAGAATCAAAGGCTTTAGATAAGTCAACAAAGACTGCTCCCATAGATTTCCCCTTGTCCAAAACCTCAGTGATATCTCCCGTAACTTTTATAAGGGCTGTTGTTGTACTGTGTAATGGTCTAAAACCAGACTGAAATGAGTTTATAACCTTGTTACCCTCCCAAAAGCTTTGTAGCTGATTTGCCAACAGTAACTCAAATACCTTCGCAATAACTGGGATTGAAAATATGGGTCTATAATTTTCAATTAATGTTCTTATACCAGATTGATATATAGGAACCATTTTTGCTGTTTTCCATAACACAGGAATGTCTGTCTGTATCAATGACAAGTTAAATATAAAAGTTAATGGGTGAGCAATTATTGGGTCCCCATACTTTAATAACACTGTTGGCATACCATTAAGGCATATTGTCTTTTTTACATTTCATTTCAACAAAGCCTCTTGTAACTCATCTGTCCTCAATTCAGAAAAGGCAAATCTCTTTCCTTGTTGAGGAGTGGCCACCTATCCCAGCTGACTTGAGTCACATTGATTTTTTACTTGAGCTAATTGACTTGTTTCCCCATTTTTATTAGATTGAACTTGAGTACCCATGGTGATAAAATATCTATTAAATCAATTTGCCACTGTAGATCCTAAAGGGATGTCATTTTGCTTTATGCTAATTTTTTCTGGCAAATTAAACTTTTTTACATTTTGCATTTTTTGCATGTATTTCCAAAAATCCCCGATTACCCTTAACAGAGGCCAATAATTCCCTATTACAGTATTTCTGCCTAGCAGCTTTTATGGCCTTAATATATTGAATCCTAAGTATTCTATAATTATTCCAAGCCTGCTGTGTATTATTTGCCTTTGCTTTTTTTCCAGGCCTTATTTCTTTGTTTTTTTTTTTTTGTTTTTTTTGTGTTTGTTTAAAGAGATCAGAATTGTACTAGGGGGGATTTCTTATTTTGATGTGCCTTGACTTTACTGGAATATGTTTATTACTAATTTTATAAAATCCTCGCAGAATAATTTCCAAGCATCTTCCACTGTAGGAACCAATACTAGTCTTTCCCAGTTATGGTTCTCCATATCCATCATAAACTGAATATAATCAAAGTCCCTGGAGGATCTATATTTTGTTGTTTTTGCCTGCTATTTAAGTCTATTCCAGGCACAAATACAATAAACCGTCTGATGGTCAGACATTGAATCAGGTAACACTCCACTCGATAAAACTTTGTCTGGGTGTGAAACAAATGTTAAGTCTACTATTATAGATGAAGATAGACATTTAGTGTTTAATCTAGTAACCTCTTTTATCAATTGTGTCATGGCTAATGAGCAGGGCTACTGGAACATTGCGGAAAAGGTTGCCCAAAATTGCGAAGCATTTTGCCAAAGTTACGGGAAATTGTGGGGGTTCTACTATAGACTCTGAATGCTTCACAATAAATCTTTTAATATTTTCTGCAGCATATATTAGTCAGTATAAATTGCTAAATGAATACACTGACACCTGAATATATGTAAAACATGAAGAAAAGTTTACGTTCCTAAAAAGAATACTAAACTGATAAGCTATTGTAAGTGTTGTCTATCTTCCAAAATGTAAAAGCATCTGCCTCATACAGTGCTAAATAGATTCTATAAAGTGAGCCAAAACAGATCAATATTAAATAAAGCCAGAAGAAATATTTTTTTTTTGTTTCATGGATGTAGAATAATGAAGCTTAATCAACAGCTGTTTACAGTGCCCTGCCAGTTAGTCACCCACTTTGGTACAAGAAAAAATAAGCAGATAGAGTGGTGAATAATTGAATTTTAGTAAAATGTTGCTAAAGTGTTTAATGGTCATAATTTGTACTGTAGGTACTGTACACTATTTTTAAAATCTCATATTTAAAGATTAAACCTGGGGGTTATTGGGGCTGGCAGTATAATCTAGAGGTAGGAGTAAAAAACTGTGAATGAGCTGATGACATTTAGCAGACCTGGGTTTGATTCCCACAACCTCCACTTGCATACTGTGTGATTGTGAGCAAGTCACTTAACCTCCTCAGTGCTCCTGGGTTGTACCTGAAAACAGGCACTTGTGCCTAGTGGGCCTTACGCGGTTATCAAAAAATGTAAAAACACACCAATATATTTTTATTACATCATACTGTAGTCAGGGTACCCTACAATTTACCTATGTTTTACTCAGGCTGCAATGATTTTGTTTAAAGATAAATGTGCAGATATATTTTGTGTTTTATAAGCTTGTTTTTTAGACTTTAGTCAGGTTTTTATTGTAGTCTTTGCATGTGAGCATCTAGGGGGTAGTTGCTACGAGTGAGATCACTGTTGGCAACTAGCTTATTCAAGTTTAAAATTGACAGGGCCATCCAAAAGTCCTCAGCTGTTTGAATCAAAACTAGTCTGAATGAAAGTATGTTCACAAGGAAGAACTTGCCCTGTCACTTACAAAAAGGCTTCATAGTTAGCACACCATTTAAGTGAATGGGATAATTTGTACCTTTTCTCCCATCTTCTGTTTCATTCTGTGTGGCAACAAAAAGTTTTCTGATAGACTGCTTTAACACAAAATAAATGTTAAGTGTTAAAGTGTACTTATGCTTGGCCAGTGGATATTGAAACCAAAATAGGTATGGATTCAAAAGAAATCAGTGTCACATAGAACCCTCGCCCTACCTTGCACTGCATTGTTTCAGCCAAACTCAAGTCTGCATGCAAAATTGTCAATATATTTGAGAATATTTTATTTAAAATGTTAATACTTTTTACACAGTTCAATGTAAAAACTCAGAAATTGCAAGAAATTGCGGAACATGTCAGTTTTTGCGGAGAATGGTGAAAATTGCGGATTCCTCAAAAAAAATTGCGGGCATAATTTTCCAGTGGCCCTGCCAATGAGCAACTAAGCTCTCTTATATCATGGTTTTCTTCTACCTTGCTCCAAACAACATTGAAATCATCTAATAGGTAGATTTCATGAGTAAACAAAACAAATATCGAACGACACTGAACAAAAAAGCAACTTTATTTTGTATTTTAAAAATACTGGGATTATGAACATTAAGTTTGAGTGACAATTGCTTCTCGATTAAAGGAATATTTGCCCAGTAATTGTAATCCCCAGAAAAGAATAATGTCTGTGAAATGTTTTGCGGATGCTGTAATTGGGGCGGCATTGAACTCTTTTGCTACTAGTGTGTAAATATGGACTTTGTATATGTTGTATTATATTTGGTTTTGTAAATATGCACTATGTAACTATGTTTAGCATTTTAAATTTAGTGAGCACTGTCACCTTAAATTATAATGAAGTAGTATGTATTTAAGGGTCCACTTTGTTAGTAGTGTTAGCCTCCTGATGACGCATATGTTGTGAAACCAGCAGAGGATTAGTAGGGCTGATGCTGGTGTTGGCATTTGGTGCTCTTTTTAAATACAAAATAAAGTTGCTTTTTTGTTCAGCGTCGTGTGGTGCAGATATTTGTTTTGTCTGTTCTACTTTGTATATCTCGCACACCCTTTTGTCCAACTGAGTGGTTTTGTTTTCAAGTATTGAAGATTTCATGAGTAGCCTGATAGGATTCCAAAAAAATGGCCAGATGGGCAAATATATGCTCACCCTTCTTCGGGGGATGATAGGCTCCCACTAATAACAGTGGTTTCACATATGGGATTTTCAAATTTAAGGCTAATACTTCAACTTCATCCCAGTTCTCTGCACAATCTATTCTAGATATTTCTAAATATTCCAGGGTATATATTATTACCTTGTCAACTTGTCACCTTGGTCTCCACAGATATGACCTGTCAGTTTGACCTCAGTGGTGGGGAAAATGATGGAATCACTGCTAAAGGAAAGAACTGTTGAGTACCTAGATGCCAGTGGAGGACAGGACCCAAGGCAGCATGGATTCACAGCAGGAAGGTCATGTCAGACAAATCTAATTGATTTCTTTGAATGGGTGACCAAAGCAGAAGACCAGGGAGGGGCTGTGGACATGTCCTTCCTAGACTTTAGCAAGGAATTTGATACAGTCCTGCACAAAAGATTAATTAACAAATTAGCCATCCTGGGAGTGGGTCCCAGGATGGTTGTTTTGGTAAAACACTGGCTGGACAATGGGACACAGTGGGTAATAGTAAATGGAGTCCACAGTGAAGAAAGAAGGGTTACTAGTGGGGTACCGCAGGGTTCAGTACTGAGGCTGATCCTTATTAATTTCTTTATAAGTGACATTACAGAAGGACTAGAAGGGAAAGTATGTCTCTTTGCAGATGACACAAAGATCTGCAACAGGGTTGATACACAAGGTGGAATGTAAAGGATGAAAAGGGACTTAGCAAGCTTGGAAGAATGGTCAAATGTATGGCAGCTTAGATTCAAAGCAAAGAAGTGCAAAGTAATGCACCTGGGAAAACAAAACATGGGAAGAGTACACAATGGGGGGGTGAGATACTGACAACAAAAATGGAAAGGGACCTGGGGGTAGTCATATTAAATGACCTAAAGGTGGGCCAGCAATGTGAGAAGGCAGTAAGGAGGGCTGGGGGGGGATACTGGGATGTATAGGGAGAGGCATCACCAGTAGAAAACAGGAAGTTGTTGACCCTCTGTACAGACAGTTGGTAAGACCACATCTGGAGTACTGTGTACTGTTCTGGAGACCCCATCTCCACAAAGACATAGACAGGGTGGAGGCTGTCCAGAGGAGGGCAACCAAAATGGTGCAGGGTCTGTACCAGAAGACATATGAAGAAAGACTGAAGGAACTTAAGATGTATAGCCTCGAGGAAAGGAGGGGGGGGGGGACATGATAGAAACGTTCAAATACCTCAAGGGATTCAACAAAGTCCAAGAGGGCAGCATCTTTCAGAAAAAGAGATGTGCAAAAACAAGGGGGCACAATTTGAAGATAGAGGGGGGATGGCTCAAAGGTAATATTAGGAAGTATTTCTTCACAAAGAGGGTTGTAGATGCATGGAACAGCCTTTCTGAGGAGGTTGTAGAGTCAAAAACAGTGAGGGAATTCAAAAATGCATGGGACAGACATAAGGCAGTTCTAGTGGGGGTAGGAGGAAGTAGGGTGTTGGTTAAGGAGACAGTATGGCGCAGTGGGTTAAGGATCTGAGCTGCAAATCTGGAGACCTGGGTTTGGATCCCACAGCCCCCTAGATGCATACTGTGTGACCCTGAACAAGTCACTTAACTTCCTTGTGCTCCCAGGTTGCACCTGCAAACAAGCTTTCAGCTTAGTGTGTCTCACCTGTTGAAATAATTGGTAAATAAATAAATAACTAGGATCTGCAGCTTATCCATCAATAATCAATTGGCAAGTTAGATTGAACACCTTTAAAAATAGGGGACACTATTGCTTTCTTCCACATAGTCAGGACTGTTCTTGAGCTTAAGGATTTATTAAATATAATTTGCAAAGGATATGATATTTCTTTAGCAACATATTTTAATATTTTATATTCCAACATATCTGGCCCAGGTTCTTTTGATTTATCTTACTTATTACATTCTAAATAAACATCTTTCCAGGAAATCTCTCTAAAGTAAAATTTTGACTCTTGTGATCTTGAACTAGAATTTCCTTGTTTTATTGGTTCTCCAAAACTCCAGTAAGTACTCAGATACATTTGTAAATTTATCATTAAAACAATCAGCCATGGATTTATTATCAGTTATCTCATGCTCATCTAGTAATAAGCTTGTACTATCTTTCTTACTCCTAGGGGCAATCAGATTATTTACACTGCCAAAATGTTCTTTTGTCCTGACAATTAGTAACCTGTTCATTACTGTAATAATCTACTTTAGCCTTTCTTATTTGTCTTTTTGCACTCATTTCTCAGTTGCCTAAAATGGTTCCAGTCTCTTTCAAGGCAGTTTTTTTTATAAAACTGACTAGCATTATCCCCATCTTTTAATTAATTTTAGTAGGTTATTAAAGGAATAATGCATGACAAGGTGTGTGTTGTGCTGGGATAACGTCACGCCTGGGGTGATTAGGCACAAGGCCATAGGCCGAGAGTGACTAATCACCACAGAAATGACATTATCCCAGCACGACACACACCCTGTCATGCATTATTCCTATTATACAATGGCTGAATTGTAAAACAAAACAAAACAAAAAATAAAAACTACATTAAAAGTAATTTTTTGCTATGGGTAGGATTACATTATAAAAAAAATAGTGCTTCAGCCAGTAGATGGAGCTGCTCTGTTTTGGTGTGGCTGTGGTCTCCCAAATGCAATCTTTGCCACTGATGCTAGTCTTTGTAAATTAGCCTCCAGAATTTGTCTTATTCCCTAATAGTTTATGTTCACAGTTTACAAGCTTTGTTTCTGTTTCCCCTAAGTGGCTACTACTGCTGCTACTGTTTTCAGAAGGTTGCACCATGCACTGCCTCCCGCGCTCCGCAGTTACAGCCAGTGACACAGTCCTGTAAGAATAGCTGAATAGGAGGTAGGAGGTTAAGAAAATTGTGAACTTTGTCTTAAAGAAAGAAGAGCAGGAAAGCGACTTTTAGGACCGAGCGAGTGAGAACCACGTGGTGACTGTTTGAAAACGCAGTTGCTCTCTCGCTCGCTCACTGGGCTAGGCGCACTCAGTCTGTGAATGGGTCTGATATAATTTGTGTGGTCAATCTATGTAATGGGAAATGGATTGCAGATGAATTACAGCTGTTAGCTGAGGCACTGGGAAGGTACTTAACAGATCATTGTCAGCATTTTCTATCTTCCCTTTGTGCTTTGTGTTCTCTAGCCATTTGCGAAATGCAAGAGATCTGTTCTCGATATCTGCCAGAAGTTGCAAATTATAGAATGTCTAGAGTGGGGCAAAGAGTTGTTGATGTGGCTTGCCAGTTCAAGCTCAGTAATACCATGATATGTGACATAAAAAAAGCAAAATTGAAGATAAGACACTTGGTGGCTACAATGGATTGCAGCATCACACACAAAAAGAAACAGAAAATGATACACTCATGCTGAGATGATGCACTGGACATAGCGTTTTTCTTGTGGTTTGTCCAGAACAGATCTAAACGGACACCAATTTTGGGCACAGTCCTTAAGGAGAAGGCTCTGTTTTTTCACCACCAGATGAACCCTGAGTACCCATTCTCAGCCAGCAAGAGCTGGCTTGATTGTTTTGAAAGTTAATAGCTTGACGTCACTGGTGAGATCATGTCTAGCAGCACAGAAAGTATTGAGCATTTTAGGCAAAAATTATGTGGGATCATGCAAAGGGAAGGGTTGTCTCTACATGCTTTATACAATGCCAATGAAACTGGCATTTACTGGAGGCTCCTACCAGCAAAGACTCTTGTGTCCTGTGTTGAAAAAAATGTCCCCAGGTTTAAGAAAAATAAAGAATATCTCACTGTGCTTGCTACCTGTAATGCATCTGGATCTCACAAATTGCCCCTTTTCATAATTGGAAAATCTCACTCACCCTGGTGCTTTAAGCACATTAACATGGCCAGCCTTCCAATCCTTGACAAAGCACAATGAAGAGGCTGGACGAACGCTAAAATCTTTAATGACTGGTTAGTTGGAAATTTTATGCCCTTTGTCCGGAGTCCTCTCCATAGTCTTGGTTTGCCTCTTAAAGCAATTCTACTGCTAGACAATGCAGGGGCTCATCCTGGCTCTAAAATTCTATGAACAGATGATGGCAGCATTCACTGAGAATTTTTACCTGTGAACACCACAGCAAGAATTCAGCCAATGGACCAGGGCATTCTTGTGGCAGTGAAGCGCATCAACAGAAGCAAGCTTTTAACAAATGTGCTGTTTGAAGAGAATGACTGCAGATCTTTAGTAGATGTCATTAAAGGTATTAAAGATGCCCTGCTTATGTTGGCAAAGTCCTGGCGGGAGATGAAGCAGGACACCATCATAAAGTGCTGGCAAAAATCACAGCTCCTGGACACACCTGCTGCTGACAGTGAAGATACTGATCAGACGGCTGAAGACATGGCAGCTTTACACTCTGCTGCTGAGCACTTAGATGTTAGCATGGACATTGTTAGAGAATGGGTCGAAGCAGATGCCACAGATGCAAGGTTTGAGGATATGACCGATGAAGACATTATCGCTTTAGCAATGAATGAGCCAGCTGAACAAGTAGAGGACTGAGATGAAGATGAATCGGATGTGGCAGAAATGAAAAACACATCCCCTCAGATGCTGAAGCTGCAGACTGTTTTCAGAAATGTATAGACTGGCTGGAAACACAGACTGATGCAGATGGTGTGCAGCTTCAGCTTCTGCTTTTGTGGCAGTTACAGACAAAAGCAGTACGGCGGTGGCGTGACAGACAAAAGCAAACAACAGTTCCCCAATACTTTTCAATGATCTAATGATTTAAGGTACTGTACTGTACTAAATTGCACTTTACCGACCTACACAACACCTCCTGCCATTTACTGCATTTTACAGTACTAACGCTTTTTAAATAACTTATTTATTTACTTCTAGAACTATGTGCTGTGAATTGCATGCTGTATTTTTACCAACTGCTAATTAAATTTTCCAATGATTTCCAGCTATGTCTCCTGTGTAATTTCTTAAATGTTAAATTTTTTTTACATGATTCCCATTTATCCGAAACCCCATTTATCCAGATGTTTTCTATGTCCCCAGACCCATTCAGGTAAATGGGGTTGTAATGTGTATAGGAAGATGATAACTAATTACATCAGTAAAAAACCTAGAACTATTGTTCAACATGTTATTCATTAAAACCCGATCTATAAGAGTAAACTTTTTAGTTTTTTTGATTTAATCTAGTTCTCCCATTTATTATTTGTACTAAATTGCATTTGGTATCAGAATCACATTTAAAAAACATCTTTTAGATGTGAAACATACATCTGTGTGTTTTTCTAGGAGTGCTGGCTGTTTATATGCTGAAATAAAAGCTTTTTAATGAGACCTAGCTTACAGGTCTATTTGTTGTCAGTTTACTGGGATGCTGAACTGTTTTGTTTACTGTTTTGTTCTAAATTAACTTTTTGTAATATCCTTCTATAATTAGTAACCTCACTTCCAGACCAATTTACATTAAAATCACCCATTAGTATAAATTATTTATTGTGAAACCATTCAACCACATTAAGTAGGCCTTCTAGGCCCTGTACCTTGGAATTAGGGGGATTGTAAGCACAACCTAGTACTAATTTCTTTGTTTTCCCCAATATCAATTCAATAAATAAACATTCACACCCAGAATCAAGAGATATCATAGGTATTTCCCTTACCTGTAAGTAGTCCTTACAGTAAATGATTATACCACCACCCTTTTTCCCCCATCTAACCTTACGTAACTGGTTATATCCAGTTATCATTACTAAACTGTCATCAGTTTTGGGTTCCAGCCACAATTCAGTTATTAAAATCAGATCTGGGTCATGAACTGAGGCAGGGGGGTCATAATGTTGCAAGACATTATGCTGCATGCAATAATCATGCTGCCAATACAGCACGATTCTTGCATGCAGCATAATTCATAGTTTTTGTTGGGGGCTCCACCACCTGCACCCCCCATTATGGTGGGCTGTGCACCCCAACACCCCAATAAAGATTCTCAACTCAGGTGGTGTACCTCAGAGATTGCACAAATAGTAAAACAAAATAAAATTTCTGGGACCGGGAATCAAACCCGGTCCCAGACGCAGCACCTGGGTTCCTCGCTGCAGTGGCAGTGCAATGTCGTATGCTTTTAAGCATGCAACATTATGACCCAGTACCGTGAACTGATATCCAAGCTTCCAGTTCCTGTTATTTTGGTAGTAGGCAATACATGTTTAAGTGTGCCAATCTTAGTCAAGGGGTTTTAAACCAATCTGTAGCTATGTGACTATTCTGGGGGTCGAGGGTTCACCTTGACATCACCCGATTCAAGAAGTTTTTAAAAACTAAGATATATCAAGTGAAAATCAAGTTCCAAAAAATATTGGTGGGCACCCAAACTTCTCATTTCCAATTCTGATAAAAAAACAAAAGTCACCAAGCTCACTTCAGCTATACTTTTATCATGTGGCAGCTCCAAATATTGCCTGTTGTCATAAGTACCTCTTTCTTCACCCCACTCAGTTTTTTGTACTACTAAATCTACTGATCAAAGGATAACAAAATATAACACAAAGCCAGCCATACCTTTGTTCAGTATTGTATCATGAGTTTATATACTACATAAAAACAATGTATTAAAATCAAATTAAAAACCTAATAAGTATGACCAATTAGGAGCAAACAGGTCATTCTTAATTTGTAAAATAAAATAGGTTAAATTAAAACAATTTAATATAAACCAATAATTGTTTTGAAGCCCTATATATTACCTCAGATATGACCTATCCAGGTATATTAGGCTCAATCAATATGATTAAAATAAATTTAAAGAATTTGAGCACCATTGGGGATAAATCCACAACTATTGCTCAGTTTCAGACAGGCAAATATAGCACAAAACTCCTACATGTTTTGGCTGTAAATCCACTGAGTGTTAGTTTTTGAAAACTGAAGAACTAGTCTAGATCATACCTAGGATGTGCATAAAGACCATGTGTATGCTATTGTTTTCTCTGCTGAGTGGCACAGCCACTCACGTTTGCACCATGCACGGCAGGAGCCTTTTAAATGTCTCTGTCCCTCCTCCTCCTCCTCTGATGCTAACCAATGAAACCCCTCCGCCACTGGGACGACAGTATGATGTCAATTTGCTGATACACTGGGACACAGTTTCTTAATGACACAGTCTAGCAGGTTGAAATGAAGAGGGGGAGCACAGACACAGTCCAGGCAGGAAAAAGCAGGTTGGTAAAAAGCTGACAGGAGTTATAGATAGCACAAATGGAGGTAAATGCAAACAGGAGAGCAGACTTAAGTAAGCTTACATGGTCTTCACGGCTCAAGCCTTTTAAATGTCTCAGCCCCTTCTCCTTTGCTGATGCACACCAATGGAACATCTCCTTCACTGGGCTAGCAGTCTGATGTCAATTTTCTTGTACACTGGGGCACAGTTTCTTAATGACAG
Organism: Neoceratodus forsteri; assembly: GCA_016271365.2. Classification (NCBI taxonomy): domain Eukaryota; kingdom Metazoa; phylum Chordata; order Ceratodontiformes; family Ceratodontidae; genus Neoceratodus; species Neoceratodus forsteri. The sequence goes on along the minus strand of CM057449.1, from coordinate 56,377,705 downwards.
ATGCGCATGACAAATGTTCTTTTCAGCATCCATGAAGATGGCTAGTTGGAATGCCCCCCCATCCCCACTGCAAAGAGATACTATTTAGCAGCCATCTGATATTATTTTGGAAGTATCTCCCTGCCACAAAACATGTTTGCTCAAGATGTATGATCCTCCATATTACCCCCACAGACGAGCTGCCAGAATTCTGGTGAATATCTTTTGATCCACATTTAAACGAGATATAGGGTAGTAAGAACCACATTGTTCTGGATCCTTCCCTTCTTTAAGTATTACAGATATCTGTGCATCAAGGCTCTGGGATTCATTCCCCCTTCTGGATGTGTCGATAACATTTTAATAAAGGGTCCACCAAATCATTTTAGAAAGAATTATAAAATTCAGAAGGTATGAAATCCAAACCTGGGGATTTCCCTACCTTCAGTTGTGCTATTTTATTGATCACCTCTTGCTTTCTCCAGGTCTGGTGTTGGTCACTAGGGTTATGACTATATAGGTGTTGATAGTACTTAGTGAAGATCTGGGAGATCCCCAGGGGATCCGATATCAGCTCCCCTCCCTCACCTGGGTCCCTTACTCCCAGTACTGCCCTATTGCTAGTCTGCTCCCTCAAAGTGAGAGCCAATGGCCTGCTGGCCTTATTTTCTCCTTTGTAGTATTTATGGTTGGACCTCTGAAGAGATCCCTCTACTTGGAAGGACAACAGGTATTCCAGGGCCACCTTCTTCACTTGCCAGATTGCCTCATCTTGGGGGCTCAAAGTAAATTTGTATCTAAACTCCACCTCCCTGAGTTCTTCTAATTGTCTCTGGTGCTCCTGCCTCTTAAACATTTTTGTTTAGAGCTATAGGAAATTATAAACCCGCTTAAAGATGCTTTAAGAGCATCCCATCTTCTTGATAGTGAAACCCCTCCTGGGCCGTTAGTAGTCAAGTAGTCCCGAACAAGCTCCATCGCCTGTTGTTTAAAATCTTCTGAATTCAGTAGCCCTATATTAGAAACACAGAAACATAGAATCTATCAACAGATAAGGACCATGCAGCCCACCAAGTCTGCCCAGTTCCCTACTTGGTTTGGCAATCCCTATTCTTATCTGGACTGCCTTTCCTCTGCTCTGCTGTACAGCAGGGTGCCTTTATGCATATCCCATGCACTTTTGAATCCCTGTACTGTTTTCACTTCCACTACTCTGTTGGTAGGCTGGTCAATGGATCCATCACCCTCTCTGTGAAAAAATACTTCCTAGCATTCCCCCTAAGCCTCTCTCCCTCCCTCCAGCCTCATGTTATGTCCCCTTGTCCTTGTAAAATATCTTCTCTGAAATATGCTCCCCTCCTGTACCCTGTTTATTCTAAGGTATTTGAAAGTCTTTATCATATCCTCTCTCTCCCTTCTCCTTTCCAGTGAATAGATATTTAGTTCCTTGAGTCATTCCTTAAAAGGTTTGTGATGCAGTCCATATATCATTTTTGTTGCTCTTCTCTGGACTGCTTCCATTCTGTCTATGTCCTTCCTGAGATACGGTCTCCAGAATTGGACACAGTAGTCCAGTTGAGACCTCACCAGTGATCTATACATTGGCATCACCACTTCACTCCTCCTACTGGTTATTCCCCTTACTATGAACCCCAGCATTCTGTTTGCCTTCCCCACTGCTTTTTCACATTGTTTAGCTGACTTCAGGTCATCGGATATGATAACCCCCAGATCTCTCTTTAGACTTGTGGTGGTTAGAACCTGTCCCCCCATCCTATATTCCTCTCGTGGGATTCTGTGTCCAAGGTGCATTATCTTGCACTTCTTAGCATTGAAACCCAACTGACAAAACCTTGACCATTCCTCAAGTAGCCTTAGGTCATTTCTCATTTTATCCAGCCCCTCCTGTGTGTCAACTCTGTTACAGATCTCCAAACAGGCATACATTCCCCTCCATTCCCTCTGCAATGTCGTTTAGGAAGACATTGACTAGAACTGGACCCAGCACTGGTCCCTTTGAAACCCCTCTGGTCACCTCCCCTTCTTCTGATTTTATGGCATTTTCTACCATTTTTTTGGCTCCTTCCTTTTAGCCAGTTTCCAACCCATTTTACCACTTTAGAGTCCACACTCAGATTCCCCAATTTGTTAAGCAACCTCCTATGAGGAACAGCATCGATTGCCTTACTGAAATCCAGGTAGGCCACAGCCACCACCCCTCCCTTATCCACGACCCAGGTCACCCAATCAAAGAAATTGAAAAGATTAGTCTGACAGGACCTACCCTCAGTGAATCCATGCTGCCTTGGGTCTTTAAGACCACTTCACTCCAGGAACTTCACTACTCTGTAATTAAGCAGGGACTCCATCAGCTTCCCCATCACTGAGGTCAGCCTTACAGGTCTGTAATTGCCTGCCTCCTCCCTACTCCCAGTCTTGAGCAGGGGGACCACCTCTGCCCTCCTCCAGTCCTCAAGAACCTCACCCTTCTCTAGTGATTGGTTGAAGAGGATTGTCAGCAGACCCGCTAGGACTTCCCTGAGTCACTTCAACTCTCTAGAGTGACTTCTGCCTGGCCACATTGCCTTGTCTGTCTTTACTTTTCCTAGTTCCTCCAAGATTCTTGCCACCGTAAATGGGCTGGTGTCCACCTCTGTCCCCTGTATATCTTTTGTTGTGAGTCTTAGCCCCTCCCCTGCCTCTTCCTTGGTAAATGCTGAGCAAACATATTTGCTCAGAATGTCACCTTTTTCAGGGTCATCTTCCACCCACCCATCCGCCCTCTTCCTTCTTTAGAGTAATAATTAAATTTCTGAGTTACAGTGAAAAAGCAGGGATACTAAATGAATACTTCTGCCCAGTATTCACAATGGAAAAGCAGGGGGAAATACCTAATCTGGTCAATAGAAGCACTCTGGATAGGGTGGTTGATATTAGTCCTTTCACAGAAGAAAGGGTTCTGAAAGAACCTTAAAACTGAAGGTGGATAAAGCAATGGGACCCCAGAATTCTAAAAGAACTAAGGGAAGAACTAGTAACACCACTGACTACCCTTTTTAATAAATCATGGGAGGATGGTGTGGTACCTGAGGTCTGGAGGAGGGTGGATGTGATTCCCCTTCACAAAAGTGGGAGCTAGACAGAGGCAGGGAACTACAGACCTGTCAGTTTGACCTCACTGGTAGGGAAAATGATGGAATCACTTCTGAAGGAAAGAATTGTTGAGTACCTAGAGGCCAGTGGGGCACAGGACCCAAGGCAGCATGGATTCACAGCGGGAAGGTTATGCCAGACAAATCTAACTGATTTCTTTGACTGGGTGACCAAAGTAGTAGACCAGGGAGGGGCTGTGAACATGGCCTACCTAGACTTAAGCAAAGCATTTGACACAGTCCTGCACAAAAGATTAATAAACAAATTAGCCAGCCTGGGAGTGGGTTCCAGGGTGGTAGCCTGCGTAAAACACTGGTTGGACAACAGGACACAGTGGGTAACAGTAAATGGAGTCCGCAGTGAAGAAAGGAGGGTTACTAGTGGGGTACTGCAGGGTTCAGTACTGAGGCCGGTCCTTTTTAATGTCTTTATAAGTGACATTGCAGAGGGACTGGAAGGGAAAGTATGTCTTTTTGCAGATGACACAAAGATCTGCAACAGGGTCGATACACAAGGTGGGGTGGAAAGGATGAAAAGGATGAAAATGGGCTTGACAAGGTTGGAGGAATGGTCAAATGTATGGCAGCTTAGATTCAATGCAAAGAAGTGCAAAGTAATGCACCTGGGAAACAAAAATCCAGGGGAAGAGTACACAATGGGGGGTGAGATACTGACAACAACAAAAATGGAAAGGGACCTGGGGTTAGTCATATCAGATGACTTAAAGGTGGGCCATCAATATGAGAAGACAGTAAGGAGGGCTGGGGGGATACTGGGATGCATAGGGAGAGGCATGACCAGTAGAAAATGGGAAGTTGTTGGCCCTCTGTACAGACAGTTGGTAAGACCACATCTGGAGTACTGTATACAGTTCTGGAGACCCCTTCTCTGCAAAGACATAGACAGGGTGAAGGCTGTCCAGAGGAAAGCAACCGAAATAATGCAGGGTCTGCATCAGAAGACATATGAAGAAAGACTAAAGGAATTAAAGATGTATAGCCTCAAGGAAAGGAGGGAGAGGGGGGACATGATAGAAACTTTCAAATACCTCAAGGAAATCAACAAAGTCCAAGAGGGTAGCATCTTTGAGAAAAGAGATGTGAAAAACAAGGAGACACAATTTGAAGATGGGGGGGGGCTCAGAGGTAATGTGAGGAAGTATTTCTTCACAGAGGGTTGTGAATACATGGAACAGCCTTCCTGAGGAGGTCATAGAGTCAAAAACAGTGTGGGAATTCAAGAATACATGGGACAGACATAAGGCAATTTTAGTGGGGGGTAGGAGGAAGTAGGCTGTTGGTTAACTAGGATCTGCAGTTTATCGGTTAGGTAGGGAAATGGGCAGACTGGGTGGGCCAAGCGGTCCTTATCTGTTGTCAAATTCTATGTTTCTTTGTTTCTATGATCTTCTTCCTCCTGTTAATATAATTGAAGAAGGATTTGTCCCCTTTCCTAATCACCTGTGCTATTTCTTCCTCTGTTCTTACCTTAGCCCCTCTGATGGCTTTTCCAGCTTCTCTCTGCTTCTCCAGATTTTTCAGTCTGTCTTCTTCTTCTTTCTGTGTCTCTTTGTATTTTCTGAATACTTTACTTTGTTCTTGCACTTTCTCAGCTACTGACTTAGAGAATCACAGTGGCTGCTTCTTTTTTTTTGCTTTTGCTAAGCAATCTGACACATTGACTTGGATTTCTTGGGCCTAAGCCACTGTTCTTCTACTCCTCCCCCCATCTCTTCTGCTTCCAGGGAAATTTTTAGCTGTTCCCCCATCGCCATGAAGTTGGCCTTCCGGAAATCTAGGATCTTAATCTTTGAATGGCTTTCTTCTGCCAACATGTTGACTCCAAACCACACAGTTCCGTGGTCACTGGTATCAAAGGGACTGACCACCTCAAATCCATGATTCTGTCCCTCTTTGTCAGCACTAAGTCAAGTACAGCCCCCTGTTTTGGTGGGCTCAACCATCAGCTGCCTTAGATTTTCCCCATACCTGACAGACATGAAGTCCCTGCTCCTTGATGTACTTGCAGTCTGGGTATTCCAATTTGGCATGTTGAATTCCCCCATTAGTAGTACTTCCCCTTTGGCTGCCATATTATGGATGGCTTCCATTAATAATAGATCTATAATTTCCCCCTGCACAGGAGGCCTGTAAACTACTCCAGCCAGGATGGTTGTTTTGTTCCCCAACTCCAGAGTGACCCACAATGCCTTTGCTTCTTCCCTGGAACCTCAGAGCCTCCATAGCTTTAATCCCTTCCTTTACATACATAGCAACCCCATCTCCCCTCTTCCCCTCCGTATCCTTTCTAAAAAGTGTATACCATGGTATGGCTGAATTCCAGTCATGGTACCCTGCATACCATGTCTCCATAATTGCCACAATGTCCAGGTTTGTGTCTGCCATCTGTGCCTTTAGGTCTGGGATTTTGTTTCCCAGACTGTGATCATTTGTGTACATTACCTTCCACTCTGTGTACCCCCTTAATGTTCCTTGTTTATTGGTCTTTGCCCTGCACTATATTAGTGTTGTACCTTCTGTTCTCTCACCCATTGTAACCTTGGTAGTTTTATGGTTATATATGATGCTGGTTACTGGGTCTTCACTGCTTTCAGTTATGACCTGTGGGGGGACTATGATATTCCCATTGACTGTCTATGCCTCCCCTCTTGGCAAGTTTAAATGATCACTAAGGATGCAGTTAAACTTCTCAGAGAGGATACCTTTGCCTCCCCTGGATAGATGCAGGCCATCTGGAGAACACAGTCCTTCATCCCTCCAGGTGAGGTTGCTGTCCCCAGTGAAGCCATATCCCACCTCTCTGCACCATTTCATCAGCCATTTTTTGAATTCAATGATGCGGATATCCCTCCCTCCCCCCTTGCCATGGAAAAGTAGCACCTCTGAGAAGGTGACAGGATGTCTTACTTGCCCAAGACTCCTCCCCAGCTCTATAAACTCTTCCTGTACTCTTCGTACATCTACCCCCTCTCTAGCCAGGTCCCCAAGTGAAGAATGGCATCCAGCTACCCCCCTCCTTGCTACCGCCCTTGCAATCCTAAGGATTCACTTGCCCTCCTTCCAAACTGTGTCTCCAGGTAGGCATATTACCTCCCTCTCACCTCTGCTACCTGACCCCAGCTCAATCCCCCGAACAATGCAGTACCCAACCAGGATGTGTTTCCTCCTCCTGTGTGCTCTCCTTGCATCTTGCATCTGCCCTTGGGGTTGCACCCTGGATGACCCCCTCAACCTCCATGGTGTTCACTTCCAGTGATGCTGCACAATCTCTGTGCTCTGCCTGGATGGCATACAAGTTGTGAAGTGCAACCGGCTGGGGGATGTGCCTCCACGCTGCCTCCCACACCTTCCCCGAGCCCACTGTAAGCCATCCTTCCCTCCTTTTTGGCAACCTCTGAGGCAGCGGTGGTGGACATGGTGGTCTATGTATGGGGAGAAAGGTCACCTGTAACATCGCCAACTCTGCAAGGAGTTCAGCTACCTCCTCCTTCAACACAGAGAGGTGCCTGCAGATAGGGCAGCACTGCAGTGTCCAGAAGGTCTTTCTGAACACTGCTGCCTCACATTCACTGCAACGCACTACATCCATCATCATCCTTTGACTATTCTTGCCCTAACTGCCCCTTATTGCCCTGTACTCTCTGCTGTTTTTTTCTTCTATACCATGTCCAGTGCCCAGCTATATATATTTGTACTGTCAATACTCTTTAGTGGTATAATGTATCAAGGAATGTAGATTTATGTCAGGGTGTAGTGTGTGCCCATGTTGTGTACTGAAATAAGATGGCTGACAGTGGGCATATGCAGTCAGATGGTACCGTATGATGTCACGGGTTAACGGTATAAAGGAAGTGATGTGCTATGGGTGGGTGGGGTGTGGGGATGGGCCCTCCTGACCACCGGAGACAATCAGTCACACCAGAAAACCCCCACAGAAACACTCAGCTGTACCTACAAAATCCTCCAAACAGGTAACTTTCCAAATGAATTCAGAAAGCAACCTGGTACCAACTGAAAGCAACAATAAACTGCAAAAGAAACAATAACAACAGCAATAAAATCAGCAAAAATCAACAGTCGTTTCCCTGAAATGAACTGCATCATTCCTCTTCTAGCCCCTAGAAGATGCCTTTTGCTGTAATCTTAAGTTGCCAGTTCAAATTTCGAACTGTAGGGGTTAAAACAGGTGGTGCTTTACAGTTTTTACAGTTTTATCTAACATTAGGATAAGCTTTCAGGGTTACTGCATTTGTTGTTGACTGATTGTTTCTGCTCTTACCTCCTTGTTCTTTTGTCCGTGGTTCTTCTTTTTCGGCAGGGGAAGGGCCCAGCCACCAACCCCAACCCCAACCACCCCACACTACACTCCTTTTATAGGGTACCACAGTTGTGACATTTCCTGTGGCAGAGCAGGAAGGGTGGATCAGTGGGGCCTCCACAAGGTAAGCTCATTTACAGGGGCACTAGTAATTTAACTTGTTATAACAAGTTAAACAAAACACAATCAAACCATTACTTGCATTTTTTTCCTTCTAATTACTCTGACTAGGTTATAAACCCAGCAACTTATCTGGAATGGCTATCATTAACTGCAGGTACTGTGGAACAATTTTCAGAAGGACAGTCTTACAGGATTTAGGACACTGTCCTACATGCTGGGCCTTTGAAGATCTTAGGGCTCAGCTCTGGGCAGCATGGGCAGAGATTGCACGCCTCAAATGTCATATTCAAGAGGAAATACATTATAAGAACCACCCGCCATTTCCCCAGCATCCAACAGAAAAACCTCGACCACAGAGGGTAGTTGGTCCAGGAGGTTGGCAGGTGTTTAGGAGGGGCAAATCGGGTGCCCCGTCACTCTCTGCTCTCCAACATATTACCTCCAAAAACCATATAAACACTACAAACAGGTATCTGCCTCTATCTCTGGATTCAAACAAAGAGGCAGAAGACACTGCAGAGCAGGACACTGCAGCACAGGAGCTAGCACAACAAAACTCACCCAAATCAGGAACCAAAACAAAAAGCAAAAAGGAAATCCAAAAAACTTCTGATCATAGGAGACTCCATGATTCGGGAGTTGATACCCATCTCCAGCCAGGGTAATGGTCAGATGTCTCCCAGGTACATCAGCATGGAGAGACACTGACTGCATTGCTAAATTGTTCACAAAGCAGGAGAAAACATTGATGTCCTAGTACATAGGGACTAATGATCTCACCAGCCGGTCAGTTGTGGAGACCAAGGAACACCTGACCAGGCTGGGTGAAAACTATCATCTATTTCATCCGGCATCTCCTCTCTGAGATCCTGCCAGTCTGGGAGAGGGGAGCAGATGGACGGAAGGTCAGAGAAGGGGAGATAGGGGAGCTAAACACGTGGCTCAAGGGCTGGTGCCAGGAAAAAGGACACAGATTTGTAGGGAACTGGCAACAGTTCTGGGAGTGAAAGTTCTTTAAATTTGATGGACTGCATCTGACTAAGGAGGGAGTCAGTGCATTGGGGTAGAAGTTTAATGTCTTTGCAGAATATTTAAATTAGCAAATGGGGAGAGGGGTGCAGCACCCCATACGTTGAATGGGAAGAACATCCCTCCCCCCACAGCTAGTGGTCAAACAGGGATTCAGCATGTTTGCAGTTCATTTGCATCACCAGGTAAGAAAAAAGGTTTGTTTCCCCATACGACGCACAGGGGTAATGCCAAATCTCACCCAACAACTAACACACCAAAATCTGGCCAATGGAAAATCATGTACACAAATGCTCACAGCCTGGTAAATAAGATCCCAGTCCTGCAGGCAATAATGTCAGAGGCTAAACTGGACATAGTAGCAATTAGTGAGACGTGGTTTACCAGTAACCACACTTGGGAGACTTCAGTACCTGGCTATGTATTATTCAGAAGAGACCGAGGTGCAAAAAGGGGTGGAGGAGTGGCCCTGTATGTCAATGAAAATATCAAAGCTACAGAAATTCAGAATACACATAAGGAGCCAGAAGAACTGTGAGTCACCCTGGAAACAGGAAATGGGACAGCCATAAGAACTGGGGTTGTCTACAGGCCCCCAGACCAGGGGGAGGACATAGACACATTACTGTTAGAAGATATACAAAACATGACAGCTAAAAGGGAGGTTCTGATAATGGGAGACTTCAACATGCGGATACAGATTGGTCAATACCAGCAGGAACATCTGCCAGAACTAGACACATAGTGGATTCCCTGCAGGGGGAGGGCCTCAAACAACTGGTACAGCAACCCACAAGAGACAGGGCTATCCTAGAGCTAGTACTGACTAACAAGGAAGGGATCACAGATCTCCAGGTAGAAGGTCACCTGGGGGCCAGTGACCATCACATAGTATGGTTTAATTTGGCTACTACATCTAAATCATCCCATTCCAAGGCAAAAATATGGGACTTCAGAGGAGCTGACTTTGATAAGATGGCCAACAGAGTTAAGCTAGCCCTGGCAAAAGAAACACAGGTGAGGGGTACAGGCAAAGTGGGCAAGCATTAAGGATGCAATACTTCAAGCAACATCCCATTGTGTTAGATAGAAAAGGAAGTGCAAAAGAAGAAGAAACCACTTTGGTTCTCAAATACAGTAGCAGAAAGGGTCAGGAGCCAAAAGGCTGGCCTTCAGGAAATATAACGGAACACAGCGGATGAAGATAGGGAGGCATACCAAACTGCCCTAAGGAAGCAGGGAAGGCAGTAAGGCAGGCAAAGTCCCAAACTGAGGAAACCCTAGCACGAACAGTAAAAGAAGGTGACAAGACTTCCTATAGATACATTAGTGAAAGGAGAAATTCCAGAGGGTGTATTGCTAAGCTTAATGGAGAAAAGGGAACATGTGAGGAGGAGGACCCTGTAAAGGCATCTATCCTAAATAGATACTTTTGCTCAGTATTTACTGAAGAGAAGGTAGGGCAGGGTCCACAGCTCAACATCATGGACAGAGGGGGGAGGGAGGTGAGCACTACTCCCTTCACAAAAGAAAGGGTCCTACAAGAGCTTGCTAAGCTCAGGGTGGATAAGGCAATGGGACCTGATGGCATACATCCCAGGGTACTTAAGCAGCTAAATGTGGAACTAGCAGAGCCATTAGCAGAACTGTTTAGTGAGTCACTGAGCACAGGAGAGGTCCCAGAAGACTGGAGAAGGGCTCATGTGATCCCGCTCCACAAGAGTGGTAGCAGGGAGGAGGCGGGGAACTACAGACCAGTCAGTCTTACCTCAGTAGTGGGCAAGATTATGGAGGCACTCCTTAAGGAAAGGATAGTGCAACACCTGGAATCCATAGGGGCACAGGATCCAAGACAGCATGGGTTTACAAAAGGAAGGTCCTGCCAAACTAATCTCATAGATTTCTTTGATTGGGTAACCAGAGTGGTGGACCAAGGGGGAGCAGTTGATGTCGCCTACCTTGACTTCAGCAAAGCTTTTGACACTGTTCCACATAGAAGATTGATAAATAAGCTGGGTAGGCTCTGGGGGGGTCAGAAGTTGGTCAACTGGGTGGCAAACTGGTTGACGGGCAGAAAACAGAGAGTGGTGGTAAATGGTATACAGTCAGAAGAGATGCAAGTCACAAGTGGGGTACCTCAGGGATCAGTCCTGGGGCCAGTACTCTTCAACATCTTCATTAGTGACCTTGCAGATGGATTAAAGGGAAAGGCTTGTCTGTTTGCAGATGGCACCAAGATCTGCAAAAGAGTAGATGATCCAGATGGGGTGGGCAGAATGAGAAGAGATCTGGATAAACTAGCAAAATGGTCAGAAGAGTGGCAACTGGGATTTAATGCAAAGAAGTGCAAAATCATGCACATAGGGAAGAGGAACCCTGAAGCCACCTATAGGCTGGGAGGGGAGTTGCTAGCAGTCACAAAGGAAGAAAAGAGACTTGGGCATCATCATCACTGATGACCTGAAATCATCAAGCAGACCTCTAAAGCAGTAGGTAAGGCTAGGGGGTGTTAGGGTGTATTAGTAGGTATCACAAGTCATAAGAGGAGGTAATAATCCCTCTTTACAAGACACTGGTTAGGCCCCATCTGAGTACTGCATGTAGTACTGGGCCACACCTTCACAAGGACATTAACCAAATTGAGGCAGTCCAGAGAAGGGCAACCAAAATGGTGCAGGGACTGCATCAGAAAACATATGAGGACAGATTAACAGAGTTCAATATGTATACCCTTGAGCAAAGGAGGGAGAGAGGTGATGTGATCAAGGCATTCAAACACGTTAAGGGCATTAACAAGGTGAAAGAGTCTAACATGTTTAAATATAAGAAAAATAGCAGGACAAGAGGACACAGCATGAGATTAGAGGGGGGCAGATTAAGGGGGAATGTGAGGAAATTCTTTTTCACAGAAAGGGTGGTAGATGCATGGAATGGCTTACCACAAGAAGTGGTGGCTATTAATACAGTGCAGGGCTTCAGACAGGCATGGTATAGGCATAAGAGAGCAATGCAAATGACTATGAATAGATAGGCCACTGACAGAGCAAAGGCCGATGGCACATTTATGAGGTAGAAAAAGAAATGGGCAGACTGGATGGGCCTTGCGGTCCTTATCTGCCATCAACGTCAATGTTTCTATCTAACACTAGTCATATGAGCACTGGGGAATGATCAGACCAGGTCATCAGGAGGATGGAGCAGTCGCAGAGGAGATATCCCTTCTCCCTGAGGAGAAGAAACATATCTATACTAGAGTAACTCCCGTGTCTATGTGAAAAAAAATGTCTAGTCTCTTTCGGTAGGATGCCCCATCCGCCAGGCATCTAACAGACCCTCCTTCTCCAAAAACCTTCTTAAAAAGCTTGCTCCCTTACTCTCTATAGTCAAGGAATCAGGACCTCGCCTGTTCCAGCGGGCTAATACCACCTTATTGAAATCTCCTCCTACGATACATAATGCTTTAGGATCTCTAATTGAGTCTAGGATTACTTGTCTGAGAAAGACCTGGTTGTCCTTCTCTTCATTTGGAGCACATAAATTCAAAAAGACACATTTCATATCATAGTAAGCAGCGAAGAGCCTAACAAATTGCCCCCCAGGTTCTGCCTCCACTTCTTGAATCTGTATGAGGGTGTCTCATCTTACCAGGATTGCTGTTCCTCATCTGTGAGGATGTGCTGTCCTTGAAGCCACATGGACCTCCTCCATCCAGGACCTCTTAAGTGTGTGGTGCTCGTTCTCAGAGAGATGAATCTCCTGCAAAAACTAAAGGTTCACTTTATACTTTCCCAATTATTGCAAGATCCAAGCTCTCTCTCGAGAGGCCCATTTAAGCCCTTAACATCATAGGTCACAATTTCTAGTTCTGAAATATTATGTTATGCCTTTTGCTGTAATATTTTTTTTTACTAAAATAGTTCCCATGTACTTCCTCTTGGGAGTCCCCCTCTTGTTTTACTTGCCAACACTTTCCCTTTCCCCTTCATCCAAGCAGTGATAAACATCCAACAAAAAACATAGGAACAAAACTCTGTTAACTTCAAAACTTTGCAACCAATCTAAGAACATTGAATTAATAACCCCCAATAGTGCCACTCCAGCCCCCCAGATCCAAGTTTAGGGAGGATGGTGCAGCAATCTACGTCTGTGCCCAGGTAAAGTAAATTTGTACCCCAGCATGAGGTGGAATGTCAGTTCTCGAAGATGGCAAACCAAACCAATATTCCGCACTGTGTGTCCCCCCTTCCCTCCCTTCTTAACGCTATTGTTAATATCTTTTGTTGTAAAGATTAAAAAAATTAAAAGGTATTGCATTCTCCATAAAAGAAAACAGTGTAGGCATTCAATCCCACCCCTTCCCTTTTCTGACCATTCTTGACCCTCCATTTCAAGTTATTCAGTGAGCTTCTTGCTATACACATATTGTACCCATTGTATGCAATGCAGAGTTTAAAACATTTATGCTGGAAGTTTCAGTTCAATCAGTTCAACACAATTTTATCACAGGATTGGCTCCATTGAGCGGGCTCATTCACAAGGAGGTCCTGGTGTGGCAAGACAGTTACAAACAAGTGTGCATTAGACAGACATACAGATTGGCACATAGTATACAGTATTACAATGTAAAAGTACAGGGGACAAGAACAATAGACCAGTATACAAGCTAATACATGGGTAGGATCTAGAAAGCTAATATATAGGAAGTATCTAACATAAAATCTGGCTGGCAATTTTTTTATTTACAATTCTGTTACAAATCAGAGAAAGGAAAGACCGTTTAAGAGCATGGTGATAAGTGCAATATATGTTATTGAGGATAGATTGCAGAAGGGTTGGGGGTGAGGTCGGGACAGTGATGTTAGTGATGGATGTGCAAAGAAAGCAAAAAAAAGAAAAAAGATGGGGGACAGGGTCAGTAAAGGACGGTAGTAACAAATAGCTGGATAATGGGCAAGCTAACAAGAATTCTGGTAATTAACAAATAGTCTAAATATCAAGTAAAGAATGAGATCCTGCAATAGTGAAGTCTCTAATTTACAGTTCATGCGGTTGACATAAAGGTGTCACTGTAACATCGGTCTACAATGAATTTGTCGACCTACCATAATGGATCCTATTCAAAGTGGAGGCCTGTTTTGATGTCTAATTCTAGACTTTTCATTTGCCATCCTTATTCCACTTTGGCAAATGATTTTCCAAAAATGGGGAATTACTCCATGATGCCTCCAGCTGTTCCAACAGCAAGTGTTCTTCTTGTCCTTCTTTATTAGATCATTTTCTCTGATGAGGACCCCTCACTGTATACCATTGGTGGTACTCTAATTCTTGAATGACTTCTGCATCCAGGAGAGAGTCCACTGATATATATCTCACTTGTGCAAGAATTTCCTTGCCTCTGAAATAGCCGGAGAGGAGTGGTTACCCAAATCTGTGAAAGTCTTCAAGACATCTGTATAGCCTAATTGGGCTCTGACCCCTTTTGGCCACAGTTGTATCAAGATTGGGAGTAGTTTGCACCACCAGTACATTGTGATTGGCACATAATCATGTTCAAAAAACAGGTGGGAGTCCCCCCCCAAAAAAAATTTCTTTTTGCTCCCAGGCTCTTTGAAAGACATCCAGGGCCCGATTCCAGGATGACTTACACATGGCACATGGTGATTAATGCCAAACCCTATGGCATAAATCGCACCTTGCACCATGCAATACGCATGTCACGATTCCAAGATGTGGCATGGACCACGCTGCATGCAGGTTGCACCAAAGGTGGGCTACACCACCCACTATGCCCACAACCCACTGCAACATGGTGCAAGGGTGGGTTATGGCAGCACCTGCGCCCTATTCAGAAAGGGCAGCTACCGTAACCTGCCTATGCCATTACAGGTCCAGATATGGCACTTTGAGGTTAGACCAGCACTTAGTTGGTCTAAGGAGCATCTGTCCTGGCAAAATGACAGATGCACCCAGCAGCGCTGCATATGGCACATTGCCCTGCTCCACCTACCCCTCAGCATAGTGATGTGCCCCACATCCCGAATTTCAGGGAGCCCCTTTGTCCATTTTGTGCCATGCCCCCCATGTGCCTGTGTGACCTGGCCACCCCCTCCCAGGCCCAGAGGGAATTGAGGGAGTGTTATGAGGCAGGGGTCTCTGAGGGGGCAGTTAAATGCGAGCTGCGACTTGCGGCACCCAAGTCCATTGTGCCAATTCCATGATGCAACCCTGCGGCTGCTGTAAGTCATGTGTCGTAGGTACCAGGGACCCTGCCCATCATGGAATAGGGTGCTGGGTCCCAAAGGGAGGTGGTGCATGGTGCAACTTGCATACACTCACAAGTTGTGCCATGATTTCTGGAATTGGGCCCTCATTGTTTTTCTATAGTCTAAGAAGGTGACTATTAATGATCTAGGTTATGCTTTAGGGTCTGTGATTCTGCCAATCAAGGAACCGTTTGCCCAAATGATGTTCAGTGCATAATCAGCCCCCGGCCACAGGGTCTCATGAAGGAAACTATACATAAAGGTCACCATGTCTCCCGATTCGGTCCACTCTGGAATGCCATGGATTCTGATGTTTATTCTATGCAACCTGTTTTCCAGGTTTTCTAGCTTTTGTTGCAGTACTAAAAAAGAAACAGGGCAGCACCAGCAACCATGATTGATGTGTATTTATTTCAATCCAAACAGCTCATACAGTCACCAAATGAAAAGTTCAGAGTGCACCCCCTCCTCAACTGCCCCGAATGGTTTTGAGCATACGCTCTTCCTCAGAGAGGCCAGTCCCTAGTGGTCACATTATATTTATACATCAATTTCCATGTGTAACAAATAAATCAGTTAGTAATACTAAAAGGAACATTGTGCAATTTTAAAGAAACAGTCATTAAATGCTTTTTTTTTTTTAATATTAAAAATCTAACTTAGAATTACGCAAGACAACCAAATAAGTCGCATCGAGATAAGTCGCAACGAGATGCATCTCATATGGCATTGTCTGGACTTATTTGGTTGTCTTGTGTAATTCTAAGTTTGATTTTAATTAGTTCATTTGGTGACTGTATGAGCTGTTTGGATTGAAATAAATACACATCAGTCGCGGTTGCTGGTGCTCCCTTGTTTCTTTTTTAGTATTGCCCTTTTTTGGCATTCCATAGCAGTACTGGAGCTGCCTTTTTTCTGCTTGAGCTTTGTTGCAACCAGACCTCTCTGTCGTGAAGCTGTACTATCACTCCATTATGTAATGTTATGAAAGTGAAAGCCAAAAAGATTGCATTCAGACAATACAAAAAGACACAGGCAGAAGGGAATAGGGAGAAGTACCAGGAGAAGCAAAGGGAGGCAGGGAGGTCAGTAAGAGAAGCCAAAGCTCAGACAGAAGAACACATTGCAAAATCAGTGGGTAGAGGGGACAAAACCTTTTACAGGTACATAAGTGAAAAAAGAAAGACAAAGGAGGGATAGTGAGACTGAAGGGGGAGGATGGGGGCCGCGTGGAGGATGACAACAGTAAAGCTGACATATTGAACAGGTATTTCTGCTCAGTCTTTACTGAGGAAGAGGAGGGTAATGGGTCTGAAGGGAGTATAAGGGGTGAGAATGGTGCAGAAATGGACACAAGTCCCTTTACATGAGAAAGGGTCCTGAAGGAACTGGAAGTAATAAGAGTTGATAAAGCAATGGGGCCAGATGGGGTGCACCCCAGGGTCCTTAAAGAACTGAGAGGTGGTGGCTGAACCTCTGGCTATCCTGTTTAGCCGATCACTGGAAACAGGGGAGGTACCCAAAGAATGGAGGACAGCAGATGTAGTCCCCTTATACAAAAGCAGGAACAAAGAGGAAGCAGGGAACTACAGACCAGTCAGCCTCACCTCGGTAGTGGGGAAGATCATGGAAGCACTACTGAAGGAGAGATTGGTGGAACATCTGGTTGCCAATGGACTACAGGACCCAAGGCAGCATGGTTTCACCAGGGGGAGGTCATGTCAGACCAACCTCATTGAATTTTTTGGCTGGGTGACTAGGGAGGTGGATTAGGGGAGGGCAGTGGACATGGCCTATCTGGACTTCAGCAAGGCCTTTGACACTGTGCCACATAGAAGAGTACTACACAAACTGGGGAATATGGGTGTGGGCAGGACAGTAGTGTGGTGGGTAGGTAACTGGCTGGGTGGCAGGACACAGAGGGTGGTGGTAAATGGCTGTCACTCCACAGAGGAAGAGTGACCAGTGGGGTACCACAGGGATCAGTGCAGGGACGGTCCTATTCAACATCTTCATCAGTGATATGCGCAGGACCTAGAAGGCAGAATTTCACTGTTCGCTGATGACACAAAGCTATGTAACAGAGTAGACACACCAGAGGGTGTAGACAGAATGAGAAGGATCTGCAGAAACTTGAAGAATGGTCAGGGGTTTGGCAGTTGAAATTCAATGCAAAGAAGTGCAAGATAATGCATATAGGGCACAAAACCTGGCACAATATATCAGTTGGGGGTGAGGATATAGCATGCACCAAACAGGAAAGGGATCTTGGGTTATCACCTCTGATGACCTCAAGGTAGGGAAACAGTGTGACAAGGCAGCAGGTAAAGCAAATAGGATGCTGGGATGTATAGGCAGGGCATCACCAGCAGGAAAAGGAGGTCATAATTCCGCTATACAAGACACTAGTGAGGCCCCACCTGGAGTACAGTGTACAGTTCTGGAGACCATACCTACGTAAGGACATAGACAGGGTAGCGAAGGTTCAGAGGAGGGCAACAAAGATGGTGCATGGATTGCATCACAAGTCCTATGAAGACAGGTTGAAGGAACTGAACATGTACTCCCTGGAGGAGAGGAGGGAGAGAGGGGATATGATAGAGACATACAAGTATCTCACAGGGAGGAACAGGGTGCAGGAATACACTATTTGTAAGCGAAAAAGATGTACCAGGACTAGAGAGCATGGGATGAAGTTGGAGGGAGGACGATTCAGAGGAAACATGAGGAAGAATTTCTTCACAGAAAGGGTGGTGGACAAGTGGAACACCCTGCCAGAGGAAGTGGTGGGGGCTGAAACAATCACAGGATTTAAGAATGCATGGGATAGACATAAAGGAATTCTGGAGGTCAGGGGTAAGGGGCAATAGACTTCTAGGAAAACATAAACTGAACTTACAAGCTCAAATGGGCAGACTGGGTGGGCCATAGACCCTTATCTGCTGACACTGTCTATGTATCTATGTATCTATGTATGTATATCCACTGTTTTTGAAGTCTCTGTGGCGTGGGTTTTGAGGTCTGTAATTTTCCTACTCTGTGATTGCTGTTCTGAGTAGATGGTGGGTGGATTGCCTTACAAGCAAAATTGGGATGGCCCAGCAATTGCTGTATCCCTACCAATGATACCCTTCTCCTACCCAATACCAGGTTGAGGAGCTCCTTCAGTTTTACCACTTTTGCTTGAGGCAGCCAAAAACATTCTCCAATCATATCCAACTCAATCCCCAGAAACTCAATCACTCTGGTGAGGTCCTCTGTCTTCCCTACTGCCAGGGAGATACTGATTGAGATGCATAAATCCTGAAAGTCCCACAACATCCACTGTACCTCTGCCCTGGATTCATCTATGAGAAAGAAATCATCCAGATAATGTACTACCTGGCTGTGCCCTTACCTGCGCCTGAAAACCCGCTGCACCCATGTGCTAAATGCCTCAAAGGTGCAGCAGGCTATCGAGCACCCCATGGGCATGGCTTTGTCAAAATAAAATCTGCCAACAAAATGGAAACCCGGTAAGTCCCAATCTTCTTGTCAGAATGGCAGAAGGCAAAATGCAGATTCAATATCCATTTTGCCAACCATTCCCCCTTTACCTCCCTGATAAGCAGCACAGACAAATTGATGGATGTGTATGACACCGCACTGTCCTCGTCATGGGTACCATCATTCACAGAAGTGCCTTCCACAAATGACGGGTGGTGAATCAGCTGGTATTTCCCTGCTTGTTTTTTGGGCACCAGTCCCAAAGGGGATATATGAAATTTCCCACGCGGGGGAGCCTTGACATGCCCTTCCACCTTGCCTGCCTCCTTCTCTTTTAAGATTTTCCGACACACTATGTCCTCCTTTCCCTTCACCGAAGACAGGTGCTTGGGCCTGGCCCCCTTCCTGTCCCCTTGGAACTTTAGTGAAAACCCCTTGGAAAATCCCTTCTTCAGCAACCCCCCCACTTCATGATCCAGGTAATCCACTGTCCAGGCCACCACTACCTCCTGTTTGTTGATGTTCTGGCCAGTGCAAAACCCCATCATAAAGCCTTTGCAGCCTTAATATCAGCTCCAACGGTAGTTAAAATTGTACCCCCCATTCCCGGAACCCCACCCCCTGTTCCTAAAATTCCCACCTATACCCTCCCTTCCCCCCTGACTCCCCTGAAAGGGCTATTCATGCCCATTCATACTCCCTGATCAATCAGAACTGTTTCTGCATTTCAGTACCGAGTACGTTCCCCCACACTTGGAGCAGGTATGTTTGAACTTGCAGTTTGCCCAGGTGCACAACGCTCTGTTGTAAGCCCAGCATGACTTAAACTTGGCCATCCCTTGACCGGCTACCTTTTTGGCCACTTCTCCAATAAAATGGCACTATGTATCATGAACCCTGTTTTACCAGGTGTCCAGGTTTTTACCCTTATACGTGGCTTCCTCCTCTGCTTGTCCCACCACTGCTAGTGCCACAGCCATTTTGGATTTTCCCACTGTCTCCTTTCGCTCATATTTCTTGGCCATCTTTTTGTCTAAAAGGACAAATATATCCATGTACTCCCCTTTCCAAATCTTATATTTTATGGAGGCTGGTACGTGGTCTCCCAATGAGAAACTGGGAATGGAGTCATAAATCTTCTTGCCCCTGGCAGTGTTTCCCTCTACGCCTTGGCCTTCCCCTTACAATCTTTATCTCTCTTAAACTCTTCCAAAATCTTCTCCATAGTACCCAGCCCCTTATCCCCCTTTTCCGCTAATAATCCCTCCAAATATTCCTTTAAACTACCTTCACCTGTGGGCTCCCCTGTATCCTTACCCCCATCAGCATCCAAGTCTCTTGGTTCCAGTGCGGGCTCAGAAAAAGGGAACAAGCTCCAGGTCTAGGGCTGGTCTCCTAGGGTACACACCTCCAGCCCCCTTACCCTGTGGTCCAGCTGGCTATTTACACTTTCTCTCCACCACCTCTTCTTCCTTCCTTTTCGATGCCTTATCTATCAGCTCAGTCATCTTGGAAATCAGTGTAGCTGCCTCTGATCTCAGTTGGGCATTGGAGGCTGGGGAAGGGTTACCTTCTTAGGCACCATGATGTGCGGACAAATACTTAAAATGACAAAGGAAAAGAGCAGAAAGCATAAATGTCTGAATGTACCCCAAAACCTCCTCCCCCATAGAACTGTGCCACACTGCAGTGCACTCCAGCTGCATAAGGCCAATACTGACCATGAAAACCAAAAAACAGTGCTCAGTTTGCATGGGTTGCATTACCCCCCATTGCAAATAACACCGTATTTATGAAAAATTCTGCCTTGAAAAAACGCAGGATGAATATCCCCTTTTTCCACCTCTATCCTCTTGTCCAGCCATGGTCCACTTGCCCTTTATAAAGAAAGAAATGGGTAGAAGGGGGGAATGCTTAATCGCTGGGTCGTTATGTGCCAATGCCCTCTATATCAACCTATCGATTTGCCCTAAATCGCACTTACATTTCCTTTTTGGGGCTTTTGTTTTTCCTTTTCTCCTTTTTTTTTTTAAATGCTGCCAGTTGATGTGTGCCCAGGCAGGGGAATTGGCTCCGTGAGGTCTTGCTGCATTCCATGCAACCAGTGCCCACGACTCAGCTCTTATCCATCTGACCTACTTAACCTTAAACCCCTAACCAGCCAAACTGGTTGTCAAGACTTCCTTTTGGGTAGCCACATTGTTTGTTTGCAAGGGCCCCTTTTCCTTCCATGTTGTACAACAGAATATCTAAGCTTTGTTGGCATGTCTAGCCCAGCAGCAATGTATAACTCCTCCATACTGTTCCCCTTCCCACATCTAAGACAACAATCATTTTATAGGGTCTCCAAAGTGAAAAAAGGTGTGTTCTGCAGCCTCACAATTAGACAATATGTGCAAGATCCCATGTAAGGCATGTTAAGGCTTGTATATCTTGCTAAACAGGCATATGCCTTTTTTTTAAACCCAAATCCAGGCTGCAAACCCTTTTTCTTTTGTCCCTTTCAATGTTTTTCACCCTCCCCAAACCCCAGGAGTTTTAGGCCTCAGCCCGACCTGCTGTCTGTTTGTTTCCCACATGGACAGCATGGTGATGATATCAGACACCATGCCACGCCCCCCGCTCCTCTTGCCTGTGTCCTTCTCTCCTGACTTTGGAAAAGGAAAATTCTCTGTATTTGGAGTGAAAAAAGTGCCTGCTAGCCTGTCTGCACTGCTGTCCTGTAACCGCACTCTCAGGTCCTTCCTTGCACCACTGCCCATACCTCGGTGGCTGGATGACCCCCATCCTTGCTCAACTGAGTAAAAATCAGCCCCATGCCAGACAGCTAATGGGCCAAATTCGTACCCTCTGCCCTCCTTCCCCCACTCCACGTGCTGTTGGGGAGACCTACTGCATCCAAAAAGCCTCACCTCTCCAGCACCATCTGGAAGCTGAGCCCCACCAGGATTACCTCCATTCCCATTTGCCAAAACTGCCAGACGACCAAACCAAAAGCCCCAAACTGCCCACAGACCACTCATAGGACTGGGCTACCTAGCCCTGCATTGTCCTTAGGGAAGAGAAACCCTGAAGCCACCTATAGGTTGGGAGGGGAGTTGCTGATAATCACAAGGGAAGAAAGAGACTTGGGTATCATCATCACAAATGACCTGAAATCATCCAAGCAGACCACTAACGCAGTAGGTAAGGCTAGGGAGATGTTGGGGTGTATCAGCAGGGGTATCACAAGTTGTAAGAGGGAAGTAATAATCCCTTTTTACAAGACACTGGTTAGGTCCCATCTGGAGTACTGCGTGCAGTACTGGAGGCCGCATCTTCACAAGGACATTAACAAGATGGAAGCAGTCCAGAGAAAGGCATCCAAAATGGTGCAGGACCTCCATCAGAAAACATATGAGAACAGATTAATGGAACTCAATGTGCATACCCTAGAGTAAAGTCGGGACAGAGGTGATATGATTGAAACATTCAAACAGCTTGAGGGCATTAACATGATGAAAGAGTCTAACATGTTTCAATATAAGAAAAATAGCATGACAAGATGACACAGCATGCGATTAGAGGGAGGCCGATTAAGGGGTAAAGTGAGTAAGTTTTTTTTTACAGAAAAGGAGGTGGATGCATGTAACGGCCTACCTCAGGAAGTGGTGAATATGAATACAGTGCAGGGATTCAAACAGGTATGGGATAGGCATAAGGGAGCAATACAGATGAGTATGCATAAAGAGGCCATTGACAGAGTAAAGGCCTATGGCACATTCATAAGGTAGAAAAAAATGGGCAGACTGGATGGGCCTTGTAGTCTTTATCTGCCATCAACTTCTATGTCCTCACCTGCCCAGTCCCTCAAAGGAAGCACAGCAAACCACTGCCCAGCCATCCCGCACAATCACCATCTCCACAGGGATCCATGTCATATCTGGCAAGCCATGAGATTCTCCCCTCCCAAACCTAAAACTGCCCACCTCAAAACTGGGAAAATGGCAAGGAAAATGATCTCCTGACAAAGTTACATATTTATTTATTTATTTATTTTTCTTTTCTTTTTTTTTAAGATCCTGAGTTACTTAAGCAAGGAAAAACGAACTCCCGATCACACTGCTTCCCCCTTAAACTGCTTCCTCCATGTGCCATATTTAAAAAACTTTGCAAAAATTAAACCACCTGTGCAAGCTAGTTCACAGAGACTCAAACATGTCCTGGCCTGCTAGAAAACCTTTCCTAATGCAGGGGCCCACCAACCTGGCTTTTACCACAAAATGCTCCTCCATCAAATGCCTTACTAACTTCCTTGACATCATATTAACTAACTATAAATAACTACAGCCCTTTTAAAACAGAAAACACAGGATAGCACTCAGGGTAATACCTCTGATTTTGGGCAGCTGCCCATGCAACTTTAAAACTGGGCCCCATGGACCATGCAGCCACTAGGCCAGGGGAGACCACTGAGATTTATCCTGTCCACACATCCCTTTTTCCAAATGCCCTGGATTCCAACATACAATGATACCTTTCTACTTCAGCATACAGTACAACATTCATTTTACCAAAACTCAGCCTTTTGTAAATTAAAATTAAGAAAACCTTCAAGGCCTTAGTGCCCAGGTCACAAAGTTGCAATACCCTACCTAGTGGTGCAAACAATCAGTGAAAATTTGACCGATGCTGTGCTGATATCCATTCCAAATGAAAAATCCCAGTAGAAAGAGGGAGAGCAACCATTAAACAAGGCTTATAAATCCCCTATCGACCCCTTGCAAGGACCCCTATGAGCCATACCCCCAGCCAATCCAGCACCCCTTCGTCATGATCTTACCTGTCCCTTCCCCTTTCTCCTTTGTCACTCTTCGTGACCTCACTAGGCTCCTTCTCTCTGGCCCTGTCTGTTCCACTCCCTTCCCTCCCCGTCCTATCTCTCCCCCTCTCCCCTGCCTCTATCCGTTAAGCTTTCCTCATTATCTCTGGGCTGCCATCAGACAATTCAGGCTGCCTTTTATTGGCAGTCCTACTTGTCTAAATAACACATTTCTGTGTCTTGTGACTTTTTTTATTATATTTTATTCATTGCTATATTCAGAGACAAAATATTCCAAACATACAACAAAAACAGCAAAAACGACACTAAAACTACAATAAGCAACTAACAAAATAAGGAGGAATGTAACATAAAAATTCCACCCCTTCCCCATTCTATGACATGTGGTTCATATATGCAAGAATCCATACATCTTGGACTGCTATCAAACAGTAAGGTGAAACCAAAACACTCTTGTACAGACAAAGAAGCTAATTACTTGAGCAAAGTAAGAAGGAACATACATATCTCCATCTTTGAGAGGAACAGGGACTATCAAAATAATGACTAAAATCATTAAAATCATAATCATAAGCTAAAGGAATACTGCCATAGGCACTTTATGACACGTGATGCTCTGAAACTTGCCATCAGTAGTTCAGTACTGTCCTTCATTGATTATGGGCTGCCTATTTATGGGGCAGGCACTAAAACTGCCCTAAACAAGTTCAGACCACTACTAAATAAGGTCTGCCAACTGTCAATAGGGGCTGCTCAGGACACCCACACCTACACGCTCTACACGGAAACTGGGTGGCTCCCACTCCATCTTAAAGGACAATACCAAACCTGCCTACTTCTGAAAAAGTGCTTCTTAGACTTACCTCCCCCACACTGAGTTGCCTGTTTACGCCAGCAGTTGTCACCAAATCAACTAGAAGCACGGCTACAGATAGAGTGGCGTTTCCCTTCAAAAGGACTAAACTCACCCAGAACTCCATCCTCTACCAAGGACCGTAATGGTACAATGAGCTACCTGCTAACCTTACAGAATCATCCAAGATTAGTACCTTCAAATCTGGGCTCAGATCCCTTCTTGACACAAAAAAGAGCTGTGCTTGCCTGCACTAATGTGGCAGGATTTCTGTCCCCTTCCCCCCCTTTATCTCCTCAACCCCCCCTCCCCAAACGAGGCCCACTCAGCTGACAAACCACTCCTTCAACATCAATGCCATCCCTTACTGACCCCCTTCCCCCCTTCCTCCTAGACTGATCTGCAGACTAGTGAACTACAAGGCTGAACCCTATTTGACCCGATCCTCTTCAACCTATCGTTAGATGTATATAATTGTATAATTTCTTGGTATTTGAATGCCTGTGTAACTGTTTTCTGTAAACACTGTTATATTTGTAATGTTTGTACAACAATGACCTGGAACATTTAAAAACGAGTCCTGGACTCAAAGGTATTAATCCTAAACTGAAAAAAATAAATAAAAAGATAAAATATAAATTAAAAGGGATACATGAAGAATTAGAGTAATAAATTGTACAGAGCATCCCATTTAGAATTGAAATTCTGTATTTTGTATGTATACTAGCAAATGCTTTAACAATCTGTAGGTTGTATAAAGTAGGTGAAGACCATTCGCTAAAAGTTTCATTATCAAACCAATGTTTTAATACTATCTGAGACAGAAATGAAAGCTAACAAGACTTTTCAGAGGTATTAGAGAGGGAAATAACATTCCCAAGGATAGGTCTTTCAAAGTGTAAGGTGCCTTGTATATGTAGTTTGTTCAAAATCCTACCTTCAATTTGTGTTCAATGTTAACTAACCAAAGGACAAGTCCAGAAAATATGGTTAAGATCACCTGTGCCCAAATTACAACAGGTACATGTATCACAGCTAATGAGACATCTTTTAAACAAAATAGAAGGAAACACATAGGCATTATGTAAAATTTTAGGTTGTATACATTTTAAATTATCTGAAGGGATATACCTATAAATATTTTCCCAGATTTGGGTCCACTGTAAAGCATTGATACCTAGTTCTATAGACCTCAGTAGCCTCGGAGAATTTAATAAGAAGTAGGGTATTATATATATTTGTAATAGGGTGACTAATTGTATTAATGTTTATACATTTACTTAATATATCTTGGTAGTCAGTCATCCATGGAAATAGTCCAAAATAAGCATTTAAGGCAGTTCTCAATGCAAAAAGATTTATTATATTTTTGTTTACTTCAATTTAATTTACTTTGAAGCTTACTGATGGTGAGCAAGTAGCCATGTTCTAATAGAGAATCAACTTTTAAAGTCTTAATCTCAGAAGACCAAGGTTTAATGAAGGTTTTGTTAAGTTTAAAATTGTAGATATTAAACATTTTTTTATTTATATCCTTATAAAACTGCAAGTCTAAAAACTTTGATGTTTGATTATGCACTTTTTAAACAGATACGTATTGCCATTTGATCCCCTCTGGAAATGGAAACACATAACTTCTAGTTTGGATGCTCACATGGCAACAATTTATTGATTGCATTTTTATTATTTGCACACTCATAAATTCATAATCCGCACATTTTATTTACAGTCCATTTATCTTGTGACATCTCCTCAGTGTCCATTTTCCTGGTCCTCTTCCTCTGATCTTTGTCTTCAGGGTTCGGACACCAGATCTGACCCTCAAACCATCACCAGTTACCAGTTTCCAATTTAACATGACTTACCTCCCCCTACATTCCAACACGATGATGCAACCCCTATCGCTAACTGCCTTGGCCTCCTATTTATGTCCATGTCTGGTTGCCTTTGACTCCAGCCCATGTTGCCCTGCCCTCCTCCTCCTCTCTTCTGCCTGCCCCCTCTTTTCCCATCTCTTGCTTCCCCCTGTCATTCCCACCATTCCTTCATGGGCGACTTGCTGCCTGACCATGCCACTTCAGCCAAAATGCTGCTCACCCTAGCAGCAGACGTCCTTCTTGACGACACCATTGTTGTTCCCCTAATCATACTACTGTCCTTCTGCAGCCCTGGGGCTCATCTAACTGCCCCCATTCACCCTCCCTCCCTCTTCTTTCCCAGTCCTAAATATGGGTGGGTGGAACCAAATTCTTAGCAGAAGAGGGAGATCTGTGGTCCTGCATCACATTATAAACCCCCTCAGGACCCCATCAGGACCAAGCTTGGCACCCTTCAGCTGACCAATGACCTGCTTTACCCTGCACCTGCATCATACGACACTACCTGGTGACCTCAGTCCTGATGACAACAGGTCCCTCCCTCTTCCCCCATCTGCCCCCTACACCTCCCCCTACCCACTTCCCTCATTTCCATCTGGGCCACCTGACAATTCAGGTTGCCTTTTAGTGGCAACCCTATTTGTCATTTGATCCCCTGTGGAAAAGAAAACATAACAACTTCTAGTCTTGATGCTCGAATGGCAACAATTTATTGAATAAACTTTTATTGTTTACACACTCAGAAATTCATAATCCACACATTTTATTTACAGTCCATTTATATTATCACATCTCCTCACCATCCATTTTCCTGGTCCTCTTCCTCCAATCTTTGTCTTCAGGGTCTGGATGCCAGATCCAACCACCACACCATCACCTGTTACCAATTTACCAGAACCTCCACCCCTCCTACGTCCAAACACTATAATCCGAACCCTAGCACTTACTCCCTTGCCCTCCCTCCTTTTAAGTCCACTGGTTGCTTTTGACCTGCCTGCCCCACTCATCCCATCTCTTTCTTCCCCCATTCTTTCCTGACCCATCTCCAGTGAAGCGATGGAAGATTGGGCTCTCCTCCTTGCGGGCTAGTACCTCAGCTTCCCCTTCTCATATTTACCAACTAGCTCCACCAATGGCATGAGAAAAAGGCCATCACAATCTCAAAGAGGCGGACCCTATCTGCCCTGTAAATTGCTGGTGCATAAAAAAGAATATCCCTGTGCTGGATATGCACCCCACCTATATCTATAACCAACCTGACCACCTTCCTGTTGAGTCTTTTCCTCCACTTCTGAATAGATCTGACATCCCTGGCATGCTGCCATACTCTTCTAGAAGTGATGTTGGACCATCCAATTTCCACCCACAGCCACCACCCTTTTACCCTCTCCAGGTCTGCTTTCATGGCCTGTAATAGTGATCCCCATATGTGTCCCCCTAAATCATTACCCCCCCAAGTGTATGATTATCATGTTTGGGCTGCTCCATTGCACCCACAGTTCCTCCAATAATGGCATGAGTTGGGCCCATCTCATGGCCTGGACCCCTTTCCAATGCAACCTCATCTGCTCCAGTTCCATCCTCAACTGTGTTCCTCCATGCTTGATTGCTGCATACCTCTCATCACAATAAAAGAAAGAGTGCCCCACGATCCAGATGTGTCTCTTTGTTCCTCCTGCTGAGTAAACAAGAAAACTGGTTAAATCATTTCCTGACATATCTCTTATAGCAGCTTGACCTCCATCATCCTACCCCCTTTATTTCCTCCTCTGCACCCCCTTTTGCTGCTGCCTCCGAGGCCACCCCTGTCTGGAAGGAGTGAGGAACGAACTACTCTTCCTCAAAAATTTTAAACCCTTCTTGAGGATGACTCTCACCTGGAACCAGGTCACTGAACTCCCATCCCCGTGACAGAACCAGGTCCCTTTCCCTGCCCCCCAGCTCCTGCTGTACTCTCTCATTTCTCTAACTGCACAGGCCTCCCCAGACACTTGTCTTTGTAAGACCACCTCTGTCCCCTTCCCAAACTGGTCAGTTTTGGACCTGGGCAATTGGATCACCTCTGTGCCCTGCCCAAACCTGATAACCCTCTCTGGCAGCCCCCCTTTTGAGTCACCTTTTCACTGTGCCACTACTTCGCTTATCCAGAAAGCCCCTCTTGCCATGAGCGTGAAACTGGTCTGGAATAAACAAGCCTCCTTGGCCGATGTGCAGACCAGCTGCACCACTCCCAGAAGCCGCACTAACAGCTGCTTAATGATGAGCGACCAACTCTTCGACCTCTCCCCTTGGCCCTTCTGCCATCTGAACAGCATCCACTAAACGGCTCTCCTCTTGGACAGGTCAGGCCACACCCTGTCATTACTAACCCATCCTATTCCCACTAGCTGGACCCCCATGGTAGTGTAGGCCATCCCCTCCTACCATCTCTTCACCATGTATTGTTTTACCTGGTCCTCCATAGCTAGCATAATTACCTCAAAGCCATCCCATGCCTGGAACTCCTGAAAAGCCACCCACCCCCTTGTAGGCCTTCAGTGTGTTGGCAGACCAGCAGCCTTTACAACATTCGGGCTCTCTCCACCCAATCTCCAATGGCTGATCCGGAACCTTGGACCTGTGTATGGCTGCTCGAGGGGCCAAGGCTTGAAACCTGTTGAATTGCAAATGGGAGAGACTATCAGCAATGTCATTCTTAATACAATTGATATGCCAAGCTTTAAAGGATAAATTTAGCTGTAACCCCAACAGCATGAGTTGCCTTATGACCCTGCCCACTGTGCCCAATACCCCGTTTGTTTGTTGATGACTTCCAGCACCTCCTTGTTGTTGCACCAGAACAAGATGCATTTTCCCAGCATCCTGTCCCCACAAACAGCCAGTGCAACCCAAATGGGAAATGTCTCCAGGAAAATTATATCTCCTAACAGTCCAGGCTCCTCCCAGACCTTTGGCCAAGCTTCCGAGATCCAGTCCCCTCTAAAGTATTGCCTCATGCCCAGTGATCCTGATGCATCTGTGTGTAGCTCCATATCCATATTGTACTCCCACTCCTCTTGCCAAAAAGTAACCCCGTTGTAGTCCTCCAGGAAGGCCACCCACACCCAAAGATCATCCCACACCCCCTTGGCGATATCTAACCAATGGTGGGGCAGCTTTGCCTTCCCTGTGGTCCATGCCAGGCTCTGGGTAAAGGCCTGTCCTGGGCTTATGGCCTTACAGGCAAAATTAAGGTGCCCCAGTAACTGTTGTATTAATACCAGCGGCACCCTCCACCTACACCTCACCTGTCCCAGTAGCCCCCTGAGACAGGCCACCTTGTACCCTGGCAGTCAAAAACCTTCCTGTATGATAACGACCTAATTTCCCAGAAATTCCAATTTTCATTCTGGCCCCTCAGTTTTCCCTTCAGCTAGAGGCATACCTATTGTCCTGCACATTTCTTTAAAATCTGCTAACATCCACTCCATCTCTCATTGCCCCTCCTAATCAGCAGGAAATCATCCAGGTAGTGTGCCAATGTTTGTGCCTTTACCTCCACCCAAAGACCAACTGAACCCAGGAACTAAAGGCTTCAAAGGTGGGACACACCTCTGAGAAACCCAGGGGCATGGACTTTTTGAAATACACCCCCACTCGAATTGAAATCCCAGAAGGTCCCAATCCACCGGCCTGACTGGCAACAGTCAGAATGGAGACTCAGTATCCATCTTAATCAGGCATGCCCACTCTGCTGCCTTGATCAGCACCATGGCCTGGTCCAGAGAAGTATAGGACACTACCCGTAGGTCCTCTAGGATCCTATCAATAATGGAAGCCCCATCTGGGTAAGACAGGTGGTGGATGAGCCTAAATTCCCCTGGCTGTGTCTTGGGGGCCATCCCCAGTTGGGTTATCTGGAACTCGTCACATGGGGGTGTGTTGAACAGGCCATCCACCCTGCCCACCTGTACCTCTTTCTGGATCTTCTTTCTGTCTATCTCCTTCCCTCTAACTAATCTCTAGTTTTTTGCCTTCATTCCCATTCTAGTGCCCAAAAAACCAAAGGGACACCCTCCCTGAAACCTTGACACAGCAGTTCCCCCTCTCCTTGTCCAGGTATAGCTGCATCCAGGCCTCAACCACCTCTCTGACAATGGGAGTCCTTGCCAAGGCAAACCTTCATCATTCTCCCACTCCCAGGCCTTCAGTTCCAACTATAATTGGGGTTATACCCCCCTCTGTTGTGTGTCCCATTACCTCTCCCATTGAAACCTCCCTTGCCCCTCATAACCCCCCCAAAAGGACTGCTCATTCCTCTGCCCCCCTTGCTGCCCACCCTGGCCCAATCCTTATCTACAGCTGGACTCCGGGTGTTGCCCTGAGCATCGTGAACAAACATGTTTGAACTTACAGTTCGTCCATGTGCATTAAGTCTTGTTTTATCCCCAACAGGTCTTGGCTGCTGGGGTAGTGGCTCTCTCCCTCTTGTCTCCTCAATGCCCCCCCATTGTCCTGACAGGGTCCTGTCCCACAGCTCAGAGTGGGTACAGTCCCACCTTAAATCTCCTTTCACTGCTATTCTTTTGTGGAACTCCTCGTTGTACTTGAGCCAGCCATATCTGAGCTTGACTTTATAAGCATCCTGTATGATAGCCGTGTATGTTAGGAGAGGAATTGCCAACTCTGGCTGTTTCTTCAGCACAAGAGCACTGTAAATTAGGAAACATGGCTGCCATCTATCTATATTCCCCTTGTACTTTGCCTTCTCCTTCTTGTGCCTGACCATGACTAGGGCCACTGACATCTCTGATTTATAGAAACATAGAAACATAGAATTTGACGGCAGATAAGGACCACTTGGCCAACCCAGTCTGCCCATTTCCCTACCTAATGGATAAGCTGCAGATCCTAGTTAACCAGCAGCCTACTTCTTCCTACCCCCACCCCCAAGAATTGCCTTATGACTGTCCCACGCATGCTTGAATTCCACCAGTTTTTGACTCCACAACCTCCTCTGGAAGGCAGTTCCATGCATCCATAACCCTCTCTGTGAAAAAATACTTCCTTAAATTACCTCTGAGCCACACCCCCCTCTATCTTCAAATTGTGCCCCCTTGTTCTTGCACACCTCTTTTTGAAAGATGCTACCTCTTGGACTTTGTTGATTCCCTTGCGGTACTTGAAAGTTCTATTATGTCCCCTCTCCACCTCCTTTCCTCGAGGCTAACCACATATTAAGCTCCTTAAGCTCTCTTCATATGTCTTCGATTGCAGACCCTGCACCATTTAGTTGCCCCTCTGGACAGCTTCCATCCTGTCTTCAGGAGATTGGGTCTCCAGAACTGCAGGCAGTACTCCAGATGGGGTCTCGCCAGCTGTCTGTACAGAGGGATAATAACTTCCTCTTTTCTACTGGTGATGCCTCTCCCTATGCATCCCAGTATCCACCCGCCCTCCTTGCTGCCCTCTCACATTGCTTGCCCACCTTTAGGTCATCTGATATGACTACCCCCAGGTCCCTTTCTATTTTTGTTGTTATTAGTATCTCACCCCCCATTTTCCCACTGATTCCTTCTGCTAACATTTTTTTGCCATATCATTGTCCAGCAGCCCAAAAATGTACACATACTCTCCTTTCCAAATCTTCTTCTTAAGGGAGGTGGGGGCATGATCACCAGGGTGAACCCTGGTGGCCTATCATAAAGTTCCCCCCCCTTTTTTATTGTCACCTGCCCAGCTCTCCCCTCACTCCCCCCCTTAAGCTCCTTTAGTGTCTTCTCCATTTTCTCCAGGCCCTTGTCCCCCATGTCCTCAATAAGCCCTTCCAGATAATCCTTCAAATCTCCCTCATTTGAGAAATCATTCGATCCCTTCCCCCTCAAGTGTATGGCTCCATTGGTGCTGTGTTGTTTCAGGTTAAGGAGTAGGTGGTGGGTTCAGGGCAGCTCCATGAGGCCTCATTCCCACCACTGACCCATCCTGTCCACCCCTTTAGCTCCTACCTTTTCCTGGTAGCCTCGTCCTCCTCTTCCCAGTTCAGTGCTGACTCTATGAGGTCTGTCATTTTTTTCCATCAGTTTGGATGCCTCCTCCCTTAGCTTGGAGAATCAGATGAGTGTAGCATGGATACCCTTTTCTAAACCAGTATTTCCATTTACTTATTCAGAGCTGGTAATATGGACAATGTCAATCAGAAAGCAAACTGAGCCAACCAGCCACACCTCTCTGTTTTCTAAAACTTGAAGTTTTATTTTCTTTTCTTCAATGAAGACAATGATTCCCTGGTTTGTCTAATGTTTCACCCACCTTGGGATTCTTCAGGGGCAAGGATCTATGTAAATATACAACAATAGTTTTCAGACTATATACTTGACATCAATTAATATTATTTTCATTTTTAGTGTTTACATAATGTTACTGCCCATATCTGGCCTCAATCAACTCTGACACTTTGTCTCTATTGCTATATTCATTATGGAACCTCAGCTATACAGTTTATGGATTACTGAAACAACTAACTGTAAGAACATTTTTCTCATTTTTGACTGGATTTATAAAATGGCCAAAAAATCGTGTATTTTACTTTTTACTTCAGAAACTGGCATTATTCAACTTCTATATAAACATATATTCATTTCTAAAGTACACATTGTATTTTACCAAAACTATTATTTATTAGCTGTAAGATTTTTTTTTTTCTTCTTTGACAGGATTCACAAAATGGCCGCCAAATTATATATTAACTTTTTACTTCAAAGACTATCACTATTCAAGTTATTTATAAACTGAAATTCATCTCTACAATAAACATCGTCTTTTACCTTGTGTCTAGCACTTCTATTTGTATCACATTCAAAAAGCAATCTATATTTTCACCTCATTTTGTTAATGTAAACATTCACTAGATTATTAAAGTTTCTGCATCATGTTCAAAATATATGTTATGCTTCACATCTGATTTTATGGTACCCACTTAATAATGTATTCTCTCACTTACTTGAACATCTTATTTTACTCATTAACTTTAAAATGGTAAGCTTCATGCTCAATATTATTCTGTTCTTTTAAGCTAACTTACCATAGATTTCACTACATGTCCCACACTTTTTGGTTTGTTAATTTAATGACAATTCATTGATTTTATACAGCCTCATTCTAATGCTAGCAATGTATTTCATTAAGTAAGATAAACAAATGCATTTTTCCCTGATACTCTAACATTCTGGGTTAGTATTATCTGTTTCAATTCTTTAAACTATACCTGCTGCTGTCTTGGCAATTTATGCTCTCATTTATTCATTATCTATCTCGATACCTTTTAAATTGTGGTTTCATATCATTACATCTATTATGTTAGTAATCTCAATATCTCACTTAAATAGTTTTAAATAAAGTTGGCATGACTGATGACCATTCATGCCTTCAGGTTGTTACTTGAGGCAATGGCCCTTCATTCTCCCTTTTCACAGGGTATTTCTTACACCAGAGCTGTTAACAACAACATTTTGTTATTCAGTGCACTGACAATATAGCTTTTGGTTCCACATACATCTTTAAGGGATTGCACTATATTTGTACATGTTTTTAAGATACTTTACCTTGCTAGCAAGCTCCTTAGCATCTGGTGCACTTGT
The DNA here is from genome assembly GCA_016271365.2 of Neoceratodus forsteri. Lineage (NCBI taxonomy): Eukaryota > Metazoa > Chordata > Ceratodontiformes > Ceratodontidae > Neoceratodus > Neoceratodus forsteri. Next base: position 56,344,166 of record CM057449.1, on the reverse strand, counting down.
GTATAAGCTTGTGTCCCAGGCATAATGACTCATTTTATGTGACCAACAGAAGGTGCAGCATCTGGAGGAAATCACATCAGCAGCAGCCTCAACGTGGTATTGGCTATACCAGAGACTGCCTGTTGTCAGTCAGTCATGGAGTTTCAAAGCAATTTAAGTAGGCTGCATGTGTTTCTGAAAGTTCAAGGGCAGTTGATCTCCATTACATGCCCCTCCTTATGCACCCCCAACTGCGGTCTATGTAGTAGCAGTGATTCCCTCACTGATGCTGCTTGAGTCAGGCAGGATAATTACGACTTAAGGTGAAATAATAAAAGATGTATAAATATCACTCTTTCAATTGTTGTTTGTTTCCTTAAAAAGATTCTCTGACATTCACTTCCCCCAAGAAATTTTGAGGTGAAATGGTACAGGATGTATAGATACCACTATTACATTTGTTATTTGTTTATTTAAAAAGATTCTTAAGCATTCACTTCCTATATATGTTATCAAGGGAGTGAGGGGAGGGAGTCGAGTGGTCTAGGTTTCAGCAAGTGAGGGGTAATTTTGTCTTGAGGTGGGAATATCACAGAGAACAAAAGTTAATAGGTATTTCTATAATTTAGCTCCTTTTACTAAGAGTGACAATGTATGGATATAGTCCATACCAGTCTCTACCAACATGCAAACCAGTTCTCATCCTCATTCATACCCACCTTGTCCTCTGTGGTAATTATGGTGAAGATCCAGTATGCCACCCTTCTTTATAGGGATTTGCTCCAGTCTCCACTGCTTTCTGGTTTTGTTACAAGATCAATGCCTCAAAATTTCAATGAGGCTGCTGTATGATTTTCTTTGGTGAAATGAACAGCACTAGGCTTTTCTCTGATTTAGTCCTGTTTCTACTTTTATACTCTGTGATCCTATTCTTAAAGGTGATAGGAAACAGTTTCTATACCTCTAGTAGGTTTTACCTATGCCAACGCAACAACATTGTTGTCGACATGCGGCATAGAGACATCCCAAATGTCAACAGGTGAAATTTTGCCTGTTAGACATTGGTCTGTTTTCTGTCGGGAGGCTGTGCCCCCAGAACCCCCCATGCAGGGGGGCTATGCCCTCACCCCTCCACACACTTTTAAGGATTGTTAACTCCAGTCTGAGTTAATGTGAGGGGGGCAAAAGTCAGCAAAAGGGCAACATTTTGCAGGCATGTTCCCGACAGTGACATTTTGCTAAACTTATTGAAAATGTTGCTGTAGGGGAGTTCACAAACGGGGTTTCACCCTTCCATCAGCATACCCTCTAGAAGCCCTCCAGCTGTACTTTTATTTGCTACCCAGTATTCTATGTGTTTGACCTTTTTTGTTAAACAATAATCTAATTTAGTTGTATTTGTAACTTCCCTGAATCCCTCTCTCCTCAGCAGTTGTTGCTATCCCTCTTTTATACTCCTTGAACATTCTGCAGTATGACATAACAAACACCTTTCCAGGCCATTCAGTTGACTAGCATGGAATGTGTGTTTCTGATGTCATAGAATGTCTTTGAACTATAAAAATAAAGAGCAGTAGCTGGTGAGGAGAGTTGATCTCTATGTAGATCAGAGGGTGCCCCAAAGCTAGCATATTTATTTAATAAAAAAATCATTAAAACATATCAGAATACTTAAATGGCATGGAAAGGAAGATGGAAGGGCCGTTAGCTATGTAAAAATAATTTTCTATCTCTTTTAAGAGGACAATGGTTTTTCATACATATTTCAAGCAGTGATACGTAAGCACATGGACTACATGATGACAGTCACAGTTAATATGTGAGTTTTATCTTACATTTTGAATTTCCATTTGGGGTGTAATATTTCAGTTTTTTTTGGAGATATTGCTGCAATGTGAACATCTTCCATATGGTGCCATTCCTTTTTCCATAGGTCCTAACAATAGTTGTTCCCCTGGTCTCAAGTTCAACAGTTTCAATTCTGAATTCACCAACCTGTCCTTTAATGTTTTTACTTTTTTTGAAGCAGCTATTGGTCTAGTCCTGAATTCAGGAACCCACGTGGGCATTAGTGTGTAAGATTGTTGTAGGATTTGGGCTTATGACCCTGTGATCCCAGTACTGAGAGAAGTATAAATGCCACTCAACACAGAGAGTTCTTGTTTCCTCACCTGGAGGAGGTTTTATTTCAGCATATAGGCATTAGCATTATAGGTGCTATAATAAAAATATAGCTGGCAATAGTTTGCAAGATAATAGAGCATAAATATTACCAGTTTCATTTGGAAGCTGAAGGCAGGTTTTTAAGATATCAGGATTTTCAGCTTAACTCTGGCTAATTCAGCCAGTCTATATACATTTTAAACTCTGCCTGATAGCTGCTTCCAGAGAAGGTATGCAAATATTCAAATGAGAGTGAATGAATAGAGCTAAGGGCTAATGAATGGCCCATTGGAAGGTCTACAGATAATTAATGAATAGGGCTAATGAATAGCCTGTTGAAGAGATACATAGCTACTGATGAGCATATTGAAAACTTGCAAATTTAGTACATTCTTTCCATCACATTCTCAATATCAGGTGAGAATAGGTCAGAATAATGTCAGGTCAAAATAATGTCAATTCAGAGTGATGTCAGTTTCAACTAGCTCCTGACCACAAGGCTTGTACTTCATATGAACCTTACTCTGAACCTTCCATGAATCTTTCAAACATTTCATTTTGGCCATCAAGCATTGAAACATAGTGCATAACACAGCAGTGCCTATACAGCAGTACCTTACAAGTGTATCCCAACGTTCATTTATAAGTTGAGTTATTGGCTGTGTTAAGTCTGAAAAGCCTGAAGATAGCATTAATCTATCTCTTGTAGCTATAATTTCTTTGACTTGTTCCCCTGTAGCTTCTGTACCTTGTGTAACTCTTCTTCTACCTCCAAATATGACATTATGTTTGTATCCTCTGTCCTTGAATCTCTGCGTCATGTTGTCATATTCCAGATTCCTACTGTGTGGCTAACTACAGTAACGCTTTACCCTTAACATCTGGGAATAAGGAATACTGTCTTCCAATTTTTGTGGGTGAAAGCTGTCTGCATGCAGTAGAATATTCCTGTCAGTCGGCTTTCAATAGATTGTTGTGCAAAGTTTGCTGAGTTCTTTATAAATTGTCAAGTCTAAAAATGCCAGCTCCTTACTACTGGATGTTATTGTAAACTTGAGACTGCTATTCAATGAATTTATATGTCCATAGAAGTCATGCAGTTCATACTCCACACCAGTCCAGAGGAAGAGCATATCATCAATAAAACACCTGTAGTGTCAGATTGTGTTAAAAAATGGATTGTACATAGGGTTTAAAAATGAATTATTATTCAAAACTATCCATATACAAATTGGCATAGGAGGGAGTAAAAATGCTCCCCATTGCCATCCCTTGCTTCTGCCGATAATATTTCCCTTCAAAACAGAAATAGTTTTTATATAATACCATGCATGCCAACTTAATTAGGAAACTAAGAGGTGGCATAACATCATTGTTATTTCTCTCTAATGCTGTTCATAAACAGTCAAATCCTTCCTCATGGGGAATAGAGGTATTTAGAAAAATGGGTAGGGATAACACTTATTGCTGATTGGCCAAGACAAGCATCCACCTGGTCTGGTATGAGGCAACAGAGACCAGAAAATGAAGAGTCCCAGTATCTGTTGCCTGATTTCATTTTTAAATCCTTGTGCCATATACTGGTGCCAGCCTGCTTTCTCATTGGATGAAAGCACCCAATAAAATGTCAAATCCCCACCATGTTTTTCTCTCACTTAGCGAGAGCTACTGGTCCCCCCCAAACACTCCTTGCTTCAGCGCCAGCTTGTTATGAAAAAAAAAAAAGAAAGCTCAGAGATTTTACAGTCAGGAAGAGTGAGGAAATACCTACCAACTGTCACCAATCAGCCTGCCCATGGTACATGTCCTCACCCCCATCCTGTCAACGATCTTCCGCTGGCTTCTCCTGATCATGTCACTTAATATACACACATACACGGAATGACAACCTTGTCTAGAAGTCCAACACCATTCTTTTATTTAAAAAAAAATACAAAGAACTTGATGTTCCCTGGTCACCCATTTCTGGCAACCACGTCCCACTACCAGTCCGCTCTTTCCCGCTAGCGGTATTACCATTTCACTTTTTCCCCGATGGCTGTACCTTCTAGCTAATAGCTCATTTCCAGAAGACTGGTCTGTCTCATACTGGCAGCCACCCACACTCCATGCCTTCCCAACCGCAACTGAACACAATTGGGTGGGGTGAATCGATGCCAGCATGGTAACAAAAAACAAAAGGGAATACAGCCTGTTTGTTCTGTGTGTCGGGTAAGATGGAAACAAGCAACAGTTTCTCGCAGCAAGGCAAACTCACGATCTCTGCATGCATATGTGTGTGTGTGTGTGTGTGTGTGTGTAGGGGTAACCATGACAACTACCTCCAACGTAGGAGCTATGGAGGCTGCATTAGGATAGAAATCCTATGTTAAAAAAAACAGGTATTTTAATGCAGGTGGAGGAACTATTTATTTATTTATTTATTTATTTATTAAATTTTCGGAATTACAACCTTTGAGTCAAGGACTCCTTTGCAAAGGCTCCACGTCAGGACAAACAAACAGATTATGATAGACAATGGTTTACGGAAACATGTGCACAAGCATCAATGCTTAATGTTACAAAGTGTTGCTTTACAAGTTAACAACAGACCTTTACAGAGAGTTGCAATGCTTTGTTGTATACAGCCCTGGGCAGGATAAGCATCCACCAAATGGTGTGTGGGCAGTCTTTCCACTTTCTGAGTCTACATTTGAGGATAAGGGAATACTAGGGGTTAATTAGTACCCTGCGTCGAGGGGGGATAGAAACTCAATTGCAGCTGCATTTCTTTGAGGCTAAGCAGTGTCTCATGGTTTTGGTTTTAAATTGGCCTAGGGTTGGCACCAGGGTTATAGTAGATGGGAGTTCATTGAGCCAGGTGGGCGCACGGTAGCTGAAGGAACTTTGGCCTAGTGCAGTCCTTCGGTAGGGGACATGGATAGTCACGTTTGTTTGGTGCCTTGGGGTGCTCCTGCGGGTGTTGGTTTGTATTAAGGAGTGTAGGCCGAGGGGTGCAGCTTTCAGCAGGATTTTCTTAGCCTGGAGACAGGTATGGTATTTAAGCCTTCCTTTAAAGGTCAGCCAGTTCGCTAATTTGAAGAGGTCGCAGGTGTGGGTTAGGTGGTGGCTTCCGGTGATCAATAGTCTAGCTTTGTTGAGGGCAAGGTTGATGCGCTTCAACGCAGTTGGGTTAGCCGTCCTGTAAATTATTATTCCGTAGTCAATCAAGGATATGACCGAGCTGGACACTGCCAGACTAAGGGCATGGGTGGCAGGCATTGTCTATGCGTCTATAGAGAATACCTAGTCTAGTGTTTAGTGAGGAGGACAGTTGGTTGATGTGTGTGGTAGGTGAGAGATGAGTCTAAGGTGATGCCTAAATATTTGAAACTGTGACCTGTTCAATTAGGAGGCCCTGGTTATTGGTGATGTTTAGGTGGGCTCTTACATGGGGCTTTGCGGTGCCCAAAGATCATGGATTTTGTTTTGGTGTGGTTAGTATTAGCCTGTGGTTTGTGAACCAGTCTTCTAGTTCATGGAAGAAGGTTTGCAGCTTGTGTTGGAGGAGTCAAGGAGTTGTCTTTCCAGAAGACTACTGCGTGCCTGCATAGAGCAGAAGTTTCCCATTGCAAGCTTTGGGGATGGAATTCAGGAAGAGAGTGAATAATAGGGGGCCTAGGATAGATCCTTGGGGTACACCTAATAGGACCGGGGTTTTAGTGGATAGGGAGGTATTGATTTTAACCTGTTGAGTTCAGCCTGTTAGATAGTTCTTGAACCAGGTTAATGTGCCTGGTGCAAGGTTGAAGGAGGGGAGTAGGTATAGAAGTAGGTCATGGCTGACAGTATCAAATGCTTTGGTTAGGTCGATGAAGATTTCTCCAGCAATAACACCCCATCAAGAGCCTCGTGCACATAGGATGAATTCTAGGAGTGCTGAGGTGGTACTGTGTCCGTGTCTGAAGCCATGTTGTTCTTGGCAAAGCAGGGAGTGCTCCATGAGGTACTCCGTGATTTGGTCTGATACTGCATTCTTTCTAGGGCTTTTGACAGAGGGGGAGTAACGCGATGGCCTGTAATACCTGGATCCGTATGGTCACCTTTTTAGGATAGGTGTAATAATACCTTTTTCCATAGCGCAGGGAATTGCCCTAGGCGGAGTGAGAGGTTGAAGATCTTGGTGATGTGAGGGAGGGTCACGTCTAGTGTTAGAAGAAGTATTTTTAGGTCTACAGAGTCACTGCTGTACCTTTTATTCCGTAGGGCATGTGCCAGATAGCGTTTGGCATGACTACAGGAGATTGTTTTGAACTGAAAAGGTGCGGGGCTATGACTGGGAATGGGGTTCAGTGGGACACTGGGGGGTGGATCAAAGAAAGTGGGTGGGAGGATTTGGCTAAGGTCTGTGAAGGATTTGTTCAGGACACTGGCTATTGTAGTATTTGATTAGAAAAGAAATCAAACCGGTTTTAACATGTAATCATAAAAATAAATTTTTCACCAAACATATATAAATCAGTGGCCCATTTTCTAAGCACAATAATACCATCCAGGGTGGGCTGTATGGTCTATACCGGACCTTCCAGAGGCTATAAGGTTCTCTGCCTGTGGCGCTGGGCCTCATTACACCCCTGGGTGGTCCAGTATAGCCCAATACAGCTCACTCTGTTGGGTATTATTGCTTATATAGGTCTTTGACATCTAGGAAGAATGGAAAGGCATAAGAAATCACTGTTCTAACAATTTCATGTATGTCTTGATAGAGGCTAGCTTAGAGGGTAGGAATTAATTAACAAATGAGATCACTAAAGTACAAGACCAATTAAATATTAAACCAGAAGAAGAACAGTTTAAAAAACACTAGAGGACATTAAGAAACATCTACAAACTGAAGACAAACTCAAAAAAACTAAAATTAAGAAATTCAAAAGAGGCACAAATGACTACAGACTCAATCGGGTATACACCTGGAAAATTGTCCCACCGCATAAAGGATATAGGAAGGAATCAGATTCAGATAGCTCAGGTAGTTAAAGTAAAAGAATGGACAGACAACTGTATATTAGGTGTGATCAATCTAGAGAGTTTTTCAGAGGGAACCAGGAGAAATGGAACCCCCACCACCATGGCAGCAAGAGAGACAGCCTAGTTATTACACGAGGGAACAAGGATCAATACCAGAACAAACTTCAGATTACCAAGAACCCAGACAAGGAGGGAGAGAAGACTGAGGCAGAGGGAGAGGAGGAGTTTGGGGTGAAGAAGCTGGAGGCAGGGGGGATCAGAACATAGAAACATAGAATCTGATGGCAGATAAGGACCACTTGGCCCACCTAGTCTGCCCATTTCCCTACCTAAAGGATAAGCTGTAGATCCTAGTTAACCAACAACCTACTTCCTCCTACCCCCACTAGAATTTCCTTATGTCTGTCCCTTGCAATCTTGAATTCCCCCACTGCTTTTGACTCTACAACCTCCTCAGAAAGGCTGTTCCATGCATCTACAACCCTCTCTGTGAAGAACTACTTCCTCACAGTACCTCTGAGCTGTCCCCCCATCTTCAAATTGTGCCCTTGCACATCTCTTTTTCTGAAAGATGCTACCCTCTTGGACTTTGTTGAGTCCCTTGAGGTATTTGAAAGTTTCTATCATGTCCCCCCACCTCCTTTCCTTGAAGCTATACATCTTAAGCTCCTTTAATCTTTCTTCATATGTCTTCTGGTTCAGACCCTGCACCATTTTGGTTGCCCTCCTCTGGACAGCCTCCACCCTGTCTATGTTGTTGTGGAGATGGGGTCTCCAGAACTGTACATAGTACTCTAGATGTGGTCTTACCAACTGTCTGTACAGAGGGCCAACAACTTCCTGTTTTCTACTTGAGATGCCTCTCCCTATGCATCCCAGTACTCCCCTAGCCCCCCTTGCTGCCTTCTCACATTGCTGGCCCACCTTTAGGTCATCTGATATGACTACCCCCAGGTCCCTTTCCATTTTTGTTTTGGTTTTTATCTCACCCCCCATTGTGTACTCTTCCCCGGGTTTTTGTTTCCCAAGTGAATTACTTTGCACTTCTTTGCACTGAATCTAAAATGCCATTCATTTGACTAATCCTCCAACCTTGCCAAGTCCCTTTTTCATCCTTTCCACCCCACCTTGAGTATCAACCCTGTTGCAGATCTTTGTGTCATCTGCAAAGAGACATACTTTTCCTTCCAGTCCCTCTGCAATGTCACTTATAAAGACATTAAAAAGGACCAGCCCCAGTACTGAACCCTGCGGTACCTGGCCAGTAACCCCACTTTCTTCACTGTGGATTCCATTTACTATTACCCTCTGTGTCCTGTTGTCCAGACAGTTTTTCACCCAGGATACCACCCTGGGACCCACTCCCAGGCTGGCTAATTTGTTTATTAATATTTTGTGCCGGACTTTGTCAAATGCTTTGCTACAGTCTAGGTAGACCATGTTCAAAGCCTCTCCCTGGTCTACTACTTTCATCACCCAGTCAAAGAAATCAATTAGATTGTCTGACATGACCTCCCTGCTGTGAATTCATGCTGCCTTGGGTCCTGTGCCCCACTAGCCTCTAGGTACTCAGCAATTCTTTTCTTAAAAAGTGATTACATAATTTTCCCTACCACTGAGGTCAAACTGACAGATCTGTAGTTTCCTGCCTCTGTCTTGCTCCCACTTTTGTAAAGGGGAATCACGTCCACCCCCCTCCAGTCCTCAGGTAGCACACCATCCTCCCATGATTTATTAAAAAGGGTAGTCAGTGGTGTTACTAGTTCTTTCCTTAGTTCTTTTAGAATTCTGAGGTGAATCCCATCAGGCCCCATTGCTTTATCTACCTTCAGTTTTAAGATTTGTTTCAGAACCCTTTGTTCTGTGAAAGGACTAATATCACCCTGCCATCTAGAGTACTGCTGTTGACTGGATTATGTATCTCCCGCTGCTCTTCCATTATGACTCCTGAGCAGAAGTATTCATTCAGTATCCCTGCTTTTTCACTGCCACTCTCTGCCCATCCACCTTCCTCTTTATTCAGTCTCAGTATCCCTGCCTTAGTCTTTCTTTGCTCCCTAATGTACCTATAAAAGGTTTTATACCCCTTCTTATCTGAGTTGGCTATCTTTTCCTCAGTTTGGGACTTTGCTATTCTGACTGCCTTCCCCACTTCCTTCTGCTTTAACTGGTACAGTTATGTCCTGCTCCTTCTGTGTTTCCTTATATTTCCTGAATGCTATCTTTTTCTCCCTAACCTTCCCTGCCACTTCTTTTGAGAACCTTAGAGTCTTTTTCTTTCATTTTTGATTTGTTTATTTGCTTCACACAAAGGCTTATTGCCTCTGTGATGGCAGTTTTGATGTTTTCCCATTGTTGCTTCACCCCACCTTCTTGCCTGTTTGCTAGTGCTTTTCTGAGATATTCTCCCATTTTGACAAAATCAGTCCTCCTGAAGTCTAGTACCTTCACTTTTGTATGGCTTGACTCTACAGCTAAGTTTATCATGAACCACGCTGTTTGGTGGTCGCTTGTTCCCAGATGGCTACCCACTTCAAGACTGGAGATCCTCTCTCCATTCCCATTTGAGAATACCAGGTCTAAGATTGCTCCCTCCTGAGTGGGTTCCAAAAGTAGCTGTTGGAGACATGCCCCCTGTAGAGCACCGAGAATGGTCTTGCTCTTGGATGTGGATGCAGCAAAGGTGCTCCAGTTAACATATGGCATATTCAGGTCCCCCATCAGCAATATCTCCCCTTTCTTTGCCATCCTAAGCATGCCTTCTATCATTTCCTTGTCCATTTCCTCCCCCTGAGATGGGGGTCTGTATACAACCCCTGTGTAGATTGTGGTGTCATTTCCAGTCTCCAGGGTGACCCACAGTGCCTCCTCTCCTCCCTGTTTTCCCTTTAGTTCTGTTGCTTTGATCCCTTCCCTTACATAGACAGCTCCTCCTCTGCTTCTTCTTCCCTCCCTGTCCCTCCTGTAGATTGTGTACCTTGGTATGTTGACATACCAGTCATGGTTCTCTGTGTACCATGTTTCTGTGACTGCCACTATATCCAGGCATCCCTCTTGCAGGAGAGGAGATAATTGCCATCTTTAACCTTAGTGACAAACATTTAACAGAAACAGAGATATCTGTGCTCAGTAAAGGGCTTTCTCTTGCATCATATCGATAAGCAAATCACTTTGAAATCATGGCAGACATACAGCGTTTTTTACACACTGTCAGACTGCAGGAATTTTTTCACTTGAAATCTCCTCAAAATCCTCATGTGAAAGAAATAAGACAAGCGGTTTTGTTGAACTCAAACTTTAATCCACCGAAGGGGACTAATCATAGTATGGAGGCATTCATTTCATCAATAACATTAGATATAAATGAATTATTTAAGAAACAAACAACCACAGTACCGACTTACAACTTGAGTAAATGACAAAATGAAGCCTTAAAAGGGTTTGAAAAAATGAAATGATAATTAAATAGGCTAACAAGGGAGGGGATAGTGGTAATGATGAGGGACAAAAATATTAGTATGTGTAATGACCTTTTGAATGTGGAAGAGAACTATGAACTCTTGAGATAAGATGCTACTAATATAATTTCCATGAACATAAAATAGATACTAAACAAAGCAGTGGAGCTTAAACATGTGGACAAATGGCAGAAAGATTCACTGATGGTACAATATCCTAAAATTCCAGTCTTCTATGCCATCCCTAAAATGCATAAAGATGCAAATAATCCTCCAGGGAGACCAATAGTTTCGGGCAATGATTCTGTCCTGAAACCACTATCTGGCTATATCAGTTATTTTACCCAATGTCTAGTGACACTAATGCCTAGCTATACTAAAGACACAGGTGACATTTTATCTTTATTAAATACAATAAATTAAACAGAAAATACTGAAGAATGGATCCTTTGCACACTAGATGTCAGAGACCTATATACCTCCATTCCCCACAAGAAAGGATCAAACAGTTTATGAACATCATTAGAGAGAAATAACAATGATTTTATGCCACCTGTTAGCTTCCTAACTGAGTTAGCTCACATGGTATTATATGAAAACTATTTCTGTTTTGAAGGGAAATATTATCGGCAAAAGCAAGAGATGGCAATGGGGAGCATTTCTGCTCCCACCTATGCCAATTTGTATATGTATTGTTTTATACAACAATTTATTTTATACCCTATGTGCAATCTGTTTTTTTTAACAAAAATCCAACATTGCAGACAATTTATTGATGATATACTCTTCTTTTGGACTGGTGGAGAGGATGAACTGCATGACTTCTATGAACATATAAATTCATTGAATAGCAAACCTCAAGTTTACAATAACATCCAGTAGTAAGGAGCTGGCATTTTTAGACTTGACAATTTATAAAGAACTAGGTAAACTTTGCACAACAATCTATCAAAAGCTGAGTGGCAGGAATACTCTGCTGCATGCGGACAGCTTTCACCCACAAAAATTGAAAGACAGTATTCCTTATTCCGAGATATTAAGGGTAAAGTGTAACTGTAATGAACTGCACAATAGAAATCTGGAATATGACAACCTGACTCAGAGATTCTAGGACAGACGATATAAACATAATATTATATTTGGAGCTAGAAGAAGAGCTTCACAAGGTATAGAAGCTACAGGAGAACAAGCTGAAGAAATTACAGCTACAAGAGATATAATAGTACTAACTTTAGGCTTTTCAGACTTAACACAGCCAGTGACTCAAATTATAAATGAACATTGGGATACACTGATGCCCACAGGGACTAGACCTATAGTTGCTATACAAAAAGTAAAAACATCAAAGGACAGGTTGGGGAATTCAGAATTGAAACCATTAAATATGAAACCAGGGGAACAACTATTGTTAGGACCTCTGGAAAAAAGAATGACACCATGTGGCAGATGTGCACATTGCAGCAATACCTCCAAAAAATACAGAAATAGTATACCCCAATGGGAATTCAAAATATAAGATAAATTCACATATTAACTGTGACTGTCATCATGTAGTCCATGTGCTTATGTGTCCCTGCTCAAAATGTTATGTTTTAAAAACCACCTGTCCCCTTAAGAATATGATCACAGAGCATAAAAGTAGAATCAGTACTAAATCAGAGAATAGCCCCGTGGCTATTCATTTCACCAAAGAAAATCATAGGCTGCCACATTGAAATTTTGGAAGATTGAGCTTGCAACACAACCAAAAACAGGAGGAGAATGGAACAAATCCCTAGAAAGAAAAGATACTGGATCTTCACCTTAAATGCCACAGAGGACAGGCTGGGTATGAACGAGGATGAGAACTGGTCTTATGTTGGTAGAGAATGGTATGGACTATATACATACATTCTCAGTCTTAGTAAAATGAGCTAAATAATAGAAATACCTATTAACTTTTGTTCTCTGTGATATTCCCACCTCAAAACATAATTACCCCTCACATGCTGAAACCTGACCCACTCGACTTCCCCCACCACCCCCTTGATGACACTTACAGGAAGTGAATGCCTAAGAATCTTTTTAAGTAAACGAATAACAAATGTAAGAGTGGTATCTATTCACCTTGTATTATTTCACCTCAAAATATCCTGGGGGAAGTGAATGTCAGAGAATCTTTTTAAGGAAACAAAAAAAATTGAAAGTGTGATATTTATACATCTTTTATTATTTCACTTTAAGATGCAATTATCCTGCCTGACACATGTAGCATCAGTGAGGGAATCACTGCTAGTACATAGACCACAGATGGGGGTGCATAAGGAGAGGCACATAAGGGACAACAACCCCCCTTGAACTCTCAGTAACTCACGCAGCCTACTTAAGTTGCTTTGCAACTCCCTGAGTGACTGACAAGGGGTGGTCTTTGGGATAGCCAATACCACAGTGTGGCTGCTGGTGATGTAATTTCCTCCAGGTGCTGCCCCTTCTGCTGGTTGCATAAAATGGGTCATTATACCTGGAACACAAGCTTGTACACAAGTGTACCACATGCTAAGTAGCTTGCTAGCAAGGTAAAGTATCTAAAAAATGTGTACAAATGTTGTGCAATCCTTTAAAGATGTACGTGGAACGATAAGGTATATTTTCAGTGCACTGAATAACAAAACGTTGTTGTTAACAGCTCCGGTTATGAAATAACCTGTGAAAAGGGAGAATGAAGGACAAGTAACAACTTGAAGGCATGAATGGTCATCAGTCAAGCTAACTTTATCTAAAATTTTGTGAGATATTGACATTACTAACATAATAGATGTAATGATATGCAACCTCGATTTAAAGGGCATTGAGATAGATAAGTAAATGAGAACATAAACTGCTAAGAGAGTATTAGTTATAGTTTAAATGTATTGAAACAGACAATGCTAACACAGAATGTTAGAGCATCTGGGAGAAATGCATTTGTGAATCTTACCTAATGAAATACATTGCTAGCATTAGAATGAGGCTGTATAAGATGAATGAATTTTTATTAAATTAACAAACAAAAAGTGTAGGACACGTCGTGAAATCCATGTTAAGTTAGCTTAAAAGAACAGAATGATGTTGAGCATGGAGCTTTCCATTTTTAAAGTTAATGAGAAAAATAAGAAGTTCAAGTGAGTGAGAGAATACATTATAAAGCGGCTACCATAAAATCAGATGTGAACCATAAAATTTATTAAGAACATGATGTAGAAACTTTAAGAATCTAGTGAATATTTACATTAACAGAATGAGAACATGAAAATATAAATTGCCTTTTGAATGTGATAAAAACAGAAGTACTGGACTCAAGGTAAAAGGCAATGGCCCGGATATTCAAAGCAGTTGCGCATGGCTCAACTGAGTTGCACTGGTGCAAGTGCAGAATTGCACCATGGAGCCATATTCAGCAGGAGCCAATGCACAGTGCAAATACCATTGTGACAATGCACAACTATAGTGAATGCAGGCACAACCGCAGGGGGCATGCCCATGAATATCCAGTGCAGTGCGATATTCAACCGTTGAACCATGGCGCATGTGTGGAGCAAAACCAAGATGCGCCGAGCAGACTTGAGTCTATAAATACCAGGCTCAAGCACACAGACAGCATTTGCACCAGGCAAGAGTGAGAGAGAAAGAAAGAAAGAAAGAAAGAAAGAAAGAAAGAAAGAAAGAAGAAAGATAGATAGATACAGATAGAGGCAGCCACAAAGGGAGAGTGACAGAGGTGGCACTGGAAAGGGAGAAGGGGCAGAGAGAGTGAGAGGGACAGGCAGGCACAGTACCAGGCAGTGCACCAGGGTGCCACACATCCCACAGCAGCCAACCGCCCGGGAGGGAAGAGACAGCAGGGACCATGGACGGTGCACCATACATGATGGAGGCTGTAATGAGGGGTGTGAGGGGGCCGGTGGAACAGTGACATGGCCAAGGAAGGGCCTGTCTGCTGTGTGCCTGACACAGGTGGTACTGTGCCTGCACCACTTTCGAGACCTTCAGCGACACGGAGATAGTGGGCTGGTAACACCTGAATAGGGATATTCTGAGGCAGCTCTGCAAGCTGTGCAGTGAGGAGATGCAGATACTCACAAGATGGAGCCATGCAATAGCTGTGGAGATGAAAGTCACAGCAGTCATGTGCCTGCTCACCACAGGCACCTTCCAGAGACCAACAGGGGACACCACAGGCATAACCCAGTCAGCCACGTCACGCCTCCTCACACGGTTCCTCAATGCCCTGCTGCCATGTGCTTCAGAATACATCCATTTCCCTAGCACACAGGCAGAGCATACAGCAGCCATGCAGGACTTCCACAGGGTAGCATGTATGCCTGGTGTGTTCAGTCCATTAACTGCTCCCATTTGGGCATCCGCATGCTACCTGGCCCCAAGGGCCTAGCATACATCAGTAGGAAGGGGAGCCTGAGTATCAACTGCCAGGTGGTGTGCGATGCCCCGGGGTGCATCACCAATGTCTGTGCCATACACCTGGGAGTGCACATGATGCATTCATCAGGCACAGTTCCATACTGTGCCACAGATTCAAACATGGGGACATCCCCACAGGCCACCTAGTGGTGAGTATGGGACAGGCAAGGGGTGAAGGGAAGAGCAGGCCATGGAACATGGGAGGGCAGAGTGGACAAGCAGGCAAGGGCACCAGGGTAGGCAAAGGGCACAGCAAGGGAAGGCAGACAGCTAACCATGTCACTATCCACACAGGTGATGGTGCCTACCCACTGAGGCCCACTGAGGCCCTGGTTGCTCACTCCCTACCGTCGACCATCGTCCCCAGCCAAAGAATGCTACAACGAGGCACACGCCAGTATGTGGAACATCATTGAACTTGTATTTGGAATGCTGAAGGCACATTTCCATTGCCTAGACAGGTCCAGTGATGCCTACAGTACAGCCCCTTAAAAGCCTGTGGCTGCATACTGCACAACATGGCCATTGACCATGGGATAGCTGTTGAGGCTGATGAGGATGACAGTAGTGGGGACGATGGAGGCAATGTGCTAGAGGGAGGAGGACAGCCTGCCCCTGGGGGAAGGGATCCATGGCTGATGAGGCAGGCACGACAACGTTGTGACACCATCACACAGGAGCAAAATGGTGCACAAAGATAAGTGGAGCTGAACCCATGCATGAGCCACACACACAGGTACAGCACAGATGCAGGGGTATGCATGGCAATGGCATGCACACACAGAGGCGTGGTGCAGGGGCAGAGGGGTTGGTGGCACACTACCACACACAACTGCACAGAGCAGCACACAGCAATGCACTAACACCCACACACATGCCCAGGCATTGGTATGTGGTGAGGATCAGATGCATAGCACCGGTGCACAGGTGCAACTGGTGCAGATAAGCCCTCATCACGCCCATGCCACATGGTCCAGTGGCTGGGCAAGCACGCACACAGGCAGCATGCAGCGCGACACATCGGTGCCACACCAGTGGTATGCACATGCCACCCATGCATGCACTGGGCAGCAGCAGCAGACTGCGGTCAGGGTGGGTCACACATCAGGGCCGCTGCACGGAACCCTGGCCACCACAACCATGGAGGCGGCCCCACCAGGACCGATCAGCAGCCACAGGCTGCTCATCGGCCACAGGGGGTGTTTGCAACAGCCCCCCGGGGGTTGACCCATGGGACCGCAACCGGTTCCGTGTGGGGGTGTGTAGGTGCCCAAACAGGCCCACCCCAGGTGTGCCTGGGATGCCAACAGCATAGCCCGGTGTTGCCAGTGTAGGTGTTGCCTGACTCCGGGATCATGGGTGGATAATGCACTGCATGGGGTCTGTGGTGGCCAGCTATGCCCTGTGGCAGCCAGCAGCATGAAGCCATCCATGTCTGGCAGTTGAAATTCAATGCAAAGAAGTGCAAGATAATGCATATGGGGCACAAAAACCCTGGCACAATATATCAGTTGGGGGGTGAGGATATAGCATGCACCAAGCAGGAAAGGGATCTTGGGGTTATCATCTCTGATGACCTCAAGGTAGGGAAACAGTGTGACAAGGCAGCAGGTAAAGCAAATAGGATGCTGGGATGTATAGACAGGGGCATCACCAGCAGGAAAAGGAGGTAATAATTCCGCTATACAAGACACTAGTGAGGCCCACCTGGAGTACAGTGTACAGTTCTGGAGACCATACCTACGTAAGGACATAGACAGAGTAGAGAAGGTTCAGAGGAGGGCAACAAAGATGGTGCATGGATTGCATCACAAGTCCTATGAAGACAGGTTGAAGGAACTAAACATGTACTCCCTGGAGGAGAGGAGGGAGAGAGGGGATATGATAGAGACATACAAGTATCTTACAGGGAGGAACAGGGTGCAGGAAAACACTATTTTTAAGCGAAAAAGATGTTCCAGGACTAGAGGGCATGGGATGAAGTTGGAGGGAGGACGATTCAGAGGAAACATGAGAAGAATTTCTTCACAGAACGAGTGGTGGACAAGTGGAACACCCTGCCAGAGGAAGTGGTGGGGGCTGAAACAATCACGGGATTTAAGAATGCATGGGATAGACATAAAGGAATTCTGGAGGTCAGGGGTAAGGTGCAACAGACTTCTAGGAAAACAAACTGAACTTACAAGCTCAAATGGGCAGACTGGGTGGGCCATAGGCCCTTATCTGCCGACACTGTCTATGTATCTATGTATCTATGTATGTCGCCTGTGGATTGTGATCTAGAGATGCAGTCATGGCCTGCATGCGGTGAGCAATGTGATCCATGGAAGCTGTTGTGGCCTTCTGTATGTGCTGCATCCCCACCAGGAGTTGCGCAATGCCTGTCTCACACTGCTTGGCCAGCTGGCACACCTCCATGTGCAGTGCAAGCAGCCCATGGGCAACCTGCACCTGTTGCTGAACAGAAGCCCAGAGGAAAAAGGGTGTGCTCTGCCATGGGGTCGGCATCCTGGGGATTCTGGGCAGGATGCTGACCCTCCTGTGGAGACTGGCCATGCTGCACAGCCCCCCTTTCAGGTGGATGCTGCACAGTGGGGTCCTCTTGGGGTATGTTCCTAGCTGGCACCCTGGTGGCTGACCCTGTGTCCAGCTGCCCTGTGGTACCAGCAGCCTGCTCTCATTGCCCCTCCTGCCCCTGAACACTGCCCAGCACCTGCATGGCAGCACCACCACCACTGCACGGCACAGCTGTGGCAGTGCACACAGCAGCACCCACAGTGGCGGCACACAGCTGGTCCCCCATTGTCAGGTGGCTGGACATGCTGCCTGTGACTGGAATGGGTGTCTCCCCCACAACATCGCCCATGCTCTTCAGGATTATGGTGAGGTCATCATCAGTATCGGACCCCACCCCGATCTGTGTCTCCATGCACAGGATGCCGAGACTAGCATCTTGTAGAAACACATGCAGGGTCTCATCCGACCCCATGCCCAGGACATCCATCTGGACAGTGGTGGTGTGCTGTGGCCTCCCAGGCCCCAAGATGCCTGTGGAGGTGGATGGCTGGTCATCTGGGGCTGTTTCTGCCTCCATGGCTGCTGCTAGCACCCCATCATCTGCTTGCAGGTGGGCCGGTGCTGGAAGATAAAACTGGTGTGTCAGTGAAGCAAATGCCACACGTGTCCCCACCCCCTCACTATGCCACAGCATGCTGTGCATTGCCACCATACGTGCCATGCAGGGATGATCTGCCACCTGTCTAGAATCCACTGCCAGGCACATCCTTCATGGTGCTGCAGTGGAAGGTGGCTGCCACCAGCTCTTCCTGCACTGTGAGCTGTGGTGCATCTGCAGGCCCCCCTCTGGTGGCATTCTGGGCTGCACGGATGGCCACCACCTTCTCCTTGATCCACCTCTTGTCAGTGCCCACCTTCTTGTGGCACTCCTGCACTGACTGCTGGTGGATGCCTTGCTGGTTGATGCATTCTGCCACCTCCACTCAGGCCCCAGCCCTGGCCTGTGGTGTGCCTGTGGCACCACTCAAGAGTGGCTCCCTGTTGAGGTAGGCCTCGAACAGGGCCTCTGTCTCTGCTTTTGTGAAGTTGGGCCTGTGCTTGCAAGCAGGCCCATGTTCCTCAACCTCCTCAGGTTCCAACATATCACTTCCTGTGGTAATAGACAGCACAGTATGTCAGTGGCTGCATCACCCATTGCAATCCCCCCTGCTGTGCCCTCTGTGCTCAGTGTGCTCCAGCAGCATGCGCAACTTACCTCACAATGATGCAATACTGGCCCATGGCCTGTGCCATTCTGTGGCACTTTTATAGTGCATCATATGCAAATGGGCTTTGGCGCAACGGCATTGATATGCTAATGCCCCCATTGTGCCACGCATTGGCTGATGAGCTCATTAGCATGTGGCGGCTGAATATCATGTATTTGCACCGTGTGCAATGAGAGTGCTCTGGAACAAGTCAGATGATTGCTCCTTAGCATGACATGGTGCAATGCAGATGCATGCGCAGTGCACATTGGTGCTGTGCGCATGCACTGTGTGGTGCACTGCCACCTATTGTGTACTGTGCACCATCTGTGCAGTAGCATCCATGGTGCACTCTGTGCACCATGGATGCTATTGTGCAGTTGGTGCACTGTGCGTCGCCATGCTCTGACCCCTGCAGTGACCTCTGACCCTAGCTGATTCCATGCACATGGCCCTGTCCAGTCACTCCCATGTCACACATCTCTGCCATTACATGATTGGTGGACACAGTGCATAGCCCCTTAGCCCACACATCTGGCTCATGATGTTGCCATGTGTGGCTATGACTGCCATTTTGCTCCATGGCTCTCAGCAGGGACATGGCACAGTGTAGGTCTCATCAGGTGAGCAACTGAATGCAGGGGGAGCTGGTCAACCTCATGCCCTGTGTCCAGCCCCATGCACCACAGCTGTTTGGACAGGCCCCACTACAGTAGCCCTGTGTGGCTGTGTGGCAGGATATTGCTGCCACACTAGTGCAGTGAACTGGGGTGGCCAGGACCAGTGAGCAGGGTCAGCACCATTATGGGGACCTGATGCAGAGGGACTCAGGTCACCTCCAACACCTGAAGGTGCATGTCAGGTGTGCGCATGTGCCATAGCCAGGTGAGTAGGTCCAGCATGCATGTGTGCCCTGCTGCTGTACTGTGGCATTGGTTGGGCTGCCTGCCATGTCCTGCAGGATGGTGTTCTGTCATTGTGTGCATTACGGGGATGCATCACCCACCACCGCTTGTGTTGCCATGCTACTGTGTGGACCATGCAAGGCAGGGGCCCACACTGTGCAGGGGGGCAGCTGCTCTGGCTGTGTACTGATGTGTCCCTGTCTATATTCCATTCCCAGGCCCTGAGAATCGCCAGATGGCAGCAACAGTGGCAGATGCAGCAGGACAGCAGGCTGCAGCAGCCCCAGCACCAGTGGGGCCACAGAGGCACTGTCATGGGCCTTCACACTTGCATTGGTGGTTAGCGGGGGCATGGGTCCGGGCATGGCCACCTGTGCTGTGTGTCATGGCAGCTGTGTGTGTTGCACTGTGCCTGGTACTGTGGTGCATCCATTGTACTACTATGCCAGCTGTTAATGGGGTGGTGTGGGTGTGTGCCTGGCTGCCACTGTTGATGCTGTAGTGCTGCATGGGCACTGTGCCATGTGACTGGCATTGCACAGTTGGGTGGTTACTGTGCAGCAGGGATGACCATTGTGAACTGTTGTAGTGTGCCTCGTTGCTGGTAGATGTTGGCCCATCCACCTGTGGGTGGTCTGTTCAGGACCTGTGGGGGGGATGTTCCCGCTGCCCTATGCACGCAGTAGTTGGGCATGGTTCCTTGGGACACTGCACTGATGGCCTGTCCTGTCCCTTCTCCTAGGTGTCTGAAGGTGGAGGAGGATGCCCCTGTACTGTAGGCTGTTGCGGAAGATTATCTTGATTGCATCAACCACTATGGAGGCGGTGCTCCAGATACACTGGCGGGTGTTGCGAGGTGGACGCCATGGACAATGTGGGGCAGCACGGTGTGGCCGCAGCTAATGTGCACCCTACCATCTCCCATTTCCCCCTGCTGTACCTGCCCCTACAGTCCCCCTTCCCACTGTACAGTCCCTGTTCCATGTCCCCATCCCTCACATTCCTACGCCTTCCCGCCCCCATTGTTCTGCACATAGTTTACTGTTCTCTTCTCTATTGCATTATTTTGATTTACCTGCCTGTGTCAGTGTCTGCATTGCAGGTGGCGTGTGGCTCAATGCTGCAGTGGCCCAGTGCCTGTCTGTGTGGTGTGCATGTGTCAGGGTACCTGTTGTGTTGCTGTGGTTCCCTACTGTGTGCCATGGTGTGTCCCACTGTGGTGGTGTCCCGCCACTTGGTTAGTGAGCATGTCATGGGGGTGCCCATGGGTGGGCTGTCAGGGGTGTGTTGTGGGTGTGTGTGATTGGCTGCATGGTTCTGGGTGTGTCCTGCTCTGGTCTAGCTGTGTTGTGGGGGCTCAGCATGCAGCCTCCGGGGGTCCCCTTGGTGACCCTCTGTTGGCCATTGGCACCCCCTGTTGCTTTACTTCGGTGCCACTGTTTTGATCTGGGGCTGGGGTGTGGGTGCCTGTTCACACCCTGCTGTGCCCAGCTGGATGTGGCCTCCTGTGGCCTGTCACTGTCCCTCCCTGGTTCTGTCCCAGGGCCATTTCTTTGTGCCATGCCCACCATCGCTCTGATGTTGTGAAGCAACTATGTGTGTGGTGTGTGATAGCGCACCACGCACCTCTACTTGTGCTATGGTGCACCTCTCCTTGTGCCATGGCACATTCCCAGTTGTGTCATAGTGCAACTGTGCCATATTTAGCCAGGTTGGGCTGGCGCACTATGGCATGCGCAGTCTCTGAATATTGCTCCTGTTGCACCAGCGAGCATCAGATTTGCGCTGTGCTGGACTTGCACTGGACTCTGGCGCATTTTTGAATATCTGGTCCCATGTTTTTTGTAGAAATGAATTTCGGTTTATAAATAAGTTAAATAGTGATAGTCTTTGAAGCAAAAAGTAAACATAATTTGGCGGCCATTCCGTGAATCCAGTCAAAAAGGAAAAAAACAATTCTTAAAATTAATTGTTTTGGTAAAATACAATGCTTATTGAAGAAATTAATTTCTGTTGATATTGAAGTTGAATAATGACAGATTCTGAAGTAAAACGTAAGATACATGATTTGGTGGCCATTGTGTAAATCCAGTCAAAAAAGAAAAAAAACATGTTCCTACAGTTAATTGTTTTGGTAATGCACAAACTGTATGGCTGGGGTTCCACAATGAATCTAGCAATAAAGACATACAGTGTCAGAGTTGCTTTATGTCAAGACTAAAAATGAAAATAATATTAATAATTGATGTGAGGTCTGTATTCTGAAAACTATTGTTGTATATTTACATAGATTCTTGCCCCAGAAGAATACCAAGGTGGGTGAAATGTTGGGCGCACTTGGGGATCATTGTGTTCATTGAAAAAAAGAAAATACAACTTCAGATTTTAGAAAACAAAGAGGTATGGCTGGTTGGCTCAAATACTTTGCTTCCTTCCTTAGCTTGGCAGTGGAAGCTGGGACTGGTACTTGTTTTGGTGCTTTCTTCCACTAAGGAAACAATAAAAATGGGTGAACAACCCTGCACATTTTTCTGTTTCCTGATTCTGCCATGTCTCCCTATGCCCCCCACCCTCTCAGTCATGCCATACCCTCCATCCTCGAAATGCACCCCCCTAATAGACCACCCTGCCCTTTTACCCCCCCAAGTGAGGAGCAGGCTGACCCCAGCCCTCCTTTCCAGTCAACCCCCTTGTTACCTCATCCCCCCAGGTGCCTACAGCATCCTGCTCATGTCAGCCAAGTGCCATCTGTCCCTAGATCAAATTCCCCATGCTGTGCCTGATTTAACAAATTTAATGAAGAGAGATGCTCCCTGCATCTCTCTCTGAGGCTGTCGGCTGACCCAATAGCCCCTAGTACCATCTCATTTAGAAGATCAGCTGCTTCGATAAAAGCTGACAGGATAACAAGCTCAAAATTTCCAGCCAGGGCTCACTCCATTGAAAGGAGTCATCTTTCTTGAGGGAAAAGTGTATGTGCTCAGCTGCCAGGTAGGGGTTTCCCATTGTAATAGCTGTCTGACTAGCAAGGATATTGCTAAGTACCTGACTCCACTTTTAAAGCATTTTATGCTGCCCCTAGTTCTTGGCCATTTCCAGTTCCCACCAGCTTTTTAAGCAGCTTAATCACCACCCCCCGCTTGTGCTGCCTCCATACATTCCTCTTGTAATTCTGCTCCTCCTTGTGCTATTGCCCGTTTTGTTTTTTTAAACTGTTCCCTTCCCGTAGAGGTCCTGGGGAAGAGGGGGCCATCTCCCTGTTGTTTACCGTTTGCCCAACCCTCAACTCCCTGTTGGTGTCTCTGCCACATAGGCTCCACCCTTCCCACCACCAAACCCCTTTGTACAGTGCCCAGCCGATGATAGGCTGCTTCAATCTGAATGGGCGGGTGAGACAATCTAGTGGAAGAAGAACCCACCCCTCCTCACTGGGCTGTAGCCTGCATTAAGTTCCTATTTTTTATTTATTTTTATTTTTATTTTTAAAATGCTTGGGCTTCCTTGCCCATCCACCGGTGACCATCTTGTGCTCCGAACAATGCTCCTGCCTGCCACATTCCTGGGCTGTGGTACTGGCAGGGTGAACTCACAGTCCCCAAGCAATGCTAGACTGTGGTAATCTGAGGGGGTGGATGAGATGCAGACTATAGAAGAAGTGCCCACCCCTCCTCCATGAGCCGCAGCCTGTATTCAATTCCTTTTTCTCCAGAAATGCACCAGCTTCCTTGTTGCATCAACCTGCGGCCACCTAGTGCTCTGAACAGCCACAAGGGGGCACTGGCCTTCCTGGACCTGTTTCCTAAAAGTGTCCCCCTGCCCACCCCCTAAGGAGCCAAAAAAACATCTGTATTGTTAGCGAAAACCATGGGCCAAGCCACGAGATTGCCCGCTGGTCCCCCCCTGTGTTGGCCTCCCCAACCACAAAACCCATATTTTTCTCTTAACTCTTGCCTCAGTTTAACACAATGAAAGGTGCAAAAGCATCTGGGAAACACAAATGGCACTGAGGATCCATTGAACCTGGTCTCACCTATGGCGGCCACAGGCCTAGCCATGTGGTACGGTGGGACCTGAACTGGACATAAAATTAGCAACCAAAACTGCAAAAAAAACCTCAGTTTACAATTTACAACACTGGACAACCACAAATCCTCCCCTGCAGGCCTTCCTTGTGCTCCTAACCTGCCCAGTTGTGCACTAAACCAGGCCACAACTGACCAGTCTGGCAGCCACGTTTTCCACTTACAGTTCAGAGGGCCCTTGCTTAACCTTAGCTAGCTAACTACTGGCCCTGTCTTACACCTTAGAGAGCTAGCCACTGCATAAATACACTGTTTCCTTTCTCTTCCATTTGTTATAAGACAAAACATTAGCTAGCTAACTACTGCCTAAATATATTGTTTGCTTAATTTTTTTAGAAGACGAAGCTTATGCGTAAACAACTTCATGTTTTTTACCTTGTTTTATAAAAATATCCTGAATCCTGTACAGCAGTTTAAAAGGCTTACTCCAGCAGTGCTGTTATTAAAGAAAATGCACAGTAACATACCAGCTTCACAGCAAAGATAACCATGCTGCTTAGAGGCCTGCCTCTGGCCTATGTTCCTGCATCTGACCTGAATTGGTATTCAAAATTCCAACTTGCTGCCAATAGTGAAGTGCTAAGAACCAGTTGTACCAAATGCTTAGTAGAAGAGGGAGATCTGTGGTCCTGCAACACCTTATAAACCCCCCTCAGGACCCCATCAGGACCCCAACTTGGTGCCTTCTCCTGGCCAGTCACCTGCTTTACCCTGCACCTGCATCATACACCACTACCTGGTGACCTCACTGCTGATGTCACCAGGCCCCTCCCCTTTTCTCTCAGCTGTTCCCTACACCTCCCCTACCTGCTTCCCTCATTTCCATCTGGGCCACCTGATAATTCAGATTGCCTTTTAGTGGCAATTCTATTTGTTGTGTTCTTAAGTGAAGGAGGTATTAAATTTGGTGTAGAACAAGATTTCTGGGGCTATTTTATGTGTTTTAAGTAACAGCATTCAATATCCAAAACATATTGGTTTATAAGTGGAGTAATTAATTCCTGGAAGAGACCATTTAATATATATTTATATGAACAGTCATGTAATAAAGAGTTAACTTGCATATTTTAATGCCACCCTAACATTTTAGAAGCATTAATTTGTTGAGAGCAATTCTAGCAGGATTGCCTTGCCAAATAAAATTATTTATTAGTGTGTGAACAGGGACAAACCAGTTTAAAGGAAGATACACATTTAACATACTTTATTCATAGGGTAAACGAGCATTGGGAAAATGTTCATTTTTAATATGTTAACCCTACCCCAAAAGGAAATGAGGAACATATTCCACCTACTTAAATCCTGTTTTAATGTAGTGATTAAGTTTGAGAAGTTCAAACTAATAATCTGAGAAATATCCTGAGTTAAAATAATTCCTAAATATTTAATGTAATTAGGCTCCAATAACACACCTAAGTTAATAATCTCCTCTTTTAGGACCCCGGTATTTAAAGACATTACCATTGATCTCTCCTGGGGCAGACAAAGTGGGTCAACCAGTCCTTATTTGCCTTCAAAATATATGTTTCTATGTTCTGTGTTTCCTTATATAATTTGTAGTTTGAAACAAGACTGAATTCCTGAATGGTTTCTAATGCTGCTTTAATTTTTTTTTAGGATTAGACAAATGAAGAAGCATGGCATCTGTATAAGCGGATAATTTTAATTGAAAATGGCCTATAGTTATACCTTTAACTCTGGGGTTCTTATTTGTGTATAGAAAAGGGCCCAAATAAAATTAAATAAAACTGGTGACAAAGGGCATCCATGCTGAGTTCAGCAATACATTCTAAAAGTGGATGAATAAATGTGACTGCAAAAGAGTGTTCCTGTTGGATGTGAACAGAGAATTCTGAGCCAATTATTAAATTTAAATGGAAATTGAAATTGTTGGAGAGTAGCTAAGAGAAATTTGATACTGACTCTATCAAATGCCTTCTCGTGTCCAGGGACACCAGAGCCACATGGGCTTGGGCATCCTTGGAGATGGAAAAGACATGCAATCACTTCCTAATGTGGTTGTAAGCCTGTCTGGATGACAAAACCAATTTGTTCTCTGCAGATTAGGGAATTCCAAGTTTTGTTTGATTCTCTGAGCCAGTATAGAAGAACGTATTTTAAAATTGCAGTTAAAAAGTGAAATAGGATGATAGATGCTAACTATGTCCTTGGGTTTATCAGACTTAGCTAAAAGAATTATTAAGGCTTCAAGAAGAGTATAGTCATGAAAATCATTAGTAAGAATATAGGTATAGATGGACTGTAAAATTGGAGCCAGAGTATCATTAAACGTTTTATCGAAATTGGCAGTGAATACATCGGGGCCAGGTGATTTGTCAAGTTCTAAGTTGCTCAATGCATCAGATATTTCTTGTATATGAATAGGTTTAATTAAATATTCAGCTAAGAAGGAATTAAGTTGAGGACAGCTAAAGTTTCTTAAATATAACTCAACATCAAGAATGTACTTGTCTCTGATTTAGCTTATTCTGCTTTTACTGTGTTTTGTATTTCTGCTAACAGCTGTCTATTGTGTTATGTCCATATGTACTAATGTTACGTCTGTATCATTTACTGTCTGTATGACTGTATACAGGACAACTTTGTATCAAGTTTCTTTTTGGACCTAAAGGTCTATCCTGTTTAAACATAAAATTTTAACTAACTCAAAATCAGAGTGTGTTGGGTTGTTAGGAATAGGGCCATAGAGACAAGTGTAACAGTCCACAAATTCAGCCAGGATTTCTTTCTGGCCAGTCTTAATTGAGTTGTCCTTTTTTGAGATACTGGAAGAAATATTTTAGTGATTTCCAAATTGTTACGTTTATTAGCCAGTAGCTAACTAGGTTTTTCTCCTAAATCAATACATCTTTGATTTAGTCCTGAGAATAATAATTTTGCCTTTTTCTTTGGTTAAAGCAAAGTATTCATCTTTATATTTTTTTAATCCTTCTAATGTTTGTTCTGAGTGTGAAGCAACAGTTTGATTTTCTAGTAATTCTATTTGACTTAGCAAGATTTTTTCTTTGGCCTGAATTTGTTTTGGTTTTTTTTCTGTTTTGCAGACAGCCTGATAAATTCACCCCTAATATGGCACTTAAAAGCATACCATACCATTTTGATGTAGATGACAGATTAGACTCTGTAAAATTAAGACTCAACTGATTAATGTGGCAAATATTAAAGTCATCTTTTAGGAGCGGATTGTTAAGACGTCAAATAGATTAGATTCTACATTTATCAGCCAAAGAATGAAGCAGCCAAACTAGTGAATGATCCAATAGAATTCTTGCAGAAATATGAGTGTAATTTAAGCCTGATAATAGAGTCTTACTAATTAAAAAAATATCAGTTCTTGAATAAGAACTATGCACAGGTGAAAAAATAATATTTTTTTTTAGAATTAGGGTTTAATAATCCCCAAGGATCTTTCAGACCAAAGAGATTTATAAATTCCTTAAGTGACCTGTTATCAGCATTCAACCTTGGCCAACATTAGAATATTTATCCAGGAGTAGATCTGGTGGTAAGTTCCAGTCACCACCTAATATCACATGATGTGAGGAAAAATTGAGATAAAATAGATGTAAACTGTATTAAAAAGGCTGCAGTGTCAGAATTAGGTCCATAAATAGACCCAATAAAAAGTTTTGTTTTATTAAGTAAACCCACTACAAGAATATATTTGCAATCTTAGTCAGCAACAATTTGAGATTGTGAAAAAAATTGACTGACTTGCTAAGCAGGAGGGAACCCCATTTTTGGAAGTGGTATTACCAGCTCCAAAGCATTATCATAATCTAATTTGTTCAGGAAACTGATTTCCGAGAAAAGTAGATGTGTCTCTTGAAGAAATAATGTGTTACAATTTAGGAAAAGAGCATGGTTTAAGACTTGCAGCCTTTTAGGGTTGGAACGTATCCCTTTTATATTCCCTGAGCATATTTAATGTTATTAGCCATCTTACAATAACTAAAGACAAAAAGGTAAATGGTATCATTTCAAAGTTTCTAACAGAAATGTCATCTTAAAGAAACAATGAACTGAATTAGTTTGATCCCTCTCAAAGTCATATCCCTTGGCCCCATCTTGTATAAACAAGATTATACAGTAATTTCACACCTTTAATTTACAAACAAATGTAAACAGATGTAAACAGAAGATGAAGATAAG
Source organism: Neoceratodus forsteri (assembly GCA_016271365.2). NCBI lineage: Eukaryota > Metazoa > Chordata > Ceratodontiformes > Ceratodontidae > Neoceratodus > Neoceratodus forsteri. Next base: position 56,316,198 of record CM057449.1, on the reverse strand, counting down.
CTTAACCATCATGTTATAACCCTCTTCCTCTGTAAAGCAAAACCCATCTAAGAACAACTATAAGTACAAACCTTAAGAGAGAGCTGGAAGCTGGATTTTTATAACTATATATGCAAGCCATAGTCTTTCTAAAGGTAAACTCCCCTGGTCACAAAGACTGACCTCCTCAAAAAATCTAAGACCATGATAACCTATTACGGCAGTTTCTCAGCAGCTCCAGTTGAATATCAAAACCAAAAGGATAGATTATTTTTTTTTATTTTAGTCTTTGGTAACTGGGTAAGGCCCACTAGGCACAAGTGCCTGTTTTCAGGGGCGACCTGGGAGCACTGGGCAGTTAAGTGACTTGCTCAGAGTCACACAGTATGCAAGTGGAGGTTGTGAGAATCAAACCTAGGTCTGGTTTTCTGGATGTACTGTACCAAGCTTGTTCACAGCTTGTTACTCTAACCTTTAAGCTACACTGCCAGCCCATATGATTAAGAAGAAAACTAACAAATTCAAACCATGAACAAATGGTAAACTTGCCATACTAAGTCAGATTAACTTCAATATAAAATGGACAGTATTGTATTGACTTAGTGCTAAACCCCTACTAAAGTAGGCAAATTTAGGGGATAAAGCATTGCATAACCACAAACAGCAATTACTACAAACGCAGTTTTAAATAAAGCATAGCCCTGAATCCAGAGCAAGTATGAATATGGTGTGAATGCAAAACATTTATCATGTCTTCTAAAAAATATTCCATGACCACCAACAAGATGTGTATTTAAAACTGATAATGCCATAGAACAAAGGTTATCAACCCAAGGTGAAAACTTGAAGAAGACAAAAAAATAAAAAAAGACTCAATATCTTTTGGGGGAGGGTGCAGATAGCCACAAAAAAAACGAGGAGCTCAACTTAAAAATGCCCAGATAATAGAATTTAGTTTAATATATGGAAATGTAGTAGGGAAGATCACCAAAAACACTGCTACAAATCCAAACCATAGATCTTGATCAACATTTTAAAAAAGCACTAACAAAATGTTATTGCATTCAGCAGTGGAATCCCCAAACCAAACCAAAAACAGTCCAGAATCAACTAGTAAATAAACCAAAATAACTTGCTCCAAAGGGCTCCAAAATGTCTATTAGAGTTAAAGAAACTCTTAATAAAACAAAATCAGTAGAACTGACCATACATAAACTTTACATAGCATTAGTAACAAATAGTTAAGTGGAAGGTGGTATTACCTCATGTGAATTTCTGCCACTAAAACACTTGCCTGATTAATGAATTATGCGTCAAATAAAGTAATGGTTTAATTTTCCCCATAAGGGTATGTGTTCTAAACATACCAATGATTTTTGAAACTGGAAAACCAAATAAAACACAAATATTCCAATCGGTAGCATGATAATATAACCTGGAGAGCTAAATTCAGCTGTGGATAATCAATAGAGGAACATTGAAGATGTTTGGCGAGAAAGCTAAAACAAAAGAGGCTCCATTTTAAAGTTTCCAGTCTCAGCCTCAGTCCTGTCAAGCCATATAACCTGTTTCAAACACATTTTAAATTTAAGAACATAAGTAAATCAATTTGGAAACCAGACTCCACATGAAGGAAAAAAGGGTTCCATGTCATAACGGCGACTGCAGAAAGACGATCGCTGTTAGGGCAAGTGTACATCGCCAAAAGTCAACTTCAGCGATTTACACCCCCCAGCGCACAGCAAAAGGGTGCTGGAGACTTAGGTTTTTTGCTTTATGGAGGGGGCTGCACCCCCCCCCACACCTCCTACTAAAGGATTCTGTACTCCAGGGGGGTGCATTTTGGGGGGGGTGCAAAACCCAATAAAAAATATTTTGGGCCAGGCACAACAAAATGTACGTGCACCTGGACCCAAACCAAGCACGTTTGCAATCCCAGCCCACCACCTACCCACTATGCCATGGAGCCAGCTTGGCAGTCAACCATTTATTTATTTATTTATTTTATTTAAAATTTGGTGACCGGGTAGGCCCACTGAGCCCCGAAGGTCCCTTTTTCAGGGGCGACCTGGGATAACAATACATATTTTCATACAGAGAAAGACTTGGGTTACAGAGTAGTTTCACATGTGTGAGCAGGTTACATCCATGGTTACCATCATGCATCAGTCCTTACAAATATGTTGACAGTAGAATTAACAAAAGGTGCTCAAGGAATGTAATTTTACATGGTAAGCTCATTGTTTACTACTGGCATGGTTCAGTGGAAAGTTAGCTGTGGTCTTAATGTCTGAAAGCCTATGGTACCACACCTCACAAACCCTCCCTCCTGTCCTGCCCCAAGGTCAGCGTGCTCACTACCCCTCCACGCACGTATGCATGTAGCAACATCTTGTCACTATATGTGTGACTCCTCCATCCGGTTGCCCTCCCTTGTTAATAGCCCTTTCAACATGTGCTGTGACTGAGTCGCCCTTTTTGAAAGTGCCCAATTGTGGTCTCCTATGTAACGAGACACCATAAAAAGTATGTCTTCCAGTATACAGCACAACAGGATTTCATGAAGAACAGTCAGCCAATTTCAAATAAGTCCGGGAAGAGATCAGCTAAAGGTTTCCTCACCTGGTCAATGAAGTCAAATACAAAGGTATTGCTGTTTTTAGTAATAGCAAGCCTGGCCATATGTATAGCATTTTACATTTAGTTCCAGCAATCATGAGTTTATTTACAAGGGGGGGTGAATGCTCTTCTGCAGTTTCTTACCACGTAAGGCATGTCTTGAGTAACACAAAAGTTTTCTCCCTTCCCATGAAACATCTTTAGCCAACTTAATATTATTTAATATGTTCTTCTTATCCAAATAATTTAAATATTTTACTATGAAAGGTCTGGGCCATTCACCCTGGTCTGATGGTGGTCTTGAGGCACAGTGGGCCCTTTCAGTTATGTAGATTTGCCTGTTAGGTGAAGCCTCAGCCACAGCCACATTTTCAAACAGCACTTGAGAAAAATAAATCGAGTCATGGCCCTCCATTTTTTGGGGCAAACCAAATACCACAATTATGTCTGCTGCTGCCTTCCTCAGGTTTAGCTTCTAATTTTGAAGACTTATGTCTGAGATTTGGGAACTCCAGATCAGTTCTCTCTTTCCAGTCCTCTAGGGATGAGATTCCCGACTCTGCATCGCACATGCATTTGCTTAATTCTTCCATTTAGGCTCTAATCACTTTTGAATCTTCAAGAAGTGTCATAATTTTTCCTTTCAGTGGATTTGTTTTGAGTTTAAATTTTTCTTCAGTTAAGGTGTAAGAACTGGGATTAGGCATATTACCTTTCATGGGCGCTTGCTTTGTTCTTTTAGATCCACCAGCTCTATCAGGTGTAGGTGGCTGGGTTTGTTTAGGATGCACATTTTTCATATCTACTTCCATTATTCTCAAAAATATCAATACCTCCAGTAATCTTTGGTATTTGTCCAGTAGATGACAGGTTTAGAAGTTATTGAAAAAAAGTAAATTTAAGGATAAAATCAACAGAATTCAACAAATTGAAGCTGGAGCACCAATTGAAACATCCTCACCCTGCTCTAGTCATCACATGACTCCCTCTTGTGACTTTTCCTGTCAGATTCACTCACTCCCAACTATTTATTCTTTCCCATTTTTAATAAGTACATAGAAACACAGAAACATAGAATCTGATGGCAGATAGTGACTGCTTGGCCCACCTAGTCTGCCCATTTTCCCCTACCTACTGTATTACCACAGACCCTACTTGATATCAGTCACTACCCCTCCCTTGTTTTCAAAATCAAATCAAATCAATCTTTATTTCTTAAAAGGTGCCTTTCTGATGATCAAGGCACATGTACATAAGTTAAATCCATCAGCATTTACCACTCTAAAAACAAAAAAATTATCTTATCTGACAAGGTAGAGAATTCCACAGGGTCGGGGCCATAAATACAAAGGAATGGGTCCCAGATGTTGGAAGTCACTCCCTGGGAATCTCTAGCAATCCCTCATCTGTGGATCACAGTGATCAGGAGGGGCAATAGGGAGAAAGGAGATCTTGCAGGTAACGGGGTCCCTATTTTGGTAGGGCTTTATAGGTCAGCAAACTGACATTTTAAGGTGATACACCATCACACTGGCAGCCAATGCAGTCTGTGGAGCACCAACATTATGTGATTAGTCCTAGACATACCAATCAAAAGTCTGGCAGCTGCATTCTGCACCAACTGCAGGTGATGGATATCAACCCCCGGTAGCCCTAGGTAGAAAGCATTGCAGTAGTCAAGGCAAGTGGTCACAAAGGCATGGGCCAAAATAGGAAGATCATCAGAAGGAACCAGGTGTTTCACCTGAGTGATATTCCTTAGGTGGTAAAAAGAGCTCTTGACAATGGCTGACACCAGTGACTTTAGGGTCAAACTGTCATCAAAAATAACACCCAGGTTCTGCACCCAGTCTGAGGTGGTAACCTGGACACCCCTGAGCCAAAGACCAGAGGGTTGTCCTGCCAACACACCCACCTTCCACCGATCAGGGTCCACAACCAACACCTCAGTCTTATCCGGGTTCAACCTCTGCCAACTAGCACTCATCCAGTCTTGGATCTGAGATAGACAGTTGTTAAACACTCAGAGAACATCTCCCTGTTTGGGTACAAATTACATATACAGCTGAGTATCATCTGCATAGCAGTTAAAATGCAGACCGTACTGCCTAATAATGTCCCACAATGGCAGCATATACACAGCAAACAACATGGGTGCCAAAATAGAGCCCTGCGGCACCTTGCAGGATAGGGAGAGACTATCAGAGAAACAAATTCCTGAGACCACTCTCTGTGTCCTACCCTAGAGGTAAGATCAAACCACCTGAGAACAGTACCTGACAGTCCACAGATGAACTACAGGTGCTTCAATAGCACACCATGGTCCATCATGTCAAATGCTGCTGAGAGATCAAGAATGACCAAGATGGAATGGGTCCTCCGATCTCTCGCTATTAGGAGATCATTAAGCACCTGAACAAGGGCCGTCTTGTTGTTATGCCTCTTCTTAAATCCAGACTGGGGGGAATCATAAACATTGTGGCTAGACAAATCATCATCCAGCTGCAGTGTAACCACCTTCTCAATAACCTTACCCACAAATGGCAGGTTAGAGACCGGTCTGTAATTAGTGAGATTATCTGGATTAAGGGAGTTTTTTTCAGGAGCAGTAAACTGCCTCCTTTAAGGGATCTGAAAAAATCCCCCTCTCCAATGATTGAAAGAGTATCTCAGCCAGGACCAGGCCAATTACCTCAATGCATCCCACAAGGAGACACATTGGGCCTGGGTCCAAACTACAGTGGGTTGGCTGCCGAGTCAGAATGATCTTCACAAAGTCCATGATGTCTGGTCGGCCAAAGTCAGACTAGACAAGTTGGGTGCTCACAACCTCCCACCAGCCTCCACTGCACCCCATAGAGGGAGCTGGATGGATACCAAACCTTATGGCGACAACCTTATCTGTGAAAAATTGAGAAAACTCACCACACCTTTCTTATGACAATGCTCTACCAGATAGCAGACAGGTTGGATTGCACAGTCTGTCTGCAGTGTTGAAGAGCTAAGCTGGTCAAATTTGCAAAGTGGCAATCTCCCTGGACATGAATTCTGCTTTCTTATGGGTGACTGTCAATTGATAGACAGCATAATGACTTTAATTCCTGAGCCAACGATGAGGATTCAAGGTTAGGCCTTAACCTCCTCCAGACTATGTCATCTCTGGGCCCGTCACAGGTGGTTTCCATCATTACCCACAGGGACAGCCACATGTTGGACCTGGTCTTCTCAGTGGGGCTTGAGGTTAGTAACCTCAAGATTGATTGGGTCTGTTGGTCTGATCATTGTATGGTGGGGTTCTCACTTGGGGATCCCCCCATGAGCCCTCCCCCTGTGGAGATGATCAGCTATCACTCTTTGAAGGGAATGACCCCAGAGGGATTTCTGGATATGGCTGACCTATTTAGTGTGGACAGTGCATGTGTACGGGGTTCAAACATCGCAGTTGCCACCTATAATAGGGTGATGACTGCAGCACTCAACTCCTTCTCACCTGCTGGTGTATGACACAAATCTTCTGACTTGAGGTCCCCCTGGTTTGATGAGAAGCTGAAGGTGATGAGGATTGTAGGTCAGAGGTTGGAGCGCTGCTGGTGGAGATCTTTCCTGGAGGCAGATAGACTAGCCCAGCGTTCACATTATTGTGTGTACCAGGGGGAAATCACTCATAAGAAGGCAGAGTTCCTGTTTAGAGAGATTGCTGCCAGGAAGAATTGACCTACTATGCTTTTTCTGACTGTAGACAGGCTCTTAAATCCAGCCTGTCTCCAAAAAAAAAGCCTTTTTTAGATGCCTTGTGCAAAGAGTTCACTCAGTTCTTCTCAGACAGGGTATCCACCATCCAGCAGGGCATGCCATCAGTGAGCCTTACAGTGGCCTACAGTGATAATCTGGATTGTCTGGAGAGCACTCTGCCAAGTTGGGGGAGTTTAAACCAGTGGAGGCATTGGAGGTCATTGGGGCTGTAGGGTCTGCAAGGTAAATTGGGACCTTAAGTTAGGGTAAAAACAAAAACACAAGAGTTAGTGTGCTAGTCTTAGTTGGGGTAAGGGAACTGATACTCATCTTTGCAGTTAGCTGAGTCAGGAATGGAGCTGTACATTGAGGGGGGTCTGTGTGACTTCAGCAGAAATGAAGCAGTAGTCTGGATTTTGACTTTCCTGTAGTTAGCTTTTGACCAGAAAGCATTCTTTCTATCCTTGATATGACAGCCATTCCAAGGCATTTCCTGGGGGCCAGAAAGTAGAAGGGGCTTTCTTAATGACCAGGCCATCAAGTGCCTCCCCAGACTGTGACTCCCTATGTGACAGACCAATGCACAAAGGATTTCAAGGTCTGCCCACTGAAGTCAACCCAATGAGGCAGCCAGCAGCCAGACACTCTGCACAGCAGCAGTTAGTGAGTAAAGCAGCAAAGGCATAAAATTGGTGCCCAGCATCAGCAGGCATCCTAGGAGGAAGCAGAGAAGCAGAAGACCTGCATGGGAGAGTAGTAAGGCAGAGGTGGACTATAATTGGGAGTGGGTGAAATGCCCAATCTAGGGTTGGGGTACAAAAGGGTTTTGTAAAATAAAAATAAAGGAGCATGATTGGAGACACTAGGAAGCAAGTCCCGAGGAGTTGTAAGGACTGGTTCCACAGTAGGTAAAGAAGAAGAGAATAAAGGAACACTAATACTACAGGGTACTACTAGCTGGGTACACCCTAGAAAGGGAAAAAGGACCAAGTACTTCCAGGGGAAGTAGAATAGAAATTATGCTGAGAGTGGTGCAATGTAGTGACTGGGGGGGTAGTTTTCAGGGAGACCTTCTGGAAACTGCAGTGCTGCCTTATCTGAAGGCAACTCTCTGAGCTGAGTAAGGAGGTTGCTCGACTCTAGGCTGAGTTGGGTATGATTCAGGGGAACCTTCTCCCCCATGAACGGACCACCAAGTCTTCCACTGTTACCTCAGATTATCCCAAGGAGGAGTTGCTGGCTGATGGTGGGATCTAGAAGTTTAAATGTGGTGGGTCAGAGGTGCATTCCCCATCTGGTTCCACTGCATAATTCCTACCATGCTGTGGTGGGGTGGGACTGTCCCATGTAGGCACCCATTGTAATGACTAGTGAGAATGTGGAGGTCCTCCATAGTGGAGACCCCAAGGAAGGTGGTAGAGGACCACATAGGAAGGGGAAGCAACTCCTGGTGGGGGAACTCAATTGTAAGAGGGAAGAATTGGGAACAGGAAGGGTGAGGGAGTGGGAGGTTAGGTGCCTACCTGGTGCCATGGCTAGGAGGTATGGAAAGAGTATCCTTTGGTTAGCTAGGGCAGCAAGAAGGAAGGGAAAACTGGATGTCATTGTCCACCTGTGGACTAATGATCTGGCAAGTGAAGATACTACAATAGTCCAGGGGAAGTTTAGGAGACTTGAGAGGGGTTTTAGGCAGTTAGCATGCTAAGTGGCTTTTCCTTTTTCTGTGGTGCTGCCAGTCTACAAAAGGGGGAGATTATAAGGCACTCCAGTGACAATGCACTCCATATGAGTCACTTCTACTCATGGTTGAAGGAGTGGTGCAGAGGGGAGGGGTTATGCTACATTGGGGACTGGGGTCCCACCTGGAGGGATAAGGGCCTATTCAGAGGTGATGGCCTGCATCCATCTGGGAAGGGAACCACAGTCCTCAGTGAACAGTTTAAATGTTAGTTTGGTGAATATTTATGGTAGCAAAGGGGAGTGGTGGCAGGAAGCAGGTAGGTATTACCCGCCCCCCCACACACACACACAGACTGAAGTAGTCAATAGGGAGAACCTTAAAAAAGAGAAACTCCCAGGAGCACATATTAATAAGAAAAATAAAATGATAATATAGGGAGATGGGAATTGGAGCAAAGGGAGTATGGAAAGACGGCAAAATGAAAGAATGGGGTTGACAAGAAGAGTAGTGGAAAAATCTGGAAGACATGAGTGCAAATGCCAGAAGTCTGGAAAAATAAAATTATGGCCTTAGAGGCCTTTATGACAGTGGCTGACCATCTATATTGTTAGCATTACTGAGTCATGGTTCACTGAGAATCATGACTGGGATATAGCTATATCAGGCTATAATCTGTTTACAAAAGACAGGGTGGAAAAGAAAGGATGGGGTGTGCTGCTTTAGGTGAGAAAAAGCATAAAAGTGACAGAGATACAGGGAATTCAGGGTGGGAGTGGAGGTTCTGTGGGTCACTCGAGAGATGGTGAATTAAGAAACTATTCACACTGGTGTGATACGCAGGCCTCCAGCATGGGGGGAGAGGTGTTATAAGGTTCTGGTGGAAGCCATCCAAAAAAATAGCAAATAAGGTGGAGGTGCTGCTGCTGGGGGACTTTAAGTACTCACTATGTTTCATTGTTGCTTTGCAGCTAATGCCCACAGGCATGGACAGTCCCATGTTGGCAGGCTCAATTTCCTTTAATGGCCCCAACAGAGAACTACACTAACACTGGGGTTTTGTACTGAAAATGAGTTTACTCTAATACTGGGGGAGAAAATATCTAGAGTCTTCTCACAAACTCCTCTAGCGTGCTCTCACACATTCTCTTTCCTTCTCCACAGTCCTCAGCATGTTTTAAGTACACCAGTGCTCACCATGTCACCAGCAATGATGCTTCACAATTCACATTACTCCATCCTTAGGCAATTTACTTACTCATTAGCCTACCCAGTAAGAATAGCATTATAATAATAGCTCTGCAAAGAACACTACAGTGCTACCACAACAGTGATAGGGGATTAACAGCTCTGTGTAGTAAGCACTCCCCAGGTTACTGTCCATGGTACTAGCAAAGACTATAAGGGGAGAAGAAATCAGGAGGCTGGCCAAGCTGCTTACATGGTGCTGTTGCACCTGGGTTATGCCCACTATCATCCCACATACACCTCATATACAATTCACACTGTATTCTTGGTCTGTTATACTGTGATACTGCTATTTTGCACTGACATGTAGATATAGGCACCCATCATATAAGCATGAGTACCAGGAATGTGCTTTGCTGCTCTTATATGCTAATGTTTATCATGCATGATTCATTATACCTCACTATAATACATTTATCTAGATTATGTTTGTCTTTCATATATATATATATATATATATATATATATATATATATATTAGAGGCAAAAAATCCATTTAATGCATTAGTTAGGGTTGTTCCACAGCGACAAAAGTGAGAAATTCGCTGTTAGGGTTGAAAACCTAACTCCAATTCACCCAGCACCACACACACACACACACACACACATTCAAGTATGGGGAGGACCAAGTCAACACAACAATGACAGACATCCAGCAGCAGGTGACAGAAATAACAAACAATTGTCCAAATGTACTGAGACATCCCACCCACTGACCAGGTACTGCATGCTCAGTGGAGATCAACAGCAAAACTGAGGCCATGTACACCAACGTACACATCCCTGATTGCAGCTGCACGCGTACCACACTTAGTAGTTGCATGGCCTTACCTACCGATGCCCACACCACAACACAACTGGTACTGTGCCGTTATTCAATATAAATGCTGAAGGTGCATGATGACAGTTGTATAAATTTTTAAGCTAGTGAGTATACATTAATTAAAGAAGCACATAAATTAACTACAAGACACTAGCATGCTCAAAATAAAAGTAGTGATACATTTAGTAGGTGATTTACATAGTAGTACATTTACTGCAACGGTTTACTCAACATAGAGAGGCTGATGTAAACGTATGGAAAAGCATTGCCTGTTCAACGCTGTGAAATTCGTACTGCCAGTATCACATGCATTCTTACTGATGAAGGTGTACTGCTGATGTACATACATAGACCTTCAGTGTGTTTCAATACTAAAGATGCAGTAAGTATTCTTCGTAAGAAACATTGTAATTGCATGGATCAGGCCAAGCAACTTCTAAATATCATAGCACTACTTAGCCAACAATGATGTACCTGTATCGGAGATGTATATAGGAGAGATGTTCCTGTAGGCACTTACTGAGTATGTTGTACCTGATAAAGACAATCTCATTGCATCTGTGATGACTAACTTATTCAAATAGTAATACATTTACTATTGTTGCAATGAGTGATCTATGCCACTAATGGACACAGTGTGATTTTTTTTAATAGTTGTTTCATACTCAGGCTGTATGCCTACTATTTGGGTTTGCCACACTTCTGTCGCTGATGTTATCAAAGTGATAACTATGTTAATTGTGGTACAACAGGAATCAAGTAGGTATGGTGTAGATATAAACAGAATGTCTTTTAGTATTGATTTAACTCACAATGGGGTAAGTGTACTAGGACAGCAGGGGTTATCTCTATCACTGACTCTGTCAGTTATAATCACACTAGGGTTTCAATGACTGTAATGATCAAGTTACACTGTTCATCTTCATAAGTTCATATTCACAGCCATTCTCCAGTAACTAGACAGTGTATGGTTTAACTGGGTGGGACACTGTGTTAGCTGCTGCAGTGCCTAGCAGAGGAGAGTATCTACTCATAAAGAACAATTAAGTAATAAGGCATGACCAACAGTTATGTTAAATGGTCTGTTAATCACCCTGTAGAGGTTTAATGTTGAATGAGGCATGCCGAGTGCTACATATAGCTAGACAGTGATAAACTGACATTAACATAATACCTGGGAGGTGCTTATTGCTATCATAATAAAACTGTTTTTTAAACAACATTAAACCATGTTCATCATATGGTTAGGCTCTACATGTATGTTAATAAAAACTAAACATAAGGCTGTTACAATGTTTACAGTCAATTAGAAAGCTGCATTCTCAAACCCTTGTTATAATCAGAGATATTATACCTGTACAACTCCTTGGTTTTGCTGAACTCTATTGCTCAGGTGGCCCTCCACAAGTGGTGTGGTGTGGTGTGGGGCATTGGTAGGTAAGGCCATGCAACTACTAAGTGTGGTATGTCGTGTGCAGCTGCAATCAGGGATGTGTACATTTGGTGTACATGGCCTCAGTTTTGCTGTTGATCTCCACTGAGTATGCAGTACCTGGTCAGGTGGGTGGGGATGTCTCGTAGTACATTTAGACAATTGTTTGTTATTTCTGTCACCTGCTACTGGATGTCTGTCATTGGTTGTGTTGACTTGGTCCTCCCCCATACTTGAATGTGTGTGTGTGTCTGCGTGTGTGTGGTGCTGGGGGGGATTCGGAGTTAGGGTTTTCAACCCTAACAGCAAATTTCCTCACTTTTGTCGCTGTGGAACAACCCTAACTAATGCATTAAACTGAGTTTTTTGCCTCTAATTTCCCTTCTTTTTGAGAATGATAACAAGAAATAGTGAATGTAATGCAGCGGCGGGAGTGCGGGGCCATGGTGCCTGCAAACAGAAATGTCAATGGGCATGGTGGCGTAAAGTGAAACAGAAGATAAACAGTACTGTAGACAGAAATGGCAAAAAATAACAGAAAGCATAGCGCAAATGAAGCGAAGGATACGCACATGGTGGCGCAGATGTCATCAGTAAGTGAGCGGGTATGGAACCACAAGCGGAAAGGGCAACAATAACAGTAATGTAAGCGCACAGGCTGGTTTTCCCCAAAACCTGCATAGAGAAAGACAGTGAGTACAAATAATGTATGCATAATAATGAGTATCGGTGCAGAAAATGAGATCTTGGAATACTAAATACATTATTTCTCAGGAACCGTACGACGTAGAAAAAAAATTTAAAAGTCATATTATTTACAACTGTCCTGACTAATTTGGATCTTAGCCCCAGTAGGGGGCTAAGAAGTTTTCCGACGAAAAGTCCGTATCTCGCACCGTTTCCGAGATACGGGCCCTGAAAAGCGTGGCAAACACTGTAATGTTATCCTAAGGGAAAAAAAGAAAAGTTTGGAACGCCATAACTTTGCCTCACTGTAATATTTTCACCAAACCACTGAAAGGCACATCTGTGGGCTGTTGGCTGTCTTCCTTCCAAATTTCAGGAAAAAAAGACCAAACCATTATTTTGCAGCAGGGATCCAAAGGATTTCTGTAATGCGTCGGGGCCGTAATGTTATCCTATGGGAAAAACCATCAACTTTGGAGTGCCGTAACTTTGCCGATGTGATATTTTTCGCCAAACTACTGAAAGGCACATCTGTGGTCTGTTGGCTGTCTTCCTCAAATTTCAGGAAAAAAGACCAAACCATTATTTTGCAGCAGGGTGCCAAAGGATTTCTGTAATGCGTCGGGCGCCATAATGTTATCCTATGGGAAAAACTGTCAACTTTGGAGTGCCGTAACTTTGCCACCATGTAATATTTTTTCAATACAACACTGAAAGGCACATCTGGGAGATGCCAGCTCCGTTCCTTCCAAATTTCAGCCCAAAACTCCCAACGGTTCTTTTGCAGCGCAGTGCCAAAGAATCGCTGTCACTGTCCCACAGATGGAAAATTACTGTCGCAATTTGTGAAAGCTTTAAAAAAGTTTGACACTTTCATGATCGAAAGTAATTTGCGAAAGTACTTTTCAGAATTTGAAAAACATATTTCTGGGGTGTTTCCACAAAATAAAGACATGGCAAGCATCCTCAGCGTCCGACTAGGTGAATACAAAAATAATTAGGTTGCTAGATGGTCCCAAATTTAAATGCCAACCATTTTTCTGATCACCAACTGAAAACAAAATGGCCGATTTGTGAAAGTAACAGGCCCATTTGCGAAAGTAAAAATGCATTTGCGAAATTTTTGAACTTTTTAACTTTTCCCATTGACTTATAATGGGAAACTGTTTTTTGAATAACTTTTGAACCGTTTAATATTTTTTCACGAAATCTTCAAAAAGCACATTGGGGACCCTGGCCGCATGTTCCCTGAAGATTTTGGACCGGTCACGCAAACCGTACGACCTGTAGGCGCGACCGTAGAATTCCAGAAAAAGCATAAACATGCGCACAGATCATGGTTAATAACTCCGCAGCCGTATATCCAACCTCTACAAAACTTGGCAGATTCCAATGCCTATGGTTCTTGAGTGTGTATTCCAAATTTCAGCCAAATCTATCATACAGTTGCAAAGTTATTAAGGTGCAAAGTTTTGGGGTTTAACATAGAAATGGCTCCTCAACCCTAACTATGGTAGCACTACCGTGCTACCATAATATATATAAATATATAAACACACACACACATACATATATATATATACATATATTCATGCCAAAAAACTCAGTTTAATGCATCAGTTGGGTTGTTCCACAGTTACAAAGTGAGAGAATTAAGCTGTTAGGGTTGAAACCTAACTCGAATCCCAACCACGACACACACACGACACACACACACACACACACACACACACATATACATGCAAGTATGGGTTTGGACCAAATCAACACAACCAATGACAGACATCCAGCAGCAGGTGACAGAAATAACAAACAATTGTCTAAATGTACTAGAGACATCCCACCATGACCAGGTACTGCATGCTCAGTGGAGATCAACAGCAAAACTGAGGCCATGTACACCAAACATACACATCTCGATTGCAGCTGCACCAACATACCACACTTAGTAGTTGCATGGCCTTACCTACCGATGCCCCACCACACCACACCACTTGTGGGTGGGCCACCTAAACAACAGAGTTCAGCAAAACCAAGGAGTTGTACAGGTATAATATCTCTGATTATAACAAGGGTTTGAGAAATGCAGCTTTCTAATTGACTGTAAACATTGTAACACCCATTATGTTTTAGTTTTTATTAACATACATGTGAAACCTAACCATATGATAAACATGGTTTAAAAGGTGTTTAAAAACAGTGTTATTATGATAGCAATAAGCCACTCCCTGGTATTATGTTATTGTCAGTTTATCACTGTCTAGCAACATGTAGCACTCGGCTATGCCTCATTCAACATTAAACCCCTACAGGTGATTAACAGACCATTTTACAAACTGTTGGTCATGCCTTGTTGCTGAATTGTCTTTATGGTAGATACTCTCCCTCTGCTAGGCACTGCAGCAGCTTTGCAACACAGTGTCACCCTCTTACACCAAACTGTCTAGTTCACTGGAGAATGGCTGTGAATATGAACTTATGAAGATGAACAGTGTAACTTGATCATTACAGTCATTGAAACCCTAGTGTGATTATAACTGACAGAGTCAGTGATAGAGGATAACCCCTGCTGTCCTAGTACACTTACCCCGTTGTGAGTTAAATCAATACTAAAAGACATTCTGTTTATATCTACACCATACCTACTTGATTCCTGTTGTACCACAATTAACATAGTTATCACTTTGATAACATCAGTGACAAAAGTGTGGCAAACCCAAATAGTGGGCATACAGCCTGAGTATGAAACAACTGTTAAAAAAATCACACTGTGTCCATAAGTGGCATAGATCACTCATTGCAACAATAGTAAATGTAATACTATTTGAATGTTAGTCATCACAGATGCAATGAA
This sequence comes from Neoceratodus forsteri, assembly GCA_016271365.2. Lineage (NCBI taxonomy): Eukaryota > Metazoa > Chordata > Ceratodontiformes > Ceratodontidae > Neoceratodus > Neoceratodus forsteri. Next base: position 56,301,146 of record CM057449.1, on the reverse strand, counting down.
TTGTCTTTATCAGGTACACAACTAAGTGCCTACAGGAAAATCTCTCTATATACATCTCAATACAGGTACATCATTGTTGGCTCAGTAGTACTGATATTTAGAAGTTGCTTGGCCTGATCCATGCAATTACAATATTTCTTCGAAGAATACTTACTGCATCTTTAGTATTGAAACACACTGAAGGTCTATGTAAGTACATCAACAGTACACCTTCATCAGTAAGAATGCATGTGATACTGGCAGTCCGAATTTCTGGCGTTGAACAGAATGCTTTTCCATATGTTTACATCAGCCTCTCTATGTTGAGTAAACCGTTGCAGTAAATGTACTAATATGTAAATCACCTACTAAATGTATCACTACTTTTATCTTGAGCATGCTAGTGTCTTGTAGTTAATTTATGTGCTTCTCTTAATTTATGTATACTCACTAGTGTTAAAACCTTTCTACAACTGTCATCATGCACCTTCAGCATTTATATAGAATATGACACAGTACCAGTTGTGGTGTGGTGTGGGGCATCGGTAGGTAAGGCCATGCAACTACTAAAGTGTGAATGCGTTGTGTGCAGCTGCAATCAGGGATGTGTGCGTTTGGTGTACATGGCCTCAGTTTTGCTGTTGATCTCCACTGAGCATGCAGTACCTGGTCAGGGGGTGGGAATGTCGTGGTACATTTAGAGAATTGTTTGTTATTTCTGTCACCTGCTGCTGGATGTCTGTCATTGTTTGTGTTGACTTGGTCCTACCCATACTTGCATTGTGTGTGTGTGTGTGTGTGTCTGTGTGTGTGTCGTGCTGGGGGAATTTCCGAGGTTGGGTTTCAACCCTAACAGCGAATTTCCTCACTTTTGTCACTGTCGAACAACTCTAACTAATGCATTAAATGGAGTTTTTTGCCATGAATATCCTGTCTTTTTCAGAACTATTACTCAGCATAGCACATGATTTATAGTTGTAAGAATAGTGCACATACATAAAAAAAAGTTCCATTATCAGAAATACTTCAACTCTTGTAGTTGCATTTACTATTAACAGTAACAGTAGTTAACTGTGAATCATATTGTTTTTATTACTTTATTAATTGTAATTTGTCATTGTTATTCAATGTAATATTTTTTATGTAAAAGTGTCTTACTCCTTTTGTTTGTGAGCACATATGTAAGTAAAAAGATGTACATAACTAAAAGACAATATGACATGACATGGACACCATTAGTTCATCTACTGAACAAATGGATATGTTACTGTAGTAACTTGAGATTTGATAGAGTGCGTGTACTACCAACTGAGGTGGTACCACCAATCATGTGAACAGTGGTGGAAGAGGTTTGCTCGTACTGAATACATAAGTTTGTTGTAAGTATGCCAACACAGACATTTCACTGTTGTACTAGCAGGTACATACTTATCTTCATCATGATACACATACACACATTCTGTAGCACTAGTTGTATGAAACAACAACAGTGTGCCACAAATAGTGTAACGTAGCATTGTCACACATCTAACTTACTTCTATGGAGAATCCCAACTCTAATACCACAATAGTGTGGTATGAGGTTTCACCAAATAAGAAAATCACAGTTGTATAAATCTTGTTAAAACTATTTTCAGAAACATCTCAACTACACAATAACACACCAAACACAAGAGAGTATAAATTCACTTTTTTTACTATAAAATATTTTATATATAAAAATTACAAACAAATTTTTTTCTTTGTATAAACAATACAAAAAATAAATTCACACAAATAATATTCATACAGGGCAAAAAAAAATAATTAAACTGTGTATTGCATCATACACAAAAATTATTAAAATACATTTTTCTTATAAATAAAAAATATATAAAAAGTTTTATTTTGTTTTCTAACTTTTGTGCAACACTTACGAGAGTGTATGCACTGCTTGAAAGCAATCAGGCTAGAAACTGGATTCGATGTGGAGCGCCAAATGATGTAGGAGCTGTTAGCCCTCTGGAGGAGATACCCGGATCGCTATGAAGGGTGGCCAGTTTCACCCAGGGAAGCTGCAGGAACAGATGGTGTTCATGGAGGTGAAGCACTGCTACTCGGCACAGCACCATCACCCACTGCTACGACTGGCTCATATGAGGTTGACAGTCTGCTTGTGCATCCAAGAGAGCTGGATTCTGTCTGGCCTCTCAAGGATGACAGTGTTTGTTCACGCAGACTGCCAACCTCACGCGCGAGCACGTCTGTAACAAGCAGCAATGGGCGTGCATTTTCGCGATCGCCGATTGCCCTACAAAGATTTAAGAAAAAGTTATGATGAATATACAACACAAATTAAACAATTATGACTTTCAATATTTTACTTCAAATATTTCTTATCTACTGCAATATCGAAATGCATTCATTTCAAAGTTATGATAATAGTTTTAAGTATGATGCTAAACTATTCAGTATCTTATTTCTGTCTCTGTCATACTTGATTATCTATATAATCTAATAAGCTGACAACATAAAAAATGTATAGTTAGCTGTGACTTAGAATGCTACTCTTATATTTTCTTTCACTACTCATAAATATTCAGTATGTACATACTTTTGCATTATTGACACTATTATACCATACAATTGAAATACATCCTCATCAAGTGTGAGAATTTTTACTTCACCATGTCTGCCTATAATGTGTAGTCATGTCTGCACTAAAAAACAAAGTACCTTGACATTAACACTATCATAATATACTTTTCATGTGTACACAATCATGATCACTTTAATGATAGTATGAAAGCAAACAGCTTTTTACCCGTGTTTCAGGCCCTCCACACACGTCACTACTTTAAATAATTAAGTCACTGATATGACATGCGCTCCAAAACCATACCAGACATCTTCAAGTACATAAAGAACATAAATGACAGATTTCTAGGTAGCATAGCAATAAGACATTCAGACAAGTTACCTAAAACTTAAACTGCAGTATGGTTAAATCTACTCAAAATAAAGACATTGAATTCATTGCTGTACCATTGGATGCCCATAATGTCTACATCACTGTGCTTTTGCACTGCCACATGGTAAAATTCTTCAAAACAATGTGGCACAGCAGTAATAAGGTTCTTAAATGTACTATCTGACATTAAAGCAATAATGCACTCCACGGTAAGTGTTGTGGTGTGATAACGTTGCACCTGTTGTCATTAGACAAAGAGGCCACAGGCGAGTGAACTAATCACCCAAAAGTAACATTATCCCAGCACAACACACACCCCAAAAGACATTATTCTATTATACAATGGCTTGTTGGTACTAATAAAACAAAACATTTCTACAAAAAGTCTTAAAAAGTATTTTATAATTTCATTTCTCAATGGTTAGGGACAATGAATAGAGAAACAGTCCCACTGTAATGTTATTGTGTGTCTGCTATCTCCTGCTGCACTCACCCCCTCCCAGGAAAGTACAGCAGTCCACACACTAAGATCCCAATATGGAACTGGGTAATATTTTTTAATTAGTATTTTTTTTTTTGAATGGGTTTCAAATCAACCGCAGGGCAGTTGAGGAACCGTAATACCAATTCTGGGTTGTTTGAGCACTTACTGATTTCCAGGAATGCAGTACAGTTTTGTGCACTCCCTATTTGAATGTGACTGTCATTTTATCGATAATTTGTTACATTTACAATGTTCATGGTAACAGTGCACGAGTGTGAAAAAGTGAGCGGTAATCACAGGACTGTGGCAATCTGAAAGGCCTCATGCTCCTGCTGACAGGAAATTTAAATGATGTCTAAAATGACATATTTTATTTTAGTTAAAACATCTGTTTATAGTCAGGAATAATGTTGGTGAATATTTCTTTAGGTGTTTTGCCTGGCAAGTTGTACACAGCAGTCTGTGCGATGGACCAGCTGACACATATATTAAAATGACGTCTATAATGACTTTTTTTTTTTATGAAAATGGACACACTGTCAGTGGGGGACAGGGAGTTATTCCACTATATCTGCTGGAAAAATGACCAACATAGGGACAATTTGCACTGTCATGGCCAGTGATCACTAGCAGCTGAGTCGGGAGCTTCTCTCACAGTAGGTTAAGGGGCGCTTGAGAGTGTGAATGAGAAATGTGGGATTGCACTGTCAAGCAGCTACATGTAGTGACTTGTTTTTCCAAAAACTTATCTGGTCAGCCTGGTGCTGGGACTACAGCTGTGATGTTGTGCTGTGATAACATGACGCTTACAGTCCCATAGTCACCAATGGAGCCCAGGCTTTGTCTTTGCATGGTATAATATGAAATTAACAATTATCAATAATAATTATTGATTTGCTATCATTAACATTGATAGTGTAATAGTAACAAACTTTCTTACTGATGACAAAGGACTCGCACCCTGCACAGGATGACAGGCATTAGCGTGTACCTCTGGCTATTAGATATAGCAGGGCGAAAAAGATGTTTTTATAGTGCTGTGAAGAAAAGACAACTGTGCAGTACATTGTAGGTGAAAAATAAATTACAGTGTTAAACATTTAGGGCCAGATATTCAAAGGGTTGCGCCATACGCAGTAGGGTTCGCCTGTGCAAGTCCGAACTTGCTCCATTCTGCGATATTCAGCAGGAGGCAGTTGCGCCACAGAAAACATGCTGAACAACAAGCGCAATGCAAATGAATGCATGCTGAACTGGAGGAGGAACCATGCATAAACTGCACAGCCCGATATTCAGCGGGCTGTGCAGGGGATGTCTGGCGCAACCCCAACCTGCGCCTGTACAACTTTGAGCAAAAAGGATCAAGTTGAGGCCACCACAGGTGAGCTGCTGCATTGTAATATTTTTCAATACAACACTGAAAGGCACATCTGGGAGATACCAGCTCCGTTCCCTTCAAATTTCAGCCCAAAACTCCCAACGGTTCTTTTGCAGCGCAGTGCCAAAGAATCGCTGTCACTGTCCCACAGATGGAAAATTACTGTCGCAATTTGTGAAAGCTTTCGCAAAAAAGTTTGACACTTTCATGAGTACGAAAGTAATTTGCGAAAGTACTTTTTCCAGAAATTTGAAAAACATATTTCTGGGGTGTTTTACCACAAAATAAAGACATGGCAAACATCCTCAGCGTCCGACTAATTGAATACAAAATAATTAGGTTGCTAGATGGTCCCAAATTTAAATGCCAACCATTTTCTGATCATAACCTGAAAAAAAAAGCCGATTTGTAAGTAACAGGCCCATTGCAGTAAAAAATGCATTCGCGAAATTTTGAACTTTTAACTTTTCCCATTGACTTATAATGGGGAAACTGTTTTTGAATAACTTTTGAACCGTTTAATATTTTTCCACGAAATCTTCAAAAAGCACATTAGGGACCCTGCGCATGTTCCTGAAGATTTTGGACGATCACTATAAACCGTCGACCTGTAGTAGCGACCGTAGGAATTCAGAAAAAGCATAAACATGCGCAGATCATGATTAATAACTCCGCGAACCGTATATCCAACCTCTACAAAACTTGGCAGATTCAATGCCTATGGTTCTTGATGTATTCAAATTTCAGCCAAATCTATCATACAGTTGCAAAGTTATTAAGGTGCAAAGTTTTGGGGTTTAACATAGAAATGAAACCCTCAACCCTAACTATGGTACGTGCTACCATAATATAATAAATATAAACACACACACACATGCATATATATATATACATATATTCATGGCAAAAACTCAGTTTAATGCATCAGTTGGGTTGTTCCACAGTTAAAAGTGAGGAAATTCGCTGTTAGGGTTGAAAACCCTAACTCCGAATCCCCAGCACGACACACACACAGACACACACACACACACACACACACACACATATACATGCAAGTATGGGTTTGGACCAAGTCAACACAACCAATGACAGACATCCAGCAGCAGGTGACGAAATAACAAACAATTGTCTAAATGTGCTGAGACATCCCACCCTGACCAGGTACTGCATGCTCAGTGGAGATCAACAGCAAAACTGAGGCCATGTACACAAACATACACATCTCTGATTGCAGCTGCACAACATACCACACTTAGTAGTTGCATGGCCTTACCTACCGATGCCCACACCACACCACACCACTTGTGGTGGGCCACCTAAAGCAACAGAGTTCAGCAAAACCAAGGAGTTGTACAGGTATAATATCTCTGATTATAACAAGGGTTTGAGAAATGCAGCTTTCTAATTGACTGTAAACATTGTAACACCATATATGTTTAGTTTTTATTAACATACATGAGAAACTAACCATATGATAAACATGGTTTAATAGGTGTTTAAAAACAGTGTTATTATGATAGCAATACAGCCACTCCTGGTATTATGTTAATTGTCAGTTTATCACTGTCTAGCAACATGTAGCACTTTCGGCTATGCCTCATTCAACGTTAAACCCCTACAGAGTGATTAACAGACCATTTTACATAACTGTTGGTCATGCCTTACTTGTGAATTGTCTTTATAGTAGATACTCTCCCTCTGCTAGGCACTGCAGCAGCTTTGCAACACAGTGTCACCCTCTTACACCACACTGTCTAGTTGCTGGAGAATGGCTGTGAATATGAACTTATGAAGATGAACAGTGTAAGCAGTCATTACAGTCACTGAAACCCTAGTGTGATTATAACTGACAGAGTCAGTGATGAGATAACCCCTGCTGTCCTGGTACACTTACCCCGTTGTGAGTTAAATCAATACTAAAAGACATTCTGTTTATATCTACACCATACCTACTTGATTCCTGTTGTACCACAATTAACATAGTTATCACTTTGATAACATCAGTGACAAAAGTGTGGCAAACCCAAATAGTGGGCATACAGCCTGAGTATGAAACAACTGTTAAAAAAATCACACTGTGTCCATAAGTGGCATAGATCACTCATTGCAACAATAGTAAATGTAATACTATTTGAATGTTAGTCATCACAGATGCAATGAGATTGTCTTTATCAGGTACAACATACTCAGTAAGTGCCTACAGGAAAATCTCTCCTATATACATCTCCAATACAGGTACATCATTGTTGGCTCAGTAGTACTATGATATTTAGAAGTTGCTTGGCCTGATCCATGCAATTACAATGTTTCTTACGAAGAATACTTACGCATCTTTAGTATTGAAACACACTGAAGGTCTATGTATGTACATCAACAGTACACCTTCATCAGTAAGAATGCATGTGATACTGGCAGTCCCAATTTCTGGCGTTGAACAGAATGCTTTTCCATATGTTTACATCAGCCTCTCTATGTTGAGTAAACCTTGCAGTAAATGTACTAATATGTAAATCACCTACTAAATGTATCACTACTTTTATCTTGAGCATGCTAGTGTCTTGTAGTTAATTTATGTGCTTCTCTTAATTTATGTATACTCACTAGTGTTAAAACCTTCTACAACTGTCATCATGCACCTTCAGCATTTATATAGAATAACTGGCACAGTACCAGTTGTGGTGTGGTGTGGAGCATCGGTAGAGTAAGGCCATGCAACTACTAAGTGTGATGCGTTGTGTGCAGCTGCAATCAGGGATGTGTGCGTTTGGTGTACATGGCCTCAGTTTTGCTGTTGATCTCCACTGAGCATGCAGTACCTGGTCAGGGGGTGGGAATGTCGTAGTACATTTAGAAATTGTTTGTTATTTCTGTCACCTGCTGCTGGATGTCTGTCATTGTTTGTGTTGACTTGGTCCTACCCCATACTTGCATGTGTGTGTGTGTGTGTGTGTGTCTGTGTGTGTGTCGTGCTGGGGGGGGAATTTCGGAGTTAGGGTTTTCAACCCTAACAGCGAATTTCCTCACTTTTGTCACTGTCGAACAACTCTAACTAATGCATTAAATGGAGTGTTTTGCCATGAATATCCTGTCTTTTTCAGAACTATTACTCAGCATAGCACATGATTTATAGTTGTAAGAATAGTGCACATACATAAAAAAAAGTTCCATTATCAGAAATACTTCAACTCTTGTAGTTGCATTTACTATTAACAGTAACAGTAGTTAACTGTGAATCATATTGTTTATTACTTTATTAATTGTAATTTGTCATTGTTATTCAATGTAATATTTTTATGTAAAAGTGTCTTACTCCTTTTGTTTGTGAGCACATATGTAAGTAAAAGATGTACATAACTAAAAGACAATATGACATGACATGGACACCATTAGTTCATCTACTGAACAAATGGATATGTTACTATGTAACGAGATTTGATAGAGTGCGTGTACTACCAACTGGGTGGTACCACCAATCCATGTGAACAGTGGTGGAAGAGGTTTGCCGTACTGAATACATAAGTTTGTTGTAAGTATGCCAGCACAGACATTTCACTGTTGTACTAGCAGGTACATACTTATCTTCATCATGATACACATCACACATTCTGTAGCACTAGTTGTGAAACAACAACAGTGTGCCACAAATATGTAACGTAGCATTGTCACATCTAACTTACTTCTATGGAGAATCCCAACTCTAATACCACAATAGTGTGGTATGAGGTTTCACCAAATAGAAAATCACAGTTGTATAAATCTTGTTAAAACTATTTTCAAGAAACATCTCAACTACACAATAACACACCAAACACAAGAGAGTATAAATTCACTTTTTTTTACTATAAAAATATTTTATATATAAAAAATTACAAACAAATTTTTTCTTTGTATAAACAATACAAAAATATAAATTCACACAAATAATATTCATACAGGGCAAAAAAAAAATAATTAAACTGTGTATTGCATCATACACAAAAAGAAATTATTAAAATACATTTTCTTACATAAATAAAAAATATATAAAAAAGTTTATTTTGTTTCTAACTTTTGTGCAACACTTACGAGAGGTGTATGCACTGCTTGAGAACAATCAGGCTAGAAACTGGATTCGATGTGGAAGGCGCAAATGATGTAGAGCTAGTTGCCCTCTGGAGGAGATACCGGATCGCTATGAAGGGTGGCCAGTTTCACCCAGGGAAGCTGCAGGAACAGATGGTGTTCATGGAGGTGAAGCACTGCTACTCGGCACAGCACCATCACCCACTGCTACGACTGGCTCTAGCACGAGGTTGACAGTCTGCTGCTGTGCATCCAAGAGAGACTGGATTCTGTCTAGCCTCTCAAGGATGACAGTGTTTTGTTCACGCAGACTGCCAACCTCACGCGCGAGCCGTCTGTAGCAGCAGCAGTGGGCCGTGCATTTTCGCAGTCGCCGGCGCCCTACAAAGATTTAAAAAAAAGTTATGATGAATATACAACACAAATTAAACAATTATGACTTTCAAATATTTTACTTCAAATATTTCTTATCTACTGCAATATCAGAAATGCATTCATTTCAAAGTTATGATAATAGTTTTAAGTATGATGCTAAACTATTTAGTATCTTATTTCTGTCTCTGTCATACTTGATTATCTATATAATCTAATAAGCTGACAACATAAAAAAACGTATAGTTAGCTGTGGCTTAGAATGCTACTCTTATATTTTCTTTCACTACTCATAAATATTCAGTATGTACATACTTTTGCATTATTGACACTATTATACCATACAATTGAAATACATCCTCATCAAGTGTGAGAATTTTTACTTCACCATGTCTGCCTATAATGTGTAGTCATGTCTGCACTAAAAAACAAAGTACCTTGACATTAACACTATCATAATATACTTTTTCATGTGTACACAATCATGATCACTTTAATGATAGTATGAAAGCAAACAGCTTTTTAACCGTGTTTCAGGCCCTCCACACCGTCACTACTTTAAATAATTAAGTCACTGATATGACATGCGCTCCAAAACCATACCAGACATCTTCAAGTACATAAAGAACATAAATGACAGATTTCAGGTAGCATAGCAATAAGACATTCAGACAAGTTACCTAAAACTTAAACTGCAGTATGGTTAAATCTACTCAAAATAAAGACATTGAATTCATTGCTGTACCATTGGATGCCCATAATGTCTACATCACTGTGCTTTTGCACTGCCACATGGTAAAATTCTTCAAAACAATGTGGCACAGCAGTAATAAGGTTCTTAAATGTACTATCTGACATTAAAGCAATAATGCACTCCACGGTAAGTGTTGTGGTGTGATAACGTTGCACCTGTTGTCATTAGACAAGAGGCCACAGGCGAAGTGAACTAATCACCCCAAAAGTAACATTATCCCAGCACAACACACACCCCAAAAGACATTATTCTATTATACAATGGCTTGTTGGTACTAATAAAACAAAACATTTCTACAAAAGTCTTAAAAGTATTTTATAATTTCATTTCTCAATGGTTAGGGACAATGAATAGAAAACAGTCACTGTAATGTTATTGTGTGTCTGCTATCTCTGCTGCACTCACCCCCCCAGGAAAGTACAGCAGTCCACACTAAGATCCCAATATGGAACTGGGTAATATTTTTTAATTAGTATTTTTTTGAATGGGTTTCAAATCAACCATGAGGGCAGTTGAGGAACCGTAATACCAGTTACGGGTTGTTTGAGCACTTACTGATTTCCAGGAATGCAGTACAGTTTTGTGCACTCCCTATTTGAATGTGACTGTCATTTTATCGATAATTTGTTACATTTACAATGTTCATGGTAACAGTGCACGAGTGTGAAAAAGTGAGCGGTAATCACAGGACTGTGGCAATCTGAAAGGCCTCATGCTCCTGCTGACACGGAAATTTAAATGATGTCTAAAATGACATATTTTATTTTAGTTAAAACATCTGTTTATAGTCAGGAATAATGTTGGTGAATATTTCTTTAGGTGTTTTGCCTGGCAAGTTGTACACAATTACTGTGCTGATGGACCAGCTGACACATATATTAAAATGACGTCTATAATGACTTTTTTTTTTTATAAAAATGGACACACTGTCAGTGGGGGACAGGGAGTTATTCCACTATATCTGCTGGAAAAATGACCAACATAGGGACAATTTGCACTGTCATGGCCAGTGATCACTAGCAGCTGAGTCGGAGCTTCACTCACAGTAGGTTAAGGGCGCTTGAGAGTGTGAATGAAATGTGGGATTGCACTGTCAAGCAGCTACATGTAGTGACTCGTTGTTTCCAAAAACTTATCTGGTCAGCCTGGTGCTGGGACTACAGCTGTGATGTTGTGCTGTGATAACATGACAGTCACAGTCCCGAAGTCACCAATGGGAGCCCAGGCTTTGTCTTTGCGATGGTATAATATGAAATTAACAATTATCAATAATAATTATTGATTTGCTATCATTAACATTGATAGTGTAATAGTAACAAACTTTCTTACTGATGACAAAGGACTCGCACCCTGCACAGGATGACAGGCATTAAGTGTACCTCTGGCTATTAGATATAGCAGGGCAGAAAAAGATGTTTTTTATAGTGCTGTGAGAAAAAGACAACTGTGCAGTACATTAGCAGGTGAAAAATAAATTACAGTGTTAAACATTTAGGGCCAGATATTCAAAAGGGTTGCGCCATGCGCAATAGGGTTGCGCCTGTGCAAGTCCGAACTTGCTCCATTCTGCGATATTCAGCAGGAGGCAGTTGCACCACAGAAAACATGCTGAACAACAGCGCAATGCAAATGAATGCATGCTGAACTGGAGGAGGAACCATGCATAAACTGCACAGCCGATATTCAGCGGGCTGTGCAGAGGGATGTCCGGGCGCAACCCCAACCTGCGCCTGTACAACTTTGAGCCAAAAAAGGATCAAGTTGAGGCCACCACAGTGAGCTGCTGCATTGCAGGGTGCAACACAGCAGCTGCCACCTGTGGCTGGCCCTCAACCCAGTCTGTGCCCCCTCACCAGCCCGATCGCGGGCAGCATATACCCCCAACATCCCTGGTGGTCCAGTGGACCGATAAGCCCGATCGTGGGCTGGAGTATCAAACACACCCCCACCTCCGATCCATATCCTTGGTGGTCCAGTGGACGATAAGCCCGATCGCGGGCTGGAGTATTCAAACACCCCCCACCTCCCAGTCATATCCCTGGTGGTCAGTGGACCGAAAATCCTGACCAGCGGGATGTAGTTGTAACCCCCAAACACATCCTGGTGACCAGTGTCCCCCACCCACCACCATGAACCCCCACCCGCTCCCCGCGGCCGGCGGGCGGCATCACACCCACCTGCTGCCCGCCACCCACCGACTGACTGCCGGTAGGGCCTGCCGCCATTGGTGCAGAGCAAGACCAATGGGCGTGCAGCCCATCCGTAAAGACAGTTCAGTTTTGTGAATGAAATTCATTCAAAACTGGACTGCCTGAATAACGGTATGGGCTGCACACCGATAACACTTGCTCTGCAAACAGCAAACATACTACGGGCAATCGAACTCGATGAAGCAACAAGCGGCAGCGGTCGGGATGCTGCCGCCCGCCCGGCTGTGGGGAGGCGGGGTGGTGGGGCTCGTAGTGGGTGGGGTGGGGGTCACTAGGTCACCAGGGATGTTTGGGGGTTGCAAACTACATCCCACAGTCAAGATTTCGGTCACTGGACCACCAGGGATATGATCGGGGGGGGGGAGGGTGTGTCTCAAGACTCGCCAATCAGCGACACTCAGTCACTGGACCCGGACTATGACCGAGTGAAATGACTAAATACTTCAGCCTCGTCGGGTTTATCGGTCCACTGGACACATCAGGCTTATGGAGGGGAAACTAGCTGCCGCTATCAGACTGGGTGAAGCAGTGCAACTATGCTGCAATGGAGCCAGTGGAAATTCGCTCTTTTGTCTGCGATTGGGCTGCAGGGGTGTCCTTCCCGATGGCTGCTGCCTGGCGGGTGCCAGGTGCAAGTCCTCGAGGATCGGCGCACCTGCATGCTAATAACATACAAATGTGGCCATAATAAGATACAAATGGCCCCCTGCCTTGCATGAATTATAACCCCATTTGCATGTACCTTTTGAATATCGGGATTTTGCACATGGCACAATGGTACTTAGCATACACACATAAGTTGGATGCTCCACTTTGTCAACTTGCGGTGCCAAGTTTCACTGCGCTCATGCACAGTGGCTTGTGGCTGGAGGTGATATTCAAAGGAGTTGCTCAATAGCACAACTCCTTTGAATATCACCCTAGTTCCCCACCCTGCACAACTATTTTGTGCAGCGCAAGAGAACTGCACCTATGAATAGGCGCATTTGAATATCAGCCCTTAGTATATAAATGCACATTTTCAAACCTACTACAGTGTATGGGAATATCTAATACCTGATTATAATGATAGCATCAATGCTCATCTCACAACAAATGTTTTAAATAGACATATTACCACCTTTACTCACATACAGTCTCACTGTTATGTACTCACACTGTCCCAAAAGTTATTTTGCACAGCAACCACAGCATCATATAGTAAAGTATAAAAAACACAGTTTGACAGTATAGGTGCTCATTCAAAGTATGACACTTGTGTCATAAGGCCATACAGCATTGAATAATGTAGCAATGTGATGTATGTGGCCCAATATTTAACACAGTTTCACTACTCAAGAACTTGTTTGATAACACCCAGCAATATCCGTACCGTATGATGTGGTGGAATTTGCACCACTGCAAGTAGTCATAGTACTGCATTTTACATGTGGTGAGACAACTTCCATAGTGCTATATAGAAATGTGCAATATTCATAGGGTGACACACAAACAGTCCCATTATTCACTGTATTATTACTTTTATCGACATTCCCTCAGTTCATGATCACCTTTTAAAATACACATATCTGACAGTGCACTGAACAGCATCACACTGGATTGTGAAGTAGTATAGAGGCTGGCAAGGCTGAAGACAGACACACTGCACAGCTATTCAGTTTAACTGGGAAAGAGGTCATGAAGACTGCAAAGCACATTTTTAAGTTGTACATTGAAAAAAAACAAAAAATCATAATTGGACACTTTCTGCATTGCACACTATTTAGGTCACTACAATATCCTCCCACCATGTTGTGTTTTTAGGTGGTTGGGTATCTGCAGTGATCAGCGCGTGCCACCCTTATGAGGTCACAGCACAAATAAAGTAAATAATGCCAACAGTGATTTGCCCCCACAACAAACAAAAGAAAGTGGTACTGGCTCAGCATCGAAGGGTGTTGCTCACACCCGAGACAATTGAACATGTTGCAGTAGTATGCCAACAGACAGTGCACTCCCTATCACGCAAGTAAGACAGCAAGGTGTAGTTATCAACAGGAGCATTGATCACCACGAATGTTGACAACCATATGGTACTTCTCAACCATGCAGATAATAGCAACAACAGATTTCACTTACGTGGTGGGCTGGCACGGCTTCCTGCTTCACCTCCACATGTTCAAGAGCAGCAGCTTCCCAGGCTTCTATTAAAGCAAACAAGTAAAAAAATGATCACATCAATAGATGAAATATCAAGGTAAAAGTGTTTTTCTTTAAAACATCAATTTCTAATACTACATAATTCATACAACTATCATATGAACACATATCTCTTTACGAAACAGCTCTCTCTCCAACTAGATGTATGTTGTTAAGTCAGTATTACATGCATATAACAAGTCTTCTCATCTGCAAAAGCCACACAAAGTTGAAATTATGACACCATGTATATATCTTTTTCCCAGACAAATGTCTATCCAATCCAGAACAGTTAATATAAGAAATTCATTTTTTTCCTGGTGATTCCCCTAACACTGTTTCTTCAATAACGTTTTTTCCAAAAGAAAACTCAGAAATATATTATTTGGTAGTATGCAGTGCAGAACAAGCAGTGGCTGCCCATCAATCGCAATACTTATAACATTGTCATAATGCATATTTGTTACACAGAAACATCCTAAAAACATTACATGTACGTTCAATTTACATACATGCATACTTAATTATATGACAATCTGTTCCTTAAACAGTTTTTAAATGTGAGTTATTATAATAAGAATAACACAAACACAACGATAATGTTATTGTTCACTCAATGACCCTCTAGCTGAATATGGAAGCCGTTTATGTGTTATTAAGCATATTACCCCTACAGGGCTATTAAAACACATTAACAAACATGTAAATATTCTATGCTGTCCATTAATAACTATTGCAATAATAAAAATGAAACATTGGCAGGAGATATAGGAATAGTAAGTGAATAAGATCTAGGGACATGTCGTAATTAGCAACAGATAATTAAGCAGCACACCAATGAATACCACTGAGACACCTACAACATTACAATTGGTTATCTATTACTCATTGTACACTAAACTCCACCACCAAAAGTAGCAGAGGAGAAGACCTCCCCCCCCACAACACCACATCTACCACTATGGACATACATCCATTCTCAGATTCATGAAGAATAGTATTCCACTCACGTGTAGTAATACCAGTTTGTTATGGTAGTACAGGATCTTCTGCCGTGGTGGCACTGCACATTCACTAGACTTGGTTAACACCTTTTTGAAGTATTTTGGGTGGGATACTCAAAATGGTTGCACCATACGCAATAGGGTTGCACATGCGCAAGTACAAAATTCCGCCATTCTGCGATATTCAGTAAAAGACAGTTGCGCCACTGAAAACAGCCTGAGCAACAGCGCAATGCAAATGAATGCGTGGTCAGAGTGGAGGGAGGAACCATGCATGAACTCCAGAGCCGATATTCAGCTGGGCTGTGCAGGATTGTGTAACCAACCCCCAACAACCAACCTGCACCTACCCGACTTGGGCAAAAAAAAACCTAAGTCGAGGCCACCCACAGGTGAGCTGCTGGATTGCAGGGTGAAACACAGCAGCTGCCACCTGTGCTGGCCCTCAACCCAGTCCTGTGCCCCCCGCAGCCTGATTGCAGGCATCCAACTGTAAATCCTCCCACCCCTCCCTAGTGGCCCGACTGCAGGGCATTGTGTACCCCCCAACACCAGGCGAAATCACGGGCAGCAATGTGCTCCCCAAACATATCCTGATAGTCCAGTGGACCAAAATGCCCGATCACAGGCAGTAAGTTAAATAACCCACAAATGTAGCCCTTGGTCCAGTGGACCAAAATGCCTGATTGCAGGCAGTAAGTAAAATAACCCACCCTCCTCCTGAGCGTATCCCTGGTGGTCAGTGGACGAAATGCCTAATTCGTGGGCAGTAAGTTTAATAACCCCCTAAGAACAGCCCTGGTGGCTGGTGTCCCCCACCCACCCACCCACGGCAGCACCAGTACCCCCTCCCCCTCATAGACAGCGGGCAGCATCATCCCACCCACCTGCAGCGTCAACTGACTGCCCATTAGGGCTGCACACCCATTGGTGCAGACCAAGAGCCACTGGGTGTGCATCCCATACTGTACATCACAGTCCAGATTTGTGAATCAATTCATTCATTCAAAAATCTGAACTGTCATGTACGGTATGGCTACATACCATTGGCTGTACTCTACATCAATGCCGTGCAGCCCTACAGGGCAGCTCGTCGTGGAGTAACGCAGGTGTAGCAGTGTGGGATGCTGGCACCCCACCAGCTGCGGGGGAGGCGGGGTGGTGGAGCTAGCGAGTGGGTGGTGTGGGTCATACAGTACCTACCAGGGCTATGTTCAGGGAAGGGTTATTAAACTTACTACCTGCGATCGACCTTTTTGGTCCACTGGATCACTGGGGATCACGTTCAGAGGGCCAAATTGCTGCCAGTCCGAGCTATTGGGGGGGAAATTGAACCATGCCCGTGATCGGCCCAGTGAGGGGTGCTGCAGGGTATTCTACACTGTCTTGTCTATGATCGGGGTGCAGCGGGGCATTGTTCCCCGATGGCTGCAGCCTGTCAGGGCACCACGCACAATTCCTCAGGGATCGGCAGACCTACATGGTAATGCCATGCAAATCATGCCATAATCACATGCAAATGCCTCCACACTGTGGCTTGCATGAATTATACCCCAATTGCATGTCACGTTTTGAATATCAGAATTTTGCGCATGGCGCAATGCTACTTATGCCACCGCAAGTTGAATGGTCCACTCTGTGAACTTCCGATTGGCGCCAAGTTCCACTGCACCATGCACAGTGGCTGTGGCTGGGGGGTGATATTCAAAGGAGTTGCTCAATAGCATAACTCCTTTGAATGTCACCCCGGACACACAGCTGTGCAACTATTTTGCACAACACAATGGCTTGCGCGTATGAATGGCACAATTTGAATATCCCACCCTTTGTGTCATGAGAAACCCTTGTTTCTTATTTGTAAACAGCCTAACAAATTTGTGATAATAAAGTCTTACCATCGGAGTCAATCAAAATGACACTTTCGGTCTCCGACTGACCACCCTCCACAGCTTGACTCTGTGCTGGCACTACCTCATGTCAAGCTGGGAGATGCCTCCGATGTTCTACCATGAACCAAAAAAAAAAAAATATTTAAGTGTTAGATGTGAATCACAGTACAGTTTTGAAAGACTTACTACAACAGTAAATCAGCCACGACATACATAACATTGCTTCTAATTATACAGACCACAAGCATTATGGTCACATATTATAATAACAATTCTATATTTCTGTGCAGAGGCCCAGCACACCATTATCTACATAGTCTGTAACTCGTGAGGCATCAAACACTATTGATATGTACATTTGTACGTGTCTGTCTGTGTATTGAGCATTTCGGTCCACTGAACCACCAGGTATACGTTGGAGAGGAGTGATGGGTTTATTACACTTACTACACATGATTGGCTATTTCCTTCCACTGGACTACCAGGGACACTTTCATGAGGAGAGGGATTGTTTATTACACAGTATTACAGACTTGTACAAGTTTCATACCACAACATCACAATAACTAAACAGTAACATATTGTTGTCTTCCAACATACCATAGTAGTAAGTGCGTATATGTATAAATGTTCTTTTTTCTGGCATGGCTATCTTAGCAAGCACTGGTTTGTGAGTGAACAACAGCACAGTAAATAAATGGAAGAATCAGGTTACATGTTTTCATAGTACATCCTTACATATAGTATTAACTATTATAAAAACGTTGTGAGAAATACAGGTTTCTGATTAGTAACAAACACGTTATTAGCTGTATGTCAATCTTTGATTAACATATATGTAGAGACTAAGCACATACAAAACAATGTTCAACACTATTTACAAAATATTGCTATGATAATACTAATAAGGCACTCTGAGTGTTTATATTAATGGTCACTTAATCACTGTGTGGGGGCATGCAGTACTCGGCTGTGCCTCATGCCACATTACACCAATAAACACTGATTTACACAACATTGACATAATCCTCCTCATGTCTTATTGCTGAATCATGCAGTATACAATTATTTTTACAAATTCTGAATACATGCACAACTATTATGAAAAGTTGTGCTGATTTACTTATGGTGAGTAAGGCGCTCCCCCGCAGCTGGCTTGCCAGCAGCTTCCCAAAGCTCGTATGTGAGGTAGTACCAGCACGTATCATTGTCTGGTATCCCCTCATGTTGTTTCAAAATGTAGAAACATTGGCGCAACAGCTTCCACTTCTTCTTTAACTGTACCACACTTTTATTCTTAACTTTTAAAGCTATGTACAGATAGCTGTTAATGCGCCTCCACATCGAATCCAGTTTCCGATTTGTACTCATCATCAAAACCTTCGGATTCCCTCTAGCCTGGACTGCCTCAAGCAGTGCACAAACCTCTTGCAAGGTCAACTGCCTCAT
The DNA here is from genome assembly GCA_016271365.2 of Neoceratodus forsteri. Taxonomy (NCBI): domain Eukaryota; kingdom Metazoa; phylum Chordata; order Ceratodontiformes; family Ceratodontidae; genus Neoceratodus; species Neoceratodus forsteri. The sequence continues at coordinate 56,282,437 of CM057449.1, read as the reverse complement.
TGTGTCAGTTTTGAATTGTTTAGTTCTGAAATACAAACAGAAACAAATATCTACATTAGTATCATGTAACAATATAAATAATTTCTTAAACAAATTCCATATAATACTAATTAAATTAAAGAGCACATGTCCTTCAACATAGCAGAAACACACCTCAATAGCATTATGCAGGGCCTAGAAAGGATTCAGCCACCTTAACAGTAACAACAACTGCTGCTACACTATGGTGTCCCACCAGCATACAATCCAGTAGTCTCAGGGGTGGGGGCCTACTGCATCGAACATCACATTGGATACACCATCACACATTCATGTCTACTACACTGAACTGTTCACATGCCATAACAAAGTGATGTTGAACACAGATGAACCACACATTACACAACTGTGCAGACATCTAGAAATATACTTAATAAATGTGAAGACAGGTAACAAACCGATTGAAAGTTAAATAGTATGATAATTCCGTTGTACATTCATGGTAGCTATATACTAATTACTACCCATATCTGCTACATTCAAAATAACTCTATTTCCTTACATACCAGTAATGAAACATATACATTGAACAGCACCACTGTGTTTTATTGTTGTTGTACACATACCATACTGTGACAGCTACAATACTGTAAGACCACACTAAATGCTACAGTCATTTAACATACTCAAACTATATACAATTATTAAAAGCTTCTTAGAAATGCTGCAATATTATTGGCTGTTAGGATTCCAACAGCCTTACATTAATCCATGTTATACTGTCATGTATAGCCTGATCACCATGGTACACGGATTGCTCCTGTCAGCATTCCATCCTCTAGCACAGCTGAATGTGTGTAATGATGCATTCTGATTTTGAACCAGCATTCTTAAACTGCTGGTGTAAGAACTATTTTATTAAAAATCTCCCTGTAAATCAGGAAAACATTCATAACGGATACTTTTAACAGTTTTCTTTTCAAAAACATTTTTATAATAGCAATAAGGCAGTCCCATGAGTTACATAAATAGTCAGTTAATCACCCCCTAGGGGCAGTATGGCACTCAGCTGCACCTTCTGCCACATTACACCCCTAGGGGTGATTAACAGACAGTTAATCTAAACCCTGGTCATATCTTATTGCTTAAATGTTGAGACATAACAACATCATACAATTGTGAACTGACAGCAGCAGAGTAAATTAGTATTGGTGTTTCCCCACTATCCTAATATAGCAAACCCATATATGTGGCATGTATGTGAGTGATGCATGCAGTTGATCTATTTTTTTACCACATTAATATGGTTCTGAAAAGAACCTTTGTGTATACTGTAATATTTCGTAAAACACTCTGACAATCTTAAAGGACTTTGAGGATTCCATCTCGAAGGTCTCCCAGAAAATGGCAATTGCCAGCATGCGAGAAATGTACACCATCTGGTAGGAATAACCAATCATTATAGTATTTTATTTCGGGGTGATGTATAGTATACATTCCATGCATGTGTAGAAAAGCAGTTATCTGTACATTTACTTTTCTGCGAGCTCTGTCAATCAGATACGTATGATGTTCTGCTTGCCAGACTCTACGCTCTGTAATACCTGAAAAAAATGATAATACAGGCAGGCAACATAAACATAATAGAAGCAAGGTCCAATTTTGCCTCTGGAACTAAATCTACCCAGCGTTTTGATCCCAAATCATTGCCTCCAAGATGTATTAGCAGTATGTCAGGAGGAGAGTGAGTTATCAAAAGTCTGTCCATGGTTGGCATAAGATGTTCCCATCTCATGCCACCACAACCAAACCATCTTACATAGCAATTAGGGAGCTGCAGGTCCCTCCCAAAATTACTATGAACTGCAAACTCAGCTGCTCGTCTTATGTAACTGCTTCCAACTATCCACAAAATCTTTTCTGCCATTCTAAGTTTTAAAACTCAGAACTGTATAGAGAGCTACAAAGAAAGTCAGTGTTCACCCTGCAGTGACCAGACAGCACTGAAAATCAAACTGATTTTTTCCCTTCTTATTTCAAGCTAGCTTTATTGGGTTCAGACAAAACACACAAATCAAATAAAAAACATTCCCTGCTGCTCTGGCTTCATCAATCAATCTAACTGATGCATTTAGTATTACTAGACCTATGTTCCTGCAAAAATCTGCAACCACTGACAATTTTGAAAATGCATCCTTTTCATAGGCAGTTTTAAACAATCACAACATCAGAAAAAAGTCTGATTGGTTCCATTTTCTCATAGAACTCCACGTGCACCTTCTTATCTACCTCCATTTGCAGCTGTATCTGTACAAGTTAGTACAAAAATGATTTCTCACTTTAAACTATTTTTTCTTAAGAATATAGCCTGCTAAACAATAACAAATAACACTATGAGATTCAACATCAAAAAACGTTTTTATTAATAGTATTTACATGTTGTTATAAGTTTTTTTAATACTAGAAATAATCATTTGAAGATAGACTGTACTTATAGTTTCAAACTGCTCTCTCAGCAATATTGCAAATGGCTCCTGTTTACTTCTTCTTCAGTGTTGTCCGTCTCTGATTGGTTCTCAGAAATGGCCTGACAAACCTTAAATTACATTGGTAGACGTAGCTGTCAGTCAAACAGACTGTTTTCTGATTCGATAATGAATGTTTTTGGCACTCCCAAATGTTACATTAATTTTACTGTCGAATGCACGAAAGTACATTTGCGACACTTTCGATAGCACAACAGTAAAATTTGCGAAAGTGTCAGGTTCGACCAATACTGACCATATTGTCGAATACGTAAAGTAAGATTTAGACACTTTGAATGCAGATCGTATTGTATTTACATAACGCAGTGCTGACGAAAGCAACTTTCCATGACTGTCTATTTATTGCCACAATTTCAGATTTAATGGGAAAATAGCTAAATTTTCAATTATAAACACATTATGTACTGCATAGCTCCTTCAAACTCAGTACACTTCAGATATGTAACATTTACAGCGTTCCAAGCGTGCATAACAACTGTGCAACGCAGACTTGTGAAACAGTTGTTTGTTGTAATTTTCACTCCAAAATCTAAACATAGCCATTTTAAGACCTCTCCTCATAACAGTGTCACTCTGATTGTTATACATGTGTACCATATAGTAATTTCTCACATCAACTGACCCAAAACACATCACATAACCAGAAACATAATTTTGTCAAGATGTGAAAATGCAATCTGTACTATTCATAAGGTTGTGTGTTAAAAGCAAAATTGTAAATTCTCAACTGAAAACTATAACAGTACACAAACTTACAAGTGTACATCTGAACTGTACTGTGCAAGCTTGTAAATCAGAAATGTTTCAGAATTCTCACACCAATTTTTTGACATATTCATTTTAAGTCGTCTGCTCATAAACACAGGCACTGTAATTTTGTGACTCTCCCCCATACAGTTATTTCGTCAATCAACTGCAGCATTGCACAGTACATGTGCAGAAAAACATTTTTTCCATGTTGTTAAAAATAACACCTCAATAGTGATACACAGGGTACTAAAACACAATGTTGATAATATGCAGCAATGATATTGAAATTTCATTAACATGCAAGCATACTTAGCAACTGTAGTAAACATGATCACACAACAGTAATAGTGGCATGTTCTCTCTCTAATTGTAAACATACTAATTGTTACAGATTTGGTAATGAACACTATCACTGTCAAGTTTGAGTCTACCATATAGTAGTAGCATACTGACTATGCCATGACACGCTACATGGTAGAAAACAAATTTTAATCCACATGTAAAATTACCGTATCCTAATTAGAAGTACACATATGAAAAAATCTTTTAAATGTGGACTAGAAATATTGAGAATGCACAAACTACTGATATTCGTAGCAGCTGCATGGTACATTCATAAAACTATTGTTTAGTTATGTGTTTACAAATTGTTAACATGTAACATACAATTCTATCAATACACACTGTTATAATACATTACTGAAGCCTATTCTAAAACTTTTTTTTTCTCTCTTTCATACAGGTGCCTGATACTTCTGTAAGATTGCTTACTGTCACTGTCAACCATAATAGCAAAATATGCCAACTAAATACAGATGTAGATGTGTCTCAAAATGAGGGCAGTATAATAGTACTACACTGTTGTATAAGGGCAACAAACAAAACAGTAAAGGCACACCAAAAAATGAACATCGACAGAGCTTTACTGCAACAGTGACCCCTACATCAAGTCACTGCACAACCAAACAAAATTCCTTAACAGAAAAGAAAACATGTATACCATCACAAATGTTGTGTCGATCTCCAAGACGAAACACAACTATTTTGAGTGTAACCATCAAGAAACGCTCAAAACAACACCGGAAACTCAAAAACAGTGATTTACAGCTCAGAAAGAGAAAGTATTTCCGATCACTAGCAAGTAAAGCTAAGATCTAAAGACTTATCGCTGCTGTGCTACGGCACACCCGAAAAAAGAGCAAGAGTCACCTTTCTCTGATGAATTTACATCTTAAAGTATGAACTTTTGTTAACAGAGCACTGTTTGTACTACAACGATTGTGGCGTAAGATGTGTCATGTGCTTGAACAATTCAGGAAACTTGTATATGCCATTAAAAAAAGGCTTCAGCAGTATCCTTGTATGACTGTTGACAACTTCTGTCATGTTTTCACAGGATAGTGGCTGCACACACAGCACTCAGAAGCATATTTCTGGGAAGAGTCTTATCATTACTTAACAAAAGAACAGACGTTCAGTATTGATGAGTCCGGCAAACTAAAAAATGTCCTCAGTATCTCTGATGACAATCAATTGGATACTGATAATGACTGTGATCCAACCACACTCTTCAATAAACAGCACTGCCTGACATGGTTATGTGATTATACCTGCAACCGTAGGCAATCGTCATTTCAAAAACTAGAACACTTTGTTAACCTATTTGTAATAACAGATCGCAAAGAGAGACATAAACTGTTTACAAAAATTGACCATTGTGAAATCCGGCCACATACTGGACTCATGGGTCACTCACTTGCATGTCTCGATAGTAGTGTTTGTGATAGTATTTTTCACAACATGTGGATGCTTGCAGTGCATCAAACAGGCATGCGAAACTTTGTCTACAGAGTATATGAAGTACAGCGAGCTGTACATCAGCACACTTGTTTAAATGACTTATTGCAGTCAGGTGACATGCAGGGTGCCATCACTTTTCTAAAAAAACTGCAACACATTACTTCTGTACCAGAAACAACTAATTTTCAGTGTAACACTCTTAGAAAAATCTGTTTTAGTGTTAGAAAATGACATTCTGAAACAATGCACGGGAAGGAAATTGCTAAGTTTGAGATTGCAAAATCTCAAGTTTGATTCTGTATGTGTGTCATGCAACCGTTTGTGCTACAGCAAACAGTCACAGTCAACTAGAACCTTGTCACCATACAATGACATGTGGTTCTGCCTGGCAGCATTCTTGCTGCTGAAATCTGACTTTCACTTACAAGACACCATTGTGCTATGCAAACACTGTTTTCAAAACTGAAGTGTAACACTTTGCCAGCAAGGTCAATGCTAAACAACATGAAACAGATGTTACACCAAGTGAGATTTCAACATTGAATATGTTTGAACGTATTCTAATTCAGACAATGAAACCATTCCAAATGATTCTACGTCTGAACACAAAGACACGGAACATTCCATAGAAAGAGCTTGTTAGATCTCTAAAGGGTTCTGTGATGTATCTACCACTTCCTCAACAGGAAAATGTTCAAGCAATCTCAACTGAAAATAGCTTGGTAATTCTTGTAAATGGTGTGCCTACAAAGGCCAAGGTCATCTGGCAAGATGTTGTCAATGTGCAAAAGGTAAAGCATGCTCTTGCTTATTTAAAGAGTAACAATTCTTTTTATATAGACCTTGACATAGATCAGATGGCCAGTCTCTCTGTGCAACATGATCTATTAGAAAAAAGTAAGCCAATAATTGAGAAAGTCAGTACACAGACAAGTGACAATGTGTATGAACAGTACACAATTCACCCACTACATGGCAGAGATCCATTAGGAGACAACATTGATCTCTATCAAATGAAGCAGGTGGAAGATGAGCCTGTCAGCATTTGGGAGGCAACACTAGAAGCACGCTGTTTCCCAGACCTATTTCCAAAAGGGTCAGGCGGATGCCTAGATGAAAGAGAAATACGGGTACAGGGTGCTGAGTACCGCACTAGCCGTGTCCTCAGCAAAGATGGCAAATTCAGATGTAACATACAGTACCTGTTCCATCTCCTCTGGGAGAGTGAACTTAGCATTCTGTCTGCATCTATAGCACATACCATTCGTCTAACAAGTCCACTAGATGGAATAACAGCTGCTCAATTTCTAGAGAAATTAAAGCAGAAAGATGAAAATGTTCAAGTGAATCTGTCTTCCATACTTTCAAGTCTCCTTGGCACCAAAGAATATTGGTATCGTAGACACTCGGAAGTGATGACTGCTACGAAAGTATGGTGCAGCCACATGGTTTGTCACACTTAGTTGTGCGGAATATGCCTCGGACAAACTCAATGAACTGTTAAAGTGGGCAAATTCTGATGTCGAAGGCATCTCATCGATGACTGTCGGAGAAATGTGTTCACTTGATCCTGTGTCTGTCACACGACATTTTCACAGGCGGTTCCATGACATTCTCACTTTCATCTTGTCAAAGGACAATCCTCCTCTAGGTATTGTGGAACATTACTTTGGAGGACAGAATATCAGCATGAGGTGCCCTCATATCCATATGTTATTGTGGATCAAGGATGCGCCACGCATTGATGAACATGAAGCAGTAGAAGTGCTATCATTCATCAAAAAATATATCACTTGTCATATTCCAGACAAGTATGACAGTCCTACACTATGGAAGTTGGTACAAAAGTTCCAGCGACATATTTGCGCAAAATATTGCTGGCGAGTAGTAAAGAACAAATCTAATTGGTACACATGATGTCGCTTTGGATTTCCTAGATGAGTTTGTCAGAATGGTGCCATGGATGACCTTTTCTCAGCAATGTGACACCACTTGAAGGCAAAATCAACCAAGAGGGTATACGAGTTACCCAAAGATGAAAAAGAGGTGTACATCAATGACTACAACCCAACTCTTCTCCTAATGTGGCAAGCAAACATAGATGTTCAGCTTGTGGCTGATAACTCACTGGCTCTGGTTCGGTACGTCACTTCGTACATAACCAAACATGAACAGACTAGCTTGCAAGATCTTTGGGAAGATATTGCCACTTCAAGCAAAAGCCTGACATCTCAGCTGTGGTCATTGGGTTTGAAGACTCTTTCACACAGAGAATGTGGAGCTTACGAAGCCAGTGACTGATTAATGGGTACACATCTGTAGACGGGAAATCTGATGCTGTACGTTTCCTCAGTATAAACTACAAAGAGAAATGGAAGCATGTACTGATTCCTCATGCTGAAATTGAGGAGCTCGCTGTCAATACACCTTCTTCAAAACATATCTTGAAGAATAACCTGATAGACACATACTACCCACGTAGACACAATGACATGAATGATATGTGTCTGTTTGAGGTGACTAAGTGGTATGACTACAAGACAGGTGCAGCACCTGACTCAACATGCCAAATTTACAAGGTCAATGGACTAGATGGCTGTCTCGTTGAAGAGACACAAGCCAAGCTTATAGATCACTGCAAACTGCATCTAGGTACATCAGAGAGGCACAGAACATTGCTACTTTGCTCTCCTATTCTATTAGACCCTGGAGGAGTGAGTCTGAATTAAAGGTGACTCTGACACATTCTGAAGACCAGTTCAATCTCACTTACGAGAATTTCCAAACTGAGTACTCACAGACATATATACAAAGACTAAAAGCTGAGAAAGAACAGCATGAGAGGCAGAGAAGCAACTTCAGGAAGACACTCCAGTTAGTTCACAAGACAACCTTGATCCAGAAGGACAAGGTGTTCTAGGTGACCCTCTGCCCTTAAATGCCCCAGAAGTGTTAATGTCAGAAATTGAGACAGCCATGCAACATGGCACACACTCTATGGTCAACCCAGCGGACTTAAGAAAAAGACTAAATCAGCTGCAGCATACAGTTCACTCTCAAGTAGTTGAAGCTGTCCAACATGACATACTACATGAAACAAAACAATGTGACTGCACTCACTACAAGCCACTACTAATGTTTGTTAGCGGTTCAGCTGGCACAGGAAAGAGTTTCCTGATTGAAGCCATCACTGCAGAAGTACGGAGTGTGACAGGCTCTTCAATGTCTGTTGCTGTAACTGCTCCCACAGGACTAGCAGCATACAACATTGGTGGAGTAACATTACACCATCGCTTTATGTTGCCATTCGAACATGGGAGAACTGGAGAGTATCGTAAACTGTCATTTGAGATTGCATCTCAGCTCCGTTCCATGTTCACAAAGATGCAGTTACTAATTGTTGATGAAATCAGCATGGTCTCCAATGTCATGCTTGCCTTTATTCATCTACTTCTACAGCAGATCTTAGGTACTGACGATGGAGTGCCATTTGGTGGCAAAAGTATACTTGTGTTGGGATACCTTTTACAACTTGCACCAGTCAATGCAGAGCATGTATTTACAACTCTGACTGCCAAGCAAGCTAAGAATATCCTCAGTTGCATTGCAGGCTATAACATATGAGAATTATTTACCTATGTTGAATTGTCTGAGAACATGTGCCAAAGTGGTGATCTAGCTTACAAATCACTTTTAGATGAATCTTGTACAGGTTCTCTATCACCAGAACATGTTTGTATGTTAAATGATCGAAAAATCACAGTACATAGTACATGCATAGAAACAGCACGTAATGTCTTCAGCAATATATACTCTACTGGCAGACACATAGTGTGTCTTATGCCATGACTAAAGAAATGCACTGAATTCAACAATCTAATGCTGCAGAGAGAAAACCAAGAGATTGTAACTCTGCATGCAGTTGATACAGTTGATGGCATTATTCTTGAGTCAAAGCTAGTAGCAAAGATGACTGAACGACTAAGTGAACTGAAGTCAGATGTTTCATGAACAGCTGGCCTAGAAGCTGTTCTCACAGTTTGTAAGAATGCACGTATCATGCTGCGCCGTAATCTAGATGTAGAACAAGGTATGGTAAACGTGCAATGGAAATATCATTGACTTTGTCACAATGTCCAGAGGCATATATTGAGACACTTGAAGTGCACTTTGACAACACGCGCAGCAGTTCAGATTGAGATAAGATGAACCTGCATTAAATTCCAGGTTCTCAAGGATGTCTATGTAAACAGAAAACAGTTCCCATTATGTGTTGCATATGCTGTCTCCATTCACAAATCTCAGGGATTGAGTTTGGTTCAGCAATAGTAGACATAGGTACAGACATTTTCAAGGATGGCATGAGCTCGTCGCACTTTCACGTGTACAGTAGCCTTTCTGGATTGCACATCATTAGTATAGCACCTCAGAAAATACAAGCTGACAAGTGATGTATTCTTGGGTACAACAGAGTTCGTACTCTACATCAGCCACAAATGTCTTTAATACCACTGCCTACATATCTGTCTGTCTCACACAATTCAGTCACAGCTAGAGGTAGCAACAAACGGCAGCAAGCTTCCAAAAGTGGTTCAACAAAAGAGTGCAGCAAAGCCACAACTTCAAGTAAACATTCACAACCAGCAATTCATCAGAAATCAGTTGGTGTAGCTGCTGTACCAGTCTTTGACAACAGCAGTAGAGTAAACTGCTATGCTAACTCAGCTATGCAAGTTTTTCTACACATGCCGCAGTTTGTGCAGGCAATATCTGCTTCACAAGACAATCCCCTATCAAAAGCTTTGAAGCAGATTATCAAAATGACTTCTGACCACTCTAACAATATACAGTCACTAACACCACTACGACAGGTGTTAGCTACATATGCTGGATGTAGTATGTTTGCTGCAGACATACAGCAAGACACTACTGAGTTTATGGTGGCTGTCATAAACAACCTGGATGAAGACGGCACCCCAATGCGGCAGTACTTCACAGTAACATATGTTACAAAATATGTATGTGTTTCATGTGGCAATTCACAGTGTGAAACCACACAAGACATGCTGTGGATTACTCTCTTTGTCCCTCAAACCAAAAGTGTCAAATTTCGACAGCTATTCACTAATGCTGAATGTAGTCATGCCTGTGGAAGGTGTGAAGGCAGATGCACTCAGTCCATAAGTCTCAGGAGCTCATCTCAATATCTGTTGCTTATGTTGCACAGATTTGATCCCAACGGGCTCAGAGTTGATACTCCTATCACAGATTACACAGCTAGTAGAATAGTCTTCAACCATTCGGTGTTTGACACTCACAAATATAATCTATCACCAGGGTCAATCCATGCATTCTGGGCATTACGCCTCATTACTAAGGTGCAGAACTGGATGGTTAGAGTGTGACGACTCTACAAGCAGTTTTAAACAGATACTGCCACGACACTTGAAAAATGCATATCTTCTAATATTGAAGAATTATGACAACCTTCATAGTTCAGAAGAATAGGACAAAACATGTTGCATTAAAAAATGACTACTTTGTCCAAAAAACATTCATGCCTCATTACAATGTTGTATAATGTACGACTGTAAATAAACCATACAATTGCAACAAAATGGTATTCTAACAGAGACATTACATACACTGTAACATGTAAGATCTTGTGTGGATCAGTGACTATATGAAAATTGTTGTAGTGGCTTCAATCTGCTCCAACAATATTCACAGTCACTAGGGAAACCATGATTACATGTCTATCAAAGATTGTACATCTAAAAAACTGAAGCCTTACTGCTCTCCTCCTCTGTACATATCTTTAATTATCCATGTATCAACTCATGCATAACAACAAATTTTTATGAGTTATAAACTGTTACTCTTTGCAAACAAAGAGAAGTTCTCAGTTATCATCGTAAATAACTAAGCAACTACTAACATTCAACAAACATTCCACTTTGTCTCCAAGTTGTCTACCAACACTTCCATTTGATCTTCTAATATTGAACAATTATGATAACCTTCATATTTCAGAAGAATAGGACAAAACATGTTCCATTTAAAACATGACTACTTTGTCCCAAAAACATTCATACCTCATTACAATGTTTTATAATGTACGACTCTAAACAAACCATACAATTTCAACAAAATACAATTCTGACAGAGACATTCCATACAGTGTAACATGTAAGATCTTGTGTGGATCAGTGACTACATGAAAGTTGTTGTAGTGGCTTCAATTGGTGCCAAAAATATTCACAGTCACTAGAGAAACCATGATTACATATGTATCAAAGATTGTACATCTAAGAACTGAGGACTTACTGCTCTCCTCCTCTGTACATATCTTTAAGCATCCATGTATCAACTCATATATAACAACAAATTGATATGACTTATAACCTCTTACTCTTTGCAAACAAAGAGAACTTCTCAGTTATTATCGTAAATAACTGAGCTACACTTCTAACATTCAGCAAACATTCCACTCTGTCACAAGTTGTCTATCAACACTTCAATTTGTCTATTGACTCTTGACATATAGAGAACATCATTCGGTCACCATGCAACAGTGTAGAACTATCACGCTTTCATGCGTAATACTAGTATTGTACATATGTAAAAATAACTACCTTTATTGATAATGCAAGAAGCTGAATTACACAACTGTAAATAAGAAGCAATTGCAGAATCTCATTTACTGACTTTACATGTGTTTGCAATTACTTGTACATAATATAAACATTTGTATTCAGGTGTACATTGTTAATAACTAGTTTGATACCTGTACTAAAAATACTAGTGTAGCACTAAAGTACAAGTGAATGTTTTACATATTATTCAGCACTATAGTAACTACATTTAATTAACCATCAGTTTGTTAAAAAATGCATTCCATGCACAGTTTTAGTATTTACAAGTTAAGAATTTACATAGAAGCCAATGTAAGAATTGATATGTCATTTGTTCATGTAAAAATATTATTTTTTTTAAACTTGTCACATAAGTAATTCTAACGTATGTAAAAAATATTGACAATTGTAAATCAGACACTGTTACTGATCACAACAAACTGCATACCTGTTCCTGACAATATTTATGATCGCCTCAATTGAGGGGTCGGGTGGGAATTTTCCATTTGCGCCTAGTCAGTGACATATTATTAAATAATACCAATCAAATGTCACAAAACAAAATTTATTTGTATATTGTACTACTTAGACAGTCAGCATATGGTTTTTCGCCCACCCCAGGAACATCCACATTAGCAGTCACACAATTACAACAAAACACTTGTCTATCATGTATGTAATCACACTTCACAACCTACTGACATTGCCTTATTAACATACCACACAAGTAATGCACTACACATAATTATAACATACAACCATTTTTAAAAAAGTCAAATTTTTTTACAAACTGCATTCACATTCAATAGTAAATATATAATGAAGCGCCACAGCTTCAGCCTGACTATTAGAATTCCAGGTCGAATGTCAGAAACTACTTCCTCATGTAAAGAGTAGTGAGTACTGAAAAATAACTAGAAACACACAACACATGATTAGTTTCCTATAATATCACATACTTACTCCAATCCATATTATACAGTTCTTATTATTCTTACACATTTACATATATGACAAGCAATGATTGCACACATACAAAGATTGTATTGTGAGACTGCATCTGTTAACTAAATTTCACTCTTGATTGGATCTTTTCTCCATTTGACAAATTGGCAATAAATTTTTTCAAACCATAACCACCTGTGTCGACTCCTTACTTTAAATACCATTATGACATAAAAATAAGTGTCTATGACTTAAGCATACAAATCAATGTTAACTAATACTGCTACAACTATACCTCCATCAATTTGTTTGGTACCTATGACATACAGTCAGTATCACAGCATATGCAACGATGTGGGACATTGCATGTCACATTTGACAGAATTCCTAACAGTGTAAAAAACTCAGCAATGTACTTACTTTTCCTGTGCCTATGCAGTCATTATTACTATACCAAAGTGCCACACATCAGCACCCAACAGGTCACAGCTGTGACTATAAATGTACCATTCAGTCACTACTATGTGTACTTCAAGTCTGACAAATGGACGTTTCTCATTGGCTACAAACATCCTAACAACCTTATGTTAATCTTTTATTACCATACATGAAGAGGTTAACGATATACTGAACAAGGTTTAAAACTATTTAAAAACATGTTTCATTATTATAGCAATAAGTCCTCCAAGAATTGTGTTAATGGTCAGTCAATCACCCTGTAGAGACATGTGCCACTTGGCCACACCTCGTCCCACAGCACACCCCTAGAACGTGATTAACAGACCATTAACATAACCCCTTGTCATGCCTTATTAATTAATTATAAAAAGGGTCTCAGAAACTGAGCTTTCTGACCAGCTGCAAACATTCTAACAGACTTCTGTAAATCTTTTATTTACATACATACAGAGGTTAACCATTTCCTGAACAAGCTTTGAAACAGTTTTACAAATTTTTATTATAATAGCAATAAGGCATTACTGACGGCAATCATAATAGTCAGTTAATCACCCTATCGGACATATGCCACTCGGCTACACCTCGTGCCACAGTACACCCCTTAAAGGTGATTAACAGACCATTAACATAACCCTGCATCATGCATTATTGCTTAATTGAATTTAAATAACTGTATAGCCCACAAGTCCCCAGACATCGCTTTTTCAGGGGTGACCTGAAAAGCAAACAGTAGATCAAATAGAACACAATTGTACATATACAAGCTGAGGGTACACAGTATGCTTCAGTTTACAGATACATCTGTGTGGTCATCTACACCTACAATTACAATATACTATCTAACTTTGTCTGACATTGGCTGCTCCACTGCCTACCCGATGCTGCTGGTGATGTCTTGTGTCATACTAACACCAACAGCAATGCAAACAGAAGTGCTAACAGTGGCACATATAGTAACAGAAGTGAAAATGAGAGCATAAATGGCAATGCACACAGTGACACAAATAACAATGATCTGCCACATGATGTGTTAAATGGAGGTTTGTAATTCCTCCAAACAGCCTAACAGCCTTATGTTAATCTTTTATTGACATACATGATGAGGTAAACCATTTACTGAACAAGGTTTAAGACCGGGATGCACATTGGTTGTTGTTAGACGTAACTCTAACCCCATTACGTGTGTAAAGCAGCAAAAGCATAGGAGAATGAGGTGAGAGTTAGAACCCACGATCCCAATGCGCACCGCAATGCCAGTTGGGGGGGAGGGCGCGGGGGTCAAAGGGTGGTTTTCAACCGTGACAGCGGATTTCCTAACTTTTGTCACTGTGGAACAACCCTAACTAATGCATTTAACAGAGTTTTTAGCCTCTAATTTCCCTTCTTTTTGAGAATGATAACGAGAAATAGTGAATGTAATGCAGTGCCAGGAGAGCCCCACATTCCCACCACATGATGTCTTATGGCATACTAACAGGAACAGCAACGCAAACAGAAGCACTAACAGTAGCGCACAAGGTAATGCAACCACGAATGAGAACAGAAAGGGTAATGAACATGATGGAGTAGACGGGAACGTTGTACCACGTGATGTCTTGTCACATAGTAACATGGTGCCTGTCAATGGAAATATCAATGGGCATGGTGATGTAAAGTGAAACAGAAGAGAAACAATGCAGTGAACACAAATGGCAAAAAATAACAAAGCATAGCGCCAAATGAAAGCATAAAGGATAACACATGGTAGCACAGATGTCAATGGAATGTTAAGCAGATGCAGAACTGCAAGCAGAAAGGCAACAGTAACATTAATGTAGCGCACAGGCTGGTTTCTTAAACAACAGAAGTATAGGAGAATGGGCTGAGAGTTAGGACCCACGATCCCAATGCACACCCCAGTACCGGTTCCGGGGTGGGAGAGGTCAAGGGTTTTCAAGCCTAACAGAGAATTTCCTCACTTTTGTCACTGTGGAACAACCTAACTAATGCATTAAATGGAGTTTTTTGCCTCTAATTGCCCATCTTTTTGAGAATGATAACGAGAAATAGTGAATGTAATGCAGCGGCGGGGGCTGGGTTAGGACCCACGATCCCAATGCACACCCCAGTGCCGGTTGTGGGGGTGGGTGGGGGGTCCAAGGGGGTTTTCAACCCTAACAGCAAACTTCCTCACTTTTGTCACTGTGGAACAACCCTGACTAATGCATTAAATGGAGTTTTTGCCTCTAATTGCCTTTCTTTTGAGAATGACAACAAGAATAGTGAATGTAATACAGCGGCGGAGTGCGGGCCGCAAGGGCCCTATGCCCCACCACTGATGTCTTGTGGCATACTAACAGGGACAGCAATGCAAACAGAAATGCTAACAGTGGCCCACATGGTAACACAAGCGCAAATGAGAACAGAAAGGGTAACGCACATGGTGGCGTACCCCGGAACGGCCTGCCACGTGATCTGTTGTCACAGCGTAACATGGTGCCTGCAAACAGAAATGTCAATGGGCATGGTGACATAAAGTGAAACAGAAAGATATATAGTACTGTAGACACAAATGGCAAAAAATTACAGAAATGTAAGCGCAAATGAAAATGCAAAGGATAACGCACATGGTGGTGCAGACGTCAACGGTAATTGAAACGGATACGTAACCGCAAGTGGAAAGGGCAACAGTAACAGTAATGTAAGTGCACAGGCTGGTTTTCCCCAAAACCTGCATAGAGAAAGACAGTGAGTACAAATAATGTATGGATAATAATAAGTATCAGCACACAAAATGAGAACTTGGAATACTAAATATGTAATATCTCAGGAACCATATGACGTAGAAAAAAAATTTAAAAGTCATATTATTTACAACTGTCCTGGCTAATTTGAATCTTAGCCCCATTGTGGGGCTAAGAATTTTTCCGACGAAAAGTCTGTATCCTGCACCGTTTCCGAGATACGGGCCCTGGAAGGCATGGTGAATGCCGTAATGTTATCCTATTGGAAAAAAAGAGACGTTCGGAGCACCATAACTTTGCCTCCCTGTAATATTTTTTCACCAAACCACTGAAAGGCACATCTGTGGGCTCTTGGCTGTCTTCCCTCCAAATTTCAGCAAAAAAGACCAAACCGTTATTTTGTAGCACGGATCAAAAGGATTTCTGTAATGCATCGGGCGCCGTAATGTTATCCTATGGGAAAAAGTGTCAACTTTGGAGTGCCGTAACTTTGCCGCCGTGTAATATTTTTTCACCAAACCACCACTGAAAGGCACATCGGTGAGATGTTAGCTCCGTTCCCTTCAAATTTCAGCCCAAAACTCCCAACAGTTCTTTTGCAGCCCAGTGCCAAGAATCACTGTCACTTTCCACAGATGGAAAACTTCTGTCGGGGAATTGCAGAAAGCTTTCATGAAAAGTTCACGACACGTGACACCAGTAATTTGCAAAAGTACTTTTTCCAGAAATTTGAAAAACATATTTCTGTGGAGTTTTAACACAAAATAAAGACATGGCAAGCATCCTCTGGGCCCGACTAGGTGAATACAAAAAGAATTACGTTGCTAGAGGGTCTCAAATTTAAATGCAAACCATTTTTCTGATCACCAACTGAAAACAAAATGGCGGATTTGCGAAAGTAACAGGCCCATTTGCGAAAGTAAAAATGCATTTGCGACACTGTCAAACTTTTTGTTAACTTTTCCCATTGACTTATAATGGGAAACTGTTTTTTGAATAACTTTTGAACCGTTTAATATTTTTTTACCAAATCTTCAAAAGGCACATCGGGGACCCTGGCCACACATTCCCTGAAGATTTTGGGCCAGTCACACAAACCGTATGACCTGTAGGTGCGACCATAGAATTCCAGAAAAAGCGTAAACGTGTGCACAGATCATGCTTACTAACTCCATAGCTGTATATCCAACCAGTACAAAACTTGGCAAATCCCAAGGCCTATGGTTCTTTATTATGTATTCCAAATGTCAGGCAAATCCATCAAACGGTTGCAAAGTTATTAAGGTGCAAAGTTTTGGGGTTTAACATAGAAATGGCTCCTCAACCCTAACTATAGTAGCACTACCGTGATACAATAATATATATATATATATATATATATATATATATATATATATGTACACACACCATATGTAATTTACCTAATCAATGATAAGATGACTGAGGGATCATCAGTGATTATTGTATACTTATATTCTCATATAATTATATGTAGTGTGTGTTTTACACTCAGGCAGATATGTCACGTGTAATAGAGCCCTGTCAGCATTTCTCTTTGTCTCTTTAGAGATAAATCCTTTGTTATGTCTTATATTATACGTAAGCAGGAAATGCCACATGTAATAGAGCCCAGTCAGCATTTCTTTTGTCCAAGCTATAATGCTAATGGAAGCATATTCTTTCTCATATGAAACTCAAGTAATTCTGTCTCCTACATCATCATCCAAAGGAGAATGACTTAGGACCAACACATATTGTTTCTCATATCTGTAACTATGAGGTAATCTCTGTTGCTATGCTGTTATCTGTAGTATTTAGACTTCTGTAACCTAGTTTTACACTCAGAGAGCCTGAGATCTTGGAGAACCTGAGATCCTACAATCCTGCAGATTATGTACATTCTTCAGGAGAGTTGTGAGAAACCCATCTCCCTTTTGATTTTCTCGGCAACATGCTTGACATAAGTAGTATAATAAACTTTATAAGTGCTCCTTGCTTGTTTATGAATGTTTCTTGTCAGACTCTAAAGACACAAGAATCTGTATTATTAGTATTATTATTATTTACTCTACTAACTGAGATTGTTTACGTAACATAAATGGCAACCGTGAACTGAGTCTGGATGTTTGCCAAGTTTCATTTTAATTTCCTCTGTAAATTAAAACACTAGGTGAGAAGTTTTCAGTAACAAGCAGCTGAGAGTGTCTTCTGTTTAACTTTTTGGTCTGTGGTGTGTTCCACAGTGCAGACAAAACAATCTCTTGGCAGATATTCAATCTCTTTGTAATGAGTTTTTTTTCCCTATTCTTTTTCTGTGGGAACACACAGCTGTAAAGGGATCTGAACAGATGGATAGACTGCTTTCATTTGTGGATTCAAATTCTAATGTGTATATACTCATCTAGGAGTCCACATAAGCCAAAGGTTGTTTGTGTCCTTTCATGAACTTTGGTTGCAAACAAAGTTTTTGATCCACAGACAGCTAAGGGTTTCTTATCTTATGACATGTCTAAAAATATCAGTACTGAGTTGAGACTGGATGCCTTAACATACCACACTGCCTATGGTGGTTGATGTGATTTTGCTGAGGTAGCAGAATCCAATAGCCCTTTAAGGGATATCATTGCCCATTATGGGGAAAGTAAAAAATGGTACCAAGAGAGTTTATCCTGAAGGATAATTACTTGCAACGTTGGTTAACTGTTTTGATGCTGTTCTAAATAAACTATCTGTTTTGGAATCTGAGCATGTTGTTTGCAAAATGGAGAATGCTGCCTGCAAGCAGGAAATTAGTCTGAAAAAGTCTTCTCATAAAGAAGAAGAAAAATCAGAAGAATCAGCATTTATATGGCGCTTTTCAAACACAGTATCCCAAAGCACTTTACCAGCAATGCTAGACTGGTAGTGAAGTGACTGAATGTGTGGTGGCGGCCATATCACACATCATCACCCACACACAGCCTGGATAATTGCATGAACTGGTTTATGGGAAGGGGAATGTTGGCCAGGACACCAGGAATGTTCCCTGCTCTTTATGAAGAGTACACTGGGTTCTTTTACTTCCACCTGGACACCCACCAGGACAACACCAGGATGGGCAGAAGGGAACTCGGTTTAACATCTCATCCAAAGGACAGCTCACCCCAGCAGTACAGCACCCCCCAATACTGCACTCGGATGCCAGCAATTTTTAGGTGCAAGTCCATCCCGGTGTGGGACGAGAACCAACGACCTTCTGGTCCAGAGGCGGATGTGCTACCAACTGAGCCACACTGACACCTAGAAAGGATAGATGGACTGCAGTCTCAGTTACAGTCTTTCTGTCAAGAAAATTAGTTTATTTTTAATGAGAGAAACAACAAAGACCTGATTGCCTTAAGAGATCATGCTGAAAAGGCAAAACTTGTTGGAAAAAAGGTTTTCAAACAAATAGTGTTCTGGCTAGTAACACTGATTCCTTATGTTTTGGAAACAAGGAACTTAGGGATAAAAAGCCTGAAGTAATTACTGAAAGAGTTAATGTGCTGTTATTTCAACACCAGACCTTGAATGAACAGCATGATTCATAATGTTTTCAGTACAGCAGACTTGAAATGGATGTTTTGAAAATAAACCGTGACACAGCTTCTGTTGATAACAGGCATGCTTTACAAGATGAGAAAGTCTTGCAATCTGAAAACAATGTACTTTACAGCATGCTAGCTCCTGTACCTGAGCAGTTAGAATGTAGGAGTAAAAAGTCAGATATGGAGAACTGGCGCCGTCAGCCAGAGGTATTGGCAGGACATACTACCTTAATGCCCAAAGAGCTTGCCTCTTCTCATGTTGAAGAGTTTGATTTTGAGCAATCACAGTATGCTGTGGGGTGGAGTAAAAGAAAGGCTAGCCACTTGTTTTTCTGTGATTCACAAAATGGAGAATTGTTAGAGTATCAAAATGGTGGACAAACATGTCATCAGGTTGCATCCCCATACCATCCCCAAGATGGCTGCTAATGGCCTGTGATGATGGTCATATTACAGTAACCCAAGATGCCCATGAGGTAATCCAAAATGGCCGACCACCACATCATGGAGGTTCAATCATGCAGTCACAGGGAGCTGTGATTGCTGCCATAACCGAACAAAACTAACTGGAGGTTTTGGGCATGATTAATAATGTTATCAGTAAGACTAGTGTTTCTGAGGGACAGTAGATTCTCATTAAAAATCATGTTGATGTACTTTTGAATAAGGCTGGTATGCAGCCGGTCATGAAGCCAGTGTCTGATGCTGCAGAAACAGCTCATGCTGTTAACAATGTTTACTATACTAGAATGAATTTGATTAAGGAACACATTGCAGTTAATTACATGAAATGTTGTGATTCTTCCCTATGCAATTTAACATCAGCTTTCCCTGAGAAGACTGAACATACTGCTTTTCCTATGCAGTGCATTAATACCTTAAGCTGTAACATTAAAAACAATGTTACTACCATCCAGCAACCTTCCGGTGGGGCAATCCACTTTACATTTGATGGGGGAAGGGACAACCCTGATTCTGCAAGCCCCTTGGCTGTGATATTTTCAGCATCACAGGCCACGTTGTGGGGAGGGTTACAGGTTTGATTTCTGAACCTGAGCTGACAGCTGTTTCAGTACTATTTTCTCCACCCCTGATGGCTACTGAACCACAATCCACAGCTGGAGAACTACGTGCAACTTGCATGCCACTTTTTCCACTGTGCATTCACCCCTGATAGTGCCAGCACTGCTAGCACATGATACAGAACCCCCTCCACCAGTGACACCTGGATCATCCCATACTGTGGCTGCAATAGCAGGCACAAGCCAGAAACAAGCTGGGCTATTCCCAGTACACACTATAGCAGGCACTTCTGATAAGAAGGTACGAGGTATCCTAATACTGATATCATTGCCTTTTCTTTTGAGATCACTAACCATGGACCTAGCATTGGTTAATCCTAACACAGCTTTAGAGCATTATCTTGAAACTGCCACATTAGATATAGCAATCTCAGCAGTTTTAGCCCAAATATACAATGGACACTTCAGACCCATTGCTTATGCATCCCAGACGCTTGTCCCCAGTGGAGCTGAAATACAACCTTTGTGAAAGGAATCTATTGGCTACATAATGGGCAGTGAGACATTTTATGTACATCATTGGATATGCACCCATTGTTCTGCATTCCAATCATTTGCCAACTAACTTCTTGTTGTCAGACAGAGTAAAAGATGTCTCTGTATCCAATGCCAGACTTACTCACTGGTCTCTCATTTTACAGGATTATGACATCACTGTTCTTCCTATCACAACTCCATCCTTGTTGGCTGATGGCCTACAATTTATAGGAGAGATCCATGATTGTTCACTCCAACCCCCTGACCTACCTGTCCCAGGGTCCCTTCTGACAGAACCTCAGAAAGTGTTAAGACACCACTGTGTGTCATGGTTTGACTGATGACTCAGCCACACATACCAATGAGGGTCAGATAACAGGGTTTGGAATTATTTTACATTCTGGTGATGACAGAGTGTGCATGACTAGTAATTGTATCATCGTATATGTATGATTCACAGGCATTGTTAAAACATGACTGGCAAATAAAATGAAAAGCAGGGAGGTGAGGAGTCTCCTTATTACCACAAATATTTTTGGATGGGTTAGAAAGCTGGTAAGTCCTTGAGAAATACACAGCTTGTGCTAAGAGAGGAATACAAAGATTTTTCCTTAAGTAAAATGATACCTGCACTCTATGAGAGTGTTAAGTTCTGCCCACTTCAAGAAATGCCCTTGAGATAATTACAGAAAGCACTGCAGATACTATGTTTTTATTATAGATTCTAATGGGTATGTTTCTCTCTAAACTGAATTTCTTTGGCTGAAAAACAAATGTCTGTTCCAGCACTCTATAGTATCGCTGTGAAATACAGTGACTTGTTTGTGTACATCACAACCTAATAGTTTAAATACAAACTGTACATTCATAAGGTTCGAGCATTTTGTATGTATATTTTTTATGCTCCAAAAGAAGAACCCTCATTTGAGGGCAGTGTATAGGTTCCTTAATAAAGGAACTGAGCAATAACTTCCAGAAATAAGCCAAAATAAGAAAGTGAAAATGACATTCACCTAGCCAGTGATGGCCTAGTCATTTGGAACATCACTACTGTAACACTCATGAAAAGTTACAGGTAATTCCTGAACACATGAGAGTAGATTTTATCTACTGTACCAAGAACATGATACTCCAACTGGTGGACACCAATAAGTCAATAAAAACACTAGACAGACTAAAATCCTCTGTCTGATGACCACACATGAGAAATGATGTAGAATACTACATTAGCAACTGTTTGATCTGTGCACAGAACAATCCTATACCAGTTAGGAAAATGCATTGTTACCCCAGAGGCAATCAGGCCCCTGGACCAACATCCTGACTGACTGCATTGGCCCTATGCCAACCACTAATGACAATTAGTTTTCACTAGTGATCACCAACCTAATGGAGCAACACAGTCAAAGCTACTGCAAATGTCTTGGTAAACCAGCTATTTACAAGGTGGGGGTTACCCCTAAAGGTAAATTCTGATTACAGGGATCCAGCTTTATAGCCAAAGTAATGCAGGAAATTCTGGATTTGTTATGGGTAAAACAAAAATTTCATATCCCTTACCACCCACAGTCATCAGGACAGGTGGAATGGGCTAACAGGCAGATCAAAGGTATGTTATAATAAACTTGTTCAGAAAAAAAACCTAAAGGATTGGGATTCCATCTTGCCTTTACTCCTTATGGCAATAAGAGGGACACCCTCTGCAGGTACACAGTGTACCCCATTTTTGAAATCATGACCGGACGGTCTATGAGACTCCCAGAATGCTTAATTCTGGACCTGTGTACTGCCATTGCTGATGGAGCATCAGTAGATAAATATGTTGAATAACTGAAACAAGACTCCAAAAGGTACACCTGTTTGCTTCACAATGCATGGGCAAGGCCCAACAACAGACCCTATCCCATTGTAAACAAACTCAGTCCAGCAGTCTACCAAGTCAGACTGCCTCACAATAACAGTCATTGATAAATGGCTACATGTCAATCAAATGAACCTGTTGAAAGGAGATAAATTACTTTTCCTTACCCCAATGAGCTGAATGGTACTAAACTAACTATATTTTTCTTTTCTCTTTCCTTTTAGGTTCCAGAGAGAGAAAGAGAGATGCTTGCTTTTATGCTTAGTTTTTTTAGAAGTATGGGTCTTCTTACAAGTCCAAACTGCACAACTTATTGCAGATAAGAATCAGTGACCTAAACCTAAACAGATTGTTGAGGCAGAGTACCTCACAAGCCCACATGATTTAATTGCACCCTGTGGAATTCACATTAAAGTCCTAAAAGACATGCTCATTGTCCTGAAGGGTAGTGATGCCCTACTGAATGTTGTAATCATTGCTATGGATCAATTCTAGCAGCTAGACTTGATCAGGACTCCTGTTTACATTTTGTTGGTAATCAGGAATTTTGCATACAAATTTACATGGCAATAAAAGTCATTAGACCTTAAAGGTTTTTACCCAATGATGCCCCATAATTTGTGACACTTAATACTGAGTGCCCAAAATAGAACCCTGGCCCACCCAGTGGTCTAACAGCCACTTCTCAACCAGGTACCCTAGTTAATAATGTGCAGCTCATGCACAACCCAGTGATTTTAAATCTCACCCTTTAAACTTGAAATGATTTGTTTTATGTTTCACAACAAACATTTTCCATTTTTTTTAATAATGATGTTATTAGCTACCCTGGTAGCATACCAGGTGCTCATTAATGGCCCCTACACAAAGACTGATAACACATACACACATTAGGATTTTCACATCCTGAGTGCTAGTGATACATTTAATGACTGTAAACCTATCCAAATGCACTAGGCATTTTGTTTTTGGTTTTTATTTATTTAAAAAAAACAGGTTTAGACTAGGGCCTTTTTGGCTCTGACACATCTATTTGAGATAGGACTGTTATAGCCATTATTCAAGCACAAACAGTATGTTAGAGGTTCATGATAGTATGAAATATAATATCATACCCACCCCCCCACCCCACACCCCCCCCACTGCATGGTATATATGGTTTTGCTCATAATGAGTGATTCACGTTTACAATATTAAGAATATTGTGAAGGAGTTTGACCTGACAAATGTTCATCTTAGTGAATTAATTTCTGCACAAATTAAGGAAGCAGATGAGCATCACATAGCTATGAAAGTCATTTGCACTGCCAATGGCTATGCTCTTACAACCCTTTGGTTATCTCTTCCGGGATCTGGAATTAGGACATAACCTTGATCTCATACATGACAGATGTATGGGTCAGTGGCATTGCCACATTTTGCACTTCTATTGCATGTGTTAACAAATGTTCATTTGAATCTAGCACTATTCTCTTGTCAATGGCAAAGAACCTTGGGTATGTCACCAGACACACCAGTATTGCTCTATGTTTTGAAATGTGTGCCTGCACAATCCAGGAAGCCATGCTTGTGACTCTCACAGTGTCATTGCTGCATCTTCATCTGACAACATCCATCTCTGATTGTCTGGCAACTGTCCATTCTATTAATCATCTTGATGGGAACTTTTACCTTGAAAGATTAAAACTACCTCCTGTCCTTGTTTACCATGAGGTCTTGGAATTGTAACTGACTCTGAACATTGAATGTTGTACCTGAAAGGAACACCACCTTTTATGCAGATGTGACATCTTCCAACTTGTCTTACCAACTTGTGAATACTGGCCTAATAACTGAAATTAGGCTTCTACTCGTGAACTTTCAAATAAACTGCATTCTGTCCAGCCAATTAAGATTCTACAATCAAGCTCATTGTTATGCATACTATGAAGCAACTCTGGAGTGGGGGCAATCCCCTAACTCAGCAAGAAGACTTTTCTTCATTTGCTCTACAATCAAAACATTCATTTTCTTCACTGCTTGTTTTCCAAGCCTGGCTGGAACCTCATACAAACTGAGTACTGTTATAAACTGTTACACATTTTGCAGCTATGTGATCATCTTCAACTGAACACTGTTGTTGTTCCATTGTAAAACTCAATGTGCAATCTAATGCACCCCCTGTGAGGCCTCTGAAAATACTGCTGCCTCTTGAACATTTTGATCTACCTTTGGAAAATCTGAATGCATCAAATTTCAACTATGAATCTTCATCTAATACTTAAAGAAACCCTGGATTTATCCCTGGAACTGTTTGTAGTTTATGTATTGTGGACATTGACATTTCGTGTCCTGTCTGACTTACCAAAAAAATGCCATTCTCCAAGGTGGTATATTCTGCTGATGTGGAACATTGTGTGGTGACCAACTATACATTCTTCTGATATGGAATAAAAGTTATGCAAAGTGAACTTTTCTAACTTCTGTTTTTACTTACTAAACAGGTAATAGGTTATACGGTAATCACACCTGTTCCCATCCCAGAACCAGATACCATTAAGTCTAGTCCTACAGTGGTAGCCACAGACATTGCCAGCTATTTCCAGTTATTTCTCAAAATTTCTGAAGAGTTTCTCTCTGCTGCTCCTACTGTTTAAATGCAAAAAGCATCAGATATTTCTGGAAATATCACAGAAATTTTGGGAAATAGCTGGCAGTGTCTGTGGGTACTACTATGACTATCTTGATGCTCTGTCTCAATTTTTACTTTTTTTTAATATCCATACAGGCAACTTAAGTTTGTCTCTTCAATTTCTTCCCAATAGGACAAATACACATCTGATACATATCAGTATTTACTGATTGTTTTGATACTGGAAAACCCCATTATGAAGTTTTATTCCAAATGTTTTTAGTAATACAAGGTTTACTAACATTTTCCCTTTTAATTACATTTTGTTGTTTAAGGAAAACCCTGAAACACCACTGTGACCAGTTAAAATGTCTCTATCAGACTTGTGCCTCAGGCCTGTAGAAGAATGGTGTTTAACTGTTGTCTTTTTGTGTTGCCAGTTTTGCAATTAGGACAACAAAGAGGGGACTGTTGCACCTGGATTATGCCCCCTATCATTCCACATACACCTGACATACACCTCACACTGTATACCTGGTCTGTTATGCTGACATACTGCTATTTTGCCCTAACATGTAGATATAGGCACCCATCATATAAGCATGAGTGCCAGGAATGTGCTTTGTTGCTCATATATGCTAACATTTATCATGCCCGATTCATTATACCTCACTATAATACATTTATCTAGATTATGTTTGTCTTTCATATATATGCAACATATAATTTACCTAATCACTGATAAGATGATTGAGGGATCATCAGTGATTATTGTATACTTATATTCTCATGTAATTATATGTAGTGTGTGTTTTACACTTAGGCAGATATGCCACATGTAATAGAGCCCTGTCAGCACTTCTCTTTGTCTCTTTAGAGAGAAATCCTTTGTTATGTCTTATATTATACATAAGCAAGAAATGCCACATATAATAGAGCTCAGTCAGCATTTCTTTCATCCAAGCTATAATGCTAATGGATGTATATTCTGTCTCATATGATACTCATTAGTAATTCTGTCTCCTAAGTCATCATCCAATGGAGAATGACTTAGGAACAATACATATTGTTTCTCATATATGTAAATATAAGGTCATCTCTGTTGCTATGCTGTTATATGCAGTATTTAGACTTCTGTAACCTAGTTTTACATGTAGAGAGACTGAGATCTTGGAGAACCTGAGATCCTACAATCCTGCAGATTATGTACCTTCTTCAGGAAAGTGGTGAGAAACCCATCTCTCTCTTGTGATTTTCTCTGTCACATGCTTGGCGTAAGTAGTATAATAAACTGTATTAGTACTTCTTGCTTGTTTATGAATGTTTCTTGGCAGACTTTGAAGACACAAGAATCTGTATTATTATTATTATTTACTCTACTATCTAAGATTGTTTACATAACAGTGTGGAGTGCTAATGCATGAACAGCTTGGCTGGCATGGTGCTGTAAACCAGGGTTCTAATCCTGGTCTCCTGAATCTTATTTTTCCCCTATAAGGGGGAGAGGGAATTGGGGGGTTGGGGTTGTGGACAGCAGAGTGAGCGGTGCTCTCCCATAGGGGTGTTTAGGCCTAGAAGATGTCCTGGGGCAAAATGGCTTCTGGAGCGTGGTAGTTCCATTCTGGTTCTCATACCCAAGGGCACCTCCAGTTTTGGAGGGCAAGTGGTTGGGACAACTCATCAACCTCGTCCAACTCAGGCATTGTTGTGCAATGCCAGATCTGTCTGCAGCAAGTCTGATCTTATTGCAGATTTTGTTGCAAGGGCAGATCTGGCTTGCATTACTGAGACCTGGTTGGATGGGAATGCGGCCCCCTTTTTAGAGGCCGCTGTTCCCACCGGGTACTCGGTTATACACCGCCCGAGATTGGATCGTGGGGGGTGGTCTGTTTTAAGGCTGAATTGGGCCTTACTGGTGTACCAGTTGAGGAGGCTAGGTCATTTGAGTGTACTGTGGTAGCTGGTGTGGGGTGCAGAATTGCTCTCATTTATCGTCCACCAGGTGATGAGAAGCTTTTCCTGCAGGAAATAGCAGATTTTGCTGCCGACATGGCCTTGGAGCCGCCCAGATTGATGGTTCTGGGTGACTTCAGTACTTGGGTCAACAACGAATCTTCACTTTTTGGTCAAAATTTCCTCCAGGTGATGACATCTCTGGGCTTTACACAGGTTGTTTCTGCAGCTACACACAAGGGAGGTCACTCTCTTGACCTGGTCTTCCTCCTGGGGATCGAGGCTTCCGATTTGGTGGTGGAACCAGTCAGTTGGTCCGATCATTACTCAGTTGGGTTCAATTTTGAGGCCCCCCCTGGGTAGGTCGGCCCCTGTGGAGTTGGTCAGGTACCGCCCATTGCAGGACGTTGTCCCTGAAGACATGATGGAGGTTATTGACCTCTCGTTGTTTGATGAGTTTTGCACTGATCCTGAGCAGCTGGTAGTGGCCTATAATAGGACCATATCAGCTGCACTTGATCTGATTGCACCAGTCCGTGTTCACCACCTCCCGTGCCATCCCATTGCCCCATGGTTTGATGGGGCTTTGAGAGGGCTGCAGAGGTTGGGTCGTAGGTTGGAGTGTTGTTGGAGGAAGACTGCCTCTGATGCTGACCATCTTATTTTGCTAGAGCATTATAAACTCTACCAAACAGCAATTTCCCATAAGAAGGCAGAATTCCTGTCCAGGGAAATTTCTGTCGCATGGAATCGACCGGTTCAGCTCTTCAGAACTGCTGACAGACTGTGCAACCCAGCCTGTCAGCAGATCCGTCGAACTTTTACGCAAACTGATTGCGAGGAGATCACTCTATTCTTTGTGAATAAGGTTGAAGACATCAGGAGGCAGTGTCTCCAACCTCACTCCAAGGTTGTTGCAGTTGATCAGTGTCCTGTCACATAGCCCGGAATTTTCTGGAGTACCTTTGACCTGCCGGATTTCGAAGACACTATGAGGATCATCCGTGAGATGCGTCCAACATGCTGTAGTTTGGATCCCAGCCCTACTTCCCTGATTATGGGTTGTAGTGAGATCATTGGCCCAGTCCTAGCTCAGATTATCCAGTGTTCTTTAGATATGGGAGTTCTCCCTAGCTCTCTGAAGGAAGGGGTGGTGACTCCCCTTCTGAAGAAAGCATCTTTAGACCCAGATGACCTAGCAAACTACCGACCAATCTCTAGCCTCCCTTTTGTGGGGAAGGTTATTGAGAAAGTTGTGGCGGTCCAACTGGATAACCATTTGACCATCCATAGTTTATATGAACCTCTCCAGTCTGGTTTTCGTAAGAGGCATAGTACTGAGACTGCTCTGATTCGGGTGCTCAATGATCTCCTGATGGCGAGAGATTGGAGACACCATTCTATTTTGGTTCTCCTTGATCTGTCATCAGCTTTTGATACTGTGAATCATGGGGTTTTGCTCGAAAGCCTGAGGTCCATTTGTGGACTATCGAGTACGGTCCTCAGATGGTTTTCATCTTTCCTTGAAGGGAGAATGCAGAGAGTGGTCTAAGGTTTGTATTCATCAGGGGCCTTCTCTCTGCCTTGTGGGGTACCTCAGGACTCGGTGCTTCCCCCATGTTATTCACAGTAGATATGCTACCCCTCGGAGACATTGTAAGATGGTATGAGCTGAGGATTTACTGCTATGCTGATGATACCCAGCTCTACCTGTCTTTTTCACCCGACCAGGTTAGTGCTATCTTGATACTGAAGAACTGCTTCGCTGATATCCAAGACTGGATAAATACCAGTGGTCTAAAGTTGAACCCGGGAAAGACTGAGGTCATGGTGGTGGACCCAGGTTGCAGGGTTGAGGGTCTGAGGACTGGGCTCCCCTCTGGATTAATCCTGGGGATGGACCAGATCCTCACCTTTGAATGGGTGTTTAATCTGGGAGTGGAGCTTAACACTAGTCTGACCCTCCGTTATCAGGTGTCTGCAGTTGTCAAGACTGCATTTTTTCATCTTAGGAACATTGCCAGGATTAGGCACCTGGTTCCACCTAGCAACTTGCCGGTTTTGGTCCACGCCTTTGTGACATTTCACCTTGATTACTGTAACTCCCTTTACCTGGGACTTCCTGGGGTTGATATCCACTGCTTGCAGCTAGTTCAGAATGTGGCAGCACGTTTGTTGACTGGGGCATCTAGAAGTTCTCATATTACCTCTGTGCTGTGCACTCTGCACTGGCTGCCAATACAATGGCGGATCACCTTCAAAGTGGGTCTTTTGACCTACAAAGCCCTACATGGTCTAGGTCCCGACTATTTGAAAGTCTCCTGGTGCCCTACACCCCTCTGAGACAGCTCCGCTCGGCTGATGAGGGGTTGCTGGATATTCCGAGGGTAAATTTGAAGTCTTCTGGAGCTCGTGCTTTTGGATTTGCTGCTCGTACCCTCTGGAATTCTCTGCCCCGTCAGCTCCAGGACAGCACGACGGTGGGGAGTTTCAAACAGGCACTAAAGACTTTTTTATGGGAGAAGGCATTTTCTGTTTTGCTGTAATTGACTATCTTAGTTTTGTAATATTTGTTTAGAGTTGTTTTATTGTATGTATTGTATATGTCTGTGTTTTTTGATGTACAGCGCTTTGAAAATTTTGAAAGGCACTTAATCAAATAAATGTTATTATTATTTATAATCCAACTCTGACTCGAAGTTGATTGTTTTAATTATGGGGGGTGGGAGGCAGAGCCATACAGATTAAGTGTGGTAGTGATTACAAACCAGACTTGCGATCGCTACTAGTGGTGCTGTCTTTGCTACCAGCATTTGTTCCTGGCACTTTTCTGATCAGCACAGAATGAACGGCTCTGTTTTTGACAGTGCTATCCATGCAGTCACTGTCTGAACCTTTATTAGTCTCTCTCATGCTTGAGCTAAGAGTCTTCTAACTGAGATCTTTTTCTTGCACAGCAGTCTGCCTTCTGCTTTCAGCTCCCACCAACCTTCCAATTTGGTTGTCTCTCCAGCTCCACCTTTTTTTCCAGTAACTGCCACTTATGTATTTCTTCAAACAATTAATGCTACCAGCCAATGTCATCCATAATGCCACGGATGCTAGGGGTTCCAAGAATTACAGACTATGCCACCAATTTAGGATCAATCTCCCTAGTCTAGGGGTATATGGGACAGAGCAGTCATTCAGGGAGGGGACCACAAAAACAGATGAAAAACACTTACTTGACCTCTCAAGCCTCAAATTACCTCAGGGGCTCCCCTGACATGTGGCAGGGCTAGGCAGAACTGCAAAGGAAGGGATTAGCAGAACATGGATGTACTATAAATTCAATGTCCAAATGGGGTTTTAAAAAACACAACCGGATTCTTTTTTCCTCCTTTTGTGAGCTCACATAACCAGTTGGCATCTTTATGGATTCCACTTTACACTTCCAAGCTGGCACTTTTTCCTTTATTTAACTTTTTTGCACCACAGGGTGAATCAGTCTGTTTTCCTGGTTTGGATTCAACCCTGGTGGGGTACTTTTAAAGGCATATTAATGGCCCTGATGGAGGCACTGGATAATTTTAGAGTCCACTAACACATGACATGGGGGATGCAGGGAATGCCCAGGCATCGCCTAGCCCATTTTTTCTGTTTTGCATAACCTTGGTGGTCTTCAAGTTCTTACATTGACAGCAGAGCAACACTACTGGATCCTGTCATTTATCTATGAATAGACCCTGACTTCCCACAAAGTCCACCTCTGTACATGCTTCCTTACAGTGTTTCCCTTTTGGAACACTGACACTTTGTCAACCTGGCCATAATGTCTGGTGATAACTGGCACTACACAGACCTTTGAGGCAATCCAACCCCCACATTAAACACTTAGATAAATTCCTACTTTCTGACAGGAATTTGGCAACTTGAAAGTTACTGTTCCTCACATGGGGAGATAGGATGCTAAAGCAGTCAGATTAAGTGTAAAACACAGTGAACATCACTGAGATTCTTTGCCCACAGAATTCCCTGCCACCAACTTCCTGTCAGCCAGATATCCACTTCTTTCTTCAAATGTCTTGTTTTTCCTGCTAGGGGGAGACACCCACCTTTCAAGTCTCTTTTCAAGGATAGCCACTAAGAATGAGTACTTTTTTTTACTCATTGCTAGGTTCTATGATGAAATTTCAGGCGAGCAAGAGACTGTGCAGTGTGCCATGTGCACATCTTGTACCAGCTCTCTGACTCACTAGCCCCTGCCCTTTAGCAAAGATCTTTGAGTCCTCCCCTTTAGAATGCCAAGTCAAACCAGCTGACCCAGTTCTTCAATGGCATAGAAACCAGCATAAAGCCAAAGTCATTAGACTATCTTAAAGATACATAGCTCCTACAACGGAAGGAGGGAAAGGAACTGGGAAGCACGGGCAAGCCATTTTGGATGCCCTTCAGCTACATGAACTGGTGAGGGAGCAGAAAGAGGCTTTAAATGGCCGTATTATGTGGGCAGAGGTGCTGAGGACCAATCAGCAGCTTCAGAGTGGCAAGGCGAGTGGACCAGATGGTTACCCAGTGGAATACTATAAATGCTTGGTGGGGCAGTTGCCTGGGCTGCTGTGTGATACCTTTCAGCAGAGGGAGGGGGAGGCTTTGAGACTTCCAGAAATTTTCTCAGATATGGTGATTTGTTTGATTCCCAAGGTGGGGAAGGATGTCTTGGGGTGCTCTTCTTTTTGACCAGTCTCACTTCTGAATTGTGATGCCAAGATATTTTCAAAGGTGCTGGCGGTTTGTTTGGAAGTGGTATTGCCCGAGGTTGTCCACCCAGACCTGACTGGGTTTATTAAGGGGTGACTCTCATATCAAAATGTGCGAAGACTCCTGAATGTGATTTGAGGTACAGGAAAGAGGACACCTGTGTCGTTTCTATGGATTCCGAAAAGGCCTTTGACTGGGTGGAATGGGACTATTTATTTGAGATGTTAACCCGGTTTGGTCTGGGAGACACATTTGTGGGATGGGTGCATGCATTATTTAGATCTCCCCATGCGAAGGTTCTGGTAAATGGCACTCTTTCTGGGGGCTTTGGCCTGAGTAGGAGCACATGGCAGGGATGCCGGCTATCTCCACTGCTTTCTGCTTTGGTGGTAGAGCCACTAGCAATAGCTATTTGGAAGAATGAATGCATTCAAGGGGTGAGGGGGTCTCAGGGGAACAACATAAACTCGAGATGTACTCAGATGACATGTGGCTTTTTATTACAGAACCCAACAGTTCCATCACCACTCTCCGTCAGTTGGTTGAGAGGTTTGCACAGTTCTCAGGGTACAAACGTAATTTAGATACATCTGAAATTATGAAGCTTCCAAAAGATATGGGGTGAGATCAGGGATGGGGGTTTTAAGAGAGTTGGAGGGCACTTTACATACTTGGGAATGAAGATAGGATGGTCCTTGGGCTCCCTTTATGGTCTGAATTACAGTCCAATTCTAAAGACAATAGAGACTGACTTGAGATGGTGGGTGTCTCTCCTGATTTTGTGGCTTGGGAGGATAAATTTAATTAAAATAAATATCCTCCCCAGGTTGGTGTATATTCTGCCAATGTTGCATTTGGGGTTGTCTAGAAAGGATACCAAGAGGTTGGAGGGATTGTTCTCTTCATTTATCTGGAAGGGGAAATGCCCCAGGGTGAGCTTGCAATGTCTCAAGATAGATACGGGGGGGGGATTAAACTTTCCATATATAGAGACCTATCATTTAGCAGCTCAGCAGAAGTATATCAGTGACTGGATAATTTGCCCCCTGCAGCACAGTGGCTAGACCTTGAGCAATGGGCCTGTGCAGCGAGACTCTCAGCTTACCTTGAGAAAAGGGGTGGGGGGCGTACCAAAGGCAGAAGATTCAGAACTCATTGGTTGAAGTAGCTTTGGAAAGTTGGGGTAGGCTCCTGAAGTTGACAGGGGTGAAGGATGTAGCTACGTATTTAGTGCCAATCACTGGAAACCCATACTTTATGCCAGGGTGGGAAGACTCTGGATTTAAGATGTGGGAGAGAATGGGCATAAGAAATCTAGAAGATCTACATAGTGGGTAAGGGATCAGCCCATTTTTAGACCTGTGTCAAAGGTTAAATTTGGAGGGAGAACACTTGCTTCAATACTTCCAGATTTGGGCCTATGTGACAGGATTAGGTAGGGAAGGACCTGGGATAGGAGAACTCAGGAAAATTGAAACACTCATTCAACTGTCCAGACAAGATCCCAAAGGTTTTATAGGGAAAGTGGTAAGAGATTACAGACAAAGTTTACCAGACCTTTCGGGTAAAACCCGCAGACTCTGGGAAAGGGATATGGGTATCCAGATAAGTGATTGGAACTGGGCCAATCTGTTGCCTATGCACATGGGGCTTTTACTCTGTAATAAATACAAAGAGGTTTTTTTTTATAAATTTGTACACAGGTTTATAATCCCCGACCATTATTCATAAATACCACCCTGCTACATCACCTTACTGTGGGCATTGTGGGCAAGAGATAGGCACCTATATGCACTGTTTTTTTTTGGCCTCTTGAATCCTACAGCAGTTATAGAAATTGGTGGCTTTTGAGGTGGGGAGGATGTGGGGTAGAGTGATTCCACTGGACCCATTGGCCTGCCTTTTTGGGGTAGAATTAGATGGAGAGGGGGGATGGGAGCCACTACCGAGATGGGTGAGAATCCTACTGATCTTAGCCAGACATTGTATTCAAAATATTTGGGTGTCCTGTATAACTCCCACAGTGCAGTGCTGGTGAATGTTTGTCTTGTGCACTTTAGTGTTGGAGAGACTGATCTTCCTTGTCAAAGATAGGCTGGAACAGTTTACTAGAGAGTGGGCCCCTCTTCTGGCAGATCTTACCCAGAAAGACAGCATGCTTCTTTGGGATGGGATGGAAATATAGGAGATAAGGATACTGTATTTGAGGGCACCTGAGCACCTTATTAAATTATTAAAAAAATAAAAGGTCTTGTAATGTACCACATTTATGTACAGAGAAATGTATTGATTGGGTATCGTAAAATTTAACACTAGGCATGTATGATTGGGCAAACTGAAATCATAACTCAGATGTATTTTAACAGTTGAATTTTTATGTGGAAGTGATTGTATGTGTGCACTGGAATTTGAAAAAATGTTATGCAAAAAAAAAAAAGATACATAGCTCCTAAGGGAAGGCAGTTGCAAATGGAAGACCAAACTTATCAGCGAGCAGATTTAACAATGCTGAAGACATCCCAGTAGCCATGTGCTGCACTGAAACCAGCAGATGTGAGATGCTTTGAAGGGCAGAGTCTAAACATTGCTCCTTTTTTCTTTCGTAATTTTTTATCATTTGTGTCACAAACTACCTAAGCACCAGGGCCCAGATTTTCAAAGACCCATGAAACTGGTGCAAGTGTAGCAAAAACATGTTTCAATCTCATTTATTGAGGGGGGTAAGCCAGAAAAGAGAGGTAGGTGGAAATTAAGTAATTTTCTGTTGAATAATAATGACCTCCTATCGCAGGCCAAAAACAATTATACAAGATTTTCTAGAATTCAGCAGTCCTTCAGACACATCCTGGGCCAATAACTATGAAAGTTTGAAGTGTGTGCTCAGAGGTTTTTAGATCAGTACTTCCTCAGGTTTAAAGAGAAACAGAAAAACAATTCTGAAGAAATTATGAGAAACATTAAAGTGGTAGAAGAGGAGTTACTATCCATAATCTCTGAAGAAGTATTGGCTAAGTGGTCTACTCTTAAAACTAAATATTACAAACTAATTTCGGGGGAGGCTGATTTCACCATATGGAAATCTAAACTCAACTACATATATTCTGGCCCTAAAGCTTCCAAAATACTTGCCATCAGGCTTAAGCAGAATAGTAATGGTGCAAGACTCTGTTCCTTTGGTGACTTTAACACCAAAAGACTAGTAAAGAGGGATACGAAAATCAATTATTTTTTTTTCAATTTTACAAGAATCTGTATGATGTAAAAGATCCCTCCACTCCAAGTGATCTAAGCACCTTTTACTCTTATCTGAAAATTCCTACTGTTCTGTAGGATCTCAAAAAGTCACTCATGCAAGACTTCACTCTTCAGGAAATTAGGGGTGCAATTAATAAGCTGAAAATGAACAAGGCCCCAGGAACAAATGGGTATTTGGTCAACTTTTGCCATAAACTAATAGATGAAGTTGCTCCCATTTTGTTGGGAATGTTTAAGGAAGCCTTCAACAAAGGTCAACTGCTTCTTATTATGACTCAGAACTGCATCAACCTGATCCATAAGGCAGGCAAGGACAGAAATGATTGCAAGAATTATAGACCAATAACCCTAATCAATATTGATACTAAAATACTGGCTAAGCTATTACCAGAAAGGTTAGAGAAAGTTATTCCACTGGTAACTGAAAACAAGCAAACAGGCTTCATATAGGGCAGATTTGCTGCTGACAATATCAGGAAACTATTCTTTCTGATGGAAGTAGCTAACAAGTTGAAAACAGCAGTGGGTCCATTCTCATTGGATGCAGAAAAGGCATTTGATTGGGTTCTGTGGTGTCACTTATTTGAGGTTTTGAAACTCTATGGCTTCCCAGTGGACTTTATCTGATGGGTACAAATACTATACAAAACCCCCTCTGCCTCAATCATTACTAACAGGATAGCATTCCAGTCCTTCCATTTAAAAAGAGGTATGAGGCAGGGTAGTCCTATCTTCCTTTACTCTTTAACTCGACCTTAGATCCTTGGATAAGAAAACTCTTGGCAGACAAAGATATTAGAGGTATTGAGTTCTGTAACAAAGAATTTATACTCACAGTTTACGCTGATGACATATTACTATTGGTCACTGATCCAGGTGTCTCCTTCAGGAAAATATTGGAGATAATCTCCAACTTTGGCTCCTTTTCTGGGTACAAACTGAATAAATATGTCAGCTTTTCTACCCCAAAGTCATTATTGTAATGAGCAGGAAATCCTAGACATGGGCCTAAACTGGAAATCCCAAAAACTTGACTACCTAGAATTAAAGTATTTAAGCAGTAATCCAGTACAAGGGCTTATGGGCAGACTACATGGGCTGGGCAGTCCTTATTTGCTGACAATTTCTATGTTTCTATGTTAAGTCAATACCCAAAGCTATTAATAAGAACTTGGGTTTTCTTAAAAACTCAATACAAGACAGCCTAACTAAATGGCACAACCTGTCACTTGGTATATGGGGGTGCCTGAACTCTGTGAAAATGATGATACTATCGAAATGTCTATACAAATTTTCCATGTTACCTTTTAACATCAGTAAAAAATGATTCATAAATATACATAGCTCCATTTCAAAGTTTCTCTGGGCCAAAAAAGGGTGTCGAATGGCCTATCAAACACTAACCAGGCCAAAAGATAGGGGTGGGATCAAGGCCTCAGACCTATATTATTATTTTCTTGCCTGCTGAATGAATCAAATGTCAAAATGGTATAATAGTCAAGGTGGATGTACCACTAATCCTGAATGGCTTGATATGGAATTAGATTCAGCTAAGGATAATGCAGTTTACCTAGGATCGCTGGTTTTCGCTAAACCTGTTAAACATCTTAAAAACAAAATCCTTACAGATAATATTTATATCCTGAAGCAATGGTCTTATCTTCTTACACTAAATCTAACTAGGTCCAAAATACAACCAATTTTCTTAAATCCAAATGTTACAGCAGATGGGCTGCTCTTCGAGAACGCTGCCTAGGAGATTAAAGGTACTGTATAACCAGAATTTAAAACTTTATAAAGGATAAGACCTTAGTATCTTTTGATACTTTAACGGACAAGTATGATTGACAACCAGATGATGGGGATATGTTTAACAGCATAGTTAATAGCATACAAGGCCTCATATTTGAGGATTGGTCCTACTTAGACATTAACCCATGCACTCTAAACTTCCTGACCACAATTCAATCTTGGTCGAGAATATCTAGTTTCTATGATTTACTCTTATGGTGCATTAATGGTCTATAGTGTATCAGGTGGTGGACTAATGCTCTCAGTAATAATGTGAATGGTTGGAGTTGGAACAAGATATGGTTACACTCTATTAAAACATTTAAAACAGTCAATGCCAAACTGACATGATTCAAATCAGTTCACTATCTTTACTATACCCCTCTCCAAATGAACAAGATGGGACCGAGCGCTACGTCCAATTGTCTGAGATGTGGAGATGCCAACTGTGAGTTGATCAATATGTTCTGTTCGTGTCCCAAAATGGTGCCCTTGTGGGGCAAGATTGCTGATTTTTTAAAAAAAACATTGCATGGCTAAAGGGTAATTTAAATGAAAAGACCATTCTTGTTGGTCATTTTGATGAAACAAAAATATGGAGTAAAGAACAACATTGCACCATTGCTCTAATTTCAATGTCGGTCGCCAGCTCTACTCTCAGACTATGACTGGAGGAGTGGGCACTGTCTTTTAATGAATGGAAGGCAGAGTGTTTGGAAGTTCTGAGATTGGAGAGGCTGACTCACTTAATGCCAGAACAGGCTCATATATTCAGCTCTAAGTGGTGCACAATTTACAATTGTTTCTCTTCACCAACCTAGTAAGCCTATACGCTGCCATTTAACCTATCCCTTCTTACCTGATCTCTCACCCTTCAGCTTTTTCTATTATATTTCTCATGTTGACATATTTATTATGGGAAATGTTGTTCAAGGATTAGTGGAGTAACTTCCTCCATTATTAAATTATTTTGTCTATAATTTATAATTAATAATTTAATAAGTACTGTATGTAGCTTTAGAAGTCTCTGTTAAATTACTAAAGTAATGTTTATTTGTTTTTCTTTTAAGTGAAGCATAAAGGATTATTGCTGTATTGTATTTGTTGATTACTTATGGCATTATTTTTGTGTATTGTATTTTAATTCAATAAAGTTTTATTGATAAAACAGTCGATTATGATATTGTCGAGAATGATATACTAGAAATACCTTCACTAACAATACTTGACCTCTTCTGAGCTCACTCATGCCTTTGACACTTGTTAGGTCAGGAGGTCAACTATAGCTCTTAAAGATATCTCTGCTACTTCACTCTCACACATGTCATATCCCTTATAGATATATTCTCTATCAAATTTCATTGATCTAAGAGGAATTTGAATGTCATTAGAAAGACCAGGCAGTCTTGAGTGACTTTTTGTGTGCATTGAATATGTGTAGTACTTCACAGAAGAATGTAAAAGAGAAGGAGATTGTGGTTCATAAGGCACAGTTCTTGCAGAAAATAGCCTATTATATATTATAGAGGCATTTTTGTGCCTCAATAGTTAGGATTAAGCATGCAGCTTAATGATAAACCCCAAATTTAGCACCTTAATAACTTTGTAACCATTCAATGGAATTGCATGAAATTGGGCATGCACTGTCCCGTGGGGTAGGTCTCTTGACCTACCAAGTAGTGTTTTAATCAGATGTGTGAATGTTGTGCAGTGCATATGGAAAATGTGTGTTTTTCTCACTTTTTTTGCCATTTTTTTCCTGAATATTCCTCATCACCCTGCAGCCACCCTTTAGAATTGTAGTCTGACATTTTCAGAGTAAAAAGAGTGTACCCCAAGGAACAAGCCAGCATTTGTTTGGTGAACAAATATTATTCCGATACAAAGTTATTTAATTTTGAAAAATTGTGTTCTGAGCATGCTCAGTTCAATCTTCTGGATAGACACACAGCTGCGAACAAGGATTTCGGCTCACAAACAAGGATTTTGACAGCTCATGAATGGGGATTCATTAAATCCCTGTTTGTGAGAAAAAAAATCCCTGTTCATGAGCCGCCATCTTATTTTCACTTTTAGCCAAAAAGGAAATGTTGTCACTTGGCCTACAGTTGCATTTTGTGAGAACAAATGAATGGGTTTTGTTAATGGTGATGCCCTCTACAAAACCATGTGTTTGGTATCCATTAGTTTGTTAAAAAAATGACAATTTTTTATTTGAAAATCCTCGTTCGTGACTTACTTCCGATCCCCGTTCGTGAGTTGTCAAAATCCTTGTTCATGAGATCAGGACCAGATGGCCATATCTCATGAACAGGGATAGGCTCACAAACGGGAATCTTGACACCTCATGAATGGGGATTTGGCTAATGAATGGGGATTTTGACACCTCATGAAAGGGGATCATAAGAAAAAAAATCCTTGTTCATGAGCTGGCAAAATCCTCACTCGTTAGATGAATCCCCATTCGTGAGCTGTCAAAATCCATGTTCGTGGGAGGAGGACTAGATGGCCCTATCTCGTGAACAGGGAATTGCCATTCATGAGCTGTCAAAAATCCTCGTTAGTGAGCCAATCCCCATTCATGATCTAGCAAAATCCTGGTTCGTGAGATGAAGAGCAGATGGCCCTATCTCAGGAATGGGATCAGCTCGTGAATGGGGATTTTATCACCTCACGAATGGGAATCCAGCTAAAGATGAGGATTTTGACTGCTCTCAAACAAGGATTTGTAAAACTTTGCCAGTTCACTGCTAAGAAATGGTAAGGACTTTTGGCTTGAAATGTGCAGGGTACAAAGGGGGTGTCCCACCGATGTGATATATGTTGGCTCGGTGTAAAAAGTTGCATTGGTTGAAGTGTTATTACATTCCAAAGTTGAGAAATTTCCTATAGGATAACATTGCAGTGCCCATGGTGCCTTTCTATGCCTGTATCTTGAAAAACAAATCAAGATATGGATTTTTCACTACCTACAGCTCTGTGGGAACAAATTTGGAAATCATAGATTACACCAGCAGTGGAATGTTTTTCCTACTTGCTACGGTTATGGAGATATTGGGAAATTAGTGTCACAAGGGTTCCAAGGCTGCCTTTTGAACACTTTTTGATGCCCATATCTCATAAACAATGTGAGATACAGATTTGGTCAACTTATGCTGCATGGACATCTCACTGTCATGATTACAACACTTCAACTTTTTTCCTAGCTGCTATGGTTCCCGTGATATTGCCAAATTAGTGTTACAAGGGTTCCTTGCTCTATAGGGCTACTGTATGGCTCTGTAGCTATACATAAGTGGGAGCGCAGGGGCAAAGATGGCCCATGTTCCTAGAGATGCATATCGTTATGCACAAATAGGCAGTTTGGTGGGAGTGAGGGTCCCATGCCATTTACTGGTTACATTACACTTTTTCCAAAATTATGGAAATTCACTGAAAAAAACTTTGCTTAATGCATCAATTAGGGTTAAAGTGACAAAAGTGGGGAAATGAGATGTTAGGGTTGAGCTCCTAACCTCCCCACCACACCATCCCCATCCTCCAGACCGACAGATGCTGAGGTGTGCCATGGGGTCATGAGGCCTAACTCTCACCACATTCACCTTTACTATAGCATGTCAACCTGTTTATACATGGAATGGGGTTAGAGTTGGGCCTTGTGACCCCATGGCACACTCCAGCATCTGTTGGTCTGTGGAGGATGGGGGTGGTGTGGTGGTGGTGAGGTTTAGGAGCTGAACCCTAATGTCTCATTTCCCTACTTTTGTCACTTTAACCCTAACTGATGCATTAAACAAAGTTTTTTGCAATATATATATTTTTCATTTGCTAGTTGGGTAAGGAAACTGGACCAAAAGGCCCTTTTTCAGGTCTGACCCAGACTACAAAAAACAGAAAAACAAACAGCAACACAAATACAGACATCACGTAAACAAGTTCATCTGTTACAAATACAACATGACTTTGTCAAGTAATAAAGATTTAAACACAACTTTAAAACAAGATTTACAAGTAGATAAATGAATAGGGGCAGGTTAAGCATTCCAATAAAATGGGGCAGAATTACTAAAAGCTCGTAGCCCTGAATTGCATTTACATACAGTAGTATCAAGCAACAATCCATTAGATGACCTCAGCATTGAAGGAACAAGACATACCATTATCAAGTCTGATAAGGGGAAAGAGGGACACTTGTGAACAGCTCTAAAGGTTAATAAACAAAAACATATATATTCAATGTGGCAGTTAAAGGAAAACCAACCCAATTGGGGAAAATAAATCAGAAGAATGTGTACAGCAAGGAGCTAGCATAATGAAGCGACAAACATTGTTATAAGCAACAGAAAGAATATGTGATTCCCTTAAACCTAACCTAAAATAAATTACATACTAACATACTAAAATGCCAGCAGAATAGGCCTAATGGTCTTTCGTGTCTGCTCGTTTGGTCAGCCCCCACCCTGGGTGCTGACCTTGCTGTCCCCCTCGCCTTCTCTGGCTTCTCCCTTCCCAGTTCCGGATATTCTTGCTGCATTGGATTTTGCTTCCTGAACCCTTCCCCTGTACCTGTCCCACCCCCTCTTGAACCCCTCCACTGTCTCTGCCTCCACCAGCCCCCTAAGTAGTGCATTCCATGGCTCTACCACCCTCTCAGTGAAGTAGCACCTCCTCCTTTCTCCCCTGAATCTTCCCCCCTCCAGCTTCCACCCATGCCCTCTAGTGGCCCCCGCCTCCTTCTTTCGAAGCACCCTCACTGTTCCTCCCCTATTTACCCTCTTCATGTACCTGAAGACCTCTATCATGTCCCCCCGGTCCCTTCTCTCTTCCAAAGTGTACATATTTAGCTCTTCGAGCCTCTCCTCATAGGTCCTGTCCCCTAAGCCCCAAATCATTTTGGTTGCCCTCCTCTGGACCTTCTCCAGGAGGTTAATGTCCCTCTTTAAGTGCGGCCTCCAAAACTGTATGCAGTACTCCAGGTGCGGCCTCACCAAGCAGTTATACAGAGGGAGTATCACTTCCCTCCTTCTGGAGGTGATCCCCCTAGCGATGCATCCCAGCATCCTGTTGGCCTTGGCTGCTGCCCTCCTACAAGTCTCAGAGTTGTTCATCTTGACATCCACCACCACCCCCAGGTCCCTTTCAGCCATTGAGACTTGTAGTATTTCCCCCAGGGTGTACACTTGGCCTGGGTTTCTGGCCCCAGGTGGAGTACCTTGCATTTCCCTGCATTAAACCTCAGCTTCCACTTTCTAGGCCATCTTTCCAGAGCCTCCAGGTCCCCTGCAGGGCCACCCTCCTCCTCCCCATCCACCACCGCCCCCAGTTTCGAGTCATCTGCAAAGAGACTCATCTCACTCCTGATTCCTGTCCTTATGTCAGATACGTAGGCGTTGAACAGAAGGGGCCCAAGGACTGATCCCTGTGGGACCCCACAAATTCCAGCAACATAAACCAAGTGAGGCAGAAGAGTACCAACAGCAATAGCTTTCTAATAGCAAAACTGAAAAAAAGACAAATTTAAACAAAATGCCTAATTTTTGATTTACTTTCTTACTAACAGCTGCAACCTGTAGAAAAAAAAATAATATGGGGTCCAGCAAAATCCCAAGATACTTAAATTGCTGTACTTTATCAATAATAATCCCATCCAAATCAAATACTTTTAGACAAGGGCCAGTCTTTAACATAGCATTGGTTCTGAAAACCAAAGATTTTGCCTTCTTTGAGTTAAGAACCAACAAATTATGATTAAGCCAAACACACATTTTGTGAAAATCAGAGTCAACCTTGGTGGAAATAATATCAACAGAGTTTCCCTGACAAAACAAAATTAGATAATCGGCATAAAGTAAAATTTCAGTCAGAACTAACAAAGGATAAATGATTAATAAAAAGTGAAAACAATAAGGGGGGTCCAAAATGGACCCTGAGGTACACCACATCCTAAAGGAGCCCCTGCAGACTCAATAGAGCCAGTTTTAACAACCTGAGACCACATAGAGAAATGATCCCTAACCCTTGCTGCAGAGGAATAGGAAAAAAACATTCCAATGAGCTTACAGTAAGTAAGTCTGTGGTCAATAAGGTTCAATGCCTTGGTCAGGTCCACAAAGACCACACCAGTCATCAAAACCCTCTCAAAACCACTGAGTATGGTGTCTGTGAACCTAACCAAGGCAGTCTCTGTCCCACAGTTTTCTAAAACCATGCTGATCACTGCTCAACATCCCATTCTCCAACAAGTAATCATTTATCTGGTTCACAACAACCTTCTCCATCAGTTTACTTAGTGGATTTAGAATGGAGATGGCCAAAAGTCTTCTACCAGCTTAGGTTGTGTTTTTTTAGGAATTGGGGCAACCTTAGCTTGCTTCCAACTTGAAGGAAATTGCTGAGAAATCAATGATAAATTTAAAATATAACAAAGAGGGTCAACAATGAAGGGTATAACCAACCTGATAAAGCGACCATCAAGTCCCCCCCCCCACAGTCTCTAAACTTATTAGACAGAGTACTTAAAAACCTAATATATATATATATATATATATATATATCTAAACGAGCATTCTTTATATAAATGAGGCACTTCACTAAGTATGCTATGCAGAATAGCAGGTAATATTAGGTACAATTATTTTGCTTTGTTTTAATTTCATATGTCAATTACAGCATGCTAGTAGTCTGAAAAAGGGATTAGGACCAGAAATGGAATTTAAAGTATTACCTGATGGAAGGGTAGTGAAACAGATGAGCAGCTATGTACATAGATGCATAGATACATCAATACTTTTGGCAGATAAGGGCTGCCAGGCCCATCCAGTCTGCCTGTTTATGCCACCTGACAAAACAACCAGTGACCCTATCTGGTCATTGGCTGTAGTTTTTTCTTCCTGTTTCATAGTTTCTTATACAAGTTCAGTAGGTTTTCTCCCATAATGAACTTGCACCATGTTATTTCTTACTGGTGGAATTCATATTTCTTATTCCCCGTATAATTATCTAGGTTATTTTTAAATTCAGTAATCTTATCACTTTGTATTACATATCAGGTTAGTGTATTCCAATCAATTAACACTCTTTA
Source organism: Neoceratodus forsteri (assembly GCA_016271365.2). Lineage (NCBI taxonomy): Eukaryota > Metazoa > Chordata > Ceratodontiformes > Ceratodontidae > Neoceratodus > Neoceratodus forsteri. Next base: position 56,238,183 of record CM057449.1, on the reverse strand, counting down.
GGAAAACCATTTTCCCTTATAGTTGTTATATTTTTTCTCTCATTAGTTGATATTCATGAGCTTTTGTATGTGTTTCTTTTATTTTGTTAACTAGACCTATGGTTTCTTTTAGATGAGAGTCATTATTTGTTCTGTATGCCAGACATAGGTCACCTCTGGTTTTTCGGTACTCCATACTGTACATTCCAAGTTTTTGTAACCTTTCTTGATAACTAAGATTTTGCATGTTTATAATCTTTCTTGTTGGTTTCCTCTGAACTTTCACAATTATAACTGAACACTTCTTAGTCTGAGGTGCACAGAACTGGGAGCAATACTACAAGTGTGGATGTACAAAACATGTATACAGGTGGACTGTCTCTAATATTCTTTTATTCCTGTCCCATAACTGTTTGAAGCCTGCCACTGTATGGGTGGCTATCACTTCCTGGGCAGGCTGTTCCATGTATCCACCACCCTTACCATAAAAAAGAACTTCCTGACATTTCCCCTTATGTGGCCACCCATTCTCATGTTTTGCCCTCTTGTTCTGGCTCTACTTTTAAACTGGAATATGTTGTCCCCTACTACCTTGTTCATGCCTTTGAGGTATTTGAATATTTCTGTAATGTCACCTCTCTCCCTGCTTTGCTCCAGCATATACAAATTGAGGTCTCTGACTCTTTCCTTGTCATCTTGTGATGTAGACACTTCACCATGTTGGTCACCCTCATTTGCACCATTTCTATTTTGTTAATGTTACTTCTTTGTGTTGGTTATAATGTGTGGATGGACAGGGGCCACATAAGTTATTACATAGAGAACTGAAATTGCTTATAGTATAGAAGATTAGCTATTTGTTTTTGAGAAAGGAGGAGGTGCTACTTCACTGAGAGGGTGGTGGAGCCATGGAATGCACTGCCTAGGGGGCTGGTGGAGGCAGAGACAGTGGAGGGGTTCAAGAGGGGGTGGGACAGGTACAGGGGAAGGGTTCTGGAAGCAAAATCCAATGCAGCAAGAATATCTGGAACTGGGAAGGGAGAAGCCAGAGAAGGCGAGGAGGACAGCAAGGTCAGCACCCAGGTTGGGGACTGACCAAACGAGCAGACTTGAAAGACCGTTAGGCCTATTCTGCTGGCATTTTAGTATGTTAGTATGTTTCTATTGTATACAGGGTATATATGAAACAGGTAATGATTTGCTGATACACAGGGACTCACTTGTTCAGGTATGGATCTAATAGGACACCTCTTTATTTTGAAACAATATTGCATTATACATCTTAAAAATGTAGGTAGCAATCAAACTAAACAGTTTATACTGAAGGTGCAAGTAATTCTATAAATGTTTTTAAAGTTTGATCCATAACAAGTCTGGTGGCTAAGTAGGCTATGATCATGACTGAGAAACTAAATAGAATAGTCATATTTTTGATTTTAAGTTTCTGAGCACTTAATGAATAAACATACATACTTACTTTTATGTTTTATATCTGACATGCTAGTAAACGATTGCCTTGATGAAATGGAATTTGTCTTTCAAAACATTGACTATTAAGCACGTACTAATTCCATGTGGTCACAAAAAAATAAAATTTGAATATACAGAGTACTGGGTGTCTGAGTCATTTTCATGGATGCTGGAAGATTGTAAAAGTGGGGGTGCTGAAGGTCAGAAGGACATTTGTTATGGTATGAAGGGCACTTTTTTCAAATCCAACTTATGATATACAGATCTATTTTTTATAATAAATCAGAATTGCACAGACAACACTGTTTACAGTTTATTTCTTATTAGTGGCATGTATTTCAGTAGCACACTCTGTAAATATGCCCACACTCCCACATTCACATACTATTATGCAAAAATGGGTAGTATGAAGGGAGTGCAGGGTCCAGAGGGCCTGCGCTCCCAAAAACACATACTAGTTATCAGTTACATTATACTTTCTCAAAAAGAAGGGAAATTCATTACAAAACACTTCGTCAATGCATCTGTTAGAGCTGACAGCTCAGTGAAAAAATATGGAAATGTCATGTTAGGGTTACCCCCTTACCACCCTTCCCCCCTACCCCACCTTCCACACACCAGCAGATGCCGGGGTGTGCCATGTGGTCATCATGCCTAACTCTCACACCATTCTCCTATACTGTAGCATGTCAGCTTGCTTACACATGGAATGGGGTGAGGGTTGGGCCTGATGACCCCACGGCACACCATGATGTCTGTTGGGTTACACTTAAAGTTGGAACAAGAATATAGGCTCAAAAAATCAACATTTAAAATATTGAACATTTTAAACTCCATGTAGGGGGTAAGTATATATGAAATGGAGACATGAATGACAAGGCTGTGGGTGAACCAACTGTATTATACTACACAAACAAGTTATCCATTAAAAGCACTGTTACCAACACACATAGTTTAAGAAATAAAAAGAACATCTTAGAACGTATTTTGCAAGATGAAGAGATAGACCTTTGTTGCATCACTGAGATGTGGTGGGATGGTAAAGACTGGAATAGGGACATCCAAGGCTCTCAGCTATTTTTTAAAGACAGACACAAGAAAAGGGGGAGGTCTGGTAATATATATAAGAAATAGTATAGCAGCAAGATTAATTGAGGATGATAAAATAAAACCTTATGAACAAATTTAGGTGGAGATAGTATCATGCCAGATAAGCAAGACTATGTTAGTTAGTCTTTTTGTTTAACTTTTGTAGTCATCAACATTTAAAAAACTTAAAAAAAGGAGAAAAAGGAAAAACAAGAAAAGAAAACATATATGGGATTATCGCAAACTATGTTTGCAAGTCTACAATAAAACACATAAATATACAAAATAAATGCACAGATCTTGGTAACATGCATAAGCAGATGGTATACAGTACAACAATATTGCACAGCTTTTATAATTAGTGCGTTCAAGTAAAAGGATTTATAAATCTGTTGCTTATACTCAACATACCTATATAGAAACATAGAAACATAGACTTTGACGGCAGATAAGGACTGCTAGGCCCATCTAGTCTGCCCATTTCCCTACCTACAGGATAGGCTGCAGATCCTAGTTAACCAACAGCCTATTTCTTCCTACCACCCACAAGAATTGCCTTATGTCTGTCCCACGCATTCTTGAATTCTCCCACAGTTTTAGACCCCACAACCTCCTCAGGAAGGCTGTTCCATGCATCCACTACCCTCTCTGTGAAATAATACTTCCTCACATTGCCCCTGAACCACCCTCCTTCTATCTTTAAATTGTGTTCCCTTGTTCTTGCACGTCTCTTTTTCCGAAAGATGCTACCCTCCTGGACTTTGTTGATTCCACTGAGGTACTTAAAAGTTTCTATCATGTCCCCCCTCTCCCTTCTTTCCTCAAGGGTATACATATTAAGCTTCTTTAGTCTCTCCTCATACGGCTTCTCTTGCAGACCCTGCACCATTTTAGTTGCCCTCCTCTGGACTGCCTCTATCCTGTCTATGTCCTTGCGGAGATGGGGTCTCCAGAGCTGGACACAGTACTCCAGATGGGGTCTCACCAACTGCCTGTACAGAGGGATAACAACTTCCTGTTTTCTGCTGATGATGCCTCTCCCTATACATCCCAGTATACCCCCAGCCCTCCCTACTGCCTTCTCACATTGCTTGCTAACCTTAAGGTCATCTGATATGATTACCCCCAGGTCCCTTTCCATTTTTGTTGTTGTTACTACCTCCCCCCAATTGTGTACTCTTCCCCTGGGTTTTTGTTTCCCAGGTGCATTAGTTTGCACTTCTTTACATTGAATCCAAGCTGCCATACTTCTGACCATTCCTCAAACCTTGCCAAGTCCCTTTTCATCCTTTCCACACCTCCTTGTGTATCAACCTTGTTGCAGATCTTTGTGTCATCTGCAAAGAGGCATATTTTTCCTTCCAGTCCATCTGCAATGTCACTTATAAAGACATTAATAAAAACTGGACCCAGTACTGAACCCTGGGCATTACCCCACTAGTAACCCACCTTTCTTCAGAGTGGACTCAGTTTACAATTACCTTCTGTGTCCTGTTGTGCAGCCAATGTTTTACCCGAGCTACCACCCTGGGACTCACTCCCAGGCTGGTTAATTTGTTTATTAGTCTTTTGTGTGGGACTGTGTCAAATGCCTTGCTAAAGTCTAGGAAGGCCATGTCCACAGCCCCACCCTGGTCTACTACTTTTGTCACCCAGTCAAAGAAATGAATTAGATTCATCTGACATGACCTTCCCACTGTGAACCCATGCTGCCTTGGGTCCTGTGCCCCACTGGCCTCTAGGAACTCAAGAATTCTTTCCTTTAGAAGTGATTCCATCACTTTCCCTACCACAGAGGTCAAACTGACAGGTCTGTAGTTTCCTGCCTCTGTCTTGCTTCCACTTTTGTGAAGGGAAATCACATCTGTCTTCCTCCAGTCCTCAGGTATCACACCATCCTCTCATGATTTGTTAAAAAGGGTAGTCAGTGGTGTCACTAGTACTCCACTAATTCTTTTAGAATTCTGGGGTGAATCTCCTCAGACCCTATTGCTTTGTCCACCTTCAGTTTTAGGAGTTCTTTCAGAACCCTTTCTTCTGTGAAAGGACTGGGATCAACCCCCCCTATCCAGAGTGTTGTTGTTATTTGGATTGGGTACCTCCCCTTCCTCCTCTTTTGTGAATACTGAGCAGAAGTATTCATTCAGTAGTTCTCTGACCTTTTGGCAGAGAAGGCTGAGCTTGCCTTGCATTGTACTAAATGAAAGTACCAGGAATCTTGGGAAAGGGCTGGCAAACCTTTAGCACTCAGGTTACGGAAAGCAGAAAACACAAGGTTTATACCCAGCCTACACCCATGAAGAGGTGAAGCTGTAATCACAGACTCCAAAGAAATAGTTTCTTATTTCAGAAGATATTTCCAGGATTTCTGTTTGGTGGATACAGTGTCCTGTCCCCCTGACTTGCTATTGCAGCATATTTAAACTCTCCCAATCTTCCCCAGCTTCCTCGCACAACTACTGTATCTCTGGGAATCTGCATAGGGTTAGGTGAAGTGCAGCAGACCACCAAACAGTTACCCTTGGATAAGGCCCCTGGGTCAGATTGTCCCTCTAACAACCTATATAAATCCTGTCTCTCTCAATTAGCCTCTCTTTCAGTGGATGTTTTCAATTTATGGTTTGAGGAAGGGATGACAGACTTTGCTTTTTTATAGGTCTTGATCACTCTTATCCTAAAACTAGGAAAAGATCACCATACCCTGAAAATTACCACCCTATATCATTATTAAATACTGATGTAAAAATCCTAGCTAAAATCCTGGCCAATCACCTTGCCCCGATTATGGGGGAGGTTATAGGCCATGAACAAGTGAGCTTTATGTCAGGAGGGTGTCAGGAGATCACATGCGGAAATTGCCTCACCTTATTTCGGTGTCTGGGGAGTCTGATGGGCCAGCAGCTCTGGTCTCCCTTGATGCCAAAAAAGCATTTGATCAGGTCTCCTGGGACTTCCTCTTTGCTTCCTTTCCTCACTTTGGTATTCCTCCTGATTATATTAAATGGGTCTAAATTTTGTACACTTCCCCTACAGCCTGGGTTTGGTGCAATGGCTGTCTCTAATCCCTTCCCTCTCCAATGTGGCACCTGGCAGGGCTGGCCTCTCACCCATCCATTGTTTAACTTCTACCTGGAACCCTTGATCCACAATCTAATCAACTCCCCTGTTTTGACAGCTATCCAGGTAGATGGGAAACAGTATACTCTCTCAGCCTATGTGGATGACTTGCTACTACATTTGGAAGACCTGCAAGTTACTATCCCCATCCTGTTAGTAGAAATAGGTGACTTCTCTAAAGTATCCTTTTATAAATTACATCTCTCAAAGTCTAAGATTCTCCCCATGAATAGCCAATCTGTATGAGCTGACCTAAGTGATCTGGGTCTTTCTTGGGAGCTCATTTCATTGACATATCTGGGTATTAAAGTCTCTTGAAGTATCTCTGTTATGGTCAAAGAAAACTTTACCAAGTTACTACACACTTTAAAACTGGACCTAGACAGATGATATGCTATTCCTCTCTTCCTTTGGGAGCTTATCAGCATTATCAAAATGAATGTTCTACCCCACCTATTGTATCCTATGGGCATGCTGGGTTTCTTATTCCCTAAATTATGGTTCACTCAGCTCCAAAGCACCCTTAATACCTTTTTGTTGAAGAAAAAAGGGGTCCTCAGGGCCTATGGTAAGTTTACTGACCCTAAATTACAAGGTGGCCTAGCACTCCCCTTCTTCTTCACCTATTATGGAGCCTAACATATTAGCAAGTTAGCAATCTGGGTAACTAGGATGGTCCCACAGGGGCTTCATGTATATACTCCCTTATGGCTTGAAATTGAAAGATCTCTAGCAAACAAATGTCACTATTCCCTATCAGCTCTTGCTTACTTGTCCCCCTCCCAAATTCTCTGGCCTCTAAGGAACTCCCCAATTGGATGGTCACTAAAGGCCCTCCACCAAATCCAGGTCCACCTATCAGTGAAATGGCATGGATCTCTGGAGCAGCCCTTCATAGGCAACCCTCATTTCTGGATTGGCCACCGCCTTATCCCACCCTCCTTCTGGCATCCTCTGAGGGCAAGTACTCTTTCTACATTCCTGAATGATGATGAAATAATGCCCTTCCCAGCTTCAGATATAGGTTCCCAATAGAGATTTATTTAAATTTCTACAAATTAAGGAGGCAATCCTTTCTTTTTTGGGATGGAATCCTTGGCCCTCCCCACCTAGAGAAGAACTATCTTCACTCTTCAAAGTAGATGACCAGTCACATGCAGTCTCTAAAGTATATAAACATCTGCAATCTTTGGACTCCCACCTTCCCTCTGGTATTTGTAACTATTGGACTCAAGAATTGCCTCTCCCTGCTGAAGTAACTGTCTGGAAGAAGGTCTGTCATTCAGTTTATAAATTTGTTAAGCAGAATAAGCTTCGGCTTATCCAGTTTAACATTTTGCACAACCTCTATTATACCCAAACAAAGCTTAATAAGATGGGTAAGCTCCCCTTCCCATTATGTTCCCATTGTGCAGAGGCTCCTGGGACTTTATATCATCTGTTAGGGAGCTGCTCCAAGTCTCAAATCTTCTGGAACTCCATTAAACAAGTGCTTGACCCTCTCTTGGGTCTTGATCCTCTCTTTACCTGAGATAGTTGTCTCCTAAATATATTCACTTCTAGAACTACCAGAATAAGGAAAGCCCATTTTGCTTTGATAGCGACCACAGCAAAACTGACAATGTTGAAGCACTGGATAGAGGACTCCTTCCCCTCAGTGATGGAATGATATTGTTAGATCAAAGGAGATAAGGGGGCATGTGAGGAGGAGGACCATGTAAAAGCATCTATCCTAAATAGATACTTCTGCTCAGTATTTATTGAAGAGAAGGTAGGGCAGGGCCCACATCTCAGCACCATGGACACAGGGGGGAGGGAGGTGAGCACTAGTCCCTTCACAAAAGAAAGGGTCCTACAGGAGCTCAATAAGCTCAGGGTGGACAAGTCAATGGGACCTGATGGCTTACTTCCCAGGGTACTAAAGGATCTAAGGGTGGAACTAGCAGAGCTATTATCAGAACTGTTTAGTGAGTCTCTGAGCACAGAAGAGGTCCCAGAAGACTGGAGAAGGGCTCGTGTGGTCCTGCTCCATAAGAGTGGTAGCAAAGAGGAGGCAGGGAACTACAAACCAGTCAGTCTTACCTCAGTAGTGGGCAAGATTATGGAGGCACTCCTTTAGGAAAGGATAGTGCAACACTTGTAATCCATAGGAGCACAAGATCCAAGACAGCATGGGTTAACAAAAGGAAGGTCCTGTCAAACTAATCTCATAGATTTCTTTGACTGGGTAACCAGAGTGGTGGACCAAGGGGGAGCAGTTGATGTCATCTACCTTGACTTCAGCAAAACTTTCAATACTGTTCCACATAGAAGATTGATTAATAAGCTGGGTAGGCTCAGGGTGGGTCATAAGTTGGTCAATTGGGTGGCAAACTGGTTGATGGCCAGAAAACAGAGAGTGGTGGTAAATCGTATACAGTCAGAAGAGATGCAAGTCACAAGTAGGGTACCTCAGGGATCAGTCCTGGGGCCAGTCCTCTTCAATATCTTCATCAGTGACATCGCAGATGGACTGGAGGGTATGGTTTGTCTGTTTGCAGATGTCATCAAGATCTGCAACAGAGTAGATGATCCAGAAGGGGAGGGCAGAATGAGAAGAGATCTGGATAAACTAGCAAAATGGGTGGAAATGTGGCAACTGGGGTTTAATGCAAAGAAGTGCAAAATCATGCACATAGGGAAGAGAAACCCTGAAGCCACCTATAGGCTGGGAGGGGAGTTAGTGGCAGTCACAAGGGAAGAAAGAGACTTGGGCATCCTCATCACTGATGATCTGAAATCCTCCAAGCAGACCCCTAAAGCAGTAGGTAAGTCTAGGAGGATGTTAGGGTGTATTAGTAGGGGTATCACAAGTCAGAAGAGGGTGGTAACAATCCCTCTTTACAAGACACTGGTTAGGCCCCATCTGGAGTACTACATGCAGTAATGGATGGCACACCTTCACAAGGACATTAACCAAATTGAGGCAGTCCTGAGAAGGGCAACCAAAATGGTGCAGGGACTGCATCAGAAAACATATGAGGACAGATTAATGGAGCTCAATATGTATACCCTAGAGCAAATGAGGGAGAGAGGTGATATGATCGAAACATTAAAACACCTTAAGGGCATTACCAAGGTGAAGGAGTCTAACATGTTTCAATATAATAAAAATAGCAGGACAAGAGGACACAATATGAAATTAGAGGAAGGCTAATTAAGGGGTAATGTGAGGAAGTTCTTTTTCACAGAAGGGGTGGTGGATGCATGGAACGGCCTAACTCAGGAAGTGGTGGATATAAACACAGTTCAGGGCTTCAAACAGGCATGGGATAGGCATTAAAGAGCAATACAGATGAGTATGAATTGATAGGCCATTGACAGAGCAAATGCCGATGGCACATTTATAAGGTAGAAAAAGAAATGGGCAGACTGAATGGGCCTTGTGGTCCTTATCTGCCGTCAACTTCTATGTTTCTATGTTTCTAATTGAATAACAAGAATTTATGTGTAGTTGAGCACACCAGAATAATTATAAAATTAGCAGAAGTTTGTAAGCATTTTACTTGTTGAAAGTAACCTATCTTGACAAAGGTAACTACACCTCCTGAACACCTTCCATTCTTGTAAATTTTTGTACCTGGAGTACTGAATACTTTATAACTATTTAGGGTTACAGATTCTTCATTATTATGCCTGGTCTCTTGAAAACACAGGACACCAAATCTAGTAATCAAATTGAACCATTTCTCATCACTATATTTTGACAAAAGGCCAGCTACAGTAGGTTCCAAGTTAATATTAACTCACCTTCTTCACAAAATAGATCTAAATCATGTATATCATCCTCTAAATTGTTAAAATTGCTTTCTTCCATCAGTGTGGTTAGCTGTCAATCATTGTACCCTGCCAGACTATAGAACTTGATTGTTTTCAGTATTGATTCATTCAACTTGTGAACTTTCAAAGTTGTGATCTGTTGAACTTATAATATTTCTGAGTGTACTATGTGAAGACCCATCAACTCTAGAATACCTGCTTTCTGTAGGATTTGCTAATCCAGTTCTCTGTTTTTAATTAATATATTAATCTGGCTATCTATTCCTGTTCTATGTGCAGCTATGATGCCTTCTTTACCCAATTCTATCTGCAGGAAGTTTGATTTTAATCCAATTTATTTTCTTTGTTAAAGTGCTGCCTGTTGGGAAAAGATAACATTAGTATCTTTGTTTACAACTTTTGAACCATTTAGCCACAAATAATTGGCATACCTTGGTGAGAAAAGTATAATATCAATCAGAGTAACTGCTTGTATAGGAATAAATGTTACTTCAACAATTTCATTGAATATGAGGTCTATATCATGGTCTTCTCTTACTTTTTTAATGAGGTGCTCCAGGTTCTCCACCTGATTATCTTTCTTTTGAGTAAACCGGTCTTTTGGACTCATCAACCTAATGATTGGATAGGTCTCAGATACCTCCTTTTCCTTTCCTTGCATCTTAGTCTTGTCTATTTTTCCCTGGCTTCTCTCTGCAGTTTTGGTGAATCCCTTGTAAGATTATGTTGGGATTATGTCACTAGGCACCAAGTATGAATGTAGAAAACTGGATGGGGTTCTTAGAGGTCATAAGGTCTCAGTGTGAAAAGAGCTCAGTACTTTTCCTTAGGGACTTTACCCTTCCAGGAATCATCCGGGAAAATAAAACATCTACAATAAATATGGAAAATACTTCTTGGATTTGGTAGAAAGCTTAGGACTTACTAACCTTGTTACTGATAAAACCAGGGCTAATAAGATCCTGGACTTGTTAATAATAAATTTGGATGATGTAGTATGTAACTATATAGCTAGGGAACCCCTGCTGGGGTCAGATCATAACCTGATACTATTTGAAATTAACCTTAGTAGGATGAAACAAGTAGGGGTAATTAAGGTAAAGTGTTATAACTAAGCTTGGCAGGATTAGAATTAAATCAGTAAACACTTGATAAATGTCGATTTTGCTGTACACACACAAACTGATCAAAAAATATTTCCATCAATAATAATCTAACTTTACAGATATGTAAAGTAAATTCTATTGCTATTTTGACATGCTATGATAACAATTTGTGTTTTCGTATCAGTTTGTAAATCCTCAGCATTTACTATCATTAACTGTAACTGTGAACATTAAATCAATATAAATTGAAATACAAGCTTAATAATCCATAATTTTGTGCAGCTGTGGCAATTTAAATTGATTCAATTTGGGGAAAAGATTTTAAAATAAAAATAGATATTTTCCATTGAAATTAATAAAAGTATAAATCGAATTCTGTCAACCCTAGGTACAACAGAGCAAACTACAGTAAAATCAATGCCTGCCTAAGGTCATGGGACTGGAAAAGTGAATATGCAAGAATGACACTGAATGAGAAAGGGATCCAGTTTAAGGAAATATTGCATAAATGTTTGAACAACTTCATGCCAACAAAAAGTAATATAACAACAATGTCAAAGTACCTATTTGGTTTTCAAAGAACATAAAAAAGGCCAATATGTGAAAGAAACATTCATACCAAATAGCAAATTAAGGAAAAACTATTGGAGCATGGGACAACTACAGAGTGAGGTTTAAAGAGTGTAAGAAATTAATAAGGAAAGCAAAAAGTAAGCAAGAATACAAATTGGCAACCAAAACAAATAAAAACCAAAACACCTTTTTTAACTGCATCAGGGGGCTAAGGAATGAAAAAGTACAGGTTGGCCCAATCGAGATTAATAATTCTATAATATCTGAAAGCAGTGATATAGCCAATGAGCTAAATAAACACTTTATAGGGATTAATAAACCTAGAGAGAGAATGAGTACACTACAAAAAATTGCCAAACAGGAATTAGTGGCATTAAGACATTAGTTAATGATATTACAAAAATAATTAAGTCTCTTGATCCCAACAAATCAGAAGGGCCAGACAAAATACATACTGCACTATTATTTTATTTTTTTATTTTATTTAGTGATTCAGAAAAGACCTTTGAGTGCAAGCTCTTTTACAAAGGTTCCACAACATAGATTGCAAAACAAAGTACAATAGGAGAAGGCAAAGGTACATCACAATGAATGATACAGCTTGGAATCAGAACTTACAGAATAACTCAAAACATAGGTACAAGTTAAAATAACAAGAACAACACTTTATGAGGGTGGAGGGGGGAATAAGCAGCCACAAAGTGCCTTGTCAGTAGTTCAATGGGACAGGGACAGATGGCAGAGGGGTGAAGAAAGGAGGTACCAGAGAGAGGTAGGTACTGCAGTGACGATGAAGGGTGCGAAAGAAGGGTGATAAGGTATAGGGAGAAATGAGGAGTGAGGGGAGGCTGAGCAGAGAAGACATATTAGAGTAAATGGTGGGGTGTGGGGGGGCATGGTCAGGCAGCCTGTATTAGTAGTGACTGTTAGGGAAACTCATGGGACTGGGAGTTGGGGAGGGGGGAAGGTGGGGTGAAGGGTGCCAAAGGAGCATGATGCAAACTGATTGCTGAGGCAACTCATGAGAAGTGACAGAGGGAGGGGGGTATCTGAGGCCTGCCTAGTGCTTGCTGGGGGGGCAGAGAGAGCAGGTCTGGCTGGACTTAGGGGCAGGTGCTCTTAGAGAGTTTTATTAGGTGCTGTTTGAGGTCAGTTTTGAATTGGGCCAGACAATTGGTGGCCAAGAGGTGAGTGGGGAGTTCATTCATCCACAGTGGGGCCTGGTAGGCAAATGCACATTGCCCCTGTGAGGTGTGATGGAAGAGGATAGCCAAGGCCCCTCTAGTCCTCCCTCTGGTGACCTGTAATGAGTTGACCACCTTGATCAACTTGCCTACACACGCTGGTGTTTTACCCAATAGAGCTTTCTTCTCTAGGATGCAAGTCTGGAATTTTACCATCTCTTAATGACAGCCGATTTGTGTGTTCGTATAGAGTACCAGTGTGAGTGCTATGCTCAGCATCCAGGGTGAGTCTGCAGGCTTTGTTGATTGCAGTCTCAACCCTCTTGAGCACTGCATCTGTTGCCGTCCCGTAGACCACTGTCCATAGTCAATACTAGATGTAATGGAACTGTGGACTGAAAGGCAGAGGGCCCCAGGAGAGAGGTATTGCCTGTGCCTGTACAGGACACCAATCTTGGTACTGACTGTCTTGACCAGAGTCAATATGGTGCGCAAACATGAGGGTATCATCTATTATGACCTTCAGATACTTGAACAAGTGGACTTCTTCCAGCGACTCACTGCATGAGTTGGAGATGATGAGGGGGTGGTGCTTATTTTTGTTGTGGGACTGGACATAAGCATGGCCTTGGTCTTCTTGTAGTTTAGTAGCAACTTATGACTACAGAACCAGTCCTCGAGTTTGGAGAAGGAGTTCTGCAGCTCAGATTGTAGGGCAGCCTGAGACATGCTTGCTGCTCAGGAGCACAGCATCATTTGCATATAGTATGAATTTGGTGTTGCAGGCTGTAGCAAGGTCATTTAAGAAGAGGCTGAAGAGTAGGGGCCCCAGTATTGGTCTCAGGGGTACCATTAATGATACCTCTCTTGTGCTGGATACTGTTTGCCCAATTTCAACACATTGATTTCTCCATATCAGGTAGTCTTGGACCCAGCAAAGGGCATTGGGTGCCACACCAATGTTTTGCAGTTGGGTCAGTAACAGGAGGTGGTTGACTGTATTGAAGGCTTTGGTGAGGTCAAAAAATACAGACCCCACCAGTTTGCCTTCATCCAGGACCTTATGTGCATAGTTTGTGTAGTCCAGCAGGGCAGTGGTGGTACTGTGATTTGTCTGAAGCCATGCTGGTTGGGGCATAGTAGATTATACTTACTGAGGTAATCAATGAGTTGATCCACCACAATCTTTTCCAGTGCCTTGGATGGGGGGGAGAGGATCAAGATGGGTCTGTAGTTGGCTACCAGGGACTTGGCACCTCCTTTATGCACTGGTATAACTAGGGCCTGCTTCCAAACTTCTTGGAATTGGGAAAGGGCCAGGGACTTATTGTGCAGCAAGGGCACTATAAGAACGTCTAGGGTGAGGGATAGAAGTTTCATGTCTATCCCATCACTGCCCAGTCTGGTCTTACCTAATAATTTCTTGACCATAGTTAGGGCCTCCTTCAACGTCACCCTTTTAAAGTAGAAGGTCGGGTGAGAACACTTGGTAGATACATTGTTGGAATGGTTCAAACCAGGTTGAAAATAGGCAGGTGGTAGCACTGGGGTAAAATCGATGAAGGCCTCATTGAAGGCTTCTGCAATAGCTAGAGGGTCTGTAGTGGGGGTTTTACTGATACTGAGCAGCTGAGGGTGCTTTTTGTCCTCCTTTTCAAGGATGTTTTTGATGTTATCATAGAATCTTTTCCCATCACCCCAAGTATTGCAAAGCTGGGCCTTATGATAGTTTGCTTTGGCAAGCTGGATTAGTTTGGTGCAGTGGTTCCTGGCTGTTCTGTAACACTGGTAAGCATGTTTGCTACCTGTGTTTCTGGCCTTCTCCTAGAGTATGTCCCTTTCTTTCAGGCAGGAGAGGAGCTACCCATCAATCCAGCCTTTTGCCTGCCCCCGAATATTTCTTTTCATGAGTGGGCCATAGATGTCACAGATGGAGTTAAATCCTTTAATGAAGTAACTGAGGGCCTGATCAAGGGTAGACACTAGGTCAAAAAGAGTCCAGTAATGCAAGGCAAGGGCTGATTTGATGGCTCCAAGTTTACACTTCCTCTAGACCCTGCTTTCAATAAGGATGGGTGGGCTTTTGGTAAATTTATTAGACCACAGGAAGGCAATTGGGGAGTGGTCACTTAGCATGTCTGGGAGAACCTTGATCTCAGAGATCTGGGATGGTGATCTTGCAAGGACCCAGTCAAGGAGGGTACTGTTTCCTGTCTTATACTTTTGACTGGTGGGGCATGTGACAAGTTGTGTCAGGTTGGAGGTGGCTATCAGATCCCTGAAAGGGGTAGCCTCCTTTCCATCCCAGTTTAGGTAAAAGTCCCTGGTAATGACAAGCTCCATCCCCTTTGGAAGGCAGCTGATAACATCCATAATTGTGGGAAGGCCAGCTGTGGCTTTCTTGGGGATTGGTAGATTGTGGCAAGGATGAGAGTTTTGCCATTCTGACTGACCTGTACCTTTATCACTATTATCTCATGGTCCTCAGCCACCCTGGTTCCAGGGAGGATGGAGTACTGCAGAGAGTCCCTGGCATAGATGAGGCATCCCCAGCTCTCTTGCCTATTCTATAAATCCTGTATGCTTGGAAGCCTTTGAGGGCAACTTCACTATATTTAATTCTACTGGACAATCAGGTCTCTGTTAGGTAGAGGATGTCAGGGGTATGGAGGGCCATCCATGCCTGTAGTTGGTCAAATTTTGCAGTTAAACTGCAGATGTTCAGTGAGGCTATTTTTAGGCCTTTAACCTTATGAACACCAGGTCCCGTTGAAGTGAGTGGGCCTAGGTTCAAGTGAATGTTGTCAGAGAGGAGCAGGAGCATAAAGATGACCTTTATGGCAGAAAGGTTTATGCTAAATTTGGCTCGTACCTTCCACTGCTGAGGCTTCAGATGATTCAGGTGGTTGGACAGTGGTTTAGTTATTGGGGTATAGCTAACCGATACTACCCCAATGCTAGGGGCGGACATATGGCCACCCACGTTTGTAGGTTAATGATGAGTGAATCACTGCCCACAGCCAAGTGAGGCAGTTTTTAAAGGTGCATAATAAAGCCATGCACTACTCAGTAGTGGTTCACAGAGTGGTAGCAGCGGCCCAGTTAGGCATCTGGTGTGGGCTGTACTAAGCCAAGTAGCAAGGAGCAGAAATAGATAGCACCCTTCGATAGAGGACATGGCAGCTTGATTCAGTCATCAAGCCTGACACACTGGTGCCAAAGAGAGGCTCTTAAATTAACAACTGTACTTGGCGTTTTTTAGAGAGAGCTAGAAGGAGGAGTTACACTAGACAGGGAAAGTGCTTTCCAAGAGACAATGATGCCATCACTTTAAGCTTCAACAGCTGCCTGGCAGCAGCCTGAAGGAGTGAGCTAGTAAACTGGGCAGGGTTTAAGTGTATTTAAACAAGACCGGGTGGGGGTGGGTAGGGGTGCCAAAAAATCAGGCAGCTAGGGCTCCCATCCTGGAGGTAATCAGTCCCCGAGGGCAAGTGAGCTTCTGTGAGGGGCTAGTGGCTTCATACCTGGACCACAAATGGCAGTCTGGCAGGTTGGGTTGTCAGAGAACCATGGCGGTGGCTCTTGGACTATCTGAAAAGAGAGGGACAGAGGGAAATTAAATAAGAGAGGCGGGGGTGTGTCTGCTCGTGGAGCTAAAAAGAAATGCAAAATGGCTTAAACGTGGGGGTGTTGCAGACCCAAATGGTAGGCAAGGTGCTGCAAGGTCGGAGAGAGCAAGAACAGGGCTAATTAAAACACAATACCAGAGTAAAAAGGTGAAAAAGATGGGGGGTTCAAGACCCAAGCTGAGATTGCTACTAGGTCTTATGAGGGACCACTCTACAGGCACTTAGATTAAGTCAACAAATTTGAACTCTAAAATGCTAGCAAGACAGTATTAACAGAAATCAAAATCCAGTATAATATAATTCAAGCATTAACAGTACAGAGCTATATGGAGCCAATCGGAGTCCTCCTGGGGCTAACTGAAGCCAATGGGTCACAGCAGTAACAGATGCAAGATTTAAACCCAGAAACAACTGTCCTCATGTAAAAAAAGGAAAATCAGGCAGCTAGGGCTCATGTCCTGGAGGTAATCAGTCCCCGAGGGTGATTCTGTACCTAAGCTTTTGTGAGGGGCTGGTGGCTTCAGACCTGGATTGTGGATGGCAGTCTGGCAGGTTGGGTTCATCAGAAAGCCATGGCTGTGGCTCTTGGACTACCTGCGCTTCTGTGAAGGGCTGGTGGCTTCAGATCTGGACTGTGGATGTCAGTCTTGCATGTCGGGTTCATCAGAGAACCACGGCTGTGGCTGTCAGACTACCTGAGCTTCTGTGAGGGGCCGGTGGCTTCAGACCTGGACAGTGGATGGCAGTCTGGCAGGTTGGGTTCATCAGAGAACCATGGCTGTGGCTCTTGGACTACCTGAGCTTCTGTGAGGGGCTGGTGGCTTCAGACCTGGACCATGGATGGCAGTCTGGCAGGTAGGGTTCATCAGAGAACCACAGCTGTGGCTCTCAGTCCACCTGAGCTTCTATGAGGGGCTGATGACTTCAGACCTGGACCACGGATGGCAGTCTGGCAGGCCATGTTCATCAAAGAATGACGGCTGTGGCTCTCAGACTACCCAAAGAACATTGCAGAACTAATAGCACCTCCTATGGTTGATATTTTTCAAGACTCTCTGGATATAGGTGCAATAGTTGAGGACTGGGGTATGGTGCATGTGATACCCATTTTTAAGAAGGGGGCTAGAGGAAATGTGGGGAATTACAGACCAGTCAGTATTACATCAATATTATGTAAGAAGGTGAAAAGCATAATAAAGGATCGACTTATTGAACATCTTCATAAAAAGGGACAATTAGATCCATTTCAGCATGGGTTCAGGGAAGGGAGATCGTGCCTTTCAGACTTAAATAACTTTTTTGAGCCAGTGAGTAGGGCTATGGACAAAGGGATTTCAGTGGATGTCTTATATATGGACTTCTCCCGTGCCTTTGACACAATATCTCATAGGAAACTGTTGGACCTCAGCTCACTTGCAACTTCAAAAGAGAACTTTCTATACTTTCCAGTTTTGCCATGCTCAACTGCCAGCATAAACAGCCTATGGAGAGTGATGCCACCTATGTTGTAAACTGCTAGGCCAGCTGGAGCAGAGACTATGACAGATGTTGGTGTATTGATAACTCTACGTACACCTGCCCTTATTCATACTGGGTATAGAGAGAAAGGAGGCTAGCAAGCCCATAATACCACTCCCCAAATTAGTGGGACCATCATTGCCCATTTAATAATAGCCGTTTGTCAACCTGTTTTTAAAACATTTCACTCAAATGACTATCTACAATTTTACTTGCTAATATGTTCCAGATCCTACTGGTTCTATTAAGGAATGAATAGAATTCACTGTTCTTTTTAGGAGTTTCCGCTTTAACTTGCCTTTTATGCCCCTTAAGACCAACTGTCTTCTCCTTTAGCTCTGTTTTTATTTTCTTCATTAGTTCTTGGCCATTCATAATTTTAAAAAGCATCAAGTCCCCTCTGTTTCTTCTCATTTCCAAGGTGAACAAACCTCTTCTATTGATCTCTCTTCATAATTAAATGCCCTCATAGAGACTACCAGTTTGGTAAACCTCATTTGCATCATTTCCACTCTTACTATTTCATTTATAAGGATTCCATAGTTGGGACCCATAATCTAAATGCAGTCTGACATATGTTTTATAAAGTGGAATTAGACAGCCTTTAGATTTATTGATAAAGCTTCTTTTAATACTCTTAATCATACAATTAACTTTGGCTATAACCTTCGTTAGATGCAGTTTAAACCCCAAGTTATTATATACAGTATCCTTTTCCTGTTCACACTCAACTGTTGCCAGCTCACCCCCATTTAGTATATAAGATTCTAACAAATTGTCTTTCCCTAAATGCATACATGAACATTTCTGAGTGCTAAGCGGCATACCATTACTGTTTGCCCATCCCTCAATTTCCCTAAGATCATATAGCAAGTCCATATGCTGACTATATGTTCCAACTGGACCACTCAGCTTAATATTGTCTGCAAACTTTATTAAGATGTTTTTGATATTCACCTGATTATCACTGACATACAAAGAAAACAGAACTGGTCCCTATTCCAATCCCTGTGGTACCCCACTGGTAACATCCACAGGTTCGCTGCCTGTACCCTGGACTCTAACTACCTGATGTATGTGATTCAGCCAATTATTAATCTATGTCATTATCCTAATATCAATTCCCAGTGTGCTCAATATATTAATCAGATTATGATGTGGCACTCTATTGAAGGCCTTTTTGAAATCCTTGTAGATAATATCCACGGACGTGTTCCCACTAATTAACCTGTTCACTTCCTCGTAGAAACATAAATGATTAGTAGTGCACCCTCTATTCTTTTTGAACCCATGTTGTTTAGTATGTACCTAAGCCTATTAAAGATATATTCTCCTCCAACTTCATTTTTAAGAAGCACTCAGCAACCTTTCCCCAGATCAAGGTTAGCTTAACAGGTCTAAAATTAAAAGGTTCAGTTCTAGCTCCCTTTTTTATGTAGTGGAACTATTAATACTTGCCTCCAGTCATTAGATATCTTTCCCATCATGAAGACGTGGTTGAAAATCCTTGTCAGTGGGTAGGCTATACTGTTGCCTAATTCCTTAATTAGTATTGGGTTTAGTAGATCCAGATCTGAGGATTTATGTATTTTTAACTTTTTGATAAGCTCTTTCACCTCAGATATACTTATACTTAGATCCAATTCAGTGCAAATGTTGTTCCTAACAATGTCTATGACAGTTCCCCTTTTCTCAACCACCAAACTAAAATAGTTGTTTAAGGCTCCAGTCATTTGCTAACATACTAACATACTAAAAGGCCAGCAGAATAGGCCTAATGGTCTTTCTTGTCTGCTCGTTTGGTCAGCCCCCACCCTGGGAGCTGACCTTGCTGCCCCCCTCGCCTTCTCTGGCTTCTCCCTTCCCAGTTCTGGATATTCTCGCTGCATTGGATTTTGCTTCCAGAACCCTTCCCCTGTACCTGTCCCAACCCTTCTTGAACCCCTCCACCATTTCTGCCTCCACCAGCCTCCTGGGCAGCGTATTCCATGGTTCCACCACCCTCTCAGTGAAGTAGCACCTCCTCCTTTCTCCCCTGAATCTTCCCCCCATTTTCCACCCATGACCTCTAGTGCCCCCTCCTTCAAAGCACCCTGACTGCTCCTCCCCCATTTACCCCCTTCATGTATCTGAAGACCTCTATCATGTCCCCCCAGTCCCTTCTCTCTTCCAATGTGTACATATTTAGATCTTCGAGCCTCTCCCCATAGGTCCTGTCCCCCAAGCCCCAAATCATTTTGGTTGCCCTCCTCTGGACCCTTTCCAGGAGTTTAATGTCTGTCTTTAAGTGTGGCCTCCAAAACTGCATGCAGTACTTGAGGTGCGGCCTCACCAAGAAGTTATACAGAGGGAGTATCACTTCCCTCCTTCTGGAGGTGATACCCCTAGTGATGCATCCCAGAATCCTGTTGGCCTTAGCTGCTGCCCTCCTACAAGTCTCTGAGTTGTTCATCTTGACATCCACCACCACCCCCAGGTCCCTCTCAGCCATCGAGACTTGTAGAATTTCCCCCCAGGGTGTACACTTGGCCCGGGTTTCTGGCCCCCATGTGCAGTACCTTGCATTTCCCTGCATTGAACCTCAGTTTTCACTTTCTAGACCATCTTTCCAGAGCCTCCAGGTCCCCCTGTAGGGCCACCTCCCCTCCTCCCCATCCACCACCTCCCCAGTTTTGAGTCATCCACAAAGAGACTCATCTCACTCCTGATACCTGTCCTTATGTCAGAGACATAAGCGTTGAACAGGAGGGGCCCAAGGACTGCTCCCTGTGTTACCCCACTAATGACCCTCCTTGGGGATAAGACTAACCCACCAACTACGACCCTCTGGGTTCGGTCCTTCGTTTCTGGTTTCGGTCCATTTCCTTGGGACGATTTATTTATTTGCCCTCTAGAACTAGTGGACCAATTTGGTTTGTATTTCCCTTTAACTTGTTGATATAAATGTAAAAAAACCTTACCAGATAATATCAGTATTATGAGCCAGTTTAAATTCTATTTTATTATGCTCAGACTTAACTGTTCTTTTAAACTGCTTAAGAACAGTTTTATAATTTTTAACATTTTCCACGATGCCTTCATATTTCATCCTGTGATAGGCCAGCTCTTTTTCTTGCTTAGTTTTATTACCTTACTAGTACACCAAACTGGCAATTTCCCTTCCTGTTTTACAACTTTTTGTTAGGAATGTTACTTGTACTCCAAGCTTTGTAGCTTACTTTTAAAATGTATCCACATTTCATTAGTACGCTTAGCCTCAAATTCACTCTCACAGTCCCATTTTAGTAACTCTTGTCTAATACTACGAAAGTCAGCTCTATTGTAGTTCTTAACTACAGTGGTACCCCTTACAATATGATAGATATATTTCCTTATGACAAATTCCACCAAACTATGGTCACAATTACTCAGATTTTCTCTTATCTTGATGTTAGAAACCAATTCAGTGTTGTTAGTAATAACCAGATCCAGCACGTTTCCCCTGCACTTTGGCGTGTAAACCAATTGGCTCAAGTCTGCCATTCTAATACAATCCAGAAAGTGATTATTTATATTACTACTTAATACATAATACATTCTCAGAACTCCATTTAATCTCTGTATGGTTAAAATCCCCCAGTAATTATAATATCCCTTTTTTCAGCCATATATTCGATTTGTCTTTCAATGTCTTTGCCCAAAACTCTGTTCGAGTTTGAAGCCCTGTAGTATAAAGCCAGATAGAACTTTCTATTGTTCCCTTCATGTATTGCTAACCAGAGGGATTCAGTATTAGCAACATTAGGCAGTCTGTATACTGCACCATTAATTTCATTTTTCATATAGATAGCTACAACACCTCCTTTTTTATTCTATCTTTTGCAAAGAGTGTGTAGCCATTTCTATTTCTATTTCATGCTACCTCACTTTCCCTACATGTTTCTGAAATCATACATATGTCTATTTTTGGGCTATCAGTCTGGCCTCATGTTCTGATTTTCCATTACCATTCAAGCTTCTGGCATTTAACGATCAAACTTTGAATCCTGTCTTTTTCTTAATCCTTCTGAGTTCCATCTGTGAGCCTCCTCCAATGTTTGGAAACTTCAAACCATATGTTTTGGTCCCTCTCCACCTACTGCTTAGTTTTAAAGCTTTATTCACATGTTTTCTTATACTCAAACCTAGCTTTTAACTGTCCTTTTTTCTGGGATGGAGGTTATCTTGACAAAAAAAGCAGGATTATTTAAAATCTCTTCCCAATGTGTTATACACCCCAATCACTCCTTTAATGTTCATAAATGCAACCAATTATTAATATATTTTATTTTTTCAATGTTAGAAGCATTTTTCTTGGGGACCAGTAACATTTCTGAAAATACAACACTAAAGTTCAATTTCCTAGCCTCCTCCCAGAATCCTTTATATTCTTTCTTTATTTCTTCTATATTCTGATATGTAATATTGTTTACCCCGGCATGTAAAATAAAAGTGGCATTTCCAATCTTTTCCTCAACAATATTTGCAGCAAGTTCTTAATATCATTAATTTTTGCCCCTGAGAAGTAGCTAGCAGTGACATTTTCCTTATTAACACTTGATATGTATCTGTCTGTATATTTTAGTATAGAATCTCCAAGTGCATTATCCGTTTTATGTGCAGTATTGGTGGGGTCCTCGTTGCTATGCTCATTCCTTGAGTTGTTGGACACCAGAGGTACAGTGTCCATAATCAATTTGTTCATATTTATTTCTGACTGTTTATTCTGTAAAATCATGTGCTGAGGTTTGAGGGCTGAATTACATCTGGACTCATATTTTCCATATTGCATCGTTATACCAGACTGACTCTCATTGTGATGAGTAGTTGTCTGTATAGTCTGGTTAGCTGCCATATAGCTTTTTCCAGATTCACAATGTCCTTCCACCTGTCCTTAACTGCCTCTCCTCATTTTCAACTTGTTGCATACTAGAAACCCCTATACTGGGGTCATTCATGCTTCCTTCAGTATTATACATTATCCAGCAATAATAGGAGATTAAAACTATTCTGAACTTCTAAACTGAAGTGCACAGCTTTCCTTCTACCCTTTTTATACCTCCTTTGTTCTGTCTCCCACATATTTTCTTCTTCTTGCCCTCAGCTACATTTGTTATTATCCTTTTCATGCCCTGCTTCAACATTGCTCTTATTCTGTATACTAACTTTTCCTTCTTGAAACAAGTTGTTGTGCTGTGTAGTTATAACCTGCATTTCTAATTGCAGTAACTTATTCCTCAGTTCTTTGATTAATGAGCATTCTTCATATATAAATATGAGAACTTCATTGGCCACATTTTTTAGTTTAGTTTTTTTGTTGACCGGGTAAGTGCACTAGACAAATCCTGCCTATTTTCAGGCACGACCCAGGGGAAGGGGATACAGATGAATGCCAACTGAACTTGAACCAGATTAAGCTGTTGGTGGTATTTTTTTAGTGAATGAGGGAAATTTGGCCAGGACACTGGGGAAATTCCCCTACTCTTTTCGATAAGTGCCATGGGATCTTTAACATCCACCTGAACTACCACCAATCCAGGCAGATGGGACCTCAGTTTAACGTCTCATCCGGAAGACGGCACCTCAGAAGTGCAGCACCCCTCTTATGCTGCACTACAGTGTCAGTACTGAGATATTAACCCAAGTGCCAGATGTGGGAACTGAACCCACAGCCCTCTGATCTCCCGGCCTCAGAGGCGAGTGTGCTACCTACTGAGCCACTGACACATCAGTATTGAATTTTTTACACAGAATGGAGAGAATCCCCAACAACCCACCTTCTATCCTAACAACATTGGTATCCATCCTAGAATAATATTACCTAGCAGGCACTATGCCTTAGTACAATATGTATTATCTGAACATCTGTACATTTGATATTTGAGCCAGAACTTTCTGCATTCTTCTTTGCTTCCACAGCTGACACGGCAGACATGGGCAGATGCACTGCACATGTCTCAGTGCACATCTTCACATGCAGTAAGCATGCTTACCCTGTTTGAGCTCACCCCCTCACTCATAGCACACAATTTATAGCCGTGGAACCCAGAAGAGTTGTCTTGGGTCACGTGACTCACTCGCTGTCCAAACAATTATTAAAAGCAGCCCAAAACCAATAAAAAGGAGACTGCACTTGCAGGGGATCCTTAACTGACTAAATGCTGATATAGTCTATAAAATACAACGGACTTAAGAAGCATAACAACCCAGTTCCTCAGGGATGCTAAACAGGAAGTAATGTCCTCTTTGTAGTCCACCTGATGCCAGGACTACAACTCCCTTGTTCCCAACCAGTCCTCCCCAGCAAAATATATGCACTAGCTCAATAGCTCAGTAGCTGCTCCTCATAACAGCAGGATTATGGTCAGGTCTGCCTCACCACCTCAATGGGTAGTCCTACAGCTTACGCACCATAAGATTCTTGCACCTCACTTGAAGCATACAATTTACAGCCGTGGAACCCAGAAGAGCTGTCTCATGTCACATGTTTCACTCGCTGTCTGAACAATGATTAAAAACAGCCCAAAACCAATAAAAAAGAGATTGCACTTGCAGGGGTTCCTAAACTGACTAAATACTGATACGCTACAATTACAAAGCTTTTGCCAGTGCCAGCAGCACCACTGACAAACATCCTAACTGGCATATGTTTGTCACAGAAACATTCCTTTTTACGGTGTCTCACACCATGTTCAACAGCATGCATCACTGCAGTATGGACAACTTGTTGATCAGCATTCAATTCAGCTACAATTGACTGATTTATTAGTGAAGTGCATGCTTTGCTGCAAAGTACTTTCTATTTCTGACATTAACATAGTTGAGTCATTCGCAGGCAACTGGGCACCAAGTGCTTCTTCAGTCGCAGGATCAACCATGTCCAGTGAGTTGCCTGGAGTATCATCTTCCAGTTGTTGCCTTGCTTTGTCAAGTTGCTCTTTCTCAAGGTCCAGTCTCTTTATATATGTAGTTGACACTTCACTTTTGAAAGCATCATAGCTCAAATTAAAGTGTTCTTCAAAAATGTCACATGCACCATTCAAACTTTTCTCATCTCTCCAAGGCTTAAACAGAAATAGAAGGGCAAAGCAGTAGTGGTCTTTACTTTCTGTTGTTGCCAAGCTCAGTTTACAGTGGTCAATCAACCATGGTTTACACCTCTTCACCAGAGACCCATCTAGGCCTGACGCCTTTTATATACTCTTCTCAGGGTCAGAAGGGGTGCCCTATTTGTAGTCATAACACTGAGTAACCTCAGACAAACACAAATCATCTATTGCACTATGGCACTGTGGATAGTAGTTATCAATCAAGCTGCTCTTCACTACATTTGTGGATGTTGGTCTGGTTTCAGCAAGGTCTTCAATCTCATCATGACTTTAAGGACACAGTGTCTCTTCTCTTTAAAGTTAACATTCAAATAGTGAATGGACTCAGACTTGCCATACAGACTGCTACCTGTAAGACAGTCACTAGCCTCATATGCTCCACACTCATGGTATGACAGAGTTCTCAATCCAAGTGACCACAGTCTAGGAGAGATAGACCTGTTTCAGTTGGACAAGTCTTCCCAGAGTTCTTGTAAGCCGGTTTTCTCATGCTTAGTGATATATGAAGTTACATATCTCATCAAAGCCATTGAAGTGTCAGCAACATACTGCACATTAATGTTCTTTTTTTTACATTTATTTATCAAGTCTAGGATTACAAATACCTTTGAGCCTTGGCTCTTTTACAAAGGTTCCACATCAGAGAAATACAAATAATGGGAAACATCTAGACAGACATTACAACAATGTGGACATTGCAAACAGAGTACAGATTAATACAATTCAAGGGTAGCATTGTAACAAGGCAGCCAGCAGCATTTGTCAGAGAAAATAGACAACAGATAAGAAGTGCCAGAGTCACAGGGAGAGGGAAGAGGGGAGGGGGAAGAAGGAATGTAGGAAGGGTGGGGAAAGGGTGAAAAGTGCAGCACTGGGTATACCAAGCTGTGAGGGTAGAATCCAGTGAGGAGGGGAGGGGGGGGACCACTAGAGCAGGAAGGGAAGTGGAGAAACAAGGTTAAGTTGGGCAGTCACAGGAGCTGTTGGTAGTGAGATAGTCCCGGAGCCTAGTTTTAAACATGCCAATTGTTGGGGCAGAGGAGTTGGTTGGGCTGAGGTCATTGAACCAGAGTGGCGCTCGATAAGCAAAAGAGCATTGTCCTTGTGAAGTGTGACAGTGGGGGACTTTCAGTAGCTGTAGTGTGGATCTCCTAAGGCACCATTTGTTAAGTTGGTGTTGTAACAGAGTTGAGACCCCAGAAGGTGCAAGGCCAAGGTAGATTTTTTTCACCATGGAGCAGGTGAGAAACTTTATGCAGTTTGATAGTTGGAGCCAGCTGGTCTGAGTGTACAGGTCACATGTGTGGGTGAGACAGTGAGCACCAGTGATGAGCCGACATGCCTTATTTAAGGCAGTTAAGAGGCGTCTAAGGGTTGTGGTTGTGGCCAAGACATAAATGATGAGACCATAGTCTATTACAGAGATCACAGAGCTCAGGACTGCAACCTTCAAAGCTTCTGGCATGAGGTGTGGTCTGTGTTTGTAGAGGAGACCAAGCTGTGTATTAGCAGCTGTAGCTTCTTTATCTACATGAAGTCCATAGGAGAGATTAGGGTCAAGCTGTATCCCTAAGTATTTGAAGGACCCCAGCTGATTAGGAGTGTTCCCCTGGGTGGTGGAGATAGCTAAGTGGTGTAGCTTGTGTGGGTTATGAGCGCTGCAGAAGAGCATAGATTTGGTTTTCTTGTTATTGAGGACCAGTTTTTGATTAAGAAACCATGTCTCTACAGAACTGAAACCAAGTTGAAGGTTGTGTTGAAGAGTTGCAGGATCTTTGTGAGTGGAGAATACAACAGCATCATTGGCATATAGTATGATCTGCTCAGAGCAGTGGTAAGGGAGGGAGTTTAAGAAAAGGCTAAAAAGGTGGGGGCCCATTATAGATCCCTGTGGGACACCCAAGTGAACAGGCAGGGTGTCAGAAAGAGCATCCGCAATTTTTACTCTCTGCGACCGCTTTTCAAAGTAGCTTTTAAACTAGAGAGAAGAGTCAGGTGATAGCCCAACATTCAGTAGGTGGTGTATTAGTAGTCCATGGTGTACTATATCGAAGGCCTTGGAGATGTCGACAAAAATGGCCCCTGTGAGAAGGCCGTTGTCAAGGGATTTGTGCAAAGCTCCAGTGAACTCAAGAAGGGCTGTGGTGGTGCTGTGACCTTTCCAGAAGCCATGTTGTTGTGGACAAGGTATACTGTATTTATCTAAGTGGTCAGTGGTCCAAGTGGTTGATCAGCCACGATGCGTTTGAGTGCCTTAGAGAGTGGGGGCAGTATGGAGATAGGGCGATAATTTGAGTGATTCGTCTTATCCCCACTTTTATGAACAGATGTCATGGTGGCTGTTTTCCATAGGTCTGGGAATTTTCCACAGCTGAGAGAGGGATTTAGGATTTTTGTTAATGGATGAATTACCTCATCGAGGGTGAGCAACAGAAGCTTAAGGTCCAGGGTGACGCTACTAGATATAGATTTAGAGGTAGCTGCAGTAATATACCGGTGAGCTTCATTCAGCCTTACCTCCCTGAGGTAGAAGAGGGGATGGTTAGACTGAGGGGCTAAGGTATTTGGGGAGTAGACCCTGTTTTTGAAAAAGTCATGGGGTAGGACAGCACTAAGGTCTGAAAAAGCCGTGTTAAAGATGTTTGCGATCACCTTGGGGTCGAGGGTTGAGGATACATCAACCATTAACATGGCTGGAGAGGTTTTTGGCTGCTTCCCTGTGACATCCTTGATATTTTCCCAGAAACCACAACCATTTCCCCATGTATTGGTGAGAGTGTCTTTGTAATCAGTGGATTTCGTTAGCCGTATGGCTTTTGTGCAGGCATTTCATGCTAGTTTGTAATTTTGGATTTCCAGTTGTTTGCCAGTGGCCCTGGCAACTGCCCAGAGGTGATCCCTTTGTTTCAGCTGTGAGAGAAGAGCTGCGGTGACCCATGGGTTAGACAGAGATTTTGTTTTGCACCTTTTAGCAGGGGCAAAGAGGTAGCAGGCTTTGTTGAAAATTGAGATGAAGTGATCAAGAGCCAAGTTAACATCTGTTGCTTCATAGATGGGTAGCCAGTCTTGTAAAAGCAGTTGTTGTTTGAGATGTGAAGTTTTCCATGAGGAAGGACTCTGCTAGTGATAATTTTGGGAGGGGGCTTAAGGAATTTGTTAAACCATGCACACATGACTGGGGAGTGCTCACTGATTGAGTCTGGGAGAATGGTCATACGAGAAATCCTTGTGGGGTGAGTGGTGAGGACCCAATCCAAGAGGGTACTGGTGCCAGTCTTGTAGTTAATCCTAGTATGGGAGTTTACCATTTGCATGAGGTTAGCAGCTGAGATGGAGTCTTTATAGGCACTGGCCACCGATGCTAACCAGTTTATGTTGAAATCCCCTAGTAGAATTAGTTCAGCTTTGGGAGGATGAGAGTTGATAAAGTTTAGGACATCGCTGAATCCATGTTTAGGGTCCCTGGGTGGGATGTAAATGGAGACAATAGTCAGGGCTTTATGGTTGGGACCTAGGACGATTTTTATTGGCAGAATCTGGGCTGAGGCAGAAAGTGATGGAGTCGCTACAGGGTGCCAAGACAGGGAGTCTTTGATATAGATTGTGCAACCACTGCCCTTTTTGGATATCTGGTCCAGCCTGTGGACATTGTAGCCCTGTATTGTTACTACTAGTCAGGAACTTTAGGTATCAGCCAAGTTTCCACCACTGCAAGGATGTCAGGGTTGTGTTGGCATACGAAGGCTTGGAGTGCATCCAGCTTTGGTAGTAGGCTGCAGTTATTAATGGTTGCAAGGATAAGGGTACCTGGAGTTTGAGAGTGGCCTGAGCTTCTAGGGCCAGGATTGGGATGGACACCACTTGAGATGAGATGGAGGAAGAGTAAGAGTTTTAAGGAGCAGAGTCGCAGCTCTTTGAGAGATAGTTTTGATCGTTGTTTCTGGGAGTAGAGTTTGCAAGGTTCCAGGCGGTATCCCATATGGACTGCAAGGTGGTACAGAGTAGAGAGGTGGCCACACTTGTTGAGAGTAGTGGTCAGGTTAAGAAACCTATGTTAGCCTGCCACTTCATCAACAGAGGAGGCTGTAGTCCCTGATGTAGACTTCTGACTCCCTGCAAGGCAGCTCATACACCTGGTTCATGGATTTAGCCTTCAGATGATGCCACATAGCAGAAGACATCATTCAGACATGCACTCATACAGACTCATCTTGGAAATCCAAACTGACACCTTGTGTACCAGTTCCTTCTGTTTTTTCACCTTTCTGTGACAGTTTTTGCTACACAAGTGTTGCTGAAATTTCTGTACCAGCTTCCAAAGGCATTGGGCTGTTGCACTTGTCAGGAATCTAGCATGTTACATACCTGATAATGAAGCTTAGAATATCAGCTTCATCACTGTCACCAATTTGTGAAGCATCTTTTATCCACAGCAACATGTGAATGTGGGGGGTTCATGTGCTTGATTGTCCATCCTCCATAAATAGTGCTCAACAATACTAAGAGGTGGATTAGTTTTGGACAGTTTGAATCTTAAGAGTGTCTGGAACTGGTGCTGAAAGTATTGTGACACTGAGAGTGGATCTAGTGAATACATTTCACCAGGAGTCATACTCTGTATGCCATCCACATCTGAGTTAGCCCATCTAAGAAGGTCAACCAAGTCATTCCACTAGTCTTACACACAACTGACTGTGACAAACCATTTTGCTGGGTGAAACTCCTTTAACAATCACATCACCTCAGAGTGGTGTCTCTACCAACATTCTTTAGTACCACACATGCTGGACAGAACTGAAGAAAGCCTAGCTTGTAGCATTTCACCTTTCTTCTCCAATTTCTGTATCAGCTGTGCAGCTGTCATATGGGTAAACTCTGTACTGAGTCGCAATGTGTGTGCAATGCTTGCAGACAGAATGCTAAGTTCACTCTCCCACAGAAGATGGAAAAGATATAATATGTTTCTGCAGAACTTCCCATCTGAATGCAGAAGTCTTGAAACTCTGTACGCAGCTCCAGGAACCCAAACATCCATCGTCTAGCCATCCACCTGTACCATCTGGAAAGAGATCTGGAAAGCAAGTTGGCTCGTGTGTACTCTCCCAGATGCTGACAGGATTACCCTCTATCTGTTTCATCTCG
This sequence comes from Neoceratodus forsteri, assembly GCA_016271365.2. NCBI lineage: Eukaryota > Metazoa > Chordata > Ceratodontiformes > Ceratodontidae > Neoceratodus > Neoceratodus forsteri. Next base: position 56,208,430 of record CM057449.1, on the reverse strand, counting down.
TGCACATCTATATTATCCATAACTGGGTCCTTCCCTTGCAAAGCATGGATAGTGTATTGTTCATACACATTTTCATTTGTGGCATCTTCTACTTTTTCAGTCATGGCCTATGGATATTCAGGCATGTCAGTTTGCATATGAAGATCAGCAAATGTGCCTATGTCAATGTCAGGATAGAAAGGATTATGTTGCTCGAGGCATCAAAAAGCATGCTTGACCTTTTCAACATTAACAATGTCTTGCCAGTCAGCCCAGTTTTGCTGAGGGTTGAGGCACTGGATGGCATACCTCACGCCATGCAAGCAACCCAGGTTCAGGAATGAGCCCGGGTCATGGGGGTTGGCAGGGGAGGAAAGATATCGAGCATCCACAGGACAGAGCTCTCTTCTCAGGGTGGGTTTAGGGGATGTGCCCAGTCATGGAGCATCCTCTGGTGGTTGCCAGGGGCATCGATGTAGCAGCATGGCACAATGCCAGGGGGCGGAGCTACAGCATAGCACTGCCTTGCCAGCCAAGTTCAGCAGGGGAACAAAAAAAGAAGAAAAAGCCTCTAGTCCACTGGTGAGATGACAGTAGCCCCAGTGGAGCTCCCACATCCCAATGCTGGCCCAGCGCGCTCAGGTGTCTCCATGGGGCCAAACCGATGACAAGATAAGGCACCTCACACTTAGGAGTTTGCCACCAGGGGAGGGCAGAACCAGCCCCAGGAGTGATCCAGGGGTCAGGCCTGCCTAGGTTGTTCAGGGGAGAGGCCTGGGAGAAGCAGGGGTTCAGGCCGGGAGTTAGGGCAGTATCCATGTGGGCACTCCAGGGGGGTCTGGAAGATAAAGTTGTAAAAAAAAAAAAAAGTCTTGCCATATTGTTTTGGTTTTAGTTGGAACACCATTAACCAACATGACAACACTATTCTCTCTACAGATGGTGTGCACATTCACTTGCAGTGGTACAGGCAGATACATAATAGAGCCCTTTAATGACCTAACAAGCTCTTTTTTCAGGAAATCTTTCATTTTGTTTTCATTCTCACAATGGTTTGAAATAGCTTCATAGTCTGGAATAAAATTTTCTCAAACAAATTCAAGCCAGCAGTCTCTACAGGGGTCATCTATACTTCCATGTCATTTAGTACAGACAGAGGAAGCAAAGTGTCACACTTGATCTTACAATAACGGTATGTACACAGTGACACTGCACCCTCTAAAGTAAAGACTGTCTTCAGAAGCAAATATCAAATCAAATCAAACTTTATTTAACCAGGCATCAACACCATTGAGCAAGCTCATTTTCAAAGTGGTCCTGGACATGGAACAATACAATACATAGACATAGCACTATGAAGATTGTTAACATCAGCAAAATACGGTACAAGGTCAGATACAAAATACTTGAGTCTGTCATGAGTACTCTCAATTAGACATTTCCAAAAAATAACAACTAGAGTAAAGGGTAAGGTAAGGTTAGGTAAAGTAAAAAACTATATACAGGCTAGGGCCCACAAGGAGATATGTGAAGGCAGAGAGAGGGAGTGAGAGCCATGGAGCGGATGAGGGACTGAGTGTACTGGAAGACCCCAAGGAATGTAAAAAGGTGACATTCTAATGGATGTTAGAGCGGAGACATCAATAACTGAAAAACAGATTACTTATAACAGCTACAGGATCCCCACAAGTACTCGACTAGCAGGGCTTTGAAAGAGAAAAGGCTTGGCAGTGATGTAAGCTTAAGTGTGCTTTGCATAGTGTTCCAGAGTGAGGGGAGTGCAGAGTTAATTGTGGACAATCCAAGGTTAGTTTTCATTCTGGGCACTAGGAAGCAAAGAGCTGCATATCGTCTGAGACCATCGGAGCCATTAGCACATTTGAAAAGGCTAGAAATATATGCAGGAAGCTTGTCTGTGAGAGCTCTATAGAACCAAAGGAGTGCATTTCTTTTTCTCCTTGTTGAAAGTGAGGGCCTTCCCACCATTTGATACAAAAGACAGTGATGGGTGCGAAAAGGGAGGTTAAAGATGAATCTTAGGGCTCGGTGGTAAAGGGTGACAAGTTTATTTAGTGCTGTAAGAGGGCAATGATTGTAGATGAAATTGGCATAATCGAGTATGGGTAGGAAGGTGGTATGAACAAATCTCTTTCTAGCTTCTGTGGTAAGCAGATGTTTAATACGATAAAATAGGCCGAGACACTGTCTTAGCTTTTTTGAGACTTCATTTAGATGGCATAGAAAGTTAAGTTTATTGTCCAGCCAAAACCCTAGGTATTTAAAAGTATCTACTGAATCCAGGGGTTCACCCAAGAGTTTTAGTAACGATAGGATGTGTGTGGAACCAGAGGCTGCTTTTGGAGAATAATCATAGATTTAGTCTTTTTAGCATTGAGAAGGAGTTTATGCTAGATAAGACTATGTTGTAGGGAGGTAATGTCTCATTGTAGGTCTTCATAGGCCGTGAGAAGTGAGGAGTTTGAGGCATAGAGTACTGTGTCATCAGCAAATAGATGCAGATATGCAACTTGCAGGTGAGAGTCCAAGTTATTGATGTAAATAGCTAATAGAATAGGGTCCAGAATGGAGCCTTGGGGGACCCCTCGCAATAGAGATTTCTGTGGAGACAGGTCGCCTGCTGATTTAACTTGTTGCAATCTATTGGAAAGGTATCTAATGAACCAATTGATGACAGAGTTGTCAAGGCCAATATTTCTCAGTGATGTAAGCATGATGTTATGATCCATGGTGTCGAAGGTCTTGCTGTGGTCAAGAAATAGAGCAACTATGTGTTTGAACCAGATGACCCCACATCTCACTCCACCATGTGATATTGTACTGATCCACAGTAACTGACTGTTCTTTGTAAAACAATATTTCACAGGAGACACAGACAATGTCAAATTTCTGAGTTTTGCTTATTTCAAATTTAGCAATCTCAGTTCCAAATTTCCTTTGCAACTGTGACTCTTACACTGTGCCAGTCTGTATTACATCTACAGTACCATCAGTATCAATAGTTTTCATCAATTTATTTTTTTGTTGCAATTCTTTTATAAAGTCAATGATACCATCAGCTTCTCCTTCATTTAACAAAGAATCAAAACATGTGAACTCTCTCACGGCAGATCTTACGCGATTCAGCTGTTGTACAGATCTCTGCATACCAGAGTTGTGCGACAGCAATCGTGCAAAAGTGATGGAATATACTGTCACATGCTCCAGTCTGCAAATCAGCAAGTGAATGTCCTATCAGGCCACTAAAAGGTCTCATATTGGACATGTCAATACTGGTAAAGCATTTGTGTCTTATACATCTTTTGTGTCTAAGAATGTCTGAAGAAACTTTTCAATCACAGGACATGATTCTTCCCTGATAGTGCACATGTCATTACAAGGCCATTTCTTAGCACATGACTTTCGCTGTGCAGTATTTTCACAAGTGTCATTTTCATCATCCATGATGTTCTCATTACTTAACACATGTAAAATATTCTGAACATTGCCACATACATCCAATGTCAAAGTTACATTACTACTGTGAACATTGTATGTTTCCTCCCAGAAACATGCTTCAGAATGCTTAGAATGCATCCACTTCCCTTCAAACACTGAACAAAGATTGTCTCTCTTTAAATGTTTAAATGCAATTAGTCTATTTCTCAAATCTTCAATTTTGGCACTCAGTTTATCAATTGCTGACAACATGACATCCCACAATTGTGAACATATATTCATGGCCATATTCACAAAGCATATTGCTGTCAAACATAGTCTCATCAGAGAAAGTTTGTTTTTAACTTTCTGTCATTTATGCCTGACAACAGCTGAGATGATACGATCAATTTTAGCAGTATGTACCATTTCTTTGAAGAATTGAGCTTGGCTGTGATGTCTAGCCCTACAACTATCACAAACATATTTTTGTTTTGTTTCCAGAAGACCTAGCACAAATTGCCTCATGAGGCTGTAGTGCAGGTCTTTTCCGTGATACAGTCTTTTTCTTTTCATTCTTCAATGGCAGTTTACCAGGACACACACATTTTTTCACATGTGTGCATGTTTTAGAAACTGTGCCAGAAAATGAAGAGCACTCAGCAGTTTTGTGCTTAAGAGAAATACTAGTTTTTTCCTCATGATATGACATGGAGCCACCAATATGCCTGTTTCACTTTAAAAAAAAAGTTGCTGCACTTTATGCACAGCAGTCTTCTCTTACTCTTCTTGAACTGTTCACTCTTCTTTTGAAAGTCTCACCTAAAAAAAATCTTACATAAAATTACAATTGTCATATGGAAATCAATACACAGCACACCATGTATTATTCTTTAAGATAAATTATTGAATGCATATTTAGGAACTGCTATATAGTACACCAGCATGGTTTCATGGAGTGACACATTCTTTTTACTGTATATGTGGCTTTTTCTAGTAGTAAAGTACATGCATAATATTCCAATAGAAATGCACTCTTCACAAGTCGAATGCCCCATTAAAAAAGAGGTGTCTCAATCACACACTGTGGTATTCACATGGGATGCATCTCATCAACCTGCTGGTGCAAACCCTCTTTTAATAATTCTGTTTCACCCACCAATACATGTGCCAGCACAACACCCCCCTCAGCCATTCTGGGAAACCAACACAGCAGGGAATTGTACAATACATTCATACAATGTTCAATTCACAGCCAGCTACAAGCAAATGGGGCATCATGCATTCAAGGTGTAATGAGGGAATTTACATATCATTATGTGTCAATTTGCATTTCTCTCATAGACTGGTGTCTAGCAGACTGTGCTGTGCACCCTGGAATAGCCATTGCATTCAGATACCACATGCAGTCACCATGTACCTCAAAACATGTTCACACCCTGTTTGCTAGTCATGTGCATGTCCGGAACACATTGTTGACATCCTGACACCCACAACTCCCAAACCTGCACTGAGAATGCTACACTCTGCAGTGACAACACCATGCCTGAAATAAACTGACTCATTGTCTGGATCCCAGCACTCAAGAGACACTCTACAGCAGCACAGACATGCACATCAGTACTCCACATCCTACACATTGACAGCCACATCCTGTACAAAGCATTTGTCTATCTGTGCCCCAAGATACACACATTTCTGACACACCAAATATGCCCCCTTCTCCACCCCGCCCATTATCCCAACACCCTCTACTTCCCCAGGCAGTCACACACTCTCAGCACAACTTGCTTCTCTGCCACCATCAGTTCTCAAATGTCAGCGAGCACCATAAGCTACCCTGCAGTCCATCATGCCCACCCACCAACAGAGATATATGAGAGTCTGACATACTGTACTACTAAAGGCACATTTCTGAACTTTGTTCTTCAAGTAGCCTACACTGAGCACTTAACATTGTCTAACCAGTTCCTATCATGGGGAAGGGAGGAGTAAGTGTCTTCATAAAAACTGCAGCAAATACAATATTGATGGCATTGCACCATCTGTTTTAATAAGTAGAAAAACATTTTTTATCAGCACTGTCTTAATTACATTTGAAAAATAACGGTGACACCATCCAACCACCATACATAAAACAATCATTTATAACATTTAAATTTACTATTCCCAGGCAAATACACAAGATAACAAATACCAAGATGCAATTTCTGGAAAATGTGTTGCTAGGGAGGCAGTATAGCACAGTGGTTTAAGGCTCTGAGCTACAAATCTGGAGACATCCAGCAGATCAGACCTGGGTTTGAATCCCACAGCTTCCACTTACATACTGTGTGACCGTGAGCAAGTCACTTAACTTCCCTGTGCTCCCAGGTCACGCTTGTAAAAAAGGCTTTCAGCTTAGTGTGCTAATAGAGGTTAAACAACTGAGAAAAAAATAATAAAGATTTTGCATCCTCATGAACTATGATATTTAACCGTGACTCACTGACAGTCAAGGATTTTGCATGCTTATGATTGAGGAGTAATAATTTTCTTTTTAAATAATAAAATATAGAAAAATTACCAAGTGCTACTCCATAACACCCAAAAAAAGACACACACACAGGTGTATTTTCCAATGTTAACAATTTAAAACATGTATTTCATCATTTAAAATATTTGCTCTGTAAATGTCAATCATCACAACATTCTACTAGTCAAGGATTGTGCACGGTCATGAAAGGGGATTCCCATTCTCGTGAGTCATGGTTGATGATTTTGCATTTTCATGAAAGAGGTTCATAAATTTTTCCTAAAAATACAAAAATGTATGAAAATTGCCAAATGCCACACCATAAAACCCCAAAAAGACACACACATTTCTATTTAGCCAATGTTAAGAATTTCAAATATGTGTTTAATCATTTCAAATAATTTATCTCTAAATCTCAATCCTCATCATATTATTGTGATCAAGGATTGTGTTGGCTTGTGAAATGGGATCCCTGTTCGCATGAGTCACGGTCGACGATTTTGCATGTTCATGAATGAGGATCAATATTTTTTTCCAATTTCTAAAATGTAAAAACATCACCAAATGCTACCCCATAACACCCCAAAAAGACTCACAAAGGTCAATTTAACCAATGTAAAAAAAAAATAAGCATGTATTTAATCATTTAAAATAAATGATCTAAAAATCTCAATCCTCGTGATATTCTTGCAGTCAAGAATTTTGATGACTCACGAAAGTGGATACCCATTTGTACAAGTCAAGGTAGACAATTTTGCATGCTCATGAATGAGGATTCATGGATTTTTTTTAAATGCTAAAATTTAGAAAAACACACCAAATGCTACCCCTTACCACCCCAAAAAGACACACAGAGGTCTATTTAACCAATATTAACAATTTAAAGCATGTATTTAATCATTTAAAATAATTGATCTCTAAATCTCAATCATCATGAGATTCTCACGGTCAAGGATTTTGCAAGTTTGCAAAATGGGATTCCCTTTTGCCACGGGTCACAGTCAAGGATTTTGCATGCTCGGGAACAAGGATTTGAATGGCAACAGGAAATTAGGTTTCTACAGCAATTGGAATGCAGGAAACAACAGGAAGTTGGCCATCTTGGATTTTAAAGTCCACCAGTGTGAATTATACAAAAACACAGTGAGTAATGTTTTAAATCATTAAACTTTTAAAACACTTTCACCTTGATTTACTGCTACAAAGTTTACACAAATCAAAATTGGAATTTGTGAGCATTTAAATGCTATATTCGGTAATTCTCTGCTGCCTAGCATTCTAGCTTAATAAGCTGTTTAAGTTAGACATGTTACATAGTTTTACAGTGATACAGTTTTTTACTTTAACATTCAAACAACATGAAACACCATTGATTAAACATATTATCAATTTATGGATTTGCAACAAAACACAATATATAACAATCAGATTTTGTGTTCTAACAGGTGCTAAATATTCCAAGTCTGTATCATGTGGCATTTTTAAACCATATGAGTTTTAAAAGCACCATACAAAACTGTTCCTGGCAGTACCCCCCCCACCCCCAAAAAATAAATAAATAATTAGCTCTGCAAAAATAATCATGCTGCTTCAGTGAATTTAAAAATTTCTTGAATTAACTTCAAAGCAGCACATAGAAACATTTTGCTTTCCATGCCTTTTAATTATATAGGTTACAATCATGCACTATATTGTATTTCTGAACTAGTAACTTTTAAAGGTTACCACACCTAAACAGCCTACTTAACCAGCTACTTCAGTAATTTCATTTTTGTAAATGGTACACAACAGTAGCAATTTAATAAAGCATAATTGATACATATGCTGTTTCGAAATGCCTCTTATCAGATATTTTGGTTAAGCATCTACAATCTACATAACATATCATTTTAATAACCATAAGTCAGAGCAGTCCTTGCCACACCAAATGACAGTTAAATAAGAGAGGGAACAGAGGGTCAGCCTACCTCAATAGAGATTGGCAGTGACCAATAGAAATGTTCCACATTAATATTTAGCAGCATGTGGCCAATAAAGCATCAGCCTTATCCCACCAAAATAAAAACAAAATGTTTAATAAAAAAGGCCATATAGACACAAGAAGTAATAAGTTGATTGGTCATTTTAAGCACCAGGAAATCAATGATTTGAGTCCACACTATATGTTGCTAGGTGAGACAGCTTTCGGTTAACTGTCACAGCTTCATCTCATGCAAACAGTAGTAATTTGCTTCGGGACTGTTCAGAGAGAAACACATTTTAGAGACTGCTGCCTGTATCACAATATTACTTTATGTTCAGAATGGCAGAAAGCTCCAGACTTCGTGATTGGATTGGGGGGAGCAGTCTGGTCCAAAGGGCAGCTGCATTTAGTAGGGAAAATTATTTTGGCAATAACTTGCAGCTACCAAATTGCGATATGTTCTGGTTTAATGAGGGGTGGCATGCAGTGGGAGCAGCTCATGCCAGATTTGTGCCAACTACTAGAGACGCACCCTGCAGCAAATATACTCCTCATCCACCTTGGAGGTAATGATTTGGGCCACAAAGGGGTAGTAGATTTAATTGAGGATGCATATTCAGATCTGCAGTCTCTTATTGAGATGTTACCTGCTTGTAAGATTCTGTATTCAGATATTACAGATCAGATGATCTGGAGAGGTGAGGAATACTGCCTTGCACGCAAATGATCATGTCGCAAGATCAATGTCCAAATATCTGGATTCCTTCACGTAATGGGAATGCACACTGTATATCACCCCCAAATTCGAAATTTTAAGCATTGGTTATATCTAAAAGATGGTGTGCATCTCTCAAATGCTGAGAATACCATCTTCCTTGGGGACCTCTGAGATGGCATTCTTACACTTTCTCTGAATGTGTACCTCTGTATATCTGTAGTGCCTGTTATGAAAGATAACCAAACAACTCTTTTAAAAGCCACACTAATTGTTAAAAAAATAGACAAGCTGTGCACTTACAACCCAAACTAAAACACAAGCTACAGTATTTAATCTGATGGAATGCTGTATCTGTTGCTATCATTGTGGTCCCATGTTAAAGACAAATATGTTTACCATCAGGGGGGTGAGGGGGCATGAGCCAGGGCTGTGTGGCATAACTGTCATTCTATGACACAGATTTCAATAAAATATGTGTGTTGTGTTAGTGAAATCATACAGGGGATGCTGGGGGGGGGGCAGGGCAAGCATTTTGTCACAGACACAAAATAACATATATAGAATACTAGATGAGCAACTGCAGTATGCACAACTAGAGTGTTCAGCCACTCAGTGGTTCTGATTCCCCTCTGACCTCAACTGCAAAGCTTGAGAAGTACATGATATCAGAACTCTGGGGTCTCAGAACAAACTGATCATGCATAAAGTTGCTCATCCTATATTTATGATAGTGTAGAATTATTTGAAATATGCATATAATGTTTTTTTTCCTCTGGACATTCTACAATGTTGCTGTACCATAGAAGGGCACAATAACATTACATTACATTTGAGCTGTGGTACAATAGCATTTTTATAAGGGTGAATTTCTATATAGAACAATGATGTAATATGCACCATATAATAGTACTCACCTGTGCTTGCTACAACATGTAATATAACAACATAAAAGGTTTTTCTTCTCTGTTACTGTCACCCTGAAATAAAGGAGCTGATTTATGCATGAAGTGACACTGTCACACAATGTATTTGCAGAAGTTGCAACAGAGAAACACTCTACATAATTATTAGCAATAAGATTAACCATAAATATAATTCAAACAGTCATGGACTGTTATCGTACTACTTAGTTTATCATACCACATGTGGTTATATCTCTGTGTGAAAGGGGAGAGTCTGTTCTGCATGTGTGAGTGTGCCTCCTTTTGTCCAATGGGGATGGAGGGAGTATTGTATCATGGTGTATGTAATATGTGATGAGGGCAAAAGGTAGTGCAATGGTGGAGGGTAGCATCATGTCATGGTATATGCGATATCTTCTGAGGGAAAAGGCGCAGCAGTTGCAGGAGGTGGTGGGGATGGAGGGCTTGGGATCACGGGAATTACTAGATCTCTGAACTTAGAGGGTGATCTCTAGTGCCCATTCCATACACTGTCAATGTTTTGATCTTCATCAATAACAATACTAGTATTTACTGTCCCCATTGAAAGATATATTGATCATAGCATCTTTCTCTTTATCTGTTCTACAGAAATTCAAAAGAATAAAACAACATTGCACACAAAGTCTAAGCACTGGGCTGATGCTGATATGCTAGCCCTTGTCCAGGCAGTCAAGAAGTATGGCAATCCTGCCATTGTGATGAGGGTGACCAACCTCACCCTATCTAGAACTTGGGCAAAGGGAAAAAAACATGGCACTGATATATTTGGACAAAAAAAGCACAAATATATGAACATATACAATGTGAACTAAACAACTGACTCTTGGTTACCTGGTTGGCATGGTTAAGAACATATAAATTACAGTAGGACACTTCAGAAACACGTGTCACCCAGGCTGTGAATCCCAAAAACTGGATTTACTTTTATTTTAGCCACGAAAATCAAGGGAGACATTGTATGATTGCAATATCCCACCTGACTATGTGGGGATAGCAAATTTTATCCACTTCTGCTTTATTTTCTCACTCTGCCTGCACCAAGTCAGAAAACCACACTATGGGCCTGATTCTAGAAGGGTGGCACAAGTTGCTGTCGGACGCAACTTGAGCCACCTGCAACTGTGACAATGACCCTGTGCCCTATTGTAGAAGAGGCAGGGTCACCGCAGCTAAGACCTGTGATTTGCGACATGTGGCCAGGTATGCCGAACAGAGGGCACACCTGGCGAGCATGCCGCAACACAGGTCCCAAGTGCCCCCCTGCCCAGCATGTCACAGTAGGCACCCCACAGGGCTGCCAACACACCCTGCCCCTGAACCCATTGATAACTGCCCTGCAGGGCTTCCCACACCCCCAGCCCCCTGATCCCCATGTTGAGATATGCCCCGCAAGGTGGCGCTGTCATCTCCACTGTACGCTGACCCTGAGTCGCCAACCACAAATGTGGCAAATACCCTGCCCTGGCAAACTAGTGGCCCCCCATCCAGCTGTGCCAGCCCACCCAGCACCACCCCACCTGCCCCCAGCTGGCAACTGGCACAGCCCACCTCTCACCGCCATGGCCAGCGGCCGACTGAGTTCAGTATGAATGTGTACTGAAAAGATGTGCTCAGAAATTGTCCCTTGTGCACAGTGTTTCTGGTAGTGGGGGATAGCTGCAGGGGGAAGATTGATTGAGGGCAGGCAAGTGGAGCCCTACTCCTGACTTGATACTCCATTCCCCATAAACCACCATTTCATCTATTACTATTACTATACAGGATCCACTACCCTGATCATGTCATAATAAGTTACATATTTGCCCCTGGTAGTGTATTAGCACCCCCACACCCCCACCCACACAGTACACCCAGGTCACACTGCTCCATCAACCCCCCCACACCTCCAGGTATCGAGAGAGAGCAAACTCACCCATACACCTTCACAGCTACCTACCAGATGGCAGCTTTCAGAATATACTGCAAGTTAACTGCTCTACAATGGGTACCAATGCTCTTGCACTCCACACTGTAATAGTCATTCAAAATTTTGTCAATGAGTGACCTCATTTATTATTTAGAAAGCTGCAAATGACTATGACAGCATGCAACACAAGCGTATTGGTCCATAGTCAGTACCAGTTTCAAGTTTATTGCAGGAAAACTCCATTGAGCAAGCTCATTCACAAGGAGGTCCTTAAGGTCATACACATACAATGGCACATTATACAAAAACATCATTTTGATAAGCAAATATACAGAAATGCATACAGTGCACTAATAAGGCAATTCATGGCAAGATTCAAGGATACAAGGTTACAATTATGAGTAAAAGTACAGAACAGACAATACCAGGTGCAGTTAAACACTGTGTTGTTGTATAAAGCAATATTTAATCAGAAGGTAAAGAACTGAGAAAGGGAAACAATAAAAAGGATGGACACGGTGGGGGGGGTAGGTTATCATGGGGTAAAGTAGAGTAGGGGTTAAGGGTCTCAGTATGACAAGAGCCAACAGGAACAATAGAAAGGAACAGACATAGACATAAAGGGGCTTAGTGACAGTTACAACTATCTTTTATTTTAGATGCAATTAGAACTCTGAAAAAGTTGACAGAGACAATGCTAGTTAGTTTTAGTATTGATTGGAGCTGATTCCACATGAATGGGAGGGTATAAGAAATGGCACGTTTGCCAAAGGTGGTACGAGTCCTAGGTATATCGAGTAGGACAAAATCAGCTTTCCTAAGGGAATATGGACGGCTGGAAATGCTGATAAGTGATGTCAGATAGCATGGTAATGTCTGCAAGATCAACTTGAGGGTCCAAACGCCAGCATGGAGCAAACGTCTAGTGATAAGAGATGTCCAACCAACAGATTTATACAAGTCACAGTGGTGAGTACGGAAGGGGCAGTTGGTAATGAAGCGCAATGCACGACGATAAAGGACATCCAGCTTGCTTAGACTGGAAGTTGAGACTGTAGTATATCTCAGGTCACGTAATCAAGTAGAGGAAGGACAGTGGCCTGAATAAGCCTAGTGCGTATCTCAAGGGGTAATAAAGACTTATTTCTAAAACAGAATCCTCGTCTTGCTTTAAGCCTCCTGGAGAGCTCATCAATGTGTTCATTAAATGAGAGCTTATTATCTAACAAGATACCCAGGTATTTGAATTTAGGAACGACTTCAACGATTCACCTAGCGCAGTAACTATGAAATCATTTGGTTGGTCGGGGGGGGGGACCAGGGGAAGTACAACAATTGAGAATCATCATTGCTTTCATTTTATTAGCATTAAGGAGCAGCTTGGCTTTTACCAGATTATTTTCAAGCTGAGCAAAGTCAGTTTGCAATACATTCATGACCTGCGATACCGCGGATCCAGAAGTATACAAAACAGTATCGTCCACAAAGAAGTGCAGTTTGGAGCTCGTTATATGGAAGTCAAGGTTGTTTATCTACAAAGAGAACAGGATCGGGTCTAGAATGGAGCCTTGGGGGACACCTCTGACAAAAGGCAGAGGAGCAGAGAATAGGCCATCAGCTTTAACTTTCTGTGTTCTCCCTGATAGGTAGCTAATGAACCACTCGTCAGTGGTTGGAGTAGCTCCTAAGTTGGACAAGCAAGAGACTAGAAGGTTGTGATCAACAGTATCAAATGCTCTGCTAAGGTCCAAAAAAACTGCACCAGTTGCCAGCTTAGCATCGACAGTGGTGAACCAATCATTTGTTACTTTCGCCAGAGCTATAATAGTGCTGTCATTTGCTCAGAAGCCTGACTGGGCTGGGTTATGTAATGAAAAAGTTTTGATATGAAATTTTAATTGGTTATAGACCAATTTTTTGAAGATTTTAGAAAGTATGGGCATGATGGATATGGGTCTGTAATTGTTAGGGTCACATGGGTCCCCTGATTTAAAAAGGGGAATTACGTGGGCAGATTTCCAACAGGTCGGAACTGTAGTAGTAGTGATAGAGAGGTTGAAGGTATGGAGAATCGGGGCTGTGAGGTGGGCATAGCCTAGTCTTAGGAAGAAGGGTTCAAGGCCATCATCCCCTGCACTTTTACGGATATCAAGCTTAACTAGTGCATCTTCAACTTCTTTGTAGTTACATAGATGCAATTTGAAGGGACAGGATGCAGAGCCATTGGGGGGGTGGAGCTAGGCTGATTCATAGGATAGCTGGCATAGGGTGAGGAGTCAAATGCCAGCCCGGCTGTAGCAAAATGGGAATTGAGTTATTCTAGAATTTGAGAACTACATTCCACAGATACTAAAAGCTGTCCTTTGTTGGGTGGTTTTTAAGGATTGCAGATTGATGGCTGTGGTGGGGGAGGGACGGACAATGTTCTCACCTGAGTGTCCAGTGTAGGATGTGTGAGGTGGGGAGGTTGGTTAGGGATTCTGCAACACTACTACATACAAGTATATGACTTATTTGGGCATAATCAGAGTATCATTCAGAGAGAAGTGATCCACTAGAGTACCAGTAACAGAATTTTTATTTTGTTTTTAAACAGAAGTCAGGGCACTGGATGGAGAAGAAGAGCACTATACTACCAGGGCACACACTGCTTCCTTGTGGACAGTGTTTGGGGTACAGGGGGATAGTGGCAGGGGGGAATGGATTGGGGGTGGGCAAGTCAATCCCTGCTCCTCACTTGATGCCCCATTCCCTGTAAACCACCATTTCATCTATCACTATTGCTATTCTGGATCCTCCCATCCTCATCCAATTCTCCGATCGTGCCAAAATCAGTTACATACTTTCCCCTGGTAGAGTATTAGCACCTCCACCCCACACCTGCTCAGTACACCCAGGTCACACTGCTCCATCAACCCCCCCCCACAGCCCCAGGCATTGAGAGAGAGAGCAAACTCACGCACACACCTCCATAGCTACCTACCGGCTGACAGCCTCTGGTATATACTGCAAGTTAACTGCTCTACAGTGGGTACCAATGCTCTTGCACTGCATACTGTAATAGTCGTTCTCAACTTTGTCAATGAGTGACATCATTTACAAAGTTACAAATGACTATAATGGCATGCAATGCAAGCATATTAGTCCACAGTGAGTACCAATCAACTTGCATCAGATACTATAAGCGTTCTTCTGTTGGGAGGTTGTTAAGGTATGCAGGTGGGTTCTCTGCCCCCTGATGTCTGTAGGGGAGCAGGAAGGGACAATGCTGTCACCTAGGTGTGCAGTGTGTCATGAGTGAGGGTTGAAGTCAGTTAAGGTTACCACAACACTATTGCATAGAAATATATAATTTATTTGGGCATGATCAGAGTATCATTCAGAGAGGGGTGATCCAGTAGACTACCAGTAATAGAATTTTAGTTTTTATTTTAAATAAAAATTGGGGCACTGGATGGAGAAGAGGGGCAGAAGACTACCAGGGCACACACTGCTCATTTGAGCACAGTGTTTGCAGTGGTGGGGGGGGAAGGGAGGAGGATGGATTGGTGAAATATAGAAACATAGAATTTGACAGTAGATAAGGACCGCTTGGCCCACTTAGTATGCTCATTTCCCTACCTAATGAATAAGCTGCAAATCCTAGTTAACCAACAGCATACCTCCCCCGCCATTGTTCTGCCATGTTAGGGATGTGCTTTACACAGACTGATTGAGATTTACAAAACAAAACAAAAAATCCTATTACTGGTAGTCTACTGGATCGTCCCTCTCTCACTGATACTCTGACCATGCCCAAATAAGTTATTTTCTTGTATGTAGTAGTCTTGTGGAAACCCTAACCAACCTCCCCCTCACTCATGCCATACTGGACACCTAGGTGATAACATTGTCCCTCCCCCTCCCCCACAGCCATCAGTAGGCAATGAACCCATCCACATTCAATACCCTGGTTGTGCTAAATAAGTTTCATACTTGCCCCGGTAGTGTATTGACACCCCTCTCCCAACCCCACCAACACAATACACCCAGGTCACACTGCTCCATCCCCTCCTCCGCACCCCAAACATCAAAGGAAAGCAAACCTACTCACACTGCTCCACAGCTACACAGCTACTATTTAATAATAATAATAAATGTATTTATAAAGCCCAATAACAGCAACTATCAAAGTGTTGTACAATTTTTTTTAAACCAAACAATTCAACAAATAAATAAAACAATTAAAAGACTTAAAATGCACAATTATACATAGTAAAAGTCAGGAAAGGCACATGTAAGCAGGTATGTTTTTAAAGCAGTTTTAATGCTCTCCACTGTCTGGTACTCTTGTACCCGATGAGGTGGAGAATTCCACAGGGAGGGAGCAGCAAAAGCATAGGCCTAAGCTCCTGAGGTCTTCAAATGCACCCTGGAAAATTCTAGCAATCCCTTGTCATTTGAGCAGAGCAGTCTGAGGAGGCAGTAGGGGCTGAGAAGCACTTGTAGATAACTCAGATGAAATAATAACAGCTTACAGTATATACTGCAAGTTAGCTGCTCTACAATGGGTACCAATGCTCTTGCACTGCAGACTGTAATGGTCATGCACAACTTTGTCAATGACTGACCTCATTTACAAAGTTGCAAATGACTATAACAGCATGCAACACAATCATATTGGTCCTCAGTGAGTACCAATCAACTTGCATAGATACTATAAGTTGTCTCTTGTTGGGTGGGTGTGAGGGTTTGCGGATGGGTTTGCTGTCTACTGATTGCTATGGGGGAGGAGGGAGGGACACTGTTGTTGCCTAGGTATCCAGTGTGGCATGAATGAGGGAGGGAGGTTGGTTAGGGTTTCCACAAGACTACTACATACAATTAAATAACGTATTTGGGCATGGTCAGAGTATTGTAAGTGCCATCATATCTTCTTAGCAGAGTCTCTGAGAAAAAAACGATACAGTGGTCAGTGGCTTTGAAGTCTGGTAACCTGATTGACTTGCACTTCTACCATAAGGTGATGGCACAATTTAAACATTCTAAATTGTGCCACCCAGCCAATCAGGAACCAGCATTTTCTTGTCCATTATATAATATAGAAAATATAATAGGCTAGCTCAAAATGTACACTTTATCAATAACTCTGAGGGTGCAGAATCATAACTCATGAGTAGCAAACCCACGGGTAAGTTATAAAACACTTGTCCACTCACAAGCAATGGTAGATTGCCTATTTAGAATCAGACTATTTTACATTTGATACATACTACAGTAATGTGTCAGTTGTAGCATTTAAATCAGCACGTTATTTAAAAATGATGCTGCTTTTGTTTAATTTGAACTACCTGCTTCAGTACTGCAGTAGGCATTTTGATATTATTATCATTGTAGAAGTTTCTCTCTGGTTGGTTCACTATTCCACTCTGATGACAGTAAGTCAGAAAATATCCATCATGACAATAGTGACAATGATATTTTTTTAATATCTTGCACAGTGTTTCAAAAACAGAAGTTGCAATAGGGAGAGGAGGAGGGGAGGTTATAATATAATTTTTTGGGGGGTCAAATAATAAGCAGTTGCTTTGTATTGCAGTGCAAATAACATTTAAAAACACATCATGATGTGCTTTTCTAAGTGGTACATTAACCCTTTATTTTTTTATTCAAGCAGATGACTGCTGTGTCGACACAAAAGCTAACTGTTGTACAAGGTAAGAAACATGTAGTCCTATTTATTATCTGTTGTTAAATGTGTTGTTAAATAGGGTGTGCAGTATCAGATTATGCTGTATCATGCAACACTATAATGGCAGTCAACAGCACAGGTACACAGCATCATACCTCCTGGGAGATCCTGCATAGTCCATGGCACCAACCCTTAGACTGTGTAATTACACTCACAATCACTTCAGCACAGTTGCTGAAATCATTTAGAAACTACAGTAATAAAACTGTTCACACAGCTCAGACTTCTAGATGGTGTAGCAAGAGTAGGCAAGAATCAGACACTAAGAAAGTGATGAATCAAAGGGACATTAAGCTGCTTCACAGAACACACCATCCTCTCAAGGGCTACAAGGGAGTATTTTGCCATAGTGAACAAGTGTACAGGTTCCAAAGTTACTCATTATACTAGAAAGTTGTAAACACATTGTGCACAGGAGAGGCAGTGTCACAGAATGTGAAAAAAGGTACAGGTAAGGAAAACAGCAGGTGAAATCAGCCATTGTCCCGGATTCCCCCCTTTTCCCTCACAAAGAGACAGAGACCATTGTTTGTTGTTGTGCTCAGATTGGCAATTAATTTATTTATACATCATAATTCCATATTCCATTTCATCATTTTCTTATTACTATATCTCTCAGAATTTCCTTTATTTCCATCCATATATCAATCTCTGATCATCTCTTTTTCTTCCTCTTTTTCTCCCCCCAGGTGAAAACCTGGGTGCCTTCTTCTTCTCCTTTTCTGTTAGGTAATGGTGAAAACCGAGACCGTTTTCTCCTTCATCTTCTTCCTCTTTTTGTGTTATTCCTTTTTCTTTCACTCCCTCCCCTCCTTCCCCCCCTTTATTTCCCTTTTCTCCTGCCATCCACCTTTGGCAGTCCATAACCATACTATCATCTGCCATCCACATTTGGCAGCCCAAAGTGTCTGACCATCCACGTCTGTCATCCACCTTTGACAGACCCACTATACAGTCCCTTCTTGACTGTCTTCCCCTCTTGCTCTGCCTTGTAGGGTGGGTGTGAAGGATCAAAACTCCAGCAAAAAGTGGCTGAAGCCCCTCTGTGCTGTCCATTATGTACCTCCACTTGCCACTCCCCTTCCTGTTGCCTGCCCATTGTTCTATCCCTTTGCCCCTTCCCTTCCTTCCCCCCTCCCTTCCTGAGCACAACCATCCTAACAAAAAGGGAAGGGGTGCACCAGGACAACCTGGTCTGCCCCTTAAAGGGCAAACTCCATTGTCCCGGATTTCCCCCTTTTCCCTCACAAAGAGACAGAGACCATTGTTTGTTGTTGTGCTGAGATTGACAAATAATTTATTTATACATTATAATTCCATATTCCATTTCATCATTTTCTCATTATTGTATCTCTCAGAATTTCCTTAATTTCCATCCATATATCAATCTCTGATCATCCCTCTTTCTTCCTCTTTTTCTCCCCCCAGGTGAAAACCTGGCTGTCTTCTTCTTCTTCTCCTTTTCTGTTAGGTAACGGTGAAAATCAAGACTGCTTTCTCCTTCAGCTTCTTCCTGTTTTTGTGTTATTCCTTTTTCTTCCCCTCCCCTCCTTCCCTCCCTTTTTTCCCCACTAGCCAGTCTCCAGCTTGTGCTGGATGACTGGCTTTCCCCACAATTAGGGTATTATTCTCCCTACCTCAGGGAAGATCCTTCTTAATCTTTCTCTTTTTCTTTTTTTTTTTTATATTCCGCTTTTTGCGTGTCTCCTCCATGCTTCTATAAAGCCCTTCATTTCTGTATTAAACATGTCTATGGCTAGATCCGACAAGTGCACCCCATCCGACCTGTAGAAATCTTCTACCCATTCTTCTACACCCCGCAGTATTACCCATCCTCCCATAGTCCTTACCAATGTCCCTACCCTTTTGTTCATCTTTCTCCTGGCCCTATCCACAGCTCTATGGCCATGCTCCTGCCTCCACACCCTCCTTGGTATCATATCTGACCAAGCAAGGCTTATCTGAGGCCACCACTGCTGTATTGCTCCTAGGTCCCTTTTTATCTGCCAGTATGTGTCTACCCAGGGCTTGCCCGCAAGGTCATTGGCCCCAAATGTATAATAATTAAATCTGGACTGGGTCACCGTCCCTTAAGTTCCTTCAAGGTGGGAAGCAGTTGCGCCCATCTCATCCCCCGGATGCCATGCCAGACCAGCCTACACTGTTTCATATCTTGGTACAGCTGCTTTCCCCCAGCCTTTTTCTCTGCTCTCTTTTCAGCCCTATAAATATAGAAATGGCCGCAGAGCCAGACCTCCGTGATCCTCCCTCTTCCTTTGGGGTTTAAGCAAAAATAATTATCTCATACATGCTTTTAGTTAATCCTCACCGTAGTACCCCCGCCGCCCTCCCTGTCCCCATTTCGTCCCCAGAGCTGTAAATCAAAACAAAAGCATTACGTTAATTTCTTACTTCAGTGCTCGAATGTATCTCTTATAACTGGCAGACTGCCAGCATCCTTTTTCCAAAATATCATTCACAGGTTTTCCCCCCGCTGCACACTGTGAGGCAGACCCAATCCGCAAGGAATGGGACGATTAATTAGCCAGGTCCTCCCCCATGAATTGCATGACTTTCTTGAGCAATGCTGTAACTTGACAGCTGGTGACCCTTCTCCCATCACCATGCACAAATAATCTCCCTGTCCTGGTCCCATGCTCTGCGGTGAAAGCCCACAAAGCCTGCACTGGGCATACTGCGCCCTCTACCTGTCCCTTTAGTGTCACTATGCAACCCTGTCCCCTTTGATCCATTTTTGACCTCTTAATCTTGATCTGTATCTCTTTCAACCCCCAGCTTATAGAAACATAGAAACATAGAAACGTAGAATTTGATGGCAGATAAGGACCGCTTGGCCCACCTAGTCTGCCCATTTCCCTACCTACTGGATAAGCTGCAGATCCTAGTTAACCAGCAGCCTACTTCTTCCTACCCCCACCCCCCAGAATTACCTAATGACTATCCCATGCATGCTTGAATTCCCCCACTGATTTTGACTCCACAACCTCCTCCGGAAGGCCGTTCCATGCATCCACAACCCTCTCTGTGAAAAAATACTTCTTTAAATTACCTCTGAGCCACCCCCCCCATCTTCAAATTATATCTTCCCATTCTAATCCCCCTTCCTTGTCTTCTTTCCCATGGCCTACCACCTCACTCAACCTCAAGGCCCCTGCAAACATTACAACATAAATCGTGTGAAATAACTGGGATTCAGTCTTTGATCTGCATATTGCCTGGAGCACGTCCTTTAGTTTTGCTAGCCACTGCTCCCCTATTGACCTCCTGTTGTCTACTGGCCCATGTTTCAACCTGCCCCATCCCTACATCATTCTTCTAATGAATAATGATTTTGTAAGGTCCTTCCAGCCTTTTAGACTGCAGATAACACTAATCCCTGCCAAACAGACTGCCATTGTGGTGTGGGCTGTTCCTTTTTGCCACTGCTGCATGGTGAACTTTCCTAACTGTTCTTCTGTGAGTGGCCTACTTACCTCCATCTGGTGTGCTGCCCTGAATGTTTGAAACACTCGCCAGGCCCCATCATAGGCCCTCAGAGTCCGAGGCACCCATGAGCTGCGAAACAACAGTTCTGGTCCTTCTTGCCAATGTCCCAGATGTTTGTTGGTATGGGTGTTTTTTGTTCCTCCACTGTTGGTGCCAGCCTCCGAAAACTGTCCAGCTGCAGACAGGAAAGGCTGTCAGCCAGGGTATTGTGCACCCATTCTATGTATTTTGCTCTGAATGACATGTTCAGCTGCAAAGCCCTTAACACTAAACATTGCAATACTTGCATGACCGTTTCTGACCTGTCTCCCCTGTTGTTTAGGACCTCCACCACTGCTCTATTGTTACACCAAAATGTCACTTTCTGATCCCGTAATTCCTCCCCCCAAACCAGGGTACATGCCCATATGGGCATGATCTCTAACAATGTTATATCTCTTACCTTGCTGTCCCCCACCCAGCTAGCAGGCCATGGTTCTGCAAACCACCTGCCCCTCAGGGAACCTCCCCCATGCCTAGCCCCCTGGCAATGTCTGTGTAAAGATCGAGGTCTGTGTTGTACACCCACTCCTCTTCCCAAAAAGAGCATCCGTTATACTCCCTGAGGAATTCCTCCTATATTTTAAAATCCCCTCTGACACCTTTTGTCAGTTCTACCCAATGGTGTGGCCTGGTGACCCTGGCTGTAGCCCTAGCTAACCACTTTGTGAATGCCCTCACTGGTCCAATGGCCCTGCAGGCAAAGTTCAGGTGCCCCAGTACTTGCTGCACTTGTTTTAGTTGTACCCTTCTCCTGCTGGTGTGTACTTGGATCAATTCTTTCAGTTTTTCCACTTTTTTGTCCAGCAGCCTGAATATTTCCTTCGGGCATCTATCTCAATCCTCAGGAATTACAGCACCCTGCTGGACCCTTCTGTTTTTTCTGGTGCCAGTGGAACCCCTAGTTCCCTGCACAATTCCTGAAACTTGACCAGCGTATGCGTACCCTTTTTCCCCTACCAATGAAAAGAAAATTATCCAGATAGTGGATGACCATTCTATAGCCAGTTTTGTCTTGAAAAATCCACTGCAAACAGGTGCTGAATGCTTCAAATGTTGCACATGCTATGGAACATCCCATCGGCATGGCTTTGTCAAAATAGTACCGATCCCCAATTTTAAAACCCAATAGGTCCCAGTCTTCTCTCCTAACTGGCAGCAGTCTGAAAGCGGATTCAATATCTGTTTCTGCCATCTATGTGTCCTCAGTAGCCCGGATTATCTGGACTGCATCCTCTAGTGTCACATATGTTCCCTTGCTATGTTCCTCCCTGATAAAATCATTCACTGAATCCTCTTCTGGCTAGGATAGGTGGTAAATCACCCTGTACTCCCCCTCTTGTTTCTTGGGTACCAAGCCCAATGGTGAAATCTGCATGTTCCACAATGGGGGGTGTATCAAATGGGCCCTCTACTCTCCCTGCTGCTTTTTTCTTTCTCTATCTTCTGTCTTAACATCTCTTCCCTTCCTTTAACCGACCCCAGGTTACTCACCTCTCTCGCTTGTCTGGAACCCCCACACTGCAGTGAAAATCCTGTGTGAAAACCTTCTGTAATCATATCCACCACTCTTTTGTTTGGATATCTGTCCAAACAGACTGTCCATGCCTCTAACTTGATGGGGGTTCTAGCCACCCCAAACTGCTCTCTATCTTTCCTCCGGTTTTTCTCCCTGGCCCCTCCCTCTTGCATTGTGCTTGGTTTTCCTGGTCAGTGATTCTGACCCCTTTTATTCATGTTCCCCCTACCCCTCCCTCCCTCCTCTGTTCCATGTCTGCCCTTTAAACCCCTGCCCCTCTCAAAAAAAACTGCTGACCTGACATATGACCCCCGTGCCCCTGTGCCCCTTGGACCCATGTCGTTCTGCATCTGCTTGCTGGGTGCCCTCCCCCTCATTTTGAACAAGCATGCCAAAACGACATTGAGACCACTAACAAAAAGCCCTGTTGTAAGCCCAGCAGCACCTCTGGGGTGTAGCTCCCTTTCTCCCCCATTCCTCTTTGGGTGTGGACTGATCTGTTACATAATCTGTCCATAAGTCTAGCTGCTTCATATCCCGTCTTACATCCCCGAATGTTGCCATTCTCTGTCGAAAAAATTTGTCATAGTATAACCAACCCACCCCCCCTTTGCTTTTGCCCTCCTTATTATTATGGAATATGTGATGAGTGGGATGCCCAGCTCCGGCATCTTTGCAGGACAATGGCTGAGAAAGTGGCAAAACCTACGAACCACCCATTCCAAATCTTCCCTTTTGTGAACTTGTCCTCCTCCTTCTTCCGTAAAAGCACTATCACTGCTGCCATTTCACTCTTACCTGTGTGCTCTTCTTCCTCGTACTTCACTGCCACTTCCTGGCTTACCAGAGCAAATATATCCACATACTCCCCTTTCCCTATTTTTTCTTTTGTGGCCAGTGGAACATGCTCTCCTATCCTCATCCCAGGCACACCTATCTCCCTTGTACCTTTTCCTTCCTTCTCTGTACCTCCTTCATTTCTTTCCAGCACCTTTTTCTCCGTCCTAATCTCTGCCAGAGCTGATTCCATTTTCCCTAAGCCTCCTGTTCCCAGTACCGACACAATTTGACCTATATATTCTTTTATACTGTCCCCCACTGCACTGGGTGTGTTACCTGTTACCTTGACTGAGCCATGCTGCCTGGCGTCTTCCTGGTGTCCCCTTTTTTGGCCCTGCGATTGAGGAGGAGGATGAACTGCTAGGGTTTGTGGAGGGAACACTATGTTCTGGGGATCTGGCCCGGGTTTCCCAGGGGGGATCCTGCCTTGATCTAGGGGAGGTACTGTTGTTACTGGGTCTATAGGCTGCAGAGGTACTGGATCAGCCACCTTGGTGGGTTCCACTGCCAACGGTTGCACCCTAGTGGGACTGTGTGGCCCTTCAGCTGGTCGTTTCCCTCTGCCCCCTTTCCCCAGGCCCACTTTCCTTTTCTCCCTAGGCCTCCCTGGTTCCTCCCCTTCCACCAGTTCCCACATTCTGTTGGCTTTTTCTGCCAACTCGATTATAGCCCTGTAAGCGTCTTCCTTTCACGGCCTGCTCTTCTTTGGTGCCATGTCCTTTGATCCTTCTCACTGTGAAGACAACTAATGGGAAGAGACAAGATTTATTATTTTATGTTCGTTGCAATGCCTTCCTTTGGAGAAAAAGCCTCCCCTCCCCCACCACCAGGAAATGACAACTCTGCTTTTCTTTTTATAACCCCGTACTACTTCCTTATGGACCGTCCCCTTGTCCAGGGAAAACAGCCGACCAATATTTCTGCCCCCCCTTTCCCTAGGCTTTGACCTTGGGTCCAATGCTTTGACACGTAGCCTCATGTGTTTACTAAGTCTTCCCAGGCCTCTCCCTTCCCCCTCCCATGCTCTGTCCCTCCCCCACAAGCCCTTCTGCTGGATGTCGGCTATCCTCTAATGTTATCCCCCCACATCCTAGGCCATGGTCGCTTTTGTGCTGATCCTTTCCTTCCCCTATGGAAATGAAAACATGTTGCCAAATCACATCTCCTTTATTCTGGCCTCCTTCTGTCCTCTGTCCCTTCTGCCATGTGCTAGCATGCTCGTGGCCTGGCCCCCCCAGTAACAGGCTTCGGTCCTACTCCCTTGGCCCGTGGTGTCCAGGTGCCTTCCCTTTTTGTCTTTCCTTGAAACAAACCCCCCCATCCAGTATCCCTGACCAAACAAATTTTATTCCCGCTATAGGGCTTTCCCTGCAAACAGATAAACTGCTAAGCTGCTTGCTTCCTTCCTTGTCCTTGTCGTGTGATGTCACGCCATGTGGGCTGCTCGTCGCCCCCCGAGCCTTGCCATTGGCCCACTTTAACGTTCCCCTGACCCCTTTTTTCCTTGGTCCGCTGGTCTCCCTATTACCCCTTTTTCTGCTATGCCCTGCAACATTCACCTCCCTACCTGTATGCGCCCATCCATCCCCTGCTCTCCCGCACTGTCCCAATGGGGCCCAGAAATTGCTGCTGGCCCCCACCGAGTCACCTCCTTCATGGTTGATGCCAGGGCTAGAGGAAAAAGTGGAGGGTGTGTGATCTTCCCCCATGAAAACAAAAGGAGGCAGCCACGAGGTTTCAGGGGTATGGGAGGGGTCTGCTTCTCCACCCGTGGTCCAGCTGGCGTGCGTACATATTTGCACACTCCTTATCCCTTGAACCACCAGGATGTACCAGGCTCACTTGCCCCTAGCCCTCTCTCCTACCCCAAATGCACCTTCTTTGAGTCTCCCCTACCTTGCGACTGCTGCGCGGTGTGTGATGTCATGCCACGTGGCCGCCTTAACGTGCTCCTGCTCCCTCTGATTCAGAGTCTCTTCCAAGCCTTCTGCATCTCCTCAGGATCATCGAAAACCCCCGCCCAGATGCCCAGGCATCACTATTTAGCCTGTAAATGCTACCGCTTTTGTCCTCTAGTGCGGTTACGAAAAACAGGGTTTAAACTACCACCTTTACAGTCTCAGCACAATGCCTTATCCTTGCACCTCAGGAAAAAACGCTCTACACCACAAACTATCACCACACCTCCCTGGCTAAGTCCACCACTGGGCAGATGGTGTGGCCTTCTGCATAATTTTAAAAACTGGCCCCAGCACAATTCACTTTTTCAGCAGCACAGTGCCTAATCGCCTTGCGATTCTAACGCGACTACCCGTCTCCATAACCTCTGCAAAGTTACTTATCACCACTAACATGCATGTCCTGACCCAGCACTACTATTATTACCTCCAACCTAAAACCAATGAATTGGACATTTCAGACAGAGAATAAACCTCTATATAACCTAACCCATTAGCTCAAACCATTCATCCAGGCCAGCAATGCTAAAGACCTCCTTCAAACAGCTTATTTGTAAAGCAGTCACCAACAATGCATCTTTAAACATGTTACTATTTAGCATTTTTATTTTTTATTTCATTCCTTGGAAGCTATCTTACCTGCTGTACCTGGTGCACAAACCTCTCCAACTTGTTCTGCCAATCTGATGTGCTGCAGTTCCAAATAAATCAAAACTCAAGCAAAAAGTGGCTGAAGCCCCTCTGTGCTATCCATTATGTACCTCCACTTGCCCCTCCCCTTCCTGTTGCCTGCACATTGTTCTATACCTTAGCCCCTCCCATTCCTCCACCTCCCCTCCTGAGCACAACCATCCTAACAAAAAGGGAAGGGGTGCACCAGGACAACCTTGTCTGCCCCATAAAGGGCAAACTCTATTGATCATATATTTCTACATATTCCTACATCTATTTAACTGTTATACGTGCACTATGCACAAATCAGATATTAAAACTGTGAATATCTGTATATGAGTGCCTATGTGTCTGCAACGGGGGCTCAAAATCATACTTATGGTAACTTCTAAACTCGTAGAACATGGCAACAAAAAACAGAACAAATTGAATATGCCAGACAAAACCATTTTAGATTAAGAAAAATGTCTGAGCTCATACTTAAGCAACAGCACAAGACAAGGATTGTCTCTTGCAGTGAGATAATGGACCACCTTAGGTGGCTTGAAGCACAACTTGTAACCAAGTGCTTCCACCATCTGGGAAGATTCATTAACGCAACATATGACACCCACTGTCATGCATTATTTTGACTATCAAATAGCTCATTTTTTGCCATTTCTAATGCGTTTCTTTAGCATACTACTTTTAGCTGCACCATTGTGATAGGACATGGTTCAGCAAATAAACACTACTGGCCAATCATGAGACAACATCCTTTCTAGCCATGTTCATAATAATGCATATCATATAGAAATAACAAAGTCTATTTACTGTCTTGCAAAAATGAAATTGTTTCTTATTTCTTTACTGCAAAATTAACTATCTAGGATTTTTATATAAGTTATGACACATGTGTAGAACTTGTAGCTGATTTAAAAACAACAGAGAAGAGGTTGAATATAGCCTATATATGGTCTATTGTCCAACTGAACATCAGAATATAGAGGTGTACCAGCACCATCAACAATGTCTATATGTTATGCTGTGATAACATTGTTACAAAAAATATAGCTATAACATAACTTGTGAAATGTAAGCATTTACCAGATACTTTTTCCCATACAGTATTATGGCAGTTTCTACAGTAAAGTATATCACCACAGTAACATAACCACTTTGTTTCTTCCTTTTTTTATGACACCACACACTGTCAAGAAGAAAAAAAAACACAGTAAGCCTCTATGAAAAAGATGCATTAGTGTGCTGTATACCTTTTCAATGCTTGATAGTGTCCTAAATAGTAGCAACTCACAAATGCACATATAATTGCTTCTCTAGCCTTCTACTCTATCCTCTTTTCCAATATATGTACTGGCATCATGACATCCATCGTACAGCTTGCATACGATGGTGCACTCATACTGTACACATGCTTATGCTTCCTGCCAACCTCCCTAAAATCATACCCTGAGCTATATGCTTCTGCATATCACTTGTAAACTGTGCATTCAAAACAACGTAAACTATGATACATGGACTCCAGCCAATAACAACACTATAGACACTTCAGCACACAGACATAAAATAACTGCAAATCTCAACTACTCATACCAAAAGTGTTACACATGGCAATGAACAATCTATTATCATTTATCAATGAATCTTGTCAACCAATAATCAAACATAATATTTAACACAGCATGGCAAAAAAATATTACACCAAATTCAACTATGTTATACCTTCAATTTCGTTAACAAAACCAAATGATTATAATTATCGCATTTAATTAAATCATTCCTATTGCATACTCTGTAACATAGCACAACAAAGCTGCTATATTGCTACAATTGTACTGTTATTATACTGCAACCATAGTCACCAATAAAAGCTGTGACATAGAACTGAAAGAAAATCCAGTCTGTGTCTGTATATCTCAAAGACACAGATCTTTTGTATCCACAATATTATCCATGCATCATATTTGATATTCTGCTTAACACACCATTCCCACCACCCCAACCTTCATGAACTGCATACCTTGCCACTGCTGAACAGTACAAGCAATAAATAACAAAGAGAATGCACACTTCTAAAACCCAAAAGTAGTAAAAGTAACCAGCAACAATATTTCCCATTTGTGTACATAATTCTTTTCCTCTTTCAGATTGTCTAGAACAGTTAAAAGTGACACAGCGGAGCATCAGCTGACTGCCCTAGGCCATAGAGGAGGGCAACCACACTACCGCCCAACATGGCCAGGTGTTTGTGACAAATCAAGAACAAATTCTGGAGAACCAGCTGCATGTCATTGATTTGCTGCAATGTCAGGGCCACATTGGCACATGGCTATGGTTGCTGTCCTCGGTCTTGAGGACAGCAGCAGAGGCCTCACTCACTCATACAATTAATCATTTGCATGAGCAGAAAGAAACCAATGTTGCTGTCCAAGAGACCACACATGGCTTCATGGTGCGGCTGACTGAGAGCCAACTGGATGCCACTGAAGCAATCCACCACCTTATCCACCAGGACTTTCAGCATTGTGATGAAATGGACACAGCCCTCCAGCAACCTCAGCAGCAGGAACCTCCACCAAGTGCCCCACCCATTGAAACACCAGAAGGAAGGGGCACCAACTCCTGACCACTGAACGTTTCCCTGTGAACCATACCACTTCCTCCCACTCTCCCAAGGCACCCTCATCACAGAACGAGGGCTAGCACATCCATCACTGTGGGTTAATCCTCTTCCATGAGAAGAGCCATCTGGTCTGTAAGTGACGGTCAAGGATTTTCCTACCTCGTGAAAAAGGATAGGTCTGCGGATTGGGATTTTGTCAGTTCATGAAAGGGGAACAGAAGCAAATCACAAACGAAGAATTTCAAAATTTGAAATGGCCATTTTTTGGCCAAAATGAAGCAAACCAAAGGTATAGGTTTTTAGAGGGTGTCACCCTAAATTAAATCCATGCCTTTTTGCAACAAGAAGTCACATATGGCAGAAGCTACAACATTCTGTTTGTGGGAAAAAATGAAAGTTAGATGGATGCTTGCAAAAGGGGAATTTTTCCTTATGAATAAGGATTTTTTAAATCCCTGTTTGTGAGCTGAGAAAATCCTTGATGGTGATCCCAATCCCCTTTTGAAAAACTCACATATAAACCTTGGAGTGGCTACTAGGATCATGTGATGCAGCCAGCAAGGTAGCAGCTCTACTCGACTGCTCCCACCCACCTCTCTCAATATCTTTTAAATTAAATCTCTTCATTGCACGAAAAGGGCACAGATTTCCTCGGATACAGATATTTACCTACTCAGCAGGCTTGGGTGTAATTTCAGTAGTGAAAGCGTTTGTAAGGAGACCAAAATGCATCTCACGCTTCCCCACCACACACCACCGAACACCCCAGAAAAGGCAAACAAAAAAACCAAGGCCCAGACTTACCCTTCTGCTACCCAGGTCGTGGGCCATCAGCAGCAAACTTCTTGGACTCTTGAACTGTTCTGGGAGGAATTTAAACCTTTTAAAGAGGAGCTTCATTCCCTAGCCTCAGACTTTAAGAATTTTTCGGGGACACTAGAAGAACTTCCTAAAATAACCAGCGATAACGAAGCCCAGATCATTTTGGTGGAAAAGAAGCCTGCAACTGTAGACCCTCCCACGGCCGCTACAAGATCTAGAATTGGGAACCTAGAAGCAAAAGTTGAAGACTTAGAGTGCAGGAGCCAAAGAGACCACTTGATATTTATCGGGCTTCCTGAGAAAGAAGAAGGCTATAATCCAGTGGTGTTTACTCAAAAGCTTCTCTTTAAGCTGGCAGGCCCTTCTCCCTTCAGTTCTGGATACATGCTTGAGCTAGCCCACCATGCACTACAACCTATGCCATCTCCAGGGGCTCCCTCCTACTTTTATTTTTAAATTTCTTAATTATTAAGAACGTCAGCATGTGCTGAGCAAAATAAAAGAGCTGAAGGAGGTGCTTTGGGAAGGGAATACTCTTCGGGTGGCCTAAGATCTGCCTTTGTCCATTACACAGAAAAGACCCTCATATCATGGGGTGGTCACTAAATTGATTGCGGCCAATATTAGATTCCAGATGGGATACCCCATTTAAGGTTAAAGTGTGAAATTTTGCAGCATAATAACTTTACCACTCTATGACAGATTAGCCTGAAATTTGGCAAGCTTGGAGCGGTTCCACAGTTCTCTGGATCTGCAAAGTTCGTAATGGTCAGATATACAGTTGCGGAGCTATAAAGCACAATATAAAGTCACATTGAAGCTTTTTTGCACATTCTTTGCTCATGCCTACAGGTCACATGGTTTGCATGACTGGTCTGAAACCATCAAGGAACATGTGGCCGGGGTCTCCGATGTGCCTTTCAAAGATTTCATGAAAAAATATTAAACGGTTCAAAAGTTATTCAAAAAACAAGTTTCCTATTATAGTCAAAGGGAAACGTTAACAAAAAGTTTGACAGTTGCAAATGCAGTTTTTAGTGTTGCAAATGACCCCTGTAGTGTTGTGAGTCAGCCATTTCTTTTTTTTCATGTACTGGTCACAGAAATGCTTCGTATTTAAATTTGGGACCCTCTAGGGACACAATTCTTTTTTGTGTTCACCTAGTCGAGCCCTGAGGATGCTAACCATGTCTTTTTTGGGGGCTTAAACACCCCAGAAATATGTTTTTCAAATTTTTGTAAACTGTAATGTCACAATGTAGTCTCGCACTTGTGACACTTTCGTGATTTATTTTTCGAAAAATTTCATGATTTGTGACACTACTTTGTGACACAATGCCCAAAAGAATAGGAAATCTTTGCTGCTCTGCTGCAAAAGAATGGTTTGGTCTTTTGGGCTGAAATTTGGAGGGCAGAAAGTCAAGCTCTGACAGATGTGCCTTTTGGTAGGTGGTGACAAAGTATCAGAGGGCTGTAATGTTACAGTATTCCAAAGTTGAACATTTTTCCCATAGACTAACATTATGGCGTCCGCTGCACCTTTCGGGGCCCATTTCTCGGAAACACTTTACAGATATGGACTTTTCATCAGAAAAATGCTTAGCCCCCCACTAGAGGGCTAAGTGCAAAACTAGCCAGGAAAGTCATAAATTATATGAAATTTTAATTTTTTTTCCACGTCGTATGGTTCCTGAGATATACGCAATTTAGTATTCCAAGTGCTCATTTTCTGCTCTGAGGCCCATTATTATGCATACTTTCTTTGTAGTCACTGTGTTTCTCTATGCAGCTTTTGGGGAAAAAAGGGTGTGCACTTCCATTACTGTTACAGGTACTGTTTCCACTTGCTTTTCCCTAACCGTTTGCATTAGCATTCCCTTCTATGCCACCGTGTGCATTACCCTTTGCATTTTCATTTGCGCTTGCATTTGCGTTACTGTTACCATTTGCATTTCCATTACTGTTTCTGTTTGCATTTCGTTTTGCATCACCGTGTGCATTACCATTTGCGTTTGCGTACACGCTTCCGTTTGTGTTTGTGTTTCCTTTGGCATCATCGTTGCTCATACCATTAGCATTTGTATTTCCAATTGTGGTACCGTGACCATGTACATTACCATTTGCTTTTCCATACAGGCTTGCATTTCTGTTTGCATTACTGTTCGATTTGGTGTCATTGTTGCTGTTACTGTAGCTGTTTGCATTTCTAATTGCATTACCATTACTGTTTACGCCTTTGTTACCATTTGCATTTCTGTTGCCCTTAGCATTTGCATTTTTGGTTGCGTTTCCATTGGCAATCGTGTTACTATTTCCTTCTGAGGTGCCGTTGCCTTAATCGTTTGCATTTCTGTTTGCGTTTGTGTTACCGTTTGCATTTCCACTGGCATTACCATTTATGTTACTGTTTTCATTATCTTTTGCCTCTCTGTTGCCGTTAGCATTTGCATTATCATTTTTGTTTTCATTAACGTTTGCACTTGCGTTTCTCTTACCATTTGCATTACCATTTACGTTTGCGTCCCCATGTGTGTTACCATTTGAGCTTGCATTTGCATTACCGTTAACATTACTATGTGACAAAAAATCACATTCCATTCACTATTTATATTACTCATTCTCAAAAAAGAAGGGAAAGTCATGGCAAAAAAAACCTCTGTTTAATGCATCAGTTAGGGTTGTTCCACAGTGACAAAAGCAAGGAAAGTTGGTGTTAGAGTTGCCACCCCTTGCACCCCAAGCCCAACCCATCCCCACCAACAGGCATTGGGGTGTGCATTGGGGTCATCAGTTCTAACTCTCACCCCATTCTCCTATACTGCACCACCTCAGTTTGTTTACACATGGGATGAGGTGATAGTTAAGACCGATGACCCTAACATTGTTTCCTTTGGCATCATCATTGCTGTTACTGTTAGCATTTGCATTTCCTATTGCGGTACCCTTGACTGTGCATGTTACCATTTATGTTTCCGTATGTGCTTGCATTTGCATTTCCGGTTTTATTACCGTTCCCGTGTACACCACCATGTGTATTACTCTTTGCGTTTTCATTTGCGCTTGCATTTGCATTACTGTTAACATTTGTGTTTCCATTACTGTTTTTCTTTGTGTTTCATTTTGGTCACCGTGTGCATTACCATTTGCATTAGCATACGCGCTTCTGTTTGTGTTTGCTTTTCCTTTGGCATCATCGTTCTTGTTACCATTAGCATTTGCATTTCCTATTGTGGTACCATTACAGTACACATTACCATTTGCATTTCCATACATGCTTGTACTTGTGTCTCCATTTGCGTTACCATTCCCATCTACACCACCGTGTGCATTACCCTTTGTGTTTTCATTTGTGCTTACATTTGCATTACTGTTAACATTTGCATTTTCATTACTGTTTTTCTTTGCATTTCCTTTTGCATTACCATGTGCATTTCCATTTGTGTTTGTGTACATGCTTCCATTTGCATTTTCATTTCTGTTTCTGTTTCCTTTGGTGTCATCATTGCTGTTACTGTAAGTGCCTGCTTTTCCAATTAAGTTACCGTGTGCATTACGGTTTGAGTTTCCATATGTGCTTGTGTTTGCATTTCTGTTTTCATTAATGTCTGCGCTTGTGTTTTTATTACCATTTGTGTTATCATTTATGTTTGTGTCACCATGTCCGTTAGCATTTGCACTTGCATTTGCATTGCCATTACTTCACTGTTTTTAGTGCACATTCTCAAAAATAAGAGGGGTGGGAACCCTAACATCCCCTAACATCAAATTTCCTCACTTTTGTCACTGTGGAACAACAACTGATGCATTAAACTGATTTTTTTTGCAATGTATATATCTATATATCTATGTATCTATATATATATATATATATTATGGTAGCACGGTAGTGCTACCATAGTTAGGGCTGGTGAGCCATTTACATGTTAAACCTAAAATTTTGCACCTTAATAACTTTGTAACCGTTGAACAGATTTTCCTGAAATTTGGAATACATGATCAAGAACCAGATATCTTGGGATCTGCTAACTTTCATACTGTTCGGATATACGGCTGCGGAGTTATTAAGCATGATTTGTGCGCACGTTTATGCTCTTTTGCAATTCTTTGTTCATCTCTACAGGTCACACGGTTTGCACGACTGGTCCAAAATCTTAAGAGAATGTGTGGCTGGGGTCCCCAATGTGCCTTTTGAAGATTTCGTGAAAAAATATTAAACGGTTCAAAGGTTATTCAAAGAACAGTTTCCCATTATAAGTCAATGAGAAAAGTTAACAAAAAGTTCAACACTTTAGCAAATGCAGTTTTTACTTTCGCAAATGGCACTTTTACTTTCACAAATTCACCATTTTGTTTTCAGTTGGTCATCAGAAAAATGCTTAACATTTAAATTTGGGACCCTCTAGCAACACAATTCTTTTTGTGTTTACCTAGTCGGTCCCTGAGGATGCTATGCATGTCTTTATTTTGAGGTTAAACACCCCAGAAATATGTTTTTCAAGTTTCTGGAAAAAGTACTTTTGCAAAGTAGTATCACACTCATGAAAGTATCACAAATTTTTGTGAAAGCTTTCGCAAATTATGACACTACTTTTCCATGCTATGGCAAAATGACAGCAATTCTTTGCCACCCTGCTGCAAAAGAACGGCTTGGTCTTTTGGGCTGAAATTTGGAGAGAATTCAGCCAACATCTCACAGATGTGCTTTTCTATGTGTCAGTGAAAAAATATTACAGGGCAGCAAAGTTACAGCACTCCAAAGTTGATGCTTTTTCCCATAGGATAACATTGCGGCATCTGCCACATTACAGGAATCCTTTGCCACCCTGCTGCAAAATAACGGTTTGGTCTTTTGGGCTGAAATTTGGGGGGAAGAAAGCCAACATCCCACAGATGTGCCTTTCAGTGGTTTGGTGAAAAAATATTACAGGGAGACAAAGTTATCACACTCTGAACTTCTCTTTTTTCCCATAGGATAAAAATCTGACGTTCGTCCGGGTTTTTCAGGGCCCGTATTTCGGAAACGGTGCGAGATATGGACTTTTCGTCACAAAAAATTCTCTAAGAAAAAAGCTAGCCAGAAAAGTCATAAATCATATGAGTTTTTCATTTTTCTTCTACGTTGTATGGTTCCTGAGATATAAGCAATTTAGTATTCCAACTCCTCATTTTCTGCTCCGAGACCCATTATTATACGTACATTCTTTACCACTTCTGCTTGCGGTTCCGTACCTGTTTCACTTAGCGTTCCCGTCTTCGGCATCGTGTGCGTTACCCATTGCGTTTTCATTTGCTCTTGCGTTTGCATTATTTTAACCATTTGTGTCTCCAGTACTGTTTATCTTTCTGTTTCACTTTGTGTCACCATGCACAATACCATTTGCATTTGCGGGCACCATCCCCCCGCTCCCACCGCTGCATTACATTCGCTATTTCTCATTATCATTCTCAAAAAGAAGGAATATTAGAGGCAAAAAAACTCCATTTAATGCATTACTTAGGGTTGTTCCACAGCAACAAAAGTAAGGAAATTTGGTGTTAGGGTTGAAAGCCCCACTTTGGCCCCCTGTCCACACTCTCCAACTGGCATTGGGGTGCGCATTAGGTTGTTGGTCCTAACTCTCACCCCATTTTCTATACCTCTGCTTCTTCACATCTGTTGGGGTGGAGTTACAGCTGACAACTAGCGTACCGATGCCGGTTGGGCATGGGACGAGGGTCAAAGGGGGCTTTCAACCAACACAGATATCCTCTCTTTTTGTCATTGTGGAACAACCCTAAGTAATGCATCAAAGGGAGTTTTTGCCTCTACTATATATATATATATACATATACATATATATACATATATATATATATATATATATATATATAAAATAGTAGGTACAGTAGTGTCACTATAGTTAGGGTTGAGTACCCCATTTAAGGTTAAATCTGAAATTTGGAAGCTTAATACCTTTGCCACTGTATGACGGATTTGCCTGAAATTTGGCATGCATGGTCTGGTATCTCAGATCTGTGGACCTGCTAATTTTCTTTACAGTTGGATTCACAGGTGCAGAGCTACAGAGCACCAACAAATGCACAAATTACGCATTTTTGCACATTCATTGCTTGTGCCTAAAGGTGGTGTGGTTTGTGCGACTGGTCCGAAACCTTCAGTGGAACATGCAGCCATGGTCCCCAATGTGCCTTTCAAAGATTCCATGAAAAAATATTAAACGGTTCAAAAGTTATTCAAAAAACAAGTTTCCCATTATAGTCAACGGGAAAAGTTAACAAACTATGCAAAAGTGTCGCAAATGCACTTTTTCTTTCGCAAATGACCCTTGTAGTGTCACAAATCAGCCATCTTGTTTTCAGTTGGTGGTCACAGAAATGCTTGGCATTTAAATTTGGGACCCTCTAGGGACACAATTCTTGTTGTGTTCACCTAGTCGAGCCCTGAGGATGCTAGCCATGTCTTTTCTTTGGGGTAAAACACCCCAGAAATATGTTTTTTACATTTTTGTAAAAAGTAGTGTCACAAAGTAGTGTCGCATATACAACGCTTTTGTGATTTTATTTGCAAAAGTGTCATGATTTGCGAAAGTACTTTGTGACACTATGGCCAAAACAATAGGAAATCTTTGCCACCCTGCTTCAAAACAACAATTTGGTAATTGGGGCTGAAATTTGGAGGGAATAAAGCCAAAATCACACAGATGTTCCTTTTGGTGGTTTAGTGATGAAATATTAGTGGGCTGCAAGGTTATGGCACTCCAAAGTTAATTATTTTTCCCATTGGCTAACATTACAGTGTCCACCATGCCTTTCGGGTCCTGTATCTCAAAAACGGTTCGAGATATGGACTTTTCGTCAGAAGAATGCTTAGTCCCAACTAGGGGGCTAAGTGCAAAACCAGCCTGGAAAGTCATAAATAATACGAGATTTTACATTTTTTTCTACGTCGTACGGTTACTGAGATACAAGGAATTTAGTATTCCAAGTGTTGATTTTCTGCTCTGAGGGCCATTATTATGCATACATTCTTTGTATTCACTGTGCTTTTGAATGCACCTTTTTTGGAAAAAAAGGGTCTGCGTTTGCGTTACTGTTACCGTTAGCATTTCTGCTTGCATTTATGTTACCGTTTGCATTTCCGTTTACATCAACGTGTACGTTACCCTTTGCGTTTGCGCTTGCTCTTGCGTTACTATTACTGTTTTTGTTTGTGTTTACTTTTGTGTTACAGTGTATGTGACCCTTTGCATTTGCACTTGCATTTGCATTACTGTTACCATTTGCGTTCCCATAACCATTTGTGTTAGCGTTACCATTTATGTCACCGTGTGCGTTACCCTTTGCATTTGTGTTTGCACTTACATCTGTATTACTGTTACCATTTGCATTTTTGTTACTGTTTTTGTTTGCGTTTTACTTTTGCTTCACCATGTGCATTACCATTTGCATCTGTGTACAAGCTTGCATCTGCGTACATGCTTACGTTTGTGTTTGTGTTTGCATTTGTGTTTCCTTTGACATCATCGTTGGTGTTGCTCTAAGCATTTGCATTTCCAATTGTGTTACCGTGACCGTGTGCATTATCATTTGTGTTTGCATATGCACTTGTGTTTGCATTTAAGTTTGCATTGGTGTTTCCTTTGGCGACATCATTGGTGTTACCATAACCATTTGCATTTCCAGTTGCATTACCATTACCGTTTGCATGTTCATTACGATTTGCATTTGTGGTTCCATTGGCCTTAGCATTTGCGTTTTTAGTGGCATTTCCATTGTCGAGTGCATTACTGTTTCCTTCTGCATCGCCGTTGCCGTTACCATTTGCGTTTCTGTTTGCATTTGTGTTACCGTTTTCGTTACCTTTTGCATTTGCGTTTCTGTGGCTGTTAGCATTTGTGTTATCGTTTTTGTTTTCATTTGCGTTTCTGTTGCTGTTAGCATTTGCTTTACTGTTTGCGTTACCATTTCTGTTTTCATTTACGTTTCACTTGTGTTTCTCCCACCGTTTGCATTATCATTTATGTTTGTGTCACCGTGTGTGTTACCATTTGCGCTTGCATTTGCATTATCAGTAGTGTTACTATTTTCTTTTACTTCACTGTTTCCATCACAGTTTGCATTAACGTTACCATTTGTGATTTTGTGTTTGCATAGTGCAGTGCAAAACATTATGTTTTTGCTATTTTTCTACACTGTCTTCCGTGATGCATAGCACAGCCAGTGTGTGGTTTATTGGTCTGTACCCTGGCACACAGAAAGATCTTTTTTCAAGAAACGTGCCAGTTTTTGTTTGGTGAAAAAATGTTGTTCAGTTCCAGAGTTATTGCCATTTGCAGTTGGCCCACTTTGCAGTTGCTGATTTTATGGCCACTAGGTCCACACTTTTAGCACATTTTCGGCTGTATTTTCCACCATTTTGTGCGGAAGACTTGTTAAAGGTGCAGAAATGTAAAAATTGAATATCTCTGGAACGGTTTGTTATTTTCTCATGAAATTTGGAGGGTATTGATTGAATGTCCTGGAGACATGACTTATGATGTTTACATGTTTAAAAAATAATTCACTGCAGAGTACTGCATGATGCAGTTAGTGTTTTGTACATAGCATTCTGCATGGTGCTACTGGCTTGAAATTTATAGCATAGGTAGTCCTAGTGGTACGGAGGTGCCTTGCAGTGGTTTGGTGTGTAAAACATTAACAGGTATGGAATTATGCTACTCCGATGAATGTAAATGTGGATAATTATGCTTCAATACCTTCTGAACCGTATGTCTGATTTGCCTGGCATATGGAATGTGCAAAGATTAATAATACATCTTTGTCTGTGACAATTTTGGGGTCGCTGCTGGGACTTACGGTTGCTGAATTGTGCATGTTACATTGTTTGCTCATGACGCTGTGCAACCATTGAATGGATGTATACACAATTCTGGACTCACATTCCATTCACTATTTATAGTGCACATTCTCAAAAAGAAGGGAAATTCATGGCAAAAAACTCCATTTATTGCATCAGTTAGGGCTGTTCCACGGTGATAAAAGCAAGGAACTTCAGTGATAGGGTTGCCACCCCTTGCACCCCATGCCCACCCTGCCCCTACCAACAGGCACTGGATGTGCTTTGGGGTCGTCTGTCACTCTCACCCCATTCTCCTATACTGCACCACCTCAGCTTGCTTACACATGGAATGGGGTGAAAGTTAGGTACAATGACCCCAATGCATATCCTGATGACTGTTGGTGGGGGCAGGGTGGGTGTGGGTGCAAGGGTGGCAACTCTAACACCAAATTTCCTTGCTTTTGTCACTGTGGAACAACCCTAAGCAATGCATTTAACAGAGTTTTTTTTAAAAAAAAAATATATATATATATATATATATATATGTATGACTAGATGGCCACTTGAAAAAATCAATTTTCTCAGCTCAGGGGTGGCTTACTTAGCCAAATGAGGGTGGGTTTTGCTAAGTGAGCTTTATTCTGTCAAGGCATGGATGTGGCTTCATGTATTTCTGCCTAAAAATTGACTTTTAACATTTTTTATTGTTTGATCGTGAGCCTGCAAATTCTTTGATCGCAAGATTCTTTGACAGCGATCTTTGATAGCTAGGGTGCAACTAGATGGCCACTTAAAAAAATACATTTTCTCAGCTCAGGGGTGGCTTATTAAGCCAAATAAGGGTGGGTTTTGCTCAGGTGGCTTCGTTCTATCAAGGCATGGCTGTGGTTTCACGGATTTCTGCCAAAAAATTGACTTTTAACATTTTTTATTGTTTGGTTGCTACCCTGCAAATTCTTTGATCGCAAGCCTGCAAATTCTGTGATCACGAGATTCTTTGACTGCGCTCTTTGATTGCGAGGGTGCAACTAGATGGCCACATGAAAAATTCAATTGTCTCAGCACAGGGGTCACTTCTAAAGGCAAACTAGGGTGGGATCTGCTCAGGGGCCTTCGTTCTGTCGAGTCATTGCAGTGGTTTCATGTATTTTTCTCTAAACATTGAGTTTTAACAGTTTTTATTCTTTGATAGTGGGCCTGAAAATTCTTTGATCATTAGATTCTTCGATCATGATCTTTGATCATGAGGGAGGGACTAGATGGCCAGATTTGGAAAGACCAGATAGCACATTTTTAACAATTTTTCAAATTAAATATCTTGGAAACGGTTTGATCTTTTAACTTGAAATTTGGAAGGTATTGACGGCATGTTCTGTAGATGTGAAATATCATGTTTAGGTGTTTAAACATTACATTTTTTGCAGAAATATTGCATGGCACAGTTTACATTTTGTGGACAGCGTTTTCCATAGTGGCTTGGAATTACTAGGGTAGCTAGCCTTGCTGCCATGGATGTACTTTTCAGTTGTTAGGTGTGTAAAATGTTAATAGGTGTGGAATTCTGCCAGTGCAATGAATGAAAATCTGAAACTTTCACATTTTATGTCTCAGAAACAGTTTGGTGTTTTACATTGAAATTTGGAGCGTATTTAGGGGATGTGCTATCCATGTGAATTATGGTACTGGAAAATTCATTTGCTGCACCCATATTGCATGACACACTTTATGTTTTGCATAAGACATTTTGCATTCACATTTATAGGGTGCCTTGCATTACTGCCATGGAGGTAATTTGCCTAGTGTAAAAAAATATATATATATATATATATATATATATATATATATATATATATATATATATATACTGTTTGACAATGCTCACTGAGCGGCTCCCCCCTTCCTTTCCTACTCATTCCTCCTCCCTATCTCCCTCCTTCTACCCCCACCAGCTCTCCCCGACCATAAGTTTTGCACCTTTTGTTATCTTTTGCTAGTTGGAGATTGTACTCTATTGTAACAAAATTGTAATTGAACTGTAACTTTTTGTTTGTAAGTACTGTGTCCCTTGTACTACTGTTCTGATGTCCTCTTTGTGATGAGGTACCTTTGTAAATGAGCCTCTGGCTCAAAGGTTTCTAAACTGATGTTTAACTAAATAAATAAATAAATAACTAAATTTGTAGTGGTTAGGTGTCTGACATGTAAACAAGTGTTGAATTTTCCACTCTGATGACTGACACTTTGCTCTCTTTCAAAGTGGTGGGCCCCACACTCCTAACCATATGCAATGTCAGCAATACATATGATATTCAGTACTTGTACTCTTATCTTAGGCAAGAATGTGCAAGTTGGTGGGAGCATTAGGCCCAAAGGGCCTTACCCCCACCAACTTGTGCAACTTCCTACTTTTCTATTCTTTCTCAAAAAGTAAGGAAATTCTATGCAAAACAACTTTGTTAATGTATCATTTAGGGTTAAAACACAAAAAGGCAGGAAATGAGATCTTTAGGGTTGCCCCATCCCCCCCATGGACCAGCCCATCATCCTGAGATTGACAGTTGACAGGGTGTGTCATTGGGGTTGTGAGGCCTAAATGTCACCCAAATTGTCTTTACTGTGGCTTGTGAATATGATTACTGATGGAATGGGGTGACATTTAGGCCTCACAACCCCAACAACACACCCCGTCAGCTGTCAATCTCGGGATGATGGATGGGTCCATGAGGTGAGGATGGGGCAACCCTAAAGATCTAATTTCCTGACCTTTTATGTTTTAACCCTAAATGATGCATTAACTAAGTTTTTTTTTCATTATATATATATATATATATATATATATAGTAGCACGGTAGTGCTACCATAGTTAGGTTTGAGGAGCCATTCACATGTTAAATCTAACATTTTGCACCTTCATAACTTTGCAACCATTCAATGGATTTGCCTGAAATTTGGAATACATGATCAAGAACCATAGATCTTGGGATCTACCAACTTTTGTACTGTTCAGATATATGACTGTGGAGTTATTAAGCATGATCTGCATGCACATTTATGCTTTTTTGGAATTCTGTGGTTGTCTGTACAGGTCGGATGGTTTGCACGACCGGTCCAAAATCTTGAAGAAACATGCGGCCAGGTACCCCAATGTGTCTTTTGAAGATTTCATGAAAAAATATTAAACGGTTCAAAAGTTATTCAAAAAACAAGTTCCCATTATAAATCAAGGGGAAAAGTTAACAAAAAGTTTGACAGTGTCACAAATGCAGTTTTTACTTTCGCAAATGGCCCTTTTACTGTAGCAAATCCACCATTTGTTTTCAGTTAGAGATCAGAAAAATGCTTGGCATTTAAATTTGGGACCCTCTAGCAACCTAATTCTTTTTGTATTCACCTAGTCAGACCTGCCGATGCTAGGCATGTCTTTATTTTGGGGTAAAACACCCCAGAAATATGTTTTTCAGATTTCTCGGGAAAGTACTTTCACAAAGTACTTTCGCATTTGCGACAATGTTGCATTAATTTGCCAAAGCTTTCACAAAGTTCGGCAGTACTTTTCCAGGCTTTGGGAAAATGACAGCAATTCTTTGGCACCCAGCTGCAAAAGAACATTTTGGTCTTTTAGGATGAAATTTGGAAGGAACACAGCTGACATCTCACAGATGTGCCTTTCAGTATTTTGGTGAAAAAATATTAGAGGGTGGCAAAGTTACGGCACTCCAAAGTTGATGCTTTTCCCCATAGGATAACATTACAGCGTCCGCCGCATTACAGAAATCTTTGGCGACCTGCAAAATAATGGTTTGGTCTTTTGGGCTGAAATTTGGAGGGATGAAAGTCAACATCACACAGATGTGCCTTTCAGTGGTTTGGTGAAAAAATATTACAGGGAGCCAAAGTTATGGCAATGGCGTTCACCACACATTTCAGGGTCCGTATCTCGGAAACGGTGTGAGATGTGGACTTTTTGTCGGAAAAATGCTTTGTCCCCTCTTGGGGGCTGAGTGCAAAACTAGCCAGGAAAGTCATAAATCATATGACTTTTAATTTTGTTTCTACATCTTAGTATTCCAACTCCTCATTTTCTGCTCCAACACCCATTATTATACATACATTCTGTGTACTCACTGTCTTTTTCTAGGAAGCTTTTGGGGAAAACCAGCATGTGCACTTATATTAGAATACACAATAAGAGTTCCATAGACCCCTGTCTGTTTCTTTCTTTTTCTCCAAATTCCATGTAACTAAAAAATCAGCTGTTAAAAATCAGCTGTAATAAGTTAAATTGAAGGGGGACCACTCACTGATTCATGTCAACATGAGCTGGTTTTCTTTTGAACCGGGCCGCATAGGGTGAAGTCACAGTTGTGACATAAGCATGCTTTTGCATGCATACACCCTCTGGCCCGGACTCTTCATCTTCTAGTAAGAAGAAGCTTGTTGTAAACGGTCACTTCAGGCGTTCTACTAAATGGTGGTGGGCTTTCTAATAGTCTGAGAATATAAGTGCTGTTACGAGGTTTCTTGAGGAATGAATAGTTCACTATGAAGAAAAAGAGTGAGCAGCATAACGTTGACAAGTTGCAATGAATGAAAATTATTTAAATCCTACTATTTATATTTATATGGGACCTGCCTATGCTTCAGAGGCTTTTTTCTATCCTTTTACAGAGGTGGTAACCAATAATTTGGGACCTTATAAAATAACCCCCCCCCCCCCATTTTGACTCTGGCACTTTGTTCATTTGTGTTCTAAGGTAAATAAATAATCATTTAGAGAATTAGTATTAGTCTAGATTTGGTTTGTTTTGAACCATATTACATATATTATTTACTGTTGTTTTAGAAAAGAGAAATGAACTAAAACAAGCAATTAAAAAACAGGCTACCAGAAGCACCATTCCTGCTTAAAAATAAGAACCGCCTATTAGCAGAACCCTAGACATATATTCTTTGAATTATGTAATGCAGGTTAGTTTCCCCTGCTTTTTGTATCCCTTTACTTCCATTATATTTTATTTTACATTCATTTGGAATGATAGTATATTTTACATAAACTCTTTTGTATGTGTTCTTAGTTACAGATTATGATGCTGCACATTGAAATATCGTGAAAACAAGATTGTAAAAAATGAATTTTGAATTTAATTGGAGGGTCAAATGTCTGAAGAAGGAGCAATTAAGTTCCGAAACATCACAAGCAATTAAAAATAAAGGAGCCACAAGTTAAAAGAAATCCAATAAGAATGTTGTGCATATATATATATATATATATATATATATATATATATATATATATATATATATGTATGTATTTTATTATTTCATATTTAAGATAATATAAGGTTGAGTGGGAACGTTCTCTATTTGAAGAATTCTTTGCATTCCAATTTCCTACTTCCTTCTATGATATGCATAGAATAAATATTTCTGATTTTTTCAAGTTGAAAGGAAACCCTGGGAGACACTAAGTGGTAGTAACTTAATAACTTTGCCACCGTAAGATGGATTTGCCTGAAATTTGGAATCACAGTCTGGTACCATAACTCTCTGGATTTGGCAAAGTGCGTTAAGGTCGGATCTATGGTTGTGGAGCTACAGAGCACAAAAAAACACCTAAATTGAGGGGGTTTTGTGCATTTCTTTGCTTGTGCCGACAGCCCGCACATTTTACATGGTCATTCCAAAAACATCAAGGAACATGCAGCTGGGGTCCCCGATGTGCCTTTTGAAGATTTCTTGAAAATATTAAACGGTTCAAAAGTTATTCAAAAAACACTGAGTCCCATTATAGTCTATGGGAAAAGTTAACAAAATATGCAAAAGTGTCACAAATGCACTTTTTAGTGTCATAAATGACACTTTTACTTTCATGATTCAGCCATTTTTTTTAGTTGGTGGTCAGAGAAATGCTTGTCATTTAAATGTGGGACCCTCTAGGGACATGATTCTTATTGTGTTCTCCTCGTCGAGCCCTGAGGATGCTCCCCATGTCTTTTTTTGGGGTAAAACACCCCAGAAATATGTTTTTAAATTTTTGTAAAAAGTAGTGCCGCAAAGTACTTTTGCATATGCGACCCTTTTGTGATTTTTTTTTTTTGCGAACGTGTCATGATTTGCGACACTAGGCCCAAAACAATAGGA
This sequence comes from Neoceratodus forsteri, assembly GCA_016271365.2. Classification (NCBI taxonomy): domain Eukaryota; kingdom Metazoa; phylum Chordata; order Ceratodontiformes; family Ceratodontidae; genus Neoceratodus; species Neoceratodus forsteri. The sequence continues at coordinate 56,164,279 of CM057449.1, read as the reverse complement.
AATCTTTGTCACCTTGCTACAAAGCAATAGTTTGGTCTTTTGGGCTGAAACCTGCAAGGAAGACAACCAACATCTTACAGATGTGCCTTTTGGTTTGTTGCCAAAACATTACTGTGTTTCAAGGTAACAGCACTCCGAAGTTGACAATTTTTCTCATAGGAAAACATTATGGCGTTCGCTGTGCCTTTCGAGTTCCGTATCTCGAAAACGGTTCGAGATACAAATTTTTCATCACAAAAATTCTTAAGAGCAAAACTAGCCTGGAAAGTTGTAAATAATATGAGATTTAATTTTTTTTCTACTTTGTACGGTTCCTTAGATTTAAGCTATTTGGTATTCCAAGTACTCATTTTCTGGTCTGAGGGCCATTATTGTGTCCACATTCTTTGTATTCACCGTGCTTCTCAGTGCACCTTTTTGGGACACAGAGCATGTGCGTTTGTGTTGCTTTTATTGTTAGAGTTTGCGTTCACGTTTCCACTTGTGTCCCCTTTACAGTTTGCGTTAGCATTTCCTTTTGCTTCACCATGTGTGTTACCACTTGCAGTTGTGTTTTTGTTTGTGTTTGCATTTCCATTTGTGTTACTGTTTCCTTTGGCATCACCATTGCCATTACCATTATTGTTTGCATTTCCATTTGCATTACCATTACCATTGGTGTTTTCATTACCGTTTGTGTTAGCATTTGCATTTTCATTACCATTAGCTTCTGCGTTTGCGCTTACATTTATGTTGTCGCTTGCGTTACTCTTTCCTTGTGCTTCACCATTGCCTTTAGCATTTCCATTTGCATTTGTATTACCATTACCATTTCAGTTTCCATTACCATTTGCGTTACCATTACTGTTTGCACTTACATTTGCACTTGTGTTTCCTTTACTGTTTGCGTAATCATTTCCATTTGCTTCATTGTGTGCGTTACCGTTTGCGCTTACGTTTGGGTTACCATTACTGTTGCTGTTTCCTTTTGAGTCACCATGACATTATCATTTGCATGTGTGTTTTCATTACCGTTACTGTTACCATTACCATTAGCGTTGGCGTTACAATTAGCATTAAGATTCCCATTATGATTACCGTTACCATTGCCATTACTGCTACTGCTAGCATTACCATTACTGAAAGAGTTATTACACAAAATGGGAAGCACTGTGGGAGGGCCCCACGCTCCCACCTCACATGCCATTCACTATTTATAATGTACATTCTCAAAAAGAAGGGAAATTCATGACAACATCTGATGCATTAAACATCTGTTTAATGCATCAGTTAGAGTTGTTCCACAGTGACAAAAGTGAGGAAATTCAGTGTTAGGGTTGAAAACCCTAACTGCGCATTCCCCCCACCCCCACCACCACACACATACAAACATACACACACACACACACACACATATACATGCAAGTAGGGGAAGGACCAAGGCAGCACAATCAACCACACACAACCAGCAGCAGGTAACAGAAATAAGATACAACTATCTAAACCATGAAACCACGCACCCTTGCTCCCATTGGGCTGTGGCATGGGGTTGTCACTGCTAACTCTGAATCCAGATGTTCCATGCACTGCAAAACACATATCACTATGGACAACTGGGCATCTTGGGCCACACCCTGCCACCAACACATAACATAGACTACACATATGATATTTTGGGGTGTACAAGACCCAAAACAGGATTTTGCACATTCACTGAAATACTTTCAAAAATCATTTCCGCTAATGCTACAGAGTCATGGTATGCATTTGTGACACTTTTGTGTTTGCAACAGTATTTTGTGACACTATTTTGCATGCTTTTGAAAATGTGACACTGTCATGTGTTCCGTTTATGACATGTTCATGTTTGTGACACTGTTTTGCCAAAGTATGCTCCTGAACACTGCACATATTTGCCATCATCCTGCAAGCAAACGCTTGAGTCCTTTGGGCTGCAATTTGCAGGATGGCAAGCCCTGCTCCCACAGATATGCCTTTCCCTGCTTTGGTGCTAAAATACTTAAGGATGACAAATTTACACTGTTCCAAACTGAGCAATGTCCCATCGACTAACATTGCTGCACCCATGACACCTTTTGCCACCCATATATTGAAAACGTAGTGAGGTACACAGTTTTCACTACTGCCACCTTGTTTCACCTTTAGGAGAACTAACCTCATGAAACAAGTTTGGAAATACTGTATGATACTTGAAACTCGATTTCTTACCCACTTGGTGCTGTAACACAAGTATACATCTCCTGCTAGTTGTGTGTGATTGGTTGTGTTGCCTTGGTCCTTCCCCTACTTGCAGGTATGTGCGTGTGTGGTGGTGATGGGGGTTGGGCAGATTCCACAGTTAGGGTTTTCAACCCTAACACTGAATTTCCTCACTTTTGACACTGTGGAACAACCCTAACTGATGCATTAAATTGAGTTTTTTTTATGAATAAATATAAATGCACCCCTTTAGTTAGGGTTCAGTAAGTAATTCAATGTTAAACTCAAAATGTTGCACTTTAGCAACTTTGCAACCATAGGATGGATTTGCACAACATTTATTATGCTCCTTCCTGTGGTGTAAATGTCTTTATCTGGCAAGTTTCATTCCTCTTGGATGTGTGTTCTCCAATTCACAGCGAGGTGAAAAAAACATGTTTTTATCCATTGACTTTGGCTGTCTCATTGAACTTGCCTACAGCCCAGATGGATTGTTTGTTTGGTATAAAATGTTCAGGACAGTAAAGGACTATCCCACAGGTGCTTCAAGGAATGCTATTATCAAATGTTTGAGTAATGCCTCCATCAGTTTCCCACTATAGATGTGATACTTACTGGTCTGGAGTTTCCTGCCTCTTCCTTGCTATCTGATTTGTGGAGTGGGACAACCAGATGCCTTTTTTCAGTCCCCAGGTACCACTCTACTTTCCAAGGAGCTGGTGAAAAGCTTTGCAAGTGGGGCCACAGGTTCCTTCCACAGCTCCTTCAGGATTCTTGGATGTATCTAATGTGGTGTCATGGCCATTTCTGCTTGTAGTTTGTTTAGTCCTTCCAGTACTTGGGTTTTCATGAAGGGACTAGTATCAACCCCTGGACCAGGGGTGCCCCCTTAGTGACTGCTGGGCCATCTCCCAGATCTTCCTCTGTAAATACAGCACAGAAGTCCCTGTTTAGTATGTCTGATTTTTTGTGGTCTTCTTCTACTACTTTTTCTTCCTCTGGTGTTAGTTCTCACTATGCCTTCCTTTGCCTTCTTTCTTTCCCTGATGTTTCTAAAGAAGGTCTTGTCTCCTCTGTTGACCCCCTCTGCTATCTTGGCCTCTGTCTGGGTTTTGGACTTTCTTATCCCTTTACTTGCATTGTTCATTTTGTCATCATATGTATCCCACTCTTTTTTTGGTTTTGGTGTCTTGGTAAGTTCTGTATGCTTTCTTTTTTCCTTCACCATGGTGGCTATATGTTTGGAGAACCAGAGATGATTTATTTTCCTGTTTGCTTTGTAGACCCTTTTGGAGCAGTGTTCTGTGGCAATTTGCACTGCTCCCTTCAGTCTGTCCCATGTGACTTCTACCCCACCCTCCCCCTCTGTGATTAAGTTCTCCTTCAAGGTGACTCTTACCTTATTGAAATCATCCTTTTAAAATCCAGAACCTTAATTTGTATTTATTTATTTATTTAATATATTTATGTCTTTGATCACCGGTTAAGTCCACTGATCCAGGGGACCATTTTCAAGTATGACCCGGGCCACAGGGTGGCAAAGATTACACAGCAAATACAGTAAAATCATGGGTACAGGCAAATCAAATATTACACAGCAATATAGTAAAAACAGATAGTGATAAAACCAACAATACAGGAGTCAACATCAGTTACACAATCCTGAGGTCAAGGGGCTTGCGGAAGATCAAGTGTTTTCTCTATAGGAGGGGTTACCGCAAGTATTGGGACTGAGGCACCAGGACCCCTCCTGTACCAGAATCTTGTGCAGGGTCCCTGGCACACCAGAAATCAGTGCAAGCTGCTGTTTTCTGTAGCTTGTGTCGATCCTGACCATGACTGAGAATCAGTCCCCAGAGTTTGGGAATTGGCTATCTGAAAAACCAAAGGGCTTCCGTAAGTGTCACATGTGCAATGTGTGCATATATTGTGTTCAAGGCAGGAATTTTACATGCACACCAGGGATCAAAAGGAGGTAGAGATTAGAGAAATAATTACTTGTGATACAGCTTTTGTTGTATAAGCCCTATAGTGGCCTTGTGGACTTGTATACGTATAGGTAAAACTGCACAAAATTTGAAAACCTGTAAACAAGAACACATCTGTAGTATTGAGATCAGATGCCTTGACACACCAGTTGGCTTGTACTTTAACCAGGTGCATGACTCAAACCATGAAACTCTGAAGTTTATAGGCTTAAAATGTATCCCTATTCCAGAAACAGCTGGAGACAGTCAGAAAATACAATTAAAATGAAAAAAGTTACAGGATCTTCACTCTGTGCACTTTAAGACCAAAGAGCTTAAATGAATATTGTGATTTAAAACCGTGTTAAGAATTTTAATACGACATTGTTCTTCTTGTGATCTCTCGTATATATTTATCTCCACAGGTCAAATCCATGTCCTGTTTTCTTCCTCAACTAGAGTGGCATTTATGTGGATCCTCATGTTATTTCTCTTACCTGGAAGATCCAGTACTTTCATCCAGCATCTATTTTTTCTTTTTTTTTCAGTTTTGCATGTGTTAATAATTATTTTTTTGTTATTAGAAAATCTTAAGCATTTGCCATTTAGCATATCATTCATTCATTTGTTCATTTGTTCGTTTGTTCATTCGTTCGTTTGTTCGTTCATTCATTCCTTGTTAACAGAGTAAGGACCACTAGGCACAACTGACTGTTTTCAGGGGCAATATGAAGAAAATGTATCCATTTCAATTTGTATAATGAATATGTGATTTCCTATATTTGTTGTAATCAATTGCACAGTGATCATTTTGTAATCTAAAGTTTACTGTAGGTTTTTCCATGTCTATTTCATAAGATGATTACTTTTAATTTATCTTTTGAAGTTTTACCATGCAAGGAGTTCTTTAATCAAAGAATAATGCACCTGGGAAACAAAAGCCCAGGGAAATATTACACAATATGGGGGGAAGGTGGTAACAACAACAAAATTGGAAAGGGACCTGGGGGTAATCATATCAGATGACCTTAAGGTTAGCAAGCAATGTGAGAATGCAGTAGGGAGAACTGGGAGATACTGGGATGTATAGGGAGAGGCATCACCAGAAGAAAATAGGAAGTTGTTATCCCTTTATACAGACAGTTAATGAGACCCCATCTGGAGTACTGCATCAGGTTCTGGAGACTCCATCTCCTCAAGGACATAGACAGGATGAAAGCAGTCCAGAAGAGGGCAACTAAAATGGTGCAGGGTCTGCAAGAGAAGCCATACGAGGAGAGACTAATGGAGCTTAATATGTAAAACTTTGAGGAAAGGAGGGAGGGGGGGACATGATAGAAACGTTTAAGTACCTCAGTGGAGTGAACAAAGTCCAAGAGGGTAGCATCTTTCAGAAAAAGAGATGTGTAAGAACAAGGGGACACAATATGAAGATAGAGGGGGGACAGTTCAGGGGCAATGTGAGGAAGTATTGTTTCACAGAGAGGGTGGTGGACACATTTAACAGCCTTCCTGAGGAGGTTGTGGGGTCTAAAACTGTGGGAGAATTCAAGAATGCATGGGACAGACATAAGGCAATTCCTGTTGGGGGTAGGAAGAAATAGGCTGTTGGTTAACTAGGATCTACAGCTTATCCTGTAGGTAGGGAAATGGGCAGACTAGGTGGGCCAAGCAGTCCTTGTCTGCCATCAAAGTCTATGTTTCTATGTTTGGATGTAACATATGAGATATCTTGTTAGGTTTCTTATATTTAACTGTCATATTGTTGATCAGCACCTGTACTGTATTTCGTTGTTTTACACATTTTTTAGTTCTTGCACTGTTTTGCAATTTTGATGTTGAATTTTATGCACTAGGTTCACTTTCTCTGTGGTCACTTTCTTGCTCTGACATCATGAATTTTGGGGCTATATTTTGAACAGTACCCTTCTTGGACACCATCACCATCTTAGAATGGATTAATGTTTTTTCATTAAACCACCAAAGTGCACATTGTGTGGCCAGCAAATTGTGAACCCTAAAACATTCAGTACAAAATTTCAAACTGTCTAGGTGCTATAGCTGTCAGATGAACTCTCAGCAAAACCAATGGAAAAAAAAATGAAAATTCACATTTTCACTACCAGAACTCTGAATCTGCAAATTGGACCAGGGCAAAACTGACCAAATCCAGAGATCTCCCCCACAAGACTGTGAGTTCAAATGTTCATGCAAATATCTTGAATGGTTGCAAAGTTATTTAAGGGCAAAATTCGGAGTTTAACATTTAACTGCTTACTCAACACTAACTATAGGGGTGTGACTGCACCTCTATAATATACATACGCATAAATATATATATATATATATATATATATATATAGACATATGAGGTCATAGCCTTTCCTTATATACATTTAAGGATATAATAGTAAAGGATAGGGACAGCAAAATATATAGAACATAATCTGTGAAACCGGCTTCCTTCTAATATACATTTTTCTTCTCAGGCTTTTTTTATGTATAACATTTCACTTACATATACTAACAGCAGTCTTGGAGCAGCACATCTTTAATAACTAAATTAGGTGAGTCATATCAACATGAAAGTCAATTAACATTTAACAAACACAAGGAGTGTCAGACACTTGGAAGAATACCACATGTAACAATAAACCATTCCGATAAAATTAAAGTCATCTGTACATCCCAACAGGAATGCAATTGAGGCACAGTGTAACCCACACCTCTGATTATGTGTAAGGTGATCCATAATATATATGACTATGAGAGTCATGATTTCTGCGAATTAAATATCTATGAACATTAAATATTGTGCCTCCCCAAAGTGACTGCAGCATAATAATGTAACAGGGTTTAAACGGATCATGACATCTCTGAGAAAACTTACAAAGACTGGGGTACACCGAGCTGCAACTTGCACACACTTACCCAAGAATTGAAGGTTAGGGATGTTAACATTCCAAAATCTGGGATCTACATAACAAAAACTACAGACACAACTATTTGAACTACAGACTGTGAACCTGTGCACCTTTATATTTTGGGCAATCAACTACCATTCATTGATTCAGTTTGTGTTTTATACAAATACAGAAAAGTACAAATTACTATGCGATTAGACACTGAGCCCACTAATTCCTTTCTGTTTGTTAGCATGATCCTGGTGAAAAATAAAGTAATGGGTGGAAGTTTAAATTAATTTATGTCAGCCTTTTTACTTTTTGTGTGCAGGTTTTGCATCATTTTCTACAAGACAGCTAATCCTTGCATAGTGAAGGAGGTACAGTCAGTGGCCAAGAGCCAAATGCATTTCCATTAAACCAAGTAAATAGGCCTAGCAGAGAGTGAATTATTGTTTGCTGAAACATTCTGCTTGCCTGTTGTCATAACAAAGCAGATTTCAGATGAGGAGCCAGTTCATTAACCATGAAACAGGGCTTTCATCAAGCCCTGCGTCAAAACCTTTTTTTTGTGTAGTTGTGCCAAATGCTTTGCCACAACTTGCACCTGAATGCAAGAGATTGGGATCATTTGTGACAGTTTTTCCATTTTATGGAAGCTTGCACCAAATATTTAGTACAAGCCCTGTAAAAAGGTTACCAAACATTGCTGCAAGCTAGACCAGGGAAAAGCAGGTCTAACTTGCAGCAATCGGCACACAGGATTGAGAATCCTGCTCGCTGGCCAGGGACTGCCACAAGCCCCATACACCCTATGATTGGTGTGCCTGAGGCTTGCAGTATTTCCAGATATTTTGTGAAGTGGGTCCCAGCTGTTTAAGTCTCAATATATAAACAGACATATACAAAAGGTGGGTCTGCTAATTTGTGATCATACTCAAACTGAAATAGTCTGTTTAAGCCTAACCTGTGCATTCACACAATATGTGATCTGAATCAGAAACATGTACAAATGACATAAAGTATGAGGTGGTGTGTGAAACAAGAAGTTTACACACACATGAAGTGTAGGATGCAACATAAACCCCAAGAGCAAACCTTGAGGGTAGAGATGAAGCAAATTTTTAATCCACTGGTGAAGTGAATTAAGTGGCCATTTTATATTATGGAGATAACGCTAAGTGTGAGCACTGTAGTGCCTTACTACATTCTTTACTATTACTTCTGCTGTCATTGTGCCTTTAACACGAAGTAAGGTGAAGTGACATGTAAATAGGCAGTCCCCCCACACACATCACATGGTTTGCAGTACTGTAAGTCACATGCTTTAGCCAGGCAGGAAGGAAGTGAGTCAGATAAGCAGTTTCACTTTCTCCTTTGCAGTTGTAGGGGGAGAAGACTTTGTGGAGAGGAGAGCTGTTTTGAGTCACTATCAGAAAGTGCTTTATTGCCTTTGTGTCTGAAAAAAACAGCTTTTTTAAAAGCTATATCTTTATTTAGTTTTTGTATTGTGTTTGTGATTTTTTTTGGGTAGTTTTTTTTTATAGTAGTAGTAGTAGTAAGAATTTTATTGTTTTTGGTCAAATGACCTTATACAAATACAAACAAACATCATTCAAAATACAAAATACGTATGAATACATAAATACATCTATAACATATTAAAATAGAGTATGAGCATAATTAATTCATACGATAAACAATAACTCTTTTAATTTAAATTTATTTCAAATATTCTTCGGATAATTTCTAATCTTCAAGTCTGCTAATAAATAAGCTGTATTATAATTTCATCATCTGTAGTAAATAAGACCTTCAAAATCAGGCCCATACTTGTCTGTTGCATGGTATCCCATACTGGTTGAATATATTGCGCTCTTGGCTTAATATACCAACTACAATTAAAAATAACATCATATAGATCTTCTATTTGGATTTGTCTGCAAGAACAAAAACATGCTTTTTCATTATTATTCCTTTCATATCTTGCTTTCAAAATGTTACTACAGAATAACTCCAATCGATAACGAGTATATAGTTTCTGTTTTTTGTCATCAGTAAGAATATCCAAACAATATCTGTAATGATGCGATATATCATTCTGTACTAACCATCATGAAATATGAAGCTTCATAATTTTCTTCAAATCACATACTTTGTAATTTCTATTAGTTTATCTGTAACATATTTCTGATACTTTGAATTTACAACAATACCTTTTGTGTTATAGTATTCGAGAATACCCAGATCAACTATTTTTAAAATCATTTCTACCTTTTGTAACCAATTACCATTTGTCAAACTATTTTCTGCCCAATATTTTTTTTTCGTGAAGGCAAATATAGGGGATACGATGATTCCCATAATTAAGCAGTCTAATCCAATAGTTTACTTTTTTGCCATAAAAATACCCTGCTAAGCCTGATAAGCCTAGCTCACCTCTTATTAATACAATAGGTACAGATTTTCCCAAACCAAGAGAAAGTCTAAGTAGTTTATTCGTAGGTGCTTCTATAATTTCAAATTTGCTAATGTCCCATACTTCAGCATTAAAAAGTGCTTGTGCATTATATTTAGCTTTTAATGCAGCTATTAGAGGTTTATGGGTATTTCCACCATACTTTCTGTTAAACATACAGGGAGAAGTTAGTTTGTTTTAATTTCATTTTCAATAAATTAATATGATTAAGCCAGCTGCCATTGTTAGAAACTGTAAATCCTAAGTATGTATACTGTTTGACTGTATTTAAACTTTTCTCACCTGTCTGCCAGATTCTGTTTGTATTTCTACCACTAACTATCATAACCTTACTTTTTGTTTCATTAATTTTGAGTGAATGTTGCAAGGCATATGTATTCAACAATTCTAATTTTTTTTGTAATCTGGACTATGTAAGTGCAAACAAAACTAAATTGTCCGCATAAGCTAAAGCAGCACAGCCCTTATTCAAATTTTTTGGAGAATCAGATTCACTTGTCTCTAATTGCTGTAACATATTATTTATGTAGATACAGAATAGAAATGGAGCCAACACACATCCTTGCCTGACTCCTTTGTTAGTAGGAAAGTTGGCAGATAACTGACCCAGTCTTCCCAGTCTAATCTGTGCCCATGTCCCTGTATGTAGTTCACTAACAATGGCAATAAGAGAATCAGAGACACCCCATTGTTTCATCTGTTTCCATAAAGTATTACACATAATCCTGTCAAATGCAGAAGTGAAATCTATAAAAGCTGCAAACAGCTTTTGCCTTCTAACTTTAACATACTTATTGATTAAATGTTCAAGTGTAAAACAGTTATCAGTAGTGGAATACCCTTTCCTAAATCCAGCTTGTAATTCTGATAGACCACTTAACTTATTTATCTGTTCCTTAAGTCTCTCTAAAATGATTTTTGTAAATATTTTACACATATTATCTAAAAGCAAAATAGGCCTATACATGGCAGGATTTTTCTTATCACCATTCTTGTAAATAGAAATAAGCAATGCCCCTTTCCAAGAAGATGGGAATAATAATGAAATACAGCAATTATTAAAAAAAGGTACTAGAATTTTAGTCCATAAAAATGGAGCAGCCAAAAATACTTCAGCCGAAATTTGATCCAGGCCAGAAGCCTTTCCCCGTTTTAATGTAGAAATTGCAAAGCACACTTCAGATTGCAGAATTTTACTAAATTGTATCATATCTGGTTTAGCTGAATTTAACTGCGAATTTATTGCTGAATCATAAAAAATGGATGAATAATAATCAACCCATTCCTGCATTGTAATATAGGAATCAATCTCATATAAGTTTTGTTTTGTTTTGTGTGTGTGACTGTGTGTGTCAGTGTGTCTGGGAGTGTCAGAGTGAGTGCGGCCGCTGGGTGAAGGCTAGGCATCGACTGTGGTTGTACTTTTTTATAGTCAGGGTCAGGGACTTGTGTGTGAAGGATGGACCCTGGAGAATGACAGTCACTGACCCATGGGTGCAGTCAAAGGAGGGGAGTGCACACAAGTGGGGGTGGTCATGTGTTGCTGGACTGCTCCCGACCCTTGGGTGTTGCATCCCCCCGTGGAAGCAACAGCAGCAGCAGTGCCAGTGCCACCTGTGGCTGCTGTGCATCCACCACCAGTAGCAGCTGTAGGGGCTCCAGCAGCACCCCTCCGCAACCTCCACAGCCACAGGAGGTGCCCCAGGAAAACATAGGTGGTGCTAGGACTGTATCTGGTTCCCTCCTGTAGCTCCCCAGTGTGGGAGTTTTTTAACTCTGTGGGGGGAGACAGCACAGTCATGGTGTGCCATCTGTGCAGTGTTCTGGTACACCGTGGCCCCTGGGGGACACATTTGGGGACCAGTGACCAGTGCACCCACATGTTGAACCACCACAAGGTGGAGTGGCAGGCTGCCACAGAAGGGGCCAGCTGTCCACCTGCTGGCCCTTCTGTGGCAGTGGCCAAAGGTGCTTCTGGGGTTAAAGTTGTGCCTCACCACCGCAGCAGCAGGAGGAGGAGGAGGACCAGTACAGCAGCTGCACTACCACCACCACAGCCACCAGCACTACCCTCTCCACCACCACCACCACTACCTGGGTTTCCACCTGCAGTGGACCCTGCCACAGTCCCTGCAACAGAGGCCGAAATTTCCCTGGTGTGGGCAGCCCTGAAGGAGAATAATGAGAGGGCAGGTGCTGTGCAGCAGCAGGTCGACACATTCCAACAACAGCAGCAACAAATACTCACAATGTTGCACCTTCTGCTGGACTACCATGGCATCCCACGGCCACATTAAGGGATTGTTTTCTGGACCCCCTATCCCACTACTGTACTGTACTGTTTTTGTGTGTGTGTGTTTTTTTTTTGTTGTGTAATAATACACATTTCCCTTGTAGGGGAATCTTTCTTGCTCCACATAGTGCAATACATTTGTGTGAAAACCACCCAAAATTTCATTACAGTGTGTTACATGATGGAGGAATTCCCATTCAGAAAAGCCACCCACATTCTGCCCCCCTTTCTCAAAAACGTTAGAATGTGATGCCTGGGAGAGCGCGAGTGCATACTCCATTACAGTGAATGTCCAATTGTCTGTCAGCTTTCCGAATGTTTCTTTATGTTATAATAGTCAATTTGTGGTGACACGTGTGGGCACGTTTCTAGTAAGAAGAGCTGTGTTAGTGGAAATGTTCCCACATTTCACCACAAAGTGAACCTTATAACATAACGAAATATTGGGACAGCTGTCGGACATTCACTATAGTGGAGCACGCACTTGCGCTCCCCCTGGCATCACATCCTAACGTTGCTGAGAAAGTGGGGCAGAATGTGGGTGGCTTTTCTGAATGGAAATTCCTTCATCACATGACACACTGTAATGAAATTACGGGTGGTTTTCTCAGAAATGTATTGCACTATGTGGAGCAAGAAAGATTCCCCTTGAAGAAAGACGCCCACATATTAGGTTATGTGCATCACCATAACTGTGTAATATGGTGAATCTCTGTAAAGTAGATTGGCAACAACTGTTGAGAACTCTGACCTATATTTTTTAATGCAATGTTATAACTTCCTTTACTTACATCCTGACTGGAATGATATGATAATTTCCAGTAGTTGAGTCTGCTGTGCTACCTTTTCTTATGTGTGAAATAATGAAAGGAGCATTCCTTTTAAATTGGTGCTGACCAGGTCTTTGTCATTATTTTCCTCTGCTTTTCTCCAACACATCAGTTAGTTGTTATATATCACTTCTGTTGTAAATTAACAATTATGCAGCAGGCAGTGTTTTATGACACCACGGAACAATATTTATTGAAAAGCAACTGCAAATAAATACAAACCTGGTCAGAACAATATTGCAAGGCATGCTCATTTTTTTTTCATACATGAAAAAATGTAATCAACTAAGTAAAGCAGACAGAAATTGTGAAAAGAAGCATATCATTCAAGTCAAGACTCGAAGGTAAGTAGTGGCTGTGGCAATGTAAAGTAGCATAAAAAAGTACACTTCAAAATTGTCATGACATTCTTGCAATGCTGCTTTAATTGATAATGTCAGTATGACATCATCAGCTCACAATCACACAACACACAAAATGCATCCCCAGAATTAATGGCCCACTCAGTCATGCCTTGTGTCCAGAAAATTGACAAGTGGTAACACAGTGAAATGGGAGTGTTTCAGCACATACAAAGTCCCCCAGAATTAATGGCACACTCAGTCATGCACGCAGTGGTGGCACAGAGTCCCCAGATTTTTTCTGCATGCCCAAAATGCATCCTCCTTGTGTGCAGAAAATTGCCAAGTGGTAACACAGTGAAATGGGAGTGTTTCAGCACATACAAAGTCCACCAAAATAAAATGATGACCATGAGCATACTGTTGCTGGTCCAATGTGTTCTGTGAGGAAATTCTAGCAAATTCAATGTGATCATCTCAACTGGATGGAAGGGTGGCCTTTGTCTGTACACTAATAGTAGCCTTGGTGAGTAGATATATGTATATATATATATATATATATATATATATATATATGTTTCTGTATTTTGTAGGTAAGGAGGGGTGTTGACATGGACATGTACTCATAGTGATTTTGTATTTTCTTGAAACTTGGCTTCCCAGCCAAATGCCCTTTGGGGTAACCCTTGCCTCAGTGTTTATGCACAGAGGTTCTTTGTCTTTTAAATAGTTTTTTATTTTAATGGGTTCACCACAATATATCCCAGGCACACTGCCTTAGGGGTAGCTGGTCCATTCCACTGGGGTGTCAAACAGATGAGGCATACTGATGAGTCCTGGTAGAGACGAAACACGTGTCTATGTCTTCTGTTAGCACCTCTTTGCAAACTGTGTGAGAGGCCTTTCGGCACCATGCAATTCTGCTTAAAGTTGGACCAGCATAACATTGGTATTTGCATATGCAGCCCATGATGCTTTGCATTGTGGGGGCATGTGTGATTTGTATTTTCTTGAAACTTGGCTTCCAGCCAAATGCCTTTGGGTAACCTTGCCTCAGTGTTTATGCACAGAGGTTCTTTGTCTTTTAAATAGTTTTTATTTTAATGGGTTCACCACAATATATCCCAGGCACACTGCCTTAGGGTAGCTGGTCCATTCCACTGGGGTGTCAAACAGATGAGGCATACTGATGAGTCCTGGTAGAGATGAAACACGTGTCTATGTCTTCTGTTTGCACCCTTTGCAAACTGTGTGAGAGGCCTTTCGGCACCATGCAATTCTGCTTAAAGTTGGACCAGCATAACATTCTGTGGTGATTTGCATATGCAGCCCATGATGCTTTGCATTGTGGGGGCATGTGTGATTTTGTATTTTCTTGAAACTTGGCTTCCCAGCCAAATGCCCTTTGGGGTAACCCTTGCCTCAGTGTTTATGCACAGAGGTTCTTTGTCTCATAGTGTTGTTCTGTGTCACAGGTCACAGAAACTGTTGGTGTGCACATTCCAGTGCTCAATGAGAATGTTTTGCATTCAAATTTGAAATTAATAACTCTTAAGCACATGAAGGTAAGTATTTTTTTGGGGGGTTGGGTGAGGGGGGATCATATTTGCAGGTTAGTCTGTAATGGTTTCTTATTTAGTTACTTCTTCACAGATTTCATCTGCATCCTTCTGGAGTCCAGTTATTAATGATGGTCATGGTCATCTAATAAAGGCCACTTTGACAGAACAACAAAGCATCTGGAAGTTTCCTAAAAAAAGAAATGAATGACTTCTTACAACTTAATTGTTATTTGTCCCTCCCTGGTTCTTAATCTCAAGTCAAGTTACATTTCAAACCCACATCTTGTCAACTAAACACAACCTGTGTGCAATATTTGCTGCAGTCTTTCCAAAACAATGAAACAGATTAAATAAAATCTTCATACTTACCAGAATGGATTTCAAATGAATATTCCATAGGTTCCTCTGTACGGTACAGCTGCAGTAGCATTCCCACTGAGTTTCAGTGAAGGAGACTTTTTTTGTTAACCTGTAAAAAAAAAAAAAAAAATAAGTGTACCATATGTGTTTGACCATTGAAGCCATGAAAAGCTACAGAAAACAAAACATACAACTAAAGGAAGTGAAATAGCATAACAAACATGAGTACACATACTCAGCTTATGGTTTAAATATTAAGAAGCTTTGTGTCTGTGGCTGATGGATGTGGTGGTCCAGATATACTCATGCTCATTGGTGACAGTGGCTAACATCAGTCCCAGTGGTGGTGGTCCGGGGGTCAGACCATCTCATGCTCAGTGGTGGCAGTAGCTAACATCAGTCCTGGTGGTGGTGGTCCGGGGGGCAGACAGACTCATGCTCAGTGGTGCCAGTGGCTAACATCAGTCCTGGTGGTGGTGGTCCAGGGGTCAGACAGACTCATGCTCAGTGGTGGCAGTGGCTAACATCAGTCCTGGTGGTGGTGGTCTGGGGTGGCACACCACCTTTTAACAACTTCAGTTAAAACCTGCCAACATTAACCACATCATTATCCTCATAAGGAAAGCTTCCCTCATAAACATCTATGTCTGAAGTCTGACCACTGGGAAATTCTTTCTCCATTGTGTTGTTATCTACATCAGTGGTGGACCATTTCAGGCAGCCACTGCCAGTGCCACCAGGATGGTCCATTTCCACATCACCAAAACCACTATGACTAGGCTGGGGTACGAATACCGAGGTTGCAGTCTGTGCTGGTATGTGCCTCTCATTCATTTTAATGAATGTTATCAAACTAACATTTGCAGGAGACAGGTTTGTCTGACAATCCCTGACTATTGCACCTGCTGAGCTGAATACTGTCTTAACATTTACACTGGAGGGTGGGCATGTGAGGTACTTTAGTGCCACTGCAGTCAGCTCTGGCCATTCACTGACATTTCCACTCCAGTACAAAAGAGGATCTTCATTTATTGTCAGATGCCTGTTTTCAGACAAACATCACTAAACCATTCTCTGTGCCACACTAAGTCCAGTTGTTGATGCAACATCCTGTTCTCAAGAATCATTTATTTCCCAAATATGCACTTTGGACAAAGCCTCCCAAAACATGTTGATGCCAGCCACTTTGGATGACAGATCACCTCGAACTGCTGTCCCCTTCCAGTTGCAGGATATGCTTGATAGTCCTACAGGTACACCTTCAGTCAGATTATGCTGCTGAGGTTTGCTGACTTTGGCACGTGACTTCTGTGCCCCATGAACCAAGCGCACCAGTTGACCACTGATATTTTTTACCTGTTTAGGCCCTCCCTCCAGTACTGATGCAATTCCACGTTTGTATCGTGGGTCCAGCATTGTTACTATGGCAAACTTGTCACTACACTGAATGCTCAAAATGTGATGATTATGGTCGAATACTGTGATCATGTGTTGCAGCAACATACTGCTACCACCATCCCCGGCAACATCAAGGCCATGCTGTATATTCACCAATGTCTGCCTCAGCACCCACAGCAGTGGAATTGAGTGGCTAATGGAGGCAGACTCACCACTCACTGCCTGTGTGGCATGTTCAAAAGGCCACAAAATTATTACAGAGTCCATGAGGCGCCACTGTTCAGTCATCATAGACATGAAGGCCCTGGAACTGTCATGGCTAGTGTGCATCACAACATATTCTGAGATGGCTTTGTATTGTTCATACAACCTCTCTGCCATGTATAAAGTGGAGTTCCATTGGGTGACAACTTCCAGCTTCAAGCAATGCTGAGGCAGGCTGTTTTGTATCTGCAACTGCTGCAGCTGGTCAGGGGCCTTTCAAGATCTTGAAAAGTGAGAGCAGATACGTCGTGCAACGGTCAGCATTTCCTTTACATCAGGGTGCTGCAGAAACTCCTGCACCACAAGATTTAAACAGTGGGCCATGCATGGAACACAAAAAAAACCACCATTCGTGATGCATTTCACCACATTTGAGCCATTGTCACTTGCTATGAACCCATCTCTCTGGGGCAGAAGGTTTAGCCATTTGTCAATTTCAGTCAGTACCACTTCCAAAATGTTATCACCAGTGTGTGAACAGGTCACATCTGCACATAGCAATTGTTGCATGCTGTCGAATTCCTGGAAGATTGCTACCGCAACAATCCACCTTACTGCACTGATTATTCACACTACCAACATCACAAACAACCCCCGGCACCTGCGCCCAGTGTACAGTTATACACAAATATGAACTCCCCACTGTTTTGCCACTTGCCCACATATCCATACTTAAATGGATGAATGGAGAGGAGGAATGTTGAAGGGCATGTCTTACTGAGTCAGACAGAGTGCAGAACAATTTGGGGACAGCACGGGTAGAAAAGTATGTCCTGGATGGAACTTTCCATTTTGGACAGGAATGTGCAGCAAACCACCAGAACCCAGAATTCTTCACAAAGCAGAAGGGCAAAAGATCATTTGCCAGCATGTCTGCTACAGCAGCATTAAGTTCACGTGACACTGTATGATTGGGGTGATACTTCTGCTTATGCGCAAAAACACTTTGTAACATGGGCTGACTTAAGCATTTTACCCGGGATGTTATAACAAATGGTTTTGCTCTGTGATGAATGGCATTGGCAGGGGGTGGAGTGTGGACGTTTGATGAAGACGGTTGCACAGGTGAGGATGAAAAACCCAGAAATGCAGTTATTTTGCCAGATTCGCAAACCAGGGTTGATGTACCACGTGCACTAGACATACTGCATTCACCACCACCACCAAAACTGCTACTCTCACCAGCACTGGACAACATTTCAGAGTCATTATGGTCCTCCACCTCATCATGCCTGTAGTAATCCTCTGCTCTTATTACCTCAGTACTGCACACATTTAATTTACTACTGGACGTAACAGTCATTGAAGGGGATAACATGCTCGCTATGGTTTCCAGTGACGAAGGTGAACACCCCACTGTCATATTTGCTGCCAGCTTGTGCTGGGTCCACAGTGCCAAGTGCCTATTCTTAAGATGTGTTTGCTGTCCACCTGTGCCCAGATGGCTCCCCTTTTTACCTCAACTCACACGCACATGGCAAACCTGGCAGATTGCAACTGACTCATCATTTGCATCTTGAACAAAAAAATCCCAAACAAGGGATTGTGATGCTCTGCTTTTAACATGTCCATAATGTTGCTTATTTAAGTCCATTATTTTAAGCACTGAAGTGGGGGGGCACATGATGTTGAGGGAACTGCACACCTGGACTACAACTGACCGCCATGACTACCTATCATATTTATTACTGGGTCATCATCAACTAAAACCAGTAAATCACAAGTTTTTACGGAGGGGGGGGGAGATTCCTGCAAACAGACTCAGACACGGCCACTTTGAATTTCTTTTTCTCCAGTTCCCAACTGGGGCAATTACTTCATGATCATATTCATCAGCGTCACACACATCCACATCTTCTGCTTGGATGCTAGCATGTGGACTGCATGTTGCAACAACAACAACATCATCATCATCATTACATTCATCATTATCATCTACACCACCATCACCTGATATTTTTTCACCACACTGTGAATCACTGCATGGAAAATGCATGACATTAACCGCCACGGTGGACTGAATATCACATTGTATGCTATTGTTGACATGATTATCAGAATCCTCAGGTTCAGTTACTGGGATGTTACTGGGAAGTATGACATCATCTATGCTGCCATTCACTTGCACTGCTTCACACTCATTATTTTTGGATATGATACACTGGTCGGAATTCAAACTTGACACACCAATACTAATACTACGACCACCACTAACACCAGTAACACTGACACCACTGGCTGGGAAAACATCATCTCCTCCAACTATGAGTGAAGCAATTGATTGGGCTGTAAAAAACATTGCAGGAGAAATACCTTTCCTCACATCAGCAATGCACTTCAGTTTCTGTGTACTACCATGCCCACAGACTATCTTACTGCAAGCATTGCCATGGCGAGAACCAGCTTTGCTTGCACATCTCTTTGCAGGCATTTTAGGGGATCAACAACAATATTATAACCAAATTTAGATTTTGATACGTTCCCTCTCTGACTTGGGGGGAAGCTGGATGTGAAGCCAAAAAAATAACTGTAGCTTCAGCAACAGATAGAGACTAGTCTGTCATGCAATGAAAACATCTTCAGTAACCAGTGGTGCTGATAAGGTCACAAAAACAATCCAATCTGGTAAAAAATGACTTTTGCCAGTGGGAGTGGGGGGGCTGCTGACTGCAGATTTTTACGGCAGTACAAGCAGCAAAACAAAGAACAGATACCATGATCGCAGCACAAAATCAGGCAGCTGAAGTGGATAGCAGATTCACACTGCTGCGACTACAATTATACTAGTCTGTAGCACAATAAAAGGAGTATTATTTGATGTCACACAACATCATACACACACTCACACACACACACAGAGAACAGTTTGTCTACAATGGTGAACGAGTAATGCATAGCAAATTGAAAAGTTCAGTAGTATCCCACGTATTGTAATGTAAACAACCTGAAATAATGAACTGCTGCACTAGATCCACACAACACACAATCAGCAAGAACATTTCATCAATTACTGACAATATTACTGCGTGTACATTAACACAGTCAGTTATATAACAAAAATATAACCAAAAAACAAAGAAATCACTTTTTCTCCAAATTATATCTACCTACACCACAGATACGCCCCTCCCCAAAGCACACTTTCACTGTCTTTCACTACACACACTCAATGTTGTACATTAACATTCAAAATCCACATGAAACAAAAATGCCCAATGGTATGAGCACAGGAGGGTTTCCTACAATCAATGAACTAAAGTGTGAGCCCCCCAAAAAATGCAAAAATGCTTTTTAACAGCTTTTAGAAGGTTTCGATCACAGACAGTTCTCAGAGCACATTGTCTCCTTCTCCTTTCTACACACACTACCCTGAACTGAGGCTGTGCAGATCAACATAGAGCCCATGTGACCTGAAATCCCATGAATCACTGCAAAATTCGCCTTCGGAGCTTAAGCATTTTTTGATTACTGCATGTCCCAGTGAAGCCTCACATTTAAATTGTAATTTTTAGAGCAATAGTTATCTCTCTGCCCTATCCTACCACCTACTCTGCTCTGTCCGACTCCACCCTAAAACCTCTCAAATAACCATTTTTGTTCCCTCCTCCTTCCCTATATCAATAGACTGCTCACCCTCTTTCTTTCTCCTTTGCCTTGGCTACAGGAGGACGCACATCTGCCCTGGAGCTCCCTCACCGACGATTTCAAGGCTCCTCATCCTAAAGGTAATTCTCACCAGCCTAGCAGCGCCTCACAGCTTTGGTTTTCCTTTGTCTGACTGTTCAAATTTGGCGCCGTTTCTCTTGGACTTCTGCCCAGTTCTCAAACTGCTGAAATGACTGCCAAAACAAATGGAGCCACGCCAGTTATTGTATAAATTGAATCAGTTACTCAAATGTGTGCTTAGTAGGTGATGACCATGAAATTTAAATGTTGTATCTCAGCTAGGATCACTTATTAGAAAGTGGTGCCAAAACCTAGTTTGAACTCCTCCTCTGACTAGGCTGTAATAGGCGTAGGTTTTTCAACTAAAGTGCCCCTTCTAATATAATTAGCTGCTGATTGGCAGTATAGACCAGGATTATTCTAACTCGGTCCTGTAAACCGTGCTGCAAATATAAATTTGAACCCCCAACTGGCTTTCAGCCACTAAATTATATAGGAAACAGCTAAAATAAAGTGCAAAGCAGCAGAAAGGTAAAACTGCAGAGCCGGCAGCTTAGGTTTGCAGACTGAGCAGCTCCTCCTGTACCGGGCTCCTGTATTTTTTCCCTTCTGAAACGTAGTAGAAGAGCTGTTTCCCTCACTCTGCAAATGTAATACATTAGAAGCTGCTGAAACCGAATTCACATCGCTAGCAGCTCAGGAGGGAGACTGTAAATTATTTTTTTCCCTTCTGAACCATAGTTGAAGAGCTGCTTCCCTCACCCTGCAAATGTAATATCAGCTGCTGAAACTGAGTTCACAATGCCTGCAGCTCAGGAGGGAAACTTTATTTGAACTGCAAGAGCTGCTCTGAGCCTGCCAGGTGCTTCTTCCCCACAGTCGCTTTGCGACTGCTCCCCCCCACCCCACCTCTCCCACCCTTAGCTGTAGGCCACGCCCAGAAGAAATTTTAACTATCTCCTCCCTTTACCATTAGCAGGCTTTATTTCTTGGCAGCCAGAGGGTGACTGATATTAGTTTCCATTCTTTCTGCTCCTAGATCATAACCCTGCTGGCAAGATAAGTTTATGTTACTCTCAATTTGAGCCTTCCTTCCCACACACCCCATTTTCAAATGACCTTCTCAATCAAATTCAATATAGCCATAAATCCCTGTGCTATATTCCTACTAGTCCCTATTTTTTCCAACGTCATATGGCTACCTATATTATTCTACCCACCAAACAGGAGCCATCGCTACACCTACCCTGATGACTCCAAACTCTCGACTATGTGTCTACCACCACACTGGCCACGTGACACCTCCCCACTTCTCATCCTCCATAAGTTTATCTATCACCTATCCTACACTCTGCATAAATCCCCACTGCTCAACCTCACCCTGCCCACCCCATTTATCCATCGTAAGTTATGGTACCTGTTACTCTTAGCCTTAATATTAGCTGGGGATATTGAACTAAACCCGGGGTCTGTAAATAGCTTACCCCAAAATGATACAACCTGGAATGACACCAAGGGCCTCCTCATTGTACACATGAATATTAGGAGCCTTCTTCATAACATAGTAGAACTCGAGGTATGGGTTGTTCAATATCACCCTGATATCCTTTGCCTATCTGAAACATGGCTAAAACCCTCCACCTCTGATCCCCTCTGCTCACTACCCACTTACAATCTCATCAGACATGACAGGCCCTCATAAAAGCGTGGAGGTGGTGTTGCCATTTAATATATAAACCTCATTTGTTGCTATCCTATAATGTCCTGCCTACCCTATCTCACTGCAAAGCGATCCATGCAACCTTGCAACTAGGCTCAAAGAAATTACACATAGTTTGCACCTATAACCCTCCTGCTGGTGGTAGCAAGGGTCTTGAAGAACTCTTCTCCCAAATGGACAGCACCATTGGCTGAAGTGAAGTCCTTATACTGGGGGAACTCAACATAAACTGGACCAGTAAATCAAACCAGTCCTCTCATACCATGGTACAAGGCCACAACCTTCACCAACTAATCACAGACCCAACTAGGGTCATGGCTCCCCCTTGGACTAGTACTCTTATTGACTGGGTCCTTACAAACCACCCTGACAGCATAATATGTGCAGGTACATTTGCAGATGCAGTTAGTGATCACTCCCCAATTTACTGCAGCTGGCGCCCTACTAGTAAACCATCTCCACCTCCAAAACTCATTATCTTCCACAATTTGGCCAATTTCAACTTAACACAGTTCACACATGATCTCTCATTGATTGATTGGTCTCCCATCCACACCTCAACTAATGTACAATTAGCACTAGACTACTTCCTGGCCCACTTTGGTCTCCTCCAAGACACCTGTGCTCCCCATGTCACTTGTATTCATGGAACTCAGACAAAGTGGTTAACCAAAGACCTACTTACTCAAATAAGGGCCAGGGACAAATTGTGGCGGTGTTTCAAAACCACTGGGTTGCAGACCAACTATAACCACTACCGATCTCTGAGAAACACATGCAAAAGAAACATTTGTTTGGCCAAAAGGTCTTTCTGCAGAAACCTGCTAATAAAAGCTGCAGGGGACTCTAAGAAATTCTGGTCAACCATAAAAACCCTCTTTGGAGCTAATCACAGGGCCCATACAAGTGACATGCTGTTAAATGGCATACACTGCAACAACCCGGTAACTATAGCCAACTCTTTCAATCACCATTCCTCAGATCTAACAAATTGCATGACCTCTTTCCCACCTGTACACACTGATTCACCCTCTAGTGATACTAAACCTCTACCCATGCAGCCTCCCATTAGATTCTGGAGCATTACAAGAGGAGAGGTGCTAAAACTGCTACTCTCCATTCCGGACAGTACCAGCTCAGGGTCTGATGGTCTGGAACCTAGGATCCTGAAAGTTCCTGACATAAACCACCCCTTGCCTCTGACTTTACAAATATTCAATCTTGGCTAACTGGGAACAAACTTGTTCTCAACACCAGCAAGACATACTCCATGCTCTTTGGCTCACCTGCCAGATTTAAAGCGAATCATGATGCCCTTAAAATCTCATGTGCAGACGGCTCCACACTGGTAAGCACCAGATCCTTTAGATATCTGGGTGTTACTCTCGACAAATTTCTAGACTTTGACCTGCACATAACAACCACCTGTAAATCTGTCAACACCAAGATAGGAAGAGCCTACCGTACTAGCTATGTCCTTACCCCTTCAGCTAGACTAGCTGTGGCACAAGGCTTTCTTCTCCCAGCTGTAGCCTATGGCTCAGTCACTTACCTATCAGCCTCAAAATCCTCCCTTCATAAATGGGACACCACCTATAATAGCATCTGCCGCTATCCCTCTGCATCACCATGTTTCAAACACCATTGCCAGCTCTATGCTGACTTAAAATCACCATGCCCCTCCACCCACCGACTCAAGTCTTTTGGTTCACTAATTGACTGCATTGCCAGATCAGGCCTCCCCCTATCCCTTGCCTCCCTACTGACTGCACTCACAACCTCTCTCCTATGGGTTACAATCTACTGACCAAGCCTCTCTTCACATCCCTAGATGCAGAACCAATATGGGTGCAAGTGCTTTCTCTTACATGACTCCAAAGTACTGGAACTCCATACCTCAAACTATTCATCGAGCAACCACCCATGCTAGTTTTAAGAATCTTCACCATGAGCACCTGCGTGATCCTAGCCCCTGCACTAGCTTTAATCTGCCTTAGGCCATCTTTTCTCCCTGCCCTCTATATTTCTCTAGGTAATCCACTTCTCTGACACCTCTTCCCCACCTCTCTTAATACCATCCTTTCATGTCTTCTCTCTCATCCCTTACCCTCTCTTCTCTGCTTCCTACCACTCTCCCTTCCTCTCCCCCCCTTTTCACTAACCACAAACTTGGCAGTTATTGTAATGTTTTATGTATGCTGTCTCTTGCAATGCCTTTTTTTCTCACATTGTTTTGATCCTGTGTTTACTTGTCCAAACTGTATTGTAACTGCATTTATACTGTACAATATTTTCTCTATACCCCAAGTTTGATTGGCATGTCAAAGCAATGTTTCCCCATGCCCTTAGTTTGATTGTATGTGATTCCCTCTTAACTGTGTTGCGTATCTCATGTGCTGCGTCACATGTATACTTAGGTATTTCAAGCTGTTTTCTCCCGGGTCGTGCCTGAAAATAGGCATTCTTATGCCTAGTGCACCTACCCAGTTACCAAAAGCAAATAAACAAATAATAAATAAAACAAGGCATAGTGCGTTGTTTTCAATGCACTTGCCTAAGATATTAGGTGGAGTAGTGGTCTGGGGAGGCAGAGTAACTCAAGTCATTGTTTTTCAATGGACTTTGCATTACTTCATTATAATGCAAGTACTCCACTTGATAGCAGAACACACCGAGAATCTGCCTTTGCTCCGTGAATCACTTCATAGAGTGGATTGAGTCCACTTCACCCACCACTACTTGAGTGGTTAATCTAAGATTAAAACACTGAGGGTGTGCATAAAATTTGAGTTTTTACACCACCCCATATATTATTCTATTTAGTTGATGGATTTTAGTTTTTCACAACAGCAATCATATAAAATAAAGAGAAGACATCTCCCTGCAGCTGCGATCCGACCAGGTTTCCACAGAATCAGTGGTCAGACTTGGCTGTTTGAAGAAAGGCTTGTTTTTTTTTTCTTTTCATTGTTTTAGTTGGAGGCAACTCTTGTGTCTTTTTTTGTTTTTTGAATTGTACTGACCGCCGAGTCAGATCGTCAGTCTGGTCTCTGGGGTTAGGTTCACTTGTGGCGATGCGGAAGAGTGACGACTGGCACTGGCACATGTGCAGCAGAAGGGAAACCTAGTACATGTTTGCCATAAAAACACTCTTTTATTACAAAAAGTTATGGAACAGGTTTCCTATGGGAAAAAACGAAAGTCATTATTTATAATGTAATAATGAACAGTGCAAATATTCAAAATGCAATAGAAAACATTGTTATAACCTACAAACCCCACTTTGTGCTTGGCTCACATTTCCCATGGCTTCTACTGGCATCAACCTTTTCAGCTTTCCACCTTTTATCATTGTGGCAGAAAATCTGAAAAAATAAATCATTTAAACCTGGAGCTTGTTGACTGCTTTTCTTCTGAAGTAGTGACCTACTTGGTGAATTTTGTGGACACGCATAGCCCAGTTTCAGATATCCCAAGGAAGCTGGTCTTAACTTTTGAATCCAGACACTAGAATTGGACCCCATGGCTGTAGCATCAACTGGGATGGAGCAAACAGAAGTAAGCATGGATTCTGCATGCAGTTCTTGCCTGGAAGGTATTTCTGAATATACAAGCAGATGGGGAGAATGGAGATAGTAGCAGCAAGGTGCAGACTGACTGAGACTCCAACTTCTAACCCTGAAATTGATTTAAAAGAAAAATGTGTTTTGATAGAATTGTTAATTGAATAGGAGTGGAACATGTAGTACAATATCTTCGGTATGGAGGACTACTGTATGTAACATTAAATTGTGCGGGGGTGTTTTACAAACTGATAAGCAAAGCAGCCCTTAGTAGGCACTGAAGTATTTCTTAGTATTTTGTAAGAGGAAACATTGAGAAATGGCTTTACTCGCTGTCCTGTTCCATAACTTGAATTGACTTGAGTAGCTGGCTGCTTCTCAGCACTTTAGAATGAGTAAATAGATTTGTATGGCAGTCCTATGCCATAGAAATGTATTTACTCATTCTAAAGTGCTGATCAGTGGCCAGCTACTCAAGTCAATTAAAGTAAGGGAAGAGGATAGTGTAAAACCACTTCCCATTGTTTCCACCAATGAAATACTTCAGTGCCTACTGAGGGTTGCTTTGCTGAACACTTTGTAACCCCCCCAAAGCACTATTTAATTTTACATAGTTCTCCAAATTAGAAACATTTTACCAAAAGCTCTGCTCCATTTTATGTACACACTAGGCATACACATTTTTCTTTTAAATCAATTTCATAGTTAGAAATGGGAGTCTTAGTCAGTCAGTACCTTGCTTCCACAGTCTCCATTCTCCCCATCTCCTTGCATGTTCAGAAATGCCTTCCAGACAAGAATTGCATGAGGAGTCCATTATTGCTTGTGCTTGCTCCATCCGAATTGTTGGTATTTATAGAGAGTCCATAAGTAAAACAATTCTGGTGTCTGGATTGGCATTTGCGGTTCTCAGAGTATGCTGTTTATTTTCTTCGGGAGGCAGTATTGCATAGTGATTAAGGGTACTAAGCTGCATTCCTGGAATACAATACCATCCACCCCACTAGAATATTATGTGACCTTGAGCAAGTCAGTCAACTTCCTTGTACTCCTAGATTGCACCTGGACACAAGTTCCAGCATAGTGTGCCTTTCCTGATTAAACAATTTCTCCTTACTAGCAAGTCTCAGCCTTCTAGTGGTGGTACCAGTGTAGGTTAGTTTTGCATTCTGGTATGCTTGTCTTGGCAATCCATAATGCCCCAGTGTGGATTACCCAGCTCCTTCCCCTCTCTAAGTCAGGCTATCCTGAGTAAAGATTAGGCATGGTCTATCATTGTCCTATGGGACTTAAGTTCAGTCTGGTCCTCAAGATGCATAAATATCTATTTAAGCTCAAAGTTAATATCATGTCTATGGTTGAAATAGGTTTTCTTTTTTTTCTGAATGTGTTTCCTGGATAAAGTAAAAGCCCCTTTCTGGAATCCACTGGGATGACAAAAAAGCATCAAAAGATGATGTAAATAATGACTTATTTGAATTGACTGACTTGTTTCCACATAGCAGTGACTGACAGATAATGGCAATGGGAAAGAAAGCCACAAGAACCAAGGCAGCTGAATCTGTACCCACTGGAGACTAGGAGGGAGAGGGGGGGACATGACTGAGACTTTTAAGTACCTTGAGGGGAATAAACAGGGTGAAGGAAGGAAATTTGTTCAGAATGAAGAACAGAGTGAACACAAGAGGACATGGCTCACATTAGAAGGTGGGGGAATACAGAAACAATGTCAGAGGGCAGTTCTTCACAGAGATAGTAGTGGAAGCCTGGAACAGACTGCCGGAGGAGGTGGAGGGAGCCAAAATGGTGGAGGGCTTCAATAGGGCATGGGACAGACATAAGGGGTTGGGAAAGGGGATGGTAGCATATTAAGTGGGGTGGGAGAGAACAGGGGAGGATATAAGGGCAAACTGGATGAGCTGTGAAGTCCTTTTCTGCCAGCAAATTTCTGTGTAATCTGTGTAAACCAAAGCGACAGCATGGTACAGACTGTGATACAAAACTCTCTTCAAGCAGCAAGTAGTTGAGAGCAGCACCTCTACCAGTAATGTAGCAAGATCAGTAGACAGTCGAGTTGTCCTCCTTGGAGGTTCAGTTCCGCACCAGCTCACCATTGTCACTTGCAACATTGAACCCCTAGAATTGGTACATTATTTTAAATATCTAGGCTTACTGGTTGACCTGAGCCTCTCTTTTGAGGCCCATTTCAACAAAACTACCACAATACTTCACCAAAAACTGGGTCTGCTGTATCAGCTCCACCCGCTACTGTCTAAAGCATTTTGCCTAAAAAATTGCCTCAACCTCTTTCCTTCCACTACTCTTTTATGGTTCTCCACTATTCTTATCACTTAAGACCTCTCTTATGAACCAAATAAAGCAATTATGTCATCAGATAGGAGGTGTTACCTCAGGAGCTGCTCCCCGCCAGCATCATTGCAGCATTCTAGCAGCGCTGGATTGGCTACTATTGGAACAGAAATTCTAGTACTCCACTCTCTGCCTTATCTATAAGCGCACACATTTATACAATCCTCCAAGTCTATCTAATATCATTGTGAGAAAACCTACCAGTCAGGCCCTCTGCTCCTCCTCTCTCCCTTTGTTATCTGTGCCCTCAACTCGACTAGTTGCAGGTAGAAGATCCTTTGCCGATGCAGCACCCTTGGCATGGAACTCCCTCCCACCATGTATCCTTTCTTGCACTACCTTCTCTAGCTTCAAACATAATCTGCATAACTACCTATATGATTCAGGGATATGCTCCTGCCATACCTAAATAATCACTTACTGTATGTCTGGTCATCTTGACAAACCAGCTCTAACTCTGTCTGGTCCTTGCTTATGTGCAACTGACCTGTACTGCTTAGCCCAGTACAATGCCTATTTGAAACCTCTTAGAAACATAGAAACATAGACTTTGACGGCAGAAAAGGACCACTTGGCCCACCCAGTCTGCCCATTTTCCTATCTACTGGATAAGCTGCAGATTCTAGTTAACCAACAGCCTGCTGCCTGCAACCCCACACTATAATTGCTTTGTGTCTGTCCCAAGCATGTTTGAATTCCCCCACTGTTTTAGACCCAACGACCTCCTCAGGAAGGCTGTTCCATGTATCCACCACTCTCTCCGTGAAAAATAATTTCTTCACATTACCCCTGAGCCGTCCCCCCTCTATCTTTAAACTGTGCCCCCTTGTTCTTACACATCTCTTTTTCTGAAAGATGCTACCCTCCTGGACTTTGTTGATTCCCTTGAGGTACTTGAACATTTCTATCATGTCCCCCTGTCCCTCCTTTCATCAAGGGTATACATATTAAGCTCTCAGTCTCTTCATGTGGTTTCTGATGTAGACCCTGCACCATTTTAGTTGCCCTCCTCCTGGACTGCTTCCATCCTGTCTATGTCCTTGCGTAGATGAGGTCTCGAAACTGCACACAGTACTCCAGATGGGGTCTCACCAACTGTCTGTATAGAGGATAATCACTTCCTTTTCTACTTGTGATGCCCCTTCCTATGCATCCCAGTATCCCCCTGACTCTCCTTACTGACTTCTCACATTGCTTACCCACCTTTAGGTCATCTGATATGACTACCCCCAGGTCCCTTTCCATTTTTGTTGTTGTTAGTACCTCCTCTGCTATTGTGTACTCTTCTCCTGGGTTTTTGTTTCCAGGTGCATTACTTTGCACTTCTTTGCATTGAATCTAAGTTGCCATATGTCTGACCATTCCTCCAACCTTGCCAAGTCCCTTCTCATCTTTTCTACCCCTCTTGTGTATCAACTCTGTTACAGATCTTTGTGTCATCTGCAAAGAGGCATACCTTTCCTCCAGACCCTCTGCAATGTCACTTATAAAGATGTTAAAGAGGATTGGACCCAGTACTGAGCCCGAGGTACTCCACTAGTAACCTTTCTTTGGAATGTGTTCCATTCACTATTACCTTCTGTGTCCTGTTGTGCAGCCAGTTCTACTGCAGGCTACCACCCTGGGACCCACTCCCAGGCTGGCTAACTTGATTATTAATCTTTTGTGTGGGACTGTGTCAAATGCCTTGCTAAAGTCTAGGTAGGCCATATCCACAGCCCCTCCCTGGTCTATTACCTTGGTCACCCAGTCAAAGAAATCAATTAGATTAGTCTGACATGACCTTCCTGCTGTAAATCCATGTTGCTTTGGGTCCTGTGCCCCACTGGCCTCTAGGTGCTCAACAATTCTTTCTTTCAGAAGTGATTCCATCATTTTCCCTACCACTGAGGTCAAACTTACAGGTCTGTAGTTTCCTGCTTCTGCCTTGCTCCCACTTTTGTAAAGGAGAATCACATCTGCCCTCCTCCAGTCCTCAGGTACCACCCCATCCTGCCATGATTTGTTAAAAAGTGTGGTCAGTGGTGTCACTAGGTCCCCCCTTAGTTCTTTTAGGATTCTGGGGTGAATCCCATCAGGCCCCATTGCTTTGTCCATCTTGAGTTTTAGGAGTTCTTTCAGGACTCTTTCTTCTGTGAGTGGACTGGTATCAACTCCCCTACCCAGAGTGCTTCTATTGTCTGGTTTAGGTAACTGCTCCTCATCTTCTTTTGTGAATACTGAGCAAAAGTATTCATTCAGTATCTCTGCCTTTTCACTGTCTCCCTCTGCCCACCTCCCCTCTCCTTTATTAATCTTCACTATCCCTCCCTTAACCTTTCTATGCTCCTTAATGTACCTGTAAAAGGTTTTATCCCCCTTTTTGACTGAGTTGGCTATTTTTTCCTCGGTTTGTGCCTTTGCTATTCTGACTGCCTTTCCTACTTCTTTCTTCTTTAATTGATACAGTTCCCTGTCGTGCTCCCTCTGTGATTCCTTATACTTTTTGAATGCAGCCTTTTTCTCCTTAACCTTCCCTGCCACCTCTTTTGAGAACCATAGTGGTTTTTTACTCCGCTTTGTTTTCTTTATTTGTTTTACAAAGACTTGTTGCCTCTATGATGGCAGTTTTGATTTTTCTCCATTGTTCTTCCACCCCTCCTATTTGGCCATTTGCTAGTGCATTCTTCAGGTGTTCACCCATTTTGCCAAAGTCAGCCCTTCTAAAATCCAGTATCCTTGTTTTTGTATGGCTTATCTCCATGGTTGTGTTCATTGTGAAGCACACTGTGCAGTGGTCGCTTGTTCCCAGATGTCTACTGACTTCTAAATTTGTGATCCTCTCTCCATTTGAGAGTACCAGGTCTAGTATTGCTCCCTCCTGAGTGGGTTCCAGCACTAGCTGTCTAAGGTCTGCCTCTGCAGGGCATCGAGAATGACCCTGCTCTTGGATGTGGCTGCAGTACATGTCCTCCAGTTAACATCTGGCATATTCAGGTCCCCCATCAACAGTATCTCCCCTTTTTCAGCCATTTTGAGAATGTCCTCTATCATTTTCTTGTCCATTTCCTCCCCTTGAGATGGGGGGTCTGTATACAACCCCTGTGTGGATTGCGATGCCATTCCCCATCTCCAAGGTAACCCAGAGTGCCTCTTGTCCTCCCCCTTTACTTTTTAGTTCTGTAGCTTTGATCCCTTACCTTATGTATAGAGCTACGCCACCTCCTCTTTTGCCTTCCCTGTCCCTTCTGTAGATTGTGTACCCTGGTATGTTGACATCCCATTCATGGTTCTCGGTGTACCATGTTTCTGTGACTGCCACAATATCCAATTGTTCATCTTCCATCAAAGCTACTAGCTCAGAAAGCTTGTTTCCCAGACTATGGGCATTAGTAGTTATTGCCCTCCATTTAATGTTGGCTTGATCCTTTTTTTCCCCCATCCCTGCTCTTATTGCTCTTATCTATTTTACCATTTACCCCCATCCTGCCCTGTGTTGAGCTCTGTACCTCAGTGTTTAACCTACTACCTGCCCTGTTTTGTGGGGGGAGGCTTGACTTTTCCTGCCTTTTATCAGTACCTCCCCTTATCTAGTTTAAAAGCTTGCCAAGGAAGCATTTAAACCTGTCACCTAAGAGCTTGGTCCCCTTTAGACAAATGCAGACCGTCATACCAGTATAGACCTTTATCTCTCCAGGTGGACCCCCAGTCCCCAATGAAGCCAAAGCCTTGTGCTCTGCACCAGTTTTGCAACCATTCATTAAACTGCATGTGTGCAGTACCCTAGCCTCATTCCTGCCATGGACTGGTAGCACCTCTGAGAAGGTTACTGTGCTTGCTACCCATCTGAGGCCCTCCCCAACTCCACAAATTCATTCTGCACTGCACTGATCCCATGCTTAGCTAGGTCATTTGTCCCAAGGTGGACAATGATATCTAGTTTCTCTCCTTTGATGCTGCTTCTACAATTGTGAGGATGCTTCTTGTCCCTCCAAGCCATGGCACCAGGTAGGCAGCCATTCCTTCTCCCTTCCCCAGTTCTACCCCCTAACAATTGAGTCCCTATCAGTAGCAGTTTCCTTCCCTGTGGTGTCCCTTGCCACCCTTTTGTGAGTCTTCCTTGTGGATGTCCTCAGCATTCTTCTGGGTCTCCACTGAGGGTGCCATCATAGAGGAACCTTGCTCTGCCAGAATGGCATCTGATTTGTGTAGAGGTACAACTGGGGGGCTTCACCTCTGGTCCACCATCCGCACCCTCCCAGAACCCACTGTGGTCCTACTGCTCTTCATACTCCGAAACCTCTGACTCAGTGTCAGTACAGAATACTCTTGCCTTATACCCTCGTATATACACTGTTCTCTATTGTGCATACTGTGAACCAATTTGTATGATATTGCTGTATATTTACTGATTAATTATGACACTACTGCTTTTCTATTGCATATATTGTACTGTACTGTTCACCATTGTACATAGCTCTGCATTATATATTCTGTATTCCTTTATCCTCTATACCTACCTCCGGGTCACCCTTGACAAAGGGACTGCAGGGTCTCAGTGTGTTTTCCCAGTTACCAAAATTCAAATAATAAATAAATGTGGCAGCTTCAAAAAAGTTGCTTAAACTGGTGCTGCAAAGACAGCAGCTTTGAAAGGGCATTTGTTTACATCCTGGAAAGGTGGGGATGTGGTAGCACCATGAACACCCAGCTTGAGGTGCCTTTGCATGTACTCCAGGATGGTATGGGCTTTAGCAGGCTTAGACTGGAGCAGACTTCTCCCTGTTTGTTTTCTCTTTCAGGATGTGGGTCACATGGGATTCCCACATGGAGTTTCAATGTTTAATTATAATGTTGCAATATTGTTTTTAATTTTTATCTCAGATTTACAACATACTCATGTTTATTTACCCCCATTGAATGATCATGACAGGTGTCATTATCAAATCTCCCTCCAAAACTTGTTTTCATGGTCATTCTACAAAGCAATGTTCTGGGTTACATTTTATAAGTTACATCTGTCATGTCCATATGCTGGGATAATAAAACTACTATTTTGAAAATTCAAGGTCACAGTCTAAAAACTGAGTGTTATGTATGAGCCTCTTTATTTCCCAATTGTGATAATAGCACTGTTTTAACTTGTGTTTTCAGTATGTTAGTTGAAGCCCTTGCACAATGAATGCCCGCCATCTACACAGAAAATACAAGAAAGCAAACTCTGGCCATTGACAAATGTGTGTTTATTTGAGGTGTAATCCATTTCATTTCTTGGTATAATATAAATTTCCTTGGTGTTACCTTACATCACCGGGAGGTCAAGTGATCTGCATAATGTTTTACAGTATACATGTGGCATCTGAAGGGTTTAACACAGGTCTGCCAGTTCTCCAGGTTCACAGCTTGGTGCTGTAACATCTAGGCTATACTTACTTCCTCCCTAAATCCCTCAGTTGACACTGAATAGCAGACACACACATCAGTTAATTGAGCTCCTAAGGGATGTCTCTTATGGTATGAGACTCTGTGTGTGAGGTTTGAGTGAGAGGACTTTAAAGCAAAGCTGAACAGTTCTGTCTGACCAAATCTCAAGAGAACAGTTTCTTAAACCATAAGAGATGTCCCTTGGAGGCCATATTATCATATAATAAATTTCTTGACTTTAGCATGAGTAATTTATAAGTTTAGAGTATTATTGTTTTCTATTTTATTGTGCCTCCTCCCCTGAGCTCTAAAGTGATGTGCTCTTCCTAGCACTCCCTGCATGAGAAGACACCTCTGAGAATAAGATGTACAATGGCTTTGCACACTGATTATCTGAAATCCCATCAGTGATTTAAAATCTGTACTAATAACCACTTTTAATTACATTGGGGGGGGGTAACATGCCCCAAACCAAGTACAGTAAATCCACAATGAAATAAGCAAATCATGATTATGACATATGCTAATGGTATATTTAAATAATGTTATTTACATTGTGCAGGTAATTGCATCTGGTTTAAAACTGAGACTGCAATTAATGAAACAACAAAGGCAAGGATTTGGGTTGACTACTGTGTAAAGATCCTGTCCAACGACTGCCGATTAGAGTAATTATCTGCAGTATATAATACCTTTTCTGCATTTATAGCTGTAAGCACATTTGCAAAGCAATGAGTTGCACTAGAAGGTGATAGTATAACAAGAGTAGGATGATAAACAGAGCAGCATTTAGTTGCCAGTTATAGCTGATAATATAGTAATGGATAATTGCATAGGAAAGTATGTTTTTTTCAGAGAGATGAGATATTGGAGCGTGCATGAATATAACTAAATTTGGAATGTAACATAAGATCAGAGAAGTGTACTTTAATAGTATCATAATTGTGAAGAAGGCCCCTAGTATAGTGTCTGATTCAAGAGATACAGCTGTCTTTATTTATGTACACCTTTTATATTAACAGATTAGCTTTTACATGTTGGTAAAGTCATATGGACACACAGTTTGCAATCAATTATGATGACAGGGACCTATACCTCCAACATAACAGCACCCCTAGTATAACATTGAAGACTCAGAATTAGGCATGGGTATTAAAGCTCCCAGTGAAGGAAAATGACCAAAAATCTTATGGCTCAGAGGTAAACTAACACATTAAGCTAGATACATGAAATACACATAAGAACAGTTCAGCTTTCAATTACTGGCCAAAACATACCATCAGACAAGTATTCGGTGTTTACTTGAAGCCTTTTTTTATTTTCCTATTAATTTTCCTCTGGTGTTCATGTCTGGTCTCAATAATATAATGTAAAATTTGGGTATAAATATACAACCAAGCAATCCAGCACTAGAAGCCAGGATAGCAAAGATTTCCACAACAACCATATATTTCCCTTTAGTACTCATGTATGCTGGGATAAATGACACCCAGACACTAATAAAAACAAGCATGCTAAAAGTAATATATTTAGCCTCATTAAAGCTATCAGGCAAATTTCTTGCCAAGAAAGCAACTATAAAGCAAACTGTAGCCAACAGGCCCATGTATCCCAGCATGCAGTACAGTATGATGGCAGAACCTTCATTACATTCCAGTATTATTTTCCCAGTTTCAGATTTCATATTCTTCTGTGGAAATGGGGTAGCAGTAAACAGCCAAATAGTACATATAATTACTTGCACCAGGGAACTGAAAACAACAATGGCATATGGTATCCACCTTGATCCTACCCACTTCCGTAGCTTACTGGAAGGCTTTGTAGCATTAAAGGCAATTACCACAATGATAGTTTTTGCCAGGATAGAGGAAACACAAATGAAAAATATTACACCAAAGGCAGTCTGACGGAGAAGACAGTTAACTTTCAGAGGCTGTCCAATGAATATCAAGGAACAGATAAAGCACAGTGTAAGGCCAATCAGCAGAAGGAAGCTGAGCTCACGGTTGTTGGCTTTGACTATTGGAGTGTCCCGAAACTTAATGAAGATGCAGAGGACAGATATAGAAATCAAGGAAGCAGAGATTGATAGTCCAGTTAATGCTAAACCCAAGGGGTCATCAAAGGAGAGGAACTCTATGATTTTGGGAATGCACTTTTCTCTTTTGTCATCTGACCAAAGGTCATCAGGGCACTTTATGCAGTCACTGGCATCTGAAAGAGAAAGGATATTAAATACAGTTAGTGAAGACAAAATCATTTTTTAACTCTTTGGTAATGAGGTAAAGCCCACTGGGCACATAGTCCATTTTCTGTGGTGACATGAGAGCACTGGGGGATGACGTAATTGTTTAAGGTCACACAGTATGCAAGTGGAGGTTGTGGGCATCAAACCCAGGTAAGCTGGATGTGCCAAACCCATTCACAGCTTGTTATGTTAAGTTCCACCCTATATTGATATCATAATTCACACTTTAGTATGTAAATGCATGTACAGTGTGTTAAACAAGCTATGCATTCTTTCATCAATATTGTACGAACCATTAATCAACACATGATTCTGCACTCAAGTCCATGTTTTAACCCTTAGGTTGCCGGAAGATTTAGAACACATAGGTTTTTAGGATATGATATTATGTTGGCAGCAGCCTAAGGGTTAAATAGCTAATATAGCTACACACTGTATCTACAGTTTAGATATATATTCATGTCAAAAAAGCTATGTTAATACATCAGTTAGGGATTTAAAACTGTTATCTCATTATTACCTGGGCAACCATTTTGTGCCAGGTAAACCATGGGATAGTTTGGACTTCATATGAAGCCATTGGAAGTAATGAATTAAGTAGTAAACTTCAAATGCAAGGCACTTTTTGATCACTAAATCTCCCCACTCTCAATCACCAGCCCCATAAACACCACCAAACTAAAAGCCTTCAGGCAGTGTATGAAGCTGAAGTGGAGCCACCAGAGAGGGCTTCAGGCTGTGCACAGAACAAGCCCTAAGTATTAACTTTCTTCATATAGATTTGAAATGAAGCATGCACAGAGGCCTTTGGGCCCAGACTTCTAACTTGCTTTGAATGGGGTCTTTGGGACTGGCATTCAGTTTAGAGGGGTTTACAGGGTTTTTTAGTTTTAGTTTAGTTTCTCTTTTGTTGACCGGGTAAGTGCACTAGACAAATCCTGCCTATTTTCAGGCATGACCCAGGGGAAGGGGATACAGATGAATGCCAACTGACCTTGAACCAGATTAAGTTGTTGGTGGTATTTTTAGTGAATGAGAGAAATTTGGCCAGGACACCATGGAAATTCCCCTACTCTGCTTCCTGAGAGCAGGGGGGACCCATTTTCCTGTGGGACCAAGATGGCAGCTCCCATGGATCCTGGTGTGGAAGTGCTGCAGACAGGAGAGAAGGCCTCATCTCCTGATTTGTGTTTGGTAGAGGCTGAAGATGGAAGTTTTAAAGTGAGTTTACATGATTCTGAGGAAGACATCATGGATGTCTATGTTACAATGGAGGATTTGCGTATGGCATCCATTTTATCTACAGATTTATCTCTGGAAACTTACTCAGACAAACAGCAGCAAGAGCTCTTAAAACGCAACCGTTATGAAGAGGAACGACATTTACTGGAAAAGAAACATCTGGTGCAACAATTTGCCACATTGCAGGCTGGCCTGCCGGCTGTCATCCCAGCTCCCATGCCGCTCAAACCCCTACAAAACTCAGCTGTCAAAGAAACCGGGCTGGAGGAATCGGGTGAGTCATTACCTTTCAATGCAAACCTTTCAATGCAACCTTTCCAGGAACTGCCTTCCTGGAGAGGTTGTGGGGTCTAAAACAGTGGAGGCATTCAAACATGCATGGGACAGACATAAGACAATTATAGTGGGAGGTTGCAGGAAATAGGCTGTTGGTTAACTAGAATCTGAAGCTTATCCAGTAGGTAGGGAAATGGGCAGACTGGGTGGGCCAAGTGGTCTTTATCTGCTGTCAAAGTCTATGTTTCTACGTTTAAGGCTGGCAGTGAAAATACCATGTCTGGTATGTGCCTAGAGCCTAAGGACAATGAGTCGACTCTTCCTAATGAGGGAAAAAAAATATGAAGCGTGTCTTACTCGCTGAAAGTTTTACAGCTCCCGGTTTGTTCAGAGCCGCAGTCTTCACCGGCATAGCTACCTGTGGTTAAAAAAAACGCTCCCTTAGTCACGGCTTGTACAGCCAAAGTAGTGAATGTCAGCCTGACTGTAGCAACCGCGAAAAGCCTTTCTGTGACTCCAAGTGTTTGTTTGAGCAATACTGTATGCCCCCAGCTTGAAACTGATTTAAAAAACACCTCAGGGGTGATTCTGTCTAAAACGGCAGGATTTGTGTTTAAGAAGCCTTTGGCAGTGGATCAAGGGGAGAATATTCAGTACCAGACCCAGCCTACCTCTCAGGAAGGGGCCACAGATTTTTTATTTCCTTCAAAATCTCTGCCGAAAATGGAACAACAGGCAGCTTCCATAAAGGAAAAGGTCTATTTGGACAGACAAAAGGGTACTGTTAAGCAAACCCAGGCTGACAATCCCTGTGGAAAAATTACCATTAACACTGATTCTGGGCTTCATTTATCTACAATTCTTCAACATAATGACGATTGGTCACCCCAAAAAGCACTTGCAGGGGCAGGTTGGGCTAGAACAAAGGCAGGAACTTGGACTCCAGACCCTTCATGGGACATTTTTTCACAGTCCACAGCAGAATGGAAGCCTGGGGTTTCCCCAGATTGGCAACTGTTCCTCCTGTCTGTTCCATCCCTCAAGACTTAGATGTATCTCATCAGGTTTCAACTGTTATAGGCCCTCAAGATCCTGATTCTTTTCCACCTTTACCATCTGGTCCAAATATAGACAGAGGTCTTCTCCCCTTCTCAGTATCAGCTGCTGTCCAGGACCCCAAGCCCCTATTATCTGAATTATTTTCCAACTCTAAACAAGTGGCTGCTCCTCGGAAGAATGCTGTCAGGATACGATATAAGGGGGGGCTGGCAGACAGGCCGGAGAGATACCATGTTGGGAACATTTTATTGAAAGACTCTCCACATTTTTCTCCTAAGGAAGTCTATGCCTTTATTAATATCTCCAGGGAAGATAATTATGATGTCAGTTTTAGAACCTCCTATGCATTAGAACTGTTTTGGGAGAGGTATGGGCAAGTAATGACATCTCCAACATGGACCCCTTTTGTAGTTGTCCCACTAACGAAACCCATGATTAAATATGTTACCATTATGTTTTGTAATGAAGGGGTCCATGTTGAAGATATCTCATATTGGTTATCTCAAAAATGTGAGGTTCTTGGGGCACCTGAGGCTATCCTTGATAGCGAGCTTTTCTGGACAGGTGGGTAGAAGTATAACGTCAAATTACGACAGGGAGAGGCAGGTATAGAGCATATACCTAATTCCTTCCTTCTAGGGAGGGATTGAGGTGTGTGTTTTTATGCAGGACAGCCTCGGGCCTGCTATAGATGTGGATCCTGCACACATCTCTCCAGCACCTGTGATAAACCCCATTGTAACAACTGCGGTGAAATTGGTCACAGCACAATACAATCTGCAAACCATACTCGCTGTGACCTTTGTGAAGAATATGGTCACAATTTTGGGGAATGCCATTGGGCAGCACACAATAAGACTAGTTGTATAAACCCTGATCTGCTTATTCAGCAGGCACAAGACCTGGCTGAACCTGCTATGTCCACCCATAAGGACCCACAGGGAGTTCCTCAAACTCTTTCTGCACCTCCTTCTCCACCCGTCCCCCGGCCCCCTCTCCCCTCCTCCTTTGAAACCTTTACCTTCTCCACTCCCTTCATCCTGTTCCACTCCATCTGTAGATCCTAATACTCCTGTTTGCAAACCTGCTATTCCAGACTTGAAGGAGGAGGTTCCCCAGAACCCTGTTCCAGTATTTCTGGAATCTGACATGCTGACCCCAGTTTGTTATACAGACATGTCTTCTTCTCAGAAGGAGGTTGATAGTCTGCCCTTGCCTCATCCCTTACCATGCAGAAGATCTTCTAGATTTTCTAAATCACTCTCCTCAGACCCTCCCACCCCGATAGAATCTAAGAATTCTTATGCCGCTTTGTTCACCCCTTGGGGTGATTCCGAAATGTAGGTGGGGGATTCAGACTCCCAGAAATCTATGACTGATCAGGGGCTGCAGAAAATTACAGAGGGTGATTATAAGGGGAAAAAGAAGAAAAAAAGGAAGAAAACTTAGTACTAGGTTCACCTGGGTAAACTTTGAATGGCTGGAGGTTTAGTTGGCTCATTAAATGTACACAGTTTGTTAAATTATGAAAAAAGGAATATGGTTTTTCAATTTTTACATGATAAAACTATTGATGTATGTTCAATACAGGATACCTGGATTTATACAGAAGAACAGGTACGCCTTTTTCAGCGAGAATTGGTTTGGGGTCCATCTCATTGGTCCTTCGGTCACGACTCTGCTGATGGGGTGGGTTTTCTTTTTCATTCCTTTAATTTTACTTTACCTTAATTATATGACCTAATACCTGGAAGGGTTTTGGTTCTCAATGGTCTCTAGTACAACATGGACTGTCGGTTTATTTCAGTCTATGCTTCTCAGATTAAAGCTGAAAAGGTGTTCCTTATGAATTCAATTAAGCCTGTTTTGGTCACACATTATAAAATCTTTCTATGTGGAGATTTTAATTGTACCCTACCCACAGGGGATAAGCGGAAAAAATGTGACAAAAAAAATTATATTGTGATTCCAACGCCCTGTACCATATGGTTTCCATAGTTGGGTTATATAATTGCCATCAACTACATATTAATGGTCCTAAATTTACATATAAGCATAACACTTATGTATCTACTGTTGATTATATTTTCATTTCCACAAATGTGCCCAAGGGTTCATTATCCATTATTCCTGTCACCTTCTCAGACCATTTATTGTTACTTTTTTCAGTGCATCATTTTGTTCCCAGGACCACTTTGCATGGAAGATGGAAGCGTAATGTCTCTGTTTTACAGGACAAATGGGTTATTCAGGAGGTCACGGCCTTACTACAGGCTAGATTATCTGTTGAATTTCTATATGATGATAAAGGTGAATGGTGGATGGACACTAAAATGGACATTAAGTACTGGTTTTCTAAATATGGAAAAAAGAAGGGAAATATGGATTTTTTACACTATTTATCTCTCAGGCAACAGTTATATAAACTAATCTCTCTGGCAAATCTTTCTAAGTATGATTATACACCTCAGATTACTACTATAAAAACTGCTATGAAGGTGTCTGAAACTGCCAGAGCAAAATCAATTCAATCAATGTTATGTCATAATACAAAAACCTCCCCCATAGGTGACCCCTACGAGGCTTGTAAATCTGTTAAAACTACAATCTTAATGGAAACTTTGAATACCCCAGATGGTAGGTCAGTTTCTTCTTTATCAGATTTAGAAACTGAAATTCAGAGGCATTACAGCTCTCTCCGTCCAAAGGTATATATTCCATCTACCCGTATAACTCAGTTTTTGCATTCAGTACATATTCCAGATTTACCAGAAGAAACTGGAAAATTACAAACCCCTATTACTAAAGATGAAATCTCACAGGCCATTAAAGCCTTAAGGCCTCATCCATCCAGGGTTGTATGGTATCCCACACTCATTCTATAAGGCCTTTCTTCTTCATTTAATAGAATGTTTATTTATAACTTACAGTTATTGGGTTTCAAATAATACTATACACCCATCTTTTTCTGAAGGATTGCTGTATTACCTGTTTAAAAAAGGGGACCGTTCAAAAATACAAAATTGGAGACCTATAGTTCTCATGAACACTGATTATAAGGTGCTGGCACATATTCTAAATGCTTGTTTGAAAACTTATGCTGCTTTTGTGATTTCTCCAGTCCAGTACTGTGGACTATCTAACAGGAATATTCAACAGGTCTTACGTACCATACGGGATGTGATATATCACTGCAATATTTTAGGGTTTCCTGGTTGTGTAGTGGCCGTAGACCAGGAAAAAGCTTTTGATAGGGTTCTTCATGACTATTTATTTTCAGTATTACATACCTATAGAATTTCTATGTTTTTTATAAACCAATTAAGGTTATTATATTCTTTTTTTTTAGTTAGACCAATGATAAAAGGTACGGTAGGGCATAGTTTTCCAGTACATTGTGGGGTCCGACTAGGCTGCCCTTTAAGTCCTTTGTTATACATTTTTTCCCTTGATCCTTTACTTCATATAGTTTTATCATCCCTGAAGTGGAGAGGCCTCACAGGTCTTGAGATCCCACAATCTCTATATATTCAAGCTTATGCGGATGGCATATGTGCTTTTTTTTCTAACCCAGTACAAAGCCAGTCCTTTTTAAATATAATTGATGGGTACCAATCAGTTTCTAATGCCAAATTAAATGTGGATAAGAGTAGAGGTCTTTTTATAGGACCTGTGGTCCAGCCAGACTCCATATGGTATGGACTGTAAGTTTCCTATGCCCCTTTGGATATTTTGGGAATAACTTTTGGGCTACAAAATCTGCCAGATAGAAATTGGGATTTGCGTTTAAGCAAAGCAGAACAAAAAGTAAATAGATGGCGACAGTGGAAGATTTCCAAACTTAAACGTATAGTGATTTTGAAAAAAATTATCTTGCCCCTTTTACAGTTTATAGCATCATTATATCCTTTACCCACTAAATTGGAGACCCGACTTTACAGTTTGTGTTTTCAAATGCTATGGGGTTCAAAACTGAACCCCATTAAAAGGCATTACACTTATCTTGAACTAAGTAAAGGAGGTCTTAACATGATAGAGCCTGTTGTTTTTTTCCATGCTTTATTTTTTAAACACTCCTTCAGTACTTTATTACACACCACTAGTATATTCCCGGATGCCTGGATGAGGAAAGCTTTAACTGTCTATCTTAAAGCATGGGCACAGTTAGCACCTAAAACTCACCCGCGTTTACAGATCCCCCCTTATTTTTTACCTGCCGCTCAGAAATTGTATAAATGGCGTATTATGAAGCACAGTCTAATAACACTATCTACAAAAAACTTATATAAAGAAATTATGTTTAACAATTACCCTAGGGATCCTTGTTTTAAAAATTGCCCCTCAGTTGATAATTATTATATTTTACACCAACTAACACTTTCAAGGATACCACAGAAAATGTAGGAAAACATTTGGTTGACGGTTTATGGCAGATTATATTTGAGGGGTAACGCTAAACATAAAAGTATAACTGAACGCAATTGTCCCTACATGGAGTGCATAGCACAGACAGAAACGATGGAACATTTCCTATTACATTGCTCTTATACTATGGCCTTATGGGATTATTTGGCACAGAAATGGCATTTACCCTGGCTTCATTTTTTAACTTATGACATACTAGTAGTAGGTAAATATGTGGCAGGTTTATCTCAATTTCACCCTGATACTTTAAATATTTTTTTTTGTTGCCTTAGATTTTATCTTTGGCAAGGCCGATGTCAATGGGTGTTACATCAGAATAGGATGTCATATGATTGTCTGAGTATCCTAATTAGCAATGAGCTTTGGAACATTTATAAATCAGATTATTTAATTTTCTCAGCACATCAGGTTTTGATGTGGTGGAAGGGTCTCACTTTTTTTATCAAATATAAATAGAGTAGTGTTTTAGGGTTCATGGTTTAGGGTCTGATATACTTTTTTAGGGTTTATGAGTTATCCAAATGTTTGATCACATCTTCTGGATTTGATTTGTAAATTCTGTTTGCTTTTCTCTGCATGTATTTTCTAAGTGTTTCAAATAAACATTTCCCCTACTCTTTACGATAAGTGCCATGGGATCTTTAACATCCACCTGAACTACCACCAATCCAGGCAGATGGAACCTCAGTTTAACGTCTCATCTGAAAGATGGCACCTCAGAAGTGCAGCACCCCTCTCATGCTGCACTACAGTGTC
This sequence comes from Neoceratodus forsteri, assembly GCA_016271365.2. Lineage (NCBI taxonomy): Eukaryota > Metazoa > Chordata > Ceratodontiformes > Ceratodontidae > Neoceratodus > Neoceratodus forsteri. The sequence continues at coordinate 56,120,955 of CM057449.1, read as the reverse complement.
AGTACTGGGATGATAACCCAAGTGCCAGATGTGGGAACTGAACCCACAGCCATCTGATCTCCCGGCCTCAGAGGCGAGTGTGCTACCTACTGAGCCACTGACTGGGTGGTGCATGGAGTGGGGGAGTAAGGGTTCAAAAACTCCCTATACCAGATTTTGGTGTTTTTGAGGTTTCAAAAACCCTAACTGATGTATTTATGTAGCTTGTTACCATGAATTTCCTGATATTTTTTAGATTGTCATAGTATCTTGATGGATGCATCATGGGCAACAGGACAGCCCTGAAAATAGGCCTATGCCTAGTGCCTCATCCTGATGAAATATAAGAATAAACTGAAAACTGAAACTGAATGCAGGGCCCTTTAGGCCTGTTTAATGCAACATGGCACAAACTCCCAAAACAGGAGATAAGTCAAAGGTTTCCCTCATGTAGGACCCTTTTGGAAGCAAGCTCCGACTTGTATTGTGCAATGTCCTAAAGGTCTTCTGTGAAGCAGGATCTGTAAAATTTATCAGGTAAGTCATAGCTTGCATTGCACAGGACACAAAGGGCCTTGTATGAAGCAGAACCTGTGCAAATTATGAAGTAAGTTCAAGTTGTCTTTGTGCACTGTCTGTAGATCCTAACTTGCCTTAGTGCAAGGCCCTTCTGATCCTGCAGAAAGTAAGAAACTCAGGGCCTGAAGGAGCTGTGACCTAACATCATACTATATGTGCTAACTTCATGTTTTTTTTGTTTGTTTATCACAAATTTTCAGTGTGGTGCATTTTCACCCCCGCCCCCCAATTAACCCCATAAGGGGCAGTCCTGAAGTCCTGCCCAAAACATTGTTTTGTGGTAATTCTGGGAAAGAACATTTCAGGTGAAATATGAAAAACAATGGCTTTGTTGATCATGAGGTGGGGTTAAAAAAAACACAGTGAAATCTGAAAAAAAAATAATGAAGCTATGAATCAAAGTATACTGTATGTTTGTATATAGACAGACAGATGGATAAATAGATAGACAGACAGAGATAGACAGATAGATAGAAAATTATTTAACCAGGAAAGGCACACTAAGCCAGAGCTTGATTCTAGGTGCAACCTGAAAGCACAAGGAAGTTAAGTGACTTGCTCAGTGTCATACAATATGCAAGTGGGGGCTCATGGGATTCAAACCCAGATCACTAGGTGTTGCAACTCAGTGCCCTTACCCACTACGCTATACTGCCTTCATAGATAGATAGAAAGATAGGTAGATGGATGGATGGATGGATGGATGGATGGATGGATGGATGGATGGATGGATGGACAGACAACAGACAGTATAGTCAAGTAGCCAATCATTCGGCCTGCTCAGGGTTCACCTGAGTTAGGGCTTTAGAGTTTGGATTAGTATTCACAACAGCTGCAACATAAGTGAGTAGCCCAGGTTTGACTGGAGTAATCTCATCCAACACTTATACCAATGAGGCATTTGAAAAGTTTGCCCAGTCCACTGGGTGCATGGTATCCAAGTCTTACAAATCAGTGTCCCCTGACATCAAGGCAGGATCAGGATCTTCCCTACTTATCTTCGCAGGAGGAGCAGCAGGACACTTTCTGGGTGAATTCTGCAGTCCACTTCTGGCACATTGGCGAGACCTGGAGAAAGTGCATGAGTCTCACTGAGGAAGAGAGGTTAGTGAGGATTGCACTGGATTCATTGTCGTCACTGGGCTAGATAGCTTCAGCAAGAAACCCATTAATGGTGGGAGACCAGAATGAGGTAGGACTGAGTTGGCTGGTCCGTTAGGTAAAGTGGTCCCTGGAATCCCTGCATGTGAAAAACTGTTTCTAGCAGACATTTCAGCAGCTGAAGGTTCCCAGAGCTTTCTGGGAAATGTAGTAGGAAACTGTAAAGAAGGCCAAAACCTTGCTAGCCAGATTTCTAACTCCTTTGGGTGATCTACAGTCACTTCTCTCCCCTCCTTAGATACCTGAAGCCTGGTAAGATTCTTGAATCACTGGAAACAGGGGAGGTACCCAAAGACTGGAGGACAGCAGATGTAGTCCCCTTATACAAAAGTGGGAACAAAGAGGAAGCAGGGAACTACAGACCAGTCAGCCTCACCTCGGTAGTGGGGAAGATCATGGAAGCACTACTGAAGGAGAGATTGGTGGAACATCTGGTTGTCAATGGACTACAGGACCCAAGGCAGCATGGTTTCACCAGGGGAGGTCATGTCAGACCAACCTCATTGAATTTTTGACTGGGTGACTAGGGAGGTGGATCAGGGAGGGCAGTGGACATGGCCTATCTGGACTTCAGCAAGGCCTTTGACACTGTGCCACATAGAAGACTACACAAACTGAGGAATATGGGTGGGCAGGACAGTAGTGTGGTGGGTAGGTAACTGGCTGGGTGGCAGGACACAGAGGGTGGTGGTAAATGGCTGTCACCCACAGAGGGAAAAGTGACCAGTGGGGTACCCACAGGAATCAGTGCTGGGCCAGTCCTATTCAACATCTTCATCAGTGACATGCTGGGACCTAAAGGCAGAATTTTACTGTTCGCTGATGACACAAAGCTCTGTAACAGAGTAGACACACCAGAGGGTGTAGACAGAATGAGAAGGACCTGCAGAAACTTGAAGAATGGTCAGGGGTTTGGCAGTTGAAATTCAATGCAAAGAAGTGCAAGATAATGCATATGGGGCACAAAAGCCTGGCACAATATATCAGTTGGGGTGAGGATATAGCATGCACCAAGCAGGAAAGGGATCTTGGGGTTGTCATCTCTGATGAGCTCAAGGTAGGAAACAGTGTGACAAGGCAGCAGGTAAAGCAAATAGATGCTGGGATGTATAGGGCAGGGGCATCACCAGCAGGAAAAGGGAGGTCATAATTCTGCTATACAAGACACTAGTGAGGCCCCACCTGGAGTACAGTGTACAGTTCTGGAGACCATACCTACGTAAGGACATAGACAGGGTAGAGAAGGTTCAGAGAAGGGCAACAAAGATGGTGGATGGATTGCATCACAAGTCCAATGAAGACAGGTTGAAGGAACTGAACATGTACTCCTGGAGGAGAGGAGAGAGAGGATATGATAGAGACATACAAGTATCTTACAGGGAGGCACAGGTGCAGGAAAACACTATTTTAAGCGAAAAAGATGTTTCCAGGACTAGAGGGCATGGGATGAAGTTGGAGGGAGGACGATTCAGAGGAAACATGAGAAAGAATTTCTTCACAGAACGGGTGGTGGACAAGTGGAACACCCTGCCAGAGGAAGTGGTGGGGGCTGAAACAATCACGGGATTTAAGAATGCACTAGCAAACAGGCTAGAAGGAGGTGTGGAGCAACAATGGGGAATTATCAAAACTGCCATCACAGAGGCAACAAGCCTTTGTGTGAAGCAAATAAACAAATCAAAATGAAAGAAAAAGCCACTATGGTTCTCAAGAGAGGTGGCTGAGAAAGTCAGGAAGAAAAGATAGCATTCCAGAAGTATAAGGAAACACAGAAGGAGCAGGACAGAGAGCTGTACCAGTTAAGGCAGAAAGAGGCAGGAGGGAAGTCAGAATAGCAAGGCCCAAACTGAGGAAAAGATAGCCAGCTCAGTTAAGAAGGGGATAAAACCTTTATAGGTACATCAGCGAGCATAGAAAGACAAAGGGAGGATAGTGAGGCTGAATAGAATAAACGGTGGGTGGGCAGAGGGGACAGTGAAAAGCAGGAATACTGAACACGAATATTTCTGCTCAGTATTCACAAGAGAGGAGGAAGTGCCTAATCCAACTAACAGAAGCACTCTTGATAGGGGTCCATCCCAGTCCTTTCACAGAAGAAAGGGTTCTGCAAGAACTCCTAAAACTGAAGGTGGACAAAGCAATGGGTCCTGATAGAATTCACCCCAGAATTCTAAAAGAATTAAGGAAAGAACTAGTGAAACCACTGGCTACTCTTTTAATAAATCATGGGAGGATGGTGTGGTACCGAGGACTGGAGGAAGGCGGATGTGATTCCTCTTCACAAAAGTGGGACCAAGACAGAGGCAGGAAACTACAGACCTGTCAGTCTGACCTCTGTGGTAGGGAAAGTGATGGAGTCACTTCTGAAGGAAAGAATAGTTGAGTACCTAGAGGTCAGTGGGCACAGGATCCAAGGCAGCATGGGTTCACAGCTGGAAGGTCATGTCATACAAATCTAATAGATTTCTTTGACTGGGTGACCAAAGTAGTAGACCAGGAGGGGCTGTGGACATGGCCTACCTAGACTTTAGCAAGGCATTTGACACAGTCCACACAAAGATTATTAGTTAAATTAACCAGCCTGGGAGTGGGTCCCAGGGTGGTAGCCTGGAGTAAAACATTGGCTGGACAACAGGACACAGAAGGTAATTGTAAATGAGTCTACTCTGAAGAAAGGGCGGTTACTAGTGGTAGGTACCTTGCAAGTTTCAGTATTAGGTCCAGTCCTTTTAATGTCTTCATCAGTGGCATTGCAGAAGGACTGAAGGAAAAGTATGCCTTTTGCAGATGACACAAAAGATCTGCAACAGGGTTGATACACAGGAGGCGTGGAAAGGATGAAAAGGGACTTGGCAAGGTTGGAGGAATGGTCTGACAGTGTGGCGCTAGGATTCAATGCAAAAAGTGCAAAATAATGCACCTGGAAACAAGAACCAGGGAAGAATACACAATGGGTGGGAGGTAGTAACAACAACAAAACAGGAAAGGGACCTGGGGGTAATCATATCAGATGACCTTAGGTTAGCAAGCAATGTGAGGAAGGCAGTAGGGAGGGCGGTATACTGGGATGTATAGGAGGCATCAGCAGCAGAAAACAGGAAGTTGTTATCCCTCGGTACAGACAGTTGGTGAGACCCCATCTGGAATACTGTGTCCAGTTCTGGAGACCCCATCTCCCAAGGACATAGACAGGATAAAGGCAGTCAGAGGAGGGCAACCAAAGTGGTGCAGGGTCTGCAAGAGAAGCCGTATGAGGTGACTAAAGGAGCTTAATATGTATACCCTTGAGGAAAGAAGGGAGAGGGGACATGATAGAAACTTTCAAGTACCTCAAGGGAATCAACAAAGTCCAAGAGGTAGCATCTTTCAGAAAAGAGACTTGCAAGAACAAGGGACACAATTTAAAGATAGAAGGAGGGCAGTTCAGGGGCAATGTGAGGAAGTATTATTTCACAGAGAGGGTAGTGGATGCATGGAACAGCCTTCCTGAGGAAGTTGTGGAGTCTAAAACTGTGGGAGAATTCAAGAATGCATGGGACAGACATAAAGCAATTCTTGTGGGGGGCAGGAAGATATAGGCTGTTGGTTAAATAGGATCTGCGGCCTATCCTGTAGGTAGGGAAATGGGCAGACTAGATGGGCCTAGCGGTCCTTATCTGCCATCAAAGTCTATGTAATGCATGGGATAGATATAAAGGAATTCTGGAGGTCAGGGGTTAGGGGCAACAGACTTCTAGGAAAACAAACTGAACTTACAAGCTCAAATGGGCAGATTGGGTGGGCCATAGGCCCTTATCTGCCGACACTGTCTATGTATCTATGTAATTTAAACTTAAAATTGTGCTGGTATAAAACACGTTTCAGAGGTCCAAATGCTCTTCTCTTTGCTGCAGTTTCCTGGGCAAAGTCCACATAGATTGAAATATGTGCCCCTTGTCAACGGAGTATGCCAATGTCCCTGGCTGCTTGAATAATCCGTTCTTTTATAGAGTAGGAAAGCAGATAGGTGACCACTGGTTTTGGTGCACCCGCTGATTTATTAGGCTGCATGGATACACAGTGCACCCAATCTACCTTTCCAGCAGTCCCCTAACATAAGGGGAAGATTTTCATTAAGAAATCTTTCCATTGACTGTCCTTCAGCCCCTTCATGCAGTCCAATGATTCTTAAATGATTGCGCCTGCCTCTATTTTCCTGGTCTTCAACTCAATCAATCAATCAATCAAAATCTTTATTTAATCAGGCGAACTCTCTCCCAAAGGGCAGCCAGATATTCTTCTTGTTGGTGTAAGTGCTGCCACATTTGTTGCTGCTGAAGCTAGCATGCTTCCATTCTTTGCTCAGAAACGTTCATACGATCCTGAAGGTGACAAACCTCGGTAACCGTGCCTGTTAAAGTTAGACCAATATCTTCTATGCTTAAAAGAACAGTTTCCAGCATCTTAGTTATATATTGGAGGGGGTCACCGATGGAGGATTGGTGTAGTGTCCCAGGTGCTGTAGGATCAGGAGGCTTAGCGGCTAACACATTGGGTGATGAATCAGTAGATGAAGAAGGCAAAAGTTGTTAAGAGCACATTCTGAGTCCTTGTTTAGTCACTGGTCAAACCGGGGACCAGATGACAGTCTGCAGTACCTATAGCTTGTGAGAGCGGCCTGTGCGGCCTAGTTAGGCCAGAGTCATGACAGGAAATGGTGCTACAGTCCACTGTAAATACTCCCAATCGCTCACAAAGGAAGGCGCCACCTGGTAGGTGAGATTGTGCCCATAAGTTAAATTACATTTGGGGGAAAAAAAACTCCACAGGATTGCTGTGACCAAGCTAAGATAGTGCTCAGGCAGGAAAGAGATTGCTAGATAAGCTGCCATCATGTCGGTGGCTAAAACACGCCCCTTCTTCCCTCATTTTTATTCTGGGAGGTACTGATTTTACTTTCACTTATTCCAAGATCTTCCCAGTTATGGATTTTGTTAGTAGTTATGGCTTACAAAAGATTATTACTGCAAAACTGAAAGTCACTTGGGTCCCTGGGATGAGAGAGACTATCGGACTAATTAGAAAATTTTGCCATCAGTGAAAGGATTAGTTATCTACCGCTTAATAGAGTAGGCTATTTTAATGAGTTATGGGAACCCTTTCTTAACTTCACAAATGGTTAAATAACCGTGCTTGCATCAAGGCAATCCCCCCTCACTAAGGCAGAATATTTCCAGTGCTCCTTCCAGGAAAACATAAACAATCCATTAAAATTCTGGAAGGTCATCCATGCCTTGTTCTCTCCTCCTGCCCACTCCTCATGCCCTGTCCTAGAAATTGGTGCCCACACAATTGAAGACCCTTCCTTAGTGGCCGCTAAATTTTAACAAGCACTTCACCACCTCTGCCTCCTCCCTACTTGCATCTCTTCCTGGCACTGCCCCCGGGGACTCCCCCTTCCCCATTTCCCCCCTCAGCCACCTCCATGTCCCCTTCTCCACCTCCGTTCTCATTCAAGCCCATCCTACCAGAGAACACACTACATGTACTACTTGCCCTGAACCTATCCAAAGGAAAGAGTCCTAATGGCCTCAACCCCAAGCTTCTTCACCTCTCTGCATTTGCAATTGCTTCGCCCTTGACATATTTACTAAACCTCTCCTTTCTGAATGCTACCATACCTGATGCTTGGAAATATGCTAGTGTGATTCCCTATCCCCAAAGGTGGGGATGCCTCTGACCCTTGCAACTTCCACCCCATCTCTTTACTCCCCACTCTGGCTAAACTTCAGGAGCACCTGGCACTGGAAAAACTCTCCTTCCTTGACTCATCCTGCTTTTTCACCCCATTCCAGCCTGGCTTTCATAAAGACCACTCCACCACCACCACCCTCCAGTGGCTCAATGACTCCATTCTCTCAAGTATGGATCAGGGATGCATCACCTATGCCATCTTTGCTGACTTGGACAAAGCCTTCAACACTGTCTCCCACTCCCTTCTCCTAAGCAAGCTGACTGCAGCCAGTCTCTCTGACTCTGTCACCACCTGGTTCCAGTCCTACCTCATAGGCCACTTCCAGTCCATCAGAGTTGGCAACTCCATCTCCCCTTCCCTTCCTATCATCACTGGTGTCTCCTAAGGCTCAGTACTTAGTCCTATATTATTTTCCATATTCCTGAATAATCTTAAAAAAGCCTGCACATCTTCATGCATAAACATGTATGCTGATGATGCTGTGATATTTTTCTCTGGTAACCACCCCTCTGAGGTGACTACCAACCTTCAGTTGGATTTTAACAATGTCCAATGCTGGTTTAATGCTAACCAACTCTTTATGAATGTCAAAAAAAACAGTATCTATGGCCTTTGGCTCCATATAAAAACTGGCCAGGCTTGACTCCACCCACACCTTTCACACCCTCTCTGGCTCAACACTGGATGATGTAGCCATATTCAAGTACTTTGGGTTATGGCTGGATAAGAATCTAGACTTCGGACACACATTGAAGCCATCCATAAAAAGGCACTCTCTAGATTTAGCGTTCTGTACCGTCACTGCAGATGCCTCCCATAGCATGCCAGGAGAGAAATCATACAAAAGATGATTCTCCCTGTCTTTGACTTTGGAGATGTAGTGTACAGCTTCACTGTGAAAACCACTCTAGCCAGACTTGACACTCTCTTCAACTCCTTCAGCCACTACATTCTTGGTTGCACCCCTCTTACTCATCACTGTAACCTTTATTCCTTGCTCTCATTTCCCTCCCTCATGCCTGGTGCCTCTTACACATCACAAATATAGTTGGTAAGTTCTGACTTGATTTTCTGCCTCCCTATTGTCCACCCTCCTTTCAACCCTCCTCCTGTGTTACTATTCCATCCACATATCTACCCACAGGACTCTCGCTCTCTCTCCACGGTGCACATCGTCTGGTCATGCTGCCTTCTCCTACAATTTTGCCAAAATCTGAAACTCCCTCGCTCTAGAAAGCCACTCAGAACAACCCAGACACTCACTCTCCTTCCTCTTCAGTAAGCACTCATTTCCTTCATGTAACTGCACCTAATACCTCCCTCCACCAATCAACCTCCCTCAGCCCAGCTCACCATCCTCTCCTCCTCCACCTCCACCCATTCCTTCTCCCATGCCTCCCTTGGCTACCTCTAGCTGGTGCCTGATGGACCCTATTTACCCCTACTTTCACACCTCACTACACCCCACCCACTAACCCTTCCCTCCCAGCTCTTCTCCTTTCCTCCAGGTCCTGTCCCATTGTGAGGTATGTTCTCAGCATCCTGAAGGACCTCTCCCTCCTCCCCACCACTCCTTCACTACAAGGTCCTGCCCCCTTATAGGGTTTCTCATCATCCTGATAGCCCACCTCCCCTCTCATTTCTCCTCCCCTCTACTCTCATCCCCCACCTACACATTCCTCCCCCTACTTATCCCCTCCTCCTCCCAATCCAGGCCCTGTCCCCTTGCAGGGTTCACTACATTCTGAAGGGGATTCAGTTCCTGGTTTGGCCCCCTCTCCCTCCAAGCCCCCCCATTCCTTTCTGCCAGACGCCTCCCCTTGCTGGGCTTTTGGCATCATGAAGGGGTTTGCTCATGACTCCCACTCTCTCTCCCACTCACTCTTCACTGCCTCTCATGATATAACTCCCCTCCAAAAAATCCTTGTTAGCATTTAGCAGCTCTCAAAGTCTGGCTTTTCAGATCTGGACCTGCATTTACTGCCTGAATTTGACTGTTTAAAGTATTTGTATTGCATTGTACTAGTACAGCACTTTATGTATTGAATTGCACTGTATGTAATTGATTGTTTTGTTCTTGCTCGATCCTCCCATTTATGTACACCCTGCCCCCAGGATGCTTCTGAAAATGAGCTGCTTGCATCTCATGTTGTAATTCCTGGTGAAACATTTTCGAATATATAAATAAAATAAATAAAATAAGGAAATGTCATTGATTTACCTGTAACTTGTAGGGCTATATTAGAAATATTTCTGTATAGGATGTAGAGTTTTTGTATTGGATTTACTGACTTAGTAGTTTTCTTTAGACTGTAGTTAAGAAATGTAGCTACAGTCAAAGCCGTTTATAATGGGCACATCTGTGTAAGCAGATTTTGCCCATTATAGTGAGTGGGTACTATAGCCAAAACCACTGTTTTTTAGTAAAACACTGTACTATCTGCTGTTCTGAGGGTCAGTTAGGAGGTCATCTGCCATAATCAGTCTCCGTCTTTGTGGAGGAAGATGTCACAATCCCTTTCTAGCTAGTTAATGGTAAAATAAAAAACATCAGCTTAGTGTTGTCGCATAGAGCTATACAATGCACCTGACGAAGAAGGGAAACACTCCTAAATGCAGTTTTCGGAACAAAAGGTTCAAAAGTAGATACATAGATACATAGACAGTGTCGGCAGATAAGGGCTTATGGCCCACCCAGTCTGCCCATTTGAGCTTGTAAGTTCAGTTTGTTTTCCTAGAAGTCTGTTGCCCCTTACCCCTGACCTCCAGAATTCCTTTATGTCTATCCCATGCATTCTTAAATCCCATGATTGTTTCAGCCCCACCACTTCCTCTGGCAGGGTGTTCCACTTGTCCACCACCCATTCTGAAGAAATTCTTTCTCATGTTTCCTCTGAATCGTCCTCCCTCCAACTTCATCCCATGCCCTCTAGTCCTGGAACATCTTTTCGCTTAAAATAGTGTTTTCCTGCACCCTGTTCCTCCCTGTAAGATACTTGTATGTCTCTATCATATCCCCTCTCTCCCTCCTCTCCTCCAGGGAGTACATGTTCAGTTCCTTCAACCTGTCTTCATAGGACTTGTGATGCAATCCATGCACCATCTTTGTTGCCCTCCTCTGAACCTTCTCTACCCTGTCTATGTCCTTACGTAGGTATGGTCTCCAGAACTGTACACTGTACTCCAGGTGGGGCCTCACTAGTGTCTTGTATAGCGGAATAATGACCTCCCTTTTCCTGCTGGTGATGCCCCTGCCTATACATCCCAGCATCCTATTTGCTTTACCTGCTGCCTTGTCACACTGTTTCCCTACCTTGAGCTCATCAGAGATGACAACCCCAAGATCCCTTTCCTGCTTGGTGCATGCTATATCCTCACCCCCAACTGATATAATGTGCCAGGGTTTTTGTGCCCCATATGCATTATCTTGCACTTCTTTGCATTGAATTTCAACTGCCAAACCCCTGACCATTCTTCAAGTTTCTGCAGGTCACTTCTCATTCTGTCTACACCCTCTGGTGTGTCTACTCTGTTACAGAGCTTTGTGTCATCAGCGAACAGTGAAATTCTGCCTTCTAGGTCCTGCGCAATGTCACTGATGATGTTGAATAGGACCGGTCCCAGCACTGATCCCTGTGGTACCCCACTGGTCACTCTTCCCTCTGTGGAGTGACAGCTATTTACCACCACCCTCTGTGTCCTGCCACCCAGCCAGTTACCTACCCACCACATTACTGTCCTGCCCACACCCATATTCCCCAGTTTGTGTAATAGTCTTCTATGTGGCACAGTGTCAAAGGCCTTGCTGAAGTCCAGATAGGCCATGTCCAGTGCCCTCCCCTGATCCACCTCCCTAGTCACCCAGTCAAAAAATTTTTTGTAGAGACTCACTGCTAGATGCAGTTCACTCCCCATTGTGTACAGAAGCTGCAGGATGTCAGGCCAAACTGAGTGAGCAACAGAGATTCAGAGATTCTGCACTGTGAGTGGGGACTTAACAGTGGTGCAAGCCGATGAAGGAAAAAAGACTGTAGGTACACTCTGGCTATACCATTCTATGCTCTTTCTATTCAGGCTGATTAGCCACTAATTAGCCACTAAATACTCCATTAGATCACATGTTGGTAAGCTTGACAAATGGCAAACTTCATGCTGAAGTGTGAACTCACACTAATTAGCGGCTAATCTGTCCAAAATAGAAGGCAGGCATGGAATGCTATAACCACCAGTTTTAACATTAGAGCCTAGGGCAATGGCAATTGGTAAATGAGATTTGCACAGTTAAACTGACTGCCCATCTAAACCGAGGACGGTATAAGTGGTGTCGACTGTATGTGATTTTTCTTCTTTTTAAAACAATAACAATTTTAAATTGAAAAAAGGCAGATTCTTACACTCCCTTCCTTTCTATTTACAATCACCACTGGTGATGTACAAGCACTCTTTGACTCTTCTATGATAACCAGTTCTTTCACCCAGTAGCACTATGGTACACTGCCACCCACCCCCAGCACCTGCTTGGCACTCCACCCACCCCTTGAGCACCACCTGTGCAATATGCACAGCATAGAAAAGACTTGGTGGTCTAGTGCATACCCCCAACACTCTGACCCTGATTCCTGTAGGCAGAGGGGTCAGCAGACACGTGTGTATGGTTGCACTATAGCATGCTCTACCCACTACAGTCCCTGGTAGTCTACTGGCCCCCCACCCCCCCAGCAGGTAGACATCCCTGTACATCACCCTGAACCTCCCATCCCACTACAGGGTATCCCACCTGCACAGTCCTCCACATGCCTCCATGGCATGTGGACCACTGAGATGTCACAGCATGTGTCCGCATGCTCATGCACTGACATCTCAGTGGTTCACCCACTGTGGAGGTGTGTGGAAGGCTGATCCGGTGGACCACCCCATAGCAGGATGAGGGGGTTTGGGGTGATGTACAGGGAGGACTACTTGCCATTGTGGAGGCTGCTACTGGCTACAGTATGCAGGTGGGTGTTTGGGACTGGGCTACTCGTGGGGGGTTGATTTGTCACTGGGTGGGTGCTGGGGGTGGGTGGACATGTTCAGTGATGTTACTAGACAGCCATCCACATCTCCCACAGTGCTGTATGTGTTGGGCACCTCCAGCTACTACCTCCCACCTGTTGCCCTACTGGCCGTGTGCTGCGCAGGCTAGGTCGCCGTTCCACAAGTTGCCACATCACTGGTGCTGTAATGCCAGCACCAAAATGCTGGCACCCACCTCACCTAGAACCTTTCACTTTTGTCTAAGGTGCCAACCACATCCATTGCAATTCTCTCCAAAGGCATATCTATCAATGGTAGGGTCACCTTGTCTTTTTTAGTTACTGATGCTACTTTCTGACATTCAGGACAGGAACTGCAATAGATAGCAACATCATCATGAATTACAGGCCAGCAAAATCTATAGCAATCTGGCAAGGGTGTGATCTCTCCCTGAGTGACCAGCCATAGGACTGTCATGTGCTATCTGTAACAACACCAAAAATGGAAAGGGACCTGGGGGTAGTGATATCAGATGACCTAAAGGTGGGCAAGCAATGTGAGAGGGCAGTAAGGAGGGCTGGGAGGATACTGGGATGCATAGGGAGAGGCATCACCAGTACAAAACAGGAAGTTGCTATCCCTCTGTACAGACAGCTGGTGAGACCCCATCTGGAGTACTGTGTGCAGTTCTGGAGACCCAATCTCCGCAAAGGCATAAACAGGATGGAGGCAGTCCAGAAGAGGGTAACTAAAATGGTGCAGGGTCTGCACCAGAAGACATATGAAGAGAGACTTAAGGAGCTTAATATGTAGAGCCTCAAGGAAAGGAGGTAGAGGGGGGACATGATAGAAACTTTCAAGTACCTCAAGGGAATCAACAATGTCCAAGAGGGTAGCATCTTTCAGAAAAAGAGGTGTGCAAGAACAAGGGGGCACAGAGGTAATGTAAGGAAGTATTTTTTCACAGAGAGGGTTGTGTATGCATGGAACAGCCTTCCGGAGGAGGCTGTGTAGTCAAAAACAGTGGTGGAATTCAAGCATGCATGGGACAATCATAAGGCAATTCTAGGGGGTGGGGGTAGGAAGAAGTAGGCTGTAGGTTATCTAGGATCTGCAGCTTATCCATTAGGTAGGGAAAAGGGCAGACTGGGTGGGCCAAGCGATCTTTATCTGCTGTCAAATTTTGTGTTTCTATGTTTCTATGTTACTTCTTGGAAGAAAACATTATAGAGAGGGTTAGGGGGGCTCTTGGGGGTAACGAAGAGAGAGAAGGAGGAATATATGTTTAGTTAGGCTGACTGGGAGAAGACCCTGGCGGATGGGGTGGTTGGTGGTGATAGGGAGAGCATGTGGGAATGGTAGTAGAGGGGATTGTGATAAAGGAGGAACAGTTATGGGTGGTACTCCTTTAGGGGGTTGTAAAGAGGGGTATGAGTCACAAGGAGGAGCAGTAGCCATGTGGTGGAAGGCACTGAGGAAAAGGATGTGGAGGAGGAGGAGATAGAGAGGGTTGTTGCTTGAGACTGAAATAGCAGAACAGGAGTGGGGTTCAGGACAGGATGGCAAGTAATTAGTTTGAGAGAGAATAAATATTGGCAGCAAATAAAATATTAGTGACACCTAGTGGTAGGAGCTGAGAAAGAGCTAATGGGCTCCTGGGAAGACAGAAAAAGTCACATGACAAATAGGTCCTATAACTTTAGACACAGCCAAGGGTGGGTGTGGGTGGAGCAGCACCACACTTGTGTGGTGATGGGTCAAACTGTAGTAGGGTGCTGTGTCCGGTCAGGTGCTGGCTGCAGCTGTGCATGTATCTGATTTCTGCTGGCAGGTGGGCAAGGAGCAGCTCCGGTGGCTACAGCCTCAAAAAGGTATGCCCTGGAGGAGGGAGGGTGTCTGAGGAGGAAAAAGGACACAGTTTAAATATTTTCAGGCAAGACGGAGGGATTTATGATCATTTTACAAGAAAATGGAGGAAGGCATGCTTAGAGGGACAGTACAGAACAGAAGGTGCAGAACATCACTTGTACCAGATAAATAGATAAACTAAATCCAAAACTATATTGAAACATGTCATAACTGTGCTGAATAATTAGTTCATGAAATATTGAAATAAAAGCAGTTTAGCAAAGCAGTTGCAAGGTATCAAAACAGCAATGGAGAAAAGATTCAGAAAAGGCACCAAATTCAAACTGTAGTAGGGAATTGCATATACACCTCATCCATTTTGCAGGGTGGTATTTGTGCCTTGTGGTCAAGGATGCTGCCATTGCCATGGGGCTGTGCATTGTCCACTGCCATATGCAGTGTGTGTAGTCCTGTTCTGTCAGTCTGATGATCCAGATGTACCCAGTGACAGGTGTCAGCCCCACTGTGCACTTTCTGTGGTGGGGACATGGGTATGTGCCATGGTCCCAAGCGGATGCCTCTGCTCCGTGTGTCAGTGCGTAACTGTGGCCCTGTGGTACACCATACATGTGTACAGTATATTGCAGGGGTTGACATTTAATCATGCATCCATTAGTCAGCAGGGCAAGTGCCGTGAAACTTCACTGGACCCACAGCCATTTTCAGTAGCCCAGCTGATGTACTTACTAAAATGTTATCTTGTCTAGTACAAGTCTGCAGGGCTAGTTAATGGTTCATCTTGCTAACCTGGAATAAAATCTACCAGCATTTAGCTAGCAGGTCACTGCAAATTTCAACTTCTGCATTGTCTTATGCACAGCTGTCTTCAGGGCAACCAGACTGTGTGTGCATTTGTGGGTTGGGGGCTGGTGTTGTTTGCCCACATTGGTCCATGCTGCATCCCATCCATCCTTGCTTGCAGTAGACTGCCACTGTGGGAAGTCATAGCCAACTGTAGGGGGGCTGCTGCCACCCCTGTCCCATAGGTGTGGCACCTATGACTGTCCTGCACCCACACTTGCCATTGAATAATGTATTACAGCTGCAGTTAATGTGAAATCACCACACAGCAATGTGCTTCTCCAGAGCATTGTACTGTACTTAGTATGCTGCCTGTTCTGCAGTGGCCTAGTATGGTATATCACCCATGAGACACGTCTAGTGTTTCCTGGCACACATATCCACTGCACATATATGGCCACTGTTGCATGCAGCACTGTGACACAGCCCGTGGCAACATACCACACATGCATGGATACACATTGTACCTGTTGTTATGGGCCTGGGGTTGGGGGGGCTATCAGTTCATCTTGGTGACCCCGACCACACACTGTGTTGATGCCATTGCCTGCACATTCACCCCTACGTACCCATGCCCAAGTGTCCTGGACTGTCTTCAGACATGACACACCATTGGGTGCACCCCATATGTGTCTATCCAGCCTATGTGTCATTTTGGTTGTGTCCTGATGGCATGCTAGCTCTTATGTGAAGTTGGCAAATGTGCTGCAGTGTCCCTCTTACTCATCTCCACTATCCATGGGTAACAGCCACTGTTGTGCCCCCCTGTCTGTAGCACTGTGTGTCTATTATGTGTGCAGTGCATAGCTATACACATGCCTGAGCATATCTGTATGGTATGCAGGGCTGGCCCTTTGAGGTCCTTGCACCAGGCCCTTTTGGCCTCTGTGGGCCTCCCCTTTCCCATTGGCTGTCACACTGTTGCACCATTCGCATTCTTCTGTAAACAAGTGCAGTGCACAACAGCCGCTGCTTGTGCATCTGTCCCCTGGTACTATGTGCAAAGTTGTTCTATGTTCAGAACTGGCTATGTGCACTGCACGTATTCCACTGCCATTGTGCACTATTGCAATATTCAGTGCACATTGCGAGGTCACTGTGGCATGCACCTATAACAGCAAATCTTCATTTTCTGTGCCTGCACATTTTTTTGTGCAGCACTATTGCTTGCATGGCACTGCCTTCCACCTCTTAATGTGGGGCCCTAAATTTACAGTAATCATTAAGGAAGGTTAAGCAGCAAAACCATCTCTGACTGAGAGTCATACAGTAAAACACTATGAAACAAAAACTGCAGTGTTGAACAGAGGCACAACCCCACTCAGTCACAGTAGCCACTCAGGAACATCAAGAATGACAGAAAAATGTCTAATAAAAACAGTGATCTGATGAACATAAGCACTCTCCAGTAATACACAACACTGGGAAGATGATCTCTGATTAAAAGGTTTCAATAAAAAGGAGTTCAAAAAGGTACAAATCAGAAGATAGTTACAGAAAATCTCAGACCAGACCGAACTGCTTCACTCCATTTCTAGCACTGCACTGAGTGCAGGCACCACATGGCCTAAATCGCATTTCACTGTACTATATGGCATGATTAGATAGCAGACTAGTGCAGTTTGACAATGAGATTCTGCCAGTGGAATTACCGTGACAGTCAGAATTTTGCTTCCTTGAAAGTTTAGAGTGCACTTTGTGAACATATGAACATACAAATGTCACCAGCAGAATAAGGCTTTACAGTCTGTATAGTCTATTTGTATGGCAGAGCCCCAAGCAGCAGCTAAGGACTTCTTCCCCATTCATCAACAGATACACCCTCCTTCCCAGTCACCCTTGTTAGCCCTGACTTTCCCTTTTAACCTGTCCTATCCCCTTTGAAGCCCTTCATGGTTTCCTGTGACACTGCTTCACTAGAAAGTCCATTCCACTCTGCCACCACCCTCTCTATGAAGATATGCCTCCAGAACTTTCTCTTGAACTTCCCCCACTCAGCTTAGGGAAATGTCTCCTCATGTTTTTACTTCCACTGTGCCTGAAGAGGTTCTCCTTGCCCGCCTTATTAATGGCTTTCCAATATTTAAAGGTCTTAATCATGTCCCCCTCTCCTCCAGGAAGTCAATGATAAGGGAATCAAGCCTCTTCTCATATGCCCCACACTACCAACCTGTAACCATCTTTGATGCCCTCCTCTGGGCTGCCTCCAGCAGGTTAACATACCACTTCAGGTAAGGATGCCAGTACTACACACTTTACTCCAGGTGCGGCAGCAGCAGCAACCTGTACAAAAGCAGTACAACCTCTTCCCTTCTGCAGCTGATCCCCCTGGCAGTGCAGCCCACATTCTGTTGCCCTTTGTTGTAGCCTTCTTACAATGTGAGGAGTGTTTCACTTTCATGAAATTCTAACTAAAAGTGGTAGAAAGAATGTTTATATGTTATACATCGATGCATTAAAATGCGGAATTGATTTTTACGGAACTGAATACTGTGTAATGTATAGAACTGTGCAATGGATGCATGTATTAAATAGCAGAATGAATTTTCACAGAACTGATCATTGTGTAATTATAGAACTGTGTAATGCATGCATGTATTAAATTGGAGAATGGAATTCTGAAGAAATGTCATGTTTGCCAAATGAGTATCATTCCAAATGTCAGCCAGAGAATTTCATAGGATGAAACAACATTTGCAGACCACATTCAGAGATTCAGATTTTGCCAAAGTCAGAATTTCTGAAAATGTTATGAAAGTTGTGAAATTTCATGCAATTTTAACAAAATCGGACATCACAGTTTCTGCCCAGCACTAAAGCAGACTCTACAAGTCACATGGTACACTCTAGGCTTTACTTCACAGACAGCAACGTTGTGTCTAAGAATTTTGAAAAGCAAGCATGAAATTCACTGGCAAAGAATCTTCACAAGATTATTCCTCAAGTCATTGTTCAAGTTGACCGGGGTCCATTAAAACATCATAAATATTCAAAAAGTGCAAATATAGCCACCTAATGAGAACTTCACCAGTAAACTAAAGATCCACGTGATCTCCAGAAACAGCTGAAAATTAAATTTTGGCAAAATGTGCAAATTTAATTTTGCAGAAGCAGAATCCTAATTGTGTCCAAATTCCACTGACAGATTTTGAATTAATCTTGCACTAAAGGTAATATATTTAGTTGGCCTACAGTACAAGTTTAACTACAGCAATATGATATTGATCAGAACTCTATGCTTTTTTCTTTATTTATGCATCACATGTGTTCCAAATAAAAATCTTATCCTTCTTCATCAAAGAGACTCTCTTTTCTTTCCTCTTCTCACAGTATTTACCATTGCTATCCCTCTTCTCTACAACCCCATCCCCCTTCTCTCATGAGCCCAATGACCAAATTAGGTTACATAATGTGCTTCTGTATTTTAAAGAATTTCCCTGACTATACTCCTTCAGTCTTGGGCCCAACCTCTTTCTTTTTTCTGTGAAATAAGTTACATAATGTGCTTCTGTATATTAAAATATTTCCTAAACTACAGTACTGCATCCCTTCATGAACATGTATGATTCCTACAAGAGATGTTAGATATGCACTAAATTTTGTGGTGCAATTAAGCAATAAGGCATGACAGGGTGTGGTATATCATGAGATATCATCATGCCCTGGGTGGTTGGGCACGAGGCCGCAGGCTGAGTGATTCCAACCACCCAAGATGTGATGATATCCCATAATATACCACACCCTGGAGTGACTTCTTGCTATTATGAACTTAGTTTCAAGTTTTTTAAATAAAAGAAAATAAAAAAACAGGTTTTAAAATGTTTTACGAATGAGTTTTTGGGTGGTGTAGGAGTACATTTTGAAAAAGTAGTTCTCAGACAGTAGCGATCAAGGAGGCTGGTGGCACTATAACTTTTCTGAAGTTGTGATGATGTAGCCCGATATCATCACGGCTTCAAAGAACTCTCAGGCAATCACATTCCTCTATTTACTATCCTCAGTTCATGATAACTATTAGCGCATCCCTAAATTAGATGGCCTTTTAAACAGGGTTCAACAAATCCAGCAGTCCGTTGTCCCGGGGTACAAGTTTTGTCTGGTGGACAAGCATTTTTGCAGCAGCAGGTCTTCCCACAGACAACTAACTCAATGCTGCCAAGGTAGTGTCATTTTTTTTTTACCTTGCAGCGCGGGTCCTGTCCTAACCTCTATTTGACTATTTTACTATCTGTTCATAGTTTTAATATGATCTTTTAACTTTTTGTAAAGCGCCTTCATGGCTGAAAGGCGCTTGTGAGAAATAAATTTATTATTATTTTTATTATTATTATGATTAGCTCTACAACTTCATCATGGGTGAGCTGGCTGGCAGTCACTTGGTGGTGAGATTACATTGAAGCAGCATCATGTGGGATCCGGAGAAGAACCACCGTTCATGTCTTGAGCCTGCACAGGAGTGAGCTCAGCAGCCAGCTGCATGGAATGAAGGACCCTCCCACCCATGGCAACACCACTAGCACAACATCTTCAACAAGACAGACAGGTGAGTTAGCCAGTAGGAACAAGGAAACTACCTATTAGTTCTTTGCTACTGGTTGCTGCAGTGGTGAGGCATGGGAGTGGAAGAAGGACAGACGCTGGCACTCATGAAGAAGCACCATTTTGCTCTTCAGTTTGGCAGCAGTACAGCCATTCATAGAAATATAGAAACAAAGAAGCTGACGGCAGATAAGGACCTGTTTGAAGCCCTGCACTGTATTCATATCCACCACTTCCTGAGGTAGGCCGTTTCATGCATCCACCACCCTTTCTGTAAAAAAGAACTTCCTCACATTACCCCTTAATCGGCCTCCCTCTAATCTCATGCCTTGTCCTCTTGTCCTGCTATTTTTCTTATTTTGAAACATGTTAGACTCTTTCACCTTGTTAATGCCCTTAAGGTGTTTGAATGTTTCAATCATATCACCTCTCTCTCCCTCCTTTGCTCTAGGGCATACATATTTAATTCAGTTAATCTGTCCTCATATGTTTTCTGATGCAGTCCTTGCACCATTTTGGTTGCCCTTCTCTGGACTGCCTCAGTTTGGTTAATGTCCTTGTGAAGGTGTGGCCTCCAGTACTGCATGCAGTACTCCAGATGTGGCCTAACCAGTGTCTTGTAAAGAGGGATTATTACCTCCCTCTTATGACTTGTGATACCCCTACTAATACACCCCAACATCCCTCTAGCCTTACTTACTACTAATTTCAGGTCATCGGTGATGATGACGCCCAAGTCTCTTTCTTCCCTTGAGACTGCCAGAAATTCCCCTTCCAGCCTATAGGTGGCTTCAGGGTTTCTCTTCCCTATGTGCATGATCGTGCACTTCATTGCGTTAAACCCAGTTGCCACTCTTCTGACCATTTTGCTAATTTATTTAAATCTCTTCTCATTCTGCCCACACCATCTGGATCATCTACTCTGTTGCAGATCTTGGTGTCATCTGCAAAGAGACAAACTTTACCCTCCAGTCCATCTGCAATGTCACTGATATGAAGATATTGAAGAGGACTGGCCCCAGGACTGATCTCTGAGGTACCCCAGTTGTGACTTGCATTTCTTCTGACTGTATACCATTTACCACCACTGTCTGTTTTCTGCCTGTCAACCAGTTTGCCACACAGTGGGCCAATGTCTGACCCACCCCAAGCCTACCCAGCTTATTATTCAATCTTCTATGTTTTTTTTTTATTTTATATTGCAATCAGTTTACAACCTTTGAGCCAGTGGCTCATTTCCAAAGGTACCTCGTCAGGAGAAGAGAAGATAGTACAAGTAAAAATACATAATATAAGAGAACAAGTGCAGAAAGATGCAGGCATACATGGATCCAGGGTACAGGTTACATTGATAGTATTATAAGGTGCAGATTCAGGTATTGTAGACAAAAGGGTTGGTTACAGGGTTTAGCTGCATAAATGTATGACATCTGCAAAAACGAAACAGTTGATCAAGTTACATGGTATTAGTTACAGAGTTAGCAAAACATGTGACAAGGACAACACAGTAGGTAGTTTGATTTGGTAACAGTAGTGCATACTAGTAGGACAATTTAGCAAGCAGTATATTAAGACTCTATCATACATGGTACGTTCTTGACAGTTGAGAAGGTAGGCAGTAGGATATGGCAGTAATGTGGTGGTAGGAATAAGGTGGTATGGAGGGTGCAGCCCAGTCAGCATTGTCAGGGCAAAGGATGTATGTACACCGTTATGCACAGGTGCAGCAGCGCTTGTTGAATAGCTTGCTTTTGAGCGCAGTTTTGAATTTGGAGATAGTGGGGATTTCTGAGATGGAGAGAGAGAGAGCGTGTTGTACCAGGAAGGGGCTCTGTGGCGGAAGGACCTCTGTCAATGTGAGGTCCTAGATCGAGGAACCAGGAAGGTGGTCTTGCAGGAGGTCCGAGTGCTGACTAGAGGTTGGGCTAGGAGGAGGGAGGATGTCAACCCGGGTGGAGAAAGTCCTAGCAGGGTTTTTTTAGCTATAAGGCAAGTTTGGTATTGCAGCCATTCATCAAGGTTTAACACTGTTGCCATGTCATAAAGCTGGCACGTATGTGTGAGCCTAGGGGCCACTGTGATTAGCCTGCAGGACTTATTTAGGACGAGGTGGATTTTGTTTAGGGCAGTCGTGTTGGCAGCACCGTAGACAGGTAGCCCATAGTCAACTAGGGATAATACAGAGGATGTAACTGCAAGCCGGAGGGCGTCGGGGGGAAGACAGTTTTTGTAGTGGTACAAGATACCAAGCCGTATATTGGTAGCAGAGGCAAGTGCTTCGATGTGGGTGTGGTAGGTGAGGGCTGAGTCAATGGAGACCCCTAGGTACTTATAGGAGTGGACTTGCTCTAGTTGCTGTTTGGAGTAGGAGAGGATACGGAGAGGGGAGTTGTAAGCTTTGTTTTGCGAGTGGGCAAAGAGCATGGTTTTAGATTTTTTAAGATTTAAGACCAGTCTATGCTCTTTAAACCAGGTTTCAGTGTCACTATAGGAACGTTGTAGGGAAACCTGGAGGGAGGTGGGGTTACGGTCGGTGGCGAAGATGACGGCGTCATCTGCATACAGCAGAATTTTCCCAGTGCATGCACTGGGCAGGGTGTTAAGGTATAGTGAGAAGAGTAGGGGTACCAGGTTGGAGCCTTGTGGAACCCCAGAGAGGATAGGACTTGGATTGGAAAGTGTCCCACCAATATTGACACGTTGGGAGCGTGCGGATAGGTAGCTGGAGCACCAGGCAAGTGGTCCAGTGGCAAAGCCAGAGAGACAGAGGGCATCCAGCAGGAGAGGGTGTGAGACAGTGTCGAAGGCCTTTGATAGGTCAAGGAACACGGCCCTGGCTAGGGAGCCAGTGTCCATGGAGGAGTGTAGGAAGGATGCGAATTCAACAAGCGCTGTGCTAGTATTGTGTCCAGCACGGAATCCGTGCTGTTCAGGGCAGAGGATGTTGTATTTGGTCAGGTATTCAGTGATTTGCATGGCAACCAGTTTTTCCAGGGCTTTGGAAAGGGGTGGGAGTATGGAGATAGGTCGGTAGTTCCCAGCTAAGGACCTGTCACCCCCTTTATGGATAGGAGTAACAGTGGCAGTTTTCCATGTAGTGGGGAATTGTCCCAGGCAGAGGGATTTGTTGAGAAGGCTAGTGAGTGGGGTAAGGACCTGATCCAATACCAGCCAGAGAATTCTGTGGTCCAGGGTGTTGTCACTGGGACTGTTGCCTTTTAGTGCACGGGTCAGGTGCGGTCTGGCTTCCTGGGCAGTTACCCTACGTAGGTAGAAGCTAGGGTGATGGAGGGCAGGGGCAGGTTGGGAGGGTGGTTGGTCAAAGAAGTTAATGGGGAGGATAGGGCTAAGGTCAGAAAAGGAGGTGTTGAGGAGGTTTGCAATGTCAGCAGGGTCAGCAACGGTGGTGTTGTCAGTAGTAATCTGGGAAGGAGGAGGGGAGCGAGTGTTCCCATTTAATTGTTTGACATTGTCCCAGAAGGTATGAGAGCACCCCCATGAGGCGGTGAGGGTGGCCTGATAGTGGTCGACCTTGGCTTTCCTGATTGCCCATGTGCACTTATTCCGCGCAGCATTGTAGGCCTGTCTGTCTGCTGGTCGCCCGGTTTCTATGGCAAGGTGCCAAAGATTATCCCTGTGCCTGAGCAGCTGTAAAAGGGCAGGGGTAATCCAGGGCAGGTTATGTTTTTTGGATCGGATGGCTGAGAGGGGAGCAAAGAGGTCACAGGCTTTACTAAAGATTTGGGTAAAGAAGGCAAGGGCAGTGTCAATATCAGGAGCGTGGTGAATGGGGGACCAGTCTTGCTGGTCAAGGTATTGTTTAAGGTTTTTCAGACCACATGGTTTGAAATGCCGGCTGGTTGTGCACCGGGAAGTGGGTCGGGGTGAGGTGGCCATCCAGCGGAACAGCAATGGGGAATGGTCACTGTGTTCCACTATGTGGAACAGTATCAAAAGCTTTGCAGAAGTCAAGGTAGGCAACATCAACTGCTCCCCCTTGGTCCTCCACTCTGGTTACCAAGTCAAAGAAATCTATGGGATTAGTTTGACAGGACATTCCTTTTGTAAACCCATGCTGTCTTGGATCTTTTGCTCCTATGGATTCCAGGTGTTGCACTATCCTTTCCTTAAGGAGTGTCTCCATAATCTTGCCCACTACTGAGGTAAGACTGACTGGTCTGTAGTTCCCTGCCTCCTCCCTGCTACCACTCTTGTGGAGTGGGATCACATGAGCCCTTCTCCAGTCTTCTGGGACCTCTCATGTGCTCAGAGACTCACTAAACAGTTCTGATAATGGCTCTGCTAGTTCCATTCTTAGCTCCTTTAGTACCCTGGGATGTATGCAATCAGGTCCCATTGCCTTGTCCACCATGAGCTTATCAAGCTCTTGTAGGATCCTTTCTTTTGTGAAGGGACTAGTGCACACCTCCCTCCCCCCTGTGTCCATGGTGCAGAGCTGTGGGCCCTGCCCTACCCTCTCTTCAGTAAATACTGAGCAGAAGTATCTATTTAGGATAGATGCTTTTACATGGTCCTCCTCCTCACACGCTCCCTTAACCCCTTTGATCTTAGCAATACCCCCTCTGGACTTTCTCCTTTCACTAATGTATCTATAGAAAGTCTTGTCACTTTCTTTTACTGTTCGTGCTAGTGTTTCTTCAGTTTGGGCCTTTTCCTGCCTTACTGCCTTCCCTGCTTCCCTTAGGGAAGTTTGGTATGCCTCCCTATCTTCATCCTGTTGCATTTCCTTATATTTCCTGAAGGCCAGCCTTTTGGTTCTGACCTTTTCTGCTACTGTGTTTGAGAACCAAAGTAGTTTCCTTCTTCTTTTGCACTTCCTTTTCTCACTAACACAATGTGATGTTGCTTCAGGTATTGCAGATTTAATGCTTGCCAACTTTGCCAGTACCCCCTCACCTGTATTTCTTTTTGCCAAGGCTAGCTTAACTCTGTTGGCCATCTTATCAAAGTCAGCTCCTCTGAAGCCCCATATTTTTGCCTTGGAATGGGATGATTTAGTTGTAGTGGCCAAATTAAACCATACCATGTGATGGTCATTGGCCCCCAGGTGACCTTCTACCTGGAGAGCTGTGATCCTTTCATTGTTAGTCAGTACTAGATCTTGAATAACCCTGTCTTTTGTGGGTTATTGTGCCAATTGTTTGAGGCCCTCCCCCTGCAGGGAATCCACCATGTGTCTATTTCTGGCAGATGTCCCTGCTGGTATTGAGCAATCTGTTTATGGCATGTTGAAGTCTCCCATTATCAGAACCTCTTCATTAGCTGTCATGTTTTGTATATCTTCTAACAGTAATGTGTTTATGTCCTCCCCCTGGTCTGGAGGCCTGCACAAACCCCCAGTTCATATGGCTGTCCGATTTCCTGTTTCCAGGATGACCCACAGTTCTTCTGGCTCCTTATGTGTATTCTGAATTTCTGTAGCATTGATATTTTCATTGACATAAAGGGCCACTCCACCCCCCTTTTGCCCTCGTCTCTTCTGAACAGTACATAGCCAGGTACTGAAGTCTCCCAAGTGGGGTTACGGGTAAACCATGTCTCGCTAATGGCTACTATGTCCAGTTTAGCCTCTGTCATTATTATCTGCAGGTCTGGAATATTGTTTCCCAGACTGTGAGCCTTTGTGTACATGATTTTCCATTGGTCAGAATTCAGTTTGTTAGTTGTTGTGTGAGGTCCGGCATTTCCCTTGTGCATTGTATGGGGAGCCAGACCGTTTTCTTTACCTGGTGATGCAAATGAGCTACAAACATGCTGAACTCCTGTTTGACCACTAGCTGAGGGGGGAAGGGTGTTCTTCCTATTCAACATTTCAGGTGCTGCACCCCTCTCCCCATTTGCTAGTTAAAATATTCTGCAAAGACATCAAACTTCTGCCCCAATGCACTGACTCCCTCCTTAGTCAGATGCAATACATCAAAGTTAAAGAACTTTCACTCCCAAAATTGTTGCCAGTTATCTACAAATCTGTGTCCTTTTTCCTGGCACCAACCCTTGAGCCACATGTTTAGCTCCCCTATCTCCCCTACTCTGACCTTCCGTCCATCTGTTCCCCTCTCCCAGACTGGCAGGATTTCAGAGAAGGAGATGCCAGACGAAATGGATGATAGTTTGTCCCCCGGCCTGGTTACGTGTTCCTTGGTCTCCTCAACTGGCCGGCTGGCAAGATTGTTAGTCCCTATGTGTACCAGGACATCAATGCTTTCTCCTGCTTCCCGAACAACTTTAGCAATGTGGTCAGTGTTTCTCCACACTGATGTACCTGGGAGATATCTGACCATCACTCCTGGTTGGAGATACATATCAACTCCCTGAATCATGGAGTTGCCTATGATAAGAAGTTTTTTGGATTTCCTTTTTGCTGTTTTCATTTTGGTTCCTGTTTTGGGTGCATTTTGTTTTGCTATATCCAGTGCTGCAGTGTCCTGCTCTGCAGTGTCCTCTGCCCCTTTGTTTGATTTCAGAGATAGAGTCAGATACCTGTTTGTAGTTTTTATATGGTTTATGGAGGTGATATGTTGGAGACCACTGAGTTATGGGGCACATGATTTGCCCCTCCTAACCACCTGCCAACCTCCCGGATCAACTACCATCTGTGGTTGAGGTGCTTCTGTTGGATGTTGGGGAAATGGCAGGTGGTTCTTACAATATATTTCCTCTTGAATATGTAATTTGAGGTGTGCAGTCTCTGCCCATGTTGCCTGGAGCTGAGCCCTTAGATATCCAATGGCCCAGCATGTACGACAGTGTCCTAAATCATGTAAAATTGCCCTTCTGAAAAGAGTTCCACAGTACCTGTAGTTAATGTTATCCATTCCAGGTAAGTTGCTGAGTTTATTACCTGGTCAGAGTAATTAGAAGGAAGAAAATGAAAGCAAAAGTTTGATTTTGTGTTTTGTTTGTTTGTTTTTGTATAACTTGTTATAACAAGTTAAATTACTAGTGCCCCTGTAAATGAGGTCACTCTGTACATACCCCTCTGATCCACCCCTTCCTGCTTTGCTACAGGAAATGTCATGATTGTGCTACCCTATAAAAGGAGTGTAGCGTGGCATGGTTGGGGATGGGGGTGGGTGGCTGGGCCCTTCCCCTGCTGAAAAGAAGAACCGTGGATTAAAAGAAACAAGGAGTTAAGAACAGAAACAATCAGCCAGCAACAAATGCAGTAGCCCTGAAAGCTTATCCTAATGACAGATAAAACTGTGAAACATGTAAAGCAACACGTGTAATAATTTCACAGAAGATATACCCTGTAAGAAACACTTTGCTACAGAGAAAAATAAAGCAGTAACAGAAGATACACCTTGCAAAAGATAATTTGAATCAGAAGATTACAGCAGTAATCTGTAAGCATACACCCGGAGGCACACCATGTAATAATGCAGCAGAATGTATACCCAGCAACAACAATTTGAATCAGAGAAAAATAAAGCAATAAAATGTTAGCAACAAATAGTAACAATCCCTGTGAGTACAAAATAAAAACAACAACACACAGTAATCCTGCCTAGCCAAAAGAAGCCTTAATCCTTATTGTTGCTCTGGTAAGGTTATTTGCTATGTCCTTTCAAGTAACCTAGAAGAAAAGAGCTCAGGTGAAGCTAGGTGCCTTGGCTAGCAAACCTAGTCTTCCACCTCCCCACTTTCCTTTCTTTTTACTGTAGGTGAGTGATCTCTGGGCCAGAGTATCGTTAGTATGCCAAGAAAGTGTCAGCAAAGAAAAAAAAATATTTAAAGCAGGGAAAAAATTCAAAAGACAAAGCAGAAGGGAAAAAAGTGTTTCTCTAAGTGTCAAGGACTGGAGTCGGGGGCTGAAGATTGTGGGATTGGAAACAATGCACAGTGAACAACAAAACAAAAGAAAATTAAGAATTGGGTAAAAATAAGAAAAAAAAAAAAACATTTTAAAAAGAAAGAAACCTGGAGCCAGTGGGCGTGGGGAGTGGGTGGTGGGTGAGATTGTGGAAAACACAGGTGAGTGTATGCTTCAGGACAAGTTGGTGTAGAACAAATTCAGTAGTAAAAAGAAAAAAATAAGTGTTTTATATTAGGAAAAAGAAAGTGAAACAAAGAAAGGGCATTTCTAGTGGCCACTCCTCATAGCAGGGGTGAAGGTTTTAGGTACACTGGTAGGAACAGGTAATTAGGCTGGGCTGTGCTTATATGATTGAATTGTAGGCTCTCGCCTAACATTGAACTACTGCAGCAGATAGTTTTTTTTTGTGTTGTTGTTTTCATTTTTGGTAGCTCTTCTCTCGGCACTGGTCTTTTCAGTTTTTATTTTCCATAGGGGATGCCCACACGTGCTCAACTCCTTATATAGCCATTGCCTCCTACAACACTTTCCTGCACTGTCACAGGAAAAGGTGGAGTCTGGTACCATTGTGTGTACCCATCCATACAAACAAGGTCAGACAAGAGAGAGGGAGGAATAAAAAAACTAAAAGGAGGAAAATGAGAATTTTTTTTTGTCCAACAGAGAAAGGCTGCCAACTCTCCCGGCAAGAATCCTCATTTTTTTTTATTTCATCCAGCACTGGTATAAGATCCTTCCCCACACAAAACAGGTATTCACCTCTGAAATCTGTACCTCAGTCAAAACCCAGATGTACCTCACGAAACGGCACACTGCAGTAAATGCAAATGGCAAACAAAGGACTACACACAGTTCCCAAATACAGCAAAGTGGAAACTCTGGTTATGTGTCTTCCAGGATAATTCACTAAAAGGACACAGACCACATAAAACAGCTTTAGAAAATTGACACCTAATCTGGGGATGGAGAATGCCCATGGCACAGCGGTCAATATGCAGAACTCCACTCCCCCCCCAAAAAAAAACAAGCACAGAATCATTACCAAATTACAACAGTAACCCAGAACAAAAAACAAAAAAGAAAAACAATCACACAAAGAGGGGTGAACAAATATGGAAAGCAGTACTTACAAATTCTCACAGTCTGACAAATAAACTGCCAGAACTTTTAGCAACTATGGCACAGGAGGACCTGGATTGGGTGGCAGTGACTGAAACCTGGTATACAGAACTCCACACCTGGGACACAGTGATCCCAGGGTACAATCAGTACAGAACGAATAAAAAGGGGAAAATGGAGGGGGGTGGCAATATATGTATGAGAAGACAAAAAACACAGATGTACAGTGGTTCCCCCCAGTGAAGCCAAAGTTCTGTGGCTGACATCCGACACCGAAAATGGGGAAACCATCAAAATAGGTGCAGTTTGTAGGCCCCCATCCCAGGGAGAAATTGCAGACAAGGGCCTACTCAAAACAATATACCACATGGCAGGTAAAGGAGAGCTGGTTCTGGTAGGGGATCTAAACCTACCAGACATACAGTGGGAAACATCATCAGCAGCATCAACAAAGAGTAGGGACTTTTTGACTGCCTTGCAAGGTGCAGGTCTGAGGCAGCTGGTGGACTCTCTAACAAGAGACAAAGCCATACTGGACCTAGCCCTAACAAATTGAGGAAGAGTGACAGAGACAAAAGTAGGGTGCCA
Organism: Neoceratodus forsteri; assembly: GCA_016271365.2. NCBI lineage: Eukaryota > Metazoa > Chordata > Ceratodontiformes > Ceratodontidae > Neoceratodus > Neoceratodus forsteri. Next base: position 56,091,694 of record CM057449.1, on the reverse strand, counting down.
CCTGGGGAATAGCTACCATCGTATGGCCAGATTCAATATCCTCGCCACAGAGGACACTAGTCACTCCAACATAAGGGTCCTAGATTTTAGAAGGATGGATTTGCAGAAAATGAGGCATACCATAGCTGAAATCTTAGAAGAAAGGCAGGGAGAGGGGGTCGATGAACTCTGGGAAAACATAAAGGGTGCTATCAGGAAAGTGACAGACCAATACATCAGGAAAATAAGTAAAGCAAAAAAGAAAAGAAACCCACTATGGTACTCCAGGGAGGTGGCAACCATAGTCGAGGAAAAAAAGTCTGCCTACAAAAAATTAAAAGTAACAAACAAGGAGGAAGACCAGGAATCATACAGGGAGAAACTAAAGAGGCAGGCAAAGTAATTAGGAAGGCAAAAGCACAAACTGAGATAAAAAAAGTAGAAGGTGTAAAAACAGGGTACAAGAACTTTTTAGGATCATAAGGGGGAAAAGGAAGACTAAGGGGAGGGGGAATAGAAAGACTGAAAGAAGAAGGGGAGAACCTAGAAGAGTGGGATAGGGAAAAACCTGAAATCCTGAATAAGTACTTCTGCTCTGTATTTACAGAGGAGAAGCAGGGAAATGGTCCAGCCCTAAAAAGGATCAGCACCCCTGGATTAGGGGTCGATGCAGGCCCATTCACAGCAGACCAAGCCCTGAATGTGCTAAATAGCCTGAAGATGGATAAGGCCATGGGGCCTGATGACATGCACCCCAGAATCCTAAAAGCCTAGAGAAGGAACTAGCAGCACCACTAGCAAATCTCTTCACCAAATCACTTGAGACAGGGGAGGTGCCAATAAATTGAAGGAGGGCAACAGTGGTCCCACTTCATAAATCGGGTAGCATGGAGGAGGCAGGAAATTAATGCCCAGTGAGCCTCACTTCTGTTGTGGGGAACTTAATAGAATCATTACTCAAACAGAGGATACTAGCATTCCTTGAAGCCAACGAACAGCAGGATCCCAAACAGCATGGGTTCACAACAGGGAGGTCCTGCCAAACTAACCTAACTGAATTCTTCGACTGGGTCACAAAGACAGTAGATAATGTAGGGGTGGCAGTTGATGTAGTCTACCTGGACTTCAGCAAGGCTTTCCACTCTGTCCCACACAGAAGGCTGATCAAAAAGCTAGACAACATGGGGGTGGGCTTGAAAATGGTTGCATGGGTGAAAAATTGGCTACAAGATAGAACACAGAGCATGCAGGTAAATGGCACACTGTCAGCAGAACAGAGAGTAACCAGTAGGTGCCCCAGGGCTCTGTACTGGGGCCTATGCTTTTCAATATATTCATAGCAGACATAGCAGGAGAGCTCAAGGGAAAGGTGTGTCTATTTGCAGGTGCCACCAAGCTAAGCAATTGGGTAGACTTCCCAGTAGGCAAATGAACATGGAGACTGACCTCAAGAAGCTGGAGGAGTGGTCTGCAGCATGGCAGCTGAGCTTTAATGCCAAAAAGTGCAAGGTTATGCACATAGGGAGGGAAAACCCAATAAAAGAGTACTTCTTGTGGGGAGAAAAGCTAGCAGCAACCAGGCAAGAGTGCAGCCTAGGGGTAAGTATATCAGATGACTTAAAAGTGAGTGGACAATGCGAGAAGGCAGCACTCAAGGCCAGTGGCATGCTGGAATGCATTGGGAGGGGAATTGCTAGCTGGAGAAGGGAGGTTGTATTGCCACTATACAGGGCACTTGTCCACCCCCTCCTCTAGTACTGTGTCCAGTTCTGGTGGCCACACCTTAAAAGGGACATTGACAGAATAGAGACAGTGCAAAGGAACACAACAAAAATGATACCTGGAATGCACACAATTCCATATAAGGACAGTTTGAGGGCACTGAACATGCACTCTCTGGAACAAAGGAGAGATGGGGGACACGATCGAGACCTTCAGGTATGGCAAGGGAACAAACAATGTCCAATTCAAGGAATTGTTCAAGGCAAATGAGGGAGGCAGAACACTGGGTCACAATCTTAAGTTAAAAGGAGGCAAATTCAGGACTAACATTAGAAAGTTCTGTTTCACAGAATGGGTGGTGGATGCCTGAAACAGCCTGCTGGCAGAAGTAGTTGGGGCTGGAACTGTGGTGGGGTTCAAGAATGCATGGGATAAGCAGAAAGCTATAATTCAAATAAAGGAGTAGAAGGGAGGGGGTAGTGAAAATGCATACACCATGGGCAGACTAGATGGACCTCGTGGTCCCCTTCTGCTATCAAATTCTATATTTCTATGTTTACAGTACAAAGGGAAAAGAACTGAAGTTGGGGGGAAGGGGGTGAGATTGTGGGGTTGCAAATACAACACATACCAGGCTCAAACTAACTGGTGTGTACTGTAGAAGAAGAAAAAAGAAAACAAAGTTGATGCAGTTCGGGGGGGGGGGCTGGAAAATTATATAAACTTTGTTGTGTCTTTAGTTCATTGAGCTAGCCAAGTTATTAGCCTGTGACATGGTTGTCAGCGATTGAGCACTTTTTAAAACAGTGACTCAATCCCGGCGCATGTCAACAGGGCTACCATGGAGGAATGGTGACCGGATGGGGGAGGATCACATATACAGCGACAGGACGTTGCTATATGTATACACGTAGGGGTGGGAGTGTGATGGGAGGGTTGGCCTGGTGTGGTTGGTGTGGGGCTACTGAGCTGGCCTCATAGTGTGGTAGGTGGGTGGCAGCCTAAAACTGCAAGGGTTTTTTGTTCAGGTCCTAGCTTGCCTACATATTTGGGTACCTGGTCCAAACTTTTTTTTATCCAGATTTTTCACCCCCTGACATGCACCACCCTGGAGTTAAGATTCCTTTAGTAGGGGAGTGTGGGGAGCAAAGCTCCCCACGGGGAAATGGGGGGAACAACCTCCCACATGAACATTTAAAGCCTAAGTCTCCATCACCATTTTCCTGTGTGCCGGGGGTGTATATCGCCGGAATTGATTTTCGGCCAAGTACGCTTGCCCGAATGGTGATCGCCTTTGCGTGATCATCATTATGACTTGGGAGCACCAAGTTGTGTCTTGCCAGTGCCACTAATAAAGCCAACAAGAAAGGAGTAAAGGACTGAGGTCATCTGCATCACTTCTGTTTGGGCTTTTTTTTTGTCTAGGGAGTGTGTTGCCACAGCCATTTGTCTTGACTCTTAACACAACTGTACTAAACCTGCCTAACTAAAGGGGGCTGCTGCTGTGGCTGGTGACTCATTTTGATTGATTCCTCTGTAGCAAAGTAATAAAAAAAATATATATAAAACATCAAAAGTTTAAATAATTAAAAAAGAGGTGAACAGACTCATTAAGAGCAGCCAACTACCTGAAAGAAGGAAAGAGGCTGAGGTGGTGTGGTGACTGTTGACCACCAGTGTCAGTGACACTTTCTTGTTTGGGCTTTTTTTTTACCTAAGGACAAGGGTACTGAGCTGCCACTGACACTTGATTTTGCACAACTGTACCTAAACCTGCCTAGCCTAACTAGGTTGCTGGGTGCACACCATGTTCTTTTTGTTTTTACATAAGTTTCTTAAAACTTACATTGAAATGTACTGGACTAGCACTCAAAACTCAGGTACTACCATTTTTGACAAGGCCAGTTCCCTTGGACTAACGTGCCATTTTGAAATTTGTCGATCCCTGCCTTTAAATCATTACTAAAACTAAAAAATATATTTGAATAAAGTCATATATTAGAAAAACAACCCACCTGTCATGTTAGAAATCTCTTCTTTGGAACATGGAACACAATCAAAGCAGCAGATTGGCTGTCCAACTCGAGTAGCTTTTCTAAAGCCAGAAGGGCAAGGTTCACTGCACACTGAAAGTGGAACCTGATGGGTGAACCAAAAGTGATCACAATATTATTTGGCACACAATGAATAAAACTGGTTACAAAAAAAAAACAAACATGGGATTTAGAGTTTTAATAATGCAGAAGAGCCCTAGCAAAACAAAGCAAATATTATCAGATTCTGTGTTGTTCCCTTTTGTCACTGGCCTATTAATATACTGCTGGTTAACACATCCCAAAATCTATGATGTCATCATCAAGGAACTAAATACTGTATGTGTAAAATTTAAATTCTGCTAGTGGAATATTGGTGGAATTAATATTCTGATTCTGTGAAATTTAGTGGAATTTCTGTAAAATATTTGCTGTCGTTTTGCCAGAATTTAGATTTCAGTTATTTTAGTCTAATTTTAAATGTACTTATCCAAATGTGATTAAATTTGCATGTATAGTATGTAGGTCCATTCCACATGTATAAGTTTACCATGTTTTAAGATTCCAAGTTTTCACAGGGTCTGAAGTATAAATGGTCAAACATTTAATCAAAATTTAGTTTTCAGTTATTTTCATCTAATTTTAAAAGTTCTTATTCAAATTTTTCTGTGCTTTCCAAGTGTAAATAACAGTGCATACTGAATAGGTGTTCTGAGTTTTAGACCTCAGGCATTAAAAGGGATGGTGTTATAAGCATCCAAACATTTTCCCAAATTTTACATTTCATTTCTTAAATATAATTTTAAATGCACCCCTGTAAATATTACACATTTTGACAGGTATACATGTGTATATGCAAAGCATATATGTGATCCAAGTTTCAGATTACTAGCTTTAAAGAAACAGAGTTATAGACAGCTTGAACATTTTCCAAAATTGAAACTTTAGTTATTTCCATCTGATTTTAAAACAGCTTATCCAAATCTCTTCAAACTGGAAACATTTAAACTACTAGGGGGCAGGGAGGATGCGAATGGCAGAGGATGAATGAGAGGGGCCACCACATTGGGGATGTAAGATCCAGAAGACAGCCTGGAGTGAAATGGAACCAAGTTTGTGGCCCGCCATGTCTGGTTTCCATACCTAAGGGTGCCACCAATTTTGGTAGGCAAGTCGTTCAAGCGGCCCTGGAAGTTCATCTAACTCGAGCAGTGTTATGCAATGCCAGATCCATTAAAAACAAGACTGCAATTATTACAGATCTTGTAAGTTCGGTGGATCGGGCTTGCATCACCAAGACCTGGCTGGACAAGAACTCTGGCCCTATATTAGAGGCAGCAACTGTGGCTGGGTACTCGGTGATCAGCTGCTCAAGATTGGATCGGGAAGGGGTCAGGATTGTTTCAAGACCAAACTGGGCCTTGAGAGTGCACCAGTTGAGGAGACTGAGTCAATTGAGTGTACTGTGGTAGCAGGTGTAGGTTGTAGGATCACACCCATCAACTGTATACTCTGGGATGGGAAGCGATTTTTTCAGGAAGTGGTAGACTTCATCATCAACATGGCATTTGAGTTGCCCAGGTTGATGGTCCTGGGTGACTTTAATGCCTGGGTCAATGATGAACTCTTACAATTTGGACAACACTTTCTCCAGCTGATGACATCTCTGGGCCTCACATAGATACTTATCACTGCTGCCCACAAACATGGTCATTCTCTTGACTTAGTCTTCCTCCTGGGGATCAAAGCCTCAGATTTGGGGGTGGAACCAGTCAGACGGTCCAATCACTAAACCATGGGATTCAATTTTAGCACCCCCCTTCATAGGCCTACCCCTGTGGAGATGGTCAGGTATCACCCTTTACGAGATGTTAGCTCTGAAGGCCTAACAGCGGTACTTGTTCTATCAAGTATTCCAATAGCAAACAACAACCCAGAGGCCCTAGTAGTGACCTATAATACAGCCATTTTGACGGCCCTGGATGTCGTTGCTCCTGTTCGATTTCATCCTCTATCCCTTCACCCTCAGTCCACATGGTTTGATGGGCCTTTGAGGGAGATGCGGCGATTAGGATGAAGGTTAGAGCATTGCTGGTGGAGATCTGTCCTTGATGCCAACCACCTTAGATTGATGGACCATAATCAAGCCTATCAATCTGCAATTACCCATAGGAAGGCAGAGTTCCTGTCTGGGGAGATTGTGGCTACTTAGAATAGACCAGCACAGCTTTTCCGAACTGTGGACAGACTGTGCAACCCAGCTTGTCTACAAGTCCAGAAAGCTTTTTCATGAATAGAGTGTGATGAACTTGCTTGATTCTTTGCGATTAAGGCAGCTGATATCAGGGTGACTCTCCAACCGGCACACTCTATGGGCGTTGCTTTGGATCAGTGCTTGGCCACTAGCCCTCAGCTATCCTGGAGTACCTTCAACCTCCCAGAGTTCATGGATGTCATGCAGATTGTCAAGGGTATGTTCCCTACATGCTGTAGTTTGGATCCAGGACCAACTTCACTGATTTGGGGTTGTATTGATGCCATCGGTCCAGTCCTAGCATGGATAGTCTGGTGCTCCTCAGAAAAAGATGAGTTTCCTTGCTCCCTGAAGGAGGCAGTGGTAACACCCCTCTTTAAGAAAGCTTCTTTGGACCCAAACTGCCATGTGAACTACAGATCAATCTCTAACATCCCCTTTTAGGGAAGGTGGTTGAGAAGGTAGTGGCCGTACAACTGGAGAACCATTTGACTATCCATGACATCTATGAACCTCTCCAGTCCAATTTTTGAAAGAGTCACAGTACTGAGACCGTGCTGGTTTGGGTACTCATTGATCTCCTGATTGCTAGAGAGTAGAAGAACTGTTCCATCTTGGTTCTTCTAGATCTCTCATCAGTGTTTGACACTGTGGAACATGGGGTTCTGCTCAGTCACCTGAGGTTCATCTGTGGCCTGTCGCGTGCAGTCCTCAGGTGGTTTACATCTATCCTCACTGGAAGAACTCAGAGGGTGGTGTCGGGGGTTTATTCCTCAGATCCAATCCCTCTGTCATGTGGGGTCCCTCAGGGATTGGTGTTGTCCCCCATGTTGTTTGCAGTGTACATACTGCCCCTTGGAGACATTGTAAGAAGGTATGGACTGAGGTTTCACTGCTATGCTGATGATACCCTCTTTTGCACCTGGCCAGGATGGAGCTCTCTCAGTCTTTAACAATTGCCTCACAGAAATCCAGGATTGGATGGATTGGAGCTGGTTGAAGCTGAACTCAGAAAAGACTGAGGTGCTGGACCTAGGGCACTGGATAGGGGTTGGGGGTTGATTCGCCCTCGGGGCTTTTTCTTGGGGGCCTGTCACTCCCAGGCTCTGAATGGGTATGAAACCTGGGGGTAATTTTTTATGAAGAGCTGACACTGCATTCACAGGTGTCAGCCATTGTCAAGACCTCTTTTTACCATCTGAGGAATATCTCCAGGGTTAATCACCTTGTTCTGTTCGGCAATCTTCCCATGTTGGTCCACACCTTTATGTCCTCACAGTTGGATTACAGCAACTCCTTGTACCTAGGGCTACCTGTGGTGGAAATATGCCACTTGAGGCTAGTGCAGAACACAGTGGCTCAGCTTTTGATGGAAACCTCTCAGTCCTGTCATATTTATCCGATGCTACGTGGTCTGCACTGGCTGCTGGTACAGTGGTGGTTTACCTTTAAAGTCAGTCTTCTGACTTATAAACTCCTAAATGGACTGGGCACGGACTACCTGAAAGAGCTTCTGGTACCTTACTGCCCTCGGTGATCGCTCCGCTCAGCTGACAAGGGGTTACAAGAGATATCAAGGGTGTGTTTAAAATCTTCTGGGGCCCGGGCATTTATGCATGCGGCCCCATCCCTTTGGAATTCTCTACCCCATCAGTTACAGGAGTGTGCAACAATGGAGGGATTTAATCAGGCCTTAAAAACACACCTCTAGCACCCAGCATTTGGTGACTGATTAATTTTAATTTCTTATAGCCGTATTTTCTGTTTTATACTATTTATGCTGCTGTGCAATTTGATATGTTTTTTAATTATTTGTTAGGCACCTCGGTTTTTGAAAGGCACCATCAAAATAAAGTTGTGTATTATTTATTATTATTATTACTTTGTTGTATGGTTATGCATGCCTTATTTCACATTTTTAGTTTTAATGGAGACAAAATTATAAATAGCCAAACTTTTAGAAATTTGTAAATTACGTTTTGAAAGTACACAAACAACAAAATTATGAACTCCTGCCACTTCAAAACTAGAGAATTCAATGCCATTGCATTTGGCATTTGAATTGATCATAAAAGGAATCTGTGTGTGTGTCAATTGTATTAATTTCTTGCTTAAAGGATGTCTATGCTAAAATCTTTTAAAATTTGCAAAAGCTACATTAGTACTTAAAGTTAAATTCCATGAGTATTTTTGAAAATGTTGGAATTTCATAGAAATTATGTGGAAGCAATACCCATGAATATTTCTCAGCCATACAACTGATGTGTCATTTAGGAGAAAGGAAAAGGCTAGTGAGAGTAGAAATAAGTTTGTATCCATGGAGGATTTCATTGTAAAAGTAGCAGGATGGTTGGAGGGTCATTACAAGCCTCTACAGTAATGAAGGTATGGCAATTTGGTTATCTGCAGTGCAGATCTGAAATTAGCATGATCCATAGCTTAACACTGCACATAGTGGGAGTAACTGACTCATGCGCATATTGTGACAGGGAATACATTCATCAGGATATGAGGGGGTCACTTACTGAATGAGGTTTGTTCCTAAGGGAAAAGAAGCCTTTGCATTCTCCAAGGCATTCATGGTTCTGAGGACTATGAGAAATGATAATGGCATCAATTAGATAAGCAACAATTTTCTAACAGTCTGCTGAAAGAGGAAGAGGTTTCTTTTCTGGGCAAATTAGAAGGCAATTCTGTATAGTCAGAACGTACTGCAGTTGTGCCAATATGGGATGCAGTATTGGTCTTGTCAAGGGAGATGAAGCATAGGGGATTCAAATGAAAGGAAATGGGGAGGAAACACTTAGTACGATGGGGGGGGGTCATCACTTGCAGGAGTTACATGTGTGATTTCGCCAAGAAACAGACAGCTGAGCCAGGTAGCAAAAGAATAGTGGATCCCTAGCAAGGAATCTGGGTGTCAACACTTCCAAGTTGAATCAGGTTATATATGATTTGCACCCAGTAAACTGACTATCCAGACAGCCTGATTTATTTATTTATTAAAATGTTTCACCAGGAGAGCACACTGAACAACAAGTTGCTTGTCTCACGGTGTGACGTGGGGAAGGGGGTTACATAGGGTTGTGAAGGATGATCAGTTACAATATTATGTGGGTAGTACAAACAAATATAACATTGCAAGATTGTGCAACAGTTGGAACACAATGTACTGTACAATAAACAGTAGTGGGACATTGGGTAAATTACAATACATGTCCAAAATAATACATAATATAAACATTAAAAACTGTAATAATGTGATAGAACCATTTATAGTGCGTGAGTGTACCAGGAGCAGGCTCGAGGTAGAATGCAAATGCTGTTGGAGTAAAAAGGATGGGTTAGGTTGTGCACACTGGTGACCCAGAAGGGCAGGTGGAGAAGATTTACTAGCAAGATTAAGACATGAAGTCACTCAGAAAGATGTAATGATGTGGAGTAATAATGTAAAGATGTAATGGGGAAGAAAATGTCTGGGGAACCAAGAAGGGGGACTTCTGGCTATTCCAATGGGATAGGTCAGATAGAAAAAGGAGTAGGGAGGAGTAGGTGACTCTATTTTTAAGGAAGCATATCACTGTAAAGAACAAGGCTAATATCAGGGCGACCAACAGTTCTAAATCTTTATGATTATGCGTACACAGAAAGGGGGAAGGCAAAATAGTCACCCAAAAAAGAACTTTGCTGACTGTAAACATCTCAGGTTATCAAATGAAGTAGTGGTATTTGCTTTGTGAATGATAATTTTCACTGGAGGAATTCTGAAGGCATTTCTTATTATGCATTCCCTTGTATTGTTAGTATACAGTATATGCTGTGTTAATATTTTCTGCTCAATTCATAATCTAGTTTATTTCCTATATTGTCTTACTGTATATTGTTTTATACTGCACTGCCTCTAGTGTAACCGTCTTGTATTGTATTGTACTGTTTGTTTTGTAACCTACCAGGCAATACCTGAACATTGATGCATTCTGTGTCTAGTATACTTACCTGTTCAATAAAAGCTAATAAACAAATAAATTATGCAACCATAAATATTTGAGAAAATATTGCCAATAACATTCTTTGGTATTTTCACTATAAATTTAAAACTGCTAAAGCAGTTTTTTTTTCAGTTTTCTTAGATACTGGAATACATTGACATTGGATATGCATGACACGTGGCAGGTCAATACCTGCAAGCACAGGAATTTGCAAACATTAAACACATTTTTAGAAAGTTTTCACAAAATATCACAAATAATTACATAGTAAAATTGTGAGCCCCCACAACATAAACATTTCTAAACCAAATGTTTTCCTATTTATTCAACTTTGTAATCCTTACAAAAAGATTATGCATGTTATTTTTTCCAAAATCTAGCTCCAAAATTGACAGAAGTATAAGCATGTAAAAATGTTCATGATATTGCCCACCCCCCAAAAAATGCCAGACATTGATCCCCTATAATTTTAGTTTGATTCATGCAAACATATTGATACTTGTCATGCCTTTAAGGCAGATATCAAGGAATAATCAAGACAAATGGCAGTTCTCTGGTTCAATACATGGCTGAATTATAACTAAATAAACACATTTCAAAAAATCTGCACAACTCCAACAACATTGCACGGAATTTTACAGAATTTTATGGAAGTCAATCAGAGTTCTGCAAGTTCAGGGGCCTGATCTTTATAAGTTTGTGTGGGAGCTAACAGGACTTTGTCTGCACAAACTAGAGTTTGCGCTGGACTGCCATGTTCAGAAGGGGCTGTTGAGTGGGCAAACAGGATTACCTTCTCCATAAAACATAATGTATGCAGGTGGGCAAATGGAGGAACGTTGCTATAAATAGCCATGCTACTCCATATTCAATGACTTTCACTGCACAAAATGGTTTAGCATGCTCCTTTTACACAACACAAATACCATCGAACAAAACTCCAACTTACTCTGGGCAACTCTAGTGGCTGCCTGAGGTAATGCATCACCTAGCTGGTTGGCCACAGGGGGATCACATTTGCCTCTGTGGTCCATGCCCCCCCCCCACAATGATCGCCAGCCAATTGTACCAGCACAACCTTCCCTGGTGACAGTGGCTCTCGCCTCCAATTGCCAGCCTGTATATAACCTTAACCTTCGCTGGTGCTTGTGGTCTCTCTTCCCTCTGATCCCAAGCCAGTATCTAAAATTAAACTTCCCTGGTGCTGGTAGTCCCCCACTCTGATCACCAATCGGTGTGAAAATGAAAACCTTCTTAGTGCTAGTGGTCCACCCTCCAATCATCAGCCAATGTGAAAATGAAAGCCTTTCTGGTGTTAGTGGTCCCCCACTCTGATCACCAGCCTCTAGTACAATGTATGACCCTCCCAGGCATCTCCACTGGCACCAATGCATTATACTACCACTCACAATTTCCAAATCCCTGGCATCTTGTAGAGGCTCCCCACCATGGCACTGAACACCAACTCCCAAAGTTACCTATCCAGTATCCTCGGTGCCACTGGTCCATACAGTGACCAGCGCAGCCCTTCTCACACCTCCTTGGCTATGTGCTGTATGTCCAGGTAGGAAGTGTGCCTTTCATTTACAGGACAGGGTGACATACCCTGTCCTAAAAATGAGAGGTGCCCTCCCTGGCTGGACATAAGGTGGCTGGCAGAGGAGGTGTGAAAAGCACTGTGACAGTTGCTGTATGCACCTGCAGCACTGAGGATATGGGTAAGGTGACTGGGGGAAGGGGTTCAGTGCAGTGGTGGTGGGGGCTACTAGACACCAGGGATTTGGAAATTGTGAGCAGTGGTGCCACGGATCAATGCCAAGGTGGGATGCCAGGGAGGGTTGTAAGTTGTACTATAGGCTGGCAATTGGAGGGGGAACCAATAGTACCAGGGAGGCTTTAATTTTCACATGGGTGGGCAATCAGAGGGAGACCGCTAGGACCAGGGATGGATTACCATTATTATTGACTGACAATGTGGGGACCACCAGCACCAGGGATGTTTTACCATTCTTATGGGCTGGCAATCAAAGGGAAGGAGGACCACTAGGCAACAAGCATATCTACACAGCTCTTTGACAGGGCAATTGGAGGGTGGCACTGCAGTAACCTACCTTGCTACTAATGCAAATGAGCCCATAATGGGAACACTAATGGCCCCTTAGTGTCTTTCATTCTTTCATGCCCAGTGGGTTCATTTGAATGGCTCCCTTTGAACACTGCAGATAGCACTCCACTACTATCCATTCTGGAGGCGTACTTCAGGATCCATGTAGAGGAAATGCCGTTTGACTTAGCGCTGTGCCAATATGGCCCTATATTCATTCGAATAGCGCTGATGCACTATTTAACTGAAATAGCTTCCTCATGCTTCCTGGCAATTGCAAGGCACAGCACAAAGTGTTGTGCTCTGCTTTTTTTACTATTTCAAACAGTTGGCCCCAGAATTGCTTAATTTGCACAGTTCTACGTGGAATGCAGACTCTTCTCCCATCTCAGTGGTAGCTTACTTAGAACGGTCAGTTGCTGGGTGTTATACAGACAAGCAGCAACGTATGAAGGCTCTTCTTCAGTACCAGAATGTTGTGTAGAGCTTTTATTGTTTTTTCCACTGTGAAAACTCTTAACAGCAATCCTGTTTGTGCCTAACAAGTAACATGTTATATTTAAAGTGTGCCTGTTGTTTTGTACAAAACTAGCTCATGCTTTAAACCTTGACTCATGTTGGATGTTGTGGTGTTTTGCCATTCTGACAATAAAGGTATATGGGTGTCAGATAAGTATAGTCTCCTTATCCATTTTTTTTCTGTTAGTCCATTGTCTGTGGTAAGCTTTCTTGATACAAAATTAGGAATAAATTAAAGTATGACCAGGGTGTCAGGCAGCTTTGATGAAAGTGAAGTCCAAAACATCATCAACATGCATATGCACATGGTTGCAGTACTTTCATGCCCCCTGCTCCCTTGACAAGCCAGAACAAGGTGCTTGTCTGAAATTAAGTTCAGGGAGGTAATACCAGCTACTTTATGAAAAAAGTGATAAGCCCACTGATGGAATTTATGCAATAAGCAGTCCTACAAGAAGCAGTAGGTGAAGAAAATGATCTATGCTTCCTTGGTGTATGTAAGCCACTGTCTTGCAGCTCTATGTTTGGAAATAGATCTTTAAAATGTCAATTCACACCATATCCGATTAATCTTACACAGGGACAGAGCACTTCTTCACCCTCAGAACAGTTTCCTTCTTTTTCTGCATAGTCTGCTTAGTTTATTCCTCTACCATAGGTTGTTGTAAGAAGATTTCTTCTCAGTCTGGTTATTTTGTAATTTTCTCACAGGGTAGTAGCATGCTTTTATGGTCTGCATTATTATTATACTCTTTATCATTCTTGCCCTGACTGCCATTTTATTACTCAAATAATACAAAAACCAAAAACATTCTAGTCATCTGCTTGGTCAGTGGACAACTTGGACAGTGAAGTTACCCCAGCACAACATCACTATATCAAGGATCGACACACATATGACTACATAACTTTAAAACGAAAAAAGTATCACTACCTCCCAAATCCTAGCTCACCTCTACCACTATTTCAATTGAACCCACCCCCCTACAAAACACCCTCCTACTTCCTCCAAATGCAAATGCTACAGCCAGTCACTGTAACTAAGAAAGTTTATTGCTCAACAATTTAGTCATTTCAATGACATACAAATAGAAAAATAAAATAAATATTTCCATGTTTAAAAAAACATTATTACATACACACAATATACAAATACATTCCCCTAATCTTTTTTTTTTTTAGTTGTTTAATCAGGAGTAGCACACTAAGCTGAAAGATTTTTTACAGGTGTGGCCTGGGAGCACAGGGAAGTTAAGTGACTTGCTCAGGGTCATAGAGTATGTAAGTAGAAGCTATGGGATTCAAACCCAGGTCTGGGCTGCTGGATATGGCCAGATTTGCAGCTCAGAGCCTTAAACCATTGCGCTATACTGCCTCCAATCTGTAAATCTGTAAATATTACACAACTTCAGGGCTGCTTTATACTAATATTAGTTCTTAGTTTTTTGTTTCCTAATTCTATCTGTTGTTACAAAGAAATTTGCCCTAACTTTTATCGTACAGCTGTCTTCTGCATAAAAAAGAACCTCTGTTAGAACTATTAGGTCCAAGGTCAGTTGCTCTACCTGTTCTTCATGAAATATAGTTCTAAGTAGATTAGATCTGGCAACCTTATACCAGCTGCAGAGACATAATACATGCAGGGGATCTTCTGTACCTCCTATAGCACAGTCACATTCTATAGACTAATCTAGAGATTTTTTATATCTAGCATCAAGAACTTTACTATTGCCGGGCCCAGAGGTGCTGATGGTTGAGGCGCTGGATGCCACACCTCATGCCATGCCAGCGACCCAGGTTAGGGAACGAGCCAGGGCCGCCGAGGGTCAGTGGGGGGGAGGAAGAGATCGAGCATCTGCCGACTGCTCTCTCTTCCCAGTGGTGGGTACGGGGTGCACTCGCTCTTGGAGTGACCTCTGGTGGTGGCTGGAGGTTCGCCAATGTAGCAGTGCGGCACAATGCCTGGGGGGCAGAGCCATGGCATTATGTTGCCTTGACGGCCGGGCTCTATGGGGGGTACAAACAAGGAAAAAAGCCTTCTACACCATCGGAGAGATGACGGTGGCCCCAGGGGACTCTGCCCACATACCAACAGCCGGCATAATGCACCCAGGATCCTCCTCCATCCCCGACCCGATGACAAGCAGGTAGGCACTTCACACTTAAGAGGGAACCACGGTGGGAGGGTGGAATCAGCCCCGGAGATGGTACCGGGGTCAAGCCTGCCTGGGAGTCACTCAGGGGAGGAGATAAAAAGGGAGATGCGAGGGTTCAGGGAGTAGGGTGGACTCTGAGAGGGTACTCCTGAAGGATGCCCGAAGGTGTAGTTGAAGAAATAAAGTTAATAAAAAAAAAAAGAACTTTACTATCGAATAATTGTAACTTATAACTCAGGAAGTGAAACCTCATTTTAGGATCAGTGAGATATCCAAAATAATTTTATTTTATTTTATTTATTTATTTATTTTATTTAGTTTTTGTTGACCGGGTATGTGCACTAGACAAATCCTGCCTATTTTCAGGCACGACCCGGGGGAGGGGGAAACATATGAATGCCAACTGACCTTGAACCAGATTAAGCTGTTGGTGGTATTTTTAGTGAATGAGGGAAATTTGGCCAGGACACCGGGGAAATATTGTAACTTTAAGTCATTCAGATTATATGGGAAGAGTACACAATGGGGGGTGAGATACTAACAACAACAAAAATGGAAAGGGACCTGGGGGTAGTCATATCAGATGACCTAAAGGTGGGCAAGCAATGTGAGAGGGCAGCAAGGAGGGCTGGGGGGATACTGGGATGCATAGGGAGAGGCATCACCAGTAGAAAACAAGAAGTTATTATCCCTCTGCACAGACAGCTGGTGAGACCCCATCTGGAGTACTGTGTGCAGTTCTGGAGACCCAATCTCCACAAAGACATAGACAGGATGGAAGCTGTCCAGAGGAGGGCAACTAAAATGGTGCAGGGTCTGCACCGGAAGACATATGAAGAGACGTAAAGGAGCTTAATATGTATATCCTCGAGGAAAGGAGGGAGAGGGGGGACATGATAGAAACTTTCAAGTACCTCAAGGAATCAACAAAGTCCAAGAGGGTAGCATCTTTCAAAAAAGAGGTGTGCAAGAACAAGAGGGCACAATTTGAAGATAGAAGGGTGCGGCTCAGAGGTAATTTAAGGAAGTATTTTTTCACAGAGAGGGTTGTGGATGCATGGAACGGCCTTCCGGAGGAGGTTGTGGAGTCAAAATCAGTGGTGGAATTCAAGCATGCATGGGACAGTCATAAGGCCATTCTAGGGGGTGGGGGTAGGAAGAAGTAGGCTGCTGGTTAACTAGGATCTGCAGCTTATCCAGTAGGTAGGGAAATGGGCAGACTGGGTGGGCCAAGCGGTCCTTATCTGCCATCAAATTCTATGTTTCTATGTTTCTATGTTTCTATTTTTGGCAAACCAGAGGGAAAATCTTGAATGTTGTACTTTTCCTTATCATGCTGTATCCAATATTGCTTAACTATTTTTATGGTGTATGTTAGAATGTTGTATTCGTTAAAAATCCAGGTTTCCCTACTGTTGTTGTACCATTGATGTGACGTCACGATGTTGTTGTACCATCGTGAGTATATTGAAGACTTAATGTTATATTCAACTCATTGCAATTTTTCTAAAGAAGTTCATTTGTGAATCTGCTAAAGTTTATATATCTCAGAAAGCCATGCTGATTTGTAGCAGGTTCTTTCTATCCATTTAGATTTCTCCATTAGACATTGCTTTGCAGTTCTGACATTATACATTCTAGTTAGTCTTAACCAGTAACTAAGCTTTTTTGTATCGATAATTGCATTTATATTTGTAAACCCCAACTCAGCCTGGAGATTAGGGAATGACCCAGGTAATCCAGGTGATTTTCTTAACAAATTATGAGCAGAGACCATTAGTTTTTTCTCTTTGAAGTCCTGGAGGGGTTAGCTTGAGTTGTGCTTTCATATCCATGAGGCAGCCCTGCTGCTTGATTCATTCTCTGAGGAGAAAGCCATACAGTTTGGGCATATAGATTGCAGGTGTGGGTGAGTTTGCCAATGCTGAGGACCAGTCTGCAGGCTTTGTTCTGGGCCATTTTGAGTCTGTTTAGTGAAGTTTCAGAGGCTACGCTGTAGACTGCCAGTCTGTAGTCAATAACCAATAGTATAGAGCTGGTGGCAACAATGCTCATGGCCTCTGGTGTGATGGAGCTACTGTGTCCTCATGGGATTCTTAGTTTTGCATTCACGGTTTTGACAGTATGATCAATATGGGGGTTGAAAGTAAGGGTGTCATTAAGTGTGGCGCTGAGGTATTTAACATTTTACCTATTTTATTGTTTCACACTTCTCACTGAGTATATCTAATTGACTTGCTTTCCTCTTAGTGTGGTGGCTTGAGAACAGCATGATTTTAGTCTTCTTGTAATTGAGGAACAACCTGTTCTGGTTGAACCATTGCTCCAGCTCCCTTAAGCTGTTTTGTAGTTCATTGGTAATTGGACTTAGTTGGGTGTTACTATCAAATATTGCTGCATCAAATGCATACAGCAGAATGTTAGCGGAGCAGTCATTGGGGAGGGTGTTGAGGTATAGGCTAAAAAGAAGATGTCTCAGGATGGATTCCTGGGGGACACCAAGACACACCTTCCTTATGCCGGACAGGGTTCCACTGATTTTACTTGCTGGGTTTTATCAGTGAGGTAGCTGCCAAACCAGTTTATGGCATTTGGAGACAGCCCTAGGGCAATAGTTTTGTTAACAGAAGTTGGTGGTTCACCAAGTCAAAAGCATTGATGAGGTCAATGTAGATGGACTCCACCTGCTTGTCTCTGTCTAGTGTTGTATGAATGAAATTTGTGTACTCAGTGAGTGTGATGGTGATACTGTGGGCTTTGCGGAAACCTTGTTGCTGTGTGCATTGCATATTGTATTTGTTTAAGTATTCAGTTAAGTGGTTAGACAAAAACCTCTACAGGGCTTTGGATAATGGGGAAAGGATGGAGATAGCTCTATAGTTCAAGTGTAAGGCTAGGTCTCCATTTTTGAATATGGGTGTGACGTGGGTCATTTTCCATTACTTGGAGAACTGTCCCAGCTGGAGGGATTTATTAAATAGCTTTGTGACTGGGGTTATAAGTTTGTCCTGGGTAAGAGATACTATCTTCATGTTGAAAGAGTCACTTCCAACCCTTGTTTTCCCTAGTAGTCGTTTAATGTATTTTTTGGCATCAGTAGTGGTTATATGTTTAAAGTAGAATGGGGCAGGTCACTTTTAAGGGGGTGCTTGGAAACTGGGGGCCTATCATCTCACTGGTTGTCTGTTCTGGGATGAAGTATCAAAAACCATGTATTTATAGAATAAATATATATAGTGTATGTTAGAACATTGTATTCATTAAAAATCTAGGTTTCCCTAGTGTTGTTGTACCATTGATGTAATGTCATGATGTTGTTGTACCACGGTGAGTTCGTCACATCGATAGTACAACAGCACTGACCACTTTTGCGCATACGCTAGTCGCGGTTTGTGTAGACAACAACATGGGCACTGCAGTTCATCGGAGGCACCGGAGGATGTCAAAACATCTCAGTAAGTGACGTTTTTTTTAAAGATTGACTGACACACAGCAGGACAGCAATATTTGTATTTAAATATTTACAATTGCATGGGAAGGAGTGCAGTGTATTTACCGACATGGGCGGGGAGGGGCCAAGGGTCACTGACATCACGGCGCCACCGTGGAGACAGCCAACAGCTAATTTGTTTAGTGTTGTCCATACACTATAAAAAACAGTGGATGGGCAACAGTAAACAACAACACTGTGTTACACTTCTTAAGGTTTTCATGCCAACCAAAAACCTCTCAAGCTTCACTCTCGAGGTTTTCTTGGTTGTCATGACAACCTCTCGAAATGAACAACAGTGCTGTTGTTCACCGTTGCCCATCCACTATCCTCTATTTAATTCAGTACCATCTATAAAATCTATGAACTCCTGAGGTTTGGTCTAAAAATAATTTACATTTTTTATGCAAATGTCAAGTACCTGATTGATCAACTTTAATAAATAAAATAAAATGTACATTAATAAATTAACCTCAATTTTATGACAGTGTTTCAAAAGAAGATTTGAATCAGATTTATAAAGTATTTACCATATTTTTCAGAGGTACTGGCACAACAAATGTTCCATTTACAAAGTCTGCTAAAAAGCTGACCAAGGACTCACTGGCACTATTGGCTGCACTGATTCTCCAGTCTGAGTGAAACAACTGTTTAAACCAATTCCAAGGCCTCTGAAAAACAATAAAACTGCTTCCCTTATAAAGCCTGTAAAAATATGCAATCCTTAATTTCTATACAAATGATGGAAAGCAAGCAAGCTAGAGAAAAAAGACAAACATATACACTGCAGGGTTATAATCGAATATTTCTCATACCTGAAGCAGCTGGATATAGAGAAGCGACTTTACTCAGTGAGATTCAGCATGTCATGCAGTTTTCAGTTTAAGAACATCAGCGTGTCCGTGCAACACTTAAAAATGGCACTGATCACAAAAGAATGCTAATGCATGTGCACTACAGACCCAAATCCAGATTATGTGATCAAACCAGAGAATATGAAATAAATTAAATATATCTTAGATAAATATTTTTTATCACTTGCATAAAGAAAATTAATTAGTTAATGCATTTGTATTCATTATTTATTTGTCTATTTATTACACTGAGGGGGGCATTTTCAAAAGAGATGTGCTGGCACATCTCAAGAAATGCACCGCTGTGCTGTATTCAAAGGCTGGAGATGCACCGTGCATCTCCAACTACACCGAAGCACAGTGATAATGTGTGTGGTGCATCTCCAAGGGGTGTACCCATCAATATGTGGCACATTACTATATTCAGTCGAGATGTGCAGTGCATTTACTTGCACATCTTGGAGATGTGCCACAAAAAGTTAGGCATGTAACAAACACACCTAACCGACAGCCACCCACAGGTGGGCTGCTGTACTGCACACAGCAGCAGAGCAGACGCCAGACTCTGTGTGTCTAGCCACCACCACCAGTCCCTGAACCCCAATGGTATCATAAGAAAACATGTATCATATTTCCTGGTAGTCTAGTGGCATCCCACCCCCAGTCTTTGAACCTTGATCATGTCACAATAAATCATTATCCATGTCCGTGGTAGTCTAATGGTATCGTTCTCCCATCAATGAACCTGGCTTGTCACAAAATGAGTAATACAAATGCAATCCTCCTTGGTAGTCTAGTGGCCCCCCTCACATCCCCAAACCCTGATTATAGCAAAATACAAAAGCACCACTGATTCTGGATCCAGGTTCGATGCACATTCCATAACTGAACCAGGACCAGGATACCTATGCGGTGTAATGTAATTAGCCCCACATGCTTCCCAAAGTGTAGTTTTCCCCCAACCCATCCCCAATCGGCACAATAATAAATTCTAATCTCAATCCCTGGTAGTCCAGTGTATCCCCTACCCACTCAGGAACCCACATCACACCCCGCTTCCCCATCACAGCAAGTCCAGTAAGCTGGCAAACAGCACAGCCCACTGCACACCTCCATGGCTGCCTGCAGACTGAACTCTCAATGAGGGACAGCTTAGTGTACACATTACCAGCCCATTGGCTGACACTGCCAACCAATGGGCTTGCAGTGTGTACTGTAAACTGTCATTCGCATCTTTGTGTCATTCACAAAGTTGTGAATGACAGCTTACAGTACACACTGCAAGCCTATTGGTCGACAGAGCCAATGGCTGGTAGTGTACAGTAGTCTGTCATGCATTGACATTTTAGCTGGGTGGGCAGCCATGGAGGTGTGCATAGTGCTGTGCTGCTCACCGCTTATTGGACATGCTGGGACAGTGGGAGCAGGTGGGATGTGGGTGTCTTAGTGGGTGGGTGGGTTAGGGGTCCACTACACTATGAAAAAAAGTGTTTAGACAGGATCAAATTTTTTTCACACAGGGGTCAGTACAGGGGAGGACACTACGTTTCAGAATGGAGGGTTGAGCTACAATTTACTCTGCAAACAGTGATCGCTATTGGGAGGGGAGATACTGCAATTTGAAACTGGGGATAGAGCTGCAATTGACTCTGCAAATGGGGATTGCTATGGGGAAGGGGACATTACAGTACAGAAACATGGGTTTGGATGTGGTTTGTGTTTTTTACCACACAGGGATTGGGACAACCAGGGCAGTGGCATGTCTGTAGGTGATATTGGCCAGGGGGTGGGGGCAGGTCACCCAGTGCATCCTGCTGGGTGCATCCCTACTACATGCATGCAGATGGGGCCATAATTACATGTAAATGGCCTGTGTGCACCTTGCATGCCTAATGGCCTCATTGGCATACTCCAGGCTAAATGCCAAGTTCAAGTTCAAGTTTAATGTTCAACTTTGTTGTTGTTAGCAATCAAAAGTTTTGACAAATAAGAATCACATGAAACAAACATAACATAAATAAAGTCTCAATACAACATCACTCCACATCACACATAACTTACAGGATAGCAAAAACCTGAATATCTGGAATATGGGCCCAGTCCGTCTTCCATTGCGTTGTACATCCCCATTTCAAGTAGTCAGCCTGTCCAGGGGAATGCACTGGCGCATTTGCGGGGTCACCATTTGCACAGTGCACAACCATTTGTATATTCAGATGGGATGTGCGATTGCACATCTCATTTGAATGTAGCACTCCATTGCACCATCCCATTTCTTTGGCCAGCGCATCTAGATGCGCCAGAAGGCCCCTGGCCATTGAATATGGGGTCCTGAAAGTTAGATTCCCCATTTCCAACTTAAAAATTATCAGAGCAATCACTGACAAAAAGCGTTAAGTTTCTCCAGGTAAGTGCTAGCAATGAAATAGAAAAAGGGCACACATCAAAAATCTTCCAGTGCAAAAAGGGCAATCTCTAAAAATACTCCTCTTGCTAAGGCAGGAAAAATATGTATTTTAAAGGCACATGGGAACATTGGGTGGGGAGGGAGTGATGAAAAGTCATTGATCACGTAGGGTCAGTAACTGCATACATGTTTAGGGCTTATGGGCAGACTAGATGGGCCTAGAGATCCTTATCTGCCAACAATTTCTATGTATCTATGTATCCATGAATCCAGCAAAAGCGGGACTCCGGAGCAAGCTGTAATCAATTTTACTAAAAGGGAGAGAGGGCTATGGAGAAGAAAACCAATTAATAACCCTGGAAACCAGTATCCAAAATGGTCATGGAGCCACTGTCTTTACCCTCCACAGGGTTTATTCAGAGTAGTCAGCTCAGTTTTGGCCAACGCAGACTCCTTTAGCTGGGTGTGCTCTTGGGCAGCTGGACAGGAACAGCAATAACTTTGTGATACAAGACAGTTCAGAAAGGCTCTGTAAATTTTATCAGCACCAGTGAAAATCCTCCCAAACAAGCATTTAACTATGGTGCACAGGCAACAGTGGCACACCTGTTAATAAAAAAACGGTCCCACCAAGTTGCAGCAACAACAAAGTTGTCTATGGACTTTACAGCGACATTTTGCAGATGGCGATCACAGCACTCGGCAAATGTGCTGATGAACAACCATGGCGACAGGATACTGAAGACTTTTTTTGAGGGAGGCTTCATCCGCTGCACTCCCCATGCAGGGGCTTTGCTCCCCATACCCCCCCCCCGGACTTAAATATAATCTTTTCTGGGGGGGGCGGATTACTGGGGAGAATGACGAACACCGGAGTAACTCTATCTGTACAGTGCTTTGACAACATGTTAAACACTGTGGATGTCAAATGGGTTGTAGCTGTGTTGGTTTCACTCAACTGGATTTGTTGTCTCAATGGTATACCAAAGAAAAGCACATATACAGAGATCTGCTTCCAATGCTTCTCCTCAGTAGTGTATCGGGCAGTCACAGCTTCTCCCCACCTTGCTCTTTTTGGCTTTGAATTTCAATTTCTAAACCTTTTGCCAGCTCTTTAGCTTTTTCAAGTCTCCAGGCATCTCCCTAACCTCCTTCTAGCTATCTACTCATCTACTCTGCCACAGAGATTAGTGTCATCTCCGAAGAGAAACATCTTGCCTTGGATTCCTTCTCCTATGTTGTTAATGACCATATTGAACAGGACCGGATACAGGACAAATTCTTGTAGCACCTCACTGGTGACTTCCCTTTCTTCTGATTTGACTCTGTTATCCACAGTCTCTGCTGTCTTCCTACAAACAGTTTCTCACCCATCTAAGTGTGTCCTTTGCAGTACACAGATCTTTTAGCCTCTTTAGCAACCTTCTGTGAGGCACCAAGTTGAAAGCCCTGCTGAAATTGAAGTACATTAAATCTACTTCATGTTCCTCATCTACTACGCTCATTACTCAAAGAACACTAATGGATTGATTTGACAAGACCTTCTTGCCATGAACTCATGCTGTTTACTATTCTGGAGTCCACTCTTCACCAGCTAGTTGACGAGATCCTGTCTGACTATTGTCTTCCTCAATTTACCCACAATAGAGATAAGACTGACAGGTCTGTAGTTACCCAGTTGTTCCTTGTCCCCTCACCCCTTATGGAGCAGAACTTCATCTGCTACCTGCAGTCTTTGGAAACAACCCCATTCTGACTTGAACTATTGAATAGCCCCATCGGGGCTTAGCTAGTTCATGTACCAGTTCCTTGCACTCCCTTAGATCCATCCAATCTGGCCCCAGGGCCTTATCTGTCTTTAGGGCTGCTCCCCATTTCCAAACCTTTTTACTGATAAATACTTGCTGCATCATGGCAGGGATTCCCCTTACAGCTGTCCTAATGTCATTCTCTGGCAGGGGTCCTCTGTCTTCCCTTTTAAATACAGAGCAAACATATTGCTGAGAATGGCAACGTTCTGCCCATCTGCCTCAATTACCTTACATCTCTCTTTTAGCCTAGCAATTCCTCCTCCTGACTTTTTTTTTAACTAATAAAGATAAAGAACTTTTTCCCTGTCTTTGATCCTTTCTACAATACACAGCTCTGTGTCTGGATCCTAGTTAGACTTTAAATCCATTGTGGACAGTTGATTGTAGTCAGGGAGTGTTATGTTTTCTAACCCCATCATTTTCAGTCCTGCACTGCCCGAAAGTGTCTGAATACCTGGGAAATCAGCCTAACTCTAGAAAGACAAATAAGTGGTTTTGCTTTTTTCTACACACCACTTTCTGAAAACAGTGCCATCAAAATCGTTAGACTGTGGAGAAGGCTACACCTAAAATTCAACATTTTCAATTGATACTCCACAAGTACTGTACTGCTGCACAGTCTGCTATATTGATACCAGTACCTACATGTGGCAGATGGTGGCCAGCTGTGGAGGAGAATCATATGGGTTGGGGGGGGAAGGTACTGGATACCAGGACCAAGATAGGGATCACTAGATTACCAGGGATGTCCTAGAAGAACATTCAGATGGTGATTGAGTGAAGGGGTACCAGTAAACTACCAGGAATTTTCTTTAAATAACAACATTTGGACAGGAATTGAGTATGGGTGGAGGACAAATAGATTACCAAGGAGTCAGGTTAACATTATTTATAACTCATGAGATATGGAGAGGGTGGGTCTGTTTTATTTTTGTTTTACACACATGCATACACCTGCACACACCACCATCAATACTGGGGAAGGGTTCATCATCTGTATGTCTAAAGGTAAGGTTCTGAAAGCATTAAAGAATCCTGTTGGAACTTCAGAAATCCATTAACTGTATCAGTATATTCTTAATGTAGTATTTCCATAGGAGTGTGAACTGTGTCTCCGAATATGTATTTTTATTTAGTTGTTGATTTGGTCTTTGGGTATGGTCACTAGAACTAAGTTTACTTTTACAGAAGTGACCAGAAGTTAATGCAGATGATGACAGTGCTGAGTAATTTGGATGTTTCTGTTTATTGATAACAAAAAGTGCTCTAGAGCCTTAATAGACCTCATTCAAGAGTGTTGTTGGAGGTTAAATGCCACAAAGTAAATACACATTCATATATATGTATGTTAACAATGAAATACAAATAGCATCCATAAATTAATTCAACCACAAGAGACTTTTAGTTACTGTAAGAAACAGACTAATTTCCTCAACCGGCAGTGATTCAGCTGGGATGTGGCGAGAGGTGATGTGAGTGCAGGGCTGTGTTACAGTGGTAAACCAGAGGGTGCTCTAGCAGCTTACCCTTTGCCTCATATACAGAACAATATAGGCCATGACAGGAGATCTGAAAGCTACAAAAACTGAAATATGCTGATGGAGAGCTACAACCACCGGCCCTCATAGGGCACTAATAATACAGTCACCTCCAAGGCCACCATAGACCAAAGAAGGGGGTGGCACAGTAGTGAGGATGAGGGAAGAAGGAGATGGAAGTTCAAGCCTCAGAACCAGGGCTGTGAACCAGAACTATGTTCACCCTATTGCAACAAAAGGTTCCCCAATATGCCCCCAGAAGGAAAGAAGGAGCCAACATGCCCAACAGGCAGGCACTACCAGAGAGTATGCTGGAGGTTGGTCAGTCCCAAAAGGGGGCAAGAGAAAGATATTCTGCAACAGAAATGAACAGTCACTTATCTGCCACAGTTCCTACTGCCAGAGGCGGTGGCACAGCACATCAGGCATGATGATGTTTTCTCAACCTGCACTACAGCCTAATACCATTTTCAGTCTTACATTATTGCACTAGGGTCAACTTAAAAAAAACCTTGTCAATAGCACAGACCTGTTAAGTCCATACCTCACTTTTTACAAGCTTATTTGTGGCTTTAAGGTATAGAGATGCCATCTGAAATGAATAACTGGTAAAATGAATTTAACTGTCATTTTTAAGAAAAATAAAGTAATTATGCCCAGAAAAGTGGAATATAATAATGTGTAGACCTGCTGAAAGAACAGACCTGCTAAATAAATAATTGCACTGTACACATTTTTGCCAGGGTTATTGATTACATATTGTCACTGGTTGATAGAGTCATCCAAAGGTTATGGAGAAATGTGTTCAGGTCCAGCTGTTGGGCCAGAGGGTAGCATGCTGTGTTTCCATGCCAGCAACTCAGGTTCAGAGATTAGCTCTGGGAGCTGGCTGGGCAGTAAAGGACTGGTGGAACACATCACTGCTCTGAGCCTGGGAAGGTATGGTGCAGTGTTCTGTCACACAGTGGACACACTGTGATGGGCTGCAGAGCTCTCTCTCTCACAATCGGTTCACATGCATGTCATGGTCTAACGGTGTTATGTAGTATGTCAGGGGAAGCAGGTTGGCATGAAAAATGAGTTTTGCAATAACTCCTCTATTCCATTTCCAATGGGACCTGTATGAATGAGGATGCAATTTCATGGAAATTAAAAAAAAAATATTTATGTATCTACACACACACACACACACACACACACACACACACACACACACACACACATATTTGTAAGTATGTTACAGATTGCATATAAATATATAAGTGATATACAATGGGAACCTCATGAGTAGTGTAGAAAGCACATACAAATATATAAGTGATGCACAGTGGAGAACTCATTAGTGGGATAGATAGCATATGTATAGAAGTACCTTGTTTATCACATAAGGTCTCCTCTGCATATTTCATTTATGCAATAGGCTAGGACCTTAAGGGAGAGACATTTGTTTTGCTTTTTTAGGCATAAAATTATTTCTATAGGTCTGTTATTTTTTGAACTAGTGTTACTGTGCTTTCCCCCATCCTGATTGCTATAACCACTGCCATGAAAGTAAAGTCAGGATGACAAGCTGACACTGTGATATGGTAGTTTGTTAGTACCGCAGAACTTCTGCAGAAATTACAAACCACCGCTGCAGAAGTTCTGTGGTAAATGGTAGTCTTGCTGCAGAACTTGGTTCCACTGTGCCGCAGAAAAGTAGGGGCCTTGATAATAGGGGATTCTACAGTGAGGAGCATGGGGTGGATCTAGATCTCATGCCAAATGGTACAGAAGTGGTGTACTGTTTACCTGGAGCAACACTAGACAGACTTAAAGCCAGGATGGCGGAACTCATGGTGGGGGGGGGGGGCAGATCTACAGAAATTCTGCACTTGGACATCAACAATCCAAGCAGATGGAGGATAGAGCAGGTGAAGTCAGATTCTGTGCTCTGTTAAAGGTAGGAAAGGAGAGATCAGGGCCAGTAACCTTCTCTGAGATGCTACCATGGTCATATCTGAATAAAAGGGGACATTTTTTTTTGAAATCGTATTTTATCCTCCTCCAAGCTACTCTGAGCCTCGCTCCTTCAGGAGACTCATATGGTGTCTGCCCCAGCTTCTTCACCTTACCTGAACCCTCCAGATCCCCCATGGAGCCATGAATCTTCCCCCAGGTTGGGACGAGGTGGGGTAATTCATGCCAAAACTTACAGGCCATTGGATCCAGCAAAGTCAGGAAGGTGTGAGCCTAATGGGGCCTGCCCAAGTGCTCCATCATCTGGAGGCTCAGAGAGCTATTTTTTCCTGTTCTTGAGGGAGTGGCATGCACCTTGTCATCAAGGCATCAGTGCTGATGTCGCCACCCCCAGCCCCTTCTGGATGCTCAGTGCTTGCCATGCCTCCGGCTTCCGCCAGAGGCCAATCATGTGCCGGACGTGAACCACCCTTCCCTCCTGGGATAGGAGAGCTGTCCTCTGGATGCGCAATCCTCTTCCTTTCCACTGACCCCCAATGGCCCGGACTCATTCCTGAACCCAGGTCACCGGCGTGGTGCAATGTGTGGCATCCAACGCCTCAACTCTCAGTGCCACCAAGCCAGCTCAAAAGGGGGCACTTTCATTTGTTACAGTTCATTGTATGGGTAAAAGATTGGTGCAGGGAGGAAGGATTTCAGTTCCTTGAAAACTGGGGCCTGACCTGGTGGGATTGGAGTTTGTCCTAAAGGGATGACTTACATCCCAATGAGGAGTGCAGAAGTACTAGGAGAAAGGTGGGCACAGTATATAGCTAGTTTAAACTAGAGAGGGGGTAGTTGGACTGGCCAGATATGCATCCGATATCACAAACAAGTGGGGCTTTTCTGGCCTAGAACATAGACTTTGATGGCAGGTAAGTACCACTTGGCCCACCTAGTCTGCCCATTTCCTTACCTATTGGATAAGCTGCAGATTATAATTAACTAACAGCCTACTTCTTCCTGCCCCCCCACCAGAATTGCTTTATGTCTGTCCCATGCATTCTTGAAGTCCCCCACTGTTTTGACAGTACCTCCCTCATAAAATAATGTAAGGGAATGAAGCACAAACAGGGCAAGGGAAAAATGATGGTGCAGAGAAAGATGTAAAATTACTTGAACCAACACCATGTGTCTTGGCAGCAAAATGCCGGAAGTTCTGGTGATGGTCACAAAAGGGATTATTAACCTGGTGACTGTCATAGAGATGTGGGCAGCACTGAGCTATAAATAGGACATGACCATAGCACAGTAATCACTGTTCAGGAAGGACAGAGTAAAAAACAAGGCAGGGAGAATAGCACTGTATGCAAAAGAAGGGATAGAGGAAAGTCAGACAGCTTAGGTGATGTTCAACTTATAGAAATCCTGTGGTTGAAACTTAGAAACATAGAAATTGTCAGCAGATAAGGACCACCAGGCTCATCCAGTCTGCCTGTAACCCTACACTTGTGTGGTTTTTAGCCCTACCTGGTCATTGGCCTCGTCCCTACCTCTAATGTTCCCCTATGCCAGTTCCAAGCATGTTTATATTCGTCTACTGTCCTCACTCCCACCACCTCCTGTGGTAGGCTATTCCATGAATCCACCACCATTTCCATGAAGAAAAACTTCCTCATGTTTCCCCACAACCTGCCCCCTTCAAATGTAATTTCATGCTCTCTTGTTCCTATACTCCTCCTATACTGGAAGATGCCTCCCCCTTGCACCTTGTTAATACCCTTGAGGTACTTGAATGTTTCTATTATGTCACCCTGGTCCATCCTCTCCTCCAGCAAGTACACATTGAGGTCCTTTAGTCTCTCATATGTTTTCGGTTGCAAGCCCTACACTATCATTGTCACCCTTCTTTGAACCGCCTCCACCCTGTCAATGTCCTTACGAAGGTGTGGATTCCAGAACTGCACATAGTACTCCAGGTGAGGCCTTACCAGTGTTTTGTACAATGGCTTCACCGCCTCACACCTTCTGCTTGTGATGCCTCTGCCTATGCACCCCAGCATGCCCTTGGCCTTCCTCACTGCCTTAGCCTTAGCACTCTGTTTGGACACCTTTAGGTCATTGGAAGTGATAACTCCCAGGTCTCTTTGTTCCTTGGTGATAGTCAGCAACCCCCCCATCCTGTTGCTCTCCACAGAGTTCCCTTTTCCTAGGTGCATTATTTTGCATTTCTTCCAACTGAACCTCAGTTGCCACATCTCTGATCATTTTTCAAGCTTCCCTATGTCCCTCCTTATTGTCTCCACCCAGTCTGGTGTATCCACCCTGTTGCAGATCTTTGTGTCACCTGAGAACAGGCAGACCTTTCCCTCCAGCCTTTCCGCAATGTCACTAATGAAGACATTGAATAAGGCTGGCTCCAGGACTGATCACTGAGGTACCCCGCTGGTCACTACCCTTTCCCCAGATTGAATCCCATTTACCACTACCCTCTGCCTCCTGTCTGTTAGCCAGTTTCTCACCCAATTAACCACCATATTCCCCATGCTGAGACTACCCATCTTGTTCACCATTTTTTTATGTGGGATGATGTCGAAGGCCTTGCTGAAATCCAGATAGGAACCATCGACTGCCCCTGCTCCTGATTTACCACATTAGTCACCCAGAAATCTATCAGATTCATCTGACATGATCTTCCTGCAGTGAATTCATGCTGTCTTGGATCCTGGGCATTGATGGCTTCTAAGTATGCCGCTATTCTTTCTTTAAGCAGTGCCTCCATGATCTTACCTACTACCTAGGTGAGGCTGACTGGCCTCTAGTACCTGCCTCCTCCTTACTATCACTTTTGTAAAGAGGGACTACATGTGCCCTCTTCCAATCTTCTGGAACCACTCCCATGTAAAGAGTCAGTGAACATGGTTGCCAGAGGTGCTGCAAGCTCCCTTTGCAACTCTCTTATCCTTGGGGTGCATGCTATCTGGCCCCATTGCTTTGTTTACCTTTAGTTTTGTGAGCTAATCCAGGAGTCTACCCTCTGTGAATAGAGATATGTCCACCTCCCCCCCTCCCTTCATGTCTGGTACTCAGCTGTGGTCTGACTCTCCCCCTTTTCAGTGAATACTGAACAGAAGTATTTGTTCAGTATGTCTGGCTTCTCCATGTCTTTCTCCTTACACTCCCCTGTATCCTCTCTGTGCCTTGTAACCCCCCCTCTGATTTTCCTTCTTTCTCTGATGTACCTAAAGAACGTCTTGTCCCCTTTCTTTACTATCTGTGTTAGTATTTCCTTGGTCTCTTGCTTTGCACTCCTAACTGCCTTCCCCACTTTCTTTAGACTCTTTAGTTACTCCTTCCTGTCTTTCTCCCTTTGAGTCTCTTTATATTTCCTGAAACTCCTCCTTTTGGCCCTTAACCTGTCTGCCACCTCTCTTGAGAACCATAAGTGTTTCCTCCTTTTCTTGCCCTTGCTTACCAACATAATGCATTAGTTGTTCAACTCCTCTATGGCTCCCTTCAGGTGTTCCCACTGCTCCTCAATCCCCCCTCCTATCTCCCTCCTCTCCAGGCTTCCTTGGTAGCCCTTCACATTTTATCAAAATCCACCCCTCTAAAGTCTAAGACCCTTGCCTTAGTGTGCCTTGACTGCTTCTTTGTCTCCATGTTAAACCACACTATGTGGTGGTCACTGGATTCCAGCTGACCTTCCACCTGGACGTCTCTGATTCTATTCCCATTGGACAGTACAGAATTGCCCTGTCCCTGGTGTGATCTTTCACCAGCTTTCTGAGGCCTGCCCCCTGTAGGGAATTCTGGATGCCTCGGCTCCTGGATGAAGTAGCCACTGGGATGGTCCAATCAACATCTGGGATATTAAAATCCCCAAGCAGTACCACCTCACCCTTTGTAGACTTTTCCTGAATCTGATCCATTAGATCCATTTCCACCTCCTCCACCTGCACTGAAGGTCTGTAGATCACCCCTGTGTAGATTGTTGTGCCATTGCCTGGCTCAATGGTGACCCATAGTGCCTCGGACTCCCCTGTCTACCCTGTACCATTGCTGCTTTAATACCGTCCCTTACATATAGGGCCCTTCCCACATTTTTCCCCCATCCCTCCTGAATAGAGCATAATCTGGAACATTTGCATCCCAGTCATGATTGGCAGTGTACCAGGTCTCTGTTATTGCCACAATGTCCAGGTCTGCTTCTACCATCAATGCCTCCAGGTATGGAATTTTATTTCCCAGGCTTCTGGCATTTGTAACCATGGCCTTCCATGGCTTGCTACCTGTCTCCCCCCGCTCTCTTTTTGTTTGCCCTCCTGCTCCTTTCCCTCACCCACATTTCCCTTATTATGCTGCCTTCCTGCCCTTGCCTTTCCATTTGTATCCAATGCTGGAGTTCCTTTTCATATTTTACCTTCATTTTCCTTGTTTCTGTCTACAATTCTATTTTTGTCCTCTTTGCTGGCTATACTATCCTGTGGGGGTTGGAAGTGTGATTGACCCTTGACCCTGCTCTTTAACCCCACCCCTTGGCTAGTTTAAATGCAGTGGCAGGTAAAGGGAGAGAAGTGAGGATTGGGGTGGTCTATGGACAACCAGTTCAGGATCAAGGGGTAAGCAAAGAACAAGGGAGATTCTTAGGAAAGCGGCCACGTCCATGGAGGTGGTGGTTATAGGGGACATTATAATGCAAGATGTGGACTGGAATCTTCATATTATGGCAAGATCCTTGTTTTTGGTAACCAAAAAAAAATTAGCTCCAGGCACAAATAAGTGGAACAATGTAATGGTATATTGTAAAATTCCTGAATCACATACTGAATAGTAATGCCATGGTGCAACATACCAAGCAACCAAGCTTATACAGTCCAGTCGCTCATACAAACTGTAACCCTGTATTGACCATGTGATGTATGTTAACAATGGAGAGTTTTAGGGCTTGAAAAATCAAGTGACTTGTTAGAGTTTGTAAAGTATAACCATTTCTTTGAAGCCATCTGGCTTATTTGTAGAGCTGTATGATTTCATGCCATAGAACTAGATAGGCACTATGTGGCCATTTTCATCACATCAGGGTACTTGCTCATGGAATAAATGTTCTTGACCTCCCCCCCAAATCCCCAAATCTTCTTGTACCCATCAGGGTTGCTTGTTAAGGGCACCTAGCAGTATAGTGTCTCTCCCCTCCATAATACCCAACATGTTATCATCAGCTGAATATGTTGACTAGCAATTGTTGGTGGATTACCATCCTGCAACAGGTGTATAATCACCTGACCAACATTTCTGATGGATACACCTGGTGGTTTACTGTCCTGCCCAACCTGCATCTTCCATATTGCTTGAATGATATGTCTAATGCAAGTTCCTGGTGGTATATTGTAATCTTCCTTCCCTTGTGATCATCCACCCAATATCTCTAATAGCTATGTTATACAGTCTACTGACCAATGTTCCCCATTGCTTTGACTGTATGCAAGATTTTCTGCCAGACCCTTCAACATATGCCCCACCACTACACAGTTCTCCATCTTCGTGCCCTACTTTCTCAATTAGCCATGTCCTGCCAGCTCACGATGCCAACTTGCATGCCCCCTGCTCTAAATGCTTTCGCAGGATGTTGTTTAAAATGCAGGAAATGAATGCATGTCTTCTTTGTAAAGAAATGTTCCTATACTATACATGTGCTTGAGCCCTATCATTTAGATGATGACTGCCCAAGGTAGTTCATGCAGTTCAAAAAGCACACACTCCAGAAAATCAGAGTGAAGTGTGGTCTGCACTCTTGAGCCATATGAGAAAGTTTCATTTAATCATAACCAACACCTTCATCAGAACAAGGCATTGGTTATGACTCTGAAGTATAAATGGATGATGTGAAGCTGACTTTCTGGTTTGCATGAGTCTACAGAATTAAAATTGCTAAAGCTAGCATGTTGGAACCACAAGTGGACTACAGGGAACCACTATAAAAGTGAAAAAAACAATGCCTGTAGCCTGCTGCTGCCATATTGCATGTTTTGCAAATGTTATGATTAAATGAAACTGTCTCATATGGTTCAAGAGTGCAGACTGTACTTTGCTCTGGTTTGCTGGAGTGTGTGCTTTTTGATCTACTGTGTCATGGTAAGGGGCACCTTATTATATTAGGTATCTGAAAGAGTCAGCACAAAGTTTGTTTAGAGCTTTGCCATTCTTGTGACTTTTCTTCTAGTTCATGCAGTGTTTGTCTTTTTTAGGGCTGCAGTGGGCGGAGCCTGCCAACCTCTTGCTGTGAGAAAAAAAGCACTCCCGCATTTCTTGCAAATGAACAAAATGTTGAGGTGATGAAAAAGTAGCTTCTGTGACTGTGACTCCATGTGCTCACACTAGTTCCCCCCAATACAGCAGTCACAGACAGAGAACAAGTGTCTGGATATCCACGTCTGTCACTCCCTGTGCTCGCACTACTTTTTTATTCCAGCAGTCACAAACAGAGAACAAATGCCTGCATGCATTTAAACTTGTGTGAACTTCTTTTTCTCAAAATACTGCAATACCAGTTTGTCCTGAGCAACCCAGCCCTCCCATCACCTGTTGCCAATGTTGTTGTCAGTCAGTTACCTGAGTGTGAGACACACCTCCCCCACCCTCTCCTCCCTGCCTCTGCCTACAGAGATTCTCACCCTCTGACTCTTCAAAGAGTCTCACTCTTCCTTCAGGATTCATCATACTTACTTCCAGCAGGGGCATCAGATTTGTTCACAAGTTTTTGAAAAGTTTATTTGTAGTTTTTTTTTTTCTGAATAATACCCAAGAGCCCAGCCTCTCCACTCTACCCATTATGGGTTGTTCGACATCAGTGGGTAACTATCTCAGTTGATAAGCAAGAAAACAAGGCTGCAGTCCATTTTTATTAAATTCTAAGGCTGGTGATAGGGCACTTAGCCTTGGGTCTTGTTATTTCCTAGTCTCTCTTGCAACATAAATGCCCACTTTGTCAATTGACTTGACTAATCAGAGGCTTGGAAATTTCAAACCCTTTTTTCTAATACTGTATGGGTTATTTGATTGCCCTCGTGTAGAATGCTCTGTGCAGTTTTGGAGACCATATTTCAGGAAGGACAGGGGTACTCATTGGAGGTGATGAAGAGAAGGCTAACCAAGATGACCCAGGGAAAACAATGAAGGACTTATGAGAAGATACTGAAATACCTTGACCAAGTAAACACTGGAGGTAAGGCAGAAAAGAGGGGACATGACTGAAATATAAAAATACCTCCATGGGGTAAACCAGGTGGACTGGATAGCAGGGAATAGTTTGACCAGGGACACAAACATTTGTGGTACCTTCATGAAGTTGGCAAGGGGCACATTTAAGAGTGATTCAAAAAAGTATTTTTTCATAGAAAGATTGGTGGAAGGGTGGAATAGGCTGCCAAAAGAGGTGTAAAAAACTGGGGAAGATGCAAACATGGATGAGTCAGATAAATGGCTTGGTAAACACAAAAGAGGAGTTAAGGGGAAATGTGAGAAAGTTTTTCTTCACAGAAAGGGTGGTAGATAAATAGAATAGCCTACCACAGGAGGTGGTGGGAGCAAGCAAGTCTTCGGGCTGATCCTTTGCTATTCTGATTGAATTCACAGTCACTCAGCAACAGTGAAGTCCCTAAGAGAGTAAGCAGTGTGAACTGGAGGAGGCTTACGCTCTGTCAGTTGTGCAGTAACCTACAGATGCAAGACTACTAGGTGATGTTTTATTTTAAAACAAGTATGCCATCTTTGCCTGAAATGTGGTCTTTCCAGTAAAGCTTTTACCTACTCCAGTGTATTCCACTCACCCTCCTGTTGTCTTTTTCTTGTCCCTGCAGGGAGGAAGACCATTGTGGTGGCGTTTGTCTGGAGCCAGGGAAAACAAGAAGTGGCCATTCGAAAGCATTGGGAAGTTTTCCTCACAGCCAGTTGGAGAGAACGTGACCAGAATTAATAATTGTTGGAGTTTTGTTCATGTTCATGTTCTGCTCCTGGAAGCATTTGGAGTTGTATGGACATGGAGGCCAGCGCAACTGAGAGATTACAACAGGTGGTTGGTGCACGCTGAAGCGAGTATCGCTGAGCTGTGGATGCAGGCAGCTGAAAACTTGGAGCCATGGAAGGAATCATATAGAAGTGCATAGACTTATAAGAACGATCAGCAAGAACTGCCAGAAACTTTTAGTGGAACTACTGGTTGGGTTTGGGCAGCTTAGGAACAACACTGCAGAGAAGTTGAACATTTTTATTTATATTTGTATTTATGTTAATTTGTCTGACACTTGTTGTGGAGTTTTAAGCATCATTTATATACAGTACACTGCTTATTTTGTTAGCTGTTGTACTAAGCTAACTTGCTCACCCTGACTTGTTTAGTACCTTCCTGTGATACTTAAGTAATTTCTATTGTATTTTTAATAGCAACAGTTGCATATTAAGTATACTAAAAGTCTACAGACATTTCAATGTTGGCATTTAATAAGATCAATTTTTAGACAAACACGCTTAGTGGCAAATATGAAGGGTGAATTATAAAATTTAAATCTCAAATTTTACTAGGATAGAAGTTAAAAACTAAATTAAAGTTAAATTTTCATGCCACTACTTGCTCACGTGGGGCAGGATTCACAAACAAAGCCAAAAATCCCACAGCTCCAGGAAAAAGGCCTGCAGCACTACAGAAACGCAGTTGCATGATATTACTAAAGACATTTTGAGCAGGTACAGAATTCCGTAAAATCCCTACAACTGCGGAAATTCAGCAGCTGCAGAAACAGCTTAGGAGGCACAGCCACAGTGAACTTAATTAGCTGGAGCAGCAGACCTTAACATTGTTGCCATAGAATGAAGCTGAAAGCACCCACAAAGAGACCAGCAACCAGTCCCTCAATTGGGACCACTGCAGCACCACAGGTACCAGCAATACCATGGCTCCACATTGACCGACTGTCACTGCTGGTCCTCCCTCCCTGGGGTGTTCCTGTTGCCTGCAGGGGTAGCACTCACTGCAGGCTGGCCAGGCTCTACTACCTGTGGGGCTCCGTCATGGTCTGCACTGGGTCTGGTGGTTGTTCCCTCATGCCATATCATGGCAATGTGTGCTTTTGTTGCTGTAGCATTGGCCACTGCTATACTATCTGGGATGCTATTACCTGTACCTCATCTCCACCTTAATTGATTCAAATTGTTGGGGCACTACTGCAGTTTGCTGAGGGAGAGTTACACCTCATTCCACTGTGTGTAACATTTTTTCCGCAACTGTGGAAAAAAACTGGTTGTGAATAGCCTTTCAGGGGATGTGCCTTACTTATCTTATACCTTTTTTCCCCTCAGGGACTTCCACAGCTGCACTTTTTTCCACAATCCGTAGTGTTTTTTTCTGCAGCTGCGGAGGTTTTTGTGAATAGCACTCAGTGCAAATTCCCCTTTGTTTCCATAGCTATGGCAGTTTTGGGGACTTAGGGAAGGTTTTGTACCTTCAGAAAGCTTTATGAATCCAGCTCGTGGTCTCAGACTCAAGAGTTAAATTGCACATGTGTGGCATTCTGAGCTGAACAGATGCCATTATTTGAAGAGGCTGGATGAGAGTAGCACCCGCTGTGTATTGAGAGTGAGATCAAATGTGTTTTGGGGCTCCCAGAGAAGTTCCCTTTTAAATTGTGTGCACTTTTGCACATTTTTAAGTAAGTGTTATCTTTTACATTGCAGGTATTTATCGTTAGGCAAATTGGTAACTGCAGTACTATTGGGGACTTTATACATTTTTTGTAGATAGCTATTAAACATGAACCAGCAGAGATACAGCAGAGGACGACTTAAAAACCATTGCAGGATGACAAGCAAATAAGGATTTGAACATCAGCAAGTCGGTAGAAGCTAAAGTGCTTTCAGTGCTTTTGGTGCTTCTTCTTTTTTTCTATTTTATTGTGATTTTAGATTTTTAATTTTAGTTTTATAAGTTATTAGGTCACTTAAGATTCACCGCTTAAAAAGATGCATTACATTTCCTGTTTTTGATTTACTTGCCAGTGGTGTGTTCAACCCTAAGGAAGAAAAGGAAACGTGTCCTGACAGGACTACTGAAGGATATACTGTTTTTGGATTCCTGTCTTCATGAAACATAGAAACATAGAATTTGATGGCAGATAAGGACTGCATGGCCCACCTAGTCTGCACATTTCCCTACCTAACAGATAAGCTGTAGATCCTAGTTAAACAACAGCCTACTTCCTCCTACCCCCCCCACTAGAATTGCCTTATGTCTGTCCCATGCATTCTTGAATTCCCCCACTGTTTTTGACTCTATGGCCTCCTCAGGAAGGCTGTTCCATGTATCTACAACCCTCTCTGTGAAGAAATACTTCCTCACATTGCCTCTGAGCCGCCCCCCCATCTTCAAATTATACCACCTTGTTCTTGCACATCTATTTTTCTGAAAGATGCTACCCTCTTGGACTAAGTTGATTCCCTTGAGGTATTTGAAAGTTTCTATCATGTACCCCATCTCCCTCCTTTCCTCGTGGCTATACATCTTGAGCTTATTTAGTCTTTCTTCATATGTCTTCTGGTGCAGACGCTGCACCATTTTGGTTGCCATCCACTGGACAGCCTCCACCCTGTCTATGTCTTTGCAGAGATGTGGTCTCAAGAACTGTACACAGTACTCCAGATGTGGTCTTACCAAATGTCTTTACAGAGGGCCAACAATTTCCTGTTTTCTATTATTGATGCCTCTCCCTATGCATCCCAGTATCCCCAATCCTCCTTACTGCCTTCTCACATTGCTGAACCATCTTTAGGTTGCCTGATATGACTATCCCCAGGTCCCTTTCCATTTCTGCTGTTGTCAGTATCTCACCCCCCATTGTGTACTCTTCCCCTGGGTTTTTGTTTCCCAGGTGCATTACTTTGCACATCTTTGCATTGAATGTAAGCTGCCATACATTTGACCATTCCTCCAACCTTGCCAAGTCCCTTGTCATCCTTTCCACCCCACCTTGCATATCAATCCTATTGCAGATCTTTGTGTCATCTGCAAAGAGACATACTTTCCCTTCTAGTTCCTCTGTAATGGCACTTACAAAGACATTAAAAAGGACCGGCCCCAGTACTGAACCCTGCGGTACCCCACTAGTAACCCTCCTTTCTTCACTGTGGACTCCATTTACTATAACCCACTGTGTCCTGTTGTCCAGCCAGTGTTTTACCCAGACTACCACCCTAGGACCCACTCCCAGGCTGGCTAATTTGTTTATTAATCTTTTGTGCGGAACTGTGTCAAATGCCTTGCTAAAGTCTAGGTAGGCCATGTCCACAGCTCCTCCCTGGTCTACTACTTTGGTCACCCAGGCATGGATTTAGTTGACATGCTGGATGGTTGGATAATTGAATAAGGATGTGTATATAATTTGTGTGCAATACAGACAGAAATAGGCAGCTATTTTTGTTCCAACCTACGTTTATTTTAGGCATTGGGACACCTGGGACTTCAGAAACTAGAGTGCAACTAGAATGTTCTGGAAGCTGGCAGCTCCGAGTTGGATAAGCTGTTGGGCTGCCTTATTTTACACCTAATTTGAGTTCCCAATTAGCCTGATTCTGATATTTATGGACTGATCAAAAAATATTCAAACAACTGAATTAGTTAAGGCAAGCTCAGGTTTAGATTTCCCTTTTTCTAGTGTTTGGGGAGTATACTGAGCTTAGGCTAATTGGAAAGTTTACTAACAAGATGGTCCAAATAAGACTAAAAAAATAAAATGGTTGCAAATCCTAGAAACTATGTAAACAAAAATAGAACAAAAAAATCTATGGATAGAAAATCAACTGAGAAAAAATAAGGTAATAAAGTACTGCCTGATAAAAAAAATCACTAGCTACATACACCCTCCTGCCCTCTTCATAAGGCCCACAGTTTATCTATTCCACAGTATAGGCCCCCACCATCTTCCTCCTCCCCCACCAGCCAGGCACACCACTTCCCGCCCCTTCCCCTCACCCCTTATTACCACTACACCTGAATTTAATGTATAGTCTGATTAGAATGTATTCTTAGACTGTGTGTATACTGAATATTCTATGTAGTATCCTAGAGTGTGTGTATATTGAATATTTTTTATGTATCTATGTAAACTGAACCTTGACCTTACCAGGTCCATCTTGCAAATGAGCTGTGCTCAACGATGTTCACCTGGATAAATAAAGATTTGATTAATTGATTGATTGATTGATACTAGCAACGGGTAGCCAAATTAATTTAGTAGGTAGAAAAAAGGTACTTAGAATACTGGGCTCCTCAGTGCCCCTTCTTAGTTCCTCTTCCATAAAGAAAAAGAGTGGAGGAAGTTTACAGAATTCTGTAGAAGAACATCCACTTCTTAAAAGTATAAAAGATATGGAAGAGAGAGAGAGAGAGAAAGAGATCTAGAATGAAGGAAAGGAGGGAGAGGTTGAACTATAGTGACAAAAGACTACAAAAGGAAACTGGAGGTGGAAAACCTAAGTGTAAAGGAACGGAAGGTGAGAAAATACAAGAGCAGAACAGTGACAGAAGATCCCTGATTGACAAATCTCATCAATGCCTTAGTACCTCCTTTTTAGGAGAATTTGAAGCATTTTTAACACCATGTATATATTACTACCAAGGTTAGATCCCCCAACTAAGCAGCCACCAGATATCTCACATATAATAAATAATGATTAAAAAGAAATTGGTAAAGTAAGTGGAGCTGAAAGACAATATGTAATAGAATGGAAACAAGATGGGATAATAGAAATTAGAGATGGACTACTACTAAATAATGAATTATTGGTAAATTTCACATCTCTACTAGGTGCACAACTGTGGAAAAAAAAAGATCCAGAAGTTACAAAAGTAGAAATAATAGTTACAAGATTGGAAGGAAAAAGAAACCAAAAAACAATTTAACAAGTAACAGAAGAAATAGAAGAAAGAGAGGACAAGGGATTTAATAGTTTGCAGTTGAATTAAAAACAAATAAGGAAAAGAATGACGTAGAAATGAAAAACATTAGAAAACAAGGGGTTGGTGTGAATAGAGGAAAACAAGATTCTGAGAGAGACAAGGAAAACAGCAGATTAAAGATGGGTCATACTGGGGAGATCTTGTAAATTGAAGAAGACAGGAACATTAGAAAGTTTAGGATTATAGAGGAAATAAAAGAAGACAAGGGTGGAAAAAGAGAGGAAATAAGAGAAATCAGAGGGATGATTAAGAAGAAAGGAGTAAATCAGGGAAAAAAGAATGTTGGTATAAATAAAGAAGACCTTATAGAGAGAGAGGAAATACTGCCATGCTTTTTCCTGAAAAGAATACTAAAGAATATAAATGAAAACAGTATGACTTTAAACCTAAGTGTGTATAACATCTGCAATGGGATTATGGGCAAGAAATTTGCCTGGAGTGAAATTGGTTCAACATATAGATACCGAAATGGAAAAGAAAAAGGGTGGATTTGTATGGTATTAAAGAATAAAAATACCCTCTGAAACATGTTTTACCAGTTACACTGCAAAATAATTCCACGTGTATTGATCATAACATTGGGTCATAAAAAGATTAGATTGGATATTTGAGGTCAAAATGTGGGAGCACACTGAAAATGAGATTGCCTTGCAGCTGACCTAAATACAGTCTAGAAATGTGTAAAAGCAAGACACCACTGAAAATGAGATTATTGCATCTCATGTGGTTTATCCTGGATAAATATATAGTAAAATTGTCTAAAAGCAGGACCCCACTAAAGCACTGTCTCCACTGAAATTGTGCATCTATGTTGCTCTGTCATGGGAAAATACATTGTAAAAGCTGGATCTTCTTGCTGAAAATATATCTTGCATTTCAGCTGGGCTGCCCTAGGTAAATACATTATAAAATGGGTCTCATTGATAATGTGATATTACATCTCAGCTGTACAGTCCTGGGTAAATACAGTATATAAATGGTGGAAAGCATGATCCCACTGAAAACAAGATAGCATCTGAGCTATTCTATCCTTGTAAATATGGAACCAAAATGTGTCAAAGCAGGGCCTACTGAAAATGAGATGTTGCATCTCAGCTGGGTTATTCTGGTTAAATGCATTGCAAAACTGTGTCAAAGCAGAACTCTGCAGCAGAACCCCACTGAAAAAGAAATGTTGTCTCTAAGATGATCTGTCTTAGAAAAATACATTGCATCTCACCTCTACTATCCTGGGTAAATGTAATATAAAACTGCATAAAATCAGGACCTCACTGCAAATGCCATACTACATTTCTCCTTCTCATCTGGTCTATTTTGAGTAAATATATAGTAAAAATGTATACAAGCAAGACCTGGTACAACAGCATGCAAGTGAACATTTGGCACTGACAAATGATTGTTAGGGCTGCAGTGGGCGTATGAGAAAAGGACTCAGTGCATTCATTCCAACCAAACAACATGCTGAAGTTACACTACAATTGCCTCGGTGTCTGTGAAGCTCTTTGTTCATTGTCTCCAATGGAAGGAGTACTGCACTATTGTTATAGCGTCGGTGATCATGGCAGAACATGGCACACTCCACCATGTACAAGATGGCCACCAAAACATATTTTGCATGTGCTACTACTAGCCCATGAACAGTGGTGCTCAGTGGCCATCTTGGTCAAGGTGGAGTGCGCCATGTTCCACCATGACCGCTGGAAAAAAAGTTTAAAATTATAGATA
This sequence comes from Neoceratodus forsteri, assembly GCA_016271365.2. Classification (NCBI taxonomy): domain Eukaryota; kingdom Metazoa; phylum Chordata; order Ceratodontiformes; family Ceratodontidae; genus Neoceratodus; species Neoceratodus forsteri. The sequence goes on along the minus strand of CM057449.1, from coordinate 56,050,169 downwards.
TCCCCCACCTTACCCTCCCACTCAGCACCCCCCCCAAAAAAAATACTAGAGACACTCGGGGTGTCCAATTCCCCCAGTGATGGGGGACATATGAGTGACACTGGGGATGCCCAATCCCCCATTGTCGGGATCTGGCATCCTCATTTCTTTTTTAATTAAAGATATCCCAGCACCCGACCCACCCTCTCAGCATGCACCACCCCACACCCTCCCCAGAAACATACAAGTGGCACTGGGGGTTAAATTTAAGATATCCCCTTATCCAACCTTCTCTCTCACCACCGTCCACCTCAATCCCTCCTCCAAAAAATGTAATAGTTACACTTCGGGTTGCCTACTCCCCAGTGTAGGAATCCTCATTCGTTTTTTTAAAACTTCTAAAAAGAAGATTGTCAATCGATGTCTTTTGAGCATTACCATCCCCACATCTGACCCTCCAAGTCAGCACCCACCACTCTGCACCCCCCAAGCCCCTACTTACCCATCAGTGTTCCAATGCCAAAATCCTCTTTGGACTGCACACATCTTCAGTCTTCAGAGCTGGACCATGAACTGAAGAAACAGGTATGTGGGTCAATGTATTTCAGTTGGGTCTTGAACTTAGTGGCATAACTTGGATATGTTTACATATTTTTAGCCCAAGTTCACAACATGCCTTCTGTGGGAAGTTACTTCATGAACAATTAAACAGTCATTAGGCAGATCTGTACCAAAAGGTGATTTTGCAGTCTCTGCATAACTCACCTTTGAGCAGAAGTTGAAATCTTTCTCTGTCTCTGTTCATGAGGTGTGGTAATAAGAAGGATATGTTGAAAATCTGGTGTAAAAATATTAAAACAACAATATAGGCAGGAGCCTACTTTGAATTTTGCAAATGCAAGATCGTAACTTTGGTAATTTTCAATATTTTTACCCCAATTTTACAACATAGCCATGTCTTTAGAGAACCTCATGAATGTGATACCTGTCATTTTTCAAATGCTGGCCTGAATGTTTTTTTTTTTTATTTTGTATCCCCTGCATGAAATCACCTTTCAGGCAGGAGTTGAAAATGTTCTCAGCACTTGGTCATGAGGTGGGATAATAAGAAAGCTATGTTGAAAATTTGGTGTATAAATATTGAAAAAAAAAACAAAGTTATGAGCATACATTGAATTTTGTGAATGCAGACTCACAACTTTGGTAATTTTCAATATTTTTACCACAAAGTTATAACACAGTAATTTCTTTACAACACCTCATGAATGTAACAACTGAGAGTTTTCAACTGTGGCTCAAACTGTGTTTTTGCATCTTGAAAGTTGATTTCGCAGTCTCCATGCTAAATCACCTTTAATCCAGGAGTTGAACATTTTCTCTGCCCTTCTTCATGCAGCAATGTCTTAACAAGGCTATGCTAAAATTATGGTGCAAAAATATTAAACAACAAATTTGCAATATTTTTACCCCACATTCCTTGGCTGCAGCCCTATCAGCTCTGGCCAGCATTTCTCTTATAATGTGTTGGTGCAGGACATGACTTCTTCTGTTATTGGGTGGGGGCCCTACGTGATGAGTAGAGTAGTTGTTGAAAACAACATAGTTGGAGGGATAGAGAAGAACATTTTTGGTACAATCAGAAGGTCAGTTGGGTCACTAAACCACCATAAATTGACACTGTACATATTTAAACTAATCATTTCTGTTGTTAACAGTTTCTTCCAGTAAGGTTAATTTTTGAAAGCCCCTGCGTTTTGGGTGCTATGATTACTTTACAAGTCAGTTAGCTTTTTGGCAATTATAAAGTGACCATTGACGTTTTATAATCAATCTATAAACATAGCATAGAACTGGTTCTATATGTAGTTGTTATGCTTAAAATGTTCTGCTAACAGGTCATGAGAACACAAACTTAATATTTAGATATAGTATAGGATTTACACTACACAGGCAATAATGATACTGTATGCTATTAAATTTTTTGTTACTTTCTATTATAAAAGTTGCATAGGAACATGTTTGAAGAGATGCCATTCTTCTTGAATAGTCCTTAGTCATATTTCAATTGTCATTTTGGAAACAAAATTCATTGATATTTGAACAGCTTTTAATATACGATTTCAAAACATCAGAGTATGAGTGATTTAGTATGTAAATAAGAATTGTAAAATAAATAGGATAATAGATAGGTGAGTGTGTATCACAAGGACGTAATATGACTGAGAGGTTCTGGAGACATAGGAATCTCAGGAGTGAAGCTCAAGAAGTTCCCTTGTTCCCAGAACCTTGAGATGGTATGAATCCCTTGTGATTCATACTCTTTTATGTATTATTTTTTGTAATATATGGATCTGATTGAATCATGCTACTGTTCCAAGTTCTTTTTCAGGTCTTGTGTCACAATGGCTGCTCGGCCACTGAACTAAACATGGACTCATGCTCTTACTCACTCTGCCAACTTGTGCTCCTTCACTCCCTTACTCGCTCTGCTAACTTATTCTGCTTTGTTTGTGGCTTTGGTCATGATCTTCATTAGACAGTTCTACATCTTATTTGGCAGTTCCAAAAGAGATTGCAATACAAGAAAGGGAAATAACAAACTGCTCAGAGAAAAGTTCCAATTAAGATTTTGAAGTTTTTATTTCAGACTCTTGAAGTAGATTCCAGTCACCAGCAGTGAAATTGGCGCTCCTCCAAAAAATGTTAACAAAAGCAACTAATAATTGTTATTGTTAACAGCTTCCTCCAGTAAGGTTAATTTTTGCAAGTCCCTGCTTTTTGGATTTTACAAGTCAGTAAGCCTTTTTAGCAATTATAAAGTGATCATTAATGTTTTATAATCAATTTATAAGCATAGCATAGAACTGGTTTTATATATAGTTATTATGCTTAAAATTTTCTGCTAACAGGTCATGAGAACACAAACTTAATATTTAGATATAGTATAGGATTTGTACTACACAGGCAATAATGATACTGTATACTATTGTATTTCTTGTTGTTTACTCTCTGTTATATAAGTTGCATAGGAACATGTTTGAAGGGATGCCATTCTTCTTGAATTGTCCTTAGTCATATTCCAATTGTCATTTTTGAAACAAAAGTCCATTGATATTTGAACGGGATTTAATATACTATTACAAAACATCAGAGTATGAGTCATATAGTATGTAACCGAGAATTGTTAAATAAATAGGATAATAGATAGGTGAGTGTGCAATACAAGAGAGTTATACCATTGAAAGGTTCTGTGGACATGGGAACCTCAAGAGTGAAGCTCAAGTGGTTTCCATATCCCCAGAACCTTGAGATGGTATGCCTCCCTTGTGATTCACATTCACTTATCTGTTTTTTGGTATCTGTTATTTTTGTGTAATATATGGATCTGATTGAATCATGGCACTGCTCCAAGTTCTTTCTCAGGTATTGAAGAGGAAATACATTATAAGAACCACCCGCCATTTCCCCAGCATCCAACAGAAAAACCTCGACCGCAGAGGGTAGTTGGTCCAGGAAGTTGGCAGGTGGTTAGGAGGAGCAAATCAGGTGCCCCATCACTCTCTGCTCTCCAACACATTACCTCCAAAAACCATATAAACACTACAAACAGGTATCTGCCTCTATCTCTGAAATCATATAAAGAGGCAGAAGACACTGCAGAGCAGGACACTGCGGCACAGGAGCTAGCACAACAATACTCACCCAAATCAGGAACCAAAACTAAACAAGCACAAAGGAAATCCAAAAACTTTGATCATAGGAGACTCCATGATTGGGGAGTTGATACCCATCTCCAGCCAGGGTGATGGTCAGATGTCTCCCAGGTACATCAGCATGGAGAGACACTGACCGCATTACAAAATTGTTCACAAAGCAGGAGAAAACATTGATATCCTAGTACACATAGGGACTAATGATCTTGCCAACCGGTCAGTTGTGGAGACCAAGGAACACCTGACTAGGCTGGGTGACAAACTATCATCTATTTCGTCCGCATCTCCTTCTCTGAGATCCTGCCAGTCTGGGAGAAGGGAGCAGATGGACGGAAGGTCAGAGAAGGGAGATGGGGAGCCAAACACGTGGCTCAAGGACTGGTGCCAGGAAAAGGACACAGATTTGTAGGAACTGGCAACAGTTCTGGGAGCGAAAGTTCTTAAATTTGATGGACTGCATCTGACTAAAGAGGAGTCAGTGCATTGGGGCAGAAGTTTGACGTCTTTGCAGAATATTTAAACTAGCAATGGGAGAGGGTGCAGCACCCCATCGTCAGTCGGAAGAACACCTCCCCTCAGCTAGTGGTCAAACAGGAATTCAGCGTGTTTTGCTGCTCATTTGCATCACCAGGTAAGAAAAAGGTTTGTCTCCCCATATGATCACACAGGGTAATGCCAAACTTCACCCAATAACTAACACACCAAAATCTGGCCAATGGAAAATCATGTAACAAATGCTCACAGGCCTGGGAAATAAGATCCCAGACCTGCAGGCAATAATGTCAGAGGCTAAACTTGACATAGTAGCATTAGTGAGACGTGGTTTACCAGTAACCACACTTGGGAGACTTCAGTACCTGGCTATGTATTGTTCAGAAGAGACCGAGGTGCAAAAAGGGGGGAGGAGGGCCTGTATGTAAATGAAAATATCAAAGCTACAGAAATTAGATACACATAAGGAGCCAGAAGAACTGTGGGTCACCCTGGAAACAGGAAATGGGACAGCCATAAGAACTGGGGTTGTCTACAGGCCCCAAGACCAGGGGGAGGACATAGACACATTACTGTTAGAAGATATACAAAACATGACAGCTAAAGGGGAGGTTCTGATAATGGGAGACTTCAACATGCCAGATACAGATTGGTCAATACCAGCAGGAACATCTGCCAGAACTAGACACATAGTGGATTCCCTGCAGGGAGGGCCTCAAACAACTGGTACAGCAACCCACAAGAGACAGAGCTATCCTAGATCTAGTACTGACTAACAAAGAAGGATCACAGATCTCCAGGTAGAAGGTCACCTGGGGCCAGTGACCATCACATGGTATGGTTCAATTTGGCTACTACATCTAAATCATCCCATTCCAAGGCAAAAATATGGGACTTCGGAGGAGCTGACTTTGATAAGATGGCCAACAGAGTTAAGCTATCCCTGGCAAAAGAAACACAGGTGAGGAGGTACAGGCAAAGTGGGCAAGCATTAAGGATGCAATGCTTGAAGCAACATTCCATTGTGTTAGACAGAAAAGGAAGTGCAAAGAAGAAGGAACCACTTTGGTTCTCAAATACAGTAGCAGAAAAGGTCAGAGCCAAAAGGCTGGCTTCAGGAAATATATAAGGGAACACAGCGGATGGATAGGGAGGCATACCAAACTGCCCTAAGGGAAGCAGGTAAGCAGTAAGGCAGGCAAAGTCCCAAACTGAGGAAACACTAGCACGAACAGTAAAAGCAGGTGACAAGACTTTCTATAGATACATTAGTGAAAGGAGAAAGTCCAGAGGGATTGCTAAGCTTAATGGAGAAAGGGAGCAAGTGAGGAGGAGGAGGACCTGTAAAGGCATCTATCCTAAATAGATACTTTTGCTCAGTATTTACTGAAGAGAAGGTAGGCAGGGCCCACAGCTCAGCATCATGGACACGGGGAGGGAGGTGAGCACTACTCCCTTCACAAAAGAAAGGGTCCTACAAGAGCTTGCTAAGCTCAGGTGGATAAGGCAATGGGACCTGATGGCATACATCCCAGGGTACTTAAGGAGCTAAAGGAGGAACTAGCAGAGCCATTAGCAGAATTGTTTAGTGAGTCTCTGAGCACAGGAGAGGTCCCAGAAGACTGGAGAAGGGCTCATGTGATCCCGCTCCACAAGAGTGGTAGCAGGAGGAGGCGGGGAACTACAGACCGGTCAGTCTTACCTCAGTAGTGGGCAAGATTATGGAGGCACCCTTAAGGAAAGGATAGTGCAACACCTGGAATCCATAGGGCACAGGATCCAAGACAGCATGGGTTTACAAAGGAAGGTCCTGTCAAACTAATCTCATAGATTTCTTTGACTGGGTAACCAGAGTGGTGGACCAAGGGGAGCAGTTGATGTTGCCTACCTTGACTTCAGCAAAGCTTTGACACTGTTCCACATAGAAGATTGATAAATAAGCTAGGTAGGCTCAGGGTGGGTCAGAGTTGGTCAACTGGGTGGCAAATTGGTTGACTGGCAGAAAACAGAGAGTGGTGGTAAATGGTATACAGTCAGAAGAGATGCAAGTCACAAGTGGGTACCTCAGGGATCAGTCCTGGGCCAGTCCTATTCAACATCTTCATTAGTGACCTCGCAGATGGACTAGAGGGTAAGGCTTGTCTGTTTGCAGATGACACCAAGATCTGCAACAGAGTAGATGATCCAGATGGGGTGGGCAGAATGAGAAGAGATCTGGATAAACTAGCAAAATGGTCAGAAGAGTGGCAACTGGGATTTAATGCAAAGAAGTGCAAGATCATGCACATAGGGAAGAGAAACCCTGAAGCCACCTATAGGCTGGGAGGGGAGTTGCTGGCAGTCACAAAGGAAGAAAGAGACTTGGGCATCATCATCACTGATGACCGGAAATCATCCAAGCAGACCTCTAAAGCAGTAGGTAAGGCTAGGGGTGTTGGGGTGTATTAGTAGGGAGTATCACAAGTCATAAGAGGAGGTAATAATCCTCTGTACAAGACATTGGTTAGGCCCATCTGGAGTACTGCACAGTATTGGAGGCCACACCTTCAAAAAGGACATTAACTAAATTGAGGCAGTCCAGAGAAGGGCAACCAAATGGTGCAGGACTGCATCAGAAGACATATGAGGACAGATTAACGGAGCTCAATATGTATACCTTGAGAAAAGGAGGGAGAGGTGATATGATCGAGGCATTCAAACACCTTAAGGGCATAAACAAGGTGAAAGAGTCTAACATGTTTAAATATAAGAAAATAGCAGGACAAGAGGACACAGCATGAGATTAGAGGGGGCCGTATTAAGGGGAATGTGAGGAAATTCTTTTCACAGAAAGGGTGGTAGATGCATGGGATAGCTTACCACAAGAAGTGGCAATATGAATAGAGTGCAAGGCTTCAAACAGGCATGGGATAGGCATAAGGGAGCAATACAAATGACTATGAATAGATAGGTCACTGACAGAGCAAAGGCCAATGGCACATTTATAAGGTAGAAAAAGAAATGGGCAGACTGGATGGGCCTTGCGGTCCTTATCTGCCGTCAACTTCTATGTTTCTATGTTTCTATGTTTCTATGTTTCTATGTTTCTATGTGTCATGATGGCTACTTGACTGCTGCACTACACGCTGACTCATGCTCTTACTCTGACAACTTGTGCTCCTTCACTCTCTTACTCAATCTGCTAACTTGTTCTGCTTTGTTTGAGGCTCTGGTCATGAGCTTCACTAGGTAGTGTTACATCTTAGTTGCCAGTTCCAAAAGAGATTGAACTGTGAGAAACTGAAATAACAAACTGCTCAGAGAAACGTTCTAATTGAGATTTCAAAGTTTTTATTTTAGACTCTTGCAGTAGATTCCAGTCACCGACACTGAAACTGGCTCTCCTCCCCAAACTGTCAACAATAGCAACTAATCATTGCTATTATTAATAGTTCCTTCCAATAAGGTTAATTTTTGCAAGTCCCTGCTTTTTGAGTGCTATGATTTCTTTACAAGTCAGTAAGTTTTTTAGCAATTATAAAGTGAATATTAATATTTTAAAATCAATCTATAAACATAGCATAGAACTAGTTTTAAATCAATCAAGCAATCAGTCTTTATTTTAAAAGGCAGAACACCATTGAGATGGGCTCTTTAACAAGATGGACCTGGGTACAGTGTAAAAGTAAAATACAGACAGTAAAAGTACAGGAAAAATGAACAACAAAACCCTACTAATTGAGCTACATCTGTACATACAACAAATGGACCTGACTTAGAGGTATTTACGTAGTCAGATAAGATGTTGAACAAGATCCAGACAGATTATGTACAACATAACCAGCTAGAGTTCAAAATATGCAATGCAGAGAGATGGCAGTGGTGAACTGGAGCTGAAAATGGAGGATTTATTGCAGCGCCATGGAGAATCAAGAAGGAAGGTCAGCAAATAAGGAAAGAAAACTAGCAGGAAGCAATGGTAAAGGGGATCAAGGGGGAAAGAGGAAGGGGCAAGAGATATGGGAATCCTAGTGGTAACAGTTACAGGTCTCCTTAAAATGCCGTAAAAACAGGTTCTTGGAAAAGGAAAACTTAACTACAGAGGCAAGTCTCAGTGTTTTCTGAGCATTATTCCAGAGTACAGGTAGAGCGTAGCTTATTGCAGACCTGCCAAAATGAGTTCTGGCCTTAGGGATGATGAGGGAGATGTAGATGAGGCTTCTTAGTAGGTAACTACCAGTAGTACAGACAGGCAGACAGTCAATTATGTCCTGCGGGAGTTTATGGGTAATGGCTCTATAGGTCCATATCCTAGCATTTTTGTGTCTCCTGTAACTGAGTGAACTCCAGCCAAGGGAAGAATAGAAAGAGCAATGATAGGTCAAAAATGGGGTACCCATGATAAATCTAAGTGCCTGATGATATAATGTATCAAGTTTGGAAAGGGTTGAACTTATGGCTTGCCCATACAAGAAGTCCACATAATCCAGTAGAGGAATGAAGGTAGTCTATACAAGTCTTATTATGGCTTCAAGAGTAAGCAAGTGCTTGATTCAAAAGAATATCCCAAGCCTCTGCTTTAACTTTATTGATAATTCTTCAGTATAAACTGTAAAAGACAATTTAGCATCAATCCACATACCCAAATACTTGAATTTTTCAACATATTCCAATGTTTCACCTAATAGTGTCTTGACTTGTGGAAGTGTCCCCAATGTAGAACAATAGGATGCAGTGGCTGAAGGGGCCAAATGCATAGCCTTCATCTTTTTTGCATTTAAAAGAAGTTTCAGATACAACAGGTTCTCCTGCAGAAGGTCAAATTCAGATAGGAGATCATTAAAAGTCAGGTCCAGAGTAGGCCTGTTTAAGTAGAGAACTGTGTCATCAGTGAATAAATGTATGTTAGCAGACTTTATACCCTTATTTATATTATTAATGTAAATGGCAAATAGGAGGGGGCCAAGGATAGATCCTTGAGGAACGCCTCTTTGAAGGGTTTTGAGAGGAGATATGTTACCGTCCATTTTTACTTGTTAAACCCAATTTGTAACATAGTTAGAGAGCCATGTTAAGGCTAGAGAATCCATCCAATAGCTGTTAGAGCAACCAGGAGTAAATCATGATTCACTGTGTCAAAAGCTTTGCTAAGGTCGAGAAACAAGGCGCATACATATCTTTTGTCATCAAGGACCTTCTGCCAATCATTTGTCACCTAAGCAAGAGTTGAGACCATACTGTGACCAGGATGGAAGCCAGAATGGATGGGGTTTAACAAGTTATTGTTTTCCAGATAATGTTTTAGTTGAGTATTGACAACTTTTTGTAATATCTTGGAAAAGGTGTGGATCAGGGAAATGGGTCAATAGTTGTTTAGGTCACTTACAGCTACGGATTTGAAGAGAGGGATAATGTGGGTGGTTTTCCGTAGGGAAGGGAGGGAACCCAGGGTAATGGACAGGTTAAAGGGGTTGGTGATGGTGGGGCAAGGACATGGAGTCCTAATTTTATATTACATTTACATTAATAATATAAATAAGGGTATAAGGTCTGCTAACTATTACTATTAAATAATATGGCTTGCTTAGGTCAGCACCTGCACTTTTCCTAGGGTCTAGTTGCAGCAATAGATCCTCTACTTGTTTCACTGTAACAGGGCCGAAGAAGATAACAACGTCATTGCTGGGAGATGCAGGGTTAATACATTCAGGGACAGGATGGCTCAGCTGTGCACAGAGCTTATTGGCAGGTAAAGCAGCAAAGGCCAGCCCTGCTGTGGCAAAATGGTTATTTACTAGCTCAAGAATTGACTGCTTATCAGTGGTTATGGTGTCACCAAGAGATATTTTTTGGGGTATGGAGTTAGACAATGTGTGACCTTCCATGTCTTTTAAAAAGTTTTCCAAACTTTAGTTGCCCAGTTGGAGGAGAATTCTATTTCAGAGTAAAAGTAGTTAGACTTTTCAGTTCTAATTAGCTTGGTGCACCAATTGCTAGCAGCTCTAAAGGCTTCTCCATCAGTATGCTGATTGGATTTTCTCACTCATTTCCAGGGGGCATGCCTGTGCAGTAGTGCAGCCTTTAGGTTAGCTGAAAAACATGGGCATGATTTATTTTTGGTGCATGCTTTAACAAGGGGTACATGCTTATTGATGGTCCCCAAAACAATATTTTGAAAAGCCTTGAATGCTATAGGCATCGAGGGTGCCAGGTAAAAATCTTGCCAGTCAGCATATAGGAGAGCTGCAAGAAAGGCATGTGGGTCTTAATTTTGCTGGCACCACTTAAGGATATGCTTAGATGAAGAGATTTCCTTAGGGACTCACAGCATGACCACTACAGCACAGTGATCACTGAGATCCTTGAAGAACACTCCTGCATGAGTGAAGAAGTGAGACTTACTTATTAAGATTAAATCAAGCATTGTGCCATGCTCGGAGTTTTTTGAGTTAGGGTGGGTTACCTCCGAAATAAGCTGATGGGGACCAAAACTGTCACACAGGTCTTTTAAGGGTTGGGATGAGGATGAGACCCAGTCCAAAATGAGATCACCCAGCATAATAACCACTTCAGAAGATGAGGTGTTGAGAATGTCTGACAGGTGTTTCAGCAGCTTAAGCCCTGTGGATGGTGGCCTATAGCAACCGATGATTACAAGGGGAACCCCATGCCAAAGAAGTACCTTTAAGGTGGTGCATTCAAACTCCTTAGGAGAGATGGAGGGGTCAATGATCTTGACAGGGAGCTTATCATGGATATAGATGGCTACACCACCTCCTCTTGCAGATCGATCCATACAAAAGACAGTATATGAAGGAATATTGATTCCGTACTCCTGGGTGACAGGTCTTAGCCAGGTTTCTGTCACAACTAAGACATCAGACATGGTGAGGTTAACCCAGGACTCAACGTCATCTAACTTTTTTAATAAGCTGCAGGGATTTATGTGCACTAGATTAAGCCCATTTATATATGATAGCTCAGAGGGGGCTGAGATTGGGAGAGGGGGCCAGGGTTTCATTAAATATTACCCACAAAAATAGCATCAGCAGGAGTAGTTGTCTAAGTGTGTTCAGCATTAACATAAACAACCAGACTTTACACCTCCTACGGTGCCAGGAAATGAGATGGGTAGTGTGGTGAGAAGACCCAGGGACACATACAAAATTATCCTGGCAGTAAGGATAAAAGGGCAATTATGTGGCAGCATATGCAAACAGTTAGAAGACCAGCTGGCATGGTTATCAGTTCAAGTGCAGCTATATCTAATGGATGGGACAGAATAAATAACATCGGAGAAAAGTGGGAAAAAATAGTATGTTGGATAGAGAATATATGAACACTTACTATGTGATAGGTTGGCACATGAGGGAACAGTATGCTGATAACCACTCCACAGGAACACACCAGTGAGGCATCCCAGAAACAGTAGCAGTCTCATCATTACAGGAGTTAGTAGGGACTGTAAGAAGTAAATGGAGCTCTTATAGCCTTAGTAACCCCAGTAAGTATCAGAGGCTAGAATGAACAGTAACAAAGGGATATCATAAGTTTATGTAAATAAAAGTCTGCTAATGCTGCTTTAAGAAGGGCACTAGCTTCAAGATAAATAATATGTAACCTTTCCGATGGGGACGGCAAGGAAGAGGATGTAAAGAGTACTGGGGTGGGGAGGGTGGGTGGAACAAACTGCAAGTTCCAGTGAATACAAGCTGCTACAGAGATTTGGGTGGTCTGCAGGGAAATTGGTGCTCTGGAGCAGCAGCAAATGGATGGCATGGCCGTACCCTCCACAGCCAAACACCAGCAGGAAAAGCAGGCTTCAACCAATCAGGCCCCTAAGATCTTCCTTGGGCTTAACCAGGCAGTTCACCTGAAGAAATGCTTCGGCCGGCAGATCTGGAGTAAGGATTGGCTGGGCGGGCTTGAAAGCTGTGGCCTCAGGGGCTACCTAGGAGAAAAGGAAAGACAGGGGATTATATCAAATTGTACACAAAAGAGCTGAGCGCTACTTATTGGGGGGCAGGAAAGTAGGGGAAAACAAAAGGGGAATTAAAATGTTGTAAATCTGGGCGGAGTGAACAGGAGCTCAACAAGAGCTTGCATCACAGTGGGGGGGGCGGGTCAATTGACTGATCTGTGCCCAAAGTTGTTAGGAGAGAAGGGCCTGGAGAAATAAAATAAAAAAAAAAAAAAACACGTACGGGGGCACAGCTAAAGAAGGCAGCAGTTTAACAATACAGTACTTTATCCCACCATCCCACTCCCAACAAGTTAACAGCAGCACGATGAACCCAAGTTTTAAAAAAAGATACAAGTTTCAAGTTCCAATCAATACAGGCTGCTAGAGAGAATAGGGCAGTCTGCAGGAAAATTGATGCTGTAGAACAGCAGCCAATGGATGGCAAAGCCATACCCTCCACAGCTAATCACAAGCAGGAAAAGCAGGGTTCAGCCACTCGGGCCCCCATGATCTTCTTCGGGCTTAACTAGGCAGCTCGCTTGAAGAAAGCTGTCAGCTGGTGGGTCTGGAGTCAGGATTGGCCGGGTAGGCTTGGAAGCCATGGCCGCTGAGTGTCTGAGGTAGCCTGAGCAGGGGCTGAAGAAAGGCTATGGCTGGTGAGTCTGGAGTCAGGATTAGCCAGGCGGGCTTGGAAAATGCGGTTGCTGAGTGTCTGAGGTATCCCAAGCAGGGGCTGCAAGAAGAAAGGCTTCAGCTGGCGGGTCTGGAGTCAGAATCGGCTGGGTGGACTTGGAAGCCACTGCCGCCGAGTGTCTGAGGTAGTCTGAGCAGGGTCTTCCTGAAGAAAGGCTTTGGCCGGCGGGTCTGGAGTCATTATCAGATGGGTTTTTATGCTTAAAATTTTCTGCTAACAGGTCATGAGAACACAAACTTAATATTTAGATATAGTATGGGATTTGACCAACACATTCAATAATAGCATTGTATGCTATTGGATTTCTTGTTGTTTACTTTCTGTTATGTAAGTTGCATGGGAACATTTTTGAAGTTCAAGTTTATTGCAGGAAAACTCCATTGAGCAAGCTCATTCACAAGGAGGTCCTGTGACATAAACACTTAAAGTACAAACACAGACAGGTGTACCAAGATATCCCATTCTTCTTGAATTGTCCTTAGTCATATTCCAATTGTCATTTTTGAAACAAAAGTTCATTGATATTTAAAGGGCGTTTAATATACTATTAAAAAAACATAACAGTATAAGTCATATAGTATGTAACTAAGAATTCTAAAATAAATACAATAATAGATAGGTGAGTGTATTACAAGGGAGTAATATCATCTCAAGGTTCTGGGGACACGGGAACCTCAAGAGTGAAGCTCAAGAGGTTCCCATATCCCCAGAGCCTTGAGATGGTATAATTCCCTTGTGATTCACACTCACTTATTTGTTATTGTTTGTAATATATGGATCTGCACTGGTCCAAATTCTTTTTACGGTCTTATGTCAAAAATGGCTGCTCAACTGCTGCACTAAACACTTACTCATGATCTTACTAACTCTGCCAACTTGTGCTCCTTCACTCTCTTACGTGCTCTGCTAACTTGTTCTGCTTCGTTTGTGGTTCTGGTCATGAGCTTCGCTAGGCAGTCTTACATCTTAGTTGGTTTGTAGACCTCAATGAAGGCAGGATCAGCATGATAAAAGTTGAAATGTAGAAAAAAATGAAGTAAAATTATACCTCCAAACATAGGAGGGTCATAAATTCCTCTTGATAAGCAAGAGATTGCCTCCATGTTTAGAAAAGTATTTTGCCCTCCCACAGTGCAAACGTGGTCAACCATATCTCAGGGTTCAAAAATGTATAAGTTGCATGTCTAGCAACCGCTCATGGTACCATAGCAACTAACTGCACAGTATGCGAGTATCCTGCGGTTTTGCTGCTCTGGTTCTCTAATAATGCTGTTGTTCAGAGATCTGAACAATAGTATTACAGCTCACAAACAATGGTATTATCACTTTTGAGCAGTGGTATTACCAAGATTTTTTGTATGCTTTTCTAACATACTGTTTTGACTTATCTATTTATTACATCATAAATAAGGCATTTTTAACATAAATATAAAAAGTTAGATTATGAAAAGAAACACATCAATAGTAATGGTACATACAACTGTCCAAATGAGTGATTGGTTAATTTATGGCCTTCCACTTCTCTACCATGTGGCTGGGTGTGACGTGCCATATCCCGTCCCATCTGGTACCAGGTATGACACAGTGTAATCCAACACTTCTGGTTCTGGGTATGATGTAGCATATCCCTGCCCTTCTGGTTCCAGATATGACAAATTGTAGCATTCTGAATATGACTATGAGGGTAAGTCTGAGCATGTCTGAATTTAACACTGAACATATACTAAGCTTATTGTTAATAGAGCTGTTTCATGCTGCTGTTTTATCTTCTCTCTGCCTTATTCATGTTTTGCTGTTGTGTGTGGAAATGACTGGGGAAAGGTTCCATGTCATAACAGCGATCGATAAACAGTGACCATCATTATAGCTAGTGTACATCACTGAAAATCAAAATGGTGATGTACACTCTCCAGCGAACCTGACAACAGCGGTGAGACAACAAAGTGTATCTATGCTGGGGCTGCCCTCCCATGGGGTTTCACCCCCACCCCGAGGTTAGATTCTTAAATCTGGGGCATGTTGGGGAAGGGGAGAAACTCGGACATAGAAAAAAGATGAAGTGATGCACACATTAAAAAAATAGAATCCCTTCTTAGCCCTGAACCCTAGACCTCCCTCATTGCAGTCCACCATCCTCACCGCCACACCGGAATGGCAGCTCATCAGCACAGCACCAAACTACAGCCTACATATCTTCTCCTTCCTGAACTCTCCTCTTTCATTCCTTTGCTTTCCTACTGTCTCACTGTTTTTTCTCTTAACTTGGCATTATAACTGTGCCTCGCTACCATTCCAGGGTAGGTCACATCACAGGCGCTCATTTTGAGTCACTTAATCTGAATCGCCATTATAACATGCTACCCTGGGGGTAAGCTACAGGGATGTTGACAATGGCTCCTTGAGACAGATTGATAAGATGCTGTCTAAACATAACCATTTTTGTACTGTGGCATCAGCTACAGTCACTCCAGTGGAGGACAAATTGGTGGATTCTGATTTGATTGAAATAACTGATTGATTCAAGAATCTCAGTTTATATGATAATCAGGAGTTTGTTAATGCAGACACTCCATGGCATGAACCATATAACCTGGAGACTGAGAAAGGGCCTAATGTAAAGACTGGTGTGATCATGGTAACAATGTATGTGCCATCTGAAAAGGCCATCATTGTTGAACCTGATAACTAGGATTCTTATACAGTTGCTGCATGCCTTGATTACTCAAGATGTAAAGATAAACTGTGAGGGCTGTACAATTGACCACACCTCATGGATATAACATACTGTAGGGTACTGGGAGCATGTTTTTTCCTGAACTTAGTAAGACGTTGTGCCCAGGATGGATCAAGCTACCAGTCAGTTCTACAGTATAGAAACTACAGTATTCTATTTTGATTCAACCCAGGTTATTTATAACAATTTGTTGAAATTTAACAGTTGCCATGTGATGGATGTGACAAACTATATGGATAGCTGAGTGTAGCACTACAGAAGGCTACTGATCAGGAAGTTGTAAAAATATTTTAAAAGCCCTCTGCAAAAAGAAAGCTGTGTCCTATTACATGTGCTTGTATTATATTGGGAGTTCTGAGACAGACCGCAGTGCAGCATGGGGAGAACCACTAAGATGAGTAATCTGTGAGGAAAGCACCAATGAATCTTTGAAAAGCAGAAAATGCAAACTCTTTTACAGGCTTTGTTAACTCTAAAAATACTGGACTATGCTGCTTACCCAGATGTGATTTTATAAACTGTGAAAAACTTAAAAATAAATGGATGTTGATGAACTGACTTGGAAACTTTGTAAACAAGCCTCTGGCTCAAAGGTATTAATCTGAATCTTAAATAAAAAAAAAAACGAATGAGATTAAAAAAGATTCACAGTGGACAGGAATAATTAACATAATCTTCTTTATAAACTGCAACATAACAGAATTTGAGACTGTTCAAAGAGTGCGAAAACTAATATTTGAAAAATAGGGAATGGTTTCTTACTGTTTCTTGTTGGCTAATGTGACCTATATTGTAGTGGGTCATTTGTTGAAGTTTAAAATGTCAAAGCCAGCATGATGTTAACAAGACAATTGAATTCACATCAGAGTTTCTGATTATACAGCAAATCAAAACCAGTCTGTTCCTGTTGTCATGTTTGTATATTATTCACATAACATATGGTATAGTTTCTGATTAGTGCAATGACTAACACATGATTTGTTATGCTATATAACGTGCATACAATATATGGGCTAGGATTCGCAAAAAAGCGCAACGTGCCCCACAAAGATTTGCATGGCACTTCATAGTTGCACTAAAGGGAAATCATGCTATTCAAAGTTGGATAGCACTGTGCTCAGTCCAACTGTGAACAGTGGCTGGTGGAGTTAGTGCTAGCCCAGGAAAAGCAGTGGGATACCCAGTAGCACTGCCCCCACAGCCAGCCAGGAAAATGACCATGCAGCCAATAGTGCTCACACACTTAAATGCTATTCACAAAAGTAGCCATGCAAATGAGCCCGTTGGGCATGCTAGGCACTAATGGCCATTAGCATGCCCATTATGAGCTCATTGGCATTAGAGTGGCATTGCATGCCCCCCCACCAGCCTAACCCTCATGCAGTCACATCCCTTGGTAGTCTAGTTGTCTCCCATCCCCTCCCTGTGCCCTGACCACCAAACCATTGATAGAAAACACCTTTTCCATAGTGTAGTGTCCCATCCTCCAGCCCAATCTCCAATTGCTGAGCAATGAAAAGAAAACAACTTTTTCATAGTGTAGTGTCCTGATCCTCGATTACCCAGCTGTGAGAAACAAACCTTTTCTTAAGAGCAGTGTCCCATCTTCTCCCCAAACCCGGTTGCACAGCTGTGACAAATAAATCCTTTTCTGTAGAGTCCCATCCCCCTCCCTGAACCCTAACCGCCATCCCCGAAACCAAGCTGTAGAACCTTGGTAGTCTAGCGGAATCCCAACCCCCTCGCCAATCACCATTCCCATAGTAGTACATCTTGTCCTTGGTAGTCAAGTGGAGTCCCAAACCCTCCCATCACCGATCGCTGATCTCATTAAATTCAGTAACCCAATTGGTAGTATAGTTCCCACCACTTCCACACCTGAAGCAGCGTGAAGCCCCTCCCCACTCCCCCAGCTCAAAACCCAGTCAGTGACCAGAACAGCCCTCCACTAACCACAACAGCTGGCTATTGACTGAGTTCAGATTGAGCATGTACTGTATAGAGTATGTGCTCAATTTGAGTTGTCTGTGGCCAGCCATTGTGGTAAGTGGAGGACTGTCTTAGTCGCTGACTGGGGTTTTTGGGCTGGGAGGGAGCAGGGTGGGGGGATCTTGCTGCTCAGAGTGGGGAATGAGGGCACTATACTACCAACTGGGATCCTGAGCTTAATGGAACTGGCGATCAGTGATGGGGGGTGTTTGGGACTCCACTAGACTACCAAGGACAATGTGTACCATTACAGGAACAATGATCAGTGAGGGGGTGGGAGTCCACTAGACTGCCAGGCTTCTACACTTTAGTTACAGGGGCAGAAGCCAGGGTTTAGGATGGAGGGTGGGACACTACTCTATAGAAAAGGGCTTGTTTGTCACAGCTGGGTGATTGGGGATTGGGCAGGGAATTGGACACTACATTACAGAAGAAGGGTTTTCTATCAATGGTTTGGTGATCATGGTATGGGGAGAGGGGGAGACACTACTGCATTAAAAAGGTTATTTTTTCATAGCTCTACAATAAGGGATCATGGCGGGGGGACACTGCACTATGGAGAAGCTCACTGTCAATCAATGAGTACATACTGAACATAGTACTGCACTCACTGAGAGCTCAGTTGGTGACTTGCTGTGGTGGTGAGTGGTGGGCTGTGGCAGTCACCAGCTCATTTTAAGGATAGGGAAAGGGTGGTGGGACACTGCCTACCAGGGTGGGGGGATAGGCATCCACTAGACCACCAATGACATGTTCATATAAAATAAAAGGGGGTCTGGGCTTGGGGGACTGCTAGATAACCAGGGATCTTAAATTATAATAATGGGAGATCAGGGCTTGGAGGGGTCAACTAGACCACAAGGGATGTTTCATGTTTAATAACTGGGAATTGGGGCTGGAGTGATCTGCTAGACCACCAGAGGATGCTTGTGGACATTGCTGAATGGCCACCCATGACTTGTGGCAATCTGTCCAGGTGCACCCTCTGTTTGGCCAACCACTACGGCTACCACAAGCCATCAGACTTTGTCACCAGGATTCTACCCAATTGAGAATCGGGTGCAGGGTCCCTGGCACACCAGCAATCAGCGCAAGCCACCTTTGACATGACTTGTGCCAACTTTTGCGAAATGAGCCCTGTATGTACAAAAGAAGAGTTGTGACACATACGGTAAGAGCAGGGAAAGAAAACCTCATAAAACCAACAGGCAAAGAAACGTATGTTAAGCTATGGATCTGGTACCCTGCATGTCTCAAGAATGTGGAAAGTCAGAATTAAACCTCTTCATGTTAACACCAGCCCAAACGAGTAATGAGAAAAAACTGTATGTCAAATTCCCACCATTGTCAGCTATAACAGAAAATGCACCCATGGAGTTTTATATGGGCAGTAGTGAAGAAGACTGCCTTGATCTAAACAACACCCTCATATACCTTTTGTGCAAGGTTAAAAAGGCTGATGGCAGTGACACTGATAATGATGCAAGAGTAAGCTTAATTAACTACACTGTTGCAACCATATTTAGCCATGTGATGGGTTACAGATTCATTAGCCAAAGCAATAATTGTTATTTCTACAAAGCAATCATCAAATCATTATTAAATTTCAGTGATGACACCTTATTTACATATTATTCATCGGTATTATTTTATAGGGAAACACTTGCACAAGAGGAGACCACTGTTCTTAATGGGCCAAATGAGGACCTACAGCACTAAGAAGGGTTTGGGGAATACTGGGATGCATAGGGAAAGGCATCACCAGTAGAAAACAGGAAGTTGTTATCCCTCTGTACAGGCAGTTGGAGAGACCCTGTCTGGAGTACTGCATGCAGTTCTGAAGACCCCATCTCTGCAAGGACATAGACAGGATGGAGGCAGTCCAGAGGAGGGTAACTAAAATAGTGCATGGTCTGCACCAGAAGCCATATGAAGAGGGACTCAAGGAGCTTAATATGTATACCCTCGAGGAAAGGAGGGAGAGGGAGTACATGATAGAAACTTTCAAATACATCAAGTGAATCAACAAAAGTCCAAGAGGGTAGCATCTTTCAGAAAAAGAGATGAGCAAGAACAAGGGGCAAAATTTGAAGATGGGGTGGCTCTGGGGCAACATGAGGAAGTATTTTTTAATGGAGAGGGTGAGGGATCCACCTAACAGCCTTCCTGAGGAAGTAGTTGGGTCAAAAACAGTGGGAGAATTCAAGAATGCATGGGACAGACATAGGGCAATTCTAGTGGGTGGGGTAGGAGGAAGTAGGCTGTTGGTTAACCAGGATCTGCAACTTATCCAATAGGTAGGGAAATGGCCAGACTGCATGGGCCAAGCATTCCTTATCTGCCATCAAAGTCTATGTTTTTATGTTTAAAAAGCATGCAACCTTTACATTAGAGAGTCTGCCTCTACTACTTGGGCCTATTCATGCTGACATTTTTTCAGGAAGAATTGCTCACAAAGCGGGTGGATGTTAAACTTGTTCATAACAGAATGAATTTTGCTTAATGAAAGTTGTGGTGGGTGAAAATTATAAACTAATAATTTCATAAGGCTTTGTATATGTGAAAAAGGCAAAAATATTGCCAGCTGCCATCCCATTTTAGCAGCGGCAGCACTACCCCTCCTGACACTGGGGACCCGGGATCAGGAACAATCCCAGATTGTCAGGGGCCAGCCAAGGGCAGGGGGAAATAGCATCCCAGCCTTGGCAGCAGGCTCAGGCTCTTGGAGTTAGGCAGGGGAGGATGCCATTAGGTGCATGACTGGGATGTGCATTCACATGCCGCTAGTCTGGATGCATGTCCATCACTCTGGCATCCTCTCGGGATTGGGACTGGAAACCCAAATAAAAAAATGCAGAAAGGCCTCTGCATCAGGTAATATGGCCAGGACCCAGCTGAATTCCAGGGAAGGTAGGAGGTATCACTCGGACCGATGATTAGGTCAAGTAAAAAGAAAATATTGCCAGCTGTACGTATTTTACATGCAGGCTTTACAGGCTGCTAATGTAAAGTATTCTGTTGACTGTATTAACATTAAACTCATTAGCATTGTGGGAATGAGCCATATATGTAACCAACATAACCTAACATATTTCTGCAGAATTGGCAGCCATTGCCTGTGCCTTGGAGGTTATCCAAGACAAAGAGGAAGAGGATGCCATCATTTTTTCAGATTCATCTTGTGCATGTAACTCTCTCACAGAATTTCTCCCCTTCTGGAAGATCCATGACTGTGCTTCCTCAGAACAGACTCCAGATAAGTACAGAGATCTATTCAGGTACATTCACAGCCTAGCTGAGTATTTCATCTTCAGCCATTATATACACAAAGTTAAAGCCCATTTAAAGGATGAACCATACCATAAGTTCAATAATTGAGCAGACGCTTTGGTCAAGACAGCTGCCTGGGGGGGATAGGGGTCATGCAACCCCAAACTGAGGCCCATCCAGTGACCACACAGGAAAGGATCTTAGTGGACACACTGGCTCTGGTTGCAGTACAAAAGCTAGATCCCGCGGTAAAAGAGATATAGGAATACCTCTCTAAGGAGACAGAGAAGGAAATGTAAGGAAGTAACCCCTTCAAAAGATATTCTGAAAATCTCCTGCTATCTGCAGACCAGAAACTGGTCCTATAGCAGTCCAGTGACACAAAACTATGGGTGATCCCCAATGAGCACTGATCAGAATTTATCTACCAGGTACATGATACACCCACAGGTGGACATCAGGGTGTAGACAAGACCATGCAGTGACTGAAAACTCTGGGTTGGTGGCACAACTAGCCAACAGATATTCAGCATTATGTGGACAGTTGTATTACCTGCGCCAAAAATAATCCTATTCCTGGGAAGAAAAATGCCACCTTACACCCACATAGACAATCTGGTCCCTGGAATGCAATACAAATTGATTTTATTTGGCCTCTATCAAAGACCAGTAAAAATAAGTATGCACTTGTGATCATGGACTTCTTATCTAAATGGATGGAGGCATTTCCATGATAAAACAAATACCTCAAAAGCCACTGCCAAGATCCTGGTAGAACAAATATTTAGCAGATGTGGCCTACCTCTCAACGTAGACTCTGACTAAGGGACAAGCTTCATAGGGGAACTGATGGAAGAATGTTTGGAGTTGTTGGGAGCCAGACAAAGGTTCCACATAGCTTACTATCATCAGTGTTTGGAACAAGTAGAGTGGGCCAACAGAAAGATTGAGTTAATGCTCTGTAAGTTTGCAGATGAAAATGCTAAAGATTGGGACACTGTTGCACTTATTCCTAATGGCAATCAGATCTACTCCTGCTGCAGCAACCCAGTGCACACCCTTTGAGGTGATGACAGGCAAGCAGATGAAACTGCTGGAACATTTGTGGATAGATCTCAACACCTCAACCATTAACAGAGTGTCAGCTAATACTTATGTCGAACAGCTGAAGGACAACCTGGTCCAAACTAATCATTTTTCTGCTCAGAATCTAGGCAAGGCCCAGCAAAGGTCCAAAATGTACTTTGACAAGAATATCAAAGAAGATGAATAGCAGGTAGGCGACCAAGTCATGGTACTGAAATTTGCCACACCAGCCTACTCTCTGATCAACAAGTGGGCTGATATCAACAACACTGTGAACAAACTGAACCCTGCTGTCTACCAACTGCAGCTAATAGACCATAAGAAACCACTGGAAATATGGTACCATGCCAATCAACTGAAATTATATAAAGGTGGTTAATGCTCCTTCACCCGGACTGGGGGGGGGGTGTTCTGTATATTTTCCTGCCCTCCTTTTATCTTTCAGAATGTCACCACTCAACACCTATATTTTCCTATGTGCCTTAGTGAGTGTCCTGGAACCAGTCCTGAAAATTCTCCAGATACTCCTTCATCACCAAGATCCACCACATCCTGGGATCATCTCCTTTTTACCCATGTGACTGTGCATGAAGGAAAAGTTGCCTATCTTAATGCCATGGTAGTCTCTCCAGACAGTTCTACTGTCCAAATTGAATGGAGAACTGGCAATTCTACCCAACAGGGCCTCTCGGTGGCCCATTTTGCCAAAGGAAATTTCCAGGTTGACCTAATACCAGCATCTGCCCTAAAGGAACTCTGTGCATATGCCAAGTTAACCAAAGACATACAGGACCATACAATGCTATAGCAATGCTGGGACCAGACTTTTGTGGTCAATATTCTAACACCACCATGTAACATTATTGTGTAACTCAATCAATTGCAACTGGTGCTCTTTTCCTTACAGTCATACCAACTTCATCAGATGAACCCATATAGTGCTCACTGATGGAGCCAGGTCCATGCAGTGGCCTGGCAACAACTTCTGTTCCTGGGACACTTATTAACAATGTTCAGTTTATGAATGTTCCTGTTGTTCTGAACCTTAAACACTGGAACATGGCTGAGTTTGGCCATTGTGCTGGTACCAATGTATATACATTCTATGCTACAATGTCCGTGTAGCTGGGAAACACTCTATTGAACACCGAGGAGTGCTCCACCCCTAATGCCCTAGGTGGAGTTTGGGCATATCAGACATAACAGAAAGAGCTGGTACCGGTACTGTTACAGGTATGTTTGGCTCTGGTATGTCAATTTGGAACAGCTGATTTAGCAAACATTCAGTGTCATGTCAAATATTTTAATAGTAAACTAGCTTAAAATGTGATACAGCCCATGCTACATGCTACAAAGTATTGCTGATTTATCTCAGGAGGAAAGATTCACAGTGTATAACATGCATGATAGTGCACGTTTAATGAGACTCAAAACAGAATCAATGAATTTATTTATTATAACAATAAAGAAGCTAAAGAGCAACACATATGCAAGCAAATTATTTGTTCAGCTCATAGTAGCTATGACATAAACACTATCATCAATCTCTTCTGAGATCTGGAGTCAGAGTGGATTCCAGATTTGATCCACGATAAATGTATGGCTAAATGGTACTGCCTGTATTGTAAATCACTGACATGGCAAATGTCACCCCCATTTTCGAAAAAGGTACTAAACATGAGGCAGGTAACTATCGACCAATTATTCTGACCTCTATACTAGGGAAGGTGTTAGAGGGGATTGTAAAAGAATATATAGAAGCAGATTTGCAAAGTAGGGGAGACATTGACGTATCACAGCATGGATTCAGGCATGAAAGATCTTGCCAGACAAATCTCTTGGGATTTTATGAGGATGTTAGTAGAGCTCTGGATGAGGGACATCCAGTGGATGTCATATTTCTGGATTTCTCAAAGGCCTTTGATCAAGTGCCCCATGGAGAGCTAGTGGATTCTCTAATAGAACATGGCATCCATGGTAAGATAACTCAATGGATTAGTTCCTGGCTTACTGATAGAAAACAGAAAGTGACAATAAAAGGAAGTAAATCAGGTTGGGTACAGGTGACCAGTGGTGTACTGCAGGGATCAGTCCTGGGACCCTGTCTCTTTAATTTACATATACATTCTATGAAAACTGAAAAAGATATTTGGGTAGCCAAGTTCGCTGATGACACAAGGATTGGCACCATAGTGGAAAACAGCTTAGATACTGAGAAATTACAGGATACCTTAATCAAACTCCAAAACTGGGCAGACACTTCAGGATTAACTTTTAATGTAGATAAATGCACAGTCATGCATTTTGGCCAAAACAATAAAAGGGCCACGCATAGGTTAAATAGCAAAATCCTTAGAGAAGTAATTGACGAGAGGGATTTGGGAGTGAGGGTTCAAAATGACCTGAAGTTTAACCAGCATTGCAGCCAGGTGGTAAAAAAGGCAGGGAATATACTGAGCTGCATTTGTAGACATATTAAGTCTAGGAGGAGTGAGGTGTTATTGCCACTTTATGGTTCTTTGGTAGGACCGCACTTGGAGTATTGTGCTCAGTTTTGGTCTCCAGGCTACAGAAAACAGATTGTGGCATTGAAAAAGGGTCCAAAAAAGGGCCACACAACTGACTGATGGAAATCAAGGTTGTGATTATCAAACACGTTTGCAAAAGTATGGACTGTACACTCTGGAGTACAGGAGGTTGCGAAGAGACATGTGTTTGGTTTATAAAGCACTCTCTGATATTAGTTTAAGGGAATCTTTGGGGTTAAATTTAAGAGAAAAATTATATCAGACTAGAGCACATGCTCTACATTTGAAAATGGAAAAATTCAGAACTACAAGAAGAAAGCATTTGTTCAGTGTCAGAGTGGTACCGATATGGAACAAACTGCCCAAGGAAGTAGTATCCAGTTGTACTATGCAGGATTTTAAAACAAAATTAGATAAATATTTGTTAAGAAACAGTGTTTTGGGATACTAATTAATTTATGGCAAGCAGTATGGACCAAATAGGTCTTCTATGCTTGGTTGCAACTTATGAACTTATGAACTGACATGTACTACCAAGTGCATGGCCAGGATTGTGTCCTTTTCATTAGCCACAGCTAAGAACTTTGATTATGTCACGCAACACTTGAATGAAGCACCCTGCGACATGACGGGCCAATGTGCCAATAGGGACTTCCTCTACATCACCTTCACTGTGTCTCTACCAGTCTTCAACAAGGATTCTTCGGTCTTCAACAAGCTGGCTAAAGTCCACTCTGTGTGCCATCATGAGGGCAGCATCTACCAAGAATGGAACAGCCTACCTCCTTCTTTTGGTGTTTCATCTTCAACTGGATGCTTGAGTAGCCCCACATACTGACTGCTATGCCAAATGGTGCTACCACTTTTTGTGCTGATATGACATCTTTGATATAACTGCACATGTGTGGCCTTCTCATCAAACTCTATAGACTGGTCATACACCTTTGATGATTACCTTTTTGAATCTCCCTCTGTAAATGTCCCATCACCTCCTCCAATGTCTAATACAATGCACTTGCAGTCACAGACAGTGCAACTCTTCACCAACCAGATGAGGAATGCCTCCATTACCTGCCCTGTACAACTCATTGAAGTGCACCTTCCTCAAGTTCGAGTTACTTACAACAACAATGGACAATACTGTTGTGTTACCAACTTCAAGACTTCCCCTTATGGACCTCTCACATGTGGTGTTGACATGCCCAACTTCTGTTTTGTACAAAATTTCTACCTGGCTACTTCACTAGATGAGGCTGTCAGTTTTCCTAACACTAAATTAACAAATATAGCAAACAAGCATGCCCCATTTGTCAAATGTAGACTGAAAAATGCCTCATATCCTTGGTTCACACACAATTTGAAAGCAGCCCTAACCCAAAGAGATAAATTGATGGCTAGAGTGAGGCTGACTAAGGCCCAGGTGGACTGGCTGGCCTTTAGAACTATGACAAATGCTTGTACCAAACAGGTCAGAGCAGCCAAATCATCCTACTATTTGGAAGCTTTTGAATGTGCCAAGGGCAATTCATTCAGAATTTGTGAAAACCATCAAAGTTGTTGAAGGTCAGAGAACCCCGCCTGCAATCCCCACTAAAATTACAACACAAAGAGCCATTATCTCTGACCAGGGCATCATTCTTTAAAATTAAATGAGCACTTCTCAACGGCAGTCCTACTGTTTGAATCCTCCCAGTCACCAGACTTAGCATCCATCCCCCACCCACTTATGACCCCTCAGATCCTTGGACCCAGAACTTCTTCCATTTCTCACCAGTGTCCTTCAAGCAAGTTGAGGACCTACTTCTAAAACTGTACATGAAGAAAGGTGCAGGCACTGATGGAATAGAGTCCTTCTTTCTAAAACTAGGGTGCCACTTTCTCACTGTTCACATAGCACACATCTTTAACCTATCAATCACATCTGGTACTGTCCCTTCCTGCTGGAAAACAGCCTTTATGTTACCCTTGTTTAAATCAGGAGATCCTTGTGATCTGCATAATTAAAGACCGATCTCCATTCTGCCCATCCTATCCAAGCTCCTAGAAAAAATGGTCAACAACCAGTTAAAGAAACACTTACAAAAATCAAATTTATTTAACCCCTTCAAATCTGGCTTTTGGGAAGACCATAGTACGGTGTCAGCCCTAGCAAAGTGAGTGATGATTGGTTCACTGCACTGGATAACAAAACCTTTACTGGAGCTGACTTCTTAGACCTCAGCTAGGCCTTTGACAGGGTTGATCACAACATTCTGTTAATCACACTCAAAAATCTTGATCTAAACAACTGCTTACTAAACTGGTTTACCAGCTACCTTTCTGATAGGCTCCAGCACATCAGAGCTAATGGACTCCTCTCCTCACCCATTCCAATAACTAGAGGTATACCCCAGGGATCTATCCCTTGACCCCTGTTATTTAAGATATATATCAAATTCCTTAATAACAAC
Organism: Neoceratodus forsteri; assembly: GCA_016271365.2. Classification (NCBI taxonomy): domain Eukaryota; kingdom Metazoa; phylum Chordata; order Ceratodontiformes; family Ceratodontidae; genus Neoceratodus; species Neoceratodus forsteri. The sequence goes on along the minus strand of CM057449.1, from coordinate 56,023,292 downwards.
ATCCATAACTCCAGACTCCACTTTTTTGTGGATGATACTGTCCTGTATACATCCAAACCCTTTCTGGCCGACGCTGTAGCTGAACTCCAAATAGACTTTAAACAGTTGGAGTGCAACTTGATATATTCCAGATTACTGCTAAATGCCAAGAAAACTAAAATTATGTATTTTGTATCTCTGCATCTCACTTCTTCCTGTTTATAGGCCACACTGGCACCTATCATAACCTTATTAGGCTAGCTAATCATGCCCCCTTGTAGTCTGTCTACAGAAAGTCTCACTGCCCTCATTGGCATCAAGCTGCCACTGTTGATTGTGTGTATTTGCACTGTAAATAGCTGTCCTCATCTATGAAATCTGGTCATTGTAAATGTAACTCTGTACCCTATGTCCTATACTGTATTGCTTGTGTATTTTGTTGTACTACTTGTTGTTACTTCTAAACTAATGCCCTAGGTCTAACAGCTGCCACTGTTGCTGTGCTGTATGTAGTAGTAGTAGTAGTAGTAGTAAAAATGTTTATTTTTATATAGGATAGCAAACTTTAGGTCAAAAGACCTAGTTTCAAAGTTGTCCTGTGTCAAGAACAAATTACATTCAATATAACATACAAAGATTCAAACTACATAAAACTACTAATAAATAATGTCTGACATTATACAAGACAAAAATCTTCAATCACACCAACAACTAACACATTTTTCACATTTTAAAAACAAGTACATTTCATCATAAAATACAGTGCTCAATCCTAATTTAAATTGGGATAGTTTAGTTGCTTTCCTTAATTCAGGGGGGATATTATTCCAAATATTTGCAGTCTGAGCCTCAGGTGTCGTAGTACCATATCTTGTATTAGTTTCTGGAAAAGTGTAACCTCTATGCTTTACATCCCTTAAAAGATATGGATAATATTTACTAATAGAAGGCAATTCCATGTTTCCATCAATCATCCCATTTATTATTTTATAGATAAATACTGAATATTGTTTTTTAAATCATACTGATAAACTGTCCCAGTTTAGGTCTTTATACAAAATACAATGATGAGTATTATAGCTACAGTTCAGGACAAATCTTGCCAATTGGTTATGTGATATGACTAATTTATTTAAATGTGTTTGACCCACAAAATTACACACCATATTTCCATATTCTAATACAGGCATTATTAATTGATTTGCAATTAACCTCCGGGTTTGTAGATTTAATATCCTTGATGACCTACGCAGTGCCCCTATCTTATTATTAATTTTCTTTATTGTATTATTAATATGAGCTGAGAAAGATAAAGTATAATCAATCTCAACACCTAAGTATTTATATACTGATCTGTGATTGTCAATTTTTTCCCATTCCTCATTAGTATTTCTCTATCTCTGATCTGTTTTTTTATTAACCTTTGTTTTTTTTTATTGAAAAACATAACCTGAGTTTTTTTTTTATCACTTATCACTAATTTAGAGCTGGAAAACCAATCCTGTAGAACATCAAAATCCATCTGTAATTTAACCATCATTTCATTTTGAGATTTGGCTGATGCTAAAAGCACTGTATCATCTGCATACAACCTTAGCTGTGTATTATTTATTTTGGTAGGTAATTCATTAATATATAACAAAAACAATAATAGCCCCAAAATTGAACCTTGAGGGATACCTTTTAGTATACTACCTACTTCAGAAAATTGACCATTTATTACTACTTGCTGTTTTCTTTGACTCAAATATGATTTAAACCATAATAATGACCTAGGGGCTATACCAGTCCTCTCCATCCTCTCATACAATAAATGGTGGTCGACCAAATCAAAGGCTTTGGACAGGTCAACAAACACTGCACCCATGGAGTCTCCCTTATCCAAGGCCACTGCCACTTTATCAACAAAGTCCACAAGCGCAGTGCAAGTTGAATAACCTGCCCTAAAGCCATGTTGGTAATTGGTCAATTTTGAATATTTTTCTAAATAACTATACAACTGGCCAAACACCATTCATTCCATTAACTTAGAGAGGATGGAGAGGATTGCTATTGGTCTATAGTTTGAGGGGTCATTTGAATCCCCCCTCCCTTAAATATAGGTACTATTTTGGCTATTTTCCAGATAGAGGGAAAAACATTTTCCATCAAACTTTGATTAAATAAATCAGTCAGTATTGGTGATAAGACTTCAGCTGCATCTTTAATAAATTTATCTTCAATATTGTCCATACCATATGATTTATTTTTATTTAATTTTAAGATCTCCCGTCTAACTTCCGAAATGTTTATTTTTTTAAAATAAAAAAGAGGACAGTTTTCATTATTAGTTTTTTTATTTACTAAATCTGCTTGTACTTGTGAACCAGCTGGTATAATAATATCAGACAATGTTAAAAAATATTTATTCAACAACTGGGCTGTTTTCTTTGAGTCAAGGAGCTCACCCTTATTATTAGACATTTTTATACAAGACTTAGCTGTCAATTCTTTTATCATATTCCAGTATTTTTTAGGATCATGAGTTGTCTCAATTTTGATGTTGTAAAACTTTTTCTTGCAGATCTAATTAACCTTTTGCATTCATTTCACTTAATTTTGAAATTAACCCAGTCTTCCTCCCTTTTTGTTTTATTTGCTCTTTTCCAGATTCTATCTCTGGTACGAATTTTCTTTTCCAAATATTCATTTATCCATGGAAGAAGCTTTTTCTTTGTTTTAATTTTTTTAAATGGTGCATGCCTGTTACAGGCCCCTAAATAAGTTTTTGAAAATTCTTCAACTGCCAAATTTATGTCTGGAATTAAATTTAATCTTCCCCACTCTATACAATTTAAATCATAAACAAAATTATTTGGGTGATAGTTCTTAAAGTTTCTTTTTAGGGTAATCTTTTCTTCCTCAATTATTTGCTTTAAATATTTTATAACACAATATACTGGATTATGATCTCCCAAATTTGGAGGTAAAATCAAACATTTTTCGACATGAAAGTTCCTAGAGAGAAAAATCAAGTCCAAAATACTCCCCTGACTTTTAACCCCACTTTTCCTAGTACTTTGATTTATTTGATTGATATTTAGTATCTCAAAACTTTGTTCCAATTTTAATCCCCTTGACTTGCCCCAAGCTGCGTTGAAATCACCAATTATATTGAAAATTGTACTCTATCATTGTATCCCTATATGCAATGTCCTACTCTGTATTACTTGATTGTATTTGCTCAGCTCTATGTAACTAACTCTGGGTCGCCCCTGAAAAAGGGACCTTCGGGGCCCAGTGGGCTTACCCAGTTAACCAAATTTAACAAATAAATAAACAAATTAGGAGACTTGATAGAGCCAGATGAACAGTTCGAATACCTTGGGGTATGGTTAGATAGCAAATTATCCTTCTCATGTCATATCAAATCCCTCGCTAAGAAGCTGAAAATATGTCTCTGCTTTTTCTACAGAAACAAATCCCTTTTTCCTTTAGACATTAGGAAAAAACTCATCCAAGCCATCTTTCTCCCTCTACTTGACTATGTGGATATCATTTGTAATAGTAGTACAGCAACAAACCTTCAAAAACTGGACATACTATTTCACCATGCAGTCTGGTTCATAACCAATGCAATCTATAGAATCCATCACTATGCCCTCTACTCAGCAGTAGGCTGGACACTCCACACCAGTATCTGGACTCTTAAAGCACTCCAGAACAAAGTTCTCTCCTATATTACCTCGCTATTACATCAATAAAACTGCACCTACTTGTGATGGGGATCTTTTGCCACTCTTGAGGACTGACCTTTTCTTAAATCTTCTGCAAAAGTTCTTCTGTCTCTTTGCCTAATATAATCTTTACAATTTCCAGTCCATAAGGTTGGGTACCCCCCCCCTTTCTTGACTATGCTATGGTGTCCTCTTTAATTTTCCTTTTACCTATCAGGTCCTCGTACAGGGAGGTTATTGTGGTGACCTCCAAGTGTATGTAAAACAGGTTGTGTTTATTGTTGTTGGATTTAGTGTGTAGTGGCACTGTGTCATAGAACACCTCGATATATATACCTTATGTTTATGAAACTTGTAAATGTTGAATAGACCATGGCACTAGGTGTTTTTGATAATGGTAAAAAGTACTAGATGACTATTGTAGAAATTAAGTTACAGTAGTTGTGCTGTTTAAAATGCATGTAAATTGCTGTAAACTGAATAAGTCTAAATGTCATGGTGATTTGCATATAAGGCATGATGCTTTCCATTTTTGAAGTATGTATGATATCGTATTTCTTTGAGGCTTGATTTGTTGCCAATGCCCTTTGGGGTACCTTTCTTTCAGTGATTCTGCATTGAGGTTCTTTGCCTATAGCTTCTTTTGTTTTTTTCTTTTTGGGCCCCCACTACCCAAGCAAATGGGGCCCATATAGGAGTGGAGGTTGCATCTCAACTGGCATGTAAGATCAGATATCAGTGTCAGAAGGTGTTGGCTAAGTGTGGAGAAAGGACACACATAGTCTGTGGCTGCAAACTGATGTACTGAAGAAGGAAAATGGCATTGCAGAAATGTATTTCCTGTATTTTGAACAAACATCACACACAGATTGTGTGTTGAACCTGAAGTTCGGTGTATGGTCCATCTGTTATCCCACAACCCCTCCACAGACTTGGTGTTAGAAGTGGGATAAATTGCTGGAAACATCTGGACTGGCCGAAGAGGGATGTTTTCTGGTGGATATCACTCAGATATTCCAGGTGGATCGATGCACCAGGAGTTGACAGAGGAGAACCCGGAGAAGTAAGTCTGTATAGTTCTGACCAAAACCATGGCTGACAGATTGGAAGAGAAGCCACTGCCTGGACTGGATCTGGGAGCTTGGAGGAAGACTAAGCCTGAAGACAATGAAGAGATGCAGGTTGAGGCAGACTGGAGGTGTGAGAGATAACACCCCAGAGGTGGAGACCCTGATGAGGATGATTCACAGGATGAGTGGGAAATGACTGGAGGCAGACCAACTAGGCAGAGAGGTGGAACACTGGTACCAGGTGCTCGAGAAGTTTCTGCTGAAGAGTTTGGATAAAAAGTCGGAGGAGGATTTTTGATGGACTCAGTTTGTGGAGGACCCCCTGACTAAGCAGGATATTCCTTGGTTTCCTGTGTTCCCAGGATGTTACCTGTTGGAGGTCGAAGATACAAGTATGAAACTTGAATGTGAGACCCCAGGTAAGACTGTGCCTAGTGATATTGTGCTGGGGTTGAAGACGCCAAGCAAACAAGAAGACGCCTATGAGGCTGAAGGGACTTTTACTTGTATTGATGCAGCTAAAGCTATTAACAGTATTGACTGGGGTATACTGCTGGCTAAATGCAGAGAAAGGGCATTCATAGTCTGTAGCTGTAAACTGATGTACTGAAGAAGGAATATGACATTGCAGAAGCTTATTTCCTGTATTTTGAATAAACCTCACACAGCGATTGTGTGTTGAACCTGAAGTTCCATGTCTGGTCCATCTGTTATCACACAAGCCCTCCACACTATTCTATTAGAAACAAGCATTTGTCAATGTCGAATGTTGTCTCACTGGCATTGGCATTGGTAGTGCTGGAGTTAGAGATGCATAATAGGAATGGTAGTGAAGTATTAAAATGACACCAACCCCACCCCCACCCTGTAGAGACTGACAGGCATTGTGGTGTGCCTTTGCGTCATCAGCTATAACACTCATGCCATTTCACCTCACCCTACCCTGTAGACACTGTCAAATGTCATGGTGTGCTTTGGGGTCTTTGGGGATTATACTTACCCCATTCCATAAGGAAATACGCTGAGGTGGGTGCAGTATAGGAGAATGAGGTGAACTTTGTGGCCGAACAGTGCAAGGCACACCACAATGCCTGTCACTGGCTGCAGGGTGGGGTTGGGGGTGGAATGGCGTGAACATTACAGCAGTTGATCCCAAGTCACACCCATGACACCTGTCAGTCTCTACAGCGTGGGGTGCTACAGTTGGAAACCCTAACGCCGTAGGCTTGTGTTGGTATTTTCACTTGAAATTTTCAACATAGGCTTTTTGTGAGCCCACCTCATGAAAATTGGCACTATCTGTTTGTTAGCTGAAAGGTGGTTTTGCACAGTGGCTATGCCATTTGGCGACACAGGGATGAAAACACATTTTGGGCAGGATGTGGAAAATGACAACTGCATTGTTCATGAGGAGATGTAAAAAAATGGCAACATTGAAAATCTGGAGTGAAAATATGAAAAATTGGTGAAGGTATGAGCATGCATAGAAACTGCGCAACACAGGTCAGTAACCCAATTATTTTGGGGAATTTTTTAACCACATCTTTAACATAGGCATTTTGGGACCTCCCCTCATGAACTGTGGCAGTGTGATTCTGTTAATGTGTCTGAAACGTTGATTTCGCACAGTGACCACACCATTGTATGTCACAGGTGCGAAAACACATTTAGGGCAGGATGTGAAAAATGACATCTGTACTGTTCATAAGGAGGTGTAAAAATATGCCAGTGTTGAAAATCTGGCATGAAAATAGTGCAAATTTGTGAAGTTACAAGGGTGCATGGAAACTGCGCAATGCACGCTTGTAACACAGTCATTTTATGGACTTTTGTCACCAAATTTTCAACATATGCATTTTAGGACTTCTGCTCATGAACAGTGTCACTGTCATTTCCTGAAACTGTCCCGAAAACTGATTTTGCACAGCGACTGAGCTATTCTGTGCCGGACGTGCGAAAACACATTTTGGCCAGGATATGTAAAATGACAGCTGTAATGTTCATAAGGAGGTGTGGAAAAATGCCAATTTTGAAAATCTGGAGTGAAAATATTACAAATTCACAAAGTTAGCAGGCGTGTGTGAAACTAGTAATAATAAATAAAAACAGTCATTTTGGGGATTTTTCCTGGGAAATTTGCAACATGGGCTTTTAGAGCCCACCTTCATGAACACTGGCACTGTCGCTTTCACATCGGTCCTGAAAGGTGATTCCACACAGTGACCGCAAAATCACCTTTCAGTGCCAGTTAACGCCATGACAGTGCCAGAATTCATAAGGAGAGGTCCCAAAAACCCCATGTTGAAAATTTGGTGCCATAATTCCCAAAAATGCCTGAGATATGCATCAAAGTTGAAAAAAAAACTATTTATTCCATTATACAACTTACCGGCATTTCCTCAGTTCGTGGTCAGCTTTGAAGAGTGCAGACGTGTTCCCGGGCCACCAAAGATCATCGCACCAGACTCCGGAGGTAAGTATGGGGTGAGGGGGGGTGTAGGGAGGCAGGGTTCACAGTGGGTGGGCACGGGTTGTGGGAAGGGCAGGGAGATCATGAGGGACTGTTTTCTTTTTTGACAGGGTAAAAATAAAAACATTGCTGGACTGTTTTTTTTTTAACAGAGGCATGTGGCATGCTGGGGTGGGCTCTTAGCTTGCCAGCGGACTCTTTTTTGGGAGGGCAGCTGTAGCTGATGGAGGATTGGGCACCCCCTTTGGCACACAACAAAAGCAGGGGGGTGTTACCTAATGCCAACAGGGAGTGGGCTCCCCCGTCGGCAACGTCACTCGGGCACTGAAGCCGATGGGGATTGGTGCCCCTGTCAGCAAAGAAAAACTGTTTGGGGGTGCATATGATTCTGAGGGGGACTGGGCATCCCCTTTGCATACATTGTAAATGGGAAGGGGTTATTATGCTGATGGGGAGTGGGCTCCCCCATCGACATTCTGACAGGAGGTGGCAGCAGTGTTATGTGCATGTCAGGAGGTGTGTTGTGGTCACGCTGCATGAGAGCTCTGCTCTCATTGCAGTGGACCTTTTGCTAGATCAGGTGACCATATTCCAAATTGCTGATGTGGTGCCTGCATGCTGCCTGATTGGGGAATGAGGGACACACCTACTGATGCGTACCCTGCATTCGCCCAACAGTGACAGCGCCTCCAAATCTGCTACTACCACAATATGTTGGCTACGCATGCTCGAGCCAACATAAAAATGCATATATTTTATTTGAAATGCCCACATTCCATGCACTCTATGGCAAAGATGCGCTCAGTCATGTTATCTCGTCCACTTGGAATAAACTCCAAGCAATACTAAAACTTCCTGAACAGATTTCCTTGAACACATTCAAAACTATGGCCAACAATGTACTTGCTTAAAGTTGCCATTGCCAAAAAAAGCAAGCAGTCCTCCTAGTGGAGAACCCCTACAACCCTTAAAGCACTTAACTGTAAACTTTTTTTTATGTCCCCCTCATTTCTACCTTCCTGCCTGCCAGCCTAGCTCCCCTCTTTCTCCATTCTTGCCTGTTAACTCTGCTTCTTTAGCTCTGCATAAAAGTTAATTTATCTAAACTCTAACAGTACATTGTTTATGTGTCAGAACCAAACCAAATTAATGTATTGCAGCTGTGTTGTACTGTACTATATGCTATTGTATTATTATAACACTTTTGTATACTTGTACCAAAATGTCCTACCAACACCTTCTTGTAAATTAACATACTTAATGGAGTTTTCCTGCAAATAAACTTGAACTTGATTATGCCGATAGTGACTCTGACTATGTCAATGCTACAGAACAGTATCTCCTGTTTTTTAAAGAAGGACTATGGTCACAAATTACTGGTATCAATAAATTCAGAATATGGATCAGCGTAGTCCCAATCACCCTCATGCCAAAATTGAGATCCCCACATCACTTTGTTTAAAAGTTATAAATCATTTTATAGCCCTAAATTCTCTGCCTGTTCAAAAAAGCCAGTTTCAGTGAAGGGTTGCAGATGATGTTTATTTAAGCTTAAGTGATCACTCACCTACTTTTTGTGTGTGGAGAAACAACTACCCAAACATCCCTCCCAAGATATCCTTAGTCTGCGACATGTCTAGATTTGATGCAGGCCACTTTGTCACCTCCATCACTAACATGGACTAGACACCCATTAGTGCCCTCCCGGACTTAAACCATGCCCTAGACTTCTTCATCACAACTTTCAGTCAGATAATTAACCAAAATGCACACCTGAAAAAAATGTAGGTCAAAGGGTGTTAAGGCTCTGTGGCTCTCGAAGGAAATTAGGATGCTTATGTCCCATAGAGATAAAGCCTGGTGAGCCTACACAAAGAGTGACCTACCCTTTGACTGGCAAGCCTACAGACACCTCAAGAATAAATGCAAACAGTCCCTTCACAAGGCCAAGCACTTACACTTTAAAACCCTCCAAATGGAAAATCTCTGCAACCCAAAGAAGTTCTGGTGGCAAATTAACTCACTAGTAAAGGGGAAACTGTTTCTACCCCCAGCTCAGTCCTCACCAATGGCTCCACCTTCACTGACTCTGCATCCATAGCAACAGGATTTAATAACTTCTTTACAGATCTTCACAAATATATTTTGCTTTTCCTCCACCCCCAACTCGGTCCCACCTCATAAAAGATACCCTTGATGGGCGACCAGAGTTCCACCTCAAACTTGCCACTCTCAAAGAGGTCCAGAAGCTCCTCCTAAAACTAAATCTTGATAGCTCATCTGGACATGACTCCCTAGAAGCCAAATTTCTCAAATTGGGTGCATCAGCCCTTGCTCGTCCTGTCGGAGACCTCTTCAACCAGTCCTTCCTGTCCAATATAGTACCTGATGAATGGAAGATAGCAGTGGTAATACTGATACATAAGGGGGGATCCAATACTGTTGTTGACAACTATAGACCTATATCCCTCCTCTACAATGGGTGCAGGGTGGCTACGCACCCAAGTTACACAATGCATAGCCACTCTGCACCTTTGTGCATAGGACTCAATAGAAATAATATTACAAAGTCTGGTAATTCTCTCAATGAACTGTTTCATGATGATGATTTATGTACTGCCTTATCTGACACTTTATTAGAACTTACATGGGGTGGGTGTTAAATGCTCTGGAAATATGTTTGTTAATGTTTTTATTAAATAGTTTTCGGATGATATGTGTGCATATTATTTTACAGTGCTCTGAGCATCTGGGAAAGGGTGTGATATAAATAAAGTTTTGCTTGCTTGCTTGTTACATTCAAAGGGTTTGTTGTTATTTAAGTTTACGTGATTTATTTTCCTTATTATTAACTTATGCTGCTTGTGCCACTCCCTCCAACAACATTGTGCTCTATTATGATTCCTTTGTGCCACCCAATCTGCCAAACTTCAGCTGCTAATGTTACCCTTTTAGTGTTGCCTCTTTCTCAGGAAACAAGGGGGTATATGTGGACCTGGGCACCCCTGGATACCCCATATACAGCCATGCACGCTGTTACATATACTATTGCAGCATGAGGCACATGTGTATTCACTCACACCTATTATGATGTGTTTAGGAACTGTTATCCAGCATAATTAGTTTGGTAGTGCTTGTGTGTCACCTCCAGCTTTTTGCCATGTTGCAAGGATCAGCATATTCTATGAATCTCTGTACTGTTACCCAAAAGTAGCCTTAGTCAGCTTTGCTCTTATCAGTGTGTACGTGAAACCAAGAAATGATCTAACTGTCCTAGGTGCTAGCTGCCTTCCAGTGCCTAACAGTAGAATTGCTGTATTTAGCTAATTAGTTAAAACATAATTTTTTGACATCTTCTGCATTTCTGGAGAAATCCATTACTTAGTAACACAGTTTCTTATCTGTAGTATAAGAATGTCTGTAATACTGTTTTTTCACTGAGTTTGAATGACGACATCATGGTGTTTGGAGGTTTCTGAACTCCAAGCAGGTTCACTGTTCTTCTACATATCTTGAAGTATACTTCTCTCTGTGATATCTGGGCGTCTGAATTGTGTTTTGCCAACAGATCTAGAATCCTGCTAGCTAACAAATGGTACCCGGAGAGTTCCCTGGTAAATAGAAATGTGTCCAGGCTTATTATAAAGGCCTGTAATGTCTTCATATCCACTCTATCCACTGGAAGACTGGTCTAGTGGTCCACTGCCCTCTGGGTGAAAAAGTGCCTCCTAATTTTACCCCTGGAATTTACTACCCAGAGCTTCAGGATGTGTCCCAGTGGCCTGTATGTGCATCTACATTGAAGTAAAATGCCCACAGCACCCTGTGCTTTCAAAGACTGCCAGACAGCCCACAATTCCTTGACATCTATTACCATAAAGAAGTGTAGGGTCCAGAGACAGAAGGTCCTGTGTGTCTGCATCTGCTTACCTGCATGAATGAGGACAGTATTCCACTATCGCAGAAATAAAGTAAATTCATTGCAAAACACTGTGTTAATGTACCAGTTAGTGTTGCAGACAATGCCACAAAAGAAGAGAAATGTGGCATTTGTGTTTCCAACCTTAACTCTGCATTCATCCCACCCCTACAAACTGCAGAAGGGGCAAAGCAACACAAGCAACCATAGACAGCCACCATCAGGTGAGGCAAACAACATATAACTCTCTGCAGATAACACGAGAGACATCCACCATCATGCTCCACCAGGTGTATGAGGTTTTTTGCCATGCAAGTGTGCTGGGGGATTGCCCATGTGCTGGGCACCATGGGGGGGAACACTGCTGGCACTGCACCCAAAGTGTTCCTTTGAGACCTACTGGGAAGCTGCCAGGGTAGTGGGGGAAGGGGCAGTACTCAGAGAGAATCAGAATGGTGGTGTATGAGTTCTACTGCCATACCAGTGTGTTGGGGGTATGCTCTGAAGTCTCTTGCTATAGGAGTGTCTTTGGGGGAAAACTTCCATCCTGGGCCATTCGTGTATGGGGCTCATTAGTGGATAGGCTGCACTAGTGGGAGACAGGTGGCTGATGAAAGGGGTAACAGCAGCACCCCAGAAGGTCTGCATGAGATCTGGTACTGTGTCCAGGTGTTTCAAGGTTTCCCAGTAGTTCACTGGTATGGCAGCATGTTGGGGAAAAGTCTGTGACAGAGACCTACTGGAAGGCTTTAGGGTCACAGGGGAGACATGACTGAATGTAGAGGGCTGGTGGGAAACAGATGAGTAACAGGAGATGTGGGAGCAGTAGCCAAACAGAATGTTAATAGGCCCACTGCCATGACAGTATTTTAGGGGATGCCCACATGCCAATTGATAAGAGGGTTCCAGGGTTGTGGGACACAAAACACTCTAAACAGAAATCCACTAGGCAACAGTAGTGTAACAGGAAGGCTGGCACTAACACCACGGAGTAGTTTGTATGTGTTCCACTGCTATGCTGCAATGTTAAGAGGGTTCCTACATCTCTGATACCATGGCAATGTGCTGGTGGGTGCCTACATGCAGGGCCCACCAAACAGGTGAGGGGGCAGTGCATGGGCAAAGTTGTTGTGAGATAGACAGGAGATGGGAGGCATAACAGCAGCTCTGAAATATGGCTGTATGACATCTGCTGCCATGGTACTGTCTTTGGGAGGATGCTTGAATGTGTGCTGCTACAGCACTATATTGCATCAGTCCACAGAACAGAGACCTACCGGAAATCTGTCACAGTCAGGTGATTGGGGCAACTGAATTGAGAGACACATTTGTGATTTTCAGGTGTAATCAGTACCACAATGGGGTTGTATGACTTTCACTGCTACATAAATTTTGGAGGGCTTATGGATATGCACTGCCATGGCACTGTGTTGTACAGAGCATCTGCATGCATTCTAGCTGCAGACCTTGCTATGCATTGTCCTGTCCTCCACCACCCTGACAGCCTCCTGGTAGGTCTCTAGGGAGAAGTTTGGGGTGTGGTGGCCATAGTTGCCCCATAGTTCAAAGGATGCAGGCATCCCCCAACACACTGGCATGACTGTCTCTTGTGTTAGCTGCAGTTAGTTGTATGTTGTTTGTCTTACCTAATAATTGTTTCCTATGGTTGCTTGTGCTGCCTTGCCCTTTCTGCTGCTTATAGGTTGGGGGGGGTGTGAAAGCGGAGTTAATGTTGGAAACCCTAATGCCATATTTCCCTTCTTTTGTGGCATTGTCTGTAACCCTAACTGGTGTAGTAATCCAGTTATTTTTTGCACTGAATGTAATACATGGTTGGCTTTTCTCCCATAGGAACCATCACCATGTATTCCCCTTTATATCTCATCAATTACAACTGTATACATCCCAATTAATGCTGTACACCTCAAGAGCTATAAAGCTGTATACCTCCCAATTGAGCAGATAAAGCTCTACCTGTATTGTGTGGTGAAGAAACTCTCCTCCTCCAATCAAAGAGAACCCAGTACTCAAAATCTGCCAGAAGTGTTTGTAGGCAATCCTCTTCCTGCACACACCCCTCTCAGCTGGAAATTCCACTTTCACTGGAGTGCCTCAGATTTTAACAAAAATAAAACATTTGGAGGCTAGCTACAGGGAATACATAAGAACTCAATTACTGACAGCCTTTCCTGTGAAGTTACAGCTGTCTCACAGACTGCTGCCACCAAAGAAGGCTTCTAGCCACTTACTCCATGGCTTCATTGACTCCGATGACACACACTACTTCTTGACTGTAAACCATCCTCCTGATCTCTGATGCTGCTCCACACCTCTGCCAACATGCCACACTGTCTTAATCCATGACCCCACCATTGATCTGGATAATGAACTGTGGGGACATGCCTCCTTTTCTGGGGGGATCCTACACTATGGAAACAGGAAAGAACCCAAAGAGAAGCCTATTGCAAAATGCCACTGCACTATAGAAACACAAGGTGCTAGAAAGTGTCAATGCAAAACAGAAAATACCCTGACCACAACTCTCCATTAAATCAACCAAGACCCAAACAGCAGACAAACCTTGTAATAGATAAAACAACTGATGGGTGTGTGACATACTAGGCCACATACCCGGCAAGGGGGTTGGTAATTAGATAATCAAGCTTCTCACCCTTTGTGCTTAGAAACATAGAAACATAGACTTTGACAGCATATAAGGACCACTTGGCCCACCCAGTCTGCCCATTTCCCTACCTACTGGATAAGCTGCAGATTCTAGTTAACCAACAGCTTACTTCTTGCAGCCCCCCACTATAATTGCCTTTGTGTCTGTCCCTTGCATGTTTGAATTCCCCACTGTTTTAGACCCAATGACCTCCTCAGGAAGGCTGTTCCATGTATCCACCACTCTCTCCGTGAAAAAAAAATTTCCTCACATTACCCTGAGCCGTCCCCCCCTCTATCTTTAAATTGTTTCCCCTTGTTCTTACACATCTCTTTTTCTGAAAGATGCTACCTTCCTGGACTTTATTGATTCCCTTGAGGTACTTGAACGTTTCTGTCATGTCCCCCTGTCCTTCCTTTCATCAAGAGTATACATATTAAGCTCTCTCAGTCTCTCTTCATATGGTTTCTGCTGCAGACCCTGCACCATTTTAGTTGCCCTCCTCTGGACTGTTTCCATCCTGTCTATGTCCTTGCGTAGATGAGGTCTCCAAAACTGCACACAGTACTCCAGATGGGGTCTCACCAACTGTCTGTATAGAGGGATAACCACTTCCCTTTTTTCTACTTGTGATGCCCCTGCCTATGCATCCCAGCTTGTGACCATGTTATTTAATTAACCTATACTAAGTGGGTATACTTCCCTTTTATACCACACATACTCATCGTTTATTTTGCATGTATACAGAATATATAAAATCATTACATAATGCAGCACATGATCACAAAGCAGTAATGATATCAAGTCATGACTGGTATTCAATACACACTAAAAATGTTCCTGTTATTCTGTGCTACATAGCAAAGTATTTCACTGCAGTTGCACAAAGCATATATTCACATGGGACTATGTATGGGATTCACATGTGATTACGTATGGGTCATTCACAATGGAGCACCCAGCTTTCCCATTCTCCAAGAAGCAATTCCCTAATACTGACATTTAATGACCTCATAAGGTGATGGTAATGTCTTTTTAGGGTTCTTGAATGAAGAATGAGGTAATAATATTGTGATATGTGAATATAGCAACTCTGAAAAAGCACTAACACTTTTGGTCTGCTGTAACTAGTGCATTTCTGCTTGATTGCCTGTGTATTGTCTTCATCTGGATTTATGTAATCTTATTTGACCAGCAGGAGGCTTTGCTTTGTAGTTTCACAGCAGTTTGTTTGCTCAGAGTATTAGTCTTACATGGAACATTTTGCAATTGTGATTGTTTTAGTAAACATTGCAGTGAGCATGATTGAATGTACAACTGTAAGGATGCCATTCCAGTTTGCCCACAGGTCAGGGTATTGTAGGTTACTTTACTCAAACTTTCAGTATACTGCCATGGAGTTTGTCAGAGAGCTGCGATGGTGGACTAATTTATTTACTAAATAAATATGTTATAATGCAGAAGGCAAACAGAAAGTAATGCACAACAAACCTGGCCATATCCTCCTTTCCACATGATGGAACTGTCATCAATGCTAACTTCTCTGCTCCCTGAGGTATGAATGTCCATGCTGCCTACAGATACACACTGTATTGTTCCATTGGGAAATACCCGTTGGTTTAGAATCTCAATGCGTATTTCTGGATCACCATCGGAATCAAAAAACATTTCTTCACCATGTATGCTTTTAAAACGCACAATCTTGACATAGTGGAGGAGCTAAATATCAAAGCATAAATACAATCTTTAAGATTCTAGATATAATGAATTGTTCTTGTAAGCAGTCCTCTATTCTCTTATTAAGAAACATTTAACTTGTTTCTATTTGTGTGCATCCAATATTTTAGCATTAACCCACAACAGGGTATGGGGTTACAGTTATTTTATCCATGAATCGAGTGCTTTGTGAGGCACAAGACTGCAGGCCTAGTGTCCTCACAACACCCGAGCAATGGATTAAATGCCTATAACCCCATTCCCAGGAGTGGATATTGTGCTTATAACATGGGTTATGTTTAGTACAAAAACAGTTATTCACAAAGGTGTCTTCCCTGTTTAAACAGGAAAAATATAAATATATCCTGCCAACTTGAAAAGTAGCCCACAGCACTGATGAATATGTGATTCACTTTATGAACATAGAAATGTCAGAAATTCACTCCTGTCATGCTTTCTGGCATTTGTTTTTTTGCAAATCCATATCATAAAAATAAATAGTTATAAGAATACACAATCCATCTCAAAACATCTTGACACACAAGGTTGGAACAATCCATCATTAAATATTAGTATTAACCATAGAGTAGCTGTGATTAATGCTGATACAGATTATTAATGCATGGAAACAAGGTCAAAAGTAGAAACCATAAAGTGGATGACAATTCTTTAAGCCCTAACTTTGAATTTCCTTTTTTGTTTGATGTTGTCCATGAACCCAACTGTTACGTTAGCAAAGGTCTCTGAGAAAAAAATATATATGGCAGTCCTTCAAAATAAAACACTTGGGTCAATTCACAAAAGTTCTGGGAATGCTGCAATCCCTGGGTGTGCTGAACATATGGCACATGGGGCATGCAGCACTGCTTGACTATTGAACGGGATCCCAATCCCATGTGCTGATTGCCCCAAGTTACCAGCTTTTCCTGGTCTAACTTGCAGTAATCTTGGGTACCCTTTTTACAGAGCTTGTACCAAATAATTGGCACAGACTGAGGTAAAGTGGGGACATTGTTATAAATGCCTCCAATCTTCTTAACTCAGGTGCATTTTATGCCAAAATGTTTGGTACAGTTGTGCTAGAAAATAGGTTTGGCACAAGGCTTGACACAAGCCCTGAAGTCATGTTTGTGAATCAGGCCCACCATTTTCTCTGCAACAAACAGGCTCAACTGAAAATGGATGGCATTGTGTTTCTGCAGAATCCTTTAATATATCTATGGTAAAAGCTAAAATAAGAGTGTTTCATCCTTATAGGTGTTACTGTATATATAAAGTCATCTTCGTTGCTCTGTTCGCAGAGGGTAGAAGTGTACAGTTGTTTATCAACACATGCATCCCGCGAGATGTACAAAGAGTGATACGTCACTCTGGCGGTAATTCCAAGTGGGCTCAAGAGTAAGACACACCTTAGGAGTCTTTCAGCATCTTGGAAATGCCATTACCATTGAGAGCAAAGAATCCTTGGGAATTTATAAAAAACGAGAGTATTCATCCTTGTTAAAGAAAAGTAAACACATTTACAAATCACTACATAAACAAGAGAACAAATTTAAAAACTTAAAAGCAAGTCAAACCTATTTCTTGTTTATAGGGGGAAGCTACTACAATAAGAAGTACTGGATACAGCTCGGCAGTTTTTGAACAGAGGTTTAAAAATAAAAGCTCGTATGTTAAAAGGTACTTGATATTTCAGGAATTGGAATGGTATTTTGAGTACCTAACTCCATTTTATAAAGTTTAAAACAAAACTAAAAGCATTTTATTAAATAAAAACTAGTTTTGTGTATTGCAGTATGAGCGCTATAGAACTGGAATTTGGAAAGGAGAAACGCTATCGGGACCCCTTTTTCTATGAAATTTTGGTAGTTAACTCGATAAAATAATGCAGTGGCTCTGAATGTATATTAGTTATGGGGTGTTCAAGTTTAATACTGAAGCTAAATGCAGGAACTGTTGCTATGGACTGTGCAGGGTATTGTGCAAAAGTGTAAAAAAACGTTTTCTGTATGTTTAATTTTGCAGAGAGTTGTATGACTGTAGAAAACCATTGCACAGTTGAAACAAGAAGTAAAAGAAGTTTAAATGGTAAATAAGTGAAATGAGTCCTTAAATTATAAATAACATAATAGTAGGATGTGTGATGAAAATGAAATTACTGTATGAAAATTTAAAAATATTTTTCTATTTAAAACAGATCTCAAATGCCCCTTGAACAAGCTCAAAGGAGCAAAACGTAGGGGATTTTAAGACAAATAAAAGGAATTAAAACTACAAGCAACTGAGTGAGTGTGTTGAACTGAACATCAGTGCTCCTAGCTTTTGATTTTTTAGATGACTATTGGACACCTTCAAGGGAGCTCATCTCAAGGAATTTAAAACACCATTACCCATTTGTATTATTGTTAAGATGTATATATACCCAGTCCTGGAAAACTGCTGAATTCAAGAATGCAATAATGTTGGGGGGAGGGGGGCTGATGAGATAACAGGCCATGAGCCAAATGGACAATTAATTTATAATCTCATTAGACCCCTGAAATGGAACTATGGTTTAAGTATAAAACACTTTATCAGTTTTCATTTTGCATAATAATATGTAGTGATCAAAAGCCTCTTTCTTTTATTTTGATTAGGAATTTATGAAAAAAAATCACATTTGAGCTAGAAGCTCATTTACAAAGGTTCCACATCAAATAGACAATGTGAAGGAACTCTGGGGCTTTATAAAGAACCTGGTGCAGAAAACAATGAACTTCTGCATGAGGCAGGTAAGGAAGGGCACAGGAAGAAGGAGACCACTCTGGTTCACAAGGGAGGTGGTGAGCTTGGTAGGAGACAGAGAAGGGTGTTCAGGAAATATAAGCAAACATAGAGAGAAGAGGACAAAGACACCTATAGGGAGAAGAGCAGGCTAGTAGGGAAGGAAATAAGGAGGACCAAGGTGGAGACCGAGGAGAGAATAGCAAAACATGCCAAAAGAGGAGACAAAACATTTTTTGGATATACTGGGGACAGCAGGAAGGCTAAGCAGGGGATTACAAAGCTAAGGGGAGAGGATGGGACTCAAAATTGAAGAAGACAGTAAAAAAGCAGAAGAACTAAACAAGTACTTTTCCTTAGTCTTCACAGTGGAGGGGAAGGAAGAGGGCTAGAGCTTAGGGGGAGGTAGGACAGAGAGATTGACCCAAGTATTGTTCGGTGTCAAGAGGGTTAGGGTGGAATTAGGCAGCTTGTGGGTGGATAAGGCCATAGGTCCAGACAGTCTGCAGGCTAGGGTGATCTGGGAGTAGGGGGAAGAGTTGGCTGCCCAGTTGACTAGGCTGTTCAAACTGTCTGTAAACTTGGGAAGAGTGCCAGAGGACTGGAGAAGGGTGAACATGGTGCTGTTGCATAAGGGGGGGCAGCAGAGAGTTGAAAGAGAACAACCACCTAGTCAGCCTCACCTCAGTGGTGGGAAAGATCATGGAGGTACTCATTAAAGAGAGTGATACAATATGTAGAGGACAATGGGCTCCTAGATGACAGTCAGCATGGATTTACCAAAGGGAGGTCATGCCAGACAAACCCAATTGAATTGTTTGACTAGGTGATGCAGGTAATTGACCAGGGAGGTGGTGGATGCGGCAAGACCTTCAACACCGTTTCCCACAGGAGGCTAGTGAACAAGTTGGAAAGTATAGGGGTGGGTGATAACATAACCAGGTGGGTAGAAAAGTGGTTGGCAGGTAGAAGCCAGAGAGCTGTGGTGAACAGGGCTTACTCAGGGACAGGGCAGGTGATGTGTGGGGTACCCCAGGGGTCAGAACTGGGTTCCATCTCTTTCAATATCTCCATTAGGGTCACAGCAGAAAGGCTGAGAGGACAGGTGGGCCTTTTTACAAATTATACAAAGATCTGCAATTGGGTGGACTCAGCAGGGGGTTGGAGGACATGACACAGGACTTGAGGACTTTAGAACGATGGGTAGAGATTTGGCCACTAAAGTTCAGTTTCAAAAAGTGTTCATTGATGCACATGGGGTACAACAACCTGTAAGCAAGATACACACTAGGGGGGAGGACATTATGCTTACAGAGCAGGAGAAGGATTTAGGATTGACAGTATATATAAAGTGCAAATGATTGCAAAATTGGAAGCATAATAAACAACATACAAGATACATATAACTTTCAGGAAAACATAAATAAACTATGGCAGTGGGCGACTGACAATAACATGATCTTTAATGAAACAAAGTGTAAAGTTATGTACCTTGGGTGTAGTAATCCCAGAATTATCTATAAAATAGATCTAATTGAGGCAGTAACTGAAAAGGATTTTGGGGGTAATGATAAACAAAAATTGAAATCCAATTCATATACAAATATGACAGTTATGATGGTTATGAAATGTCAAAGAATAATTGGTTGTATTTTCATGAATATAAAGAATTGGGAGCCAGAAGTTATATTGCCCTTATACACCAGCCGGGTCAGGCCACACTTAGATTACTGCTGGAGGGGGGGGAGGTGTTCTGGGATATTTTTATTTGGCAAGTGATTTTTATGTCTGACATTTTATTTTGATATCTGACTTTAAGTGGTTATAGCATTTACTGTGTTTATGATATGAATTATTTTCACAGCACAGCATAACGTTACTCTGCTGAATCTCATTTTATGAAAGTATGAGTAGAATATTGAGTTTTTTACTTTTGTTTTTTTTAGTGAGATTACTGTTGGATTATTGTTTCGGGCCAATTTATCCAGCATCAATATCAGGCAAAGCTCGATCCTGGGACCCTTGTGGGAGATATTGAAAACTGCCTTTATTCACCATTCTATATGGATTTATGTTTGGACTATCAGGTTGGACTTAATTTTGATCAAGGTTTTTAAGCCTACAAAGTTCACAAGTTAGCCCATTAAGTTCTGAACTGGCTGTTCTAGATCCGAATTTAAAAAGATTTATGAAACTGCAGATCCAGCAGAATCCAAGAAGCTTGGATGGCTGAAATATCTTGATTTGACTCTGGATGAATGCTTAGCATTTTCCAGTTAATTTTATCTTTAATATTTAGCTGCACCAGATAGTGCTATTTGTATTGTTTTATGCTATTTTATGTTGATATATTTTATAGGTAGAACTATTGCACTTTATTTTTTTCCTCGGTATCTATTTGCACATGTTGGATGTTTGTGGTTTTAATAGCTTTAATAGCCCTAATAGCTCCTGGTTTCTGGCTCTTGGCCAACAGCATATTGTTGATGGGCAGGTCCTAGAGCTTGGGGCTGGGAACACTTCAAACTTTTATTGAGAATCTGCATTTTTGTATTTCCGTATTTTGTTGACATAGTATACTTGCTCCTGAAGCAAAAATTGTGAAAATGGTAGTTGTCACTAGAGGCAAATTAGGAAAAAATAATGATGGTGACCAAATAAAGCCAAGAAAAAACAAAAGGGGGGTGGTAACAATACTACTCAAGCCATACTATGTGAAACAGCTAAGAAAGTTGTACATCAGGATAATGAAGAGATGGTGCATAAAATGGGGAAAAACAAAACAGTTTGACAAATTGGTAGGAAGATACCTATCTGCAAAGGGAATTTGGCCACAATAGATAGGTTTTTGTGCACATCTACACCAAGCTTACAGAAAGAGTTAGAAAATCCAATAATCATAAAAATAAACCAGGATATAACTAACAAGCATCCTTTTGAAGTTGTAGATGGGTCAAGCTTGGAATGATGTAATTTAATTCCTGATCCTGTACTAGTCTCAGAATCGGATTCAGGAAGGGATTTGTCTCATTCTGGGAAGTATGCAAACAAATTGAGGGATGAAATTTCAATTCACAAGTCAACAGAATTTGAATGGGAACCATTCCCAGAATCTACTACAAATGTAATTATTCTGCCTTATTGATGGAGGTTCATTCTACATTATACATACAGGAATCTAATTTTAGGAAAAACTCCCTTAATAAATCAGCCGAACAGATACTGGAGAATTCTGATTTGATAACGAATTACCTAACAACTTTTACTCCAATGCTACTTAATGCCCTTAAGGACACACACAGCAAATGTCCTATTATTGGAACAAATGCATATCTTAAGAAATGAAGTAACCACAGTAAAATCAACTCTAGCACATCATGAAGCTCTTATATGGAATTTGTTTAAATAGTTAGTTAAAATGGAGTTGGAATCAGAGGGATACTCCATGGTAAAGGCCCTCTGAACAATACTGTAGAACAGGAGAATTCTCTCTTACCCAAATGGGGTTCCATTATTAAAGAGAGGAAAAACAAATGGGAAAAAATAAAAAAAAGTAAAATGGAGAGAATTAAAAGGGCAAACAAAAACCATAATAAGGGGAAAGTTCAACCTCAACCAAAAGATGGGCAACTACTCCAGCCACCTAGTGACATAGTAGGAACAAAAAAATGGCAAAAGAAAAGGTAGAAAAGCAGGAAGCACAGGCAGAGAGTTGAGAAAATGGCTATTAGAACAAAAACAGATGCAAATAAACAAAATATAGAAATCATATTGGCTATAAATTCTAAAATAGAAAAGTCAAAGTTCAGTATCAAGAAAGGAAAAAACATAAATAGGATAGAGCATCATAGAACCAACCTAGGCATATGGCTCTCTGAAAAAGAAGCCATGTTAGTTTGTACCAGGGTACATATTAACAATCTGATAGATAAAGAAGCCATGTTAGTTTGTACCAGGGTACATATTAACAATCTGATAGATAAAGAAGCCATGTTAGTTTGTACCAGGGTACATATTAACAATCTGATAGATAAAGAAGCCATGTTAGTTTGTACCAGTGTACATATTAACAATCTGATAGATAAAGAAGCCATGTTGGACATGGTTATTCAAATTTTAGAAGTAATTCATGAAATTCCCCAAGGAAGAAATAATATATTTCATGTTACAAGCATTGATACAGAAGGAGTTACTAAGTTATTGATTTTTTCTTTCAAATAAACATATAGCGAGATGGATCTGGCAACAAAAAGTGAAGCAGGAGAAGGATAGAATAGATTTTAAAGCAGTCATAAATATAGAGTAAATTCTGAATAAGGGGACAATACATTTTTCAAATGGCTTTTTTCTGTTATAACATGATTTAAGCTTAGCTATTCAAGGTTGCCATTTAAATCTATCGACATCTGAGGAAAAGCATTATATGCTGTCTATACATGGGGTGGAATAACCCCCATTTGAAACAAAAGTATCATTAATGAAAAAAGGTTGTTACATTTTGACTGAAGCCATAGGGGTTACATTGGGAAAAATGGGTGTATTGTGTGCATATAGGGAGGAGGGATGCACAAATCAAGGTCAAATAACTTTTGCTGTAAAAGATCACATTTTATTTCAGCTAATACTAAAGTCAGCCAAGAAAATAAATGACATGGGCATATTTATATGCTCACAGGCTGAGTTCAAACTATACAGAAAACAAACCAAGGCAACAATAGAGAGTTTAACAGAGGAGACAGTGAACAAACAACATCAAAGTCAAAGACAGGTATAGAGTGTGCCTACTCAAAACAGATTCCAAATATTCACACAGGAGGAACAACAGTGACAGCAGGACAAGGGCTCCTCACAAATTAAAATTTTAAATAAGGAAGACAGTGTGCAGAATTGTATGTCTTGGAGTATTTCTGGTTTTTGTTTTCAAAAAAATTTGTGGATGATACATTGAAAAGGTTCCATTCAGCAAATTCTATTGTCCCCGGATCCACTGCCAGAAATAACTCAGGCCACAACCATCTCACTTGGGATGCTCACTGGCACTGTTTATTAGATCATTAGGCACAGCCAGTTTGTACATCCCAAATCATCAACATATTTACAATTCATATTTACAATTTAAGACATAACAGTCCCCTTGGCCTTGGACGTAACAGTCCCATCTTCTTTCTTGTCTCTCTTTGTCCTGCACTCCTCCTGTTTGTCATGCTTCTCAGGGCCCAGACACCATGATCTGGACCCCCTCTTTTCACTCACCACCATCGGGTACCACGTTACCTGGACCACTGCCCCACGCCAGGTGTGGACAGTGCGATCCACCACCTAGCTCTATGTCCTTCCCCCACCCCCCTTTACTCCCATGCCTGGGTTCCTTTGCCCCCAGCCTGTGGTCTCTATCCCCCTTCCCCTCTATCTGCCCTCCCCAGTTTTCTCTTGCTACTCCCCAATTCCTTCCACTGCCCCATCTCCAGCTTGCGATGGGAGATGGGCTACCCCCTTTGCGGCTAGCCCTTCAGACCCCTCCTATTTATGGTCTCTACTTTCTCCCCAAAAGGGCGCAGAAACAAACCCATGCCAAACTCAGTAAGATGGATGCTGTCCAATTTGTACACTGCCTCTTGGTCAAATGCTATTTCCCTATGTCGAATGTGAATCCCACCCATCTCGATCACTGCCCTAGCCACTTTCCTGTTGAGACATTTTCTTGCCACCTCCACCACCTGGGGCTTC
The DNA here is from genome assembly GCA_016271365.2 of Neoceratodus forsteri. Taxonomy (NCBI): domain Eukaryota; kingdom Metazoa; phylum Chordata; order Ceratodontiformes; family Ceratodontidae; genus Neoceratodus; species Neoceratodus forsteri. Next base: position 55,999,267 of record CM057449.1, on the reverse strand, counting down.
TTTGCCCCCCTCCATACCCTCCAGTATGTAATCTTGAACCACCCAATCACCACGCTAGGCCACCAGCTTTTTATCTTTTCGAGATCTGCTATAATGTCTTTAATCAAAGCTCCCCAGGGCAAGTCCCCCAAGTCATTGCCCCCTAGATGGATGATAATACAGTCTGGGCTGGCCCACTGCACCAACAGTTCATCCAATAGTGGCAGCAGCTGTGGCCACCTCATGCTCCTCAGGCCCCTGCATCTCACTTTTGTGTGATTGATTCCAGGTCGCAGCTACATGACCATCCTAGTGGCCGCTGCAAATCTTTCCCCCCAATGATCCACACTTGCCTCTTGTAGACTGCTGTGGGGGAGAAAAGGGGTACACCGATTAGACACCATCAACACCTTACGTATCTCTTATAACAGTTTGATGTCCATCTCCCTACTCGCTTGACCTTCTTCTTCCCCGCCCCTGAAATGGCTGCCTCCGATGCTGCACCAATCTGGAAGGAGTGGGGAGCAAACTCATTGTGGTTCTCACCTACAAATGCTAATGCCTTTTTTAGGACTGCCCCCACTTGGAATCCCGTCACCAGGGACCCGTCCCCGTGCACAAACCAAGGACCCCCCACATGCCTTCAGACTCTCGCATAGGCCTCCATTGCCTGGACTGTGCTGTGTCTGCTGTCCCCTCCTTCAGCAGCTCCATGGTGGCACCTTTTCCCTGCTGATCCATCTTAGACTTCTTAAGTAAAATTGTTACCTTCTCCCTCCCCCAAATCACACACTGTTCCTGTAACCCTGCCTCGATTGCACACTGTCTGGGTGCCACCATTTCCCTGACTCAGAAAGCCCCCTTTGCCGTGACTGAAAATATGGCCCTGAATAGGCAGGCCTCATTTGCCAAATAGCTTACTTGGCCACTGCCCGCAATACCTTTGCGAGGATAGACCCCATCAGAGGCCGTCTTCCATCCTGCTGCCTTCCTTGACCCCTCTGCCAATCCGCCATCATCCTCTTGATGGCCCAGCTGCTTGTCACATCTACCCACCCCCTATCCATGGAAACCCAGCTGATTCCTGCCAGCTGTACTGCTATGGTGGTGTGCGCTACACCTTCGTCCCATTTTTTAACCATATATTGCATTACCTCCCCCTCCTTGGCTGGATCCTTTGTCTCCCATCCCATTCCTGTTCTGAACAACTGGAAAGCCACCCACGCCCTCTCGTAAGATGTTAGGGTATCCTCTGCCCATGATCCCCTATACAAATCCCTGGCCTTCTCTCTCCAATCTCCACAGCCGCTCTGGTACCCTGGTCCGGGTGAGCACGGCTTGCGGTGCCAGCTCTCAGAACTGTTCCATCTGAAAACAAGAAAGACAGTCAGCTACCTCATTCTGAGCCCCCTCAATGTGCCTCGCCCTAAAGGACAGGTTAAACCATAACCCCACCAGTATCATACCCCTCAACACTATCCCTATCGATTCCGTCTGGCCAGTTTGTCTATTGCTCACCTCGACCACACCCTTGTTGTCACAACAAAAAACTATGCACCGCCCTGCCATCCGTGCCCCCCACACTTCCAATGCTACCCATATTGGGAAGATCTTGAGGAACGTGATGTCCTTTGTCCAGCCCCATTCCTGCAATTGGCCTGGCCATGCCTCTGATATCAATTCCCCTTGAAAATAGGCCCCCATCCCCATGCCCCCAGCTGCGTCCATGTACAGCTGGAGGTCTGCATTGGAAGCATACTCCTCCTGCCAAAAAGTCACTCCTTTATAGGATTCCAGGAATGTCTCCCAGACCATTAAATCCTTTTGCACCCCTCTGCTGATGTCCACCCAATGGTGTGGTAGTTTTGCTTTCCCCGTGACCCTCCCCAACCTCCTAGTGAATGCTGTGCCCAGGTTTATGGCCTTGCAGGTGAATTAAGGTGCCCCAGTAGTTGCTGTACCTATACCAGTGGCACCCTCCTCCTCCCCCACACCAAGGTGAGTAGCCCCTTGAGCCGTTCGACTTTGTTCCCTGGAAGGCGAAAACATTCCTCCTCCATGTCCACCTCGATCCCCAGGAATTCCAGCGTGCGCGCCGGGCCCTCAGTTTTCTCAGCTGCCAGTGGAATGCCTATGGACCTGCACACGTCCCAGAAATTGGCTAACATTTTTTATGCTTCCCCCTTACTAGTCCCTATTAACAGGAAATCATCCAAGTAAAGGATTATCCTGCCATGTCCATACCGCCACCCAAACACCCACTGCACCCATAAGCTGAATACTTTGAAGGTTGCACAGGTCACGGCACAGCCCATGGGCATTGCTTTGTTGAAGTAAAACCCACCCTCAAACTGGAAGCCAAGAAGGTCCCAGTTCTCCGGCCTCACTGGCAGTAGTCGGAATGCAGCCTCAATATCCGTCTTGGCTAACCAAGCACCCTCAGCCACCCGGATCACCTCTACCACTTGGTCCAGCGATGCATAGGAGACCATGCTGAGCGTGTCTGGAATCCCCTCATTCACCGACCCCTCCTTCAGGTAGGACAGGTGGTGGATGAGCTGGAACTCCCCTACCTGTTTCTTAGGCACCAAATCCAAGGGTGATACCCAGAACTCTGTACATGGGGGTGTGGAGAACGGCCCCTCCACCCACCTTGCTCTCGCCTCCTTCTGGATCTTTTCCTGTACAATGTCCTCTTTCCCTGCCACTGACCCTAAGTTCTTGGCTCGCATCCCTAACCGACTCCCCTCAAAACCCACTGCAACCCCCCTCTCAAACCCACTTCTTAATAACTCTGCCCCTATCTTGTCAAGGTAGTCCCTGGTCCAAACTTCCACCACCCCCAATTTTATGGTTGTGTTTGCCAGAGGGTATCCCCACCTACGTCCTGACCAATCAGGCCTGGCTCCAACTGTAATTGGATGTATAACCCCCTCTACCAGTGCCTCCCCAGTTCATGCTGGCTCTCGCCTTTCCACCCCGAAAGGGCTGCTCGGAGGCCTGTCCTCCAGCCGGACCCCTTTTTCGCCACCAGCCCTGCAACTTGTGGCTGGGTGAGACCCTCAGCGCTGTGAGCAGATGTGTCTAAACTTAAAGCTAGGCCAGCTACATGCTGCCCTGTTTTAAGTCCAGCAGGCCTTGGCCCCCTGTGCTGGTGCCACCTTTTTTACTATTTCCATCGCCTGGCCCCCCCACTGTCCCCGACAACATCCTGACCCAGAGCTCTGCATGGGTGCAGTCCCACCTCAGGTCACCCTTTATGGCCATGTGTCTCTGAAATGCCTTGTCGTACTTGAGCCATCCAAAACCCAGCTTCACCAGGTATGTGTCCCTAATAATTGCCATATATGTTATCAGCGGGATTACCAGCTCTGGCTGCTTTTCAAGAACCAATGCACAGTAAATCAAAAACCCCGCTTGCCACATGTCAATGTTCTTTCCCTTATAACTTGCCTCCTCTGCCTTGTGCCCTACAACCGCCAGTGCCACCGCCATCTCTGACTTCCCTACCGATTCTTTTTGTTCATACCTTTTTGCTGTCTCCTCATCCACAAACCCAAAGATATCAACATACTCTCCCTTCCAAATCTTTTCTTTAATAGACACTGGCATGTGGTCACCTAGCATGAAACCTGGCGGGCCATCATACAACTTCCATGTTCCTCCTAAGGCACCCATCACCCCTTTGTCCCCTTTTCTTTTTTCTTTGATGGCCCTCAATGCTGTCTCCATCCTTACCACACCTTCCTCCCCATATCTCCTACCAACCCTTTCATATACTCTCATAAATTCTCCTCATTGCTTGTATCCACCTTATCCTTACCCCCATCTGGTTGCTCATCTAGGGCCCGGTCTGTGTTTCCTCCCATCCTCAGTGCTGCCTTGGAATTTGTACCTGCCTTCTTCGCTTGTTTTCTGCTCCTCCCAGGGCCAGTCCCCTGGTCCCGCTCTCTCCGCTTCCTCTGTGCCTCTTCCTCAGCTTCCCTTCTCTTTGCTGTTTCCATCAACTCGGTCATCTGTGACATCAGCTTTGTGGCCTCAGCTAGCTTGGTAGCACTAGATGTCATAGCTCTCTTTGGTGCCATATCCCCCCAAGCTGCATAACAAGACATACGTGAATACTGTCCCCCCATCACCAAAATTCAGTTCCCCCCACATCCCATCATTTCCCCATCCCTTGAATGCAGTGTCTGATTGGCCTCCAGCAGCTCCCCCCCCCAACGGTCCGAGGGTGCTCCGGCTAAGACCTCAACTCCTGCACCATTAACCACTGGGTGGGGGCTTAACTGGTATTAATACACCAAGTTTGGCATTAAAACCATGTGCCTTATATCCTACTGCTTTCTCTCTTTTTTTTAAACTCCCCACAAAGCAGCCCTGCCCCCCCAAGGCCCTGAGAGTCTCCATCCAATGGATCTCAATGTCCTGGCTGCCCTGTGTCAAGCTGGGGGCTTGGAGGCTGCCTCAGGTTGGCAACTACTCTTCCTGCACTGTGCATATCCCCTTCCCCAGTCACATCCCCCATGGCTGTAGCCAGTCATGGACATGCTGTCCATCGATATCCGGTGCAACCTAGAAACTGCCCATTTTTCCAATATGTGCAAAACTCTTTGGAGCAGACCCCTTTATTATGCCCAGGCCACTTAAATTCCCCTAATACATGAGGCTTTGTACACCTCTTCTCCCCTTACAGACGTCCAATTCCAACTGCACCAGGCTGCATGTCTCCACCGCCATAACTCCCTTCCCATGCCCCCAGTGAACACAAGACAGGCTGGGCCCTCCACTTAAAATCACTTGCCCAGCCTCAGAAAAACTTCCCCCCAGCTCTAGGCCCTCCACGGGCTGTAGCACCCATGCTCCCATTTTCTAGTACCACAAGCATTCCAGGATCCTAAACCAACTAATCACACCATCAACCTACAATACCCATTGCTGCATTCTCTGGTAAGAGCGGGCTTAGCCTGCCACCCCTCCCCAAGACCGCATGGTGGCCCCCCGATGGCTTGTACAGCATCAAAAACTTCCCCCAGCTCTGGGCCCTCCATGGGCTGCAGCACCCCACTCACATTTTTAGGTCTCAATGGATATCAACCTCATCCCCCTGCTGCATTCCCCTGAAATGGGTGGGCTCGCCCTGCCCCCCATGACCATGTGGTAACCCCACCAATAGCCACAACAGGGCTTCGATCAACTGCCCCTGCATGTTACCCATCGCCCCTTCACTTCCTTCTGACTGCAGCACTGGCTACAAACAAGGCTGTGCCTCCTGTTTGGGCAGGCCCCTTCCACAACAGGGCTTCAGCAAGTGCCCCTGCAAGCTATCCATCACCCCCTCGCTGCCTACTGATTGTAGCACTGGCTACCAACAGCACCCACTGCACCTCCCTATTAGAGCAGGCCCCCCTTCTTGCTGGCAGGTTTACGGCCTACCTGGCCAGCCTCTGCACCTTGCAGCTAACTGGAATTTTACAGCACAAAAGAGGATGAATTGTGGTTACCTGACCTTAAATAACCCTGCTGCCCTTTGTTCTGGAACCTCTCCCCCAGCCCTTCCCCCACAGCTAATAACCCGGGAGCTCTCCCTGCTTTGTCATTTGACCCTGCAGTCAGGTCAATGTCCCTCCCATACCCCCTACCCCCACCCCTGGCTCTGTATCCCTGGCTGAGCCCCAGGACAAATTGGCCTGCTTTTATTGACAAACCTCATTGTCTATTTACAGGAGACATGGGCTCTTGAAAGCCTACATTTAAATGGCTTTGTATCTATTGAGGCTAAAGCTCAAAGAAATTTCTAACAGTCCTGTCCCTCAGGCGGTATAGCAACACTTATTAAAATCACAGAGAATATTAGAATTAAGATGACAGCGCTCATATCTCCTAATGTAATAACTGTGGTATGGATAATGATCTGTTTGCAGTTATATATATATATATATATATATATATATATATATATATATATATATGTTTACTGCCCACCAGTAAATACAGAATGATTTTCTAATATGTTTTTGACAAAATGGGTTTGCACCTGGAAGATGTCACTAATAAATACCCAAATGCTAATTTAATGTTGATGGGAGATTTTAATGCCAGATTGGGACAACTCACAATGGAATTGCTGAAGGGTACCTCAATTCAATATAGCCACATTCAGAATAAAATGACAAATGCTCAAGGGAAGGTTATAAGTAAGGTCCTGCAAAAACATGGATTAATTACATTAAATGGTAGGTCATTATGGGAGAACACTACTTATTTCACTTATATGAGTGGGAAAAAAATGAGTGTTATTGATTACGTTTGTATTTTCCTTGGCAGATTTATAACATAATTACGTTTGAAGTAATACTATGCCCAGAAAGTGATCATTTCCCATTAAAAGTAGATTTACAAACTATTAAAGGAAATAGGGATTCACAGTATGAACAATTACCAGAAATACAAATCAGGAATCAAAAAAGGGTATAATACTATGCAGAAATAAATCTGGCAGTTGGTACAATATTAAAATCCACAGAGATAGAAATTTAAACAGCAAACATTACAGAGGATAAACCAGCACTAGAAATGTATAATTCAGTACAGGAGATAACAAATAAGATATTGCCAAAATTATACAAAAAAAATATTTTAAGACAACAAAGTTTGTGGTATGATAAAGAATGACAACAATTAAAAAAAATCTTAATAAAATAATAAAAATAGTACAGTCTAATAGATCACTCAAAAATATCCAATATTTGAACAAACAGAAGAAGGTTTATAAAAAATTACTAACAAGAAAACTAAATATGTTTACACAGGAACAATGGAAATCCATGCTACAAACAATTGAAAGTGGGGATATTAAACGTTTTTGGATTAAAGTAGCAAAAGGGACAGGGAATTTTGCTCAAAATATCTCTGCACATGTTCTAGAAGCAAATTGGATTGCTTATTATGAAACATTATTCAATCATGAAATAGATGACAGTATACAGGACACTTTTTTGTCACAGCTTAAGGAGGCACAGTTATCATTAAACATTACACCATGGGAAGTTTCTTTAGCTATTTCAGCAAGCAAACCAAACAAAGCTAAAGGACCAGATCGTGTTCCACCATTTTTATATAAAAAAGAACAGTAATGGTGGAGTAATTTATTAGCACTGTTATTTAATAAAATAGTAGCTGGGAATGTGATTCTTCAGTTGTGGAAAGAAAATATAATTATACCACTTCACAAGACAGGCAATCCTAAATTGTCAGAAAATTATAGACCTATTAGTCTTTTAGATACGTTGAGCAAAATTGTTACAAGAATCATACTGGCCAGAATACAAAAATGGTTACAAGATGAAAATATAATTAATCAATTTCAAGCAGGTTTTAGACAAAAGTATTCAACAGTTGACCAATGCTTTATTTTAACACACATTATGCATGCAATAATACACAACAGGGTGGGCGGTATTGGGTAATACCGGACTGCCTGGGGCGTAATGAGGCCCGACGCCACAGGCGGAGGGTCTTATAGCTCCTGGAAGGTCCGGTATTGCCCATACCGCCCACCCTGGAGGGTATTATTGCACTTAGAAAATGGGCTATTTGTGACATTATTTTATAATATAATTTAAAATGTCTCAAATTTGCTCAGACAAGTTGTATAAATTAATACAAAATATGTTGTTGTAAAGTAATCCCTGTACTGGTACAGCTGCCTGCAGAAGGCGCTTCTGTCTTCAGTACCCTGTTTTCTGTGCCTTCATACCTGCTTGAAAGCTCGTTTTCTTGTGATGCCTGCTTTACAGTTAGCTTCCTCGTATCCCTGTTTTTTTTTTTTTTTGCTTGGTTCTCTTTCTTTGAAGATACGGGGAAATATGGCAAAATGGATTAGTTGCAGCCTGCATCTCCGAGTTCAGCTGGAGCTTCATTCCTTTACTGCCAGATTACTGTCTGCTCACTGCATTGCCACTGAGTCAAGGTAGGAGAGAAACTCGCAACAAAGATTAATAAATTAATAAAATACAGATGTGTTCTGATAGCAGGGCGGGGGGATGCTCACTAAGAAGTTGCAAATAGCAGGGTTGCATCTGGAGAAGGCACGAGATCACTGTCGGGAGATGAGTGGTGCCATTAGAAAGGCTGACAGGAACTCTTATTTTCTCGCTTTCAGCCGCCAATGAAACAAAGTGTGTGTGCCATTAGAAAGGCTGACAGGAACACTTATTTTCTCTCTTTCAGCCGCCAATGAAACAAAGTGTGTGCTTCTTGCTTGCTTTCTTTTCTCTTTTTTTTTTAGATATGATACTTTTACGTGTGTACATATTCAGCTGGCAGGGGAGGGTATACGAGTTGTAGTTGACAGCCAGCAGTATCAGAAGCGGTGCCCGTGATCAGTACTTTGCAGTTACCACGACTTTTTTTTCAGTTCTCTTCATCTTCTCGTTATAGCAGAGGACTGCCGTTGTGACGGTTTCAATTGGGGGGGCAGTTGTGATCAGGAAAATACTCGCTAATAGACATAGAAAAAATGGCGTCCATTTGAAATTCAGTGCCCCAATTTTTTGGCCAATGGGAAAGCAAGGTGGGCACGCACAAGGATGCTGGAGTGAGTGAAGGGGCAGCTGGGCTGGCACTTTTTAATTGCTGGGCATCTATTGAAAGTTAATGTACCCCTCTGGCAGGGGTACCAGCCAATCGGAGCCCAGCAAATAAAAAGCCCATTTTCTAAAGAGAAATATTATATAAAGAAACATTTACCAATTTATCTTACATTTGTAGATTTTCAAGGCGCGTTTCACAGAGTGAATAGAAATAAATTATGTCAAAAACTTAAAAATCTACAAATGAATCAAACCATATTAAGGGTAATAAACTTATATTCAGGTAACAAAATCTACATACGATACAATTTAGTGGGTAACTTGACAGATGCATTATACACCAATCAAGGTAGTAAACAAGGTTGTAATTTGGGCCCTACACTGTTTAACTTATTCATAAATGATTTTCCAGACAAACTTATTACCATTTCAAATCACCTCCACCCCCTTCCCCAATAGCTGGAGTTTTGGTTCCAATTCTCATTTATGCTGATGATTTGATTTTAATTTCACTTTCTCCAATAGGAATGGGAAGACAACTGAAGTTCTTGCAAATCTATTGTAGTGAGAATGATCTAACTATAAACACTGATAAAACACAAGTTATGACAATTGGTAAGAAATCATCCAAATATATATGGTTTATAAATAATAGCCCTCTCAAAATAACTTCAGATTACCGATATCTTGGTTTGCAAATATCCGGTAACTGTACATTTTATAAACAAAGAATGTATACATTAAATAAATTAACACAATCAAAAAATGGCCTATTAAGATTTAATTCAAAATGTGGTGAACATAATGTTACAGCAGTAATATGGGAAGCAGAGATGAAATATAATCCAATTGCACTTTATGCTATTGAAATATGGCTTGAGAGCAATGTGGTAAAGTTAGAAAAATCATTTAATATATTATATAAAAATATACTGGTCCTACCAAGATCCATTCTGGCAGCAGTGGCCAGAGTTGAATTAGGAAGGGTCCAAATTAAATATCTGGCATACTTAACAAAGTTGCAGCACTGGATTAGGTGTTCAGATCTGGATTCAAATAGATTAGCGTATAAATGTTTGGATGAAAAAGCAAAGGCCCGGATATTCAAACTGCGCCATTCTGAGGCACAAGCCCTTGCACTGCTCAAAATAGTTGCGCAGGGGTGTGGCCGGGGCGATATTCAAAGGAGTTGCGCTATTGACAACTCCTTTGAATATCACCCCAGCCACAGCCACTGTGCACATGCGAGTGGAACTGCGCCACCGCAAGTTGTCAGAGTTGAGCATTCAACTTGCGGTGGCGCAAGTACCATTGCGCCATGCGCAAATTTCCGATATTCAAACGGTGACATGCAAATGGGGCCATAATTCATGCAAGGCTCACGGGGGGCCATTTGCATCTGATTATGGCCCCATTTGCATGCTATTAGCATGTAGGTGCACCGATCCCCGAGGACTTGCGCCTGGCCGCCCTGCCAGGCAGCAGCCGTCAGGGACTGATGCACCCTGCAGCCTGATCATGGGCAGAATGTGAAAACAACCCCCCCAAACATCTCCCAATGCCCGATCGCGGGCAGAATGTATAATGACAACCCCAAACATCTCCCAATGCCCGATCGCGGGCAGAATGTTTAATGACAACCCCCAAACATCTCCAATTCCGATCGCGGGCAGAACATGAAAACAACCCCCAGTGCCCGATCATGGGCAGGAATGTAAAAGACCCCCAAACCCGAATATCTCCCTGGTGGTCCAGTGGAACATAATGCCAATCGCGGGCAGAATGTTTAATAACAACCCAAACATCTCCCTGGTGTCTAGTGTCCCCACCCACCCACAAACCCCACCACCCGCTCCCCAGCAGCGGCAGCATCACCACGCCTGCCGCCCCGCCACACCGACTGACTGTCCGGTAGGGCTGCATGCCCATTGGTGCAAAGCTAGAGCCAATGGGCGTGCAGCCATACAATACATGGCAGTCAGATTTGTGAATGATGTTCATTCACAAATCTGAACTGTCATGTACGTGTATAGGCTACACACCCATTAGCTCTAGCTCTGCACAAAAGTGTACAGCCCCCACGGTTAATCGGCCGGCGAGTAACAATAACAGAAGGAAGGAAGACCCGCAACTACAGAAAGCGAAATGAAATGGGTGAATGAACACTGACACCAGGAGATGTTTGAGGGGATATTAAGCATTCTACCCTGCGATCGGGCATACATCCACTGGACCACCAGGGAGATATTCGGGTTGGGGGTCTTTTCATTCTGCCCGCGATCGGGCACTAAATAGTTGTCAGTATACATTCTGCCTGTGATCAGGCATTAGGAGATGTTTGGGCAGGAGGGGGTTGTCATTATATGTTCTGCCCATGATCAGGCACTGGGGGTTGTCATTACTCGTTCTGCCAGCGATCGGGCATTACGGTCCACTGGACCACCAGGGATGTGTGAGCAGGGAGGGGCCACATTGATGCCCTAATCGGGCTGGTGGGGGGGCACAGGGACTGAGTTGGGGCCAGCCATGGGTGGCAGCTGCTGTGTTGCGCCCTGCAATACAGCAGCTCACCTGTGGTGGCCCTCAACGATCCTTTTTTGGCTCAGAGTTGTGCAGGCGCGGGTTGGGGTTGCGCCTGCAGCAATTGCTGTACAACCGAATGAATTCGGGCTGTGCAGTTTATGCATGGTTCCTCCCCCTCCTGTTGAGCATGCATTCATTTGCATTGCGCTGTTGCTCAACCTGTTTTCAGTGGCACAAGTGCCTCCTGCTGAATATCGCAGAATGGCACAATGTAGGACTTGAGCATGCGCAACCCTGTTGCGCATGGCGCAACCCTTTTGAATATCCCACCCAAAATGGATAAGGCAAAGGTAATTTTCTCCATGGTTAAAACAAGTAGTTTCTATCCTAAATCAATTAGGGTTAAAACATTTGTGGACTAATCAACAGAAAGAAATAAAAAAATTCACCTAAATTTAATTTGCTAGTTAAAAACAGATTATTTAATATCTCATTCACAGAAGATATGGGAAAAATCAGGTCACTGAAGGTTTATCATTGGTATGTGCAAAATAAAATTAATCACACTCTGGAGCCTTATTTATCCTTTTTGACTAGAATCCAGGATATAAATTGCGGATGTGGTTTAAAACAGATGGAAACATTAGACCTCATCATACTGCATTGTCCAAAATATGCAGAACTTCATAATAAGACGTTGCCCCCTTATTTCTTAACAAATTCATTATCAGCAAATGAGGTTCTAAGAATTTAGATGAATCCTCCATTTGAGTTTATCGACACAGATATGGCAAAGTATATAAATTGTATATACAAAAAAATGTGTAAGAACGCAGATTTATGTAAGAAGTAAGGTTCGAGCAGTGTGAATGAAGCTAGGGTAAAGTGCAATAATTGAAGTGTTTTAGAAAACAATTTTCTCTTTTTTACGTCAAAAATGTTTTTGTGATTGTATGTCTTTGTATTGTCTTATTTGTAATGACTAAACAGTCAAACAATAAAAATGTACTGAACTGCTCCAACTACATTAAGAAAAAAAAATTATAGAAGGCGTACAAAGGAAAGTCACAAAGCAAATTTAAATATGCAAAGTTTATAATATGGAGAGAGGTTAAATCAACTGGGAATGTATATGTTGTGCTGTATTTCAGAGTATTATGAAGTTGAATATATGCATGTAGTCTTATGTGTTACTTATTACATTGAAATGTCCCCTGAAGAAGTCAAATGTTAAAATATTGAAACTTTGTGGGGTAAATGAAAGAAAACAGTGTTCAAAGTTCAGTGTATGGGCTATTACTTGCCTAGGGCAGCCTACAATTTTTTGATGACCAAAATGTTTTAGCTATGAGATGAATAGAGCCAAATTGCACTCCTGGCACTGTAACTCTCAAGATCTGCTACCATCTGAACACTTGCATCCACCAGTAACACATCTGTTTCATCTGGATTCAGCCTAAGTGAGATGGAGACCATCCAGTCACTGATATTAGCAAGGCATCCATTCAGCAAAACAAAATAACATAAAACAAATTACTGTTTCACTCTAAGTCCCTTTGTAGCTACTCTGTCTTGCACTGTTGCAATGATTAAAAGAATGTAAATGCAGAATAAAAATTTAAATAGTATCAAAATGGTATTAAGGTGTTATTTAAATGCCATACTAACAGAAAATGCACTCTGCTCTCCTAGTGCTGTAGACAGTCAGCCCAACACAATGACCATCTTTGAACAGGGGACTGAATCAAGTGAATGCAATCAAGGTTGAGAAAACAATGGCCCAGCTAAAACTGCTGCGCCCGCAGTGAGAATCAGACAGCATGGAGACAGTTTGTTTGGCATTCAGCAAGACCTAATTTTAGCTGAATCAGCAATGGATGCTAATAAAGTCAAACTGTTGCAACTGAGGATAGAGGTCCTGAAGGCATAAAGAACAGTGTAATCTGCACCTTATATCTCACACTCTTCCCGTATTACCCTACTGTACCATCACCCTTTCAGCACTTACTCTCTGCTACCCATCCCTCACTTATCCCCACCTATCCCTTTCCTCCCACATCCTTCCCCCTCATCCACCTCCTTCCCCTTCCCTCGTCCACCTACCCCCTCCACGGCTTTACCTTCCTGCTCTTAGTAAGCTAGCTATTACCTGACTCAGGCATACCTTGTACACTGATTCCATTGTTTAAATGAATTGTACTGTCTGTTTGGAGTGTATTTGTTTAAAACCCCTTGCCTCTGTCCTTTACCTATCCCAATGTGTCTAGACCCACCTCAGTTTTAATCTGTATTTATTCAGTGAACTTACTGCTTTTGGTGTACTCTACCTAGATGTATTCAGGCCTGGTGACACTTGCAATGTATCTTTTTATTGTAATTGTTATCATGATGATGTTTTTCTTTTGATGCGGAACCTATGTAAAGAGCTGTTGTTCAAAGGTATTAATCCAATGATTTTAATAAATAAATAAATACATATGTATGTTACATATAAACTAAGAACATAAACATTGATAGCAGATTAAGGCCACTAGGCCCATCCAGTCTGCCAGTTTTCACTATCTACTGCAAAAGCTGCAGACACTACTTGATCTCAGGCTTTACCTTCTTGTTCCTTTTGCTAGGGTTCCCCTATGCATGTCCCATGAATTTTTAAATCCCCCCCACCACCTCTGCTGGGAGTCTAGTCCATGTATCCACCACCCTTTCTGTAAAGAAATACATCCTCACATTATCCCTTAATCTACCCCTTCCAACCTCATGTCATGCCCCCTCATTCCCGAACATCGCCTTTTCTGAAAGAAGCTACCCCATTTATGCCCTTTAGATATTTACAGGTTTCTATCATATCTCCCCGTCTCTCCTCTCATCCAGGGTACACATATTGAGGTCCCGGTCTCTCCTCATATGACTTTTGGTGCCTGTCTTGCACCATCTTTGTTGCTGTTCTGTGAACTGCCTCCACCCTGTCTATGTCCTTACAGAGATGTGGTCAACAGAACTGGACACAGTACTCCAAATGAGAGCTCACCAATGATCTGTACAGTGGCATAATCACCTCCTTTCTTCTGCTGGTGATACTGCTACACTATGCACCCCAACATCCCACTGGCTCTCCCCACAGCCTTGACACATTGTTTGGCCACCTTTAGGTCATCATATATGATTACCCCAAAATCCCTTTCTCTGTTTGGTTACTGTCAGTATCCTCCCATCGGCTCTATGTAAAATCGTCAACTCAAAAACGGCTCCGACAAAAAGCGCAAATGCACATCACCAAAAACTCAAAACAGCAATGTTCAGTATGGTGCTCACCAGAAACAGCAACAGGCAATTATTTTCTTTGCAGGGATGATCTGAACTTACTTTTGATGCAGGGGGATATACCCTGCAACCCAGCAACTTATAATAATCAACTCAAGGAGGGGGCGCATCTCAGTGAGCGGGAGAAACTTGAGGAAGGATGCAACTCAGGGAGGGGAACACAAGTTGTGAGGGGGGAATGTTGGGGTGGCAACCTGCAGATGGTGGGATTGAGGTGGGGAGGGAAGGCAAAACAGGGGAATGTGGTGGGAAGGGCAGGCACAATGGGGGAACACCAGCCACAGAAAAAAAATAATTATTCCCACTACCAGGTCCTGAACCTGGGACCACCAGTATAGATGCAGCGAAGTAAAATTTCACCCACAAAGTGGACACCTCACATTATCATTCTGCTACGCAAAATGACCATTTTTTTTTCAGTCTTTTGGTAACTGGGTGAGGCTCATTAGGCTCAAGTGCCTGTTTTCAGGGGTGACCTGGGAGCACTGGGTGGTTACGTGACTTGCTTAGAGTCACACAGTATGCAAGTGGAGGTTGTGAGACTCAAACCAAGATCTAGTCTGCTGGATGAACCAAGCTCATTCACAGCTCATTACTCTAACCTCTAGGTTATACTGCCAGCCCACACTTTACCACTTCACATTCTAATTATCTTTGAGACTGCCGAGACTGCTGCTGCCGAGAAGCACTTTTGCTGTGCTGCAAGCCTCAGTTAAAGGGGCCGTAATTACTTTTTACACACCTGAGCCGTTTCCATCTAAATCCAGGAGCCAATCGCAGTGGTGGCAGAACTGTTTGATTTTGGGAGCCTGTGGTTTAAAAGTGCTTTCAGGTTTGAAGCAGCAGCAAGTAAGTGGCAGTGGGGAAGTGCTGAGGGAACGTGTAATCGACTGGAGTCGTACTGAAGTCATACCGGGAAATACCTAGCAGAGGACTATGTGTAGGAGACTATATAACATAGGGTGATAAACTTTTATGAGTGTGATCATGGCAAATAAGAGAATTATAGTGGGGGTCTTATATGTGCTGTGTATTATAGGGATGAATGTAGTTAATGTTAATGGGACTCCCCCTCAGTACACATACACTTATAATCAGAATGTGATGGGCCAGGGGTATTTGTTAAGTAATTATAGTCTGTTGCAAAGCCATACAATAGGCACATGTTACAAATATATGGGTTATAATATTGGATTTGGGATGAGGTCATTTAAGGGGTTGTTGGGGATGTTATTTCTGGTAGTGGATATAACAAAAGCTAACCTGCTGCTAAGGGCTGGGGATGTTGAATGCAACCCTGGTTCAATGTGTAATGAGTTAGCGGATTTAGATTATTTTACTTCTGCTGGTAAAGAAATGTGAATTATGCACTTTAACATCCTCAGCCTTATTTCAAAACTTCATGAGGTTGAGGCTCGGGTAACAAATTATCAGCCTGATGTTTTGGCAATTAGTGAAATATGGTTACATGCTCAAATCACTAATGGTCAAATTAATATCCATGGTTACACAGTTCACAGAAATGATAGATTGATAGGGAAGGCAGGTGGAGTTTTATTCTATGTTAGGAATAATTACACTGTATATGAAATTGATATGGTAACCAGTTCTCTTAAATATTGTGAACTTTTGTCCATTCAGATTGCTGTTGGTATGGTTAAGAAAGTGACTATATGTTGTGTGTATATTCCCCCAAAAGTAAGCACAGAAGGCTTACAGGAGTTTCTGAGTTATTAGCCCTTAATACTGTGGGAGAAACTATTATGCTGGGTGATTTTAATTCAGACTGGTCTGGAAATGGAGTACCTGGGCTTATAGATATTTTGTCACACACTGGTCTTCAGCAGTTAATTAAAATCCCTACTAGATTAAATTTAAAAACAAATAAGCACACTGTGCTTGATTGGCTTCTTACAAACAAAGTAAATAACATTTTATATTGTGGTTTAATTTCGGATTCACTTAGTGATCACTACCCCGTATTTTGTCTCTGGAAACATTCATATAGACCAACAATAAAGCCTATGATTTCTGAGTTTAGACATTTTTCAGGTTTTGATGTCTCTGGATTTAGAGATAGCCTACAGAATGTAGATTGGTCTTACCTTGAAATAAGACCAGATGTTAATTGTGCTTTGCATTATTTTATTACAGAATTTACTAGGGTACTGGATATGTATACTCCATTTATTAGAAGACGTGTTAAAGGTAAAGAATCCAAATGGCTAACATCCTCTCTTTTTAAATTAATGAAAGAACAGGACAAATTGTGGAAATATTACATAAAAAATCAAACGGCTGTTAATTTACAGAACTACAGGTGTTTAAGGAACAGATGTAAGGTTGAGATTAAGAAAGCTAAGGCTCAATATCTGAGGCAACAGCAGACTGCGGGATCGACAAATAGTGCAAAATTTGGAAAACTATTAATAATATGATTGATCCTCGATTTGAATTGAAGTTTCACATGAATAAGGGTGGAGAAAAATTTACAAATCCTTTGATAGTGGCAAATGAATTTAATGTTTTGTTTACTGATTTAGATCACTATAGAGCTCAATATAGGCCAGGTTTAGTTGACAATAGCATAGGGGGCTGTGTCAACAATCCAACATTTTATTTAAAGGCAGTCACTCGTTCAGAAGTGTTTAAACTTCTGAAGCAACTTAAAAAAGACAAATCCTGTGGCTTCAATGGTTTGTCTCCTAAATTGCTACATTTAGCTTCAGCAGAGTTAGCATACCCTGTCAGCCTGATTTTTAATCTGTCCTTCTGTTTGGGAGAAGTACCTGATCTGTGGAAACATTCTTATGTAATTCCAATACCTAACGCAGGTTCAACCAGTGAATTTATAAATTATAGACCAATCTCAATTCTGTCAGCTTTATCGAAATTACAGGAAAAGATTGTTTTTGGGCAACTGTCTGACTATGTGTAAACACATGGTTTATTGTCACACTGTCAGCACAGTTTTAGGAAGGGGAGGGGTATTGAGAGTGACTTGGTCGAGTTCACGAGCGCGGTTCATGAGGGCATGGAAAGGGGATGCCTGACTGGGGCTGCGTTCGTGGACTTGACCAAGGCATTCAATTTAGTGGATCATTCCCTTTTAGTTGAGAGACTCAGATACAGTGTATAGGGGTGGGGACTCCAGTGTTATCTTGAGTACCAAACTATCTTTCAAATAGGTTTCAAATGGTAAAGATTCAAAATAGCTTATCTGATAAGGCTCTGGTTAAGAGTGGAGTCCTACAAGGCTCCATACTAGGGACAATTTTATTTTCTATCTTTTTTTGATTCAGTTACTTCTTCTATCAAGGATGCACATGTTGTTATGTACGCAGATGACACTGTTGTCTTCAGTCAAGGAAGTACATTGTCAGAGCTTAATGTAACTCTGACTAGGGAACTCAAATCAATGCAAAATTGGCTGATAAATAATAATTTATTATTAAATAAACAAAAACAAAAACCATGGTATTTGGTACCCCAGATAAGTTAAAAAATATTAGTTCTAGTTTACAAGTAGAGTCATTGGATGGGGCTTTATACGAAAATGTAAACAATTTTAAGTATTTGGGGGTAGTTTTAAACTCAACATTAACATATGAGTCACATATACATGCTATTACATCTAAAATACATTACAAGATAGCTTTATTATATAGGTTGCGTAGTTTTTTGACAGACAAGATGCGTTTGGCAATAGCTAATCAATGTCTGTTGCCTATTTTGAATTATGCCTCAATAGTGGTAGATAATACTCCTTGTAGTATATTAAGGCAGAAATCAGTATTGTTGCACAAAATAGGAAGATTCACATTATTAACTTCTAATAATGTACATCATTGTACCATATTGGAGAATCGTGGATGCTTATCAGTTGAATATTATCATAGATACATACATAGATACATAGACAGTGTCGGCAGATAAGGGCCTATGGCCCACCCAGTCTGCCCATTTGAGCTTGTAAGTTCAGTTTATGTTTTCCTAGAAGTCTGTTGCCCCTTACCCCTGACCTCCAGAATTCCTTTAGGTCTATCCCATGCATTCTTAAATCCCATGATTGTTTCAGCCCCCACCACTTCCTCCAGCAGGGTGTTCCACTTGTCTACCACCCGTTCTGTGAAGAAATTCTTCCTCATGTTTCCTCTGAATCATCCTCCCTCCAACTTCATCCCATGCCCTCTAGTCCTGGAACATCTTTTTCGCTTAAAAATAGTGTATTCCTGCACCCTGTTCCTCCCTGTGAGATACTTGTATGTCTCTATCATATCCCCTCTCTCCCTCCTCTCCTCCAGGGAGTACATGTTCAGTTCCTTCAACCTGTCTTCATAGGACTTGTGATGCAATCCATGCACCATCTTTGTTGCCCTCCTCTGAACCTTCTCTACCCTGTCTATGTCCTTACGTAGGTATGGTCTCCAGAACTGTACACTGTACTCCAGGTGGGGCCTCACTAGTGTCTTGTATAGCGGAATTATGACCTCCCTTTTCCTGCTGGTGATGCCCCTGCCTATACATCCCAGCATCCTATTTGCTTTACCTGCTGGCTTGTCACACTGTCTCCCTACCTTGATGTCATCAGAGATGATAACCCCAAGATCACTTTCCTGCTTGGTGCATGCTATATCCTCACCCCCCAACTGATATATTGTGCCAGGGTTTTTGTGTCCCATATGCATTATCTTGCACTTCTTTGCACTGAATTTCAACTGCCAAATCCCTGACCATTCTTCAGGTTTCTGCAGGTCCCTTCTCATTCTGTCTACACCCTCTGGTGTATCTACTCTGTTACAGAGCTTTGTGTCATCAGCGAACAGTGAAATTCTGCCTTCTAGTCCTGTGCAATGTCACTGATGAAGATGTTGAATAGGACCGGTCCCAGCACTGATCCCTGTGGTACCCCACTGGTCACTCTTCCCTCTGTGGAATAAGCTCGAATTGCCTAAATTTGTTTATAAAACACAACAAACAGGGGTACCTTTAACACTGAAATATCAGCTTGTGACTTCTAGTTCTAAATCACGTACTAGATTATCTGGAGATCCTACTATGCTAAAAATTCCATTTATGTATACCTCTAGAGGACAGCATTCATTTGCTTACTGTGCACCTAAAGTTTGGAATGACATTCCAGTACACATTAGAAGTATGGGTAACTATGGGTCATTTACCACAGTTTTGAAATCACATTTTATGAATTTGACTAGGTGCAGATGTTTTTCAGATTGATATCTTTTTAATTGGATGTATTAATTGTGGAACTACAGCTTCTGTGATATGGATTTTGCACAATAGTTAAAATTGTATTTAGAGTTTTTAAATCAACATTAATGTGCAAACATGGAATTTATATTCCTATTTAATTATGTTTTGTACTATGTAGTATTTTATTCTATGATGTTTCTGTATGTATTTTGAATGACCACAGATCGTACCTGTAAAAGGATTGCATCCCAGTGTACTTACCCATATATAAATACAAATCAAATCAAATCAAATCAAATTATGACTTCACATTGTTCACTCCACCTTATTTCACTTTAAAGTGGAGTAAGCATTAAACACATGCAGTCTACACATATCACATGGCTTACACAGTGTACATCACGTGCTTCAGGCAGGTAGGCAGGAAGTGTCTCATTCTTGAAAGAGAGTTTCACTTTTGCCTTGTAGTAGGAGAAAGAGGTTGTGCTAGTTAGAGTGAGAGAGGAAAATCTGTTGGAAAAACACTTTAAACATTTTAGTTTTTTTGTTATAGGTGCTTATTTTTGAGTATTTGTTGTCTAGATTTGTGTTTGTGCAGTATTTCAGTTCAGTATTTGTTTATTGTTAATTATTTTTGTGAGTCTGTGTGTGTGTTGTGTAAGAGAGAGAGAGAGACCAGAATGGAGGGGGAGAGACATGAGGGGTTTCGTCAACATGGTGGTGATCGAATGAGCTTGCACATGAGTGGTGGCCAACAGCATCTGGACCAGAGCACCATCCTTAGTGTCCCCCCCCGAAACAAGAGATACTGGAGTTAGTGCCATGGAAGCACCACCTCCTGTGGCACCGACCAGTGCCCCCTCCCCCACTGCCAGCAGCACCTGCTATGGACCCTGTGCTGGTGGGTAAGCAGCAACAGGAAATGATGTAGGAGGAGGAGCCACAGAAGCATTTGCAGCAGCAGGTTTCTGCACCCCCGACCCCAACTGTACAGCTTCAGTCCTTGGCTCCAACACCACCTAGGCATTGGTCCTCCCTGCACCTCATTAGTGTGGGTGTTTTTTACTACACTGCCTAGGGACAGCAATGTAGTAAAGAGCAATTTGTGTGGTGTTGAGGTGTGCCTTGGCCCCTGAGGAAGTTCATTTGGCACAGAGGTCAGAGCACCCACATGTATAATCACCACCACCTAGAGTGGCAGACCAAGGTTGCTGAACAGGCCAATAATGCACCTACTGGCCCAGCTGGAGAGGAGGGGGCAGAATGGAATCCACCTGCGTGTGGTGTGAAGAGGGAGAGGGCCATGGCAGAACTGGCTGCTCCACCACCACAATCTGCAGCACTGCCTGATAACGGTGGCAACTCTCTCCAACTGCCTGCCACACAGGCCGATTTGGCATTGCTGTGGAGTGAGATGGACACTGCAAACCACCAGCTGGACAATGTTGAGCAGAAGTTGGATCGAATTGATGGGCACCAACTACAGATCATAGGAATGCTTCAACTGCTGTTGTCCCATCACAACATTGAATATTAGTTTTTTGGTTTGTTCTTGCACCCACCACAACCACCATGTGTGTGAAAAAATAGTTCCCACTGTTGCCCCTGATCCATCCCCCATCTATCTTGAAATTGTGGTCCCTTCTTCATGCACATCTTTTGTTCTGGATGTGACTACTCTGTTGTTGAGTCCATTTCTGTACTTGATAGTTTCTATCATGCCCCCCCCATCCTTGTGTTTGTATGTAATGTCCTTTTGTGTATCTGCACCTGGAGGTGGAAGACTAGGTTTGCTGGCCAAGGCACCTAGCTTCACCTGAGCTCTTGCTTTCTAGGTTGCTTGAAAGGACAGAGCAAAGAACCTTACCAGAGCAAGGGAAAGGATTAAGGCTTCTTTTGGCTAGACAGATTTACTGTGTGTTTTTTTTTTTATTTTGTACTCACAGGGATTGTTACTGTTTGTTGCTAACATTTTAGTACTTTATTTTTCTCTGATTCAAGCTGTCATTGCTGGGTATACCTTCTGCTGCATTATTACAGGGTGTGCCTACATCTGTGTGCTAACAGATTACTGCTGTAATCTTCTGATTCAAATTGTCTTTTGCAAGGTATATTTTCTGTTACTGCTTTATCTTTCTCTGTAGCAAAGTCTTTCTTACAGGGTATATCTTCTGTGAAATTATTACAGGTGGTGCTTACATTTTTATGACTTTTTATCATTAGGCTAAGCAAAATTACTGTTTGCCACTGTTTTATTTATTTATTTATTTTTTTGCTGAAAGGTTTTTTGTCTCAGAGGTGTTGTAGTCTCCTTCTCACATTGAAGGAGCCAATTGCTTTCCTTCCACACCTCTTCCAGTGGATTAGGTGTGTATCTGGGGGGGGGGCGGAGCTGACAAACTGTCAGTAACTTCCAACAGAAATAAGGGTTAAAAGGTCAGGTTAGTTAATATCTTGGAGGTGGAAGACTAGGTTTGCTGGCCAAGGCACCTAGCTTCACCTGAGCTCATTCCTTCTAGGCTGCTTGAAAGGACAGA
Organism: Neoceratodus forsteri; assembly: GCA_016271365.2. NCBI lineage: Eukaryota > Metazoa > Chordata > Ceratodontiformes > Ceratodontidae > Neoceratodus > Neoceratodus forsteri. Next base: position 55,977,099 of record CM057449.1, on the reverse strand, counting down.
GCAAAGAACCTTACCAGAGCAAGGGAAAGGATTAAGGTTTCTTTTGGCTAGGCAGATATACTGTGTGCTGTTGTTTTCATTTTTTACTCACAGGGATTATTACTGTTTGTTGCTAACATTTTAGTACTATATTTTTCTCTGATTCAAATTGATGTTGCTGGGTATACCTTCTGCTGCATTATTACAGGGTGTGCCTACATGTTTGTGTTAACAGATTACTGCTGTAATCTTCTGATTCAAATAGTCTTTTGCAAGGCATATCTTCTGTTACTGCTTTATTTTTCTCAGTTGCAGAGTGTTTCTTACAGGGTATATCTTCTGTGAAATTATTACAGGTGGTGCTTTACAGGTTTTACAGTTTTATCTATCATTAGGATAAGCTTTCAGGGCTACTGCATTTGTTGTTGGCTGATTGTTTCTCCTCTTACCTCCTTATTTATTTTGTCTGTGATTCTTCTTTTTCGGCAGGGTAGGGCCCAGCCACTCACCCCATCCCAAACCACCCCACACTACACTCCTTTTATAGGATAGCACAGCTGTGACATTTCCTGTGGCAAAACAGGAAGTGGCAGATCAGTGGGGTATCCACACGGTGACCTCATTTACAGGGGCACTAGTAATTTAACTTGTTATAACAAGTTATACAAAAACAAACAAAATACAAAATCAAACTTTTGCTTTCATTTTCCTCCTTCTAATTACTCTGACCAGGTTATAAACCCAGCGACTTATCTGGAATGGATATCATTAATTGCAGGTACTGTGGAACACTTTTCAGAAGGGACATTTTACAGGATTTAGGACACTGTCCTACATGCTGAGCTATTGAAGATCTAAGGGTTCATCTCCAGGCAGCATGGTCAGAGATTGTGCACCTCAAATTGCATATTCAAGAGGAAATATAAGAACCACCCGCCATTTCCCCAACATCCAACAGAAGCACCTCGACTGCAGAGGGTAGTTGATTGGCAGGTGGTTAGGAGGGGCAAATCAGGTGCCCCATCACTCAGTGCTTTTCGATATATTACCTCCAAAAACCATATAAAAACTACAAACCGGTATCTGCCTCTATCTCTGAAATCAAACAAAGGGACAGGGGACACTGCAGAGCAGGACATTACAGCACAGGAGCTAGCACAACAAAACTCACCCAAAACAGGAACCAAAACAAAAAAATCAAAAAGGAAATCCAAAAAAACTTCTAATCATAGGAGACTCCATGATTCGGGAAGTTGATACCTATCTCCAGCCAGGGATAATGGTCAGATGTCTCCCAGGTACATCAGCATGGAAAGACACTGACCGCATTGTTAAAATTGTTCAGGAAGCATGAGAAAACAACATTGACATCCTGGTACACAAAGGGACTAATGATCTCAGCAGCTGATCAGTTGTGGAGACCAAGGAACACCTGACCAGGCTGGGTGACAAACTATCATCCATTTCATCTGGCATCTCCTTCTCTGAGACCCTGCCAGTCTGGGATAGGGGGGCAGAAGGACGCAAGGTCAGAGAAGGGGAGATAGGGGAGCTAAACATGTGGCTTAAGAGCTGGTGCCAGGAGAAAGGACACAAATTTGTAGGAAACTGACAACAGTTTTGCTACTGAAAGTTCTTTAAATTTGATGGACTGCATCTGACTAAGGAGAGAGTCAGTGCATTGGGGCAGAAGTTTGACGTCTTTGCAGAATATTTAAACTAGCAAATGTGCAGATGGGTGCAGTACCCCATATGTCGTATGGGAAGAACACCATTCCCCTCTCAGCTAGTGGTCAAACAGGAGTTCAGCATGTTTGCAGTTCATTTGCATCACCAGGTAAGGAAAAAGGTCTGGCTTCCCATTCGACACACATGGGAAATGCCACAACTGACCCAACAACTAAAACACCAAAATCTGGCCAATGGAAAATCATGTACACAAATGCTCGCAGTCTGGGAAACAAGATCCCAGACCTGCAGGCAATAATGACAGAGGCTAAACTGGACATGGTAGCAATTAACGATATGTGGTTTACCAGTAACCACACTTGGGAGATTTCAGTACCTGGCTATGTACTGTTTAAAAGAGACAGGGGTGAAAAGGGGGGGGGTGGAGTGGCCCTGTATGTCAATGAAAATATCAAAGCTACAGAAATTCAGAATACACATAAGGAGCCAGAAGAACTGTGGGTCACCCTGGAAACAGGAAATGGAACAGCCATACAAACTGGAGTTGTCTACAGGCCCCCAGACCAGGGGGAGGATATACTCACATTACTGTTAGAATATATACAAAACATGACAGCTAAAGGGGAGGTTCTGATAATGGGATACTTCAACATGCCAGATACAGATTGGTCAACACCAGCAGGAACATCTTCCAGAACTAGACACATTTATTTATTTATTGAATTATTTCACCAGGAAAGATACACTGAGCAACTTAATGCTCATCTCACGGTACGTCCTGGAGGAATGGGGAGAGGGATGTACAGAGTGAGAGTTTAGATACATACAAAACAGATGGTGAATACATACATACAGCTACAAAACAGGTTCATGACAATTGAGTGCATAATAGGCTGATGCAACAGTTACTGTACTGGCAGTTCACAGGAGCAGCATACATATAGAATCAGTACAGGGACCAAGCATAGGATGCAAGGTTGACAATGCATACATTACAGGCAGTTCACTAGTGATGCAGATGCAGCAGGGTGAACACAAAGGATCCAGTCACCCTTATTAAGAACTAGTTTATAAGGAGTAGTATAAGTGCAGGTGGGGTAGGGGGGGATGAGAAAGAGGAGAGTGAGAGGGAGAGAAAAGAGTGAGAGGGAGACAGGGAGACAGGTATGCAAGGAGAAGGTCAGAGGCAGGTGGATTCCCTGCAAGGGGAGGGCCTCAAACAACTGGTACAACAACCCACAAGAGACAGGACTATCCTATATCTAGAGGGGATGGGGATATGTCTGTGTTGGGGGCATGGGGAGCACAGCTGTGTATTTGCCACAGTGCTGCAGAGTGGCACTGCTGGATGCCCCTTAGACCATCTCCCAGATGGTCTAGCTCTGCTGCACCATTGCAGCTTCTGGAATTGCCTATGTGGGTTACGGCAGCTGCCATTTTGGAATAGGGTGTAGTTGCTGCCATAACGCACCCTTGTGCCATGCTGTTGCAGGTTGCTGGCATAGTGGGGGGCATAACCCACCTTTGGTGCAACCCACATACACCATGGCACTGGTCATGACTTGGAATCATGACTTGTGTATCGCATGGCACAAGTTGCGAGTTATGCCATGTGGTTCAACGTAAATCGTCTTGCACCGTGCGTAAATTGTCTTGGAATCGGGCCCCTGGACTCTATTGCTTCTGTCCATGTTTGTCCTCTCTCTCTCCTCCTGCAGTTCCCTTGGTTTGATGGGACCTTGAGGAAGTTGAGATGAGCTGGACAAAGGTTAGAGCAATGTCGGCAGCAATCTAGCCTGGATGCTGACCACTTTAGATTGATAGAACATTATCAAGTCTATCAATCAGTGCCAGCCTGCCGACACAGCAGTTGGATTTCCTCTTGTGACGCCGGTGACCTGTGTTTGATAATGGAGCCAGGGAGCTGGAGGGCTGGCTGGGGGGAGAAGGACTGAGCGCCCTCAGGGCTGCTCTACTTCTTCAGGGAGATGGTCAGATGAGTGTCCGGCATGTGTATGACTCCTGGTGGAAGCCAGAGGGGATCATAAGTGCTGGCACCAAATCTAAGAGAGGCAGGGTGGATGCAGGATGTCATTACATGTCCTTGCCCCTGGGGCAATCTAAGAAACAAATTGCATCAGCCACCATGAATGATACACACCTGGCACCACAGCCTCTATAGCTCCAATTCCCCACTGATCAATGAAGGCTCCAATGCACTGTCTGAGCTCCGAACCCCGCCCTGGGGAGGGAAGCGAGGGATGCAATGCCAGTCACCATCAGCACCTTACCTGTCAGAGGTGGTCTGGAATCGGCATCAGCACCACCCTGTAGGGGCAAGTCAGGGGGTATTGGTGGGGAGGAGGAGCAAGGTAATGGTGTGCAGGAAGGGCCAGAGAACAGGTGACTGATGGCGGCCAAAAAAAAAACATCGATTATAAGTGACCCATAAAAAGGCAGAGTTCCTGTCCGGGGAGGTTGCTGCACCTCAGAATTGACCTGCTCAGCTCTTTTGAACCATGGACGGGTTGTGCAACCCAAGCTGTCTGCAGGCTCAAAGTGCATTTTTGAAAGTTAAGTGTGACAAGTTTGCTTGATTCTTTGTGAATAAGGTGGCCAACATCAGTGCTGAGATACGGCCTGCTCTCTCTATGGTGGGTGATGGCGGTTGGTGCTTGGTCACTCCTCCTCAGTTTTCCTGGATGTCTTTTGACTGGTCGGAGATCGTGGATATCATGCGGATTGTCCGGGGTATGCAACCAACGTGCTATATTTTATTTATTTTTTTATTTTTCTCTTTATGCCCCCTTCACCGCAGTACTTCCTTTCTTCAGGAGACTCCTGTATTGGCCTTGTACATCCCTGCTCCTCGTGCCAGGTGTCGGTGCAGTCCATCCCCCCCATGAAGCCTTGGTTGTACCCCCCCAGGTGGGTACAGGACAGGACCCCCACTTTCCGTCCCAACGTGTCTGTATTTCATCAGAGGGATACTGTCATCAGGCGCCGGCTGGGGCACTGGGATCGGGGCCTTGGAGCTCCATCTACAGGGAGCACTGCGGGGTTTTTCCACTTTTTCTATCCCCTCCCACAGGATGTAGGCATGCTAGGAGAGCCAAGCGGCGGTGCACGTCGAGACATGCGAGCGCTTCCAGCTCCCGGCCCACGTCCCCCCTCCCTTCTTTCTGCAGTCCTGCTGTACCTCAACCCATGGTCACCCAGGTGGTGGTAGAGTGGTGGGACATGCATCCCACCCCACCCTGGAGGAGGACAGCAGCCTCTGGGTACTCAATCCTCCTCCTCCCCCCGGCTGACCCTCCAGCAGCCCAAGTCTGTTCCCAAACCCTGGTCACTGGCATCACAAGCAGTAACCCTACCTACTGTGCTGATGGGCCGGCAACGTGCTGTATTTTTGACCCAAGCCCAACACACCTGATAATGGGGTGTATTGATTCTATCAGCCACATACTTGCAAAGACTGTTTGGTGCTCCTTAGAGTTGGGTGAGTTCCCTAGCTCCCTGAAGGAGGCAGTGGTGACACCGCTCCTTAAGAAAGCTTCTCTGGACCCAAACTGCTTTTCCAACTATGAACCTATTTCTAACCTTCCCTTTACAGGAAAGGTGATCGAGAAAGTAGCTGTGCTGCAGCTGAAGAACCATATTACCATCCACAATGTCTATGACCCTCTCCAGTCCAGTTTCCGGAAAAGGCATATTACTGAGACTGCTCTGGTTGGGGTGCTCAATGATCTTCTGATGGTGAGAGATCAGAAGCACCATTCCATCCTAGTGCTTCTCGATCTCTCTTCAGCTTCTGATGCCTTTGGACCATGGGGTACTGCTCGATCACCTGAGAGTCATCTGTGGCCTTGCAGGTTCAGTCCAGATTGTTTCATTCTTTCCTCACTGGCAGATTCCAGATGGTGGTGTCAGGGTTTTCTCCTCAGACCCATTCTCTCTGCCATGTGGGGTTCCCCAGGGCTCGGTGCTGTCCCCCACATTGTGCACAGCCAATATGATGCCCCTCGGAGACATTGTAAGATGATATGAGCTGGGGTTTCACTGCTCAGCAGATGATACCCAGCTGTATTTGTCTTTTGTGCCCAACCAGGATAGTGCAATCTCAGTCTTCAACAGCTGTCTTATAGAAATCCAGGACTGGATGAAATCCAGCTGGTTGAAATTGAACTTGGGGAAGACTGAGGTGCTGGTGGTGGATCCAGGTCACCAGATAAAGGATGTTGGTGGCAGGACTTTCCTATGGACTTTGGCTCTGAGGTACCCAGCTGCTTTCCTCCAAATGGGTGTGAAACCTGGGGGTGGTTCTGACACTGTATTCACTAGTGTCAGCAGTCATCAAGTCCTCATTTTACCATTTGAGGAACATCACCAGAATTAAGCACCTTGTTCCATCTGGTGACCTTCCAACATTAATATGGAAGTATTTTTTCACAGAGAAGGTTGTGGATGCATGGAACGGCCTTCCAGAGGAGGTTGTGGAGTCAAAAACAGTGGTTAAATTCAAGCATGCATGGGACAGTCATAAGGCAATTCTATGGGGTGGGGGTAGAAAGAAGAAGGCTGCTGGTTAACTAGGATCTGCAGCTTATCCATTAGGTAGAGAAATGGGCAGACTGGGTGGGCCAAGCGGGTCCTTATCTGCCATCAAATTCTATGTTTCTATACCTTTGTAACCTCGTACCTGGACTACTGCAACTCCCTGTACCTAAGGATTCCAGGAGCTGATATCCGCCGATTGCTGCTGGTGCAGAATGCTACAGCATGGTTGTTGATAGAGACTGTGTTCGAGTCACATCACTCCCATGCTGCATGAGCTGCACTGGCTTCCTGTACAGTGATGGATCACCTTTAAGGTCGGGCTTCTCACTTGTAAGGCCCTACACAAACAGGGTCCGAGCTATCTGCAAGAACTCCTGAACCCCTACTGTCCTGGCCGACCTTTCTGCTCAGCTGATGAGGGGTTGTTAGAGATTCCCAGGTTACGGATGAAAACCTCTGGGGCCCATGCTTATATGTATGTTGATCCGACCCTGTGGAATTCTCTACCTCATCAGATTCGGGAGTGCAGAACCGTGGAGAGCTTTAAGATGGCCTTGAAAAAGCATTTATTTCACCTAGCATATGGTGATCATACATTAGAATAATTCTGTTTTTGCATTTTGTGTAGCTGGAACCTGTATGTTTTTAGTATTTTATCTGTTTTAGTATTTTATATTGTACAGCGCTTTGGTTTTAGAATTGTGCTATAAAAAGTTTATTATTATTAAGTGTGTGTTCTGTTTTTCTTTTGCATAACCTTGTTTAACTCCAAAAACTGGTGAGAACCATGCCCAAAAACAGATGAAATAAAATGAAGTAAAAAAGTGGTGTCCTTACCTTCATTATATTCCTACTTAACAAAACTAGAAAGCCATAAGTCCACATGAATAAATGGCAATAAAATATGTTCACTGCTAGTGCAAATGTATTTATTGCAACACAAGGCACACTAATATCCCTTGAACTTTGGCAGTTAGGCATTCATTAGTGTGCCCCCTAATGAAGGCCTAAGTGCCAAAGTGCAGGGGGCATTTGTTTGTGGCTTGTTTTGCCATCAGTAAAGTTGCAGTAGCATTGAACATTTTTTCTTGGCATGTATTCATATAGAGTGGTGGCTTTGTAGGTATGTCTTGCACTTTTGGAGCTAGCTACTCTGTACCAGCACCCAGCCACAGTGTTAGTGCAGTTTGCTTCTGGCAGCCCTGTTGTATTCCTACTTAACAATGTCTGTTTACCATGAAATATTTTTGGTGCCTCAGCAATGTTTCCTTTCTGTCGTGGTGCTTTGTTTGTTGAATCGCAGGAGTGATCAGTACAATAATCTGCAAAACAGCATGTGTGCAGTGCACTGTCAGGTGCACACACTGTCCAGACCCCTGAAAACATATATGATAGCTGACTTGTTCCACTGTTGATGGTATAAAGAATAAAAGTAAGAATATACAGTATAGCATATATTTTATTTGTATCATCATCAACAGTGGATCAACTCATATAATATGTTTTCAGAGGGCTTAGTGGACACTGTGCACCTGACAGTGCACCCATGCTGTTTAGCAGATCATTGCACTGCTCACTGCTGCTTTACAACAGACCATGACAGAAATGAAACATTGCTGGGGCACCAAAACTATTTCATGGTAAACATTATTAAGTAGGAATATATCAGGTCAGTAGCATGCTGTGCTAACACTGTGGCTGGGTGCTGGTGGAGAGCAGCTAGCTGCAAAACTGCCAGACTAAACCAGTAAGCCACCACTAGTTGAGTCCAGATGAATACATGCCAAAAAAAAATGTTCACCTCGAGTGCAAATGTATTGATGGCAAAATAAGGCAGTGAAATCACCCTCGCATTTTGGTGGTTAGGTCTTCTTCTAGTGGCCCCATAATGAAGGCCTTAGCACTGAAGCACAGGGGTCATTTTTGTGTGGTTTGTTTTTCCATTAAGAAATTCACACTAGCAGTGAACATTTTTTCTTTGCATGTAATTGTCTGGAGTGCTGGCTTCCTGGTTTAGTCTGGCAATTTTGCAGCTAGCTGCTCTCCACCAGCACCTGACCCCTGTGATAGTGCAGCATGCTACTGGACCTGTTATATTCCTACTTAATAATGTCTGTTTACCATGAAATATTTTTGGTACCTCAGCAATGTTTCATTTCTGTCATGGATTGTTGAAAAGCAGGAGTGAGCATTGCAATGATCTGCTAAACAGCATGTGCCCTCTGAGCACTCTGAAAACATATTATATGAGTTGGTCCACTGTTGATGATGGTACAAATAAAATATAAGTCATATATTCTGTATTCTTTATACCATCAACAGTGGAACAAATCAGCTATCATATATGTTTTGGGGGGCTGGACAGTGTGTGCACCTGAAAATGCACTTGTGACCATTCCTCCAACTTTGCCAAGTTCCTTCTTATCATTTCTACACACCCACCGTGTGTGTCAACCCTGTTGCAGATCTTTGTGTCATCTGCAAAGAGGCATACTATTCCTTCCAGCCCCTCCACAATGTCTTCTACAAAGACATTAAAGAAGACCAGTCCAGGTACTGAACCCTGCTGTACCCCACTAGTAACCACCCTTTCTTCAGAGTGTACTCCATTTACTATTAACCTGTGTCCTGCTGTCCAGCCAATTTGTTACCTAGGCTACCACCCTGGGGCCCACTTTCAGACTGGCTAACTTGTTTATAAATCTTTTGTGTGGGACTGTCAAATGCTTTGCTAAAGTCTTGGTAGGCCATATCCAGATCCCCTCCCTGGTCTACTACTTTGGTCACCTAGTCAAAGAAATCTATTAGATTCATCTGACATAACCTTCCCGCAGTGAATCTATGCTGCCTTGGGTCCTGTGCCTCGCTGGCCTCTAGGTACTGAACAATTCTTTCTTTCAGAAGTGATGCCATCATTTTCCCTACAACTGAGGTAAAACTAACAGGTCTATAGTTTCCTTCCTCTGCCTTGTGCCCACTTTTGTGAAGGGGAATCCCATCCACCCTCCTCCAGTCCTCAGGTAACACACCATCCTCCCATGACTTGTTAAAAATGGTAGTCAATGGTGTCACTAGGTCTCCCCTTTGGTTCTCTGAGACTCTGACTCTTTGGTTTCAACTATATCTGTGTACACACAGTGTATAAAAACCACCTTGATGTCTCCATAAAATGGTACTATGCTTGACCGTACTTGCAGTATACCTGGTGGTACACCCAAAATATGAGCCAAATTATTGCTAGCTATGAAGGATCTACCACTAATGTTGTGGAATTTTATTTTCTGGTCCCAACTGTCATATTCTAACCACATTTCTAGCTATGCCTTTTCCAGTGTCTCATTGATGGCCACTTTAACATCATCAACTTATTGATAATAACCTCTGGGAGTTGATAATGGTAATAACTGCAGAGAAGTTTCACCTGCATACAGTATTTCATCATGTGATGTAATATTGTCCCATGTCTTAGGGTATTGTATTTCTGATAAGCCAACTTCTCATAAACTCACTAAATTGATAGGTTTTGCCAGTTTCACAGTATAATCTGAAGCTGTGTTATTGGGAAACATTTCAAAAGAGGTGTTGCTGTGACATAAAAAATATTCTAAAATATTGTTTTATCACTGACGTTGTCATGCAAATGCCGTCATGCAAAACTTGGCTGCAGCCTTATAATTATAAATCTCTCAGCTGTTTGGATTATGTCCAGTTGTTAAATTTTGATGGCCAGCCTAGCCATTTCACTAACACAAATTTGTTCTTCCCTTATGTTTTCGGTGAGTCTGTTTTCTCCACCCTAAACACACGGTTTGCAGTGTCTTTGACTTTTACCAATTCTTGCTCCTAAAGCATATTTAATTTATTCACCACAATAATCTTCAATTTGTACACTGATATAGGCTTAAGAATACATTCAGAAACAATGAATATCTCACTTGTAAAATTTTGCTCATAACCTTTTTCAAATGTTTTCTTAACTTTAGAAACATGCACATGATCACCTACATGAAATTTAAAAGGCCTTATCACTTTTAGTGCAAGATCTTTATATAGAATTTTCCAGACAATTAAGGAATTGGCATTTGTTACATTGACAGACCTCATTCTGATGGGCCAGTAATAATGATAATTATAGGACCTTACATAGAAACATAGAAACATAGACTTTAATGGCAGATAAGGACCACTTGACCCACCCAGTCTGCCCATTTTCCTTCCTATGGGATAAGCTGCAGATTCTAGTTAACCAACAGCCTACTTCCTGCAACCCCCCACTACAATTGCCTTATGTCTGTCCCATGCATGTTTGAATTCCCCCACTATTTTAGACCCAACAACCTCCCCAGAAAAGCGGTTCCATGCATCCACCACTCTCTCCGTGAGAAACAATTTCCTCAAATTACCCCTGAACCATCCCCTCTATATCTTTAAATTGTGCCCCCTTGTTCTTACACATCTCTTTTTCTGAAAGATGCTACCCTCCTCGACTTTGTTGATTCCTTGAGGTGCTTAAAAGTTTCTATCATGTCCCCCCTGTCCCTCCTTTCATCAAGGGTAAACATATTAAGCTCTCTCAGTCTCTCTTCATATGGTTTCTGATGCAGACCCTGCATCATTTTAGTTGCCCTCCTCTGGAATGCTTCCATCCTGTCTATGTCCTTGAGTAGATGGGGTCTCCAAAACTGCACACAGTATTCCAGATGGTGTCTCACCAACTGTCTGTACAGAGGGATAACTACTTCCATTTTTCTACTTGTGATGCCCCGTCCTATGCATCCCAGTATCCCCCTGGCTTTCCTTACTTTTATATTCTCATATATCCCTGTAAGGGTATCTACTGATCTAATGATGTATACAAGAAGTGGGAAAGTATTACTACCAAGAGACATAGTTAGGAAGAGTAGGAATGTTGCTTCTTCATTATATAGTTCTACAGAAAATCACAAAGGGAGACCAAAGACTACAAAAGTGAGTAGGGAGAAATGACTGAAAATTACTGAACTGTGGAATTTGGATGCCCCAGTGTTAAATTACTTTATACCCTGCTAGAACCCATGCGTAACCATGAAAGCCTAAGCAGTGAGATGGGGAATCATGATATAACTCTGATTCCTACCATCTAGCTCTCCTCAGAAGGAGAAATAGAGATTTCATTAGAGGTTACTGAGTGGGACTCTGCAAATCCAAATTATACACTGCCTAACATATCATCTGAATCACAAGTTTTTTTCTCCCTGCTCCTATTATCTAGTTCCAAAAAGTGATTATGGTCAGCAGACCATATATATTGCTTCTTTGCCAGATCTGGGAACAACTATACCAAATATGTTGGATGAGGAGAAGGGAGGGCTGGTAAGGGGCACTTCAGATGACTTGTTGAAACTAGAAATCATTATGAAAGATTTGAACTCCACAATTGAAGGTTTAAAAATACCATGCATTATTCATGAAAGGCCAAACTAGATCATGGATAGGTCACAGAATAAAAGCAGAGTAATAGAGAGGACCGCAGACCAGCCTTTGATCAAAAGATTTTTAAAGATGCTGGGAATTTCACAGCAAGCTCTTCCCTTTCTAGACAGATTTGGAAATCATCAAGGATAGATATTATGCTGACATAGTCATTTTGGAAAGATTAGCAATAATTAAAATTGAAATCTCTAATCTTTGGACAGATGCCTTCCACAATAAAATCTTATTAGAAGGCCTAGGAAAGAACAGTACCACTGGAGGAGTGACTGAGTCAACTTCTAATTCAGAACCCCTTAATAAAGCAGTACAAGTTAATTTGCCAGCACCACTTAAAAGGGAGGAGCTTTGTGACTGCAATAGGGGGACTGGAATTGAAACAAGAATTGTTAAAAAGGGGAAGGGAAAAGGAAGATGATCCTGGAATAAATTAAATTGACATAAAATAAAAACAACATCAAAAACAATATTAAGGAAGGAACTCAAACAGGGTACTGAAAATAAGAAACTAAATGAAGTTAATATATCAGGGGAAACCAGATATACATCTGAGAAGAAAAAAAGCTTGTTGAAATAGATCCTGTAAAATTATTGGTTCTGGAGCCTAAAAATGGGTTAGAGGGAGAACTACATGATGGGTATTTTACCGAGATCACAGACAAAAGGTCTGTTAATGGAAAAATGGAAGACATGATCAGTTGTGTAACCAGAGGGCAAAGATGCACTACTCAGCTAGAAAATCAAATCTTTACTCAACAAACTGTTCCTGAATATCCCAATAACAGTGGAAATAAAGGGTTTGAATTTTTGGTGGAATCCTATGAGATCCAAGAACTCCCTATTGAAACCCAGGATACCCTTCTTATTTGAATAACACAAATATTGGGATACCAGGAAATATCAGAAGATTTGTATGTAACAAGACCTCCAAATAAGCAATACCAGGACCGTGTCCTGATGTACTGCTAGAGTGAAACTCTTGCAAGAGAAATCCGGTATAAGAATTCTACATTAGATCTGGCGGGAAATTCTGTTTTACCTCCTTCAGAGGGTACCAGAGATTAACATAGAAACATAGAAGTTGATGGCAGATAAGAACCGCAAGGCCCATCCAGTCTGCCCATTTCTTTTTCTACCTTATAAATGTGCCATCAGCCTTTGCTCTGTCAGTGGCCTATCTATTCATACTCATCTGTATTGCTCCCTTATGCCTACCCATGCCTGTTTGAAGCCCTGCACTGTGTTCATAGCCACCACTTCCTGAGGTAGGCCGTTCCATGCATCCACCATCCTTTCTGTGAAAAAGAATTTGTTCACATTCCCCTTAATTGGCCTCCCTCTAATCTCATGCTGTGTCCTCTTGTCCTGCTATTTTTCATTTATTTAAACATGTTAGACTCTTTCACCTTGTTAATGTCCTTAAGGTGTTTGAATGTTTCAATCATATCACCTCTCTCCCTCCTTTGCTCAAGGGTATACATATTGAGCTCCGTTAATCTGTCCTCATATGTCTTCTGATGCAGTACCTGCACCATTTTGGTTGCCCTTCTCTGGACTGCCTCAATTTGGTTAATGTCCTTGTGAAGGTGTGGCCTCCAGTACTGCACACAGTACTCAAGATGGGGCCTAACCAGTGTCTTGTAAAGAAGGATTATTACCTCCCTCTTATGATTTGTGATACCCCTACTAATACACACTAACATCCCCCTAGCTTTACCTACTGCTTTAGAGGTCTGCTTGGATGATTTCAGGTAATCGGTGATGATGATGCCAAAGTCTCTTTCTTCCTTTGTGACTGCCAGCAACTCCCCTCCCAGCCTATAGGTGGTTTCAGGGTTTCTCTTCCCTATGTGCATGATCTTGCACTTCTTTGCATTAAATCCCAGTTGTCACTCTTCTAACCATTTTGCAAGTTTATCCAGATCTCTTCTCATTCTGCCCACCCCATCTGGATCATTGACTCTGTTGCAGATCTTGGTGTCATCTGCAAACAGACAAGCTTTACCCTGTAGTCCATCTGCAATGTCTCTAATGAAGATATTAAAGAGGACTGGCCCCAGGATGGATCCCTGAGGTACCCCACTTATGACTTGCATCTCTTCTGACTGTATTCCATTTACCACCACTCTCTGTTTTCTGCCTGTCAAGCAGTTTGCCATCCAGTTGACCAACTTCTGACCCACCCTGAGCCTACTCAGCTTATATATCAATCTTCTTTGTGGAACAGTGTTGAAAGCTTTGCTGAAGTCAAGGTAGGAGACATTAACTGTTCCCCCTTGGTCCACCACTCTGGTTACCCAGTCAAAGAAATCTATGAGATTAGTTTGACAGGACCTTCCTTTTGTAAACCCATGCTGTCTTGGATCCTGTGAATGGTCAAATGTATGGCAGCTTAGATTCAGTGCTAAGAAGTGCAAGGTAATGCACCTGGGAAACAAAAACCCAGGGGAAGAGTAAACAATGGGGGGTGAGATACTAACAACAACAAAAATGGAAAGGGACCTGGGGGCAGTCATATCAAATGACCTAAAGGTGGGAAAGCAATGTGAGAGGGCAGCAAGGAGGGCTGGGGGGATACTGGGATGCATAGGGAGAGGCATCACCAGTAGAAAACAGGAAGTTATTATCCTCTGTACAGACAGCTGGTGAGACCCCATCTGGAGTACTACGTGCAGTTCTGGAGACCCAGTCTCTGCAAAGACATAGACAGGATGGAAGCTGTCCAGAGGAGGGCAGTAAAATGGTGCAGGGTCTGCACCGGAAGACATATAAAGAGACTTAAGGAGCTTAATATGTATAGCCTCGAGGAAAGGAGGGAGAGGGGGGATATGATAGAAACTTTCAAGTACCTCAAGGGAAACAACAAAGTCCAAGAGGGTAGCATCTTTCAAAAAAAGAGGTGTGCAAGAACAAGGGGGCACAATTTGAAGATAGAAGGGGGGCGCCTCAGAGGTAATTTAAGGAAGTATTTTTTCACAGAGAGGGTTGTGGATGCATGTAACGGCCTTCCGGAGGAGGTTGTGGAGTCAAAAACAGTGGTGGAATTCAAGCATGCATGGGACAGTCATAAGGCAATTCTAGGGGGTGGTGGTAGGAAGAAGTAGGCTGCTGGTTAACTAGGATCTGCAGCTTATCCATTAGGTAGGGAAATGGGCAGACTGGGTGGGCCAAGCGGTCCTTATCTGCTGTCAAATTCTATGTTTCTGTGCCCTATGGATTCCAGGTGTTGCACTATCCTTTCCTTAAGGAGTGCCTCCATAATCTTGCCTACTACTGAGGTAAGACTGACTGGTCTGTAGTTCCCTGCCTCCTCCCTGCTACCACTCTTGTGAAGCGGGATCACATGAGCCCTTCTCCAGTCTTCTGGGACCTCTCCTGTGCTCATAGACTCACTAAACAGTTCTGCTAATGGCTCTGCTAGTTCCACCCTTAGCTCCTTTAGTACCCTGGGATGTATGCCATCAGGTCCCATTGCCTTGTCCATCCTGAGCTTAGCGAGCTCTTGTAGGACCGTTTCTTTTGTGAAGGGAGTAGTGCTCACCTCCCTTCCCCCGTGTCCATGGTGCTGAGTTTTGGGCCCTGCCCTACCTTCTCTTCAGTAAATACTGAGCAAAAGTATCTACTTAGGATAGATGCTTTTACAGGGTCCTCCTCCTCACACATCCCCTTTTCTCCTTTGAGCTTTGCAATACCCCTTCTGGACTTTCTCCTTTCACTAATGTATCTATAGAAAGTCTTGTCACCTTATTTTACTGTTCGTGCTAGTGTTTCCACAGTTTGGGGCTTTGCCTGCCTTACTGCCTTCCCTGCTTCCCTTAGGGCAGTTTGGTATGCCTCCCTATCTTCATCCTACTGTGTTCCCTTATATTTCCTGAAGGCCAGCCTTTGGGCTCTGACCTTGTCTGCTACTGTATTTGAGAACTAAAGTGGTTTCTGTCTTCTTTTGCACTTCCTTTTCTGTCTAACACAATGGGATGTTGCTTCAAGTATTGCATACTTAATGCTTGCCCACTTTGCCTGTACCCCCTCACCTGTGTTTGTTTTTGCCAGAACTAGCTTAACTCTGTTGGCCATCTTATCAAAGTCAGCTCTTCTGAAGTTCCATATTTTTGCCTGGGAATGGGATGATTTAGATGTAGTGGCCAAATTGAACCATACCATGTGATGGTCACTGGCCCCCAGGTGACCTTCTACCTGGAGATCTGTGATCCCTTCCCTGTTAGTCAGCACTAGATCTAGGATAGCCTTGTCTCTTGTGGATTGTTGTACCAGTTGTTTGAGTCCCTCCCCCTGCAGGGAATCCACCATGTGTCTAGTTCTGGCAGATGTTCCTGCTGGTATTGACCAATCTGTATCCGGCCTGTTGAAGTCTCCCATTATCAGAACCTTCCCTTTAGCTGTCATGTTTTGTATATCTTCTAAAAGTAATGTGTCTATGTCCTCCTCCTGGTCTGGGGGCCTGTAGACAACCCCAGTTCTTATGGCTGTTCCATTTCCTGTTTCCAGGGTGACCCATAGTTCTTCTGGCTCCTTATGTGTATTCTGAATTTCTGTAGCTTTGATATTTTCATTGACATACAAGGCCACTCCACCCCCCTTTTTTGCACCTTGGTCTCTTCTGAACAGTACATAGCCAGGTACTGAAGTCTCCCATGTGTGGTTACTGGTAAACCACATCTCATTAATTGCTACTATGTCCAGTTTAGCCTCTGACATTATTGCCTGCAGGTCTGGGATCTTATTTCCCAGGCTGTGAGCATTTGTGTACATGATTTTCCATTGGTCAGATTTCAGTGTGTTAGTTGTTGGGTGAAGTTTGGCATTTTCCCTGTTTGTTGTATGGGGAGAAGGACCTTTTTTCTTTCTTGGTGATGCAAATGAACTGCAAACATACTGAATCCCTGTTTGACCACTAGCTGAGGGGTGTTCTTCCATTCGACGTATGGAGTGCTGCACCCCTCTTCCCATTTGCTAGTTTAAATATTCTGCAAATATGTCAAACTTCTACCCCAATGCACTGACTCCCTCCTTAGTCAGATGCAGTCCATCAAATTTAAAGAACTTTTACTCCCAGAACTGTTGCCAGTTCCCTATAAATCTGTGTCATTTTTCCTGGCACCAGCCCTTGAGCCACATGTTTCGCTCCCCTATCTCTCCTTCACTTACCTTCCGTCCATCTGCCCCCCTCTCCCAGACTGTCAGGATCTCAGAGAAGGAGATGTCGGATGAAATGGATGACAGTTTGTCACCCAGCCTGGTGATAGTAGTATGTAGTGTTACAAAACTGATAGGAAAAGAGACAGACGAGAGGTCAGGCAATCAGACACAAAATATTCCTAGAGATTGGGCAGATTGGGAAACCAGAACAATCACAATCTTTGGCTGGAAAACAACAGCAAATGAAACAGTTATGAAAATTAAGAATGATCTGATTACATTCTGGGACAAGGCTTTACAGATAAACATTTCCAACACATCAAAAGAATGGCTAAAAGTTTCCAAAAAGTATAACAAGACCTCTCAGATAGATGTTACATTCAACAATTCTCATATTCCAAAGACTCTTCTGTTAATGGAGAGTAGAGTGGGCCTTTTGGGAATACACATGCTAAGTCTACAATGCCTAGGAACTCAATCACAACTAGGGAAAGTGGAGAATAGACTGGAGCTGAATAAAGATATTACTCAAAATAATAGGTTTACCAGCTTGGAACTGCTAGACAATGAATGACAATCACAGCAGAAATATACTTACTTGGTACCCAACATTAAGCCAATTGAACATAGATTTATAGAAATAATGTTTTGTAATATCGAGTTTGCACATATTAAGTCTGCTGATCCAGAGATTAAGACATTTCTCATGGGAAGGGAGATTCTCAGGGCAGGATTCACTAACATGAAGGAAGGTCCCACAGCTGCAGGAAAACCTCGGCACTAGTGGGTTTCCACTGGTGAAGCCACAGGTCACCCGCAGCTGCAGGTATTCATTAAGGTGGAGCTGGAGTATGACAGGCTCCACAGAATATGGCAGCTTGCGGGTGCTGTTTCCAGGGACAGCACCGCAGCTGTGGAAGGCTGCTACGGGCATTGGGACCTGCCGTAGCACCATCTGCAACTGCTGTGGCTGTGGATCGGCCACTCCGCAGCTGAGGCAATTTCATCTCGTAACTGCGGTTGTGGAGTTGGACTTAGTCCCATTTCGCTTTGTGAATCCTGCCCTTTGTCTCTAAGAAACTTGGTGCACAGATATTTTTCACCCACAACTCCTAGGGTACACAAGATATCTAACATCAGCCACTAGAAAAGGGGAACCTTGGTCATTACAAATTAGGAATAATGATTTTTGTCAAAACCTCATTAAACTACAAAATTGAAGAAACTACTATCATGGATAGGGATACTCTAGCACTGAAACTGGAAGGGAATCTAGGCAGTCTGATTATTGTAAATACTTACGTACCTCCATCTAAGCTTAAAGCATCTGAAACTTATTTACACTTGGAAAAGATCTTGGAGAGCATTATAAATAAATGGCTACATTTCCCCTTTGCAATAATAGGTGACTTTAATGCCAGAATTTCAGCAAGCAAAGCGAATAAAGATCCATGTGGGGAATCTATACCCTTAATTCAGATCATGAACAGCAATCTTATGGATTTTAGGAGGTCTTCAGATTTAGTTGCAAATGCAAGAGGGAGGAATTTGCAGAAATAATGTTGAACTTTAACATGACTTTATTAAATGGATGTTCAGTCAGTACCAGCATGGGGAAACCAACCTTTAGTACCTCCTGGGGCATTTCAACAATAGACCTTGTATGGGTTAACATTGAAGCTTTGAAAATTGTGAAAGACTTTAGGGTAATAGACAGAAGTGTGTCTACTCACTCTGCGATTATAGTTTCTTTGAAAACAAAGGGTTAGAGAGAAATAAAAAATCTAGAGACTGAACTAAATAATTTAGAAATAATAAATCAGCAGAGGATTTGATGAAATTCTCACTCGATTGATAGTTTTACTAATTTATTAGAGAATGATACTTTGTTAGATTTCAGGGACTCCCTGAGTATGGAGACAGACCCTGGGAAGATTCTAGAGAAACTGAATAAAATTAATATATTATTAAGACCTCACTGTATGGTGAAGAGACCAGTTAATCACAAGGTCATACAAATCACTAGACCTAATGTTTCTCCTGCATGACCTAGCACACGTTGATTGGTCCTTCATACTGAAGGCACCTTACATTGACTACACTTCAAAACCTTCAGGGCCAGATTCCTTGCAGTATGGGACTCCCACACCCACCTGAGAAAAAAAGGGTAAGGGGCTCTCACCTTCCCTGGGTCTCCACCGACATCATTAGCAAATGCCACACCAGGGATCAGGCATGGAAAAAAACACAAGTTAACCAGCTCCCAAACATCTCTCCAATGCTACCGAGCCCTCCGCAACTCCTGCACCAAACTAATACACCAGGCAAAAAAGAATTACTTCATGACAGCTTTCATCTAAAATCTCAATCACCCAACTAATTCCTGGAAAACTATCAAATCCCTCCTCTCCCCCCCTTGCCCAACCACCATCCTCTACCCTAACCATCCAAGGCGCTACTGTCACTGACCTTGGAGAAGTGGCCACTGCTTTCAGTAACTTCTTCTTCACCAGCTGTGCAGAGTCCTTCCTATCTGCTATCCCACCCCTCCATGCTGAGTACCTCCCCAAAATCTCAGACCACCTCCCAGTCCCCTAGTTTCTCCTTTCATCTGGTCTCCCCGGCTGAAGTGTTAAATGCGCTGTGGGCTCTCAACCCCAACAAAGGCAAATGCCCCACTGGCCTGGACGCCAAACTGTTAAACTTATCTGCCCCTGCCATAGCTGCCCCACTGGCCAACCTGTTCAACCTCTCCTTTTCACTTGCCAAAATACCAGATGCATGGAAGCAAGCAATTGTCATCCCCCTCCCCAAAGGTGAAGACCCCTTCTCACCGGGTAATTACCGCCCCATTTCCCTCCTCCCAATCCTGGCCAAACTACAGGAAAACCTTGCTCCTGCCCAACTCTCCCAATATCTAGACTCATCCTCCTTCTTCTCCCACTACCAGTCTGGTTTCCTCAAATCACACTCAACCATCACCTCCCTATTAAGGATCACTGATGGCATCCTCACTGGAATGGACAAAGGGCAAATCACTGTGGCCATTTTTATCGACCTGGCCAAGGCCTTCGATACCATCTATCACCCAGTGCTACTAGCCAAACTAAAAGACGCCGAACTATCTGGCCCTGCCACGAGCTGGTTTCATGCATACCTGATAGGCAGACACCAATCGGTAAAAGTTGGTCCCCACACCTCTACTCCCCTGCCAGTCACTACTGGTGTCCCCCAAGGCTCAGTCTTAGGGCCGTTACTTTTCTCAGTTTTCTTAAATGATCTCCCGAAGGCCTGTCCACACACATCCATCCACATGTACGCGGATGACAACATACTGTACATCTCTGGCCCATCCTCCGGAATTGTTGCCGATGCCCTGCAACAGGATTTCATCGTGGTTCAGCATCGGTTCCAATCCAACCAGCTGTTCCTAAATGGCAAGAAAACTGTCTCACTAATCTTCAGCTCGCAGGCAAGACTCTCATGCCTAGCCGCCCGGCCTTCACTCCTAAACTTAGACAGGTCCCCACTGGAGGTATGCACCTCCTTCAGATACCCAGGTGTCTGGCTTGACCTGCACCTGGATTTCTCCACACACATTGAATCAATTCACAAGAAGCTCCACCCTAAACTTGGTGCCCTCTATCACAATAAGGGTTGCATCCTCACACCGTCCCGAAAGGAAATTGTTCAAAAGATTAATTCTCCCATTACTTGACTATGGCGACATAGTCTATGCCTCTGCTCCTCCCTCCTCCCTAGCCAGCCTGGACATACTCTTCCATTCCTTCTGTTGCTTCATTTTGGAATGCCCAAAAATGACCCACCTCTGTGACCTATATAGATCCCTAGAACTGCCCTCACACCAGGACTGCAGACAGATCCACTGCACTAGGTCTATAGCCAAATACTGGTCACAGTCCTTTTCCCCCATATCTCAAAGCAGCCCTCTCAACACAGCCCCCACCTGCATCCTCTCTCAGAAGCACAGACTCCAAGCTTTTCCATGTCCCTTTCATGGGAACAGCCAAAGGCCAATCAGCTTTCAAATATCACATGACAAAACTCTGGAATGACCTGCCCACCAACATCAGGCATACCTCCAACTCCCTGCAACTTAACCTCTGCCTCCTTGACCACTTCACCACCACCTGAACATGCACTTAGACTTGGGAAGTCTATGCCCACATGTCCCAAGCTGTGCTGTGCACTCGTAATCACTGTCCTTCTGCCAACCTTGTAATTGCTGTTTACTTCCTCCTATTATCTCTGTATTATGACTTGCAGCCTGTACTATCATCGACTGCATCTCAATTCAATGTCAAGTTGTTGGTATTATTACGCTGCATTCCTTTGTTATATCTGTTTATATACCCTGACTATGGTACTCTCTTCAGATTATCCAATGTATTGTATAACCGCCTGATATTGTATACTCTGTATTTTAGCCTATGTCTACTCTGTACCCTATTTCCCCAGAACACATCTGAAATTGAGTGGTACCCCGCTCAGTATGCCTTTCCTGGCTAAACACTCAAATAAATAAATAAATAAATTCTAACTCTTATGGGAAAACATGGTTTAACAAAGCCTGCAAACTGTCAAAGAAAGAGCTAAATCATAGTCTAAGACAAACTAAAAAAGAGATTGTAGACCCTAGAACTAGGGCTCTTGTTATTAATAAATTCAGGAAGGCATACAAAGATATATTGGACAGAGAGAGATTAAAACATAATGCAGAAAAATGGGAAGATCTAAGAAAAACAGTGATCAGGAGGGGACATGCAGTCATTTTGGACTCAGGTTGCTTTGGGTTACAATAGATTTTCTTCTAAGTTGGAAGCCCACATGGGTCCAAATGTTTGGACTTCCTACTTTCAAGCTCTGTATTTCTCAGCCAAGGAACATAATCTTGATACACAGGGAATGATGAAACAGGGAATAGGAATTTCCCAGAAACATTGCAAATTACAGATGATGAAATTATTTTGCCATCATTTCACCACAATTGAATAAAGCACCTGGACCTGACTTCATCCTAGGAGACATATATAAAACATTTCCTCTCTGGGGTGTTCCTATTTTAAGTATTTTGTTTAATGCAATATTGAAGGGTCTAACTATACCAGATAGCTGGCTAGGGACAACTGTTTTTCCAATTTTCAAGAAAGGGGGGCAGCAGTGACCCGAAAATGTACCATCCTGTTAGCTTAATTGTTATCTAACAAAAGCTTTTTGCAAAACTCATTCTGGATTGGTTAACAACTTTGATTGAGAAAAATGCTATTCTAAGTGAATGTCAGAATGGAACCTCTGGGTCTACTGTCCACCATCGTTATGCTCTGAATCATCTCATAAGGAAATATGTCAGCATAAAGTCTCAAAAATTATATTGCTGCTTCATTGATTTCTTCTCTGCATTTGAAATCATAAGCAGAAGAATCTTATGGAAAAAAACTGGATGAGTATGGTCTTGCTATAGACTTAATAAATACAATGAAGAGACTATCCACTAATACCTGGGTAAAGATTCAATATGATCAATTTGGACACTTACCTGAACCCTTTCGAACTAATCTAGGTGTTAGACAGGGTTGCCTTCTGGACCCTACTCTGTTTAACATTTACATTAATTCTCTATTGATGAATATGGATGACCATGATTTTCATGCACTGAAAATCGGAGAAAGAGGTATTCCATTACTAGCTTACGTGGACGATATTGTCTTGCTATCTGCTTCAAAACTGGGACTCCAGAGAAAGTTAAATCTTTTTTTCTATCCTGTCCTTCCATTTAAAGTTACAAATTAATAAGGAGAAAACCAAAATGTTAATATTTGAAAACAAAACAAAAAACTCCCTACTTTATGGCTTGGTTCAGGAAAATAGGAAACAGTTAAATATTATGATTATCTGGGGGTCAGAGACTCACAAAATTATAGTTGGAAAACACATAGGACATTAGTTAAAAATAAACTGAGGACAGGATCAGGAGCTTTAAGAATATTCAATGCAAAATTAGGTAAAACTACAATTACTAAATTGTACAGATACCTTCTGAAGGTCCCTAATTCTGTTCCATCAGGTCTTCTACAACTAGAACCTGGTCAGTATTCATTAAGTTCTATGATTCTCAAAAAAATAATTCTCTTTCTTTCGAGGTGGTTTTTTTCTTCCTAATGACAGACTTCCTTCCTGGTGCCTGGAGGAGGAGATTAAATACCTAGATCAGGGTTTCCTCCCCTCGTTCATGCAACTGATAAGGAAACAAATGTATCCCTTGGGTTTGGGAAATGTGCTAACAGATATATACCTTCAAACTTGGGATGAAGTTAAAAATAAGGTAGTAGCAAGAATTATAGATTCTGATATTACAAACAATTACTTATGCTTAGATCAGCTCAAGTGTTTTGGCTGGTACAAACAGCTAAAAAACACAAACCTTATTGAACTTTATTTGCAAATACTGACCAAGCCTAGTGAAAGACGACTGATATGCAGATTCAAGATGGAATTATACAGTTCTAATTGTATATACCATCTACAAAAAAGACCTGAGGCTCTAACATCTTTTTGCAGGTGTGGGAATTCTCAGTTAGATGACCTAAAACATGTAATCCTCTTTTGTTCCCTCTATAATATCAGTAGAGAAAAATGGTTGAGTGGCCTTTTAGGTAACTTATTTTTACCATCAAATATGATCTTATATGACCTCTTTAACTCCAAAGATGAGAATAAATCACCAGCCCGGTGGCGCTGAGGGTTGAGAAGCTGGATGCCACACCTCGTTCCATTCTGGCGACTTGGGTTTGGGAGCGGACTCGGGTCACTGGTGGGTCGGCAGGAGGAGATAGGCTTGAGAGTCACACGATGGCTCGCCTAGTCCAGGGAGGGTTAAGGCCATATCCAACACACTTGTCTGATTCCGAGCAGAGGCTCAGAGTACTGCAAGCCCCTAACATAGCAGGGGATGGACGGCCTCTATACAGCATGACGTCGGCACTTAATGCCTTGATGTCAGGGGTCTCACGCTGTAGGGGAGGGAGTAAAGAGGAAAAGCAGTCGGCCATTGCTGGGAAGATGGGGATCCTGGAGACGTGCCCTCAATGTGCCTTCACCCGCCCGACGGCCCCAGTCCGACGAAATATAGAGGTAATCGGGCATAGGGGCTCTGCCACATCCCTGCTTAGGGGGTAAACAGCAGCTCCATGGGGATCCAGGGTCGCTAAGGCAGGGTGAAAAGCAGAGAAATGTCTGCCTTGGGGACTCCTGATGGGTCGGGGATGGCAGGCTAGGAAGGTGGTATAAACAGAAAAGTATAAAAAAAGATGAGAATAAGTTGAAGGCACTGGCTGGTTATTTTAGATCTTTGCATATTTAGCCAAATAATGGTTACAATCATACGATAACAAAGATGACTGTACCTGATAGATAGAAGTCTGACTATTTGCTTAATTGATTAAGAAAATATGAAAGAATGGCTGGTTATTTTTAGATCTCAATACATTTTTGTTATTGAAAATAACTAAATGTTAACATAGGAATACAGCATTTAATAGATGACAGCTTGTTTAAATATATAATTGATTAGAGTATGTTCCTCAGTGGGGCCTATAGCACTGTGTATGTTTTAACCTGTCTTATTTAATTGTACATTTTTATATTGAAATTATATTTCTATATCGATCAATAAAACTGAACTGAACTAATAAATAATAATAATAAAACTTTATTTTTAAGGCACCTTTCAAAAACCAAGGCTCCGAACAAATTGAACACACAATACAACACAATCTCAATTAAAACATAAATATATAAACAATTATAAAACCACTACTAAAATCAGAAAGACTTCAATCACCAAAAGCTTGTCTCCATAAATAAGTTTTCAAGGCTTGTTTAAATCCCTCCATGGTCGGGCTCTCCCGTAACTGATGGGTAGAGAATCCCAGAGGGTAGGAGCCACAAACATAAATGCCCAAGCCCCAGCAGATCTTAAACACACCCTCGGTATCTCTAGCAACCCCTCGTCAGCAGAGCGGAGTGATCGCCTGGGGCAGTAGGGAACCAGGAGCTCTTTCAGATAGTCCGGTCCCTGTCCGTGTAGGGCTTTAAAAGTCAATAAAATGACTTTAAAGGTAATCCGCCACTGTATGGGCAGCCAGTGCAGTTCACGCAGCACCGGTGAAATATGACTAAATCGAGATGTTCCCATCAAAAGCCAGGCTGCAGCATTCTGCACCAGCTGCAAGTGGCAGATTTCCACCTGGGATAGCTCTAGATATAGGGAATTGCAATAGTCCAAGAGCGTGGACACAAAGGCATGGACCAGCGTAGGAAGATCACCAGGGGGAACTAGGTGCTTAACCCTGGAGATATTCCTCAGATGATAGAAAGAGGATTTGATGATGGCAGTCACCTGCGAATGCAGGGTAAGCCCATTATCAAAAATTACCCCCAGGTTCCACACCTGTTCAGAGGTCGGGAGAGAGATATGCACCCAAGGAATAACCCAGAGGACAAACCTACCCCAAACCCCCCTGTCCGACTCGTAGGATCCAAAACCAACAACTCAGTCTTATCAGAGTTCAACTTGCATAGAAACATAGACTTTGACTGCAGATAAGGACCACTTGACCTACCCAGTCTGCCCATTTCCCTACCTACTGGATAAGCTGCAGATTCTAGTTAACCAACAGCCTACTTCCTGCAACCCCCAACTATAATTGCCTTGTGTCTGTCCCATGCATGTTTGAATTCCCCCACTGTTTTAGACCCAATGACCTCCTCAGGAAGGCTGTTCCATGTATCACCACTCTCTCTGTGAAAAAAAAATTTCCTCACATTACCCCTGAGCCGTCCCCCCTCTATCTTTAAATTGTGCCCTATTGTTCTTACACATCTCTTTTTCTGAAAGATGCTACCCGCCTGGACTTTGTTGATTCCCTTGAGGTACTTAAACATTTCTATCATGTCCCCCCATCCCTCCTTTCATCAAGAGTATACATATTAAGCTCTCTCAGTCTCTCTTCATATGGCTTCTGCTGCAGACCCTGCACCACTTTAGTTGCCCTCCTCTGGACTGCTTCCATCCTGTCTATGTCCTTGTGTAGATGAGGTCTCCAAAACTGCACGCAGTACTCAGATGGGGTCTCACCAACTGTCTGTACAGAGGATAACCACTTCCTTTTTCTACTTGTGATGCCCTTCCTATGCATCCCAGTATCCCCTAGCTCTCCTTACTGACTTTTCACATTGCTTACCCACCTTTAGGTCATCTGATATGACTACCCCCAGGTACCTTTCCATTTTTGTTGTTGTTAGTACCTCCCCTGCTATTGTGTACTCTTCTCCTGGGTTTTTGTTTCCCAGGTGCATTACTTTGCACTTCTTTGTATTGAATCTAAGTTGCCACATGTCTGACCATTCCTATAACCTTGCCAAGTCCCTTCTCATCTTTTCTACCCCCCTTGTGTATCAACTCTGTTACAGATCTTCAACCAACTCACATCCATCCACTCCTAGATTTCAGTGAGGCAGTTATTAAAGACCGAGAGAGCTCCATCCTGGTCATATGCAAAAGAAAGGTAGAGCTGGGTATCATCAGTATAGTAGTGAAACCTCAGCCCATACCTTCTTACAATGTCTATGAGGGGCAGCATATACACCACAAACAACATGGGGGACAATACCGAACCCTAAGGAATCCCACATGACAAAGAAACTGGACCTGAGGAATAAATCCCAGATACCACTCTCTGTGTTCTTCCAGTGAGATAAGATGTAAACCACCTGAGGACTACACCAGATAGTCCACAGATGCACCTCAGATAGTTCAGCAATACCCCATGGTCCACAGTGTCAAATGCTGAAGAGAGATCCAGAAGAACCAGAATATAGTGTCTTTTCCGATCTCTCGCCATCAAGAGATCATTGAGCACCCGAACCAGTGCTGTCTCAGTACTATGCCACTGTCGAAAACTGGACTGGGGGGTTCATAGATATCATGGATGGTCAAATGGTTCTCCAGTTGAATGGCCACTACTTTCTCAATCATTTTCCCTATAAAGGGAAGATTAGAGATCGGCCTGTAGTTAACATGGGAGTCGGGGTCCAAAGAAGCTTTCTTCAGAAGGGGTGTAACCACTGCCTCCTTCAGGGAGCTGGGAAACTCATCTCTTTCCAAGGAGCACCCGACTATCCGTGTAAGGACCAGACTGTTAGAATCAACACAACCCAAAACCAGGGAGGTTGGTCCAGGATCCAAATTACAGCATGTAGGGTGCATACCCTGGACAATCCACATGACATCCATGAACTCCAGTCGGTTGAAGGTGCTCCAAGAGAACCGAGGAGAAGCAGCCACATGCTGGTCTACTACAACACCATTGTGTGCTGGATGAAGCGCTACCCTGATGTCGGCCACCCTACCTGCAAAGAACAGAACAAGCTCATCACACTCTACCTGTGAAAAAGCTTTTTTGCACTTGCAGGCATGATGGGTTGCACAGTCTGTCTACAGTGCAAAAAAGCTGAGCTGGTCAATTCTGAGCAACAGCAATCTCCTTGGACAGGAATTATGCCTTCTTATGGGAGATTGCTGATTGATAGGCCTCATAATGCTCCATCAATTTGAGGTGGTTGGCATCAAGGGAGGATTTCCGCCAGCAGCAATCTAACCTTCATCCCAGTTGCTGCATCTCCATCAATGTCCCATCAAACCATGGGGACCAAGGATGAAGGGGAGAGAGGACAAACACGGACAGGAGCAAAGAGATCCAGGGCTGCTGATATAGCATTATTATAGGCTACAACGAGGGCCTCTGGTTCGCTGTTTGCTACTGGAAGAGACTATAGGTCCAGCACCGCCACCAAGCCTTTAGAGCTAATACCTTGTAAAGGGTGATATCTGACCATCTCCACAGGGGGTAGGCCTACAAAAGGGGTGATAAAACTAAACCCCAAGGTGTAATGATCAGACCGTCCAACTGGTTCTACCCCCAAGTTTGAGGCCTCGATCCTCAGGAGGAAAACTAAGTCAAGAGAGTGACGGTGCTTGTGAGTAGCAGTAGTAACTATCTGTGTAAGATCCAGAGATGACATTAACTGGAGGAAGTGTTGTCCAAACTAAACTGATAGAAACCTTCAAGTACCACAAGGGAAACAACAAAGTTCAAGAAGGGACCATCTTTCAGACAAAGAGATGTGCAAGAACAAGGGTGCACAATTTGAAAATAGTGGGTGGATGGCTCAGGAGCAACATGAGGAAGTATTTTTTCACAGAGAGGGTGGTGGATGCATGGAATGGCTTTCCTGAGGAGGTTGTGGGGTCAAAAACAGTGGGGGAATTCAAAAATGCATGGGACAGACATAAGGTAATTATAGTGGGGTGTAGGAAGAAGTAAGCTGTTGGTTAACAAGAATCTGCAGCTCATTTAATAGGTAGGGAAATGTACACTCTGGATGGGCCAAGCAGTCCTTATCTATCATAAAAGTCTATGTTTATATGTTTCTAACTCAGCCATTTTTTGACATTTTGACCACTAATTTTCAAAATGGCTTTTTGGGAACACCACCTCATGTACTATATAACTGTCATTATTCAAATCCTGCCCCAAAGGGGAATTCGCCAAGTGGTCACAGAGACACCTTTTGAGCAAAAGTTGCTTGACAGTCATATTGTTCATGAAGTGGGGTCCCCAAAAGGCCATGTTGAAAATTTGGGGTCAAAATCATGAAAAAACAGCTGAGTTATGCAAAAAGTTGAAACCACCAACACATTAAACCACATTTACCTTAGTTTCTCATATTTCAGTTGCCAGTTCCAGTAGCAAGATATGTCTTCAATCAGGAATGCAGATTTCAGTCCTGGGACCTTTTCAGGTAAGTGAAGGTATGTGGGGGTGTCAAGTGAGGGGTGTGGGGAAGTGGATACACAGTGGGTGGTCAAGTGAGGGTGCAGATGTGATCAGCAATGGGCTTTGTTTTACAGGTTAAAAAAAAGACATCAAGGGACAGTCTTCTTGTTTACAGGATGAAGCAGAAATTAGAGGGTGGTGGGATGCCACTAACTACCACCGACAATGCAAAATGGGCATTGGAGGGTGTGGGTTAACACTATACTCCAGGGATAAAGTCAGGAAGATGATGGACTGCCCAGAAACACCAAAGGTGCCTGAGGCTATACAAATAAGTCTAAAAATAAAAAAAAATATGTAAAAAAAATAATTAAAAATACACATCTGGTTATTAGGGGTGAGGGGTGCCACGAAAAACCAGTGATATTTATGTGTGGTGTCAATGAGAACCCATTAAAAAAAGAACAAAATCCTTTTTAACCAGTGGAAATCCTTTTCTGCCAATCCTTTGCTGTGGTGGGTGAAAAGAATTACATCTGGTGAAAAAGGATTAGCAAAGAATTGGTGGAAAAGGATTTCCACTGGAAAAAAAACATGATTTTGCTCTTTTTTAATGGGTTCTCATAATAACCCCCATTAACATTCCTAGTGTCTAGTGGCATCCCCCACTTTTAATACCCATATGTTAATGTTTTTCTATATTTGTTTATGTTATTTTTATTTTAATACTTTTTTTTTTATTATTTCTCCTATGATGTTTTGGTTTAGTGGTAGACTGCCACTCTGTTGGTGTATCCCAGATGTCTAGTGGTACCCCCCACACTCCAATGCCGGCTTTACATTTCCCTTGGTGGTTATTGGCATCCCCCCACCCTCCCATCTCTGTTCTGTACTAAAAATAAAATCGTCCCTCAATGCCTTTTTTTAAAACTGCAAAAGAAAAGTCCATTGCCGATCACACCCACATCCACCTCCCGGCCTCCCACTATGCACCCACCTCCTCACCACACATTAGGAGCCCCACACACCCTCACTACTAAAGAGATCTGAGGTTAGGATCCACTCTCTCGATTGAGCACACGTCTTGCTGCTGGAACTGGCAACTGCAAATAAAAAACTGCCACACTTACCTTAGTTTCTTATATTGCAGTCACCAGTTCCAGCAGCAAGATGTGTTTTCAATCTGGAGAGCAGATATCTGAACTGGGAACTCTTCAGGTGAGTGAAGGTTTGTGGTGGTGTCAAGTGGAGGGTGTGGGGAGGTGGGTGCACAGTGGGAGGTTGAGGGAGGGTGCAAGTGTAATCAATGATGGGCCTTGTTTACAAGTTCAAAGAAAAGACAGAGACAAACTGTTTTCTTATTTGCAGGGCAAAGACAGTCATGGGATGGTGAGGGGATGCCACTAACCACCAACAAACATTTAAAGTGGTATCAGAGGGTAGGGGTACCATTAGACACCAGGGATAAAGCTGGGAGGCTTCTGGACTATGATAAAAAATGGGGGGGGAGGATTGGTGGGTTATAAAAAATAAAGAAATAAAAATAGATATATTAAGCCAGTCCAAATTCCCTCATGGGTATTTGCATATATGTCCCATGATGCTTTGCATTATTTAAGTATGTGCATTTGTGTTTTCTTATATATAAACACAAACACACACACGTGTGTGTGTGTGTGTGTGTGTGTGTGTATAATAAAATATGAAAACTATGTATGTATATTCAGGGTGAGGGATGCTACTTGACATCAGGGATGTTTATTGGGGGTTCCACTGAGAAACCATGTGAAAAAAAAATATTTTTTGACACCGCTAAACCTTTTTTCACCAATCCTTTGGTATGGTGGCAAAAAAATGATTCCATTTGGTGAAAAAGGACTAGGGACTTAGTTACTGCACTAATTCTTTTCCGACAGGCCATTTCCTTTTCCACCATCCTTTTTAGTCATGGTGAAAAAAGGAAATCTGCTTACAAAAAAATGGATTTCGGACTTAGAATTTTTTTCATCTTTTTTCACCATCCTTTTTTGTCATAGTGATAAAGGAATTTGGCTGGTGAAAAAGGATTTAAATCTTTTTTTGCCAGATGAATCCTTTTTCACCTTTTCATGATGGTGAAAAAGGAAATCGGCTGGTGAAAAAGGATATCAGACTTAGACTTGTTTAATCCTTTTTTTCCAGCCAATTTCCTTTTTTGCCATGATGAGAAACTACTCATGAAAAAGGAAATTAGCAAGTGATTAAAAAGGATTTAAATACTTAAAAAATAACATTCAGAGGCCATAGAACTTTAAAAAAAATACACAGTAGAGCTCATCAACTCCTGATTAGCAACATACAAGTTTGGATATCAGTAAAAGACAGCCCTGGGCAGAGTTATAAGGTATTATTGTGTGGAAAGATAAAAAAAAAAAGCTGGTGACTCAATAAAAAGGACATTTTTTTCTCAAGAAAAAGGATTGGCCCCTCACAGAAAAGTGCCATTTTTCATGAGACCAAATTGCTTTTTCATTCCAGGAATCTATCCAGAAGATATAACTCAGCATGGTTAGAACCTGACATTTTAAAATGTAAATACAATTTAATAATTTTGTAACAGATTACTATGTTTTTACTAATCTAATGCAGGCTTGTTCTTTATGGCAAACTCTTTCTATCCTGAGAATTTAAGACCAATATTCTAAACTGTTTGGCTGCAGCACAATGTAAAAAAAACTTCAAAAAAAAGTTTAATTTTTATGTTTTTCACTATGTGTAGCTCACAAACTGCCAATATGACCAAAATAAAACATGACGTGTCAAGAGTTCTAGCTCAGGAAACCATGCCTGTATAATTTTGTGCAAATCTGTTAAACAGTTGCAAAGTTACTAAAGTGCAATATTTTAGGTTTAATATTAAATTGCCCACTCAACCGGGTCAACCCTAACCATAGTGGCGCTACCGTACCACTATAATTCGTGTCTTGAAAGAGAGTTTCCTGTAAGAGCATAGAATTTTCCCAACTCTGACTAGTGTGTTGTACAATTTTTCTGATTTTTACCCTGTCTTTGGCACCCTTTACATTCCAACATAAAAAAAGTAAGTTGTGTTGCCATTAAAATTCACTTTTCAATTTATTCTAATTGTAATTCGTGTGTAACCTTTTACTATTGGGGTAGAAATAATATAAGACCAATACACATAAATGTTTAAGTTTTGTTTTGTCAGAACACAATTTTTTCTAATGTCCTTGATTTCCCTATTATCCTACCCTCCTTAGATATGCCGAACACTTGACTCATACTTATTGCTGAGTCAATCCTCCCTCCCTGACAGTCTGCAGACAGTCAATAAATCTGAGTTTGTGCAAAAAAAGTGAGCAGGGGCTAAAAATAACATAGCAGGCTGATTAAGTATTATATTTCCACAATACACTGTACAGTTGACAATATTTATATGTGTAACTATACTTAAACTCTGACCAATACACAACTCATTAAATCAACTTTTTAAACTTGATTTCAGTACATTATTTTCTGTTTTCTGCTAATTTCTTAGGAGTTACTGTAAAGCATTTACTTAGATCACAAAGGTACTGTGGTTATAGCTTAATAAGAATATAAGAACATACAAACCTACTTGCAGATAAAGGCCCTATGGTCTCTTGAGTCTGCTCAATTGTGCAGCCAGGAGCCCTTACACTGCAGCTGCCCCATCTCCCTCTCCCCTCCAGTGACCCTCCCCCTTACCCTGTCCCATCTCCTTTTGAAGCAACCCATTGTATTACAGGATACCACTTCTTCTGGTAATGCATTCCGACCTGCCAGAACCCCCTCTGTGAAAATGTGTCTCCTCATTTCCCTCCTGAGCCTACCCCACTCCAATCTAAGATTATGCCCTCTGGTATCCTTCCCCTTCCTTAACTAGAGCCCCCCCCAGGTCAATCCTATTTATCCCCTTCATGTATTTGAAGGTCTCAATCATGCTTCCCCTGCCCCATCTCTCCTCCAGGGAGTACATGTTCAGTTGCCTCAGCCTACTCTCATAGAGCAAGTCCCCTAACCCTTCGATCATTTTTGTTGCCCTGTGCTGCACTGCCTCTAGTAACCTAATGTATTTCTTCAACAGCCACCAGACCTGCACACAGTACTCATGGCGTGGTCTAACCAGTGACCTGTACAGGAGCAGGATCACCTCAACCCTCCCGGACGATATGCATCTGGCAATACGACCCAGCATCTTGTTAGCCCTGGCAGTGGCATTTCTACACTGTGTGAAATTGTTCATTGAGCCTGTTACGATTACCCCTAGATCTTTCTCCTCCTCCTCCATCTTGGCCAGCTGAATATCCCTATCTGGCAACTCCTCCTTGGGTTTTTTCTCTGAAATGTAGCACCTTGCATTTCATAGCATTGAATGCCAGCTGACAAGTGTCTGACCAGGCCTTCAATTAGGCCAGATTGTCTTGTAACCCCTGCCACCCATCTAGGTCATCAACTACTGCTCCCATCTTCATGTCATCTGCAACCAGACTGATCATGCTCTTGATGCCTATTGAAATGTTTCCTATGAAGATTCAGAATAACACTGGCCCCAGTACAGTTTCCAAATTTTCCAAAGGCTTACGTTTCCAAAGGCTATGAAGGCAACTTACCCCTATGCATAGGGAGAGGCTGCATCACACCGGAGGCTGAGCCTCCAGCCTCTGAGTTAGAGCCATGATCGGTACCTTCTGTGTAAAAAAACAAAAGATTTTAGGTGTTGCTATGCCTCCCTTACATTATTAAAGCACCATTGCTTCTTATTCAAGAATACACGCAGTCAAGCTGGGTAGAATAAGGTGTGAGGAATGCCCTTATTATGAAGAGCAGCCTTGATATTATCAAAGGTTTTTCTTCTTGTGTACACACTCGGGGGTGGTCTAGGAATACTTGAAGGTACATGCCTCTAATGTGTATCCCCTTCTTAATGTTGGCTTTTCTCAAAAGCTTTTCTCTTATTTGATAATGATGGAGTCTGATGTAAATAAATCGTAAATAATCCTTTTGTGAAGAAAAGCTTCTTTGTGTTCGGCCTAATTCCATCTTTTCTTCAGAATATATTTTCCCAATACTTTTATTACAAGTTCCTCAGCGTATTGAATTGGGTTCATGCCCTCTCTGCCTTGTGGTACATTTGTGATTTTAGTGTTGCCTCTCTCAGATCTAGATTCTAGACGTTAGATTTTCTGCTGAAGTTCCTATAACTCTGTCTGGATGTTGTTCTATGGTATTTTGAAGGGGAGGTAATTGCTCTTCAGCATCACCCATTCTTGCAGCTAATGCATCCATCCCTTTTGCCACAGAATCCATCTTGGTATTAAGTGACATGAGGGAGCCCTTTATGAAGTCAAATGGCAAAGTCATGTTCTTAAAACCTTGATGAATTTATATCAGTACCAATTCCTGAGCTGAGTGCATTTTAAATATATTTAATGCATCTTTAGAGTTTTCTTCAAGGGGTTGAGATATTAGTCCGTGTTTGCTTAAGGGATCTATTACTGTATAGCAGCTTATTTTAGCACCCTCTTTATTTAGCACAGAGCAGGGTGCAGTACTATTTAGCGCCCTATTGAATTAGTGCATCAGCTTCATGTCCAATTACAGTACTATGCTCCCTTTAATATTAGCGATCAGCTTATTTTAGCACTTTTGTCAGTTAAGTTAATATAGTCAAAATAAACTGAATGCTAGTATTTCCTGCTATACAGTATCTTGACCTCCATACAAGATCAAATAAACAGATTGATGATCCCCCTTGGATTTATAAGGGCGGGGTGATTCCTTAACTTGCATGATCCCAGAGTATCTAGCCCCCCACACACACACACACGATTGGTATATTCCACTGTTTGTAATCCTTTTCCCATTTGAACTAATCAGTCTACTCCTACATCCCCGCACTACTTGTACATGGTTAGATCATTTCACTACTTGCTCTACTTCTAATCCCAATAACATACAAGTGGTACCTCACACCACCACCAGGCTTTTAGCAATTGCATTTCCCACCACCACTAGGCCACAAAATGCAACTTGTGCTTCTCTGGATGCTTGGGATAGCCCTCCTTCCCCCTCTTCTTCCCTCCCCCCTCTACTCACCCCCTTCCACTTCTTATTCCCCTCACCAAAACTCTCACTTTTCACTCCACAAACCAACCATTATAAACAATCTTGTAAGACCATCATCCATAACCTGCTCTCTCCCTCCTTGTAACACCCTCTTCACACATGCCTCCCTCCCAGTCCCCCCACCTGGCATACTACTGCTACCCTCTCTCAACTTGGAGCAAATTCACAGGTTCCAACTCTCCTGCACAACTATTCACCAATGTGCTTTCAGTAGCAGGCTGAAATTATATAAATCCTCAAGCAAGCTCTTCTTCCTTTGCCTTTTACTACTATCTGGTGACATCTAGCCAAACAGTGGCCCAACCTCTGAAACCCCCAACCCCAAGAAAGGCCTATCTATTTTCCACCTCAGTACTAGGAGTCTAATCCTCAAGATATACCTCCTTAAAGTCTGGGTGCCACAGCACTCCTCAGACATATTATGCTTTATTGAATCATGGCTATCATGTAGAATCCCTGACACCTTACTCGCTCTGCCTGACTATGATCTCCCATGGCAAGACCACTTTAAGCGAGGTGGTGGTGTTGCAATCTACTACTGCCAAAATCTACCAGTCTCCCTTATTACCAGTGCAGCAGTCATTAAAACCCACA
The DNA here is from genome assembly GCA_016271365.2 of Neoceratodus forsteri. Classification (NCBI taxonomy): domain Eukaryota; kingdom Metazoa; phylum Chordata; order Ceratodontiformes; family Ceratodontidae; genus Neoceratodus; species Neoceratodus forsteri. The sequence goes on along the minus strand of CM057449.1, from coordinate 55,941,646 downwards.
AGCTCCTCTTTAATAAGATGCTACCCCCATCATCTCTCCCTATCTTCATTTGTGTACATTCCTCCTCTCCTAAAGCATCCCCCTCTTCTATGGTTAATACCATATCATCCCTTTCATCCACTGTCAGCTCAGGCAAACTCATGTTATACAGCGATTTTAACCCGAACTGGTCCTCCCCTGCCCTTAAACCTGTCATTTAACAAATAGTGTATCTCAACCTTCATCAGCTCATTAATGAACCCAGCAGACCCAACACCCACTCCCACAACCACACCCACCTGGACTAGATCTTGTCCTCACACCCACATCTTATCTCCTCTGCTGGCTCTCTCCCAGAGTTATTCAGTGACCACCTCTTGACGTACTGTGCCCTACTGTGCATGCAAACTCCAGCCCCCCCCCCAGTTTACCACTGGACACCTTCCACGCAGTCCTTAAACACCTTTTATCTACTACATGATCTTGCATCCTCAGACTGGTCCATCATTTACACCACAATGGATATCAACACAACACTCTTCCTCTTCTGCCATATATTAAATAATGTCTGAAATAAACACGCCCTCTCTCACCACCAATGAATTGCACCTGACATCATCAAACTCTGCAACAAACACGACTGTGCCTTGCTCTCTACAAGTCGTCCCTATCCTCTAATGACCTCTCATTCTATCGTGCCCAAAGGAACGCCTGCACCAAATCTATTAGAGCAGCTAAATCTCATTATTTTAAGAACGCTGTATACGATAACCTCAACTACCCGTATAACTTTTGGCATACACTCTCCTCCCAGTTTAAACCCCTATCTAGCTCTTCCTCCCCCCCAACAACACCCTAGTCTCTGACCCTTTCACTGTTATCTCCACCCTAAACAACTTCTTCAAGACCTGCGCCCTACCCTCCACCTCTGCCCACCCTTCCACTCCCCAGACCTGTCCCCTATCTCCTGACCCCGTCTGCATATCCCCCATAGCACCTCCTTCTCCCCCATCACAAATAGCTTTCATTTCACCCTATCACAGCACAGGAGGCACTTCATGCCCTCCAATCCCTGAACCCTCATAAATCCAGTCCTGACAGTCTCGACCCCCTCCTCCTTCAAATCTCTGCTCCAGCTATTGCTCGCCCCCTGTCTCATCTTCTAAATCACTCTCCTTCACCTGTGACTTTGTCCCACAGGCCTGGAAATCTGCAAAACTAATTCTACTTCATAAAGGTGGAAAATAGGGGTGTGCGAAAAAAAATTTCCTTCAGCAGAATTTCGGCGAAAGTGCGAATTTCGCATCCGCGAAAGTTCAGAAATTATTTCTGGAACTTCCTCAGAAATTCAAATGTAAAACTGTGGAATAAATATACAAACTGCAGGTTAATTTATTAAACTGCTGGAAAAAATCTGCAGAAAGGATCACTGCCAGTGGTCAGTTCTGAGGCTTTTTTTAACTGCAGTTTAATTCATTAATCCCCCCCCCCACTGATCAGGGGTCCCAGTAAATCAATAAATACTTCAAATCCCTTCTGCAGAACCTCCTGGTTTCTAGTGCCCCACCCACCAATCATGGCCCCTCAAAACATTTTATTTCCCTGATAGCTAACGGACCCCCCCTCCCTATCCTGGATTCCTTAATCCACAAAAAATCAGCCGTCTGTCCACCGACTCATCCCCCTCTATTCCCAGTATTCCCTGGTGTCTAGTGGACCTTCCTATCCCTGACCCCTTATAAAACAAATAATCCCAATTCCCTGGTGTTTAGTGGACCCCCAACCCCCACCCTGACAGTTCATCTGCCACCACCCTGCTCCCCCCGTCCATAAGCAGACCACCCGCACAGCCCTCCCCTCTCTTCCACTACCAGAGGCTCACTGAATTGTCAAGTGAATAACCACATGGTTGTACAAGCAGGTGTTCATTCACTGACAGTTCACTAAACTGTGGATAGAATAAATTCTGTAGTTTATATGCATTTTTCTGCAGTTTACCAAAAAATAATCCACAGGACTCGGTGAAAATCTGAAGAAAATCTCAATTTCGCCAATGGTGAAAGTTCTGCAATTTCTGCGAAATTTCCTAAATTTCGCAGAAGTTCTGCAACAGCAGAATTCGCAATGTTTGCCCACCCCTAGTAGAGTGCCTCATCTCCCTCCTTCCTGTCTTGGCCAAGCTCCAAAAATCCTTTGTTCTAACCAGACTCTGCCAATTCCTCACCACTTCATATTCCTGTCCCTTTACCAATTGAGTTTTAGAAAGAATCCCTCCAAAGTTTCCTCTTTACTCCAGGTGACAGACTCCATCCTCACTGGTCTGAACTTATGCCACTTCACCTCAGCCATATTTATAGACCTAGCCAAGGCCTTTGATTTCATCTCTCATCTGCTCCTTTCTACCAAGCTTGAACTAGCTGGACTCTCCCCCAATCAGTGAAATGGTTCTTCTCATACCTTTCAAGCTGATCCCAATTCATCCAGGCTGGTAATACTCTCTGCCCCAACAGTTTTAGTGAGTGTCCCAAAAGGCTATCTTGGGTCCCATTTTCTTTTCCATTATCCTCAATGATCTCCCCCTCAAGTGCTGTCACTCCCACATCCATCTATACACAGATGATACCATCCTCTTCACTTCTAGCCAGTCAGCCTCCAAGGTATTCTCCCTATTACAAGCAGATTTCAATCATGTCCAGAACTGGCTCCAGGACAAACAGCTAAAAGTAAGCACTACAAAAACAGTATGCATGGAACATTGGCATCCCCTTCAAAAGTTGCCAAGCTCCACACACTCCCTTTTTTGACTCTAATGGCATAACTTTAGACATAGTCCCAGCATACAAGTACCTAGGTGTCCGGCTCAACAGCTGCTTAGACATCACCATGCACATCAACCACATTCACTCCAAGCTCCACCCCAAACCTGCTGCTCCTTACAGAAAAGAAGATGTCCTCTCTATCCCCATTCCCCAGATTCTTCTTATGTATGACATTATGACGGATTCTTATTTGCTGACTAGTCTAGGTCTAGTGTTCAAGGATAACATCTACAACCTTACAGGTTATCCACTCCAGTTACAACACAGAAGATTTAATTTAATGCCACAATTTTTTTTTATTCCTTACGTATCATTAAACCATGGACGGCATTACCATTAGAGGTGATTACCAGCTGCTCTATTTGTTATTAACTTATAGGAGCAATTATGGGCCTCATAGCTCCCTAGCTCCTGATCGATCTAAGTATGAATCTCAGTATGAATCCTTCTCACCAGGAAAATCCTTACACTTTTTGTTTATTCAGATGTTGTTTACAGGTCTGCATCCACTTCTACTCTTTCCAGATTGGACATCCTTTTCAATGCCTTTTTTTGTTTCACCTTAAGCTCCCCTTCTTGGACTTATCACTGCACCCTCTACTCTTCCCAATCACTCTTCTCCCTATTCTCCAGTCGAAATCATCACACCTCCATCATCTGGGCCAAGTATTGGTTTGGCACACTTACTCTATACCTCAACTACCTCCTAGCCCCCTCCTCACAAACTTCTTATTGCCTCTACATGTGGGACCTTCACATCTTCACCCTTTCACAACCTCACTTGAACTCTGGGAAGGCTTTCTTCTCCTTCCACTTCCAAATCTGTGGAACTCCCTCTCCTCCTCTCTCCAAATGCTACCATCATTAAATCTCTTCAAAAGGACCCTTTACCATTTGCTGTCTCCACCCTGCTCATACCCTCTTGTAGCCTAATCCTACATCTCCCAAGTCCCTAAAATAACTCCTTGATTCTTTGCAACTTGTGTGATCCCCCATTGTTTGTAGCACCTGCTTGCCTGCACTGCACTTTTTCAAGCTGCTTAAATTGGTGCCAACCTACTTGTTGCACTGCTACTTTGCAGTACTGAATTATCAAGTACCGTGCACTTGCCTCTTCCCATGCATAAATATTTTCTTTTTACATTTTTTATACTCTTGCTCCCTTGCTCTGTCATTACAATGTACTGTATGTATACCTGCACCTTGTTATATGTATCTGCCTCTTACCCAGGCTTGTATTGTAACCTGTATCATGACTTGTACTATTGGATTTTCACTTTGTCTCACTGTAAACTGACAACACCACGTATGTTTTATGAAATTCAACATCTTTATTGATTTTATATCATACACAAACAACAAACAGTAAAATAATATACCAAAACCCAAGTTACTTCTAAGTATAAAAAATTATTACCTGAACCCGGTCTGTCTTCGGATCAATTATAACAATGATGATACACCTTTTAAACCCCTCCCCCACCCCTACCCTCCCCATCCCTCCCCTCCCTGGACTGTGCCAACTAAACCTGACATTACAGAAAGGTAGTAAGCAATGATGAACCAATTAATTATAAAGTGCCAAAAAAGTAAAACTGACAGAAACAAACAGAGGCATACATAAGATGGATGTTATTGCAAATATAAAGCATATAGTTTACCCCATTTTTTATTGAATGATTTCATATTGTTACAGGAGCTAGCTATCAATCTTTCGGTATTGAAACAAGCTGATAAATCTTTCAACCATTCAGCATAAGTTATAGCCAGTTGATCCATCCAGTGCTTGAGTACCACTCTCTTAACTACAATTGAGATTAGTGCCACATGGAATCTGCACTCCAGGACCCCAATACTGGAAAGCATTCCTAAGATACATATCTCTATGGTAAACAATTTCTCCAGTCCTAATAATGGATCTAGTTTGGATTGAATTGTGTGCCATAGAGGGGCCACCTTTTCACAGTGCCAAAATATATGTATCAGGTTCCCTTCAAATTTACCACACCTAGTACATATGGAGACAGGAAGCTTGCCCAATTTAGCTAGTTTAACTGGCATATAGTACAAGTTATTTAAGATGTGATACTGAGTGAGTCTCTGCCTATCTTGAGAATGATATATATGCATATCTTTCCAAATTTGGCTCCATACAGGGGTAGTGTTCGGCAGAAGAGAAGCCCATATTTAGGATCCTGGAAGGGCATTAGGAAATTTAAGTCCCAAAAGATAGGAATACATCCTTGAAATTCCATGGAACTTGTTTGCATAATCCTGCATCTGGTCTAAGAAAGGCCTGACCTGAGACTTCTTAAATGTGGTTCCAAAGATAGAAACTATAAGATGCCTTAATTGGAAGACTTTAAAAATGTATTTCTGAGATATGTTAAATCTAGCTATTATTTCGGGGGAAGAAAGAAGACCATCTTGAGAAAACAGGTTTACTACTAGGACTCAGTGTAACTGAGGAAGCCATTCTGAGGAAATCAGTGCTCCCCCTATTTTAATATTAAAGTTTAGGATAAGGGATTGCGCAGTATCACTCTTGGGGGAAATTTTGAAAAAGTTCCAACATTGGGCTAGAACTTTAAGCGAGATACCAGTAACCGAGTTTTGTATTGGGATTGGTAGTGCCGAGTTAGTAAAAAAGAATATCATAGGCAAATTAAGGTTATGCAAGTCCAGTAACCATCTTTCAAGCTGGAGCCAAATAGGAAGGTACTCATTGGCTGTGGTCAAGAACCATCTCCCGAGTTTGGACAAGTGACTAGCCCAGCAATACAAATTAAAATTGGGAGATGAAGTCCTCCCAATTCTTTGAGAAGACTGAGTTTAAGAAAGGAGCATCTCAGATGTCTGCCTTGCCAAATGAATTTGGAAAGGGTGGAGTGGAGTTGCTGAAAATAGGACATTGGGAGCCAAAGATTCAATAAGTTTAAAGGATAAAAGAGGTGGGGTAAAACATTCATTTTGATAATACTAATCCAACCCCATAACGAAAGAGGAAGTTTTGCCCATCTTTGGAGGTCTTGTTGAATATTCACCACTAAGTCATCCAGATTGAGTTTCTTGAAGGACTCCAGATCTTTAGTAAGATGTATTCCTAGATATTTGATTGAATGAGAGGACCACTTCATACCAAACTGAGTGAAATTAGCTTGGTGGGTGAGAACATTTAAGGGAAATATTACTGTTTTTGATAGGTTCAATTTATAATTGGACACAAGTCCAAACTGTGTGATAATTTGTAAGGGGTGTGCTAGGGAAACATCTGGATGAGCCAAATGGAGAAGAATGTCATCAGCATACACTGAAAGGGTCAGGGACTGCTGAAACACTGAGCAACCTAGAACATGAGCAGAGTGTTTGATACTAAGAAGGAGGGGTTCCAGGTATACATTAAATAGAAAGGGAGACAAGGGACAACCTTGTCTGGTACCTGTAAACAAAGAGAAATGAGAAAAGAAAACCCCATTGCAATAAATTTTGGCGTTAGGAGCTTTATACCATCAGGATCCACCGAATAAATGATGCAGGGAAACCCATTTTCGTAAGAGTTGCCCAAAGAAAATCCCAGTTGAGTCTGTCAAAGGCCTTTTCAGCGTCTAATGAAATTAGAGCCATGGGAATCTGAGAGGTTTGAGCAGTGTGGAAAATATGTGAGAAAGTTCTGAGATGATCAGCTGAAGAGCGGCCTTGCATGAAACCGACTTGTTCAGGGCTCAACAAATGAGACCAAATCTTTTTAATCTTAAGAGATAGGATTTTTGTCAATGTTTTAATATCGCAATTTGAAAGAGAAATTGGTCAGTAACTGGCAGGTTCCCTATGTGGTTTATCCGGTTTAAGGATTAGAACTATCATGGCTTCTAGCATAGTGGGATCTAAAGTGTCAGCGGTGAACATATATTCATATAAATTAAGAAGAAGTGGGGCTAATTCTTTACAAAAGGTTTTATAGAAATTGGAATGAAAACTGTCAGGACCAGGTGACTTATCCAGTGCTAACCCCTTAATTGCTTCTTCTACTTCCACTAATGTGATAGGAGAAGACAGAACAGAACAATGATGGGCTTGTAGGCAGGGGAGGCTAAGGCCTTCCAAGTAACATTCTATACTTGAGAGAGGTGCCCGTGAGGATGATTTGCTATATAAAGTACTATAAAAAGTTTCAAAGACCTGGGTAATGTTCCGTGGCAAAGTTTTAATGGTGCCATCTGAAGCTTGCAAGGAGGGGATTAACCTAGAGCTTTCCATTTTCCGTAAGCGAAAGGCCAGCATTCTACCTGTTTTCTCCCCTTGGTAAATGTATCTTGCATTAGTTTTTAGGATGGCGTACTCTGGTTTTTCTTTTAATAAATCTGCATATTCATTCCTAAGAGTTAGCAGGGTTTCCAGGGAGTTTGGAGAGGAGGATGAAGATAGAGAACTTTTGACGTCTCTTATTTGGTTCAACAGGGAAGCTACTCTTGCTTCTCTTTGTTTTTTCCTCTTGGAAGCTAGTTTAATAAATTCCCTCCAAATATAACACTTAAGGGAGCACCATAGTGAGTCCTCCCTTGGTGTAGACCCTTTATTAATATCCATGAAGGTGGAGATTAGTGTCTTGATGTGGTAAACTGTTTGTTCTTCCTTGAGAAGTTGTGTGTTTAATCTCCAAGTAGTGTCCCTCTGGAGGTCCGGATCAGGGGAGATCAACAGCCATGCAATTGAATGGTCTGATAATACAATTGGTTCGATTCCTGTCTGGCAAAGACCAGATAAAAGGGAGGTGCTGAGTAAAATGTAATCTAGTCTAGACCAGGACTGGTGGATCTGAGAGTAGAAAGAAAAGACCCGGTTAGAAGGATTGAGAAGGCGCCAGGGATCACACAAACCCAGAAGCTCCATAAAATCCACTAAGGCCTTTTGTGGGGGAAGGGATTAGAAGTTTTAATGACCGGTATGTTCTGTCTAGATCTTGAGATGGCAGAATATTCCAATCGCCACCCAGAATTAGCAAGGAGGGCAGAAATCCACCTAACCTATCAGCTAAGCCCATAAGGAAATCTGCATCTCCCCCAACTGGTCCATAAATGGAACCCAGCACTACTGTGGTATTATTAAGAGAGCCTTTAACTATTATGAACCTAGCTTCAGCAGACTTTATCAACAGGAAAGACTTCTGAACAGTAAAATCGCCCTCCCCAAACCCCCCAACTATGTACAAAAGGTCCCCAAGTAATTATGAAAACTAACCATAACCCCCTTATATAGGATTCTGAGGACCAAACCTTATTGGCGGCATTTCTATGAGAACCTGAACCTGAGCATTGATTCCTGACCTGAGAGGGATTACTGTAATCCAACTTTGAAAGGTGTCTCAAGTAATACTGAAAACCTCTATAGTCTCCATGGTTCTTTAGAAATGCGCCACTTCCCCCCCTTCGCAGGTATGTTGCACAGTTCTCCCTGAGCCTGCTCCATCCAGGAGCCCCCCACCCCACCGCCAACCCCCTTAAGTCAACAAAGATAGGCCCCATCCTAGTATGTCTTAATTCAGGTCGACATAAGGAAAAAGAAGGGGGCACTAAGAAACTGGAAGGGCCATAACTCACAAATCCTTTAGCATAATTAACCATGTCATAGAACCTATTATTTAGTACAACTGCAAATAGTGCATGCCTTATGCTATCTTACTTTAAGACAGGACTACTGCTCCAAATTATGGCTTTTTGGGCCTTCCAGATTCATTAAATGTGGTAAATCCAAAAGGTGGAAGCCCACGAGTCCCCACCTAAGCTGGCAGTATACAAAATAACCTCAGAATAGCCCAGACCTCGAGGAGGCAAGGAAGTAACAGGGGAACTTAATTCCTGATGGGACCAGGTCGTCCATCCCTAATAACAGTGTATGGGAATGCCCGCCAGTCAAAAGTTCCTACCCACCCAGATCAGGAGCATACAGTCACATCCGCAGGGAAAAGATTTGGCCTGTTAGGCCTCACTATGGCCTACTTCTCATTCCCAACCCATCCTGCTAGAGAGAGAGGGAGAAAAGAAAAGAGCAGCCCGCAGTCAGGTAAATACTCTATCTCAGTACAGATACTAAACACAAATAACACCCAGATGAGTCCTGTAAAAGTTCGACCTGTCTTAAACAGGTTGGGTAGCTTGATAGCAAGATCCTTAGCTGCCTGCTCAGGAGATTTGTAGGATTGCCAGGTACCCTCGATTGCCACCTGTAACTTGGCGGGGTATATCATCTTGAAGCGTATGCCCACAGCTATCAGCTTGCTGACCATTGGGTGGAATGCAGAATGCTTCTGGCATGTTTCAAAGAGGAGATCTTGCGTTATTCTTAATTTAGAACTACCCCATAAAATGGATTGCAGTTCTTTTGGTTTTACTAGCACATGCTGCTTTTCCACGAAGCTTAGGAATTTGACTATGATTGGCCTAGGTGATGCTCTGGGTAAGGGCTTTGGCCAGAGAGAGCGGTGGGCCTGTTCTATGTGGTACTGTGGGTTAAGAGGAGACGGGCTGATGATCTTGTTAAAGAATTTTTGCAGGAAGGTGATAGTGTCAGCTCCCTCTTCAGCTTCGGGTAGGCCTATAATCAGCACATTATTTCTCCTGCTTCTCCCTTCTACATCTTCTGTTTTCAGCTGAAGCTTATTTATTTGTTGGCGGAGGTGAACGATCTCTGGGTCAACCTTCTCCTTTCATTTCTCCAATGAAGAGGTTCTGGCCTCCGAATCTCCCATGCGTGTCGGCAGGATGCTAAGATCACATCGAATAGACTTTAATTCTGTGGAGCTATCCTCTAATGTTTCCCTGAATGGCAGCAGCTCTTGAAGGAAGCGATCTTCGGTCAGGGGAGTCACAGGAGAACTAGGGGTGCCTGCTTTAGTAGAACTCCCAGTGCTTTGATAATTTGATTTTTTAGACGTTTTCTCCAGAGTAGGCGGCAGAGTGTGCCTGATCCTGGCCTGCCTCATCTCAGCGTCCATCGCTGCTGTAAAGCCGATTGTGATGCCAGATTCAACCAAAAAGATGATCGCTGAAGGCAGGGATGTTTAAGAAGCGTGGGACTAGAATTTAGCATGTGTTCTTTGCAGATATTAAGGTGAAAAGGGGTCTGGCAGAGGGCGAAAGGCAGGAGCTCCAGTCTAGTGCTGCTTCTAGGTGCTCTGCATCATGTGACCCTGTGTGACACCATGTATTTTGATGAACTTGTACCTCCTCTTCCCTCCTCCTTTGGTTGCACCTGGAAATGAGCCTCAGCTCAATGTGCCTTTCCTGGTTACCAACTTTTAAATAAATAAATAAAATAAAAAAGCCAGACACCAAGATACTGTACTTAAATGAGGGTACGTCATCATTTGTTCCCCCATTGAAGGTGAGGAAGGTGGGCAGAGAAGGGAGTCTAGAAAACCTCTGCTATGTGCCGAAACACACGGAGCCCATTTTCTTAACATTAAGGGATAGTTGATTAGCTCTGAACAATTTCTGGATGGTGTCAAAATCAGGTTGAAGCCTGGATGTTAACTCTAATGGAGAAGAGCCAGAGGAAAACAGTACTGTGTCATCTGCATTCTTGTGAATTCATGCAGAGGAGCAGGCTGTGGAAAGGTAGTTGTGGAATATGGAGAAAAGCTAAGGGCCAAGGATGGAACCTTGGGGAATGCCAGTGTGTATAGGTAAAGAGGGGAAGAGAGTCCCCAATTCTCACTGCTTGAGATCTACCAACAAGGTAGGAGTTGAACTACCTGGTTGTGGAATCAGATAGACCCACTGATCTTAGTTTGTCCAGGATAAGATGGTGAGAGACAGTGTTGAAAGCTTTCACTAGATTGACAAAGATGGCAGCAGTGAGGAGGCCTTGTTTCATGCCAGAATGGGTGTAATCGGTGATCCTGAGGATAGAGGAACTGGTGAAGTGATGTTTGTGAATGCCAGACTGGATCTGGTGAAAAAGAAGGAGGAGTAGAGGAAAGGGGAGAGCTGAGATAGAACTAAGTGTTCTTGAAGTATGGATACGGTTGGGAGGAGAGAGATTGTGTGGAAATTTCTAGGAGAGGAGGAGTCACCTCATTTTGGAAGGGGAATGACAGTTCCATACTTCCAGGTATCCGGAAATGAGGCAAGAGAAAATAATACGTTGAGCAGGTAGGAGAAGGGCCAGGCAATAGCCAGTGCAGAGAGATGTAGGAGCTTGGGATCAAGCCCATAAGGGATCCCATCTTTCTGCTGGTTGAGATCCAGGAGGGCTTTAAAAGCCAAGGCAGGTGTAATAGGCAAGAAAGAGAAGGGGGAAGAGGGGAGGAAGGAAGGAAGGAGAAAGAGGGAGGGGGGAGTAGCACAGAGTGCAAAGAGTAAGTAAGTAAGCAAGTAAAATGTTATTTTTAAGCGCTTTTCAAAAACCAAAGCGCAACAAATAACAAATAAATAATTAAAAATACAACATTAATACTAATAAAATCATACACCATAGGCTTTTACAAATAAAAATGTTTTTAACTCTGCTTTAAAACTATTGACGGTCAGGCAGCTTCGTATCCGATGAGGTAGAGAATTCCACAGGGCAGGAGCAGCGTATGAAAACGCATGTGCTCCTGATGTTTTCAAATGAACCCTGGGAATCTGTAGCAATCCCTCATCAGTGGATTGGAGTGAGCGAGAGAGGCAGTAGGGAGTAAGGAGATCTTTCCGATGCCACGGTCCCTGTTCGTGTAGGGCTTTATAGGTCAGTAACCCGACCTTGAAGGTGATCCACCATTGTACCGGCAGCCAGTGCAGCCCACGCAGAACAAGTGTAATATGACTATTTCTAGATGTTCCAGTCAAGATCCTGGCTGCTGTGTTTTGCACTAGCTGCAGGTGGCAAATATCAACCCCCGGCAGCCCCAGGTAAAGGGAGTTGCAGTAATCAAGGCGAGTGGTCACAAAGGCATGGACCAGAGAAGGAAGCTCAGCCGGAGGAACCAGGTGTTTCACCCAGGCGATATTCCTCAGATGGAAAAAAGAGGACTTAACAATGACTGATACCTGAGATTTCAAGGTCAAACTGCTGTCAACAATAATGCCCAGGTTACGTACCTGGCCTGAGGTCAAGAGCTGGGAACCATCAAGCCAAAGGAGTGAAGAAATACAGGTGGTGACACAGGACTTGAAAGCAGAGGCGATGGAAGGAGGGTCTGAAATGATGGAGTCACCTACCTTGCGAACAGCGGAGTATGACAGGGTGGGGGGGTTGCTATGATCGTTCTGAAATGTGGAAGAAAAGAACTCAGCCTTAGCTAACCTGGTGGCTCTAGCATAAGAGTTTCTCAAAACACGGTACTTATTTAGGTAAGCAGGGGTTCTAGAGGACTTGTAAGAGTTCCATGCCAGGTCGCGTGCACAGATGCAGGCCAAAAGTTCAGCTGAGATCCAGGAAAGTTGAAAAACTCTGACCCTGGTTTTCCTGAGTGGGGTATTCTGATCCCAGACTATTAAAAATTTTGATTGCAAATATTGTAGGGCTTGATTGATGCTAATGGCCTTAGAAATACAGGACCAGTTATTGGAAAGCAGATCAGTGTGCAGTGAGAATAAATTTGACTTTGAGTGCAAATACAGTAAGAGAAAAATTAGGGCTCACATAAGAGCTGTTAATAAATCTCCAAATAATGAACATTTCAAGAATTAAAACATGAAAGGAAGCAATACAAGATACTTTTGGACAATCAAAAAAGGGAGTATTATAGGGCTCAGTGGTACTGAATGCTGACAGCTACTTCAAGGAAGAATCTATAGACCTTTTTGGTCTGTACCAACATTTATTCTTTGTCTTGGTTCCCTGTTACCCGGGGCATCAGGGATACCTGATATCGATGTCCATTTGCTCCTCTTATATATGCCCTTTCTATTGATCCCCCTGCTTCCCTGATTCAAATTTTTCCAGATATTGAAGATATCAAAACCAAGGCTCTCTGTTTTCTGCAGTTCTGAGGCATGTGGTGATTGCCTCAGAACTCAAAGCCTGCCGCAGAATTTTGGGTTTACTGCAGAATTTGGGTTTGGTCACAGAAATTACACAGAAACAGTCTCACTAAGTTAGACAGATACTGTCCCCACTCCTTTCTGCCTGTTACTGTTTCTATACCATGCAGCTTTATAAGAACTAAAGTTCAATCCTAGCCATTTAAGCCCTTCAAACCTTCCATGCAATGTCCTGAGAGACCCTTGAGTCACCCACTTTTTTTTATAATGGCACCCTTTTCTGGTTCAAGTTTGCTTGATGATCCACTGCCTTCTCCTATCACTGTTGATGGGCCAAATGCTTGTTTCTTATTGAAGCAGTGCTTTCTGGGGCCCACACAAAACCTTACTGTGCAAGAAACCAGCATTTTGAGCCCTGGACTAACAGGAAACAGTAGAGGATCGTCCTAGTCAGAGTGTTGGATCAAAAAAGGGTGCTGTTAAAAGAAAAAAGAGTAACTCGATGAGGCTCTGTGTGGAGTGAGTTTTGTGGCAAAGATATTCAGGTAGGTATTTCTTGTTTGCTTATGTGGCAGAGTAATGTCTAAGAGGAGACCTTAAAATACTTTTGAGTGAGAAAGGTGCAAATTAACATTGTATAGTGTCAGACTGTATAATGTCATATTTAAAACTACTAGTCACTCAATGACACTCTTAAGATTATTTAGGAAGCTATTGGATCTAATATGGGTTGGGTTGGTTTTATCTGTTTTAAATCCATCAGAGGGAAAGTGCTTGCTGGGGCAGAGGGCAATTTGCAATCCTTTTGGGGTTAAGCACAAGAGGTAGCTATGAATGGGGCTGGGAGATTGCCAAACGCAGAAACAGAAACAAAGAAGGTGTTGGCAGATAAGGACTGTGTGGCTCACCTAGTCTGCCCCTTTCCCCTACCTAATACAATACTGCAGACCCTAGTTGATCTGCACCTTACCCCCTCTTCCCTACTGCAATAGTACTCTTATGTCTATCCCATGCATTCTTGAATTCTCCTGCTGTTTTAGCCCCCACCACCTCCACAGGGAGGCTGTTCCATGCATCCACTACTCTTTCTGTGAAAAAGTAGTTCCTCACATTGCTCCTGAGCCTACCCCCCCGCTAGTCTCATACCATACCCCCTTGTTTTTGTGCACCTTCTTTTCTGAAAGATGCCACCCTCCTGTGCCTTGTATATACCCCTGAGGTACTTGAATGTCTCTATCATATTCCCCTCTTTCTCCTTTCCTCAAAGGAATACATATTGAGGTCCTCTAGTCTTTCCTCATATGATTTTAGGTGCAGTTCTTGAATCATTTTTGTTGCCCTTCTCTGGACTGCCTTTATTTTATATCCTTCTGGAGATGCATCCTCCAAAACTGGACACAGTACTCCAGATGAGGTCTCACTAGCGATCAGTACAGTGGCATAAACTCCTCATTTTTTCTGCTTGTGATACCTCTCCCTTTGCACCCTAGTAGCTCACTGGCTTTCCCCACTGCTGTCTCACATTGTTTGTTTACCATTAGGTCATCAGATATAATTACCCCAAGTCCCTTTTTTGATTGGTGGCGATCAATACCTCTACCTCATCTTGTACTCCTCCCTTGGATTTCTGAACCCCAGATCCATGATTTTGCATTGCTTTACATTAAATCTTAGCTGCTGCACTCTTGACCACTCCTCAAGCAAGTTTAGGTCCTTCCTCACCCTCCCCAGAGTGTCAATCCTCTTGCAGATCTTAGTGTCATCTGCAAAGGGGCATACCTTCCCCTCCAGACCCTCTGCAATGTTGCTTATAAAGCCATTACAGAGGACTGGCCCCAGCATTGATCCCCATGGCATCCCACTGGTCACCCCCTCCTCAGATTGAATGCCATTAACCACCTCCCTCTGTGTCCTTTCACTCAACCTGAAAGATCAGCTCAGGTGTCTTGGGGGAAAAAAGTGTGAATTATAGAAAAAGAAAGCAAAGGGGCAGCCAAGTAAACAAAATTGCTCATACAGGAAAAGAATGTCAGAATACTGGACACAATGAAGAAATCAAAAACAAAGTAGGCCAAGGTAAGAGACCCAAAAAGCTGAAGTTAAAACATATTATTTCTGTAGAATATGGAACCTAAATAATGGAAGAGAGAAACAATCACAGAAATAGAGAAAAAAATCATAGTGACTCTGAAGATTATTCATTTTTAAATCTTTACATGTTTCTTCTGGACAATATTACATTGGTCTTGATAGAAAATGGAAGGGTGGATGAAGGATATGTCAGCAAAGGAGGTTTTATGCTCACTGCAAACCAATTAAAAATGTCACTGAGGGACAAGTTGATATACCCAAAGAGCACCAGTGCATTGCTAATGTTTTTTGGTTGTTTTAAGCATAAATAGATTAACCTTTCAATACAATAGCCAAAGTAATCAAATAATTATTTGAGGATGGGATTTACTAACATGAATGAATCAAATTTTCCTTGGTGTAATGGACAGCACTATCTTTTACATTTCCCTTATCTGATGGACAATCCCAACGTGTCAGCATTCTGTGATGAAATTATTGTGGGGAAACAAATACCATCCCTTTCTTTCCTGTGGTGGGTGGCAGGACTATGAAGGGTGGGGGTAGGCTACACTGGATTTTAAAAACTGGGACCATGCAAAGCTGGTTATGGGGCCCAGGATCATGAAAGGGAGAGAAAAGTGAATATTACTGTCATTAGGTCAAGGGTGTGGGTATTTTGCAGATAGCATTACTACTATTAAGAGGTACAGTGAAGAAAAAGAGAGCATTGTTGCCATTTGGCCTAGTGGAAGATAGGAGAGAAGAGAGAACTGCTGTCATTATGTGGATTGGAGGAGGAAAGAGCATTTCTGCTTTTAGGTAGGTGGAGGATGGGGATGAGAATGCTTTTCTTCTACTAAGCAGAAGAGAAAGTGGATACAAGAGAAGAGAGCATTGCTGCCTTTTGGTCTGGGGCAGAGGGGGCAGCCTTGCTGCTATTATTTTCTCAGGGAGAAGGGAAGGTTTGCCCGAAATAGAAACATACTGTAGGTGATGAGGCTACAGAGACAAAAGAAACAAGCATTTGTCAATGCTGAATGTTTGCTTGCTGGTATTGGCATTGGTAGTGCAGGAGTTAGAAAGATGCATAATTCAAATTGCAGTGAAGTATTGAAGTAATGAAAACCCCCACCCTGCAGAGACTGACAGGTGTTGGGGGTGTGGCTTTGGGTCATCGGCCATAACACTCTTGCCATTACACCTCACCCCATACTGCAGACACCGACAAGTGTTGCAGTGTGCCTTGAGGTCTTCAGTCCTTATGCTAACCACATTCCATTAGGAAACAAGCTGAGATGGGTGAAATATAGGAGAATGGTGTGAAAGTTAAGGTCAAAGACCCCAAAGCACACTTCAATGCCTGCCAGTGGCTGCAGGGTGGGGGTGGGGTGAATGGCATGCGCATTAAGGCCGATGAACCCAAGTCAAACCCCCAATGCCTGTCATTCTATACACGGTGGGTTTTACAGTTGAAAACCCTAATGTCCTGGGTGTTTGTGGGTGTTTTTGCTCCAAATTTTCAACATGGGCTTTTTGGAACCCCACCTCATGTACAGTGGCAGTATCATTTTGTTACTCAATCCCAAAAGGTGATTTCACGAAGGAGTGTGCCATTCGGTGCCACAGGTGTGAAAACACATTTCAGACAGGATGAGAAAAATTACAGCTGTACTGTTCATGAGGAGGGGTGAAGAAATGGCAATGCTGAAAATCTGGAATGAAAATATGAAAAAGTGGCAAAGTGTGTATGTAGAAACTGTGCAATTCACACTCGTAACGCAGTCATTTTTTTGAATGTTTTCAACACATTTTCAACATGACCTTTTTGGGACCTCCCCTCATGAACAATGACACTGTGATTTCATTAATCTGTCGCAAAAGTTGATTTTAACTACGTCATTCTGCACCACAGGGCAAAAACACATTTTTGGAAGGATGCAAAAAATGACAAAATGTTCATAAGGGATGTAAAAATGACAATATTGGAAACTTGGAGTGAAAATATTTAAATTGAAGTTATGAGTGTGTGTAGAAACTGCCAATAGATGCTTGTAATGCAGTAATTTTTTTTAGATTTTTTTCACCAAATTTGCAACAAGGGCTTTTTGGGATCCCACCTCATAAACAGTGGCACTGTCGTTTCATTAACTGGTCCAAAAAGATGATTCTTAGCAGCTACCACAAAATCACCTTTCTGGATTGAGAAATGAAATGACAGTGCTAGTGTTCATGGGGTGGGGTCCCAAGAACCCAATTTTGAAAATTTGGGACTGAAACTCCAAAAACTGGCTGAGATATCAACTTAAGTTGAAACCCCTCCATTTCCTGCCATTATAGGGTTTAGTGTCATTTCTTCAGTTCCCAGTTGGTCTTTGAAGAGTGCTAAAGTGTTTCCAGTCTACAGAAGATTGCTGATTCCAATCTTTGGAGGTAAGTGTGAGCGAGAGGGGGTGCACAGAGGTAGGGTGCGGGTTGGGGGAGGGTGGTCTGTGGGAACGAACAGGGACAATTTTTTTTTCAGGTTTAAAAGAAAAGACATTGTGGGACTATTTTCTTTTTTAACAGGTGAAATATTAACACAACGGATGATTTCAGCACACTGGGGTGGGCTCCCAGTGTGCCAGAGTACTGGGGGGGTCAATGCCAACTCAGAGATTAGGCACCCTGAGGTCGGCTGAGAACATAGGGATGTGGGGGGGTGCACATCTTACAGTGGAAGTGGGTATCTCAGTGTCGGAAACATCAAAGAAGTAATTTTTTTGGCACACTGGGGTGGGCTCCCACTGTGCCACATTAATGGGGGGAAGGGGATACATGCTGACATGGGGACTGAGCACCACAATGTCAGCAGGGGATAGAGAACGGAGGGTGTGGAGCGGGCAGTAGCAGTGGGAGGGAGCTAACATTTAAATTTGTTGTCCTGCTGTGTGCCTGGTTGGGAGAGAGGGGGGACTGCCACTGCAATAATGAAACTGCTCCTGATTGCAGTAGCAGATTTCTTTCAAGTGTAGTGCTAACTCTGAAACTGCCATTATCAGCAGCTTCAGCATTAATTGGTGGCCAACGGATGCATCCATTAAAGCATCCACTGGATTGGCCACAACACTGCCATACCTCTGCAATGCTGTACTATCTCAATATATTTCTTGTGTGCTGTGCATGCAAGCAAACATATAAAGGGGAAAATCTATTGGATCAACCATGATAGGCCAGTGGTAGCACATCAACGTTCCTTGAAGGCAACTCATGCTCAAGAGTGATCCTGGCTCACCCGGACCATTTATGACAGAACAGGGTCAGCAAGCAATGCAGATTTTAGGGCTTTTAAGCAAGGGCAGGAAGCAGCACATCAAAAAAATGAAGAAAAGTTGAAGCCATGATAAGAAAGATGACAACCAAGCTAAAGATTTCTTCAAAATGAGAAAAACAAACAAGGAAATTGTAAAACAGAAAAAAAAAAGAAATAATCACAATGATGCTGCAGATGCATAATGTTTTATACTTTTGATATATGGCAGATTTTGGGGATGACATTGTGGGGAGACTCTGGGCCTGATTCCAAGATGATTTATGCATGGCACACGGTGATTTATGCCGAACCCCATGGCTTAAATCGCAACTTGTGCCATGCGATATGCAAGTCACGATTCCAAGTAGCAACCTGTGCCATGTCATATGCAGGTTGCACCAAAGGTGAATTACACCATCCACTATGCTCACAACCCACAACGGCATGGTACAAGGGTGGGTTAAGGAAGCAACTACGCCCTAATCCAAAAGGTTGGCTGCCATAACCCACATACGCAGTTCCAGAAGCCACAATGGCACAGCAGAGTTAGACCATCAGGGAGATGGTCTAAGGGGCATCTGTCTGAGCCAATTGATAGATGTCCACTCCACAGCACCTTGGCAAACACATTGGTGGACTCCCCTTACCCTCCAACACAGACATGCCCCCCATCCCCCTAATAGCAGGGACTCCCAGGTTCCACCTCACAAAGTACCCTCCAAATGCCAGTGCCACCTGGCCAGCCCCCCCCAGTGCCCCCCCCGGTGCATGCAGCAGTGTTCTGGGGGACTCAGGGGGCTTTTATCTGTGGGCTGCAACTTGTGGCACCCAGGTCCATTACACCACTCCTGTGGCGCTAGCCTGTGGCTGCCTCAAGTGGCAGGACATAGGTGCCGGGGACCCTGCTTGTCTTGGAATATGGTGCAGGGTCCCCGCGTAGTGCTGCATGGTGCAACTCACATATGCCCACAAGTTGTGCCATGCATTCTGGAATTGGACCTGCTGTGTTCCCTTCAAAGCCCACCAATAACATCTTCAAGGGTTTATGGGGCCCCTGACAAGTGTTCACAGAGGAGTGGGATTCTTGGGTTCTCTTTGGCTAAACTACTTCAGGCTCCCCTTTGGGGAACTACTGTTCAGTTCAGTGTTTGCTCTCAGCAGGTTGGAGGGTGCTTCCCAGTAGCTGTTAATATCGCAAACAATGCCACAAAGCCCTAAATACATTCAAACAAATACAGAGACCCAGAACAGCTGCTAAAATGCATAGAACTAAAGCCAAGGATCTAATTACTAGCCTTTTCCTAAAACAGATGGTCACTGCTGACACCCGGCTTAACTGCAAAACAGGGAGTAGCTCTCTCATAGACTGGCTCCTGATCAAACACCCTGAGCATATATCTGATGACACTGCCCTGTCTGGCAGTCTCAGTGACCACTCCCTTGTGCAGTCTACCTGGTCTAACAATTTCCCCAAGAGTTCACCCAAGGTGTGCAAAAACCACTGCCTGAGGCCTGGACTACTTGAACATTTCAAGCTGTATGTGACACAACTGGATTGGTCTCTTCTGGCTGGGGACATAGATGGTAATGAGGCACTTAACTACATCATAATCATTTTCAACCATGATTATGATATTTTTGCACCATATAAAATTAAAACAATTAAGGGAACCTCCAATCTCTGGCTCTCTAACTCCCTTATTGTATTTATGAAGAACAGAGACAATCTTTGGCATATAGCAAAAGCAGTTGGTACACCTGCTGCATTTAGTACCTACAAGGCAGCTAGAAACGCTTGCACCAGACTCATCCGACAGGCTAAAGTCTCCTACTATTAGGATCTACTAACCAAAACCTGGGGTTCTGGAAGAGACTTTTAGTGCGCTCTTAAATCCTTAATGGGCAAAACCCCCAAGATTCCCCCAGATCTACTGTTGACTGTGAAGGGGCCCCTACAGAAAACCATCAAAATTGCCAATGAGCTCAACAATGTGTTCACTGACCTTTTAAGTGTACTCCCTGGTGACTACTTCTAGGATATGCATGTTCAGCAATGCCCAACTGCCCCTCAAGATCCCCTAAGGAAAGATGTAGCACTCTTTTACTTTAGACGTGTCACCAAAGCCGAAACCATCAAGCATATTAAAAGGGTATTTGGTAAGACCAGGATGGGGGCAGATCTGCTTGACATGAAGCTGGTTGGTCTATTCCTTCACGAACTTGCTGGTCCTCTTACCATGGTGTTTAATGCCTCTCTAAAATCAGGAGTATTTGCAAATGCATGGAAGTCAGCTAACGTAACGCCTGTCTTTAAAGCGGGGGATAAAAACCCAAACATCCAACTACAGACTTATATCCATCCTTCCTCCTCTTTCAAAAGTACTCGAAATAATGATCTCAGAGCAGCTTACTAAATACCTTGATAACCATAACCTACTCTGCCCATAACAGCACGGCTTCCATAAAAAGCCCTCCACACTCACCGATCTAGTTGATTATTCATCCCAACTCTATAGCACCTTGGATAGTGGTCAGGCAGTTGGATCAGTCTACATCAACCTCATGAAGGGTTTCGATTCTTTTAATCACGACCTTCTCCTAAGTTGCCTTCTGTCTACAGGTCTATCCGCAGATAAGGAACCATGGTTTGGAAGCCTCCTCTCTAACAGATCACAATGAGTCAAAATTGGTGATACCCTATCCCCTGCTAAGGAGGTGCACCTTGGGGTTCTACAGGGGTCAATCCTTGGTCCTTTACTCTGTAGCCTCTTCATCATCTCCACCCCAATGGCTTGCTCAGCAAGCACAGTTCTCTATGCTGATGATGCAGTGATCTCAGTCGCTGGCAAAGACCAACAATCCATCACAACTGAACTCCAAAGCAGCTTTCATAAACTTGAATCTTGGTTTATGGAAAACACGCTACTACTAAATGTCAAAATAAACAAAGAGTATGCTCTTCACCACCTCCCAAAGCAAAAAGAAATACCTGCCACTGCGAATTCATAACCAAAAGGGTGAAATCCTATACCAAGTATCTAACTTCAAATATCTCAGCATTACCTTTGATGACATGCTCACCTTTTCAAACCACATTGACTCTGTTATCAAGACTGCAAATATAAAACTTGGTGTACTTTATCATCACAGACATTCAATGACACCAGATGCACTCAAACTAGCCACCAGTAGCTCAATACTGTCTACCATTGACTATGGGTTGCCTATATATGGGGCGGGCAAAAAAACTGCTCTTAGCAGGATCAACACACTCCTCAATAAGGCCTGTCAACTTACTTTGGAGGCTACTTTCGACACCCACACCTGCTCGCTGTACACTGAAACTGAATGGCTCCCACTCAATCTTAGAGGGCAATACCAAACCTGCCTGCTTCTACAAAAAGTACTACTTGGACTGACATCCCCAACACTGGGCGGACACTTTAAGCTGGCCATCCCAATGAAATCTACCTGTAGTGCAGTCGCTGACAAGATGATGATTCCCTTCAAAAGGACAAAACTTTCCCAGAACTCCATCCTGTATCAAGGTCCGAAATGGTACAATGAACTACCTGCTGTCCTCACTGATACTACCAAGATTAGTACCTTCAAAGCAAGGGCTCAAATCTCTCCTTGGCTCTAAAATGAATTGTACCTGCCTGTGCTAATGTGATAGTACCTCGCCTCCAGTTTCCCATTTACCTGCCCCCTTCTACGTCTTTCAGCTATACACCACTTTTTTCTTAACCCACTCCCCTACCCCAGTTACCTGACGATGGCCTCACTTGGTTGAAAGCTCCACCTCTCTCCCATCTCAGATGATGCCACCTGCCTGCACTAATGTGATAGTATCTCTCCCCCAGTTTTCTATTTACCTACCCCCCTCTACATCTTTCTGCTATATACCACTTTTTTCTTAACCCGCTCCCCTTCCCCCAATTACCTGAGAATGGCCTCACTTGGTTGAAAGCTCCACTTCTCTCCCACCTCAGATGATGCCACCTTCGGCTGATCTCCCCAACCCCCTTATCTAATCAGTCTATCTGTTAATATTTACTAATTTGATGTGTATAAGTTCAAATTTTACTATTGCTGCCTGTGTATATGCTTCAATTTTTTTCTCTTTTTTTTTCCATTTGTAGACCTTGTATTTTTGTAATGTTTTGTAATGTTTGTTCAACACTGACGTGGAACTTTTGGAAATGAGTCCTTGACTCAAAGGTATTAATCCCAAACTGAAATAAATAAAAAAATTAATAAAAACTATATGTTCAAGGGAAATTATGTAAGCCATCCTTTCTGGGGCCACTGAAACTGTAATGCAGGCTCTGGATTATTTATCTATTAATGTGCCACAAAACTTTAAACCTTGCCACAGGACTTGACCTAGCAGTTCCACAGAAGTTCAGAGTCCCTGATGCAGAATTATTTCTATAGTGCCACAGAGAACAGGAGGCCTTGATTAAAACTCATGGTATAGAACCACTCTTAATGGTGATGATGCCCTGTTGTTTACCAGCAATTAAGAACAAACATTCCTGTCCCTACAATGGCTTCTCTCTCAGTACAGTGAATGTTCTGGCTTTCACATTACCAAATGTAAAGCAATGGTCCTTCAGCCCAGTGGCAGAGAATCCCAGGCTGATAAGGCACTTATCCCATATCAGTGGGCCACAGGAGCAATATATTATTTAGTTATTTGAGTAAGTAAGAACTCTTCTTTATTGTACCTGGTTCCCCCAGTTCAAACACTCCATTCTGGCTTAGCTCACTGGGCTATGTTGAACCTGTCTCTGGTAGGGCATATTGAATGTGTCTGTATAACAACCTAACCCAGTTGCTCTTCCTTTTTTAATATCTACCCATCATGTTGTGTCCCAATTCTGGACTAGCCTCCATAAACTGCTGTCCAATTTCATTTGGAATAAAACTAAGCCTTGACTTAAACTCTCAGTCTTATGTGCCCTTAAACAACAGGAAGGAATGGGACTCCCGAATTTTAAAAAGTACCACTATGTGACACATCTGGCAGAGATTCCGGAATTATGCTGAAGTAGGTTGGTCATCCCTTAACTACAGAAGACAGAGGAATACAGCTCTCTGGACATTTAGGACCATCATGATGATGTTGCATCAGTACATCTCGGATTGTCTTCCTCTAGGCGTGATAGGTAAATATGCCTTAAGGAGTTCCTCCATTATATCCCTTGCAGTACCGAAGTTCAAGTCGCACTTCAACAGGTCTGACATATCTCATGCTTTATCCTCTCTCTGGAACAACTTGCAAAAGTTGGCTTACCTAACCAAACTATCAGCCTTTAAATCACTTTATTCTCACTCTGTCACGGAATCCTGCAACTGCTTCTTCTGATGTCACCTTCCCTAGCCTCAGCTCCATCTGATCCAGCACATCCCTTTACTGGTGCTTCTTTCCCACCCCTCTTGGGTAATGTTATAGCCTATAAGAAATTACCTGACTGCTCCTTCTTTCCTGATCCTGTGTTTTTTTCCTTATCGTTAGTTCCTTTTCCATGTCACCCTGGCTCCCACCTACCCTCCTTGCTTACTCCCCTTGACACCATCATGGTGTTTTGCTTTCCACTCCCTATCTGTTGCCACCCTCACCCCTGCAATCATTACATGCCCTTGCAGGCATGTACCATGTACTTCACTTTACTCACCCTCTTGAGTCCCCCTCCCCACCCTCCCTTCCACCACCAAGCTTCTTCAGTCAATAATTATGTTCAAGGATGCTTCAAATACACACTGTAATTATAGTTGCGTACTTTTAACCTGTATGTACTCTACTGCAGTTGCTATACTTTTTAGCTGCATACTCTTCATGGTCTTAGTTTAAAGGCTCTTTTTAATACTCTATTTTGTGTGTATTTTAAACTTCCTGTGTATAATTACTGCTCTGTGTAAATACTACGTAAGTGTGAATTCATTTTGTATATATTGTTTACCCAATTATGATGTAACTAAGTATTCCTTTGTATGTATTGTTAACCTCTCCTTTCCAGGTCCAACTTGAAAATGAGCTTGTGCAACAGTGCTCACCTGGTTAAATAAAAATATTGATTGATTGATTGATTACTTATTAAAAAACAATGTAATGGATAGAAACATAAAATGTGATGGCAGATAAGGGTTGCTTGGTCACTCAGTCTGCCTATATTATAATTTTTATGGCTGTGTGGGTGGAGCCCTGCATCCTGTTGCTAGGACAAAGAAAAAGTCACTTATGAACAAACAGCATAATGAAGTGTTAAAAGTTGCCTCCATATGCCTACCCAGTGGTGCAGAGGGTTGAGGCACTGGAGACTTACCTCTAACCACGCCTGCTATCCGGGTGAGGAAACGGACATGCAGTGCCGAGGGGCTGGCAGATGAAGGAGAGGATTGAGTGTTCATAGGACTGCTCTCCTCTCCTCTCCTGGTGTGGGTAGCGGGGTGGCATCACTCAGCAGCAGCCCCTGGTAAAGACCAGGAGCTCTGTATGGGCAGCGGAATAAGAGAACAAAACCAGAAAAGCAGAAATTGCTGCTTGATCAGCCAGATGACAGCTGCTGGTCCACCGATGTCACTGAAGCCCCGAAGGAGCCATGTCTAACTCGACAGCACCCTGGGGTCAAGTAATTGCACTGGCCTCCCCCGGTGCCTTCCCCCATGGAGGAGGGGGAACCACCCAGTAAAGGGTTATGGTGGGTTACCCTGGGTGCGGCTGCTATATGAAGCTGGAGGCTGAGAAAGGGATAGGTGGATTGGAGAGGTCCTAGGCAACTCAAAGGAGTGGTGGGGTGTGGAGCATGCAGGAGGGGAAAAAAAAGTTGCCTCTGTGACTCTGCACCATGGTCCAGTCCGTGCTTGCACTACTTTTTTCATCCTTGTCCCCTCCCCCTCCCTCTCCATTACTATCTGTCAAACCCTTTGCTGATGAGCACCTCCAATCCTCTTTCTCCAGCCCCCCCGCCTCTCAGTAACGCCACTGGAGCAGCTTCTTATGCCTACTGGCTGCCAAAAACATTGCTGCCGAGCACCTCCGCTCCTCTTTCTCCAGCTACCCTGCCTCTTAGTAACACCACTGGAGTGGCTTCTTATGCCCCTCGGTATAAACAAAATTTGCCGCTGACTGGCATTTTGGAAAGGTAGGAGGAGGCCCTTCCTTCACTGCCTCCTCCACCTCTGTTTTCACCATCTCTCCCACCTGTGTGGAGTAGGTTGCAACCTGAGCTCCATACAGGCTGGAAGTTTACAGCACCTGCAGGCACTTCACTTTTAGTGTGACCACACTATGAGAAACATAACAGTGACACTGGGGGTGCTGAATCCCGCATTGTCAATTGGAAGCTCCGTCCTTTTTTTTGTGTTGCTTGCACACATGTGCAAGAAACACATTGCTTTCAGCAGTTAGGGAGAATGTCTAAATGCATCAGGAAATTAGGGCCACGTCACCACGCAATCAGCTGTTTTCATGCATTACAAGCTATCAAAACAGCTGATTGATGTCCCCATGGCAACGGCTTCTCTGTCGGCCTGTCACATTCCCCAGCAAGCTGACGGAAAGCTGCTGCCTGCCGTTCCGTGTGCATTTCTGGTGAAACATTTCAATAAAAAAAAAGCCAATGGGGTGCCCAATCCACCTGTCGGCATGCCCCCTTCCAGTTCAATTTGCTGACGAGGGGAGCCAGTCCCTGTCGGCATAATGTTCCCCTCAAATTTGTTGTGTGCTGAGAGTTTCCAATCCCCCTCAGCTCTTGCCACCACCCTTATGCCAACAGGGTGCCCAATCCCCCTGTCAGCATGCCCCCTTCCTGGTAATTTGGCTGAAGTGGAGCCCACTCCCTTTAGCATAATGCTCCCTCACCAATTTATTGTGCTGAAGGGGTGCCTAACTTCAATCTCTTGTTCCCCAGCAGTCAATATGTGCCAAGGGGTGCCTAACCCCCATCAGCTACAGCCCTCACAAACACTCAGGTGGCATGCTGGGAGCCCACCCCAGTGTGCCAAAATTAAATGTCCCTGCAAAAAAGAAAACCTTCCCACAAGGTTTTTTTTTTTAAATAAACCTGTAAACTAGAAAATGGTCCCTCATTGATTTTGGTGGTCCCTCCCCCAACCTGCACCCATCCTCTGTGTACCCCATCTCTCCACACACACCCTCACCCCATACTTACCTCCAGAGTCAGGCTCGATGATCTTCAGTGGACCGGGAACCAGGGTCTGACTGGCCTGCCTGGATACCCAGAAATTTACGGCTGGGCCGCCGTCTAGCTGTACATATGTGTACTGCTGCTGGGTATGGTGGGGCAAGCAAGGAGATCTCAGTGCTCAAGTGCTATTCAATCATGGTGCACTACGCTACATATTTAAAGCCACAGAGCAGGTGTGAAAGTGTGTCTATCGGGGGTTGTGCCCCTTTGTGTTGCGTACTGGAAATCAGGAAGAGCTGGGCAGGGGCAGGGTAACACTACTGATCTGGACAGCTGGTGGAACTGGTTAAGTAGGTTGCGCACCACCAGCAGGCACAGTTGCTACTTGCAAGGAGGTGGCTGGGCACAACAAGTTACAGTGAATCATGCAAGCTTTGCTTGGGCCTCAGGGCACAGATTTTTTTTGGGATCACTGAGTAGGATTCGCTGACTCACTGATGTCACACAGTGCACCAGCACGGGCACCTCAAAAGGTCACTATGGAGTGCAAGTCAGTCTCTCTTGCTGGCGGGCAGCGACACGGACAATTGTTGTAGAGTGAGTTAAACGACAGGCACCAACCCCTCCTTGCTTTATTAGTTTAGGTGTTGTTGGTCACTGCTATCACTAATTCCATGTGCCGTGGTCTGGAAGAGTTCCAGAAAGTCAGCAAAGAAAAAGAAAATCCGAGAATCCTCCTTCCACAATCTGCTTGGAGCTGGTAAGCTGAAACCTGAAAGCTGTGTGATTTAAAATGTGTTCTTTTTTTATTTTGATCTGGAGAATTTCCGATAATACCAACCACACCTTACCAAACTAAACATTTAGCTACTAGCTAGTATACACTAATACCAGTTTGTAGTAGATAGGGTCAAGGGTTTGGGACTATGTTATGAGGACGGGAAGGGTCGCGGAGGGGGTGGCAGCATTTGGCCAGGCATGGCATTTGGATGGTATGAGACTGCATTGGTTCATATCATCCTCATCCTTTGACCTGCTGCCTGCTGGTGTTGGCAAGTGAGTAGTCTTTGTGACTTATTCTTACCTTGTTTGGAATCTGATCTGGACACTGCTGGGGATGTTTACTGTTTGTTTATGGGGATGGCTGGGCCCAGGCGGCGGGGTGTTAGATTTGAGTCAATGAATGAGGGGGAGGGGGAAAGGGTGGCATGGACCACGTGGCCTGGTGGCCATGACTGTTTGGCGGGGCAGAGTATGAGAGAAGCCCAGTTTAACTTCATTCAGCATCCCATCCTTCAACCAGCTGGTGCTGGTGAGTAGTTTTAACTGTTTCTGAACACTGCTGGTGTTAATTCTGGGGTTGGCTGGGCCCAGGCGGGGTGGAAAAGATTTGAGTCATTGAATGGGAGGGCAGAGCATGACAGCAGCCATGGTGGAAGGCCTGTACCTGTAGTGCTTCACTTTGGCATCCCATCCGTCGACCTGCTGGTGAGTAGTTCTGACTGTTTCTGAACGCTGCTGGTGTTAATTCTGGGGCTGGCTGGGCCCAGGCAGGGTAGAAAGGATTTGAGTCAATGAATTTATTTATTTATTTATTTTATTTATTTAGGTCTACCATTACAAATTCCTTTGAGCCAAGGCTCTTTTATAAAGTTTCCACCTCGTGAGTTACAGCAAGACAGAACATAACAGGCAAAAGAATACATGTATGTACATACAAATAGCATTAGAGGTACATAGCTTGTTGCATCATTATAAAAAGAAAAAGGGGTGGGAAGGAGAAAAAGGGGGCAGCAAGTGAAATATAAGTGGGGTGGGGAAATAGGTAGGGTAAAAGTGGGTAAGGGGGTCCGGAGGGATGGGTGGAGGGGACGGTGGGGGGGAGGAAGAAGGAGGGGGGGATGCAGAGAACATGAGAAGTGCAAGAGTTGGACAGGGTGGTGGCGGAAAGTGCTAAGAGGCTGTCACCCTCAAAGATGTAACAGAACAAAGAGGAGCCTCAGAGAAGGGATCTGTTCATAAATCCGGGAGTTCAGACTGTGGTGTTCTGTTGTTAGACATTGCAGTCACGGGTGCTGGAGGCAATGAGTGAGTGGTGGAGCCTGGTTTTGAAAGTGCCTAGTGTGGGAGCAGTGGTGATATCACTAGAGAGTCCATTTAGTCAGTTTGCAGCCCGATAGGCAAACGCTCTTTGACCTTGGGTTGTGTGGCAGCGGGGGATTTGGAACTGCTGCAGTTTGGACCCCCTGGTGCTCTGGCTGCTTTTTTTAGGTTGTAGGAGAGTAGCGACACTGGGTGGGGTGAGGTCCATCAGTATTTTCTTTGCCACTATGCAAGTTTGGTATTTTATACACTTGTCAAGTTGCAGCCAGCTGGTTTGGGAGTAGAGGTCACAGGTGTGTGTATGACGTTGAGCACCAGTAATGAGCCGACAAGCCTTGTTGAGGAGGTGGTTACCCATTTGAGTGCAGGAACAGTAGCAGAGCCATAGATGATGAGGCCACAATCAATGGTGGCAACAATGGAGCAATGGACAGCAGCAGCCAGGGCTGCAGGGGAAAGGTGTCTCCTGTGGCGGAACAGCAGGCCTAGTCTGGAGTTGGCAGCTCTGGTGATGTTATTTATGTGGTCAGCATAGGAGAGGTGAGAGTCTAGGGTGATCCCAAGGTATTTAAAAGTTTGGACCTGTTCCAGTAGGCCGCCGTGAATGGTATAAATGGAGAGGTGGTGGTGTTTATGTTTATTGTGGGAGCTGCTGAAGATCATGGTCTTGGTTTTTTTCTGGTTGAGGATCAGTTTGTGCTGAGTGAACCAGTTCTCAACAGTGGAGAAGCAATGCTGGAGGTTGCCTTTCAGCTGGTTTGGATCCTGGTGTGAGGCTAGGATTACCGCATCATCAGCGTAGAAAATGATTTGTTCAGAGCAGAAGTCTGGCAGTGTGTTTAGGAACAGGCCGAATGATGGGGAGGGGGGGTGGCATGGACCGTGTGGCCTGGTGGCCATGACTGTTTGGAGGGGGGCACAGAGTATGAGAGCAGCCCAGTTTAACTTCATTCAGCATCCCATCCTTCAACCAGCTGGTGCTGCCTTGGTGAGTAGTTCTGACTGTTTCTGAACACTGCTGGTGTTAATTCTGGGCTGGCTGGGCCCAGGCGGGGTAGAAAGGATTTGAGGAAATGAATAGGGGGGAGAGGGGTGGCGTGGACCACGTGTCCTGGTGGCCATGACTGTCGGGGGGGGCAGAGCATGGAGGAAGGACTTGGGGGTTGGGGGCAGAGCATGAGAGCAGCTATGGTGGAAGGCCTGTACCTGTAGTGCTTCACTTTTGGCACTTTAATTTTGCATTCGGCATCCCATCCTTTGACCTGCTGGTGCTGCTGAGTTAGTAATTCTGACTGTTTGTTCTTGTTCTGGATTCGACACTGCTGGTGTTAATTCTGGGGCTTGTCCTTTGCAGGGCAAAAAGGATTTAAACTGGTGAAGGGGGGGTCCATGTGGCCTGGTGGTCGGCTCCTAAGGCCTAGTGTTGGATACTGGCTGCTATATAGTATATACTATCTTGATTAGCTTTGCTTACCAGACTACTCTGAGACTCTCCCCTTTTGGCATTATCCAGTCAGTGGTCACCGATGGTTTGCTTGCCCCCCTTGCATGTAAAGTAAAAACTGTTAGCAGGCTATAGCAATGCAGATAGCCTTTGCTTCAAATAGCTCCGGTTTGGATTCTGCATGTGTCCGTGTTATACCGAGACCAGATACAGACTGCTAGGGTGCCTGTCAGTCTGCACATGGTCTCTGTTTATCAGCTTCAAACCGGAACTGTCTGAAAGTAATGCCATTACAGTAATACTATGGAAGCGCCCCGTCTGATCCCCGCAAGACACATCATACTGGGGACAGTCGTGGGTGCTTGTGGGCGCGCCAGGAGGGATTTGCAAACTTAAAATGCTGGCGAGGTGGGAGCAGGATCAACCAGATAGAATTCTAAATAAAGTCATGAGTAGTAAGTATTAAAAATGTGTGCATTTATGAAACTGCTAATCGGGCCCCACTTCATATGGACGTGGGGCCCGATGGGACGTGGATGTTTCCCTTTAAAAATAGCCCCCATACTCATGCATGGGACTCAATCCCACTCTCTTCCTGGCCACATGCCACCAATTCAGACAGCGGGGAAGTGGAGTTGGGGCAGAGCAGGGGCACTAGGAAGTTGGAAGGGATCAGCTGACCGAGGGTTCGGGTACAGTTACGATCCCTTCTCCTGGTAAAAGTATTGTCTTTTACATTAAGATATTTGTACCAGTAAACTCCAGACACTATAAAGTATTGGGCTATTTTTATGGTCACCTGAGCTGCTGAGCATTTAGACAGACAAGGGCATAGACATACCTCTCCACTGTCCCTGATTTTGCCTCAATGTTACTGTCCCTTCTAAAATTTGTTTCAGTAAACATTGGGAGTTGTAAGGACAAAATGTTAGACCTTAATGTTAGACATTTTATCCTAGAAAATGCATTTTACACTAATCCCGTTCTACTAGCTTCCTGAGTAACTGTCACCAATTTCAATCCTGAAGGCGTGTGTATGTCCATGATTTTGGTCCTTTGTCCCAGAATTTTTTTTTACCTTTGTTGTCCCTGATTAATGAAGCAGGAGAAGAGGTACAGTCTAGATGCTTCAAATGAAAGTAGAAATGCTGCCATTCATTGTATTTATCCTCCCTTGTTCCCTTGCCTGCTGAGCACTCTGGCTTATTTGTTTAAAATCTGATAGTTTGGGAGATTTGCCAAGCTTTCCTACAGGCATGGTCCTCTCTCAGTTCTTGGGTACAAGTGGAATAGAAGTTATTTTCTACTTTATCTGAGCACCCGGACAGATCATGCTGGTGGGAAAATAAACTTGCCAGTTTATTTTTAACAAATAATTACCAGAGTGCTCAGTAGTGGAAAGGAACCAGAGAGGAGAAATACAGTACAATGGCAGCAGCATTCCATAGAGAAGGATGTACTTGTGTGGTATGTATCATATGCCATTTCTTTTACCCTACCTATTTTATGAGAAATAACAAATGTAGGTGTGCCACATAGGAATTGGCAGTAGATGGGGCCCCATGCAGTCTTTTTGCAGTTTACCTTCTTACTTGCCTACAGAAGCTGCAGATCCAACTATCTCCAGCTTATTCTCTCCCCTTTTGAACCAAAGTACTTTCTCACTGTTGCCCACCCTTTGTCTACCCCCTTCCAGTCTTCAGTCATACCTGCTTGTTCTACAGCATTTCTTCCTCTGAGAAATGCTGCCCTCCCATACCTTATTTATTCCCTTTAGGTATGGAATGTCACATGTCATTCCTTTCCCTTGTCTCCCTTGTATACATGAGGTTCCTCCAGTCTCTCTCTTTGTAATCACTGTACAATTATTTGCTGCCCTTCTTTGAACTGTTTGACTTGTCATAGAAACATAGAATCTGTTGGCAGATAAGGACCATGTGGCCCACATAGACTGCCCTGGCATTTCCCTACTTGGTTTGCAGTGGCTGAACATTTTTTTGTGGATGTGTAAGTCGAGGACTGTTGGCATATTTTTAGGATAGGTCCCTTGCAGGGATCAGTAAGTTGCAACTTTTTTTGTGTAAATTATAGATGCTAAAACTAATGTGCCCCCCTCCCCCGGTA
Source organism: Neoceratodus forsteri (assembly GCA_016271365.2). Lineage (NCBI taxonomy): Eukaryota > Metazoa > Chordata > Ceratodontiformes > Ceratodontidae > Neoceratodus > Neoceratodus forsteri. The sequence goes on along the minus strand of CM057449.1, from coordinate 55,909,697 downwards.
GGATGCCCAGTGTCAGGATGAGATGGAGGTAGAGAATGAAAACTAAAAATTATATGGAGTACTCTCACAGGCTTGCTTCCAGCCCATAAAATATTAGTGCAGTACTTGAAGTACTGCACTAACATTCTGTCTGTAAGCAAGCCTGTCAATACATCATGTCATTTTATTTTTCATTCTGTACAGTAGAATACGTGAGACAGAATCCTAGTGCACTGGCAATATATATTTTCCTTGACCTGGAGTAAGCCTGCAAAAGAGGATTAGTGAGTAGCTACAAATGGACAAATAAAATATGCTGTGACTGTCACTGGTTTGGTAGGTAGCCTAAATCCCCCTCCCCCAGCCTGAGGTATGGCAGCCCTGCCCCACATTCTCTGGACCCTGCTTGCATGCTCTGGCACCTTCCCCATGTTCCCTTGAGAACTGAGCTTCCCAATGAGCATTCCCCACCTCTGGTGCTGAGGACTTTGGACTGACAAGAGGTAAGTGTGCTCCAAGGGGGTTGGGGGGAAGTGCAGCACAGAAGACAACTGCACATGTACAGCAGCAGCAGGAACTGCATAGCCAGTCTGTTGGACTTTACAGGGCTGTGCAGTTCAAGTCCTGCTTCTGTTTAGATGTGTCCCGGCCCTCTGACTTGGATTTTTCATTCCTTGGTTTTGCAATCCCTACTCTTATCTGGACTACCTTTCCCCCACTCTGCTGTACAGCAGGGTGACTTTATGCTTATCCCATGCACTTTTGAATCCCTGTACTGTTCACTTCCACTACCTTTGCTGGTAGGCTGTTCCATGGATCCACCACCCTCTCTGTGAAAATACTTCTAGGATTCCCCCTAAGCCTCCCTTCAGCCTCATGTTATATCCCCTTGTCCTTGTGCCCATTCTTATTTAAAATATGCTTCTCTTCTGTACCATGTTTATTCCTCTAAGGTATTTGAAAGTCTATCATATCCCCCCTCTCTTTTCCAGTGAACAGATGTTTAGTTCCTCGAGTCTTTCCTCATAAGGCTTGCGGGTGCAGTCCATGTATCATTTTTGTTGCTCTTCTCTGGACTGCTTCCATTCTGTCTATGTCCTTCCTAAGATGCAGTCTCCAGAACTGGTCACAGCATTCCAGATGAGACCTCACCAATGATCAATAGTGGCATCACAACTTCACTCCTTCTACTGGTTATACCCCTTCGTATGCACCCCAGCATTCTGTTTGCATTCTCCACTGCTTTTTTGCATTGTTTGGCTGACTTCAGATCATCGGATATTATAACCCCAGGTCTCTCTTCTGACTTGTAGTGACTGGATAAAAAAAACTGTTCCCTTAGTTAGTGGAGCACACCTCCACGCTCATCTTGCATTGTAATCAAACAAGTGCCTGTATGGAGTTGTGTTTGTTTCCTAAGGAATTTGGAGCTTTTACTAGCAGGCTTAACTCATTGAGGCCCCAAGACCCCTGTAGGTGGTAGCAGAAAATATATTTCTGAGCTCTTGTCCCACTGAGGATGTTGCTGCTTTAAACTTAAATATTAGCAAATCAGAGTGGGCACAATTGACTGGATAGCACCATTGGAAATGTAATTTTATGCTGAACAGTTTTGCCACTCATACTTTTGTTTGTAGCACTTACGGTTCAGTTTGAGGCATTTGCATTTGTGGCATGCTGATTATGCTTTGATTTTGCACCAAAAGCCCCAGGTTACACTGGTAAAGGTATACAGGCACATGTGGTGGTATACAGGCCACATGTGGTGGAATTCTCAGAGTACCTGCTGCCTCAGTGAGTTAATATAGTAAAGCTGGTCAAACTGCATGTATGTTTGGGGTTGGAGAGAGAGTTTAATGAACCCCGGCTCTTGCTCTTTAGCCATGTGTTCTGCCTGTAGTGCTGGTTGACAATTCAGCTGAGAGGTTGTGCTTCACTTCACTTCTAAAAGTTCTGTAAGTCTGAAGCATTTCATGTTTAAAACATAGGGACAGATGGAATGCCATGGAAACTGTTTTCACCTTGAGGCTGGTCATAGCATGGGCTGCCTTTTGGAAGCGTGTGCAGTTTGACTTTGGTTGTGGCTTTGTACATGCAAAAGAGTTCCTACTTCTGTCTGTGGCTTCACCTTCTCACTCCTATCTCTAGGGTTCCCTGTGCCTGTCCTATGCATCTTTTTTAACTTCTCCACTGTTTGCCCCCATCACCTCCACTGGGAAGTCTATTCTATGCATTCACCACCCGTTCAGTGAAGTAATTCTGCTTCATGCTACCCCTTAGTCTACCCATTCCAACCTCATGTCATGTCCTCGCGTTTCTCAGCATCTCCTTTTCTGAAAGATGTTACCCTTCAGTACCCTATTTATTCTGTTGAGATATTTGAAGACGTTCTCATATCGTGTGTGTGTGTGTGTGTGTGTGTGTGTCTCTGACTCTCTCTCTACGTATGAGGTCTTGTGCTGTACTCGTATATGACTTTGGTGTAAGTCCTGTACCTTCTTTGTCCACTGTGTCATAGATTTTCCATAAATCCACTGGAGAAAATGGTTGGCAGTCTACTGCTATGCAGTTTTGGAAATGGTTAGCATTACCTCCTGTTTTGCATAGTGCTTTTGCTATGCTATACCAGCATCTAAAACCCAGTTTCAGTCTTAATTTTTCATGGAAAATGGGTTCAAAATCCTGCACAATGCCACTCCTATCATGGAGCCATGTTGGTATTGGCAAGTCTTCAGTTAGCTGAGGGGTTCTCTTATGTATAGAGAAAGGAAATCTGTTTAGTGGTACTGGTCAACAACTCATTTTGTTGCATAATTGTCTGCCATATAATTCAACTCCAGATTACTGTAATGGGCAGGTGAAAGCAGCAGGAGCAGAGTGGACAGTGTGTGGTGACTGATAGACCGAGCTTGGTGCAGCAGGACATCACTGGCAGTGTGGCTTGACCAGAGGGGCAGAACTGGCAAAGGTAAATCTGGTTGAATTTTGGGTTCAGTTGTTTTTTCTTTCTGGTTCTGCTGTCTGTTGTGTGTTTGTCATGTATTTTGGTACAGTTATTGCCTTTAAGATAGAACAGTAGTGTGTCTGGAGGATCACCTTATTGCGTGGTAGAAATCAAAGTCTTAACTATGTCTGAGCTGAGCAAAGTCAAATCTGGTGCACAGAAAAGGAAACTGGTTAACTTGTCTGCACTGTTGACAGCATCAAATGATACAAAACAAAGGAAGCTATCACTGTTTACAGGCATACAAAACAAAGCTACTACCCCAGAGAACAAAACTACTCTTGAGGAGGCAGCTGAAATACAAGGCGTACAAACTGTGGCTCAGTGTGTGACCAGCTGCACTGCAAGTTGGAATCTAAATATTCAACAAATACAGCCAGTTGACTCTGCAAGGGGAACAGTTGTGCAACTTGATGATGTGAAGACTACAAATCCCAATTTTCAATGCCCCAAAAGGACTGCCTCGCAACATGAAAAGGTTGCCCTTGTACAAAGACATCCAGTTCAGCCCAGATTCACAGATGTTAAAGTCCTACCATACAAACCGTCAAACATCTACACACGGATTCTTTCTGGGATCAACAAAGTTATACCAAGGAACTGGGTCATGGTACAGGTGGTTGACTGTTTGGTACATTCTCTCCACTGCAGTATCTGCATGGGATTTTCAGATGTGGAAACTAGGTTTGTTACAGGATACCAAGACTTTAAGCACATCTAGCAAGGCATGATAGAACACAAGGATTCCAGAGCTCACAATGCAGCTGTGGATGCGTATCTGGCATGCTTAATAGATGCTGATGTTGAAATGCTGATGAACAAAGATATGGTTGTGAGTTGGAGGAAGCAAGTCCAGCAGAACATAGATGTCATGTGGAGGATTATTAAAGTTGTCAAGTTTATTGGACACCAGTGCCTGCCGTATCGTGGACAAGATGAAGATTTATATAGCTTGCAGGAGCCAGTACTTAACCATGGAAATTTCTTGGAGTTGATTCTTCTGTTGTCCCAATATGATGTTCCTCTGAATACACACATCCAAAAAGCAGTAGAGCAGAGCAACAGAAGGAAGCAGTGAATGGCGAAAAAAAAAATAACACTTCAGAAACTCGTGGCCGTGGAGGGCTGATTACCTTGCTGTCAAAGACCACTGTAAATCAAATTATTGAGATTATTCTGCAGATAATCAGAGACAGCATTGTAAGAGATTCTACAGACCAGATGATCAGCATTCAGATGGATACCACACAGGACATTGGTGTGATTGACCAAGCGGCTATCATTCTACGGTATATGAAGGATCTTAAAGTTCATGAGCGTTTCTTTGCTGTGGTTGAGGTGCAGGACACTTCTGGACAAGGAATGCACAAGATTTTAAAGGAGAACTTTGAAATGCATGGACTCAATATGAAGAACAATGTGAGGAAGTCATTTGATGGCGCAGCCAACATAAGGAGCGAGTTTGTGGGGTTATGAGCTTTAATAAAAAAAGGATTTGCCAAACAGTGTCTATACCTGGTGTAATGCACATGTTCTCAATTTATGCATCTCGGATTGTAGTGAAGCAGTTGTGGAATCAAAGACACTATTTGGTTTGCTACAAAGAACATCAGTCTTCATTAGCGATTCTCACAAAAGGATGACTATATGAAAATCGAGCATTGATGGGACGGGACAAGACGAGCTCCAACGGCTTCAAAAGATTGGTGAAATTAGCTGGTGGGCAAAACCAAGAGCACTGGCATGCATCTTCAGAGCATATAAAACCAAGAGAAGAATCTGTATGTGTCACTTCTCCAGACTTTGCTTTTTATTAGTACCTCTGGAAAGTTTGACACTAAAGCTGCCAGTGAGGCAGATTCACTGCTAGACAAATGGAAAAAGTTTGATGTCATTTTGATAGCCTTTGTGTTTATGAAGATCTTTACAGTAATTGGGCCAGTATCAAAGTATCTGCAGACTAAGGGACTAGACTATCTTTCGGCATGGCGCATGGTGGATCATGCTAAGATGGAGCTGCAACAGTCTGAATTTATGAACATCCAGGAAAAAGCTTCCAACTTTGTTGCTAGAATACAGGAAGAAATTGATGATTTAGGTATTGATATTGACCTTGAGGATCATCTGCTAAATAAAATGGTAGCCAGGAAGAAGAAAATGTCAGTGATGAACGAGTGGCGGATCCTGTGAAGCGATTTGAATGTAAAGTGTACACTCCCATTATGGATCAAGTTCAGATGTGCTTAAGTGATCAATTTGATAACAACAAGCAACTGATTCTGCATACCAGCTGCATGGACCCACGTCACTTTGAAAGTATAATTCAAGATGGCATACCAGATGAAATTCTGCAGAAAGTGGATATTGTTGGCAGAAGAAGACCGTAGCAGACTTAAACTGGGGTTGTTAACATTTGCTAAAGTATTCAGACAACTGCGAAGACCACTGCCTGAAGAATACAGTGCAAATATGTTAACAGAGGATGTTGACTTTCATGACTCTGAAGACTCCGACACTCATGAAGGTGAAACTAGTGACCAGAATGAGCAATGAGAGAGAAGAGGAGATTTGTCAGACAAATGCAAGTTCTGCAAAGAATGCCTAATGTGCTGCTATAAAATTTTGGCACAATACAACATGCACTCATCTGCGTTTTCAACCTTGTTCATTGTCTATGAGTACCTGTTGACTTGATCGTTTACCCAGATGTCCTGTGAAAGAGCTTTCAGCAAGCTAAAGATAATAAAGACTCAACTGCGCTCATTACTGGGACAAGAGATGCATTCATGATTATGGCAATTGAGAGAGACCTTCTTGACGGAGTGCATGCAGAAGATGTCATCCAGAAACTAATTCAATGATCTGAAGCATACAAGTGAGTACTGTCAGTTTGACACTGGAAGGCTACTGCTGCTGTCACTAGAGGGCTGAAGCTGGATGCTGGGTTCAGGTAGCCAGATCCAGAAAGATTCAGTGGATTAGACTGGCTACTGTCGATTTCCTACCTGGAGTAGTGATCTTGCCTAAGCTGAAGAAAGGGATATTTACCATGCTGGTCTTCACTGTAATGTGAGCTGAGTGCATGCAGAAGATATCCAGAAACTTAACTGAGTGGAAGTATACATTTTTAATTTCTTCTGACTATAAACCATTGCATGCACTGTTCTGGTCATTGGTTTTGTTTGTATAGACACCATATCATTGAATTTGTGTTTTTATACCTTGATGTGGTAAAACAGATGCACAGTTCAAGTTTATTAAAATAAAAAATTACACTCAGGATACTATTAGCAGACTTTAATGTATAACTGATCAAATGACAATGAAACATACAACGGACATGCAGTTCAGTTTTATTAAAATAAAAATTACACTCAAGACACTGTTGGCAGACTAATGTATAACTGATCAAATGACAATGAGAAATATACAACAGAGATTTTACAGTGCAGCTAATGTTTAGAATTAGGGAAAGTGTAGGAAAAGATTAGGCTAGACCTACTTTGTGTAATAAGCTCTTGAGTCAAAGGCCCATTTTCAAGTGTTTCCATGAAAACCCTTTTTCTGAACCCTTTCTTACCATGGCTGGGCCTTTGACCACCCCTTACCTCCCCCCCAACCTCAGTTGCAACAACCTCACAGCTGTTTCCTTATTTTGACTAACTTGAGCACCAACTTGGGCTCCCTTCGCTCTGGCACTATGCATTTTGAGTTTGCCCAATTCATCAATTTCTATGCAAGTTCATAAGAACTATCACCAACCATTTTATATGTGCTGCACTTAAACATATGCATTGTCACCCTCACTAACACCGCCACCTGTGCGTTTCCTCTTCCCCTTTTACCCAGGTTGCACCTGGCTGGAAACATGCTATGACTCAGTGTACATCTTACCAATTTGACTAAATTCATGTCCCACAGTACAGTGCAGTTCAATACAGTATGAAATGCTACACTTGCAGCACTAACATCAATATACAGTAGATCACAGTTTACACCTCTAGATGGCATTCAATTGTCCTTTTGAGTCTGACATTTTTTGGTTGCATCTAATTTTATTGCCTTTGTAACTACCCTGAATGCCCCTCTACTCCGCAGTTGCTGCTGTTTTCACACTGCCTAAACATTCACTGCCTGAACATTCTGTGACATCAATAACAATATTCCAGACCATTCAGATGCATAGCATGGAGTGGTGTTATTAAGGTCATAGAACACTTAGACATATGAACAGAAAGCAGTATCTGAGTGGAACTGTATGCATGGATATCTGAGGGCAACCCAAAGCAAAATTACAAATTTTTCAAAACTTTGTGAAAATGCCTTGGTGGAAACTTTTTTCACTGTTTATACAATAAGTTAACACACCAATCTCTTCTGATGAGAGCAACCTCATTTCTGTCTTAAGGCAGAGCATTGTGAGTTACAGCCTCATGTTCCTTTACTGGGGCTAACAAAAGCACTGTAACAACCATGTTGGGGCACATAGGCTGCTTTTGGCAGAATCTTAGCATAGCACACATTGCACTGCACTCTTTTTTTTTTTCCTGTTTACATCATGTTGCCTCACAAATTGCTCAGACAGGGAAAGTGTAGGGAAAGGTAGGATGCCTTGCAGGGGCATTGAGCTTAATCATTGATTTTGTTTGAAAGGGGAACTCTCTGCTCACCTGCAGCCATGTAGCTGGATAAATGTAATGTTGGCGGATCACTTAATGAAACAAGTATTGATAAATAGGTAACCTGCTTTCCGGAGGTATTGCTGCAGGGGTGTGGCTAGCAGTTCATGGCTAGCAGCATTTTTGCAAGGTAGCAGTGAGTTCACTTTAAATCAATGGGACTGAAGCCTCCAAAATAGTTAATGTAACTTTACCAGTATTGTAATAGCTTTTTTCCAAATGGAGTCCATGTTGAAATCTTATACTTGGCTCCAGCATGCCAGGGTGTACCAGGCTGTAAATATTGGGCTACAGTTTGTACACTAAGGCATGTTGTGGTTGGCACAAAGGTCCCACCTGTGACTGGTACCAAGGCCCCCCATGACCCTAACAGGGCCCCCATCACCAGTACCAAGGCCCCTCTGGACACATTTCCAGGTGGGCCCTTTGCTTCCCAGTCCAACACTGCCGAGAACACATCTGCACTCTTCAAAGCCAACCGCGAACTGAAGAAATGTCGGTACACTATATAATGGCATAAGTGTTTTTTTTTTCAACTTTGGTGCATATCTCGGCCATTTGTGGGAATTTTTTTCACCAAATTTACAACATGGGGTTATTGGGAACCCACCTCATGAACTCAGTCACTGTCATTTTGTTATTTGGTCCTGAAAGGTGATTTCACGGTCACTGCATGGAATCACCTTTCAGGACCAGTTAACAAAATGACAGTGACACAGTTCATGCAGCAGGCCCCCAAAAACCATATATTGAAAATTTGGTGAAAATATTTCCCAAAATGACTGTTTTATGAGTGTGCGTTGCGCAGTTCCTACGCACACTCGTAACTTCGAGAATTTTTAATATTTTCACTCCAGATTTTCAGCATTGCCATTTTACCCCACCTCCTTATGAACAGTATAACTGACATTTTTCACATCTCACCCAAAATGTGTTTTCACACATGTAGCGCACAGTGGTCAGTGTGTGAAATCAATCTTCGGGACAGATTAAGAAACTCACAGGGACACTGTTCATGAGTAGAGGTCTTAAACTGTCTATGTTGAAACTTTGGTGATAAAAGTCCTTAAAATGACTGTGTTACGAGCGTGCATTGTGCAATTTCCATGCATCCTCGTAAGTTCTCAAATTCGTAATCTTTTCAGTCCCGATTTTCAACATTGGCATTTTTCCACACCTTCTTATGAACAGTACAGCTGTCATTTTTCACACCCTGGCCAAAATGTGTTTTTGCACTTTTGGCACAGAATAGCACGGTCACTGTGGAAAATCAGTGTTCATAATAAATTAAGAAAATCACTGTGACACTGTTCATGAGCGGAGGTCCCAAAATGCCTATGTTGAAAATCTGCTATAAAAAATCCCAAAACTAATTACATTACGGGTTTGTGTTGCGCAGTTCCTATGCACACTCATGACTTCACCAGTTTTTTTATATTTTCACTCCAGATTTTCAACATTGCCATTTTTTAGACCTCCTCATGAACAGTACAGCTGTCATTTTTCACAATCTGTTTGAAACGTGTTTTCACACCTGTGGCACCAAATGCCAGTCGCTGTGCAAAATCACCTTTTGGCTAATGAACTGATAGTGCCACTGTTCATGTGGTGGGAATCACAAAAAGCCCATGTTGAAAACTTGGAGTAAAAATACCAAGAAATGCCCAGGGTGTTAGGGTTTTCGACCATAATGCCCTACCTTGTAGGGACTGACGGGTGTCAGGGGTGTGACTTGGGATTGTCGACAGTAATGCTCATGCCATTCCACCCCCACCCTGCATTCAGTGGCAGGCATCGAGGAGCGCCTTGGACCCTTTGGCCACAGAGTTCACCCCATTCTCCTATACTGCACCATTTCAGTGTACAGTATTTCCTTATGGAATGAGTTGAGTGTAAAGCCTGGACACTTCAAAGCACACCTTGACACTTTCAAATGTCTGCAGGGTAGGGTAAGGTGAAATGTCATGACCATTATGGGGGATGATCCAATGCCTGTCCATCTCTGCAGGGTGGGGGTGGAGTTGGTGTCAGTTCAATACTTCACTGCCATGCCTATACTGCATCTGTCTAACAACTGCACTTCCACTGCTAATGACAGCAAGCAACACTTGGCATTGACAAATGCTTGTTTCTGCTTCCTCTTGCTTCCAAAAACTTTTATGCCTGACCCCCTCCTCTTGCCTTTCAGTAACACTGCTGGAGTGGCTTCACTAATGGCAACTTCTGACTCTTAAGCCCCTCTGTATAAATAAGATCTGAGTGGTGCTTTGGGAAAGTGGGGGGAGGCACTTCCTTCAATGCCTCCTCCACCTCTGCTTTCACCTTCTCTCCCATCCATGTGGAGTAGGCCACAGCCTGAGCTCTATACAGGCTGGGAGTTTACAGTGCCTACAGGCACTTCACTTTTAGTGTGATTGCACTATGGGAAATGTGCTTATATTAGCAGCCCAGGCCAAGGGCATAAACCAGCTAATATCACAGAGGTGCTGCAGCTACAAAACAAAACAAACATTTGTCAATGCCGAATGTTGCTTGCTTGTATGTGCTGTTTAGGTATTTGGAAGTGATAGTTCCATGCCTTCCTCCCAAGACATCCACTGTGTCTTTCCATTCAGTATTCACAGAAGAGTGGGAGGGGCAAGGGCCACAGCAGTACAGCAGTTGCCAAGGGGGTGAAGAGGTGGACAATAGTCCATTCAAAGGCAAAAGAGTCCTGCAGGAGTTCACTAAATTGAAGGGTGGACAAAGTGATGGAACCAGATGGCATACATCCAAGGATATTAAGAGAACGGCGAAGGGAGATAAATAGCAGTACCTCTGGCAGCCATGTTCACTAAGTCATTCAACATGAATGAGTTGGAGGAGGGCACATGTGGTCACTCTATACAAGTCCAGCAGCAGGGAGGAGGCAGGGAACAATAGGCCGTTCAGCCTCACCTCAGTAGTGGGGAAGATCATGGAGAAATTGCTTAAAGAAAGGATAGTGGGACATCTAGAAGCCATCGGAGCCCAGGACCATAGACAACATGGATTCACAGTGGGGACATCATGTCAGACAAATCTGGTTGATTTCTTTGACTGAGTGACAAAGGAAGTGAATCAGGGTGAGGCAGTGGACAATGCTTACCTTGATTTCAGCAAAGCCTTTGACACCATCCCATATAGGAGGCTGATAAACTAGCTGGGTAGGCTGGGCATGGGGGAAAGGGTAGTAAACTGGGTTAGAAACTGGCTAACAGACAGGAGGCAGAGAGTGGTGGTAAAGGGTGTGCAATCTAGGGAGAGGGGGTGACCAGTGGGGTGCTGCAGGGATCGGTACTGGGGCCAGTCCTGTTCAATGTCTTCATTAGTAACATTGCAGAATATCTGAAGGGAATTTTTTACCAAATTTTCAACATAGCCATTTGAAGACCTCTACTCATGAACAGTGTCACTGTGATTTTCTTAATCTGTCCCAAACATTGATTACGCACACTGAATGCGCCATTGTGTGCTACGTGGGCAGAAACATGTTTTGGGCAAGATGTGAAAAATGACAGCTGTACTGCTCATAAGGAGGTGTGGTAAAATGGCAATGTTGAAAATCTGGAGTGAAAATATTGAAAATTCGTGAACTTACGAGAGTGCATTTGATCAGCGTAACAAATGCTCGTAAAACAGTCATTTTTGGGAATTTTTTCACCAAATTTTTAACATAACCATTTTAACACTTGTGCTCATGAACAGTGTGACTGCAATTTTCTTAATCTGTCCCAAACATTGATTTCACACACCGACTGTGCCATTTTGTGCTACATGCATGGAAACACATTTTGGGTGACGTGAAAAATGACAGCTGTACTGCTCATAAGGAGGTGTGGTAAAATGGCAATGTTGAAAATCTGGAGTGAAAATATTAAAAATTTGTGAACTTACGAGTGTGCGTAGGAACTGTGCAACACACGCTCGTAAAACAGTCATTTTTAGGAATTTTTTCACCAAATTTTCAACATAGCCATTTTAAGACCTCTGCTCGTGAGCAGTGTCACTGTGATTTTCTTAATGTGTCCCATACATTGATTTCACACACCGACTGCGCCATTGTGCACTACACGTGCGGAAACACATTTTGAGCGAGATGTGAAAAATGACAGCTGTACTGCTCATAAGAAAGCGTGGTAAAATGGCAATGCTGAAAATCCGGAGTGCAAATAATAAAAATTTGTGAAATTACAAGCGTGCATAGGAACTGCACAACGCTCGCTCGTAAAACAGTCATTGTTAGGAATTTTTTCACCAAATTTGCAACATAGACTTTTTGAGAGCTCACCTTATGAACACTGGCACTGTAGTTTCGTTAATCGGTCCCGACAGGTGATTTTGCACAGTGACCGTGAAATCACCCTTTGGGCCTGACTAACACCATGACAGTGACAGAATTCATGAGGAGGGGTCCCAAAAACCCCATGTTGAAAATTTGGTGCCAAAATTCCAAAAAATGCCTGAGATATGCGGCAAAGTTGAAAAAACCCTATCTATCCGATTATACAGCTTACCAGCATTTCCTCAGTTCTCGGTCAGCTTTGAAGAGTGCAGATGTGTTCTCGGTCCACCGAAGATAGTCGTGCCGTGGTCCGGAGGTAAGTATGGGGTGAACAGGGGGGTGTGGGGAGACAGGGTGCTCAGTGGGTGGGTGTGGGTTGTGGGAGGGGGTCAGGGAGAAGCACCGAGGGACAGTTTTTGTATTTGCAGGTTTATTATGTTGTTTTTTTTTTCATAAGACGACAAGGGATGTTTGCCACACTGTGGTGGGCTCCCAGCATGGCAGCTGGAAGGCTGTTTTGGGGGTGCTGGAGCCAACGGGGGATTGGGCACCCCTGTTGGCCATAACAAATTTTGCCATGCTGGGGTGGGCTCCCAGTGTGGCACCTGGATGCTTTGGGGGGGCACAGAGCCGATGGGGAATTGGGCACCCCCATCGGCCATAACACATTTTGCCACGCTGGGGTGGGCTCCCAGCATGGCACCTGGAAGCTTTGGGGGGGTGTGGAGCCGATGGGGGATTGGGCACCCCTGTCAGCCATACAGTGTATACATGGGGGGAAGGGGAAGGCGAATGAACTTGCAGTATGCATGCGTGTGTGTGTGTGGGGGGGGAGCTCTGCTCTCTGAAGCGGAGGTCTCCTTTTCAACTGTATGACCACTGCATTTTCAACTGCTGTTATAGGCAGCTGTAGCAGTGATTGGGGAACTGGGGCCGTGCCTGCAAACACACTGACTGAATTGGAAGATGGGTGCCACACCTCTGAAAACTCAGATGATGGCACTATGTTTCTTGCACATGCGTGCAAGCAAAATAAAAATGACACACTCAGGTTAGTTAATTCTTTTGAGGCTTTTCAGGGTTCAGACAGGCAGTTTAACCAAAAGCTAAGCCAGATGAGAAAACTGTAAAGAAGATTGATGTTCCTAAATCTATACAGAAAGCACAGTCCCTGATTCAGCCTCTGGTAATTGAGATCGCTGTAGTGAGAGAGGTTGAGTACTGCTAATATTTGCTTGTGGAATTCAATCAAAAATATGGAGAACATTTCAAGAAATCTCACATAAGGTAACTGGAAATATAAAATAAATAGAAACAGTACACAAACACATAGAAATGCAATTTTGACAGTAAGTAATGCATAAAGGTCAAACCCTTGAAGGCAGGGATTTTTTTTACATTTAACCATAATATTCAGTTAAAATTTGAATACTGAAAGTATTTAAGGGGAAAGTTCACACTAAGTTTCTGCACTCATGAAAATAATTCAGGAAATATCTTCTATATGTACTGAGATCTGACCTCCTGAAAACTCTTTCAGAATGATGTATACTTCATGAAGATAAACTACATTTCACTTGAACAATACATTTTGAACATTGCATTTTATTTAACATTTTTCTTTATCACACCATATGGCTTTCTTTTAACTTTGTTGAGTTTTACTAGCGTAATTGAGTCTTACTATTTCTTTTTATGTATTATGTACTAAATATGTTTCTACCATTAGATAATGACTATATTTAAGTCATTGGGTAGTCCCATTGTAATTCATTGTGAAGATGAAAACATTCAGCAAATGCAGTGCAAAAACAAATGTCCAAGAGTTAATCCTTTCTTTTTCCTGACTTGGATGCAGTTAAAGGGAAGGTCTCCACAGCCTTTTATTCTGTTTAACTGTGTTGTTAGTAGGCATGAACAACGTTTTCCTCTGTATCACCCTCCTAATTTCATCAGGATTTAAATGCAAATGAAGGTACTTAAGTTTGGTATGAAAACCCTGCCTGACTCCATTGCAAAGGTCATGACCCAGCTTATGTAAGGCATCCTGGAATATTATATTTTGGTGCTAAACCTGCAGTAGTTATACTGTATTACTGGTTCTCAGTGCAATTGCTGTTCCCTGTGGTCTCTATGTTCTCATCTTAAGCTGACTATGAAACCTTTCAAGGTATAGTACGTGCCCTGCTATTTTCTGTAATTTAAATTGCATTTGAGTGGGCCCAGTGGCGCTGAGGGTTGAGGCGCTGGACACCACATGTCGCACCACGCCGGTGACTCAGGTTTGGGAATGAGCCCAAGCAGTCGGGGGTCAGCAGAGGAGGAATAGGATTGAGCATCAGGAGGACAGCTCTCCTCTTGTGGGGTGGGTGGGCTCTCCTGTGCGCTGCACTAGTGACCTGTGGAGGAGGGGATGGTGGTCACAGTCAGCGTGGGGATGTGGAAGGGGATTGGTTGGTGGCCAGTGTCTTTCACATGGGCACAGGAATGTGCCTGGCATGAGCAGGATGGCATTGCATGTCTGCACCTGAGCAACACATAAGCACAGAAAAGCTCTCTGCGGAGCCATGGAGATGATGGGGACCACAGAGGCAGGTCTACATCCAAACACCGGCCTGCACACCAGTGGACTCCACAGCTGACTCGACACCAGGTAGGTTCCTCTAATCCTGGTACTGGCCGGCAAGGGAGGGCGGACCCATCCCGGGGGTGATCAGGGGGGCTGGACCTGCTGAGCAGTCAGGGAAGTTCACTGGCATGTGGGAGTTCAGGCAGGGAGTAGAGACCCCACTGAGTAGGGTACACTGGAAGGATGCCTGGGGCCACAGGGTGAATAAAGAAAGTAAAAAAAAAAAAGTGTATCTGAGTTTGAAAAAATGCATTTAGAGAATATTGGGACTTCATAAGACATGTAACAGAACTGAATGAGAGTATAACTCCTGCTGTCCTGTGCATGTACACATCATCAAGTCCCATGCTGCCTTGCATGAGGTGGGTCATAACCTTTGCAATGGAGACAATCAGGTTTTTACACCAGGGTGAAACTGAGTGAAGTAACATCATTTATATTTAAGTTAGGATCAAATTAGGAGGATGCAAGAGAGAGAATCATTATTCAAGACATGGTATGCATACAATGGACAAATTATTTTATTTAGTTAAGCTGCTTTTTTATTATGCTGTTTCTATATGTGAGGGTACAATAGGATACATTTAGCATAAAGGGCTTCAGTGGGCAACTGCTGGCTATCTTGCAACCAAAAAGTCAAGGTGACGCAATCAGAGCTTACATGCATAATGCAGAAGTTGATTTACTTGGTTGAAGCTTATGAAGCATGCTTTCCCTCATCTATCTGTTTCTTAAAAGTTTGAACTGATGGTTTCCATCATTGATGGTACAGTGCTCTCATTCTCCTGTTCTTGAAACATGTTTTCTCTTGTCTTTCTGTTTCTTAAATGTTTAAGTAGGTGGTTCCCATCACTGAGAGTTACAGTGCTCCTATTGTCATACCTTGTAGAAATATAGACACATAGAATTTGTCAGCAGATAAGAACTGTTAGGCCCATCCAATCTGCCCCTAAACCCGATACCTGACATTAGCCTCTGACCCCATCTAGTTTGTGGCTTCCCCTGTCTCTGCCTCACCTCTAAGGTTCCTTTAGGCCTGTCCCAGGCATGTTTAAATCCTTCCACAGTACTTCATCCCACCATCTCCTGTGGCAGACTATTCCATGTATCGACCGCTCTCTCCATGAAGAAAAACTTTCTCACATTCCCTCTCAACCTACCCCCCTCTGATTTCATAGCATGCCCCCTCATTCTTGTACTCCTTCTGTAATTGAAGATGTCTGCCCTCTGCACCTTATTAATGCCCTTTAATTATTTGAATGTTTCTATCATGTCCCCACTCTCCCTGCTCTCCTCCACTGAGTACATATTGAGGTCCTTTAATCTCTCTTCATAAGTCTTGTGGTGCAAGCCCTTTACCATCTTGAATGCCCTTCTCTGGACTGCCTCCACTCTGTCAGTGTCCTTAGGAAGATGCGACCTCCAGAACTGCACACAGTACTCTAGGTGAGACCTGACCAGTGCTTTGTACAAAGACATCTTGACCTCCAACCTTCTGCTAGTGACACCTCTGCCTATGCACCCCAGCATACTGCTGGCCCTCCTTTAAGCCTTACTACTCTGCTTTGAAATTTTCAGGTCATCTGAAATAATAACCTCTAGTTCTCTTTCTTCCCTGATAATTGTCAGCAATCCCCCCATCCCATAGCTCTTCTTCCCAGGGTTTCTTTGTCCGAGGTGCATGATCTTGCACTTCATGGAGTTAAACCTTAGTTGCCGCTCTTCAGACCATTTTTCAAGCTTCCCCATGTCCCTTTTCATTCTTTCCACTCCAACTGGCATATTCAGCCTGTTGCAGACTTTGGTGTTATCTGCATACATGCAGACCTTTTCCTCTAGCCATTCCACAATGTCGCTAATGAAGACATTGAACAGGACTGGCCCATGGACTGATTTCCTGAGGTACTCTGCTGGTCACCCCTCTCTCCTATTGTATCCCAGGTACCATCACACTCTGACTTCTGTCTGTTAGCTAGTTCTTAACCCAGTTTATCACCTTATGCCCCATGCCTAGACTACCCATTTCGTTCATCAGCCTCTTATGTGGGACACTGTCAAAGGCCTTGCTGTAATCAAGGTAGGCAACATCCACTGCCCCATCTTTATTTACTTCCTTCACCACCCAAAGAAATTTATTGGATTTGTCTGATATGACCTACACACTGTGAATCCATGCTGTCTTGGGTCTTGGGAACCATTGGACTGCAGATGTACCACTATTCTTTGCTTTAGCATTGCCTCCATACAATGAGCATATTGTATACTTTCTTCGATGTGTAAACTAGTAAAGCATATTACAGTAAATAAAAAAAAACAGATGTTAGGCTGGGCGACACTACGCCAGGTGTGATATGATCAGACTCCTGTGAAAATGCACACAGATAGATGTTTTGTATTTGTTCTGCTTGGAAGTGAAACTTTTCTAGTGAGGTCTTCTTGGGAACGTGTGGATGTACTCTCTTTCAGATTCTTTGTATTAAATCCCTGGCTTGCAAGTGATCATTATGTAACTGTAAGGCCATGATATAATTATGGAAACATGGAAACATAGACTTTGATGGCAGATAAGGACCGTTTGGCCCACCCAGTCTGCCATTTTCCTACCTAATGGATAAACTGCAGATCCTAGTTAACTAACAGCCTACGTCCTCCTACCCCCAACTCCTAAAATTGCTTTATGTCTGTCCCATGCATTTTTGAAGTCCCCCACTGTTGTTGACACCACAACCTCCATAGGAAGGCTGTTCCATGCATCCACAACCCTCTCCATGGAAAAATACTTCCTCACATTACCTCTGAGCCGTCCCCCTTCTATCTTCAAATTGTGCCCCCTTGTTCTTGCACATCTCTTTTTCTGAAAGATGCTACCCTCTTTGACTTTGTTGATTCTCTTGAGGTACTTGAAAGTTTCTATCATGTCCCCCATCCCTCCTTTCCTTGAGGGTATAAATATTAAGCTCCTTAAGTCTCTCTTCGTGTGTCTTCTGGTGCAGACCCTGCACCATTTTAGTTGCCCTCCTCTGGACTACCTCCATCTTTTCTATGTCCTTGCAGAGATTGGGTCTCCAGAACTGCACACAGTACTCCAGATGGGGTCTCACCAGCTGTCTGTACAGAGAGATCATGGGAGCAACAGAAATGGAGCAAGAGGGAGGGAGAGGTACCCCAGGGGTGTCTCATCAGCATAAGGATAAAAAGGCCAGTAAGGTGGAGGGGACAGATAATGCTATCTTCACTGAAAGGGTGTGGGTAGCCCTCAAGGCCCTAAAGAAAGACAAATCTCCTGGGCCGGATGGCATTCATCCGAGAGTACTATGGGAATTGGCGGACATACTGGCTGCACCCCTAGCGGAACTCTTCAACAGGTCGCCTGAGACAGGGAGGGTACCTAGAGATTGGTGAGAGGCACATGTGGTGCCAATCCATAAAGAGGGGTCGAGGGATGTACCAGGTAACTATAGACCCATGAGTTTGACCTCGGTGGTGGGAAAATTAATGGAGAGTATACTAAAGGAACGATTGGGGGTGTACTTGGAGGAGGTGGGAGGTCTGGATAGTCAGCAACATGGGTTTGTGCCAGGTAGATCACGTCAAACCAGTCTTGTGGAGTTCTACGAATGGGTAACATCAGAACTGGACAGGGGAAAGCCTGTGGATGTATTATTCTTCTTGGACTTCAGCAAGGCGTTTGTCCCCCACAATGGTCAGGTGGAGAAACTGATGGGGTTGGGAGTAGGCCCTTTGATGGTCAGATGGATTGAAAACTGGCTAGTTGGATTCACCCAGAGAGTAGTGGTCGGTGGGGAGCTCTCGAACCCTAGAGAGGTCGGTAGTGGGGTACCGAAGGGCTCAGTCCTGGGTCCAATCCTGTTTAATGCATACATATCGGACATCAGGGAGGGCATAGGGTGTGAAATGAGTCTCTTCACTGATGACTCCAAGATGGGAGTGGTAGTTGAGAGGGAAGAGGGGAGGCTGGCCCTGCAAGGGGACTGTGGACACCTGGGAAAGCTGGGCTCACACGTGGAAATTAAATTTCAATATCACCAAGTGCAAGGAGTTACATCTTGGGTGGGGAAACCCTAAACACAGGTACACCCTGGGAGGGGAGGCGCTGGAGGCCTCAATAGGGGAAAAAGATGTAGGGGTCATGGTGGATGCATGTATGAATAACTCTGAGCAGTGCCGGAGAGCGGCTAGCAAGGCAAACAGGATGTTGGGATGCATTGTAAGAGGGATCACCTCTAGGAGCAGGGAAGTGATTCTGCTGCTGTACAATGGACTGGTAAGACCACACCTTGAGTACTGTGTACAGTACAGGAGACCACACTTGAAGAGGGACATACAGCTCCTGGAGAGGGTACAGAGGAGGGCAACTAAGATGATACGAGGACTAGGGGATTTAAAGTATGAGGACAGACTTGAGGAGCTCTGCCTGTTTTCATTGGAGGAGAGGAGAGACAGTGGGATATGATTGAGGTCTTCAAGTACCTCAAGGAACTAAATAGGGTAAACATGGAGGGGATCTTTAGACTAAAGCAGGGAGATATCACCAGAGGGCATGGTTTGAAGTTGGAAGGTGGAAGGGTGAGTGGGGAAAAGAGGAGGAGGTTTTTCACTGAGAGGGTGGTGGACCCTTGGAATGCACTGCCTGGCGAGCTGGTTCAGAGATCCACAGGGAGGGCTTCAAGAGAGTGTGGGACAGACACAGAAAGTGGATGTATCAGATGATGGCCTGGCCCAGGGGTGGGGATGGATGATAGGGGTTTCTGGAACACAAGGGGGGGAGAGCCTTGGCACCCAACTAGGGATCTGAGGTTCGAGCAGACTCGATAGACCGTAAGGCCTAATCTGCTGGCAATTACATGTACCCTGTACCCAATTGTATTTGTCTGACCACTATGTGACGTGGCACCTCTGGTGAATGCCTGTTGATTCTTTGCAAATCTTTGCTATGTAACTGAAACGCAATGTATGTCTTTATGTGACGAAGTACCTTTGGAAACGAGCCTCTGGCTCAAAGGTTGTAAACTGATTCTTAAATAAATAAATAAATAAAATAAATAAATTAGTATGTTAGTATAACAACTTCCTGTTTTCTACTGTGATGCCTTTTCCTATACATCCCAGTATCCCCCATGCCCTCCTTACTGCCTTCTCACATTGCTTGCCCACCTTTAGGTCATCTGATATGATTACCCACAGGTCCCTTTCCATTTTTGTTGTTGTTAGTACCTCACTCCCCATAGTGTACTCTTCCCCTGGGTTTTTGGTTCCCAGGTGCATTACTTTGCACTTCTTAGCATTGAATCTAAGCTGCCATACATTTGACCATTCCTCCAATCTTGCTAAGTCCCTTCTCATCCTTTCCAGCCCACCTTGTGTATCAACCCTGTTGCAGATCTTTGTGTCGTCTGCAAAGAGACATACTTTTCCTTGCAATGTGACTTATAAAGACATTGAAGAGGACTGGTCCTAGAACTGAACCCTGCAGTACCACACTAGTAACCCCCCTTTTCTTCAGAGTGGGCTCCATTTGCTATTACCCTCTATGTCCTGTTCTCCAGCTAATGTTTTACCCAGGCTACCATCTTGGGACCCACTCCCAGGCTGGCTAACTTATATATTAATCTTTTATGTGGGACTGTGTCAAATGCCTTGCTAAAGTCTAGGTAGGCCATGTCCAGAGCCCCTCCCTGATCTACTACTTCGGTCACCCAGTCAAAGAAATCTATTAGATTCGTCTGATATGACTTTCCTACTGTGAATCCATGCTGCCTTGGGTCCTGTGGCCCTCTGGACTCTAGGTACTCAACAATTCTTTCCTTCAGAATTGATTTCATCATTTTCCCTATCACTGAGGTCAAGCTAACAGGTCTATAGTTTTCTGCCTCTGCCCTGCTTCCACTTTTGTAAAGTGGAATTACATCTGCCGTCCTCCAGTCCTCAGGTATCACCCCATCCTCCCATGATTTGTTAAAGAAGGTAGTCAGTGGTGTCACTAGTTCTACCCTTTGTTCTTTTAGAATTCTGGGATGAATCCCATCAGGCCCCATTGCTTTGTCCACCTTCAGTTTTGAGAGTTCTTTCAGAACTCTTTCTTCTGTGAATGGGCTGGTATCATCCCCCCTATCCAGAGTGTTTCTGTTGTTTGGTTTAGGTACCTCCCCTTCTTCACTTGTGAATACTGAGCAAAAATATTTGTTTAGTATCTCTGCCTTTTCACAGTTACCCTCTGCCTACCCCTCCCTCCCCTTTATTAAGCCTCACTATCCCTCCCTTGGTCTTCCTTCACTCCCTGATGTACCTATAAAAGGTTTTATCTCCCTTCTTAACTGAGTTGGCTATCTTTTCCTCGGTTTGGGCCTCTGCTGTTCTGACTGCCTTCCCTGCTTCCTTCTGCTTTAACTGATACTGTTCTCTGTCCTGCTCCTTCTGTAATTCCTTGTACTTCCTGAATGCTATCTTTTTCTCCCTAACCTTACCTGCTACCTCCTTTGATAACCACAGTGGTTTTTTATATTGTTTTGTGTTGTTTATTTGCTTCACACAAAGGTTTGTTGCCTTAGTAATGGCAGTTTTGATTATTTCCCATTGTTCTTCTACCCCTCCTTCCTGCCCATTTACTAGTGTATTCCTTAGGCACACACCCATTTTGGCAAAGTCAGCCCTCTTAAAGTCCAGGACCTTTGCCTTTGTATGGCTTGACTTTACTGCTGTGTTTATCGTGAACCATACTGTTCAATGGTCGCTAGTTCCCAGATGGCTACCCACCTCTACATCTGTGATCCTCTCTCCAGCTCCATTTGAGAGTACCAGGTCTAAGACTGCTCTCTCCTGAGTGGGTTCCAATAATAGTTATCTAACACATGCCCCCTGCATGGCATCTAGAATGACCCCACTCTTTGATGTCAAAATCAAAATGAATTACTCTCTGCATCCAACAGTCCAACCAAATTCTGGTCCACCATAAAGGAACTGTCTGGTCACTCCCCAGGTAGTGTGCTACCTTCCAAAATTACCATCGACAATGTCACTATCAGTGATAAATATGAGATTCATCAAGCCTTCAATAACCACTTTGCCACTGCAGGCATGGCATTCGATAATGCACCAGTAAGTAGTCTCCGTCAGCAGTTCAATGCCCAGCCTCCAGAACAGAGTAACAAAGATATGATCTTCTCCTTTTCCCCAACCACCATAAAAGAAGTTGAAGACCTTATGCTACAGCTAGATGCTAGAAAAAGCACAGGAGCCGACTCCTTTGACTCATACTTTCTGAAAATAGCATACTACATACTTGCTACACCTATATCACACCTATTCAACCTGTCCCTAGCCCAGGGCTCTACCCCCACGGAATGGAAAACTGCTCATGTTATTCCTCTATTTAAAGCAGGGGACCCATGTGACCTAAACAATTATAGGCCAATCTCTCTTCTACCTATACTCTCGAAAATGTTGGAAAAAATCATGGATTTACAGTTGAGATCATTCCTAGACAACTCTACATTGCTTAACCCCATGCAGTCCGGCTTTAGAGCAAAGCATAGTGCTATTACAGCACTGGCCAAAGTCACTAATAACTGGCAATGGGACCTTGACAATAAAAAATGTGTGCTGTGTTTTTAGGTCTCAGCAAGGCCTTCAATACCGTCGACCACTGCCTACTTCTCTCCACCTTAAAAACCATAGGCATGGACTCGACCTCATTGGACTGGTTCCAGGACTACCTCTCTAATAGGCAGCAACAAATTAAGGCCAAAGGAGAGCTCTCTCCACTGAAGCCAATAAAAAGAGGAGTCCCACAGAGATCCATATTGGGCCCTCTACTGTTCGCCATCTACATTAACAACTTGGACTTAGGCATTATGGAAGCCAGTATCCACTTGTTTGCCGATGATATGGTGCTCAATCTTAGCCGTGACTCTCCTGGAGCTGCATGCTCAGAACTACAAACTGAATTCAATACACTGCAGCATCAGCTTCTCAGCAAAAAGCTACTGCTAAATGCAAAAAAAAAAACAAGGCCATGCTCTTTTCACCATCTAGCACTAGGGCCTACTCTGCTGCTGCTGGTACTCTTCCTCCCATAACCAGTCTTCTAGGCGAAAATCTTGAGTTCGTGCCTAAATTCAAATATCTGGGCATATGGCTGGACAACAAACTCTCCTTTGTGGAGCACGCAGAAGAACTGATGAAAAAGTTTAGGCAGAGGCTTGGCCTCTTCTTCAGAATTAAACACCTCCTGCCCGCAGACGCAAAAAGACAGCTTTTTCAATCAACATTCCTCTCATTAATCGACTACACCGACATTATCTATGGCCAATGCTCCATCTCACACCTTGCAAAACTGGATGTCCTGTACCATACAGCATTAAGATTTAT
This sequence comes from Neoceratodus forsteri, assembly GCA_016271365.2. Classification (NCBI taxonomy): domain Eukaryota; kingdom Metazoa; phylum Chordata; order Ceratodontiformes; family Ceratodontidae; genus Neoceratodus; species Neoceratodus forsteri. The sequence continues at coordinate 55,886,715 of CM057449.1, read as the reverse complement.
AACTGGTCTCCTGTCCTCCACACATCACTGCTCTCTATATGTAGCCATAGGGTGGCCTTCCCTTCAATACAGGTGGTGTAGAAATGCAGCCCTCTGGACACTCCGAACTCTTACCAACAAACTCCCAGATTACATTGTTGCCTGCCTCCCCTTGAGTCCAATCAGTAGCTATGTGCTAAGAAGCCACTCACTAATTTCTCTGAAAATCCCCAGGATCAGTACCCATTTTGGTAGGGCTGCCATAAGCCACGCTTTGCCCACACTCTGGAACAGGATACAAAGATCGTTGAGACTCAGATCTCCTGTCAGTTTTGCCCTGTTTAGGATCATTTATGACAAAATGTTCACCGAAATCTGTAGGTGTTTCCATAGTTCCAGCAGTCCTGCTGACGGTTCCCTCCTTATCCTTACCACATTCAGCCACGAACCTAGTTCCTTCCTTCCCTATTCAACTAAGTTCACTAGCCAGCTGCCATATTGGCCCTCAGCACCCATGGCACCACTTTCTTCCATACTACTCTCCTCTCGCCACTTAAGCAGGAGATACAGACTTCATTAGGGGCCCATCTGTAGCCTAGGATCCTCACCCAAGCATTTTAAATGGTCACTGAGGGCTGAAATGTGTAAAGAATTGTACATTCCTATAGAGGCTTGAATAAGAATGAATAAATATGCTACTTCAATTTCTGTATTCATGGAGGTTGTATATACCACAATAATGTTGTGTGATGCATATATGTTCTTAGGAGAACACTTGGAATGTATACCTTGCGCCTACCACTTTACTGTAATATTGCTTGTATCTTTTTGCTCATTTTGTATTTTGCACCTTTAATCTATGTATGTATAACTGTCCTTGACAACAGCAGGTCCATCTTGTAAATGAGCTTGCTCAACGGTGATCATCTGGATAAATAAAGATTTGATTTGATTTGATTTTGATGTGGCTGCAGCAAATGCACTTCAGTTAACCTCCGGCATATTCAGCTCCCCATCAACAATATCTCCCCTTTTTTCTGCCATTCTATGGATACCTTCTATCATTTCATAGAAACATAGAAAACATAGAAATATAGAAACATAGAATTTGACGGCAGATAAGGACCGCTTGGCCCACCCAGTCTGCCTATTTCCCTACCTAATGGATAAGCTGCAGATCCTAGTTAACCAGCAGCCTACTTCTTCCTACCCCCACCTCCTAGAATTGCCTTATGACTGTCCCATGCATGCTTGAATTCCACCACTGTTTTTGACTCCACAACCTCCTCCGGAAGGCCGTTCCATGCATCCACAACCCTCTCTGTGAAAAAATAGTTCCTCAAATTACCTCTGAGCCGCCCCCCCGTCTTCAAATTGTGCCCCCTTGTTCTTGCACACCTCTTTTTTTGAAAGATGCTACCCTCTTGGACTTTGTTGATTCCCTTGAGGTACTTGAAAGTTTCTATCATGTCCCCCCTCTCCCTCCTTTCCTCGAGGCTATACATCTTCAGCTCCTTAAGTCTCTCTTCATATGTCTTCTGGTGCAGACCCTGCACCATTTTAGTTGACCTCCTCTGGACAGCCTCCATCCTGTCTATGTCTTTGCGGAGATTGGGTCTCCAGAACTGCATGCAGTACTCCAGATGGGGTCTCACCAGCTGTCTGTACAGAGGGATAATAACTTCCTGTTTTCTACTGGCGATGCCTCTCCTATGCATTCCAGTATCCCCCAGCCTCCTTACTGCCCTCTCACATTGCTTGCCCACCTTTAGGTCATCTGATATGACTACCCACAGGTCCTTTCCATTTTGTTTTGTTAGTATCTCACCCCCATTGTGTACTCTTCCCTGGGTTTTGTTTCCCAGGTGCATTACATGCACTTCTTTGCATTGAATCTAAGCTGCCATACATTTGACCGTTCCTCTAACCTTGCCAAGTCCCTTCTCATCCTTTCCACCCCACCTTGTGCATCAACTCTGTTGCAGATCTTTGTGTCATCTGCAAAGAGACACACATTTCCTTCCAGTCCCTCTACAATGTCACTTATAAAGACATTGAAGAGGACCAGTCCTAATACTGAACCCTGCAGTACCCCACTAGTAACCCCCCTTTCTTCAGAGTGGACTCCATTTACTATTACTCTCTGTGTCCTATTCTCCAGCCAATCCTTTACCCAGGCTGTCATCTCGGGACCCACTCCCAGGCTGGCTAACTTGTATGTTAATCTTTGTGTGGGACTATGTCAAATGCCTTGCTAAAGTCTAGGTAGGCTATGTCCACAGCCCTCCCTGATCTACTACTTTGGTCACCCAGTCAAAGAAATCTATCAGATTTGTCTGGCATGACCTTCCCACTGCGAATCCATGCTGCCTTGGGTTCTGTGCCCCTCTGGCCTCTAGATACTCAACAATTCTTTCCTTCAGAAGTGCTTCCATCATTTTCCCTACCACTGAGGTTAAACTGACAGGTCTGTAGTTTCCTGCTTCTGCCTTGCTCCCACTTTTGTGAAGGGGAATCACATCTGCCCTCCTCCAGTCCTCAGGTACCACCTCATCCTCCCATGATTTGTTAAAGAAGGTATTCAGTGGTGTCACTAGTTCTACCCTTAGTTCTTTTAGAATTTCCTTGTCCATTTCCTCACCCTGAGATGGGGGTCTGTATACAACCCCTGTGCAGATTGTGGTGCCATTGCCTGTCTCCAAGTTGACCCACAGTGCTTCCTCTCCTCCCTGTTTACCCTTTTGTTCTGTTGCTTTCATTCCTTCCCTTATTCAGAGAGCTACTCCACCTCCTCTTTTACCCTCCCTGTCCCTCCTGTAGATAGTGTATCCTGGTATGTTTACATCCCAGTCATAGTTCTGTGTGCACCATGTTTCTGTGAATGCCACGATGTCCAGATGTTCCTCTTCCATCAAGGCCACTAATTCAGGAAGCTTGTTACCCAGATTACGGGCACTGGTACTCATTACTCTCCATTTTTTGATGGCTTTTATTCTTGTAGCCCCATCCTGCCCTTACTGACTTTGTTTTTTCCATTTACCCCAGCCCTGCTCCCTACTGACCTTTCTTCCTTGGTCTTTACCTCATTTTGTACCCTGTTTTGTTGGGGGTCTGGGAATTCCCCGGAGCTTATCAGTGCCTCCCCCCTTGGCTAGTTTAAAAGCTTGCCAATGAAGCATTTAAAATGATCACTGGGGAGACTGATTCCTTTCCCAGGCAGATGCAGACCATCATGCCAGTATAGGTGGGTATCCCTCCAGGTGGAACCCCAGTCCCCAGTGAAGCCAAAACCCTGTGCTCTAGACCAGTTTTTCAACCATTCATTGAATTGCATGGAGCAGAGTATCCTCACCTCACCTATGCCATAGACAGGCAGCATCTCTGAGAAGGATACTGTATGAGCTACTTGTCTAAGGCCCCTCACCAACTCCACAAACTCCTCCTGCACTACTCTAATCCCATGCATGGCCAAGTCATTTGTCCCTTGGTGGACAATGACATCCAGCACTGTCTCTCATGCAGCTGCTGTCATGATCCTTAGAATCCACTTCCTGTCCCTCCAAAACCATGGTGCCAGGCAGGCACCTTACTTCACTTTCCCTTGCTCCCCCAGTTCTATCCCCCTGATAACTGAGTCCCCCACCAGGAGCTGCTTCCTTTCCCTGCTGGGTCCTCTGCCACCTTCCTATGACTGTTGCCAGCAACCTCAGTCTCCACTGTGTGTGCCTCCATAGGGGAACTATGCTCCACCAGAATGGCATATAGATTGTGGAGTGGTACGTCTGAAGGGGTGCACCTCTGTTCTACCACCCTAACCCTCCCTGAGCCCACTGTAGTTCAACCACTGCTCCTTCTTGCCAACGTCTGAAGCAGAGGTGGTGGCCCTGGTGTTCCTTGCATGGGGAGGTTCCTTTAATCCTGTCCAGTTTAGCCTGGAGATGGGCAAACTCCTCCCTCAGAGCAGAGAGTTGCCTGCAAATAGGGCAGCATCTCAACCTCCAGAAAGTCTCCCAGAAGACTGCTGCCCACAGCCAGTGCATTGCACTACTCTCAATATGTCTGTCTTCTTTCCAGTTTACCCTGTGTAATGTTTTTTTGTTGTTTTTTTTTTTTTAAATAGTGTGTGTGCTTTTATTGTCAATGCAGTGTGCTGTGCTGGTAAGGATATGACAGTTGTATGCCCTCAGAAGAAATGGTGTCAGAACCTCTGGTATAAAGGAAGTGACACCAAGGGGAGGTGGGGTGAGGGGCAGGGGGATTGGGCCTGAGTCATGCCCTCCAGACACAATCAGCTACAAGCTCTGATCCACCACTGTGATGAGTGTTGACCTTCCTTTCAGCAAGACAACCTGCATGAGTTAACAAAGAAAATACCCAGCAAAGGAAAAAAACAGAGAAAAATCAAGCAGTTCAGCACAACACAGGAAGCCTCCCTGACCCTATACAACTTGGTGTTGTGTGCTCTGAAAGTAATCAGGGGAAGAAAATCTCCCCCACCTGAGGCTCTATCTGGATTCAAATACACAAACTGCAGCCTTTGCTATGATAATTAATCAGCCATCACCACCCGTAAATTATTTAAAAATAGTTTGATGCAAACTGTCACAGAATACTAGTAGACAGTCCAGTTACCCACAAGGGAAACTCAAATATGCAGTATTTCAACCCTTCTGAAGATACTCACAAGATAAGCAGTTTTGCAAACCCCCTCTTGATTTAAAAACTAATGTAATTAAACACAAAGTGATACCAATGTAAGAATGTAAAGTAAGGAACACCTCTCTCAGATTTAAGCAAGAGTGAGATTTGTTGCAAATTTCTAGACCAGTATAATATCTCCCATGCAGCTCTCAGTTGTTTCAAAGCACACGCTGTTCCAACTTCAAGAAGATGGGCTTCTGTCTGAAACTGTAACACACCAGTAGCATTTTTTTTATGTACTGCTGTTAACCATAATATTTCAGTGGGGATGAATAGTATGTTTTGATAATGCCCTCCCCCACACCATTCTCTAGCCCACAAGACTACCAATGCCTTTTTTATTTAACAAAGGTGATACTATCCCCCCCCAGGGCCTCCACTAGCCCACATGGGCTACTCAGTAAAATACTGGCCAGTATTACTACTGGGCACAGGGATTTTAGCTGAGTCCCCCTCACAAACCTCACTTTCCTTCCTCCACTTTGCTTTTATATATTTTTTCTTTTACCTAACATATCTTTCCTGTTATTTCTACAGGCCTGCCAGAACGAGGCTCCTACCCCATTAGATTAGTATATTTTTTATCTAACCTGTCCTCTCTGCTACTTAACCTCCTAAGAGCTGTGTATCCTTTGTGATGCCGTTTCCTATTCCTTTTTGCAGGTGTGGTGGATGACATCTCTCAGGACTACACCCATGGCTACCTACCACTGAGCCCCTCTATTTTATATTATGTTTGGGTGGTTCAATTGTAAGGGGGCACACTTGCTGTCTCTATAGGCAGGTGCTTTAAAGGCTTTACCCTTGACTCCATTACATAAGGAATAATGCTGACTGTCTTCTTGAAACTGAACATTTTCATGTCTCAATTAAGTAGGGGGCTACACTAATTATCTTGCTTGCATCTGCATGGATTTTAGGATATAAGAAGTTGTCACATCAAGTACCTATCTAAGAGGTGTTACTTGTGTATGTATTAGTTGTGAAATGCATATATTAAATTTTATGGTGAGTCTCATATATAGCCCATGATGCTTTGCATTATAGGGGTATGTGGGATTTTGTATTTCTTTGAAATTAGGCTTTTCAGCCAATATCCTTTGGGGTAATCCTCGTCTCAGTGCTTTTGCACTAAGATTCTTTGTCTTTTAGCTTGTTTTTTGTTTTTCTTGGTCTCACAAAAACAACCCATACCCAATAGACAAACTTAGGGTAGCTGGTTCATTCCCCTGGGATGTGTATAGAAGAGGCACACAGATGACTCCTGGTAGGACAAAACACGTCTATGTGTCATCTGTTTGCACCCTTTGCAGATTGTTTGAGAGGCCTTTCAGCACCATTCTGTCTTGCTTAAAGCTGAACCATCATTGCATTTTGTGGTGATTTGTAAATATAGTGCAAGGTGCTTTGCATTATGGGGGTATGTGTGATTTTGTAGATATATAAATAGATATTTGTCTTTTTATTTTTTCATTGTTGAGCTTTTGATCATCAGTGGATTTTATGATGTTGGGGCATGTTATAACTATAGGCATGATGAATGGGCTTGTCGCCATTAATGGAAACCTTGTAGGCAAATATTTTCGTGTTTCCAGGCTAAATCAATTAATCTTCCTTAATCTATACAAAATATTTGTGCACAACTTATTATAACCCCCTTGTCACCCGGGATTACTAGAATCCCACTAAGATCTAGTGGCAGGCAGGGAAAGGCTGCTTGTGAGACACCAGTTAAATGAGTTTCACACTGTCTCACTCTGTCCTCAGTCTCTACTGAGCTGGAGGGATGACATCATATAGAATTCTAGCAGCAGCATAAGCCACACTGGAATGCTGCAGCAAGGGGGTTAGCTTAGAACATTGGCAGAGTTAGTCAGTAGTCTTCAGCCAGGCTCAGAGAGAGAGAAGAAGGTGTACTGCAGTTGGCAGCCCCTCAGAGCTAAGCTCTGTCATAGAGCTACATAGAGATAGTGGGTGTGTGTTTTCATCCTAGAGAAGGATGCAGAAGAAACTGGTGATAGTGGTAGAGACCGTTCCCCAGCTTGTTCCAGTGTGCCATCCCTGGAGGGATGGGGGGAAGAGACCAACAATTCAGGGGCAATCCCCTGGCCCTGCTGAGGAGGAAAGCTGCCTGATGATTTGTAGAATAAGTACTGAGGTACCAGAAGTGTTGTTTTGCTTTGCCAGAGACCTTGGGGCAGCTGCAAACCAGTTGATGAGTCTGCTCTGACACAGAACCCATATTTTCACCATGACAGTGTGTAAAGTATCTGCTACCGTGGGGTCAGTAAAGGACAGCCAAGTACAGTACTTAAAGTTTGCATGTGACTTAAAATGCATCTATACAGTGGGGGTCTACAGGGATGGACACAGCCACTCAGAGAATATTTTAAGTCAGGATACCAGTCTATGAAGAGTAGAGTGTTAAATGTGATATACATTTTGAGACAGCATTCTACACCAGTGTGGTTTACAACAAAGGTGTTGAATCCAAATGAATGGCTGGGTATGGATTTGGGAGCAAGAGGTGGGAGACCCCCCATCTGGTGTAATCAGATTTACCTCCATGGGTTCACTTTGGGCACCTATAGCTTTCTCCCAGGCACTTGGCCAGTGTCTGCAGAAAGTACCCATATGTAGGATTATGATAAAGTTTTCCCTTTAGAGCTAGGAAGTGCTCATGGGTGGTAGTGGGATTCACCATCAAAGTATCTATGCCATATAGAAATGTGTCCAAGTGCTGGCCAGAGTGCCAAGCCAGAGAATCCAAGACAAGAGTACCAGTTCAGGCTGAGAGCCCAGTGTGTTCAGAATCTGAGGGTTACAGTGTTGTAAGAAGATGTGTTCATGCCTCCATTAATCTGCATTACCAGGGAGTGTAGCCCTGTGGGTGTCCATCTATGCTTTATTATTCTGTTGTTGTTGTGAATAAAAGCCACACTCTAGAATCCCACTCCTAGTTTGGACATTTCAGTTATTGTTTCCTGCGTCCAGATTACTTGGGTGCCCCGAAACAGAAGTTTCAAACCTTGCCAAAATGCTGAGCAACCGTTTTCTCCCCGAACCCAGGCGCCAGGTAGTGGGTTACAAAATGGAGGCACCGCACTAATAAAAACAAAAAATAACATCAACCCGACCCCTGGTGGTTACATTATTTTGAAGTAACCCTCCAGATTAATTCTCCCTTCTTCTATTGGTTAAGCTTGTCTAGCTCAGATTGGTTCAATAATTTAGCCTGACAGATTTCTTTACAGCACCTCATGATTGTGACACTTATCATTTTTCAACTTCAACCCAATTGTAGTTTTGTTTCCCAAATGTTGATTCACAGCCCCTGTGTGAAATCACATTTCAGGCACAACTTCAACATTTGCTCTGCCTGTCTTCATAAGACAGGGACATAACAAGGCTATCTTGAAAATTTGGTGTACAAATATTACAAAACAAACTTATGATGCAGGCTCGTAACTTCGGTAATGTTCAATATTTTTACCTCAAATTCCTCCCATGCAGTCCTTTTGGCTCTGGCCGGAGTTTGTTTTAAGATAGTATGGTACACAGGCTAATTCATCCTCTACAGTACTTCTACTTTCCCTATCTGTTATTCTGTTATCTCAAAAATTGATGAGAGAGATCACTAAACCCATGAATGAAAACAACAATACAGTGCTGCTACAACATTATCGAAGATAAAACCTTTCCTACAGAAACTTGGGGCAGGATCCACAAAGTGAAAATGATAAAGATTCCCTCTGCAACTGCTGCTGTGGACTGTAATCGCCCACAGCTGTGATGAGTGCGATTCACAGCTGCAGCAGTTGTGGAGGGTGTTACAGCTGCTTCAAGCAGCCATAGTCCAAATCCCCTCCGCTGCTAACATCTCCCAGCAACCCCACCTGCAGGCAGCCATAGATTGTGGAGCCGGTCGTAATCCAGCTCCAACTTTGTGAATTCCTGCTGCTGCGGGTAACCTGCAGATCCGCAAGTCGCAACCGACTTGCGCCAAGGTTTACCCACAGCTGCGGGTATTTCACAAGCTTCCTGAATCCTGCCCTTAATGTCTAGTCTCACACCTATAATAGTGAACATTCAGGGTCTAAGCAGTGTAGAGAAAGGGATTTAATTATACAATAAGGTATGACCAGGGTTTACACAGATTCACAGAAGGTGACGGCAGATGAGGGGCATGTGGTCAACCTAGACTGCTCCTTTTCCATACCTAATGCATTACTGCAGACTGACCTGTGGCTTATCCTCTCTTTCCTATTGCTAGATTATTCTTACAATATGCCTGTCCCTTGTATTCTTGAATTCCCTTTATAGTTTTTGCCCTCACTACCTCCACAGGAAGGCTGTTCCAAGCATCCACTACTCTTTCTGTGAAAAAGTACTTCCTCACATTGACCCTGAGCCTCTCCCCTCTAACCTCATATCATGCCCCTTATATTGTATGTTAATGTTGTACGTCATCACCCCCTGGGGGAGTAATGTGACATGAGATAAAGTCTAGTGCCACATGCCCCCAGAGGGTAATTAACAAGAACATTAACATAAACCCTGGGAGTACCTTATTGCTATTATAAAATATAAACATAAAAATGATGCAAAAAGTGTAACTTTTTGAATTTAACATTCATTTATGGATTTCAAATCAAATAGTTCATCCGCTGTCTTTCCTGGAGTTCTCAAGAGTGCTGAGCTGAACATCACAGTTTCCAGTCTGTGTCAGCATGTGTGAGAGATTACAGACTGCACATTCATGTCTCCATGGCAACTGGCCAAGAAAAATAATATTGGAGCAACAACAAAGCCTGAGAGGAGCAGGACATTCTTACAGATAACCAAGACTTTTCCCCCCACTTTTTTGGTATTCACAAGACATAAACAATGCTACCTACTGCCGGTTGTCAAAGATGCTCCCTCTGTGAGAGTCCATTTTCCTGCAGTACATCAAGGAGCTTGCTTCTAGTGGAGTCACAATCAGCTGTTCTAGTTTTATTAAGGAAGTGCTGTAATAAAACACTAGGGATAGAAGAAAAAAGATAGAGGGGCAAGAGAGACACACATTTCGTTTAACAGCTGCAACAAGGTTCAGCATGGATGAGGTCCTTGTAAACTGTCAGCAGAAACATGCTTTTGATCTGCCGGTACAGTTGTCATAGCAACAGGTTCATAAGATAAACTGCTGTCAGTAACATTTAAAGAAATTTGTGGGAGTATGCTGATAGTCTGATCAACTGAGATTCGGTAGTTCAAGGCCACAAAGCCAAATGGGAGGGAGGGAGAGAGCACTGAGAGAACAGATAGCTGTATGAGATAAGCAGATGGAACCACAGAGAGAGGTGAAGAGTGACCGCAGCAGCATTGGGGGGACTGTTTGCTGGAGCGTCAGTGTTAAGAATAAGACACCACACTGACATATCTAAAATAAATCTGCCTGTATTCAAACAGAGAAACTTCAGTTTCTGTCCCACATTTATTTTACTGTTTGTTTTTCTTGTCTGTGCAAAGTTAAATTCTCATTTGTACCAGGCCTCCCTGTAAGTATCATGGAAGCTCTGAGTTCTATACATAGAATTAAATAATAAAGTATGGGTTTACTAAGAAAATTAATACTCAGGTTATAAGGCCCTACAAGTACATTAATTCAAGATTAATGTAGGGCTGTTGGAATGATATCAATCAATCAGAATTTAGTATTTCTCCGACCCTTTTTATAATACATCTTGATTAAATATTCTGAGGTTTGGTATTTCTTACCTATACAGATTTACAATCTGCCTATCATTCCCCTAGATACCACTTTTACTGATACTTAACTATGCAGATTTTTCTTGCTAACTCCCCCTAGCTACATTCTGGATGTTGGAATCTCTGTTAGGGTTTTTAAGATTCATTGCTTCTGCCTGCAGCTGTTCTAGGAACATAGGGTACAGGCAGGATTCACAACGACAAATTTTTAAAGTTCCCCTCCGCAACTACTGTTGCAGACTGGAATTGCCCACCGCTGCGGCGGTTGCAATTCATAACAGCAGCAATTGTGGAGGGTGTTACGGCAGGTTCCAATGCTGTAGCAGCCCCCTGCAGCTGCAGTGCTGTCCATGGCAACAGCACCGGCAAGCTGCCATATTCCATGGAGCCAGTCGCACTCCGGCTCCACCTTCGTGAATACCCGCAGCAGCGGGCATCCTGCGGTTTTCGCAAGTGGATTCCCACTAGCACCGAGGTTTTCCTGCAGCTGCTGGTCCTTCTCCCCTTTCAGTGAATCTTGCCCTATGTCTCCAGAGTGTATTCTGTACTACAAAACACTGCTAAGCATCATGCATTAGCAATACAGAAGAAATGGTACACTGAAGACCAACATATGCTGGGAAACACACACATCTACAGCTGCAGTAGTCTTCAAGGAATATAGATGATAAATAATTTTCCCCCCACTTCTGTAAAACCCATATCGCATGTGCCTTTAACCCCACATATACAAACCTGTGCTGGAGAAATTGTCAACAAACAGGATGTCTCACACACACACACACACACACACACACACACGCACGCACGCACGCACGCACGCATGCACACGCAGACACATTTTTGTTCTACTCTGAACTGACTGGGTTCTGAGCTGATACTTCCCTATGCATTGAGATATTTTTTGCCCTGACAATATACCTGGAAATGAGACACATGTTCCTGCTACAGATACCCAGGGGAATAAGGTGATTGGTCAAGACATTGTACAACGTATGTATAGCCACAGCATGCAGATGTTTCACTGTAAAATGGCTTACACCTCAACTTCCATCTGAATCTGAAATGGAATGTGCAAAGAAATGCAATGTATGGAGCTAATAACTGCCTGGTTATATCGGCAAACAGAAATAAACAAGCATACTGTATTTAGCACCCCTTTATGAACTGTATAGAACAGGTGGAAAACCTTTAAGTACTAGAAAAGCTAGCAAGGATAGGAATATGTAAGTAATAAGATGTGACAGGGTGTGCATTTTGGAGAAATAACTGCACACCTCAAATGCATTGTTAGGCACGAGGCACAACCAAGTGCCATTAAATACACCTGAGAAGTGTGATTATTTCACCATAACGGCACACTCATTGTCTCCCTTTATTTCTCTAGTACACAGTGAATGTCCTTCTTTTTGGCCTCAAAGCCTTCCTCATTCCCTTTGAGAAAAAGATCAGAATTTTGTGCTTTTTCCTTTCAATGACCTGATCTTCATTTCACAAGATTCAGTCATCTCAAGGAGTGTCCACTTAATCCTACAACCTTTTCTTCCACTCCCTCAGTCTGGTCTGTGCCAGTCATGCTTTTTCTGACTGTATCCCACAGCTTCCCAAAGTCCGCATTTTTAAGATCACCCAAGATTAGGAATTTACCAGAGAAGACCTAGGAGGAAATTCAAATAATGAATTTCCTCCTACGTCTTCTCTGCTGGAGAGTGGTATCAGGTTCACAGCACCCACTTTATGTGCCAAGAAAATGGGCAGAGTACAGATCTTAGCTGACAGGGTAAACAAGGGTCTAGAAGCTCTATGGGTAGACATAGGAACATAATCTGTCAGCAGAAATTATTAGCTTGGCCCACCCTTTCTTTCCAGATTGTCCCTGCCTAGTCTGTTTGCACAGACCCAAACTGGTCTCTAGTGCTCCTCCCTCCTGCTCATGTCCTACTTCATTTATTTATTAATTAATTTGTTTATTTATTTAAACATGTTCACCAAGAAAGACATACAGAACTGTTAACAGCTCATTTTTAGATGTGTCCTGGGGGGGAGGGGAAACCGTGAAGGCCAAACAGTAATACTGTAACAAAATTATAAGTGCAAATAAATAGGAGACATATACAGTAATACTGTATTCCAGAGCAGCATAATTATAAATATTAATTGAGAATCAGAAACAGGATACACTCAGTAAATAAAACAGAGTTTTCAATTGGTGGGGGAACTACTCTTACAGGCAAAGAAGGGAAACGAGGAGAACATTATGTCCAGGGCAATGGATAAAGAAAGACCACTTGGGTAGTAAGGCAGAAGTTAAAAGAAGAGGCATCAGCAAATGGGTCAGAGATAAGGCAGCCACCAAACTTGAGAACAGGGGAGGGATACTGGGTCTGAGAAGAGAAAAAGGAATGGATGGCCTTCCAGAACTTGGAGGGGTGAATAATGTTGTTTGGAGTGTGGATGAAAAATACTCTTGACTTTGCAAGTCTGACAGCTTTAATACGGGCTCTGCAAAGGCACCAATAATTGGCTAAAGCAGCTGGAAAGCCACTCATATTAAAATGAGGCAAGGTCTCTGGTGCAGAGACAAGCCAGCACTTCAGCCATTTTCCAGGGGAAATGAGAACCTCATACTCTGTTTTTTCTCAGAGGTGGATAACTATCCATTAAGTCATACATTTAGACTGAAAGTATTGCAGGTCAAAATTTATATTACTGGCTGCAGAGATGGGGGACCAGACAAATGCCACATAGGACCTATGAGAGAGGACAAGTCTGGTGAACTAAAGCAGCTGAGATTAATTAATTTAGTGAGGGCTTTAGGATGATGTGCCTTGTACACATTGTACACACAGTAAACCATATGATGGTCACTGGCTGCATCAGGAAAGATACTTGCATCTACAATATGGTTGGGATGAGAAGATAGAACCAAATCTAACATAGAGTGATTTAAAGATTTCATATTTAAACCAAGAGTCCTTTAAGTCTATCCAATGCATGCATGAGACCCCTACTGTTTTTCCCTCCACCACTGCTGCTGGCAGTCTATTCCAGGTGTCTACCACTCTTTCAGTGAAGTAGTCACATCCTTAACAACCAACCCCTAAGCTTCATATGAATATATGAAAATGCCAGCAGAAACACATCATTTCAGTCTATCCTGTCTGCTCAAGCATCCAGCTCTAAGACAAATTTCCTGGAGCTGCCCCCCATTGCCACCTAGAGTCTTCCTCCCTCCTCCTCTCATCCTCCCTATCCATCTTACTGTACCACCCATTGTGATTCTCCTTTCACTCTGTCCCATCCTCTTGCAAAGCTATTCACTGTTTTTAATGATACCATCTTCTCCAGCTGTTTGTTTCACTTCAATACCACTGTTTCTATGAAAAACTGCCTTCTCATTTTCCTTTGAATCTTACCTGAACTAATTTTAGACGGTGCTCAAAGTGTACCCATTGCCCCTGAGATTGAATATGCCATCCATACTAACCTTGTTTATTCCTTTAAGGTACTTAAAAGTTTCAATCATGTCTCTGCTCTCTCATCTGTTCTCCAGGGAATACACATTGAGCTGCCACAGCCACTCATCATACATAGATACATAGATAGTGTTGGCAGATAAGGGCCAATGGCCCACCCAGTCTGCCCATTTCAGCTTGTAAATTCAGTTTGTGTTTTCCTAGAAGTCTGTTGCCCCTTACCCCTGACCTCCAGAATTCCTTTATGTCTATCCCATGCATTCTTAAATCCCATGATTGTTTCAGCCCCCACCACTTCCTCTGGCAGGGTGTTCCACTTGTCCACCACCCATTCTGTGAAGAAATTCTTCCTCACGTTTCCTCTGAATCATCCTCCCTCCAACTTCATCCCATGCCCTCTAGTCCTGGAACATCTTTTTTGCTTAAAAATAGTGTATTCCTGCATCCTGTTCCTCACTGTAAGATACTTGTATGTCTCTATCATATCCCCTCTCTCCCACCTCTCTCTCCTCTCCTCCAGGGAGTACATGTTCAGTTCCTTCAACCTGTCCTCATAGGAATTGTGATGCAATCCATGTACCATCTTTGTTGCCCTCCTCTGAACCTTCTCTACCCTGTCTATGTCCTTACATAGGTAAGGTCTCTAGAACTGTACACTGTACTCCAGGTGGGGCTTCATTAGTGTCTTGTATAGTGGAATTATGACCTCCCTTTTCCTGCTGGTGGTGCCCCTGCCTATGCATCCCAGCATCCTATTTGCTTTACCTGCTGCCTTGTCACACTGTTTACCTACCTTGAGGTCATCAGAGATGATAACCCCAAGATCTCTTTCCTGCTTGGTGCGTGCTATATCCTCACCCCCCCCCAACTGATATATTGTGACAGGGCTTTTGTGCCCCATATGCATTATCTTGCACTTCTTTGCACTGAATTTCAACTGCCAAACCCCTGACCATTCTTCAAGTTTCTGCAGGTCCCGTCTCATTCTGTCTACACCCTCTGGTGTGTCTACTGTGTTACAGAGCTTTGTGTCATCAGCAAACAGTGAAATTCTGCCTTCTAGGTCCTGCACAATGTCACTGATGAAGATGTTGAATAGGACCGGTCCAGCACTGATCCCTGTGGTCCCCACTGGTCACTCTTCCCTCTGTGGAGTGACAGCCATTTACCACCACCCTCTGTGTCCTGCTGCCCAGCCAGTTACCTACCCACCACACTACTGTCCTGCCCACACCCATATTCCCCAGTTTGTGTAATAGTCTTCTATGTGGCACAGTGTCAAAGGCCTTGCTGAAGTCCAGATAGGCCATGTCCACTGCCCTCCCCTGATCCACCTCCCTAGTCACCCAGTCAAACAATTCAACAAGGTTGGTCTGACATGACCTCCCCTGGTGAAACCATGCTGCCTTGGGTCCTGTAGTCCATTAACAACCAGATGTTCACCAATCTCTCCTTCAGTAGTGCTTCCAATGATCTTCCCCACTACGGTGGGGCTGACTGGTCTGTAGTTCCCGCTTCCTCTTTGTTCCCACTTTTGTATAAAGGGGACTACATCTGCTATCCTTCAGTCTTTGGGTACCTCCCTGTTTCCAGTGATCGACTATACAGGATAGCCAGAGGTTCAGCCACCACCTCTTGATTCTTTAAGGACCCTGGGGTGCACCCCATCTGGCCCCATTGCTTTATCAACTCTTATTACTTCCAGTTCCTTCAGGACCCTTTCTCATGAAAAGGGACTTGTGTCCATTTCTGCACCATTCTAACCCCTTGCACTCCCTTCAGACCCATTACCCTCATCTTCCTCAGTAAAGACTGAGCAAAAATACCTGTTCAATATGTCAGCTTTACTGTTGTCATCCTCCACGCAGCCCCCATCCTCCCCCTTCAGTCTCACTATCCCTCCCTTTGCCTTTCTTTTTTCACTTAAGTAACTGTAAAAGGTTTTGTCCCCTCTACCCACTGATTTTGCAATGTGTTCTTCTGTCTGAGCTTTGGCTTCCCTTACTGACCTCCTTGCCTCCCTTTGCTTCTCCTGGTACTTCTCACTATCCCCTTCTGCCTGTGTCTTTTTGCATTGCCTGAATGCAATCTTTTTGGCTTTCACTTTCTTTGCTACCTCTTTGGAAAACCATAATGGTCTCCTCTTCCTTTTCCTCTTGCTAACCTGCTTAATGCATAATTCTGTTGTTCTTGTAATCCCCATTTTAAATACAGTCCACTGTTCCTCAACCCCTGATTCCTGCCTCATTCCCCTTAATGCCTCTTTCAAGTATCTCCCCATTTTCCCAATGTCTGCCCCCTTAAAATCCAGGATACATGTTTTTGTGTGGTTTGGTTCTGCTCTTTCTGTGATTTCAAACCACAGTGACTGGTGGTCACTGTTCCCCAGGTGCTCCCCCACTGTTAACCCCATCACACTGTCCCTGTTTGTGAACACAAGGTCCAGTATTGCCTTCTGCCAAGTTGGTTCCATGACCAGTTGCTTGAGGAAGGCACCCTGAAGGGAGTCCAGGATAAATCTGCTCCTAGTTGATGCTGCTGCTGGGATGCTCCAGTCCACATCTGGAATATTGAAGTCTCCAACCAGTACTACCTCACCCTTGTCTGCCATCCTTTGGATGGCTAGCATCAGCTCCCTATCTGTTTCTTCCTCCTGGGCTGGTGGTCTATAGACCACATCTGTGTGGATGGCTGGCCCCATTTTCCTTTCCAGCTTAACCCATACTATCTCTCCCCATTTTGTTCCTCCTGGATCTCTGTGGCCCTTATGTCATTTTTCAGATACAGTGCCACTCATCCTCCCTTCCTACCTGCCCTGTCTCTTCTGAACATGTTGTAGCCAGGTATAGCCATCTCCCAGTCATGGTTATCATTACACCAGGTTTCAGTGATGGCCACAATGTCCAGGTCTGACTGCACCATGACAGCCTGCAGATCTTCCATCTTGTTGCTAAGGCTCCTGGCATTTGCACTCATGGCTTTCCATGATTTGACCTCCATAGACTGCTTCACTGTTCTACTCCAGCCCCTTCCTTGGTTGTCCTTTATCCCTGGTTCTCCTTGCTGTCTGCCATTCTGCTGAATTTTGCCCCTTTTCTGCCTATTCACCTCTTGGGCACTAATCTCCATCTTTTGCACACTGCTTTGTAGAGATAGCCACTCCTCTGGTTTACTGGTTCTACTGCTAGCTGTGGGGGGTGAGCAAGTAGATGCCCTCCTTGCTTGCCTGCCACCCCCTTTGTAGTTTAAATGCTTGTCAATGTAGCATTTAAACTTATCATTGAGTGATCGGATTCCCCTCCAGGATGGATGCAGGCCGCCAGGCTTGAACAAACCTCCATCCCTCCAGGTGGATCCCCAGTCACCAATGAATCCAAACCCTTCCTCACAGCACCAGTTCTTCAACCATGAATTAAAGTTCCTGGTGCATGCACTCCTACACTCTCCCTTGCCTCTCTCCCTTGCCTCTCGCAGGTAGTACTTCTCAGAAAGTGACAGAAGTAGCTACTTGCTTGAGACCCCGCCCCAATTTCCTAAACTCTTCCTGAACTTCCTTTGGCTCCCCATTTGTCAGGTCATTAGTACCTAGGTGGATAATGACATCCAGCTCACCCTCCCGTCTTGCCATCCCAGTGATCCCCAGGATCTTCCTTCCATCCCTCCATGCCATGGCACCTGGTAGGCACCTCACCTCCCTGTTTTCCCCCTCCTGTGTTCCTAGCTGGATCCCTCTTATGATGGAGTCCCCACCAGGATTCACTTCCTCCACCTCTGGGGTCCACTGCTCTCCCCGCTGAGGTCACCCCCTTGGCTAACCTCCACATCCTTTCCTTCTACTTCTCTGGGTACTTCTATTTGGTTGTCCCCATTTGCCAGTGTGGCATATGCGTTCTTGAGTGGAATAGGATCTGGGATGTGCCTCTGCCTGACCGCTCTAACCCTCCCTGAGCCCACTGTCATCCAAGTGCTCCTCATTCCCGGCATCCTTTGAGGCAGTTGCATTGGACTGGGTGGTCTCTGGATAGGGGTGATGGTACTCCTGACCCGGTTTACATCCACTCTGAGTCTGGCTACCTCATCCTGCAGTCCAGAGATGCATGCAGATAGGGCAGCACCTCAGTGTCCAGAGGTCTGCCCTGAATTGCTGCCCCAGCCACTGCATTGCACCACTCCCTCATATACTGCAATTCTACTGCTATTCCACTACTTGTCTGTTGCTGAAGCTCCCCTAGTTCCATTTTTATTAATTTACTGTCCTAAAAGTCCTGCCACTGATCTTCAGATACTTTTCTTTTTAAAAAAAGAAAATAAACCAATAAATAAATAAATGAGTCAAAACACTTGTCATGCTGAAGGTGGGCTTCTTCCCCCTTATGCCCCTCCTACTCCACACCCCTTACTATCCCCTTCGTTTAACTCCTGTTAATTAACGGGGCATATAATTAAGAGTTGGGGAACGGGGGGGGCAAACATTTGCAGCAATTAAAGACAGTAAAGAAATACACCATCACCATGTTTTAAATTTTCAACAGCCCAAAAGCAATTCTAAGTAAAGACAGCAAAGAAATTACAGTGTCACTAAAAGCCCACAATCTAAGTTTAAAAGGAAAATAGCAATTACCAGTTACTGTAAAGCACTGAATTGAATATGTTTCCTTCCCCATCTGGCTTCTTCTGAGAAAACAAAACTCACTTGCTACCTCAACTCTGACTAAGCCCCACCTCCAGTTATCACGTAGCTGAGGTCAGAGTCCAGACAATTAACACCCCTTACCCAAACTTCAGGACAAGTCAGACAAGCCAAGACTAATTTTGCAGCAATTAAAGACAGCAAAGAAATACACCACCACTATGTTTTAAATTTTCAACAGCCCAAAAACAATTCTAAGTAAAGACAGCAAAGAAATTACAGTGTCACTAAAAGCCCACAATCTAAGTTTAAAAGAAAAATAGCAATTACCAGTTACAGTAAAGCACTGAATTGAATATGTTTTCTTCCTCTTCTGGCTTTGTCCCACAGACCCTTTATTATCTTAGTCACCATAAGCTGCAATCCCTCCAGTAATTTGATGTCCTTTTTCAGATATGGGCACCAGAACTGCACACACTGCTGCACACATGGTCTTACCAATGACTTGTACAATGGCAGAATGACTTCCCCTTTCCTGGAAGTGATCCCTCTGGTAATGCATCCCAGCATCCATTTGGCTTTGGCTGCTATGTTCCAGCAATGTGCAGAGTGCCTCAGGTCCCATCATCACATGCCCTCTGGTTCTGGTGCACCTCCTTATTTGAAAGAGACTCCCCACCTGCACCCTATTCACCCCTGTGAGTTACTCGAAGTTATATATCATGTCCTCTTGCTCTTCTGTCATCCAGGTTGTACCTGTTGAGATCAACCAGTCTCACTATTTAAGGCTTTTGGTGCGCTTCCTGCAACACTTTAGTTGCCCCATCTGGACAGCCTCCACTCCATCTTAACAGTGTTTCCATTAGAAGGTAATTTGTCAAACTTACAGGTAAATTGAGAACTGGCTGCAGAATCAGCTTTACCCTTAAACCTTTTTTTGATGACACACTGAAGTCCAGACTGGTACCAACAGATTATAGTTCTGCCAATATAGTACCACTTAAGGGGGGTAAAGGGAATTCAGACAACTACAGGCCTGTCACTCTTACCATCATTGTAGGTAAGCTGTTGGCAATCATAGTCTAGGAGAGACTGGTAGCCTACATAAAGAATAAGGGACTACAGAACAACAGAATGACTGAATTTGTGTCAGGGTGGTCAACTCATGCCAGACCAACCTGATATTGTTTTTCAGGTGGGTCATGAAGGTGATAGACACTGGACTGGTGGCAGATTACCTCTATTTTGACTACAGCAAGGCCTTTGATTTGGTACCACACAGGAGTTGCAGAAGAAATTACAGGATGTAGGAATAACATGAGATTTAATTAGGTGGGTGGGAAGTTGGCTTGCAGGCAGGCAACAGTGGGTAGTGATTAATGGGGCTAAATTGGGGGACAGAGAGATCATAAGTGGAGTGCCACAGGGATCAGTCCTGGGACCTGTCCTAGTTACTGTATTCATAAATGACATTGGGGAAAATATTTGGGGCAAACTATGTCTCTTTGCTGGCAGCACAAATATATTCAGCAGAGTAGATCCTGAGAAGGGAGTGTGAGAGTTCAAAGGTAGCATAGGTAAAAAGCAGAGCAAAGAAGACATCACTCCATACTGCTCACCATCCCTTTAGTTATAACTCTGTATTATCCCTGCTATTAGGTACTTGTCCAGTTTATGCTTAAATCCGTGCATACTGTTACTCACCACTACTTTGACAGGTAGGTTGTTCCAAATGGACACCACTCTCAGACTAAAGAGACATGGCCCCAACACTGATCTCAGGGGGACACCACTTCCTACCTCAGACCAGTCTGAGTATGATCCTTTTATGCAAACTCTTCCTCAAGGATCAAGAGAACCTAGGGAGATAGTCTAACATCTGGCAGTTTATATAAACCACTGTTTTCTCCTTATTGATTGGAGCATTTCTCCACCCAACTGTAAAGGGTGTCCTCTGGTGAGATAATTTTGTTCACTAAGAGTGAGCATCAGTTTTTCCCATAGCCCAAAATTTGTAAGTGCCTTATAGACCATGCACATATCTCCCCTTAGTATACGGAATTCCAGAGTGTACATTCCCAGTTCCATTGGTCTCTCCTCATATTCCTCACACTGAATCTCAATTGATCATTCCGGTTGCTCTTCTCTGTACTCTGTGTAATGATCTAATTTCTGTTTTATACACAGGAGACCAAAATTGGGCACAGTATTCCATATTCGGTCTGACCAGTGACCCATATAGCAGAATAATAACCTCTCGCCTCCTACTTTTCATATGTCTGTTAATGCTGCTCAGTATACCACTGGCAGTCCTGACCACCTAACTACAATGTTGTTTAAATCTGAAATCATTTGACACCCTAATGCCCAGATCTTGTTCATCAGTTACCTTCCTTAATGTCTGGCCTTTTAGTTCATAATCTTTCATGCTATTATTCTTCCCAAAGTGCATCATTGTATATTTATTGGTGTCGAAGGTCAGTTTTGATTCTTGTGCCCATGTCTCCATTTTTGTTAAAGCAGTCTGCAGTTTATGTGCATCCCTGATATTGTTTACAATGTTCCCTATCCTGGTGTCATCTGCAAATTTGGATTCCCATACTTCTCCTCCACCTGTTATTGAGTACATGTAAATGTTAAATAGACATATTGCAGAAATGCAGAAATAAACTGTAAACACTGAGGGAAGTATGGGAGTGCTATGTGTTGAATGTAATATGTATATGATAACACAAATCATATCCAAGGAAACCCAGGGTCAGTGGCTTAGAAGGTAGCACACTCACCTCTGAGGCCAGGAGATCAGAGGGCTGTGGGCTCAGTTCCCACATCTGGCACTTGGGTTAATATCCCAGTACTGACACTGTAGTGCAGCATGAAAGAGGTGCTGCAATTTTCAGGTGCTGCCTTTCAGATGAGATGTTAAACCAAGGTCCCATCTGCCTGGATTGGTGATAGTTCAGGTGGATGTTAAAGATCCCATGGCACTTATCAAAAATGAGTAGGGGCATTTTTATTAAAACCATAACACATCATAACAGAAAGCAACTATTCAAAATTCAGGCAAATCAGAAACAAATGTAGAAGGCAAAAAATCGAAACACACAAAAGAAAAAAAAAACAAGAAACCCCCACCCCCCCAATAAAATATAATACATAATATAGAAATAATAATAGACATATTCAAGGCTGCAAAGAGTTCCATCCATAAAGAATAAAAGAAGAAGGTCTGTACAGTAAGTAACAAGATCTCCAAAAATCCCAATATCTTTCCCAAATGTTTCGTTTGAGAAATTTCCTTTCCCCTTCTTTAATACAATCAATATTTTGCACAATTTTGTGAAACAGATCTGCAGGGGATACACAGTGCTGTTGAAACAAAAATCTACACCTAACTTGCCAAATCCAATATAATATAATAACAGCTATTAAATTTAGGGAACTCGGGTCATACCTATCCCATGAAGCTGGAAATAAACCAAAAAACAAAGATCTTGGGTCCCACACTTGCCACTCAAGGTGCCAGTATTTACGGTGCCACAAAAACCAAAATTGTTTAATAAAGGGGAAAGAAAAATATAAATGTACCATAGCCTCAATTATCTCAGCAAAAGAATCTCTAAAACAGTAACGATCTAACAACTGTTTATGTTTATGATTCTCCCGAACATTTATTTTGTCATGCACACCCGGCCATAAAATATCCCACATGACTAAAGGAATTCTAGTATCAGTAAGGCGATTACCAATCACAGTATTTTTTGAAACCCTAAAATCAGGAAAGACGTCCTCTGAAAACCAAGAGTCCACTATGACCAGGTATAAACGTTTCCGAGAAAGCTCAGATACCATTTGTACCATAATATGCCATGTCTTAAGCATGTCAAACACCACTACCCAATCTGAGGACAAAACATAACTCCGCTTATTTTTGTGCAAAAAACGTGACATAAACCATTCCTGCAAAATCCCCGAAAGAGAAGTATGGACCAATGGAACCCACGAGTTAGGCATCAGAAGGACCAGAGGTCTTAAATTGGTGGAAAAAATTGGAATAAAAGAAAACAATCGGGTGAATTATATTGCTCCCCCCCCGATGGTAATCAGCATATAAGATATTTCTTTTAACAGGGTTTAACCTACTACCCCAAAAACAGGAAAAAAAAGACCCATAAGAGGCACAAAAAACTGTTTAGGCACCGTAAAAATGTGTGCAAGATATAAAAACAAAGGCAATAAACAAGTCCTTATCAAAAAAACCCTTTTCTTTTTCCCCATAAACCATTTATTCCGTTTACAAACTTTTTCCTTACCTATATTCAAACGCGATTCCCAATTATACTGTGCCATATCAGACACTCCAAAAAAAAGACCCAAAATCTTGTAGGGAGAGTCCACCAACCGAATACCACCTAGATGGGAACTTCCAATAGAGGGTTCCGCTAAATTGAAACAGATGCTCTTTTGAAAATTCAAACGAGAACCAATGCAACATAGAAAAACAGGAAGAAAATGACATAATAAATGTCCGACCAGTACGGACGGTACCAAGACACATAACTCATCAGCACAACATATTACTTTATGATTATACAAACCCAAACCTGAAATACCCGGAAGTCCAGGAGATCTTTGAAGTAAATGAATGATAGGGTCTAAAGCTAATACAAACAAAAGTGGGCTTAAAGGACAACCTTGTCTGACACCCCGATGGATGTAACAAGGAGATCCAATCCACCCATTCACATAGGGCCTGACATAAGCCAAAGAGTAACATAAGCTAAGCCAATTGACAAATATAGGGAGGAACCATACGACCGGAGAGTTAACCAAATAAATTCTTGAGACACATCATCAAAAGCTTTGGATAAATCAAAATTAAACAAGTAACCAGTAAGAGCTCCCCTGTGCCCTTGAGAAAACAATTCTCTTACCAGGACCAAAGCATCTCGGATGGACCTACCTGGGACCGAACAATATTGAGAGGGAGAGATCAAAAAGGGCAACAATTTCGAAATCCTATTACCCAACAATTTCGCAAATATTTTAAAATCCGTATTCAACAGTGTAATCGGATGCCAATTACCTAAATCGGATCTATCACCCTTTTTAAAAAGAAAAAGCATCAATCCCTCATACATTTGGTCTGAAAGGTGGTCTTCAGACAAAAAAGCATTAAAAACGGCCAACAACTGAGTAGGCATAATATTCCACAGAGATTTATAAATTTCAGAAGACAACCCATCTGAGCCAGGTGCCACCATATCCTTTAAAGTGGAAATGACCGCCTTCACTTCTTCCCGTGAAAAGGGAGCTAAAACAGTCTGTTGCTGAGCCAGTGTCAAGGTAGGTACATCCGAGGCTTGTAACAATAAGTGCATTTCTTCCGATTCAGATACCAGGGATTCAGAGATGAGCTTTACAAAATCCTCAACACACTGCAAAAGCTGAGACTTCCCTTTAACAAGGTGACCCTGATGATCAATGAGCTGAAACATCTGCCTATCAAAACTCTTGTCCTTGCCAGTATCATAGGGGTTAAATTGACTCTGTTTCCCTGAAGTCCGAAATCATTGTTCAAAATCTAAAGACCTCTGTCTATCATACTGGACTTGAGTCAGAGCCGATTTAACCTCCCTAATACAATCCCCACAATCTAATTGTGATGAATAAACTGCGGAAAACAATTCATACAGCTCAGCCCGAAGGAGCTGAGATTGGCGGTGCCTGCTATCCTTTAAAAGTCTAGAGTGGAATTTAAAGTAGGCCTATAAACATAGCTTAGTATCCACCCACCACTCAATCATAGAATCATAAGGAAAAACCACAGAAGTCTGATCCGAAAGGAGATCCAAGAAACCTTTATGAAACTCCTGATCCAATAATAAAGATGTAGTCACCCTCCAAACCCCAGGCCCATGAGCAGACACCCCTCTCAAATGGATTTGTAGCCCTAACAAATTATGATCCGAAGAAGCAACCAGCAAAACTACATCCTTAAAATCCCCAATATTCCGTGAGCAAAGCCAGAAATCTATCCTGGAGGTATGGTTACCTTTAGAAAAGGTATACAATGGTTTGTGGGCAAACACATCCACGAGATACAAGTCTGCAATAATAGCTTTTAAAGCATGCATATGACACTACACCTTCCTTGTAGAGGTGACGTCTAAACTGGTATTAAAATCCCCTTCCCACAAAACTATCCAATTTGTGAACAAATAAGGCTTAATTAACCGAAAAAGTTGAACCCTAGCAGCCTTTTGCTGTGGAGCATAGATATTAATAAACCGATAAGGCAAAACATGCCACAAAACATCTAAAAGCAATACTCTCCCAGGGACCAAATCCACCAGTTTTTGAAAAATAAATCCAGAAGCAGAAAAACAAAACCCAACACCAGAACAGAGCTCCTGACCAAGAGACCAATAAGAAGGCCCAAACCCCCAATCTCTAGTAGCCCTATTAACCTCCATAGTATTATAAAGCCGTACATCCTGTAAAAAGTAAACCTCATAAGATAAGGAATGCAAAGCTGAAAATGTAGCAGTCCATTTATATAGTGATCTAATGCTATTGACATTCAGACTAGCTAAATGAATAGTAGGTGACATCAGAGACATAACAAAAATAGCAACAAAAGAAAGGAAAACCCCCAAAAAAGAGACTAAATCATTTCTTTTTTCTAGTTCTGGTAGACCTTTTCTTCAGGTTAGTCCCAGGGACATCAGCCAAAGGGGCAGGATCTAAAGGAGCCTCAGGTTGAGAAGATGGAGGGAGAGACTCAGCAGGATCATCCCCATCCATAATGTCTCCCCAGCTCTGTAAAGGTTCATAGGGGTTATCCACCAAAATGGAAAACTGTTGCGCTTCCTCTTCCAGACTGGTGGAGCGAAGTCGCATACCTACAGGATGAAAGGGCTCCATAACTACCTCCGACCCTGTACCCACTGCCTCAGGAAGGGGGGGGTCCGGAGTCAGTACAAGGGGAACAGAAGTAACAGGTGGAGGATGGGGTTCAAAGGGAGTGGAAATAATCACTGGGGTCTCTGGCCTCTGAGGTGCGGCAAGGTCACCATCTGAAACTGCTGAGGGTCGAACTGGAGGCACAAAACTAGGAACCGGGTTCAAGCCAGAGGGAGGGGATTTAGTGGACGAAGCTGATTTAGAAATATAAAAGTCATGTTCCATGTAATCAGTAGTATTATGGGCAGCCCATGGGCAGGCTGCAAAAACATGAGAATCCTCACCACACAGATTGCAAGTAGGAGGAACAGTACATGACAATACCGAATGACCAGGCACCCTACAGGCCGCACACTTCAACTGATCACAATCAGAGCTGAGATGGGACAAAGATCCACATCTATAGCAAGAGCGAGGCTGGCCAGGATAAAACAAAATACCACGGTCCCTCCCCAGATAGAAACAATTAGGAAGATGCTAAATCCCTTCCTCAGTCATTTTAAGTTGGACATTAAACTTCCACCCTCCAGTCCAAAATCCATTGTCATCAATTAGGGCATGGGGCACCCCATTAACAGTACAGTGTTTTTCCAACCAATATAGAATATCCAAAACATTCACCCCATCATTTCAAAAAAGAACAGTAATAACTTTAGCAGTAGGCCTAGTAATGGGAATGACTACAAAAGGCTTCCAAATAGGGTCCGAGCGGGCAGCATAATATGCAGCCCAGAACTTATCCAATAAAGTAGCTGAACAAAATGAAACATCAAAGTTATGATCCCCTGAGGTGTGGATGAAAGCATACACCTCAGTCAGCATGATACCCAAAGAGTTAATAATTAAATGCTTGCCCACATAGTTGCAGTCTGGAGGAAGATCCAAACCACCCCTATAATAAATACGAGCCACAAAACGCTTCCTTGCAGGTATATCAGATGGCTTAAACAAGGAAGCATAACTAGCAGGTTTAGTAGAGGAAACATCCCGGTGAGCTTTAGGCACCGCATCCACAACAGGATCCAAAACCGGGACCTTACTCGAGACAGGAAAGGACTGACCTGTAGAAGGAGAGCTAGAACACAGTTTGGAGGGCCGTTGACCATCCTGAGATGCCACTGGAACAGGAGATGCTGGCAAAACAAGGCTCCGGCTGACTCCAAACACACAGCAGGGACTGCAAGATCTGAATGCTCAGTATCCCCACGAACCACTGGAAGTAACACAACGTCCCGGTCCATCTCTGAAGTGGGAAACCCCAGCTGACACAATGAAACAGAGGGTTCCAGGACCAGAGGCAACCCTTTTCCAGGCAAAGGAATGCTAGGGTCAGGTATCCAGGAGGTGGGAGTCTTGACCCACCCTGCCTTCTCGAAAGCCATCTCAGGGGACCAAAAAGAAAGCCTCGCCAAAAATGGAAAAGATTCATCTTCCAATAGAGCAGCCGACACTGTAGCCGGGTCGACCGCTAAGTCCTCCACAGTATTTAAATTACTCTTTTTCGCCATCCCTGGAGGTGCCGGTTGACAGCAATCTGGGCGTTTATGCTTTTTCTCGTCCTCCAAGGTCGGGACCGCTACCGGGTCAGACGAAACATCCATCGGAAGAAGCTCAACAGCATCACGTTGTAAATCCACAGCTCCAGCAGGTAAGGAAACAGCTAAATCACCCTCAGAAGACATAACAACATGGTCATCAGAAAGCACATTAGCAGGTCCAAGGAACTCTCCACCAACACATCCACACACTCAGCAGTCAGAGACATACTGAGAGCAGTCCAGTCCTCCCAGATATCCCCCTACTGCAAGAGTAGGGGAATTTCCCCAGTGTCCTGGCCAAATTTCCCTCATTCACTAAAAATACCACCATCAGCTTAATCTGCTTCAAGGTCAGTTGACATTCATCTGTATCCCCCTTCCCCAGGTCATGCCTGAAAATAGGCAAGATTTGTCTATTGCACTTACCCAGTCAACAAAAACTAAATAAATAAAAAACAGATAAATATACTTGCAACAAATGTAGGCACAATCTCCAATTACAGATTGAGTTAAATATGTTCTCTTTAAGACTACAGGTTCTAGATCAAAAACAACTAGAAATGGCACAAAAACTTGAGCTAGATTTAAATCAGTCAGGCACAAACATAAGTGCATTGGTCCAAGAAGCAGTACCTAATAAAACAAAAGGAACAACCAACAATAAGTATCCTAATAAAAACAAAGACAAAAAACAAAAAATAATATAAAAAGATCTAAATCCCAGAATACACATGCACACACTATGGAAAAACAAACAAAACAATATCAACAGAAATTAGAAGAAGGCTCCTGTTCAGATGCAAATATTAGTAAAACTTTAAATGAAGGAAATACAAATAAGAAATCAAAAAAAAAAAAAAAGAATAAGAGAAGAGAAAAATTCTGAGGGTAAAGATAATGAATGATATGAAATGCAAACTTCTAAAATAGCTAGAAAGGGTAGAAGGACTGAACAGTTTGAGCTGCCCTTGTTAAATCAATTTGACCCCTTATTATCTGAGGAAATGCAACATGGCAGTAAGCTCCCAACTAAAACCTGTGAACAAGAAATGGAAGAAAAAATAGAGTCAATGGAATACACAGTAGAACTCTCAGATATGAACCAACCCACTGAGGTAATTAAAACAATAAAGGAAAAACTACTAATAGATTTGAGAGAACAATACACTGTGCCTATGCTGATTGAGGGCATGTCAGTCACTGCAGAAGTAGTAGTGCTTGGTGACTCAATCATTAAACACTTAGACTGCACCATCTGTGACATGAACAAACAAACTAGAACAGTCTTAAGTTTATTTATTTATTTAGCTTTTGCTGACCGGGTAAGTGCACTAGACAAATCCTGCCTATTTTCAGGCACGACCCGGGGGGAAGGAGGATACAGATGAATGCCAACTGACCTTGAACCAGATTAAGCTGTTGGTGGTATTTTTAGTGAATGAGGGAAATTTTGGCCAGGACACCGGGGAAATTCCCCTACTCTTTTCGATAAGTGCCATGGGATCTTTAACATCCACCTGGACTACCACCAATCCAGGCAGATGGGACCTCGGTTTAACGTCTCATCCAAAAGACGGCACCTCAGAAATGCAGCACCCCCTCATGCTGCATTACAGTGTCAGTACTGGGATATTAACCCAAGTGCCAGATGTGGGAACTGAATCCACAGCCCTCTGATCTCCCAGCCTCAGAGGCGAGTGTGCTACCTACTGAGCCACTGACACTGTAAAAGTTTGAGAGGAGCAAGAATAAAAGACATAACTAGAATGACAGATAATATACTGAAGGGTACCGGAGTGAATCCCCTGGTGATTTTACAGTACATGCTGGCTCAAATGATACCTGGAATGCATCAAATCAGAATATTAAACAAAATCTCATTTCATTTACAAATAAATGCATTGAAAAGGTATGTGAGGTGGTTATCTCAGAAATACTCCCAATTCCAAAAGCATCTAGACAGCACCAAATAAAAATAAGAAACATTAATAACTGGATCAGAAAATGATGCATGGAACAAGGCATAAAGTGTGTAACACATTGGGAACAGTTTTATGGGACATCAAACTTCTATTCTTATGATGGGTTGCATCTGAGCAGAAAGGGAAGCAGGTTATTGTGGGAACATCTTAAGGCACTGATAAAAAACAGTTTAAACTATATAAAAGGGGGAGAGGTATCACCAGAATGTCTTTCTTAACCAAAACTCATATAAAGTAATAAGAAAAAAATTATTACAAACTCCCTGAAACATAAATGACAACATGATAAATGATATACAGTAGGAGAGAGAAGTAATAATGATGCTGAATCAATTCAAGATATGAGTATACTACTTATAAATGCCAGAAGTTTAAAATAAAAAATTGAGGAGTTACAAATAGTACTTAAAAAATGCTGTTACTGTTGCTAGCCTTGCTTGTAGAGCAGAAAGCAGCTAACTAAAAGAAGCTACATTTTCTTGTTAATTTAAAACTTATATCTCAGCAGGAGTCAGTGTCAGTTAAGATTAAGTAGACAGATAACTTTATTAGAAGTAGAAGGGGTCTTATTTAGGGTTAAAAAAAGAAAGAAAAGAAAGAAAGGCAGTGTGTGTTCCATGCAGGGAAAGGTACTGTATCAGGTGACTTTGCTAAACCAGTAGGAGGAAAGAGATCTTACCTGGGGGTGTGGCTTAGGCACTAGAAAAGCAGGTGAATCAAATTACAACTTCCTGTTGCTAGCCTTTTTTCTTACTAATTGCCCTCCATCCACCCACCCAAAGCCAGTTCTACTTTTATAGCCACTAGATTTGTCTGTCAACAGGAACTTCCTGTTTGGCAGTAGGAAGGAAAGGATCATAGAGAAACATTGGTTTTGTCAACCCTAAAGTAAAAAAAAAGTAGCTCACTCCCCCCCCCCATCTGCTGGTGGTCTGATACTGAGCAAGGAAGAAGGAGGCTACTGAAGAAGATAGGAAGTTGCTGTCCCAGAACAGGAAGGGTCAGAGTTGTAAGGAGAGGAGAGTAAGCATCCAGAGAAACAGTAGAGAGGACACAAAATAAGACATGATAGGAGTGGTGCAGTGCAATGGCTGTGGGGCGGCAGTGTTCCGGGAGACATTCTGGAGGCTGTGATGCTGCCCTATTTGCAGGCATCTCTCTGGTCCAAGAGAGGAGATTTCCCATCTCCAGGCTGACCTGGCTAGGATTCGTGAAACCTCCTCCCCCACCCAGGGACCACCAGGGCCAATGCCAATACCTCAGAGGTTGCCAAGAAAGAGGAGAGGCTGGACCAGGGTGGGCTCAAGGAGGGAGAGGGTGGTGGAACAGAGTTGCATCCCTCCAGCTGTACCTCTCCACAATTCATTCACTCTTCTGGTGGATAGTGGTTCCTCTATGGAGGCACCTGCAGTGAAGACCGAGGAGGATGCAGGAACCTTCAAAGGAGACCCACAGGAGGGTGGCATGGGATCCCACAGGGAAGGAAACAACTCCTGGTGGGGACTCAATCATTAGGGGGGTAGAAATGGGGAGGAAGGGAGAGGGAGGTAGGTGCCTTCCTGGCACCACGGCTTGGAGGACAGGAAGCGAATCCTCAGGATCGTGGGAGGAGCTGCACGATGGAGGAAGCTGGATGTCATTGTCCACCTAGGGACAAATGACCTGGCTAGGAATGGGATCAGAGGAGTGCAAGAGGAGTTTATAGAGTTGGGAAGGGGCCTTAGACAAGTAGCACATATGGTAACCTTCTCAGAGGTGTTGCCTGTCTATGGCAAGGGAGATGCTAGGGCATTTCTTACCAGGGAATTCAATGAGTGGTTGAAAAACTGGTGTGGAGCTCAGGGTTTTGGCTTCATTGGGGACTGGGGAGCCACCTGGAGGGATGCAGACCTATACTGGTGCGATG
This sequence comes from Neoceratodus forsteri, assembly GCA_016271365.2. Classification (NCBI taxonomy): domain Eukaryota; kingdom Metazoa; phylum Chordata; order Ceratodontiformes; family Ceratodontidae; genus Neoceratodus; species Neoceratodus forsteri. The sequence goes on along the minus strand of CM057449.1, from coordinate 55,855,786 downwards.
GTCTGCATCTGTCCGGGGGGACCAGGATCCTGGGTGAGAGGTTTAAATACTTCATTGGCAAGCATTTAAACTAGCCAAGGGGGTAGGCACTGAAAAGGAGCAGGGAAATCCAAGCCTCTCCCCACAAAACATGGTGATTAGTGAGGTAAACACCAAGGTACAGAAGTTCTTAGGGAGCAGAACAGATTTAAATGTAAAAAAAGGCAAAGGCAGTAAGGACAGAAATGGGGCTAAAAGGGGTAAGGCTATCAAAAAGTGGAGGGTGATGAGTACCAATGCCCGTAGTCTTTGTAACAAGCTCCCTGAACTAGATGGAAGAGGGTTGCCTGGATATTGTGGCAGTCACAGAAACATGGTACACAGAGAACCATGACTGGGATGTCAACATACCAAGATACACAATGTCAACATACCAAGATACACAATCTACAGGAGGGACAGGGAGGGTAAAAGAGGAGGAGGGGTAGCTCTCTATGTAAAGGAAGAGATCAAAGCAACAGAACTAAAGAGTAAACAGGGAGCAGATGAGGCACTTTGGACCACCCTGGAAACAGGAAATGGCACTAGAATCCGTATGAGGGTTGTATACAGACCCCCATCTCAGGGGGATGGAATGGACAAGGAAATGATAGAAGGCTTTCTTAGAATGGCAGAAAAAGGGGAGATATAGTTGATGGGGGACCTGATTATGCCAGATGTTAACTGGAGCACCTTTGCTGCAGGCACATCCAAGAGCAGGGTAATTCTTGATGCCCTACAGGGGGCATGCTTCAGACAGCTAGTATTGGAACCCACTCGGGAAGGAGCAATCTTAGACTTGGTACTCTCAAATGGGGATGGAGAAAGAATCTCAGATTTAGAAGTGGGTAGCCATCTGGGAACAAGCGACCACCAAACAGTGTGGGTCACGATAAATACAGCCATACAATCAAGCCATACAAAAGCAAGAGTACTGGACTTTAGGAGGGCCGACTTTTGGAAAATGAGAGAGTGCCTCAGAAAAGCACTAACAAACAGGCAAGAAGGAGGGGTGGAGGAACAATGGGGAGTGATCAAAACAGCCATCACAGAGGCAACAAGCCTTTGTGTAAAGCAAATCAATAAAACACAATGAAGGAAAAAAGCTATGGTTCTCAAAAGAGGTGGCAGGGAAGGTTAAGGAGAAAAGGGCAGCATTCAGGAAATATAAGGAAACACAGAAGGAGCAGGACAGAGAACTTTATCAGTTAAAGCAGAAAGAGGCTGGGAAGGCAGTCAGAATAGCAAAGGCCCAAACCGAGGAAAGGACAGCCAATTCTGTTAAGAAGGGGGACCTTTTATAGGTACATTAGGGAGTGAAGAAAGACCAAAGGAGGGATACTGAAGCTTAATAAAGGGGAGGGAATGTGGGTAGAGGGTGACAGTGAAAAAGCAGGGATACTGAATGAATATTTCTGCTCAGTATTCAGAAAGGAAGAGGAGGGGGAGTTACCTAAACAAAACAAGAGAAACGCTCCGAAGATGGGGGTTGATACCAGTCCATTTACAGAAGAAAGGGTTTTGAAAGAACTGATAAAATTGAAGGTGGACAAAGCAATGGGGCCTGATGGGATTCACCCAAGAATTCTAAAAGAACTAAGGGTAGAACTAGTGACACCGCTGACTACTCTCTTTAACAAATCATGGGAGGATGGGGTGGTACCCGAGGACTGGAGGAGGGCAGATGTGATTCCTCTTCACAAAAGTGGGAGCAGGACAGAGGCAGGAAACTACAGACCAGTTAGTTTGACCTCAGTGGTAGGGAAAATGATGGAATCATTTCTGAAGGAAAGAATTGTTGAGTACCTAGAGGCCAGTGGGGCACAGGACCCAAGGCAGCATGGATTCATGATGGGAAGGTCATGTCAGATGAATCTAATAGATTTCTTTGACTGGGTGACCAAAGTAGTAGACCAGGGAGGGGCTGTGGACATGGCCTACCTAGATTTTAGCAAGGCATTTGATACAGTCCCACACAAAAGATTAATTCACAAGATAGCCAGCCTTGGAGTGGGTCCCAAGGTGGTAGCCTGGATAAAAAATTGGCTAGACAACAGGATGCAAAGGGTAGTAGTAAATGGAATACACAGTGAGGAAAGGAGGGTTACTAGTGGGGTACCGCAGGGTTCAGTACTGGGACCGGTCCTTTCTAATGTCTTTATAAGTGACATTGCAGAAGAACTGGAAGGAAAAGTATGTCTCTTTGCAGATGACACAAAGATCTGCAACAGGATTGATACACAAGATGGAGTGGAAAGGATGAAAAGGGACTTGGCAAGGTTGGAGGAATGGTCAAATGTAAGGCAGCTCAGATTCAGTGCAAAGAAGTGCAAGGTAATGCACATGGGAAACAAAAACCCAAGGGAAGTGTACACAATGGGGGGTGAGATACTGACAACAGTAAAAATAGAAAGGGACCTGAGGGTAATTATATCAGATGACCTAAAGGTGGGCAAGCAATGTGAGAAGGCAGTAAGGAAGGCAGGGGATACTGAGATGCATGAAGAGGCATCAATAGTAGAAAACAGGAAGTTGTTATCCTCTGTACAGACAGTTGGTGAGACCCCATCTGAGTACTGTGTGCAGTTCTGGAGACCCCATCTCCGCAAAGACATAGACAGAGTGGAAGCTGTCCAGAGGAGGGCAACAAAATGGTGCAGAGTCTGCACCAGAAGACATACTGAAGAAAGACTAAAGGAGCTTAATATGTATACCCTAGAGGAAAGGAGGGAGAGGGACATGATAGAAACTTTCAAGTACCTCAAGGGAATTAAAAAGTCCAAGAGGGTAGCATCTTCCAGAAAAAGAGATGTGCAAGAACAAGGGGGCACAATTTGAAGATAGAGGGGGACGGCTCAGAGGTAATGTGAGAAAGTATTTTTTCACTGAGAGGGTTGTGGATGCATGGAACAGCCTCCCTGAGGAGGTTGTGGAGTCAAGAACAGCGGGGTACTTCAAGAATGCATGGGACAGGCATAAGGCAGTCCTAGTGGGGGGTAGGAGTAAGTAAGCTGTTGGTTAACTAGGATTTGCAGCTTATCTGTTAGGTAGAAAAATGGGCAGACTAGGTGGGCCAAGCGGTCTTTATCTGCCATCAAATTCTATTTTTCTATGTTTCTATACAGCAATTTGTTACACAACCGAAACATGAAGTAGAGAAAACGAGTGGAACATGGTTATAAATGGCTATAATAGGATCTACAAAAATATAGGAGAACATAAGGGTGCTGGACTTGCCCTTTATATAAATAAAGAATTAAATGCCTATGAGATATTTACTGATAAAGTAAATCAAAATGAATGTATCTGGGTTAAAGTTATATGTGGAAACAATAACTTGACTGTCGGACTGGTATACCGTCCACCAAATTTAATAGTGGAACAAAATATAGACTTAATAGAACTATTAGAAACACAGAATATCATAGGAGACTACATTCTAATGGATTTTAATCTACCTCATATAGATTAGACAACTCTGAAAAGTGAAATTGCATTAGAAAATAAATTTATAGATTTATTTATTCAGCTGAGCCTGGAACAATTGGTTCATTTTTCTACAAGAGGAGAAAACACACTCAACCTGACTCTGACCAACTGTGAGGAGAAGATCCATAAAATAAAGCCACTACCTCCACTTGGAGACTCTGATCATAACATGGTAGCTGTCAAATACAAAAACACATTTCAGAGAATAAAAGAAAATACATTGGTAAAAAACTTTCATAAAGCCAATTACCAGAACATGAGGAATCATTTTAAAAAATGGAACTGGAAAAAAGAACTTGCAGGTATAGACCTTGAGCAGACCTGGCATATTATTAAAAAACAGCTCCAGTTGTATACAGGCCAATATGTTCCTAAAAAACAAAAATATAACAAAAACAAAGGGACCTGCCCCCGGTGGAATAATAAAATATGAAAATTGATTTACAAAAAGATAAAAACTATTTCAGAAATGCAAAAAAAAAAAATAAAACAAGTTACAAGGGATAAATTAAAGATGTGTATTAAAAAAATTAAGATTATAATTAAAAGAGCAAAAAAAAATCTGGAACTGAAATTAGTTAACAAAGTCAAAGATAATAAAAAAAACAATTCTATAACTACACAGGTACTCTCAAGGGCAAACAACATACTATTGGATCCCTGAGGACAGAAAAAGGTGTAATTACCAAATAAGAAGAACTAGCTGAAAGGTTAAATAATTACTTCTTTAGTGTTTTTGAACCTAAAGCTCATCTTGTAGCTCCAATAAAACCAATCCCAGATTGTCAAATAGAATTCACTGAATCTGAGGTTAAAAACATTATTCATTCGCTCAAGGCTAATAGTTGACCAGGACCTGATGGTATAACCCCCAAATTACTTCAAGAATTATCTGCTGAGATTATTGGACCACTCACAATGCTTTATAATACATCTATTCAAGAAGGCAGAACCATTAAAGATTGTCATGTGGCAACTGTAACTGCAATACATAAGGGTGGGAAAAAAAATGAACTAAAAAATTACAGACCAATAATTTTGACTTCAGTTATGAGTAAAACTATGGAAAGACTCTTACAAAAGCTGGTAGATGAACACATACTGTACAAAAACGTGGTTTAATAGATTACACCCAACATGGTTATGTCCCTGGAAGATCATGCCTCACAAGCCAACTATACTTCGTTGAATCAATAAGTCAGGCACTGGACAAAGGCATATCTAGTGATGTAATATACCTTGACTTTGCAAAAGCTTTCGATAAGTTATCACATGCCATATTGTTCCAAGAACTTCAGAGTTTAGATCTCCAACCAGATATCATAAGCTGGATAACTTCATGGCTAAATAATAGACAACAACAAGTAGCAGTTAGAGGAATTTATTACAATTGGGGACGTGTGACTAATGGGTACTCCAGGGATTGGCTTTGGGTCCTACCCTCTTTAATATATTAGTTGCTACAATGCCAGTTTCAGATATAGTGTGGCTATCAAAATATGCTGATTATTGTAAAAACTGGGGGGGGGTAATAACTACAGAAAATCATAACAATAATATCCAAATTCAACTGGTTAACCTCATGGTATGGGGCAAGACAATGCAGATGCGTTTTAATACAGATAAATGCAAAGCCATGCATTTCAGAATGAAAAATCCAAACTTTCAATACAAACTAGGAGATAATATTCTACAAACAATAAGTGAAGAAAAGGACCGAGGTACAATCATCTCTAACAAACTTAAGTTTGAAACAAATACCATTACAAAAGTTAAAAAATGTAATTGAATCATCAGATCAATATTAAACATACAGAGTACAGATCAGGAAATCCTATTACCACTATTCACTAGCCTTGTAAGGCTGCATCTGGAGTATGCATCCTAGTTCAATAAACCACAGACCTGTAGAAGCAATTAATTTATTGAAGGTGTTCAACGTAAATACACTAAAAAGATTAAAAATCTAAAAACAACGGATTATAGTAAAAGACTCAAGGATCTAAATCTATACCCTGTAAAGTATAGACAAGTACATGGAGATTTATGCCTCACATATAGAGCTATGAGAGATAATTACCTTGGGTCAACTATTGGATTAACATTATGCAATGGGGAAAAATAAATACTAGAAATAATGGATGTAAGATTTTAGGTGACAATATTAGACCTACAAAACAAAGCAATTTTTACACTCAAAGAATTGTAGGGTTATGGAACAGTCTACCATCTCATGTAGTTTCAAGTCCTGATCTCGAAACTTTTAAACAAGCTTGGATTTGCACATGGCAGAAAGAAAATATGAATACCACCCCTGAATGGGTGGCGAGCTCTTAAAAGGATACTCAGGCTACTGAGCTTGTAAATAACCTATGAACCTATGAACCTGTTCTAAGTAATAGGAAAGTCAGAATCCGGTTAGCCATGGTAAATTTCTCCACACCCTATTTACATATGCTTGAGTTCTATATAATGTTTACTTTTGAAACTGGACATAAAGGAAATACAGTATTTGCTGAAACATATGTTTCTAATACAGTTACAAAAATGTGTTTCCTAGTCTGAAGTTGCAACATTTGCTTTGTTATACCCCACATTATGAGTTTTACAGAAACTTCTTACATATTCAGGCGTGAGTGCTGACTTTCTTATCACTTTTTCTTGTCCACTTTGCCACTAAGGCACCCAACTCAAGGTGGAGTTTGTAAAAAATTCAGTCCAGCACTTATTGATATTACAAACTAGCGGGCATAGGTTGGATGAGAACATTATTGTATAAAAAAACAAGATGAGATTTATCACGTTTAATCCACCTTTTCTTACAGGTAGTATGCACTGTTCCTTTTTAGTGGATTCAGGTGATGGCCCCTGACTGCCTGGAAGAAAACACTGAATAAAAATGCTTCCAATTTTCTCGGTGGTGGAAATATAGTAGCTACAAAGAGAAAGGCTAGTACCAAATATGTTTTAATAAGTTGTATACTTTTTGATTTACCTAATGGTCATTTATTAGATTGCTGGACTGTTTCCCTTGAGTAATTTTTCCTTCCCAATTAAGGAAATCTAATTCTGCCTGACAAAAATGGATGCCCAATATTTTCAACAGATCTTTGAATAAGTCTAATATGTGCTATTTATGTTTTGTTCATGTGTGTGTTTTTGAAACAACTACCAATGCTTTTATTGGTACTTAAAGCAGTCCCAGGTACTGTACTATATTCAGTGCACATCATCATTATTGCTTGAGATACTGAGTCTGCATCCTGAACTAACAAACACATATCATCTGCATATGCGAATGCTGTTAGCAAAAATCTATCTCCTTCACATTGAATGGGAGGTATATAATTCGATTAATTTATTGTCCTTAATAAGTGGTTTATACAGAATATATATATAATAATGGGCTTAATGGACACCCCTGTCTGACCCCTGTTTTTACTAGTATCATAGGTCCAAACCAGCTATTAACCTGTGGTGTTACTGTAGCAGTTTCATACATATTCTGGAGCCACACTATACATTTTGGTGGAATATCATATTGTTTTAGACTATAACATAAAAATTCATAATTGATGGTATCAAATGCTCTTTTCTGGTCCAATGAGATAAGAAATCCTTCCAACCCTGAAATATTATCACTTTGTATGATTTCTCTTAGAAAAATCAGTTGGTCCATCATAGACCTCTCTGGGATCGAATAGAAATGTTCCTGGGAAACGGTGTATGAAGTTACCTGTAATAATCTATCCTGTAAAATATTTGCTAAGATTTTAAAATCAGTATTCAATACACTTATACTGTAGGTCTCCAGTTGTGTAAATCTTTTTTATCTCTGGATTTATGTGAGAAAATCAATATTCCTTCAATCATTTGTAGAAGAACTTGGGTAGACTGTACTGCATGATTAAAAACATTTTCCAATTCTTTTTTTTTATCATGGCTGCTATTTATTCTCCCCACCAGTCAGCCCCATCCGACCGACCCCCCCCCCAGCCCTGTCTCCCAGAATCACTGGCTCTTACCTTGCCCGGCCCAGGAGCGGCACCTGCGGTGGGTCCGTCTTCATCCTGCTCACCAGCATTTTCTCTATGTTTCTCTCAGAGGTGCCAGAAGTCAGCAGACATGTGTGTGGAGGCACACATGTGCTGTACAGCTACAGTAATGGCCTCCTTCCCCCACCCCCTGGCTTATTGCCTAGGCACCTTCTGGCCCGATCTTCTTCCAGCCTCCACTGGGGGTCGCCATCAGCCTAGGGAAGCCACGCTTCCTCCCTTGAGAGGAGAGCTTGCCTGTCAGCAGCTCTATCCAGCTCTGCCCCCCTGTGCCAACCTCCGATGCCCCTGGCTCATTCCCGAACCCAGGTCACTGGCAAGGGTCAAGGTAAGGTGCCATCACCTCAGTCCTCTATGCTACCGGGATGGCAACATTTGCCAAGTCTGGTGCTATTTCTTCTTTTATTAATTTGTATACTTCAGTGGTTAGGCCATCTTTTCCTGTAGCTTTAACATTATGTATTAGGGATATGGCCAAACTAGCTTCCTCCTCTGTGATATCCTGAGTTATAAATCGTCTGATATCTGCAGGACATTCAGGAATCTGGATTTTAGAAAAAAACTGCTGGAAGTTTAAGGAATTGATAGGCTATTCCTTATAAATTTGTTGCATGTGCTGTGTTACTATACGAACATACGCACATATGAAATGTGCCAGCAGATAAAGGCCTAGAGGTCTATCAAGTCTGCTCGAATGTGCAGCTAGCACCCCTTATTCTGCAGCTGCCCCTCCCTTCCACCCTTCCCCTTCATTAACCCTCCCCTTTGTCCTGTCCCATCCCCTTTTGAAGCAGTCCACTGTTCTACTGCATACCACTTCTGCAGGTAACGATTCCACCCAGCCACCATCCTCTCTGTAAAAAAGTGTCTCCTCATCTCCCTCCTGAACCTTCCTCCCTCCAGTCTCATATCATGGCCCCTGGTGGCCCTCCCCTCCCTTACTTTGAATAGTCCCTATGTACCTGTCTTGTTTATTCCTTTCATGTATTTAAAGGTTTCAATCATGTCACCCCTGTACTTCCTCTCCTCCAGTGAGTACATGTTCAACTCCTTCAACCTTCTCTCGTATGATAAGTCCCCCAGCCCCTTGATCATCTTTGTCACCCTGTGCTGTACCCCCTCCAGTAACTTAATGTCTCTTTTCAGATACGGGCGCCAGTACTGCACGCAGTACTCCAGGTGTGGTCTAACTAATGACCTATACAGTGGCAGAATCACCCTCCCTCCTCGAGGATATACCTTTGCAATACAACCCAGCATTTTGTTGGCCTTGCAGCTGCCTTCCCACATTGTGCTGAGTTGTTCATTGACCCTGTAATGAGCACACCCAGATCCTTCTCCTCCTCTGTCTGGGCTAGCTGCACTCCCCCAGCTGGTAACTCCTCCTTGGGTTCTTCATCCCAAAATGCAGCATCTTGCACTTTTTGGCATTAAACCCCAGTTGCCAGGTGCCTGACCAGGTTTCAAGCTTTGCCAGATCATCCTGCAACCCCTGCCATCCCCCTAGGTCATCCACCACTGCGCCTACCTTGGTATCATCAGCAAACAGACTGAACTTGAACTATGTTCATTAAGGATCTTTTATCTGACTGTGGCAACTGATGTGTATCTAGTAAAACTTCCATCGGTGTTTTCTTGATCCTATGGTTACAACTATCAAAAGGACATATTGTACTGAGCTTCCCTTGCATGCCATATAGCTGTTGTTGCTCAAGTTTTTGTACATGTTGTTCATGATATTGCTGCATATTTTGTTTTAACAATGAAATGTGTTCTGTAAAGTCATGTGAAATTGTAGACAATAAAGTAACTAGTTTCTGTACTTGCTGTCTAGTTTTAACATATTATATATAGTCTGTATTTTTAATCTCTTTATTGATATATTTTAACAGCATGATTCTGTCTTGTTTTCTATCTGTCCCCCACTGCACAGGGTGATCATACATTACTATTACAGATTTTGTAGCTTCTATGAGATATTTCATTTCTCGTATAGACTTAGATAAAGTTATTAATTCCAGAGTACATCTCCAACCGCTTGGTCCATATGTACTATTTACCTTATGCCCCATCCGGAGATGCAATTTAGTATGGTCTGAATATTCTACTGGTTGTACCTTTGCTTTTGTTATATGGTCTGTGGTGACGCTCTCCCTCTGCCCTCTAAAACTGGAGTGCTGACCCACCAACACAGTACCCTATCCTGACGCCGTGAGGAGGGGAAGCGAGGGTGACCTACTCTGAGGGCCCCCCCCCGCGCGGACAAGAAATTCTCCTCGATTGCCGAGTTGAGGTGCCGTGGGCTACTGTGAGCTCTGGCGGGCCTCCTAGGTGGACAAACTTGTAAAACCCAAGCTCGTGGCCCCTGCCTTTATGCAGGAGAGAACTGGCCAAAAAATTCTTGTTGTGGCCCACCACCCTCCCTGTTTGGTGTGTGAGTTTATATGTGTAGCGGCCCTGCCCCTTGAAAGATACATTACCCTATCTGTCATTAGGGGAGGTTCTCCTTGCATAACGCGGGGCTTCTCCTGTATAAATCTCTTCCCTTATCACTGGTTATGTCATGCGCGCTATTGGGTATACAAATCCTGCTGGACAGCACTGTTGCTTAACCTGGTTCTGTGATTTTTACATGACTATTTACTTTTGCCCATTATCTCTATAAGTTCTGTCATATAGTACTGCCTAGTATTGCCTCACTACATTCATGTTTTATACCATTGTATTTTATGACTTATGATGTCTGTCCTTTACTGTACCTGGTGTTGGGCTAAAAGCATAAGGTTATATTCTCTCTAGCAGCCCTGCCTGGTTGCCCAGACTATTTTGGTTGCTGTGCCTGGACTTGCCTTCTTTTACCCAGTGGGACATAGCCTGGGCTAAACCTGACGTAACTGGCCTCTGTTTGCTGGCAATCTAACTGTGTGGGTGAAATTACAGGGTGAGAGCACAACACCCTTCCATCCAGTTTATTCCTGGCAGGGTGTCTGGGCATGAACCCACACGCTGGTCTCATCGTGTCTCTAGCCATGAAAAGGGTGCGGTTCCCCCTGTCCTTACCTGGGGAAGGTAGGGCAGCTCCTAATGCTGTGGCTAGGTGTAGGCTTTCGGCCACCCCTAGGGCTCTTCTGCTTGTAGGGCTGTCGCTGGGGCTGGCCCTCCTTCAAAGTGTCACTTCTCCCCCAATATCCCTGGGAGTCATTTGGAAGTGGCCCACCTCTCATGAGGACATTGACTACTCCTTCTCTAATATGCTGGTAACAAACAAGGTACACCACTGTATTATTTTCAGCCTAGACATTAGGTGCTTTATGTACTCAGCCAGGGTCAAGAAAATCTGTGCTAATAATCGTCCAGGTGGTCACCCACACTATAGGCGGTGGTATCTTACCTGGCTCCTTCTCCTTGCATTACTTATGGCCGGGGATATAGAATCCAACCCCGGACCCTTTAACCTGTCCACCAATATCCCTACTGCATGGAGCATGAGTAAGGGACTAAAAATAGCTCATCTAAATATCAGGAGCTTGCTATCTAACCGAGATGAGCTATTAGCATGGGTGGCACTATATAAGCCTGATATCCGTGGGGTAACTGAGACCTGGCTTAAACCCTCCATTCCTGACTCTGCCTGCTCCCTCAATGGATATGAGTTCACCCGCCTTGACAGGGCTGGGGGTAAGAGGGGGGTGGCATCCTAATCTACCACAGAAACTACCTAAAAATCTCACTAGTAACTCACCTGCAACCCAAAGAGACCCCTTGTGAGCTACTTCACATGCTTCTGCAATTAGGGGATACAAAGAAATTGCATCTGGTGTGTGCCTACAACCCTCCTAGGGGAGGTCTAACTGGACTTACCTACCTTCTGGATGCAGTTAGTCCCTGTGTTGGGGACAACGAACTAATTATCATGGGTGATATCAACCTAAACTGGGAGAGTGGCAATGTTAAGAAATTTGAACCTCAACTTGCCAGCCTAACCCTAACCCAACTAATTCATGACCCAACCAGACGGATGGCAAACGGTACCTCTAGCACCCTGCTGGATTGGATCTTGTCTAACCGTCCGGGGAGGATAGCATCTGCAGGCACGTTATCCAACTCCATCTCAGACCACTCTCTGGTGTTCTGTGTCTGGAAAATTCCCTTCCCCAAAATACCCCACAAAATCATACAAGTCAGAAATTACTCCAGGTTTGATTTAGGGGGGTTCCTGGATGAGTTAAGACTTACCGACTGGTCCAGGGTGCTTGAAGCCTCCGACCCCTTAGTGGCTACCTCCTGCTTCATTGAAACCTTTGGAGACCTACAGGACAGACATGCCCCCAAGGTCACTCGGAGGGTGAGGTGAACTGCTACCCTCTGGCTGAATGGTAATCTTCTAGCCCAGATGCGGGAGAGAGACAAATGCTGGGCCCGTACTAAGGGATCCAATGATCCTTCTAATCTCCAAAGATACCGGCACCTCAGGAATCAGTGTAAGAAGGCAATCAGGGCAGCTAAGAGTGACTTCTGTAAGTCTGCCCTACTTAGCTCTGATAGACACCCTAGGAGGTTTTGGAGGAATATCAAATCTCTTGTCAGTGGGTCTGCCCATCCGGGAGTCACGGATATGGTTATAGATGGAGTATCATGTAATAATCCTCATACCATAGCCAACTCACTCAACTTACACTTCTCTGACCTCTCGGCCCTCACCTCCCTTTTCACGACTGGGGAGAGCTCGTCCCTCACCCTCCCCGTGTCAGGAAGGTCATCCTCGTAAGTTTAATCTCAGGGCTGTATCAGTTCAGGACATTCAGAGATGCCTTGCTGCCTCTCCCAGCACTCTAGTCCAGGCCTTGACAACCTGGAACCCAGGCTTAAGCTTGGCGCTGTTTACATTGCCTCCCCAGTAGCCCACATTTTTAATCTATCCCTCAGCTCTGGGCTAATTCCTGATATCTGGAAGGAGGCGAGGATATTCCCTGTACTGAAGCAGAGCAACCCCAAACTACCTGACAACTATCGCATAATTGCTATTCTTCCATCCCTTAGCAAACTCCTAGAAAAGGTGGTGGCTGAGCAACTCTCGGAGTACATCCACACCCACGAGCTGCTATCCAAGGCCCAGCATGGCTTTCAAAGGGCACATAGCACCACAACCGCCTTGATTACTGTAACTTCAAGCATCAGATCAGCCATGGACCAGGGCAAACTCTCGGGTGCCATATTTATTGATTTGTCAAAAGCCTTCGACCTTGTTGACCACAAACTACTTGGAGCACAACTATGGTCACTTGGACTCTCTCCCCATGCCATGAATTGGCTAATGGGCTACCTGAATGGTAGAAAGCAGTGTACTTGCTTCAACAAGTCCCTCTCTGAGCCCAGGGCAGTGACCATAGGAGTCCCCCAGGGCTCGGTGCTAGGCCCTCTCCTATTCTCGCTCTTTATTAACCATCTGCCCTTGGCAATCTCCCACTGTCAAGCCACCTTATACGCGGATGACCTGGCGATAGTGGCTCATTCTCACAATGCCACCTCCCTAAACCAGAGCTTGTCTGATGATTTCAACAAAGTCTTGTCCTGGGTTACTAACCACAAACTGGTTCTGAACCTAAAAAAAACACAGGCCATGCTCTTTGGTTCCACGGCCAAGATCAAAGCCTCATCAGCCCTGCTCAACATAACTAATGAGGGTGGTCCCTCGCTGCCAACAGTGACCTCAATCAAATATCTTGGTGTTACTCTTGACCCCCAACTTGACATGGGGAGTCATAACCTAAACATCTGTAGAACAACAAATTGTAAGCTTGGCTTGGCCTATAGGGCCAAATACAACTTAACTCCCGGGGCTAGACTAGCCCTTGCGAGAGGAGTGCTTCTTCCCTCCCTCAGCTATGGACTTCACTTATTTGCTCGATCCCCCCAAAGTCATCTCACTCGGTGGAACACGGCATATAATAACATCTGTCGTTTCGCACTAGCTGCCCCCAAACTCACCCACCGTTGTGAGCTTTACGACAAACTCTGCTGGCTCCCCACAGCTAAGTACCTGGAATTCGGTGTTGAAAGCTTCTCCGGGAAGGTGGTTACTTCCAGCATTCCACAGGGACTGGCTCAACTGCTTCCAAAAATGGACCCCACACCCTACCACCTTAGGTCCCAGAATGCTGGGTTGCTTAAAGTCCCCCACCCGTACTTTATGGGGACCGTGACTTGCTACAAGTGATACTCTGTAGATTCTGGAACTCTCTCCCCTGATCATGTCCGGCCGGCCCCCTCCCATGGGAATTTTCGCACCTCCCTGTGGTCTCATCTGAAACAATCAATGGTGTGTGACTGCTCTAAGCCCCCTTAGAGAAATGAATCAAGTTTAATCAAGCCACCCCTACTGTCAATTATGTACCTTCTATACGTTGTGTAATTGTTGATTGTGTATCTTCTTTTCCACACATGTTTATTATTTCCTGTAATATGCTGTTCCACCCCATGTTGCCTTGTATGTATTCTACATGTTGTGCTCTCCCGGGTCATTCCTGAAAATAGGCATAATACTTGTCTAGTGTACTTACCCGGTAAACAAAAGCTAAATAAATAAATACTTAAGCTTTTATTAGTGAAAAATAAATCTATTTATGTCACTAGGTTTCCCATATGAAAAGTTTTTTTTATTTTTTTTTATTTTAGTCTTTTGTAACTGGGTAAGGCCCACTAGGCACAAGTGCCAGTTTTCAGAGGTGACCTGGGAACACTGGGCGGTTAAGTAACTTGCTTAGAGTCACAGAGTATGCAAGTGGAGGTTGTGAGACTCAAACCAAGGTCTGGTCTGCAGGATGTAACAAGCTAATTATTCTAACCTGTAGGCTATACTGCCAGCCCGTTCGGACTATTTCACCTGTATGAGAAACATGCATCTTTCAAGTCCATTATTTGTATCAACTTCTTTAAACATGCCATATTACAGAAAAATGTTTTGGTTTTGGCTGTGCTACCTCTATCCTTTACAGATAGCCCACAATTAAAATCCCCTTCCTATATAATATTATCTGGAGTAAAAAGATAAGGTTGTACCATTTGAAATAATGTTAGTCAATCTGATTTTTTTGTGAGGCATATTTGTTGATTAACCTTCATAGAGTCTTACTGAAACTACCTTCTAAGATCATTGCCCTTCCTGGTATTAAATCTATTAACTTGTATACATTAATCTCTGTTGAGCTAAAAATAAATCCCACTCCTGAACAAGGTTCATTGCCCAGTGACCAATATGAAGGTACTGTATATCAGCGTTTTGAAGCCTCAAATGCCTCTACAGTTGTATGTATTCTTGTGTCTTGAAGGAACATGACAGCTATTTTACTTGAAATGAGGTGTGAAACAACTCGAATTTGCTTTGCTGTATTTTTAATACTATTAACATTTATTGTCCAGATGGATAGAAAAGACATTGTTTAAGTGTTAAGGGAACCACTCTTAGCTCAATTGAAAAACCTCTTCACATTTTTTTAAGGTGGTTTCTTCCTTCTAGGTCTTCTAAGTTCTGAACCTTTCTTTTTTTCCTTTCCCTGTTGTTGTGCTTTATGGCCCATTTCATTTACAGTACTTCATGTTGTTCATTGTCAGAAACTATGTTTTCCTGACTTGAGCTTCTTGAAGAGTCATAGAAACACAGAAACATAGAAATTATCAGCAGATAAGGACCACTAGACCCATCCAGTCTGCCCATAGGCCCTATACATTGTATGTGGCCACTGACACTATGAGATCAATGGCTTGTCATCACTCCCTCCCCTCTCAGGCTTCCCTTGTGCCTGTCCCAAGCATGCTTAAACCCCTCCACTGTGCTTGCCCCCATTACCTCCCATGGCACTGTTCCATGTGACGACCACCCTTTCTGTGTAGAAAAACTTCCTCACATTACCTCTTAATCTACCCCCCTCTAATTTCATAGTGTGTCCCCTTGTTCTAGTACTTTTTCTGCATTGGAAAATCTCCCACACCTGCACCTTTCATAAGAGGGATTAGCATAAAGGGCGACCACAAACGCTGGGATTTAACTAGGTGATATTTTGCCCAAAACCTTTCCAAGGTGTAAACATTCTTAAAACTCAGATCATAAATAGTTTCCCGCTTAAAATGTATGAAGGCAAACAATTCACTGGCAGAAATACACAAAGAACCATGTAACATAGAACATAATACAGTCTGCCTGTCAGGTGCATTAGAAAGATCCTCAAAATACTTAAGTCTGACAGCATTCCTATGCTGAGCAGGAGTCCCCAGTTTGTGAAAAAGTCACTAAGGTGAAATGAAGAGTCCAGCGAAGTCTCATCCATGGGAGGGGGAGGCAAAGCAGGATCTGTAGGGTGGTGCTGGGGGTCGTCCTCTGAGGATGAAAGTTGTGGAACTGTAAGTCTTGGTACCAAGAGATAGTCCTGTGCAGGTACAGAGCAAAGCATAGAATTTGACGGTTGGCCAATAGTTGGGATCCGGGTGGGAGAGGGAGAACTGTGGGGTAAAGTTCCGAGTGAGGCTGCAGTGATTGATGGGTAACAGTAAAAGGAATGTCTTTAGCCGAAGTCACTGAAATGAGCACTGACCACTCGGGGTGAGGTCAACGGTGCACCAGAAAGTTGCTGGATCCAACCCACAGCATGGAGGGCAGAAGCTGGAGACCAGCCTGAGTCAAGAAGCGTGGAGTCCTTGTGAACAGCCAGGGGAGCAGAAGAAGAAACAGAAGGAAGCACTCCAGTACAGGTATGCGACAGAATTGGTCCTTGATCGCGTTGAGATGAGTTGAGCGGTGGGGAAACTGAGTTATTTGAAGCAGGTGGTAGGGCACGGTGCAGAGTATCATCCTCCATGACTATTTGTTGGAACTGGGAGCGATGCAGCAAAAAAACATGTCGTAGTTGTGAGGAGGTAAGGGGAGCAGCACAGTCCTCAGAAATGGTCATAAGTGAAGCATTTGCAGTCGGCGTTTCAGCAGATTTAAGGAGAGGTGCAATAGGAGAAGGTAGTACTCCAGTGCTAGAATCCAGAACAGGCACAGAGTCATCCAAACCAGTACAGGGAGTAATTTGCTGAACAATAGGCTGAAAAATGTCCATAGGAGATTGAGGATGCAGAGCTGCTTCACAAGCATCCCCACCAGGGTCCAGGATGGCAGCCATCTTGGGTAGCAGACCAAAACGGCCAAAGAGTCCCCCTACTGCAGAGTAAGGAAATCTTCCCAGTGTCCTGGCCAAATTTCCTTCATTCACTAAAAATACCACAAACAGCTTAATCTAGTTCTATTTCAGTTGGTTACCATCTGTATTCCTCCCACCACCAGTCACCCCTGAAAAAAGGACTTCTAGTCCCAGTGGACCTACTGGGTCAACAAAATTAAATAAATAAAGAAATATACAAAGGAGGATATCACCTTTTATAGATACATTAGGGAGCAAAGAAAGACCAAGGGAGGGCTAGTGAGGCTAAATAAAGGAGAGGGGAGGTGGGCAGAGAGTGACAGTGAAAAGGCAGAGACACTGAATGAATACTTTGGCTCAGTATTCATAAAAGAAGAAGAGGAGGGGGTACCTAAACAAAACAACAGAAGCATTCTGGGCACTGGGGTTGATACCAATCCATTCACAGAAGAAAGGGTCCTGAGAGAACTCTTAAAACACAAGGTAGACAGAGCAATGGGACCTGATGGGATTCACCCCAGAATTCTAAAATAAGTAAGAGGAGACCTAGTGACACTACTGACTACCCTTTTTAACAAATTATGGGAGGATGGTGTGATACCTGAGGACTACAGGAAGGCAGATATGATCCCTGTTCACAAAACTGGAAGCAAGGCAGAGACAGGAAACTACAGACCTGTTAATTTGACCTCAGTGGTAGGTGCTCCTAAGAGTCTGGTGAGTTTCCTAGCTCCCTGAAGGAGGCAGTGGTGACACCTCTCCTGATGAAAGTTGCTCTGGACCCAGACTGCCTTCTGAACTACAGACCAATCTCTAACTTTTCTTTTGTTGGGAAGGTGATTGAGAAAGTTGTGGCACTGCAACTGGAGAACAATTTGATGATCCATGACATTTACAAACCTCCCCAATCCAGTTTTTGTAAGAGGCATAGTACCAAAACTGTGCTGGTTTGGGTACTCAATGATCTTCTGATGGTGAAAGATCAGAAGCGCCGTTCTATCTTGGTACTTCTTGATCTCTTTTCAGCTTTCGACACCATGGACCATGGGGTGCTCCTTGAGTGTCTGAGGTTCATTTGTGGCCTGTCTGGTACACCTCTCAGGTGGTTTAAGTCCTACATCATTGGCATAACTCAGAGGGTGGTGTCAGGTATTTTTTCCTCTGACCCAGTCTCCCTGCCATGCGGGGTCCCTCAGGGCTTGGTGTTGTCCTTCATGTTGTTTGCAGTGTATATGCAGCCCCTTGGAAACATTGTAAGATGGTATGGGCTAAGGTTTCATTGCTATGCTGATGATAACCAGCTCTACCTGTTTTTTGCACCTGACCAGGATAGTGCATGCTCAGTATTTATCAACTGCCTCATTGAAATTCAGGATTGGATGAACTCCAGCTGGCTGAAGTTGAACTCAGGAATGGCTGAGGTAATGGTTGTGGATCTGGGCCACTGGACCGAGGGGTTGGGGACTGGCCAACCTTCTGGACTTTGCCTGGGAGGTACCCAGCTTCTTTCTTCTGAATGGGTGCAGGACCTGGCGGTGATTCTTGACAATGGGCTGATACTGTGTTCTCAGATGTCGGCAGTCATCAAGTCCTCTTTTTATGATCTGAGAAACATCACCAGGATCAAGCACCTTGTTCCATTCCAGCAACCTCCCTACATTGATACACACCTTGTGTGACCTCACGCCTTGAATACTGCAACTTTCTTTACTAGGGCTTCTGGGGTTGATATCTGCCACTTGTAGCTAGTGCAGAATGCTGCAGCCCGGTTGTTGACTGGAACCCCTTGTCTGAGTTACATCACACCGGTGCAATGTGAACTGTACTGGCTGCCTATTCAGTGGCAGATCACCTTCAAGGTTAGACTTCTGACCTACAAAGCCATACATGGACAGGGCTCAGACTATCTGAAAGAGCTCCTGTCCTCCTACTCCCCCAGGCGACTGCTCTGCTCTGCTGATGAGGGATTGCTAGAGATTCTAAGGATAATTTTGAAGACATCAGGGCCCATGCAATTCTGTGGAATTCTCTACCCCATCAGATACAGGAGTGTATGGCCATGGAGGGCTTTAAGAAGGCCCTAAAGACTCACCTATGGTCACAAGCATACCCAAATTGATTTTTAGTTCTTTATTTATCTGTCTGAACTGTGGATTTTATGTTGTTTTTATTTGCTTTTACTGTTCAGTGCCTTGATAATTAAAAGGCGCTTTATAAATAAAATGATTATTATTATTATTACTATTATAGTAAAGCATTTTACACAGTACCACGTAAAAGATTAATAAACAAGTTAGCCAGCCTGGAAGTGGGTCCCAGGGCAGTAGCCTGGATGACAAATTGACTGGACAACAGGACACAGATGGTAATAGTAAACAGAGCACACTCTAGAGAAACTGGGAGTTACTATTGGGGTACTGCAGGGTTCAGTACTGGGACCAGTCCTCTTTAATGTCTTTATAAGTGACATTGCAGAGGGACTGGAAGGAAAAGTATGCCTCTTTGCAGACGACACAAAGATCTGCAAAAGGGTTGATACACAAGGGGGTTGGAAAGGATGACAAGGAACTTGGCAAGGTTGGAGTAATGGTTGAAAATATGGCAGCTTAAATTCAATGCAAAGAAATGCAAAGTAAAGCATCTGGTAAACAAAAACCCAGGGGAAGAGTATACAATGGGGGGTGAGGTGCAAACAACAACAACCTCGGGTACTCATATCAGATGACCTTAAAGTAGGCAAACAATGTGAGAAGGCAGTAAGGAGAGCTGGGGGGAATTCTGGGATGCACAGTGAGAGGCATCACCAGTAGAAAGCAGGAAGTTCTTATCCCTCTGTACAGACAGTTCGTGAGACCCCCATTTATAGTACTGCATGCAGTTCTGGAGACCCCATCTCCACAAGGATATAGACAAGATGGAGGCAGTCCAGAGGAGGGCAACTAAGATGGTGCAGGGCCTGTATCAGAAGCCATATGAAAAGAGACTAAAAGAACTTAATATGTATACCCTTGAGGAATGGAGGGAGAGGGGGGACATGTTAGAAACTTTTAAGTACCTCAAGGGAATCAACAAAGTCCAAGAGAGTAACATACTTCAGAAAAAGAGATCCACAAGAACAAGGGGCGTAATTTGAAGTTAATTGGGGACAGCTCAGTGGCGATGTGAGGAAGTATTTATTCATGATGAGTGTGGTGGATGCATGGAACAGCTTTCCTGAGGAGGTCATGGGGTTAAAAACAGTGGAGAAATTCAAGAATGCTTGGGTCCGACATAAGGCAATTATAGTGGTGGGTAGGAGGAAGTAGGCTGCTGGTTAACTAGGATCTGCTACTTATCCAATAGGTAGGGATATAGGCAGACTACATGGGCCAAAAGGTCCTTCTCTGCTGTCAAATTCTATGTTTTCATGTTTCTTCTACAAAAAGCATGTTCAGAAAATTCAAAGTCTCCACATCAGGGAACATACCTCTGAGCCCACCAAGCTCAATCATCTCCAATCATTCACTTATTGATTTGGTTTTACCCTCCCAACCCATCACATCCTAGAAGCAGATAATCTCCCCTATGAGCACTTAGTGACAGGTTTTCAATAACAATTGGGACAATCAAACACCAAGGTTGTTGCCTTCCTCTCAGTTTATACCGACCTACTGTTGATGGTATGCTCCAATAACACCCCAACTAGACTATGTGCAGACACCTGTGCAAGGGTGAAGGTGCAACTGCTGTGCACTGACCTTAAAAACCACAGGAATGAATGAGTGGGGCAGCCTTAGAGTAATTCCCTGAACACAGTTTCCAAGTGAACAAATAGGTAAAAAATGTGCATAGCTGTTCTGCCAGCATGATAGGCAGTATACAGTCAGTCAGTATACAGCAATACCTCTCTTCCCATGAACATTTTGTTTGGTGTCCCCCAGGATTTTGTCCTGGGTCCTAGTACTTTTTTTTTTTAATTTTACTGAAAGACATTTTTTATATGCTGTTCTTCTGTGTGTATCCACATGTAGATAACATAGTGATCTTTCTCAATGTATTTTAGCCTCAGAACTGAAGGCTTATCTCCAGTGCAACTTAAATCCAACATTGGTTTGGCTCTAACCAGCTCATTCTAAATGTAAAAAAGTCATACAGGAATCAAAGACTACTTCAAGGCACAATGGTGCTTTGTTTCAAAATAACAAATATACCAGTTGAAAATATGAGATGTCACTCACCTCCAGTTATGGAAAAATAAAACACTCAATGCCCTTGTCCATCTTGATGCAAGAGCAAAAGAAGGAGGAAACCACTTTGGTTCTCAAAAACAGTAGCAGAAAAGGTCAGAGCCAAAAGACTGGCCTTCAAGAAATACAAGGGAACACAGTGAAATGAAGATAGGTAGGCATACCAAACTTCCCTAAGGGAAGCAGGGAAGGCAGTAAGGCAGGCAAAGGCAACAAACCGAGGAAACACTAGCACAAACAGTAAAAGAAGGGGACAAGACTTTCTATAGATACATTAGTGAAAGGAGAAAGTCCAGAAGGGGTATTGCTAAGATCAAAGGGGATAAGGGGGAGTGTGAGAAGGAGGACCAAGGAAAAGCATCTATCCTAAATAGCTACTTCTGCTTAGTATTTAATGAGGAGAAGGTAGAGCAGGACCCACAGCTTAGCACCATGGACTCAGGAGGAGGCAGGTGTGCACAAGTCGCTTCACAAAAGAAAGGGTCATACAAGGGCTCGCTAAGCTCAGGGTGGACAAGCAATGGGACCGGATGGCATACATCCCAGGGTACTAAAGGAGCTAAGGGCGAAACTAGCAGAGTCATTATCAGAACTGTTTAGTGAGTCTCTGAGCACAGGAGAGGTTGCAGAAGACTGGAGAAGGGCTCATGTGATCTTGATCCATAAGAGGGAGGAGGTGGGGAACTACAGACCTGTTAGTCTTTCCACAGGTGTGGGCAAGATTATGGAGGCACTCCTTAAGGAAAGGGTAGTACAAGACCTGGAATCTGTAGGAGCACAGGATCCAAGAAAGCATGGGTTTACAACAGGAAGATCCTGTCAAACTAATCTCATAGATTTCTTTGACTGGGTAACCAGAGTGGTGGACCAAGGGGGTGCAGTTGATGTTGTCTACCTTGACTTCAGCAAATCTTTTGATACTGTTCCATACAGAAGATTGATTAAAAAGATGGGTAGGCTTGGGGTGGGTCAGACGTTGGTCAACTGGGTGGCAAACTGGTTGGTGAGCAGAAAACAGAGAGTGGTGGTAAAATGTATACTGTCAGAAGAGATGCAAGTCACAAGTGGGGTACCTCAGGGATAAGTCCTGGGGCTAGTTCTCTTCAATAGCTTCATCAGTGAAATTGCAGATGGACTGGAGGGTAAGGCTTGTCTGTTTGCAGATGACACTAAGATCTGCAACACAGTAGATGATCCAGATGAGGTGGACAGAATGAGAATAGATCTGGATAAACTGGCAAAATGGTCAGAAGAGTGACAACTGGGTTTTAACACAAAGAAGTGCAAGATCATGCACTTAGGGAAGAGAAACAGTGAAGCCACCTATAGGTTGGTAGGGGAGTTGCTGGCAATCACAAGGGAAGAAAGAGACTTGGGCATCATCATCACAGGTGACCTGAAATCATCCAAGCAGATCACTAAAGCAGTAAGAAAGGCTATGGGGATGTTGGGGTGTATTAGTAGGGGTATCACAAGTCATAAGAGGGAGGTAATAATCCCTCTCCAAGACAATGGTTGGGCCCCATCTGGAGTACTGTGTGCAGTACTGGAGGCCACACCTTCACAAGGACAGTGACAAAATGGAGGCAGTCCAGAGAAGAGCAACCAGAATGGTGCAGGGATTGCATAAGAAAACATATGAGGACAGATTAACAGAGCTCAATATGTATACCCTAAAGCAAAGGAGGGAGACAGGTGATATGATTGAAATATTCATACACCTTAAGAGCATTAATAAGGTGAAAGAGGCTAACATGTTTCAATATAAGAAAAATAGCAGGACAAGAGGGACACAGGATGAGATTAGAGGGAGGCCAATTAAGGGGTAATGTGAGGAAGTTCTTTTTGACAGAAAGGGTAGTGGATGCATGGAATAGCCTACTTCAGGAAGTGGTGGATATGAATATAGTGCAGGGATGCAAACAGGCATCGAATAGGCATAAGGGAGCAATACAGATGAGTATGAATAGCTAGGCCATTGACAGAGTAAAGGCCTATGGCACATTCATAAGGTAGAAAAAGAAATGAACAGATTGGATGGGCCTTGTGCTGCTTATCTGCTGTCACCTTCTATGTTTCTATACTTTATTTTAACAAAAGTGCATGGTGCATTCAAAAATCTCATGTAGATACTCAACAGTGTGCAACAGAAGACATCTGCCGATACCTGCTGACCTGAACATTTATGCATCATCAGACAACCGATAGAAATCACCCTGGGTGGCCTTTGATTTGAAGACAATGTTTGGCCTGTGAACATCCTAAACTTCAAACTTCTAGATTGCTTACCAGGGTATAGAGAAGGGTTCAAGTAAGTAGGAGACTGGGGATCCCTCTGGGAAGATATTAGGATGTTTGCAGGGATGATATACATTTCCATGGATGGGGAACCAGTGTGTTAGGCAAGAGACAAGATGGGTTCATTAGGCACTGTTTAAACTAGGAAAGGGGGGGTCTGCACATGGGTACAGGAAGCAGGCAACTATCAAGGCTGGGACCAAATGCAAACCCGAGAAAAAGAGGGATAGAAAGTTGGAGCTGCAAGAGTAGGGGAGGAAATATAAAATGGGAAAGTATGGAACTGCAAAAGGGGTATCTATATATATTTTTCTATAATGGACACTAGGAGGAAATTGTTTCTATGTTTCTATAATGGACACTAGGGGGAAATACAGGGATGGGGAGAGGGAGTGATGTTATTGTTTCTATGTTTCTATCATGGACACTAGGGGGAAATACAGGAATGGGGAGAGGGAGTGATGTTATTTGAGTTTCTATGTTTCTATCATGGACACTAGGAGGAAATACAGGGATGGGGAGAGGGAGTGATGTTATTTGAGTTTCTATGTTTCTATCATGGACACTAGGGGGAAATACAGGAATGGGGAGAGGGAGTGATGTTATTTGAGTTTCTATGTTTCTATAATGGACACTAGGGAAATACAGGATGGGGAGAGGAGTGATGTTATTGTTTCTATGTTTCTATCATGGACACTAGGGGAAATACAGGAATGGGAGAGGAGTGATGTTATTTGGTTTCTATGTTTCTATCATGGACACTAGGGGAAATACAGGAATGGGGAGAGGGAGTGATGTTATTGTTTCTATGTTTCTATCATGGACACTAGGGGAAATACAGGAATGGGGAGAGGGGTGATGTTATTTGAGTTTCTATGTTTCTATCATGGACACTAGGGAAATACAGGAATGGGGAGAGGGAGTGATGTTATTGGTTTCTATGTTTCTATCATGGACACTAGGGGAAATACAGGAATGGGAGAGGGGTGATGTTATTTGAGTTTCTATGTTTCTATCATGGACACTAGGGAATACAGGGATGGGGGAGGGAGTGATGTTATTGTTTCATGTTTCTATCATGGACACTAGGGGAAATACAGGGATGGGGAGAGGGAGTGATGTTATTTGAGTTTCTATGTTTCTATCATGGACACTAGGGGGAAATACAGGGATGGGGAGAGGGAGTGATGTTATTGTTTCTATGTTTCTATCATGGACACTAGGGGGAAATACAGGGATGGGGAGAGGGAGTGATGTTATTTGAGTTTCTATGTTTCTATCATGGACACTAGGGGGAAATACAGGGATGGGGAGAGGGAGTGATGTTATTGTTTCTATGTTTCTATCATGGACACTAGGGGGAAATACAGGATGGGGAGAGGGAGTGATGTTATTTGAGTTTCTATGTTTCTATCATGGACACTAGGGGGAAATACAGGGATGGGGAGAGGGAGTGATGTTATTGTTTCTATGTTTCTATCATGGACACTAGGGGGAAATACAGGGATGGGGAGAGGGAGTGATGTTATTTGAGTTTCTATGTTTCTATCATGGACACTAGGGGGAAATACAGGGATGGGGAGAGGGAGTGATGTTATTGTTTCTATGTTTCTATCATGGACACTGGGGAAATACAGGATGGGAGAGGAGTGATGTTATTTGAGTTTCTAGTTTCTATCATGGACACTAGGGGAAATACAGGGATGGGGAGAGGAGTGATGTTATTGTTTCTATGTTTCTATCATGGACACTAGGGAAATACAGGGATGGGGAGAGGAGGATGTTATTGGTTTCTATGTTTCTATCATGGACACTAGGGGAAATACAGGGATGGGGAGAGGAGTGATGTTATTTGAGTTTCTATGTTTCTATCATGGACACTAGGGGAAATACAGGATGGGGAGAGGAGTGATGTTATTTGAGTTTCTATGTTTCATCATGGACACTAGGGGAAATACAGGATGGGGAGAGGAGTGATGTTATTTGAGTTTCTATGTTTCTATCATGGACACTAGGGGGAAATACAGGGATGGGGAGAGGGAGTGATGTTATTTGAGTTTCTATGTTTCTATCATGGACACTAGGGGGAAATACAGGGATGGGGAGAGGGAGTGATGTTATTGTTTCTATGTTTCTATCATGGACACTAGGGGGAAATACAGGAATGGGGAGAGGGAGTGATGTTATTTGAGTTTCTATGTTTCTATCATGGACACTAGGGGGAAATACAGGGATGGGGAGAGGGAGTGATGTTATTGTTTCTATGTTTCTATCATGGACACTAGGGGGAAATACAGGAATGGGGAGAGGGAGTGATGTTATTTGAGTTTCTATGTTTCTATAATGGACACTAGGGGGAAATACAGGAATGGGGAGAGGGAGTGATGTTATTTGAGTTTCTATGTTTCTATCATGGACACTAGGGGGAAATACAGGGATGGGGAGAGGGAGTGATGTTATTTGAGTTTCTATGTTTCTATCATGGACACTAGGGGGAAATACAGGAATGGGGAGAGGGAGTGATGTTATTTGAGTTTCTATGTTTCTATCATGGACACTAGGGGGAAATACAGGAATGGGGAGAGGGAGTGATGTTATTTGAGTTTCTATGTTTCTATCATGGACACTAGGGGGAAATACAGGATGGGAGAGGGAGTGATGTTATTGTTTCTATGTTTCTATCATGGACACTAGGGGGAAATACAGGAATGGGGAGAGGGAGTGATGTTATTTGAGTTTCTATGTTTCTATCATGGACACTAGGGGGAAATACAGGGATGGGGAGAGGGAGTGATGTTATTGTTTCTATGTTTCT
This sequence comes from Neoceratodus forsteri, assembly GCA_016271365.2. Lineage (NCBI taxonomy): Eukaryota > Metazoa > Chordata > Ceratodontiformes > Ceratodontidae > Neoceratodus > Neoceratodus forsteri. The sequence goes on along the minus strand of CM057449.1, from coordinate 55,829,706 downwards.
ATCATGGACACTAGGGGGAAATACAGGGATGGGGAGAGGGAGTGATGTTATGTGAGTTTCTATGTTTCTATCATGGACACTAGGGGGAAATACAGGGATGGGGAGAGGGAGTGATGTTATTTGAGTTTCTATGTTTCTATCATGGACACTAGGGGGAAATACAGGGATGGGGAGAGGGAGTGATGTTATTTGAGTTTCTATGTTTCTATCATGGACACTAGGGGGAAATACAGGGATGGGGAGAGGGAGTGATGTTATTTGAGTTTCTATGTTTCTATCATGGACACTAGGGGGAAATACAGGGATGGGGAGAGGGAGTGATGTTATTGTTTCTATGTTTCTATCATGGACACTAGGGGGAAATACAGGGATGGGGAGAGGGAGTGATGTTATTTGAGTTTCTATGTTTCTATCATGGACACTAGGGGGAAATACAGGATGGGGAGAGGGAGTGATGTTATTTGAGTTTCTATGTTTCTATCATGGACACTAGGGGGAAATACAGGGATGGGGAGAGGGAGTGATGTTATTGTTTCTATGTTTCTATCATGGACACTAGGGGGAAATACAGGGATGGGGAGAGGGAGTGATGTTATTGAGTTTCTATGTTTCTATCATGGACACTAGGGGGAAATACAGGGATGGGGAGAGGAGTGATGTTATTTGAGTTTCTATGTTTCTATCATGGACACTAGGGAAATACAGGGATGGGGAGAGGAGTGATGTTATTGTTTCTATGTTTCTATCATGGACACTAGGGGGAAATACAGGAATGGGGAGAGGGAGTGATGTTATTTGAGTTTCTATGTTTCTATCATGGACACTAGGGGGAAATACAGGGATGGGGAGAGGGAGTGATGTTATTGTTTCTATGTTTCTATCATGGACACTAGGGGGAAATACAGGGATGGGGAGAGGGAGTGATGTTATTTGAGTTTCTATGTTTCTATCATGGACACTAGGGGGAAATACAGGATGGGGAGAGGGAGTGATGTTATTGTTTCTATGTTTCTATCATGGACACTAGGGGGAAATACAGGGATGGGGAGAGGAGTGATGTTATTTGAGTTTCTTTGTTTCTATAATGGACACTAGGGAAATACAGGGATGGGGAGAGGAGTGATGTTATTTGAGTTTCTATGTTTCTATCATGGACACTAGGGGAAATACAGGGATGGGAGAGGGAGGATGTTATTGTTTCTATGTTTCTATCATGGACACTAGGGGAAATACAGGGATGGGGAGAGGGAGTGATGTTATTTGAGTTTCTATGTTTCTATCATGGACACTAGGGGAAATACAGGGATGGGGAGAGGAGTGATGTTATTGTTTCTATGTTTCTATCATGGACACTAGGGGAAATACAGGGATGGGAGAGGGAGTGATGTTATTTAGTTTCTATGTTTCTATCATGGACACTAGGGAAATACAGGAATGGGGAGAGGAGTGATGTTATTTGAGTTTCTATGTTTCTATCATGGACCTGGGGAAATACAGGGATGGGGAGAGGAGTGATGTTATTGTTTCTATGTTTCTATCATGGACACTAGGGAAATACAGGGATGGGAGAGGGGTGATGTTATTTGAGTTTCTATGTTTCTATCATGGACACTAGGGGAAATACAGGGATGGGGAGAGGAGTGATGTTATTTGAGTTTCTATGTTTCTATCATGGACACTAGGGAAATACAGGGATGGGGAGAGGGAGTGATGTTATTGTTTCTATGTTTCTATCATGGACATTAGGGGGAATACAGGAATGGGGAGAGGGTGATGTTATTTGAGTTTCTATGTTTCTATCATGGACACTAGGGGAATACAGGAATGGGGAGAGGAGTGATGTTATTTGAGTTTCTATGTTCTATCATGACACTAGGGGAAATACAGGGATGGGGAGAGGGAGTGATGTTATTTGAGTTTCTATGTTTCTATCATGGACACTAGGGGAAATACAGGGATGGGGAGAGGAGTGATGTTATTGTTTCTATGTTTCTATCATGGACACTAGGGGAAATACAGGAATGGGGGAGAGGAGTGATGTTATTTGAGTTTCTATGTTTCTATCATGGACACTAGGGAAATACAGGGATGGGGAGAGGGAGTGATGTTATTGTTTCTATGTTTCTATCATGGACACTAGGGAAATACAGGATGGAGGAGAGGAGTGATGTTATTTGAGTTTCTATGTTTCTATCATGGACACTAGGGGGAAATACAGGGATGGGGAGAGGGAGTGATTTTATTGTTTCTATGTTTCTATCATGGACACTAGGGGGAAATACAGGGATGGGGAGAGGGAGTGATGTTATTGTTTCTATGTTTCTATCATGGACACTAGGGGGAAATACAGGGATGGGGAGAGGGAGTGATGTTATTGTTTCTATGTTTCTATCATGGACACTAGGGGGAAATACAGGGATGGGGAGAGGGAGTGATGTTATTTGACACCAGGGAGAACGTATGGGGATGGAGAGAGTCAGGAGTGCCACTGAACACCAGGAAAAAATTATAGGGATGAAGAGAGGGAGATAGTGACACTAGACACCATGGAGAACGTATATGGATCGGCACAGGGAAGGAGGGAGGGTGCTGCTGGACAATAGGGAGTAATAGGAAATGGATGGTAAGAGGGAGTCTTTTTTTTCAATGATCTCTATTACAGCTTGGGGCCAGTGTAAAACCTGGGGAATCAGGGAAAATTAAGTGACACTTTTCAAGCTGGAAGAGTCCAAAAATTAGAGTGAACCATGAACTGCTTTTAAAGGAGGTTGGCAAAGCAGTGGAGTCAGGGACATCAACCATTATGTGAGATTTAGTTCTCCCTAATATAGATTGGGTAATAGCAGGAACAAGGAGTATAAGAAGTAAGGAGTTTATTGAGGTTTCAGGGATGTACCTAGGCAGTGCTACCCTGAACCTTATATTGTCCAGCAAGGACATTTTAGGTAACATGTAGGTAGAGAACCCCCGGAAACAAATAAGCACAACACTGTGTATTTTGATATTGCTCTGGGGACCCAGCAATCCTCCTTGAGCATGTTGGTTCCAAATTTTAGGAGGGTGGACTTTGGTAAGATGGGTGACTTCTCCAGGACAGACTGAAAGGGCTGAGGTAGGTAGAAGGGTGGCAGGAAAATGAGGGCTCTACAATGCCAATTTGACAGCTAAGATGTCAACTGCCATCACAGTGATGGATTTATGTTGACCACTGCTGCAGCTTGCAGTTGACATAAATCCAACTGGAGACTTTGGCTGTTTTTTCAACTGGGGGCTTTGTCCCCTGAATCCTAATGCAGGGGGATCTGCCCCCACACCTCCTGATCTCTAGGATTCTAGCTCCTAGTCAGAGTTGGATCAGGGAAGGGGTGCAGGACCGGGAGACTGAATGCCATGGTCTCACACAGACTATTACAGTGAAAACATTGATGTTGTTGGCATAGACATTTTCGCTGTAATAGTGTCGCCATACAGGGGGCATACTGAAAATGGGCAACCATCAAAAGGGAGGTACTGGGGGTCACTAAGGAATGTGTAAGATAATGGTAGCAAAGACAAGAAACATAGAATGCTGATCTGATTAAGAAAAGAGATAAAAGAAATGCTCGAGAGAGAAAATTATTTATTTTAAGGGTATATGAATGACCAAACAAAGGAGGAATACGTTTATAAGCTTAGAAAAGTAAAACAAAACTGATCCGAGGGACCAAAGCAAACATGGAACTGAAAATAGTGGAGGGGGAGACGTAAAATAATAAAGTATTCTTTAGGCATGTAAGAGAAAAAAATGAATATTAGAAATGGCACAGAAAGAATGGAAAAGGATAACATAAATGTTGTTTATGGGGATGACGCTGGAAATTACAGGCTGGTATGTCTAACCTTCATTATGGTCATACTCCTGGAGATCATTTTTAAGGAAAGGATAGTAACGTTCCTAGTATAACAAGAGTCATAGGTTAAAAAGCAACATGGATTCATGAGAGGCAGGTTGTGTCAGACTAATCTGGTAGACCTTTTCAATTCTGTAATGAAGGCAGTGGGCAGGTGGCAGGTGGTTGATATCTTTTACCAAGATTACAGCAAGGCTTTTGACTAAGTGTTGCATGGGAGACTTATCAAGAAGGTGGGAAATCTGGTAATGGTGGAAAACCTGACCAGGTGGCTAGGTAACTGGCTTGATTCAAAGGGTGGTCCTAAATGCCAAATTCTCTGAAGTCAGGGAGGTCAGAAGACAGTGATCCTGTTTTCATGAGAGGAAAGGTTTAAGTACTGTATATGAAATAAAGATTAAACTGTATGTACTTATTATAATTATTCCAAAACTGTTCCTTTGGTGTCAGACTCAAGTGTGGGTCTACAGTATGTATGTACTACATGCAGACCCATAACAAACCTGGAAAACATGGAGTGGCAGTTGGGGGCACAGCACCTATTTTGACTACATGCTGTATGTCACTGGTTTGTTGCATGCTTTTCAATTGGGTGGTGGTCAGAAATAAAATGATGGGAGGTTGTGTCCCTCAATGCCCCCTATAGATGTCGGGCTTACTACATAAGGGAGAGGGGAGAGGCAGAGGTTTTGCCACCCGCTGCAGAAGGATGACAGGTTTGTCCAGTCATGGTACATTTGGATGTGATTATGGCCCATATAATAAACAAGTAAGTTTTTGTTGGCTGGGATTGCAGATGTTTTAGTGGTATATCCAATCACACTATATGTTCTGTTTTCTTATTGAGGAGGAACAGTGAAACAATAATACAGTACATTATTTGGTACAGTAAAAAAATACAGACATGGTGAGACCCCATCTGGAGTACTGTGTGCAGTTCTGGAGACCCAGTCTCCGCTAAGACATAGACAGGATGGAAGCTGTCCAGAGGAGGGCAACTAAAATGGTGCAGGGTCTGCACCGGAAGACATATGAAGAGAGACTTAAGGAGCTTAATATGTATAGCCTCGAGGAAAGGAGGGAGAGGGAGGACATGATAGAAACTTTCAAGTACCTCAAGGGAATCAACAAAGTCCAAGAGGGTAGCATCTTTCAAAAAAGAGGTGTGCAAGAACAAGGAGCACATTTTGAAGATAGAGGGGGCAGCTCAGAGGTAATTTAAGGAAGCATTTTTTCACAGAGAGGGTTCTGGATGCATGGAACGGCCTTCCGGAGGAGGTTGTGGAGTCAAAAACAGTGGTGGAATTCAAGCATGCATGGGACAGTCATAAGGCAATTCTAGGGGGTGGGGGTAGAAAGAAGTAGGCTGCTGGTTAACTAGGACCTGCAACTTATCCATTAGGTAGGAAAATGGGCAGACTGGGTGGGCCAAGCAGTCCTTATCTGCCGTCAAATTCTATGTTTCTATCATAGACATTACTTGAGTGTGGTGCATCAAATAATGGTCACAAGGCAGAACACACAAAAAGGAAAAAGGGAGTAAAGTGGACAAAATAAGATGAAGATGGGAGAATTCCTTGAAGGCCATATGACTAAACACCAGGAGCCTGTAAAATAAACTGAGTTATTTTCTGCCGTAGTGAATGAAGCCCAGACAGACTTCATGGTTGTAGCTGAAATATGAGTAACACAGTAACAGTTCAGAGCTATGCAGTTGTCAGATAGGATAGGAGCAGGGGTAGAGATGGGGGTGACTCAGCATTTGAGGGAAGAAATGACTGAAAATAGCCTTCTGTGGAAGGGCACTGTAACTGAATCTTTGTGGGTACAGTTAATGACAGGTAGCGGGTAGATAGTACAGTAAAAGCAAGTAATAAGTCATGACAGGGTGTGCATTATATAATTTTAATGCATGCCCCAGGAGTACATATGAATATGAGAAGAAGCCAGCAGAAGCAGGCCAATTGGTCTATCAAGTCTGCTCATATTGCAGGGTCCACAGCTTGAGCTAATGTCCATTCTCTCCCTCCCCACTCCCCCATCCTCCCTACCCATGATCCTTATCTTCCCCTATGCCTATCCCAGCCTTTCTTTAAGCAGCCCACTGTCTTCAATGAGATATTTTCCAGCAGCCCATTTCAAGTGTCCACCACCCTCCCTGTGAAGAAGTGCTTCCTGAACTTTTTCCTAAACCTCCCATCCAAAAATTGGCTGAACAACAGGATGCAAAGCGTAGTGGTAAACGGAGTCCACAGTGAAGAAAAGAGGATTACTAGTGGGGTGTCACATGGTTCAGTACTGGGACCAGTCCTGTTTAATGTCTTTATAAATGACATTGCAGAGGAACCGGAAGGAAAAGCATGTCTCTTTGCAGATGACACAAAGATCTGCAATAGGGTTGATACATAAGATGGAGTGGAAAAGATGAGAAGGGACTTGGCAAGGTTGGAGGAATGGTCAAATGTAAGGCAGCTCAGATTCAATGAAAAGAAGTGCAAGGTAATGCACCTGGGAAACAAAAACCCAGGGGAAGAATACAAAATGGGGGGTGGGATACTGACAAAAGTAAAAATGGAAAGGGACCTGGGGATAATTATATCAGATGACCGAAAGGTGAGCAAGCAATGTGAGAAGGCAGTAAGGAAGGCTGGGGGGATACTGGGAAGCATAGGGAGAGGCATCAATAGTAGAAAACAGGAAGTTGTTATCCCTCTGTACAGACAGTTGGTGAGACCCCATCTGGAGTACTGTGTGCAGTTCTGGAGACCCCATCTCTGCAAGGACATAGACAGAGTGGAGGCTGTCCAGAGGAGGGCAACCAAAATGGTGCAGGGTCTGCACCAGAAGACCTATGAAGAAAGACTAAATGAGCTTAATATGTACACCCTTGAGGAAAGAAGGGAGAGAGGAGACATGATAGAAACTTTAAAGTACCTCAAGGGAATCAACAAAGTCCAAGAGGGTAGTATCTTTCAGAAAAAGAGATGTGCAAGAACAAGGGGGCCCAATTTGAAGATAGAGGGGGGATGGCTCAGAGGTAATGTGAGGAAGTATTTTTTCACAGAGAGGGTTGTGGATGCATGGAACAGCCTCCCTGAGGAGGTCGTGGAGTCAAGAACAGTGGTGGAATTCAAGAATGCATGGGACAGACATAAGGCAGTCCTAGTGGGGGCTAGGAGGAAGTAAGCTGTTGGTTAACTAGGATCTGCAGCTCATCTGTTAGGTAGGAAAATGGGCAGACTAGGTGGGCCAAGCGGTCCTTATCTGCCATCAAATTCTATGTTTCTGTGTTTCTATCCTCCAGCATAAGACTGTACCCCTTCTTGTTATGGTTGCTACTCAGCTTAAAGAGACTCTCCTTATCAACCGTATTAACCTTATTAAGGCACAACTTCGAAGCCCAAGTGAAATTATGCCCCGGGAAGGGCATTAAAATCCTATGATTCACATGCCGGAGGGCTTATTTTATTTATTTATTTTATTTATTTATTGAATATATCAGATAACATACCTTTGAGTCAAATGCTCCTTTACAAGGGTTCCACAACATCAGATACAATGGCAGCAAATGAGACACAATAGTCACAAAGATGCTTGTACATTAGCAAAAGTGGTTACAGAAAGTTGCAAAAACAGTTACAGAGTAAAGACGGTAATCAGTCAACAGGGCATATACACTGCAGGACAATGGCACCAGCCATGCCCTGGACATTATTTAGTAATCTAGGCTGGACTGGGGGTGTCCATTGTCCAGGTATAAGCATGCCCTGGGGTGGCAGGACCAGGGCGAGGTCCAAATACAAGGGGAGGCATGGTTAGAGCAAATAATCAAGCACAGTCGCAGGCTGAGCCTGGAGAGATTAGGTCACATAGTTGGGACTTGAACTGGCCAAGTCTGGGTTATGAGAGGAGGGAGTTAGTGATGGAGTTAAGCTAGCTAGGGGCCTGGTGCCTAAATGTTCTTTGACCTGAGGAGGTCTTGTAGAGGGGGTACCTGGAAGTGGGTTGTTGTAGATTGCCGGGTGTGGCAGGAGGTCAAGGGTGCCTGGAGTAGGAGGGTAAGGGCAGGTGGGAGTAGACCTGCTGTTATTTTTTTTGCAAAGAGGCATGTCTGATATTTGAGCCTCCCGTTGAAGTTAAGCTAGTTGGTGGAGGTATACAGGGAGCAGGTGTGTGTGCATCTGGTGCAACCAGATGCTAGTCTACGGGCCTTATTAAGAGCCAGTCTGATTTTGTTTAGGTGTGTGTTGTCAGCTGCCCCATAGATTATGATACTGTAATCTATGAGTGACAGTACTGAAGCTGAAACAGCCAGGTGGAGGGCTTCAGGTGAGAGGCAGTGCTTGTACTGGTGCAGTAAACCAATACACACATTAACAGTGGTGCTCAGTTTTCAGATGTGGTCATGGTAGGTGACCCCAGAGTCTAGGGTGATACCCAGGTACTTGAAAGAGGTAACCTGCTCAAGGGGGTCATAGAGTGAATTCAGTATGCACAGGGGTAGCCCACTGTTCTTGCTTTTGGGAGTGGGAAAACACCATAGACTTATTTTTTTTGTAGTTTAGAACTAGCCTATGCCGAATGAACCAGGATTCTGCTTTTGTAAAAGATTTTTGGAGTGCATTACAGAGAGCGGTGGGACCAGTGTGGGAGCTGTAGAGGACAGCATCATCTGCATACAGGAGAAGTTTCCCAGATCAATCCTTGGGTAGGGAGTTGAGGAACAGGGAGAAAAGTAGGAGCCAAGAATAGAGCCCTGAGAGACTCCTGACCTGACTTGGAGTGGGGGGTTGGACTGAATTTGGGCAAGTCTGACTGTCTGAGTTCTCTCTGACAGATAGCTGGGAAACCAGCCTGTGGTCTCAGAGGACAGGCCAATTTGTGTGACGTAATCCAGTAGTAGTGTGTGGTGCAATGTATCAAACACCTTGGAAAGGTGTATAAACTGGCACCAGCAATGTGGGCTGTGTCCAGAGATGTGTGGAGCACATTAGTGAACTCCATGAGAGCTGTGGTAGTACTGTGGTTGTGCCGGAAGCCATGCTTCTCAGGATACAGAAGACTGTATTTGGAGATGTAGTCTGTAAGCTGAGTGGCCACAATTTTCTCCAAGGCTTTGGAGACAGGGAGCAGGATTGAGATGGGACGGTAGTTTCCTGGCAGGGTGCGGTCACTGCTTTTAAGGATGGGTGTGATGAGAACTGATTTCCATTTAGAGGGGAACTTGCCCAGTGATAGGGAGTGGTTCAGGAGCATGGTGAGTGGGAGTACAACTTCATTAAATGTGAGCCTAAGCAGCTTAAGATCTAATGTATCACTGCTGAATCATGACTTGCTGAGGGCCTTGAGGAGAAGGGGGGCAGCTTCACGCTGTAATATTGTTTTATAGTGGAACGGGAGCAGTGGGAGAGGTGGGGGTGCTGGGTGGTGGGGGAGAACAAATTGGGGGGAGAACACTACTAAGGTTGGAGAAAGAGGTATTAAATGTATTTGCAATCAGGGCGGGGTCTGTGGTGTTAGATCCATTTGTCCAGAGTAGGGAGGGAGGTGCAGAGGAGGCTTTACCACAGAGGTCTTTGAGAGAGTCCCAGAACTTGCACCCCGAGCCCCATGTGGCAGTGAACAAGGCTCAGTAGTTCTCAGCTTTGGCCTTCCGAATATTCCAAGTACATTTATTACGCGCCTCTTGGTAGCGCTGTCTATCAGAGGGTTTGCCAGTTTCCAGGGCAATATGCCATAGATTGTCATGATCACGCATTTAGTCTAATAGGACTTGTGACATCCAAGGTGTGTCAACTCTTTTGACGACCTGTTTGCTTAGAGGTGCATACTGGTCACAGGCAGAATTGAAGGTGTCAATGAAGTGGTCAAGAGCGGTGTCAATGTCCAAAGCGGTTATAATGGGGGACCAGTCACTGGTTAAGAGGCATTGTCTAAGGGCCTGAAGTTTGCCAAGTTTGCGATGAAGTTGGAGGATAGTTTTGTGGGGGTGGGGGCTTTCTTGCAATATACGACCAGTGACAAAGCACTGGGGAGTGATCACTCAGGGCATTAGGTAAAACCCTGACCTGGGTAGCTTTATGGGATGAATTGGTGAGTACCAGGGCAAGGATAGTGGCAGTGCCAGACCTCTGGTTCAGTCTAGTGGTGGTAGTCACAAGTTGGGACAGGTTTTGAGAGGCTGCCGCATTCCTAAAGGGTGCCAATGTGTCAGCTAGCCAACTTATATTAAAGTCCCCAAGGCAATGATTACTGACTTGTCAGGGAGCGACTGTAGGTTTGTTTGTTTGTAGAATTTTGTTGACCCAGTAAGCCCACTGGGCCTAGAAGTCCCTTTTTCAGGGGCAACCAGGAAGGGGAGGGGGGATACAGATGGTAAGCAACCGAAATTGAACCAGATTAAGCTGTTGGTGGTATTTTTAGTGAATGAGGGAAATTTGGCCAGGACACCGGGGAAATTCCCCTGCTCTTCAGATATGGAACTTCTGTCCAAGATGGCGGACGCACCCTTGCTTGCTGAGGAGGTGGCGATGGAGATGGGAGACCTGGTCTCAACTCCTGCCTCTCTGTGTATGTAGAGACCACGTTTGCAACTACTGAAGCAAAGCTGGTTTCTGTGTCTACTGCAGAAAATGAATCTACACTACAGGTTACAACTTTAGAACCTCTGCTGGGTCACCCTGACATGGACTCTCAAACGTCTTTACCCCTTGCTGTCCCAATGAGGGATTTTTCCACTTTTGACTCTGCTACTGTCTGTTTGGCTGAAAAGGAGCTTCAGGACCATTTGGGTTATGCAGAACGTCGATTTGAGATTACAAGGAAGAATTTGAACAGAGAACTGCAACTGATTTGTGAAGTCAGATTGGCAGGATATATGTCTCCTGCAGCCCACAATAATACTTTGCAACAGCCTACATTGCCTTTTCAAGCAGCTGAGGTGCCGTCCTGTGCAGCCCATCCTGGCGAGTTCTCAGCTGGAATACTCCCGCCTGCTTCTCAGCTGCCCCTGCAGACTACAGTGACATCATTGCATACAGTGCCTAGTTTGCCTATTGCGACATACTCTCCCTCTCAATTGCTATCTCTTGATACCAATCCTGCTACAACACCTACCTGGTCTGTAGAAACAGCATTGCAAGGAGCTGGCTGGGTGCAGGAACCTACAGAGGGGAAGTGGGTTTCTGGTCCATCCCCTATTCGGTCCCCCTGTCTCAATGATTTTCCTGAGCTGCAGCATTTATCAAACAGAAGTCTGCCTATGTCTGACCCTTGTGTCTCCCCAAGGAATTGGAACTTACCCAGCACCCAGTCTTGTAACCTTTGCAGGGTTCTCTTATTTGTGCTGCTTCTCCCACTACCATTACAGAGAAACATAGAAACATAGAAACATAGAATTTGACGGCAGATAAGGACCGATTGGCCCACCCAGTCTGCCCATTTCCCTACCTACTGGATAAGCTGCAGATCCTAGTTAACCAGCAGCCTACTTCTTTCTACCCCCACCCCCCAGAATTGCCTTATGACTATCCCATGCATGCTTGAATTCCACCACTGATTTTGACTCCACAACCTCCTCCGGAAGGCCATTCCATGCATCCACAACCCTCTCTGTGAAAAAATACTTCCTTAAATTACCTCTGAGCCGCCCCTCTATCTTCAAATTGTGCCCTCTTGTTCTTGCACACCTCTTTTTTTGAAAGATGCTACCCTCTTGGACTTTGTTGATTCCCTTGAGGTACTTGAAAGTTTCTATCATGTCCCCCCTCTCCCTCCTTTCCTCGAGGCTATACATATTAAGCTCCTTAAGTCTCTCTTCTATATGTCCTCCGTGCAGACCCTGCACCATTTTAGTTGCCCTCCTGACAGCTTCCATCCTGTCTATGTCTTTGCGGAGATTGGGTCTCCAGAACTGCACACAGTACTCCAGATGGGGTCTCACCAGCTGTCTGTACAGAGGGATAATAACTTCCTGTTTTCTACTGGTGATGCCTCCCTATGCATCCCAGTATCCCCCAGCCCTCCTTGCTGCCTTCTCACATTGCTTGCCCACCTTTGGGTCATCTGATATGACTACCCCAGGTCCCTTTCCATTTTTGTTGTTGTTAGTATCTCACCCCATTGTGTACTCTTCCCTGGGTTTTGTTTCCCAGGTGCATTACCTTGCACTTCTTAGCATTGAATCTAAGCTGCCATACTTTGACCATTCCTCTAACCTTGCCAAGTCCCTTCTCATCCTTTCCACCCCACCCTGTGCATCAACTCTGTTGCAGATCTTAGTGTCATCTGCAAAGAGACATATTTTTCCTTCCAGTCCTTCTGCAATGTCGCTTATAAAGACATTGAAGAGGACTGGTCTATCTGAACCCTGCGGTGCCCGCTAGTAACCTCCTTTCTTCTGAGTGGACTCCATTTACTATTACTCTCTGTGTCCTATTCTCCAGCCAATTCTTTACCCAGGCTGTCATCTTGGGATCCACTCCCAGGCTGGCTAACTTATATATTAATCTTTTGTGTGGGACTGTGTCAAATGCCTTGCTAAAGTCTAGGTAGGCCATGTCCAGGGCCCTCCTGATCTACTACTTTGGTCACCCAGTCAAAGAAATCTATCAGATTCGTCTGGCATGACCTTCCGCTGTGAATCCATGTGCCTAGGGTCTTGTGCCCTCTGGCCTCTAGATACTGACAATTCTTTCCTTTAGAAGTGATTCCATCATTTTCCCTATCACTGAGGTTAAACTAACAGGTCTATAGTTTCCTGCTTCTGCCTTGCTCCCACTTTTGTGAAGGGGAATCACATCTGCCCTCCTCCAGTCCTCGGGTGCCACCCCATCCTCCCATGATTTGTTAAAGAGGGTAGTCAGTGGTGTCACTAGTTCTACCCTTAGTTCTTTTAGAATTCTGGGATGAATCCCATCAGGCCCCATTGCTTTGTCCACCTTCAGTTTTAAGAGTTCTTTCAGAACCCTTTCTTCTGTAAATGGGCTGGTATCAACTTCTGTATCCAGAGTGTTACTACTGTTTGTTTTATGTACCTCCCCTCTTCCTTTGTAAATATTGAGCAAAATATTTGTTTAGTATCTCTGCCTTTTCACATTCTCCCTCTGCCCACCCTCCCTCCCTTTATTAAGCCTCACTATCCCTCCCTTGGTCTTCCTTTGCTCCCTGATGTACCTATAAAGGTTTTATTCCTTCTTAACTGAGTTGGCTATCTTTCCTCAGTTTGGGCCTTTGCTGTTCTGACTGCCTTCCCAGCCTCCTTTTGCTTTAACTGATATAGTTCTCGTCCTGCTCCTGCTGGATTCCTTGTACTTCCTGAATGCTTTCTTTTCTCTTGAACCTTCACTGCCACTTCCTTTGAGAACCATAGTGGTTTCTTACATCGCCTTGTTTTTGTTTATTTGCTTCACACAAGGCTCATTACCTCTGTGATGGCAGTTTTATTATTCCCCATTGTTCTTCCACCCTCCTTCCCCCATTTGCTAGTGCATTCCTTAGGCACTCACCCATTTGGCAAAGTCAGCCTTCCTAAAGTCCAGTACTTTTGTCTTTGTATGGCTTGACTCTATTGCTGTGTTTATTGTGAACCATACTGTTCGATGGTCGCTAGTTCCCAGATGGCTACCCACTCTACATCTGTGATCCTCTCTCCATCTCCATTTGAGAGTATCAAGTCTAATATTGCTCCCTCTCGAGTGGGCTCCAGTACTAGTTGTCTAAGGCATGCCCTGTAGGCATCTAGAATAACTGCACTTCTTCAAGTGGCAGCTGCAACTGCGCCCAGTTAACATCTGGCATATTCAGATCACCCATCAGCAATATCTCCCTTTTCTGCCATTCTAAGTATACTTTCTATCATTTCCTTGTCCATTTCCTCCCCTGAGAAGAGGTCTGTATCTAACCCTGTGTGGATTGTGGTGCCATTGCCTGTCTCCAAATTTACCCACAGTGCTTCTTCTCCTCCCTGTTTACCCTTTTGTTCTGTTGCTTTTATTCCTTCCTTATGTAAAGAACTACTCCTCCCCTCTTTTACCCTCCTTGTCCCTCCTGTAGATAGTGTATCTTGGTATGTTTACGTCCCAGTCATGGTTTTGTGTGTACCATGTTTCTGTGACTGCCACGATATCCAGATGTTCCTCCTCCTTCAAGGCCACTAATTCAGGAAGCTTGTTACCTAGACTACAGGCATTGGTACTCATTGCTCTCCATTTTTGATGGCCTTACCTTCTGTGCAGCATCCCCCACGACCGCTCTACCTTGGTCTTTTCTCATTTAGTACCCTGTTTTGTAGGGAGGGCTGGGATTTTTCTGCTGCTTGTCAGTGCCTCCCCATTGACTAGTTTAAAAGCTTGCCAATGAAGCATTTAAACCGATTGCTCAAAAGACTTGTTCCTTCCTGGACAGATGCAGACCATCCTGCCAGTATGAGCTGGTGTCCTCAGGTGGAACCCCAGTCCCCATGAAGCCAAACCCTGTGCCCGCACCATTTTTCAACCATTCATTAAACTGCATGGTGCCAATTACCTCGCCTCCCCATGCCTTTGACAGGCAGCACCTCTGAGAAGGATACTGTGTTTGCTACTTGTCTTAGGCCCTCCCCAACTCTGCAATGTCCTCTGCACTGCTCTAACCTCATGATGAGCCAAGTCATTTGTCCCTAGGTGGACAATTACGTCCAGCTCAGAATCCTTGCAGCTGTTGTGATCCTGAGGATGCGCTCCTGTCCTCTCCAAGCCATGGCACCAGGCAGGCACCTTACTTCAGATTTCCCAGCTCCTCCCAGTTCTATCCCCTAATAATTGGGTCCCCACCAGGAGCTGCTTCCTTTCCTTGTGGTGTCCTCTGCCTCCTTCCTGTGGGCCTCCCTTGTGACAGTTGTCCTCAGCCTCCTTAGTCTCCTCTATGGTGTATCTATAGGGGAGCTATCCAGAATGGCGTATGGATTGTGGTGTGTAACATCTGACTGGGTGTGCCTCTGTTTCACCATCCTCATCCTCCCTGAGCCCACCGTGGTCCAACTACTGTACTTTCTTGCAACCTCTGAGGTAGTGGTGGTGGTTCTGGTGCTCCCTGGATGGGGAGGTTTCTTCCTACTGTCCATTGTGGCCTGGGGAAGGTCCCCTGACTACTGTCCAGTGTGGCCTGAAGACGGGCAACTTCCTCCTCAGGGCAGACAGTTGTCTGCAAATAGGCAGCATCTCAGCCTCCAGAAAGACTCCCGGAAGACTGCTGCCCACAGCCATTACATTGCACTACTCCCCACATTTTTTTTTTTGTGTGATTGGTTTGTAATGTAGAAATATATATTTATATTATACAATGTTTATGCTTATATTGTCAGTGCAGTGTGCTAGAGAGGAGAGGATATGACAGTGACATGCACCTTGCACTCTTGAGGAAATGATGTCAGAACCCCAGGTATAAAGGAACTATTTCCAGGGGTGGATGGGGTGAGGGGTGGGAAGGGGTTGGGCCTAAACTGTGCCCTCACAAAACAATCAGCTAGAAGCTCTGACCCACAGAGAATACAGCTCCTGCAGTAGTGGAGCCCCCCTCAAAGAAAATAGTGCCAAATCGTTCTTTTTCCTCATTGTTTAAATCTCCAGTTCTGGCTGCAAAGCGGCATAATGCGGTACGATTGGCTTATATGGGCGGTTTATCTGAGCCACCGGACCGAGTGTATGTAACTCAGACACTACTCAAGGACTCTCTGAAATTCTTTTCTCACAAAATATATGCACTGATTCATATTTCCGGTGAAACTACGTTTGATGTCAGCTTCCAAACGCCTCATGGCTTGGAGCGTTTTTGGTCACGATATCATGCCTTAAGAAATACTGTGCTGTGGACCCCGTTTAAGGCCATTCCCCTTTCCAAACCAGCCTTTAAGAATATTACCATCCTGTTTTGGAATGAAGGTGTTGACGTCACTGGGTCAGCCTGAGGCAATATTGGACACAGAGAAAATTTGGACTGGAGGCTGGAAGGTTAAGGTTTTTTTACACTCTAATGATTCTGGTCCAGTGTACCTACCTAATTCTTTTTGTATAGGTCATGATAGGGGGGTCTTGTTTTACCCTGGACAACCAAAAGCTTGTTACTGGTGTGGAGACCCCTCTCACCTTAGTAATGTCTGTGATATGCTGAAATGTAATACCCGTGGAGAATTGGGTCATGTGGGGATTCACTGTCTAAATGAGTGTAAATGTAATCTTTGTGATGAGCTGGGTCATACATTTCAAAATTGTCCATGGGCTGCTCATAATCAGGCCACACACGATAATGGTGCTGATCAACGTTTTGTAATCACGAAAGCCCAGAAGGCTCGTGTTAGGACCACCTTAGTAAAGCCAACTTCAGTAGTCACTCGACCTCTATTGCAGGTCCCTGAGCCTGTTGTAGATCAGGTTGTGGTACCCCGGTAGCCTCTTGTGTGGCACCACTTACTGAGGCGACCCTCCTACCCTGACCCTGTCCAATCTGTCCAGCTTGTCCTGGACCCAGTTCCAGGCCCAAGTACTATGCCACTCCCCAAGTACCCACTAATGTTATGCGTCGGAGGTCTATGAGAAATTACCCTGGGCATTACCATCGCCTCCTTTGCTGGAACCTCCTCCTGTGGTTTTGTCTAATGCCTTTGAGCTACTCCAAACTGTTGCTGATGATGTGCTGGAGGCGGGTCTGACTCTTCCTCTGTTGCATCTTCCCCCCGGATGGTGTTACTGATTCTGAGATTCAACTGGGTACTGGTCTTTCTCAGAAGTGTAAGGCCAGGGTTAGCTAAAAGGAAAAAGGTGATAGGGAAAGGAAATCGTAAGGTGTCTCTGTTCTCCTTGTGTTATGTCTCACTTTGTTTGTCATACTATTAATGTGAATAGTATTAGCGTCTGGCAAAAGAAGATTGATTTTTTCCTGTTACGGCTTTTACCTATGGGGATCTTTCTGTTGCAGGATACATGACTCTATACCACCCACAGTTCGACAGGCACAACAGGACTGGCTTCTAGGTCCTTCTTTTGGTCCATTGGCCTGGACTCCTGTTTCGGACTTGGGATCTTATTCAATATCCTAGATTTTCGTTTGCTAAAATTGATTGCGTAGCTCTGGCAGAGTGTTAGTCTTAGATTTTTAATTGGGCCCTGCCCTTATTGGGTTATTAATATTTATGCTCCCCAAATTAAGTCTGCACGTATAGCTTTATTTTCTTTACCCGCCTTTATTTTTACATACCTCCTTTCAGTTGATATTTTCTGGTGACTTTAACTGTGGCTTAGTCTTCTTGACAAAAGCTCTTTTGCTACTACCCAGAAATTGTTTTGTGACTCCACGATTTAGATAAGTTGGTTCATACTGCTCATCTCATTGATGCCTATTACTCTTTTACTAAAAACATACTCCTACATTTCAAAAGGGTTAGCTGGCTACCAGAATTGATTTTGTGTTTTGTCCCACACTCCAATTACCTCTCCTACTGTACAAACTGTGGAATTTTCTGATCATAAACTGCTTTCCATAGGCCTTGGTTCTGATGTCACTGTTCTACAAAGGACCAGGACTCTAGAAATTCAACATATCTCTGTTGCAAATTCTGACTTTCATGCAGTCCCTTTATCCTTTATTCAGGCCTGAAATCCATTTTATTAGTTATACAGACCCTATTGCATGATGGACGGACACTTAACATGATTTGGTGCTCCTTTGAAAAGATATAGTCATCAAAAATGTCGAAGAAAATATTTGGAATATAGAAACATAGAAACATAGAAACATAGAAGTTGACGGCAGATAAGGACACAGAAGGCCCATCCAGTCTGCCATTTCTTTTCTACTTTATAAATGTGCCATCGGCCTTGCTCTGTCAGTGACCTATCTATTCATAGTCATTTGTATTGCTCCCTTATGCCTATCCTATGCCTGTTTGAAGCCTGCACTGTATTCATAGCCACACACTTGTGGTAAGCTATTCCATGCATCTACCACCCTTTCTGTGAAAAAGAATTCTCACATTCCCCTTAATCGGCCTCCTCTAATCTCATGCTGTGTCCTCTTGTCCTGCAATTTTCTTATATTTAAACATGTTAGACTCTTTCACCTTGTTTATGCCCTTAAGGTGTTTAAATGTCTCGATCATATCACCTCTCTCCCTCCTTTGCTCAAGGGTATACATATTGAGCTCCGTTAATCTGTCCTCATATGTCTTCTGATGCAGTCCCTGCACCATTTTGGTTGCCCTTCTCTGGACTGCCTCAATTTGGTTAATGTCCTTGTGAAGGTGTGGCCTCCAATACTGCACGCAGTACTCCAGATGGGGCCTAACCAATGTCTTGTACAGAGGGATTGTTACCTCCCTCTTACGACTTGTGATACCCCTACTAATACACCCTAACACCCCCCTAGCCTTACCTACTGCTTTAGAGGTCTGCTTGGATGATTTTAGGTCATCAGTGATGATGATGCCCAAGTCTCTTTCTTCCTTTGTGACTGCTAGCAACTCCCCTCCCAGCCTATAAGTGGCTTCAGGGTTTCTCTTCCCTATGTGCATGATTTTGCACTTCTTTGCATTAAATCCCAGTTGCCACTCTTCTGACCATTTTGCTAGTTTATCCAGATCTCTTCTCATTCTGCCCACCCCATCTGGATCATCTACTCTGTTGCAGATCTTGGTGTCATCTGCAAACAGACAAGCTTTACCCTCTAGTCCATCTAGCGAGGTCACTAATGAAGATGTTGAATAGGACTGGCCCAGGACTGATCCTGAGGTACCCCACTTGTGACTTGCATCTCTTCTGACTGTATACCATTTACCACCACTCTCTGTTTTCTGCCAGTCAACCAGTTTGCCACCCAGTTGACCAACTGACCCACCCGAGCCTACCTAGCTTATTTATCAATCTTCTATGTGGAACAGTGTCAAAGCTTTGCTGAAGTCAAGGTAGGCGACATCAACTGCTCCCCTTGGTCCACCACTCTGGTTACCCAGTCAAAGAAATCTATGAGATTAGTTTGACAGGACCTTCCTTTGTAAACCCATGCTGTCTTGGATCCTGTGCCCCTATGGATTCCAGGTGTTGCACTATCCTTTCCTTAAGGAGTGCCTCATAATCTTGCCCACTATTGAGGTAAGACTGACCGGTCCTGTAGTTCGCCTCCTCCCTTGCTACCACTCTTGTGGGCGGGATCACATGAGCCCTTCTCCAGTCTTCTGGGACCTCTCCTGTGCTCAGAGACTCACTAAACAATTCTGCTAATGGCTCTGCTAGTTCCTCCTTTAGCTCTTAGGTACCTTGGGATGTATGCCATCAGGTCCCATTGCCTTATCCACCCTGAGCTTAGCAAGCTCTTGTAGGACCTTTCTTTTGTGAAGGGAGTAGTGCTCACCTCCTCCCCCTGTGTCCATGATGCTGAGCTGTGGGCCTGCCCTACCTTCTCTTCAGTAAATACTGAGCAAAAGTTTCTATTTAGGATAGATGCCTTTACAGGGTTCTCCTCCTCACATGCTCCCTTTTCTCCATTAAGCTTAGCAATACCCCCTCTGGACTTTCTCCTTTCACTAATGTATCTATAGAAAGTCTTGTCACCTTCTTTTACTGTTCGTGCTAGTGTTTCCTCAGTTTGGGACTTTGCCTGCCTTACTGCCTTACCTGCTTCCCTTAGGGCAGTTTGGTATGCCTCCCTATCTTCATCCCGCTGTGTTCCTTTATATTTCTGAAGGCCAGCCTTTTGGCTCTTGACCTTTCTGCTACTGTATTTGAGAACCAAAGTGGTTTCTTCTTCTTTTGCACTTCCTTTTCTGTCTAACACAATGGGATGTTGCTTCAAGTATTGTATCCTTAATGCTTGCCCACTTTGCCTGTACCTCCTCACCTGTGTTTCTTTTTGCCAGGGCTAGCTTAACTCTGTTGGCCATCTTATCAAAGTCAGCTCCTCTGAAGTCCCATATTTTGCCTTGGAATGGGATGATTTGATGTAGTAGCCAAATTGAACCATACCATGTGATGGTCACTGGACCCCAGGTGACCTTCTACCTGGAGATCTGTGATCCCTTCTTTGTTAGTCAGTACTAGATCTAGGATAGCCCTGTCTCTTGTGGGTTGCTGTACCAGTTGTTTGAGGCCCTCCCCTGCAGGAATCCACTATGAGTCTAGTTCTGGCAGATGTTCCTGCTGGTATTGACCAATCTATATCTGGCATGTTGAAGTCTCCCATTATCAGAACCTCCCTTTAGCTGTCATGTTTTGTATATCTTCTAACAGTAATGTGTCTATGTCCTCCCTCTGGTCTGGGGGCCTGTAGACAACCCAGTTCTTATGGCTGTCCATTTCCTGTTTCAGGGTGACCCACAGTTCTTCTGGCTCCTTATGTGTATTCTGAATTTCTGTAGCTTTGATATTTTCATTAACATACAGGGCCACTCCTCCCCCTTTTGCACCTCGGTCTCTTCTGAACAATACATAGCCAGGTACTGAAGTCTCCCAAGTGTGGTTACTGGTAAACCACGTCTCACTAATTGCTACTATGTCCAGTTTAGCCTCTGACATTATTGCCTGCAGGTCTGGGATCTTATTTCCCAGGCTGTGAGCATTTTTTTTGTGTAATTTGTTGAGAATTCAACTCAATATTTACAAAAAAGGGTACATTTTCAGTCTTTGTTGACAACAGCTTATACGACAGGACAAGATCTTTCTCAACAGTTGCACTTAATTCAGAATAATATGTTGAAATTCCAATCTAGACAATCACAGCAACTTTATCATCAACACAAATGTAATGTGGTAGGCACGAGGGCTGTTGTTTGCCCCTTTGAGTTGAATTCTCAACAAATTACACAAAAGAATATGTTGTGTCTTGCTGATTCTGATGGCACCTTATGTACCTCTCAGTTGGATATCTGTCGGATAGTGACATGTTACATGACTGCCCTCTTTTCTTCCTTTCCAGCTGCAGATGTTGATCCTGCGGTGTTATATAGGGACCTTGACATCCCTATCCCTTCACAGCCTTGTTCTGACTCAGCCTGCATACCTGTTACTGAGTTAGAATTGAAGTTGGTTATTTCTTCCTTACCCTTACGGAGGACTCCTGGTCCAGATGGACTCCCCGCTGCCTTATATAAGGTACTGGGTGACCACCTGATCCCTGAATTAACTTCAGTATTTACCTCCCTGTTAGCTAGTGAGTTTATCCCTTTAAATTTTACTAAGGGTACTTTGATTTATATCTATAAACAGAAAGGAGATACACATTCTCTTGAGAATTGGCGCCCCTTATGCATGCTAAACACTGACTTTAAGTTATTAATGAAAATCATTGTACAACGTCTTATGAGGATAGCTGAAGTGGTTTTGCACCCTGCTCAGTCCTGCTCTGTACCGAACAGGAGAATCTCTGACCATTTGATTCTCCTTCGAGAATTGTTTTCTCATGGCTACGCAGACTCTGTTTCGGTTTTATTGTAGGTAGATCAGAAGGCTGCTTTTGATTCAGTTAACCATGATTTTTTATGGAAGGTACTACGTTTTATGCATGTGTTGAAATGATTCGCTGGATTAAGACTTTTTATAGGACTACCACTGTTGTGCCTGTTGTGAATGGTTGGGTTGGACCTATGATCCCCATAAAAAGAGGGGTTCACCAAGGGTGTCCTTTGAGTCCTCTGTTATATGCATTTTTCTAGATGTTTTGCTTCGCCATCTGAATACTCATCCTCAGATTCATGCCCTTTCTAGTTCTACTTTAATCTCGCTGTATACGGCAATTGCATATGCAGACAATGTCTGCATTATTGTGGCTAATGCAGCCTCTGTGGTTACTGCCCTCCAGGAATGTTCTTCCTTTGATGATTTTTCTGGTGCGAGTTTAAATTTTACCAAAAGTTTCGGTATTCAGTTAGGATTGAAAATAGCTTCTTTTTCACATAATGGTCCTTTACAACTTGTTGAGGGGCCTCAACGCACTTTGGGAGTATATTTTGGGACTGCAGATTCTGACCTTTTTAATTGGTCTGCTAAATTACAACAAGGCAAACTTAAGGTTGCCTAATGGGATAAGGGGCAGATTGGGAAGAAGAAGCACGTTTTCCTAATCAAGACTTTTCTTTATTTAAGCTATGTATTCCCAATCCCTAAACAATTAGAAACTGCAGTTCTTGGTCTCTTCTTTCAAGCTCTGTGGGAAAGCCGGCTTAATCCGGTAAAATGGAATGTTACTTGCTTACCTATTTCTGAGGGGGGTGTTAACATGATTAATCCTCTGTTATTTTTTTCATGTATTTTTTTGACTGCAAATCTTCAGCCTCTATTGATAAATACTCAGAGAAGGTGGGAACCTTGGTTCTATGACTCTTGCAGACTATGGTTTTATTTATGGGAATGTGATTCATTAACTGTGATACGACAAACTTTGGGTATGCCAGTATATATTAAACACTTGTTTTTACATTTGAAACAGTGGAGGACATCTACCCAGATGTTGTTAACAAATTCTCATAAAGTATTATATAATAATCTGCTCCTGACCGTTTGTGCAATACAGTTGCCCTTTGAAAAGTGCCCTAGCTAGCGTCTTCCTTCCCTATTGGTTTTATTCACGGTGTAAAGGGTGCCTGCTCACATGTGGGGCTTTCATTGGCTGTCGTGTCATGAAAGAATTAACGTCAAAGACAATCATAAACACAAGCAGTCTCAAGACCGACAATGTTCTGAGACTATTGTGTATTTCTAAATTGGAAACTATATCACTTATTTTTGAGTGTTCTTTTATTCGGCACTGGTGGGTTTTTTTGGCAAGAGTCTGGGCCACTCCATTATTTCAAACAGTTTCTTACCAGAATATTATGTATGGTGTTTTTTCTCCCCAGTGGTCCCTTTGGACTCTGGACACGTTAAATCTAGTTTTTATAGTAATTAAATGGAATATTTGGATGTCTCGATGTCTGTTTACTCTACAGCAAAAAACCTGTTCTTATTCAGAGCTTGAGAAGAAAATCGTAACAGATCTAAGTAACATTTATGTACATGACCGTACATTATTTTCCAAGGAGACATTATTTGAACTTTGGAAAGCTCTTCCTTGGATCACGGACTCTGATTTTGCAGTGACCTGATGGATTGTCTCTTGATATGCATAGTTCTGTTCTGTTTTTTTTTTGTTTATTTCTGTTTTGAGTCCACATGAGTTTTTGAAAATTGCTTTTGTTTTGGTTCTGTATGATTTATTTTGTTTCAATAAAACTTTCCCCTACTCTTTTCAACTCTGTAGACGGGTGGCACTGTGTTTACAGGGAATTGCTTAGTCAGATGGAGGAGGACAGCGGAGGAGGACATGTTGTAGCTAGTAAGCCTGCAAGTTTCAATGGGGAGCATGGTATGGCTGGAAATCACCCTTCGGGTGGCCAGCATTTCGTACCTCATCCCCCTCTGCTGGCTGCAGTAGAAATGGGCACAGGATCTGCTGAAAATGGGGAAAATTTGAATCCCTCTACTGCGGCGATACCAGGTTCTACAGGAGGTCCTGGAGCAGGCTTCTTGCCTGGAGTGGGAGACAAGGATATCGATGCAGTGGTCTGAATGAAACAGGACCTACTACTACAGTCAGAAGCGGATTATAGAGCAGCTAAGCTGCATTCAGAAGAAAAAAAATGGAAATGTCCAGTTTACAGTTCGCCGTCACCTTCTACGTCATCTACGGCAAAAGTATTTGCAGCAGCCCCTCTGGCAGAGGACAGTACATCGCTGGCAGTTCCATATAAAGAAACAGGGATTAACAGCTACTTACAGCACGATCCTACATGGTCCCCGGAACAAGCGTTGGAATGGGCTGGTTAGATACAAACAGAAACAGGTCAGTGGGTTGCAGATCCCAATATTCCACTTCCAGGTTCAGGGGTTGTTAAGGAGGTACCCGGGGGAACTGTGGATGGTCTCCTCCACAATATAGACAGGCCCAATGAATCTCTGCCTTGTACAACACATGAGCTAGCCTTAGACCCTGCTACAGGGCACATTCCACCATTAATTGCAGCAACAGATGCGGAGGTGGCTATGTCAGATATTCTTATTTCACAACTGGACTCTATTTCCTTTTCCCCTACATTGTCTCCCTCACAACAGGGGCCCCCGGAAGATACACCTGTGGCTAAAAGTTCCCCCCCAGATGGAAGAAGCATTGGTTACTCTTCCTGAAGTATCTTCTGACAGTATTCCAGTACCTCCGACCTTGACTGCTCCCACCTTTGCCAGTCTATTCCAAAAACCTGTCTCCTTAGCTAAACACTGAATTGAAGTCCGGCTGCAGTTTTTGGGACCAGTAGACAATATTCCAGATCGCTTCTATGTGGGGAAAGTTTTATTAAAACAGATGCTGGGTTTTTCTCCCTCTGAGGTGTATGCTTTGATTCATACACCAGAAGAGTCTACCTATGATATTAGTTTTCATTCCCCAGACATCCTTAATCATTTCTGGATGAAGTATGCCCTGTTTAAAATAAATCATGCCTTTGCCCATTTTCAGGCCATACCCTTAACAAAACAAACTTTTAAAGTAATTACTGTCCTATTTAGGAATGAAGGGGTGAATATTATGGACATTACTTAGTGGCTTGAGAAATGATGTCAAATACAGGGGAACACGGAACCAATTTTTGACTCTGAAGGATTTTGGAACGGAGGATGGAGGTATAAGGTGACCTTATCACAAAAGGAGGATGGGCTTCAACATCTCCCAAGTTGCTTTTACTTGGAATGAGATAAGGGCTTTATCTTTTATCCTGGACTGCCACTAAATTGTTATAAGTGTGGTTCCAGCAGACATTTGAGCAGAACTTGCGACACGCTGAAGTGCGCACAATGTGGGGAAATAGGACATGTTATAACTGATTGCCATCATCATCCCAAATGCAGTCTTTGTGAGGAACAGCATTCTTTTTTGGACTGTCCTTGGGCAGCTCAAAATACTACAGATAGAGATTATACTACACAAGATTTTTATCTCAATGTGGCTATAAAGACAGCTCTAAAGCAATATGGGCCCCCCCCCCAGTAGGGAACCTCCTGAAAGATCTACTGGTCCCCCTTCTGAGATTTTACCTCCGATAAACTCTGTTTCTCAATTACCTCCATCTGAGGCAGAATCATTGGTTTTAGAGGTACCTTATGATGCGGGTTCTATGCTTCCCCCCCTCCCACCAGAAGGTGCATTTACCATAATTAACAATCGGAGAAGGAGTTTAAGGAAGAAAGCTGTGGCATCTGCTTCAGAAATCTTCCAACTCCCTATGCAAAATACTTTTTTGACCTTACAGGTTGAAGATTCTGATGTAGGAACAGAATCAGATTCAGTCTCAGTTCACTCCTCCCAAGCTGATGGGGGATCTGATACTGAATGGTCTACAGAAGACTTGACCACCCTTCCAAAAAGTAAATCTAGAATGGGTTCCCGTAAATGGGTTAGGAAAAAATCCTGATGTTTTTCAGTCTCTCTCATGGTTTTAATATATTCCTTAAGTTAGTTCTTTTGACCCTGTTTGTTTCTAACTGCTATGAATAAGCTATTTGACATCAAAATGGCTCCTTAAATACTAATAGTATTCAGTCAGCAAGGAAACAACTCTTGATTTATGCTTTGTTTGATTCTATTTGTTATGATGTGGTGTTTTTTTCAGGATACTAGGTTGCATAATAGACAAGAGATGGATAAAGCCTCTTTTGGGTGGAAATGGGGGGTAACCCACTGGTCTATTGGAGATGACCTTTGTTGTGGAGTTGATATTTGCATAAATTCTCCCTAGGCAAAGTCTATACAAGTAGTGGACATAGCCTCAGGATGTGCTTTATTGTTGGATGTTATGTTAAATAACTTACGCTGCCGCTTTATCAATGTGTATGCTCCACAAACAAAGACGGCTAGAATTGAGCTTTTTCATATTATACAACCATATTTATTTACTGCTCATTATGTTTTTATGGGGGGTGATTTTAACTGTGGGCTATATTTAAAGGACAGAGGCCCTCAAACCCAAAAACTTTATTGCAATACCAACTGCTTAGCTGCTTTGATTTCTCAAACTGGTTTGATGGATGCTTGTGGACTTCTTGGACAGCCAGATAAGACCTATTTCAGAGGTTATCTAGCTACCAGAATTGATTTTTGGTTTATATCACCTGCCCTGGAAATTAAAAATGCCAGGACCCTTCCTCTTGTCCCATCTGATCATGCCATTATTGAACTGATGGTCTCCAATTATGATGGTATGCAGCAAGGGCCTGGGTATTTGAGGTTGAATTTGAAACTTTTGTCTCTTCCAACCATTAAAGATGGTTTTATCTCATTAGAAGCACACAGATCTGTTAAAATCTTATATGACACTTCACAGGAATGGTGGGAGGATACAAAAACAGATATCAAGAGATATTTCCAAAACATTGGCAGATTGAAGGGGAAATTTAAAAGAGACCAATATTCAATTTACAAGACACATTTTCAGAATTTGGTATTTCAAGCCTCCCGAGAAGATTAAAAGGTTCTTACAGATTTGGCGGAAACTAGAAAAAAATGAATGATTTACAATATGATAGACTTAAAGCCTTGTAACAGGACTGGAAGTTTGGAACCCAGGGATCACAGGATTTTATGAATCCATATAAATTCTGCGCTCAACAGCAATACCAGAAATGGATGTATCTAGTTTGGGATGCTAATGGCTTTCTTTGTACCACTAGAGGTGATATTATGACAGCTGTGGAGAAGCATGTGCATTCTCTTTTCACTTGATGGTCATAAGGCATGGTTACAGAGATGTTCCTTACCACAAGCCTTGTTATCAGATCAATGGGTACTGGTATCACCACTTACCCACTCTGAAATATTGGCCACTTTGGCAATGGTTAAAAAGAGTTCTGCACCAGGGACGGACGGGATCCCATATGAATTGTATAGTATGATTCTGCAATATTTGCTACCTGAATTTTTAGAATTATTTCAGGACATGATTTCTTCAGAAAACTGCCTGATTCCATGGTAAATGGGTAAGTTATTTTTATGTATAAATCCGGGGATAGGACAGATCTTGCAAATTGGCACCCTATCACATTATTAAACACTGACTTTAAATTATATACTAAATTGTTAAATAATAGGCTGTTGCTTTGTGCATCTACAGTTATACATCCTTCCCAGACTTGCAATATTGCTGGATGGAGTATTATGGATGGATTCATTTTGTTATGGGAAATTTTGTCCCAAAGGGAGACTGGAGAATTAACTGGGTTTATTCTTAGTCTAGATCATGCCAAAGCTTTTGACAAGGTAAAACATAACTATCTTTGGGACTGTTTGGCTAGTTATGGGATTCCGTCTACTTTCATATCCTAGATAAAATCATGTTACACTAATGCTAAAGCTCTAGCATATTGTAATGGATGGATTGGGAAGACATGTAAGGTCACCCGGGGAGTTAGACAGGGATGTCCCCTGAGTCCCCTTCTGTACCTTTTTACACTAGATCTTTTACTTCATCACATTAACATAGAAACATAGATTTTGACAGCAGATAAGGACCACTTGGCCCACCCAGTCTGCCCATTTTCCTACCTATTGGATAAGCTGCAGATTCTGGTTAACCAACAGCCTACTTCCTGCAACCCCCCCACTATAATTGCCTTATGTCTGTCCCATGCATGTTTGAATTCCCCCACTGTTTTAGACTCCACAATCTCTCCAGGAAGGCGGTTCCATGTGTCCACCACTCTCTCCGTGAAAAAGAATTTCCTCACATTACCCCTGAGCCGTCCCCCCTCTAACTTTAAATTGTGCCCCCTTGTTCCTACACATCTCTTTTTCTGAAAGATACTACCCTCTTGGACTTTGTTGATTCCCTTAAGGTACTTAAAAGTTTCTATCATGTCCCCCCTGTCCCTCCTTTCATCAAGGGTATACATATTAAGCTCTCTCAATCTCTCTTCATATGGTTTCTGATGTAGACCTTGCACCATTTTAGTTGCCCTCCTCTGGACTGCTTCCATCCTGTCTATGTCCCTGCGTAGATGAGGTCTCCAAATTCATGACAATATTGCTATCCAGGGGGTTTCCTTTTCTAGTACCACAGAAGAAATAAAAAATATTGCATATGCAAATGATATCTGTTTTGTTGTAGGAGATTTGCCATTGGCAGTTTTAATGGGACAAACACTCTTGGAATTTACAGAATCCACTAGAGCCAGAGTTAATTATATGAAAAGTAAGTGCCTTCCCTTTGGCGTGGGACAATTTTTAGAACCTACTTTAATTGGGATCCCGGTTGCAACAGGGATCTGCACAATACTAGGACTCTTTTTTGGTTCCAGGGATCTGGCTTTCTTAAATTGGTCCTCCAAATTGGACATTGCACATGAGAAAATTTTACATTGGAATAAGTGGAGATTATCTAAATTAAAATGGGTGTACATGATCAAGACTTTTTTACTCCCAATTTTTTGTATCTTGCTGTGTTTTTCAGTCTGCCTCCTAGTTTAGAAACCCAAATGTATGGTTGTTTTTTTTTCAGGTATTTGGGGTAGCAGACTGAATCCTGTCAAGAGATGTTTACTGTTTCAAGAAAAAAAAACTGGGGGGCTTAAAATGATTAACCCCATTGTATTTTTATTTACAATATTTGCTAATATTAACTTGAGACCACTGTTGTTAAAATCTGAGGGTATTTGGATTCCATGGGTTCAGGACTCACTGGTGGGTTACTTCCTTTCTGGCTTCCTCATTCTTGCATTCCAAAGCAGTGATCTTTGCATGGTATTCCTGAGACTTTACAGGTATATTTCGGGAAAATAAAACTTTGGAGTCAAGTACCAGAGAATGTTTTCCAACAAGAGCAGAAGACTTTATATGCCCACCTTATATTTACTTTCTTTCAAGGTACTGCTTGTTTTGACTCCAAACCTGTTTTTGACAAATTGCTGACTGGGAAAATGTTGACGTCCAGGCATATACCTGTTTATATGTGGGATGTTATATGGCTTTCCTTACATGGGAAACTTAATGTTAAAGGAAATCTAAAGCATAAAAGTGTGGAGCACCGTTACTGCCCTAGGGACACTTGTTTGGAGACAGTGGAAACTATGGATCTTTTGTTTTTATTTTGCCCTTTTGTACAACATTTTTGGAAATTTTTATGGGGGAAGTGGCCTACATCACCCTTTTATGATTTAACCCCAGAGATTCTATATTAAGGCATTCTTCCTTTTAAGTGGACTAAACATGACAGGATTACACTCTGGTTATTTTTGGTTTGTTTTAAATTTGACATATGGCATGTGAGATGCAGGCTTACACTACAACAAATATTGTACACAGAGGAGCAATTATTACATGATCTCTACTGCAATTCTTTGCCATAAAAATTCAGAAAGCAAGTCAGTGCCACCTGAAATCTTTCAGTCCTGGTGACACAGTATAGACTGGCTATGAGTTGGTATGATATAATACTGAGTTATAATTTAATTTTATGACTTCAAAACTCCACTATTTATTTGTGGGACGTGAATGGTTTTGGTAGGAAGCATTGTTTGTGGCGAGGCCTATTTCTGGTTTTGAGTAAGTTGTCAAAATTTTCTAAACAGATAGGAATGTTAACATGATGAATAACTATAATTTCATTTTGTATGCTGTTGATACTAGTTAGTTTATATGTTTTTTTTTTTTTCCAGGCAATGAATAATAATTCCCCTACTCCTTTAGCAGGGAAGGGAAGGGAGTTTTGGTTTCTTTTTAGTTGCGGTCTCTGATATGTAGTGGTGTGTGTTTGCATGGGGGGAGATTCTGTTTACTATGTATGTATGGGGTAATATGTATGATGTAATACTATTTTTATGATTTCATCTTATTCACATTTCTTTTCTTATGGTTTTACATGATAAGAATGCTGTTTTTTATACGTTATTTTCAGTTATGGAAAACATTATATGGATTATTTATGTTTGAGTTTCATGTATGCTGTAATACTTATTTCAGTTTTCAATTTATTTCATTATGATTTTGTATGATGCAATACAATTTTGTTTATTTTGTTTTGAAGTTTTCAATAAAAAATTCCCCTACTCTTTTCGATAAGTGCCATGGGATCTTTAACATCCACCTGAACTACCACCAATCCAGGCTGATGGGACCTCAGTTTAACATCTTGTCCAAAAGGCGGCACCTCAGAAGTGCAGCACCCCTCTCATGCTGTACTACAATGTCAGTTTTGGGATATTAACCCAAGTGCCAGATGTGGGAAATTAACCCACAGCCCTCTGATCTCCTGGCCTCAGAAGAGAGTATGCTACCTACTGAGCCACTGACACTGATAGGTGAGGACAGGGTGGAAAGCACTCTTCTGATTCCAGGGAGGAATGTATATAGAAGAGAGGAATAGGGGGCTCTGTTGGGTGCAATAGTGATTTTCAGAGTGAGGGTCTGGGCCCCATGCTTAAGGGATGGGGTGGGAGGGCAAGACATTGTAGCAAGTCCTGGATGTATAGCACACATCCACCACCTTTTTTAGAGGTACGGTCAGTGCAGTATGGAGTACACCTGGAGACTGTGACCACAGAGTCTGGGGTATGGTCATTGAGCCAAGCTTCTACTGCTGAGATGATATCAGGGTGATTCAGGGCAATCCAGCCCTGAAAAGAGTCAAATTTGTTAAGGAGGCTGCTTATATTAAGGGAGGTGGTTTTAAGATCCTTAGGAGCAGTAGCCTGGGAAGGAGGTTGGGTGGGGCCAGGGTTGGAGTGGATGTCTCCTGAGAGGAGGAGAAAGAGCAGGAGGATACACATAGTTGCTAATTTAATCACTTCTGCACCAGTTTAGGTGCCATTAGGGAGGGGGAGAAGCATCGCAAGGATGTGGGGATGGCTAGCTGCTGTAGAGCGGGAAAGGCAAGGCAAAGTAGAGTCCATTGCCTTAACATGGCAACATCAGTGGGGTGGGATATGGGTACAGCATTGGTGGAGTGAGAGTGGTGGCCCCATGGTAGATGTAGTGGTGGGGTTAGGGTGAGAAGCCTGATGAGAGGTGTTTTCAACTCATCATGTTGGTGGATGTGTGTCAAGTGACCTAGCAGAATGAGGGAGGCTAGGGTTAGCAGTGCAACCAGGAGGCTGAGGCGGCACCAGTTGGAGGGGTCATTATGAGTATCTGGTAGGTGGGGGGGCCCAAGTGGTTAAGGGTGTTAAAAGGGTGTAGTAGGTAGCTGGAGGTAAAACTGAGCCAGCAGTGGTGTGCCAGCTGTGAAATTAGCCAAAGCACAGGGCAATTTTGGTAAAACGCCTAGAAAAAGTCACTATAATATTGCTTTACTGCATGGGGGCAATGACACTAGTTCTAGTTTAGTGATATAGTTAAAAACTCAGCTAAGACAAAGCTGCCAGCTACTGGGATGGTTTGGCTGTGACTGGGTATGTCACCTAAGGCAGTGGAAGTGTAAGAATTGAAAGGGAACAGAAGCATAGAAACATAGAATTTGACAGCAGATAAGGACCGCTTGGCCCACCTCATCTGTCCATTTCCCTACCTGATGGATAAGCTGCAGATTTTAGTTAATCAACAACTTACTTCCTCCTACCACCCAGTAGAATTGCCTTATGCCTGTCCCATGCATTCTTGAATTTTCCCACTGTTCCTGGCTCCACATATACAGTTGAATTAGGGTGAGGTCCCTAACAATAGGGCAGGTTAGAGCAGTAATTGAGAGGAGTTAACTGGAGTTGCTGGAGAAAAAGTTGAGACCAAATGTGCAACCCTGTGGGTGAGATTGTTTTAAAAAGGGGAGGTAAGAAAGTGGGTCAAGTCAGGTATTGAAGACAGGAAGGGTAATAGCCATAAGAATGTGCAGCAGTGGAGTGACCAATCAGCTGCTAGGCTGAGGAAAGGGGCCAAGCAAGGGTCTATTTAATACTGAGAGGAGGTGGGGTGGTGGGTAAAAAAATTCAGTACAGAACACAGCACAGAAAGAGATTTCCCTGAAATCAGGAAATGCCAGGCATTGGAAAATCAGCCAAGGAGCAGAAACTGCCAATCAGTGCCTGGCTTCTCCACTGGGCATCCAGTCAATACAGCAGCATTCAAAACCACACATTTTGGAGGTCCGGTACATACTTGAATCTGTCCGGGGGTCAGTTGGGTGGTCTGTTAGCTGCGGCCAGCTTGGAGAGTGCCAGGGCCACAGGAGCAGCTTGGGAAGCCTACAGATTGGCTGTCTGTGGAACAAGGAGGGAAAGACAGAGGATTAAATACAGCTAGGGTACAATAGCAAGCTCAGTGGAGGGCAGGCAATAGGGAAGGACAAAGCATGAGGTAAAGAGGTGACAAATGCAGGGAAATTATTTAGAGATAGAAGAGGAGTTAATGGGGGGGTGTTGTGCTTTTGCACCGGGACGTCTGAGGAGGACAGCAGCAGCAGGAGGGGGTGTAAGGGAAGGGTTTGTAGGTAAGCCAGAGAAGAAATTAAGCTGTTTAGAGAGAAAGCATTATAAGCAGGGCAGAGAAATTAATAATTAGCAGAGTGACCAGTGTGGGAAAGGGGACAGGGTTTGGCAGTAGAGGCAGAAATGGAAAACTGCATCAATCTTGCTCAGTAGCTAGGTCTAAGCAGTCAAACATCAGCTACTATACAATACAGTTTGTCCAGCACTAGTCACACAGCAGCAAGTAACAGTGAGAGGCTAGACTAGTGGCTTGTAATAGACTAGCTAAACTGGCAGGTAAAGTACGACCAATTGATGCATAACATAAGTAATTACATTTACAAAAATTCAGTCCACAACACAGCACAGAAAGAGATTTCCCCTGAGGTCAGGAAGCGCCAGGAGTTGAAAAATCAGCCAAGGAGCAGAAACTGCCAGTCAGTGCCTGGCTCCTCCACTGGGCATCCAGTCAAAACAGTGGCATTCAAAACCATGAGTTTTGGAGGTCCGGTGCATACCTGAATCGGTCCAGGTGTCAGTTGGGTGGTCTGTTAGCTGCAGCTGACTCAGAGAGTGCCAGGGCCACAGGAGCAACTTGGGAAGCCCGCAGATTGACTGTCTGAATCTGTCAGGGGGTCAGTCAGCAGTCTGTTAGCTGCAGCCGGCCTGGAGAGTGCCAGGGTGACAGGAGCAGCTTGGGAACCCCACAGATGGGCTGTCTGAATCTGTCCAGGGTCAGTCGGCAGTCTGTTAGCTGTGGCCAGCCTGGAGAGTGCCAGGGTGACAGGAACAGCTTGGGAACCCCACAGATGGGCTGTCTGAATCTGTCTGGGGGTCACTCAGGTGGTCTGTTAGCTGCAGCCAGCTTGGAGAGTGTCAGAGCCACAGGAGCAGCTTGGGAAGCCCTCAGATGGGCTGTCTGAATCTGTCCGGGGGTCAGTTGTCCTTATGTTAGCTGTGGCCAGCTCAGAGAGTGCTAGGGCCACAGGAGTAGCTTGGGAACCCCGCAGATAGGCTGTCTGAATCTGTCCAGGGGTCAGTAGGGTGGTCTGTTAGCTGTGGTTGGCTCGGAGAGTGCCAGAGCCACAGGAGCAGCTTGGGAAGCCCACAGGTGGCCTGTCTGA
Organism: Neoceratodus forsteri; assembly: GCA_016271365.2. NCBI lineage: Eukaryota > Metazoa > Chordata > Ceratodontiformes > Ceratodontidae > Neoceratodus > Neoceratodus forsteri. The sequence continues at coordinate 55,796,259 of CM057449.1, read as the reverse complement.
ATCTGTTTGGGGGGTCAGTCAGGTGGTCTGTTAGCTGCAGCTGGCTCAGAGAGTGCCAGGGCCACAGGTGCAGCTTGGGAAGCCCGCAGATGGGCTGTAGGTAGGTGTTTTGGAAATGGAAGGAAGATTTAACATCTGATCAGGCTTTCATAGAGATTTAATGCACAGTCAGGAGATGTCCTCAGCCAATTAAATTTCTATATATTTTATTGCCATTTTATAAATTGATTTAGTTCACAGAAAACCATAAACAAAAGGAGAAGACAGTTAAGGAACTAGGGGAGAAAAAAAGAAGAGCAACTACAAAGGTCTAAGTAGTGTTAGTGGAAGACTTCTGTAGTCTAGATGTGGACTTGAATGTCTTAGTGGCATCCAGTTCCAGAGATCAGGCACTGGTGGGAGAAATCGAAGAATGCTTGCTAGTTCAAGGGGTCAGGAAACTCAAAAGAGAGCAGGCAATTCTAGACCTGGTATTTTCAAACAGGAATTTGGGCTTTGAGATAATGAAAGATATACTTGCAAGCAACCGTGCCCATCTTTTAGGATGGTATTAATTTTGTAATCGGGACAGAATAAACAAACTCCATGACCAAGTTTCTAGATTTCAAGAAGGTTGATTTTGGACACATGAGCAAACTTTTCATGTTAAATCTGGGGGGTGTTAAGGAAGCAGACATAAAAAAAAAGGAAAGTGTGGAAAATAAATTAAAAAATACAGAATGTTATGAATGCCTGTCTGAGACACAAAGGAAAGAATATGAAGATGAGGAAACCTTAGCTGGGGTTTAAAGGAAGTGGAAGAAGCAATCTGAGAATAAGTCATGTCATTCAAAGTGTAAAGAGCAAGTAAGACAGGAGAGAACAGTGATTTATACCTGGACACATTAAAAGAAGTTGATAGGGAGATGGGGGAAGGGAAAGGCAGGGATAGAACTCAGGACTGCATAGCGGGTCAAGAAGGGTGATGAGTCTGTTTTTGCTATTTTAGTGATAAGAAGAAAATGAGAAGAAATAGCCAGGAAGAAAAAAGGAAAGGGTGGGTAGAGCATGAAGGGGAAGGCTGATATATTTTATGAATACTTCTGTTCAGTATTCAGTGTGGAGAAGTACAGACCACTCTCAGAGTGCGGACTCCATCCTCAGCTGGAAAGAGGTGGGTCATGAATTAACCAGGGATTAATACCAGTTGAGAAGGTACTTAGAGGAGTATGGTCCTTAAAGTTCAACAAATCATCCAGTGAAATTGGTTGATCCCCAGGATGGTTAAAGAGGTGGCACAAACATGCGCAACCTCTGAAAGATGTTCAACAGCTCTCTGTAGACACTTAGTGTACCAATAGACTAGAACATGAATGACACACTGTAGTGCCCTCCATAATGGGAGTGGGGTGGTGGATGAGCAGGGGAAATAGAGACCTTCAATATGATCTCAATAGTGGGCAAATTGATGAACTCTACTATTAAGGATAGACTAATGGAGTTCCTTAAGAGAAAATGCCAGCAGGAATGCAGATGTGTTTTAAGAAATATCATGTCAGATACATCTATTTGATATCTTTATCTGGGCGATGAAGACTGTTGATAAAGGTCAGGCAGTAGACATATTTGTGGTCTTTGTCAAAGCAGTCACCTCAGTTCCTCACAGAAGGCTGTTTAAGAAACTGGATGAGGATGACCTTGAGGTTGGGGATTATAATGGTGCAATAGTTTCCCTGTAGTTATGATTATTACTTAGTTCTATGTAAAAACAGTTTTATGCTTGCACAAAGATGGTTATTAGATTTGAAAGACACTTTCGTATTGTGTTGATGGTGACAAAATTTAGAACACCTGAAAGTTTCAAGTATAAAAAAAAAGTTAAGGTAATTTTTGACATCACATTGGAAAAAAGTATTTATTTTCCTGGTTTCAGTGTGTTTTGGCTAAATTTGGCAAAATTTTTCCTCTCATATAGAGAAAAAGTGATGAGACTTTAAATGATGAAACTTAGTGTAATTCTATAATTGGGTGAGGAAGGATTTCCTTGGGGTGAAGGGTTTGAAATGTGTGTAGGTTTTAAATATTTAAATGTTAAAAATATTATTTGGCCACTGGCAATAAGTTTAAGTGTTAATGCAGAACATATCCAGAAGGTTATCAGTGCTGTTGACTGCTGGAGAGAAACAAACAGAAATATTTTACTGGGTAAAAATAATACTAGCACTGTGTCAAATGTGGAATTTCACAGGTGGGATTTCCATAAATGTCACTGTTCATTACGCAGAATTCCATCTGCTGTGATCCAGGGAACAACCTTTTTCCATAGAAACTCATTCCACAACCATTTCCAAGGAATATATCATGATCCACAGGATTTAATTCCATAAAAAAAGTAGCAGAAACCCCATTCTGTGTTATTCTGCCACAAAATTCTGCTATTCTGCTTCCGACAAAATTCAATGGAATTGCATTTGCTTCTGGAGCAGAATTTCATTAATTCTACAAAATTCCATTCCACCAGAATTTGAAATGTCTGCACACCAGTAGATAATACCTTTATTGTGCTAAAAAAAAGTTAAAGATAAAAGCTGTTGAGGCCCGAATGATTCTTCACCAGGTATAATTACCAGCTACATTACCGGTGCTATCTTCATTGACCTCACCAAGGCCTTCGATTCCATCCACCATACACTACTCCTCACCTCCCTTCTCAATCTAGGTCTTTCAAAGGAGGCAATAGGTTGGTTTGCCGACTATCTTTCCAATCACACTCTTCAAGTAAAAATTGGTAATACTCTTTCCTCCAAATCTGCTGTCCTCTCAGGTGTCCCACAAGGGTCGATATTGGGTCCCCTCCTTTTCAGCCTATTCCTTAACTCCCTCCCTGCATCCTGCACTTCCAATCTATTACTGTATGCTGACGATGCTGTCATCTTCACCTCCAGCCCAGACCCCTCTCAACTCCAGCTTTCCCTCCAGTCCTCTTTCACTGCCATTGAAAACTGGTTCACCTCCCATCGCCTTATCATTAACTATAGAAAAACCAAATGTATGCTTTTCGCATATCATTTAAATTCCAAGATAGGGTGTTTTCCTCAAATACTATCTGGGTCTCAGACCCCCTTGGAATTTGTCCATTCCTTCAAATACCTGGGCATAACTCTGGATACTGGCCTTACCTATCATGAGCATATTCATCAGTTATCGAAGGTTCTAAACATTAGACTAGGACTTTTGCATCGCTTTAAACATTGTCTAACCCATGAGGCCCTTAAGCTCGCTATCTCCTCCTCGGTTCTCTCCCTGCTTGACTATAGACTTCTTACCTTTTGGGGGGCAAACTCCTCAGCCCTTGACAGTCTTAGACTTGTCCTAAATAGGGCCTGCCAGCTTTTATTAGGGTGTGATAGACTCACCCATACCTGCGTGCTATATCAGGATACCAATTGGCTAGATCTTGACAATAGAATCAAATTCCACACTTGTGTCCTAACAAAAAAAATCTCACTGGGCCTCTCCCTGGCAGCCCTTACCCCTTTAATCACCATGTACCATAAAACTCAGCACACTCGTAGCTTTGATTCTCAACATCTCTCCATCCCCTCCTGTCATACAACACAATTCCAAAGATCCTTTTGTTACCGAGCACCCTATTGGTTTAATTCCCTACCCAGCGCCCTTCGTCTTGATCAGAGAATTGGGCAATTCAAATCGCTCCTGGGTGCTCATTTTAGGGCCATAAGTATCTGTAGCTGTAATTGAACCAATACCCTGCCCTTATCAACCTTGACAACAGCCTCTGGCTGGCCTCTCCCTACATTCCTAAAGCCATCTTCTCAGGGCATTAACACACTGTCTCCAGCAAACTTCTGCCTCCGCACCAGCTCTGATAGCTAGACTTCTAGGACTGTATATTTTCTTAGCTTCCTTACCCTGTAATACTTATTGTATTGTTAGTATGCACTACCTGCATTGTGAACTCTGTCCTAATTGTATATGGCATGGATCCATGTGAATAAGTCTGTAACATTCCCTGTATTGCTTTATTCTGATCAAATTGTTTTTTGTATCTCTGTACTATTATACGTGACGTGGAATCTTTGTAAAGGAGTCTTTGACTCAAAGGTATTTCTGATTCCCTGAAATAAATAAATAAATAAATAAAAATAATACACAGGCTAAAGTTCCCCATCCATTGCAGAAGCTGGGTGGAAGCAGTACAGAGAGTTGATTTTTTTTAAATGACATGCAGTCAAAAAGTTAGAGTGATGCGGCTAAAACAAGTTTAGTAATGCTGATTTACATCAAACAGGGTTTGCACAGAATGTGTTAAGAAACTGGTTATACATGGCCTTTTGTCATGTAGCAGTCTAGTTGCTGTTTGTTTAATTGCAAGGAACTGCTAATTTCCAAGGCTGTCTCATTCAGCTCACTTTCAAGTGTGTTAAAAGTCTGCACAAATTTGACCTCTGAGACCTTTCTCTCACTCTGTGTTCTGAAGTCTCCCTTCAGGGCTACCATTGTCATGCCATCTAAACCATGTACTAAGTTGGAGAAATGTTCATTCACTAGTGTGTTCATGATCTAGTGTTTCATATTGTAGTGGTGCTGGTTTATTCACTTGCTAAGAGAATGTCCTGTTTCCCCCACATAAAGATTTGTGTGTAGCCTTTTTCAACGTATGATCAGATACAGTATACAACATTAACAGAGCAGCAGTTAAATGATCACTGTATTTTGTAGTCTGGCTTCTTGTGAAGAATGGGGATTGTATCACTTGTGGTGATGTGAGGGCATGTTTGGAATCTCTTCCATTGACAGCAGAATGTCTCTGATACATTCTTATCTGCTGGAATTTTGCTTTGGACAATAAGTTGCCATAGGCTGTGGGATTGCCTATATGTCAGGAGAAGGGGGTGTGGAAAGACAGCTTGCAGCCTTTCATTCTCTTGAAGAATATGACTCGTAACATGACAAGAGGCCATACATAAGCAGTTTCTTAACCCCTTCTGCTCAGACCATTTGATGTAAATCAGTAGTAGTAAGCTTTTTTTAGTTCAAATGTTTTAAAATCTCAATAGCGTTTTGTTTGCATATTTTGTTCAAGAAAATTAACTTCCTGTACTATGACAAGTAGGAAATACATAGTAACATTATTCCTACAGATCTGGTGTTAATTAGTACTTCAAAGTTTAGTAAGACCTTTGTAGCTCTTTTCTATTTTTCTTGCATAGCTAATCTAAACCCAGCTTCTACAAAAAACAGGCAGTTTCAGCCTATATTTCATACCTGTTGAAGAGGCATCTGGGCCTTAAACACTTGTATTTCTAACTTTTCATTACTCTAATAAAGGTATTATCTTACCCAGCAAGAAGATTCTCTTTTTGTTTCTCTCCTACTTTTCTGTGCGCTAAGACAGCATAACCCTACCTTAATACTGTTGATTGGATAAGTACTTGTCTATATTGTTGATGTTTTGTTTATTTGCCAGAATGTACAGAGAAAAGTGCAGCCAAGCAAATTATGGAAACTTGTTAGGTGGAGCAGGATGTTGTGGAAGGATTTCCTTGAGTGATATGGAATACATGGTCTGCTTAGTTTTTTTTTAAGTATTTAACTTTCACTCGTGTGTAGTATCTCTTACAGTTGCAGCAATTTACATGTCAGATAGTTCCTTAAATTTCTGCGATATCTCTAAAGAAATTCCATATTCACCTACAGTTACACTGTAGATCCATCAGAAAGAAACTCTTCAAGCATATCAGAAAACATCCTGAAATATTTGCCCATTGCTACCACTGTACAATCCTAAAGTATTGAAAGGGTTGGTAGTTCTTATTTTCTATACTTGATCAAGCTAGACATGAGGCGGTTTGATAGAGTGGCAAATATCAGAGTTTGGTGTAATAGACAAACAAAGGATTCTTTGAATATCCATAAGGTAGTTTATGTGTTACCAGTTATGGGTGAAGTGCAGATTTTTAAAAGATTTGCTATGTACTTGTTAAGATCATATTTAAGTTAATGGGTGTTTTGATGAATTTTTATCTGGTGTAGAGGAAAAACACCTGTGAGACTTTTAATTCTAAACTGTTGTATCATTTTGTATTTTAGTGATTATGGATTTCTGGGGTGGTGGTAGTACACGTTATGTGAACTGTTGTGTGTGTGTATATATACATATTTATAAAATGGGTAAAAAAAAAATCCAAATCCAATGCTGCTGATTGTATAAGACACATCATATGACCATGCATATATTAGACTGTGACCGCACACCTGCACTTTCACCCCCCCAAAAAAAATGTTGCTATTTTATAAGATAGATAACCCACTCTTAGGTGTGCGGTCATGCTCAGATACAGTATAAGTATGCCGTGGGTGATTTTATTTATTTATTTATTTGAGGTATTCAGAAAGACCTTTGAGTCAAAGACTCATTTACAAAGGTTCCATGTCAAACATATAGAGGAACAGGGATAACATTGATATAGTTTCTGGACATTACATAACATCATAGTGCAGGATACGTGCATAGTACAGAGATTGACTTGAGGACAGGGATGACATGAAACACAGTATTATAGCACAGCCACAAAAGAATCAGTGAGACTGTTTGTCAAAGTAGGAAGTTTGGCAAACATTGGTCAGGTGACTGGTGAGAAACTGGCCTTGGTCATCAGGGAGGGAACAGGTCAGGGGTAGTCACATCAGTTTGCGGTCTGGAGGTGATTACTTAGAGTGGATTTAAAGGGGCCTAGTCTTGTTTTGTTAGTGATTAGACTAGGGAGTGCATTTGTCCAGGAGGGGGCTTTGTAACTGAATGTTCTTTGGTACTGGGAAGTTCGGCAGTGGGGTATCCATAGCAGTAGTTTGGTTGAGTTTCGGGTGGTTCTGACAGGAGCAGCAGGGAAAATAATTTTGTTTAGGGTGGGGGGGTGAGGCCAAGGGTAATCGTTTTGGTCATTAGGCAGGTGTGGTACTTGATTCTGTTGTCTAAGCTTAGCCAGTTTGTGGTACTGTAGATGTCGCAGGTGTGGGTGAAGCAGTCACATCCAAGGATGAGATGGCAGGCCTTGTTTAGAACAAGCTGGAGTCTGTCAAGGGCCGAGGTGGGAGCTGCACTGTAGATGAGAATGCCATAGTCCAGGAGGGAAAGTACAGAGGAGTTAATGATAAGATGCAGAGCCTCAGGGGTGAGGCAGTGCTTGTACCTATAAAATATGCCTAGTCTAGAGTTAAGAGCAGTCGATAGGAGGTGGATATGTTGATGTGGTTCACTCACTTGGCCTGCAGTCTCGTACGTAACAATGCACACCAAGGCATGTGTATATCAGAGTGCAACCGCACACCTAAGCGTGGGTTATCTATTACATATCAAAAAATATATATATATAAAATAGGGGTGTGTTGTATTCATTGACAATAAAATCATATATTCTCACCCAAGTGAGATAAATGGTTGATGACATAGCTACAGTGAAAATATCTACATTTATACATACTGTAGCTATATCATCAGCCAATATTCTCACTCCAACACCGTCTACGCAATGTAAGCTGGAACTTCTTTTAAATGTGAAACTGAAATGTTTCACATACCTAATTAAGCAGCTGCTCTGTATTCTTCATTCTGTACTTCCAGTTTCAAAAATGCCAGAAGCCTGCAGCAGTACAGTACTTTCTGCACCTAACAGTAAGAAAAAAATATAACTTCTAAAACTACCTTACTTTATCATAATGAGCTACTCTAAATTCATTCCGAATGCTTCTGAAACCTCACGGATTAATAAACTGAAATTGCGCCGACCAGTAGCAACAGTAAACCTTGCAGAAGAAATTTTGCTCTGCTGCACTCAATTTGAGGAAGACAAGAAGCCACTTCTTACACCTCCACATCATTTCAAGCAACTGGAGGACATCCACAGAACGGGTGTACATTGCCATAAGGCATCTCAGTATGCTTCAGCAATCCTACTATTTCTGCAACACACATAACGTTTAATATAATAAAAGGTTTGCAGGTTACATTTCTTCTTTTACATGTTGTACTGTATCATACCACACAGAAAAATAAATACTAAATATGTATTTTCTGCTTCACAGGTCGTTCCTCCAAAAGTCCACCAAAAAAGAGACCCAAGCAACTATGCACCAATTCAGACTCTGACTAAGCAATAATCTTCCTGAAACCACCATGTAGAAACATAGAAACATAGACTTTGATGCCAGACAAGGACCACTTGGCCCACCCAGTCTGCCCATTCCCCTACCTACTGGATAAGCTGCAGATTCTAGTTAACCAACAGCCTACTTCCTGCCACCCCCACTACAATTGCCTTGTGTCTGTCCCACGCATGTTTGAATTCCCCTACTGTTTTAGACCCAACATTCTCCCCAGGAAGGCAGTTCCACACATCCACCACTCTCTCCATGAAAAAGGATTTTCTCACATTACCCCTGAGCCGTCCCTCCTCTATCTTTAAATTGTGTCCCCTTGTTCTTACACATCTCTTTTTCTGAAAGATGCTACCCTCCTGGACTTTGTTGATTCCCTTGAGGTACTTGAACGTTTCTGTCATGTCCCTCCATCTCTCCTTTCATCAAGAGTATACATATTAAGCTCTCTCAGTCTCTCTTCATATGATTTCTGATGCAGACCCTGCGCTGTTTTAGTTTCCCTCCTCTGGACTGCTTCCATCCTGTCTATGTCCTTGCGTAGATGAGGTCTCCAAAACTGCACACAGTACTCCAGATGGGGTCTCACCAACTGTCTTTACAGAGGGATAACCACTTCCCTTTTTCTACTTGTGATGCCTCCTCCTATGCATTCCAGTATCCCCCTGGCTCTCCTCACTGACTTCTCACATTGCTTACCCACCTTTAGATCATTTGATATGACTACCCCCAAGTCCCATTCCATTTTTGTTGTTGTGAGTACCTCCCCTGCTACTGTGTACTCTTCTCCTGGGTTTTTGTTTCCCAGGTGCATTACTTTGCACTTCTTTGCATTGAATCTAAGTTGCCATATGTCTGACCATTCCTCCAACCTTGCCAAGTCCCTTCTCATCCTTTCTACCCACCTTGTGTATCAACTCTGTTATAGATCTTTGTATCATCTGCAAAGAGGCATACCTTTCCCTCCAGACACTCTGCAATGTCACCTATAAAGATGTGAAAGAGGACTGGACCCAGTACTGAGCCCTGAGGTACTCCACTAGTGACCCCCCTTTCTTCAGAATGTGTGCCACTCACTATTACCTTCTGTGTCCTGTTGTGCAGCCAGTTTGCAACCCAGGCTACCACCCTGGGACACACCCCAAGCTGGCTAACTTGATTATTAATCTTTGTGTGGGATTGTGTCAAATGCCTTGAAAAGTCTAGGTAGACCATATCCACAGCCCCTCCCTGGTCTATTAATTTGGTCACCAGTCAAAGAAATCCATTAGATTTGTCTGACATGACCTTTCTGCTATAATCCATGCTGCTTTGGGTCCTGTGCCCCACTGGCCTCTAGGTACTCAACAATTCTTTCTTTCAGAAGTGATTCCATCATTTTCCCCACCACTGAGGTCAAACTTACGGGTCTGTAGTTTCCTGCTTCTGCCTTGCTCCCACTTTTGAAGAGGGAATCACATCTGCCCTCCTCCAGTCCTCAGGTACCACCCCATCCTCCCATGATTTGTTAAAAAGTGTGGTCAGTGGTGTCACTAGGTCCTCCCTTAGTTCTTTTAGGATTCTGGGGTGAATCCCATCAGGCCCCACTGCTTTGTCCATCTTGAGTTTTAGTAGTTCTTTCAGGACTCTTTCTTCTGTAAATGGACTGGTGTCATCCCCCCTACCCAGAGTGCTTCTATTGCCTGGTTTAGGTAACTCCTCCTCGTCTTCTTTTCTGAATACTGAGCAAAAGTATTCATTCAGTATCTCTGCCTTTTCACTGTCTCCCTCTGCCCACCTCCCCTCTCCCTTATTCATCTTCACTATTCCTCCCTTAACTTTTCTATGCTCCCTAATGTACCTATAAAAGGTTTTATCCCCCTTCTTAACTGACTTGGCTATTTTTTCCTCAGTTTGGGCTTTTGCTATTCTGACTGCCTTCCCTACTTCTTTCTGCTTTAATTGATACAGTTCCCTGTTGTGCTCCTTGTGTGATGCCTTATACTTTTTGAATGCAGTCTTTTTCTCCTTAACCTTTCCTGACACCTCTTTTGAGAACCATAGTGGTTTTTTACTCTACTTTGTTTTCTTTATCTGTTTCACACAAAGGCTTGTTGCCTCTATGATGGCAGTTTTGATTTTTCTCCATTGTTCTTCTACTCCTCCTTTTTGCCCATTTGCTAGTGTATTCCTCAGGTATTCACCCATTTTGCCAAAGTCAGCCCTTCTAAAGTCCAGTATGCTTGTTTTTGTATAGCTTGTCTCCATGGTTGTGCTTATTGTGAAGCACACTGTGCAGTGGTTGCTTGTTCCCAGATGTCTACTGACTTCTAAATTTGTGATCCTCTCTCCATTTGAGAGTACCAGATCTAGTATAGCTTCCTCCGAGTGGGTTCCAACACTAGCTGTCTAAGGCCTACCCCCTGCAGGGCATCGAGAATGACCTTGCTTTTGAATGTGGCTGCATTACATGTCATCCAGTTAACATCTGGCATATTCAAGTCCCCCATTAACAGTATCTCCTCTTTTTCAGCCATTTTGAGAATGTCCTCTATCATTTTCTTGTCCATTTCCTCCCCTTGAGATGGGGGTCTGTATACAACTCCTGTGCAGATTGTAATGCCATTCCCTGTCTCCAAGGTGACCCAGAGCGCCTCTTGTCCTCCCCCTTTACTTTTTAGTTCTGTAGCTTTGATCCCTTCCCTTATGTATAGAGCTACTCCACCTCCTTTTTTCCCCCTCCCTGTCCCTTCTGTAGACTGTGTACCCCGGTATGTTGACATCCCAGTCATGGTTCCCCATGTACCATGTTTCTGTGACTGCCACAATATCCAAGTGTTCATCTTCCATCAAGGCTACTAGCTCAGGAAGCTTGTTTCCCAGACTGCGGGCATTTGTACTCATTGCCCTCCATTTAATGTTGGCGTTATCCTTTTTCCCCCATGCCTGCTCTTTTTGACCTTGTCTAATTTTCCATTTACCCCTGTCCTGCCCTCTGTTGAGCACTGTACCTCAGTGTTTACCTTACTACCCGCCATGTTTTGTGGGGGGAGACTTGAAATTTCCTGCCTCTTATTAGCACCTCCCCCCATAGCTAGTTTAAAAGCTTGCCAAGGAAGCATTTAAACCTGTCACTTAGGATCTTGATTCCCTTCATGGACAGATGCAGACCATCGTACCAGTATAAACCTTCATCTCTCCAGGTGTACTCCCAGTCCCCAATGAAGCCAAAGCCCTGTGCTCTGCACCAGTTTTGCAACCATTCTTTAAACTGCATGGTGTGTAATACCCTAGCCTCACCCCTGCCATGGACTGGCAGCACATCTGAGAAGGTAACTGTGCTTGCTACCTCTCTGAGGCCCCTCCCCAACTCCACAATTTCATCCTGCACTGCACTGATCCCAAGCCTAGCTAGGTCATTTGTCCCAAGGTGGACAATGATATCTAGTTCCCTCTCCTGTGATGTTGCTTCTGCAATCCTGAGGATTTGCTTCTTGTCCCTTCAAGCCATGGCACTGGTCAGGCAACTTACTTCCCTCTCCTCTCCCTTCCCCAGGTCTACCCCTCTAACAATTGAGTCCCCTATCAGAAGCTGTTTCTTTCCCCTGTGGTGTCCCTTGCCACCCTTCTGTGGGTCTCCCTTTTGGGTGTCCTCAGCATTTTTCTTGGTCTCCACTGAGGGTGCCATCATAGAGGATCCTTGCTCTGCCAGACTGGCATATGGTTTGTGTAGAGGTACAACTAGGGGGCTTCACCTCTTTTCCACCACCCGTACCCTCCCAGAACCCACTGTGGTCCACCTGCTCTTCATACTTGGCAGCCTCTGTGGCAGTGGTGCTCTTTGGGTGGGGGAGGCCTCCTTAGTCCTTGCCAGTTCAGCCTGGAGCTGGGCTACCTCTTCCCTCAGAGCTGACAGTTGCCTGCAAATAGGACAGCAACACTGTTTCCAGAAGGTCTCTCAGAAAACTGCTGCCCCACAGCCAGTGCATTGCATCACTCCCCACATGCCCCTCTCCCTTATAATATACAATATGTAATATATATATATATATATATATATATTTTTTTTTCTTCCTTTGTGTGGTGTGTTCTTACACTTTATGCACTGTGCTGGGTTATTAAGAATATGACAGTTCTGCCCCAAGACCTGTTGAGGAAGTGATGTCAGAACCTTGGCTATAAAGGAAACGTCATGCCTGGGGAGGATGGGGTGTGGGAAGGGTGGGTGGGTAGTCCACAACCACTGGTGACTGTTAGAAACAATCAAATGCACCACTGCTCCACCACCCTGGTGAGTACTGCCCTTTATAGTAATTCAGCTAATCTCCAGTAACTGATTTGTCAACTATTTAAAAGTAATTTGATGCAAACTGTTACAGAATACTAGTAGACAGTACAGTTAGCCACAAAGGAAAATCAAATATGCAGTTATTTCAACCCTTCTGAAGTTGCTCACAAGATAAGTAGTTTTGAAAACCCCCTTCCTGATTTAAAAATGAAATTAAACACAAAGCAGTCCCAATGTAAGACTGTAAAGTAAGGACAACTTCCCTCAGATGTAAGTAAGAGAGATCAGTTGCAGATTTCTAATCCAATATAGTATATCCCATGCAGCTTCTCATTTGTTTCATAGCACAGCCTGTTACACCACTTGAAGAGATGGGCTTCTGTCTAAAACAGGATCACACCTGTAGTTTATAGTAATTGATCAATGCTAGAATAGTCATCCACCCAAAACAATTGGCTATGATGCAAGGTCTCCCTGACTAGTGAAGACAATTTCCACCACCTGAGGCTGTGTCTGGCATCAAATTACAAACTGCAGCCTTTGCTATTCAAAGTACACAGCTACTACCAGTAAGTTATTTCCAACTATTTTATTTCCAACTATATTAATGTAAACTGTCAGGATACTAGCCGGCAGTCCAGATAGCCACACAGGAAAATCAAATATGCAGTTATTTCAACCCTTCTGAAGTTGCTCACAAGATAAGTAGTTTTGAAAACCCCCTTCCTGATTTAAAAATGAAATTAAACACAAAGCAGTCCCAATGTAAGACTGTAAAGTAAGGAAAACTTCTCTCAAATGTACATAAGAGAGATCAGTTGCAGATTTCTAATCCAATACAGTATATCCCATGCAGCTTCTCAGTTGTTTCTAAGCACAGCCTGTTACACCACTTGAAGAGATGGGCTGCTTTCACTACACTCTGTTACACTTCAGCCACAGTTGCAGCATCATTGATGTTTATGTCTGCTTCTGCTATCTCTAATTTTACAATGGTTAAATGAATATAGCATTAAAATATTGTAACACGAAGTGCTACTCCAACACAAAATAAAATAAAAAAACAAGAAATAGATATTATTTTCCTGATATAATAAAAATAAAACTCCACAGTTTCACGTCAAGTATGGTGATTCCACAATGAAACCAGGATCCTAACAAATATCCCACCCACAAACACAAATAAACCAGTCAGACACTGCTTTCCCCTGATACACAGCTAAATACACCAATCACAACACATAGCAGTCTTCCTCTTCAAATCACAACCCACAAATGACTACACACTATATCAACCAATGGCACAACAGTAAAACACATAACCAATTACTGTCAGAGACTCCTAAAAAGTGACACACTGACAGTTACCAGCCAAATCACAGCACAATCACTTCAACCTACAAAATAACACAGACAAAACATTACTGTTAAACAAACTAAAAACACAAAACTACTGTCAAAAACACTCCTGCCCTATTGTATAAATCACACACATGATTGGCAGGAGTGGAGTATGGAAAATATTCTCACTCCTGCATCATGAGGCATAGTTATCTGACTCACGCCTTTGGCACTCATGAGATAGCCATGCCTCACTCTGCAGGAGTGAAAATATTTTCCACATTCCACTCCTGCCCATCATGTACCCCATATACATATATATATATATATATATATATATATATATATATATTAGAGGTAAAAAAAACTCCTTTGAATGCATCAGTTAGGGTTGTTCCACAGCGACAAAAGCAAGTAAATTTGGTGTTGGGTTGAAAACCCTAACTCCACATTCAACCCCACCCCCCCAGCACCACATACAGACACACACACATGCAAGTAGGGGAGAGGATCAAGGCAACAAAACCAATCACAGACAACCAGTAGCAGGTGAGAGAAATAAAATACAACTGTGTAAATGTAGTACAAGACATATCCATGATGACGAGCCAACAACTGTAGCATTTGAATGGCTGATGTGCATAGCTGTAGTTTTGCTGTGGCTCTCCAGTCAGGATGGAGTACCTGGTGTGGGGGCTATTGCCTGATCAAGGGTGTGCAACTGATAATTGTGTAAAGTTGTGTGCACCTTCAGTGATGGAGGTGTACCATTGATGTGTATGGAGTTAGTTTTGCTGTGGCTCTACACTCAGGATGCAGTACCTGGTGTGTGTGTGGGGGACATTGCCTGGCTGAGGCCATGCAACTCCTAACTGTGGTAAGTGGAGCATACCTGCAATTAGGGAGGTGTACCATTAATGACCATAGCCTCAGTTTTGCTCTGGCTCAGCACTCAGGATGCAGTAACTTGTAATGGGGAGGCATTGCCTGTCTGAGGCCATGCTTGCAATCAGTGAGGTGTACCAATGATGTCCATAGTCACAGTTTTGCATTGGGTCTCCAGTCAGGATACAGTAAGTAGTCTGGGGGTGCACTGCCTGGTTGACACTGTGCAACTCCTAAGTGTGGCAACTTCTGTGCAGCTGCAATCAGGGAGGTGCACTGTTGATGTGTATGGCCTTATTGTTGCTGTGCCTCTCCACTCAGTATGCAGTACCTGTTCTGGGAGTGTGTGGCATTGTCTGGCGGAGGTTTTAACTTGTGTGTACCTGCAGTCAGGGAGATATACCATAAATGTGCATGGCCTTAGTGTAGCCATGGCTCTGCACTCAGGGTGCGGTACCTGGTGTGTTGGAGCATGGGGCATTGGTAGGTAATGCATGCAACTCCTAACTGTGGTAACTTGTGTGCACCTGTAATCAGGGATGTATACCATCGGTGTACATGGCCTCAGTTTTGCTGTGGATCTACACTGAGTATGCAGTAGCGGGTCTGGGGTGGTGGGGATGTGTTGCAGTACAATTTGACATTTATATTTGATTTCTGTCACCTGCTGCTGGTTGTCCATGATTGGTCATGTTGCCTTGGTCCTCCCCCCTACTTGCATATGTGTGTCTGTGTGTGTGGTGCTGGGGGGTGGGGGGTGAATGCGGAGTTAGGGATTTGAACACTAACACCAAATTTCTTCACTTTTGTCGCTGTAGAACAACCGTAACTGATGCATTAAATGGAGTTTTTTGCCTCTAATTTCCCTTCTTTTTGAGAATGAGGATGAGAAATAAGGAACAGCAATGTAAATGCAAGCACCAACAGTCACACACATGGTAACACAAACGTTAATGGTAAAGCAAACGTTAATAGAAATGCAAGCGCAAAGTGACACAGAAGCGAACAGTGATGCAAATGGACCAACAAGCACATTGAAAACACAACTGGTAATGTACACAGTGATGGCAGTGGTATTTTAAATGCAAATGTTAAGTGTCACAGCAAAAATAATGCCAAATGGAACAGAAACAGAAATGCGAATGCAAGCGCACACGTAAACGCAAACCGTAATGCGCATGGGCAGAGTACCACAATTATAAATGCATATGGTAAAGGTAACATGAAGAACAATGCCAAAGGAAACAGAAATGGAAATGGGAGCAGAAGCACGTACAGAAATGCAAACCATAATGCACACGGGCACAGTACCACAATTGTAAATGCAAATGGAAATGGTAACAGCAGCAATAATGGCAAAGGGCACAGAAACACAAAAGAAAATTCAGCCGCATATGGAAACACAAACTGTAATGCGCACAGACACGGTAATGCAATTGCAAAGGCAAATGGTAACAGTAACAGCAATAAAGACACACAATGAAAAAGAAAAACAAACGCAAATGAAAGGGCTGCCGGAAATGCAAAGGGAAATGTGCACCGTGACACAAACCAAAACGCAAACACAAACAGTAGTGGAAACACAAATGGTAACAGTAACACAAACGCAAGCTCAAACAAGAACACAAAGGGTAACACACATGGTGGCGTACACAAGAACGGTAACACAAATGGGTACAGAAATGCAAGTGGAAACAGTAACTGTAACAATAACGGAAGTGCATACCCTGTTTTTGCCCAACAGGTGCATAGAGAAACACAGTGTGTACAAAGAATGTATGCGTAGTAATGGGCATCGAAGCTTAAAATGAGCATTTGAAGTACTTAATTGCTAATATCTAAGCAACCGCACTACGTAGAGAAAAAATTTAAATTTCACCAAAATCATAATTCTCCTGGCTAGGTTTTCATTGGGCTACATAACTCATGACAAAAAATCCGTATCTTGCACCGTTTTTAAGATATGAGCCCTGAAAGGCGCAGCATACGCCACCATATTAGTCTACGGGAAAAAACATCAACTTCAGAGTACCATAACTTGACAGCCATGCAATATTATTTCACCAAACTACCAAAAGGCACATCTGTAAGATATTGGCTACCTTCCCTCCAAATTTCAACCCAAAAGACCAAACCATTCTTTTGCAGCAAGGTGGCAAAGAATACCTGTCATTTTGGCCATGGCCTGGAAAAGTAATGTTGCAATTTGTGAAAGCTTTCATAAAATTCTGAGAAAGTGTCATGAGTGTGACAGTACTTTGAGACACTACTTTTTCTATAAACTTGAAAAACATATTTCCAGGGTGTTTAACCCCAAAATAAAGACATGGCTAGCATCCTGATGGTCCGACTAGGTGAACACAAAAAAAAACTGTGTTCCTAGAGGTTCCCAACTTTAAATGCCAAGCTTTTTTCTGACCACCAACTGAAAAAAAAATGGCTGATTTGAGACGCTACTAGGGTAATCTGCGACACTAAAAAGTGCATTTGCAAAAGTGTTGAACTTTTTAACTTTTCCCATTGATTTATAATGGGAACTTGTTTTTTGAATAACTTTTGAACCATTCAATATGTTTTCACAAAATCTTCAAAAGGCACATCAGGGATCCTGGCTGCACATTCCCTGAAGTTTTCAGAGTAATCACACAAACCATGCGACCTGTAGGCGAGAGCAAAGAATTCATAAAAAAGTGTAAATACTCACTTTGTTGTCACTTAATAACTCCACAGCCATTTATCTGACCAGTTCAAAACTTGGCAGATCCCAAGATCTATCATGTCCCATCTTGCATACCAAATTTCAGGCAAATCTGTTGAACAGTGGCAAAGTTATTAAGGTGCAAAATTTGACCCTTTAACCTTAAAAGTGCTACTCAACCCTAACTATGGTAGCACTACCGTGTACCATAATATATATATATATATATATATATATATATATATATATATATATATATATATATATATATATATATATATATGTGTATATAGAGTAGAGGAGCAGTATAGCACAGTGGTTTAAGGCTCTGAGCTGTAAATCTGGAGACCTGAGTTTGAATCCCACAGCCCCTACTTGCTTACTGTGTGACCCTGTGCAAGTCACTTAACTTCCCTGTGCTTCCAGGTCACACCAGTAAACAAGCTTTCAGCTTAGTGTGCTACTCCTAGTTAAACAATTGGAAAAAAATATATATATATGTATATTCTATGCAAAAAACTTTGTTAATGCATCATTTAGGGTTAAAGCACAAAAAGTCAGGAAATGAGACATTTAGGGTTGCCCCATCCCCCCTCTTGTGGACCTGCCCATCATCCCGAGATTGACAGCTGATGGGATGTGTCATTGGGGTTGTGAGGAATAAATGTCACCCCATTCCATCTGTAATCATATGCACAAGCCACAGTAAAGAAGAATGGGGTGACATTTAGGCCTCACAACCCAATGACACACCCCGTCAGCTATCAATCTCAGTATGATGGGCGGGTCCATGAGGGGGGATGGGGCAACCCTAAAGGTCTAATTTCCTGACTTTTTGTGCTTTAACCCTAAATGATGCATTAACAAAGTTTTTTGCATAGAATTCCCTTATGTTTTGAGAAAGAATAGAAAAGTAGAATGTTGCACAAGTTGGGAATGTGGGCCCTTCGGGCCCCGTGCTCCCACCAACTTACAAATTCCTGCCTAAGATAAGAGTACAAGTACTGAATATCGTATGTATAGCTGGCAGCCCATATGGGTGGTCACGTGGGGCCCACTACCTTGAAAGAAAGCAAAGTGTCAGTCATCAGAGTGGCATAATTCAACTCCTGTTTACATGTCAGACACCTAACCACTACAAATTTCCTCCATGGCAGTAACGCTAGGCACCCTATAAATGTGAAGCCAGTAACACAATGCAAAATGCCATATGCAAAACATAAAGTGTGTCACGCAATATGGTTGCAGCAAATTAATTTTCCGACACCTAAATATTATAATTCACATGGGCAACACATCCCCTCAACACGCTCCAAATTTCAATGTAAAAGACCAAACTGTTTCTGAGATATAAAATGTGAAAGTTTCAGATATTCATTCATCACACTTGCAGAATTCCACACCTATTAACATTTTACACACCTAATGACTGAAAAGTACATCCATGGCAGTAAGGCTAGCTGCTCTAGTAATTTCAAGCCACTACCACCATGGAAAACTCTGTCCACAAAATGTAAAATGTGCTACACGATATTGCTGCAAAAAATGTATTGTCTGACACCTAAAGACTATAATTCACATCTACAGGACATGCTGTCAACACCCTACACTTTTCAAGTTAAAAGGCCAAACCATCTCCAAGATATTTAATTAGAAAAATTGTTAAAATTGCGCTATCTGGTCCCTCCAAATCTGGCCATCTAGTCCCTCCCTCGCGATCACAGATTGCAATCAAAGAATCTCACAATCAAATAATTTGCAGGCTCACAATCAAAGAATAAAAATGTTAAACCTAAATTTTTAGAGAAAAATACATGAAACCACAGCCATGACTAGACAGAACAAAGCCCCCTGAGCAGATCCCACCTTAGTTTACCTTTAGAAGTGACCCCGTGCTGAGAAAATTGAATTTTTCATGTGGCCATCTAGTTGCACCCTCGTGATCAAAGATCATGGTCAAAGAATCTTGCGATCAAAGAATTTTCAGGGTCATGATCCAACAATAAATAATGTTAAAAGTCAATTTTTAGGCTGAAATACATGTATCCACAGCCATGCCTCGAAAGAACGAAGCCCCCTGTACAAAACACACCCTCATTTAGCTTAATAAGGTACCCCTGAGCTGAGAAAATTGATTTTTTCAAGTGGCCATCTAGTCACACCCTCGTGATCAAAGATTGTGGTCAAAGAAACTAGCGATCAAAGAAATTTCAGGCTTGCGGTCAAAGATCTTTAGCGAGCCATGATCAAAGAATAAAAAAGTTAAAAACTCTATTTTTTGACCATTTTGAAAGAAACCACATGCATGGCTTGATAGAGGGAAGACCCCTGAGCAAAACCCACCGTAGTTTCACCTAAGAAGTCCCCCTAGGTCGAGATATTTTAATATTTCTGACTGCAAAGTGAAAACAAGATGACGGCTGTCGTGATCAAAGAATTCCTTGCTATCAAAGATTCTTTGATCACAAGCCTGTAAATTCTTTGATTGTGAGGCAGGACTAGATAGCGAAAACCCCATTCTTCTTTAGCAAAATAAGCATATAAATGTTCCCATTGACTTATAATGGGAAATTAAAAGTTTAATAACTTTTAAATAGATTAATATTTTTTCACCAAATGAAAAGTGCCATGTTCCTTGACAGAAGCTCTTTCAGATGAGCCATGTCACAGAGCAGCACACCACACGGCCATGCAGCACCACAGATAAAATAAAAACAACTGCCCGTATAACTGGGGAAAAGTGCATTTTTCAGCATTTTGGTGTGCAACAACCATAAGTCCGACCAAAATGAAATTTGGCAGATCAAACCACCTGCCATGCTCCACTGTGCATACCAAATTTCATGCAAATCCATTGAATGGGTCCAAAATTATTAGCATGCAAAATTTTGACTTTAACATAAAAGTGGCTTCATAACCTTAAATATAATGGTGCAATCGCACCCCTATAATATATTCCATGTCTGAGCATGTTGGCATGCTACAGTAAAGGAGAATGGGGTGAGATTTAGGCATCACAACCGTAATGACACACCCTGGTGACTGTCAGACTGTAGAGGATCAGGGTGGCATGTGTGAGGGAGGTTAGGGGTTCAATCCTAATGTCTCATTTCCTGACTTTTTTGCTTTAACCCTAAATGAAGCATTAACACAGCTTTTAGCATAGGATTTCCTTACTTTTTGGAAAAATGTAATATGGGTAGAAAAAAACACGTCTTGGTGGGAATGCGGAGCCCAGCTCCCACCAAGTTGCCAATTTCTGCACAACAAAATGCATCCGGGCCCATGCTCTCATTTACACAAAGCTACAGAGCCATGCCGCAGCACTATAGGGCACCAAACCCTCGTAACAGTAATTTGCGCATATCTTGGGAACCGTAAGAGCTAGAAAAAAAATTCTATAATCATTGTAACCATGACAGTGAGTAGATCATGCCAAAGTCACTGACTGTATCCATATCTTACACTGTTTCTGAGATATGGGCACTGAAAAGCACTAGACAGGCACTCTTTCAACCCATGTGACAGTAATTTCACAATATCTCATGAACCATGCAACGTACAAACAAAATTCCACTGCAGGCTTACGCAATGATTTAAAATCTTTTTCCAGTGCCTTTAGGTAGCTTTGGCAGTAGCTTAGGTGAACTAAGCTATCCCTAGTGAAAAGTCTGTATCTTGCTTCGTTTCCGAGATAACGGCACCAAAAGTCATGACACAGACTGCAATATAATCCTATGGGAAAAAATGTCAATTACATCATTGAATATCTCTATAACGGATTATTTCCCCAACACTTAAACAGCGCAGTTCACATCTCTATGACATCCCCTCAACACCCTGCAGATTTCAAGTAATAAGACCAAACTGTTATTGAGATATGGCCATCCAAATTTAGACCATCTGGTCTTTCTCATTAACATTCCAAAACTACATATACATTTTCCCATAGGATATAATGGGAATTTCAAATTGTAATAACTTTTGAACAGATTAATATTTTTTTCACCAAACAAAAAATGGCATATTCCTTGGCCCAAGCTCTTTCTACGTTCCAAGATTCAGACCAAAAGCCCACACGGTGTCCGCGCAGCGCCACGGACAAAAAATGTGCAAAAGTGGCAAAAAGTGCATTTTTTGTCACTTCACTGCGTAAAAAACGTATGTCTGACTGAAACACAATTTAGAAAATGAAGACATCTACCAAACCAGACTGGGCATTCCAAATTTTGTGCAAATCCGTTGAATGGTTGCAAAGTTATTACTGTGCAAAATGTGAGGTTTAACATTAAAAGTGCCTACCACAATGCAAAACACTATACGTAAAATGTAAAGTGTGTCACGCAATATCTCTGCAGCAACTTAATTTTCCAACACCTAAATACCATAATTCACATGTACAGGACATCCCCTCAATGCACTGCAAATTTCAATTTAAAAGACCCAACGGTGTCAGAGATATAAAATTTTAAAATTTGAGATTTTCATTGGTCAGAGTGGCAGAATTCCACACCTGTTTACATTTTACACACCTAATGACTGAAAAGCACATCCATGGCAGTAAGGCTAGCTATCCTATAAATTTCAAGCCACTACCACAATGCAAAATGCTGTCTGCAAAACGTAAACTGTGCCATTCCATATCTCTGCAATGAATGTATTTTCTGACACATATGCACCATAATTCACATCTACAGGACATCCCATCAACACCCTCCAAATTTCAAGTTAAAAGACCAAACCATTTCTGAGATATTTAATTTTAAAAGTAGTTAAAATTTGGCTATCTGGTCCCTCCAAATCTGGCCATCTAGTCCTTCCCTCGGGATCAAAGAATCTTTGATTGTGAACCTGCAAATTCTTTGATCAAGAGGCAGGACCAGATGGCCAAACCCCATTCTTAGTTCGAAAAAAAATCATATCAATTTTCCCATTGACTTATAATGGGAACTTAAAAGTGCTGTAACTTTTGAATACCTCAATATTTTCTCACCATATGAAAAGCAGCATGTTTGACCATTGAAGCTCTTTCAAATGAGCCATGTCACAGAGCAGCACACCACAGAATGGCCACACCGCACCACAGACAACATTTCAAAAACTGCCTCCAAAAATGGATCATTTTGCATTTTTCAATGTTTTGGTGTGCTAAGATTGTACGTCCAACCAAAACATCATTTGGCAAATCAAGAGATCTACCATGCTCCACCATGCATACCAAAATTTCAGGCAAATCTGTTGAATGGGGCCAAAGTTATTAACGTGCAAAATTTTGACTTTAACATAGAAGTGACATCTCAACCCTAAATACAGTGGTGCGACTGCACCACTATAACATACATGTGTGTGTGTGTGTGTGTGTGTGTGTATATATATATATATATATATAATAGTTTATTTATTTAGTTTATGTTGACCAGGTAAGTGCACTAGACAAATTCTGTCTATTTTCAGGCACGACCTTGGGGAACTGGATACAGATGAATGCCAATTGACTTTGAACTAGATTAAGCTGTTGGTGGTATTTTAATGAATGGGGGGAAGTTTGGTCAGTGCATGGGGAAATTATCCTACTCTGTCTGCAGGGGTTCTGTCACTTTCTGTGGACAGTATGGAGGGGCCCAGTTTGCAGCTGGACACAGGAGGAGGAAGTGCTGATGTGGCAGGGGAGCAGGATGTGCTGCAAGGAGGAGGCCTGGTTTCAAGGCCTACAAACTTGCAAATGGGAGAGGAAGGTCAGAAAGCTATCATTTTGAAGGCTGCAGTTTCAGCAAGTGAAAAAGAGCTAAGTGCATCAATGGAGGAGAATGATGTGCCAGTATGATTCTTTGAAGATAACATGGATTGGTCTCAGATCATGGAGGATGCTGAAGAAAAAACCCAGGTACTGTCCACCTTGCCTGATAATGTTAAGACTCTGTCATCTAAAGAGAAATTAGTTTTGGAGCTGCAAAGAAAAGAGCAGTTTAAATCACAATGTGAAGCACTGCAAAAAGAACTGTCAAATTTGCCTGAAAGTTCTCAAACAGTTCTGTATGGTGACTCACATGGGAATCAGCTGTGCAATGACATGGCAAAAAATTATCTCCCTGCAGGTTCTGTAACTTTTTCCCCCGAACTTGAGACCTCTTTGGATGGCAGTAGTAAGCAGCAGAAAGCTGTGTGCCAAGAGCCAGTAAAGCATCCTCTCCCAGAAAAATGCAGAATGGGTCTTTTGAATATTTATTTATTTTTGTTGACCAGGTAAGTGCACTAGACAAATCCTGCCTATTTTCAGGCACGACCCGGGGGTGGGGGATACAGATGAATGCCAGCTGACCTTGAATCAGATTAAGCTGTTGGTGGTATTTTTAGTGAATGACGGAAATTTGGCCAGGACACAAGGGATATTCCCCTACTCTTTTTGATAAGTGCCATGGGATCTTTAACATCCACCTGAACTACCAACAATCCAGGCAGATGGGACCTCAGTTTAACATCTCATGTGAAAGACGGCACCTCAGAAGTGCAGCACCCCTCTCATGCTGCACTACAGTGTCAGTACTGGGATATTAACCCAAGTGCCATATGTTTGAACTGAAC
This sequence comes from Neoceratodus forsteri, assembly GCA_016271365.2. Lineage (NCBI taxonomy): Eukaryota > Metazoa > Chordata > Ceratodontiformes > Ceratodontidae > Neoceratodus > Neoceratodus forsteri. The sequence goes on along the minus strand of CM057449.1, from coordinate 55,772,329 downwards.
CAACAGCCCTCTGATCTCCAGGCCTCAGAGGTGAGTGTGCTACCTACTGAGCCACTGACATTGACATGGAGCCCCACAATCAAAGGCCACTCCAGTGAAGGAAGTCCCGATTCAAACACCCACTGTAAATCCTGCACTTACAGTGTACTCCCCGTTGAGACATATGGAGACAAACGCTGAACTGATAGCTTTACAACAGAATTGGTCCCCTGCCATATGCTGGAGAGTGCGGGTTGGTTGCAGAATGCTTCAGGTACCTGGGAAGTGGATTCAGAGAACAAAACTATTACTAAATACAGGACTGAAACTTCATCTGGAGATGTTTTTGATGCTAAAAAGCTGGATAATATGTGCAAACCCTGCCTTCCTTCTACTACTAGTCATTATTCACCTGAAATTTGCCTCAACGAGGCAAGTAACAAAAGTAACATGGCCATGGTTACAGAACAAGAATCTCAAGCACCAGTCAACAAAGAGGAACTTCCTCCTAGAATGGGCCTGCAGAACATATTTTGAGGGATCCAAATAAAAAAGCTTGGTTGGACCCCATGTTTAATCTGGTGGATTTATATCAGAATAATGGGGAACCAGCCCTGAGGAAAAATGCTGTGAGACTTATTTTTAAGGGTGGTTTGGAGGATCCTCCAGATAGGCTTTATATTGCTAAACAGCTGTTAAAGGGTACAATGCATTGTTTTCTTCCCAAATTTTTGTTTTGATCCATTTAGGTAACTGAAATTATGATGTTAGTTTCAAGTCTATCTCAAGTTTAGATAGGTTCTGTTCTCAATTTCAGACTCTGAAAAATAGCCCTTTGTGGATTCCCTACATGGTCATTCCTCTTACTAAACTGGCAGTTAAATACATCACTGTCATTTTTTCATAATGAGGGTGACCATGTAGAGGACATCCTATTCTGGATGAGGCAAAGGTGTGAAATTCTAGATAAACCTGTTCCTATTTTAGAGAGTGAACAAATATGGAACGGTGGCTGGAAAATAAAGGTGAAATTATTTTCCACAAATAATGGGCCTGTGCATCTGCCTAATACATGTTATCTGGGAAGGGACAGGGGTGTTTTATTCTACTTAGGGCAACCAAAATCATGTTTTAAATGTGGTTCACATACTCATTTGAGCAATGTCTGTGACACCCCCAGATGTAACCATTGCTTAGATTATGGGCACAATTCCTCTGCATGTGTAAACCTTTTTAAGTGCAATTTATGTGAGAACACAGGACATGGTAATGGGAAGTGCTCTTGGGCCTCCCATAATGGTGAAGTTTTCCCCCCTAGGATGGCTTTATAAATAGAGCACAACAGTTACAGGCCCAAAAAGTTGCTGCTGCAGCAACTCAGGAACCCAGTGTTCTGGACCCCTCTCCCCCTAGTGTTGCTGCTAAAACAGAAACAAGTATAGGTCCTTCTGAGGAATTTTCAGAAACTTTTCCGAGCACTAGCAAAATCTCTGACAAACCACAGACTAGAGTAGCTGATGTTGCTGAAGCAGAGAACATGCCCCCATCCCCAACCCCCAGGCAAGAGACAAAACAAAGGAAAGCAGCCACTAAAAGGAATAGGTCAGGCAAAACTCTTAAATGTAAAAGCAAGGAAGAGAAACCAGGCACAGCCTCTCGGACAAAATCTTGGAGAAAAGGAAATAGATATGGGGCTCTTGCCCTAGATAAATCAGATGAAGATTCAGAGGCAGAGTTATCAGCTACATCTTGTTACACGAGGTCCCTGCACCCTAATTGATACCCTCAGGGGTACATCTTAGACAGCTAATGTTTAGGCATAGGCTATACTAATACGTAGGGCTAAGGGCATCTACCGTATAAGAGTAGATGTCAGGATATGAATACATATTATTGTAACTCACTTTGCTTGCTAATGCACACACATTATACCATGTATTTTCTGTTTATTTCTTACTTGTCAGATGCCAAGACACCTGTCCTTGAAGTAATTATAATGTGTAAGGCAACATTGCCATCTTTCGGTGATGGACACCACTTCACCTTGTTATGTAAGATCTTGTATAAGAACATCTTTGTTCTAAAACTGATGACTTTACAAAATTATATAATGTTATCTTGGACCGTGGAGCCACCTCTAATTTAGCCAATAGGGCTCATCTTTGTAACTAGAAATGTTTCTATCTTTCAGTAACCATAGTAATTATCATAGGTATATAATGTTATGCACAGGTTTTACACCTCGGAGACCCGAGAGATCCCAAGAGACTACAAAGAAACCTCGAGGTGTAGGGAACGCTTAGCACTGGCTCCCGGTTCGTATTGGTAAGAACTGCTTAGGGCAACTGTGATTCATCCCTGTTTGTAGTAATAAACTTGTTTATTACTTGAATGCAACTTGTTTGTGATTATTTGCATCTCCAACATTGCCAAGAACCTGAAAGTGAGGTTTAGACCTCTTACAATCTTCTACAACCACTGGCACTACGGAGGTTATTTCTGATGTGGATGATGGGAGAGGGGACAAAAATATTCCCCAAAGGACAAGGAGACAGAGACATAGCAAAACTTCTTGATGTGGTTAGCATTCTTTTTTTTTAGCCTTTAACATATGGTCTCCCTTACTTTAACATCTACAAATGTAAATGGCATTAAAAGGACTGCTAAGATGATTGTTGTTTTAAACTCTTTAGCTCAAGAGAATGATGATATTGTTTGTTTGCAGGACACCAGGCTTAAGACACACATAGAGTTACACGCAGTTACAAAACTTTGGGTTAAAGGGCCTTTGTTCTGGTCAGTAGGCCAAGAAGGATGCGATGGGGTAGGGATTTTAATAAATAATCCTGGTATCAAAGCAACTAAACTAGTAGAAATTGACCCAGGGAGAGCATTAATGCTAGACATCTCTTTATATTCTGAAAGATTCCGGATAATCAATACTTATGCACCATAGACTAAAGCTCTTAGGGTTCAACTATTTCAAAAAGTTCAGCCATACCTACATCCCTCTAGATTATTAGTTTGGGCTGGTGATTTTAATTGTGGCCTTAAGACAACAGATAGAGGACTGAAAACTGACAACATTTTTTGTGAATCTACAGCCCTTAATAAAATAATTTTAAATGCAAAATTAATAGATTCCTATAGGGCAAAGTTTCAAAATGGTGAAAACACTTTTTTTTAAAGGACATTTATCCACCAGAATTGATTTTGCTTTTTTTTCTGAAATCTTAGTGATTTTGAATGCTAATCTTTTGGGAAGAGATAATAAATCATTAATTATAAAGGTTACTTGGAAAGATACTCCTAGATCTAAGAAGAATTTGTGGCGGTTGAACAATTCAATTTTAACAGATGAACAAGTGCAGAAAGCCTGGAGACAGGAATGGGAAGCTACGTTATTTGTGTTTGCACTGTATGATAGTGCTGCCCTCTGGTGGGAAGACACAAAATTATCCTGGAAACAGTTTTTCCAGACACTTACAAGAAAGTGCAAACAATAGGTATTTGACATACTCACATCTACGAGCAAAACTGCAAGCACTAATTTCAAAATCAGAAACATTAAAACAAAATCTAGATAACCAAATACTAGACATTAAAAACAAATGTGCTCATGGCAGTATGGCAGAGCCAAAACCTAGGAGCAGGAATTAAGATTTGGCACTAGCATTAAAAAAGGAGCATTAGATCCCATTAAAGACTCAAAAAATAGAGTGGAACATAGGTTCCTAAATAAACTAAGGTTACATTCTGGACAATCTACTGCTTCTCCTCAAGAAATATTGAATGTGGTCCATGCACATTTTTAGAGACATTTGGTCCTGAACTGCACATATCTGATAATAAGAACATATTCCAGAATGTGCCTTCACTTGTGGACAATGAAAAATGTAATTTAATTGCCCCGATACAGTGAGAAGAGATAAGGAATGTTATAAAAAGTCTGAAGAGCAACTCGACCCCTGGGCCAGATTGAATAGGGGCAGAATTGTATAAAATTTTTTGTGAAGATTTGATACCAGCTATGACAGTAATATATAATAGCATGCTACAGAAAGGTTGTCTAGCTAGTTCCATGTACCAGGCATCACTAATTCTGCTTTTTAAAAAGGGGATAGAGAAGAGTTGAAAAACTGGAGACCTCTTAGTCTTCTGAATGTAGATTTCAAAATATTAAGTAAACTTTTAATGAACAGACTGGTATATTTTGTGGATGAACTAATTAGTCCCACCTAGGCATGTGCAATTCCTAATAGAAAACAAACAGATAATTTAATTACACTAACAGAGATTTTTTTATAGAGCTGAAAAATATAAATTGAAAGGCTACATAATAGAAATTGACCAGGAGAAGGCTTTTGATAAGATACCACATCAGTATATGTTTAATGTCCTAACAGCTTATGGGATTCCTAAAAAATGTATTGCATGGGTGAAAGTTCTATATAAACATGCCATGTCGACCCCCAATGTAGACGGGTGGATTGGGAAAGGCATTAGTGTTAAAAGGGGTGTAAGACAAGAGTGCCCCTTGAGCCTCTTGCTATACATCTTTTGTATTGATGTTTTTCTTAGGAATATAGAACAAGATGTTAGAATTCAAGGGATAAAATTAAGTCTTACTTTACCCAGGATAAAAACACAAGCCTATGTTGCCAATTTGCTTTTATGTATTGACCCTGCTACAAATACAAATGTTCTGATTGAACATTATCAGTCTTTTTCTGATATTTCTGGTTCTAAGATAAATCTCCATAAAAGTTTAGGGATAGTATTGCGTGATCCATATAGCGTAGTGGTTTAAGGCTCTGAGCTGCAAATCTGGTGACATCCAGCAGACGAGGCCTGGATTTGAATCCTACAGCTTCCACTTGCATACTGTGTGACAATGAGCAAGTCACTTAACTTCCCTGTGCTCCCAGGTCGCACCTGTAAAAAAGCTTTCAGCTTAGTGTGCTACTCCTGGTAAAACAACTAAATAAAATAAATAAAAATAAATACCCTGGTTCTGGAGAACAACTCATTTTCTGGGTTTAAAATTGAGAAAGGTACTATCCCTATATTAGGAGTAGTATTGGGGGCACAGACACAGATATGGCCAGTCAGAACTGGGACAGAAAAATACAGATTGCACAACACTTGGTGAATAGTTGGAATGGCCAGGCAATAGGGAAGAAAAAGAGAATTCTCCTGATAAAAACCTTGTTAATTCCAATTTTTCATATGTTAGCTATGTTTTTCCTTCTCCTCAGTCTAGGTGGTTACTGTATATAGCATTTTATTTTCAGGCTTTATGTGGGAGCAGGCTTAATCCTGTGAAAAGAGCAATAACCTATAGAAAGATAGCAGAAGGAAGTCTAGGCATGATTCATCCTATTGCCTTATTTTTATAGTATATTTGTGTCTTGCCTTATTTTTATAGTATATTTGTGTCATACAATCTAGGATGGGCCTTTAAACCTGGATATAAGATTTGGAAAGAGCAAGTGTTGTGCACTATTGATCTTAGTGCCTTAGCATGGTCTCAAAAGAAAACTATTTCTTTACACAGAATTTCAGATCTCCCAAAATGTGTAATAAAATTGCTAAAAATATTAATAAAATGGGATATCACTAAATATATGATTCTGGTAAAGAGTAGAAAAGACCTATATTCCCATATCCTAGCTGTGGAAGATAGGGACTGTCTATCATGGGGGAATGTCCTGATTCTTTTTTACAATTTAATTTGACTATGCTCACTTCTAAACGTATACCAGATTTTGCATGGGATGCAGTATGGCTCAGCCTTCATGGGAAATTAGGGGTGCATAATAATAATAAACATAAACAGGTCCAGGATAGATACTGCCTAAGACAGTCATGTGTTCAACAATTGGAATTGCAAAAGCAGTTGTTTTTGGAGTGTGAATATGCCTCACATTTTGGGGACTATCTAGCCAAAGTTTGGAATGAGCCATTATTTTCCCAGTTATCATATTTTGCACTGATTTATGGATAGGTGGTAGGGGGCATGGGGAAGTATCACCCTGAAACATTGTATGTAATATTGTCAATTATAAGGTATTATATATGGCAATTCCGGTGTTTATGGGCAACTCAGCAGAAAATGGTATCCTATGTAGAAACAGGAAGAAATATTGGCATCTCTCTCTGCAAAAACTGAAGGCTTTGGACACAAAGAGATATGCTGAGGGAAAATGTAAACTATTATGGATTAATTGCGAACATTGAGCTAATCCATCTTGAAGGTTTGGATGCTATGACTATTGAATTTTGGCCTCTGCATATGTAGCTTTTAATGTTTAAATCATGATAATGCCTTTCATGTATCTAAATGCACTAATACTATAACTATACAAATATCGGTATGTTTTCTTTGTCTGTATGTCTTCTCTATAAAACTTCCCCTACTCTTTTCGAGATGTGCCATGGTGTCTTTAACATCCACTTGAACTACCACCAGAACAGGCAAATGGGACCTCGGTTTAATGTCTCATCCAAAAGACGGCACCTCAGGAGTGGAACACCCCCCCCCATGCTGCACTGCAGTGTCAGTATTGGGATATTAACCCAAGTGCCTGGTGTGGGCATGGTAGTGCCACTATAGTTAGGGTTGACTACCCCATTTAAAGTTAAACTCTGAAATTTGGCAGCTTAATAACGTTGGCACCGTATGCCGAATTTGCCTGAAATTTGGCATGCACGGAGCAGTGCCATAGATCTCTGGATCTGCCAAGTTTCAAAGGAAATACAAATGCAAACAGATACACAAATGGATGCGCATATGCAAATGCAAATGGTAATGCACATGTGACACAAAGAAAATGCAAATAAAAACAGTAATGGAAATGCAAATGGTAACAGTAACGCAAACGCAAAGGGTAAGACACACAGTGACGTAAACGGAAACGCTAACACAAACGGTTACGTAAATGCAAGTGGAAACACTAACTGTAACAGTAACACAAACACACACACTTTTTTCCCCAAAAAGGTGCATTCAGAAGTACAGTGAATACAAAGAATGTATGCATAATAATGGCCCTTGGAGCAGAAAATGAACACTTGGAGTGGGATATTCAGACTGTGCCAAGCAAGGGCACAAACCTGGGCGTAGCACAACTGGGATGAGCCAGGGCATGGTCCAGGCGATATTCAACGGTGCTGCACCATAGCTCAGCACCATTGAATATGGCACTCAGGGCACATGCACTGCGCATGGTGCAGTGACACTGCACCAGCAAAAGTGGCAGCAGGGGTGCAGGGGGCCGCGTCAGTGCAAGTGCAGTCATGCTAGGTACAGCAAGAGTGATATTTAGCCGTAGGCAGGCAAATTAGGTCATAATGCATGCAAGGTGCAAATGGGGCCATTTGCATGTCATTATGACTCATTTGCATGTGGTTCACCGATCCCCAGTGGCTTGCACCTGGCACCCTGCCAGGCTGCAGCTGTCAGAGACTGACACCCCACTGCCCCTTGGTGGGCACCACACTCATTCGCCCGATCGCAGGCATGTATTTATATCAACCCTGGTGGTCCAGTGGACCCATTCCCCTGCCCGATCATGGGCATGGTTGTAGAGTAACCTTGGTAGTCCAGTGGACCCATTCCCCTGCCCAGTTGTGGACATGCTTGTAGAGTAACCCTGGTGGTCCACTGGACCCATTCTCCTGCCTGATCATGGGCTTAACATAGAGCCCTGGTGGTCCAGTGGACCGATCACCATCACCCACTTGCGGGTGGCAGTCAATTACTCTGTGTTCCAACGGTACCCCCACACCTGCCCACTGTGACCCCACCATCATGCACCCCCCTGGTCAGCAGCAGGAGGCAGCTCCCCACCTGCAAGCCACCCGGCTGCCCACCGACTGACAACATACTGTATGTCTGTACACCTATTGGTCCACATTTCGGGACAGTTTGTGCCACTGGTCCAAAAACTTCAGGAGACATGCAGCCGGGGTCCCTGATGTGCCTTTCAAAGATTTCATGAAAAAATATTAAACAATTCAAAAGTTATTAAAACAATAAGTTTCCCATTATAGTCAATGGGAAAAGTTAACAAAAAGGTCAACAGTGTTGCAAATGCAGTTTTCAGTGTCACAAATGACCCCCATAGTGTCATGAGTCAGCCATTTTTTTTCAGTTAATGGTCACAGAAATGCTTGGCATTTAAATTTGGGTACCACAAGGGACACAATTCTTTTTGTGTTAACCTAGTCGGACCCTGAGGATGCTAGCCATGTCTTTTTTGGGGGGTTAAACACCCCAGAAATATGTTTTTGGAATTTTTGTTCAAAGTAGTGTAGCAAAGTAGTGTCACACTCACGACACTTTTGTGATTTCATTTGAGAAAGTGTTGTGATCTGCGACACTAAATTGCGATATTATGCCGAAAATAACAGGAATTGTTTGCCACCCTGCTGCAAAACAATGGTTTGGTCTTTTGGGCTGAAATTTGGAGAGAAGAAAGCCAGCATTCCACAGATGTGCCTTTTGTTAGTTTGGTTACAAAATATTGTATGGATGGAAACTTAAGGTGCTCTGAAGTTGATGCTTTTTCCCATAGACTAACACTGCGGCTTCTGCCATGACTTTCAGGGCCCGTATCTCGGAAATGCTTCGAGATATGGGCGTTTCGTCAGAAAAATGCTTAGCCCCACACTAGAGGGCTAAGTACAAAACCAGCCAGGAAAGTCATAATTTATATGACATTTTAATTTTTTTCTACATCATACGGTTCCTGAGATATAAGCAATTTAATATTACAAGTGCTAATTTTCTGCTCCGAGGCCCATTATTATGCATACATACATTGTATTACTGTGTTTCTCTATGCAGTTGTTGGTGAAAAAAAGCATGAGCGCTTTCATTACTTTCACAGTTAGCGTTCCTACTTGCGTTTCCATAACTGTTTGCATTAGCGTTCCTGTCTACGCCACCATGTGCATTACCCTTTGCCTTTTTGTTTGTGCTTTCATTTGTGCTACTGTTACCATATACATTTCCATTACTGTTTCTGTTTGCATTCCATTTTGCATCACCATGTGCATTACCATTTGTGTTTGTGTACGCGCTTCTGTTTGCGTTTCCTTTGGCGTCATCATTGCTGTTACCATTAGCATTTGCATTTCCTATTGTGGTACCATGACTGTGCGCATTACCATTTGCATTTCTGTATGTGCTTGCGTGTGCATTTGCATTTGCATTACAGTTCCCATGTATGCCACCATGTGCATTACCCTTTGCTTTTTCATTTGTGCTTGAGTTTGCGTTACTGTTAACATTTGCATTCCCATTACTGTTTTTGTTTGCATTGTGTGTCACCGAGTGCATTACCATTTACGTTTGCGTATGCGCTTCTGTTTGCATTTCCTTTGGTGTCATTGTTGCTGTTACCATTAGCATTTGCGTTTCTTATTATATATATTATAAATAAAGACTTTGATTGAATGATTGATTGATTATTGTGGTACCGTGACCGTGAACGTTACCAGTTGCATTTCCGTACGTGCTTTCATTTCCATTTCCATTACCGTTCCCTTCTACGCCACTGTGTGCATTACTCTATTACCCTTTGCGTTTTCATTTGTGCTTGCATTTGCATTACTGCTAACATTTGTGTTTCCATTACTGGTTTTGTTTGCATTTTGTTTTGCGTCACTGTGTGCATTACAATTTGCATTTACGTAAGTGCTTACATTTGCATTTCTTTTGGCGTCATCGTTGCTGTTATTGTTAGCATTTGCATTTCCTTATGAGGTACCGTGACCGTGAGCATTACCATTTGCATTTCTGTATGCGTTACCGTTCCTATCTATGCCACCATGTGCATTACCTTTTGTGTTTTCATTTGCGCTTGCGTCTGCATAACTGTTAACATTTGCATTTCCATTATTGCTTTTGTTGGCATTTCCTTTTGGAACCATGTGCATTTCCATTTTAGTTTGCGTATGTGCTTCCATTTGTGTTTGTGTTTCCTTTGGTGTCATCATTGCTGTTACCATAACTGTCTGTTTCCCAATTACGTTACCATGCCTGTGTGTGTTACGGTTTGCATTTCCATACGCGCTTGCATTTGTGGTTCTGTTTTCATTAACATCTGCAGTTGTGTTTGTATTACCGTTTGCATTATCATTTACATTTGTGTCACCATGTCCGTTGGCATTTGCGTTTGCATTTACATTGCTGTTACTGCACTATTTATGGTGTACATTCTCAAAAAGAAGGGAAATTCATGGCAAAAAAATTCCGTTTAATGCATCAGTTACAGTGGTTCCACAGTGATAAAAGTGAGGAAATTCGATGTCAGGGTTCCCACCCCCCTTGCACCCTACCCCACCCCGCTTTCACTAACAGGCATCGGGGTGTGCATTTGGGTCATCGGTCCTACCTCTCACTTCATTCTCCTCTACTGCACCACCTCAGCTTGTTTGCACAGGGGATGGGGTGAGAGTTAGGACTGATGACCCCAATGCACACCCCAGTGCCTGTTGGTGGGGGTGGGGTACAAGGGGAATGGGAGACCTAACATCGAATTTCCTCTCTTTTGTTGCTGTGGAACAACCTCAACTGATGCATTAAATGGAACTTTTTTCCATGAATATATATATATATATATATATACACACACACACACACACATATACATATACATTATGGTAGCACAGTATTGCTACCATAGTTAGGGTTGAGGAGCCATTTACATGTTAAACCTAAAATTTTGCACCGTAATAACTTTTGCAACTGTTCAATGGATTTGCCTTAAATATGGAATACTCGATCAAGTAGCATACATCTTGGGATTTGTAAGTTTCGTACTGTTCAGATATACGGCTGCAGAGTTATTAAGCATGATCTGCATGTGCATTTACACTTTTTTACAATCTTTGGTAGTCTCTACAGGTCGCACGGTTTGCATGACCAGTCTAAAATCTTCAGGAAACATGTGGCCAGGGTCCCTGATGTACCTTTTGAAGATTTCGTGAAAAAATATTAAACGATTCAAAAGTTATTCAAAAAACAGTTTCCCATTATGTCAATGGGAAAAGTTAACAAAAAGTTCAGCACTTTCGCAAATGCAGTTTTTACTTTCGCAAATTGCCCTTTTACTTTTGCAATTCCACCATTTTTTTTCAGTTGGTGATCAGAAAAATGCTTGGGCCTGGATATTCAAAAGGGTTGCGCCATGCGCAACTCCAAAAATGCGCCATTCTGCGATATTCAGAAGGGGCCAGTTGCGCCACCGAAAACATGCTGAGCAACAGCGCAATGGAAATGAAGGCATGCGCAACCGAAGGGGGCCGGTCCATGCATAAAGTGCGTAATGCGATATCCGAACACTTGCGCAATGCGCAAGAGTGGCTCAGCCGGAAGTTGCGCAGTACCGGATTTGAGCCAAAATAAAAAGGCTCAAGGAAGCGGCGCAAGAACCCTAGCAGGCCGCAAACTGGGGGAGAGAGACAGAGAGAGAGAGAGAGAGAGACAGGAGCTGGAAGGGCAGAGAGGGACAGTGGGTCCAGGAGGACAGAGAGGCCAGTGGGGGGTGCCCGGTGCAGTGGAAGCAGCAGTGGGGGCAGCGGGGGTAACACAGGAACAGCAGCCGGGGGGGCAGAAGCCAGGGATATGGACAGTGTCAGCTTCCACATGGAAGCTGTAATGAGGGTGACACACCATGCTGAGGGGACATGGCGGCGGAGGGCCCGTCAGCGGCACGCCCCCCGACAGGCGGTATCGTGCCCGCATCAGCTTCGAGCTGTACACAGACATCGAGATTGTGGCCCGGTACTGCCTGAACAGGGCAATACTGAGACGGCTCTGCGAGCTGTGCAGTGATGTGATGCAGGCACCCTCACGACGGAGTCATGCTCTGTCCATGGAGACCAAGGTGACAGCCTGCATGTGCCTGCTCACCACAGGCACCTTCCAGAGGCTGACAGGGGACACCACAGGCATTACACAGTTGGCCACGTCACGCATCCTCACCCAATTCCTCAGCGCACTGCTGCCACATGCTGCGGAGTACATCCATTTCCCCAGCACCGCGGCAGAGCGTACAGCAAACATGCAGGAGTTCCACAGGGTAGCTATGCCTGGCATGCTAGGGGCCATAGACTGCACCCATGTGGCCATTCAAGACGCCACCTGGCCCCGACGGCCAGGCTTATCGGAACCGAAAGGGCTTTCCAGTGTCAACTGCCAGGGTGGTGTGTGATGCCACTGGTGCATTATCAATGTCTGTGCCACACACCCTGGCGGAGCACATGATGCCTTCATATGGCACCAGTCTGCACTGTGCCATCGATTCGAGAGTGGGAACATCCCCACAGGTCATCTAGTGGGTGAGTACACATGTATGGAATGCAAACCCTGGGCAAGGGTGGGAATGACACAGGTGCCATGGTAGTGGCACACAAGGATATGGCCAATATGGACCTGACATGACACTGATCTCCACTATCTCCACACAGGTGACTGCGGATACCCACTCCGTCCCTGGCTGCTCACACCGTACGGTGCCCGACCCCAGCGCAGCTATGTTTCAATGAGGCACATGCCGCAACACGTGAACATCATAGAGCTGGTGTTTGGGATGCTCAAGGCACGCCGGGATGCCTGGACACCCGCGGAGCTCCTACAGTACAGCCCCCAAAAGGCCTGTGGGATATTCCTGGCCTGTTGCATCCTGCACAACATGGCCAAAGACCATGGGATAGCCGTACAGGTCCAAGAGGGGGACAGCGATGGGGACGCCAGTGGCGCTGGTGATGTGGGTGATGAGCAGCCCCCCCTAGGATGGAGGGACCCCCGACTGACCCGGCAGGCCCAGCTGCACCTGGACACCATTGCAGAAGAGCACTACGCCCAACACAGGTAAGGCAAGGGGACATGTGCAGGCAACACTGTCCATGCGCAAACCACAGGCACACAGGGGAACACACCGTGCATGAAGGTCAGGGGAGGTGAAGGTTCCAGGCATACCAACACACCAGCAGAGAGGGGTGAGCACACATATGGAACACACACACACCAGGCAGCATACATGGGCAGCAGCACAGCACTCGGAAATGACATTGCCAACACAGCACCACCTACCACCCCCACCACCTGGACTGTCCACGCGCGTGTGTCAGGACCTGGGCACCTTGCACCTTGGTGTACAGTGCAATGCAGGCATCATCATGCACACGCACCTGTGGACAGCAGTTGGGAGAGTGTGCAGGTGGTCTCTGTGTCAGCTTGGTGAGCAGAGCACCCAGCAGTGCACTGCCCACCATGACACACATTGCACACATGGCAGCACCAGACAGGGCCTGCACTGGGAGACAGCTCAGTCAGGTAGCACTGTCCCACGGCCACCACGGATGCGTGGGCGGCCCCGCCATGGCCCAGCAGCACTGGCAGGCTGAGCAGGGGCCACATCGGGTGGCGCTGGTGCACCACCAGGGGTCCCACTCGCGTAACGCCGACCTTGCCCACACAGGGGTCTGCATCCTGCCAAACAAACTTGCACCAGGGGTGCTGGATGCCCACAGCAGAACCCGCGTCGACAAGGCCTGGTGTCGCCTGCACGCGCCGGGACAGGGAGTGGAGAGTGCACTGTGTGGGGTGTGGTACAGGGCACCTGACAGTGTAGCCAATGCGTCCTAACAGAGACCACTGCCTGGGTCAGCCTGTCAATGGCAGCGGTCACATCCGTCCGCGCAAGGACCAGCTCGGCTCGGTCCGAGCACACTCCCTGCTATGCGCTCCACGGACACAGACAGTGCCTCCACGGACCTTGCAACCCGCCCCTGCAGCTGTACCGACTCCTGCAGCAGGCGGGTGTGCGCGTCCAATGGGCACTGTGCCCCAATGGCATCGTGACCCCCAGGGTGTGGATGGTCCTGCTGCACAGCACCCCTTGAGGGTGGGCGCTGTTCGCCAGGACCAGGTATGGGCAGATCAAAGAGAGGTGGACATGTGCCACTGCTTGACACTGTACCCCCAGACCTGGTGTGCAACTGCTGCTGCTGCCCCTCCAACTGCTGAGCCCCCAGGTCCACTTGTTCCACCTCCATGCTGACAACAGTACCAGACACCTGCACAGCCACTGGTGCTGCCCCACCCATGCTGACAGGCACAGCCTGGGACTGTGCCAGCATGCTGGTACACAGGTGTGAACCAGGAAGGCCCAGGGGCATGTGCTGGCCTGCCATGTGTCCATCATGGGACACACACCTATCACTGCCCATTGCAGGCCTGCTATCATCAATGGTGCAGGTGCGTGCCAGACTGCTGTGACACAGGCTGTGCACCCCCTGCACCCGTATCACTGACACTGGAGTTGTCGGCCCAGCCTGCATGCTGCTGCAGTGCCTGCAGGCTGGTGGCGGAGGTGGATGGTCCCTCCTCCACGTCCAGCAGGTCTGCCTCACTGTCTGGACCCACCACCACCACCGTCTCCTGCAGACGAACAGGATCTGTAACAGAAAGAGAGTACATGTGAGTGCATGTGAACAACAGCCCCCAACAACACCACCATGTCATACCGTGCAGTGATGGGCTTCCACCTGTCTGGAATCCTCCGCCAGGTGCGCCACAATGGCACTTCGGCTGCATGGCGCGACCAGTGTCTCCTCTGTTGGGGTCAGCTCATCCACTGGTGGGCCCCCACCAGTGCCAGCATCTGCTGCCCTGAAGGCTGCCACCTTCTCCTTCAGCCTCCTGCGGTCAGTCCCCATCTTCTTCCTGCATTCCTGCACAGAGCGCTGGTGGCTTCCGTGCAGGTTGATGGCCCGAGCTATCCCCTCCCATGCAGCTGCATGCTCCTGAGGGGTGCCCCTCCATCCACTCAATAGTGGCTCATCCTCCAGGTAGGCCTGGAAGAGGGCCTCTGTCTCTGCCGCGGTGAAGTTCGGCCTCCTCCTACGCCCGCCGTCCACACCCTCAGCTTTGCTCTGGTCAGTCATGGTGATCTGTATGGGTGGAAGTGGACACCTGTCACTGTGCAGTCAACAGCATTACCCCATGAGCATAGCTGCCGGCCGGGGGGTCGGAAGCCCCGTTTCTCTCCATGGCAGATACTGATAGAAGGGTGCCCTTTGTCCCTTCTAAGTGCCCATTTCATGCTCAGCCCCTCAGCCTTTATCATCCTCCACCCATGAGCATTGTCCTGAGCATCACACAGCATGTAACTCACCTCTCACCTGCAGTAACCAAATCTGGCCAGCACAACCCACTGTCGCATTTTTATAGTGCAACACATGCAAATGAGGTGTGGCTCAACTTTAATGACATGCTAATCGTGCCACTGCGCCTTTGAATGGCTGATCGGATGATTTGCATATGTCGGCTGAATATCGCGTAGTTGCTCTTTGAGCAATACGGAAGGTCCAGCTGAGCCAATGCCGCAGGTTTGTGGCTGCGTGCCACACTGCATTGCGCATGCCCAGACAGCTTACGCATGCGTCTATCGTGCTGCAGACCTGCTGAGCGCAATAGGCGATTCAGGCCATGGCCACCATTGTGCCAGTGGCGCTACAGCACTGGCACTGTATGGCGTTGTGGCACTACTGCGCGATAGTCCACTGTGGCTGGTGCATATCTCTGCAGTTGCGCAGGATTCCTATATGACCGGTGGCGCTGTGCGTAGCCTTGCGTCATTGCCGTGACCTTGTGTATGGCCTCTGACCCCTGGCACTGTTCGCATGCCATGTGTACGTCCCTATTGCGCTGTCTGGTGACAGCGCTATGTACAGTGACGGCGCTGCTCGAACAGCACGATTGGAGCCTGTGGTGGTCTATTGCACAACAACTCCACGTGGGGTTACGGTGCAGTGGGCGCCATATTGCCTGCTGTAAAGTTGGTGCCATGGCACGGAGAAGGGCAGTGTCCTGGAGCCAGCTGGAGGTGGCCAACCTGGTGGCCCTGGTGGAGCCCCACTGTGAGGCACTGTATGGTGAGGCCCCCCTCACCATGCCAAGGACACACGTGTGGCAGCAAGTGGCCATTGACCTGGTGGAGGTCACTGGCCAGGGCAGTCCAGCTGAGCAGTGCGGCACTGTACAGTGACCTCCGCCGAGGGAGCGGAACCTTGCGCTGCTGCGGTCGCATGCCAGGCGGGCGAGTCCCTAGGCCAGGTGAGTGTACCATCTATGCAATTCCATATTCTCTGTAGGGGTGTGTGTGTGTGCTTTGGGTGGCTGTGCATAGGTGCCGGCTCAGACACGGTTGGCTGTGTCAGTGTGTGCAGCTGTGCGATGGATGGTTATGGCTGTGTGGGCAGGCACTCTCACTGGGGCAGGGGCACTCTGCTTTTGAGTCACACTGATGTTTGTCTCAACATATGTCTCCACAGGGCGGATTTTGAGGACGCGGGCGAGGTGAGGTGGGCGTGCCAGGCCCCGGTGCCAGGGGGTGTTGTGCCCCAACCACAGCAGCAGCAGCAGCAGCAGCAGCGGCAGACCCAGCTGCTGGAGCAGTGTGAGTATCATTACTTCATGGATGCTATTGCATGCTGGGGGTGCAAGACCACCAGCCATGCACAACACAACCAAAGGGGAGGTCATAATTCCACTATACAAGACACTAGTGAGGCCCCACACTGGAGTACAGTGTACAGTTCAGAAGACCATACCTACGTATGGACATGGACTGGGTAGAGAGGGTTCAGAGGAGGGCAACACGGATGGTGCATGGATTTCAGCACAAGTCCGATGAAGACAGGTTGAAGGAACTGAATGTACTCCCTGGAGGAGGGAGGGAGAGGGGATATGATGGGGACATACAAGTATCTTACAGGGGAACAGAGTGCATGACAACACTATTTTTCAGTGTAAAGACGTTCCAGGACTAGTGAGCATGGGATGATGTTGGAGGGGACGATTCGGAGGACACATGAGAATGTATTTCTTCACAGAATGGGTGGTGGACAAGTGGAATACCCTGCCAGAGGAAGTGGTGGGGGCTGACTTGGTCATGGGATTTAAGAATGCATGGGATAGCCATACAGGAATTCTGGAGGTCAGGGGTAAGGTGCAACAGACTTATAGGAAAACAGAGTGAACTTACAAGGTCAAATGGGCAGACTGGGTGGCCCATAGGCCCTTATCTGCCGACACTGTCTATGTATTTATGTATGCAGGCACGACACAGGTGACATGTATCACAGTGCAGTAGCACAGCACGTCTGTGTATGCGTCACTGGTGGTCCAGGCATGCACTGGGCACATAGCTGTGTAACTGGCATCGCACCATGTTGCCACGTCACTTGCCAGCCTAGTTTGTACTGTGATTGACGTGGGCAGCGTGTGTGGGCGGTGGTGCACATCGCTGGTGCCGCCTGTTTGTGATGGCCATGTGCATGTTCACTGTGGGTGGGTGTATGTCATCACAGGTGCGGGACATTGGGCTATATGGCTTGCAGGTTGGGTGGTGTTCAGGGTTGTGGTCAGTCACAGCCATTGACTGTGTTCCCATTTTCCTAGGCCTCGAGGTTCTCAGGAGGTTGTCGCGCGATGTCAGGCACCTCGCAGAGGTCAGCGTTGAGAACCAGGAGATCCTGCAGGCCATCCTGCGACATGGACATCGGCAGGGGCGGCACAGGACGGTGCGCCAGCAGGGGGAGGACCAGGAGCCAGGTGGACCATAGCCGTCATCACCCATCCCACTTCTCCCATCCCTACCACCCTGCCTTCCCTCTCCAAGTTTTTAATCCCTTCCCCTTGAACACCCCTTCCTTGTACCCGCCCCCCCTTGTAAATAGTTTTTATCGTTGTTGTTGCACTATGTTCAATATACATTTCTATTTTGATATATGAATACTGTGTCGGTCTCTGATTTGCAGCTGGCTATAGGTGCTCAGTTGCAGGTGTGTACATGCCATCTGGGCTGGTATGGTCCTGGGTATGTGTGTGTGTGTGTGTGTGTGTGTGCATGTGTGTGTGCATGGGGAGGTATCTCCAGCATGGCAGTGACTTTCGGTTGGTCTTGCCATCTGCTGCCACCCACTGCTGGGTGCACAGGGTGTGTCTGGCTTGTAGGCTTCTGTGTTGCACGGGGCTGACGTGTGCTGGGGGGACTGCATGGTTTCCTGCCGTGCCAGTCACTGCACATGGGTGGTGTCTTGGGGTCACAGTGCAGGGTGTGCTGTGCATACGGGGGGCTGCTGTGCACTGTGGTTGTTAACCACCTGTGTGTGTGGCACTCTCCGCCTGCCAGTGGTTGTGCTGGGGTGTCAGGGCTCTGCTATGCTGTGTTGGCTTGTCCCCATGGGCACGTGGATCATCTGTCCCACCCCCAGTGATGCTGTGCTTGGGGTGTGCCAGTGTGGTGTGGGTTCTGCAGTGTGTTCCTGTGCCCATGTGTGGCATGGCTGGTGGTGGGCCCCAGCCTGCCTCCCTGGATGTGCAGTTCCATTGCTCTGGGGGCTGTGCTTGCGCTATGGCAGCTCTGGACTGCTCAGCTGAGCTTCCTGGTTGCGCCATAGTGCAACATTTTGTCCTTCTCCTTCCTGGTTGTGCGATGGCGCGGTATGCGATATTGAGCGTTGGTTGCTTGCGCAATTTGCTGTGCTCCATGTTTGAATATCGCACCTGTTGCACATTTGCGCAACTGGTTTGCGCTTGCTCCTGCTGTTGCGCCAGTTTTGAGTGCAGTTTGAATATACAGGCCTTGGAATTTAAATTTGGGACCCTCTAGCAACACAATTCTTTTTGTGTTTACCTAGTCAGACCCTGAGGATGCTAGGCATGTCTTTATTTTGAGGTTAAACACCCTAGAAATATGTTTTTCAAGTTTCTGGAAAAAGTACTTTCGCAAAGTAGTGTCGCACTCACGAAAGTGTCACAAATTTCTGTGAAAGCTTTCGCAAATTGCGACACTACTTTTCTAGGCTATGGCAAAATGACAGCAATTCTTTGCCACCCTGCTGAAAAAGAACAGTTTGGTCTTTTGGGCTGAAATTTGGAAGGAACGCAGCCAACATCTCACAGATGTGTCTTCCAGTGTTTCAGTGACAAAATATTACAGGACTCAAAGTTATGGCACTCCAAAGTTGATGCTTTTTCCTATAGGATAACATTACGGCGTTCACCACATTACAGGAATCCTTTGCCGCCCTCCTGCAAAATAACGGTTTTGTTTTTTGGGCTGAAATTTGGAGGGAAGAAATCCCTCAGATGTGCCTTTCAGTCCTATGTGACAAGACATCACGTGGAGGGCCCCGCGCTTCCGCCACTGCATTACATTTACTATTTCTCATTATCATTCTCAAAAAGAAGAAAAATTAGAGGCAAAATACTCTGTTTAATGTATTGGATTTACATAGTGGTACCCTAGCAATAGGTAGGGGAACAAAGCCAGAAATCAAGGAGGATGTTTGTTTTTTGCAGCAGGTAGGGAATGTGGGCAGACTAGGGAGGCCTGGTGGTCCTTATCTACCATCAAATCCTATATATCTATGTATCTATGTATCTGGACAATTCCTAGCACATTCATATCCTCGAGACAAGGGCACCAAAACTGCACACTGTATTCCAGACCTGTACAGTGGACAAATGACCTCTGCCATCCTATTTGTGATTTCCCTGGCTGGGGACTCCCAGTTTCTCACTATGCATAGACACTCCACCAATCTGGGTAAATTAGCATTAGCTGTCTACGCCCCCCACCATTTGGAACTCCCTTCCCTCAAACTTACGTCATCTCCTAGCCACTTCAGTTTCTGTGAGGCCTGAAGTACTCCCTCTGTCTCCCTGGCCCCTGCTCTTGCTTGTAGCCCTAGGATATTCTTTCCAACACTGAGCACTGTCCCCAGCTCCTGAGGCTGTGTACTACCTACATGATATTTGTATTTATGCTGTTGTACAATGACCCTTAGTATGTTGTATTAGACCCTTACTTTATTGTTACCCTGTCGTTGCTGTTTTGATTGTACCACTCTTGCTCATTAGGATATCTTCTCCTTTTGTTTACCAAAACAGAATCTGTAAGAAGCTCATGTGATACAGATACTTGTTCTCTAATTATTTACACTACAACTGGTTCTTTTCTTACGTGATTGATACCTCATATCAAATTGTGTTATCTGATCTACTGTATACACTCCTATAAGTTTCTTACTTATGCCTAGTGTATCTCACCTGGTTTGCAAAAACTAATCATTAAATAAATACAGCCCAACACCATATTTGCTTTGTCCACAGACATCCTGCATTGTGCCAAGTGTTTCACATCAATCTTACTAACAATACAATGGGTTTGTAAAATCTAAGAAACTGATTGTCTGACTGGATCTCTGAACCATGAGTAAATCCCAATATAGCTCACAGGAAAAAAGATCCAGTCAGCCTCATCAGCCCCATTTCCTAAAAATCAATACCACCCCCAAAAACTGAAACCATTCATGAATTTCTAGTGACAGCACGCCAGCTGCCACAGCTCTGAATCCCCAGGAGTGCCATGCTCGGCTCGCACCATCACCCGTCAACTAAGCAGATATTTTAACAGTTTCAACCATTCTCAGAGTGGTGAAAGTGTTTCTTTATTAAAAAAAATGAAGCCTAAAACATACAGAAATCATGGCCAAAAAGTCAAGCCATGATACCAGGCATGCACCTATGCATATGCATAGGTGCATGCCCAGTATTATGGCTGTGCTTTTTAGGTGAGATTTCTCCATGATGTTGGCTTTGTTTTTTAAAAATTATACACTTTCCCCACTTGTGAATTCTTGAAACTGTTAAAATATCTAATTACATGAAGGGTGATGATGGGAGATAACACAACCCTCCTGGAGCTTCAGTGGTGGCCATTGCACCAAGAGCATAAAACTGCCACTTTCGCGAATGGTTGACACAACTCACACTCCCTCTTTTGTAAGTTGCTGAAATTCACTTCCAGAACCTCCCGAAGAGACCTAATGAGCTCCCACCAGTACTTGACTATGGCTGTCATGTTACTGGCGTACAACAGAGACAAAAAAAACTAAATACATACATAAAAAAAATCAGTCAGCTTCTGATTTAATGGCACATGTGAATACCAGTGAATAGGAATGAAGGGGGCTGACACTCGCATTGCATATTCATCTGCCACTCAGTTGTGTTTCCTGATTCAATGGCAGCTGTAATATCAGTGGATGCCTCAGTAACAACAGAGAAATATTTTTTTCTGACTTAAGAATAAATTAAGAAAAAATTGTTTAAACTGGCAGTTTGTTTTTAACAAAAAATGAACGGGGGACATTGTATAATCACAATAATCAACTCCAGGATGTGGGTTATGCTGGAATTTACTCATGCCCTAGTGTGTACAATATTTGGTCACTCGGCCTGTAGCCTCATGACCAAGCCATACCAGGTGTCAGTAAATCCCAGCATAACCCACACGCTGTCATGGATGATTGCTTAATTGCACTCAGGTCCTTTTCCTTCTCTGATCTGGTTATCTGCACACTCAACCAGTATTTGCTCCCCAGGTTTTTTATCTCCATGTGCATAACTTTCCAGTTTTTGGCATTGAATCCCAGTTGCAAAATGGCAGAGAACTTCTCTAGCTAGCCAGGTCTTCCAAGAGTTCATCTCTCTCTCTCTTCCTTTATGTTCACCCTCCCATAGAGCTTTGTGTCACCTGTGAACATCATAAAGTACCTCTAGTCCCTTCCATGATGTCACCTATCAATATGTTAAACAAAACTGGGCCAAGCACAGAGCCATGTGGTACCAAAGTGTGTCAAGTCTTATTTTAAGATTTTATGAAGTGGTTTTGGTCATGTTGTATTGGTTTTACTTCAAGTTCTAGTGTGTGCTCTATCTTTGTTGCTTTGTAGTCTATTCTCAGTTTGCAGCACATTTGCTGTAGTGGGTGGGGGAAGGGCAATCAACATTCTTGTTCTTCTTATTCCTTTTGCCAAGTCTGTAATGTCAAATCTTACCTAAGTTTTGTGCATTTTAGATTCATCAATAGCAGCAATAGCAGCAGCTAATCTTCCTGAAGGCCTGTGTTTAGATCCCATAACCACCACCTGAATACTGTGTGAAGTTGAGCAAGTCACTTAAATTCCTTGACTTTTTGTGCACCTTGAAAGGATTTTCTGCTCAGTGTGCTTTTCCTTGCACCGAAAAGTAAAACCAAATTGAGGTTTAATCTTTTAAGAAATATGCAGGTGTTTAGCATGGTGTAAAGCAATATTACATGCCACAACATTAAAAATGTGTGGCAGAGGTAATGGCAAGGCTTGTAGTGGCATGGGAGTTGCAGGAAAGGGATAAGCAGCTGGAAGATAGCAGGCAGAGGAAGTCTGTGATGTTATAAAAATGATGTGGGCAATATTCTTGTTGATGCAGGACTGGTGTGGGGGGCTTTTAGTTTCGTTTAGTTTAGTTTATTTATTTTATACTGGAAATATATGACTGAAGATAATCAGACTGATAGCCAAGAAACTGCATCATACCTCAATGTCCCTTTTACTAAGGAATGTGGGAAATCCGAGCCTGGGAAACCAGACAATATAGTGGACAGGACTGAACCCTTAGATGGAGAGGAACTGCATCCTATGGAAGTGGAGGCTATGGAAACAGATGTTGAGGAGCAGAAGGAGGACTGACAAGAGGTAGTGGGTGCGACATAGACAGCCAGCTCTGAGTGCTGTATCATTTTTATTTCTTAATATAACAGAAATGTGGTATTGAAGTGCCTGTTAAAAATGCCAGTTCCCTTGGAGTAACCTCACTCGCCTTCCCCCCGTTTCAGCTGAAAGATGAAAGCCATGAGAAAAATGCTGAAACAGCATGTGAGATTATACACAAACAGATTTTAGAGACAATGTGTTATGTGGAAAATCCTGAAGCTAATTATAGGGTTAAGAAGCTTGAGTTCAGCATATCCATTTTATGATGCTTCCAGAGGAAGAAAAGCAGGTTGCGATGTATTAGTGTGAGATCATAAATGCTTTGGTGTCTGTGTGACAGAGGATACTGTTTAAATATCAAAGAGATGTCATTTGACACACATGAGTTATGCTGAGGATTGCAGAATGTAATACTTTGAAAATACATCCTATGGTTATATAGAAATATATATATTTCACAGATTCTGACAGGGAGGAGCTGGATGACATCACACAAAAGGGGGTGGCAAATACAGTTTACTTTAAGGAATAATTCTGTTTTACAGAGACACTTTGACCTAGGAATCTGACAACGAACCATCTGTGAGCACTTGTAAAACAGGTATTTAGATAAGCTAGACAAGTCTAAATATTGTTGTAAGAATTTTACTCTTTTAAACCTCGTTCTTTTAAAAGATGTGCATGTCTTATGATATTAGAAGTTCTGTATTTTGCATTTTACATATTTTATCTATTTTAGTAAAAACTCTTTTTAGAGCATTACTTAGTCTGTCTTTGATTTCTTTTAGTTGTAAGAAAAGTATATGGTTATAGTAGACATGAGGCATAAGCTTGAATGGTGGTACCAAACTGGAAAGAGAAGCGTTTTAAATCTGATGTCTTTATTAATGTTCTTAAGGGTTCATCTCTGTATTACCTGGTTAGGTGCCTGTAGGCAAAGATATCTGGCCACCTGAAGACAGATATATCTGAGCCTATGCATTGGGTATGCTAGCAAGAGGTTAACTGTTTGAATCCCTTCAGAACTTGAGACCAAAGGTTGATCTGAACTCACAAAGCAGACAAGAGGGTTACCTTGTCTGTTAGACTGTTCACAAGACTGCACTCAGAGGTTGGCACTTTGGGAGTAGAGGGCCTGACCTGCTGAGTGGGTTTGTGACAGTGGATTGTACAAGTGCAGAATAGTGTAGACCTACCTAACCTACAGTCCCTAATGTGGACTACGATGTTCTATGACAGCACAAGACATATCAGTATTTACTCATACTTGCTATAATTTGCTTACAAACTATTATCTAATATAATATGTTCTTTATGTACCAGGGGGGTGCAGAGGAGGGCAACAAAGATGCTATATGAAATGGAGGGGAGAGACTATGACAGCAGGCTGGGAGACCTCTATATGTACACCCTGGAGGATAGAAGAGACAGGGGGGACATGATAGAGACATTCAGGTATCTGAGGGGAATCAATAAGGATGGAGCAGATAGGGTCTTTAAGTTAAGGAGGGGGAGGATCACCAGGGGGCATGGGCTAAGAATCGAGAGGGGAAGATTTAGGAGGGAGATGAGGAGACACTATTTCACAGAGAGGGTGGTAGCAAAATGGAATGCCTACCAGAATGGGTGGTATCATGTAAATCTGTGAACAGCTTCAAAATGGCATGGGACAGGGAACAGGGGAGAGTGATGAAACATAGAAACATAGACTTTGACAGCAGATAAGGACCGCTTGACCCATCTAGTCTGCCCATTTCCCTACCTACAGGATAGGCCGCAGATCCTAGTTAACCAACAGCCTATTTCTTCCTACCCCCCCACCAAGAATTGCCTTATGTCTGTCCCATGCATTCTTGAATTCTCCCACAGTTTTAGACTCCACAACCTCCTCAGGAAGGCTGTTCCATGCATCCACTACTCTCTCTGTGAAAAAATACTTCCTCACATTGCCCCTGAACTGCCCCCATCTTTAAATTGTGTCCCCTTGTTCTTGCACATCTCTTTTTCTGAAAGATGCTACCCTCTTGGACTTTGTTGATTCCACTGAGGTACTTAAAAGTTTCTATTATGTCCCCCCTCTTCCTTCTTTCCTCAAGGGTATACATATTAAGCTCCTTTAGTCTCTTCTCATACGGCTTCTCTTGCAGACCCTGCACCATTTTAATTGCCCTTCTCTGGACTGCCTCTATCCTGTCTATGTCCTTGTGGAGATGGGGTCTCCAGAACTGGACGCAGTACTCCAGATGGGGTCTCACCAACTGTCTGTACAGAGGGATAACAACTTCCTGTTTTCTGCTGGTGATGCCTCTCCCTGTGCAACCCAGTATACCCAAAGCCCTCCCTACTGCCTTCTCACATTGCTTGCTAACCTTAAGGTCATCTGATATGATTACCCCCAGGTCCCTTTCCTTTTTTGTTGTTGTTACTACCCCCGTTGTGTATTCTTCCCCTTGGTTCTTGTTTCCCAGGTGCATTATTTTGCACTTCTTTGCATTGAATCCTAGTTGCCATACTTCTGACCATTCCTCCAACCTTGCCAAGTCCCTTCTCATCCTTTCCATGCCTCCTTGTGTTTCAACCCTGTTGCAGATCATTGTGTCATCTGCAAAGAGGCATACATTTCCTTCCAGTCCCTCTGCAATGCCACTTATAAAGACATTAAAAAGGACTTGATCCAGTACTGAACCTTGTGGTACCCCACTAGTAACCCCTCTTTCTTCAGAGTGGACTCCATTTACAATTACCTTCTGTGTCCTGTTGTCCAGCCAATGTTTTACTCAGGCTACCACCCTGGGACCCACTCCCAGGCTGGTTAATTTGACTATTAATCTTTTGTGTGGGACTGTGTCAAATGCCTTGCTAAAGTCTAGGTAGGCCACGTCCACAGCCCCTCCCTGGTCTACTACTTTGGTCACCCAGTCAAAGAAATCTATTAGATTCATCTGACATGACCTTCCCACTGTGAACCCATGCTGCCTTGGGTCCTGTGTCCCACTGGCCTGTAGGTACTCAACAATTCTTTCCTTCAGAAGTGACTCCATCACTTTCCCTACCACAGAGGTCAAACTGACAGGTCTGTAGTTTTCTGCCTCTATCTTGGTCCCACTTTTGTGAAGGGGAATCACATTCACCTTCCTCCAGTCCTCAGGTACCACACCATCCTCCCATGATTTATTAAAAAGAGTAGCCAGTGGTTTCACTAGTTCCCCCCTTAATTCTTTTAGAATTCTGGGGTGAATTCCATCAGGTCCCATTGCTTTTTCCACCTTCAGTTTTAGGAGTTCTTGCAGAACCCTTTCTTCTGTGAAAGGACTGGGATCGACCCCCCTATCAAGAGTGCTTCTGTTAATTGCGTTAGGCACTTCCCCCTCCTCTTTCATGGATACTGAGCAGAAATATTCATTCAGTATCCCTGCTTTTTCACTGTCCCCCTCTGCCCACCCACTGTTCATTCTATTCAGCTTCACTATCCCTCCCTTTGTCTTTCTATGCTCGCTGATGTACCTATAAAATGTTTTATCCCCCTTCTTAACTGAGTTGGCTATCTTTTCCTCTGTTCAGGCCTTTGTTATTCTGACTTCCCTTCCTGCTTCCATTTGCCTTAACTGGTACAGCTCTCTGTCCTGCTCCTTCTGTGTTTTCTTATACTTCCAGAATGCTATCTTTTTCTCCCTGACTTTCCCAGCCACCTCTTTTGAGAACCATAGTGGCTTTTTCTTTTGTTTTGATTTGTTTATTTGCTTCACACAAAGGCTTGTTGCCTCTGTGATGGTAGTTTTGATGATTCCCCATTGTTGCTCCACCCCTCCTTCTAGCCTGTTTGCTATTGCTTTTCTGAGGCACTCTCCCATCTTGCCAAAGTCAGCCCTCCTGAAGTCCAGTACCCTCACTTTTGTATGGTTTGACTCTGTAGCTGAGTTTAACATGAACCACACTGTTTGATGGTCACTTGTTCCCAGATGGCAACCCACTTATAGATCTGAGATCCTCTCACTGCCCCCATTTGAGAGTATGAGGTCTAAGATTGCTCCCTCATGAGTGGGTTCCGAAACTAGCTGTCTGAGGCCTGCCACCTGTAGAGCATTGAGAATGGTCCTGCTCTTGGATGTGGCTGCAGCAAATGTCCTCCAGTTAACATCTGGCATATTCAGGTCCCCCATCAATAGTATCTCCCCTTTCTCTGCCATCCTAAGAATGCCTTCTATCATATCATTGTCCATTCCCTCCCCCTGACATGGGGGTCTGTACACAACCCCTGTGCAGATTGTGGTGCCCTTTCCAGTCTCCAAGGTGACCCACAGTGCCTCCTCTCCTCCCTGTTTACTCTTTTCTTCAGTTGCTTTCATCCCTTCCTTTATATAGAGAGCTACTCCTCCCCCTCTTCTCCCCTGCCTGTCTCTCCTGTAGGTTATGTACCCTGCTATGTTAACATCCCAGTCATGGTTCTCTGTGTACCATGTTTCTGTGACTGCTACGATATCCAGGCATCTCTCTTCCATCAAGGTGGGAGGTGGCAGTGGGATGACAAAAGGGAGGGAGGTTGGGGCAGCTGCAAACTAGGGGTGTTGACTGCACACTTGAGCAGGCTTAGATAGACCGGGTGGTCTTTTTCTGCTGGCACATTCGTATGTTCATAACCCTGTATATAATATGTTCTTGTCTCTCAAACTGTATTTTATCAATAATGTTGTTTATTGTCTAGTCTCTGTTGGCTGACCTGGAGCCTTTCTAAAGGAGTTTCTGACTTAAAGGTTGTATCTCTGAAAAGGTAATAAATAAATAAAATTACATAATAATTCTTGTGATGTTACCGCACCACTTACAGTTGTTAGCCATAATGTTATGATTAGCATATTTTATGAATCAGTGTATTTTAACCCAAATGTAGCCTTAGTCAGCATAATGCTTATCACTGTGCACGTACAAAGTCATCATTGTCTGTGCCAAAAACCAGCATACCAAGAATCATTGACTTTTTAATCCTTGGTGACCAGAAGATGATCCCCAAGAAACACAGTACATCTGTGAAACTTTTCCACCAAGCAACACCCAAAAAAGTACAGTGCATTATCACCAACATGCTATCTTGGCAGTGCAAATTCCCCTCAAATTATATTGGGGACTAGGAACTGAATGCAGCAACATCACAGATGCTTGTCTTGATCTTGTGCCTTTCATACTCATTGACAATGAGGGATTCTGCCATATTATTCAAAAATATGTTCAAAATGGCAGGTGCCTTTCAGAACTTATTTTTCACAGAGGCAGTATCGAAACTGAGGAATTATGTTGAAAATACAGTAAAACATGCACTGCAACATTTGCCAGGTTGCTATATCCACATAATCCCAGACATGTTGAATAATGGTCCAATGGCTGCAAGCTCACACAGTACATGTGTGTAACTGCACGCTGGGTGGAACTTCCAGGGATGAGGCATGATTTTATTTTACCAAATGGAATGGGTGGAACTGGTACCAGCACTGTCCACAGAAGTAGTCTTCTGTGCTGTTTAAGCATGGCATGCCTGACATGAAAAGCACAGTTGAGTCACACAGTGTAGCAACATTCTGTCTTCCCTTTCAGAGGAGCTAGTTG
This sequence comes from Neoceratodus forsteri, assembly GCA_016271365.2. Lineage (NCBI taxonomy): Eukaryota > Metazoa > Chordata > Ceratodontiformes > Ceratodontidae > Neoceratodus > Neoceratodus forsteri. The sequence continues at coordinate 55,744,129 of CM057449.1, read as the reverse complement.
CCTAGATGCACTAACTCTCACTAAAGAAAGAAATTTACTGCAAGTGACAATGGGTTAAATGCTATGAAGGCCATTAACAATGGTGTTTTTTTTAGGGTGCCTTGCTTGGCATGTTGCATTAACCTGGTGGTCACAAAGTTTTTGTCACAGACAGACGTTAAAGAACTACTGATTGTGTGCAGGTGAATCTGTGTGCATTTTGCATGGTCCAGAAAGGTCAGTGACCAGCTGCAGGCACTGTAAATAAACAAGTTCTAGCTAGAGCCACTATAGCTGTGGGGAGCTTTTAAAGCTTTGGAGACTGAGCGCCACCAAGTGCCATCTCCAAGATGGTGGTGGTGAATCAACTGCGCATGCCTGGCACTCACACATGCTTAGTTATAGTGAATGGCATTCTGCCATTTCCAAGATGGTGGCACCGGAGGAACTGTGTATGTGCACAAGGCGCACATGTGCAGTTCTTGTCCCAGAATGTAGAAGTAACAGCTGAAATAGTGCAGCTGTTATCCATAGCGATTGACCGTGGCACAGTGTTCCAAGTTCTGTTGGACTTTCGGAAGGATACTTCCAAAAGTCCAACAGATGCATGCCGTAGTCGGTGGTTTTAGGAGCAGAAAGCAAATGACTACAGGCTCCACCCACAGTGGTAAAAATCGCCTGTCCCATCTCTGAATGATGCATGAGGTTGTAACAAGGTGGAACTCAACATTATATATGCTGGAAAGGATGCATATGCAATTAAAGGCCTTCTGTGAGTACCTACTTGTGCACACAATCAGGGACAGTTCAGGACTTTCATTATGTTAGCCACCAATTAATGCAAGTTTATGGAAGCCTTAACTGTAAGATGCAATAGTGCCAATTCGATCATGTGACACAGGCTTTGAGTTGGCATACTGCCTTCCTAAGCCAGGCCATACCTCTACTCTATTTGCTGAGGCAGACCATTTTGAATGTGCAGAGGACATTTGCGGTGACTGGTGATGCATTCAGTTACTCACTCATTGAGCACTTACTGGAGGTCCTAGACCCCAACAAACACTTGAACAGCATACTAACATCAACTGAATTCAATACTATGATCATGCTGGACCTGATGCAAATGTGGGTTGTCCTTAATTATTTATATGGAACAGGTTCTATATCTTCAAAAGCTTTTCACTAAAAGGCACATGAGTTGTATATTTTGAAGACTACATGAGCAGCTTAGTCGGAGGAAGGCAGGAGGAGCTTCTGGATTTGGAAAGGTAATCGGAATGGAGGGTAAATAGTACAGCAGTTCATCTGCAAACAAAAAGGCACATACATCATATAATCCACTTTGGGAGGTGCTGTCATAAGTTAGGGTTGCTGACCATGAGGTACAGGAAGCTGATGATGATGGGTAAAATGCAGTGGCATAAGCAGTTGAGGGTTACATGGCTGATCAGGTACAGGTATATCTAACTGCTCATGAGGAGGAATTTCTTTACTGGCGGAATAAGGTGAAAGATTTGCCATCACTGGCAGCAGTAGCCTCAATACATCTGAGCTGTTCTCCACCTAGTGTGAGTGCTGAATGTGTTTTCATCTCAGCAGGAGGTCATTATTATGAACAGATACACTGACCTTCCCCCCACTAATGTCAGTATGTTGACATTTATCAGAATAAATCAGCATTGTATTCCCCCAGCTAGGACAGCATCAGTTTGGGCACTGCTCACAGATGAGGAGAAGGAAGCTAAAGACTGTCCTCAGCACAAACAGAGGCAGGTATGGTGGAAATGGAAATGAGAGGAACTTCCAAGGAAGAGAACATTCTGAAACTGAAGATAGTAAAGGTGAATTCCTTGCACTGCAGCAAGACAGCATTATTGGACATGTCTTTGAGTAAAAACAAAAAAAAAACTTCAACTCATGTCATGTGAAAAATTACATTGTTTCAGTGCTGTTGCTATGTGGTGTGTGGGGGACATATATGTAAACAAAATGTTCTCATTTGTTTAATATTTTCTCATTTGGAATAATAGTTTCAATGCACATATACCTGTCCTAATTCTATTACACCTTGTCCCTGACTCATGGGGCAGAAGGTTGCGGTATGCTAAGCAAGCACCCAACTGTGCTCTGTTTCTGCAGCATACCTGCACCTCATCTTATCCTAACAGTCTATGCTGCTACCCAAAATAAGTACTGTACCTGACTGTGATACTGTGCTGCTGGGGCGTGCCACCTCCTTCTCCATGGTGAGTGATGATGCTATAATTTCTGAATATGGTGATTCCACACAGGTTCTCCACCTGCTTGCTTTTCTGCTATGAACAAAAAATTACAATACTTAGATACCTGTACAACTATGAAGTCAAAATTGAAATCATAGGAGACAATGGTAGTACAGTAATTAGTAGGACTCAACACTAGACAGTTTTACGGTGCCACCACTGGTGAATGACAGCCCTGTATCTAACCTGCACCCTTTATTGCACCACCCACTGCATTGACATGCACCAGGCTCCCTGATTTGGCTGCGTCACACCACATCTTCCTGGAGTCTTAGCCTATTGTAAATACCAGAGCAGGATACCGTGAATCTTCTGCCACGCCTACCACCACCAATGATGCTTCTCTCTAAGGCCTCCCGCAGTCCTCCTTAGCCAGGAACTACACATGCCACCTCCCCCACCACCATCCCATGCCTCCAGATGTACATGGACTCTTATCCCAGTGTAAATTCCAGAGCAGACTACTGGGAACTTGCTACCATGACAGCCACCATTGATAATTCTTCTCACTAATGCCTTCTCCAGTCCTTCTTACCCAGGAACAACATGTGCCACCTCCTCCTCAGCTCCATCCCATGCCTCCAGATAAACCCAGATTCAGCCCAGCATCAGTGCCAGATGCATTTAGTGCTGAGTGAAACTGCTTCTGTTGTTCTACTGCCTCCTCAAACCAGGAAGATGCCAACTCCTCCTCCTACTGTCAGTGGGGCACCATTGTGGTGTTACACATCCATTCCTTCAGTAATGTGATGGTAAGTATCATTCCATTTTTTTTATTTTTTACTTTTCTAGTTTCATTTTCTTTTCACAGGTACAAAAGATAGGCAATGGATCCTGCCCCATATCATAATGCCTAAAAGAAAAACATCTCCTACAATAATTGCTAAAAAATGACAGCCATGGCAAAAACAGCTACTTGATAAAATGCTGAGCAGCTAAAACCTTTCAAAGCAGATCATGGAATGATGCCAAAGAAAACAACTGTTACCAAGGCCAAAGCAATTTCTTTACAATTTTATGTCGGGGGCTTTGTTCCCAACACCACTGTAATATATATATTTATATATATATATACATATATATAGATAGCTAGATAGATAGATTGAGATATATATATATTACAGGCAAAAAACTCTGTTTAATGCATCGGTTAGGGTTGTTCCACAGCGACAAAAGCTAGGAAATTCAATGTTAGGGTTGAAACCCCCTTGGACACCCCCCCCCGCCACCCCAGCCGGCATCGGGGTGTGCATTGGGGTCATCAGCCTAACTCTCATCCCATCACATGTATGAGACAAGCTGAGGTGGTGATGCATAGGAGAATGGGGTGAGAGTTAGGACCGATGACCCCAATGCACACCTGATGCCAGCTGGGGTGGCGGGTGGGGGTCCAAGGAGGATTTCAACCCTAACATCTAATTTTCTCACTTTTGTCACTGTGGAACAACCCTAACTGATGCATTAAAGAGTTTTTTTGGCTCTAATTTCCCTTCTTTTTGAGAATGTGGACTATAAATAGTGAATGGATTACTCCCACCATGTGATTTTTTTGTGGCATAGCAATGGTAAGAGCAACACAAACATAAGCGGTAATTATTACACACATGGTAACACAAACGTAAATTATAAAGCAAGCATTAATAGAAACGCAGGCGTAAAGTGACGCCAAAGGGAAGAGTGATGTAAATGAAGACACAAGCGCATACGGAAATGCAACTGATAACACACATGGTAACAGCAACAGTAACAGGAAAGGAAACAGAAAGGGAAATGCAAATGCAAGCACATACGGAAATGCAAACCAGAGCACGCATGGTGACGGTACCACAATTGTAAATGCAAATGGTAATGGTAACAGCAACAATAATGCCAAAGGAAAGAGAAATGGAAACACAAAACCAAGCTTGTATGGAAATGCAAACTGTTATGCACACGGTCATGGTAGCGCAATTTGAAACACAAATGGTAACGGTAAGAGCAATAATAACGCGAAAGGAAACAGAAAAGCAAATGCAAACACAAGCACGTATGGAAATGCAAACCGTAATCTGCACGGGCACGGGAACGCAATTGGAAATGCAAATGGCAATGGGAAGAAGAGCGATGATGCAAAATCAAAGAGAAACGCAAACGGAAATGGAAGTGCGGCTGCAAACAGAAATGGTAATGAGCATGGTGACACAAAGTGAAACACAAACATGAATAGTAGTGGAGATACAAATGGTAACAGTAATGCAAACACAAGCGCAAACGGAAACACAAAGGGTAACACATACGATGGCGTACATGGGAACGCTAATGGAAACAGGTACGAAAAGAGAAGTGTAAAGCCTACGTGTAACAGTAAGTGGAGTGCACACCCTATTTTTCCCCAAAAGCTCCATTGAGAAACACAGTGAAAACAAAGAATGTATGCATAACAATGAGCCTCGTAGCAGAAAATGAACAGTTTTAATAGTAAATTGCTAATAGTTGAGTAACCATACGACATAGGAAAAAAATTTAAATTTCAGATGATTCATCAGTTTCATGGCTAGGTTTTCACTGAATGTGTAGCCCACATGGCTACGCATGTTTGTGATGAAAATTCCGTATCTCGCACCATTTCTGAGATACGAGCCCCGAAAGCACGGCGGATGCCACCATGTTAGTCTATGGAAAAAAGCATCAGCTTCGGAGTATTGTAACTTTGCATCTGTGCAATATTTTTTCACCAAACCACCAAAAGGCACATCTGTGCAATGTTCGCTGTCTTCCCTCCAAATATTAGCCCAAAAGACCAAACCTTTCTTTTGCAGCAGGATGGCAAAGAATTCCTGTCATTTTGGCCATAGTCTGGAAGCAGTGTCATCAAGATTTGCAAGCTTTGTACTAGAACGTCAAGTGCGACACTACTTTTCCCCAAAATTTGGAAAACATATTTCTGGGGTATTTAACCCCAAAATAAAGACATGGCTAGCATCCTGAGGGAACATGCAGTTGGGGTCCCTGATGTGACTTTAGAAGATTTTGTGAAAAAATATGAAACAGTTCAAAAATTATTCCAAAAATAAGTTTCCCGTTATAGTTAATGGGAAAAGTTAACAAAAAATTCAACAGTGTTGCAAATGCAGTTTTAGTGTCACAAATGACCCCTGTAGTGTCGCAGATCCACCATCTTGTTTTCAGTTGGTGGTCACAGAAATGCTTGGCATTTAAATTTGGGACCCTCTAGGGACACAATTCACCTAGTCTAGTCCTGAGCATGCTAGCCATATCTTTTTTTTGGGGGGTTAAATACTCCAGAAACATGTTTTTAAAATTTTTGTAAACAGTAGTGTCGCAAAGTAATGTCGCACATGCAACACTTTTGCGATTTCATTTGCGAAAGTGTTGTGGTTTGCGACACTACTTTGTGATGCTATGCCCAAAACAATAGGGAATCTTTGCCACCCTGCTGCAAAAGAATGGTTTGGTCTTTTGGGCTGAAATTTGGAGGGAAGAAAGCCAAGATCCCACAGATGTGCCTTTTGGTGGCTTAGTCAAAAAATATTACAGAGTTGCAAAGTTACAGCATGCCAAAATTGACTATTTTTCCCATAGGCTAACATTACAGTGTCCGTCGCGCATTTTGGGGCCCGTATCTCGAAAACACTTCGAGATACAAACTTTTCGTCGGAAGAATTCTTAGCCCCCAATGGGAGCTAAGTAAAAAACTAGCCAAGACAGTCATAAATAATATGAGATTTTAATTTTTTTTTCTACGTCATACGGTTCCTGAGATATAAGCAATTTACTATTTCAAGTGTTCATTTTCTGCTCCGAGGGCCATTATTATGAATACATTATTTGTATTCACTGGTATTCTGAATGCACCTATTTGGGAAAAAAAGTGTGTGTGTTTATGTTACTGTTACAGTTAGCATTTCCACTTGCATTTCCGTAACCATGTTACCGTGTGCGTTATCCTTAGCGTTTGTGTTTGCGCTTGCGTTTATGTTACTGTTACCATTTGCATTTATATTACTGTTTTTGTTTGCATTTCCTTTTGCATCATTGTGTGAATTACCATTTGCATTTGAATACGCACTTGTGTTTGCGTTTCCGTTTGCATTTGTGTTTCCTTTGGCGTCATCGTTGCTGTTACTGTAAGCATTTGTATTTCCAATTGCATTACCGTGACTGTGCGCATTACCACTGGTGTTTGCATACGCACTTTCATTTCCATTTCTGTTACTGTTCCCTTTGGCATCACCATTGGTGTTACCATACCCGTTTGTGTTTCCAATTGCAGTACAATTATCGTTTGCATGTTCATTACCAATTGTGTTTGCGTTGGCCTTAGAGTTTGCGTAGTTGATGGTGTTTCTGTTGACAAGTGCATTACTGTTTCCTTCTGCATCACCGTTGCCATTACCATTTGTGTTGCTGTTACCATTTGCATTTTCGTTACCGTTTTAGTTACCGTTTGCCTTTGCGTTGCCCGTGGCTGTACCACATTCCATTCACTATTTATAGTGCACATTCTCAAAAAGAAGGGAAATTCATGGCAAAAAACTCTGTCTAATGCATCATTTAGGGTTGTTCCACAGTGACAAAAGTGAGGAAATTTGCTGTTAGGATTGCCTCCCCTTCCACCCCACGCCCACCCCGGCCCCACCAACAGGCATTGGGGTGTGTGTTGGGGTCATCGGTCCTAACTCTCACCCCATTCTCCTGTACTGCAGCACCTCAGCTTATTTACACATGAGATGGGGTGAGAATTAGTCCGATGACCCCAATGCACACCCCGATGCCTGTTGATGGGGCTGGTGTGAGCGTGGGGTGGAAGGGGCGGCAACCCTAACAGCAAATTTCCTCCTTTGTTGCTGTGGAACAATCCTAACTGATGCATTAGACTGAGTTTTTTTGCCATAAAAAAAAAAAATATATATATATATATATACATACACTACAAAAGAACTCCAGAGCAAATGCACTGGGGCATGGGTTATCCTCGAGGATATTGGCCATATAGCCAAATTTTAAAGAAAACACAAATTACACATACCCCAATAATGCAAAGCATCATGGGACACATGTGCAAATGCACATGAATTAATTTGGACTGGCTCTTGGTTTCTTTTGCTGTTCTCTTCTCTCTTTACTTTGGGCTGCCCATGATCCAAACAAATAAGATCCCCTTTTGGCCGGGCTCCCTCTCCCTGGGCTGAGATACAGCTATGGCATACTGAGGAGTCAAAATGAGGACAAAACATGTGTCTGTGTCTACTGTTCTCAGCCTTTGCTACTTATGAGACCATCTGACACCATGCAATTTTGCTTTAAGTTGAACCAGGCAAGCAATGATATCTGACAGAGTGGGTGGTATTGGGCAATACCAGACCGCCAAGGGGTGAAATGAGGCTCAATATCACAGACAGAGGGCCTTATAGCCCCTAGAAGGTTTGGTATTGCCCATACCACCCATCGTGGAGGGTATTATTGCACCTCAAAAATTGGCTTCCTATAACATTTTTATATGGCATTTAATAAAATTAAAAAGAAACTAAAAAAATACAGTAAAGAGAGGTTTAAGTATTTTTACTGTAAAGTAGTCCCTCTGTTTTGTTGTGTTCCATCTCCTTCTGCCCCCCACAGAGCCATTCTCTTGTTTTATTCCCCTCTTCCACTCTGCCAGCTCCTGACCCATATTGTTTCTCACCACCATAATTCCTTAAAAGATACTTTTTTGTGTTTTCTGGGGGTTGTCCAATTTGGAGGACACTGAGAAGCTGCTGTGTTTCTGGTGTGGGCAGCAGACTGCATTTTTGAGCAGTATGATGATGGCTGACCAGCAGAACAGAATGTGTGTTGTGGAGAGCTGGAGGTGCAACTGCAAGCTCACAATTAAAAACTTAATAGTGAAAAAAGTGTTCACTGAGGCTAAACTTGGAAGGTTGGGAAGTTATTGTTCAAGCTGTTAAACTGGTGTGGTGGCAGACTGTATTTGCAAGCAGTGCAGCTCCTTCGCGAGCTGTCCAGCGCGTGTCCTTGTTGCATCAGGAAGTGAAGATCAGACAAAGAAGCAGTTTTATATATTTATTTTTGAATTACTATAGAGTGTTCAATTTCATTTGGGGCCAATAACTACTTCTGCCAGACATCTTGAAGGTCTTTACTGTTTTGTCGTGTTTGGGTGATGATGGCCAACTGGCAGAACAGAATGTGTGTGTGGGGGAGAGAGCCAGAGTGGCAGTGGCAAGCTCGCACATAAAAAAAAAAAAAAAAACTAAACTGTGGAAAAAATGTTCACTGGGGCTAAAGTTGGAAGGTTGGGAACTTATTTTTAAGCTATTAAACAGGTGTGAGACTGAGTCCGGAGGCAAGAATTGGGCAGTGTTGGGAGGCAAGATCTCTCGCTAAGTGAGATAAAAACATGGCTGCAATTTTAAAATTCTCTGAGGTACTTTTGGCCAATCAGGAATGGGGTGGGCACTAGAATAGTTAAGTGAGTTGGCACAGCTGGGACTTTTTATTTACAGGCCAAATGGGTTTCGTGCCCTTATAGTGGGTCATAGAGATGGGCCCCCATTTGTATGTAGACTGTAGGAAGCAATGATGTAACTGAGTGTAATAATTTCAAGTGTATGAAAAATAGATAACTGTTGTTGTTACAGAAAAATAGCTAGAGTGTCCTGAATAAGGATAGCAATGGTTAAGTGTGCTGACTGATGTATAAAATGTGATGGTATAAACGTATACTGATTTGCATTAGAGTTATTGTAAGGGTATCTACTTGGCGCGGATGCCAAGTTTTCCCAGACCAGGAAGGGTGTAACCCCCCTACAAATGGGGGTCATTAAAAAGCCTTCCTTGGGTGAGCCTAACTGCTCTCCACCCAGCTGGTGTCTGTATTTCAGCCGATTTATAAAATAATTGAGTGAGAGTGCCTAATGCCTCCATGTACTGTTGCTTTAAGAGCTGCCAAACTGCAATATAATTAATTTGAACTGGGGGACTGTGTGTTTCCCTGCTCGAGTCCCTCGTGGGCCACTGAGCAGATCGCTCCATTCTGCAGTTGCTATATGCGCAGGGGGAGCCCTTTCAAAAGATGTAACTATCTGCTGGTAATTTATTAGAGTGATAATGACAGTACAGTTTGTCTAACCTGCCTTTCTTGCAGCTGGGACTCTGTATGTTTTGCCCCTCCATTTCGGATCTGAACTGCTAAAGAGGTCCAATCAATGGGGAGGGGTTCCTTAAAATGGAGCCTGCTGGCAAATCAGAACTTGGACTCTCAAGTGGAGCCAGCCAAAGGGACTTGTATGAAGAGAGACTCTGGGAAATGTAGTTTAGACCCTGGCACCTTTTTTCGCCAATAGAGGGAGCCTGTTGTGACTGACAAGGAGACTCAGCCAATTGAATCCTTTTGGATTTGGGGTAAATGCCCGGACTGCCTGCTGCCGGACTGCCTGCTGAGAGAAGCAGTCTGAGCATGGAGCTGGAAGAGTGAGCAGCTGGTGGGGCTGCTGCCCAGGGGGCAGCGCGGGAACCGTGCGGGAGGCCTGAAAAAGGCCTGTCTGTCATCAGCTCTCCTGAAGGGAGAGGAAAGGTCAGTGTTTTCTTGGACCAAGTATCCGAACATGTGTGGAAAAGGAAAGCCATTGTTGTGGCCTAGATCATGGGCAACCAAGTGTGGAGAAGAACTAAAAGAGGAACCTTGATTTTCAGATTGAGATTCCGAAGAGGAACCTTAATTTTAGGATAGTGAGTCCGAAGAAGAAGCAAATGCTGAAGTGCCCTGAGGTTTGGGGCAGAAGAAAACCACGTTTGAAGTTGAAAGCTGAGGGGGAAACTGACCTCTGTTCGTGCAGCCTTTGTGCGCTGTAGTTTGCGTGGGAAGCGCATGTGAGGCCCCAAAGTAGGCCTGCAGCTGTTAGAAAGCGTTATTCGGATGGAATCTGAGCTTTCAGAGTGAAAGAAGAAGCCAAAGTCATTTTGGGTCCAGACTTAACCTGAAGAAGACCGAAAGTGTGCAGAATTGCGATTGGCCTGTAAGGACTCTATGGTCTGGTACAGTAAGTGACCTTTACATATAAATGTGCGTAGTGCTTGTGGGGATTGAGATTTAAGTAATTCCCCCTGTTGTGAACTGTGTGCTGTGCTGGGAGTGTGATTCCCTAGCTAAGTTTGGACTGAATCTGAGGTTGAGTCAGAGAAGAATGCCTCTTTAGCCCGGCTCAATCTCCTGAAGTGACCAGCTGCTTGCCTGGTAGTGTTCTGTGTACATATAAAATGTGCAGTGAGCTGGAAGTCACAGCCAGCCTCACTCGGACTGCATCTGCCTACATAGAGTGCAAGTGCACCCTGCCACAAGGGCTGGACCAGCTATTCTGTTTCTCCTGGCAACCCAGGACAATTTGCATCCCATCCAGCTTTCAGCATTGAATCTGTGAGTACAAATCAGGGTAGCTCCCTGCCATCTGTTATCTAATTGCAAGTGTTTCATCTGATTTCTTTTCCTTCCATTCTTCATGAACTGAGCCATCTGGCTCCGGATTACAATTGGGTTTTGTGCAAGTGTTTTTCAATCACAGGGCCCCAACCAGCTGCACCGATCCTGGCTAGTCCCCCACCATCCTGGGTACCCAGTAAGAGTGACATTTGGGACTCTGAATATGTGCACAGTACTGTGATTATTAATGTGTCTAACCTAATTAACCTGATTTCCCCCTGTCCTGGTTACAGCCCCTTAAATAAATCAGATCTGTTTGTTTCAGCAAAGTTACACTGACTGAGGTATTCATTTATGTTAAAGTATTGTACTGTGGCTATTGTATTGCATCATCTTGTTTTTACAGGGGGTCACCAGACTCAAGCTGACCGAACCTGTCCTGGGGGTAAGTGTAAATAGTGAAGATACTCATGGTGTATTGTGTGGGCCACTAGTAGGAATAAAAGGGGGTCTCAGTGTCCCAGAGGGCCGTGACCAAGTTAGTCTAACTACTGCAAACCCTGACCTCTGGGTGGAAGCACCCACCACAGAACCTAGACCCCTCAACCTGTTAGCAGTCACGCAGGCAGGGGTAGTAGCCCTTGGGATAACGCCACCTGGGGGGTTACATTTTCATGTATCAACTCATTTGCATATGCTTCCCACGATGCTTTGCATTATTGGGGTATGTGCAATTTGTGTGTTTTTTTTAAATTTGGCTATATGGCCAATATCCTCCAGGATAACCAATGCCCTAGTGCATTCGCTACGGGATTCTTTTGTAGTTCTCTTCTCTCTCTACTTTGGGCTGCCCATGACCCAAACTAATAAGATCCCCTATAAGTTGTCTCTCTCTCTCTGCTTTGAGATAAAGATATGGTATACTGAGCAGTCCAAATGAGGATGAAACACATGTTTGTGTCTGTTGTGCTCAGCCTTTGCTGATTGTTTTGTGAATCCTTCTGGCACCATCCAATTTTGCTAAAAGTTGAGACAGTCCAGATTAATTCATGGACATCTGCATATGCTTCCCATGATGCTTTGCATTATTGGGGTATGTGCAATTTGTGTTATATATGTGTATACATATATATATATATATATATATATATATACACACACACACATATATAGTTAGGGAGGGGTCAACCGTCACTTCTACAGTATGTTAAACCTAATATTTTGCACCACAATAACTTTGCAAACATTTGACCAATTCACACAAAAGTTTGCAAGCATCATCGACTACCACAGTTCTCTTAATTTGCCAGGTTTTGGTCTGGTTCAATGTGCAGTTTTGGAGATGCAGAATGTCAACACGTGAGAATTACAATTTTTATGCAAATTGTTTGTTATGCAGTTTCTTTAAAACCACCATGGGGTTTGGACTGAAGCTTTCAGGCTACAGTACATGAGGTTTGTGTCACAGATGTGCCTTTTGAAGGTTTGGTAAAAAAAAATTATTAATCCATTTAAAAGTTATTAACATTCAAAGTTTTCCATTATTTCCAATGGGAAGAAATAAGATGTGCAGTTCAAAAGCACTATTTTTCTTTCATGAAAGCGGGTTTTGCAGATGCAAATGCTGCAAGTAGTGCTGTGCTTTTTGCCATCTTGTTTTCAGATAGCAACACAGAAAAAATGAAATAACTTAAAAAATGCTGCCCCTTGGTAAACACCAACACTTGTGTTTACCTACTAGAGGACCAAGCAACATGTTCCAGTGGTTAGTTTTAAAAAAGTAGTGGTCAGAAATATGTTTATTTTAATGGGCCAAATCGGGTCATTCTCGATGCCCTGCAGGGGGCAGGTCTTAGACAGCTAGTGTTGGAACCCACTCGGGAGAGAACAATACTAGACCTGGTACTCTCAAATGAAGAGAGGATCACAAATTTAGAAGTCAGTCGACACCTGGGAACAAGCGACCACTGCACAGTGTGCTTCACAATAAGCACAACCATGGAGACAAGCCATACAAAAGCAAGGATACTGGATTTCAGAAGGGCTGATTTTGGCAAAATGGGTGAATACCTGAGGAATGCACTAGCAAATGGGCAAAATGAAGGGGTGGATGAACAATGGAGAAAAATCAAAACTGCCATCATAGAGGCAACAAGCCTTTGTGTTAAACAAATAAAGAAAACAAAGCGGAGTAAAAAAACACTATGGTTCTCAAAAGAGGTGGCAGGGAAGGTTAAGCAGGAAAAGGCTGCATTCAAAAAGTGTAAGGAATCACAGAAGGAGCATGACAGGGAACTGTATAAATTAAAGCAGAAAGAAGTGGGGAAGGCAGTCAGAATAGCAAAGGCCCAAACCGAGGAAAAATAGCCAACTCAGTTAAGAAGGGGATAAAACCTTTTATAGGTACATTAGGGAGCATAGAAAGGTTAAGGGAGGAATAGTGAAGATGAATGAAGGGGAAGGGAGGTGGGCAGAGGGAGACAGTGAAAAGGCAGAGATACTGAATGAATACTTTTGCTCAGTATTCACAAAAGAAGAAGATGAGGAGGAGTTACCTAAACCAGACAATAGAAGCACTCTGGGTAGGGGGGTTGACACCAGTCCATTTACAGAAGAAAGAGTCCTGAAAGAACTCCTAAAACTCAAGGTGGACAAAGCAATGGGGCCTGACAGGATTCACCCCAGAATCCTAAAAGAACTAAGGGAGGATCTAGTGACACCACTGACCACACTTTTTAACAAATCATGGGAGGATGGGGTGGTACCTGAGGACTGGAGGAGGGCAGATGTGATTCCCCTTCACAAAAGTGGGAGCAAGGCAGAAGCAGGAAACTACAGACCTGTAAGTTTGACCTCAGTGGTAGGGAAAATGATGGAATCACTTCTGAAAGAAAGAATTGTTGAGTACCTAGAAGCCAGTGGGGCACAGGACCCAAAACAGCATGGTTTTACAGCAGGAAGGTCATGTCAGATGAATCTAATTTAATTTTTTTGACTGGGTGACCAAAGTAATAGACCAGGGAGGGGCTGTGGATATGGACTACATAGACTTTAGCAAGGCATTTGACACAGTCCCACACAAAAGATTAATAATCAAGTTAGCCAGCCTGGGAGTGGGTCCCAGGGTGGTAGCCTGGGTTGAAAACTGGCTGCACAACAGGACACAGAAGGTCATAGTAAATGGAACACATTCTGATCAAACGGGGGTTACTAGTGGAGAACCTCAGGGCTCACTACTGGGTCCAGTCCTCTTTAACATCTTTATAGGTGACATTGCAGAGGGTCTGGAGGGAAAAGTATGCCTCTTTGCAGATAACACAAAAATATGTAACAGAGTTGATACACAAGGGGTGGGTAGAAAGGATGAGAAGGGACTTGGCAAAGTTGGAGGAATGGTCAGACATATGGCAACTTAGATTCAATGCATAGAAGTGCAAAGTAATGCACCTGGGAAACAAAAACCCAGGAGAAGAGTACACAATAGCAGGGGAGGTACTAACAACAACAAAAATGGAAAGGGACCTGGGGGAGTCATATCAGATGACCTAAAGGTGGGTAAGCAATGTGAGAAGTCAGTAAGGAGAGCCAGGGGATACTGGGATGCTTAGGAAGGGCATCAAAAGTAGAAAAAGGAAGTGGTTATCCCTCTGTACAGACAGTTGAGAGACCCCATCTGGAGTACTGTGTGCAGTTTTGGAGACCTCATCTACGCAAGGACATAGACAGGATAGAAGCAGTCCAGAGGAGGGCAACTAAAATGGTGCAGGGTCTGCATCAGAAACCATATGAAGGAGAGACTGAGAGAGCTTAATATGTATACCCTTGATGAAAGGAGGGAGAGGGGGGACATGATAGAAACTTCAAGTACCTCAAGGGAATCAAAAAAGTCCAGGAGGGTGGCATCTTTCAGAAAAAGAGATGTGTAAGAACAAGGGGGCACAATTTAAAGATAGAGGGGGGACGGCTCAGGGGTAATGTGAGGAAATTTTTTTCCACAGAGAGAGAGAGTGGTGGATGCATGGATCCGCCTTCCTGGGGAGGTTGTTGGGTCTAAAACAGTGGGGGATTTCAAACATGCATGGGACAGACATAACGCAATTGTAGTGGGGGGGTGGCAGGAAGTAGGCTGTTGGTTAACTAGAATCTGCGGCTTATCCAGTAGGCAGGGAAATGGGCAGACTGGCTGGGCCAAGTGGTCCTTATCTGCCGTCAAAGTCTATGTTTCTATGTTTCTATGTTGATGTCACAAATTTGCAACACTACTGCCACAATTTGTGGCACTACTTTTCTTAACAGCAAATTGCAGCACTATTTCCTGAAACACCTCCAATAATGCTACAAACTGCGGCACTGTTTTGCAAAACTACTGGGGTTGTGCTGCAAATTTGAAACACTAACACGTGTGCAAATCCAAAAACATTTCTAGGCATTCCTGCGGCTAACTGACCTCAGGATCCAATTCCTCTGCCCAGATTAAGAAAACACCTGTGATGTTTACCTAAATCAAGTAGTTTTTAAATTTAAATGCCTCCCAGGTGAAGGGGGCTGAGGTTTGAGAAAAGAACATATAAACCAAATGCCATTCCACTCAGTTGATTACATTCACCTGTGCTGTGCCTTCACGTGTATCAGCACACCGGGGGCCCCAATCCCCAGTGTCAGTGTATTTAATTAATTAATTAATTTATTAATGTAATCCTTTTTTTAGCAATGTAGGACACTGCAGAGCCCATCCCCAGTGTCCCGATATAGCGTAATAAATTATTTTCTGTGATTCGACTACAGGATTCCCAACCCTGGTGTCAGATGCCCTTCCCTCCACAGCCCATTATTTTACAAATTGTTGGTGACATTGAGGGGCCCAATCCCCATGTCAGCACTCAGAATCCCCCCCCCCACCAGAGTGAGATACTGTATTTGGGAGCCTACCGCCAGTGTCCCAACCTAGATGTACTCTACATGTATGTTGTCTGCTTGTCCCTGTGCAGTTGATTAGTGAATATCAATCACAAAACATTTGGACTGGAACCAGACTAGGAGGCCACTTTTGCTTTCTGCTTGTGCTAACTCAAAGTCCCTGACAAGTCCAGTGCAGACTTATGGAATAGCCTGGCTCCTTTATTAAGGCTAGAGGCTCATAACACTCACCTTAACAGTTCTTGCTTGTTGGCAACCTCAAAGGAAGAACAAACTGAAAGACTCTGAGAAACTGTTTTGTAAAGTGACAATGCTTGTATTTCAATTACATAAACGATTAGTCTTTTTCTCTCCCCCACATCTGCCCATCTAAGCCTCTTATCTACCACACAAAATTAATGATGGCCAAAGGCACACAGCGAACAGTGATGGCCAGTAAATCCACCAGCTGAAGGAGGTGTCACGTAAAGCCAACGCTAGGAAAATTAGGATATTAGAGGAAAGGAGGAGCTGAGACAGAAAGCAGTTGTTGAGTAACTTGTGGAAGACTTTAGAAAATAATGTAATCCTAATTTGGCAAAGATGGCCCCCACCAAAAACACCCTTACTGAATTACTCTGACTAGCAGAAAGTTTAAAGAGTGGCACCCCTTTGGAATGTGCTATTGCCATCAGCATTTATGAAGCCATTGCACTTTACAAGTGAATACACTTCTGTGTTGCCATTTTAGTTTTCTATATACCAGGAGTAACAGTGTATGTTGCTAACAGATTCATGAGTTCTTTAGAAAGCACTTGAATGACAATTTGCTGAACTTATAACATATTTATTTATAATGCCACACTGATGACAAGATGTGTTGCTGACATTAAGGTATTTCTAAAAGGCCTAGGCATTTATGTAAAATACTGTACCAGCAAAAAAGAAAACCATCCCTCAACATCTTTTTTTACCTGAAATAAAGAAAACGGTCCCTCATCACTGTTCTCCTCCCCATCCCAATCCTCCTACTGAGCGCCCACCACCCCACACCCTATACTTACCTCCAGAGGTCATACTCTGTCATCTTCTGTGGACCAGGACACATCTACACTCTTCAGCACTGAACAGCTAACTGAGGACTAAAGGTAAGCACCGTATAATGTATATCAATGGCATTTTGAAGTTATGTTCATAACTTTGCCATTTTTAGGAATTATTTTTTAACAAATTTTCAACATGGCTTTTTTGGGATGCCAAGTCATGAACACTGACATTGTTGTTTCATTACTCAGGCCTGGAAGGTGATTTTGCAGTCGCTGAATGAATTCACCTTTCAGGAACAATTAACAAAATGACAGTGCCAGTGTTCATAAGGTTGGGTCCCAAAAATCCCATACTGAAAATGTGGTGAAAAAATTCCTAAAATGGTCAAGTTATGAGCATTCATTAACATTTTTCTAGGCACACGCATAACTTTGGTAATTTTTTATATTTTACTCCAAATTTTCAACATAGCTATTTTTTCATACCACCTCATGAATAGTACAGCTATCATTTTTTACATCTTGTCTGAAATGTGTTTTCTCAACTGTGGCACAAAATGGCATTTTGGCTCAGATTTGAACATTTCCACCTATGGGGTTTATGAGGTGGGGTTATAATAAAACAATGTTGAAAATTTGAAGTCAAAAGATGAAAAAATGCAAAAGTTATGACCATTCATTGCAATTTTAGTACACCCGCTTGTGACTTTGGAAATGTTAAATATTTTTACCCCAGATTTTCAACTTAGCCTTCTTTTTACCTCACCTCATGTATGTCACAGCTGTCATTTTTCAAATCTTAAACAAATTGTGTTTTCATGACTGAGGCACAGAATGGTGTTCCAGTTGTGTATAATTATGTCTTGCGGGGATTCAAAAATTGTTTGTACAGCAGTACATGAGGTTGGGGTAATAACATGGCTATGCTGACAATTTGGTCACTGTTGTCCTATACATTGAAGCACAGTACCCAGTTACATACATGTACACATCAATGGAGGGATGGGAGCACTGGGTCCATAGGACACTGCGCTCCCACAGTAAAATATAGTTATACTATCTGAAAAGGTAATGAAATTCATTGCAAAAAACTTTGTTAATGCATCAGTTAGGATTCCCACCATCAAAATCTGGGAAATGTGGTGTTAGGGTTTCTAACCCTAACACCTGACCGCACCTCCACTCTCCATGCACCAATAGGCATTGGAGTGTATCTTGGGGTTGTCTGCCTCAATTATCATCCCATTCTCATATACTGTAACATGTTGCCTTCCTTACACATGGAATGGAGTGAGTGTTAGGGCAGACATCCCCAAGGCACACCCCGGTGCCTGTTGGTGCATGGAGGGTGGGGGTCGGGTGTTAGAATTGGAATCCCTAACACTGCATTTCCCAGCATTTGATAGTGAGAACCCTAACTGATGCATTAAAACATTTTTTGCAATGAATATATACACATTTATCTATCTATCAATCTATTTATCTATCTATCTATCCATCTAACCATCCATAATTTATATGAACCTCTCCAATTGGGTTTTCGTAAGAGGCATAGTACTGAGACTGCTCTGGTTTGGGTGCTCAATGATCTCCTGATGGCGAGAGATCAGAGAAACTGCTCCATTCTGGTACTCCTTGATTTGTCATCAGCTTTTGACACTGTGGATCATGGGGTTCTGCTCAGGCACCTGAAGTTCATATGTGGGCTGTCAGGGACAGTACTCAGATGTTTTTTGTCTTTCCTCACTGGTAGAACTCAGAGAGTTGTCTCGGGAATATTTTCTTCTGAGTCTTTCTCTCTGCCTTGAGGGGTACCTCAGGGCTTGGTGCTGTCTCCCATGTTATTCACAGTGTACATGCTGTCCCTCGGAGACATTGTAAGATGGTATGGGCTGATGTTTCACTGCTATGCTGATGATACCCAGCTCTACCTGTCTTTTGCCCCCGACCAGGTTAGTGCTATCTCGGTACTGAATTGTTGCCTCACGGAAATCCAAGATTGGATGAGTTCTAGTAGTTTAAAGTTGAATGCAGACAAGACTGAGGTTTGGTGGTGGACCTGGGCCACAGGACAAAGGGGTTGAGGACTGATCTCCCTTCTGGTTTAGTCCTGGGGGGGGGCTCAGATCCTTTTCTCTGAGTGGGTGCATGACCTGAGAGTGGTGCTTGACAATGGGCTGACCCTTCATCATCAGGTGACGGCAGTCTTCAAGCTGGCCTTTTACCATCTTAGGAACATTGCTAGGATCAAGCATCTTGTTCCATCAAGCAATTTGCCTGTTTTGGTCGACGCCTTTGTGACTTTGCACCTTGACTACTACAACTCCCTTTACTTAGGGCTTCCTGGGGTTGATATCTGCTGCCTGCAGCTAGTGCAGAACACTGCTGCACATTTGTTGACTGGGGTATCTAGGAGATCTCACATTACTCCAGTGCCGCACGATCTGCACTGGCTGCCTGTTCAGTGGCGGATCACCTTTGAGGTAGGTTTATTACATTACAAAGCCCTACACGGACAGGATCCTGACTACTTAAAAGAGCTCCTGGTTCCTTACACCCCTATGTGACAGCTCTGCTCGGCTGATGAGTGGTTGCTGGAGATTCCTAGGGTTAGCTTAAAGTCATGTGGAGCCCGTGCCTTCAGGTTTGTTTCCCCTACCTTCTGGAATTCTCTGCCCCATCAGCTACGGGAGTGCAGGGCAGAGGGGTGCTTTAAGCAGGCATTGAAGACCTTTTTATGGGGGAAATCCTATCCTGAATTTCCTGAATTTTATTGTATTTATTGTATTTGCTGAACTTTTATCTATTTGTTCAGCATCTTATAATTGAAAGGTGCTATATTAAATAAAATGTATTATTATTATTACTATCTATCTATCTATCTATCTATCTATCTATCTATCTATCTATCTATCTATCTATCTACCTATATGTCTACTGTATCTGTCTGTCTGTCTGTCTATCTATCTGTCAGTCTAGCTATCTATATACATACATACATGTTTTTATTTTATTTCTTATTTATTTGAGTTTTGGTAATTGGGCCACTGAGACCATGCAGTCCCTTTATTAGTGACGACCCAGGAGACAATGGTGAAACACAGTACAATTGATCAATACAAAAATACAATACAGAATGCAATGAAATTTAACAATGACTTGGGTGATCACATCGGAGTACAAGATATGCAGCATAATAAAAGATCAGGCAATATACATATAGTTAAACATGACACTAATATTATACAATATATACATAGCAGGAACATGAGGACTAATAGATTACAAGATGCATATATAGGAGTACTATAGGCTGGGCAGTAAAGAGGCAGTAAGAGTTAGTTAAAGCAGTTACTAGGGGGTTAATAGATAAGAGGTAAGCTCTTTTTTGAAGGATGATAGGGTGGGGCAGGATTGTAGGTTAGGGGAAAGGAAATTTCAAGCAGTGGTAGCTGAAAAGGTGAATGAGCGCTTACCTGATAGTCGGTGCATATTTTGGATTGTTAATAATGGCAGGGAAGTGGATCTTAGTGGGTGCATTGATGCTTTGTTGTAAACTATTCCCTTTAGGCAAGGGGGATTAAAGAGCTTGACAAATATGAATACAAGGTATAGGGTATGAAACTGTAACCTCGTGTCATAGGTAGGCCATTGGAGAGGATTCAGGACATCACAGTGGTGTTTTCTGAGGTCTGGCCCAAGGGCAAAATGTCCAGTCCTATGATAGAGTTGGCACAGTTGAGCGAGGGAAGAGGATTGGGCAGAGAGTAATAGTGGGGCCCCATAGAGCAAGATAGGGAGAAGGGATGTAGAAGCAATACATACATACATACAAAACTGATAGCAGAAATAAGATTTATGATCTATCAAGTCTGCTTGAACGTGCAGCTAGCACCACTAGGTCACAGCTGCCCCACCCTTCTCTGTTTCCTGCAATTTCTCATTGCCACTTACCCAGACACCTCCCCCTGCTCAGTCCCATGTTCTTTTGAAAGTACCCGCCATCCTACATGATATCAACTCCTCCGGTAAGGTATTCCATTTTGGCATCACCTTTTCTGTAAAATAATGCCTCCTCATCGCTCTCCTAAATCATCCCCCCTCCTGTCTTAGCCCATATCCTCTGGTGTCCTTTTCCTTCTTCATCCTAAATAACAAATCTGTACCAGTTTTTCAAAATTCCTTCATATATTTGAGGGGCCACATGATGCAGGCAACCTAGTGGCAGCAGAGATTCAGGGCTCCTGTCATTATTCTCACATTGCCATCTTTTTCCATTAGTTTTTGGTCTGAATCTGCTACAATAACAACAGCAACAAAGAGAGGACACCTTCAGCATTCATTTTTACTATAAATTACATCATTATAGGAAGTATTTCTTGCGTGATGGATGCTGACATGAAGACGGCCCAGCTCAAACACACACTGCCCCTCTCGCTTGAGAAAATGCCAAAGAAAGTTAAGCCTCAAGGGGAAGCCTCCACTTCCAAGGGCTCGGCAGCTACACAACCGATTCCCCTCACAGAGTATTGTTTTTTACAGGAATTGTTACCTTTTCGGGAGACCTTGCTGGAAATCTCATCAGAGATTAAATCTATCCACAGTGACAGGGCAGTCCTGGCTAGGAGAGTTGGTGACACAGAGGCCAGATCCTCCTCATTGGAAAGGTGGAGGGACAAAATCGATCTGGAAATAACTCAGCTCAGACAGCTTGTGCAAGAGTTGCAATTTAAGATGGAGGACCTTGAAGGCAGGAGCAGACTGAACAATATTCTTATTATGGGTCTCGCAGAATCGGAAGAAGGCCCCAACATCATTGCATTTGTGAAGAAATTCTTGCAAAAGATTGTGGGCCCTTCCCCCCTTAACAGCAGCTATCAGATCTAGAGAGCCCACCGGTCACTTTGGCCCTGACCTCAGCCTTGTTCACCCCCAAGACCTCTAATCCTGAAATTTCTGAGCTATGTGGAAAGGCAACATGTGCTAAATAAAGTCAGGGAGCTTCAAGCAATTATGTGGGAGGGCTCCAAGCTCAGAATTACTCAAGACCTGCCATTCGAAACATGGCAGAAACATTTGGCCTTCCATCCCACAGTTAGCAGACTAATAGCTGTGAGTATCCCCCTTCAAGATGCTGTACCCTGGTAAACTTCAGGTATTAATTGTTGGTTCCTGGTCCTCCTATGACTCCCCTATCCTGGTTGCAGCTGACTTAAAGATCAAGTTGCCAGAATTATTCAAGGACGGCTGAACCTCTCTCCTGTAACATCTTGAATCTGGATGGGAGGGTCACTTTCTCTAAATAAAGACTTTCAGGCATTGTGTTTTTATTTACCTGCTGATGGTCTGTGTTCTAATCTAGGACTTGGTGTTCTCCTGTTGAGTAGGCCATACTTTCTTTGCAGCAGTTCCTGAATCCCAACATGGAGGGCAGTCGGGTGCAGGGACTCTCACGACTGGGAAGGAACTGATTTGTCTGGGTGTGAGAGGGGGAGGGTTACTATTGAATAGGACCATTTGCTGGTCCATGTGCTTTCTGTTTCCTCCTCCACTTCCTTACCCAAATCGGGAGGTATTTCCAGGACCTGGAACATTTCAAGTACTGTTTTCTTCTCATATAACTAGTATTTGTATGTTCAATATTGATTTTACAACCTTTTGCATTGCTGGGGATTTGATTTAATCGAGAAGGGGGGGTTATGTTAACTCTGCCTAACAAGGACCTTTACTTCCAGAAAATTCATGACCTGGGTTTATGGCTGCCCTGTTTGCTGGGCCATTTGGTTGGTTTTACTGGGGTTCTTGATGTTATGGTTCTCTAGTTGTCAGCCCACAGTCCAGTCCTGGTGTATCATTTTTGGCTCACTCTCATTGTGCCTGTTGGCACCAGAATGGACTCTGGGCTCATTTTGGGGTTTATTTACATCCTGGTTTCAAGATGTCACTCACTGTTTAAATCCTTGATGTTGACAGCATTGTGGGAAAGGGATGGGACTGCCCTGGCTTGTGCAAGCTCGTGGTAGACCTGAACAGTGCACCAGTGTATGGGGGGGTTTGGCTCCTTCACAGTCCCACTGTGTTGGATCTGGAGGATTGGATTCTTTCAGCTATTAGTTCTCCAGCCTGACAAGAACCCTACAGATCTTAATGATCCTTCAAGGTGTATTTTCCTGGGATTTGTGTCTAGGAGCCTTCAGGGGGGGTCTCCCCAGTTGTTTTTTTTTTTTTTTATTTTTACTTATAGTTTCCTTCTATTAATGGAGACCATTGTACATACTTGCTGGGGGGGGTTCAGCGGGGGTCAGTTTCACCTTAAGGCTCTGTGGTATTTCTTGGCTGGCTTGGTTTTGGGCTCTGAAGCAGTGGGTATCTGGGAGGGGAAGGGTCAATGTTTAAGGGTGGGGGAGATGGGAGGGGATGGGATACTTCAATGGTTATCACATCTCATCTCAAGAGGACTGTTCAGTTCTTAGTAATGGGTTTGTTTCTGCTTTATTGTTACCTCAGGATTAGTAACTTCTTCTGGATTTTCAAGTTTTCTTGTGTGCAAGGGAGGGGGTTATGGGGCGGAGGGTTGGAGAATGCCCGGCGTGTTGTGATGATACCTTGGTTTATTCTTGAAAGTACTTTAACTAGGACTGCACTAAAAGATGAGTAATATTCTGAAAGTTGTATAGTAGAATGTTAAGGGAGTTAGGGATCCAGTGAAAAGATCCCAGGTTCTTAAACACTGTGTCTTGCTCAACGCTGGGATTATTATGTTGCAGGAGGCTAATTTACTGGTGAAAGAGGCCCCATGGCTTCATCAACAGGGAATTTCCCAAATTGTTGTATCTGGGGACTCGTCAGTTAGTCAGGGTATCGCTATCTTTGTTAAAGACAATATACCCTTCCAGGCTGATCTAACCCTAGAGGACCCCAATTGTAGATTCATCCTGGTTAAGGGCACTCTCATGGGTGTGACGGTCATCCTTGACTCTAGCTATAGACCAGTGGGTGGTGACTCTCCATTCATTATGGTCTTAGCCAATAGAATAGCTCCACTCTTGCCTGCTTCTCTGATACTAGGGGGAGACTGGAACATCCCACCTACACAGGATCTGGATAGATCTAGTCAGCACTTGAAACCCCCATCACCACCCCAAAGAGCTCTAAGTGACCTCATGGAACTACTTGGCCTTTGTGACCCATGGCACAACCTTAACCCTTCTCACTGTCGCTTTTCCTATTACTCAGCCTTGCACCAGTCATGGTCCAGGCTGGACTATATCCTATTTAGTCGCTCACTCCTGAATGGCTTATGCCAGACAGGTATCAAATCCATATTTCTGTCTGACCATTCTGTGGTCTTGGTGACTTTCACTCCAGACCCACTCCACCAGAAGGACTCCACATGGAAACTAAACACCCAATTATTGAAAGACAAATCAATCACTGATAAGATACAATCTCTTATTCAGGACTTCATTGAGCTTAACGAGGGATCGGTACAGAGAGAGGATATGTTGTGGTGTGTTCTTAAGTGTTTCCTTTGAGGTGAGTTCATTAAGATAGCCTCCAGAAGGAAACGTTGTAGAGAAGCAGAGGCCATATCTCTCTTGTCTGAAATTAGGACAGCTGAATCATCTCTATCTTCAGACACATCTCATAACTGCATGCAGGCCCTAATCTCTCTCAGGAACAAATATGAGGATTTGCTATGAGAAAAGGTTGAATATGTCTTTATTAAAACTAAGGCTAAATATATGGACCCAGGGGAGAAGGCTGGCAAACTTCTTGCCCTGCAATTGCGTAAGATAGAAAGCTCAAGGTTAATCCCTTCCATTATAGCCCCAGATGGGTCCACCAAGCCAACTTCCCGTGATACAGCCTAAGTTTTTAAAGACTTTTACAACTCTCTTTATGCTCAATGGGTTTCCTACCCATCTCCACAGGAGACGTACACTTATCTAAACTCCCTTGGTCTCCCTTCTCTTCATGAACACCAACAGTCCTCCCTATCTTCCCCAATATTACTGTCAGAAGTGGAGGAAGTAATCAGTGACTTAACCCTAGACAAGGCTCCTGGATCTGATGGCCTCCCCTCCAACTTTTACAAAATGTTTTACAAAGAAATAGCCCCCTATTGCTTAGACTGTACAAGTATATTCTATCCTCTAATTCCCTAGAACAATCTCTACTTGAAGCAATGATAGTTCTCCTTTTAAAACCAGGTAAGCCCCAGTCACATCCAGCTAGTTAGCATCCAATCTCACTTATGAATTATGAAATCAAGATACTCACTAAAATACTTTCATGGCATCTCAGAGCAGTATGGAATCACGTAATAAGTCCTGAGCAAGTTTGGTTTGTCCCGGGCAGGTCTTTGGTGGACCATTTCAGGAAACTGAGCCATATTTTCCAGACTGCGCAATCATCCCACTCCCCTATGGCACTGATTTTCTTAGATGCTAAAAATGCATTCAACATGGTAGACTGGGAGTTCCTTTTGGCTACCCTGTTGAAAATGGGTTTCCCTACTACTTTTCTCCAATGGCTCCAAACACTTTATTCCTCCCCGGTTGCCAGGATCTATAGCAATGTTTTTTTTTCTCCCTGCTTCCACCTTTTCTAGATGTCAGCGTGGCTCAGTTGATAGCACATCCGCCTCTGGACCAGAAGGTTGTGGGTTCTCATCCCACACCGGGATTGGACTTGCACCTAAAAATTGCTGGCATCTGAGTGCAGTATTGGGGGGTGCTGTACTGCTGGGGTGTGCTGTCCTTCAGATGAGATGTTAAACCAAGGTCCCTTCCACCCGTCCTGGTGGGTGTCCAGGTGGAAGTAAAAGAACCCAGGGCATTCTTTGCAAAGAGGAGGGAACATTCCCGGTGTCCTGGCCAACATTCCCCTTCACATAAACTGGTTCATGCAATTATCCAGGTTGTGTGTGGGTGATGATGTGCGATATGGCCGCCACCACACATTCAGTCACTTCACTACCAGTCTAGCATTGCTTGTATAGCACGTTGGGATACTGTGTATGAAAAGCGCTATATAAATGCTGATTCTTCTTCTTCTTTTCACAGGCACCAGGCAAGGCTGTTCCCTTTTGCCTTTTTTGTTCAATCCCTATATATAGCCTCTACTTCATAGCATTAAGTTATCACCCCAGATTCAGGGCATACCAATGCTCAATCAGATCCTAACCTTTCAGTATAAGCTGATGACATTCTCTTACATTTCAACCACCCCACCTCCCCTTTAGAGCATGCCCTGCAGGTAATTAACCAGTTTAGTCACTTCTCTAATTATAAGTTTAATTTGTCAAAGAACTAAATTTTCCCTTTAAATCATCTCACTTATGGGGGGACATTGCTCAATTCGGCATGTCGTAGTCTCCCAAACACATCCGATATTTAGGAATTCTCCTGTCTACATATTTCTCAACTGTCATGAAACTAAATCTGGATGACTTGCTAGTCATCCTCCAACAGGATTAAGCATTGGGAGTCTCTCCCACTTTCACTTTGGGGTCGTATAAATATCATGAAAATGAACATTCTCCTCAGGCTTTTTTATCTCTTAAATATGTTGAATATCTGGCTCCCTATTTCTTTCTTTCATCACATAAAGTCTACAATTTCTAACTTTATTTGGCTCAACAAATACCCTAGGCATTCTTTTCTTAAACTATTCCTCCCTAAAGAAATGGGGGGACTCTGTCTCCCCAACTTTCTTCTATACTATTGGGCCAGTCATCTTATAAAGTTGGGGAGATGGATCTCCAACTCTGAAGGCATTTATGTTCCAGTCTGGTTGCAGTTGGAAAATTGTCTTCTGGAGATGCACAACTGAAAGGTTTCATCTATTTTCTACACTTCGTGGAAAGACCTTCCCCTGCCTTTATGCCATACTGTAATAGGCATCTCTCTGAAGGTTTTCTCCCAATGTTGTTCTTACTTCAAGCTTTCCTCAAGGCAGGATTTTTCCCAACCTATTATGCTCAACCCTAATATCAAAATAGATGGTTCACAAATTTCATCATCCTGGCTACCACAACTGAAGGATGCAGTAGTTGCAGATCTTTACTCTCAAGATGCTTTGATGGCTTATTCTGATATTGTCATAAAATATAATCTGAGCTAGGTGCACATTTCTAAGATTTTCCAATTGAGGCACCTAATAAGTCACCTCTTTGGTGTATCCCCTGAGATATAGAAGTTGGAACCCTTTCTGATTCAGATGCGGGATGTAACTTCAAAACCTCACAGTATCTCATTGCATTATGCTAGTCTTTTAACCTTTGGTCACTCAGCACCTCTCCCAGGCTCTAAAATCTGGAGTTTGTAGTGACAGATATTTCCCTCAATTGGTAAGAAACATAGAAAGATTTCTACCATTATATTTCCCAGGACAAACTTAGACTTACCCAATGTTACATTTTGAATGATATGTATTTCACGACCATTAAGTTGGCCAAAATAGGCTGTGTTCCAGACTCCACCTGCCCCAGATGTAGCAAAGCAGAAGGTAATCTGCTTCATGTATTCTGGCAATGTGAAAAAGTTGTGGCAACTTATCCAATCCAGGATGAATCCACTATTAGGCCTTGATGGGCTTTTCACCATTGAAATATGTCTCCTAGGTATATATACTGATGTCAGGGTTAAAGAGCACAGATTTCATATTGCTCTAATTGCAATGTCTGTTAAAAAGCTTGGGCTCAAACACTGGCTGGATCAATTGCCTATATCCTGCAGTGAATGGCTAAATGAACTGACCTTTTACCTCCATATGGAAGATTTGATAACTGGTTCTCGTAATAAACTTAAGCTCTTTGATAAAAAGTGGGTTAAATTATATTCCCTATACCTGATTAGTTCTGCATGATCTCACTGACTCCAATAAGAAGTATTCTACAATCTCTATTGTCTGTTCTCCTGGTAAGGGCACACTCTAGGGTGGGAGGTGGGGGGTGGTATGGTGGGGTTATGGGTTTTAGTTAGTTTGTTATGTTAGCTGGTGTAATACCTGTTTGTAATCTCTGTAATGGTTGACATTTGTTAAAATCAATAAAGATTTTGAATATAAAAAAAAATCACTTCATATATTTAAACATCTCAGTCATATCTCCCTGTTCCCTCCTCTCCACCAGGGTATACAAGCTCAGATGCCTCAGACTGTTCTGATACTATTTGCCATCCAGCCCCTGTAGCTTTTTTGTCACCCTATGCTGCACCATCTCTAACAGCTTGATATCTTTCTTCAGATATGGTTGCCAGAACAGCACGCAATACTCTAAGTGTGGCCTGACTAAGGATCTGTTGAGGGGCAGGACCACATCCTAATGTCTGGATGAGATTCCCCTTGTAATACACCCTATCATCTTGTTATCCTTGGCAGTAGCCCTTCTGCACAGAGCAGAGTTGTTCATGCTCTGTTATCAGCACTCCCAGGTCTTTCTCTTCCTTATTGACCCCAAGTCTCACCCTGCCCAACCAGTATTCCCTCCTCGGGTTCTTCACCCTGAAGTGCACAACTTTACACTTATTTACATTAAAGCCCAGCTGCCACTTAATCTACCACTTCTCCAATTTAATTAGGTCCCCCTGTATCTCTTTTCACCCCTCTACATCATCCAGTACTGCTCCCATCTTCATATCATCTGAGAACAGACTGATTCTGCTCCTAACTCTGTGTGAGATATCCAAAATGAACAGCCCAAACAATACCGGTCCCAGCAAAGAGCCCTGAGGCACCCCACTTGTCACAGGCCTAGGGTTTGGGTATCCCCCCATCATCATCCATTGCTGCCTCCCCTTCAACCAGTTCTCAATCCAGTAAGCTATCTTCACCATTACCGCCACAGATCTCAGTTTCCCCCTCAGCTGCCGATGAGGCATTGAATCAAAGGCCTTGCTGAAGTCCAAATACAGGACATCCAATGCATGGACCCTATCCATCTCTCTTGTTACCCAATCATAGTACTCTATTAGGTTGGTCTGGCAAGATCTCCCCAAAGCAAGCCCATCCTGAAGGCCATTTACCTAGAGAAATGTGACCAATCTGTCCTTCAGTATCACCTCCATAAGTTTACCCACTATGGAGGTGAGAATACCAGGTCTATAGTTTCCAGGCTCATCCCTAGGACCGCTTTTGTGGATATGCACCACATGAGCCATCCTCCAGTCCTGTGGTACATACCCTGTGTCCAATGAGGTATTGAACAGGTCCACCAGTGGTCTGGCCAACACGTACGCCATCTCTCTTAGCAGTCTTGGATGAATGCCATCAGGACCTGGTGTCTTATCCACCCTAAGTTCCTTCAGACCCTCCATTACCCTGATCTCCTCAATCTTCTAGTCCATCACCCCTTCCACCCCTTTTCCACCCTCCAAGTCTACTGAGGTAATGGACCACTGTCCTCCTGGGTGAACACAGAGCAAAAGTATTCATTCAAAGTTTCCGCTTGTTCCACACCCTTTTCTACCCACCCCCTTCCCCTCCTGATCCATACTAGTTGGTCCCTGCAGTTCCTTTTCTCTCTAACTTACTTAAGAAAATCCTTTTCCCCTCTCTTTATGCCCTGAACCAAACTAAACTCTGAGGAGGCCTTAGCATCTCTTTCTAGCTTGGTTACCTCTTTGGAACATGTCAAATACTTCTCCCTGTCCTCCCCTATTTTGGTTATCCTGAACTTCTGAATGACCACTTTCATTGCCCTCACCACCTCCAAGACATACCTGTTCATCCAACATGACTTCCTAGCACTGCTCGTCTTACTCAGAGTCCTGGTATAAGCTTCTGTATCTTCCATCAGTCCAAGTTTGATACTATCCCACTTCTGTTCTGCAGTCATCCCTGGTTTTATCCCCTCTAGGCACCCTATCAGGATTTCCTTAATCTTTACAAAGTCCACCCTTCTGAAGTCCACCACCCTTGTCACTGATCCTACAGATGCCCTGCTCAAGCTGAACGTGAACCACACAACATGGTGGTCACTCCCAGCTAGTGGATCCTCCACTCTAAGATCCCTAACCACTTCCCTGTTCGATAATACCAGTTTAAGTGTATTATCCAACCTAGTTGGCATGCTAACCAATTGCACCAAAAGACTGTCCTGAAATGCATCCAACAATATCTGCTCTCTGGCAATAGAGGTGGCTGGGGTAATCCAATCCACGCCAGGCAGATTAGATGTACAGTATGTGACAATGGCAAAAGCCTAAAGGTGATCGCCATTATCCAGAAGTCAAGAATGCAGAAAATTTATTTCTGTGCTCTGACACCACAGCAAACAGCAAAATGGCACTGTGGACTTAGATTTATAATGTTTTATGCAGGCTGCTGCACCCCCACTCCACCCCTGTGGGGGACTTTGCCCCCCGCACCCTCTTACTTAAGGATTCTCAACTCCAGGGAGGTGTATGTCAGGGGAGTGAAAACAAAAAAAAAAAAAAAGGTTCAGGCAGGGCAGTACCCAGACCAGAAACCATTACCCTGCCAACCAACACCGACAACCCACCCATCATGTCACGGGGTCGGCTCGGCAACCCACCATGGCACCACCCCTCACATTCCCTCCAGCCCCTCACTGTACGTGCTTACTCCCCCCCAGGCATGTACGTGTACTGACATGCCATCGCTATATTCACCGACCCCCCTTCTGGCCGCCCTACCCTATGGTAGCCCTCGATACATGCTCTGTGAATTGGGTCACTGTTATTATAGGAGCCCGATCCCTAGCACTATTATATTGTGCTGCTGGCAGATTGAATTCCCCAGCGATCAGCACATTCCTTTTTTTAGATACCCACCAAATTTGTTCCATCAACTCCCTATCTAACTCCTCGGGCTGATCTCAGTTCTCTACCTCTAGAGTCCAGGATCTGCATCCATTGCAGTTCTGTCCTCCCTTCTGCACCCTAATCCCTACTGTACTTAATCCCATCCCTTATATAAACTGCCACCCTTCCCCCTCTCCCCACCCCTCTGTCCATCCTATAAATTCTGTACCCTGGGATCACCAGGTTCCAATCATAGTGCTGGGAGGCCCAGGTTTCTGGTATGTCCACAATGTCCACCATCCCTACAGCTATAAGAGCCTGGAGATCAGTCATTTTGTTACCCAGGCTCCTCGTATTCAGGGAGACAACTGTCCACCCCGTTCCATTCTTCTCTCCACCCATAATCACTTTAACCTG
Source organism: Neoceratodus forsteri (assembly GCA_016271365.2). Lineage (NCBI taxonomy): Eukaryota > Metazoa > Chordata > Ceratodontiformes > Ceratodontidae > Neoceratodus > Neoceratodus forsteri. The sequence continues at coordinate 55,713,324 of CM057449.1, read as the reverse complement.
ATCTCTCCCCTGTAGCCCACCCCCAAAGTAAACACAGTTATTGTGGGGGGGTCAGCTCATTCAGCTCACCTACATGGAGGCCAGGCACACTAGGTTTTATATAAATATATATATAATATATATATATATATATATGTAGATAGATATATATATATTTTGCAAAAACCTCTGTTAATGCATCAGTTAGGGTTGACTGCACAGCAACAGAAGTGTGAAAACTTAAAGTTAGGGTTACCACCCCTCCCACCCTCCACACACCAAGAGGCATCGGGGCATGCCAAGGGGTCATCAGGCCCTACTCACCCCATTCCATGTGTAAACCAGCCTACACACTACAGTACAGGAGAATGGGGTAAGAGTTAAGCCTGATGACCCCATGGCACACCCCAATGCCTCTTGGTGTGTGGAGGGTGGGGGGGTCAGGCGGTGGAAGGGGTGGTAACCCTAACATTGAATTTCCAAACTTCTGTTGCTGTGCAATCAACTCTAACTGATGCATTAACAGAGTTTTTTGCGATGAATTTCCCTTCTTTTTGAGAAAATGTAATGTAAGTAGTGTGTGGTTGTGGGATCGCTGGCCCTCTGGGCCCTGTGCTCCCTTCATGCTGCCCATTTTTGCATAATGGTATGCGTATGTGGGAGTGTGAGCCCTCTGAGGCCTGTGCTTCTTCTTGCACATAAGTATGGAGACATTCCACAGCCCTATAGTCCTGAAACAGAACCCTTGTAACACTAATTTGGGAATATCTCAGTAACCATAGCAACTATGAAAAAATATTCCACTGCAGTTGTAATCATGACTTGGAAACCTCCACACAGGCTTAGTCCAGTCTCAGATGGAAAAATCTGTACATTGAGTCATTGTTGAAATATGGGCTGCTGAAAGGCAATGCAGGTGCTGCAATGTTATCCTGTGGGAAATTTCTCAACTTCAGAACACTGTAACTATGGGGCCATTGTAGATTTTTGGACCAAACCAGCAAAAGGCATATCAGTGGGCCCAGGCTTTGCCACCCTGCAAACATGATCTGAAAAGCAGTATAGTGCAGTGGTTTAAGGCTCTGAGCTGCAAATCTGGAGACCTGGGTTTGAATCCCACAGCCCCCACTTGCATACTGTGTGACCCTGAGCAAGTCATTTAACTTCCCTGTGCTCCCAGATTGCACCTGTAAACAAGCTTTCAGCTTAGTGTGTCTCACCTGGTTAAACAATTTGAGAAAAAAAAGCCCTAACCATTTAGGTGCAGTGGGGTGGCAAAGAAATGGTGTTTTGGGCTGCAAAGATTTGCGAAAGAATGGGCACGACACTTTTGTGATTTGCTAAATTGTCACATTGTTCTGTTGCAATTTGTGACAATATGGGGGGTCCAATCACAGAAAAGGCATTTCTGTTTTTCTCCCCAAAAAATAATGGCTGCAGTGTGTTCCTCAGTCTCCAACTAGATAAACACAACTGCCAGTGTTTACCTAGGGGCACTCAAATTTAAACTCGACATTTTTTCATGTCTCTAACTGAAAACAAGATGGCCACTGCATGACAATACAGAGGCCATTTGCAACAGTAACATGTAGTGGTGGCAGCTCTAGTGAGGCACATATATAATTTTCCCTTTGACAATAATGGGAAAATTAAAATTAGAATAACTCTTGAACAAATTAATATTTTTTCACCACATTTTCAAAAGGCACATGAGGGACCCAGACTGCATTTTCCCTGATGATTTCAAACCAGATGGACAAACTGATAGGGTTGTAGCCCCAAGCAAAGAAAGCCACAGAAAAACAGTTTTTGTGCATTTTGTGATGCTCCACAGCAACACAACTGTTCATCTGACCATAATGCAACTTGCCAAATCCATAGATCTATTGTTCCACACTGTGCATTCAAAATTCCAGGCAAATCCTTTGTACAATTGCAAAGTTATTAAAGTACAAAATTTGGGGTTTAACATAGAAGCAGTTGGGCAACCCTAACAATAATACAGTATATATAAAATTCCACTGCATGCTATAGTTGACACATGGTAATATAATTGATGCACTATAAATGCAAAGGCTATTTTTGACATGCTGTTATTCCTTAGCTATACTTCATACAGCATATCGACTGGTAACCCTCCTTCTTCTGCTGCTTCACCCTCAGCAGCCAGGAAGCTGCCCCCTTCAGGTAGCATTGTGCAATTACTTGGACTGGCCATCAGTAATGTGACGGTAAGTATCATTCCATTTTTAGTTTTTTACTATTCTATTTTGATTTTTCTTTAACAGGTACAAAATACAGGGAGTTGGCTAGACCCTAAATAATTTCACTCTGGCATTCACAGGTCTCCTACTGCATCATCCCCAGCAGCCAGGAGGCCACCTCCTGATCCTCCAGGACACCACTGTGGCATTACATGAACTGGCCATTAGTACTGTGATGGTAAGTATCGTCCCAGTAGTTTTTCTTTTTTGCTTTTCAGGTTTTACTTTCACAGGTACTAAATGCCATGAGTCTATGTGATGGGCCTCCAACTAAGGAGAGAAACAATAATTTCAGTCTTGTCTTTACAGCTGACAGCAATGGCACTATGACTGTGAGACTGACAATGGCTATGCCATGAGGCCAGTTGTGGCCACCATACTGGCCAACTGAAAAAAAGTAGTTTGTTTTTTGTCTTCTCAAGTGAGAGCTGTGAGTGCATAACAGATATACAGTCTTGCCACCATGGTAGCAAAATCAGGTTAAATGTCTTTTTTTTTTCTTCACCGGTCACAGGTATGGAAACAGTGAGATTTGGGTATGGATGTGTCATGCAGCCACAACTGTGGAAAAGATAGGCTACATGATTTTTTTTTCTTCCCTGGTAACATGTATAGTAAGAGTTGGAGTGGACAATGTATATATTGTCCATGGTCATTCAGCCACAGTGGCTACTTTAGTAAGGTCTACATAATTTCTCCTTGTCTTCACAGATCTACTCCTGTACTGCTCACTTCTCATCTCTGAAACAAAATGTCTCCTTCTTCTCTGCCTCTTCTGTCTGGGGCACCTTTATTCCATTTCAAGGCCATGCCAACCAATGTGACCATAGGTATCCTTTCCAAAATTTCTGTTTTCTTAAATTTTTTTAAATTTTGATTTCTTTCAAGTGTAGGCTGACCATTACAGAGCATACTACATTCTAAATATGTTATGTCTTGTATTCACTTCAGGTCTGTTTACATTCTGTCATCAAGATTAATTCATCGGCCCCATATAACAAACCAAACATTTCCATCTTCTAATCTCCACCAGATCATTGATGTGGTCAGCCTTGTAGACTAATGTGCAGATCTTCTCCTCCAGCTTCTCCACCACTGTATGTGGTGTTATTAAAGTCAACACATCCTCTGTCTCAAGCATACTGTATATGACAATCCACAGAATGATGCTGCTGCTCATTTTACAGCTTATCATGCATCAGAAAAATACCTGAAATGAGACATATAAGCAGACAAGAGGTATACAGTGAGTGACATATGGATTTGGATAACATTTAAGGAAAAAAATGCTTACCTTCCATTGTTGAAAATACTCCTACTTTAAATAACCAGATCTGGGCAAGACCCATGCAGCGACAGGATTCAATGACACTAGTGATGGATACCTGCAAAGAGAGAACGAGTAACAAATGATGACTGGAAATAAAATGGTTTTAAATACCCTACCAAACTCTGTAACCCCCCAAAATAGGCCTAAACATACTTACCTTTGCTGGTAGGTCATTACAAATGGATAATGAAGAGTAACATCCACATTCAGTTGTTATGCTCTACATTCACAAAGTACAGAGACTCACACAGCATAGTAGCACCATCGCGTAGCAGCAGCAGCATTATATAGATTTCTGGGAGAATATCTCTTTTCTGGGCATCCTGAGAATTTTTCAAGCCATGAGCATTCATTTATTTTTTACTGACACTAATGTGTGCATCTTGATAGTTGCTGTGGAGACTTGTACAGCACAGCAGGACCTGTTAACTTCAGCCCCAACATATAAGATTTCCAGGGCCACATCTCATGTACCAATCATAGCATGGAGTGATCTGCCTAATTTTTGGGTCTATTAGAGTATAATTCTGGGACTAGATAATTTCTATAAATTGTGAGTTATGCGTGTAAAAGCAGACAGTGCACTACCGTGTAATACTAATTGTAGCAGCCTCATAGGTGGAGACAGAATCATAGCACTTAATCTTGCAGCAGGAGGCAGCCACATGAGACAGTTATTCTTGTAGTTGAGAAAACATCTGGGTGTACATTGCTTTTGTCACATTTTCCACTGAGGCGCTGTGCTTTTCTCAGAATTTCCCAACAAGGACATAATAAGAACTGTGGTGGAATCATAATGCTCACCTTGCAGACATTTATTCTTGTAGCTGAGAAATCCTCCTGGGAGTACAGAATATATGTATGTTGTGCTTTTCTCACATTTTTCCCTAAAGCGCTGTGCTTTTCTTATAATTTCTCTGCAAGTGCATATCAAGAACTGTGGTGGCAGGGATAGAGTCATAATGTTTAACCTTGTAGCAGAAAGTAGCTGCATGAGATTTTTACATTGGTAGATGAGAAAAATTGTGAGAGAAGACAGTAATAGTGTCAGGAGTGTGCAGTTGCTCAAGAAAAAGATAACAATATAGAGATGAAATACAAACTCTTATTTAGTTAAACATTAGAGGAGGAGGGTAGCTGACGGAAGATTTTAAATATGCTGCAAGAAGGAGGCAGTAGCAGAAATCAGAACAGAGAAATTAAGATGTACAACATTTTTGGGGGGAGTTAATGTTTTATTTTTTTTCTACTTTTTTAAACAGGTGAAGATAAGAATAAAGGAGACTGTAAGACTGATAATATAACTGTAATAAAGGAGAATAAACATTGACAAAATTATTCTGTTTCTTGGGACCAGATGGTACAATGCCACCACATAGCTCTGCAAGACCCTTCAGAATGTTCCGTTGGTTTTGGATCAATGCCTCAATGCTTTCTTTAATGGCAGCAATATTCTGGGACAGCTCCCTTATCTGCCCACTCAGCTGCACCACTTCCAAATGGAGGGATGTTGTAGGAGGATCTGAGGCCGAGTCTGCAGGTCTCTCTCTGCTCCACTCCACCCCCTCTATGTCTCTCTCTGGGACCTGTCCACCACACGATGATGACCAGCCACCATGCCTTGTTTTGTGATGACCATGTAGCACAGAAGTAGCCTGGGGGTGCTACTCCCTCCACCACTTTAAGCTGTCTCACTGTTTCTATGAGTCCTACTCATCAGATGCTCCTTCCACTTCTCATGGTGCTTTGCCTTAAGGTGCATGTGTTGGGCTCCTGTGCCCAATTGGCTACCCAATTTCCCACACCGAACAACCATGTCAAATAGTTTGCATCTTGTCATGCTGTTGTCAGTGAGGTCAGTTACAAAAAAAGTCCCAAACAAGGGATTTATGCTTTAGTTGCTGCCAACTGAATAAGCCAGATGGTCCAGAGTGGGACTTCTCCTCCTCCCATGACTGAGGTGTGGCACAACCACTGGGTGGCACAGATGCGGGTGCTGCTGCTGTAGCAGGTACAGGACATACAGAAGCAGAGTCAACTGCTGGTGGTTGTACTGCTACCACTGCATGCTGCTATTGATGCTGTGCTGCGGGGGGGGGGTGCAAGTTCCGATCCTCAGTGATCTTGGTACAAATAATGACTCACTCAGATGGATTGGATGGTGTGTTCCACCCTCTGCTCTGTATGATTCTGCTTGCAGGGCCTCCTCACAGAGCCAGCCCTCCCAGTGTCCTCCTTTACAGTCCCATTAAAAAAAAAACTGAGTTGAAGAAAGAATAGAACAAATAAAAGTGACGAATAAAAAGAAAAATTCACCTAGCAATGAGTAATTAAATCCTCACAGGCTGCTAAGTACAGCTGAAAAGGCAAAGCAAAAATAAAAGCCACAAAATGTGCTTTTTTGTGTGTTTTGCAGGCTGTAAAAGCAGCAGATCTGACTTCTCCAACTAACTCACTCAGACTGCAAAATGAAAGTAAGGTTCACTCTGTACATAGAGCACTAGCATATGGCCTGTAGGAGCAGTTTCCATGTGACCTACAGGCTCTTGTTTATCAAAAGCCTTCTCCTGAGCAAAATTCATCACAATGCACCACAAAGGCAAAGTTTTATAGGCAAAGTTTGCAGGTGAATTTGTTGAAGGTAAATTTTCAAGTAAATGGGGAAACATTTGTAGATTATTTCACAAAGTCAAATTTGACAAGGTCGCCTTAACTTCCAGGTGAATCTTTGCATTCTCTCTAGCTATCCTCCTTTTTTAGTCTAACTGTTTCATCCTTGGTGTTCCTTGTCTCCCTTATATATTGGAAAATGACCTTCTCCCCCATTTTTACCCCCTGTGATAGTTGCACTTCCTTTTTGGCCTTTGCCATCCTTATCACCCTGATCTTGCTTAGCATAGTATTACACCCTATCCTCTTCCTTCTGTGCACATTTGTACTTCTGGAAAACTACCCTCTTGTCACCTACCTTCCCAAACCAGCTGGGCTTTTTGACTTTAGATTTCTTACTTTTGATTTTGGCACACTTACTAGTGATCTCCATCAGTCCCTCCTTTATTTATTGTCTATTTCTGTTCTAAATCAGTTTCCCTTGTGATCCCAGCAAGGTGGTCTACTAGAATCTCTCCCATCCTACAAAACAGTACACTCCTAAAGTTCAACACTTGTCCTTTTACTGACCATTCCCCTGCCCATGTCCAGGTGGAACCACACCATATGGTCGTCATTACCTGCAAGTAACTCTTCCACTGTCACATCCTGAACATGCCTGCAATTATATAGGACCAGATCCAGTATAGCTCTCTCTCCCTAGTGTGTTCTAGGATGCCCTGGGCCAGGAAGCCATTCTGAAATGCATTCAGCAGGACTTGCTCCCTAGTGTAGGAGGTTGCTGGTATTTTCCAGTCCACCCTAGGTAGACTGAAATCCCTCATTATTACTATCTCACCCTTACTGGCCAATTAGGTGATTTGAGTCCCCAGTACCCTGTCTAACTTCTCTTCCTGGGAAGGTGTCCCATAGATCACCCCCAATCTTAGTTTCTTCCCCCTAGTGGATTGTACCTGTACCACAATGCTTCAGTTTTATCCTCCACCACTTCCTCTGTGGTACAAATTATTTCTTCTTTCACATACAGAGCAATTCCTCCCTTTCCTTCCCCCTGTCCTTCCTGTATAGCTTGTACCCTGGAAATGTGAGGTCACATTCATAGTTTGATGAGGCCCAAGTTTCTATGAGTGCTGCTATGTCCATTTCTCCTTTTGCCATCAGTGACTGGAAATGTGCCATCTTGTTTCACAAATTTCTGGCATTCAGAGACACAACCCTCTACCATAACTCAGTACCCCTTTTTATTTTGATCTACACCTCATCATCCCCTCCTCCTTCACTCTGGACTATGCTTCATTTTATTTGCTTTGGAGTTACAGTGGGTTGTATGCTGAAAGTGAAAAGAAAAGGGCCTTAACAGCATTTACTTAAAGCAGCAGGGCCCAGTATACTAATCAATAGTAAATGAAGACAACATAGCCAGTGGTAGCTTGTCAGATGGGGATAAGACTCTATCAAAAATGTGTGTCCAAGAGGTTGGCATTGTATAAGGCCCAGTTTGAGGAAGTGCCCCCCCCCCAGTAGAAGCTGCTGGTGGCCCACATGTTCAATTCTTGGCCTGTATGGTGTGATTTTTGTCACCACAAAGGAGATGTGGTGACTATATTGTGTTGTCAGCACTGCATGAAGGGAAAATTGCATTTTAAATGTACACACAAAGTACCAGCAAACATTCTGTGTGATTTGGAAAAGCCCTCCATTGTAAAAATCATGTGACAACTTTATACAATGTCATTTTCACAAAATGGTCACACAAATTTGTCACACAGTTTTTGAGCAGATGCACATTTTTTGGCTTTTTTCCATTAAGCATTTTGCATAGTTTTTACTAAAAGTGTATACTTTATGAAGTAAGCGATCTTTCCACATTGTGCTAATCCTTTGCAAAAATGCTTAATGTCAATTGGTGCAACTTTATATATCTATATCGTAACATTTATAACAAGCAATTATAATGACAAAAGGATGAGGATACGGTGGGCCTTTAAGTAATGTATCTGTCAGTTCTAAACTGAAATAAAAAATCACACTTACCCCATAGTGTAAAGCATCATAGGCTGTATTTGCAAACCACCATGACATTTTAGGATGGGTCAGCTTTAAACAGGAAAGTGTGGTGCCAAAGGGCCTCTCACGTTGCAGATTGCAGAGGGTGTAAATAGAAGACACAGATACATGTTTCATCCTACACAGGACTCATCAGTGTGACTTGTCTGTATGACACCCCAAGAGAAATGAACCAGCTACTCTAAGTTGGTCTTATGGGTTTGGGTCATGGTGAGCCCACAAAAAAACAAACAAACAAAAAAAAAAAAGCTAAACGACAAAGAACCTCAGTGCAAAAACAGTGAGGCAAGGGCTATCTGAATGGGCATTGTCCATAAATCCACATTTCAAAGAAATACAAAATCACACATACCCCATAATGCAAAGCATCATGGGCTGTATATGCAAATCACCATGACATTTTAAGCTGGTTGAGCTTTAAGCAGGAATGCATGGTGCCACAGGGCCTTTCACCCAATCTACAAAATGTGCAAACCGAAGGCACAGACAAGTGTTTTATCCTACCTACGACTCATAAGTGGGCCTTGTCTTTATGTCACCCCAGAGAAAATGAACTAGCTCCCCTAAGTTGTTCTTACAGGTTTTGGGTCATTGTGAGTCCAAAAAAACAAGCAACAAGCTAAAAGACACACAGTAAAAGAACATGGTGGCATTCATCATGCAAGCTATCCCCTCTCACATGTTGTGGTAAAGCAAGCATACCCCCTACTCCAAACCCCATGCATCATGCACTACAACCCACCCTGTTTCTTTTTAATTTATTTACTCAGAATAACCAGAGTGAAATGTGATGTTCTGTGTACAGGACAGGGTCACATAGTGAATAACTGATAATGCTGAAATATGAGCATGCAGTCTCCTGTTTCACAGTTCGGTGTGCATGCCATTAGATCACAACATTGTCCACATTCATGGTGAACAGTTAAGAAAAATTATACAATGGCACAAAACAACACACCAAATCCTGCATTTCAGTTAGCTGGCTGGCACCTTTTCAGCACTGTAAATCCTCCAGTGTACCCACTGGAAAAGGTGCCAGCCACCAGTCAGCCGCAGCAGAACCCCCTTTTCAAATGACTCCAACCATATGCAACTTAGCACTGGCAAACCCAGTGCCACTAATCACATATAGCTCCTGCCCCGAAGATAACACTTGTAAACTGCGTTCTTTTAACTCCCGCTCTGAAATACCAACACTCAACACAGGCTCCACTACTTTAATGGCTAACACATAGTGCCCCCCCCAAACAAAATCACCAACGTTTCCCTATCATTACTATACCCAAAAGCAGAAAAGTGCTGCAAACAATTTCAACAAACCATGGTACCAAAATACGATCCAGCGCATGCACACAATGAACTACGGAAACAGTCCTCCGTAAATGAAATCGGCTGCATAACAACTAATTACCTATCCAAACTCCTAACAGGAACAACGGAGGCTAAACACACTTAACTCAGCACATTAATGACACAATAAAAGATGTTCCCGACTGCAGACAAACCCTAGAGGCTGCTTGTTGGAAAACAGCACAAGCGCAACAGTGTCCTCCCAGCAGTATTTTTTGATGCGCAGCACTAAATTCACTAAAAATAACACAAAGCTCAAACAAAAGCAAGTTATGTCTTTATTTTTCAACAGAAAAAATAATGCCCTTGTATAATAGCAGTATACCCCCTCCAGGGAGTGGGTATACTGGTGGATTCACCACGGCTAGTGTGGTTAAGTCCCTCGGCTGTGTCTCGTGACCGAACCACACCAGACGTGGTAAATCCACCAGTATACCCACTCCCTGTCGGGGTATATTGCTTAAATATTAACTTACCTGCCATGGCCAGTAATCTGAAATAACAGCACAAGATCCATTAACAAAAGGTCCAAATCCAGGTGTGCATGTAATCATATTATGTAAAGCATACACCAGGGCATACAATGCATTGTAAATATAATAGGCACCTCGGAAGTTTAATATATCAAAAAAAGAGCTGTCAAGATTATTCAGGTCTTCTTCTCCTGTGCAAAATGATATATCCACTGATGCTGTTGATTGATTTTTTGTGTGTGGCCACTTACAGTTAAATACGTTCTCCCAAAATGTTTTAATAAATATATCACCTGGTGATCTGAAAGGATGAATACTGGAAAGGAACTTTTTATAGCCAGGGATTTGTCTTACATGGTGTGTAACCCCAAGAGTACCATTTACTAGCTCCCAGATCTGTTTCTTGAAGGTGTCCATCAAAACAGTGCATTGTTGGGTAGAGCTGATCCAAACCTTTCCTGTTAGGTTGTACATGGAAACCTGTTCCATCAAGGGCTGCCAAATAGTAGTAGGTACATACACTATTATTACATTCACTGACAAGGTTTTAATCAACTCAGCTATGGTGGAGACCTTTTTCTGGAGATTGAGGTTTGTAACTGTTTCCAAGAAAGCAATGCATCCACCTGCCAGCATATGTTCTTCCTTCAGACTCTGACTCCCCAGTTGACCGTAGTCATCTACAGAGGCTATGATTCCAATCCAAGACCAGCCAAAGTACATCACCAACTTGGCTATGGTAAAGCTATCAGTATTCCCATTGCGGATGGTCCGAAGGAATGATGGGAACTGTAGCTTATCACTGAGGAGGTATGATATTGCCCCATGGCTGATCTGTGAGTATAAGAAGAGTTTCAGCATCAATAAGCATAACATAAATACTAGACTGCCAGAGAATGCTTAATAACATTGGGATTCAATTCATAGGGTATACCACTAGACTTCAACAGAATGCTTATGCTACACCCAGTATCAAGTGGTAGGGGGTTGTCACTGGATTGCTAGAGATACTTATTATGGCAACTGGGATAGGTTTGAAGGGGGAAAAACTAGAGTGCTAGGGATTCCTTGATAAGGATGCAGGTGAGGTTTGGGGCAATGACTGATACTCAGCACAATGCCTTTACATTTGGCTACACAATGGCCTTCAAATAGTCCCTTACCACCTTGCATACTACATGTGGTCAATAGCATGCTAGCTTGTGAATATGGGGTGCTAGCTGCACATTCGAGCAGACTTGATAGACCTCTAGGCCTTTATCTGCTGGCAAAATTCATGTGTTCGCATATTGTTCTCAGAAGGAAAATTGCTATCCTGTTTGGGACCTACTTTGCTCATGAGAGTATTACTTGCCAGCAAGATTATGTGGTAAGTTACACAGAAGCACTTTACACTGTGCTATAATGGCATGATATTCATACATATGTTTCTATGTTTCAGACAGTGTACTCTGTAAAGGGCATACTACCTGAATACATATATATATATATATATACCTTGCTGATGTCTGCATGATGTTTGTTCACAGGCAGCACAGTCTTGTGCTATGAAAATAGCTGCCTAACTAATAAAAATATTCAGCTTTAATTTTAATCAGCCTGTACTGAATAACCATTAAATTAGATACTAAGCATTTAACTGGGGAATATATCACAGTTATTCATTGCCATCACATGGAAGAGACAGCAGCAGACATTTTGATGTACTCATTGTTTTCAGGTGATGTTTAAATATAAATAAGTTTCACAAATTTAAACTTAGCTAGAGCAAAGGAGGGAGAGAAGTGATATGATCGAAACATTCAAACACCTTAAGGGCATTAACAAGGTGAAAGAGTCTAACATGTTTCAAGATAAGAAAAATAGCAGGGCAAGAGGACACAGCATGAGAATAGAGGGAGGCTGATTAAGGGGTAATGTGAGGAAGTTCTTTTTCACAGAAAGGGTGGTGGGTGCATGGAGTGGTCTACCTCAAGAAGTGGTGGATATGAATACAGCGCAGGGCTTCAAACAGGCATGGGATAAGCATGAGGGAGCAATACAGATGAGTATGAATAGATAGGCCATTGACAGAGCAAAGGCCGATGGCACATTCATAAGGCAGAAAAAGAAATGGGCAGACTAGATAGGCCTTGCAGTCCTTATTTGCTGTCAACTTCTCTTTCTATGTTTCTACTAATCATTTTCCTTGCATACTTTCTGCTGGTATTGATCAATCTGTATCTGGCATGTTGAAGTCTCCCATTATCAGAACCTCCCCTTTAGCTGTCATGTTTTGTATATCTTCTAACAGTAATGTGTCAATGTCCTCCCCCAGGTCTGGGGCCTGTAGACAACCCCAGTTCTTATGGGTATCCCATTTCCTGTTTCCGGGGTGAGCCACAGTTCTTCTAGCTCCTTATGTGTAATCTGAATTTCTGTAGCTTTGATATTTTCATTGACATACAGGGCCACTCCACCTCCCCCCCTTTTTGCACCTCGGTCTCTTCTGAACAGTATATAGCCAGGTACTGAAATCTTCCAAGTGTGGTTACTGGTAAACCACATCTTGCTAATTGCTACTATGTCCTGTTTAGTCTCTGTCATTATTGTCTGCAGGTCTGGGATCTTGTTTCCTAGACTGCAAGCATTTGAGTACATGATTTTCCATTGACCAGATTTCGGTGTGTTAGTTGTTGGGTGAAATCTGGCATTTCCCCTATGCGTCATATGGGGAGCTGGACCTTTTTCCTTACCTAGTGATACAAATGAACTGCAAACATGCTGAACTCCTGTTTGACCACTAGCTGAGGGGGAAGGGACGTTCTTCCCATTCGACTTATGGGGTGCCGCACCCCTCTCCCCATTTGCTAGTTTAAATACTATGCAAAGACGTCAAACTTCTGCCCCAATGCACTGACTCCCTCATTAGTCAGATGCAGTCCATCAAATTTAAAGAACTTTCGCTCCCAAAACTGTTGCCAGTTCCCTACAAATTTGTGTCCTTTTTCCTGGCACCAGGCCTTGAGCCTTTAGTGCACACTTCCTGAACATTATAAACACCATCAAGCAGTGCAGTCACTGATGACACAATAGTCTCCTCTCCTCTTCTCCTACTGTATAATGAGTGGCTAGATTGTATTGGCGTGTTTCTGAGTCCATGAAAGATGGAATAAGTATAAATATTTTGACAAGATATACCTTTTGATGGATTGTATCCTACTGTGAAGTGATAAGGGGAGAAGAGACCACCTCCTGAAGGCCGCCTGGATTGTTATTAATGGGGGGACACAATTATCTTCATATACATGTGAGCTATCTTCCCAAAGATAGACTACAAGATATTTAAGCTTTGGCACCCAATGCATTGGGAACTGCTTTTGAAAACATAGGGTGGGCTTTGTGACAGGAATTAGTCCTGTCTCTTGATTTGGACACGTTTCCTCTTGAATGGTGTTCTAAAAAAATACTGTTGCAACAGTTTCTGTGCCTTTCTGCTTTCCTTCATCTATTCTAATATTTCTAGTTCAGATGGTTGGCCACCACTGGGTACCCCCAACTCACCCTATCTATGGCCAAGTTCAGTTGCAGACTTTGGGGGAGGTCCGCCAGAGCTAGCATCTAAACCCCAAGGTGAAAAGTCTTGGGTTCGGTCCGTGGGAAAGGGAGGCATCCTTCGGCAGTGGCCCAACATCTCCACGGCCCAGAGATTCTAGATGTCCATTCTTTAATCAATCCAGACTTCACATCCATTTCCACGTTCATGGGGTCTCAAAGGTTTCAGAGGTTGAGGCATCAAAATATATCAAAGTACGTCAAATACATCAGGCATCTCATTGAAGAATAAATACTTTGTCTTGCTTGATTGAGTGCCATTTTACTGAAATTAAGATAAGCGCCAATAGCCTAATGTATTGTTGCACTCCACTCCAAACCCCTCGTATAAACCCTTGATTCTTTATTCTTTGAAGAGGAGAGATTTTGTAAAAAATAAAGGCTGAAGATCTGTAGTACTGTAGTATTGACAGAGCACCCATTGAATTGAAAAAAAAAGAGATAAAAAGCTCAGTGTATCAGTTCTAATTAGGTCTGAATTAGCCTCATCACTCAGTACTTATATTTTTCTGGTTTAAGCTCTAAAATTGTAGCAAAATGTTATACATCACTCTTTGAATGCTAGCTCTATTAAAAGGTTATATTCCACTGTTTTATCTCTAAAATAAAGTGGAAAGACAAAAAACAATGTGCAAAATCCTATGCCTGTTCCTAGTAGGATATGTGGGACTTACTGTACTTCCTATGCTGATGCTATACTATTAATACAACAAAACTAGCTAACATCAGCCATACCACTATATTAATCTTGTTGTAATCTTACTTGTGATCTACTGTAATATTCGCATCCTCCAAGCTTCAAAATAAAGTAGTGAGCTTAGTAACACTCGAGAAGACAGCTCCTGAGGCAAAAAATCAAAACAGTATATATCTAGTTAATAGGTTCATAGCAAACATCAGAATCAGCTGAAAATTTGTGCAACCGACTATCTATAGCTACGGTAACTTCGGTGATTTTTCATTAACAGTACCCAAGTCTTTAACAGCAAGGTCTTAAATAACAAAGCAATAAGAACAAGTGCAGAGTAAAGTAAGATAAGTGTGGTCTAGTTCAATTGCGAGTGAGAACTCCAGAATGCCAGAGCTTAAGCATTCACTGTTTTAAGAAGGTATACCATGTGGCCATATGACTGAACCCAAGACTTTTCACCTCGGGGTTGAGGTGCTAGCTCTGGCAGACCTCCCCTGAAGCCTGCAACTGAACTTGCAACACCGAATCTCTGATCGGGTAATCCAGAGATGGTAAAAGAGCCGCTTACTGTCTTGAAGGACTTTCTCTCCAGAGCTGCTGCATCTGAGCTGCTGAATTCTGCCCTACCCTCCGGAGACCACTGGGGAGCTTCTCAAAATGACTGGCGTGTTTGTCACATACCTCAGAGTGCCAAATTTGAAAAAGGCACTCCAAGCCAATTGGTCCCCACATCCTGTGATGCTCCTGGCTGCTGGAATTATAACTTGGACTGAATCCTCACCTTGGCTAGAATCTCTGGGCCATGGAGACATTGGCCCACTGCCGAGGGTCGCCTCCCCCTCCCATGGACCAAACCCAAGACTTTTCACCTCGGGGTTGAGGCGCTAGCTCTGGCAGACCTCCCCCAAAGCCTGCAACTGAACTTGCAACACCAAATCTCCAATCGGGTAATCCAGAGATGGTAAAAGAGCCGCTCACCGTCTTGAAGAATTTTCTCTCTAGGGCTGCTGCATCTGAGCTGATGAAATTTCCTGCCCACCCACCCATTCCCTCCTCCCACCCTGTTCCCTCCTCCCGTTAAATGGTCCCAATCCCCACCCACTAACTTGTTTGTCCAATCCTGCCTATGACAGCCCCTTAATCCTGATATGATCAGCCTGTCATATTTCCTTTTAACCCTCTATACTCCCTCACCCCCTGTAAGCCTGATGTGCTGATTACTCCAACTGTTGTATAATTGTCTGTGCTAATTTCAAGTGCCTTAACTACTGCTGTCTTGCAAGCTACGTGTACTTAGCCTGGAATACCTGCTATAGAATAATCTAACTTGCTAATAACCATACCTATTAATCTCTCTGAAGGTAGAGGTACAGCTGATATCCTCTTGTCATATTCATACTCATATTGTTTACAGGTCTCAAACTGTATTGTTATGCTGGTGCTTGCTGTTTTGAATTATTCCCTCTTTTAGCTCAACTCCACACCACTATAGCCTTTAGCAATACGTGAACAGCCTTGGCTGCTCCTATTCTCCTGCCCTACCTATCTGACCCAGTCCTTCCCTGAGTCTGGTGCCCCCTATCAGATCTGCAAATATGTGGAGCTTGACACTCATGGCTGCTCCCGCATACATAGCTCCGGTGCTGAGGACTGACCAACTCTTCCTCAGGGGCCATCTCTCCCCAGAACCAGGCTGGAATATCGTTCACCCCCCCGACCCCTTGATCCTTGTGAGGAGGGGTTCAACAAGCAAAGCCTACTCATGCATGGACTATCCCTGAAAGGTAGCTGTTATAATTTATTTTGCTACTTCAGCATGTACGACCAACAGAGGCTCCTCCACAACCCCTCCAAAATTAGTGGCTACCTTGCCAGGCTTAAGCTGGCACTGGGGGGGGGGACAGTGAACTAAACCCTGGTCCCCACTCCCCTAATCTCACTCTCAGTGACCCCACCAACCCCCTCTGGGCCAATACTAGAGGACTCAAGCTGGTGCACATGAACATTGGTAGCTTAAGGCACAACGTCCATGACCTTGAGGCATGGACAGCACTTTATAAACCTGATGTACTAGCTGTGACTGAAACCTGGCTCAAGCCACAGATCCTCCCTCATGAAGTGGACCTAGTTGGCTATCATGCCTTTAGAATGGATAGAGGAGGGGAGAAATTTGGTGCGGTTCTCATCTATGTCAGCACTGCCTTGCACACTTCGCAGTTTGATCACCCTACTCTTTGTGGATCGGTAAGTGAGATCCTATTTGTTAAAGTGCTCCTTGGAGACACCAAGCCCCTGTACATAGGAGTGAATAGCTCCCACCCCAATCAGCTGCCTTCTCCCTAGAATCCCTAACCTATGCCCTGGTTGAGCACTCCCTGGGAGAGACCATCCTCCTTGGGGATTTCAATCTAAACTGGCTTGCCCTGGGGACTTCCACTACCAAGAATCCTATACTGAACTCCTCATTAACCAAAGTCATCGATCTGCTTACTAGGCATAATGCTAAGTCTGGCAATCATTCCCTATTCATCTGGGAACTAGTCTACTGCCCAGACTGCATATTGACAGCTGGGATCATGGCAGACTGTCTGAGTGACCACTCACCAATTTTCTGTACCTGGTCCAACAAGCCCCCTAAAATTGCTGCTAGGGTAATAGAAGCCAGGAACTTTAGCAGGCTCATACCAGCAGACCTCTGCTCAGACTTGCAGACCATTGACTGGGATCTTATTGTCTCCCTCCCCTCACTGGATGAGGCACTTGACTACTTCACCAATTCATTCCTGTCTGTGGCCAATCTGCATACCCCAGAAAGAATCTCAGGGTACAGGGCAAGTGCCACAAATGGCTGAGCCCTAGCCTTAAGCAAATTATGCTACTCCGCGATAGGGCCTGGGGACTCTACAAATCCTCAGACAATATATCTTACTGGAAGAAGTATAGGGAATTGAGGAATCAATGCAAAAAATCCTCCAAACAGGCCAAGTCCAAGTACCTGCGAGACCTCCAAACTAGTCACCTACATGACCCTAAGAAATTCTGGGTCACATTAACACCCTTCTTAAGGGTACCACTAATGCACAAGAAGATGCACTTCTGGTTGGGGATACCTTGACAAATGACCCCCTCTGCAGTAGCTGAAGCCTTCTGTGCCTCCTTCTCCAATCCTAGTGGACTCTCTCTCCCCCTTGTCCTCTCTGGGATTCCCTACAACACCAGTACGGACTGAGCACTTCCGCGGCCCCATTTCCACCTGAAACTGGTTGAACCATCTGATGTACTTCCTCTTTAACTCAAAATAAACCCTAAGTCCTCCCCGGGACATGACCTGCTTGAACCTCGGCTGCTGAGGGCCACTGCCCCTGCTATCGCCTACCCTGTCACCCAGCTCATCAACAGATCCCTCCTCAAAGGAACAGTCCCAAGTAAAGGGAAGGTATCGACTATTGTCCCTGTCCACACAAAAGGACCCAGGGACAAAGTGGGGAACTATAGGCCTATCTCCTTACTCAGCCCTCTCGGAAAAGTGCAGGAGAGACTGGTATACAATCAACTGCAGGATTATCTTGAGCAGCACCTACTCCTTGCCAACGTACAACATGGCTTTAGGAAAGGTCATGGAACTGACACTGCCCTTATCTGGCTCACATCTGATATCCTCAAGGCCATGGACCAGGGCTCTCCGAAGGGGGCTCTATTCATTGACCTATCCAAGGCCTTCGACCTGGTCAGCCACAAACTTCTCCTTTCCAAACTCCTCCGACTAGGACTGGATGTGCACTCACTCTCTTGGTCCGAGAGCTACCTGATCAACAAAACCCAAAAAGTCCATTGGAGAGGAACACAATCCAGCACTAGACCCATTGTATCCAGGGTACCCCAGGGCTTGATCCTGGGTCCCCTGTTATTATCACTTTTTCTCAATGACATTGAGGGGGTCTGTGGGCTGAGCAACCTCATCCTGTACGTGGATGACACTGTTGTCTACTGCAGTGAGCCGCTACCCAGTGTCATCTCCACCAAACTGCAGGCCTGTCTCTCAGCTCTTGAGGCCTGGTTCACCTCCAATTCTCTAGTGCTGAATGAAGAAAAAAACAAGGCTGTTCTGTTTGGGACTAGATGCCTGGGCACTGACAGAAGTAAGCTACTCCAGCTCAACACAGCCCAAGCAAGGAGAGTAGAGGTCATAGACAGGATCAAGTACCTTGGGATCCTCCTTGACCAGGAGCTAACCTACAAACCCCACATCAACTCCTTAACAAGATCCATCCACCAGAGGCTTGGTCTCCTCTACCAGCTGGGCAACTCTCTCTCTGGTGAGGCGTGATGTGCCATAGCCAACTGCAACCTTCTCCCTTCCATCCTATATGGTGCCTCCCTGCTACAGTTCCTCCTTGAGAATGAGCTCAGCAAACTCTCCATGCTCTATCACAGGGTGGCTCAGTTTGCAACAAACTCCTCCCCCAGGAGGTATCACTGTGAGGTCCTCGCGGACCTAAACTGGCCCACCTTACGGCACATGTTGACCTATTCCTTTGTTTGCCTGGCCTTTAAATTCACCTCCTTTAGCCCTCCTCCACATGTGAGTGGGCTGCTCACTCCAAAAGTCCAGTGCTGTACCTTGCAATCCTCGGCAAGTCACCCCCTTGACATCCCTCATGTTAGCACCAACCAAGGCAAGCTCTCCTTCCAGTATGCCGCTCCCTACTTATGGAATGCCCTCCCAGCAAGTCTGGTTGACAAGCCTACTCTCCTAGGGTTTAAGTCAGGCCTCAAAGTGTATATTCTGGAACTTAGTCTCTGTGGTTGTAATTGCTAGCCCCCTGCCTGGGCCGATTGTCATGCTGTCACCAACTTAGCCATGCCTACTTTCCCCATGAATCTCTTATGCAAAATTGTTAAATGTACTGTGCACCTGTTTAATACTTGTGAGCCTTGTGATGCCTGCTGTCTCTGTGCTAAATGTTTGATACCAATTTTCCAATATGTATCAGCTGTAATTACTGCATATTGATACCTTTGTATGTATTTACAGTAACTAACTCTTGGTCACCCCTGAAAAAGGGATCTCTGGTCTCAGTGGGCTTACCCGGTTACCAAAATCTAAATAAATAAAATAATAAATATTTATGAAGTAGGAGTGTGATTGACAAATTTGGTTAAAAAATTGATGTTGTAAACTGGAAGCTGGATGTGCCTGATTATTATTATTATTATTATTATTATTATTATTTAAAGTGTTGCTAGTGATTAGGTTTCTGATTCAAGGTACTCTGATCTCTAAATGCTAATTCTGAGTTTTTGCCTCCAGCTGACTGGACCTTTTTTAACAGCTACAAATTTGCAACAAGATCAAGAGAATTTCAAGGGAATCTCGGGAAGATAAATTACTGTGTCTGGGGTCTGTGGCTAATGCACCTTTTGTTTCATGTATTTCAATTTTCAATGGACTGATTAATTCAAGTTGGGTCTATATAGATGCTGACTAGCACATTAAGCACACAGTACTTTGTGATTATATTTCATGGCATATTATTCTGCAAATAAGATGTCCTGTTAGATAACTGGCTTTAGCTTAGTGGTAATTGATATTCTTCTTGGTTAATTAGAACCCTCCTTGTTAGATATTGAACAGTTGATATTATACTATCCTATTATGAAGTGGATATATTGTTATTAACCCTTAGAGGTACTTAAATAAATAAGTCTTATAATTTAGCTTGTTTAATATCTGCTCCTTAATAAGGGAAACATTTATATATAATGGTTAACACACGACTGCAGAGGATGCAGAATCCAGGTTTATCTCCCTTAGCAATGCAACTCCCAGATAAGATTGTATCCTCCTTACAAAAAACAGACAAAAATAATAGACCATACTGTATTAATATCAAATAGAAGCAGGACCTCTACACCTAGACTAGTAAGATCTCCAAATAACAGAAGGAAAGAGGATGAATTAATTATTGAAACAACTGGCAATGAAAGCTGCTATAGAGAAATAGAGTCAACAGGTACTGAATATGGTTTGGTAGGTGTGCAGAGGAGTGAGCTAGAAAATTTAGAGTAACTGGTAATTGGTAATTGGTATTATTGGTATTTTTCTTTTAAACTTAGATTGTGGGCTTGTAGTGACACTATACTTTCTTTCTTGGTTGTCTTTACTTATAATTGTTTTTGGGCTGTTGAAAATTTAAAACATAGTGGTGGTGTAATTCTGTGATGTCTTTAATTGCTGCAAATTTTATCTTGGCTTGTCTGACTGTCCTGTAGCTGGGTGAAGGGTGTTAATTGTCTGGCCTCTGACCTCAGCTACGTGATAACTGGAGGTGGGACTTAGTCAGAGTTAAAGTAGCAAACAGAGGTTGATTTTCTCAGAAGAAGCCAGAAGGAGAAGGAAGGAAACATATTCAATTCAGTGCTTTAGAGTAACTGGTAATTGGTATTTTTTTTTTAAACTTAGATTGTGGGCTTGTAGTGACACTATACTTTCTTTCTTTGTTGTCTTTACTTATAATTGTTTTTGGGCTGTTGAAAATTTAAAACATAGTGGTGGTGTAATTCTGTGCTGTCTTTAATTGCTGCAAAATTTCGCCCTCCTCCCTCCCCTTCCCCCAACTCTTAATTATATGCCCTGATAAATCTGATTGACAGGACCTAAACACAGGGTATAGTAAGAGGTGTGAAGTAGGAGGGGCCTAAGGGGGAAGAAGCCCACCCTCAGCACGACAAGTGTTTCGACTCATTTATTTATTTACTGGTTTCTTTTTCCTTAAAAAAAAAAATATCTGAGGATCAGTTACAGGATTTTTAGTACTGTAAATTAATAAAAAGAGAACTAAGAGAGTTTCAGTAGCAGACAAGTTGTGGAATTGCAGTATAATGTGGGGAGTGGTGCAATGCAGTGGCTGTGGTGCAGCCATATTCAGGCAGACCTTCTGACACTGAGGTGCTGCCCTATCTGCATGCATCTCTGGACTGTGGGATGAGGTAACCAGACTCAGAGCGGAAGTAAACTGGGTTAGAGTACCATCACCCTATCCAGGGACCACCCAGTCCAATGCAGCTGCCTCAAAGGATGCCGAGAACGAGGAGCACTTGGATGACAGTGGGCTCAGGGAGGGTTAGAGCAGTCAGGAAGAGGCACATCCCAGATCCTATTCCTCTCAAGAACTCATATGCCACACTGGCAAATGAGGACAACCAAATAGAGGTACCCAGGAAGTGGAAGGAAAGGATTGGAGGTTAGGCAAGGAGGTGACCTCAGTGGGGAAAGCAGTGGACCCCAGAGGAGGAGGAAGGAATCCTGGTGGGGACTCCATCGTAAGAGGGATCCAGCTAGGAACACAGGAGGGGGAGGACAGGGAGGTGAGGTGCTCACCAGGTGCCACGGCATGGAGGGATGGAAGGAAGATCCTGGGGATCACTGGGAAGGCAAGCTGGAAGGTGAGCTGATGTCATTATCCACCTAGGTACTAATGACTTGGCAAATGGGGAGCCAAAGGAAGTTCAGGAAGAGTTTAGGAAACTGGGGAGGGTCTCAAGCAAGTAGCTACTTCTGTCACTTTCAGAAGTACTACCTGTGAGAGGCAAGGGAGAGCATAGGAGTGCATGCACCAGGAACTTTAACTCATGGTTGAAGAACTGGTGCTGTGAGGAAGGGTTTGATTCATTGGTGACTGGGGACCCACCTGAGGGATGGAGGTTTGTTCAAGCCTGACGGCCTGCATCCATCCTGGAGGGAATCCAAGTACTCAATGATAAGTTAAATGCTACATTGACAGAGCATTTAAACTAGCAAAGGGTGGCAGGCCAGCAAGGAGGGTACCTACTTGCTCACCCCCACAGCTAGCAATGGAACCAGTGAACCAGAGGAGGGCCATCTCTGCAAAGCGTGTGCAAAAGATGGAGATTAGTGTCCAAAAGGTGGATAAGCAAAAGGGCAAAATTCAGCAGAAGGGCAGACAGCAAGGAGAACCAGGGATAAATGACAACCAAGGAAGGGGCTGGAGTAGAACAGTGAAACAGACTAGGAGGTCAAATCATGGAAAGCCATGTGTGCAAATGCCAGGAGCCTTAGCAACAAGATGGAAGATCTGGAGGCTGTCATGGTACAGTCAGACCTGGACATTGTGGCCATCACTGAAACCTGGTGTAATGATAACCATGACTGGGAGATGGCCATACCTGGCTACAACATATTCAGAAGAGACAGAGCAGACAGGAAGGGAGGAGGAGTGGCACTGTATGTGAAAATGACATAAGGGCCACAGAGATCCAGGAGGAACAAATGGGGAGAGATACTGTGGGTTAAGCTAGAAAGGAAAATGGGGCCAGCCATCCGCACAGGTGTGGTCTATAGACCACCAGCCCAGGAGGAAGAAACAGATAGGGAGCTGATGCTAGCCATCCAAAGGATGGCAGACAAGGGTGAGGTAGTACTGGTTGGAAACTTCAATATTTCAGACGTGGACTGGAGCATCCCAGCAGCAGCATCAACTAGGAGCAGATTTATCCTGGACTCCCTTCAGGGTGCCTTCCTCAAGCAACTGATCATGGAACCAACTCGGCAGAAGGCAATACTGGACCTTGTGCTCACAAACAGGGACAGTGTGATGGGGGTAACAGTGGGGAGCACCTGGGTAACAGTGACCACTAGTCATTGTGGTTTGATATCACAGAAAGAGCAGAACCAAACCACACAAAAAACACGATCCTGGATTTTAGGGGGCAGACTTTGGGAAAATGGGAAATACTTGAAAGAGGCATTAAGGAATGGGACAGGAATCAGGGGATGAGGAACAGTGGGCAGTATTTAAAATGGGGATTATAAGAACAACAGAATTATGCATAAAGCAGGTTAGCAAGAGGAAAAGGAAGAGGAGACCATTATGGTTTTCCAAAGAGGTAGCAAAGAAAGTGAAAGCCAAAAAGACTGCATTCAGGCAATACAAAAAGACACAGGCAGAAGGGGATAGGGAGAAGTACCAGTAGAAACAAAGGGAGGCAGGGAAGTCAGTAAGGGAAGCCAAAGCTCAGACAGAAGAACACATTGCAAAATCAGTGGTTAAAGGGGACAAAACCTTTACAGGTACATAAGTGAAAAAAGAAAGACAAAGGGAGGGATAGTGAGACTGAAGGGGAGGATGGGAGTCGCGGAGGATGACAACAGTAAAGCTGACATATTGAACAGGTATTTCTGCTCAGTCTTTACTGAGGAAGAGGGGTAATGGGTCTGAAGGGAGTACAAGGGTGAGAATGGTCAGAATGGACACAAGTCCCTTTACACGAGAAAGGGTCCTGAAGGAACTGGAAGTAATAAGAGTGGACAGCTAATGGGGCCAGATGGGTGCACCCTAGGGTCCTAAAGAACTAAGAGAGGTGGTGGCTGAACCTCTGGCTATCCTGTTTAGCCAATCACTGGAAACAAGGAGGTACCCAAAGACTGGAGGACAGCAGATGTAGTCCCTTATACAAAAGCGGGAACAAAGAGGAAGCAGGGAACTACAGACCAGTCAGCCTCACCTCAGTGGTGGGAAAGATCATGGAAGCACTTCTGAAGGAGAGATTGGTGGAACATCTGGTTGTCAATGGACTACAGGACCCAAGGCAGCATGGTTTCACCACGGGAGGTCATGTCAGACCAATCTCATTGAATTTTTGACTGGGTGACTAGGAGGTGGATCAGGGAGGGCAGTGACATGGCCTATCTGGACTTCAGCAAGGCCTTGACACTGTGCCACATAGAAGACTATTACACAAACTGGGGAATATGGGTGTGGGCAGGACAGTAGTGTGGTGGGTAGGTAACTGGCTGGGTGGCAGGACACAGAGGGTGGTGGTAAATGCTGTCACTCCACAGAGGGAAGAGTGACCAGTGGGGTACCACAGGGATCAGTGCTGGGACCGGTCCTATTCAACATCTTCATCAGTGACATTGCACAGGATCTAGAAGGCAGAATTTCACTGTTCGCTGATGACACAAAGCTCTGTAACAGAGTAGACACACCAGAGGGTGTAGACAGAATGAGAAGGGCCTGCAGAAACTTGAAGAATGGTCAAGGGTTTGGCAGTTGAAATTCAATGCAAAGAAGTGCAAGATAATGCATATGGGGCACAAAAACCCTGGCACAATATATCAGTTGGGGGGTGAGGATATAGCATGCACCCAGCAGGAAAGGGACCTTGGGGTTGTCATCTCTGATGACCTCAAGGTAGGGAAACAGTGTGACAAGGCATCAGGTAAAGCAAATAGGATGCTGGGATGTATATGCAGGGGCATCACCAGCAGGAAAAGGGAGGTCATAATTCTGCTATACAAGACACTAGTGAGGCCCCACCTGGAGTACAGTGTACAGTTCTGGATACCATACCTACGTAAGGACATAGACAGGGTAGAGAAGGTTCAGAGGAGGGCAACAAAGATGGTGCATGGATTGCATCACAAGTCCTATGAAGACAGGTTGAAGGAACTGAACATGTACTCCCTGGAGGAGAGGAGGGAGAGAGGATATGATAGAGACATACAAGTATCTTACAGGGAGAAACAGAGTGCAGGAAAACACTATTTTAAGCGAAAAGATGTTCCAGGACTAGAAGGCATGGGATGAAGTTGGAGGGAGGACGATTCAGAGGAAACATGAGAAAGAATTTCTTCACAGAACGGGTGGTGGACAAGTGGAACACCTGCCAGAGGAAGTGGTGGGCTGAAACAATCACGGATTTAAGAATGCATGGGATAGACATAAAGGAATTCTAGAGGTCATGGGTAAGGGGAAACAGACTTCTAGGAAAACAAACTGAACTTACAAGCTCAAATGGGCAGACTGGGTGGGCCATAGGCCCTTATCTGCTGACACTGTCTATGTATCTATGTATCTATGTATCTATGTAATTTAGACACTACTCCAGTTCTATGGCCCTCTGATACTAGTAATATAACTATGGATCCCTATGCCAAAATTAATACTCTGGGTAGTATTATGGAAGATTTACAGGCCACAATTAATGGCCTAAAGCAATGTGAGGTAAGAGGGAATGGGAAATATTTTGAAGGACAGAAAATAGGGTGCCCATGGAGGGCTGATTCAATAGAGGGTGTACAAACCCTGACTTATTTCTCCGTTCACCTCTCTGAAGAAACTGTTGAATTGTTAAAAGACACGCTTCAGGCCAGCCTTATGATATTGGATCAACTGTTGTTAAATAAGGACATCATTGAAAATTTAAGAGTGGATGCAGCCATTAATAGAGCCAAAATTGAACAAATGCTGACTATATTTCCACAACAAGATCTCTATAATGATGCAAGTAAGAAATCCCAACATTTAGGTCCAATTACATCACTTAGATCAGATTTTAGTACTATTTACATTCCAGCTAGCCCTGAGAATAAACAAAAATATAGAAATAAAAAGGTAAAAAAAAGAGGAATAAAAGTAAAAAAAAAATAATAAAAAATAAAGATAGACTAATGTAAAATACTGTCCCCAAAATGAATAACATGGAAAAATGGAATAAGATTAACAGAATGAGTTTAAAGAAAGCCCAATAACAGGAGGTAAGCCAGATAGCCCTAGATCCTCTATCTAAAGATACTAATGATAAACTGGCTAAAGAAACATGTCTAGGGACTACTAGCTTACAACATCAAGATATGGAATCACTGCCTGTTGACGCAGCAGTGGGATTTCCACTTGCGACGCCGGTGACCCGGGTTCAGGAATGGATCCGGGTCGCGGAGGGTTGGCCGGGGAGTAGGATCAGCATCCGATGGACGGCTCCTACTCCGGGAGGGCGGGTAAGCCTTGGCATGTGAGACCCCGGCTGAGACCGGGGGTTCCAGGCCAGCCAGCCGAGCATGGGGGATGGAGGCGGGCGGACGCTGGGCGCCATTGCACGTCCCTGCCTCCTCTAGAGGAGAAAACCGGAGGAAAAAAGATTAAGGGCAGGACCGCTGATTGATGAAGCCCTCCCCGGAGAGCCTCACATAGCCGCCGCCGCTGCAGGACCCTGACTAGACACAGTTCCGGGGCCATGAAGTTGGCCCACGGCCCCACCCTCTGGGGGGTAAGCCGGGAGTGACCGAGGGTCCTCAGCAGCAATCGGCGATGGCGGAGGTCTCCGGGGGCCGTGACCAGGGTGGATGGCCTTGGTGGTCCTGCGGGGAAAAAGAAGAAAATGAAAAAAAAAAAAAAGATATGGAATCACAGTTAAGACTCCTGGAAGCAGAAATTAATTTGTTAAATTGAAAACTATAAAGATTATCCAGCATTTATACTGAAGTAGAAGCTCATTTTCTAAATTAAAAAATAAAAAGGAGAGTAGTAATATAACCATCCAGAGTACATCTGAGGGTATTCCATCTAAAAAGTGTAGAATTTCTACTAATATTCACAAAGATACATAGGGACATGGCCAGGTGGTTAATGACAAACCTTTTCTTAGATTCATAGGTCCTGTCAATTGGGGCAATTTTAACATCCTGAACTCTAAAGAAAGTGTATTTAATTTCCTGAAGATTGAACTAGAATTAGAAATTGAGTTGGCTGACAGGGGTGATGTAAATAATATCCCCTTACATGAAGCATGTCTGGTTGATATTGAATTTCATTCACCATGAATGGCCAACTACGTGTAGGCATATAGTAGAAATCTGCTAAATAAAGAAATAACAGTAATCTTCCTAAATAGGGGTAAATTTAACCAGAGACTTGATACTATAGATAGAGTACAAGAGGGACAAGAAAAGGACCTCATACAAATATGTTTATGCATGGTTGGCTTAGAGATGTTGGCTTGGGAAACACACTCTAAATTAACAAACTTAATTAACGACTTATTAATAAACTTTTTAAAGAAACCTTCTGAGTATGAGGATGACATTGTAGCATACAGGCAGGATGGTAGTACACAAATAGATATTTTTACAGCTTCTAGGAAGTTGGCTGCTGATATTCTCCAGAAAAGCAATGTTATGGATGGGCTTGGGTTTAATATCTGTGACAGCAATAGTCTTAATTCTGTATTAAAAAATGATGCTACAATCATAGAAGGGCAGAATACAAATCTCCCTTTGAATAACAGAGTTTTGGCAATAGCAGGATATGAGAATAATTGACTGCTTGAATGTGAATCACAGAACAGTTCTTGGGAACACAATCCCACCAATTTGCTGCTGTTATCATGGAATATTGCAGGATGGAATACTAAAATTGCAGTTGGTGATTGAAAACATTATATTATAAGGTTTGATGTTATAAGCTTACAAGAAACATGGAATAATGAATTAGATTTGGTAACTCTGAATGGTTGTGAATGTTTTCAAGTCTTGGGGCAAAGGAAACAAAAATCTGGTAGGCAGTCTAGTGGGCTGCTGGTTTTTATTACAGTAAGATAGGGATTGTTAATACAGCACATTGCTGGAAAACACAGAATAACTTCTTGTCACACTTATTGAAATATGATAAAAAGATCTTTTGTCTTATATGTGGATATGTTCCACCAGAAAACTCTAATTGTTATTCTCCCCCTATGTGGGAGGAAGTGGTTGACATAATTTCTGAAGCATTGTTTAGATATCCAGGGGCCGATATCCTGGTTGTTGGGGATTTTAATGCATGGATAAGGCCATGGGTCAGATTAATGGACAAATCAATTTTTCTATATTCCCAAAACCCTACATCTTTGCTGTCAAGATGTACCAATGATACTAAAGTTAATGCTTCAAGGAAAAAAATAATAGAAATTCTGACTAATTTCAACCTATATCCACTAAATGGTAGAATTGATGGGGATAAAATAGGGGAATTTACTTATATCTCTGTGAGAGGTTCATCTGTGCTTGATCTAGCATTCTGGTCCGGGGCTTCTGAAACATGAAGTAGGTTATATTTGGATGTGAGGTCTGAAAGTGATCATTTTCCATTAATATTAGAACACTCTGGACAGAAAAAAGTTAATGTACCTATTGCTAATGCAGTACAATTTTCAGATATCAGGTCTACTAAAAAAATCAGATGGTATAATAATGCCATGAGTGATATTATTCCAGTATTAGAATCATTTAATTTGCCAGCTAGCATGAGCAATTTTTATAAAATGTCCTTTCATGAGTTGACCCAATTGCTGAATCATTTATTTACAGCAATAAGACAGAAGTTGGAACAGTTTATTAAAACTAGCAACAATCCTAATTTGATTGGGTGATTTGATGCTGAATGTCAAAAGCTTACAGCTGAAATTAGGACATTATATAGGAAATATAGGAAACATCCAGCTAAAATATCCTAAAAAAAACTTAATGATAAACGAAGAAGCTATAAAAAGGTTATAAAAAGTAAAAACAACTCTATTATGAAAAGAGATGGGGAATTATGCTGGAAGCTGTGAAATAAAACAATGTTAAAACATTCTGGTTGCTCATGGCCAAAGGGATTAATGCTTTTAAAGATACAATTGATACTTATATAACAGAAGATACATGGGTCAAATATTTTACAGATATTTTGTTTTGACCCAAAAGGAAAAAACTGAGATTCCCTTGACTGGAAAAATAATGACAATGGAATTTGTATAACAACCACTGAGGTCTATCTGGCAATTGGGTCATTTAAAAGAAATAAAGATGCTGGCCTGGATGGCATACCAGTGTAAGTATACCTAAGTCACCCTAAGTTCTGGTGTAGAATTCTGACTACATACTTTAATAAATGTATTAGAAACAATGAGTTTCCTCTTACTTGGAAAGGAGCAAATATAATCCCCACGCATAAAAAAGGCAGTATGACTGATCCTGCCACTTACCGTCCAATTAGTCTCCTGGATACTAGTTTAAAGATGTTTTCTAAAATTGTATTAGGCAAATTAAAAGTGCAAATAGAGGAAACTGTTGGAATTTCAAAATATCAAGCAGGATTTAGAACAAGCGTTTCTACAAGAGATAACGTATTTATTCTGCATTATTGTCTTGAGAAATATACAATGCTGCATAAATAAAAATTATATTCAGTATCTGTTGATTATTCATGTGTTTTTGACTCAATATCATGATGTAGATTGTGGTCTTTATTGGTGGAGAGAGAAACTGATACAAATTTGATCCACTTGATAGCAACTTTATACCATGAATCCTGGGCCAGTGTAAGACTGGGAACTAAAGGGAGTCTATCTGTACCATTAAGAATAAATAAGGGTGTCTGACAGGGCTGCGTTATGGCACCACTTTTATTTTTTTTTATACATTGATAAAATATTAAGAGGAACAGAAGGGCAGGAAGGGAGGAGGAGTGGCACTGTATGTGAAAAATGACATAAGGGCCACAGAGATCCAGGAGGAACAAAATGGGGGAGAGATACTGTGGGTTAAGCTGGAAAGGAAAATGGGGACAGCCATCCGCACAGGTGTGGTCTATAGACCACCAGCCCAGGAGGAAGAAACAGATAGGGAGCTGATGCTAGCCATCCAAACGATGGCAGACAAGGGTGAGGTAGTACTGGTTGGAGACTTCAATATTCCAGACATGGACTGAAGCATCCCAGCAGCAGCATCAACTAGGAGCAGATTTATCCTGGACTCCCTTCAGTGTGCCTTCCACAAGCACTGGTCATGGAACCAACTCGGCAGAAGGCAATACTGGACCTTGTGCTCACAAACAGGGACAGTGTGATGGGGGTAACAGTAGGGGAGCACCTGGGTAACAGTGACCACCAGTCATTGTGGTTTGAAATCACAGAAAGAGCAGAACCCAAACCACACAAAAACACATATCCTGGATTTTAGGGGGGCAGACTTTGGGAAAATGGGGAGATTCTTGAAAGAGGCATTAAGGGGAATGGGACAGGAATCAGGGGTTGAGGAACAGTGGGCAGTATTTAAAATGGGGATTACAAGAACAACAGAATTATGCATTAAGCAGGTTAGCAAGAGGAAAAGGAAGAGGAGACCATTATGGTTTTCAAAGAGGTAGCAAAGAAAGTGAAAGCCAAAAGACTGCATTCAGGCAATACAAAAGACACAGGCAGAAGGGATAGGGAGAAGTACCAGGAGAAGCAAAGGGAGGCAGGGAGGTCAGTAAGGAAGACAAAGCTCAGACAGAAGAACACATTGCAAAATCAGTGGGTAGAGGGGACAAAACCTTTTACAGGTACATAAGTGAAAAAAGAAAGACAAAGGGAGGGATAGTGAGACTGAAGGGGGAGGATGGGAGCTGCGTGGAGGATGACAACAGTAAAGATGACATATTGAGCAGGTATTTCTGCTCAGTCTTTACTGAGGAAGAGGGGGTAATGGGTCTGAAGGGAGTACAAGGGGTGAGAATGGTGCAGAAATGGACACAAGTCCCTTTACACTAGAAAGGGTCCTGAAGGAACTGGAAGTAATAAGAGTTGATAAAGCAATGGGGCCAGACGGGGTGCACCCCAGAGTCCTTAAAGAACTAAGAGAGGTGGTGGCTGAACCTCTGGCTATCCTGTTTAGCCAATCACTGGAAACAGGGAGGTACTCA
This sequence comes from Neoceratodus forsteri, assembly GCA_016271365.2. NCBI lineage: Eukaryota > Metazoa > Chordata > Ceratodontiformes > Ceratodontidae > Neoceratodus > Neoceratodus forsteri. Next base: position 55,682,461 of record CM057449.1, on the reverse strand, counting down.
AAGACTGGAGGACAGCAGATGTAGTCCCCTTATACAAAAGTGGGAACAAAGAGGAAGCAGGAACTACAGACCAGTCAGCCTCACCCGGTAGTGGGGAGATCATGGAAGCACTACTGAAGGAGAGATTGGTGGAACATCTGTTTGTCAATGGACTACAGGACCCAAGGCAGCATGGTTTCACCAGGGGAGGTCATGTCATACCAACCTCGTTGTTTTGACTGGGTGACTAGGGAGGTGGATCAGGGAGGGCAGTGGACATGGCCTATCTGGACTTCAGCAAGCCTTTGACACTGTGCCACATAGAAGACTATTACACAAACTGGGGAATATGGGTGTGGGCAGGACAGTAGTGTGGTGGGTAGGTAACTGGCTGGGTGGCAGGACACAGAGGGTGGTGGTAAATGGCTGTCACTCCACAGAGGGAAGAGTGACCAGTGGGGGTACCACGGGATCAGTGCTGGGACCGGTCCTATTCAACATCTTCATCAGTGACATTGCGCAGGATCTAGAAGGCAGAATTTCACTGTTCGCTGATGACACAAAGCTCTGTAACAGAGTAGACACACCAGAGGTGTAGACAGAATGAGAAGCGACCTGCAGAAACTTGAAGAATGGTCAAGGGTTTGGCAGTTGAAATTCAATGCAAAGAAGTGCAAGATAATGCATATGGGGCACAAAACCCTGGCACAATATATCAGTTGGGGGTGAGGATATAGCATGCACCAAGCAGGAAAGGATCTTGGGGTTGTCATCTCTGGTGATCTCAAGGTAGGAAACAGTGTGACAAGGCAGCAGGTAAAGCAAATAGGATGCTGGGATGTATAGGCAAGGGCATCACCAGCAGGAAAAGGGAGGTCATAATTCCGCTATACAAGACACTAGTGATCCCCACCTGGAGTACAGTGTACAGTTCTGGAGACCATACCTACATAAGGACATAGACAGGGTAGAGAAGGTTCAGAGGAGGGCAACAAAGATGGTGCATGGATTGCATCACGAGTCCTATGAAGACAGGTTGAAGGAACTGAACATGTACTCCCTGGAGGAGAGGAGGGAGAGAGGGGATATGATAGAGACATACAAGTATCTTACAGGGAGGAACAGGGTGCAGGAAAACACTATTTTTAAGTGAAAAAGATGTTCCAGGACTAGAGGGCATGGGATGAAGTTGGAGGGAGGACGATTCAGAGGAAACATGAGAAAGAATTTCTTCACAGAACGGGTGGTGTGCAAGTGGAACACCCTGCCAGAGGAAGTGGTGGGGGCTGAAACAATCACGGGATTTAAGAATTCATGGGATAGACATAAAAGAATTCTAGAGGTTAGGGGTAAGGGGCAACAGACTTCTAGGAAAACAAACTAAACTTACAAGCTCAAATGGGCAGACTGGGTGGGCCATAGGCCCTTATCTGCTGACACTGTCTATGTATCTATGTATTTCTGACTCCCCTAAAATTAGAGCTGAATCTTGTCCTCTATTAGATTAAGAAAACAATCTTGTGTTACTATCTCGCTCTAAAAAGGGACTATAGGACAAGGTAGACTATTTCATTTTTCATTCCACGAAACTGAAATTGAAAATTAATTAAAAAAAAACAAATGTTGTTAAAATTTGGGGACAAAAGTTTGACAGGTTATTGGGCAATTGTAGATCATAAATTGGAGGTGGTGCGTAATTATACTTATTTAGGGGTAGACTTTAATGTAAATTGTAAATGGAATACTCATCACACAACACTGTGTGAGAAGAGTAGGAAAACTACTGGTGGCATTGACAGATTCAATTATAAATATAGACGGTGCTCAATAAGGCCTCTAGTCCAAGTCCTGCAAGCAAGACCTGAAGCACACATGCTTTACTGTGCAGAAGTATGGGAATTCAAGGATTATAAAATATCCCAATTGTTAGCTCTAATAAATAAGGTTCTAAGATCTGCTTTAAGACTAGGACAATCATGCCCAGCAGCATGTTTACAGGCAGAACTAGACTTAATAGATATAAGAGCCACAACTGAATTTAGGAAGCTAAACTATTGGACAAAAGTAACAAGAGTATTGGAATATATGACTATTAAACAATGTGTCATAGAAAAAGAAAATAGGTTCAGACTAGGCTAAATAAATGAATATTGGTTTACTGTGGTTATGAACCTCTTGAAAAAGCATTCTCTAATGAACCTAAAAAAGTCCATAGATAAAGGAATAGTATTGAGCCTCTAATATAAAAAGTGTATTGTAAAACGAATAACTAATTATTGGAAATCTCAAGATTTAACCTACATTTCAGAGTCAAGTTATGCACGATGGTTTAGCAGAAATAATTTCCATTTTGTCTTTAAGCCATATCTAGATATATTAACCAACAAACATTTAAGATCAGCTTTCCTTAGGTACAAGTTTGAACAATTTGACAGTAATGTCTTAAACCAAAGATATAATAAGGATGATGATCTTTCTGATAACTGCAATTGTACTGAATGTAACAGAGAAAATCTAGAACAGGTTCTATGGAAATGTACATACTATACAATGGAGAGATTATTTTGGTTTAAAACATTTATTAACTCTCTATACCAAATTGAACAGAAGACCCTTATGAGTATACTTAGCCACACTGCGGATATGATCACTATCCAGAAGCTAGCAGATTATTTTAGTGCAATCAGTAAAGTTAAGAATAGAATGCTGATAATTGTGTGACTGTAAATGAAGTATGTGCTCACTAAAAGCAAATAGATATTTTGTGTATTTTTAACTCAGTGCTGGATAAGATATTGCTTTTTATGTGTTTAGTATGAAGAAATAAGCTCTAGAAACACTAAATATTAGGAATGTGTAATATGACTTTTGTGTAAATAGTTATAAGCCTTTTAAATTGTGTTGTGAAGTATGTATGGTGTAGTATATTGTCATTGATAATTGCTAAACAATAAAATGTGTTACTACTACTATAGTCAGGAATGGGAGGAAAGAAATAGGGTGATAGTTAGCAGGGGAAGTGTGGTCACCACCCTTAGGTACAGGTTCAGATTAAAGCAAAAATAGTAGGGATATGTGGCATTAGGGGTTTCAGTGCTAACCTCCCACCTCTAAGCAGCAAAAGAGAAAGACATTAGGGTGCTGCTTCTCCTTAGATTTGCAAAATCAGTGATGGGCTCTTATTTGTGGTTCTGGACCATAATGCTCACCCTTCCCCTTCAGCCCATAGCCTCCTGTCTAAAGCACAGGGTACAGTTCCTAGCCAGTGTCTCATACTGATACACTCTTTAAAGGTACAAAAGTATGTCTCTTGACATGTTGCCAACAACCTATGGGCATTGCCTGAAGAAAGCAGATCACATCTGATGTTGTTTGATCAGCATGGGGTGAATATTATGGTTGAGATCCCTAGGGAAGAGCCCAGTACTGATCTGACAAGACTCAGGAGGTCTACGGCCCTAATGTTTTTTGTTTTTTTCATCTTGCTGCTTGCGGGTGAGGGAAGGTTAGGTTTGTAAACCTAAGACCACAGTTCAAGAACTATGCATAAAGATGAAGTTCAGAATTTGCAGAATATTGATGGAATTCTGTGAAATTCTGTGACATTTTGTATAATTAACACAGGATTTTGCAGGACTTTTTTAAATGTATTAATTTGGACATAACCTAGCTGTCCATTGAGCTAGAAATATGGAGTTTGGCACAATTTACATGTATAAAAGATGCTTGAATGGTGTGCCAATTACCCTGACATTAGGATGCATTATCTCAAAATTATAGTTGCTCAAAGTCTGTCATTTTGCTTGTGTGGGAGATTTCATGAACTCTTTTATCTGCATGTAGCACAGGCAACTTTAGAGATAGAAATCTGAACCTACTGTAGGTACATATATAAATGTATTAACAACCTGGATACCTTCAAACGTTTTGCACATTTTGATGAATGATTTTGTAATGATAGCAAAATAACAAATCAAAATTGTGGCATAATGTTTCGCTACCTATAGCATAGCTCCCTTTAAATCTGTGGGGTGACAGTTTTCCAGGAGGCATTCTGGAGTCTGCGTTGCTGCCCTATTTGCAGGCAACTGACTGCTCTGAGGGAGGAGGTTTCCCATCTCTAGGCCAAAATGTCAAGAAGTAGGGAAGCCTCCCCCACCCAAGAAACACCAGTGTTACCACCACTGGCTCAGAAGTTGCCATGAAAGAGGAGAGGTTGGACCACAGTGGGCTGAGGGAGGGTGAAGGTGGTAGAACAGAGACACATCCCTCCAGTGGTACCTTTCCACAATTCATAAGCCATTCTGGTGAAGTATAGTTTCTCTATGGAAGCACCTGCAGTAAAGAACCAGGAGGATGCTAGGAACCTCCAAAAGTGAGACCCACAGGAGTGTGACATGGGACAACACAGGGGAAAGAAGCAGCTCCTGGTGGGAGACTCAATTGTCAGGGGGTAGAACTGGGGGATGGAGGGGAGATAGATGTAAGGTGCCTGCCCAGAACCATGGCTTGGAGGAACAGGAAGCAAAGTCTCAGGACTGCTGGAAAAGTCACAGGGGAGAAGGAGTTAGAATCAACAAAGTCCAGGAGGGTAGCATCTTTCAGAAAAAGAAATGTGTAAGAACAAGAGGGTACAATTTAAAGACAGAGGGGGGACAGCTCAGGGGTAATCTGAGGAAATTTTTTTTCATGGAGAGAGTGGTGGATACATGGAACAGCCTTCCTGAGGAGGTCATTGGGTCTAAACAATGGGGGAATTCAAACATGCATGGGACAGACACAAGGCAATTATAGTGCGGGGTTGCAGGAAGTAGGCTGTTGGTTAACTAGAATCTGCAGCTTATCCAGTAGTAGGGAAATGGGCAGACTGGGTGGGCCAAGTGGTCCTTATCTGCAGTCAAAGTCTATGTTTCTATGTTTCTATCTTTGTCCACTTTGGAACAAAAGACTAAGCTGGGCATGGGATCAGCACAGTGCAGTAGGAGTTTGTAGAATTAGGGAGGGGCATTAGACAGGTAGCATGCATGGTAACCCTCTCAGAGGTGCTGCTTGTCTATGGCATGGGTGAGGTAAGGGTACTCAGAGGTAGGTAGGCACTCAGAGGTAGGTAGCCAGTCAGAACAGCAAAGGCCCAAACTGAGGAAAAGATAGCCAACTCAGTTAAGAAGGGGGGATAAAACCTTTTATAGGAACATCAGGGAGAGAATCAAGACCAAGGGAGGGATAGTGAGGCTTAATAAAGGGGAAGGGGTGGGCAGAGGATGACTGTGAAAAGGCAGAGATACTAAACAAATATGTTTGCTCAATATTCACAAATGAAGAGGTGGAGGTACTTAAACTAAACAATAGAAACACTCTGGATACAGCAGTTGATACCAGCCCATTTACAGAAAAAAGGGTTCTGAAAGAACTCTTAAAACTGAAGGTGGACAAAGCAATGGGGCCTGATGGGATTCATCCCAGAATTCTAAAATTACTAAGGGTAGAACTAGTGACACCACTGACTACCCTTTTTAACAAATCATGGGAGTATGGGGTGGTACCTGAGGACTGGAGGAGGGCAGATACGATTCAACTTCACAAAAGTGGGAGCAGGTCAGAAGCAGGAAACTACAGACCTGTTAGTTTAACCTCAGTGATAGGGAAAATGATGGAATCACTTCTGAAGGAAACAACTGTCAAATACCTAGAGGCCAGAGGGGCACAGGACCCAAGACAGCATGGATTCACAGTGGGAAGATCATGTCAGATGAATCTCATAGATTCCTTTGACTGGGTGACCAAAGTAGTAGATCAGGGAGGGGCTGTGGACATGGCCTACCTAGACTTTAGCAAGGCATTTGACACAGTCACACATAAAAGATTAATATACAAGTTAGCCAGCCTGGGAGTGGGTCACAAGTTGGTAGCCTGGGTAAAGAATTGGCTGGAGAAAAGGACACAGAGGGTAACAGTAAATGGAGTCCACTTGCTCCTAGGTGAAAGGTTTAAATGTTTCCTTGGCAAGCTTTTAAACTAACCAAGTGGAGGAGGCACCTTTATGAAGCAGGAAATTCCTAACCATCCCCCACAAAACATGGTAGCTAGCGAGGTAAACACCAAGGTACAGAGGTCAGTAGGGAGCAGGACAGTGGTAAATAGAGAAAAAGGCAAAGGCAGTAAAGGCAGGGATGGGGCAAGAAATCATAAGGCCATCATAAAATGGAGGGCAATGAGTACCAGTGCCCGTAGTCTGGGTAGCAAGCTTCCTGAGCTAGTGGCCTTAGTAAAAGAGGGTCACCTGGATATTGTGGAAGTCACAGAAACATGGTACCCAGAGAAACATGACTGGTATGGCAACATACCAGGGTGCACAATCAACAGGAGGGACAGGGAGGGTAAAAGAGGAGGAGGAGGAGTAGCTATCTATGTAAGGGAAGGGATCAAAGCAACAGAACTAGAGGGTAAACGGGGAGTAAAGGAGGTACTGTGGGTCACCATGAAGAAAGGTAGTGGCATCACAATCCGCACAGGGGTTGTATACAGACCCACATCTCAGGGGAGGAAATGAACAAGGAAATGATAGAAGGCATCATCAGAATGGCAGAAAAAGGGGAGATATTGTTGGTGGGGGACCTGAATATGCCAGATGTTAACTGGGGCTCAGTTACTGCAGCCACATCCAAGAGTTGGGTCATTCCTGATGCCCTACAGGGGACATGCTTCAGACAACTAGTGTTGGAACCCACTCAGGAAAGAGCAATCTTGGACCTGGTACTCTCAAATGGGGATGGAGAGAGGATCACAGATTTAGAAGTGGGTAGCCATCTGGAAACAAGTGACCATCACACAGTATGGATCATGATAAACAGAACCGTGGAGTCAAGCCATTCAAAAGTGAGGGTACTGGATTATAAAAGGGCTGAGTTTTGCAAAATGGGGGAGTGCCTAAAGGATACACTAGCAAATGGGCAGGAAGGAGGGGTGGAAGAACAATGGGGAAAAATCAGAACTGCCATCATAGAGGAAAAAGCCTTTGTGTGAAGCAAATAAAGAAAACAAAGCAAAGTAAAAACCACTATGGTTCTCAAAAGAGGCGGCAAGGAAGGTTAGGGAGAAAATGATAGCATCCAGGAAGTATAAGGAATCACAGAAGGAGCAGGACAGTGAACTGTATCAGTTAAAGCAGAGGGAAGCAGGGAAGGCAGTCAGGATAACAAAGTCCCAAATTGAGGAAGAGATAGCCAGCTCATTTAAGAAGAGGGATAAAACATTTTATAGATACATTAGAAAGTGAAGTACAACCAAGGGAGGGATAGTGAGGCTTAATAAAGGGATGGGGAGGTGGCAGAGAGCGACAGTGAAAAGGCAGAGATACTGAATGGATACGTTTGCTCAGTATTCACAAAAGAAGAAGAGGAGGAGGTACCTTATCCAAGCAACAGAAGCACTCTATAAAGGGGGGTTATTATCAGTCAATTCACAGAAGAAAGGGTCCTGAAAGAACTCTTAAAACTCAAGGTAGACAAAGCAATGGGACCTAACAGGATTCACCCCAGAATTCTAGAAGAACTAAGGGGAGACCTAGTGATATTAGTGATTAACCTTTTTAACAAATCATGTGAGGATGGTGTGGTACCTGAGGACTGGAGGAAGGTGGATGTGATCCTTCTTCACAAAAGTGTGAGCAAGGTAGAGGCTGGAAACTACGGACCTGTTAGTTTGACCTCAGTGGTAGGGAAAATGAAGGAATCCATTCTGAAAGAAAGAATTGTCAAGTACCTAGAGGCCAGTGGAACACAGAACCCAAGGCAGCATGGATTTACAGTTGGAAGGTCATGTCAGATGAAGCTAATAAATTTCTTTCACTGGGTGACTAAAGTAGTAGACCAAGGAGGGACTGTGGATATGGCCTACTTAGACTTTAGCAAGGCATTTGACACAGTACCACACAAAAGATTAACAAACAAGTTAGCCAGTCTGGGAGTGGTTCCCAGGGTGGTAGCCTGGGTAAGAAATTGGCTGGACAACAAGATGCAGAGGGTAATAGTAAAGGGAGCACACTCTGGAGAAAGGGAAGGTACTAGAGGGGTACCGCAATGTTCAGTATTTGAACAGGTACTCTTTAATGTCATTATAGGGGACATTGCAGAGGGACTGTAAGGAAAAGTATGCCTTGTTGCAGATGACACAGAGATCTGCAACAGGGTTGATACACAAGAAGGTGAGGAAAGGATGAGAAGGGACTTGGCAAGGTTTGAGCAATGGTCAAGAGTATGGCTGCTTAGTTTCAATGCAAAGAAGTGGAATGTAATGTACTTGGGAAACAAACACCCAGGGGAATAGTACACAATGAGGGGGAGGTACTAACAACAAAAATGAAAAGGGACCTGTGGGTATTCATATCAGGCGACCTTCAGGTAGGCAAGCAATGTGATAAGGCAGTAAGTAGGACTGGGGGAGATTCTTGGATTCTTGGATGCACAGGGAGAGGCATCACCAGTAGAAAGCAGGAAGTTGTTATCCCTCTGTACAGAAAGTTGGTGAGATCCATCTGGAGTACTGGGTGTAGTTCTGGAGATCCCATCTCTGCAAGGACATAGACAGGGTAGAGACAGTCCTGAGGAGGGCAACCAGAATGGTGCAGGGTCTGCACCAGAAGCCATATGAAGAGAGACTAAAAGCACTTAATATGTATATCCTTGAGGAAAGAAGGGAGAGCGGGAACATGGTAGAAACTTTCAAGTACCTCAAGGGAATCAACAAAGTCCAAGAGGGTAGCATATTTCAGAAAAAGAGATGTTAAAGAACAAGGGGACACAATTTGAAGATAATGGGGGGATGGCTCAGGGGCAATGTGAGGAAGTACTTTTTCATGGCAAGGGTAGTGGATGCATGGAACAGCCTTACTGAGGTGTTTGTGGGGAATTCAAGCATGAATGGGACCGACATAAGGCCCAGTGCAGGAGAGCGTCTGCAAAAGCGAACAAAATGTTTGGGTGCATAGAGAGGGTTTTTTCATTCAGATGAAGAGAGGTAATCTTGTCCCTCTACAGGTCGCTGATAAGGCTGCCCTTACAGTATTGTGTGCAGTTTTGGTGGCCATACCTAAAGCATGATATTAGTCTACTGGAGGGGCTGCAGAGGAGAGCAACAAAGATGATATGTGTAATGGAAGGGACAGACTATGACAGCAGGCTGAGAGACCTGAATATGTACACCCCGGAGGATAGAAGGGACAGGGCGACATGATAGAGACATTCAAGTATCTGAGGGGAATCAATAAGGATGGGGCAGATGGGGTCTTTAAGTTAAGGAGGGGGAGGGTCACCAGAGGGCATGTGCTAAGAACAGAGGGTGGAAGATTTAGGAAGGAAATGCGGAGACTCTATTTCACAGAGAGGGTGGTAGCAAAATGGAATGCCCTACCAGAATGGTTGGTATCACGTAAATCTGTGAACAGTTTTAGAAGGGCATGGGACAGAGAACAGGGGAGTGTGAGGGTGGGGGATGTGGGGGGTAGCAGTGGGAAAACAAATGGGAGGGTGGGGCAGCTGAAAACTAGGGTGCTAGCTGCACACTCGAGCAGACTTAGAGACCGGATGGTCTGTTTCTGCTGGTACATTTGTATGTTAGTATGTTCATAAGGCAATTATAGTGGGGATTAGGTGGAAGTAAGCTGCTGGTTAACTTGGATTTGCAGCTTATTCAATAGGTTGGGATATGGGAAAACTAGGTAGGCCAAGCAGTCCTTATCTGCCGTCAAAGTCTATGGGCTGGATATTCAAAAGGGTTGCGCAATGTGCAATATGGTTGCGCATGCTAAGTCCCAATTGCCATCCTGCCATATGCAGCAGGAGGCAGTTATGCCCAAGGCAAGCTGAGGAACAGCTAATGCAAATGAAGGCATGCACAACCAGAGGGGAGGAACATGAGCATAAAACTGCGCGGCCCGATATTCAGTGGGCTGTGCGAAGAGTTGCCTGGCGCAACCCCAACCTGCGCCTGCACAACTTTGAGCCAAAAAAAAAAGAGTAAGTCGAGGCCACCCACAGGTGAGCTGCTGCATTGCAGGTGCAACACAGCAGCTGCCACCTGTGGGTGCTCCCTCTCCCAGGGATATGGTCTTGGGGGTTTAATCACTTTGCTGCCCGCGATCGGGCTTAGCAGTCCACTCGACCACCAGGGATTTGGTCTTGGGGGTTTATCACATTGCTGCCCGGGATTGGGCTTCACGGTCCACTGGACCACCAGGGATATGTCCTTGGGGGTTTATTTTGCTGCCCTCGATCGGGCTGGTGGGGGTGGGTGTTATATGTCACTTTTGACCGCCGATCAGGCCAGTCGGGGTGGGGAGTTAGCATGCCCAGGATCGGGCCAGTCGGGGTGAGTTAACATGCCCAATGACAATGGGCCAGGGGAGGGGATTTTCACACTTTGCCCATGTTCGGGCTGCAGGGGCTTTGTCCCCAATGGCTGCTGCCTGGCAGGGCGCCAGGTGCAAGTCCTCAGGGATCGGGCGCACCTGCATGCTAATGGCATGCACATGGGAGAGTAATAGATGCAAATGGCCCCCTGCGCCTTTGCATGAATTATGGCCCCATTTGCATGTCACCTTTTGAATATGGGAAATTTGCGCGATGGCGCAATGGTACTAGCGCCACCACAACTTCAATCCCTCTGACCACTTGCGGTGGCGCCAAAGTTCCACTACGCCATGCACAGTGGCGGCTGTGGCCGAGGGGTGATATTCAAAGGAGTTGCTGAATAGCGCAACTCCTTTGAATATCGCCCCCGCCACACCCCAGCGCAACTATTTTGCGTAACGCAAGGGCTTGCGCCACAAAATAGCGCAGTTTGAATATCCAGCCCTATGTGTCTATGTGTCTATGTATCTTGATACTTAAATCTTGGTCCAAGTGCCCATGTTGTATGTTTCTCTAAATGCTGACCCTGTGGTGAAATTTAGAATAAGAATTTTAAAATGAGATGGAAATAATTGAAATTAAATTGTTGATGAAATGTTTTGCCACCAACAGCTCACCCCCTTTCAGTCTAGGATTCTGAAATTTGGTACACTTGTGACAGCCATTAGTGTTTGTATACCTGTCAGATTTGGTATCATTTGAATTTATACAGTGCTTTGAAAACTACCCCAAAATAACTTACATTTAACATTTTACAAAATGCAGTGGAATTTATTTACATTTATTAATTTGGTCTTCATTTTGCCTTTTATTGAGCCAGACATCTGAGATTTGGCATGATTACTTTTTTTTAACTCAAGCTAAGTGTATTAATCAAATTAGGCCATATATCACGTGCTTCCATCAACAAAAGAGCAACCATCTGAAGATTTGTACACAACATTTTAAAAAGATAATGTCCATTACCATGGGTAGAACATGCAGTAAAAAAAATAAGTCAGCTGTATAGCTGAGTTCTCTGGCTGTTATTTGATGAATAGCCTCTATAGTTGATTCTTTGAAAATACTTTGTTAATGCACTAGTTAGGGCTGATGCAGCAAAATTAGTGAAATGTGGCATTAGGGTTTCCAACTCTAAAATCCAACCCCCACCATGTGAGTAGCAACAGGCATGGAGTTTACCTTGGGTTTGTCATCCTTAACACTCATCCCATTCCATGAGAAAATAGGCTGAGATGGGTGCAGTGCATGAGAATGGGGTAAGCATTAGGGTTGACAACCCCAAGGCACACCCCATGAGTGTTGCTGCCTGTAGGATGATGGTGGGTTGCTAGAGTTGGAAACCCTAACACCTTAGTTCCCTACTTTTATTGCTTCAATCCTAACTAGTGCATTAATAAAGTTTTTAAAAGAATTCCCTTACTTTTTGAGGTAGTATAATTGTATCCTCATTTGTCTGTGGGATCGCAGGGTCCTGCACTACCATCTCTCCTTGGATGCATACCTATTTGTTGATGTACAAGAGCAGAGCCCTCAGGGCCCTGCACTTTCATTTGTATTTGAACAGGAATATAATTGTCAACATAGCCTTTATATTACCCCATATCAGGAAACCAGTAATAAAAATTGTGAAATCCCCACCAAAACATGATTCCACTCCACTGCAAAGTCATTCCATGCCACATGTGGAAGAACACAGTTTGGCCAGGGTTTGAAAAAGGACAACTGTCATGTTCATCGGGTGGTGTAAAATGGTGATTATGTTGAAAATTTCAAATCAAAACATTTAAAATTACTAAAGTTATTAAGGAGCATAGCAAAAGGTCAACATATGCACATAACGTTGGCATTTGTATAAATGTTGACCCCAAAATTTCCACATAGCCTTGTTATGAGCCCAAAAGATAAACAAGGGCAGTGGAAAATTTCAAATGTTGCCCAAAAAGTGATTTCATCAGGTGACTGAAATCACCTTTCTAGATGGATTTATGCAATTCCACTGATATTGTTCATGAGGTGGGGTCCCAAACAGGCGATGCTGAAAATGTGAGCTCATAGTATGCAAAAATGGCAATGTTATGCCACAAAGTTGAAAAACCCATTGAAATACATTGAACTGAGTTCCCTTTTTTCTAATATTGCAGTCAGCAACTCCAACAGCAAGAAGCGTCATCTATCAGAGAGTGGATCTTCATCCTGTAACCTGGTCAAGTGAGTGCGGGGGTGTGGGGTGTGCGGGGTGTGCAGGGTGGTGGGTGCTCACTGGGAGGTCAGGGTGTGGAGGAAGATCAGCAAGGGACCATTTTCCTTTTTACAGGTTTAAAAAAGACATTAAGGAACAATTTTCTGTATTGCAGGTAGCTTGTATCTGAGGGTTGGGGTGCCACTAGGCCCCAGGGAAACAATACATTTAGTCAGGGATGGTGATGGGATGGTGGGGGTGTGCCACTAGATACTACTGAAAATAATAATATTTTGGAACAGTGATGGGAGGTAGGGGACACCACTAGACACCAGGGAAATGAAATATAATTATGGGGCAGTGATCAGAGAGTGGGAGGCACGACTAGACACCAAGGAACCAATACATAATTGTGGGGGCCACCACTAAAGGGTGGTGGGCACCACTAGACACCGGTGAAAAATGGTGTTATTAGGCTGGCCCGGTGGCACAGAGGGCTATGTCAGTGATGCCTTACCTCCTACCATGCCAGTGACCCTTGTTTGCAGTGTGAGCAGGTTGTTGGGGTCTGGCCAGGATGGGAGAGGTTCGAGCATCCAGGGAACTGTTCTCCTCTCCTGGGGAAGGTAAGGATCAGTGGTCAGCATTTCTCTGACACCTAGAGGAGGATAGGTGTTGGCATGCCAGTCCAATGCAGTAGGGCACAGAGGCAGAGCAGCCAGCGGGCATGCTGCACATGGATGCATGCATGGCACACATATTGTCGGCATTGCATTCTTCACTCTGAAAGCAGAAAAAATGGCAGCTATGGTCATGTGGCTTGATGGCCATCCACATAACACCCCATCTCTGAGGACACCACCCATACTGGATCCGTTCCTGGTGGTGAGTTGGTGGCTCTCTGCCACTCCGCCTTGGGGAGCAAGCCGTGGGGTAGCAGGGTGGTGGCTTAATTAGGAGATGGGCATGATCAGATCATGGCTGGAGTATGAAAGGGATGCCTGGACACAATATGTGCCAACAATGTTAAAAAAAAAAATGGTGTTATTACAGGGACAGTGATTGGAGGGTGCGAGTATCACTAGGCAACAGTAAAAATATTCTGCCAAAAAAATTAGGAGCTTTTTCCTCAAGAAAAAAGGATCTTTTTTCATCTCTCACAATATGAAAAAAGAATCATTTTTTTATTATGTGATACAAAAAAGATAAATAATGTTAAAGAAAAAATATTTTAAGGACATTTCTTGAACAGCTACAGTAAGTACAGAATCCAGCTAAGGGGGTCTTCCTAAGCAAGTTGCATGTGTTGGTCTCGCTCACGAAAGTCATTTTTGTGGGTTTTTCAAATTTTAATTTTGTGGTAAACAAGTCAACATGATGGCGGCAAAAGAAACAATTTTCCCCTTAAAAAAAGATGACATCAATGCAAAACAAGAATTCTTTTTTCATTTCATACAACTATTTTAAGTCCTTACTGATCAAGGTCAGAACCCAATTTTAAAAATTTCAGAATGAAATAACTTTGAAATGGATTGATATTTTTTCATCAGGCAAGCAAACGACACATCTGTGGCCCAGTCACCTTCTTCCCTGAAATTTCAGTCGAAAATTCCAGATGATCTGGGTGGAAGCAAAATTCAAAGAAATCTCTTTCAAACCAATAGGAAAGCATTATAAAAAATTCACTTTTTTCACTATAGAGATCTTGGAAACCGCACATCCAATTGGAACGAAAATTGGCAACTCCAGAGATCGACCACAGAAGCCTGTGCATGCAAAATGTCATGCAAATCAGTTCAACAGTTGCAAAGATATTAAAGTGCAAAATTTCAGGTTTAACATAGAAACCCGTGTTCAACCTAACTGTAGTGGTGCTACCTTGCCACTATAATATATATAAAATCTCTCTCACACTATTCATTTGTGATATTACATAACTTTAGGATTTAATAGAAGCTTATACTGATCAGTCAGTGTCAAAGTGACTCAGTTGGTAGCACTCCTTCACTAAGCCAAAAAGATCACGTATTCTGCTCTTAAACAGATGACTTGGACTCATATATTCGATGCTGATACTGTGTGTGTGTGTGGGGGGGGGTGCACTGTTGGAGGTGCCCTCCTTTTTATGAAACATTAAACGGTGGTCCAGTCTCTAAGTAGTGACTGTTCATCTGCAACTACGAAATCGCATGAAACATTCCCCCATCCATAAACAGTCATAGACTTTCCCGCACCCCAAGCGGCACCCACGGCAATGGTGGCACCTTTCTGGCCATTTACCTGGCCACCGCCATCACCGATGCTACCACTGGCTCCCCGGCCGCCTCCTGGTCCTGCACTCTGGATTGCAAACCCAGGTACAGCCGCTGATTTTTATCTCCAGAGTCAATCTGCTGACGGCGGCTACTTTCTGATTAGTGTGCCTTTTTGCTCGGGAATACTGATTGGCCTAGAGGGTGGCTCCAGGCTTCCGATTGGTGTGCCTCATAACCCAGCTCTCTGGACAGCATTTCTCACTGCCTAACAACTTTTGCTCTAGGCTCCAGGACTCACTTAAATTTTGTTTATTTCTGCTATATTTGACTGACTATATTTTATTGTGATTGACAGCTCCTTACTGAATTTGTTTACTGGAGTTTTTGCATGCTACAGCGTAATTTGCCATTACGGCACATAGAGCCTAATTTTTTTTCTTGAAACTACTGACTGCTTTCACCTCTCTACTTTTCTTTGCCTGCCTCCTCCTTGCTCTTATTTTTTACCACTCTATCAGTCCGCTGCCCTCCCTTTTGCTGTGTATCTCAAATTGCTCATGACTCCCAACCCATCCCCCTGCCTAAGCTATAACCTATGTCTCACTGATGTAGCAAACTCTTTGTCCCTTTGATTACCCCTCCCACCTTACTCAAAATTGCTAATTTCTGTCTTTTGTTTCTAACCTAGGCACCCCGACCCCCTGCTGATGGTCTGCCACCAGTTCACACCCCCACCACTTTTCCTTTTGTTTGGCTTCCACTATATCCTCCATTGAAAATTTATTTTCTTCCCCATAGACTGTCCTGCACCCCGAGCGGCACCCACAGCAATGGCGGCACCTTTCTGGCCATTTACCTGGCCACCGCCATCATCACTGCAACAACTGGCTCCCCGGCCACCCTCTTGGTCCTGTACTCTGGATCGCAAACCCAGGTACAGCTGCTGATTTTTATCTCCAGAGTCGACCCGCTGATGGCGGCTACTTTCTGATTGGTGTGTCTTTTTGCTGGGGAATACTGATTGGCGTAGATGGTGGTGCTAGGCTTCTGATTGGTGCACCTCATAACCCAGCTCTCTGGACAGCATTTCTCACTGCCTAACAACTTGTGCTCTAGGCTCCGGGACTTACTTAAATTTTTTCCCACCCCCACCATCCCCTCCCAGGCCTCCTATTAAATACACTACTTGTCCCCATTCACTTTGTCTCTCTCCAATCCTACCTCACTCTCTCAATTCTTTTCTCCTCCACCCCCACCACATGACTAATTTATGGCCCTGTCTGTAGGTGCACTAAGTCTCCCTAATTTCTTGGGATTTTGACAAACCTCAGGTACTCTAACCTGAACTGCCTAATATTTTTTCTGGCTCCCTTTCTCTGCTTGCTGCCTCACCCACTCTCTAATCTGACTGTTAAAACCTGAATCAAGAGACTGCTCTCTGCTACATCTCTCTCCCTTCACTACTCTCGAATGACTGCAATTAGTCCCAAACTCCTCTTGAATGTACTACTCTTGGGACCTAAAAATGTACAATCAGTTGCTGGTATATCTCCTCATAGGCACTCTTCCTCTGCTACACCTATCAATTATTCTGGTCCCTCCAGATGAATACATTCTCCCGCGCTATCAACTAAATGATTTCACCTACTCGAATCTTCTTGTGGTACCTGCATTTTGCTGTGATGTTACACAATTACTTACTAACAAGGCTTGGGTCCACTTGATTGTCTATGCTCACAAAAGCAGCTCCCTATAAGCTCATGCCCTATCACCTTTACTGCATCGTAAGCTCTGGTACCTCCTCTTACTGGCTATCCTGCTCTCTGGGGATATACATCCAAATCCTGGGCCCCTTAATCTAACAACCGCTCCTATTCCTAATGTAAAAGGTCTAGATATTACTCACCATAATATTAGGAGCCTTGAATGAAACTTTGCTTAACTTGAATCCTGGACTGCACTCTGTAAGCCAGATATAACATGCCTCACTGAAACTTGGCTGAAGCCATCCACTCCTGACTCTCGGTGCTCCCTACCATCTTATAATCTCCTGAGAAATGACAGGCCAACTCCAAAAAGGGGGGTTGGTACAGCCATATATTTCAAGTCTCACCTCCAGCTCTCTGTACTTAGCTCATCTCCCCTAGACCACTGTGAGGCACTTCATACCCTCCTCACCCTAGGTTCCAAGAATCTGTTCATTGTCTGTGCTTATAACCCCCTACCCATGGCTTAAAAGGGCTGGATGAGCTACTTGATCAAACTGCTTCTCACTCAGGAAATAGCAAAGTTCTTCTACTGGGAGACATTAACATTAACTGGCTGGGCAGCTCTCAAATGACAGCCCTGACCAAACTGCAAAGCTACAACCTGCATCAACTTATCCCTTTACCTACTAGAACTGCACCTCAATCAAATGCCAGCACACTGCTAGACTGGATTATGACAAACCACCCTAAAAACATTATTGACATAGGCGTCCTACCTGATGCCATCACAGATCATTCCCCCACTTACTGTATCTGGGGTAAAGGCAGGCCTGAACCTACGAAGTTCTGTTTTCTTACTTTCTGCAACTATACTAATTTTGACCCACAGGCCTTTTTGTTGGACATCGCTTGCATTGACTGGTTCTCTCTCTATGAATCATTGGATGCTCAATCTACCCTAGACATCTTTTTAACCAAATTCCTAGCACTACAAGAATACCACAGTCATCTTGTGACCAGACTTGTAAAAAATAGGCAGACCTGCTGGCTGAACTCTGACCTCCTCTCTAAATTATGCCTGTGGGACAAAAGCTGGTTCCGGTACAAGAAATCTGGTCTTCCTGAAGATTTTCATACCTACAGAGCACTAAGAAATGTTTGTAAGAATGAAATCAAGCAAGCAAAAAGCACCTACTGCAAAGACCTATTAATAGACTCCCAGGGGGACCCTAAAAAATTCTGGTCCCACATAAAGTTCTTCCTGGGTTCAAACCAGTCCTCTACTCCATATAACATGTTGTTTAATGACATCCACTGTAACAACCCCCACACTATTGCAAACTTCTTTAACATGCAATTTGCTGACCTTACTCAGTACACCTCTACTTTCCCTACCCCATTAAAATCTGTCATACAAGCAAGCTCCAGTGGGCCAAATTTCTATTTCAAGTCCATCCAAAGAAATGAGGTTCTCAGACTTCTAAGAAACATCTCAGAGTATGCAGCCATGGGTTCTGATAATCTGGAACCCAAGCTCCTAAAATTAGCTGCCCCACACATAGCTGCTCCCCTTGCTAAGATCTTTACTCTCACTCTCTCTCTCTCTCAAAGCTCTGTCCCTGAAATCTGGAAGACAGCCAGAGTCACCCTGGTACATAAGA
This sequence comes from Neoceratodus forsteri, assembly GCA_016271365.2. NCBI lineage: Eukaryota > Metazoa > Chordata > Ceratodontiformes > Ceratodontidae > Neoceratodus > Neoceratodus forsteri. Next base: position 55,664,269 of record CM057449.1, on the reverse strand, counting down.
AAGGTGGCCCACTTGACCCAACAAATTACAGACCCATTGCCATCCTACCTGCTCTCAGCAAAATTATTGAGAAGTTAGTTGCCAACCAAACAACTGACTTCCTGCTGAAACATGACCTCTTAACTGATGCTCAACATAGCTTTCACAAAGGGCACAGTACCACTACTGCCCTGCTCAAATTCACGTCTGGCACCCTACAGGCCATGGACTCTGGCTGGCTCACGGGGGGCCATTTTCATTGACATGACAAAGGTGTTTGATCTTGTTGACCATTCCATCCTCTCTGCCACTCTCATCTCTCTAGGCTTCTCACAAAATGTAGTAAACTGGTTTAATAGCTACCTGATTGATAGGTCTCAATAAATGAAATTTAACTCTACCCACTCTGACAAAGTTACGATCAATACTGGTGTACCCCAAGGGTCTATCTTAGGTCCTCTGCTTTTCTCTATCTTTATAAATAGCATCACCTCTAATCTCCGCAAAACTTCCTCACTATTATATGTGGATGACATTGTACTGTATACCAGTTCCAACTGTATAGAGGATATAAACTGTTGAATCTCCTATGATTTTTAGCTTATATACCAGTGGCTTGCAAATCACAAACTCATTTTAAATAAAGCTAAGACCCAAGCTATGTTGTTTGACTCCAGACCTAAACTTAAACTCTCCCAGACACACTTTAACATCTCCTCCCCTGATGGATCATCGCTAGAATTGGTAAATTCCTTCAAATATCTAGGGGTCACTCTTGACCCAACACTGAGTTTTGACCTCCACATTCAATCCACCTGTAAGCAGGTTAACTCCAAACTTGGTATCACCTACCGCACTAGTTATGCTCTCACTCCATCTGCCAGGCTTGCTATTGACCATGGGATATTACTTCCCTCCCTCACCTATGGGGTTGCCACATATGTCTCAGCCTGCAACACGAGTCTGTGAAAATGGGATGCTATGTATAATAATATTTGTCACTTCGCTTCCTGCTCCCCCAGACTGAAACATCACTGTCTTCTCTACACAGATTTGGGATGGCTTCCTCCCCAAGGACTAAGGTCCTATGAACTTGGTTCTATTACTGATAACATCATCAGATCCCATTCACCTAAACCCCTGGCCAAACTCCTTCCCTACCAGAAAACCAATTATGCTTTGAGTTCAGTGGATAATGTCCCAGTTCTTATTCCAAGGCATCGCACTTCAAAAGGTGGTCGTGCCTTTGCCTGTTATGCACCTCATTTCTGGAACACAATACCCCTAACCCTACGTCAAGCTGCATCCTATATCTCTTTTAAGAGAGAGGTACGCCACTATCTGCTCTCCTCCTATGTATGCTCCTGTTTCAAACCACCCTAGCCCCTACTCTCTAATCCCCCCCTACACTCTCGGTAGTCTCACAGGAAGCCTAAGATCCACTCCAACAGTGAGCACTTTCTATCAATCACTCCTCCTAACTTCTAGCATTCAATTTTTCCTTCCCCTTTCTGGTTAATTTTTGGGTGCTTTGTCCTCAAGCTTCGCAGCCTTCCTTTTTCTCATCGGCTGAACCCTACTTGGTAACCTGTCCTTACTATACCATACCTGTTCCCCCCCATCTACTTGGTAACCTGTCCTTACTATACCATACCTGTTCCCGCCATCTATTGCCTTCCTGCTCTTTCCAACACTCTCACTATCTCCCCTTTGACTACACTCTACCTGTCTATTACTTGCTCTCACAGCACTTTACTCCTTATTGTTTGTATACTGCTCAGTTTCACTTTAAAAAATTTGACTTGATTGCATTTGACACTTGTAAACTCAAATGCTGTATTGTTTTTTGTCATATCTACCGCTGTTAATTTTTCAACGCATGCATGTAATCCTTTATTATGTACAAAAGTGTTGTCTCTTAATGTTTGTCTCTGTACCCTCCCGGGTCGTGCCTGAAAATGGTCTTTTGGCTAGTGCACCTACCCAGTAAACAAAAAAACTAAATAAAAAAACTGGCTACTACTTACTTCCCTTACTTTCTTCTTTCTCCCAGACCTGCTCTGGTCATTGAAAGACTACCTCTACTTTTCTTCTCTCACCATTCCCTCTTCTCAAAGCTACCAAGTTATTGGCTGCTTAAAACACACTGCATTTTTCTGTAATTTATTTCCTTCTCATGTTAGTATTAGCCCTAATTTTTATTGCAGTTGTATGTGTTGATTACACTTATCTGTGATACTGTATTACCTATGTTACTGCCTGCTTGTATGTACCCATTACATTGACTACTTCTAAAAATGTGCTGTTACTGTTAGTTCCAGAAGTTTGTTTTGTACTCTCCCAGGTTGTGCCTGCAAAATAGTCATTAAGCCCTAATCTTTATTGCATTTGTCTGTGTTGTTAACACTCACCTGTGATACTGTATTTCCTATGTTACTACCTGCTTGTGTGTACCCATTACCTTGACTACTTCTAATAAAGTACTGTTACTGTTAGTTCCTGAATTTTGTTTTGTACACTTCTGGGTCATGCCTGAAAATAGTCATTGCTATGGTTAGCGCACCTACCCGGTAAACAAAAACTCAATAAAAAAAAAATAAAGTCTTTATGTACAGATGTCAGTTGGCCCAGACTGTTCTGCATTTACCCAGCATTAATCTTAAGAGAATATGTGATTTTTTTTTAGTGTAATCAGGGGTGTTTTCAAGAGATTGTGTATAATCTTGAACATTAACTCCACTGTTATTATCAGTTGTATTTCTATTACTACCCCAGGCCAGTGCTTCAAGATGTTGTTCAATAACATAGGAGATTGGTGGATCTTGTTAGTAGGGAGAGAATTAAGTAGTATGGAAGCAAAGGTATTTTAGGAAATTGCTTGCATGCTAATGAATTTATGCAGTATCTGTGGTATAATGCCACTTACATGGGACAGGTATGCTTGTGTGTCCCTTATCTTGCATTAAAATAAATAAAATACAATGATTAATGAATGTGATGATTTACTTCTTCATGCAGTTTGTGAAAAATTGTCACTAAAATAGACCAGAATTATTTATCTATTGATCTGTGTCACAATAGCAGACAAAGTATATTTGTTGGTCCATTTTATAACCCATTATGTATAAACACGCTGCTTCTACAGAGAGAAAATATTCTGGGACACCCATCAAGTTCCTTCTCAATTGGTGAGTCAATTTGTCCCATGTCCTCTTCCTTGATATTTTTATAAAATCTTGCTGTCCTTAGCCACCCTTTCTCCAAGTTACCCTCTACAGTGGAGCTGTGCCTTTTGGTATACTGTTTTAACAACAACACTTTTACAGCTACTCTATTACAGTGACACCAACCCATCGACACCTGCAGTGTTGATTGGATTGTCAGAGCGATGACCGTGTCATCGACTCTGGAGATTGGCTGCTCTCTCCCGACATCCACCCCCCGGAGTTGGACTCTATAAGTCCAGTGGGTGTGGGGGGGCAGAGCTCTCCACAAGGGGGACATGTGGGCACAGACCACTTGCATGAACACTGAACAGGTGTCAGTGTGATACCCGGTCAGGGTAAGGACCTGGAGGTGTTAGGGATGTCAGTGACCAAGTGTCACTGTGGGGGATGTCACAATATTAATGTTGCTACTGCATGGTGGAACCATACCTTTTATATTTCTGACTCAGGTCAGAAATTAGAAGAATCAGTCTTTTTGAATAGCATCAAAGGACTGAAAGTTTTGGGGTGTTACTTCTTCATGCATTTAAAAGTCTGACAAAAGTTAGTCTCTGTATTGCCTTTTTCTTAAAACCCCAATATCCCTGACTTTAAAGAGGAGATAGTAATGATACATCATGGTTACATTATCTGAGAAAACTTATTCTGAAATAAAACCAAGCCAAGAGTAAGGACTGAATTTATAATCATTACACTTGAAGTGAAACTTTACTTAAAAGAAGATGCGTCGCACACCCCAGCCCCCAAAGTTACCTACATTCTGCACCATGTATTGGTCTATTTGCCTTTTGCTTTGCTCATTTAAATGACAAGTGCCTACAGAGACTGCTACAGTTCACGCTGTTTTCATAGAATGAGTTGGCATTTTCCTTGTAACTACTGGACACTTTTCCTGCATTTTCCTGTAGGCTTCATTATTTGCTATGAAAGCTACTGTGGGCCACTATATTTTTCCATGTAACCAAAGCAAGTCTATTGGATCAATTTCCTTGTAAATGGCACCGTTTTCTGTATAATGCAGGAATCACTCTGTAGATCTGGGAGCCTTACAGTTGAGTATATTTCGAAAATCTTTTCTTTTGATAAAGAACACTGTATTCTTACACAGAACATACAGTATTTTTCTTTGTGTCCATTTTTTTTCTTTCAAGTTAAAACGAGTTGAGTTAAACATATCCTCATAACAATTTAGTAATTTCTTTACAAGTACTGGGTGCTACATATTGTTACTTTGCATATGCACTCACTTTCGGTTCAGTTTTAACAAAAAAACAGGTAGACCAAGCAATCACTACAGTTAAAGTCACCCATCTAGTAATTCAAAGCACAAGTGTTTAATTTAAAAGGCAGTTATTTATTTATTTATTTATTTGTTGTCTTGGATACAACTTTAGCTCTGAGCTCTTTTACAAAGGTTCCATTTCAGGACAGACTGAGAGGAGCAACAGAATGATAACATGACAATTTATAAATGGGAGTAGACAAAGTAGAATACATAATGATATAGAAATCATTTACAGAGAATTACAAAAAGTTGGCAGGACTTACATAATTTGTTACAAAAACTTTCCATTGGAAATTTACTTTTCTAAAATGTGAGTACAGCCAGTAGTAGGCATTTGTCCAGCAGTAACAGCGGGAAAGTGAAGGGGGAAGTAGTTTGAATAGGTGAAGTACAGATGGTGGGGACGAGAGAGCTATGTGGAAAAGGGACAGAGGTAGGGTGGGGAAATAAGGTGTTGGAGCTCATCCTGGGTAGGGTACAGAAGATGGGCTAGGGGAGGTGGGGAGAGAAGGCAGTAGGTGGGAAGGGGGAAGGGTGTTAAGTTGTAACACTATTTTGTCATTCCCTTACAAAATGGGGAAAACCAGACTAAAATATCTAACCCTTTCTTGTTAGTCCTGTTGTGTATGTAGTTCCTTTATAGTATGGCAAGAGGAGAATGAGACAATGAGAATGGCTTACACTCAGGCTCACCTCCTGGAGCTGGAGAAAATAATTCCTCTTCAATAAATACATCTCTCAGCCCTGTAGAGTGGAGCTGGCTATCATGCTCAACCTGACCAAGAGGCACATCAAAATCAGATTCCAGAACTTACACATGAAGTGGAGAAAGGAAGCGTACAAGCAGAGGGGCTGGAGTAGCAGTGACCCAGAGCAGGACTCATCTGTGTCTTCAGGAGACATGAAGGAGGGGGGTCCCCTGTACAGGGGGGAATGATCCTTCTCAGCTGACCAGGGATCTGCTCTTCTTACCCATCTCCACATACCAGCATAATATTATCCTGGGATCATCCTTTGCAAGGCAGCAAGAGAAACTATGAATAGCCTGGGCAGCTTTGTTGACTATATACAGCCCTTATAAAGATAGCCCCAGATTATTGTAAATGCATATAGGTGCAGGAAGCAATAAAAAAAAATCCAAAGTGGCATTGCATACTGGACTTCCTTGTGAAAATGTCCTGTATACAGGCAGTAGATCAATACCGCTAAACAATATGAGCATAAATAACCACACAGGAAAAAGCGCATGAATGACTATAGCTATGGGTAAAATATAGCACTGAGCACTACAGTGTTATATCTGTAGCTATGTTCACCCATGCTGATGGCTTCAAGTATCCAACTGTGGCCAGAGTCAGTGTGCTGCATGGTGGCTGAGAGGATAGAGCCACTGCATGGGAAGACAGGACAAGCGAAGGAGTCAGATGTTTGAATCTGACCCCTGCACTGGGCAAATGTTTTTCTTTCCCAATGTTTTTGTTAAACTTTGTTTTTCCCACATGAAGCTGAACTCTGCCAGAATCCCAGTTTTTCCCCTCACCATAAGTGTCCCCCCCCTCAGATTTTATAATTTTTTTAGGGGGTGTGTGGGGGCAAAGCCCCCCTTCATTAAACTGCATAATCAGTACTATTATCTCTGTAGTTGCTGGTGTCAAGGAGCAGCACAGAATCACAAATATGTGGGCTTTGCTCTTGTTCACCGCCACGATCTTGCACCACTCTGTTTTTTCAATGCTGTTATTATCAGCGCTGTTGTGTTTGCACAGTCTTCGACTAGATCTTGCATACAGTACTTGTGTCTACTGTTTTATGTGGTGATTCGGGAAATGAGTTTTCTGTTACTGCTCCACAAAAGATGCAAGTGAAATGGTTTAATGTCTGATACCTTATGTGCTTTTGATAATGATCCATTCTCTAATGTCATATTGTAAACCTTACAAAATTTTACACATAATACATTGTAAACCTTATATAATTGTACAGCAGAATTTCATTGGTCAAATAATATGGCTTCAAAGCATTTGGAAATAGATGTATTTTAATAGCAGACATTGCATGGCAGTTTTAGACCAGTTACTACTATATAGCCTTATCTTAATCACAGGGCTTTGGTGTAATAGGTGTTTTTTGTGTCTGGGCCTTTGGATACTGACCTTAAACAAAACCATGTCAATGTATATGTAATTGTCTACTCCAGGGTCCTACCTGTAATATACTTTTAGAGAGAGGAAGAAAACTAGCATGAACTCATGCCTTAAGCCCAACTTCAGCATAACCTACCTCCAAGCCCAAGGTTGGGTGTTGGGGAGGCTCAGTTTGGAGCACATCAGCATCAGGGCCAGAAGACTACGGGTTCTAGTTCCACACCAGGAATGGTCTCATACCAAAAATGATTGCACCCAAATGCCAAATGTAGGGGGATGCTGTACTGTTCGGGTGTTCCCTTGTTATGATGAGATATTAAATGGAGGCCCTGTCTGCTTTTTCTGGTTGTTCTTCAGGTGGACATCAAAAATCCCATGGCAGTTCTATAAAAGTGTAAGGGAATTTCCCTGGTATCCTTGCCAAGATTTCCCTGTTTCACTAAATGAATGCCGCTTATAGCTTAGTATGGTTCATCTCGGTTGGTTTGCATCTGCAGCCCCCTCTCAGGTGACTAAAAATAAGCAGTATTTTCTAGCCCAGCATTCCCGGTTAACAAAAAACAAATAAAATATTAGCTTTGTTAGAGGTAGGGTTCCTTAATAAATTGCATTTTTACAGCAGTAAAGATTACTCTAGAGAATAATAAGCACAGGTGCCCCTTTAAATTGTATAATGTGCAGATGGTATTATTATGGTTTTGGGAAACAATATTCACTTTTTTTTTACAGAGGGACTATGGCCAGAAGTGGTACATTCCAGTATTACAGTAAGAATACCCCCAATAATTCTCACACCAAAAACTAGATTTCGGCATTACTTCATTTTAAAGTTATGAGCTACTTTGTAACCCTGATTTCACTCCCTGTTTAAAAAAGTCTGTTTCAGTGAAGAGCTGCAGATGATGCCATCTCTAGAACTCACAGTCTAGTTTTCCTTGTCAGCAAGCTTATAGGACCTGTTTCTCCAAAGTTTTAGAGATCACGTGCAATTGTTTTAAAAAGTAAAACAGGCAGCACAATTCAAAAAACATTGCTATAAAAACTATGTGTGTTTCAGGTTTTGTAACAAAGCTGACAAATTTGTATTTTAATGCCTTTTTGGTGTGGTCCATTTCTCCAGGGTTGCTGGATGATGAGTCAACCTTGCCTCCAGGCTGCTGATACCATTTGGAGTGCTACTCTACTGTGCTTATTAGGAAGTTGTATTGTTGCTGGTATTGTAATGTTGGTAACTTTATTGCTGTTTGTCAGTGTCTGCTTTACATTATGTTTTAATAGGGGCCTTACATATGTTAATTCCTATTAAAGGTGGAAGTGTTTGCTCTGATAAAAATTGTCATTTTAATTTATAATACAACATAGATGAGCCTGAGTGTAGGTCAAGTAACAGCCTGACAGGGAGAAAACATTGTGCTGGCCAAGTTAGAAACTCCTAGTAAGGTTTCAAAACAACATTACCTCTCCCACCCCCATTGACAAGGAGACAGAATAATTGTTTTTAATTGCTAGCCTGAGAAATCACCTCAATTACATGATAGGTGTGTATGATCTCAGCCTTTCACCACATTAGAAAATTATTCAGTCTGCAAGATCACAGCAGTGTGCTATGACCCAGCATCCAGCAACCCTGGAAAAAAGGACCACAACAAAAAGGCACCAAAAAAGCAAAAAACAACACATTTGTCAACTTTGTTACAAAACCAGAAACACACATAGTTTTTAAAGCAATATTTATTGAATGGTACTGCCTGTTTTAGTTGTGAAAATCATTGCACATGATCTTTAAAACTTTGGTGAAACAGGTCCTATAAGCTTGATGACAGGGATAACTAGACAGTGAGTTCAGGAGATGACATCATCTTGTTTAATAATTGGCAGAAGAGCATTCTTCACTGCTGCACCTCAGAAATGGAATAACCTCCCTCACATTCTACTGTTGTGTATGTCACTTCCCCACTTTTAAAGACTCTTCAAAGAAATCTTCTTCCCACCCTAATATGTAATAGTAAATGCAACTAATCCCCCCTTAGCAATTGGCTGCAACTAATTCCCTCTTGGCAGTCTACATTACATCTCTTCTATCCCCCCTTGCCACCCCTCCTCTCCCCTAACCTTTGTTCCTCACCACTCCCCTGGCTCCTCCTATCGTCCTATTCCAATTGTCAGTACAAACAAAACCTTATGTTAGAATAATGACTGTATTAACTTGTAATTTGTTTTATGGCTCTTCTCACCTCACACTTGTACCTCATACTTACACTGATTAATGTATAACCTACTGCAACATGTTTTACTTGGTTGTGACTCTGAGTGTGTATTTTAGTGTGCAATGTTGCATTTCTTGTTATGCTTGGAATCCATCTGTTCCCTGGATCACCCCTGAAAAGGGGACTTGTCTGTCTAAGTGGGCCTACCCAGTCATCAAAATTCAAATAAATAAATAAAATAAAATCATCAGCGGCTCTTCACTCAAACTTGCTTTTTTTTGACAGGCAGTGAATATAGGACTGTAAAATTACTTGTAACTTTTAAACAAAGTAACTTAGAGATCTCATTTTTAGCATGAGGCTGATTGGGGCTATGTTGATGCAAATTCTGAATTTATTCATGCCAGAAATTTTGACTGTAGTCCCTCTTTAAGTGCCCACTTGATGTTTCAAGCAAACAAGTGGACTTAGCAATACTAAAATGTGCCCATATCATGTGCTGTGTTCCAATATCCCAAATTAGTAAACTCCCTTTTACCAAACAGCATCATTTCAGAGATGTGTTTTTGTTATCCTCTGATAATTAACATTTTTTATTTCTTATTATCACTACAATTATAATTTTGTGTGCATAAATTAATAACTTTGTGAAAGTCTCACTGAATACAGCCTGTATATCTATAAACTGTACATATCTGGGTAAAGACAGTTGGGTTTGGTTGTAAACTAAAGTGCCACTGACCAAAGAAGATAATATGTTCCTTATCATGAAATTGTATCTTGAGTGCAGCCTGATTTTTTAACCTAAATGAATAAAATATCCCAGATATGGATGAGTCGTTGATCAGTTACATTTTGCTTCACTCAGCTCCTTTTGTAGGAGGTATTCAATTGTGCACTGTCTTGCACATTGCCCCACAACCCCCACTAATACACTATTCAGTAGCTATGATGTATACATTACATGCCTACTAAAGCTGCAGATCGAGTCTATATGCAGTATTAATTAGATACTGTATAATGGAACTTTAATGCTTGAGTCAGTTACCATGGTTTAAACTCAGATAAAACACAGTCAAATGTAATGATCTTTATCAGAAGGATGTCAAGCAAAACTCATGTTCACCAATTTAACAGAGCAGATGTGATATATCTTTTGGACATGGTTTTACAATAGCTTTTAATGCCTTTGCAGTTGCTGGAATTTTCTTTTAAGTAACCAGCCCTTACTTTGGTAAATTGGCCCTCTAGATGCATTATGTGTCCTGTGGCCAAATAAAAAAATGTGGAATAGAAACATAGAACCATAGACTTTGATGGCAGATAAGGATCACTTGACTTACCCAGTCTGCCCATTTCCCTGCCTTTTGGATAAGCAGCAAATCTTAGTTAACCAACAGCCTACTTCCTCCTACTCCCACTAGATATGCCTTATGTCTGTCCCATGCATTCTTGAATTCCCCCACTCTTTCTGACCCCACTGCATCCTCTGGAAGGCTATTCTATGCACCCACCACCCTCTCTGTGAAAAAATACAGCTTCACATTGCCCCTGAGCTGTTCATCCCTCAATCTTCAAATTGTGCCCCATTGGTCTTGCACATCTCTTTTTCTGAAATATGTATTTATTTATTTATTTATGTATGTATGTATGTATGTATGTATTTCTAGGAAGTACCTTTGAGCCAAAGGCTATTTTATAGAGGTTCCACAACATAGTAATACATGGGCATAACATAATTTACAATGGTTACAAGTACATAAGCAGATATAAGGAGGTTCCATGTCTAGAAAGACATGAGTACATCAGGTTACAGAGGTTACATAATTACAATAACATGGAGTACGTAAGTAAAAATATACAGACACATAATTTAAAGATGGCTAGGTTGACAGGTTGTTAAGTGAACAACTTGAGAATGTACAGGATATAGAGCGAATCAAGTAGGGAACAGAGGATGATATTGTCTGTAAAATAATTAACTAATGCTATATGCAAGGAGGCGAGAATTTGATGGGCAGTAGTTCTTTTGTCTTAAGTACTAAAGAGTGTAGTCATAAAGAAGGGCTTGATTCACTGGGGGGAAGTGCTGAGGTGGGGACCTGGAGCCTTCTAGGGGAGTGTTAGCAAGAAGAGAGGAGAGGCAAGGGTGCAGGTTAGAATGAGGGTAGCAGGGAAGAGGATGGAAAAATGTGGGGGAGTTCAGGTCTCACAGTCACAGTTCATGTTTGTGGTGAGGGCCACTCAGAGTTTATCTTTAAAGGGACCTATTTTGTCCTCTTTTGTGATGCCTAGGTCATGCGCATTAAGCCAAAGTGGTGCCCAGTATTCATAGGACCATTGGCCTTGTGTGGTTCTATGGAAAGGGATGCAGAGAGCTGAGTTGTTTGTACCCCTAGTGCATCTGATGGAATTAGGTGTACTAAGCAGGCTTTGCAGACCTGGGGTGGTAAGTCCTAGCATAGACTTCTTGGTGAGCATGCATACTTGATACTGGAGGTGACTGTCAAGGTTAAGCCATTTTGTTTGAGTGTACAACTCGCAGGTGTGAGTGAGATGGGGTACACCTAGGACTAAATGACATGCTTTGTTTAGTGTTGTTTTGATACATTTCAAAGCAGTTTGGGAGGCAGCCCCATATACTGCTAGACCATAGTCTATCACTGAGAGGACTGAGCTATTTACAGCAGTTTTGAGTGCCTCAGAAATCAGGCCTTTTTGGTGTCTGAACAGTAATCCTAGATTTGCATTTGACAACTTTGTGACTGCTTCTATGTGTTAGTTAAATGAAATGATGTGGTCCAGTGTCAATCCTAGGTATTTAAATGTTTAAACCATCTCCTGGGAAGTAATCTGATTGTTATGAATGCAAAGTTGGTGTTTGTGCTGTTTGTTATGTGGTGATGCGAATAACATAGTCTTCGGTTTTTTTTATAATTGAGGAGCAGTTTTGATTGAAGGAACCAGTGCTTAGCCACAGTGAAATTAGCCTGCATTTACTTTTCCAGTATGTAGGGGTCAGAATTATGCAAATATAGGACTACATCATCTGCATACAGTAGTAGCAGGTTGTTTACTGACTGAGGGAGGTTGTTTAAGAACAGGCTGAACAGTAGAGGGCCAAGGATAGAGCCTTGAGGAATGCCTGTGTTAACACTAAGGCTGTTAGAGAAGGTGTTCAGGATTTTCACTTTTTGGACCCTCCCAGAGAGATAGTTTCTGAACCATGCTACTGTTGCAGGGGAGAGGCAGGTATTGGAGAGCTGATCCAGGAGCAGCTTGTGATTGACGGTGTCGAAGGCCTTGGTGAGATCAATATATTTTGCCCCCACCGAGAGCCCTCTGTCTAGAGCTTTATGAATAAAGCTGGTAAACTCCACTAGAGCAGTTGTAGTACTGTGTTGTTTTCAAAATCCATGTTGTTGCTGACATTGTAAATGATACTTGTCTAGATATTCCATCAGTTGGTCACTTACGATTCACTCCAGGGCCTTGGAGAGTAGAGGAAGGATAGATATTGAGCAGTAATTTGTAGAGTTGACCCTGTCACCACTTTTGTAAACAGGGGTAACCATCACCACCTTCCAGATCCATGGGAATTTGGCTGATAGTAAGGAGAGATTTAAGATTTTGGTGAGGGGTTTGAGAGTTATGTCCAGGGTGAGCCTAACTAGTTTTAGATCGAGTTGATCAGAGTTAGTTCTGGAATTACCTAGTGCTTTGGGATGTACTTTTTTGCTTCCATAAAGGTGATAGCTCTAAAGTAGAAAGGCAAGTGGAAGTTTGATTGGGTCCCCGGGTTTCGTTTGGTGCAAGTATCTGGTTGGTGTTGAAGGAAGCTAGGAGGTAGTTCTCCACTGAGGTCAGTAAAAGCTTTGTTGAAGACATTTGTTATGTGACTGTGATTCTGCATAGGTTGGCCCTCAATGTTCAGAAAGGTGGGGGGAGTTTTATTAGGTTTACTGTTTAGGGACTTGATGTTCTCCCAGAACCATCTGCTGTCATCCCATGAGTTTGTCAGTTCATTTTAAAGTGAGCATTTTTGGCCTTGTCAATAGCCCAGATGCATTTATTCCATGCAGCTCTATAGTTCTGGTAGTCTGTCTGGGTACTGGAGTTTCTTGCTTTGTACCACAAGTCGTCTCTATTTTTCATGAGGGCTAGTAGCTGTGCCATGATCTAGAGGCTGTCGTAGTCACGGATCCTTCTTTTGGTGTAGTGGGTGTAGACATTGCACACTTCATTGAATTTGCTTATAAAGCATTCTAGGACAGTGTTGACATCTGTTTTGTGGTCAATAGAGCTCCAATCTTGGAGGCTGAGGTGTGCTTTTAGAGCTCCCAACTTGCCTTTCTTCAGACGTCTAGCAGTAATAGTCATGGCTGGTGCCTTTGGGGCCTTATTTGACCATTTACAGATTACTGAGGAGTGGTCACTTAGGAAGTCAAGGAGAACCATGATGGAGGATGTTCTTCCTGGCTGATTTGTGACCACTTAGTCAATTACTGACCCAGTGCCTGTTCTGCTGTTATACCAAGTGGGGGAGTCTACCAACTGCACAAGGTTGAGTGTGGCTAATGAGTCCTTGTAGTGTACAGCTTCAGTGGAGGACCAGTTGATATTAAAGTCTCCAACCATAATCAGCTCTGTGTTTGGTTCCCCTTCAGAGAGGTAGTTGATGACAGAATTGAAACCATTCAATTGTTCCTTGGGAGGGATATAGGCAGAGACTATTGTTAGGGTTTTCCCATTCTTGCCAGGTGTTACTTTTCTGGCCATCAGTTGAGCCCCACATTTGGTGTCACATGGGTTAAGTATTTGGCCCTGAATGTGGTCTTTAACATATATAATACAACCACCTCCTCTTTACTGAGTCTAGTCTGAATACAGCATATCCAGTGAGTTGTATAGCAAAGTCTGGCACCCTAGGTGATAGCCAGGTCTCTACTATCGCAAGAATGTTGGGCTGGTGCTGCTGGATCCAGACTTGGAAAGTGTCCATTTTTGCTAGCAGGCTGCAGATATTCATTGATGTTAATGTTAGTCCATTCTGTTTCTTACGAACTGTTGCAGTGTATGTCATCAGGCCTGGGTTGGGATGAATATTGCCTGAGATCAGTAGAAGCAGCCATGTGATCCTTATAGCTTGCCATTTTAGATATGTTTGGGCCTGTGATTGTGTAATGCAACGTGATTTTTTGGCCTGGTACATGGGTAGGTTGGGGTACATCACTACCAGGTGGAGGGAGGGGATAGCCAGCCTGTCCACTGCTCATATAAACCCATGTAACAGGGGGTGTGATGTGCCATGTTACTGTCAGCTGCACATTTGTGTTTTTTGTGTTTATCCAGGTGGTGATATTGTGGCACTACAGTCTGGAGGTGGAGAATTAATGTCCTCCTCATATTCCGCAATGTGTCCTTTATGGAGTCATATTCGTATACTGTCAAGCGTTTTGTGTGGTCCTGTCCTGTAGAGGGGGCCAGTATAAGAACTGATAGAAATAGAAAGAGGGCTCTAAGGAGGAACATATTGCGGGCTACAGCAGGGAAAGAATTCCCCAGGTCTGGTTACAGATGGTGGGAGAGCGTCTGTGTTTAACCCTTAGGTAGATTGGAGCTAGAAGCACAAGTGGTTAGAGGTGAGAGTGGATGGCAGACTTATCTAGTGTTTAAGGAGGGAGAGAGAGAGGAAAAGGAGAGCCCACTGAGGAAGGAGCATTGGGATAATAAAAACATGGAGAACAGAGTGTGTGATGTGCCAGATAGGAGAGGAGCTCCTAGTGGCAGTTGCATATAACCTGCTAATAGTGGAGTAGACTCAGAAAATGTCAGAAATATGATACCCTTTTGGACTTTGTTGATTCCTTTGAGGTACTTGACTCTTTCTATCATGTCCCCCTCTCCCTCCTTTCCTTTAGGGTATACATATTAAGCTCCTTTAGTTTCTCTCCATATGGCTTCTGGTGCAGACCCTGCACCATTTTAGTTGCCCTCCTCAGGACTGCCTCCATTCTGTCTATGTCCTTGTGGAGATGGGGTCTCCAGAACTTCACACAATACTCCAGATGGGGTCTCACCAACTGTCTGCACAGAGGGATAACAACTTCTTGTTTTCTACTTGTGATGCCTCTCCCTATGCAGTCCGGTATTCCCCAGCTCTTCTTACTGCCTTCTTACATTGCTTCCCTACCTTTAGGGCATCAGATATGACTGCCCCCAGGTCCTGTTCCATTTTTTTTGTTGTTGTTGTTATTTTCTCCCTCCCCACTGTGTACTCTTCCCCTGAGTTTTTGTTTCCTAGGTGCATTACTTTTCACTTCTTTGCATTGAATCTAAACTGTCATGCTTTTGATCATTCCTCAAACCTTGCCAAGTCCCTTCTTACCCTTTCCACCCCCCTTGTGCAGATCTTTGTGTCATCAGCAAAGAGAAATGTGTTTCCTTGCACTATCACAGTCATTGCTGAAACAATTTCTTTGAGTCTGTCTGCAGGTGCCTGGCTAATTTATGCACTTGTATTATATGCATCATTCAAGGTTTAGTCAGTTGTTTCCGCAATGTGTGTTAAACAGGTTGCCAGAGGATGGTGTTCCATTTTTTTGCAAAATAAACTGAGTTTATTAGTCCAAATGTTTTGAATATTTTATTTATTTATTTATTTTTTTTGCATGGAGGCATCACATCAATCATGAATGCCACAATAATTTTGTTTTTAATACAACAGACTGGGTGGGTCAACTACCTACTTACCTCTTGGATCTGGAAAATGAGTCTAACTACGCAATGTCAGAAGAACAAAAATGAGCACATTTATCCACATACAGTAGAACAGTATTTGTGGTTGCATGTGAGTTGTCACACATATACTTTGACGTGCTCAAAACCAGCTATTACTGTTTTGTTGAACTCTGCAAACTTTAAGTTTACATTATCATTACAGGGACAGCGATCGGAGGGTGGGGGTACCACAAGACACCATAGGAAACATTCTGCCAAACAAAAAGGGAATTGTTCCTCACAAAAAAATTTTTTTTTTTCACTTGTGATACAAAAAATAATCTTTTTCATATCACGTGATACGTAAAAAGATTTATAATATAAAAAACAATGCAACTTTAAGTTTATCCTATTATTACAGGGACAGCAACCGGAGGGTGGGGATGCTGCTAGACACCAGAGAAAACATTCTGCCAAACAAAAAGGGGATTGTTCCTCTCAAAAAAGAATCTTTTTTCTTCACTTGTGATACAAAAAATGAATCTTTTTCATATCATGTGATACAAAAAAACATTTATAATGTAAAAAACAAATAGATTTTAAAGTAATTTCTCAGACAGATAAGTACAGAATCCAGCTAAGGGGGTCCAGATTAGCACGTTAAATGTGTTGGTCCCTCTCAGGAATGTCATTTTTGTGTATTTTCAGATTTGAATTTTGAGTTAAAACAGACAACATGGCAGGAAATGAAACATTTTACCCTCATGAAAAAAGATGAGGTCAATATGAAACAAGAATCCTTTTTTGTTTTCATACAGCCATTTTTAAGTCCCTACTTAGCATACTCTGAACCCAGTTTTAAAAATTTAAAAATTAAATAACTTTGGAATTCATTTTTCACCAAACAAGCAAAAGACACATCTGTGACCCAGCCCCATTCATCCCTGAAAATGTCAAACATAAATTCCAAATGGTCTGGATGGTAACCATATTCAATCAATCAAATCATCAATCAAAATTTATTTGTAATGCGCTTTTCAAAATATCAAAGCTCAGATACATAACAAAATCACTTCTGACATAATAAATACAACATAAAAAACAATTTAAAATGCAGCAGGAGACCTATTCAAAGGCTAATTCAAATAAATAACTCTTCAGAGATGCCTTGAATGACTTTGGGGACAGGCACTCTCTAATCTGACGAGGTAGAGAATTCCACAGGGTTGGGGCCATGAAAGAAAAAGCTCTGGCCCTAGATGACTGAAGACGAACCCTGGGAATCTCTAGCAATCCCTCATCAGCAGAGTGGAGTGGGTGAAGAGGGTGGAAGGGTTGAAGAAAATCTTGCAAGTAGCCCGGGTGAAAGAAATACCATTCAAATAAGAGGAAAATATATGAAACATTCACTTTTTTCACTATCTAGATATTGTAAAACACACATCCAACCAGAAAGAATCTTTGCACATTCAGAGATCTACCACATAGGCCTGTGCATGCAAAATTTTATGCAAATCTGTTAAACGGTTGCAAAGATAGTAAAGTGCAAAATTTTAGATTTAACATAGAAACCCCAGTTCAACCCTAACTATACTGGTGCTACCACACCACTATAATACATCAATTTAGAAATGAATAAGAATATCCAACAGTGACATTATCAAGTCCATAGACCGGTAACTAACAGAATTGTTATAATAAGCTTCACAGCATGAAAACATATAAGCTTGTCATATAGTCCTCATTGTGTCAAAGGTTATAAGACTTACTAATACAAACATACGAATGCACAAATCTGCCAGCAGAAACAGACCATAATGGTCTATTAAGTCTGCTCAAGTGTGCTGCTCAATTTAGTTCTTGTTAAGAATAATACTTAACAAACTAGAAAACAAAGGAAAAAACAGAAAATCCAATTTCTGGTCCCCATCTTTAACTGATCTCATGCTATCAAAGAAGTATAATCTATAAATCTGTGCATTATTAAGTAACAATCCCAAAGGAATGTTCCTGTCAAGCCATCCACAGTGGACTTGCAATTCTTGTCCTGAAACCTCTAATTGGTGCCAAGGACACAATAGTTCCACAAATGTATCTATCTCCAACGTAAGTGCACTGGTGATCTGTTCCATCCTATCTCAGGCACTCTGGCGTGTCATTTTTCCTATGAGGGAAGCTGGTAAGAGATCAAGTTAAGAGTGATACGTCTTACTGCTGCCACCCATAGGATCTGGCCCAGCTTCCTGATAGTTTTATTATGAGATAAAAGAGTGGGAATCTCAACTCTGACTCATTAAAGAAGAAAGGTAAGTATTTTCCAATATTGCTTTGAATTTTATGATATATGAACATCCAAAAAGTGACCAGATTGGGACATACCCAAATAATATGGTAATATATGACCCAAGATCCTTCACACTGTCTCCTGCACTAATCAGTGTAGTTGGAATTGAAATGCTTAGTAATGAAAGACATTCTAAAAAATAGAACTAATATTTCCTGGTTATATTGTCTCCAAGAAGGAGAGGCAGTATCCTTTCACCCTTTTTGAATGTGCTGAGTCCACTGATCATGGTCTATCAGAATTCTACTCCCCCTGCTTCCAGTTCTACCATATGGTGTTTAACAGATGAGCATCAGAGGATGACAGAAGCTTATAAAGTTTTGACTTATAGCAGAACTTCTCTTTGAGGGTAATAACATCATAGAAAAAAGATTCCAATTTTGTATGATCTCTACAGAGCTTGAATAGAACCTAGAACCTCAGGGATCAGGACAAAGTGTCAGAGCTCTAGGTAATGGAAATGATCTGCTCTATAGAGGAAACAGGTATATAATAACCCAATAAATGGAAGACAGCCAGTACTGACTATACAATGCTAAAAAGTAGTAAACCCTGTGTGTTCCCAGTAGGCATAGCCTGAATCTATCTACAAAACTGGGATGAGCACTCACCTTGATTGGATACTCTCCAACCAGCCTGCTCACATCTCCAGTACTACTGTTCTCCCTGATTTGCTGAGAGACCACTCCCTTGTTACTTGTACATGGACCTATGATTTCTGCAAACCACCTCCCAGAACTATAACAAACTGTGTACTACTAAAAGGTCACCTTGCACTGCTAAAAGTGGACATCCAGTACATAGACTGGTCAGACCTCTTTGAAGCCAGTGATGTGGATACAGCCCTAGACCACTCCAGAAATAAATTTAACACCATCTGTGACAAGCATGCCCCAATAAATACTAGAAAAATAAAAGGATATTGCAATCTCTGGGTCTCCCCAGACCTCTTGGATCAGCTCTATGCCAGAGATCACCTATGGCAGAAAGCGAGTGTACATGGTTCCACCACTAACATCTAGAGGTACAAAAAAGCTTGTAATGAGTGCATAAAAGCCATCTGACTCACCAAAAGCAAATTCTACAAGGAAGCTCTCTCCAGTTCCTGGAATAACAGCAAGTCATTCTTGGGCAACCTCAACTACATAACTGGCAAGGAACCCAAAACTGCCCCATTAATACTTATGGTTGATGGCGCACCATTCTTGGACCATCTTCACATATCCAATGTGCTTAAAAATGCATTCACAGACCTAAGCAGTGTATTACCAGTGGACTATTTAATCCCCCAAACCCAGCTGATCATAATGTGACCCAGCATCCATCTTCTAACCAACAACTCTTCTACTTTGAAGAAGTCTCAGAAGCTGAAGCCAGAAAGTACCTGGAGAAGACTCTGGGGAAAGCACAACACAGTGGGGACATACTGGACCTTAAATTTGTCAACCTGGCCCTGACAGAAGTTCTTGGCCCACTCACTAAAATAATCAACCTATAGCTTGCCTCTAACAGTTCCCCCAGTGATGGAAATCAGCAACAGTAACCCCAGTGCATGAAGGTGGGGACCGGACTCTGCTCAACAACTACAAACCTATCTCTATACTCAACCCCTCTCCAAAGCTCATCAAGAACCTGAATGAGTACCAACACCTTTATCCCAAAAGGATCACAGATCTCCAGGTAGAAGGTCACCTGGGAGCCAGTGACCATCACATGGTATGGTTCAATTTGGCCACTAGAACTAAATCATCCCATTTCAAGGCAAAAATATGGGACTTCAGAGGAGCTGACTTTGATAAGATGGCCAAAAGAGTTAAGTTAGCCCTGGCAAAAAGAAGCAAAGGTGAGGAGGTACAGGCAAAGTGGAAAAGCATTAAGGATGCAATACTTGAAGCAACATTCCGTTGTGTTAGAGAGAAAATGAAGTGCAAAAGAAGAAGAAAACAACTTTGGTTCTCAAAAACAGTAGCAGAAAAGGTCATAGCCACAAGGCTGGCCTTCAGAAACTATAAGGGAATGCAGTGGGATGAAGGTAGGGAGGCATACCAAACTTCCCTAAGGGAAACAGGGAAGGCAGTAAGGCAGGCAATGGCCCAAACTGAGGAAACACTAGCACAGACAGTAAAAGAAGGTGACAAGACTTTCTATAGATACATTAGTGAAAGGAGAAAATCCAGAGGGGGTATTGCTAAAATCAAAGGAGATAAGGGGGCATGTGAGGAGGAGGACCATGTGATAGCATCTGTCCTAAATAGATACTTCTGCTCAGTATTTACTGAAGAGAAGGTAGTGCAGGGTCCACAGCTCAGCACCATGGACACAGGGGGGAGGGAGGTGTGTGCTAGTCCCTTCAAAAAATAAAGGGTCCTACAAGAGCTCTATAAGCTCAGGGAGGACAAGACAATGGGACCTGATGGCATACATCCCAGGGTACTAAAGGAGCTAAGGTTGGAACTAGCAGAGCCATTATTAGAATTGTTTAGTGGGTCTCTGAGCAGAGGATAGGTTCCAGAAGACTGGAGAAGGGCTCATGTGATCCCACTCCACAAGAGTGGTAGCAGGAAGGAGGCAGGGAATGATAGACCAGTCATTCTTACCTGTGTAGTGGGCAAGGTTACAGAGGCACTCCTTAAGGAAAGGATCATGCGACACCTGGAATCCATAGGAGCATAGGATCCAAGACAGCATGGGTTTACAAAAGGAAGGTCATGTCAAACCAATCTCATAGATTTCTTTGACTGGGTAACCAGAGTGGTGGACCAAGGGTGAGCAGTTGATGTCACCTACCTTGACTTCAGCAAAGCTTTTCATACTGTTCCACACAGAAGATTGATTAATAAGTTGGGTAAGCTTGGGGTGGGTCAGAATTTGGTTAACTGAGTGGCAAACTGGTTGATGGACAGAAAACAGAGAGTGGTGGTAAACAGTATACAGTCAGAAGAGATGCAAGTCACAAGTGGGGTACCTCAGGGATCAGTTCTGGGACCAGTCCTCTTCAATATCTTCATCAGTGACATTGCAGATGGACTAGATGGTAAGGTTTGTCTGTTTGCAGATGACACCAAGATCTGCAACAGAGTAGATGATTCAGATGGGAAGGGCAGAATGAGAAGAGATCTGGATAAACTAGCAAAATGGTCGGAAGAGTGGCAACTCTGATTTAATGCAAAGAAATGCAAGATCATGCACATAAGGAAGAGAAACCCTGAAGCTACCTATAGGCTGGGAGGGGAGTTGCTGGCAGTCACAAGGGACGAAAAAGACTTGGGCATCATCATCACTGATGACCTGAAATCATCCAAGCAGACCACTAAAGCAGTAGGTAAGGCTAGGAGGATGTTGGGGTGTATTAGTAGAGGTATCACAAGTTGGAAGAGGGAGGTAATAATCCCTCTTTACAATACACTGGTTAGGCCCCATCTGGAGTACTGCGTGCAGTACTCGAGGCTACACCTTCACAAGGACATAAACTAAATTGAGGCAGTCCAAAGAAGGGCAACCAAAATGGTGCTGAGACTGTTTCAGAAAACATATGAGGACAGATTAATGGAGCTCAATATGTATACCCTAGAGCAAAGGAGGGAGAGAGGTGATATAATCGAAACATTCAAACACCTTAAGGGCATTAACAAAGTGAAAGAATCTAACATGTTTCAATATAAGAAAACCAGCAGGACAAGAGGACACAGCATGAAATTAGAAGGAGGCTGATTAAGGGGTAATTTGAGGAAGTTCTTTTTCACAGAAAGGGTGGTGGATGCATGGAATGGCCTACCTCAAGAAGTGGTGGATATGAATACAGTGCAGGGCTTCAAACAGGCATGGGATAGGCATAAGGGAGCAATACAGATGAGTATGAATAGAGAGGCCATTGGCAGTGCAAAGTCCAATGGCACATTTATAAGGTAGAAAAAGAAATGGGCAAACTGGATGGGCCTTGCACTCCTTATTTGCAGTCAACTTCTATGTTTCTGTTTCTGTGAACAACACGGCTTCCAATCCAGACACAGTACCATCACGGCCTTACTTGAATTCACTGCTTTCATTCCCCACTCACTAGACCAAGGTCTTTTGGTAGGGGCAACTTTCATTGACCTATCAAAAGCATTTTATATGGTGCACAATGAGTTCCTTCAGGAGCAGTTGTCTGCCACTGGTCTTGCACCAGAATCTGTACGCTGGTTCAACAGTTACCTTCTCTACCGCTCCCAAAAGGTCAGGATTGATGATATAATCTCAGATAGCAAACTAGTCTACTCTGGGGTCCCAAAGGGGTCAACTGTGGAACCCCTACTATTCAGCTCATTCCTAAACCAACTGCCGGCCACCTGCATAAGCCAAATGCTCCTATATGTGCACGACACAGTCATATTGATCAGCAACCCTCATACCAAACAGCTGGTGGTTGATCTCCAAAGGGGGTTTTCATTGGCTGAAAAATGGTTTAAGGAGCACAGGCTACTCATGAACTGCAAAAAAAAAAAAAGGAAAAAGACAGTGATGTACTCCAGCTCCCAAAGCAGGTTCAAGGACTTCTCCCTTGCAATCATGAATGACTCTTGCAGTAGCACGTTTCATTTTCTTAATGTGATTGCTGCAAAGTGAGAGCCTCTCTAGTGCTCCCAGTCCCCTAAATCAGTCAGTCAGGAGCCAGGGACATAGGGGATGCACATGGAAATCCAGATATTGCTTTAATTAAAGAGCGCCAATGAGCACTGATGATTTACCTGATAAATATTAATAAGTGCCCTATGAATATTAATGAGTCTGTCTGCTGACTGGGGACTGCAATTATTGGCAGCAGTGACAGGCAAGAAACTAATTTAAAACGTTAAACTCTGCTAAGGGATAATAGGGAAACAGGGACAGTAAAAGGCTGTGGGGGTATTTAATAAATAAAAACATTTATTCTTGTTACACAGACTATGAATATGAAACACTATAAGTACAGTAGTAGTAGTAAAAGCTTTTATTTTTATACAGGTAGATATTATAAAACATTGTTGGGTCAGAGACCCATTTTCAAGATGCACCTGTTACAAACTGTGTTTAAAAAACATATAAACTATTACTTATATTATATTCAAATATTCCACGAGTTATACAAATAGTTCTCACTCCAGTTTTGATATCATCCATACATTACAACATTCACTCACTCTTTATTCCTACACCTAACATTAACTTTTTCTTTTAAAAATATACCAGATCACTTTCCATTTAATCAGTCAACTAGATACAAACATCTCAGTCATTGCATGTACATTTCATTTTTAAATCATATCTGATGGTTTTAATAAACTGATTAGGCTGTTGGATTTATTTTATCTTGTAGTCTATTGGTCCCCATATTTGGGCTATTTTTGCACTGAAGGTCATTCCTCCAAATCTATTGTGTACTTTAGGTGCTACAGACTTATTACCCCCATTGTCCCAAAGGTTACAGTATATTCATGTCTGTGTTCCACTGGTATAATTTCTGCCACAGGATAACTAGGTTTATGGTTATGTACCACCCCATATATTTGCTTTAGCCATTTTTGTTCTCTTTGTTGTTCTAGGGATGGCCACTGTAGTCTTGTTAGCATATCCTAATGGTGGGTGCGGTATTTACATTTTAAGATAAATCTAGCCAAGTTATTATATAAAACTTGAATTAGCTCTAGATGTGTTTTGCTGGCCATGCTATATATATGGCTTCCATAGTCTGTGCATGGTATTATAAATTGGTTTACTATATCCAGTCTCATGCTTTGATTTGTACAATATCTAGATCTCCGGTAAGCTCCCTTTTTATTTATTTTTATTTCTTTATGAGTTCATTTATATGAATATCAAACTTTAGGTTTTCATCTATACTAACTCCAAGTATTTATACATTTCCACTTGGTTTAATATTTCATTATTTACAGTTTTTATATGAATTCTGTTTTGGGGGCTAATGCTATTCGGTTTAGTACAAAAGGCCATTGATTTCATTTTTTTACTATTTAGTACAAGTTTTGACTGATGGAACCTTTTCTCCATCTTGCTGAAATGTTTTTGAAGATAATCCACCATTTCCTGATTTGTTTTCCCTTAGGCCATTATAACTGTCTCATCTGCATACATTCTTAATGCCGTGTGTTCTACTACTTTAGGCAAGTCTATTACATATATTGTAAATAAAAATGGCCCTAATATCAAGTCTTGTTGGACTCCACTTATAATAATAGTTGGAATTGATAAGACTTCCCCCACTTGTACTTGCAACACTCTTCCAGTCAAATCTGACTGGAACGTTGGAAGAGTTTCCTCATCTATCCCCATCTCCACCATTCTGTCAAGCAATATGTCACGATCTACGGTGTCAAATGCCTTGGAAAGGTCTATGAACATGGCACCCACTGATCCATTCTGGTTTTATTTGGTAGCGATGTTATCTACAAGATTGGTGAGCACCATGTCCGTGGAGTGGCCCTTACTGGTAGCAGGACAACAAAGAATTTTCTTCCAGGTAGCCACTTAATGCTTATGCATCAGCCTCTCCAAGACCTTCGTCACCCCGGAAAGCAATGAGATTGGCATACAATATGTAGTTTCTGTAGGTGAACCCCCCCTTTATGAATTGGAATGATTTTTGCTTGTTTCCACACTTTATGGAACTTTTTATCCATTAGACTCCAGTATAGTAGCTTTCCTAATACTGGTGCTATTACCTCTAGGGAATCTTTTAAAAATCAATTTTCTATCTGATCCAGTCCCTGGGCCTTGTGTAAATGAAGTTTCCTAAGTTCTTCCTTTACCTCTTTACAAGTGATAGCCCTGAATCTAAATTTTGTCATCTATGGGGGCCATTTATTTACCAATCTAGTCCCTGTATATCTGTCTTGTGGTGTATTTATGTCAGGAAGTAATACAACATATTGATTCAATCTTTCTGCTGCATTTTGTGTTAACAATAAAATTATTTTATCCTGAATTTGTATGGGCATTCTGTTTACCACTGTTTTTTCAAAGGATTTAATTAAATTCCAGTACTGGTGTGGGTCTCTGCTTTTTCTATTTTATTTTTATATCATCTTTTTGAGTTTTGAATTCTAGATTTAAGTTATTTTTCACCCAGTCATTTATATCCAATGTTTTACTAGCCTTTTACCATAAGTTATTTTTATGTCTTATGTTTTGTTTTATTTTAGCTGTAATCGAAGGAACATGAGATTTTTTGTTTATTCTGTTTTTAAAGGGAGCAACTTCATCACAGACCTGCATAAATAATGTGGTAAATTCCTCTATTGCCCAGTCAAGTTCAGGAATTAAAATAACTTACTCCATGAAACATTTCTTAGTTTAAACAAGAAAGCTTCTTTATTGTATCTGCTAAAATGTATGTGCTTTACTGTTCTGGATTACATGTATGTTAGCCATTCTCTGTTTGAATACTTTTCACATATACATGTTATTGAACAATGGTCCCCCAATATGGGATGCTTCACCTCATAGACACAACTTTAATTCCCTCAGAAGTAAAAATCAAGTCTAATATGTTCCCTTCATTTGATATATGTATTTTCCTTGTGGACATTGCAACATTTTGTATCAGTGTTAATAGGTTTAGACAGGGTTTGAGGGCATTGCCTCTGGTTTTATTCCATTATATGGACTGCAGTTAAACTGGTATACACAGCAGCCATATTTGCAGCCTTTGACCCCAGCCCAACCAATTGGAAAGTTGAGATGTTTCAGAGAGATTTATGGGACTATGTAATGGACTTGTGGGTGGAAAAAGGCAAGGAGAATTCTTGGCACCCAAACAAAAGGACTAATCAGGTGTCAAAGGAGTTTAATAAATATTAATTTTTCATCATCATCATCATTTATTTGTTCATCCAGTACATAACAGTTTGGACATTACACAAATAAATACATTACAACAATTAAAAGCAACAAGTACAGAAATTATAACAGAGCAGAGTATAAATGACTTGGTCTTTCACCAATGAAATATAATTATACAATGAAGTATGAAATTATGTCCTGATAATTTCCTTATGATACTTTTTTTTAAATAAATGACAGATGTAATGAATTTAACAATCTTTATGGCATCATCTCGGGTCATAGGGTGCAACAGGCTAAAAATAAGAACGTAATGTAAATTCATATATTTTATCAGGAACTGTTTGAGATAGGAGTCTCTTAGATGATAATACAAAGGGCATTGTATTGTTATATGCTCCAATGTTTCATGAAAACCCCTATTGCATCTACGTTATTGCTCTATTTTGACCTCTTTATTTTTTTCCCTGGTTAAAGTAAATATATTTGGATGTCAAAATTCCAAACCTAGCCCAGGTAATTGCTTTACATAAGCTTTGGGGTACAGGTAACAACAAATAGTTTTCAGTCCCCGAATCAATCTTATTTTGGCTAAACCAGATTGCCTGTTTTTGATTCTTAACTAGCTCCATCTGTTCTTTTTGGGCTAGTTTAAAAATGTCTTTTTGAATTTTATTTTATATTGGGTAGATATCAGAATACCTCTGTTAAAATCTTTCCACAAATGATAACTATTGATATTTTTAAGAATGGTGGTCAACCTTTTTAACCATGGAGAGTGAAAGCTTTTGGTATTCCAGTGAATTTTTTACTATAAACAAAGATAGGTGATACCACCTATACTGTTGTTTTTATTATTATTATTTCTTTATTTATTAGTCTTATCCAATATGAAACTATTCTTAGATTTATTATATCTTTTACTGGAATCCTGCTTAACTGAGAATGTACTACTGGATGAGAGGTAGAGAGAGGAACCTGTAATATAGCCTTGTAATAGTAAGATACATACTAACATACTAAAATGCCAGCAGAATAGGCCTAACGGTCTTTCGTGTCTGCTCGTTTGGTCAGCACCCACCCTGGGAGTTGACCTTTCTGCCCCTCCTCTCCCTCTCTGGCTTCTCCCTTCCCAGTCCCGGATATTCTCACTGCACTGGGTTTTGCTTCCAGAACCCTTTACCTGTACCTGTCCCACCCCCTCTTGAGCCCCTCCACTGTTTTTGCCTCCACCAGCCCCCTGGGCAGTGCATTCCATGGCTCCACCACCCTTTCAGTGAAGTAGCACCTCCTCCTTTCTCCCCTGAATCTCCCACCTCCAGCTTCCACCCATGCCCTCTAGTTGCCCCCCCCTCCTTCCTTCGGAGCACCCTGACTGCTCCTCCCATATTTATCCCCTTCTCTTCCAATGTGTACATATTTAGCTCTTCGAGCCTCTCCCCATAGGTCCTAGCCCCCAAGCCCCAAATCATTTGGTTGCCCTCTTCTGGACCCTGTCCAGGAGTTCAATGTCCCTCTTTAAATGTGGCCTCCAAAACTGCACGCAGTACTCGAGGTGCGGCCTCACCAAGCAGTTATACAGTGGGAGTATCACTTCCCTCCTTCTGGAGGTGAGCCCCCTAGTGATGCATCCAAGCATCCTGTTGGCCTTTTCCACTGCCCTTCTACAAGACTCCGAGTTGTTCATCTTGACATCCACCACCACCCCCAAGTCCCTCTCTGCCATTGAGATTTGTAGCATTTCCCCCCCCCGGGTGTACACTTGACCCATGTTTCTGGCTCCCAGGTGCAGTACCTTGCATTTCCCTGCTTTGAACCTCAGCTTTATCTTTCTAGACCACCTTTCCAGAGCCTCCAGGTCCCCCTGTAGGGTCACCCTCCCCTCGTCCCCATCCACCACCACCACCCCCAGTTTTGAGTCATCTGCAAAGAGACTTATCTCACTCCTGATACCCTTTCTTATGTCAGAGATGTAGGCGTTGAATGGGAGGGGTCCAAGGACCAATCCCTGAGGGACTCCAGTAATGACCCTCCTTGGGGATGAGACTATCCCACCAACCACGATCCTCTGGGTCCAGTTTTGGAGCCAATTTGCTATTCATCTGATCATCTGGTTCCCCACCCCTATTTCTCCCAGATTATCCAACAGGCCTCCATGAAGAACAGAGTCAAATGCCTTGCAGAAGTCAAGAAAGAGGACGTCCACCCAGTCATAGAACTCCACAAGGTTTGTCTGACACAGTTTCCCCGGGATGAATCCATGCTGTCTATCGTCCAGGCACCCCAACTTTTCCAGGTCCCCCCAGGCTCTCCTTGACAATGCCCTCCATCACCTTGCCCACCACCGATGTCAGACTGATGGGCCTGTAGTTCCCTGTCACCTCCCTTGATCCCACCTTGTGGATAGGCACTATATGCACCACCTTTCAGTCCTGGGGCACCCACCCTGTCCTCAGATAGATGCTGAAGAGCTCCGCCAGGGTTTCACCAGGACATCCACAGTTCCTTCAGCACTCTGGGATGTAATTTATCTGGCCCTGGTGCTTGCTCCATCTTAAGGGACCTGAGGGCTTCCCTCACTCTCTCTGCTGTGATTTCCACCTCCGCTACCTCATCCTCCCACTTTGCCTTCCCCCACCTGCCAGTGATGCCCCCCTCCCTAGACCCACTGATCAGTAAGGGTTCCCCCTTCCTCAGTTTCACTGTCTCCTCCCATGTATGATGCAGCCCCCCATTTTCCTTGGTGAAAACTGAGGCAAAGTACTCATTTAGTACTTCAGCCTGCTCTCCCAGGTCTTGTGCCCATCCCTCCCCTGTTTTAATCCAGCTAATCTGCCACTTCACCCTTCATTTTTCCCCAATGTATCTAAAAAAGCCCTTGTTCCCTCTCCTAATTTTCCTGACCAGGTTCTGCTCCTTCCTTGCCTTAGCCACCCTCACCACCATAGTGGCCCTTCTGGCCATCAGCTCATACTCTCCTCGGTCCCTTTCACTCCTTGAGCACTTGAATTGCCCATATGCCGCCTTCTTTTTTCTCACCACCTCCTGAACCTCCCTAGTTCACCAGCAGGGTTTTCGGGCCCTACCGCATTTTTGTCTTACTCTTGCGCAGGTGCTGGTAGCATCATGCACCCTCTGCCTGATGATTTCCCACCTACTGTAAGTGTCCATGTCTGGCCAAATCCCATCCAAGTGCTCCTTAAGGATCCTTTCCATTTCTTTGAAATCCACCCCCCCTGAAGTCAGTTACCTCCATCTTTGTGCAGCCTTCTACCCCTCCTAGGTTCAGGCAAAACCAGACCATGGCATGGTCGCTCCCTATCAATGGGTCCCTTATCTCCAGGCCTCCAATCTGGTCACTGTCTGCCAGGACCAAATCCAGTATCTGCTCCTCCCTGGTGGGTTCCCCCACCTGCTGAGTTAGGAACGTGTCCTGAAAGACATCTAACAACTTCTGTTCCCTGGCCACTGAGGATGTCATAGTCTCCCAGTCTGTTCCTGGCATGTTTAAGTCCCCCAACACCACCACCCTTCTCCTTCCCAATCTGCAGTGTCTCCCAATATCTGCCATCAGACTGTCCTCCAGCTGCTCCACAGCGCAAGGGGTCTATACATCACTCCTATTTTTACTCTATTACCCCCTCCTGATTATCAAGGTGAGCCAAATTACCTCCACAGTTCCCTCTGCCCCTCCACTCCTCCTATGGCAATGCAGTTTTTGACTATTATTGCTACCCCTCCTCCCCTTCCCTTCCCCCTGTCCTTCCTGAACATGGTGTAGCCCTCCAGGTTCAGGTCCCAGTCATGCCCTGCGGTCAACCAGGTCTCAGTGACCACTGCCACATCCACCTTTCCCTCAGTTAGCATTGCCTGGAGCTCAGGCATTTTATTGCGCAAGCTCCTGGCATTTAGCAGGACTACCTTCCACCCTTTCCCTATACTTCTATTTCCTCTGCTCATGTTCCTGTGGGGATTCGTTCTTCCCCTGGTCCGCACCATACCAGTTGGCCTTTTTCTGCATTCCTCCAGCTCCCCAGAGGGGTGGAGACAGAGTCCCTCCTTTATCAGACCACCATCAACAGCCTTTTCTCCCATCCCTCCCTCTTCACAAGTTTAAACCCCACCTTTCACCAATGAACCCCTCTATTTTCAACTTAAGGATTTCCTTCTCCTCCAAATTGAGATGGAGCCTATCTCTAGCATACAGCCCCTTATCCTCCCAGGTCTCCCCCCAATCCCCCATCAACCCATACCCTCTGGCCCCACACCACTCCCTGAGCCACTGGTTTATCACCATAATCCTCCTCTTGTGTTCCCCACTAGCCCTGGGCACCGGCATGATTTCTGTGAAGGAAATTGCACATCCTATATCATGACAGACCCTGACAATCTCCCTGAACCTTGGCTGTATCTCTAGCTCACTATTTCCCTCCATGACATTGGTACCCAGGTGGACCAGTATGTCCGGAGAACCTCCACAATCCTTTGCCAGCTGATATACCTCATGCTTGGCCCTGTGCACCGTTAGTCCAGGGATGCATTTTGTTCTAACCAGGCAGGCTTCTCCCTCCCTTCCTATCCCATTTGAACCCCCTGATCGTGGAATCACCCAACAGGAGCACTCTGGCTGCCCCTTTTCCTCCATTCCCCCCTTCCATGTCCCTCATCCTTTCTACTGGCCCCTTCCCCAGCTGGCTCCTTGCTCCTCCTCCTATCTGGGTGCCACCTGCCATCCCCTCCTTATTTACCCTGGCCACCCCCTTCCCTCTGAACCTATGCCTCTCGTCCTCCTGAGTATCCTTCTGTACCTTGCTAACCCCACTGTTACTGCTCGCAACTGGTCCTTCCCCCCCATCTGCTAAACTAGCCTGGCTCATCTTCCTTTCCTTCCTTCCTGTCTCTGTTCAGCCCCTCCTTGCTTGTCATGCTCCCCTGGCCTAAACCTTCAGCTCCCTTTACTGTATCCTCCTTGTACTTCTGGTCCTTTTCCTTGCACTTTCCTCCCTTTACCCCCTCATCCTCCTGCTCTGTTCTCCTGCTCCCCCCACTTTCCCACATTCCAAGTCCCCTCCTGTTCCTCCTGCTATCCAGCCCCTGCCTCCTGCCCCTACTCCATTTCCATCTCTAACAGCCCCTGTCATGGCTACATCACCCCCCTCATCCTCAAGCAGAAGAAGAGAATTGAAGCAGTTACGGAGCTTAAGGTCTGATCCACCTCCCCCATTGCTTCCTTCTGTCCATCCCCAGCCATTTGCCCACTTCCCAGAGAATGTCCTCCCTTAGGCCCCCATCTGTGAGGGTCCCCAGTTACCTGTCTGCTTCCTTCACAGTATCCTCCTTTTGGGCCCCATCTGCCAGGGTCCCTATGCAACCCCAGAGTACTCTCCTGCACTCCTTTCCCTATGCCTCTGCCCCTAGTGCTTGGTACAACCCCGTGGGAGAGTATCTGCCCTATTCCCCAACCATACCTCCACCCCTTCCCCCAGCTGTCTCCTAATCCCCTCGACCTCCTCCCCAAGCTGTGCCAGCTGGTAGCACACTGGGCAACCACCGAACTTCCAAGCCCAGTACGGTATCATGGCTGCCCCCACAACCTGTGCACCCCACCACCCTCCCAAAGTTGCCAGCCCTAATGACATGTGGACCCATCCCCCTCCAAGTAGGTTACTTTGGGTGAGCCACCAGGTTCCCCACTAGTCCAAGACTTTTAAACTTGCAACACTTGAGTGGCTGAACTTTTCCCCACTTGACTATTAGCCTTAAGAGTTTGCTTACAGGGGAAGTTTGCAACTCCCTAAACTCCTCCCTCCAAGTCTTTAAGCTCAACCCACAGTGGATCTTCTGTATTTAAGAAAAGCTAATGCAAGGGGTAGGTGGGAAGGCTTTCCAGAAAGTTCTTAAGGAGTTAGGCCAATTTTAAAACACAACTCACAAACAATAACAACATACAGAAACTTATGACAGAGTTAGCTTTCCAGAACCTCACCACAATTTCAAATTTCAGCTGCTACCTCTGCCCCAGTAAGACTTAAAGTTCTAAGTTGGATTGCTCTTTGGTACCCCAATTCTCTGCCTAGTATGACAGTAATGAGATAATTTTTGCTTCACCAGCTCTAATAGCAGGTAATACAGTAGATCCTCCAAACTTAGAGTTAAAATGGAGTAATCCCTTCACAACGAGTTTTGCCCCATCTACCTGTTTTTTTTTAATATGTACATTCCACAAGCCATTTGATGTAAATGTAACTCCTAAATAAACATATGTCTTCATCACCTCTATTGGATGTTTCTCAATATAAATTCTGGGAGCCACTGATTGTTTACAATAAACCATTATTTTAGTTTTATTTAAATTAATTCCCAGATGATAATAGTTACATTTTACTTTAAGTTAATCCATTTTTCTTTGGCGTCCTATGTTTGAAAGAGAAAATATCACCAAATCATCTGCATAGGCCAGTATGGGAATGGGAACATTATTAACTTTAGGAGAATCTAATGGTAATGATTCATCAAATGAAAGTAAGGAGTCTATGTAAATATTGAATAACAATGGTGCTAATAAGCACCCCTGTTTTACCCCTTTGTTAGTTTTAAAATAGTCTGTAATATTACCTCTGTTTTCAAATTTCACTGCTGTGTACATATTAGAGTATAGTAGTACAATTGGATTTAATAATTCTAAAGGTAAACCTTTTTTATATAGTATTTCCCATAAAATTTCTCTTATTACAGAATCGAATGCCGCAGAAAAATCTACAAACAATGCATAAAGCTTCATTTTCCTATACACCTTATATTTCTCAATTAAATGGGTTTATAGATATATATATGTTATCCAAAGTTGAGCATCCCTGAGTAAACCCTGATTGAAAATTGGAAAGTGGGTTATAATTTTCTACCCAGATCTGAAGTTTATCTAGAAGTATTCTAGAAAATAATTTACCACTTATATCTAGGAGGCTTATAGGATGATAATTTGAAGACAACTGATAAGATCATTTTTTGTGTAGGGAACTATAATATTCTTATTCCATGATGGCGGGATGTACCTTTCTCTAAAGCAGAGATTGAAGAAATTTGTAAAAAAGGGTACCCAGTAATGCTTGTGGTTTTTGTATATCTCTCTGGGGATAAGATCCGGACCAGGGGCTTTGTTACTGGCTAATTTAGATATGCCATTTTCAACGTCCTTAAATGCCACTATTAATGGTTGGTATTCAGCCAATAGGATCCTAGATGAGGTTTGATGTAAACTATGTGCCTGGGAATCTGTAGTGAATAGTTTTTTTTTAAAATACGTGATCCATGTATCTTGTGGAATATGTACTGATAGGGAACAAAGGTCCTTTCTTTCACCTTTAGAGACCATTAGCCAAAATGCCTTAGTATTGTTAGATCTTATAATATCATACATTTTTGCCCATTGATGTTGCTTAAATTCCAACTTTTTGTTTTCAAGAAACTTGTGCTACAATTTCCTAGCTCCTTTTAAATAGACAAAATTATCTTTAGAGGGAGATTTCTTGGTGTATCTAATAATTTTCATTAAATTCTGTTTTTCCTTTTGAAAGTGATTATCAAACCAGGAAATTTAAATTGGTTGAGTTCATGGTATAATTGTATATTTTAGATCTAATTGTTTGATAGGCAGTCTCCAACAATTCATATAAATTCTGAGGGGAGCTAGAATTGCATACTAAAGCAAATAACTTGGACATCTGGGGAGAGTACATCAGATATAGCACCCTTGATGTATTAATTGCACTCACTGATAATTTTAATCAGCCTCTTGGTTCTAGCTAAATTTGATAATCTATTATTATATTTTTTGGTTTTTTTATCTACTTCAAACTGTCCCTCATAACCGAGTGTATCAATATCAGATATCAAGGCTGTATGGTCACTTTCAGGTCTCATCAAGACCACAAGGGAGTGAAAGTGTTCATAACTGTCAGGGGGGATAAGCAAATAATCAATAACACTCTTTCCTAATGATGAAAAGTATGTAGAGTTCCCAATTAAATCTCCATTTATCCTGCCATTAAGAACTAGGAAGTGATTACTATTAATAAATTCAACAAGTTTCTTCCCTGCCTGGTTTAGGACAGTATCAATGGAGTTTCTTATTCCTAGATCACCCAGATAAATTATAGATTGAAGCAAGGATAAGTTATCTGCATTAGCAGTTCAGGCATTAAGGTCTCCACCAAATAATATTACATCAATCGGATGTTTTAGTGTTAATCAGTCTAGTTCAATGTCCAATTTGGACCAGACATCATTATTGGTTAAAGAGTGCAAATTAGGGGGGATATAGATATTTGCTATAAGAAATACATAGTTGTCCCATTTTACAACATATAACAATGTTTCATCATTCAAAACAATATGGTCAAAAACCAGTAGGCCTTTCCATATCTTTATAAATGTGGACAGTCCCCCTCTAGGTCTACTTTTTTTGCAGGAACAAAATAAGAATCGTACCCATCTAATAAAGTTAATTCCATAGCCCAGGTTTCCTGAAAGAGTAATATTTCAAATTTTTGACAAAACTTCCACCAATCAGGATCTTTAAGTTTTGCGGAAAAACCCGCTATATTCCAAGATAGGAATTTCGACTTTTCAATTAGTGAATCAGCACTAGAATATATTGAGTCTTCTTATACGGTATCTAAATGTATATAACTTAAATTAAGTAGTCAAGGGCTAGGTTCAGGAATGCCCTTCTGGTTTAAATGGGCTGATCCATTAATAAAATCAACTATACATAACTGAGCACAGTCTAATTTAGTCAGGTTTTGCATAATAGTAG
This sequence comes from Neoceratodus forsteri, assembly GCA_016271365.2. Classification (NCBI taxonomy): domain Eukaryota; kingdom Metazoa; phylum Chordata; order Ceratodontiformes; family Ceratodontidae; genus Neoceratodus; species Neoceratodus forsteri. The sequence goes on along the minus strand of CM057449.1, from coordinate 55,629,730 downwards.
AGTAAACATTTAGATTTATTACTATATCAATTTGTGTCTCATTAGTTTGTGGAAAGACTCTTGATGCTGATTTAAAATCTAGAGGGGAAACAGCAATATTTAAATAAAAGCTCAATAATTTACTAATATATGAGTGCAACATCTCTGAGTTTTCATCCTGTAAATGTTCTTTTCCAAACACAGAAAGAGTTTTCAAAACTACATTATCAAAGTTTCAATTCAAATGGATATAGTGTTGTTTATAATGTCAATAGATGTAGCAGACATTATTTTGACTTCTCCATGGACATGTTTCCAGATTGTGGTCCAATTTACTGGGGAAGATATCGAAATTACCAATCTATCAAGCTCTCTTTGTTTTGCCCATATTTTTTTTGCACTAATCATGCCTAATAATAGTACATGGACAGGGTTTGTTTCCACTGTTCTATCTCTAGAAACATGGATGATTGCATTTAAAGCCTCAAGTATAACAAGCTCACATCTAAATAGGTACTTAATGAGTTCAGTAAGTGATTCAGAGGTTTCATTTGACTTCAGAAACATATTTTCACATTTGAAACCCACCTAACCTCCATTGATATCTAAGGAGTTATGTAGATTTTTAGGGCAATTTTTCTCTCTAACTAGGGAGGGAGGGGCTTGATTAGCGAGAGAGTTTGAGTCTTCCTCAGTATTACTTGTCCTTTTCTGCCTGGCATTTATAAAAGTCTTCTCTTCAAATGAGTCTGAATAATGGGATTCTACCTTCGTTTTTTAGACTTTTTCCAAAGATGAATTATTTATAACAGGATCTATTAAAGAACTCTACTAGATCTTTATGTAAGTTGTTGATATCAGGCTCAACGGGCTCATTAGGCTCAATAGCTATTCCAGCCATTTCCTTTAGTTTACAGTTATGTTTCCTCTGTAGTTTTTCATTCTTCTTTTTTTGAAGTTTACCATTTTCAGAATTTTTCCTCATATTTTTGCCCATTTTCCCCCTTTTTATTCTTCTTCTTTTTTTTGTGGGGGGGGGATACTGGGACTGGGACTGGGGAAATAAATTGATGAAAATGACAAATGACTTTTTTTCCCTCCAAAAGTACTTTTACCAGATCATCTATTCTCTGTGAGAGTTTGCCCTGAGTTTCAACATGCAGGTTAGTAAGCTTTCTCATGTGATGCTTTAGTTCATTGAAGGCTTCAAGCAAAACTATGTTAGCCACGATTGGATGGGCTAGAGCTTTAATTGTGTAATTAGAGATAGTGTCCGGGCATTGCGCTAAAATTTCTGGTGGAATATTTATTTTCTCAACTTCTTGATCTAATCTTTCAAAGACTTTATCAGGAGATCCTGCTAGGATAGATTGATTACCCATAGGGAGGTTAGAATGTGGAAAAGTAGAAGTAACATCGCTAATTGTTAAGATATTAGAATTAGGTGGGCTAAAAAGATTTAGCCTTGTTGCAATGAAATGAGATCCCACTCTATTGACAGTCTCTTGTCTATATCTAAATTTTTTTCTTGCATGTTTATGCTGCATTCCCTTTTTTCCATTTGAATTATTATTGGATTTGACTTTTGAGAAATAAAAATAATCAGTAATTTTCCCTTGTCTATGATGATTAGGATATTTAGAATGTTTAAGGTAGTTAGGGGAGGAAGAAATGGGTGAAAGAGGGATAGATTTTCCTGTTCTACTATTGTTCTCCAACAATTTACAGGACTCGTAATTAATTTCCCTTGATTTCATTTGGTCATAAAAATCAGTTTCCGGTGCTAAGTTAGAGTGGCTAAGGGGTTAAAAGAGCTCCCCTTTTTGCTCCTGTATGTTCTGAAGGGGCACAGAGTAGGACAGACACTAAGAATAATTCAAAGGAGTCTCTTCATAAGGCATAGCATCAGACAGAGCATTAGACTCAGCGTTAGTAAAATGATTACGATTAGAACAATCAAAATTAAATTGTTGTCTATAGTCGTATTTTACTTTTTTCTTTTATTAATGATATAGTGTTTTGTGTTTCTTCTTTGGGTGTAGAAGAAGAGGGCAAGGCTAAGAGCGAGAGGTCTTGTGTATACATACAACCATTTTTAGAGCTCATTTTGAGTGCTTTCAGGGAGGAAGATTTATTTTCCTTGAGTAATACTCTACCACTCCTAGTGTACATATGTATGCTAACAAAATCTGATCCTTTATAGCTATGGCTCTTTTAATAATCCTATAACATCTAGACGTTGCATATTAGCAACAGTACAAAATACAAATATTACAGTATCCATCCACAAATTAAGTCCAGCACAGAAGAAGGAAGGGATTCTTGACCATGCCCAGCAGAAAAATCCAAGGTCTGAGGCTCCTCAAAAGGGGAAAGCTGGCATAATGTAAACCCCTCAAAGATGTTGTAATCCTAAAAGGCCAGGTTGTGTTTTCTTATCTAGATCTTAAGATCATTATGTTCTTTTTATCAAGCCTGTTTTAATTCTGTATAAGGAATAGACAAAGAGCAGGAACTGGAGATAATACAGTCCAGAAATGAGATAGTAAACGGTAATGTTCCACAGCACTTAATGTTAAAGGACAAAAAAAGCTATTCAGTGTAGAGGTTCGATGTTCCAAACAGTCAAAATAAAGCGAGGCGGGAGAGATGTTGTAGGCAATGTAAAGTCGGACAGTAATCCACGGCACTTTGTGTTAAAATACAGCAGATCTGTTCAGTATTCTGGATAATAAGATCGTGGACTAGTTTGTGCAAATTAACACACCCAAAGACTAAAAAAAAGAAGAAAAAAATAATTTAAGACCATATGGACATTTTTAAATCTGTAATTACAAACAAAAAAAAAAGAGGAGAGGGCAATGACTCAAGCCTATATATTTGGGGATAAAATCTTGAGCAATCTAAATCAATTTAAACCAGAATAACAGAAATGCTAAGTAAGTCAATAAATTGACCACAGAAATTAAATTCTGTTGAATTATCAAATAGATTTTAGGGTAAGGCGGTGTGCAGAAAACAATAATTTACTAGGGTTATCATTAATATGAAGTACTTACTCATAAAGGTTTATTGAGTAAAGTTGATTATAAATAATAGAAGTATTACAGTTATCAGCTATCCACAATGAGTTCTCTTTCAATCTTGTCACCTCGTCAGCGTGTGGCAGCCTAACTGCATGGGCCAAAAATGTCTAGCCCATCTGTTTTAACAGGTACTATTGCCCTTCACTAGCCAGTAACATAGTCTGCAGATAGGCCGCTGGCAGCTCAGATTACACAGAATACACAGAATTATAAAATGCTGATTCTTAGCCAATTCTTTTCATGGAGCTTCTGAAACTTCAACGTGCATCTCCTTGAACCTAAAGAAGAATGCCACACATGCACTTTTTAATACTCAGAGGGACTGGAGAAAGGATCCAATTGGTTAAGGGGATCATGTGGGTTGGGAAAAGCCCCACGGAAGCACTGTAGGTCACCCTGGAAGCAAGCAATGGCATATCCATTCACACAGGTATAATATATAGACCTCCAAAATGGAGGGAGGAAATGGACAGAGATCTACGGGAAGCCATCAATGTGATGGTAACCAAAGGATAGGTGTTACTGATGGGTGACTTCAACCGGCCAGAAGTGGATTGTGGCAGCCAAGTGGTGGCAACTGCAAAGGGTAGGGACATCCTGGACTCCCTGAATGGGGCAGGCCACAAGCAGCTTGTGATTGAGCTAACCCATGAGAAAGCAATTTTGGACCTGATACTAACCAATGGGGACAAAATTATTGATGTCAGACTTCTGGTGTGGAGGACAGCAAGATGGCAGTTTAGGGCTAAAGCCCTGTACAGTTACTGTTATATTTCTTCAGTAATTTCTTCAAATTTCCCATTTTTGCTGTCTGGTTTCTAGCTCACCCCCTGAACCCAGGACTACCTGTTTGGATGAATTTGTTGTGTGGCTGTTATCAAGTAACACTCTGTATAGAGTTCTGTGACAGTGTTGTGTTGTGGCCCTCTTTTCTTGAACCATGGAGTCCATAGAAGCATCCGTTGTAGTGAACAAAGAGGACATTTCAGACATTCAGGCAATGCTTCAGTCTTTGGTGCAAGATATTCCCACTTTGAAAGCTTCTGTAGCTCAGTCAGAAGAAGCAGAGGAGAGAATTGCCTGTATTGAGTTGTTCTGCATGCAGGTGGATTCGGCTGCTGTCTGGCAGCAGGATCAAATTTCCAAGTTCGAGCAACAGGTTCAGTCACTCTCCCTGAAATTAGAAGACCTCGAGAACAGAGTTTGAAGAAATAATGTTCGGATTATAGGTCTCCCTGAGGGGATCGAAGGTGATAATATGTGTGAGTTTTTGAAGCCATTTCCCCCCAGTTGCTGAACTTGCTGAACTTTACATGGGACCACCTGCTTTAGATCAAGTGGGCACATTGATCACTAGGGCCCTTACCTGCCAGAGGCTCCCCTATAAATCCCATCATAGCATACTTTTTACAGTATTCAGTACAGGAACATGTGCTGTAGTTGTCACAAGAGAGGTGTCCCTTGAAGTGGGCTGGACACCCTGTATTTATCTTCCAGGACTTCTTGAAAGCTATGGCAGATCAGCGCAAGGCTTTTGCAGTTATTAAAAATGACTGGCCTTTAAAATTATTAAATTCATCATGAGGTATCCAGCAGACTTAAATGTATGGTGGCAGGATCACAGAAGGCAGTTTGTATTCCCCCTCGAAGCACAAGCTTTTTTGCAGGTGTTCTGCAATCATCCTGGTCCAAAGGTGGCTGATCCTGCTACAAACAAGAACTGGCAGGTTCAGGAAAAGAAGTTATCTGATGCACATACAAGATCTCTTTCTGCAGTCCCTGCTTCCCTACCTACTCCTAAAGCTCAGCCAGGTGTTGGACATCAGACTGGTAAAGTTACTTTGGGATGGCAGCAACCTAAGCAACAGAACTGAGAAAGGGTGCTGCCTCTCCCCATCATGCATTGTTTGGTCCCAAGGAGTCACCTGAAGGGGGGGTCATCTCCCTGCTTCTCATTTTAGTTCCTTCTCCAGTGCCACTGATTGTTCTCCCACCCCTGATCCCAAACATCTGCGTTTGTTCCTGAGACATAAGACCTCTATCTCTGATCAGTGAGGGATGAATTGGGCCGACTACAGCAAGGAAGAGTTACTGGCTGCATCGCAGGCTGCTGTGGAGGAGGATCCTGCATCAAAAGGGGATGGAGCTCTTCAGACTGATACAACTGTTCATCCACATTCACAGGAGAATGCGACTAGGTCGATGGTCCCATTTGGGGCAGCATCTACTGGACTCACTTATTCTACTTGAGCACTGCTATCACCTTTCCCTGTTTTCTTTATTTTTTCTAGATTTAAAATGGAGTTGCCTTGATAAATCGATCCGGTATGTGCCATTCACAGACACTGTGAGTTCAGGGACTTTAATCCCGAATGGTATCTGTTGGATGGCATATCAAGAGGGAGTATGGAGTGCTCTTTGGCACTGGCTGTATGGTTGGGAGAGGATTACTCTTGGAGGCTTTGTTTTGTTTTTTGACCTTTACTACAGAAGTTCTTTGTTTTTTTATGTGTAGCCCAAACCTTGACAGAATAGTGGTGTTATCTATAGTTTCTTTCTTAGGGGCCTGGTTCACAGCTTTTTCTGAAAGGGCTTCTGTGTGGCTGTAATTACCCTTTCTTCTTAGCATTACTATTGGGACTCTATGTGTATTTGGGTATTGTTGGGGGTGCTCATGACCCCAGTGTGGGGTATGTTGTCAGTAGGTGTCTGGTAGTGGGAGCCCTCATTGACAGCCTAGTCTGGGGGTCGATGCCTACCTCTGTGCCAGATGGGGAGTGGTTGGACATTGGAAAGAAAATGCTTCTGGCTCTTTTACTCTTACTCTTCAAGTAGGTTTAGGGTTGTTTTGGTGGGAGGTGATCTTGGTTGTGGTGTATACTGGATCTCATTCTTTTGAATTGGATATGCCAAAATGGAGCGAATGGGGGGACTTAAATTTTTGGAGGGACCTTCAGGAATGGGATTTGCCCCAAAGTTTGAACCTTTTGTTTGCTTTGGAAGGGGGTTGGGGGAGTTGGTTTTCGTATAGTGGATGTCTTGGTTTATTAGTGAATGGGGCTGCCTATTCAGCTGGGTTACAGACTGTTATGGGTGGGTGAATGGAGCACTGGGAGTCAGTATGCAGCATCTACCTTTTTGGGGTGCAAATGATTTTTTGTTTCATGGTTATACCTTATTTTGTGTTATGCTGCTGTTAATATTTTTGTTGTTGGGATAACATGACACAGTTGTCTATTATGTCATGGAATGTTCAAGAACTGAATATACCCCAAAAATGTAAAAAGGAACTTTCTTACTTGAGGTCCTGCTTACATGATATTATATTTTTACAGGAAACCCATTTATTGAAAAGGGATGTGAATACAGTACACTCTAGTTTATCCGACCGCCTTCGGAGACATTTGAAATGGTTGGATAATTGGGAGGTCGGATAAATGAGAGACACTTGTACTGAATTCATAGTGTGTAGGGGGCAATCTGACTGTCCATTAGATAGGGAGTTCGGATGAAGGGAGGTTGGATAATTGAGAGTGTACAAGGTGGTATTGGCAGAGCTTATTCTAGTTCCTTGACATCCAAGAAGAGGTGGTCTCCATTCCTTTGAGATGTGGGTGCCCTTTCATTGTTGACAAGTGAGCCATGAATAGTGTGGAATGGTGGGTTTTGGTATTAGGTAAAATGAATATGGTGCATGTCCTACTAGTCAATAATTACACCCCAATGAGGATTCACCTAATTTTTTTTTTCTTTCTTGTTTCAGACTATTTCTGAGTGATATCATCCCTCCTTAGTCCTGATTTGTTTTTGGGGGGGTTCAACCTAGTCCTGTATCCATTGCTATATGGGGATCCAATTGAGAAGGGAGCTCCTTCTCATCAAAAATCTCAGGGGGTGTTGCAACATTTATGTAGGGATTATAACGTGACTGATTGTTGGCAAACATATAACCTTTATGCTCAGGATTTCATATTCTGATCTCAGAGATTTCAGTCTTGCAGTAGACTGAATTATTTTTTATGCAGTTCTTTTATTTTATCAGATTTGCTGGGGGTGAGTCACAGACTAATATTGTCATCTGATTATGCTCCTGTGAGTCTAATTTGGACACCTCAGCAGGTTGTGCCAAGAATTCCCTGTTGGAGGTTTATATTGCCGATAGTGCTTGGGACTCCATGGGATCCTATACCCTCATTGGTCTCTGGATGGTGTGAAGTATTTAGGTATGCATATTTCAGGTCAACTACAGGAAATGGGTTCTAAAAATCTATTAGACATGCTAGATGAGATTAAGACTGATTTTTGGAAGTGGAAACAACTTCACTTGTCCCTTCCTGGTAAAATAACTACTATCAAGATGATGATGGTGTTTCCTCAGCTTTTTTGTAGGTTTATTAATCTTCCCTTGACTATTCCAATGACTATATGGTCTAAAATTGATCAGGCATTTTCTTATTTTATTTGGGAAGAGAATCCCATTTGTTTTTGTAGAAGGACTCTTCATGCTCTGGTGGTGTCAGGGCGATGGAATTTGCCTTGGTTGTGGGCTTATCATGTGTGCCATGGGGTGAAACAGACTTTGAACTGGCCATCTTCCTCCTTTTCTGGTTCATCCTTATGGGTGGAGATTGATCAAGATTTATTAGGTGATACACCTTTGGCACCCTTGTTAAATTCCCCTGGGTCTCCCCCTCAGTCGGCAACCTCTTCTATGGTGTTTTCTTGGTGGGCATGGGAGAAGTATTTTAAGTTGTTGGGTTGAGATACTACCTTTTTGGGAGTTTATGTACTGTTATGGAATCATTCAGGCATTTTGGTGTGCAGTAGTCCTATTTTTTGGTGTAGTTGAGTTTCTAAGGGTATTGGGAAACTGAGGGATGTGATTAACCCAGGCAGTGGTCTCTTGGTTTCATTTACATATTTGCAAGGCAGGTATAAGATTTCTATATGAGTTATGTGGATGCATCTTCAACTACGTCATGCCCTGTCTTCAAGTTTTTTAAATCTTTTCTTATTATAGAGACCAAGTTCACATCCTAATTTCAGTACTGGTTTAAACCCCCCATAGGTCATATCAGTTTGTTGTATAAAGAACTGCAGATGGCATTTCTGCCAGACTGGTGGTCACATAGTTTAAAGTTGGGGCAGGATATGCATGTCAACTTAGATCAAGATGGTTGGAGACAATGTTGGTCAGAGGCACATAAAGCCTCTCCAGATCCTAAGCTTCAGTTACTTCAGAAGAAGGTGTTAAGTAGATGGCATTGCACTCCAGTCCATTCAGTTCATATGGGTGTTTTTAGTTTGGACCTGCGCTGGCGTTGTCAGCAGGAGTCAGGTATGATATTTCATATTTTATAGGACTGTATCCTATTGACAGAATGGTGGTATAAATTAAGTTTTTTGGAAGATATCCTACAACTCTCCATTCCTTGGTCTCCACTGTTTTGGATTTTGTGGGATCCAGGTACTTTACATTCAGAGGTCTTAGTGCATAAAGGGTTACATTTTGCTGCTGCTTCAGAGGCGAAGAGACTTCTAATTCAGAACTGGGGTCCATTGAGATACCTCCCCTCTCGAGGTGGAAGCAAGCGGCTTCTAAAGCAGCATCCTATTATCATGTAATTTTTTGGAGGAGGAACGATGTTCCTTTGTTTCACAGGACATGAGATCAGTGGTTAGCCTCTGTGTTTTTTTAAGAATGGGCATTTAGCAGGACATGTTGTCATATCTCACTGAGTTTGTGATCATTTATTGACTTTGGGGGCTGGTAGCTGTTTCTATTACAGTCAGGGTACAGCACTCCAAGTATATAGATGTTCTGATCTTGGTATTGGTTGGGATATACAATTTTGCTTTGTTTTTATAGCATGATAGCAGGGGGAGGAAATGGAGAAGAAAATGATAGAAGGCATCCTTAAAATGGCAGGGGGGAAGAAATGGACAAGGAAATGTTAGAAAGTATCCTTGAAATGGCAGAAAAAGGGGAGATATTGTTGAAGGGGGACCTGAATATGCCAGATGTTAACTGGAGTACCTTTGCTGCAGGTACATCCAAGAGCAGGGTCATTCTTGATGCCCTTCAGGAGGTATGCCTCAGTCAGCTAGTGTTGAAACCCACTCGGGAGGGAGCAATCTTAGACCTGGTACTCTCAAATTGGGAAGGAGAAAGGATCTCAGATTTAGAAGTGGGTAGCCATCTGGGAACAAGTGACCACCAAACAGTGTGGTTCACAATAAACACTGCCATAGAGTCAAGCCATACAAAAATAATAGTATTGGACTTTAGGAAGGCTGACTTTGGGAAACTGAGAAAGTGCCTCAGAAAAGCACTAGCAAATGGGCAAGAAAGAGGGGTGGAGGAAAAATGAGGAATAATCAAAACAGCCATCACAGAGGCATAGAAACATAGAAACATAGACATTGTTGGCAGATAAGGACCGCTAGGCCCAGATAAGGACCACTTGGTCCCATTTCCCTACCTAGAGGATAAGCTATAGATCCTGTTTAACCAACAGCCTATTTCTTCCTACCCCCCACAAAAATTGCTTTATGTCTGTCCCATGCATTCTTGAATTCTCCCACAGTTTTAGACCACACAACCTCCTCAGGAAGGCTGTTCCAAGTGTCCACCATCCGCTCTGTGAAAAAATACTTTCTCACATTGCCCCTGAGCAGCCCCCCCTCTATCTTCAAATTGTGTCCCCTTGTTCTTGCACATCTCTTTTTCTGAAAGATGCTACCCTCTTGGACTTTTCTGATTCCACTGAGGTACTTAAATGTTTCTATCATGTTCCTCCTATCCTTCCTTTCCTCAAGGATATACATATTAAGCTCCTTTAGTCTCTCCTCGTATGGCTTTTCTTGCAGACCCTGCACCACTTTAGTTGCCCTCCTCTGAACTGCCTCCAACCTGTCTATGTCCCTGCGGAGATGGGGTCTCCAGAACTGGACACAGTACTCCAGATGGAGTCTCGTCAACTGTCTGTACAGAGGGATAACAACTTCCTGTTTTCTGCTGGCGATGCCTCTCCCTATATATCCCAAGATCTCCCCAGCCCTCCCTACCACCTTCTCACATTGCTTGCCAACCTTAAGGTCATCTGATATGATTATCCCCAGGTCTCTTTCAATTTTTGTTGTTGTTATCACCCCCCCATTGTGTAAATTTCCCCTGGGTTTTTGTTTCCCAGGTGCATTATTTTTACACTTCTTTGCATTGAATCCAAGCTGCCATACTTCTGACCATTCTGCCAACCTTGCCAAGTCCCTTCTCATCCTTTCCACACCTCCTTGTGTATCAACCCTGTTTGCAGATCTTTGTGTCATCTGCAAGAAGCATACTTTCCTTCCAGTCCCTCTGCAATGTTACTTATAAAGACATTAAAAGGACTGGACCCAGTACTGAACCCTGCAGTACCCCACTAGTAACCCCTCTTTCTTCAGAATGGACTCCATTTACAATTACCTTCTGTGTCCTGTTGTCCAGCCAATGTTTTACCCAGGCTACCACCCTGGGACCCACTCCCAGGCTGGTTAATTTGACAATTATTCTTTTCTGTGGGACTGTGTCAAATGTCTTGCTAAAGTCTAGGTAGACCATGTCCACAGCCCCTCGCTGGTCTACTACTTTGGTCACTCAGTCAAATAAATCAATTAGATTCATCTGACATGACCTTCCCACTGTGAACCCATGCTGTCATGGGTTCTGTGCTCCACTGGCCTCTAGGTACTCAACAATTCCCTCCTTCAGAAGTGATTCCATCACTTTCCCTACCACAGAGGTCAAACTGACAGGTCTGTAGTTTCCTGCCTCTGTCTTGGTCCCACTTTTGTGAAGGGGAATCACATCAGCCTTCTTCCAGTCCTCAGGTACCACACCATCCTCCCATGATTTGTTTAAAAGGGTAGTCAGTGGTGTCATTAGTTCTCTGTTTAATTCTTTTAGAATTCTGGGGTGAATTCCATCTGGTCCCATTGTTTTGTCCACCTTCAGTTTTAGTAGTTCTTTCAGAACCTGTTCTTCTGTGAAAGGACTGGGCAACATGCCTTTGTGTGAAGCAAATCAACAAAACAAAATTAAGGAAAAACCACTATGGTTCTCAAAAAAGGTGCAAGGGACGGTTAAGGAGAAAATTATTTGCTTCTATTTTTGTAAGCACTGTATGTTTACCTACTGCCTGTAACCAGCACTCTTTGTACAAGTCCAGTCAGTAATGGATTTGAATGTATTGTACTAATTTCTCCTCTGTAACTTCTATGTACTTCTCTGTACCCGGGTTGTGCCTGAAAATGAGCCTTGGCTCAGCGCGTCTTTTTTCGGTCAACAAATTTAAAATAAAAATAAAATGGATAGCTTTCAGGAAATATAAGGAAACAGAAGGAGCATGACAGAGAACTTTATCACTTGGAGCAGAAGGAGGTGGGAAGGCAGTCAGAACAGCAATGGCACAAACTGAGGAAAAGATAGCCAACTCTGTTAAGGGGGGGATAAAACCTTTTATAGGTACATTAAGGAGCAAAGAAAGACCAAGGGAGGGATACAGAGACTTAATAAAGGGAAGGGAAGGGATTGTGGACAGAGGGTGACAGTGAAAAAGCAGGGATACTGAATGAATATTTCTGCTCAGTATTCACAACACAACAGAAGAGAAGAGACCATTACCTAAACCAAACAAGAGAGAAACTCTGAATAGGGGGGTCGATACCAGTCCATTCACAGAAGAAAGGGTTTTGAAAGAACTCTTGAAATTGAGGGTGGACAAAGCAATGGGGCCTGATGGGATTTACCCAAGAATTCTAAAAGAACTAAGGGTAGAACTAGTAACACCACTGATTACTCTCTTTAACAAATCATGGGAGGATGGGCTGGCACCTGAGGACTAGAGGAGGGCAAATGTGACTCCACTTTACAAAAGTGGGAGCAGGGCAGAGGCAGGAAACTACAGACCAGTTAGTTTGACTTCAGTGGTAGGGAAAATGATGGATTCACTTCTGAAGGAAAGAATTGTCAAGTACCTAGAGGCCAGTGGGGTACAGGACCCAAGGCAGCATGGTTTCACAGCAGAAAGGTCATGTCAGATGAACCTAATAGATTTTTTTGATTGGTTGACCCAAGTAGTAGACCAGGGAGGGGCTGTGAATATGGCCTACCTAGATTTTAGCAAGACATTTGACACAGTCTCATACAAAAGATTAATATACAAGTTATCCAGCATTGGAGTGGGTCCCAAGGTGGTAATCTGGATAAAAAACTGGCTGGACAACAGGATGCAAAGGATAATAGTAAACAGAGTCCACAGTGAAGAAAGAAGGGTAACTAGCAGGGTACTGCAGGGTTCAGTACTGGGACCGGTCCTCTTTAATGTCTTTATAAGTGACATTGGAGAGCACCTGGAAGGAAAGGTATGTCTCTTTGCAGATGACACAAAGATCTGCAACAGGGTTGATACACAAGGTGGGGTAGAAAGGATGAAAAGGGACTTGGTAAGGTTGGAGGAATGGTCAAATATGTTGCAACTCAGATTCAATGCAAAGAAGTGCAAGGTAATGCATCTGGGAAATAAAAACCCAAGGGTAGAGTACACAATGGGGAGTGAGTTAATAACAACAACAAAAATCAAAAGAGACCTAGGAATAATTATATCAGATGACCTAATGGTGGGCAAGCAATGTGGAGAAGGCAGTAAGGAGGGCTGGGGGACTGGGATGCCTAGGAGAGGCATCAACAGTAGAAAACAAGAAGTTGTTATCCCTCTGTACAGACAGTTAGTGAGACCCCATCTGGAGTACTGCGTGCAATTCTGGAGACCCCATCTCCACAAAGACATAGACAGAGTGGAGGCTGTTCAGAGGAGGGCAACCAAAATGGTACAGGGTCTGCACCACAAGACGTATGAGGAGAGACTAAAGCAGCGTAATATGTATATCCTTGAGGAAAAGAGGGAGAGGGGGGACATGATAGAAACTTTCAAGTATCTCAAGGGAATTAACAAAGTACAAGAGGGTAGCATCTTTCAGAAGAAGAGATGTGCAAGAACAAGGGGGCACAATATGAAGATAGAGGGGGAACATCCCAGAGGTAATGTTAGAAAGTATTTTTCCACAGAGAGGGTTGTGGATTTATGGAACAGCCTTCCAGAGGAGGTTGTGGAGTCAGGAACAGTGGGAGAATTCAAGAATGCGTGAGACAGGCATAAGGAAATTCTAGTGGGGGTAGGAGGAAGTAAGCTGTTGATTAACTTGAATCTGCAGCTTATCCTTCAGGTAGGGAAATGGGCAGAGTAGGTGGGCCAACCGGTCCTTATTTGCCATCAAGTTCTATGTTTCTATGATTCCCTATAGTGCTGTACAGGCCAATAATGTTTGTGATGTGTAATGGACATGTCTCCAGTTTTGTGATATGTTCATCTACTTTTCATTAAAATGTTTATATAAAAAAAAAAGAATTATAGATGTCAGGGTAGGTGAAAACCTGGGATCCAGTGACTATTGCTCATTGTGGTTTAATGTGAGAACAAAAGCTCACTAAGGTGAGGGTTTTAGACTTTAGGAAAACAGACTTTGTTAGAATCAGGAAATGTCTCAGGGAGGCCCTAGATGGGGGAGGGAAGCAAGGGGGAGTAGAGCTACAATAGGCCCATCTAAAAGAAGCCATAATGAAAGCAACAAACATTTGTATTCTGCAAATAGACAAAGGCAAAAGGAAAAGAAAAGTACTATGGTTCTCATGTGAAGTGGCAGGAAATGTAAGGGCAAAAAGTTAGCTTTCAAGAAAAATAAAGAGACTCAGAGGGAGGAGGACAGGGCCATGTATCTAGAAAGGCAGAAGGAACCAGGTAAGGCAGTCAGTGGACCCAAGGCAAGGACTGAAGAAAATATAGCAAAGGAAGTAAAGAAAGGGGACAAGGCCTTCTATAGATACATTAGTGAGAAAAGAAGGAGGGGGTGATTTTAAGGCTAAAAGGGGAGGAAGGTAGTGGAAGTGGACCAGGATAAAGCATCAGTCCTGAAAAAATATGTCTGTTCAGTTTCCACCAAGGAAGAGGAAGGGCAGGGATCCCAACTAAAAATCAGGATGGAAAGTGAAGTAGACAAGTGTCCAGTCAAGTAGCAGAGAGTCCTAGAAGAACTTGCAAGACTGAGGGTGGATATGGCCATGGGACCAGATGGGATACATCCTAGAATATTAAAGGAGTTGAGGGGGCTACTGGCAGCACCACTAGCAACCCTATTCAGCAAGTCATTAGAAAACAGGAGAGGTCCCAGAGGACTGGAGAAGTGCTGATGTAGTCCCCCCCTATAAAAGTGGGAGTGGAGATGAGGCTAGAAACTATAGACCAGTCCACCTGACCTCAGTGGTGGGTAAAATTGTGGAATCTCTGCTAAAGAAAATGATAGTAGATCACTATGAAGCACGTAGAGCACAAGATCTGAGGCAGCATGGATTCACAGCAGGAAAGTCACATCCAACAAATCTGATTGATTTTTTTGACTGGGTAACTATAGAGGTGGATTGGGGGGGATGGTGGATGTGGCCTACATTGACTTCAGCCAAGTGTTGACACTGTTTCACATAGGAGGCTAGTGAATAAGCTGGGCAGTCTGGGATTGGGAAACAAGGTGGCAAACTGGATTGGAAGTTGGTTGAAGACTAGATCAAAGAGGGTGGTGGTAAACAGAGCTAAACCCAATGTAGGGATGATGACTAGTGGAGTGCCACAGGGTTCAGTTCTTGGGCCCATGTTGTTTAATATCTACATCAGTAACATTGCAGAATTGCTGGAGGGGAAGGTGTGCCTCTTTGTGGATGACACAAAGATCTGCAAGAATGTAGACCACCCAGGGGGTGGAGAAAATGAGAAGGGACCTAACGAAATTGGAAGAATGGTCCAGAGTATAGCAGCTAGGATTCAATGCAAACAAGTGCAAAATCATGCACCCTCTTTACATCAGAATTGGGACCCAGGCTCCTCAACCTTGGTTAGGCCTACAAGGAGGGGGTAGTAGACAGCTCGTACACGGTGCCTGGATTACAGGAATATTTTATGATCTCTCTCCTTTGGTGACTTTTTAAAGCATCCCTGCACATACCCTCCCCTGTCTCCGGTGGAGGATTGACAAGAAGTAATGACTCTGCTAGAGTCACAAGTTCCTTGAACTCTACCTAACTGAGCAAACTTACATTCAACCTACAAAACATTTCAGTGGATATTGGGGAGGTGATCAGCTGCAACCACACAGGGGCATGGTCATGATGTATCAAAATTGCAACACCCTGATGATATGGTTGAGCCCCATAGTGAGAGGTATAAATCTCTCCTATTCCACATTGCCTTAGTTTCAGGTGTTTCTTGAAGGTCAAGTGAGGCTTCTGCAGGAAGCTATCATATGTTTTAATTTCTACAGGATATGTGCTCTCACACACCTGAAACTACTCTGTAACCCAAGTCTTTCTCTGCATGAAAATATGTATTGTTATCCCGGGTCACCCCTGAAAAAGGGACCTTCAGGGCTCAGTGGGACTACCCGGCCACCACATTTTAAATAAATAAATAAATGGTCAGAAAGTGTAATCAGTCCTATATTATATCTCATCAACTTTCCAACCAGTTCACGTATACCAGAAAATAGTGTATTCTGGAATATACATTATATCATGGAGTATACTAAGAATAAGCCCTACCCTGAGGGTGGAGAAAATGCAATGCCTTGACCATCCACAATTCTTAGCACAGCCTAGAGGAGACCCTGCCTGTCTGGTAAAACTGCTGACCACCTAGCCCCACCTGATCAACCGAAGAGTCCATGACAGCATTAAAGTCCCCTTCTATTACAATCAGACTTGGGGCAGGGGGTCCTGAACAGTTTCTCCCAAAACTCTTCTTACAAAGGAGATGCAGTCAGATTCATCATTAGGCACATACAAATTCAGAAAGATGAAACTCTGCCCCACCATATTTCCCATGGATGTGGATAAACTGCCCTTCTGGGTTAGTGTCTTCCCTGAGTACCCACAGTGGGGTGTCATGATGTATCAAAATTGCAACACCCTGATGATGTGGTTGGGCCCCATAGTGAGAGGTATAAATCTCTCCTATTCCACTTTGCCTTAGTTTCAGGTGTTCCTTGGAGGTCAAGTGAGGCTCCTGTAGGAAGCTATCATATGTTTTAATTTCTGCAGGATACGTGCTCTCTTGACTGGGCTATTAAATCACCAAATGCTATAAGAAACAATTTTGAGGTTAGCCATTAGAAGCAGGGCAATGAAAGTATCATAAACAGACTAGGGGAGACATAGGGCATGCTAGCAGAGTAAGAACATTAAACATATCACTGCAACAGGCAGAAGGAAATAGTTGCCATCAAGTGAACATTGTAACAGGAAAAAAAAACCTCATATGTTAAGGTTGCAAAATTAACATCCCACACCCAATTATAAATTACACAGTGGCTACAGAGAGGGTTACAGGGAATGACTCTTGAGTCTAGCACTCTCCCTCAAAACTGAGGAAAAGATAGCCAACTCAGTTAAGAAGGGGGATAAAACCTTTTATAGGTACATCAGGGAGCAAAGGAAGACCAAGGGTGGGATAGTGAGGCTTAATAAAGGAGGAGGGTGGGCAGAGGGAGACTGTGAAAAGGCAGAGATACTAAACAAATATTTTTGCTCAGTATTTACAAGGGAAGAGGGGGAGGTACATAAAACAAACAGTAGTAACACTCTGGATACAGAAGTTGATACCAGCCCATTTGCAGAAGAAAGGGTTCTGAAAGAACTCTTAAAACTGAAGGTGGACAAAGCAATGGGGCCTGATGGGATTCATCCCAGAATTCTGAAAGAACTAAGGGTAGAACTAGTGACACCACTGACTACCCTCTTTAACAAATCATGGAGGATGGGGTGGTACCCGAGACTGGAGGAGGGCAGATGTGATTCCCCTCACAAAAAGTGGGAGCAAGGCAGAAGCAGGAAACTATAGACCTGTTAGTTTAACCTCAGTGATAGGGAAAATGATGGAATCACTTCTAAAGGAAAGAATTGTCGGTATCTAGAGGCCAGAGGGGCACAGGACCTTGAGGCAGCATGGATTCACAGCGGGAAGGTCATGCCAGATGAATCTGATAGATTTCTTTGACTGGATGACCAAAGTAGTAGATCAGGAGGGGCTGTGGACATGGCCTACCTAGACTTTAGCAAGGCATTTGACACAGTCCCACACAAAGATTAATATACAAGTTAGCCAGCCTGGGAGTGGGTCCTAAGATGACAGCCTGGGTAAAGAATTGGCTGGAGAATAGGACACAGAGAGTAATAGTAAATGGAGTCCACTCAGAAGAAAGGAGGGTTACTAGCGGGTGCCGAGGTTTCAGTATTAGGACCAGTCCTCTTCAATGTTTTTATAAGCGACATTGCAGAAGGACTGGAAGGAAAAGTATGTCTCTTTGCAGATGACACTAAGATCTGCAACAGAGTTGATTCACAGGGTGGGGTGGAAAGGATGAGAAGGGACTTGGCAAGGTTAGAGGAATGGTCAAATGTATGGCAGCTTAGATTCAATGCTAAGAAGTGCAAGGTAATGCACCTGGGAAACGAAAACCCAGGGGAAGAGTACACAATGGGGGTGAGATACTAACAACAACAAAAATGGAAAGGGACCTGGGGGTAGTCATATCAGATGACCTAAAGGTGGGCAAGCAATGTGAGAAGGCAGCAGGAGGGCTGGGGGGATACTGGGATGCGTAGGGAAAGGCATCACCAGTAGAAAACAGGAAGTTATTATCCCTCTGTACAGACAGCTGGTGAGACCCCATCTGGAGTACTGTGTGCAGTTCTGGAGACCCAGTCTCCACAAAGACATAGACAGGATGGAAGCTGTCCAGAGGAGGGCAACTAAAATGGTGCAGGGTCTGCACTGGAGGACATATGAAGAGAGACTTAAGGAGCTTAATATGTATAGCCTTGAGGAAAGGAGGGAGAGGGGGGACATGATAGAAACTTTCAAGTACCTCAAGGAATCAACAAAGTCCAAGACGGTGCATCTTTCAAAAAGAGGTGTGCAAGAACAAGAGGGCACAATTTGAAGATAGAGGGGGGGTGGCTCCGAGGTAATTTAAGGAAGTATTTTTTCACAGAGAGGGTTGTGGATGCATGGAATGGCCTTCCGGAGGAGGTTGTGAAGTCAAAATCAGTGGTGGAATTCAAGCATGCATGGGATAGTCATAAGGCAATTCTGGGGGTGGGGGTAGGTAGAAGTAGGCTGCTGGTTAACTAGGATCTGCAGCTTATCCAGTAGGTAGGGAAATGGGCAGACTGGGTGGGCCAAGCGGTCCTTATCTGCCATCAAATTCTATGTTTCTATGTTTCTCAGCGGGGGGGGCTAGCAAATGGGAAGAGGCTCTGGGCTAGAGGACCAGCTGCTAAAAGGTATCTCTTCTGAAAGTCTCTGGGAGTAAAACAACAATCCGATTATGGTCTCCCCACCATTGGGTCTTGATGCCTGAAGGAATAGCAGGTAAACCAAAAATGAGGCTTGAGGCTGCTGATGTGCTGGTCCAACCCAACCAGCCTCCTGGAAGGGTGTAAACACAGCTGTGTCACATCCCCAGGGCAGTCAGGAGGTCCCCCACCAACAGGGGGAATCAGTTCAACCCTAGACAGGCAGGCCAAAAGACATAGGCTCCCCAAGCCAGGGACTAAATCTAAATAAAAGAGGACTGGTGACCATGGTTCTAGCCACCAATGGGCAATACCTCAAAGGAATTAGGGCATCCATCTCATGCATTCTTGAGGGAAGACTACAGTGAAAAAAATTCCAAACCTTTCTTCTCATGCTGAACTACAAAGAAGTTAACACAGGCCTCTGACCAAAATATGTTTAAAGATAAAGGTAAGAAGTCTGCTGGGGACCGGAAAGCTGGCCCTGTATTGTATTGTGTAACTGATGTCACCTCCCCCCCAGACTGGGAGCCTTCCACTGGCCACAAGCCACTTCTGGCATCTATGAGCAGTTACCTAGGATTTCCCTAGGAGGTAGGTCAGGGCTGAGGTCATGGTATAAAGTAATGGAAGTAATAGATGGTGCACATTTGGGCCTCTTAAGCAAGGTGGCTAGAAGATCTTTGCAAAACAGGCAAACAGAAAGGCCCATCTATTCACAGTAAATGAGACTTTGAAACCCCCATGACATTCTGACAGGCTGAGGACAGTCACCAGAACATAAAAGCAAGATCTGGCAGAGCCAGTACAGCTGCAAATGCATTAACTAGGTAAAGGTGTTTTATGGACTTAAACAGAAACATAATCATGAACTACATTTAGTAATGCCGTTGATACCATTCCACATATGGCTTGTGAACAAGCTGGGCAGCCTGGGAATGGGTCACAAGGTGGTAAACTGGCTTAGGAACTGGTTGAATTATAGAAGATAGAGAGTCATGGTAAATGGTGCTTAACCTATGGAAAGTAATGTGACCAGCAGGGTGCCACAGGAATCAGTCCTGGGCGCAGTCCTGTTTAATGTCTTCATAAGTGAAATTGCAGAGAGGCTAGAGGGGAAAGTGTGCCTCTTTGTAAATGACACTAAAATCTGGAACAGAGTGGACACTCCAGGAAGGATGGAAAAAAATGAGGGTGGATCTAGGTAAACTGGAAGGATAGTCCAAAGTGTGGCAGCTGAGATTTAATGCAAAAACAGTGTAAAATCATGCATTTGGTTTGCAGGAACCCAGTGGAGGATTATGGGGGGGGGGGACTGATGGTTGCCAAACAGGAAAGGGATGTGGGGTAATCATATTGGATGACCTAAAGTTGGCTAAACAATGTACCAAGGCTGTGGGGAGAGCCAGTGGGATGCTGTGGTACAAAGGGGTGAGGTATCACCAGCAGACAGAAGGAGGTGATGATGCCACTGTGCAGATCACTGGTGAGGCCTCATTTGGATTACGGTGTCCAATTCTGGAGGCCACATTTCTGTAATGTAAATTTAAATCACAAATGGGTTAAATGTTTCTATTTTAGATCTGTATCCCTCTCCCCCCTTCTGCTCCCACGGTTTAGGATAACTGAATGCAACCTGGAAATATCTAGGCTATCATGATGATTCACCTGCACAAGCTGCTTCTCAGTTCATATCACTGTCTTTTTAAAATGTTAACTTCTTGTTGAAAATAGCAGCTTGCTACAATAATAATACATAAGCTAAAGTGATATCACCTATGAGGAGTTATAAGACATACTGGGCCTGATTTTCCAAGCACCCATAGATCCACACAAGCTGCGTCAAACAAGCAACTTGAGTCAAAGTTAGGTGAGCCAAATACTGTGCGCCATATTTTGAAAGAAATGAGTTCTCTGTGATAAGGTATCCCAAGCTAATGCAAGATGTCCACTGCATCAACAAAATGGTATAAGGGATGAGAATGCCGCAAGCTGCACCAAAATAAATGGTGCAAGCTGAGTCAAACAAATGACTCAAGGAATGAAAATGATGCAAACTGAGTAAAAAATGGTGCAAACTGAGTACAAATGGTGCAAGCTGAGCCAACAAAATGGTACAAATTGAGTAAAAAATGACTCAAGGAACGAAAATGACACAAACTGAGTAAACCATATGGTGCAAACTGAATCAGAAATGGTGCAAGCTGAGTAAAAAAAAATGGTACAAGCGGAGTAAAAAAATGATGCAAATGACGAGAATGATGCAAGCTAAGAAAAATAAAATTGTAGATAAAATGGCCAAAACTATGCCCCTACAATGTTCTAAACTAGTCCTGCAGGAGAATACTGGCCCTTAATATTAGCACTGTCAGGCCTGACCACCTGCAGTGGGTCTTTTTGTATGCACTAGTGTCCCTTAAACCAGCTCTGGCTGGTATAAAAGTGACGTGCATCTTAGGCACAAAGACAGGACTGGCATTCTTTGAAAATCCACAATAAGGGGATGGTGCATCATTTTGGTGATGCAGGCAACCCTTCTGACATGGCACAGGCATTGTTTTGGTGCAAGCATGGGGCAAGTCACTTTGATGGATGCAGAGCCATTTTTGATGCAAGTACCATTTGAAAATCAGAACTGGTGCAAGCTTTGATATATCCTGCTCCTTGAGTCAGTTGTTTTTGAAGCAAGCACCCTGCATCATTCTCGGGCCTTTGAAAATCTGGCACACTGTTGCTAGCTTGACTTGAGGATGGGTGAACATGTTCAGGACCCAATAGCAATTGAGATGCATATGCAGCAAATAAGTCCAGATGCACTAATTTACCCTACAAGTGTTAAGTATCACCATCTGCATAACACACAAGGCTTAGAGTGATGAATCCTCATATGGTTTGGCTGATTTGGGTTCTACTGTTTATAATACAGAGATGAATAGCTAAAGAAGACATTTTTTCAGTGACTGCCAAATGTGGTACAGTGGCAGATGTTTTGCAAATGCATAACAGAAATTATGTCTGTGAGGTATTTTTATCCAAGAATTGGGTCATGTTTTCATAGAGACAGATTTCATGTGTGGTACATGACTGTCCCTTTGTGAATCCCCACTGCTCTCTGTCACTGAAATCACTGTTAGACATGTGGCTAACTTATGTCTTTAAGTAGTGATTCTAGAATTTTACCCAGAACCTCTATTTATTAATTTTTTTAAAAAATAGTTTGAGGGTGTGTCTTCTATGGATTATCCCAATATTTAATTTCAGCATTTTAGTGGAAACTTTGCTCTCTAATTTTTTTTATTCTGATTTTTTTTTGTGGAATGTTGTCTGTATTTATATTAATTCTGTTGGTATTCTTGGTAATGTACAGGGGCAGAGGACTGAGCTGTGATTTGGTTTTAATAAGTAACACAAATATTCATTACATTGGTTTGCTTTCCCCCCAGGATTTTTTACTGTTTCCACTTTAATATTTCTATCTATCTATCTATCTATCTATCTATCTATCTATCTATCTATCTATCTATCTATCTATCATCATGTTTAGGCTATTGATGTAACTACACAATTGCTTGCTGTTGCTTTTGTCTGCATCTTTTGCATTTGAGTTCCATTTTCTTTTGGAAATGCTTACTTTTGCCTTCATGTTTCTTTAACAATGTTTAATATTGTGACCATGTGGTTATGTCATGGCTTTTGTTTTCATATATTTTATTACGTGTTCAACTTTTTTTTGAGTAACTTTCTTCAGATCTCATGTAGCCATTGTGCTTCTCTTCATTTGTTGTTATATTCCTTGATCCTTTTAATGTAACTATTGCAAATGATTATATGTTGCCCTTTATAATCTGCCAAATGTCATTCACTGTTTTGTTGTTTTACATTTTATGCCAGTTCCATTGACTTTTTGGTAGTTTCGTTGTTTTCTACTGCATCTATGACCCTTTCCCTTCCTTTTTATCCTTTTCAATTGTTTTCTAAATTTAGGACCTATATTTTACTCGCGCTTTCATCTTTTATCAAGTATAACAAACATGCATTTCAGTGCTGCTCACTTGCCTGATACATAGTATCCTCATTCCCTTTCTTTGGCTTATTTTATGCACACTTTTTCTTCTGTGTTTGTTTCCTTTTTTCTCTTTTTCTTTATGGTCATGATTCTATAGAGATACATATTTTTGATTTAAATTGAAAATAGGTTGAGTCCATAGATTTTGAATATTTGAGCAGTACTTGTTAATAACATTGTGTTACTGGTATCATAGGCTTTATATTTAACATCTTAAAGTTGATGTCAACATTAATGCGTAATGCTCATGTACCAGTTATTTACTAACATAGATACATAGAAGCTGTTGGCAGAAAAGGACCCCCTGGCCCACCTAGTCTGCCTTAAGGGTCTACCTATTATGCTGCCATGGACCATAACTGATCTCCAGCCTTAACCCCCCAACCCGCGCACCAGCCCTGTTACCAAGGTCTCCTTAGTGGTGTCCCATGCATGTCTGAAACATGTTACAATTTATATACCCATTACCTCTTCTGGCAGGCTGTTCCAGGTGTCCACCACCCTCTCTGTAAAGGAGTAGTTATTTGCATCCCCCTAAGTCTTCCCCTTCCAGCTACATATCATGCCTCCTTGTCCTTGAACATCTCTTTCTCTGCAGAATTGAACCTTCCTGTATCTTGTTGATACCTTTGAGATATTTGAATGCTTCTAGCATGTCTCCCCTTTCCCTCCTTTCCTCTAGAGAGTACATATTTAACTCCCTGAGCCTTTCCCCATAGTGCTTCTGGTGCAGGCCATGCACCATTTTGGTTGCCCTTCCCTGTACTGCCTTCACTCAATCTATATCTTTTCTGAGATGTCTGGGACCTCCAGAACAAATGTCTGCAACAGCAAATAGGGATCATAGTAACATCAAGAAAAAAGAAGCATAAAGAATATAAACTCAACTTAACGTTAAATCAGTTCATGACAACATTGAATCAGAGTCTGCATTTGTAGTTTAATACAGTTGTAACTATTAAAGGTTTGTATTCCCTTCTCTATACATATATATCTTATGATGTTGTATACATCCCTGGCAGCAGAAATGTCTTCCTGCAGCTTACCCAGGCACTTAAAACAAGCAAGAAAAAACCCTCCTACTTTGGAAGAAAATAATTTGCTTTGCTTGTTTAGACAGCTGTGTTGTCCTGCAGTAGTTATCACAGAGAGAGAGAGAGAGAGAGAGAGAAAGAGAAGGGGTTGACTTTGTGTGGCTGCAGATGTATGGAAGAGAAAGGAACCAAACAGCTTTTCAGGGAATGCAATTTGATTTCATATATCATCTTACATGCATGGTGTATCTTACACCTTAGGTCTTAAGAGTTTGTGTCAAGTGAATTACTCCATACAGGTAAAGGGATACAGCTTCATCCCCAAGAGATGCAAACTGAACATGTCACTTTATTCATCATTTAAAATAACAAAAGTTTAGTTTCACATTCTTACAATGAGGGAAGCAAGTAAAATTAACCAGCATGGTTAAGAAACAAAGGAATTCACATCTCTGGATGAGTGGGGGGAGGGGACACCAGCAAAATAAGTTTCTCGGTTTGCAAATTGTAGTAAATTAAGCACTGAAACTTAACAGAGAACAAAAAGGCCCATAAAACACTATGGAGGAGGCTTCAACGTGCAAAAAAAGGCAGTACTGGGGAGGGCTCAACTTAAGCATCGAAACTTAACAAACAAAGAAAAGGCCCATTAAACACCGTGGAAGAGGTTTCAACTTGCAAAAAAAGTCAGTGATGAGGAGGGCTCAATTAACTTCTCAAGCCAGAGGAAAAAAAAATGCTCTCCAGCTGCCATATGCACACAGGCAGCTTAGCAATAAAGCTTCAGCAGAGGACACTATTTTTAACACTCTGTCCTGTGTTTGGTAGGTAATTTATGCAGGGAGTACTTTTCTCAAAGCAAAACATCTGCAGGGCTATGGTCACTGCAGCTGTAATAAGTATAGGCACTATTGCCTTCAGGTTAGAGTAATGAACTGTGAATTAACTTGCTACATCCAGCAGTCAGACTTGGGTTTGATTCCCCAGACCTCCACGTGCATACTTTGTAATACTGAGAAAGTCACTTAACCTCCCCAGTGCTCCCTGGCCACCTTTGAAAACAGGTACTGGTGCCTAGTGGGCCTTACCTGGTTACCAAAAAAAATAAATAAAAATAAAACAATGATAGATCAGATGCAGCCCAGTGCACTCTTCTAGAACAATGCCAACTCCTCTAGCCAATGCTCAATCTGCCAGAAACCAGGATCCCACCCCCAGGACCACCACTCCCACTAACCCAAGGGAACAGAGAGACCCACCTGCTTTCAGAACCACTTACCTCCCCTGATATAAGCTGGGATTTATTTTATTTATTTATTCAATTT
The DNA here is from genome assembly GCA_016271365.2 of Neoceratodus forsteri. NCBI lineage: Eukaryota > Metazoa > Chordata > Ceratodontiformes > Ceratodontidae > Neoceratodus > Neoceratodus forsteri. Next base: position 55,604,801 of record CM057449.1, on the reverse strand, counting down.
TGGTAACCAGGTAAGCTCACTGGGCCATGAGGGTCCCTTTTTCAGGGGTGAACTGGAATTAGTGACATAAAGTAGGATATTCTTACATGTACAATACATGTGTGAGCAGACAACATTTGGTTACATTCAAGATATTTCACAACAGAGTATTAGACAGGGTAAGTTTATTCATTAGATTACATAACATACATTGAATACAGTTCACGATGGACTATAAGGCAGTTCTGAAAGCCCTTTGTTCAGTCACACTGGAACTGGATCTTTGTCCTAGGGTGATGCTGAACACGAGCAGAGGGTAGCTAGCTTTCTGATTGGTAATGGTGAAGGGTTCTGCTAGTTGTTGTAGGGATATGTGGAGACTAAGTTTCAACTCTGTATGTAGCTAGAAGCTTTGCTGTATTTCAATCAGGTACAGGAGCAAGTACTCTTGTCTAGTTGGTGCATGCATTGTCCCTTGTGGAAGGTACTCAGGGAGGCAGCGCACTGAATGTAGTCAGGGAGCTTGTTCCACAGTACCGGAACTGCATGGCCAAGGATTTGCTACTGTCTGTGGTCCTTACTCTGGGTTCTTCCAGGATGCATCTTCTAGAGGTGTGGAGTTGTCTAACTGTGTGTTTTGGGGCCTGCAGGCCAGATAGACTTGTGGGTGCTGGTCACTGCCAAGCTTGTATGCATTGCATAATAAGAGGTATTATTGCTGGAGGCAAAAGGATGGCCAGTTCAGAAAGGCCAGAGCTTCGCAGCAGTGTCACCTTGGATGGGACATTCTGGTGAAGTAAGCAATTTTGTTATACAGCATTTGCAGCCTGGTTTGCTCCTGTTTAGCAACTCCCTGCATTACAGATGAAGCATAGGTCAAGGTTGGGAGGAGGATGCTATTAGCAATCATGATCCTGGACTTGAGGATCAATTGAGAGTTCAGGTGGTATAGTAAACCCAACTTTTGATGTATGGTTTTTGTTATCTGGTCCACATGGTTTTTCAGAATGAAACCTTGGTCCAGTGTCAGACCCATGTATTTAAAGGTCTTCACAACCTCTATATCGGTGCCTGATGAGGGGACCTGGGGGAGTAGGGATCTTCTGTCTTGGCCTAGAGTTCTCAGCCCAAACAGTAAGGCTTTAGTTTTTGTGGCGTTTAGAACCAACTTGTTGCCTAGTAGCCATCTTTCTAGGGTTGAGAAATCCACCTGAAGTTGAGGTCCCAGGTCTGATGGACTAGATGAGGATCTATAAATAACAGTGTCATCAGTGTACTGGATCACTGAACTTCCTCCTCAGTGGTTGTTCAGGTTGTTGACACACAATGAGAACAGGAAGGTTCCAATATTGGTTCTTGTGCTACCCCTAACTGAGAGGAAGTATTTCTGAAGTTGTCCCTCTCCATTTAACCTGTTGGGACTGGTTGGTCAGGTAGCTATTGAACCAGGTTAGAGAGTGGGAATCCAGGCCTAGATTGCTTAGTTTGTATAATAGGAGACTGTGGTCAACTAAATCAAAGGCCTTGGTCAGGTCTATGAAGAGTGTCCCAGTTGGAGTAAGATTGTCCAAGGCCATGAGGACATCAGCAGATAATCTAATGAGTGCTGTGTCTGTCCCATGCTTAAGCCTAAATCCATGCTGGGTATCTGTCAGCAGCTGGTTCCCCTCTAAGTAGTCTCAGATTTGGCAGTATACTAGCCTTTTCTGTATTTTGGATAGGATGCAAAGGAGGGATATGGGCCTATAGTTGCCTATAGGCACCCTAGGGCCACCTTTGTAGATTGGTACCTCATAAGCCTGTTTCCATGTGCTCAGGCCATTCCCTCAGATAGGGACCTGTCAATGAGCCATGTAACAGGTAGTGTAATAGCTGGTGTGGCCACCTTGAGTAGCCTTAGGTCAAGGTCATCCAGCCCGGCTGAGCCTTTAGCTCTAGTGGACTTCAGGAGGATAAGGAATTCTTTTGGTTGCACGAGCTACAGGTGGAAAAGTTGGCCTGGAGAATTTGGGGTCTCAGAGCTAGGCTGCACTGGGGTTCTGGGGGGAGGCTAGCTTTGTATACCTCGAGGTCGGTGAAAAACCTGTTGAATGCAGCAACAGCTTCTTGGCTATCCCTTAAGGTTTGGCCATTTCAGTGTATCTGACTTTGGGCTGGTTTGCCACTGCCTTTTATCAAGGCATTGATATGCGACCAGAAGGATCTAGGCTCTGTCAGGTTGGCCTGTTGTAGAGTCCTGACACACTCCCACTTTGCTTCCTTTGCTGCATGCTTGCAGTGGTTCCTTAACGTCCTGTAGGTTACCAGGTCCTCAGAGAGTGCTGAATGCTTTTTTTTTCCAGGCCTTGTCCCAATTAGTCATCATTGTTTTTAACTCAGGATTAATCCACTTGTAACAGTGACCTTTGGCTCAAAGTTTCTTTGGAGGGACGTGTAGGTTGGCAGTAGAGATGAAGGTGTTTTGGAAAAATTCTAATGCTTCATCTAGGCTTGGGTGCTCCTGAAAGACTTCAGCAGAGAACTTGGAGTAGTTCCTAGCTGTTAGGCATCTTGGAGGTACTCTGATCACCCTGTTCTTCCAAACACAGTATATTGGTGAGTGGTCACTCAGAGCGTCCGCAAGGGTGCCAGCCACTTGAATGTTGATTTAAATGTATCCACAGAAACAATCCAGGTTAAAGAAAGGTAATATTAAAGGCTTCATTTAAAATAAACCTCAGAGTCAGTATATATATATATATATATATATATATATATATATATATAAAAGCCAGGGACAGGATGTAGTTAGTCTCGCTCTTGTTGGTAATCTGATGCAAGTGCTCCACAGCGTCAGATTGTGACTGGTGAAGTTGATGGCAACAGACTAGGCTGGGCTGCCATTGTCTGAATGGATCTACTGTAACTGCCAAAACTGAGCAGTACTTGACTGGAGGGCAGCATTTTGCCACCTTCCTCCACAGCTCAGGGTGAGCTGTCTTCTTTTTTGCTGTAGAATACTTCTATCCTGGGCTTTAACATGCACACAGCATCTGCTAGGGCTTTTGTTACAGTGACAAAATAATATGCAGCATTAGTTGGCATGTTACATACATATGTACAGTGATGGAAATGTTTAATAACTTGCAAAATAACAGTAGTAAAGAAGCCTATCTTAAAATGTAGCAACACTGCCTCAGTCTGTTTCCAAGGGAAAGATGACAGAGGAATTTAAACAAAAGCAAGCTGTATGTGGACAGAAAATATGGCTGGATTAGCAAGTAGAAGTAAGTACTGCAAAAGGTCTTGAACAACAGTAATAAGTATCTTTACAAAATGACGTATCTGCAAATAGCAAAGGTGCAAGCAACAGGCAGGTTATTTCACAAATAAATGTAAGGCATACTATGCCTGTATTTATATGTGATGTTGGCATTTGTTGTAGTGGCACTGCCAGACTGTGCCGGTTTTCATTTATTTATTAATTTATTGGAATCTCTGATAACACCTTTGAGCTAAAAGATTGTTTACAAAGGTTCCACGTCATAAGGCAATAGACAAGGTACGTAGACATAACAAAACAGATAGGGGTATATACAGCAGGCAAGTCCATTATAGTACATACAGATACAGATTCAAGCATGTATGGTACATACAGATACAGATTCAAGCATTTGTATGTGTTAGTAGTAGCCAGCAGATGTTTAACATTTCAAAGTTGCAAAAGGTGACACATTTTTGGAGCTAATGACATTTTTACAGACAGCTTGTCTGCTAGGTTGTCCCTTGTTTATAAGGATTGCTGCATTTCAAACTCTTGCCAGATTTCAAAGCTTGTAGTCTCGATTGCTGTTTCATTGCAGTGCAATAAATTAATTTTACTGCCATGTCATCAACTGTAGATGTAGCTAGAACTTAAACCATTTATTTAGGCAAATAATTATTATTTGTTGTGTTTCATTACTCTTATTAATGTATTGAAATAGGAATACAATCACAGTGAGAACACAACTTACCTGAAAAGGCAGGGATCGCCTTCAAGAAAAGAAAGGTTCGGTATGACATAAGATAGTATAAGTTAGTGTAAGACAGAGAAATGCAAGCAGAAACATAAGGGAACAGAATGGCATTAATATATATCTGACACACAGAGGAACAGGCACTCAGAGAGATGCTGCACCTGTTAGTTACTGTTGTGAGAAAAAAAAGCAAGTAGGTTATGTAATGTATTTTTTATTTCTTCACAGAGCAACAGGTGATGCATAGATTGATGTAACCTGCTCTATGTTGTGAACAAAATGTAGTAGTATGTAATAGTAAACATATTTAATGTGAAAGCACTTCACAGCATGCAATTCTTTGTTCCCTAGAGTGAGTTAGTAGAAAGAAATCAAGTAATATAATGTCATACCTTGAAGTACCATTTATTTTGAATTCTGCCCAGTATAGTAGTATTAGTAGAGGAAACGTGCATAATGGTGTGTTTGCATATGCTGGGTAAGTATTAGTTAAATGGTATTTTCCAGGCATGTGCATAGTATTTGACCTTCTAGACCTCCAGCATGTAGGGGTTCAGTCATAGTAGTGGAACTGTTGCTAAGTAAAATGATGTAGTACACATACCAGGCAAGCATTATACTATAAACAAAAAATATTGCACTGTGTTGGCTTTTTAGAAGATTATATTTAATAGAGTGTCACAATCTGAAAATAACTTGTGCAGATCCACTCAGAAGTTTGACTTGCTTACTTCCAAGAGAGTTATGTATAATAGTAGATCAAAATGCAAAGTCAATGAGAATGCGGTCACTGATATTAAACTTAGTAATACATAATGGTCAAGTTGCTGGAACATATGCATTATTCCTATATGTAATTGCATGTGATATGGCGGTTTTGTTGCTAATCCTAATTAGTAATACTATCCCTGTAATTGCATGAGGAACAAAGTCTGTTCACCATAAGTATGTCTTTATATGTTGTGCATTTCGATGGAAATGCCAGATGTTGTATTTTTGGGGAGGAGGGAGGGGCAAAGTGCACACTGTATAGCATTCCTGAAATGCAGGAATTTAACATATTGTAGGTCAGTAGGTTGTCAGTTGTAAACCAGGGTTAGTGCATCACTCAGCCAGCAGTCTTAGTAGCATGGCAGAAATGACATGTAAGGTTGAAAGATGGTTCTCCACCACAGGTCTTTGTCAGGGGCAGATATTGTAGAGTGCAGTGCCGACATCCAGCACATAACATTACATGCAATGAATAAGCAGGAGATTATGCAGGTGTGGAAAGTGTGCAGGCTTATTTAGATTGAAGATTGGAGAAATGCATAACAGGGACATGAGAGAAAGCAAAACGTTTGATACATACACAGTGTAGATGTATTGGAGATGGAACTACCTTTGGAATAATTTTACCCTTGGAAATATCTTAATGATGTTTGTATTTGTTTTGTAGTTTTCTGTTTCTTAAGATGCCACGGACAACATGCCCCACAACATGCCGCATGAAGTTAATTAATAGTATCCCTTTAGGGGCTGCATAGAACAGCAGGGTCAGGCTGTGACCTTCCATGCTAGAGACCTGGGTTTGAATCCACAGAATCCATGGTAAATAATGTGCCATCCTGACCAAGACATTTAACTGTCTTGTCTTTTCAGGCCGCATTGATAGACAACCTTTGAGTTAGCATGCTGCGGTTGGTTACAGAATGTTCCCTTTCTTGTTGAAGAGCTGTTAAGTAGTTTGTTATAAAAGGAGAGTTTAGAAGCTGTCTCATTAGAGTGTGACCTCCACAGACGCTGTCTTATTCACACTGTATTAAAATTGTTTTGGTAGTGTCAGCATGAAATATGTTAGCAGATCCATAACATTTGCTGCTGTTACATATCCAATGGCATTAAAACATACTGTACATTTTAGTAGTGGACGAATGCTGCAGTTTGGGTGGGATATTGCATCTACCCAGTATACAGTAGTGTGAATGTACATTATTCAACATTGAAATATTCTGAACCTTTGCATCAATACAACATTGCAATTGTTTCATGAAACAATAACAGACTGTAGCATTGTAATATTTTGTATCAATACAAAATTGCAACAGTTTCATGAGACAGTAATACTGTTAGCTATAAAAACAAAAGAGAAAGAGTGGAAAACAAAACATTTCAGTAAGGCAATAGTAGCATAGTAATGGGACTCATGGAACGATTGTTAACAGTGAAGTGTAGACAACCTGTTTCCTGCAACTCAGGTTTTTTGGCAACAAGGTTAAATTTCCTGGCTGCAATTAACTGCTTGGCTATGTCACTGGAGAGAAACTGTACTAGGGTTTGCCAAAAGAGCTGGCACCAGTATGTTTTACATGATCAATACCCTCAGTGTGGCAAAATAAGGAAACATATTCACAGTAAGCAGTGGAGCTGTGCATTTAGTCCTAATGTGTCAGGAAAAGTGCAGGAAATAAATATTGAATGGCACAGACCCAGTTGATCTAACATCAAGAAACCATTGTCCAACTGAATGCAACTGTTTTCTCCCATGTTGTGTGCTACGTGATTCATGCATACACTATAGAACTAGACACAGAGAGACACACAGACATAGTAGACACACACGCACACATACAACACACACACACACACACACACACACACACACACATATAGACAGACAGAGACACACACACAGTTTTGCAGGTGGTATTCAAAGAAGATAATAATAATAATAATAATAACTTTATTTTTAAAGCACCTTTCAGAAATATCAAGGTACTTTACATCAAAACACAATATACAGTGTACATTTTAAACATATAAAATAAATTCATTAAAACATCACTCAGTTAAAACAAACCATAAGATCATCCATACAATCCACAAATATTTACAAATAATAATAATAAATTAACCATTAATCATCCAGATAGGCCAGATCCCATAAATTTTTTTTCCAGTCTTTCTTAAATACCTCCATGGAGGTGCACTCCCTTAACCGGCATGGTAGAGAATTCCAGAGAGTGGGTGCGGCATATGAAAATGCTCTACTACCAGAAGATTTCAACTTCACTCTTGGAATGTCTAACAACCCCTCATCGGCCAAGCGGAGCGATCGGCCGGGGCAGTAAGGCACCAGAAGCTCTTTCAGATAGGTCGGATCCTGATCATGAAGGGCTTTAAAAGTCAATAAAATGACTTTAAAGGTGGTCCGCCAGTGTATAGGCAGCCAGTGCAGTTCGTGCAGCACTGGGGTAATATGACTGGATCTTCTTATCCCAGTCAAAACCCAGGCTGCAGCATTCTGCACCAGCTGAAGGTGATGGATTTAAACCCCAGAAAGCCCAAAGTAAAGGGCGTTGCAGTAGTCCAAGCGTGAGGACACAAAACCGTGGACCATCATTGGTGGAGAGTCAGACAGAACAAGATTACACACCCTGGCAATATTCCTAAGATGGTAAAAGGAAGTCCTGACAACAGCCGACACCTGAGATTTAATGATCAGCCTATCATCTAGGACAATCCCAAGGTTGAGCACCTGTTCAGAGGTCGAAAGTGACACACCCCCAAGAAAAATTCCAGAGGGCGTGCCATCATGCGACCTCACTATCTGACCACCCGTGTCCACCACTAACACCTCTATCTTCTCTGAGTTCAACTTTAACTAGAATCCATCCAACCTTGGATTACTTCCAGACAGTTATTAAACACTGAGAGTGCTCCATCCTGGTCAGGTGCAAAAGACAAGTATAGCTGGGTATCATCTGTGTAGCAGTGAAACCTCAGCCCATACTGTCTTATAATGTCTCCGAGGGGCAGCATGTACACTGTGAATAACATGGGTGACAGCACTGAACCCTGAGGCACCCCACACAACAAAAGAGTTGAGCCAGAGGAATGAACCCCCAACACAACTCTTTGTGATCTCCCAGTGAGGAATGAAGTGAACCATTTTAAAACAGTTCCCGACATTCCACAAATTGACTTCAGGTGTGCTAACAACATCAAGTGATCCACAGTGTCAAAAGCTGATGAGAGATCAAGAAGAACTAGAATGGAACATCTCTTCTGATCTCTTGCCCTCAGAAGATCATTAAGCACCCGACCCAGCGCAGTCAAGGTGCTGTGTCTTTTATGAAAACCAGGTTGGAAGGATTCATAGACATTAGATAGGAACTGCACAGCTGCAATGTATGTAGGTCATCATATTAATAAACTGTCAGTAGTATGTCATAATTTGTGTTTCATTCACAGTGTAGTATGTAGCTTTGTATTACTGCAATTCCACATTTTGAACTTCAAAACAGTGCACAAAGGATGTCTTAGTTTGACATGATTAATGCAATCAAGAGTTGCATATGGTAACAATAGCCTAGATGGTAGAAATGGCTGCTTAATAGTTACATATGAAATTAAAGTACATTGAAACTTACAGCTATGCTGTTCTGTTAATAAATGTTCATGCACCAAAATACATCACAATGCTACCAGACACAAGTTGGCATAATAAACCAAAGCAGTAGTGTATGTATATGTTTTTGTTTGACACTGGATTATCTAGCATGCCTCTCAATGTAAAGCAAACGCAGTAAAACTTCTCCCTTAGCAACAGATAGTTGTTTGTTACAGGGAGATGATGTTCTAAGTGTTAAAGCTTTGGCTATGTTTATAGGGGTGAGGGATGCTTCGGATGAAAGAAATACTTTCCAAAACACATGTGGTACTGAAACATAGCACAGTAGGCAGCAGAACCATCCTGAACTGTGAGGACTGTGACTTTGCTTTGCATGACTCTAAATTGGCTGCATTTTGTGAAAGGTAGTAGGAAAATGCTGATGAGTGATAACAGTTTGTGTTGTAAGTCACAAATAATATTTTTGTGTATGAAACCGGAGTGATTATCATTCTGCCATTTAATGCAGCTAGTGTGCTGCCTTGCAATATGCCAGAGTGACATGCACTGTGGGGTTACATAAATCATGTCAACTTAGCAGTGAGGCAAATTGTTTCCTAAAATGAGCACAACCCTCTGTAGTAAACCTCAGACAATGGACAGTAGTTAGATCAGTGCAACAAACAAATCAGGGATAGCCACATTAAGCACAGCTCAGGATTTGTCCGTTCTTAGAATTGTAGTAGCCTATGGTAGGCTACATTCTAACCTGCAGTTTTTATCCTGCAAAAAGGAAAGTAAGATGGCTACCAGTCTACAAGCTGCTTAATGTAATTGAATAGGGAGTAAACTGAACTATGTGAACAGTACTGTGATGGGGTTTTTAGGTTTGATTGTTTAATAATGATCCTATTGGCACTAGAGCAATTCTTTTGAGCTGATCTTTCTATCGAGTAAGCTTTTCTACAAAGCAGTGACACTGAATGATTGATAAGAAGTATGCCAAATTGCATTCTTGAAAATATACATGGCAGTCTATCACAGCACTGTCATATCTTACTTCAAATCAAGCTTTGCTACATTAAACAGTCAGTCTTAGACTCTTTAGCGTTCTTAGTTTTGTAATGCCATAGATCAGTCTTATTTGGGTGGCCATTGTGTGTATGCAAAACAAGGCTTACAAGACATGGAAAGAGCGTCATTCTGTAGAAAAGCATAATAGGCAAGATACGGATAGCGTTTTAAAAGTGAAGGATGTCTGGAGGTGGGTGAATGATTTAAAATGCACTTAGTGGCAGAGTTTTGCTCAACAATAAAACATGGTGTCACAGTAAGTGGGACTTACTGTGTGATAAAGAACATGTGTGACAGCACTACAATGTGAACTTAACTTTTGCATACCACAGTTCAAGGTTTGTATCCTATGACATCCAGTTCAGTTATCTGACATGATGAGTGTATCAAGAACCAGGCTCCGTGAGGCAGTCTGCAGCTATGTGGATTTTACTTGTTTCCGTAGATATGTAGGTTGGCCATATAATGTAGGTACTGTAATGTTCTGAAATTGTATTTTATGGCAGAATGACAGCCACTGTGGGCTTACATACATGAAATGTAGTGTAGGATTTCTGAGGCAAAGTTAACCCTTTAATGAGGGCGCTTGTCATTACTGGTCTTCACACAATGGACAGCAGTCAGATGCATGCAAGAAAGAAAGGAATGAAAGCCACTGCACTCACAGGTCAGGATGGGTTTGCTTCTAGAATTGGGCTTGCTTCATGGTGTACTGCATTGTAACTGGAACATTTTTATGCAATTGAATCCATCTTATGTGGTTTGAGCTGCCTCAGATTGAAATGCCACTAAATCCATTTTATGTAGACTGAACTCCCTGAGCTAATGACAGTTTTGCTTGATGTACATTTCAGGACCTGTCTGCCACTGGCCCTATGTCACAAAAACTTATTCTGCTCATGGGAACATGCAATTAATGAAGCAGACTGACTATGGCCACAGTAAGAAACAACATGAACTTAGTATAAAACTGTGCTGGGGCCATGGTGCCATTTTTGGACAGAAGACTTGTGTCAGTGAAGACCAATGTCACACAAGGTTATTGTTCTGTCACATACAAAACAGTATGAATTTCATTTTAGCAAGTCTTGTAAGCTACAGGCCTATATTATCATGGGGATTTAATTCACTTAAAAGACATTATTTTGCTTCATTATGGGTTCTTATTTTTTGTCTGTTTGCATTTTAAATGTGTGATCTGCTTTGTGAATGGTCAATACATTCTGTGGTGATGTGGAGGCTATGATTGGTAGTGAAAATGATGGACTGCTGTGTGAATGGTGCCCGTTATCTGAGCATGATGCCATGAGCCCCCACGGAATGTAATACACTGTATAGCTAGTCATGACATTGTTAAAAGAAGAAAAAAGAGGAGATTCAAGAATATTGCTGAGATAGTGATCTTGTTATTTACAAAATGTTGAGTACAGGAAAACAGTAATATATCTGCCAGACAGCAGGAATGAGCAAGGCACCTGTGTTGTTGCAGAGAGGTGTGAATACCAAGAGTCTGTTATTTTGTGGTAGGTTTTTGCATAATTGTTCAGTGTGTGAGTAGTAGTCACATGTTACGTTTGTGAGTGAGGGCAGATAATGACTCAGGCACAAAGGGAATGCTAAGTAATGGTTCCCTGTATAATCATAGCCTCAGGGAGGCACTTTGATAATTTTCATGGGCAATGTAGGTTTTAAAGTGGGGTAAATGTGTTCAACAGAAAGACAAAGAAATATTGGCACATATTGGATAGCGGCAAGCATGTATTGGCCACAGCAAACATGAAGCATGCATAGATCTGAATTGTTCCCTTGCAATGCAATGCTCAGTCTTATTACCAATTGTGAAGGAGACCATAGCAGAGTTTTATATATGGTGACTCATTATTTGAAAACTTACCAACTAGCAAGAATTAAAAAGGGGAAAATAATAGCTTAAATAAATATTTGAAACCTGTATTAGCTGCCATGTATGCATGCAGAGTATAGAGCAGTTAATTGTGACATAACTGGCAATAACACTTAGCAACGGTTTGATTGTATTATAACATGCCAAATTAAATAGCGACATGATGCTTAATAGTGGTGTCCATTGCTGCTGTTCTGGTTTTAAACATGTGCTGAAAGGTACCCTGGTAGAAGATAAAAAAGCATGCTCAGTACTATGACACTGGAGTTTTGGCAGGAAGGAAGGCTAAAACACATGTCAAACCAAGTATACTGCTATGTTTCCTTATCAATTTGAAAGTCACGGGCACACAATGTTCCATAGCTGTATAACATAGAAACATCTTTATACCTGGGGTTCTGACATCATTTCCTCAAGAGTGCAAGGTGCATATCACTGTCATATCCTCTCTAGCACACTGCACTGACAATATAAGCATACACATTGTATAATATATATATTTCTGTATAACAAACCAATCATACACACAAACACACACAAAAAAAGTAGATAAACATGTGGGGAGTAGTGCAATGTAATGGCTGTGGGGCAGCAGTCTTCCGGGAGTCTTTCTGGAGGCTGAGATGCTGCCCTATTTGCAGACAACTCTCTGCCCTGAGGGAGGAAGTTGCCCGTCTACAGGCCACACTGGACAGTAGTAAGGGGACCTTCCCCCAGACCACAGTGGATGGTAGGAAGGGAACCTCCCCCATCAAGGGAGCACCAGAGCCACCACCACTACCTCAGAGGTTGCAAAGGAAGCACAGCAGTTGGACCACAGTGGGCTCAGGGAGGGTAAAGATGGTGGAACAGAGGCACACCCAGTCAGTTGTTCCACACCACAATCCATACACCATTTTGTGGGAGCATAGCTCCCCTATGGATGCACCCACAGAGGAGACTAAGGAGGCTGAGGACAACTGTCACAAGGGAGGCCCACAGGAAGGAGGCAGAGGACACTAGAAGGAAAGGAAGCAGCTCCTGGTGGGGGACTCAATTATTAGGGGGATAGAACTGGGGGGAGCAGAGAAAACTGAAGTAAGGTGCCTGCCTGGTGCCATGGCTTGGAGAGACAGGAAGCGCATCCTCAGGATCACGAGAACAGCTGCACGGGGGTCTGAGCTGGATGTCATTGTCCACCTAGGGACAAATGACTTGGCTAATCATAAGATTAGAGCAGTGCAGAAGGACTTTGTAGAATTGGGGAGGGGCCTAAGTCAAGTAGCACACACAATATCCTTCTCTGAGGTGCTGCCTGCCAATGGCATGAGTGAGGCGAGGGTACTTTGCACCATGCAGTTTAATGAATGATTGCAAGAACGGTGTGGAGCACAGGGGTTTGGCTTCATTGGGGACTGGGGTTCCACATGGAGGGACACCAGCCTATACTGGCAGGATGGTCTGCATCTGTCCAGGAAGGGAACAAGTCTTTTGAGCAATCAGTTTAAATGCTTCATTGGCAAGCTTTTAAACTAGTCAAGGGGAGGCACTGATAAGCAGCAGGAAAATCCCAGCCTCTCCCTACAAAACAGGGTACTAAATGAGAAAAAGACTGAGGTAGACAGGTCAGTGGGGGATGCTGCAAAAGAAGGTAAAGCCATCAAAAAATTGAGAGCAATGAGTACCAATGCCCATAGTCTGAGTAATAAGCTTCCTGAATTAGTGGCCTTGATGGAGGAGGAACATCTGGATATTGTGGCAGTCACAGAAGCATGGTACACACAAAACCATGACTGGGATGTAAACATACCAGGATACACTATCTACAGGAAGGACAGGGAGGGTAAAAGAGGAGGAGGATTAGCTCTTTACATAAGGGAAAGAATCAAAGCAACAGAACAAAATGGAAAACAGGGAGGAGAAGAAGCACTGTGGGTAAATTTGGAGACCAGCAATGGCACCACAATCCTCCCAGGGGTTGTATACAGACCCCCTTCTCAGGGGGAGGAAATGGACAAGGAAATGATAGAAAGAATACTTAGAATGGCAGAAAAAGGGGAGATATTGCTGATGGGTGATCTGAATATGCCAGATGTTAACTGGAGTGCAGTTGCAGCAGCCACTTCAATGAGTGGGGTTATTCTAGAAGCCCTACAAGGGCATGCCTTAGACAACTAGTATTGGAGCCCACTTGAGAGGGAGCAATCTTAGACCTGGTTCTCTCAAATGGAGATGAAGAGAGGATCACAGATGTAGAAGTGGGTAGCCATCTGGGAACTAGCAACCATTGAACAGTATGGTTCACAATAAACACAGCAATAGAGTCAAGCCATACAAAGGCAAAAGTACTGGACTTTAGGAGGGCTGACTTAGCCAAAATGGGTGAGTGCTTAAGGAATGCACTAGCAAATGGGCAGGAAGGAGGGGTGGAAGAACAATGGGGAATAATAAAAACTGCCATCACAGAGGTAACAAGCCTTTGTGTGAAGCAAATTAACAAAACAAAATGATGTAAGAAACCACTATGGTTCTCAATGGAAGTGGCAGTGAAGGTTCAAGAGAAAAAAAGCATTCAGGAAGTACAGGAATCACAGAAGGAGCAGGACAGGGAACTGTATCAGTTAAAGCAAAAGGAAGCTGGGAAGGCAGTCAGAACAGCAAAGGCCCAAACGAGGAAAAGATAGCCAACCTCAGTTAAGAAGGGGATAAAACCTTTATAGGTACATCAGGGAGCAAGGAAGACCAAGGGAGGGCTAGTGAGGCTTAATAAAGAGGAGGGAGGTGGGCAGAGGGTGACTGTGAAAAGGCAGAGATACTAAACAAATATTTTGCTCCGTATTTACAAAGGAAGTAGGGGAGGTACTTAAAACAAACGGTAGAAACACTCTGGATACAGAAGTTGATACCAGCCCATTTACAGAAGAAAGGGTTCTGAAAGAACTCTTAAAACTGAAGGTGGACAAAGCAATGGGGCCTGATGGGATTCATCCCAGAATTCTAAAAGAACTAAGGGTAGAACTAGTGACACCACTGACTACCCTCTTTAACAACTCATGGGAGGATGGGGTGGTACCCGAGGACTGGAGAAGGGCAGATGTGATTCCCCTTCACAAAAGTGGGAGCAAGGCAGAAGCAGAAAACTACAGACCTGTTAGTTTAACCTCAGTGGTAGGGAAAATGATGGAATTACTTCTGAAGGAAAGAATTGTTGAGTATCTAGAGGCCAGAGGGGCTCAGGACCCAAGGCAGCATGGATTCACAGCGGGAAGGTCATGCCAGACAAATCTGATAGATTTCTTTGACTGGGTGACCAACGTTGTAGATCAGGGAGGGGCTGTGGACATGGCCTACCTAGCCTTTAGCAAGGCATTTGACACGGTCCTACACAAAAGATTAATATACAAGTTAGCCAGCCTGGGAGTGGGTCCCAAGATGACAGCCTGGGTAAAGAATTGGCTGGAGAATAGGACACAGAGAGTAATAGTAAATGGAGTCCACTCTGAAGAAAGGGGGGTTACTAGTGGGGTACCGCAGGGTTCAGTATTAGGACTGGTCCTCTTCAATGTCTTTATAAGCGACATTTAATGGGCAGACTGGATGGGCCTTGCGGTCCTTATCTGCCGTCAACTTCTATGTTTCTATGTTTCTATGTTTCTATTGCAGAGGGACTGGAAGGAAAAGTATGTCTCTTTGCAGATGACACTAAGATCTGCAATAGAATTGATGCACAAGGTGGGGTGGAAAGGATGAGAAGGGACTTGGCAAGGTTAGAGGAATGGTCAAATGTATGGCAGCTTAGATTCAATGCTAAGAAGTGCAAGGTAATGCACCTGGGAAACAAAAACCCAGGGGAAGAGTACACAATGTTGTTGTCAGTATCTCACCCCCCATTGTGTACTCTTCCCCTGGGTTTTTGTTTTCCAGGTGCAGTACCTTGCACCAGGGGCAGGACATTACTCATTCAGCAGTCTTAGTAGAAACATAGAAACATAGAATTTGACAGCAGATAAGGACGCTTGGCCCACCCAGTCTGCCCATTTCCCTACCTAATGGATAAGTTGCAGATCCTAGTTAACCAGCAGCCTACTTCTTTCTGCCCCCACCCCGTAGAATTGCCTTATGACTGTCCCATGCATGCTTGAATTCCACCACTGTTTCTGACTCCACAACCTCCTCTGGAAGGCCGTTCCATGCATCCACAACCCTCTCTGTGAAAAAATACTTCCTTGAATTACCTCTGAGCGACCCCCCTCTATCTTCAAATTGTGCCCCCTTGTTCTTGCACACTCTTTGTTTTGAAAGGTGGTACCTCTTGGACTTTGTTAATTCCCTTGAGGTACTTGAAAGTTTCTATCATGTCCCCCTCTCCTCCTTTCCTCGAGGCTATACATATTAAGCTCCTTAAGTCTCTCTTCATATGTCTTCCGGTGCAGACCCTGCACCACTTTAGTTGCCCTTCTCTGGACAGCTTCCATCCTGTCTATGTCTTTGTGGAGATTGGGTCTCCAGAACTGCACGTAATGCTCCATATGGGGTCTGACCAGCTGTCTGTACAGAGGGATAATAACTTCCTGTTTTCTATTGGTGATGCCTCTCCCTACGCATCCCAGTATCCCCCCAGCCCTCCTTACTGCCATCTCACATTGCTTGCCCACCTTTAGATCATCTGATATGACTACCCCCAGGTCCCTTTCCATTTTTGTTGTTGTTAGTATCTCACCCCCATTGTGTACTCTTCCCTGGGTTTTGTTTCCCAGGTGCATTACCTGCACTTCTTAGCATTGAATCTAAGCTACCATACATTTGACCATTCCTCTAGCCTTGCCAAGTCCCTTCTCATCCTTTCCACCCCACCTTGTGCATCAACTCTGTTGCAGATCTTTGTGTCATCTGCAAAAAGACATCCTTTTCCTTCCAGTCCCTCTGCAATGTCGCTTATAAAGACATTGAAGAGGACTGGTCCTAATACTGAACCTAGCATACCAAGAATGACAAGTAAGGTCAAAAGATGGTTCCCCACCATACAGAAGCTGTCTTATTAGAGTGTGGGTTCCACGGAGTCTCTATTATTCTCACTGTATTTAAATTGATTTGCTACTGGCTCTAAGAAATATGTCAACAGAGAAATTATATTTGCTTGAGTTACATGTCCAATGGCATGAAAACATAATGTACTGGGCGAATGCTGCAGTTTGCTTGGCATATTCTATCTACCCCATAGACAGTAGTCGGAAGCTGCATTATTCAACGTTGTAACATTCTGAAGTTGTGCATCCATACAACATTGTAGCAGATTCATGAAACAATAATACATTGTAGCATTCTAAAATGTTGTAAAAGAACCACGTTGCAACTGTTTAATGAAACAGTAACACCGTTAGCTATTGAAAGAAAAGTATGAGAAGATAAAAAAAGAACAGGGCAATAAGACAATAGTGGCACAGTAAGTGGGGATCACTGCAAGATGTTTAATAATGAACTGTGGAGTACCTGCCTTTTACTACTTGAAAGGAACTCAGATTTTTTGGCAACAAGCTAAAATTCCCTGGCAGCAGTTGACTGTGTGGTGATGCCAGTGGACAGCACCCTTACTAGTTATTGTTAAAAGAGTTGGCACCAGTATTTGTTTACATGAATAATACACTCAGTGTGGCTAAATAAGGGAAAATGTACTGAGAGAGTAGTGGAGCCATAGACATAGTGTAGACAGCTGTCAGGAGAAGTGACGCAAATAAATATTGAATGGCACAGATGCAGTTGATCCAAAATGAAGAAAACATTGTCGAACTGAATACAGTTTTTTTCTTCGTGCTCTGTGTAACATGATTTATACATACACTACAAAGAGAGAGACACTTACACACACACACACACACACACACACACACACACACACACACACACACCACATACAGTTTTGCAGGTGGCACTCAAACAAGATAGGTGGTGCAGAGCTGCAACATATGCAGGCCATCATATCAATACACTGCCACCAATATGTTAGAAGTCAGGGGTCATACACAATTATACTATGTTGCTTTCCATTACTGCAATTCCACTTTGTCAACTTCAACACAGTGTACACAGATTGTTTAGTTTTATATGTGTAATGCAATCAAGGCTTGTGAATGGAAACAATAGTGTGTCTGGTAGTAATGCCAGCTTAATACCTGAATATGAAATAAAAGTAAAGCATCAAGTACAGCTGTACTGTTCTCCTAATACATGTGCATGCAGCTGAATACATCACAGTGTTATCAGACAGAAGGTGGCATAATAAACCAAAGCAAGGCTGTATGTATATGGGGTTTGTTTCACATTGGACTATCTAGCATGTCTATTAATGTAAAGGGCATACCATAAAATTTGTCCATCAGCAAGAGATGGTTGTTCATTACAGTGAAGAATACACACACACACACACACACACACACACACACACACACACACTGCCTTGAGTCTGTGACGATACATAATGTATGTAAACAAAAATGTGAATATTAGCTTTCCAAGAGTATTTCTGTAAGTGTGATCTTATACTCAAATTGTGAGGAATTCTAATTACTTTCAACTGACAAATGTTTACAATATTCTGTCTGTTTCTGTCTCATAATTCATTTTTGACGTATTTTTTATTTTATCCTGGGTGGCTGTCTGTTTCTATTGCTCATGCCTCATTGATTATGACCCACCCCCTCCCAGATTTGTAGGATCTTTATATTTGCTGGAGAAGAATGGTGACATTATTACTTCTATACTGTGAACTGCACAGCATGCGGGACTAGTGGCATTATTTATACATTAAAGCCAAATAAGCTGTCATATCAACCAGGCATTTGCAGGGGCACAGGGAAAAAAAACAATCATTTTATTCACAGAGAAAGCAAGGGGAGTGCCTGGACACAGGAGACTGTATTGCCAATAGCAAGTTCGGTGGGCTGGCAAAGCAGCAAGATGACTGCAGCACTGGCTCACTCCAGGGATTTTCTCTGTGACTTGCTGAGCAACTCACATTGTGTCTTCCATGAATACAGGCTATTTGTGTTTATTAAATAACTGGAAAGGTATTTCCCTTATAAGTCGAAAAGTTTTCCAGTACTTCTTGTCTGAATAACAGTATGGCTCATTCTGTCTCGCTTGCCTTTTGTGGGATAGTTGCAATGTCGAGTAAGTACTGATGGCGTTGTTAAAGCATTATTGTTATTTCATCTGAATGAAACTTATGCTATTTTGCAGTGCTCCTCTTTGGTGCAAGTGATTCAATTCAGGCAGAGGCACTATCCTGCATATAGAAAGGGCTGTGTGGCTTAAGATGATATCATGCAATACAGAATATGGCTGTTATGCCTGAAAGTAGGCATTGGCATGCCTAGTGCAGTTACCCGGTGACCAAAAGCAACTAAATAAAATATGACTGTCTTGGTTTTCAAATGAAGGGTGCTGGGAGCTGCCCTGAGTAGAGACTTGGAAATAAGGTTTCTGAACAAACTTTCCATTCCACACACACTGAGCTAGACTTGGTGAAAAATGCATACAGGTCAGATAGAGTGATTGTAGTTTGAAGTACCTTGGAACCTCATGCTTTTGCAAAATAGATGAACATGTAATGGAATCTATCTTATGTGGTCTAAACTCCCTGGTGTAATTGGAGCAGCCCTTGATTTAAATTTCTGGATCTGTCTGCGGCTGGTCCTATTTGCAAAAAGGTTTTCCTTCCTATGGCACAGTACAAGTAATGAAGCAGACTGAATATGGGCAAAGCATGGAACAACATAGGCATAATGTAAAACTGAGCTGAGGCTATTTTTGGGGAGGGAACTCATGTCAATGGAGTCATATGCTGCACTGGATGATTGCTATCTGGCATGCAAAATAATTGAATTTCATTTTAGCAAGGACTGTAAATTACAGACCCATATTATATTAGCAATTTAATTCACTTTAAAGCCTTTATTTTGATGTATGCTGCATCCTTATTTTTTGTCTATAATATTGCTGAGATACTGATCTTGTTATTTTACAAACATGATGAAAGGAAATGATGACTTCAGGAAAACAGGACTAAATCTGGCTGACAGCAGGAATGGCCAAGGTGCCTCTCTTGTTTCGGACAAGTGTGAATATCAAGTCTGTGTGTGTCTGTGCTAGTGTTTTACATAGATATAAAGTGCATGAGTAACAGTCACGCGTTACATGTCTCACGGAAGGCAGATAATGACACAGGTACAAAGGAAATGCAAATTAATGACTCCCTGTTTAACCCTAGCTTGACCAAGGTAGTTTGATAATTTGCATGGGTAATGTATGATTGCAAAGTTGAACAAATCTTTTCAATAAAACAGGAAATAAATATTAGCTCATACTGAATAGCGGCAGGCATGTACTGGCCAAGGCAAACAGCAAATATGTACAGATGTTAATTGTTGCCTTGTAATGGAATGCAGAGGCTCCTTACCAATTGTGAAGGGCAGCATAGCACAGTTGTATATATGGTGACTCATTAATACTCACCAGAAAATATTACAAAGGCAGGAACAACTAAGTACATATTTGAAATCCTTATTAGATGTCATGTATGTATGTACAAACGTGTGTCAAAAGTGTCAATAACAATTAGTAAGAGTTTGGTTTTATTGTAACAAGTGTTATTAAATAGGTGCATCACGCTTAATAGTGGTGTCAATTCCTACTGTTCTGTTGGTAAACATGCAGTGAAAGGAACCTGGTGGCAGATTAAAGAACATAATCAGTACTATGGCATTGGATGCTTCTGCAGTGTTGGCTGAAAGGAAGGGCTAAAAGACCTCTGAAAACCAGCTATACTGCTATGTCCTCATTTTGATTTCAAAGTCAAAGTCACAGAATGTTTCATGTGACTGAATTCTGGACACAGGGTAAATGTTGGGTAGCATGATGCATGGTATTTCAGGGGTTTTCCATATTAATAAATATAAATCACTAAACAATGCTATACTGGCTAGCAGTTTTTTTTTTTTGCATACTTTCATTTGGCGTGGCTAGGGTAGCCTGGCAACAAAAACAAAACAAAAATGGAGTAACACGTAATGCAGTCCATCTTATGTGGTCTAAACTGTGTGATGTAATTGCACCAC
Source organism: Neoceratodus forsteri (assembly GCA_016271365.2). Lineage (NCBI taxonomy): Eukaryota > Metazoa > Chordata > Ceratodontiformes > Ceratodontidae > Neoceratodus > Neoceratodus forsteri. The sequence goes on along the minus strand of CM057449.1, from coordinate 55,584,383 downwards.
TGCTTGATTTACATTTGAGGACCTGTCTCCCCCTGGCTGTTTTGGCCAAAACCTTATTCTGCTCATAATAACCTGCAAGTAATGCACCATATGGAATATGGCCACAACACAGAACAAAATGAGTAGACTATGAAACTCTGCTGAGTCCATTTGTGGACAGGGGACTCATGTCAATGGAGCCTTATAGTATACAGGATCATTTTATACATACATTTTTTTGGGGAGGAGAGCGCAAATGTTGCCAAGATAAAACATGAATACAAATTATGTAGCGGAGAAGTGGGGAGGAATGTTGCAAACGTACAGGAAGAAAGTGCAAAATGGGATTCCTTTCCATTTCATTGTGGGGGTCATATATCCACACAGCATGTGCAAGTTTACACCACAAGAAGGTCACACCACAGATAATTAATGGGTACAATACAGAGTGAAGTGAGTGGCATAACTCACTCAGAAAAAAAATGTGGTAGTGTCTGAGCCTGTATATCATCCCTCTGAAGATAGACATGACTATGCATACTAGGAAAGAATAGGTTTGATGGCCAAGGCACCTAGTTTCACCTGAGCACTTTTCTTCTAGGTTGCTTGAAAGCACAGAGCAAATAACCTTGCCAGAGCAAGGAAAATGATTGAGGCTTCTTTTGGCTATGCAGATTTACAGTGTGTTGTTATTTTTATTTTGTAATAATAATAATAATAAAATTTATTTGATTAAGCGCCTTTCAAATATTTCAAGGCGCTGTACAAAGCATCATAGCATCAAGGTATCAATACATACACTGACAATATAACCAATAAATATTTAAAATAAATAATTAAAATACAACAGGAAATGCCTGATTCCGTAAAAATGACTTTAAAGCCTTCTTAAAACTATCCACCGTCGTACTTTCTTGGAGCTGGTGGGGCAGAGAATTCCAGAGGGTGGGAGCCACAAATCCAAAAGCACAGGCTCCAGAAGACTTCAAATTCACCCTCGGTATCTCCAGCAACCCCTCATCAGCTGAGCTAAGCTGTCTCAGAGGGGTGTAAGGCAGCAGAAGCTCTTTCAGGTAGTCGGGACCTAACCCATGTAGGGCTTTGTAGGTCAATAGACCCACTTTAAAGGTGATCCGCCACTGTATAGGCAGCCAGTGCAGAGTGCGCACCACAGGGGTGATATGGGACCTTCAAGACACTCCAGTCAACAAACGTGCTGCTGCATTCTGCACTAGCTGCAAGCGGCGGATATCAACCCCTGCAAGCCCTAGGTACAGGGAGTTACAACAATCAAGATGAGATGTCACAAAGGCGTGGACCAAAACCAGTAAATCGCCCGGTGGAAGCAGGTGCCTAATCCTGGAGATGTTTCTAAGATGAAAAAATGAAGTCTTGACTACTGCAGACACCTGATAACGAAGGTTCAAGCCAGTGTCAAGCTCCACACCCAGGTTATGCACCCGTTCAGAGGTAGGGATCTAGTCTACCCCAAGAACTAATCCAGAGGGGGACCCTATCCCTATCCCTAGACCCTCAACCCTGCGATCAGGGTCCACCACCATAACCTCAGTCTTTCCCGGGTTCAACTTCAAACCACTGGTATTCATCCAGTCTTGGATATCAATGAGGCAGTTATTCAGCACCAAGATAGCACTAACCTGGTCAGGTGCAAAAGACAGGTAGAGTTGGGTATCATCAGCATAGCAGTGAAACCTCAGCTCATACCATCTTACAATGTCTCAGAGGGGTAGCATATATACTGCGAATAACATGGGGGAAATCACCGAACCCTGAGGTACCCCACAAGGTAGAGAGAAAGCCCCAGATGAACATAAACTGGAAACCACTCTCTGTGTTCTCCCCAGGAGGTAAGATGAAAACCATCTGAGGACCACACCTGAAAGCCCACAGATGGACCTCAGGCATTTGAGCAAAACCCCATGATCCACAGTATCAAAAGCTGATGATAGATCAAGGAGAACCAGAATAGAGCGGTGTCTCTGATCTCTCACCATCAGGAGATCATTGAGCACCTGAACCAGAGCAGTCTCGGTGCTATGCCTCTTACGAAAACCTGACTGGAGAGGCTCATATAAACTATGGATGGTCAAATGGTTATCAAGTTGAGCTGCCACAACTTTTTCAATAACCTTCCCCACAAAAGGGAGGTTAGAGATCGGACGGTAGTTGGCTAGGTCATTCGGGTCTAAGGAAGCTTTCTTCAGAAGGGGAGTCACCACCCCTTCCTTCAGAGAGCTAGGGAAAACTCCCATCTCCAAAGAACACCAAATAATCCGAGCAAGGACCGGGCCAATAAGTTCACTACATCCTATAATCAAGGAAGAAGGACCTGGATCCAAACTACAGCATGTTGGGCGCGCATCTCAGAGACAATCCTCATAGTATCCACGAGGTCCAGAAGATTAAAGGAACTCCAGGAAACTCCAGGCTCTGTGACAACTCACTGATCAGCTGTAACAACCTTGGAGTGAGGTCGGGGACACTGCCTCCGAGTGTCTTCCACCTTATATGCAAAGAATCGGGTGATCTCCTCGCGCAGTCATTCTGCGTAAAAACTCGACGGACCTGCCGACAGACTAGGTTGCACAGTCTTTCAACAGTTCTGAATAGCTGAGCCAGTTGATTCTGAGTGACAGAAGTTTCCCTGGACAGGAATTCTGCCTTCTTATGGGAAATTTCTGTTTGATAGAGCTTATAGTGCTCTAGCAAAATAAGATGGTCATCATCTGAGGCAGTCTTCCTCCACCGATGCTCCAACCTACGCCCCAACCTCTGCAACCCTCTCAATGCCCCATCAAACCAGAGGGCAATGGGACAGCGCAGAAGGGGGTGAACAGGGGTTGGTGCAATCTGGTCAAGAGCAGCCGAGATGGCCCCATTATAGGCCACCACCAGCCTCTCAGGATCAGAGCACAATTCGTCAAACAACGAGAGGTCAATAACCACCATCAGGTCTTCAGGGGAAATGTCCCGCAATGGGCGGTACTTGACCAACTCCACAGGGGCTGACCTACCCAGGGGGGCCTCAAAATTGAAACCAACTGAGCAATGATCAGACCAACCGACCGGTTCCACCACCAAATCGGATGCCTCGATCCCCAGGAGGAAAACCAGATCAAGAGAGTGACCTCTCTTGTGAGTAGCTGTGGAAACAACCTGAGAGAAGCCAAGTGATGTCATCACCTGGAGGAAATGTTGACCAAAAAGCGAAGATTCGTCGTCGACCCATGCATTGAAATCGCCCAGCACCATCAATCTGGGCAATTCCAAGGCCATGTCGGCGGCGAAATCTTCTATTTCCTGCATGAAAAGCTTCTCATGCCCGGGAGGACGGTAGATGAAAGCAATCCTGCACCCCAGCCCAGCTACCACAGTGCACTCAAATGAACTGGCCTCCTCAACTGGAACACCAGTTAGGCCCAATTCAGTCTTAAAACAGACCGCCACCCCCCCCGCAATACAATCTCTGGCGATGTATAACCGAGAACCCGGTGGGAACAGCGGCCTCTAAAAATGGGGCTGCATTCCCATCCAACCAAGTCTCGGTAATGCAAGCCAGATCTGCCCTAGAAACAAAGTCCGCAATAAGAGCAGTCTTATTGCAGACAGATCTGGCATTGCACAACAGTGCCCGAGTTGGATGAGGTTGACGAATTGTCCCAACCACTTGCCCTCTAAAAGAAGAGATGCCCTTGGGTAGGGGAACCAGAATGGGGTTACCACACTCCAGAACCCATTTTGCCCCAGGGCATCTTTGAGGCCTAACCACCCCAATAGGAGAGCAACGCTCACTCCGCTGTCCACAACCTCCAACACCCCCCTGCCTCCCCTCCCCCTTCTCACAATCCCCAAAGCCCGGCAATGATGATAAACCTGAGCTGGTAAGGGGGGAGAAAAAAAGGGGTGGAGGGTGTGGAGAGTGGAGGCCAAGTAATGAACAACTGGTGGAACTGGCAAGCACATCAGGCTGCTCATCAGAATTAAAACCAAATAAAACAAATAAACAACAATTAAAGGACACTACCATCCATCATAAAACAAAATAAAACAATATTATAAAATAACAATTGTACATTCAAAATAATTACTTTATATCCCACAGCCCTCTCATGGCCAAGAGACAAAAAATAATAATACAACTCTAACAACTAAAATAAAATACAATAAATATTTGCAGGGAAAAATGTAAAAACCACCCACCGGAACGCTCTCTCACCGGACTGAAAGGGTGGAAAATAAGATGAAAACAAGCACTCTCACTGCTTAAATTTTCCCTCAAAATAACTAAACATCAAAAATCCTGAAAAATAAAATACAAACAATACAATAAATCAATATTCGTCAGCACCTAAACTAAAACAAAAATAAAACTAACAACAGGTCACAGGAACCAGCCAGTCCAAGAGGATCAGAGACCCACTGCTTCTACTCCGGGGGGGGAAGACCCCTTGGCCAACCACCCCAGGAGTGTAAAGGAGAGAAGATAAGGACTGACCTTCTAGCCAATCCCACTCCTCCCACTGCGTGAGACCTTACCCCAGGACCACCAGAACCCAATAGACCACCTAAAAGTTAATTTCAAAAAATGTTTAAATAAACAGTAGCTATATCCACAGTCACTTATCTTGCAGGATCTTCTTCTAGCCACTTCTTCGCACTTCAAAAGATCCGACAGTACTGGTCCCACGTCCTTAGTACATTCCCGTACACAGGATATCCAAACGAAGTTCCAAATATAAGGATTCCAATTCATTCAGTTTTCCAGGGAAAAACATATTCCAACCACATAATCCAGCCAGTTGTCCCAGGGGCAGTAGTGGGCTATAATGGTGACCCACCACTACGACTCCAGGCCTGATCAGCCCTTCGACCGATTCCACTCGGGGTCTAGGGGAATAGAACAAAGGGCTAGCTCTCCAGCAGGCCCCAATCCCAACCCCTGCGTAAGTCACTGATCCTACTAATGCCTCAATAAAGCCAGAGGGCCCAGCTAAATAAGCCGGAACACAAGTTAAACAAAAATGAAAAAACAGCTTCTAGCACAGTATTTCCAGACGTGGCGAACTCCACAGATACTTTAAGAGTCTTTAATAAACTTAGTAAAACTTGCTCCGGACTTGCTCCCAATGGCTCCAGACTCTTACAGATCCCAAAAAACCTTGAATAGAACCAAAAGGATCACACTAATGGAAAACGAGTGTAGGAAATCCACCACTGTAACGAAAAGCAGCTAGGTACCCAGTTCGAGCAACGGCAATAAGCCGCACAGTAACTTGCAGTATCAAAATCCAAGCCAGGAAGTGATGATTCACAAACAATTCTAGTGTAGATAGGAGTCACAGCAGACAGAATAGAGAAGGGGCTAAAACAAAAATAAACCCCAACACTCTGCAACTTCACCCGATCCAAATTTCTGTCGATCATAAACATAAAAAATACTCCACAAGAAAGCCCCAACACTCGACAGCTTTCCACTGTCCGGAATTCAATGAACCCAATAGTATTCTGGAACCGAAGTACAAAAGTCGCCAGATCTTAAATTTTTTTTAAATCTGTTTAAAACGAACGTGCCAATTAAAATAAACTTAATAAACTTGACAATATGAACGAAATAACGAAATAACAAAATAAAAGGAGTGAAACGAAAACGTTACTGCAGCAGTCCGATGGCTAGCCCAGCGCGGCCGCCATCTTTTTTTTCAAGAACGTATTTGTACTCAAATGGATTGTTACTGTTTGTTGCTAACATTTTATTGCTTTATTTTTCTCTGATTCAAATGGTTGCTGGGTGTACCTTCTGCTGCATTATTACAGGGTGTGCCTTCAGGTGTGTCTGTTTACAGATTACTGCTGTAATCCTCTGATTCAAATTGTCTTTTGCAAGGTATATCTTCTGTTACTGCTTTATTTTTTTCTGTAGCAAAGTGTTTCTTATATGGTATATCTTCTGTGAAATTGTTACAGGTGGTGCTTTACAGGTTTTACAGTTTTATCTATCATTAGGATAAGCTTTCAGGGCTACTGTATTTGTTGCTGGCTGATTATTTCTGCTCTTATCTCCTTGTTTATTTCATCCATGGTTCTTGTTTTTTGGCAGGGGAAGGGCTGAGCCACCCACCCCCATCCCCAACCACCCCACACTACACTCCTTTTATAGGGTAGCACAGTCATGACATTTCCTGTATCAAAGCAGGAATGGGTGGATCAGAGGGGTATGCACAGAGTGACCTCATTTACTGGGGCATTAGTAATTTCACTTGTTATAACAAGTTATACAAAAACAAACAAACAGAACACAAAATCAAACTTTTGCTTTCATTTTCTTCCTTATACTTACTCTGACCAGGTTATAAACCCAGCAACTTATCTTGAATGGATATCATTAACTGCAGGTACTGTGGACCACTTTTCAGAAGGGAAGTTTTACAGGATTTAGGACACTGTCCTACATTCTGGGCCATTGGAAATCTAAAGGCTCAGCTCCAGGCAGCATGGGCAGAAATTGTGAGCCTCAAATTGCATATTCAAGAGAAAATATATTATAAGAACCACCTGCCATTTCCCCAACATCCAACAGAAACACCTCAACTGCAGAGGGTTGTTGATCCAGAAGGTTGTCAGGTGGTTAGGAGGGGCAAATCGGGTGTGCCATCACTCGGTGCTCTCCAACATATCACCTCCACAAACCATATAAAAACTACAAACAGGTATCTGCCTCTATCTCTGAAATCAAACAAAGCAGCAGAGGACACTGCAGAGCAGCATAGGAGTTAGTACAACAAAACTCACCCCAAACAGGAACCAAAACAAAAAGGTAAAAAGTAAATCCAAAAAACTTCTGATCATAGGAGACTCCATGATTCAGGGAGTTGATATGTATCTCCAGCAAGGGGTCATGGTCAGAAGTCTCCCAGGTACATCAGCATAGAGAGACACTGATCGCATTGCTAAAATTGTTCAAGAAGCAGGAGAAAACATTGACGTCCTGGTACACATAGGGACTAATGATCTTGCCAGCTGGTCAGTTGTGGAGACCAAGGAACACCTGACCAGGCTGCATGACAAACTATCATCCATTTCATCTGGCATCTTCTTCTCTGAGACCCTGCCAGTCTGGGAGAGGGAGAAAAGATGGATGGAAGATCAGAGAAGGGGAGATGGGGAGCTAAACATGTGGCTCAAGGGCTGGTGCCATGAAAAAGGACACAAATTTGTAGGGACCTGACAACAGTTTTGGGAGTGAAAGTTCTTTAAATTTTATGGACTGCATCTGACTAAGGAGGGAGTCAGTGCATTGAGGCAGAAGTTTGATGTCTTTGCAAAATATTTAAACTAGCAAATGGGGAGAGGAGTGCATCACCCCATATGCCAAATGGGAAGAACACTCCTCCCCCCTCAGCTAGTGGTCAAACAGGAGTTCAGCATGTTTATAGTTCATGTTCTTAAGGTAAGGAAAAAGGTCCAGCTCCCCATATGACACACAGGGGAAATGCCAGTCCTTGCCAACAACTAACACACCAAAATCTGGCCAATGGAAAATCATGTACACAAATGCTCACAGTCTGGGAAACAAGATCCCAGATCTTCAGGCAATAATGACAGAGGTTAAACTGGACATAGTAGCCATGGCGAGACATGGTTTACCAGTAACCACATTTGCGAGAATTCAGTACCGGGCTATGTACTGTTCAGAAGAGACCGAGGTGCAAAAAGGGGGGGGGGTGGAGTGGCCCTTTATGTCAATAAAAATATCAAAGCTACAGAAATTCAAAATACACATAAGGAGACAGAAGAACTGTGGGTCACTCTGGAAACAGGAAATGGGACAGCCATACGAACTGGGGTTGAGTACAGACCTCCAGACCAGGGGAAGGAAATAGACACATTGCTGTTAGAAGATATACAAAACATGACAGCTAGAGGGGAGGTTCTGATAATGGCAGACTTCAACATGCCAGATACAGATTGGTCAATACCAGCAGGAACATCTGCCAGAACTAGACACATAGTGGATTCCCTGCAGGGGGAGGGCCTCAAACAACTGGTACAGCAACCCACAAGAGACAGGGCTATCCTAGATCTAGTACTGACTAACAGGGAAAGGATCGCAGATCTCCAGGTTAAAGGTCACCAGGGGGCTAGTAACCATCACATGGTATGGTTCAATTTGGCCACTAGAACTAAAACATCCCATTCCAAGGCAAATATATGAGACTTCAGAGGAACTGACTTTGATAAGATGGCCAACAGAGTTAAGCTAGCCCTGGAAAAAATAAATACAGGTGAGGGGTTACAGGCAAAGTGGGCAAACATTAAAGATGCAATACTTGAAGCAACATCCCTTTGTGTTAGAGAGAAAAGGAAGTGCAAAAGAAGAAAGAAACCACTTTGGTTCTCAAAAACAGTAGCAGAAAAGGTCAGAGCCAAAAGGCTGGCTTTCAGGAAATATAAGGGAACACAGCAGGATGAAGCTAGGGAGGCATACTGAACTTCCCTAAGGGAAGCAGGGAAGGTAGTAAGGCAGGCAAAGGCCCAAACTGAGGAAACTCTAGCACAAACAGCAAAAGAAGGTGACTTTCTATAAATACATTAGTGAAAGGAGAAAGTCCAGAGGGGATATCTAACATCAAAGGGATAAGGGCTGTGTGAGGAGGAGAACCTATCCTAAATAGATACTTCTGCTCAGTATTTACTGAAGAGAAGGTAGGGCAGGGCCTACAGCTAAGCACCATGGACACAGGGGAGGTGTGCACTAGTCCCTTCACAAAAGAAAAGATCCTACAAGAGCTTGATAAGCCCAGGGTGGACAAGACAATGGGGCCTGATGGCATACATCCCAGGGTACTAAAGGAGCTAAGGGTGGAACTAGCAGAGCCATTATCAGAACTGTTTAGTGAGTCTTTGAGCACAGGAGAGGTCCCTGAAGACTAGAGAAGTGCTCATGTGATCCCGCTCCACAAGAGCTGTAGCAGGGAGGAGGCAGAGAACTACAGACCAGTCGGTCTTACCTCAATAGTGGGCAATATTATGGAGGCATTCCTTAAGGAAAGGATAGTGCAACACTTGGAATCCATAGGAGTACAGGATCCAAGACAGCATGGGCTTAGAAAAAGGAAGGTCCTGTCAAACTAATCTCATAGATTTCTTTGACTGGGTAACTAGAGTGGTGGACGAAGGGGTAGCAGATGATGTCACCTACCTTAACTTCAGCAAAGCTTTTGATACTCTTCCACATAGAAGATTGATTAATAAGCTGGGTAGGCTTGGGGTGGATCAGACCTTGGTTAACTGGGTGGCAAACTGGTTGACGGGCAGAAAACAGAGAGTGGTGGTAAATGGTATACAGTCAGAAGAAATGCAAGTCACAAGTGGGGTACCTCAGGGATCAGTCCTGGGACCAGTCCTCTTCAATATCTTCATCAGTTATATTGCAGATGGACTGGAGGGTAAGGTTCGTCTGGTTGCAGATGACACCAAGATCTGCAACAGAGTAGAAGATCCAGATGGAGTGGGCAGAATGAGAAGAGATCTGGATAAACTAGCAAAATGGTCAGAAAAGTGGCAACTGGGGTTTAATGCAAAGAAGTGCAAGATCATGCACATAGGGAAGAGAACCCTGAAGCCAACTATAGGCTGGAAGGAGTTGCTGGCAGTCACAAGGAAGAAAGAGACTTGGGCATCATCATCACTGATGACCTGAAATCATCCAAGCAGACCACTGAAGTAGTAGATAAGGTTAGAGGGATGTTGGGGTGTATTAGTAGGGGTATCACAAGTCGGAAGAGGGAGGTAATAATCCCTCTTTACAAGACACTGGTTAGGCCCCATCTGAAGTACTACATGCAGTACTGGAGGCCACACCTTCACATGGACATTAACCAAATTGAGGCAGTCCAAAGAAGGGCAACCAAAATGGTGCAGGAATTGCATCAGAAAACATATGAAGACAGATTAACGAGCTCAATATGTATACCCTAGAGCAAAAGGAGGAGAGAGGGTGATACAGTATGATCAAAACCTCAAACACCTTAAGGACTTTAACAAGATGAAAGTGTCTAACATGTTTCAATATAAGAAAAATAGCAGGATAAGAGGACACAGCATGAAATTAGAGGGAGGCTGATTATGGGGTAATGTGAGGAAGTTATTTTTCACAGAAAGGGTGGTGGGTGCATGGAACGGCCTACCTCAGGAAGTGGTGGATATGAATACAGTGCAGGGCTTCAAATAGGCATGGGATAGGCATAAAGGAGCAACACAGATGAGTATGAATAGATAGGCCATTGACAGAACAAAGGCCGATGGCACATTCATAAGGCAGAAAAAGAAATGGGCAAGACTGGATGGGCCTTGTGGTCCTTCTCTGACATCAACTTGTATGTTTCTATACACATCTCTTGAAGGAATGATTGTAGAAAGAAATGAGCAGAACGGCTGCATCTCATTAATTGTGCTCGAGTGCTGACATCCATAGAGCAAACTCCTCTAGCCAGTAGTAGCATCAGCAATCTTCAAAGCACAGAAGAATGCTTAATTACTTAACATGCACATTTTTTTCTGTTGGGGGGGGGAAAATGTTGCCAAGGCAAAACATGAATAAAGTATTTATGCCAGACCATGGGTGCCAACAACTCTATATGATCCCTCTGAAGCACGGGGGCAGGGGTGGAAATGCCGGCAAGGTAAAACATGATGAAAGTACATTGCTTAACATGCACATTTTTTTCTGTTGGGAGGGCGCCAAAATGCTGCCATGGGAAAACATCAATAAAGTGTTTATGCCAGACCACGAATGTGAACAACTCTACATGATCCCTCCGAAGCTTGGGGGTGTGTGTGTGTGTGGAAATGTCGCCAAAACAAAACATGATTAAATTATTTGTAGCAGAGTGCATGCATGAAAACATTTATATGATGCCACTGAAGCTATGCATGATGGTTTTGATTACAGGAGGCACAGCAAGGCATGTTTTGTCTGATTACAACAGCTGACCTCGTACTAGATATGGAGAAGGCCAGAGAGAAGTGGGGGCTACCTATGGAACCACAGAACGGAGACGGGTAGAGAAAACCATGATGTGAATATGCTAAGTAGACACACATTGCCACTGCTGATTGCAGCAGACCTTTTCTTTGAGGTGAATACCATTGCAGCCAATCTGCTGTCATCGACAGCTCACCCATCCATTGATGCATAATGGACATGCCCACTACACCAAGTTCTACATTGGCTAGGGCAGTCACACACCTCCACTAAGTCATACTCTCCCAAGATGTTTATTGCACATGCGTGCAAGCAAACATAAAAATGTGCAGGCTTGGTGGGCCAGATGGGCCTTATCTGCCAACAGATTTTATGTTTCTATGTGTCACAAAAAAGTGTCTCTTTCTTTGACCAGGCAGTATGCAAAATCTCTTCTTTTACTTGAAAGTCCAGAGAAGCTAAAGTAATGTACCTTGGTCGAGTATTGGAGTCTCATGGTCTGGAGATTCAAGCCATATGAATCCTAATGATATTAACTGCTATATCTATAGGGAGCCTAACTTTTCTTTTGAAAGCCATCTCTAAACTGTAGTATGTTGCCTTGTTCGGTTCCTCAGGCACACCATAAATACGTACATTACTATGGAAATTTCAGTTTCTAATTCCTCTAGGCACTTTTCCAAAAGTTGTTCCCTTCTATGCAGATCAAGCAGGGCCAAGCTGTTGACATTCAGAGTGGCTGTATATTCTGTGAGGCACATTTCTGCCACTTCTGTGCATTTCTCCAACAGACTAATAAATCTATGATATTTTGTAACTTTTGTTTCTAACTGTTGGGGAGTAGAATTTATTTGCTGCAGAACTAAGCATCATTTCTTGGAGGTAAACATGAAGTCCAGTTCAGCTGTGTCACTCCCAGGCAAGGAAAAAGCCAGAGTGGAGTTCAGGGAGTGCAGAGCAGCCTTTTGGATACTGTTTGCTTTATGTTTAGATGGATTCACTCCCAAACCCTTTGGATTATCTTTATTCTGTTTTCTGGTGGACATAATGCAGTCAGTGATTTTTTTTATTTTAGAAGCAGGATAGTAGTGATTAAAGCTAGATGGCAGTAGGCTGTAATGATGCTATGACAGAGCTCTATGATTAAGCCACCATTCAGGGAGTGATATCACCAAAGGTCCCTCAAAAATAACATGATTATTTGTTGATAGGAGTTCTAATGGTGTGGCAAACATCATGACATTAGGATGCATCATCTCAAAAGGATAGGTGTTCATAGAGTAAGTGTTCTAATGATGTGCCAAACATCATAACATTAGGATGAATCACCTCAAAAGGACAGGTGCTCAAGGGCTTTCAGTTTATTTTTTGTGGGAAATTTCATGAACATTTTTATCTGCATATAACTCAGGCACCTTTGGAGCTAGAATTCTGAAACTGGTAACACAGATAAATGTAGGAATAACCCATATGTTTCTATTGCATGTCATAGGAGGGAGTTGTTTACCCCACTATACTGTACAAGACAGTGGTTAGGCCTCACCTAGAGTACTGTGTGCAGTTCTTGAGGTCATATCTGCATAAGGATATTGACTGAGTGAAAACAGTGCAGAGGAGGACAACTAAGATGGCGCAGGGTCTGCACGACAAGGCATATGGGGATAGACTTAGGGGTCTCAATATGTATACATTGGAAAAGAGATGGGACATAATTGAGACTTTCAAATATATTAAGGGCATAAATAAGGCTGAAGGGGATAGCATCTTCCAGTATAAAAAGTACAGTAGAACTAGAGGGCATGACATGAAATTGGGGGGGGGTTCACAAAAGGGGTAACATGAGAGAGTTCTTTTTTACAGAGAGCATGGTGGATGTGTGTAATGCCCTGCCTCAGGAGGCAGAGGGAGCACATGCAATGGAGGGATTCAAGAGGGCATGGGATAGGCACAAGGGATTCATACATATGAGGGGGGCATAGCTGAGGCCACTGACCTAGTAGAGGCAGCAGGAGCAAACTGGTAAAATGGACAGTCTGGATGGGCATTGCAGTCCTTTTCTGTTGTCAACTTCTATGTTTCTATATGCATGCAAAATTGCATAATATTTTCATGAATGCTTTCAAATTTATACCAAACTAAAATTTAAATCTTGGCAAAATGTATGTCTATAGCAAACTCATATTTAAAGCTTGAGACTTGCAACTTGTTGCACATAACCATGTTGCATGTTTCACAACATACTGAAACTGTGGAGAAATTTGGATAAGAAGTTTTAAAATTAGATGGAAAAAATGAAAATAACATTTTCATAAAATATTTGGACACAAATAACTTGACTCCATTTCAATCAACAACTCTGAGATGTGGCACTCTTTTGCCTAAAATCAGTACCTGTATACCCATAAAATCTGGTATCATTTGATTACAAACTTTAAAAACTAAGCTAAAATAATAAGACAACCTGGAGGGGGCGATGAAGCAAGATAGCTGTCCTGCTGCTCCGCTCCTCACCACGCCAAAAGTTCACTCCAGTTAGGTGCTTTTTTTAAAGAACTTTTCTGGCTTCTGTTCATACACAGTGAATTGAAATGTCTGTTCATTTGCTGCCGGCATGCTGTTGGCAAGGACTAATGCTTCCGATGGTCCTTCTTGCAGTACGTGTGTAGTGCCGAGTCTGGTGGAGTTTGTACGGCTAGATGATTGATCCATTTTTTGCCACACATTGCTTGACCTATGATATGGCAAGGCTCCTTTTGGGTTTTATGACAGAAGCCCCAAATGTTTTAATGTCGGCCTAAAAATGTGTTTATTCTGCAGATTAAAAGTAGTGGAAAGCTGCAGCTAAGTGCAGTGGCATTGTACAGCTGCTTGATCACTGTTTTTTTTGGCATTCCTCTAAGTGTGGTGGAGTGATGAGATAAGGATCTTCTGGTTGTAGAGCTGATTTGAACCTCTCAGGGAGAAGGCTGGATTACCTGGAGTGCAAAAAGGTGATTTTCCCTCTTCTTACAGGGATGCTATCTCTTGCCTGGGGTGGGGAGTTGGGCTACCTTATTTTGAATACATTAAAGTTGCTGCCCTTAGAAGAGTTCTTCTTTTTGCATATTTTTTAGTTGCAAGATGATGCAAGATAATATAGTGGGATTTACAAATGTGTCTAAGGGAGTTTGCGGATGAGAGGAGACATATAAGGGAGCACCTGTGCTTTGGAAAAGGTGGCCTGTATGCAGAAGTAATGGACTCCCAGTTTAGGGAGATTGCAGCAGTTTTATTTACACCAACAGTAATATGGCCATGGTGTTATGTCCTCGTAAGGTACTGTATTTTATTCTGTTTATGCTGGTGAAGCTAGGGCTTTGGCCACCTGGCTTGAGATACAATATAGTGCCAAGGTAGAGTTTTGTTTGCAGTCCCAAAGGTAAATTGACTTTGTCCCAGACTAACTCCCGGAGCCGGTCTTTGGACTCCTGTGTGAGAGCCGTGTCCCTACTGTATTTCTTAAAAAACTTAAAATGGAATTCATATTCCTGGATTAAGCCTTTGGAGCACAGATGGTCTCCCTGGTCTCCTGCCTCTCTGAAATTAAGTTGAGCTGGAAGCTCTAAGAGATGCTATTTTGCTTAAAAATAGGTGACATAATTAAATGTCCTGTCGACTTGCCACAGGTTGAACATGAGTGCTTGTTTAATTCATCTGGAGGACTCCTATAGTTATAGTAAAGGAACCTCAGACCATCTTTTATGATTAAATATGAACTTTTAAAAGAGAAACAAAAGATAAGTTGTTTGAGCCTTGATTGATTTTGCTTGTAGACATTAGTCTAGTGACTAATACTGGTGACTTTAATTGAACTCATGAACTCCTAAAAATGGAATGAGCTAAGTCTGGCAGATCCTTGTTTTGTATTTATCATGAACACAGCTAGCCCACCTTAAACTGCTGAAATTTTAAAGAAAAGCTTTCATATATTTAGAACTCTCATTGGCTCAAAACACATATGTCATTTTTGGTCTTTTACATTCATTTTTAATTCCTGACGTATGGTGCATTTAATGGAGAACTGAATGTTTGGCTTACAACTAGTAGTCTCCTGAGAATAATGGAGCCACAACTTTCCATATTAGAAGACCAACTTGTGTTCTTATTGTGCTTTTATGTGTATGTACTCCTCTTACAGTTATATATTCAAAGTTGTCAGCTTAGCTAAATGCAGTTTCCTGAATTTTTAACAATTATTGATAGTACTTATAACTTGTGATTTATGTAATATCCTGGAAATACTGTGTCTCATTCAAAAATGTTTAAAAAAGATCTGATTTATTTTTAATTTGCAACATTTGATTTCCATGGCTTGAGGCCTTAGCTTAGAGCCTCAAGTCATGGAAGAAGAAACGCTGTTAATATATTGGAGTTATCCTCTCAAAGACATGAGGTGTATGATCTCAGGTCAGTGGAGAGTGCTGGTCTAGATGGCACCAGAACTTGAACTTAGTGAAATCCTATGTGGGATTGGCAGGAGAAGGCTCTTCCGGATAATGTCTTCTAATAAAGGGCTGGAGATGACCTTGAGTGTAAGCTATGAATGGCTAATAAAATGCCAGCTTGTGTATACAAGGTGAAACCAGCAAAAATTAGAAGCTATAATGAGGTGTCTGTACATGAGGTCCAGAGCAATGCAATGTAAGGAAAAGCTGAAGTGGTTCTCAGCACACTGGGAATAGTATGTCTCTAATGGGATTGTGAATGCATGCACATGAAGTCTAGAGAGTAATACTTCATGTGGGCTGATGCTTATAGTCCTTTACCCCTGTTTTACAATGTTTAAATATTCAAGAGTTTTAAGAACATCTCTCTTGTATGTATTGTGCTATTTAAACCCAATAATATATTAATGTCATATGCATAAATCTGAAAAGGCATAGTTACAGGAAACCAACTACATTTAAAATGTATTTAAAATGTTTTCATAGTGTGTATAACTCTTTAATTAACCCTTTATAAGGGTTTATGTATTTTGTGTGTGTGTATTCTGTTTTTAGTATATCCCAATGGTGTTTCAGCTGAACAATAACATCTTTGTACTTGTAGCCAAAATAGTTGAAATTTAAAATTTAGCAAAATTCTGCTGATTTTTCTTGCAACCTCCACAAAATTATATAGAATAGGAATGGCAATTCTGCAGGTGTTCTGCTGGTGGAATTTTATATTCCACACAGCTCTACTCATTTCCCTACCTCTGTTGCTTTAAACTGAACCCTAACTGGTGCATTAACACAGTTTTATTTTGCAATGAAAAGCTTTTTGCAATG
The DNA here is from genome assembly GCA_016271365.2 of Neoceratodus forsteri. Classification (NCBI taxonomy): domain Eukaryota; kingdom Metazoa; phylum Chordata; order Ceratodontiformes; family Ceratodontidae; genus Neoceratodus; species Neoceratodus forsteri. The sequence goes on along the minus strand of CM057449.1, from coordinate 55,568,090 downwards.
AAGAGTACATCCATCAGCTAAATCATCTCATTTTTATTTCTGTTACACTTATTTGTTATACTGATTTGTCTACAATTTTTGATTATGCTTCTTGATATATTGCATTTGCTATAAATGATTTTCCACTTCCCCTACTCCCAAGACACACCTGGAAACAAGCTGCTAGCAGCTCAGTATGTTTTTCTGGTGAGAAAATTTCGAAATAAATACTGTGTGGCTAGAACAGATACAGATACATACTTTATCTAAGTACTAGGTATATGGAACCAGTTTAACACAGATAAAGCATTGTGTCTTCATAATGACCGTATACCATTAGTAGTAAAACAAATCTTCACTAGTATGTTCCATACCTGAGGGTACCTGTAGAGCCCCAGAAATCGCCATTGGGATGGATGTGGCTGACACATCATCTCCAATAATCCCAGAGAGTGTGGAGCTGAATTGGCAGTCATAGTTTGGAACACAATTCTCCTGACCTGATAACATCCACATAGTGCCCTGGAGTGCTCGCATTATTGAATTGCAAGAGTCAAAAATCTGGAATCCCAAAGAAATATTTGGCAACAGTTGGGGGCTCTGATTTACCTCATCTGTGGCAAAAACAACGGAAGATATTTGCTTGTATATTTTAGCTCTAAACCTGGGGAATAATTTTATTAAATACATTAATATAATGTAAGTGATGATCACAACTTACATATAAACAATTTAGCCTTATGTATTCAAAATGAGAATAAATCATTTATCTTAGTTTTGCCATTTATCTCTTCTCTAGACAGCTAAGAAAGGGACACAGAACCAGAGGCGAGAGCTTAAATGATGCCTAATGCCTTCACAAAGATGCTGCAGGTCATGAAACAGAGCAGTGAAATCAAATAGAAACAGCTGCATTTTCATTAAAAAAAACAAAAAACATTCATTCAATAGTTATACAAATTATTTATTAATTGATTTGAATTTTGATGACCAGGTAAGTCCACTGAGACAAAAAAGTCAATTTTTAGGGGCAATAAAAGAAAAACTACATGAAAATAAACAACTAAAATACATTTGTATAAATTGGACACCTAATGTTCAGACATGTAATATTATGTCTTTCATTGCTTGTGAGTAAGTTAGACTTACAGAATTCACACAAGGCTATGCCACTTGTGTTACTATTCTGCCTTCTCACCCATGAAGATACATAGCATGCTGTGAGTCAGGCCACAGTGTATCCACTACATTTACTGTAATTTGCAGAGTTTTCGAAGTAGATAGGCAGCATCATTTTTGACAGATTAAAGCAGCAGGTCTAGCTATCAAAACATAACATATTTCTTTTAATAAATAACAGAGAGATGTAAGATGGTGCAATGGTTAAAATAGATGCCTGGGAACAAGGAGACCAGATCAAACCCTCCATAGCTAGCTATTTACTTTATGACCTTCTATACATCATTTGAGCTCCACGTGCTGCAGTTGCTCCTTCTCTAAAATTGGGTGACAAAATAAGATGATGTATCTCAGTTGGGCCAGCCTGGCTAAATAAATAGCAAATGAAATGTACTGCAATTAATACTGTGGTATTAAAGAGGATTATCGATCTAGTTCACCCCACTGCCTAAATGGTAATTTTTAAAACCTTTCCCTCCTCAATATGTCTAGGTTTTATTTAAATGCATTATGTGTCAGAATTTAAAACAGTGTCAGGAAGACAATTCCACAGATTTACTATTCCCTGAGTGTAAACAATTTGCTACTGACAGGTTTTAAATGTTTTTTTTCTACCAACTGGACTTTGTTTCCCCTCACATTCTTTTCACTTGATTTACAAGACCGTGACAATTCCCTCATCAAGTCCTTGTCTGAGTTGATTGTATAACGTATATTAATAAGAAATCATCCCTCTTGTTCTTTATATCTGACTATGCAAACCCAATGACTCCAGTCTGCTCTCCTATGGAAATGTCCTTAGCACATATATTTGCTTTTCTTTGCAATTTATCCATCTGATTTACAGTATATACCTGAACAATACTAGTCCACTAAGCTGATAGCAGAAGTCTAATTGTGGCATTACAAATGTTCTATTGAGTGAGAGTAGCACTTTTCTATGTCACTATACAATAGACTTTCTCAAACAATCCATTACTTTGCTTGCATTGTTATAAATGTGCTTACATTGTTTACTATGTTGAAGGTCCTGTGTGATTTGAACTCCAGTGTCTCTCAATGTAAGTTGACTTACAGGTGTACCTCTGTGGTAACAAGGAAAACTAACTTTTGTGACTGAAGTGCATCACAGCACATTTTCACTTTTGGCTCCTATACCCAAGATTTGTGACAATTTTTTCCAGGTCATCCAGGAATGGCCACTGTTTATCAGAGCTCCATATGTCAAAACATCCTCAGCTGAGTATTGTCTCTGAATTTCATGCACCAATTACTAATTTCACCATTTAGTGTATATCAGTTGCATATATTCTAAGGAGGAAATGACCCAGCACCAACAGTTGTAGGACTTTCACATGGAGAAAAGTATCTCTTAATGCAAATCTTTGTATCCAGTTAGCCAAACAATTTCCCAAGTATCTCATTAATTCATCCTGGAGTTTTAGTAACCTTAATTCTGCTTTTATACATTTCTGTGGAACAATGTCAAAGGCCTTCATAAAATCCATGTATATTATGATAAGCAGCAAGCAAAGAAACAAAAACAAAACAAACAGAAAAAAAGACACACACTCAACTAATGTGTAATATACAGTGGAGCTAGCCAGGATGAAACTCTTAATACCTGACAATAAATGGCATGTCACAAAATACTACTTGACAAAATGGCTTAATTTCATAGCTCCTTACAGCATACTGCAGTAATACATCAAGGCACTGTGTTGAATCATTGCTGGCTCCACTGTAAATTGAAGGAATGTAAAAATGTTATGTGTTGGGTTGCAGCAAAAAAGAAGGAAGAGTGAATTGAACCAGAATTTAATGACATGGAGGAGAAGTGAGATATGTGGCTTCCTTCAAGGGATGGGAAAGAAAAGGAGGTACAGAGGGAGCAGTGATGAGTACATGGTGGGCAGTCCAGTACAATGCAACTGAATAAGTGGAATAAGGGTTTCAGTCTGGTCAGGGTGGATTGAGGGCATTTCTGTAATCCACATAATTGAAACTGAAAGCAGAGGATCATTTTGGAGATTATTTTGGCTGATTAAGGATGTTGAATCTCTATCGCAATCTAATGCATAAATTGGGCATTCAAGTATGTAAATATTACTTGGAAAAGCATCCAGAAAAGGATGATATCCCCATAGAATTTAATCTGGCTGCCTAGAATTAATTGTTAACCCTAACAGCTTTGAATTTGAGGGCACACACTATCCAATGGTATGTGGTTCTGCCAGTGGGCTTCAGTGGCCTCATCATATAAAATGTATTTTAGGTACATGGAAGGAACTGCATTTTAATACCAACAATAATGTCTTGTTACCCAAAATTTTTAAAAATTGTTCTTTATTAATGATATAGTTTGTGTCTGAGATGGGACATCATGGCGACTGAGGAATTTATTACTTGGCTGCATACTGTAACAATGACTTAAATCTGTAATTTATGCAAACTGCTGGCAGTGAGTGTATTAATTTTCTTGATGTAACTTTTACTAAACCTGTGAAAACCAGGAAATATGTCAAAGTATTTTTTTTAGAAAAGTGACAGTGAAAAATTCTGTATTGAGAGGTGATAGTGCTCATCCTATTGCACTCAAAAATGCTGTGCCCTAGAGTCAATTTTTGTAGCTATATAGGAATTGTTGTGATAATGAAACATTTTTTTTGAGCAGATCAGAGAACTGGAATCCAGATTTCTGGAACATGGTTACACCAGGGACTTATTAGAGGAGTAACTAAAGCCTAGTTTATGAGTAGGGATTAATTGCTGAAAGACAATGAAAATAGAATAAAACTGAGATGGGACCGGTTTCCTTTGTAACTGAATTTGACAATAGGACTGGAGAGATTGATAATTTATATTTTAAATCTTGCCCATCCTACAAGGTGATCCACAGGTAGCCGAGGCAGTTGGCAACAAACCCTGATCACATTCAGCAGGTCCTAAAATCTGGGAGCTATACCGGTACATTGTAGATTACCTACTGAATCTATGTTAACAACATATTTGAATTGGCTACCTAAAGACCTTCTGGATCCTATATATGCCACAGGTGTAATATTTGTAAATATTTTCAACATGCAGTACCTCAGTACATCCAGGAAATCAGGAAAGGAAATGTCAAATAAGGGAATGCATTACGTGTGACACTTTCTCCGTAGTGTATGCTCATTGGTGCCCATGTAATGTGAAAAATATAGGGTATACTGTTTATAATCTAAATACTAGAATCCAAGAATATATAAGGACCATGTATAACATTAAACAAGATACTCTAGTTGGATTTCATTTCTTATAACATCATGCCTCACACCCAGAGGACCTGAGGTTATGGGGCTAGAATCCATACTCCCACCCAAATATGGAGATTTATTTATTTTGTTTTTATTTGAAAGCTTGTAACCAGGAGAGGCAAACTGAGCCATGGCTCATTTTCAGGTGTGACCTAGGGAAGGGAAGGGGAATATGCATACAGATGAAAACTAATTTACAGAACCAGATTAAGCTGTTGGTGGTATTTCAATGAATAGGATCAACCTCTTATTTAGAAAAGAAAGGTGATGTATCTTTAAACTACAAGTATAAAGTCAATTGGCTTAAATAAGCAATGGGAACTTGAAACCATTTCTTAAAAAAATAACCTGAACACGTAGAATTACATTGATTTTTGTGTTTTTCTCTCTGTTTGTCTAGTCAGGAGAATGCTTTTGTCTGTTATTCCCTCACCTTTCATCTCTCTGCTATGGGTGTGGATCCCCTGAATTAAATTTGGATCTGTGAACCTTTCTTTTATGTGTGATCAGATGGCTGACCATGGCAGCACATCTGAAGCCTCCAAGTTCATCCATCTTTGTGCCATTGCCACGGCAGCAGCTGCTATCAGAATATTAAATCAGTAGGGCTTTCTTTTGACTCCAAGGCAATTGGGGAACTTTGCAATGATCAAGCAGTCACAAGTGTTAGGTATTAGGATTAATAGCATCTTTGTCATTGACTGACACACTGTCATCCCAAAGTGTAAGAGTTTGGGTCAGTTCGAGAAAATATGATCATGGTTGCTCACCAGCCCACAGGTTCTCCAACACAGGTAGGAAGGGTGTGTCCCATAATCTTTAGTGATTACTGGGGTTTTAAGGAACTGGATGACAAGCTTCCTTAAATTCTCTGAAGGACATGAGCCTGATTTCAAGGAGTCTGGGTAATGACTCTAGATAGTTTACTGAAGTAGTACATGTCCCTGTGTTTTGGGTGAGCAGCTCTGTAGCTTGCTAGGTGACCTGTCTTTTAGTTCATACAACAGTTCCATAAATTGTAAAACTGATTTGAACCTACATAGCTTCTGTGCTAAATGGTAGAGTCATTTAAAGCTAAAAGCAGGGAAATTTAGGCAAGCCTGGGTTACTGCAATTATTGGCCTTAACAAAGGGCTCTGGCTAAAAATCAGCATGAAGGTGCTGTGGAGTCAGATTCTTATTGTCTGAGGACTTCTGCAGCTGGTCCACAGTAATTATAACTTGGTGAAACCACTTAAGGGCTAGGTGGTTTACTGGGAACAAAAGAGTTTGAACTAGCAAAAGCAACAGGAGATGAGACATGGTGACTCCAGTCAGGCCAGTGTGCACTTAGGTTTTTCAAACCTGGGAGGGGCTGGAAGAGCTGCCTCCACTATAATGCTTTCAGTTAGACTTTTAAAATGTGAACATGCGTGCTGGTTGGTCCTTTCTCAGCATTTGATGAAGTCAGTCAATCCCAGCAAGGAACGCCAGAGGTAGGACTTTTGAACTTTTTTAAAAGAGCTTACGGAACTTGCCAGAGATAAAAACATAACCTCTCTTTCAAAGACTGTCCTGGAAGGAACAGCAAAAGACCTTGGACCTCTGTCTTTATTTCCACCAAACAGGACAATCAGCAGCCTTAGAACTCTTTTCATTTTCAGCACTTCAGACTTTTCAAGGTAGAACTATATTCATGGAGTTTGAACAATATATATTTTTGTATATTCCACCTTTCTTTTCATATCCTGTAACCAATATTAAGTATATGATTTTATTTGTATGTTATTTACAGTGCTTATCATCAAATTAGTGAAGTTTTAATGTACTGTAAACTAATGGTACCAGCAACAGTTGTGTATTTTGGGAAAGTTTGTTCAAATTAAGCTATGCCTGTCTGACACTTAAGGGCCAGATGCTACAAAAATTAGAATCCAAAAGGGACTCTGTGAATGAAAGAAGGAGGGAATACAATCGGCCTCAAAAGGGGTCTGTGGGACTTGAACCAGTCTCTGCATTTTTCTGGAAAAGGACACATATAAGGTGTATAGAGCATCCACAAAGTCCTATACACCCTGTGACTGTCTGGTTTGCTGTGCAGTGGCCACGAGGGTTCTCTCCCAGGAACACAGACTCAAGACTGTATTTACACCCACACACAGAGAAAGTCCAGGGCCTCCTTGGTGGATGTTCAGTTGTGAAACAGCAAATGTTCTAACAGGAGGTTGAGAATTCCTGACCCAGATTGCAAAATGATTCACTGTAGCCAGGAATCCTGCCCCACTAGAGTGGGCTTGTGACAGTCTTTATCAATGATTGTCAACACATATTTTGAGGTATCTCTGTCTTTTTGAATACTTCTAGCCAGGCACTGAGCATTGTTGTGATCCTTAGATTTGAGAAGTTCTTTTTTTTAGTAAAAGTATTTTTTATTGATGGGATATTAAATATTTAATACATACAATTTACAACATATGTTCATACACTATTTCTATTACACAAATCTCTATATAGACATTGTTAAACATGTATAAATCTATTATAAATATATCGTATCCCATTTCCCTTTTTCTTCCTATTTAATATAATATCCTCCACCCACAACAATATAATATGAGCAAAAAGTAGCTTAATTTTACAGTATCTTCGTATGTTGGTATATCTCAAAATGATACTTGTAATTGTTGAGGCAAAAGATTAATTAATTCCTGTCAGGCAAGTTTTTCCCCACCATCTTCTTTATATGTATCATCCATCAATCTTTCATAATATAAAGTGCTCTTAAATATATAACACCATTTATTTAAATCAAAAGCCTCAATTTTGAAGGAGTTCCAATTAGCTAATATTCAATCATGTGGTTGCCATAGTAGCCAAAGCAAGTATCTTCTTTTCTTTCCATTCAGTTTCTAAAGAATCAAAATCATTGTAAATAAAAATATTTAGTACAAGAGGGAATTTCTTCATAATTTTCTCCAATTATACAGCAGTTTCTTTCCACCATGTCTGGATATTGCCACATTCCCAAAAACAGATGAAAATGATCAATTTTCTTTTCCCTGTCTTTACATTTATGCCAACACCTATCACTATAATTAAGAGCCATATGATGTAACTTATTTGGGGTAATATAGGCTCTATCCATTTGCTTATGTTGTATGGATTTATTTTTAACATTAATATCTAGTAAATTTGCATTAATACCCAATTTTTTTCCATTGAATATTATCCCATTTTATTAACGGTTCCTCCTCACATTTTATTTTACTATGGTAATTTTTTCTCTGACTTGCACATAATTTTATTAATCAGATTTGTAAACCAACCCAATAACAGAGACCTTTGCTTTAGTAATTTTATCTTAGGGTTAAACAATTGAATAAAATCTGAATCTAATTTTTCATCCTCTTAATTGTTTTCCTAATGTAAGATATGTATTTTCCTCTAAGTAAATTATACTTCAGCCATGTTGTTTAATATCCTTCTCAAACATTTCATATGAAAAGTGTGATAATCCATAATGTTGTATGTCTGGCAGCAGTCTCTCAATGATAAATATTTAGTTCAAACAAGTCCAAATCAGTTAGTATATTTTTATTATATATATTCCAAATCTTTAAATTCCCATTTATACTGGCAAACAATTAAAACATTTTTTATCAGCAAAGTTTTATTACAAAAATAAACAGCTTTTTGCAATGCTTTTATGATAGGGTTTGGCATTTCTCAAACAAAGACAGAAATGCAGGGATATTCTGGAATTTTATTTTAGATTCTAGTGTATATAACATTCCATTCACAATTGATTGATGGGAGTCCATAGCCTGCCTCTCAGCTTTCGCTTTATTAATGCAGTTGATTGTCTGTTTCACTTTTGTTGTCCAATAATAAATAATAGAGTCTGGACATCCCATACCACCTTCCTTTCTTAAAATCCTTAATTTTCTCCATGCACTTCTTGGAGCTCCTCCATGCCATACAAATTTAACAAATAGCCGTCTTATTTGTTCCAGTCATGTGATTGATATTTCTCCTTGCACTGCTTGATATAAATATATCAAGTGATGTATAATCATCATTTTTAAAATTTCAATTCTTCCCTAAAAAGACAGAGCTTTGCTTTGCCATTGCATGATCATCTCATAAATGTTAAGCAGATATGATTCCAAATTTAATAACATTGTAGTCTCTGTATTTCTTGTAAGTTGAATTCCCAAATATTTTATTGAATTTTGTATTTTCATTTCAGAAATGATCTGTCTGGTCTCTGGGGAGATTTTATTTAAACATAATATAAAAGATTTATTTTTATTTTAAGTATAGTTTGAATGTAATGAAAATTTCTGAATCTCTGACAGTAACTCTGGATATGATTCCTTAGGATTTGAGATAATTACCATTATATCATCTGCATAAACATGCAATCTAAAATGTAATACCTCCTTTCCCTGATTAGTAATTTTAATATTTTGTCTAATATGATTCAGTAAAGGTTCAAGTGATAGTATAAATGGAAGGGGGAGAGAGGACATCCCTGTCTTACTCCATTAGGCATAGAAACAGATCCAGATTTATATTGGTTAATTTTAAGAACTGCAATAGAGTATTTACATAGAGCCTGGATAGAGGTAATTATAAATTTAGGAAATTCCCAAGTTTGTAAAGTTAGAAACATAAATTCCCAACTAATAAGATTGAATGCTTTACTAGCATCCAGTGCTATTGCAATAGTCTCTAAATCTGCATCCGTAACTAAAGAAAAAGTTATTTGTACTTCCCCTAGTCCTACAAATATATTTCTTCCTCCTATAAAACCATTTTGATCATTATGTATGATTCTTGCAATCTGGTCTTGAATTTTTAAAGTAATAAGTTTGGCTAGTATCTTATTGTCTGCATTAAGTAAAGCAATTGGATGGTAGTTTTCCGGATATAGTGGGTCTTTGTTTTCCTTTAATAACAGTATTATATCTGCCTCATAACAAATTTTTGGACTCTCTCCCACAGTAGGCATCTCTCCTGCCAATCTTTGAAGCCAGTCTAATAGTTCCAGAATAAATGTCTAATAGAATTCGTATGTCAATCCATAAGGTCCAGGAGAAGAGTTTTTCTTCATAGAGTTAACAGCTTCCATTACTTCAGTTTTAGAAAATCCTTCTGTACATATCAAACCTTTCCTCAAATTACTATTCTCAAGAAATTGTTTGCAATCAGATTGATCTTTTAGTCTGTTATTTGGACCATTATAATTATTTATCCCCTCATAACATGATTGAAATACCTGAGCAATCTCACTATTGGTAGTAACTATCTCTCACTTATCTATATAAATCTGAGTTATGGTATGTCTTTCCCTTGTTGTTTTAAGGCATAAGCCAACATTTTACCAGACTTATCAGAAAACATATATAGTTTATTCTTAAGTTGATACATTTTTTCCTCTGTTTTCTTTTCCAAAAGCATTTTTCCCGTCACTTTATTTTGTAATTGACTTTGGTACTTTATTGGTTCTAACCTATCTTTTTCTTGTAAGTATAATATTTCTTCATCTAATTTTCTCATATCTCTCTGTTTTTTTCTGTTTCATCTGTATTGAATATGATATTACATATCCCTGCATTGTAACTTTAAATGCATCCCAAATATCTGATATTTTCTGATTTTTACAACTTATTTCCCAAAATTCTTTTATATGGTTTTAAGATATTTCACAAAATTAGCATCCAACAATAATGTATTTTGAAAACACCATTGTGTTATTCTTTGTCTTTCTTTATTGGGGTAAAAATAACAACTAAAGCATGATCTGAAATAGATATTTCAAGTATTTCAACTTCAAGTATATCCTGAATAAAGTTCTTATTTACAAAATATAGTCAAATCTAGAAAGACCTCTAATATTTTTGCCTTAAAAGTATAGTTAACTGTTGAAGGATTTCTATTTCTCCAGGGTCAAACAGATCATATTCCTTAAGAAAATTGTTAAGGACAATTGCAGTCCTTTATCTGATTCAGTTGGGGTGATGATTTACCTAATTCAAGATTTAATAATCCATTAAAGTCATCTACAATTAAGATAGTATCTGCTTCAACATTAATAATGGCTTGTGAGACTTGATTAATAAAAGTTTAAATAGGTCAGAAAGGGGGCATATATCGATTCCACCAAAACAACATTACCATATAGCTTTCCCTTCACCAATATTATTCTACCTTCGGTATCTTTCCAATGATCCATATATTTAAAATCTATGTTTTTTGATATTAAGATTGCCACCCTCTACTGTTCATAGTCCCTTCAGAACTATACATTTGTCCAACCCATCATTGATTTAGTTTTTTTTTTATTTAATTCATCGAAATGGGTTTCTTGTTTCAAAATTATTTGGACTTGATTATCTTGTAAATACTGTAATAATACCTTTTTCTTCTTTTTGTTGTTTAAGCCATTGATATTGAATGTGGCAAAACAAAGTTCAGTATTTATTATTTGCTCAACTGAGATAGCTAATATTTTTATTTTCTTTTTATTTCATAGACTCCACTAATTCTTGTACTATTTCTTCTTACTCTATTTTAAATACCAACATAAACTATCAACATACCCTCCCCCATCATCCTGTTTCCTTTTGCATATTAAAAATATACAAACAAGCTTTCTATAGTTACTCATTCTACTAAAAAACCAAAAACAAACAAGGCAGATTAACCATCTGCCTGATGCTGGTAACTTTATTCTTCACATATCTCCACTGATTGCCCAAGCCAATTTCCAACCATATTAATGTAGGCCAAATCTTGTAGCCGCTTCAGACTGCTTCCTTAGATGTTTTTTAGCTATTCTATATTTCCTCCTTTCAAACAAAAATAAAAAAAAGGAGAGGAACGAAAACGGAAAAGAAAGTAAAAACAAACAAATAAAAAAAAAAAAACAGACTTCCTTAGTCCTTCACCCTAACCCCTTCCTTGTCATCTATATTTAATGCTTGGGCAGATAAGTTCCCCTCAAGTTATTTCTCAAAACATTTCTTGGTATTTCAACTTTAGACCTTTTCTGCCTCCTCTACTCTTTCATATATTGCCTGATACCATTTATATACACTTTAAGTTTGTAAGGAAGAAAGAATAGAGATTTTTGCCCAATTTCCATATAGCTGTTCTCATATGGGCATATTTCCTTCTTTCAACAATAACTTCATTCAGCAGATCTTGATAGATGTTTTTTTTAGACCCCTGAAAAAGAAATGTTTTTTTTTTTTTTTTTTTTTTGAAAAACTCATTTCATTATCCTGTCTCGGTCATCTGACTTTTGTAGTTTCACAATTATTGCTCTAGGAGGAGCATCATCTTGTGGAACTTGTCTAAGAGCATGATGAATCCTATCATATTCAATGTTCACTTCCAGTTCTGGAACCTCCAACAAATGATCAAATACATTATTTAATAGTTGAGCATGAGATAGTTGTTGATTCCATTTCTCCAGTATCCCCAGGATTCTTAAGTTCTTCCTTCCAGCTCTTGTCTCCACATTGATAACCTTGGATTGATGATGTTAAATATCAATATTTTGTTGAGCAAGTTGCTTTTTCATACCTGGCAAAATGCCCTCGGTATTACCGATTTGCTCCTCCATACTCTGTATTTTTTCCAATTTCACCTTATTCGAAACTTCGATGTTCTGTAAAGTAATTCTGTTATTTTCAACATATGTTATAAAAGTATCTAATGGCATGATTTTCTTCTTAATTTGTAAAATTTCGGCCAATGTGGTTTTAGCCCATGAAGGTGGTTCTGGCTCAGTTCCAGATTCATTTCCCTGTGACAACACTGAAGCTTTTCAATGATTTCTTTTCTGTTTTTATCAGATCCTCTTTCTGCCATTCTGTCTGACCAATCATCTCTGATTCAGTCTCCAAGAAATTCAGAGTCTTAAGCCACTGTAGCCACTGAATCTTGTGAAGCCATTTTGTTAGTAATAGTACTTTCCCTTACCCCACTTAACATTGGGGAGGAGATAGGTGACAAAACTGTTGGAAGGAGGGATTCAGAGAGGGGGGAATTGAAAGAAAAAATGAATATGAGGTTGCTGAAGATCAGCTTTTTTATCAAAGCCCTCTTTCTCTGCTTGTCCACTCGGGGTAAAATTGTAATCCGCTTTTTTACATTTTTTAGTACCTTTTAGGTTTTTGTTTTGTTTACCTTTATATTTTACTGTGTCTGTTCCTTCTGTCTTGCCTTCATGCTTTTTTCCATCAGAATTTTTACTTCTAGTAAACATTTGTTGATACTTTTGTCTGACATAAAAAATTAAAATAAACATTGAATTATTAATGAAGTGCAAAATTTCACAGTTACCTTCCTCCCCCTTCCTCTTTCTCAAAGAACACTTAGCAGGAATAGTAGAATTAGCCAAGTATCACCGAACATCAAATCAAATTCTTTTTTGTGTGGGGTGCCTCAGGGTTCAGTGCTGTCTCCCATGTTATTTGCAGTGTATATGCTGCCCCTTGGAGACATTATAAGATGGTATAAGCTGAGGTTTCACTGCTATGCAGATGATACCCAGCTATACCTCTCTTTTGCCCCTGACCAGGATGGAGCTCTCTCGGTGTTTAACAGCTGTCTGAAAGAAATCCAGGATTGGATGGATTCTAGTTGGCTGAAGTTGAACTCAGAAAGACAAAGGTTTGGTTGTGGACCCTGGTCATCAGATAGAGGGTGGATTTGTTGGTGCACCCTCAGGAATTTTTTTTGCAGCGTTTCACTCTTGACCTCTGAGCGGGTGTGTAACCTGGCGGTTATCTTGGATGACAGGCTGACACTGCAGTCACAAGTGTCAGCAGTCATCAAGACTTCTTTACCATCTTAGAAATATCACCAGAGTTAAGCACCTCATTCCGTCTGACTCATTACCAACATTGGTCCATGCCTTTGTGTCCTCGTGTTGAGACTATTGCAACTCCCTGTACTTTGGGCTTTCTGGGGTTGAAATCTGCCACCTCCAGCTAGTGCAGAATGCAGCAGCCTGGGTTTTGACTGGGACAAGTAGGTCCTGTCATATTACCCTAGTGCTGTGCGAACTACACTGGCTACCTATTTGAGTGGTGGATCACCTTTAAAGTCAGTTTACTGACTTTCAAGCCACATATTCAGGGTCCAGCCTATCTGGAAGAACTTCTGGTCCTTTACTACCCTGGCTGATCACTTTGCTCGGCCAATGAGGAGTTGCTAGAGATTCCAAGAGTGAGTCTTAAATCTTTAGGTTGTAGAGCTTTTTCTTACCGCACCCTCTTTGGAATTATCTACCACACCAGTTCGAGAGGCGCACCTCCATGGGGAATTTAAGAGGGTTTAAAATCCACTTTCATCAAATAGCCTTTTGGAGTACTGATTGTATTGAGATTATTGACTATACTGTGATTTTATTGTGTTTATATTGAATTTTATTATCTGATCTGTGATGTTTTATTTTGTATAGTGCCTTGAAAATTGAAAGGCACTTTATAAATAAACCTATTATTATTATTATTATTATTAATTCAGTAAATTGCTTCAGTGTCTGAAATAGCAAAGGCCCAAATCCTCTCTCCCTTTTTAAAAACAAACTTGCTAGTAAGCCAATAAAATCCTTAGTACGCAGTTTACACCTGTACCATCTTTATTAGCAAATTTAGCAAAGTTCACTATTTCCTGTTTTCCAACAATTTAACCCTTAGTTCTTGGTCCTTTTCTTCTTCTTTTCCCTCCCAGCAAAACAATGTTGCATAATTCCAAAAAAAAAACAGTACCACAGGGCAGGAAGGACTACTTATAGCGGGAAAACAGTTCTTAACCACAGTATAACCATTTGTTAACATTGTTCTAAGAGAAAGTTAAACCAATGACATTTCATGGGAGCAGTATTTTTATCTGTCTCCCCCTTGTTCTAACAATCAAATATTAAACATGGATAACAAGCCTTCGTCAAGCAGCAGTTCGTTAGTTCAAAAAATATTGCAGTCTCTAAAATATCTCTTAAATATCCAAGCTCAAAAACTCTTTTTATTATAGACAAGGCTGTTTCAAAATGTAAGGACTGTAGTCTGTAGTCTGTCTCTTCATGTTAAAAGAGGAGCACCACAGTGGTTAGGTACAAATGTTAAGAAAATCCTCTCTGCAGTAAACGGCCATTGTTGTAGGCCAACAGTCCTTTCCCCAAGTCTGCTCATTTAAAATCTTCCCTTTACCTTATTCTTTCATCCACCAAGGTCTCCCATCTCACTGCTTAATTCTCGGAAGTGAATATTAGCCCAGACATCGACCTTATCCTTGAGAAAGCAAGCATTGTACGCAATGGAAAAAACAATGTCACAGACCTGCCTCAAAAGACGACAGTAAAAAAGTGATCCATTATTCTTCCTCAGTCTCCCTAAACAAATGGTTTCTTTCACCACCTTATTCGGGATATCAACCACACATTAGAGTAATCAAATAGTAAGACAACAGTGGGGTCTGTATAGTAAAAGATATATACAACATTGCAATGAAAGGGAACAGCATTTTGAAACTGTTTAAAGCAGCCTTCTATTTAACAGTTGCCGCAATTTGTTTCATTTCTTCAGGAACCATTTTAGTGAAAGTAGGCTTTTATTTGTAACAAAACAAAAAAATTACCACAACGTAAAACAAGATGGAACAGCATCATAACTGCCATGGAGGCTGACACTCAGGCATATGTGAGTGATGCAAAACACCACCTCCTATCCTGCATCCTTCCCTACTGTGTCTAGATTTGGGAAGTTCTTAATAAAGTTGTTGTCTAATGCATTGAAAATAAGGGATTGGATTGCTTCACCCTGCAGCCCCTCTTTTTCCATTTCTACCCAGCTGACCTCTGGGCTCCTCTTTAAATGGCATAGTACGTAAAGGATCTGTGTAGCTTGGTGGTATGTTTTAAGATCCAGGATACCCAATCCTTTCTCTTTATTCAAAGTCACTGTGTTCCATTTTTGCCGGAGTTTTTTCCCTGCCCACAAAAATTTAGAGAGCACAGTCTGTATGTGGCCTTTTGGATCATTATGGGGAGTGTTTCAAACAGGAATAGAAATCTGTGTAGGGTGTTCATCATAATTGTTTTGGCTTTGCCTACCAGAGACAGAGGGAATGCTGCTGATCTGTGGCAATTGGATTGCATCTGTGCTACTGACTTTTGATAGTCTGAAATAATTTGCTGAAGGCAGTCATTATCTGGACTCCTAGATAATGAAAACATTTGTGTGCCCATTTGAGCCCATGTACTCCTTCGAGCTCTGTGATTAAGGGACCCTCTATCAGCATTATCTCTGAATTGTCTTTGTTTATCTTAAATCCTGATAATGATCCATATTCCCTTATTGTGTCCAACACTCAGGGCAGTGATTCTATGGGGTCTTGTAGGTAGAGAAGGGTGTTATCTGTGTATAATGAGACTGTTATCTTCTCCACCCACTTTTATGCTCTTGATGTTCTCTTGGCCTCGAATTTAGTGGCTACTGGTTCCATGCTCAGGGTGAACAGAAAGGGTGACAGGGCAGCCCTGCTCTGTCCCTTTTTGGATAGGGAAGTAACTGGAGATTGTGCCATTGGCCCTTACTTGAGCTGTGAAGTTTGAGTTGAGGAAGACCAGAGATGCTGGAAAAAAGCCCACTTACCACATACTTCTTATAAAATTATTTTCATTTTTATTTTTTACTGACAGAACAAAATCACCAGTGTTTTGTGAGCTTTAACCATTTCTGCACAGAAACATAGACAATGATGACAGAAAAAGACCAGAGGTCCATCAGTCTGCCAAGTTCCCTATAATCCATGGAACCTTCCTGGCACCTTTTGTTCTTCCAGGGTACTAACCCACCCAACCTCTCCCCATTCTCCTGCCTGGTATTGTCACCCTGACATAACACTATGCCCTTCCTTCTATCCCAGACCTGTTTGAATTCCTGACTGTGTTTGCATCCGACCACATCAGCTGACAGACTGTTCAAGGTTCCACCATCCTTTCACTTAAGAAGTACAGGTACTTCCTCATGTCCCTTCTGTTAATGTCCATCCATGTCCACAAGATCATGAGGTGTTATTCAGGCTAAATAATTCCCTGCAGTTCACTTTCTTACTTCCTTTGAGGAACTTGAAAGTCTCTCCTCTCCCATCTGGTTTCCAGTGAGTACATATATAGTTCCTTGAGACGGTCCTCATAGGATCTGCCCTGCTGGCCCTGAATCTTTTTTATTACTCTGCACTGCATTCTCTCCAACCTATCCTTATCGCTTCTGAGGTGAGGACTCTAGAACTGGGTGAAATACACCAGTGAGGCCTCACCAGGGAACTGTATAGCAGAAGTATTATCTCTTTTCTTCTGCTATCAATACTGCTCCAAATACATTCCAGCATCATGTTAGCCTTGCTGTATGCCTTGTTGCACTGGCTCATTTCTTTAAGGGAATTACTGCTAACTCCTCATCTGTAGTGCTAAGTATTTCCCCACCCATCTGGTAGTCCATCCTGGGGTTCTTTTTCCCTAGGTGCATTAACATGCACTTTTTAGCACTGAATTTTAACTGCCAAATATTTGACCACCCCTCTAGTTTTTGTGGGTCCTTCTGCATATCCTTTATTTACTCTTCATTATCCCCCCTCCCAGACTGTTTTGCGTCAACTGTGAAAAGACACAGCCTGCCGAGAATCCTTTACTGTCACTGATGAACATGTTAAAGAGCATCAGACCTGGGAGAGATCCCTGTCAAATCCCTCATAACCTCCTCTCCTCTGATTTCAACCCCAATCGTGGCTACCACCTTCTGCTGCCCCCTCATCAAGCCAATTACCCACCCAGTTTACTATGGCTTAAGCCACACCAATGTCTCCCATCTTTCTGAGAAATCTTTTTGTGCAGTACTGAATCAAAACCCTTGCTGATATTAAAGTACAGCAGTTCCACAGCATGGTCCTTGTCTTCTCCCTTTGTAACCATTTCAAGGCTCTTTTGGGCTCTATACACCAGCTTAACAATAGAAAAAACAACATTTGGACATACGTAATTTATACTCTACTAATTCCATAAATATTTCATGAGTATTACATTGAAAAGGTACCATTAGTGCTGTTTCAGCACCTTTACAGCTGAGATTGATGAATCATGGCAGTGAGAATAAACACGAGAAACATGTTTCCATGGCATTTAGAATGTTATAGCAAAGGCCTTTCTATTACTTTAATAAGAGTTCTGTTTCTTTTACATGTACTCCACTTGGATAATTGAACAGCTAGACTGTAAAGATTTAAACAGGAACAGAAACCACCCCCTTCCTATTTCTCTCCAATCATTTTGGGGGTAAGTGTTAATTTAAAAATCAGTATAACTGGAGAAACAGCTTTTATTGCTTTTTGATAGCTACACGCTTTTATGAGGATAATGGGGTATTAATTTAAAGTATTTTGAAAATAAATGAAATATTTTGATTAAATGTGCATAGTTCATGAAGGCTCAAAACAGCCTTTTCTTTTACTGTATTATATCTGGATTTAAGTAACTGAAATGGTGGGAAGGATTAGCACTAATTTGAACTGAAACACTGGCAACTCAAAAAGCATTGAAAGAGTCTTGATGGGCAAAATTCATTAAAATGCATTTTGGAAGCTTAAAAATACTTAAGAGATTTTTTTTTGGGTTCCCCAGATCTTGGTTCCTCATCTTATGGCTGTGGGGATGAAACTAGCAGACATAAAAATAAAAATAAAACAGAAGGTACATACATTTGATAATTGCAATACAAAGAAACAAATAGTGAGACAGATATTGCACAATGATGAATATTGATGAATTTATTGAAAATATGATAAAGACATCTGATATATCTAGTGATGTAGCATCTATAATGCTTCCACAGGTTTTATTGAGGTTTATTCAAGCAAGTTATAGAAGATCTGTTATGAAATGTATTAAAAATAATTGATTGTGTAATGTTGTAAAGGATTGGTACAGCACCCCCTACAGGACTCAGTGTAATAATCCAGAATTATTTATGATCCAGAAAGAAATATGATATGGTACCTTTTATTATAACAACATAGATGTTACAAAAGAAAATATGTGTTTAAGCTTTCAGATTACATATCCTTCATCAGAAGCTAATGCTAGTTGTTTTGGAAAAATACATTCTGTTAAAGACTATATCATACATAAAAAAAACATAAAAGTTGTAAAGAATCCCACTGGCAAAACTTGAATTCAAAAGTCAACTTAAACCATATAGAAACACAGAGGCTTACTACTATCAATGAAAGGCATTATAAGGTCAAATGTCACA
The DNA here is from genome assembly GCA_016271365.2 of Neoceratodus forsteri. Taxonomy (NCBI): domain Eukaryota; kingdom Metazoa; phylum Chordata; order Ceratodontiformes; family Ceratodontidae; genus Neoceratodus; species Neoceratodus forsteri. The sequence goes on along the minus strand of CM057449.1, from coordinate 55,549,333 downwards.
GAATAGATAACACCTTCTTGAAATAACTCATAAAACAGGCAGAGTCCATCCAAAAAGAAAACATTTCATGATAAAGTTGCAGAATGAATAACTCTTTATCTGAGAGAAATCTCAGAACTCACCTAAGTGAATTAAGATCTTGCCAGTGTGTGTTAGTACATACTTTTGGAAAATAACTGTGATTTTAAACCCCAAGTTAGAATAGGCTAAGACACCATAGTACACATTGCTAAAAAGTCTTCTAAATAAGAATTTACCTTTGGACATGACAATTAGTGGGTTTAAAGATCAGTTGCCCTAATGCGAACAATAAATATTCACAAGCTGTTTCATACTTTCATACATTGCTGCCCTATCAGGAGTTGCAGGTCCTCATACCTATGCTTAACAAGTCAATATTATTCATGAATATTAAAACCTATACTTCTTAACCATGATCCATCTTCAACTTTATACCAAATGACCTCTGTTTGTGCACAATTGAAAAACAAACCTAACAAAGACCCTCAAGTAAGTGAGATATTGTATCCTAATATGTCCCTGTATCAAAATATGTCAGTATATATCAGATCGTCTGTATATGCATCAACAATTCAGGAGTCTGAAACAAAAGCTGAGGAATCTACCACCCACGACCATGCCTTACCCCCCCCCAGGAAAAACCAATGTATACATAACTAGTTAGAAGGAATATATGTATCAATTTTGTATGTGAACATATACCAAGACCATAATGTGTATCCATGCAGTCTTCATGATGCCAGTGAAAGTTTAAGCACTGTAATTTGACATAAACCCCAAATCAATGTTCATCCTGTCTCCCACCATATTGAGCAGTAAAATGAGCTTGACCTCAAAATCCCACCTCTGTTGTGTATTTTAAATGCCCTTTCAAAACCAGTACTGACAAATCAGAGATGGAGTGGTCAGACTAAGAGATGTGTTCTCCTACTGGTTTTCAATCATCTTCATTTTAATAGCACATCTGTATGAGTTAATTTAGGGTGTGAGAGGTTGTCCTGTCTCTCCCACATACCCTGTTTGTGGACATCTCTTTCACTGAATAAAATACACATTTTGAGATGCACATGTATAGTTCCCTGTAGCCTGAATTGTCTGTTTTGTAGAGTATTGATACAATCGTAAGAAGAAATGTGATCACAAGTCTTACATCTAGCATAATTGCAGGATATTGTGCCATCTATTGTTCTGCTATTTTGATCTACTGCAAGTTTACTCCTAATGATCAGGCTGGCTAAATTCAGTGGTTACTAAAAGACAGTAGTAGTAGTTCATGAAAATACATTTTTGGGTCTCGTACTCACTGAATATTGATTGGAGGTCTTTAATAACTTTATATATAGAAGCTTCACTGAGGATGATCTGTGACTACTAAGGGTATTCTGTTGGTGGTAGTCCTTTCTTTATACTGAAGTAGTTGTTCCTTGGTACCTGCATTGCACGTTCCACTGCTCTGTGAAATTTCCTGGACAAATTCTCCTGCCTAATAACTATATTTTCCAATGTGGCCAAATGTTTATTTTATTATGTTAATATTTTTCTCTGTGAATTATTTATGGTATCAGAGAAATATAAATTATATATGTACAAATGCTGATATTTTTTATTTATGGCACACAGAGCCCTGAACAGGTGGGCAGATCTCATACAACATTGGCTATCTTGTTCTGTCAGTAAAAAAATAAAAACAGAAATAATTTTACAAGAAATATTTGGTTACTGGGTTGTTTTCCAACACTTCTGATCTTGCTGTGCTTCTGCACTGCAACAAGCCCACACAGCAGGCAATGGGGCTCAGGGGCGAGCCAGTGGCTGTGCTTTGAACCAATTGGGTGATGCTATATACTATATAAGCCTGTGCCACTCAACAGCATTCAGCACCTGTTTATATTTTTCTACTTCCAGTATTCCATATTGCACCTGGGCAAGGTGCTACTTCAGCTCATTAGTCATTGACACAACAGGCAAGAGGACTCAGGGTGATCCAGTACCTGTACTCTGAACCAAGTGATGGGGCTCCGTTACTATATAAGCCCAAGCCACCCACCAGCATGAGCACTGTGTGGAATGGCAAATCCAGAATAATTTTGCATCTGAAATGGTGCATTACATTCAGAAGTGTCAGGACATTGTGTCAGACCTCTTCAGACAGCTACTTCCAATCTCCACCTTTGCCAGTCTGCCTGATTTGTTGTGCCATCTTTGTCCTCTCTCCTCAGATCTACTATCTACAAAGGTTCTGTGAACAGTGTGAGAGACCCCTCTGGGTTCTTCGTGTTCTGAATTTTGCTTTAGCACCTCTAAACTTCAAGCTAAGGTGTTGCAGTCTCTTAGCACAAATACATTCTCCAGCATGTGGCTTTTGTTACTTGAGAGACTTTATAAGTTCCTTATGTCCTGGTTTGCTTGTCTTCATCATTGTGTCTGCACTGCAGTCTCAGGCAAAATCTGGTTTCCCCATTTGTGGTGGTAAGAGGGTTGCCAGGAAAAAGCTTCCCAGAATATTTACTTCTGTGACAGTCAGGGGATTTCATTAACTCCCTATTTTATAACACCAAATACCAAGTACAGCTACCTTTGTTACTGCACTTGCCACTGCAGGTATTTGTCTGGTCTCCCACCATGAGACAGTGAGTGGGTTACCTGACAAAAGCTTCTTGGAACACTCCCTGGGTGAGAGCCAAGGAGACTATAACTCACACTTAATTTTATAATAATCATTGGCTAAAATATTGCCAACAGTTCTTTTTTCACCCATTGGAACCCAGGCTTTATCCAAAGTTTGCATTATAATAAAAACTCATTTTCCCCTTCTGGGCATGTGTGCACCGGTGGCACATCGCCTGTCATTAGGGCACCACATGGCCAAATTCACCACCCACTCCCCGAGGTCTGCCTTCTGGAGTTGGAATATTTTGAAAAATGGGCATGGGGTGCAGCCCCCTGCAAAATGAAGAGGCCAAGACATTGGATCTTGGTGCCTTAATGACCTGGTGGATTGCAAGCAGTGCGATACATGCCCAGAACCCCCATATTTGGGTTTATTTTTAGCTGTGACCTTTTAAATGTTACTCTGCTATTTATTGACATTGCTATACAGTAGTCATTCTGATTTATTTAGATGTAATGTGTATCTTGGCTGCTCTTGCTTTATTGTTATTTCTTCAGTTGTTCAAGTTATTTAGTATGTTTTATTACTTTACTTCTTTAACTTTTATCCTAGATCCATCCTCATTTATCTTTTTAGTTACTGATTGATCTTTGATTCTAGGCAGTTATCTAAATTGTGACTTTTATCCTTATATCCATAATTCCAGTATGTGTTTTTTTATATGACTATTATTATTATTATTATTAATATTATTATATTATCACCTTTGGTGCTACCACTTTTTTGTACACTTTTCTTACCAAGTCTCAGCAGAGTGGGTTTAATGATGTTTTTTCTTTCCCCCACCCTGATCCAACATTCCCTCTATGGATCTTTTAAATTGCCCAGTCCTGAAAAGCATCACATTTTGCTCCCTTGGCTCTTCTCCAACAGCGCTAGATTTATTTTGACAAAAAAAGATTCCAAGTACCTTTTTTCAATATGTTATTGCCTTATTTTCTTCTTATTGCTAGTAGCAGGTGACACAGAAACAGACCCTGGCCCTCCCCTTCATTAACTAATGTTTTTTAACACTAATGTTCAAAGTATCCTCCCTAAAAGAGACCTGTTGTAAACTGGTCCCTTGCCTCTCCCCCCTCCATTCTTGCTGTAACTGAGATTTGGTTGTATTCCTCCATTCCTGATTCAGACATCAGCCTCACTAACTATGCCATTTTAGGAGTGATAGGAACAGACAAAGAGGTGAGCCTACTTTATTTGTCCATGCTTCCATTCCATGTTCTGTTATCAAATTTGGCACCATGGGTAGTTTGACTAATTCTGTGTTTGCTGCTGTAAAAATATATGGAAAAGAGATTTTAGTTGGCAGCATGTACTGCATTAGCCCCCCCCCAAAAAAAAATCTTAACACAGCTAAACTTCCACAGTTGTATTCATTGATTTATTCTTTGGGTGAGTCTCAAGATTCTAGTTTAATGGATGATTTAAATGCAAACTAACACTGAAGCAAGGGACTCAGACTAAAGTTTTCCTTTGCCCTCTTGGCTTGAATCAGCTTATTAAAGACCCTACATGTTTTGAATCAGCCTGTAGGGTCTTTACTATTCTAGACTTGACTTTTGTGTCACCTGAGATCCCTCTAGAACCTCTGGTTGCAAAGGAAACTTATTTACTGATCACGTTCTTATTTATTGTATGGTGACTCTTTCTCCTCCCAAATTTGCCACTATATCATCAAGTTCCACTATTTTAAGCATTTAAGTTTGTGGCTTTTCATTCTGGCCTGCTCAGAATTAACTTGGGGGAGCTGTTCTCCCTCCCTGATGTAGATTCTGACTGAGATTATTTTTTTCACCAATTCACATTACAACCTACATACCCCTTTTCAATAAAAAGGTTTAATCTAAATGTGTTCCTTGGATGACTCCATGTATCATCTCCCAATTGAGTCAAAAATAAGCTATATCATAAAAGCAAGAAACTAGATGCCCCAGAGGCCTGGCAGGCTTTTTTCCAAATTTAGTAACTACTGTGTTCCAGCATAAGGAATTTCAAATCCTCCTTCAAAGACAAATTTAGCCAATGTTAGAAATAACCCTAAGAAATTTTGGCATATGGTTGACTCTGTCTGCAAAGTACCTTCTGCCTCTTCCACTATGAACATATCCTTCAGTGGCTGTACTTCATACTCTAAAGAAAGCATTTTTGTTATGTTTAATACTTTTCTGAGGCTCCTGCTCTGTTATTAGAAAAAGCTTGTTTATCTACCACGACAAGTTTTTCAAGATGTCCAAGATAGGTAGCCACACTGGGCTGTTGTCTGCCTGTTCTCTGCCTGTGAAGCACTTTTGGTCAGCTTTGCACAGGTTTCTATTCTTTTATCAATCTCCATTGTGAGAAACTATTAGGACAGTGGGCAGCATTATCGAGGAGAGTCCTTTGTTAGAAGAAGTCCAAACTCCAATGAGTTAGTTAGTTAGCGTGCTTTGGTACACATTAAAAGGAAGCATTTTAGTCTTAAGCAGTTAGTGTGTAGAGTTCAGATGTAGGTATCAGCTAGAGTGTTTTAATATAGGCAGAGTTGTTTAAGTGAGTTAGCATAGGAAGTTTTTTATTTTTAGAGTACTTACTGGCTCAAAATCTGAGAACTGTGACCTCAGAATGTAGTTTCTGGCTGATAGATCCATTACAGGTGTGAATCCAGCTATCAGCAGAAGTGAAGTGATTAGCATATGCTGCATATTGTCGCTGGCTAAGCCGGCAATCCTGTGATCAGAAATGATAGATGGAACTCTTTGTGGAGAGTAATGTGGAGTGGAGGAACAACATCAGTCTGGACTATGAACTACAGGAAGGAATTACTCTCATTCTGAAGCTTGGAGATCAACTGATTCATATGTTGTGTTGTCATCTATCCAGGTTTGGATTTCCAGTACCATTTGTCAGCTTGGGGTGCTAGGACCACATTGGATTTGTCCTTCTTTTGCGGTGGCTTGTTGAGTTGGAAACCACTAGAGACATTGTGATCTTTGGGTAGTGGCCAAGAAGCGACCATCAACTTACTGGTGGGGATTGCTGGATGAATTTTCAGAAATATAAGTGGGGGATTGTTGGTGACAGTTCTAGCACTGGGAATATTCCTCTGGTGGCTGTTGTGGACCTTTGCCATTTCCTGTGAGGACTTTTGATTGCTGGATCTTGCAGGAATGGTGAGTGTGGTGCCACCCACACCTGCAGCACATCTGTAAGTACTGCTATTAATTGAGTGGTGGTGAGAGCTCCACTGACTATATATTTCATTTTGCCTGGGGGAAAAAGCAGATGGTGGTGTGAGCACCATTTAAAAGACAAAACTGAAAATGTGAACTTCCTTTGATCAGTGGTTAGAGCAGTATTGCTATCTTCATAGCTCCCTGCTGAATCTTCTCTTCAGACTTTCCCTGGTTAATATTTCAGGACTCAAGCCACCAAAGGACTCTCTTTTTCTTTTATCACTTGTTATATTATTTAAATTGGGGGTCGGTTGGGGAGAGGAGGTGGGTGGCTGTGGTTTAGGCAGTGAACACGAGGTTTAGTTAAATGTCTAATGGGATTATTTTGTACTTAATTATTTTAATGGAGAGTGTATGTTTACTTTTGAACCTTTGCTTGGTTATTCATCTAACCAGCCCAGTGATGTTTAGAAGTCTTGGGCCCCTCCTGATTAGCTATTCAGTAGCCCTGCTGCGTGACCTCCACCACTTTCATGACCTCAGGACTTCTCCTTTCCTTCTGTTTCTGTTAGGCACTGCAGGGGATGGGTATCTGTAGGGGAGGTGGTCTGTGGTGGAGAGCCAGAGGCTTTTGCAGAGCAGAGGGATTGGGGTGTGGTTAGAGCAAGAGGTGTCCTGGGATCAAAGTCTAGAGAGAGGCCCTATGTGTTTGAACTCCATTCTCAGGGTTCCCACCAGACCGTGTAGGCAGGGAGCTAGAGGGCCTACAACCTACACTATTCCCATATAGGCAGTGTTGTGCAATGCCAGGTTGATGAGGAACAAGACCGCAATTATGTCAGACTTGATTTCTTCAGTCGACCTGGAGTACATCATGTAGACCTGGTTGGGGGACAATGCTGGTCCAGTTTTGGAGGCATTGGTCCCAACCAGGTATTATGTAGTTCGTTACCCAAGGAGGGATCACAGGGGTGGGGGAGTGGACATCTGTTTTAGATCCAACCTGAATTTCTCTGTACATCCAAAGACCTGCCATCACTAGTACACACTTATGTAGCATCCAGGCTTGAGTACTGTAATGCCCTTTATCTCAGGGTTACTGCAGGGAACCTCCACCGGCTGCTGACAGGGCTATATAGGTCCTGTCATATCACCTCGGTCCTGCGGCGTCTGCACTGGCTGCTGGTCAGGTGGAGAGTTCTCTTCAAGGTGGAGTTGCTCACCTATAAGGCCCTACACAGATCGGGTCCTGGCTACCTATCAGACCTTATCCCTGCCATTCTGACCCACTTCCTTTGTTCCTCCACCAAAGGTCTCCTAGTGATTCCGAGGACCAGGCTGAAAATCTTGGGTGACCGTTCACTCGCGGTGTTTGGCCCAGTCCTCTGGAATGTATTGCCAAGATCTTTGGGGAGGCCTCTATGGTAGAGGTATTCAGGAGGAGCCTAAAGACTCACTCAGCTTTTAACTTAGCATTTCATACTGATGCTTCTTAATCTGACTGCTGAAATTTTAATTATTTTAATTTATTTTAGCTGTGATTTTATGTATGTTATTTTATTGTAACCTTGTTGTACAGTGCACAAAACCTCCGGGATTGGGTGCCTAACAAATAATAAATTGATTGATTTTGATCTCCTGGCAGTGTTCCCTCCCTCAAGGCACACATTCTACTTTAGGTACATTAAAAGTAATTAAGTATTTAAACTGCTATCCTTGTTGAGACAAGATATTGCTAAGGAATTGAAAATTTATATAACTTTTACTTAAATCCTGCGCTGATATTTTGGCCCTCTCCTAACTCTAATTTTCAATTTATCCCTTACCAGCCAAACCTTTCCTCAGCATGGAAACATTCTTTACTCACCACCTGCATAAAAGTGGAACAAAACCATAGTTGAAAATTACCACCTGATTTCTTGACTCCCCATAATCTCTACATTTATAGAAGAAATTGTCCTTGCTCAGATTTTGAGTATCTGACCAGTTATCAGATTCTTTCCAATTTTCAGTTTGGCTTTAAACCAAATCACTCTACCCAAACAACACTGATGAATTTTCATGATTCTGTCTCCAGGGCTTTGGATAAAGGATTTCTTGATGGCTCTGTCTTCATTGACCTGTCTAAAGCCATTGATGTAACTAATCACACTTTGCTCTTAGCTTGCCTGTCTTCCTGTGGTTTTATCATTTGGTTTTCATCTTACTGTACATGGAAGAACTCAATCTGTATTACAGAATAACCATCTTTCTTCTTCTCTCCTTATTTCCTCTGGGGTTTCTCAAGAGTCTATGATTTGTGCTATTCTTGTTAATTATTTTTTTATATAGTTTTTTATCTTCCTGGCTCATCACAGGCAGCTGTTCGGCCCTGTCACTGCCTCCCTTGCCTGGCACCTGCCTCTCAGACCCACAAACCCCCACATCCCCCATGGATTTTCCCTCTGGCAGAGAGATCCTGCATCCAGATTTGGAGGATTGGTGAGCCAATGACAGTGTTGGGCAAGGGCGGGAAGGCAAGGCTTCAAGTAATCTGTGATTGCAATTTTTCACTGTTTTCTCCCATTGCCACAGTGAACTGTATGCCTGTGCACATGGAGGCAGACACATGCTATATAACTGTAGCCTTTTATTTGTACTGCTCCAACTCTGGCACTGCTACCCAGCCTCCACCAGGTTGTAGTCAAGAAGTGAGACAGTATTGGCATCCCACCCTGGGAGAGGACAAAAATCCATTGGATACTATATCCTCTCTCCCTGGCCAATCCCAGGTAAGCAAGCTCATTTCTGAACTTGAGTTGTGGGCATGGTTAAAGGTAAGGTGCATCACACCTCTGCCCTCCGAGCCACTGGGCTGGTTATTCTTTTTAATCTTTTTGTGGGCTCCCTACCATAGAAACACAGAAACATAGAAGTTGATGGCAGATAAGGACCGCAAGGCCCGTCCAGTCTGCCCATTTCTTTTTCTACCTTATAAATGTGCCATTGGCCTTTGCTCTGTCAATGGTCTATCTATTCATAGTCATTTGTATTGCTCCCTTATGCCTATCCCATGCCTGTTTGAATCCCTGCACTGTATTCATAGCCACCACTTCTTGTGGTAAGCCATTCCATGCATCCACCACCCTTTCTGTGAAAAATAATTTCCTCACATTCCCCCTTAATCAGCCCCCCTCTAATCTCATGGTGTGTCCTCTTGTCCTGCTATTTTTCTTATATTTAAACATGTTAGACTCTTTCACCTTGTTAATGCCCTTAAGGTGTTGGAATGCCTCAATCATATCACCTCTCTCCCTCCTTTGCTCAAGGGTATACATATTGAGCTCTGTTAATCTGTCCTCATATGTCTTCTGATGCAGTCACTGCACCATTTTGGTTGCCCATCTCTGGACTGCCTCAATTTGGTTAACTCATTGTCTCCTAGCCGACGCCTGTAGTCGTCAGTAAAAAAACACTGGTGTGTCCTGAGTACGTCTGCAGAAGTCGGCTACTGACTCCCAGTGTGCCCAAGCAACGTCTGGAGAAGTCACTTATATATTTTAATATATAGTGTAACAGAATATAATATATATTTGACTGCATAGCACCGTTGGAAAGGTAATGTTATGCTGAACAACTTTGTCACTGATATTTTGTGCACATCATGCATACTTTAGGAGTTATTTGCATTTGTTTATGGTATGGTGTGTATGGCTTATGTTGCCTGTTTTAGTGAAAAATATTTTTGCTGTTTCAACCAGTTTAAAATAACAAAACAAAATTACATAATATTATTTGCACACCACCATTGGGAAGGTAATGTTCTGCTGAACAACTTTGCCACTGATATTTTGGGTATATCATGTATACTTTTGGGTTATTCACATTTGTTTATGGTATGGTGTGTATGGCTGACATGTTTTCCATCAAGATTCACCTAAGCAGCTTGAATAAAATTCACTTTTTTGGCACTTCAGCAGGTATAAAATAAAAACCGTATTGATTACAACTGGTTGCATAGCACCATTGGAAAGGCATTTTTGTGCTAATCAACTTTCATGCTGATACTTTGTGTGTATCATGTATACTTTTGGAGTTATACGCATTTGTTTATGATATGGTGTGTGGGGTTGAGATTCAGCCCTCAAATCTTGCCAAAGCACCTTGACTAAAATGGGGAAAAATTACGTTTTATAGTAAAAAGATATCTTTTTTTTAACTAACATAATATTAAAACACCATCTAATGTCTGTATGCTTAATTTGGTGTTGATATTTTACATATTTTCCAACAAAAAATGGCTTATGTTGCACTTTTTTAGTGAAAAAAATATTTAGTTTGCTCTTTCGACCAGCATAGAAAAAAAACTAAATTACTTATTATTACATGCATGCCACCATTGGAAAGGCAATTTTGTGCTGAATAACTCTGCCACTCATACTTTGTGTCTAGCATATACAGTTATTGAGCTATTAGCATTTGTTTGCAACATGCTGACTATGGCTTGATTTTGCTTAGAAAGGCCCCAGGATTCACTATTAAAAGTATACAGGAGATTCAGGAGACAAGTGGTGTAATCTCAGAGTGAGCCTGTGGAGGCAATGAGTTAATGTCCTTGTGAAGGTGTGGCCTCCAATACTGCATGCAGTACTCCAGATGGGGCCTAACCAGTGTCTTGTAAAGGGAGATTATTACCTCTCTCTTACGACTTGTGATACCCCTACTAATATACCCTAACACCCCCCCTAGCCTTACCTACTGCTTTAGAGGTCTGCTTGGATAATTTCAGGTCATCAGTGATGATGATGCCCAAGTCTCTTTCTTCCTTTGTGACTGCTAGCAACTTTCCTCACAGCCTATAGGTGGCTTCAGGGTTTCTCTTAACTATGTGCATGATTTTGCACTTCTTTGCATTAAATCCTAGTTGTCACTCTTCTGACCATTTTGCTAGTTTATCCAGATCTCTTCTCATTCTGCCCACCCCATCTGGATCATCTACTCTTTTGCAGATGTTGGTGTCATCTGCAAACAGACAAGCCTTACCCTCTAGTCCATCTGCAAGGTCACTAATGAAGATGTTGAAGAAAACTGTCTCCAGGACTGATCCCTGAGGTACCCCACTTGTGACTTGCATCTCTTCTGACTGTATACCATTTACCACCACTCTCTGTTTTCTGCCTGTCAATCAGTTTGCCACCCAGTTGACCAACCCACCCCGAGCCTACCCAGCTTATTTATCAATCTTCTATGTGGAACAGTATCAAAAGTTTTGCTGAAGTCAAGGTAGGTGACATCAACTGCTCCCCCTCGGTCCACCACTCTGGTTACCCAATCAAAGAAATCTATGAGATTAGTTTGACAAGACCTTCCTTTTGCAAACCCATGCTGTCTTGGATCCTGTGCCCCTATGGATTCCAGGTGTTGCACTATCCTTTCCTTAAGGATTGCCTCCATAATCTTTCCACTACTGAGGTAAGACTGGCTGGTCTGTAGTTCCCCGCCTTCTCCTGCTACCACTCTTGTGGAGCGGGATCACATGAGCCCTTCTCCAGTCTTCTGGGACCTCTCCTGTGCTCAGAGACTCACTAAACAGTTCTGCTAATGGCTCTGCTAGTTTCACCTTTAGCTTCTTAAGTACCCTGGGATGTATGCCATCAGGTCTCATTGCCTTATCTACCCTGAGCTTAGCAAGCTCTTGTAGGACCCTTTATTTTGTGAAGGGAGTAGTGCTCACCTCCCTCCCCACTGTGTCCATGATGCTGAGCTGTGGGCCCTGCCCTACCTTCTCTTCAGTAAATACTTAGCAAAAGTATCTATTTAGGATAGATGCCTTTACAGGGTCCTCCTCCTCACATGTTCCTTTTCTCCATTAAGCTTAGCAATACCCCATCTGGACTTTCTCCTTTCACTAATGTATCTATAGAAAGTCTTGTCACCATCTCTTTACTGTTAGTACTAGTATTTCCTCAGTTTGGGACTTTGCCTGCCTGCCTTCCCTGCTTCCCTTAGGGCAGTTGGTATGCCTCCTATCTTCATCCGCTGTGTTCCTTATATTTCCAGAAGGCCAGCCTTTTGGCTCTGACCTTTTCTGCTACTGTATTTGAGAACCAAAGTGGTTTCCTTCTTCTTTTGCACTTCCTTTTCTGTCTAACGCAATGGGATGTTGCTTCAAGTATTGCATCCTTAATGCTTGCCCACTTTGCCTGTACCCCCTCACCTGTGTTTCTTTTTGCCAGGGCTAGCTTAACTCTGTTGGCCATCTTATCAAAGTCAACTCCTCTGAAGTCCCACATTTTTGCCTTGGAATGGGATGATTTAGATCTAGTAGCCAAATTGAACCATACCATGTGATGGTCACTGGCCCCCAGGTGACCTTCTACCTGGAGATCTGTGATCCCTTCCTTGTTAGTCAGTACTAGATCTAATATAGCCCTGTCTCTTGTGGTTTGCTGTACCAGTTGTTTGAGGCCCTCCCTGCAGGGAATCCATTTTGTGTCTAGTTCTGGCAGATGTTCCTGCTGGTATTGACCAATCTGTATCCGGCATGTTGAAGTCTCCCATTATCAGAACCTCCCCTTTAGCTGTCATGTTTTGTATATCTTCTAACAGTAATGTGTCTATGTCCTCCCCTTGGTCTGGGGGCCTGTAGACAACCACAGTTCTTATGGCTGTCCCATTTCCTGTTTACAGAGTGACCCACAGTTCTTCTGGCTCCTTATGTGTATTCTGAATTTCTGTAGCTTTGATATTTTCTTTGACATACAGGGCCACTCCTCCCCCCCCTTTTGCACCTCAGTCTCTTCGGAACAATACTTAGCCAGGTACTGAAGTCTCCCAAGTGTGGTTACTGGTAAACCACGTCTCACTAATTGCTACTATGTCCAGTTTAGCCTCTGACATTATTGCCTGCTGGTCTGGGATCTTATTTCCCAGGCTGTGAGCATTTGTGTACGTGATTGTCCTCTGTTGTGGGTCACTTTTTCATCTGACTTTATGCTGATGACACTGTCCTCTTTTATGCTTATAAGACAGATAGACAGATAGACAGATAGACAGATAGACAGATAGACAGATAGAAAGATAGATAGATAGATAGATAGATAGATAGATAGATAGATAGATAGATAGACTGATTTTTGTTTGACACCCAATCCTATAAGCTCTGGTTGCTGTACAATCAAAATTTACAAAAAATGGTAGAGCATCCAGATGTGTAAACAGGCAATATAATAAAACTGAATAATTAAAAATTCAGTACAGATTTAAAAACACCCACAGACAAGGCCAGGCTAAAAAGATGAGTATTTAGGCCCCTCTGAAATGCTTCCACCATAGGGGCCTCCCTCAAAGATCTTGTCAGTGCATTCCAGAGGGCTGGGCTTGCCACGTAGAATGAACAATCACCCGAGGTTTTCAGCTTGGTCCTCAGAATCGTAGGAGGCCTGCAGTGGAGGAATGAAGGATCAGGCCATGATGACAGGGGTAGGGTGTTCTGACAGGTAGCCTGGGCCTGATCAATATTGGGCCTTATTGGTGAGCAAGCCCACCCTGAAGAGAATCCTCCCTGGCTGGCAGCCAGTGCTGACCCTACAGGACCAAGGTCACATGACAGGACCCTGACAGCCCTGTCAGAAACCTGGCTGCTGTATTCTGCACTAGCTGCAGCTAACAGAGGTTCCCTTCAGTGACTCTGGAGGTAGAACTCATTGCAGTAGTTGAGTCTGGATGTTTACAAAGGCATGCAGTAGTGATGGCGGGTCTTTAGACAGAACTAATGGTTTAATCTGGGCAATGTTCCTCAGCTAAATACCCCAAGATGAAAACTAAGAGGCTTCAAGAAGCTGAATACCCTGTCAGTGACCCCACTGTGTTAGCAGTACCACCTAACGACTCTAATCAGGAACCACCTATGAGCAAATGTGATGAAAACAGATTAGACCAATGTGCATTCCTGCCTGAACTTAGTATTGAAAGTTTGCCCTCCTTGGATACACAGAACCAGTATTAGATAAGTATCTATGCTCACTCTGTATAGTTATGGGGCGAGAAATGAAGTGGAGGGAGAAGCTAGTGGTATGTGCAGCCGTTTGATACAGCAGTCCTTGTGACTAATTGGTCATTTAGGCGCTCTATGACACCAGGCGGTGTCTTATTCAACTAGTTTAAATCTTGATAGTCCAGGTATGGCCCTTACAGTAATAAATACTCATGGGAGTCCTTAGCCCTGCGGAGGACGTGTGATGAGGTAACTCTGATACCCAGTGAATCTTTATGACTGCACTAGAATGTTGCCATGGCTGGAGTGGAGAATTCTGCCCCCCCATGAGCACCCCGCAACTATATAAGGGGTCAACATACTGTCAGTATATGCCTGCCCGGAGCTGTTAGTGAAATCAGACATGGGGCTGCATTAAAGGACCTGATCCCCAAGGAATGGGTTGCTCTTAGGGGTGATAAGTCCTGGTTAACGCCCAAGACCACCTCCCACTGCAGGTGGAATGATGAGCTGAGGACTTTGACTCCTTGGCCTGAGACATCGTTTATCTCAAGCGCACTAGTGTAGCATCTATGTAAATAGTATTATTGTGTTAATAATTGTTGTATCCCAGACTATTTCTACAACTTTGCAGAACAGATGTGTGGTGTTAAACTTTAGTATACTATGTATTATGCATGTGGGTTACAGACTGGGTCTGAGGAAAAGGCGATGGTCGAATGAGTTCATCCCTTCATATCCCCTAAAAGATTTTGTTATATCCGTCCCAATGGATGATATCGCCTTTATAACTTGGAATGTAAGAGGGTTAAATTCCCTTTCTAAGAGGAAGCAGGTATTCTCCCATCTTAAAAGACTTAAAACCCAGGTGGCCTTAGTGCAAGAAACTAAACTTGCAGAGAAGGACTATAAATATTTAGTTAGGGACTAGGAGGCTATAGAACTGCATTCCTGTGCCTCCACGAAGAAAAGAGGCATAGCAATCCTATTCCACAAATCACTTCCTTGGGTGGTGGTTAAAAGGAAGACAGACTCTCAGACATGATGGGTAATAGCCCTGCTCGACACCCCCGAGGGCCACCTTTTGGTGGTAAACATGTATGCTCTGAATGTGGATGATCCGTCTTTCTTTTTAGAGCTGAATTCTAAATTAGACACACTGGTAGAAAAAGATATTCCCATTATCGTTAGGGGGGATTTTAAATTTACACTTGTCCCCGTGCTGGACAGGAGTGATCTAGGCAAAGAATCTCACACTAGGGGAGCCCTGGCCGTTCAACGCCTAAGCACTGAGTATCAGCTGGTGGACATATGGCGCTTAGTGCACCCCTCTGTCCGGGACAAACACCTACTATTCGGGGGTCCATGGTACTTATAGTAGATTAGACTACTGGCTTATTTCCCATACTCTTACAGGCCTAGTTAGAAACTCAGTTATTCTTCCCATGGTAATCTCGGACCATGCCCCAGTACAGGTAGTTATCTCCTGGGGCCTTTCTTCTCAAAGATCCCCTTCCTGGAGACTGGATCTGCTACTCCTACATGAACCCAATTTCAAAAATGGGCTGAATCAGAGACTATAAACTTTCTTAAGGAAACCCTGTTGAGGGACACTTCTGCCCAAAATACCTGGGAGGCCTTTAAAGCCATCATGCGTGGGAAAATTATAGGGTATGCCTCTACAGGAGAAAAACAGAAGGGAAAGGAAAGGGTACAATTGGAGGATGACCTGCTCAATGCTGAAAAAATTTTAAGGCTCAACATCACCCCTCCTCTAAGTCCCTGTGGGTCTAAGAGTTCTGGATATAAGGACCAGGTTAAATGAACTTCTCTCCAGGGCTGCAGATTTGGCACTTACTAGATAAAACATGTATGCACTGGGAGGGTGGAGAAAAAGTGGAAAAATTCTGGCATATCAGCTCGGAAACAGCAAGGAAATAGATACATAGTGGGGTTAAAAGATCCAGCCACAGGAGTAGTGAAAATTAATCCACAAGAAGTGAATGACATTATGAAGGCATTTTATTCTCAATTATACAAGTCTACCAGAACCGATCCTTGTTTGGATATATCATCATTTTTAGATACGGTGAGAGTACTGAAGTTGGCTCCAGAACAAACTGCAGCCCTGGAGAAACCCCTAACCCATGCAGAGGTTGAGGCCTCCTTGATGGCTTTAAAAAAAAGGGAAAGCCCCTGGTAGTGATGGTTTCCCTGGGGACTTTCTGCAACTATTATCCCCTCTGATTTCTCCCCTGCTTTGTAAGGTCTTTAAGGAGACCAAGGATAAAGGTATACTACCCGCTACACTAAGGGAGGCTGTCATTTCAGTGATTCCTAAAAAAGACAAACCCCCGATGAACCAGCTAGTTATTGCCCCATATCCTTAATAAATTCAGACAGCAAGGTCTTTGCCAAAGTGCTTGCAGGCAGACTGGCCTTGGTCCTACCATCCCTGATCCACCCATCACAGGTCGGTTTTGTAAAAGGTAGATATAGCACTGACCATATTAGAACACTTATTAATCTTATTCACATAGCGAATCATGATACATTGAGGGTGTCTGCTGCTGTTGCCATTGATTTTAAAAAGGCATTTGATTCAGTGGAGTGGGACTACTTGCAGGAAGTTCTACACCACATGGGGTTCAGATCTAGCTTTAGAGAGGCTGTCTCCTCCATTTACACATCTCCTAATGCAAAAGTCCTCACAAATTCGGTTCTCTCCAAACCATTTCCTTTATACAGAGGTACACGTCAAGGGTGACCGCTCTCTCCTCTTTTGTTTGTCATTGCTATTGAACCATTAGCAGCTGCAATCAGACAGAATACACACATCACTGGTATTGGCAGGGGGCAGGTCTCTGTCTCCTCCGTGCTATATGCTGATGATCTGTTGGTATTACTAAGAGATGTTAACGAGTCCCTACCCCATCTTCTAGAAATTCTGGACTCCTTTTCATCCATTTCAGGGTTAAAATAAATCAATCCAAAACTAAAATACTCCCTCTCAACACGCAGTACAAGTCTCACTTCAGGGAAGGAAATAGACACATTGCTGTTAGAAGATATACAAAACATGACAGCTAGAGGGGAGGTTCTGATAATGGCAGACTTCAACATGCCAGATACAGATTGGTCAATACCAGCAGGAACATCTGCCAGAACTAGACACATAGTGGATTCCCTGCAGGGGGAGGGCCTCAAACAACTGGTACAGCAACCCACAAGAGACAGGGCTATCCTAGATCTAGTACTGACTAACAGGGAAAGGATCGCAGATCTCCAGGTTAAAGGTCACCAGGGGGCTAGTAACCATCACATGGTATGGTTCAATTTGGCCACTAGAACTAAAACATCCCATTCCAAGGCAAATATATGAGACTTCAGAGGAACTGACTTTGATAAGATGGCCAACAGAGTTAAGCTAGCCCTGGAAAAAATAAATACAGGTGAGGGGTTACAGGCAAAGTGGGCAAACATTAAAGATGCAATACTTGAAGCAACATCCCTTTGTGTTAGAGAGAAAAGGAAGTCCAAAAGAAGAAAGAAACCACTTTGGTTCTCAAAAACAGTAGCAGAAAAGGTCAGAGCCAAAAGGCTGGCTTTCAGGAAATATAAGGGAACACAGCAGGATGAAGCTAGGGAGGCATACTGAACTTCCCTAAGGGAAGCAGGGAAGGTAGTAAGGCAGGCAAAGGCCCAAACTGAGGAAACTCTAGCACAAACAGCAAAAGAAGGTGACTTTCTATAAATACATTAGTGAAAGGAGAAAGTCCAGAGGGGGGATATCTAACATCAAAGGGGATAAGGGGCTGTGTGAGGAGGAGAACCTATCCTAAATAGATACTTCTGCTCAGTATTTACTGAAGAGAAGGTAGGGCAGGGCCTACAGCTAAGCACCATGGACACAGGGGGAGGGAGGTGTGCACTAGTCCCTTCACAAAAGAAAAGATCCTACAAGAGCTTGATAAGCCCAGGGTGGACAAGACAATGGGGCCTGATGGCATACATCCCAGGGTACTAAAGGAGCTAAGGGTGGAACTAGCAGAGCCATTATCAGAACTGTTTAGTGAGTCTTTGAGCACAGGAGAGGTCCCTGAAGACTAGAGAAGTGCTCATGTGATCCCGCTCCACAAGAGCTGTAGCAGGGAGGAGGCAGAGAACTACAGACCAGTCGGTCTTACCTCAATAGTGGGCAATATTATGGAGGCATTCCTTAAGGAAAGGATAGTGCAACACTTGGAATCCATGGGTACAGGATCCAAGACAGCATGGGCTTAGAAAAGGAAGGTCCTGTCAAGCTAATCTCATAGATTTCTTTGACTGGGTAACTAGAGTGGTGGACGAAGGGGTAGCAGATGATGTCACCTACCTTAACTTCAGCAAAGCTTTTGATACTCTTCCACATAGAAGATTGATTAATAAGCTGGGTAGGCTTGGGGTGGATCAGACCTTGGTTAACTGGGTGGCAAACTGGTTGACGGGCAGAAAACAGAGAGTGGTGGTAAATGGTATACAGTCAGAAGAAATGCAAGTCACAAGTGGGGTACCTCAGGGATCAGTCCTGGGACCAGTCCTCTTCAATATCTTCATCAGTTATATTGCAGATGGACTGGAGGGTAAGGTTCGTCTGGTTGCAGATGACACCAAGATCTGCAACAGAGTAGAAGATCCAGATGGAGTGGGCAGAATGAGAAGAGATCTGGATAAACTAGCAAAATGGTCAGAAAAGTGGCAACTGGGGTTTAATGCAAAGAAGTGCAAGATCATGCACATAGGGAAGAGAAACCCTGAAGCCAACTATAGGCTGGAAGGGGAGTTGCTGGCAGTCACAAGGGAAGAAAGAGACTTGGGCATCATCATCACTGATGACCTGAAATCATCCAAGCAGACCACTGAAGTAGTAGATAAGGTTAGAGGGATGTTGGGGTGTATTAGTAGGGGTATCACAAGTCGGAAGAGGGAGGTAATAATCCCTCTTTACAAGACACTGGTTAGGCCCCATCTGAAGTACTACATGCAGTACTGGAGGCCACACCTTCACATGGACATTAACCAAATTGAGGCAGTCCAAAGAAGGGCAACCAAAATGGTGCAGGAATTGCATCAGAAAACATATGAAGACAGATTAACGGAGCTCAATATGTATACCCTAGAGCAAAAGGAGGGAGAGGGGTGATACAGTATGATCAAAACCTCAAACACCTTAAGGACTTTAACAAGATGAAAGTGTCTAACATGTTTCAATATAAGAAAAATAGCAGGATAAGAGGACACAGCATGAAATTAGAGGGAGGCTGATTATGGGGTAATGTGAGGAAGTTATTTTTCACAGAAAGGGTGGTGGGTGCATGGAACGGCCTACCTCAGGAAGTGGTGGATATGAATACAGTGCAGGGCTTCAAATAGGCATGGGATAGGCATAAAGGAGCAACACAGATGAGTATGAATAGATAGGCCATTGACAGAACAAAGGCCGATGGCACATTCATAAGGCAGAAAAAGAAATGGGCAAGACTGGATGGGCCTTGTGGTCCTTCTCTGACATCAACTTGTATGTTTCTATACACATCTCTTGAAGGAATGATTGTAGAAAGAAATGAGCAGAACGGCTGCATCTCATTAATTGTGCTTTCAGTGCTGACATCCATAGAGCAAACTCCTCTAGCCAGTAGTAGCATCAGCAATCTTCAAAGCACAGAAGAATGCTTAATTACTTAACATGCACATTTTTTTCTGTTGGGGGAAAATGTTGCCAAGGCAAAACATGAATAAAGTATTTATGCCAGACCATGGGTGCCAACAACTCTATATGATCCCTCTGAACAGCGAGGGGGCAGGGTGGAAATGCCGGCAAGGTAAAACATGATGAAAGTACATTGCTTAACATGCACATTTTTTCTGTTGGGAGGCCAAAATGCTGCCATGGGAAAACATCAATAAAGTGTTTATGCCAGACCACGAATGTGAACAACTCTACATGATCCCTCCGAAGCTTGGGGGTGTGTGTGTGTGTGGAAATGTCGCCAAAACAAAACATGATTAAATTATTTGTAGCAGAGTGCATGCATGAAAACATTTATATGATGCCACTGAAGCTATGCATGATGGTTTTGATTACAGGAGGCACAGCAAGGCATGTTTTGTCTGATTACAACAGCGGCTACGTACTAGATATGGAGGAAGGCCAGAGAGAAGTGGGGGCTACCTATGGGAACCACAGAACGGAGGACGGGTAGAGAAAACCATGATGAATATGCTAAGTAGACACACATTGCCACTGCTGATTGCAGCAGACCTTTTCTTTGAGGTGAATACCATTGCAGCCAATCTGCTGTCATCGACAGCTCACCCATCCATTGATGCATAATGGACATGCCCACTACACCAAGTTCTACATTGGCTAGGGCAGTCACACACCTCCACTAAGTCATACTCTCCCAAGATGTTTATTGCACATGCGTGCAAGCAAACATAAAAATGTGCAGGCTTGGTGGGCCAGATGGGCCTTATCTGCCAACAGATTTTATGTTTCTATGTGTCACAAAAAAGTGTCTCTTTCTTTGACCAGGCAGTATGCAAAATCTCTTCTTTTACTTGAAAGTCCAGAGAAGCTAAAGTAATGTACCTTGGTCGAGTATTGGAGTCTCATGGTCTGGAGATTCAAGCCATATGAATCCTAATGATATTAACTGCTATATCTATAGGGAGCCCTAACTTTTCTTTTAGAAAGCCATCTCTAAACTGTAGTATGTTGCCTTGTTCGGTTCCCTCAGGCACACCATAAATACGTACATTACTATGGAAATTTCAGTTTTCTAATTCCTCTAGGCACTTTTCCAAAAGTTGTTCCCTTCTATGCAGATCAAGCAGGGCCAAGCTGTTGACATTCAGAGTGGCTGTATATTCTGTGAGGCACATTTCTGCCACTTCTGTGCATTTCTCCAACAGACTAATAAATCTATGATATTTTGTAACTTTTGTTTCTAACTGTTGGGGAGTAGAATTTATTTGCTGCAGAACTAAGCATCATTTCTTGAGGTAAACATGAAGTCCAGTTCAGCTGTGTCACTCCCAGGCAAGGAAAAGCCAGAGTGGAGTTCAGGAGTGCAGAGCAGCCTTTTGGATACTGTTTGCTTTATGTTTAGATGGATTCACTCCAAACCCTTTGGATTATCTTTATTCTGTTTTCTGGTGGACATAATGCAGTCAGTGATTTTTTATTTTAGAAGCAGGATAGTAGTGATTAAAGCTAGATGGCAGTAGGCTGTAATGATGCTATGACAGAGCTCTATGATTAAGCCACCATTCAGGGAGTGATATCACCAAAGGTCCCTCAAAAATAACATGATTATTTGTTGATAGGAGTTCTAATGGTGTGGCAAACATCATGACATTAGGATGCATCATCTCAAAAGGATAGGTGTTCATAGAGTAAGTGTTCTAATGATGTGCCAAACATCATAACATTAGGATGAATCACCTCAAAAGGACAGGTGCTCAAGGGCTTTCAGTTTATTTTTTGTGGGAAATTTCATGAACATTTTTATCTGCATATAACTCAGGCACCTTTGGAGCTAGAATTCTGAAACTGGTAACACAGATAAATGTAGGAATAACCCATATGTTTCTATTGCATGTCATAGGAGGGAGTTGTTTACCCCACTATACTGTACAAGACAGTGGTTAGGCCTCACCTAGAGTACTGTGTGCAGTTCTTGAGGTCATATCTGCATAAGGATATTGACTGAGTGAAAACAGTGCAGAGGAGGACAACTAAGATGGCGCAGGGTCTGCACGACAAGGCATATGGGGATAGACTTAGGGGTCTCAATATGTATACATTGGAAAAGAGATGGGACATAATTGAGACTTTCAAATATATTAAGGGCATAAATAAGGCTGAAGGGGATAGCATCTTCCAGTATAAAAGTACAGTAGAACTAGGGCATGACATGAAATTGGGGGTTCACAAAGGGTAACATGAGAGAGTTCTTTTTTACAGAGAGCATGGTGGATGTGTGTAATGCCCTGCCTCAGGAGGCAGAGGGAGCACATGCAATGGAGGGATTCAAGAGGGCATGGGATAGGCACAAGGGATTCATACATATGAGGGGGGCATAGCTGAGGCCACTGACCTAGTAGAGGCAGCAGGAGCAAACTGGTAAAATGGACAGTCTGGATGGGCATTGCAGTCCTTTTCTGTTGTCAACTTCTATGTTTCTATATGCATGCAAAATTGCATAATATTTTCATGAATGCTTTCAAATTTATACCAAACTAAAATT
This sequence comes from Neoceratodus forsteri, assembly GCA_016271365.2. NCBI lineage: Eukaryota > Metazoa > Chordata > Ceratodontiformes > Ceratodontidae > Neoceratodus > Neoceratodus forsteri. The sequence goes on along the minus strand of CM057449.1, from coordinate 55,527,223 downwards.
TAAATCTTGGCAAAATGTATGTCTATAGCAAACTCATATTTAAAGCTTGAGACTTGCAACTTGTTGCACATAACCATGTTGCATGTTTCACAACATACTGAAACTGTGGAGAAATTTGGATAAGAAGTTTTAAAATTAGATGGAAAAAATGAAAATAACATTTTCATAAAATATTTGGTCACAAATAACTTGACTCCATTTCAATCAACAACTCTGAGATGTGGCACTCTTTTGCCTAAAATCAGTACCTGTATACCCATAAAATCTGGTATCATTTGATTACAAACTTTAAAAACTAAGCTAAAATAATAAGACAACCTGGAGGGGGCGATGAAGCAAGATAGCTGTCCTGCTGCTCCGCTCCTCACCACGCCAAAGTTCACTCCAGTTAGGTGCTTTTTAAAGAACTTTTCTGGCTTCTGTTCATACACAGTGAATTGAAATGTCTGTTCATTTGCTGCCGGCATGCTGTTGGCAAGGACTAATGCTTCCGATGGTCCTTCTTGCAGTACGTGTGTAGTGCCGAGTCTGGTGGAGTTTGTACGGCTAGATGATTGATCCATTTTTTGCCACACATTGCTTGACCTATGATATGGCAAGGCTCCTTTTGGGTTTTATGACAGAAGCCCCAAATGTTTTAATGTCGGCCTAAAAAATGTGTTTATTCTGCAGATTAAAAGTAGTGGAAAGCTGCAGCTAAGTGCAGTGGCATTGTACAGCTGCTTGATCACTGTTTTTTTTGGCATTCCTCTAAGTGTGGTGGAGTGATGAGATAAGGATCTTCTGGTTGTAGAGCTGATTTGAACCTCTCAGGGAGAAGGCTGGATTACCTGGAGTGCAAAAAGGTGATTTTCCTCTTCTTACAGGGATGCTATCTCTTGCCTGGGGTGGGAGTTGGGCTACCTTATTTTGAATACATTAAAGTTGCTGCCCTTAGAAGAGTTCTTCTTTTGCATATTTTTAGTTGCAAGATGATGCAAGATAATATGGTGGGATTTACAAATGTGTCTAAGGGAGTTTGCGGATGAGAGGAGACATATAAGGGAGCACCTGTGCTTTGGAAAAGGTGGCCTGTATGCAGAAGTAATGGACTCCCAGTTTAGGGAGATTGCAGCAGTTTTATTTACACCAACAGTAATATGGCCATGGTGTTATGTCCTCGTAAGGTACTGTATTTTATTCTGTTTATGCTGGTGAAGCTAGGGCTTTGGCCACCTGGCTTGAGATACAATATAGTGCCAAGGTAGAGTTTTGTTTGCAGTCCCAAAGGTAAATTGACTTTGTCCCAGACTAACTCCCGGGCCGGTCTTTGGACTCCTGTGTGAGAGCCGTGTCCCTACTGTATTTCTTAAAAAACTTAAAATGGAATTCATATTCCTGGATTAAGCCTTTGGAGCACAGATGGTCTCCCTGGTCTCCTGCCTCTCTGAAATTAAGTTGAGCTGGAAGCTCTAAGAGATGCTATTTTGCTTAAAAATAGGTGACATAATTAAATGTCCTGTCGACTTGCCACAGGTTGAACATGAGTGCTTGTTTTAATTCATCTGGAGGACTCCTATAGTTATAGTAAAAGGAACCTCAGACCATCTTTTTATGATTAAATATGAACTTTTAAAAGAGAAACAAAAGATAAGTTGTTTGAGCCTTGATTGATTTTGCTTGTAGACATTAGTCTAGTGACTAATACTGGTGACTTTAATTGAACTCATGAACTCCTAAAAATGGAATGAGCTAAGTCTGGCAGATCCTTGTTTTGTATTTATCATGAACACAGCTAGCCCACCTTAAACTGCTGAAATTTTAAAGAAAAGCTTTCATATATTTAGAACTCTCATTGGCTCAAAACACATATGTCATTTTTGGTCTTTTACATTCATTTTTAATTCCTGACGTATGGTGCATTTAATGGAGAACTGAATGTTTGGCTTACAACTAGTAGTCTCCTGAGAATAATGGAGCCACAACTTTCCATATTAGAAGACCAACTTGTGTTCTTATTGTGCTTTTATGTGCTTATGTACTCCCTCTTACAGTTATATGTTCAAAGTTGTCAGCTTAGCTTAAATGCAGTTTCCTGAATTTTTAACAATTATTGATAGTACTTATAACTTGTGATTTATGTAATATCCTGGAAATACTGTGTCTCATTCAAAAATGTTTAAAAAAAGATCTGATTTATTTTTAATTTGCAACATTTGATTTCCATGGCTTGAGGCCTTAGCTTAGAGCCTCAAGTCATGGAAGAGGGAAACCGGCTGTTAATATATTGGAGTTATCCTCTCAAAGACATGAGGTGTATGATCTCAGGTCAGTGGAGAGTGCTGGTCTAGATGGCACCAGAACTTGAACTTAGTGAAATCCTATGTGGGATTGGCAGGAGAAGGCTCTTCCGGATAATGTCTTCTAATAAAGGGCTGGAGATGACCTTGAGTGTAAGCTATGAATGGCTAATAAATGCCAGCTTGTGTATACAAGGTGAAACCAGCAAAAATTAGAAGCTATAATGAGGTGTCTGTACATGAGGTCCAGAGCAATGCAATGTAAGGAAAAGCTGAAGTGGTTCTCAGCACACTGGGAATAGTATGTCTCTAATGGGATTGGAATGCATGCACATGAAGTCTAGAGAGTAATACTTCATGTGGGCTGATGCTTATAGTCCTTACCCCTGTTTTACAATGTTTAAATATTCAAGAGTTTTAAGAACATCTCTCTTGTATGTATTGTGCTATTTAAACCCAATAATATATTAATGTCATATGCATAAATCTGAAAAGGCATAGTTACAGGAAACCAACTACATTTAAAATGTATTTAAAATGTTTTCATAGTGTATTAATCTCTTTAATTAACCCTTTATAAGGGTTTATGTATTTTGTGTGTGTGTATTCTGTTTTTAGTATATCCCAATGGTGTTTCAGCTGAACAATAACATCTTTGTACTTGTAGCCAAAATAGTTGAAATTTAAAATTTAGCAAAATTCTGCTGAATTTTCTTGCAACCTCCACAAAATTATATAGAATAGGAATGGCAATTCTGCAGGGTGTTCTGCTGGTGGAATTTTATATTCCACACAGCTCTACTCATTTCCCTACCTCTGTTGCTTTAAACTGAACCCTAACTGGTGCATTAACACAGTTTTATTTTGCAATGAAAAGCTTTTTGCAATGAAGAGTACATCCATCAGCTAAATCATCTCATTTTTATTTCTGTTACACTTATTTGTTATACTGATTTGTCTACAATTTTGATTATGCTTCTTGATATATTGCATTTGCTATAAATGATTTTCCACTTCCCTACTCCCAAGACACACCTGGAAACAAGCTGCTAGCAGCTCAGTATGTTTTTCTGGTGAGAAAATTTCGAAATAAATACTGTGTGGCTAGAACAGATACAGATACATACTTTATCTAAGTACTAGGTATATGGAACCAGTTTAACACAGATAAAGCATTGTGTCTTCATAATGACCGTATACCATTAGTAGTAAAACAAATCTTCACTAGTATGTTCCATACCTGAGGGTACCTGTAGAGCCCCAGAAGTCTCGCCATTGGGATGGATGTGGCTGACACATCATCTCCAATAATCCCAGAGAGTGTGGAGCTGAATTGGCAGTCATAGTTTGGAACACAATTCTCCTGACCTGATAACATCCACATAGTGCCCTGGAGTGCTCGCATTATTGAATTGCAAGAGTCAAAAATCTGGAATCCCAAAGAAATATTTGGCAACAGTTGGGGGCTCTGATTTACCTCATCTGTGGCAAAAACAACGGAAGATATTTGCTTGTATATTTTAGCTCTAAACCTGGGGAATAATTTTATTAAATACATTAATATAATGTAAGTGATGATCACAACTTACATATAAACAATTTAGCCCCTTATGTATTCAAAATGAGAATAAATCATTTATCTTAGTTTTGCCATTTATCTCTTCTCTAGACAGCTAAGAAAGGGACACAGAACCAGAGGGCGAGGAGCTTAAATGATGCCTAATGCCTTCACAAAAGATGCTGCAGGTCATGAAACAGAGCAGTGAAATCAAATAGAAACAGCTGCATTTTCATTAAAAAAAAACAAAAAAACATTCATTCAATAGTTATACAAATTATTTATTAATTGATTTGAATTTTGATGACCAGGTAAGTCCACTGAGACAAAAAAGTCAATTTTTAGGGGCAATAAAAGAAAAACTACATGAAAATAAACAACTAAAATACATTTGTATAAATTGGACACCTAATGTTCAGACATGTAATATTATGTCTTTCATTGCTTGTGAGTAAGTTAGACTTAAGAATTCACACAAGGCTATGCCACTTGTGTTACTATTCTGCCTTCTCACCCATGAAGATACATAGCATGCTGTGAGTCAGGCCACAGTGTATCCACTACATTTACTGTAATTTGCAGAGTTTTCGAAGTAGATAGGCAGCATCATTTTTGACAGATTAAAGCAGCAGGTCTAGCTATCAAAACATAACATATTTCTTTTAATAAATAACAGAGAGATGTAAGATGGTGCAATGGTTAAAATAGATGCCTGGGAACAAGGAGACCAGATCAAACCTTACCATAGCTAGCTATTTACTTTATGACCTTCTATACATCATTTGAGCTCCACGTGCTGCAGTTGCTCCTTCTCTAAAATTGGGTGACAAAATAAGATGATGTATCTCAGTTGGGCCAGCCTGGCTAAATAAATAGCAAAATGAAATGTACTGCAATTAATACTGTGGTATTAAAGAGGATTATCGATCTAGTTCACCCCCACTGCCTAAATGGTAATTTTTAAAAACCTTTCCCTCCTCAATATGTCTAGGTTTTATTTAAATGCATTATGTGTCAGAATTTAAAACAGTGTCAGGAAGACAATTCCACAGATTTACTATTCCCTGAGTGTAAACAATTTGCTACTGACAGGTTTTAAATGTTTTTTTTCTACCAACTGGACTTTGTTTCCCCTCACATTCTTTTCACTTGATTTACAAGACCGTGACAATTCCCTCATCAAGTCCTTGTCTGAGTTGATTGTATAACGTATATTAATAAGAAATCATCCCTCTTGTTCTTTATATCTGACTATGCAAACCCAATGACTCCAGTCTGCTCTCCTATGGAAATGTCCTTAGCACATATATTTGCTTTTCTTTGCAATTTATCCATCTGATTTACAGTATATACCTGAACAATACTAGTCCACTAAGCTGATAGCAGAAGTCTAATTGTGGCATTACAAATGTTCTATTGAGTGAGAGTAGCACTTTTCTATGTCACTATACAATAGACTTTCTCAAACAATCCATTACTTTGCTTGCATTGTTATAAATGTGCTTACATTGTTTACTATGTTGAAGGTCCTGTGTGATTTGAACTCCAGTGTCTCTCAATGTAAGTTGACTTACAGGTGTACCTCTGTGGTAACAAGGAAAACTAACTTTTGTGACTGAAGTGCATCACAGCACATTTTTCACTTTTGGCTCCTATACCCAAGATTTGTGACAATTTTTTTCCAGGTCATCCAGGAATGGCCACTGTTTATCAGAGCCCCATATGTCAAAACATCCCTCAGCTGAGTATTGTCTCTGAATTTCATGCACCAATTACTAATTTCACCATTTAGTGTATATCAGTTGCATATATTCTAAGGAGGAAATGACCCAGCACCAACAGTTGTAGGACTTTCACATGGAGAAAAGTATCTCTTAATGCAAATCTTTTGTATCCAGTTAGCCAAACAATTTCCCAAGTATCTCATTAATTCATCCTGGAGTTTTAGTAACCTTAATTCTGCTTTTATACATTTCTGTGGAACAATGTCAAAGGCCTTCATAAAATCCATGTATATTATGATAAGCAGCAAGCAAAGAAACAAAAACAAAACAAACAGAAAAAAAAGGGCACACACTCAACTAATGTGTAATATACAGTGGAGCTAGCCAGGATGAAACTCTTAATACCTGACAATAAATGGCATGTCACAAAATACTACTTGACAAAATGGCTTAATTTCATAGCTCCTTACAGCATACTGCAGTAATACATCAAGGCACTGTGTTGAATCATTGCTGGCTCCACTGTAAATTGAAGGAATGTAAAAATGTTATGTGTTGGGTTGCAGCAAAAAAGAAGGAAGAGTGAATTGAACCAGAATTTAATGACATGGAGGAGAAGTGAGATATGTGGCTTCCTTCAAGGGATGGGAAAGAAAAGGAGGTACAGAGGGAGCAGTGATGAGTACATGGTGGGCAGTCCAGTACAATGCAACTGAATAAGTGGAATAAGGGTTTCAGTCTGGTCAGGGTGGATTGAGGGGCATTTCTGTAATCCACATAATTGAAACTGAAAGCAGAGAGGATCATTTTGGAGATTATTTTGGCTGATTAAGGATGTTGAATCTCTATACGCCAATCTAATGCATAAATTGGGCATTCAAGTATGTAAATATTACTTGGAAAAGCATCCAGAAAAGGATGATATCCCCATAGAATTTAATCTGGCTGCCCTAGAATTAATTGTTAACCCCTAACAGCTTTGAATTTGAGGGCACACACTATTCAAAGGTATATGGTTCTGCCAGTGGGCTTCAGTGGCCTCATCATACACAGATGTATTTTTAGGTATGTGGAAGGAACTGCATTTTTAATACCAACAATAATGTCTTGTTACTCAAAATTTTTAAAAATGGTGTCGCTTTATTAATGATATAGTTTGTGTCTGAGATAGGACATCATGGCGACTGAGGAATTTATTACTTGGCTGCATACTGTAACAATGACTTAAATCTGTAATTTATGCAAACTGCTGGCAGTGAGTGTATTAATTTTCTTGATGTAACTTTTACTAAACCTGTGAAAACCAGGAAATATGTCAAAGTATTTTTTTTAGAAAAGTGACAGTGAAAAATTCTGTATTGAGAGGTGATAGTGCTCATCCTATTGCACTCAAAAATGCTGTGCCCTAGAGTCAATTTTTGTAGCTATATAGGAATTGTTGTGATAATGAAACATTTTTTTTGAGCAGATCAGAGAACTGGAATCCAGATTTCTGGAACATGGTTACACCAGGGACTTATTAGAGGAGTAACTAAAGCCTAGTTTATGAGTAGGGATTAATTGCTGAAAGACAATGAAAATAGAATAAAACTGAGATGGGACCGGTTTCCTTTGTAACTGAATTTGACAATAGGACTGGAGAGATTGATAATTTATATTTTAAATCTTGCCCATCCTACAAGGTGATCCACAGGTAGCCGAGGCAGTTGGCAACAAACCCTGAGTCACATTCAGCAGGTCCTAAAATCTGGGAGCTATACCGGTACATTGTAGATTACCTACTGAATCTATGTTAACAACATATTTGAATTGGCTACCTAAAAGACCTTCTGGATCCTATATATGCCACAGGTGTAATATTTGTAAATATTTTCAACATGCAGTACCTCAGTACATCCAGGAAATCAGGAAAGGAAATGTCAAATAAGGGAATGCATTACGTGTGACACTTTCTCCGTAGTGTATGCTCATTGGTGCCCATGTAATGTGAAAAATATAGGGTATACTGTTTATAATCTAAATACTAGAATCCAAGAATATATAAGGACCATGTATAACATTAAACAAGATACTCTAGTTGGATTTCATTTCTTATAACATCATGCCTCACACCCAGAGGACCTGAGGTTATGGGGCTAGAATCCATACTCCCACCCAAATATGGAGGAGATTTATTTATTTTGTTTTTTTATTTGAAAGCTTGTAACCAGGAGAGGCAAACTGAGCCATGGCTCATTTTCAGGTGTGACCTAGGGGAAGGGAAGGGGGAATATGCATACAGATGAAAACTAATTTACAGAACCAGATTAAGCTGTTGGTGGTATTTCAATGAATAGGATCAACCTCTTATTTAGAAAAGAAAGGTGATGTATCTTTAAACTACGAAGTATAAAGTCAATTGGCTTAAATAAGCAATGGGAACTTGAAACCATTTCTTAAAAAAAATAACCTGAACACGTAGAATTACATTGATTTTTGTGTTTTTCTCTCTGTTTGTCTAGTCAGGAGAATGCTTTTGTCTGTTATTCCCTCACCTTTCATCTCTCTGCTATGGGTGTGGATCCCCTGAATTAAATTTGGATCTGTGAACCTTTCTTTTATGTGTGATCAGATGGCTGACCATGGCAGCACATCTGAAGCCTCAAGTTCATCCATCTTTGTGCCATTGCCACGGCAGCAGCTGCATCAGAATATTAAATCAGTAGGGCTTTTGACTCCAAATTGGGGAACTTTGCAATGATCAAGCAGTCACAAGTGTTAGGTATTAGGATTAATAGCATCTTTGTCATTGACTGACACACTGTCATCCCAAAGTGTAAGAGTTTGGGTCAGTTCGAGAAAATATGATCATGGTTGCTCACCAGCCCACAGGTTCTCCAACACAGGTAGGAAGGGTGTGTCCCATAATCTTTAGTGATTACTGGGGTTTTAAGGAACTGGATGACAAGCTTCCCTTAAATTCTCTGAAGGACATGAGCCTGATTTCAAGGGAGTCTGGGTAATGACTCTAGATAGTTTACTGAAGTAGTACATGTCCCTGTGTTTTTGGGTGAGCAGCTCTGTAGCTTGCTAGGTGACCTGTCTTTTTAGTTCATACAACAGTTCCATAAATTGTAAAACTGATTTGAACCTACATAGCTTCTGTGCTAAATGGTAGAGTCATTTAAAGCTAAAAGCAGGGAAATTTAGGCAAGCCTGGGTTACTGCAATTATTGGCCTTAACAAAAGGGCTCTGGCTTAAAAATCAGCATGAAGGTGCTGTGGAGTCCAGATTCTTATTGTCTGAGGACTTCTGCAGCTGGTCCACAGTAATTATAACTTGAGTGAAGCCACTTAAGGGCTAGGTGGTTTACTGGGAACAAAAGAGTTTGAACTAGCAAAAGCAACAGGAGATGAGACATGGTGACTCCAGTCAGGCCAGTGTGCACTTAGGTTTTTTTTTTTTTCAAACCTGGGAGGGGGCTGGAAGGAAGAAGCTGCCCTCCCACTATAATGCTTTCAGTTAGACTTTTAAAATGTGAACATGCGTGCTGGTTGGTCCTTTCTCAGCATTTGATGAAGTCAGTCAATCCCAGCAAGGAACGCCAGAGGTAGGACTTTTGAACTTTTTTAAAAGAGCTTACGGAACTTGCCAGAGATAAAAACATAACCTCTCTTTCAAAGACTGTCCTGGAAGGAACAGCAAAAGACCTTGGACCTCTGTCTTTATTTCCACCAAACAGGACAATCAGCAGCCTTAGAACTCTTTTCATTTTCAGCACTTCAGACTTTTCAAGGTAGAACTATATTCGCTAGAGTTTGAACAATATATATTTTTTTGTATATTCCACCTTTCTTTTCATATCCTGTAACCAATATTAAGTATATGATTTTTATTTGTATGTTATTTACAGTGCTTATCATCAAATTAGTGAAGTTTTAATGTACTGTAAACTAATGGTACCAGCAACAGTTGTGTATGTTTGGGAAAGTTTGTTCAAATTAAGCTATGCCTGTCTGACACTTAAGGGCCAGATGCTACAAAAATTAGAATCCAAAAAGGGACTCTGTGAATGAAAGAAGGAGGGAATACAAACGGCCTCAAAAAGGGGGTCTGTGGGACTTGAACCAGTCTCTGCATTTTTCTGGAAAAGGACACATATAGGGTGTATAGAGCATCCACAAAGTCCTATACACCCCTGTGACTTGTCTGGTTTGCTGTGCAGTGGCCACGAGGGTTCTCTCCCAGGAACACAGACTCAAGACTGTATTTACACCCACACACAGAGAGGAAGTCCAGGAGCCTCCTTGGTGGATGTTCAGTTGTGAAACAGCAAATGTTCTAACAGGAGGTTGAGAATTCCTGACCCAGATTGCAAAATGATTCACTGTAGCCCAGGGAATCCTGCCCCACTGGAGTGGGCTTGTGACAGTCTTTATCAATGATTGTCAACACATATTTTGAGGTATCTCTGTCTTTTTGAATACTTCTAGCCAGGCACTGAGCATTGTTGTGATCCTTAGATTTGAGAAGTTCTTTTTTTTAGTAAAAGTATTTTTTATTGATGGGATATTAAATATTTAATACATACAATTTACAATATGTTCATACACTATTTCTATTACACAAATCTCTATATAGACATTGTTAAACATGTATAAATCTATTATAAATATATCATATCCCATTTCCCTTTTTCTTCCTATTTAATATAATATCCTCCACCCACAACAATATAATATGAGCAAAAAGTAGCTTAATTTTACAGTATCTTCGTATGTTGGTATATCTCAAAATGATACTTGTAATTGTTGAGGCAAAAGATTAATTAATTCCTGTCAGGCAAGTTTTTCCCCACCATCTTCTTTATATGTATCATCCATCAATCTTTCATAATATAAAGTGCTCTTAAATATATAACACCATTTATTTAAATCAAAAGCCTCAATTTTGAAGGAGTTCCAATTAGCTAATATTCAATCATGTGGTTGCCATAGTAGCCAAAGCAAGTATCTTCTTTTCTTTCCATTCAGTTTCTAAAGAATCAAAATCATTGTAAATAAAAATATTTAGTACAAGAGGGAATTTCTTCATAATTTTCTCCAATTATACAGCAGTTTCTTTCCACCATGTCTGGATATTGCCACATTCCCAAAAACAGATGAAAATGATCAATTTTCTTTTCCCTGTCTTTACATTTATGCCAACACCTATCACTATAATTAAGAGCCATATGATGTAACTTATTTGGGGTAATATAGGCTCTATCCATTTGCTTATGTTGTATGGATTTATTTTTAACATTAATATCTAGTAAATTTGCATTAATACCCAATTTTTTTTCCATTGAATATTATCCCATTTTATTAACGGTTCCTCCTCACATTTTATTTTACTATGGTAATTTTTTTTCTCTGACTTGCACATAATTTTATTAATCAGATTTGTGTAAACCAACCCAATAACAGAGACCTTTGCTTTAGTAATTTTTATCTTAGGGTTAAACAATTGAATAAAATCTGAATCTAATTTTTTCATCCTCTTAATTGTTTTCCTAATGTAAGATATGTATTTTCCTCTAAGTAAATTATACTTCAGCCATGGTTGTTTAATATCCTTCTCCAAACATTTCATATGAAAAGTGTGATAATCCATAATGTTGTATGTCTGGCAGCAGTCTCTCCAATGATAAATATTTAGTTCAAACAAGTCCAAATCAGTTAGTATATTTTTATTATATATATTCCAAATCTTTAAATTCCCATTTATACTGGCAAACAATTAAAACATTTTTTTATCAGCAAAGTTTTATTACAAAATAAACAGCTTTTGCAATGCTTTTATGATAGGGTTTGGCATTTCTCAAACAAAGACAGAAATGCAGGATATTCTGGAATTTTATTTTAGATTCTAGTGTATATAACATTCCATTCACAATTGATTGATGGGAGTCCATAGCCTGCCTCTCAGCTTTCGCTTTATTAATGCAGTTGATTGTCTGTTTCACTTTTGTTGTCCAATAATAAATAATAGAGTCTGGACATCCCATACCACCTTCCTTTCTTAAAATCCTTAATTTTCTCCATGCACTTCTTGGAGCTCCTCCATGCCATACAAATTTAACAAATAGCCGTCTTATTTGTTCCAGTCATGTGATTGATATTTCTCCTTGCACTGCTTGATATAAATATATCAAGTGATGTATAATCATCATTTTTAAAATTTCAATTCTTCCTAAAAGACAGAGCTTTGCTTTGCCATTGCATGATCATCTCATAAATGTTAAGCAGATATGATTCCAAATTTAATAACATTGTAGTCTCTGTATTTCTTGTAGTTGAATTCCCAAATATTTTATTGAATTTTGTATTTTCATTTCAGAAATGATCTGTCTGGTCTCTGGGGAGATTTTATTTAAACATAATATAAAAGATTTATTTTTATTTTAAGTATAGTTTGAATGTAATGAAAATTTCTGAATCTCTGACAGTAACTCTGGATATGATTCCTTAGGATTTGAGATAATTACCATTATATCATCTGCATAAACATGCAATCTAAAATGTAATACCTCCTTTCCCTGATTAGTAATTTTAATATTTTGTCTAATATGATTCAGTAAAGGTTCAAGTGATAGTATAAATGGAAGGGGGAGAGAGGACATCCCTGTCTTACTCCATTAGGCATAGAAACAGATCCAGATTTATATTGGTTAATTTTAAGAACTGCAATAGAGTATTTACATAGAGCCTGGATAGAGGTAATTATAAATTTAGGAAATTCCCAAGTTTGTAAAGTTAGAAACATAAATTCCCAACTAATAAGATTGAATGCTTTACTAGCATCCAGTGCTATTGCAATAGTCTCTAAATCTGCATCCGTAACTAAAGAAAAGTTATTTGTACTTCCCTAGTCCTACAAATATATTTCTTCCTCCTATAAAACCATTTTGATCATTATGTATGATTCTTGCAATCTGGTCTTGAATTTTTAAAGTAATAAGTTTGGCTAGTATCTTATTGTCTGCATTAAGTAAAGCAATTGGATGGTAGTTTTCGGATATAGTGGGTCTTGTTTTCCTTTAATAACAGTATTATATCTGCCTCATAACAAATTTTGGACTCTCTCCCACAGTAGGCATCTCTCCTGCCAATCTTTGAAGCCAGTCTAATAGTTCCAGAATAAATGTCTAATAGAATTCGTATGTCAATCCATAAGGTCCAGGAGAAGAGTTTTTCTTCATAGAGTTAACAGCTTCCATTACTTCAGTTTTAGAAAATCCTTCTGTACATATCAAACCTTTCCTCAAATTACTATTCTCAAGAAATTGTTTGCAATCAGATTGATCTTTTAGTCTGTTATTTGGACCATTATAATTATTTATCCCCTCATAACATGATTGAAATACCTGAGCAATCTCACTATTGGTAGTAACTATCTCTCACTTATCTATATAAATCTGAGTTATGGTATGTCTTTCCCTTGTTGTTTTAAGGCATAAGCCAACATTTTACCAGACTTATCAGAAAACATATATAGTTTATTCTTAAGTTGATACATTTTTCCTCTGTTTTTTCCAAAAGCATTTTCCCGTCACTTTATTTTGTAATTGACTTTGGTACTTTATTGGTTCTAACCTATCTTTTTCTTGTAAGTATAATATTTCTTCATCTAATTTTCTCATATCTCTCTGTTTTTTTCTGTTTCATCTGTATTGAATATGATATTACATATCCCTGCATTGTAACTTTAAATGCATCCCAAATATCTGATATTTTCTGATTTTTACAACTTATTTCCCAAAATTCTTTTATATGGTTTTTAAGATATTTCACAAAATTAGCATCCAACAATAATGTATTTTGAAAACACCATTGTGTTATTCTTTGTCTTTCTTTATTGGGGTAAAAATAACAGAAACTAAAGCATGATCTGAAATAGATATTTCAAGTATTTCAGCTTCAAGTATATCCTGAATAAAGTTCTTATTTACAAAAATATAGTCAAATCTAGAAAGCACTCTAATATTTTTTGCCTTAAAAGTATAGTTAACTGTTGAAGGATTTCTATTTCTCCAGGGGTCAAACAGATCATATTCCTTAAGAAAATTGTTAAGGACAATTGCAGTCCTTTTATCTGATTCAGTTGGGGTGATGATTTACCTAATTCAAGATTTAATAATCCATTAAAGTCATCTACAATTAAGATAGTATCTGCTTCAACATTAATAATGGCTTGTGAGACTTGATTAATAAAAGTTTAAATAGGTCAGAAAGGGGGCATATATCGATTCCACCAAAACAACATTACCATATAGCTTTCCCTTCACCAATATTATTCTACCTTCGGTATCTTTCCAATGATCCATATATTTAAAATCTATGTTTTTTGATATTAAGATTGCCACCCTCTACTGTTCATAGTCCCTTCAGAACTATACATTTGTCCAACCCATCATTGATTTAGTTTTTTTTATTTAATTCATGAAATGGGTTTCTTGTTTCAAAATTATTTGGACTTGATTATCTTGTAAATACTGTAATAATACCTTTTCTTCTTTTGTTGTTTAAGCCATTGATATTGAATGTGGCAAAACAAAGTTCAGTATTTATTATTTGCTCAACTGAGATAGCTAATATTTTTATTTTCTTTTTATTTCATAGACTCCACTAATTCTTGTACTATTTCTTCTTACTCTATTTTAAATACCAACATAAACTATCAACATACCCTCCCCCATCATCCTGTTTCCTTTTGCATATTAAAAATATACAAACAAGCTTTCTATAGTTACTCATTCTACTAAAAAACCAAAAACAAACAAGGCAGATTAACCATCTGCCTGATGCTGGTAACTTTATTCTTCACATATCTCCACTGATTGCCCAAGCCACCTCCAACCATATTAATGTAGGCCAAATCTTGTAGCCGCTTCAGACTGCTTCCTTAGATGTTTTTTAGCTATTCTATATTTCCTCCTTTCAAACAAAAATAAAAAAAAGGAGAGGAACGAAAACGGAAAAGAAAGTAAAAACAAACAAATAAAAAAAAAAAAACAGACTTCCTTAGTCCTTCACCCTAACCCCTCCCTTGTCATCTATATTTAATGCTTGGGCAGATAAGTTCCCCTCAAGTTATTTCTCAAAACATTTCTTGGTATTTCAACTTTAGACCTTTTTCTGCCTCCTCTACTCTTTCATATATTGCCTGATACCATTTTATATACACTTTAAGTTTGTAAGGAAGAAAGAATAGAGATTTTGCCCCGAATTTCCATATAGCTGTTCTCATATGGGCATATTTCCTTCTTTCAACAATAACTTCATTCAGCAGATCTTGATAGATGTTTTTTTTAGACCCCTGAAAAAGAAATGTTTTTTTTTTTTTTTTTTGAAAAACTCATTTCATTATCCTGTCTCGGTCATCTGACTTTTGTAGTTTCACAATTATTGCTCTAGGAGGAGCATCATCTTGTGGAACTTGTCTAAACATGATGAATCTATCATATTCAATGTTCACTTCAGTTCTGGAACCTCCAACAAATGATCAAATACATTATTTAATAGTTGAGCATGAGATAGTTGTTGATTCCATTTCTCCAGTATCCCCAGGATTCTTAAGTTCTTCCTTCCAGCTCTTGTCTCCACATTGATAACCTTGGATTGATGATGTTAAATATCAATATTTTGTTGAGCAAGTTGCTTTTCATACCTGGCAAAATGCCTCGGTATTACCGATTTGCTCCTCCATACTCTGTATTTTTTCCAATTTCACCTTATTCGAAACTTCGATGTTCTGTAAAGTAATTCTGTTATTTTCAACATATGTTATAAAAGTATCTAATGGCATGATTTTCTTCTTAATTTGTAAAATTTCGGCCAATGTGGTTTTAGCCCATGAAGGTGGTTCTGGCTCAGTTCCAGATTCATTTCCCTGTGACAGCACTGAAGCTTTTTCAATGATTTCTTTTCTGTTTTTTATCAGATCCTCTTTCTGCCATTCTGTCTGACCAATCATCTCTGATTCAGTCTCCAAGAGAAATTCAGAGTCTTAAGCCACTGTAGCCACTGAATCTTGTGAAGCCATTTTGTTAGTAATAGTACTTTCCCTTACCCCACTTAACATTGGGAAGGAGATAGGTGACAAAACTGTTGGAAGGAGGGATTCAGAGAGGGAATTGAAAGAAAAAATGAATATGAGGTTGCTGAAGATCAGCTTTTTATCAAAGCCCTCTTTCTCTGCTTGTCCACTGGGGTAAAATTGTAATCCGCTTTTTACATTTTTTAGTACCTTTTAGGTTTTTGTTTTGTTTACCTTTATATTTTACTGTGTCTGTTCCTTCTGTCTTGCCTTCATGCTTTTTTCCATCAGAATTTTTACTTCTAGTAAACATTTGTTGATACTTTTGTCTGACATAAAAATTAAAAATAAACATTGAATTATTAATGAAGTGCAAAATTTCACAGTTACCTTCCTCCCCCTTCCTCTTTCTCAAAGAACACTTAGCAGGAATAGTAGAATTAGCCAAGTATCACCGAACATCAAATCAAATTCTTTTTTGTGTGGGGTGCCTCAGGGTTCAGTGCTGTCTCCCATGTTATTTGCAGTGTATATGCTGCCCCTTGGAGACATTATAAGATGGTATAAGCTGAGGTTTCACTGCTATGCAGATGATACCCAGCTATACCTCTCTTTGGCCCCTGACCAGGATGGAGCTCTCTCGGTGTTTAACAGCTGTCTGAAAGAAATCCAGGATTGGATGGATTCTAGTTGGCTGAAGTTGAACTCAGAAAAGACAAAGGTTTTGGTTGTGGACCCTGGTCATCAGATAGAGGGGTCGTTTGTTGGTGCACCCTCAGGAATTTTTTTTTGCAGCGTTTCACTCTTGACCTCTGAACGGGTGTGTAACCTGGCGGTTATCTTGGATGACAGGCTGACACTGCAGTCACAAGTGTCAGCAGTCATCAAGACTTCTTTTACCATCTTAGAAATATCACCAGAGTTAAGCACCTCATTCCGTCTGACTCATTACCAACATTGGTCCATGCCTTTGTGTCCTCGTGTTTAGACTATTGCAACTCCCTGTACTTTGGGCTTTCTGGGGTTGAAATCTGCCACCTCCAGCTAGTGCAGAATGCAGCAGCCTGGGTTTTGACTGGGACAAGTAGGTCCTGTCATATTACCCTAGTGCTGTGCGAACTACACTGGCTACCTATTTGGTGGTGGATCACCTTTAAAGTCAGTTTACTGACTTTCAAAGCCCTACATATTCAGGGTCCAGCCTATCTGGAAGAACTTCTGGTCCTTTACTACCCTGGCTGATCACTTTGCTCGGCCAATGAGGAGTTGCTAGAGATTCCAAGAGTGAGTCTTAAATCTTTAGGTTGTAGAGCTTTTTCTTACACCGCACCCACTCTTTGGAATTATCTACCACACCAGTTACGGGAGCGCACCTCCATGGGGGAATTTAAGAGGGGTTTAAAAATCCACTTTCATCAAATAGCCTTTTTGGAGTACTGATTGTATTTGAGATTATTGACTATACTGTGATTTTATTGTGTTTTATATTGAATTTTATTATCTGATCTGTGATGTTTTATTTTGTATAGTGCCTTGAAAATTGAAAGGCACTTTATAAATAAACCTATTATTATTATTATTATTATTAATTCAGTAAATTGCTTCAGTGTCTGAAATAGCAAAGGCCCCAAATCCTCTCTCCCTTTTTAAAAAACAAACTTGCTAGTAAGCCAATAAAAATCCTTCGTCGCAGTTTACACCTGTACCATCTTTATTAGCAAATTTAGCAAAGTTCACTATTTCACTGTTTTCCAGCAATTTAACCCTTAGTTCTTGGTCCTTTTCTTCTTCTTTTCCCTCCCAGCAAAAACAATGTTGCACTTAATTCCACAAAAAAAAAAAAAAAACAGTACCACAGGGCAAGGAAGGACTACTTATAGCGGGAAAACAGTTCTTAACCACAGTATAACCATTTGTTAACATTGTTCTAAGAGAAAGTTAAACCAATGACATTTCATGGGAGCAGTATTTTTATCTGTCTCCCCCTTGTTCTAACAATCAAATATTAAACATGGATAACAAGCCTTGTCAAGCAGCAGTTCGTTAGTTCAAAAATATTGCAGTCTCTAAAATATCTCTTAAATATCCAAGCTCAAAACTTTTTATTATAGACAAGGCTGTTTCAAAATGTAAGGACTGTAGTCTGTAGTCTGTCTCTTCATGTTAAAGAGGAGCACCACAGTGGTTAGGTACAAATGTTAAGAAAATCCTCTCTGCAGTAAACGGCCATTGTTGTAGGCCAACAGTCCTTTCCCAAGTCTGCTCATTTAAAATCTTCCCTTTACCTTATTCTTTCATCCACCAAGGTCTCCCATCTCACTGCTTAATTCTCGAGTGAATATTAGCCCAGACATCGACCTTATCCTTGAGAAAGCAAGCATTATGCATAATGGAAAAAACAATGTCACAGACCTGCCTCAAAGGCGACAGTAAAAAAGTGATCCATTATTCTTCCTCAGTCTCCCTAAACAAATGGTTTCTTTCACCACCTTATTCGGGATATCAACCACACATTAGAGTAATCAAATAGTAAGACAACAGTGGGGTCTGTATAGTAAAAGATATATACAACATTGCAATGAAAGGGAACAGCATTTTGAAACTGTTTAAAGCAGCCTTCTATTTAACAGTTGCCGCAATTTGTTTCCATTTCTTCAGGAACCATTTTAGTGAAAGTAGGCTTTTATTTGTAACAAAACCAAAAAAAATTACCACAACGTAAAACAAGATGGAACAGCATCATAACTGCCATGGAGGGCTGACACTCAGGCATATGTGGAGTGATGCAAAACACCACCTCCTATCCTGCATCCTTCCCTACTGTGTCTAGATTTGGGAAGTTCTTAATAAAGTTGTTGTCTAATGCATTGAAAATAAGGGATTGGATTGCTTCACCCTGCAGCCCCTCTTTTTCCATTTCTACCCAGCTGACCTCTGGGCTCCTCTTTAAATGGCATAGTACGTAAAGGATCTGTGTAGCTTGGTGGTATGTTTTAAGATCCAGGATACCCAATCCTTTCTCTTTATTCAAAGTCACTGTGTTCCATTTTTGCGGAGTTTTTCCCTGCCCACAAAAATTTAGAGAGCACAGTCTGTATGTGGCTTTTGATCATTATGGGGAGTGTTTCAAACAGGAATAGAAATCTGTGTAGGGTGTTCATCATAATTGTTTTGGCTTTGCCTACCAGAGACAGAGGGAATGCTGCTGATCTGTGGCAATTGGATTGCATCTGTGCTACTGACTTTTGATAGTCTGAAATAATTTGCTGAAGGCAGTCATTATCTGACTCCTAGATAATGAAAACATTTGTGTGCCCATTTGAGCCCATGTACTCCTTCGAGCTCTGTGATTAAGGGACCCTCTATCAGCATTATCTCTGAATTGTCTTTGTTTATCTTAAATCCTGATAATGATCCATATTCCCTTATTGTGTCCAACACTCAGGGCAGTGATTCTATGGGGTCTTGTAGGTAGAGAAGGGTGTTATCTGTGTATAATGAGACTGTTATCTTCTCCACCCACTTTTATGCTCTTGATGTTCTCTTGGCCTCCGAATTTAGTGGCTACTGGTTCCATGCTCAGGGTGAACAGAAAGGGTGACAGGGCAGCCCTGCTCTGTCCCTTTTTGGATAGGGAAGTAACTGGAGATTGTGCCATTGGCCCTTACTTGAGCTGTGAAGTTTGAGTTGAGGAAGACCAGAGATGCTGGAAAAAAGCCCACTTACCACATACTTCTTATAAAATTATTTTCATTTTTATTTTTTACTGACAGAACAAAATCACCAGTGTTTTGTGAGCTTTAACCATTTCTGCACAGAAACATAGACAATGATGACAGAAAAAGACCAGAGGTCCATCCAGTCTGCCCAAGTTCCCTATAATCCATGGAACCTTCCCTGGCACCTTTTGTTCTTCCAGGGTACTAACCCACCCCAACCTCTCCCCATTCTCCTGCCTGGTATTGTCACCCTGACATAACACTATGCCCTTCCTTCTATCCCAGACCTGTTTGAATTCCTGACTGTGTTTGCATCCGACCACATCAGCTGACAGACTGTTCCAAGGTTCCACCATCCTTTCACTTAAGAAGTACAGGTACTTCCTCATGTCCCTTCTGTTAATGTCCATCCATGTCCACAAGATCATGAGGTGTTATTCAGGCTAAATAATTCCCTGCAGTTCACTTTCTTACTTCCTTTGAGGAACTTGAAGTCCTCCTCTCCCATCTGGTTTCCAGTGAGTACATATATAGTTCCTTGAGACGGTCCTCATAGGATCTGCCCTGCTGGCCCTGAATCTTTTTATTACTCTGCACTGCATTCTCTCCAACCTATCCTTATCGCTTCTGAGGTGAGGACCTAGAACTGGGTGAAATACACCAGTGAGGCCTCACCAGGGAACTGTATAGCAGAAGTATTATCTCTTTCTTCTGCTATCAATACTGCTCCAAATACATTCCAGCATCATGTTAGCCTTGTTGTATGCCTTGTTGCACTGGCTCATTCTTTAAGGGAATTACTGCTAACTCTCATCTGTAGTGCTAAGTATTTCCCACCCATCTGGTAGTCCATCCTGGGGTTCTTTTTCCCTAGGTGCATTAACATGCACTTTTTAGCACTGAATTTTAACTGCCAAATATTTGACCACCCCTCTAGTTTTTGTGGGTCCTTCTGCATATCCTTTATTTACTCTTCATTATCCCCCCTCCCAGACTGTTTTGCGTCAACTGTGAAAAGACACAGCCTGCCCGAGAATCCTTTACTGTCACTGATGAACATGTTAAAGAGCATCAGACCTGGGAGAGATCCCTGTCAAATCCCACTCATAACCTCCCTCTCCTCTGATTTCAACCCCATCGTGGCTACCACCTTCTGCTGCCCCCTCATCAAGCCAATTACCCACCCAGTTTACTATGGCTTAAGCCACACCAATGTCTCCCATCTTTCTGAGAAATCTTTTTGTGCAGTACTGAATCAAAACCCTTGCTGATATTAAAGTACAGCAGTTCCACAGCATGGTCCTTGTCTTCTCCCTTTGTAACCATTTCAAGGCTCTTTTGGGCTCTATACACCAGCTTAACAATAGAAAAAACAACATTTGGACATACGTAATTTATACTCTACTAATTCCATAAATATTTCATGAGTATTACATTGAAAGGGTACCATTAGTGCTGTTTCAGCACCTTTACAGCTGAGATTGATGAATCATGGCAGTGAGAATAAACACGAGAAACATGTTTCCATGGCATTTAGAATGTTATAGCAAAGGCCTTTCTATTACTTTAATAAGAGTTCTGTTTCTTTTACATGTACTCCACTTGGATAATTGAACAGCTAGACTGTAAAGATTTAAACAGGAACAGAAACCACCCCTTCCCTATTTCTCTCCAATCATTTTGGGGGTAAGTGTTAATTTAAAAATCAGTATAACTGGAGAAACAGCTTTTTATTGCTTTTTGATAGCACACGCTTTTATGAGGATAATGGGGTATTAATTTAAAGTATTTTGAAAATAAATGAAATATTTTGATTAAATGTGCATAGTTCATGAAGGCTCAAAACAGCCTTTTTCTTTTTTTTACTGTATTATATCTGGATTTAAGTAACTGAAATGGTGGGAAGGATTAGCACTAATTTGAACTGAAACACTGGCAACTCAAAAAGCATTGAAAGAGTCTTGATGGGCAAAATTCATTAAAATGCATTTTGGAAGCTTAAAAATACTTAAGAGATTTTTTTTTGGGTTCCCCAGATCTTGGTTCCTCATCTTATGGCTGTGGGGATGAAACTAGCAGACATAAAAATAAAAATAAAACAGAAGGTACATACATTTGATAATTGCAATACAAAGAAACAAATAGTGAGACAGATATTGCACAATGATGAATATTGATGAATTTATTGAAAATATGATAAAGACATCTGATATATCTAGTGATGTAGCATCTATAATGCTTCCACAGGTTTTATTGAGGTTTATTCAAGCAAGTTATAGAAGATCTGTTATGAAATGTATTAAAAATAATTGATTGTGTAATGTTGTAAAGGATTGGTACAGCACCCCCTACAGGACTCAGTGTAATAATCCAGAATTATTTATGATCCAGAAAGAAATATGATATGGTACCTTTTATTATAACAACATAGATGTTACAAAAGAAAATATGTGTTTAAGCTTTCAGATTACGCATATCCCTTCATCAGAAGCTAATGCTAGTTGTTTTGGAAAAATACATTCTGTTAAAGACTATATCATACATAAAAAAAAAACATAAAAGTTGTAAAGAATCCCACTGGCAAAAACTTGAATTCAAAAGTCAACTTAAACCATATAGAGAACACAGAGGCTTACTACTATCAATGAAAGGCATTATAAGGTCAAATGTCACAGAATAGATAACACCCTTCTTGAAATAACTCATAAAACAGGCAGAGTCCCATCCAAAAAGAAAACATTTCATGATAAAAGTTGCAGAATGAATAACTCTTTATCTGAGAGAAATCTCAGAACTCACCTAAGTGAATTAAGATCTTGCCAGTGTGTGTTAGTACATACTTTTGGAAAATAACTGTGATTTTAAACCCCAAGTTAGAATAGGCTAAGACACCATAGTACACATTGCTAAAAAGTCTTCTAAATAAGAATTTACCTTTGGACATGACAATTAGTGGGTTTAAAGATCAGTTGCCCTATAACAATAAATATTCACAAGCTGTTTCATACTTTCATACATTGCTGCCCTATCAGGAGTTGCAGGTCCTCATACCTATGCTTAACAAGTCAATATTATTCATGAATATTAAAACCTATACTTCTTAACCATGATCCATCTTCAACTTTATACCAAATGACCTCTGTTTGTGCACAATTGAAAAACAAACCTAACAAAGACCCTCAAGTAAGTGAGATATTGTATCCTAATATGTCCCTGTATCAAAATATGTCAGTATATATCAGATCGTCTGTATATGCATCAACAATTCCAGGAGTCTGAAACAAAAGCTGAGGGAATCTACCACCCACGACCATGCCTTACCCCCCCCCAGGAAAAACCAATGTATACATAACTAGTTAGAAGGAATATATGTATCAATTTTGTATGTGAACATATACCAAGACCATAATGTGTATCCATGCAGTCTTCATGATGCCAGTGAAAGTTTAAGCACTGTAATTTGACATAAACCCCAAATCAATGTTCATCCTGTCTCCCACCATATTGAGCAGTAAAATGAGCTTGACCTCAAAATCCCACCTCTGTTGTGTATTTTTGAAATGCCCTTTCAAAACCAGTACTGACAAATCAGAGATGGAGTGGTCAGACTAAGAGATGTGTTCTCCTACTGGTTTTTCAATCATCTTCATTTTAATAGCACATCTGTATGAGTTAATTTAGGTGTGGAGAGGTTGTCCTGTCTCTCCCACATACCCTGTTTGTGGACATCTCTTTCACTGAATAAAATACACATTTTGAGATGCACATGTATAGTTCCCCTGTAGCCTGAATTGTCTGTTTTGTAGAGTATTGATACAATCGTAAGAAGAAATGTGATCACAAGTCTTACATCTAGCATAATTGCAGGATATTGTGCCATCTATTGTTCTGCTATTTTGATCTACTGCAAGTTTACTCCTAATGATCAGGCTGGCTAAATTCAGTGGTTACTTAAAAGACAGTAGTAGTAGTTCATGAAAAATACATTTTTGGGTCTCGTACTCACTGAATATTGATTGGAGGTCTTTAATAACTTTATATATAGAAGCTTCACATGAGGATGATCTGTGACTACTAAGGGTATTCTGTTGGTGGTAGTCCTTTCTTTATACTGAAGTAGTTGTTCCCTTGGTACCTGCATTGCACGTTCCACTGCTCTGTGAAATTTCCTGGACAAATTCTCCTGCCCAATAACTATATTTTCCAATGTGGCCAAATGTTTATTTTATTATGTTAATATTTTTTCTCTGTGAATTATTTATGGTATCAGAGAAATATAAATTATATATGTACAAATGCTGATATTTTTTATTTATGGCACACAGAGCCCTGAACAGGTGGGCAGATCTCATACAACATTGGCTATCTTGTTCTGTCAGTAAAAAAATAAAAACAGAAATAATTTTACAAGAAATATTTGGTTACTGGGTTGTTTTCCAACACTTCTGATCTTGCTGTGCTTCTGCACTGCAACAAGCCCACACAGCAGGCAATGGGGCTCAGGGGCGAGCCAGTGGCTGTGCTTTGAACCAATTGGGTGATGCTATATACTATATAAGCCTGTGCCACTCAACAGCATTCAGCACCTGTTTATATTTTTCTACTCTCCAGTATTCCATATTGCACCTGGGCAAGGTGCTACTTCAGCTCATTAGTCATTGACACAACAGGCAAGAGGACTCAGGGTGATCCAGTACCTGTACTCTGAACCAAGTGATGGGGCTCCGTTACTATATAAGCCCAAGCCACCCACCAGCATGAGCACTGTGTGGAATGGCAAATCCAGAATAATTTTGCATCTGAAATGGTGCATTACATTCAGAAGTGTCAGGACATTGTGTCAGACCTCTTCAGACAGCTACTTCCAATCTCCACCTTTGCCAGTCTGCCTGATTTGTTGTGCCATCTTTGTCCTCTCTCCTCAGATCTACTATCTACAAAGGTTCTGTGAACAGTGTGAGAGACCCTCTGGGTTCTTTCGTGTTCTGAATTTTGCTTTAGCACCTCTAAACTTCAGCTTAAGGTGTTGCAGTCTCTTAGCACAAATACATTCTCCAGCATGTGGCTTTTGTTACTTGAGAGACTTTATAAGTTCCTTATGTCCTGGTTTGCTTGTCTTCATCATTGTGTCTGCACTGCAGTCTCAGGCAAAATCTGGTTTCCCCATTTGTGGTGGTAAGAGGGTTGCCAGGAAAAAGCTTCCCAGAATATTTACTTCTGTGACAGTCAGGGGATTTCATTAACTCCCTATTTTATAACACCAAATACCAAGTACAGCTACCTTTGTTACTGCACTTGCCACTGCAGGTATTTGTCTGGTCTCCCACCATGAGACAGTGAGTGGGTTACCTGACAAAAGCTTCTTGGAACACTCCCTGGGTGAGAGCCAAGGAGACTATAACTCACACTTAATTTTATAATAATCATTGGCTAAAATATTGCCAACAGTTCTTTTTTCACCCATTGGAACCCAGGCTTTATCCAAAGTTTGCATTATAATAAAAACTCATTTTCCCCTTCTGGGCATGTGTGCACCGGTGGCACATCGCCTGTCATTAGGGCACCATGGCCAATTCACCACCCACTCCCAGGTCTGCCTTCTGAGTTGGAATATTTTGAAAATGGGATGGGGTGCAGCCCCTGCAAATGAAGAGGCCAAGACATTGGATCTTGGTGCCTTAATGACCTGGTGGATTGCAAGCAGTGCGATACATGCCCAGAACCCCATATTTGGGTTTATTTTAGCTGTGACCTTTTAAATGTTACTTGCTATTTATTGACATTGCTATACAGTAGTCATTCTGATTTATTTAGATGTAATGTATCTTGGCTGCTCTTGCTTTATTGTTATTTCTTCAGTTGTTCAAGTTATTTAGTATGTTTTATTACTTTACTTCTTAACTTTTATCCTAGATCCATCCTCATTTATCTTTTTAGTTACTGATTGATCTTTGATTCTAGGCAGTTATCTAAATTGTGACTTTTATCCTTATATCCATAATTCCAGTATGTGTTTTTTTATATGACTATTATTATTATTATTATTAATATTATTATATTATCACCTTTGGTGCTACCACTTTTTTGTACACTTTTCTTACCAAGTCTCAGCAGAGTGGGTTTAATGATGTTTTTCTTTCCCCACCCTGATCCAACATTCCCTTATGGATCTTTTAAATTGCCCAGTCCTGAAAAGCATCACATTTTGCTCCCTTGGCTCTTCTCCAACAGCGCTAGATTTATTTTGACAAAAAGATTCCAAGTACCTTTTTCAATATGTTATTGCCTTATTTTTTTCTTATTGCTAGTAGCAGGTGACACAGAAACAGACCCTGGCCCTCCCTTCATTAACTAATGTTTTTTAACACTAATGTTCAAAGTATCCTCCTAAAAGAGAGACCTGTTGTAAACTGGTCCCTTGCCTCCCTCCATTCTTGCTGTAACTGAGATTTGGTTGTATTCTCCATTCCTGATTCAGACATCAGCCTCACTAACTATGCCATTTTAGGAGTGATAGGAACAGACAAAGAGGTGAGCCTACTTTATTTGTCCATGCTTCCATTCCATGTTCTGTTATCAAATTTGGCACCATGGGTAGTTTGACTAATTCTGTGTTTGCTGCTGTAAAAATATATGGAAAAGAGATTTTAGTTGGCAGCATGTACTGCCTTAGCCCCCCCCCAAAAAAAAATCTTAACACAGCTAAACTTCCACAGTTGTATTCATTGATTTATTCTTTGGGTGAG
Source organism: Neoceratodus forsteri (assembly GCA_016271365.2). NCBI lineage: Eukaryota > Metazoa > Chordata > Ceratodontiformes > Ceratodontidae > Neoceratodus > Neoceratodus forsteri. Next base: position 55,501,137 of record CM057449.1, on the reverse strand, counting down.
TCTCAAGATTCTAGTTTAATGGATGATTTAAATGCAAACTAACACTGAAGCAAGGGACTCAGACTAAAGTTTTCCTTTGCCCTCTTGGCTTGAATCAGCTTATTAAAGACCCTACATGTTTTGAATCAGCCTGTAGGGTCTTTACTATTCTAGACTTGACTTTTGTGTCACCTGAGATCCCTCTAGAACCTCTGGTTGCAAAGGAAACTTATTTACTGATCACGTTCTTATTTATTGTATGGTGACTCTTTCTCCTCCCAAATTTGCCACTATATCATCAAGTTCCACTATTTTAAGCATTTAAGTTTGTGGTTTTCATTCTGGCCTGCTCAGAATTAACTTGGGGGAGCTGTTCTCCCTCCCTGATGTAGATTCTGACTGAGATTATTTTTTTCACCAATTCACATTACAACCTACATACCCCTTTTCAATAAAAAAGGGTTTAATCTAAATGTGTTCCTTGGATGACTCCATGTATCATCTCCCAATTGGAGTCCAAAAATAAGCTATATCATAAAAGCAAGAAACTAGATGCCCCAGAGGCCTGGCAGGCTTTTTCCAAATTTAGTAACTACTGTGTCTCCAGCATAAGGAATTTCAAATCCTCCTTCAAAGACAAATTTAGCCAATGTTAGAAATAACCCTAAGAAATTTTGGCATATGGTTGACTCTGTCTGCAAAGTACCTTCTGCCTCTTCCACTATGAACATATCCTTCAGTGGCTGTACTTCATACTCTAAAGAAAGCATTTTTGTTATGTTTAATACTTTTTCTGAGGCTCCTGCTCTGTTATTAGAAAAAAAGCTTGTTTATCTACCACCGGACAAGTTTTTTCAAGATGTCCAAGATGGTAGCCACACTGGGCTGTTGTCTGCCTGTTCTCTGCCTGTGAAGCACTTTTTGGTCAGCTTTGCACAGGTTTCTATTCTTTTATCCAATCTCCATTGTGAGAAACTATTAGGACAGTGGGGCAGCATTATCGAGGAGAGTCCTTTGTTAGAAGAAGTCCAAACTCCAATGAGTTAGTTAGTTAGCGTGCTTTGGTACACATTAAAAGGAAGCATTTTTAGTCTTAAGCAGTTAGTGTGTAGAGTTCAGATGTAGGTATCAGCTAGAGTGTTTTAATATAGGCAGAGTTGTTTAAGTGAGTTAGCATAGGAAGTTTTTTTTTAATTTTTTAGAGTACTTACTGGCTCAAAATCTGAGAACTGTGACCTCAGAATGTAGTTTCTGGCTGATAGATCCATTACAGGAGTGTGAATCCAGCTATCAGCAGAAGTGAAGTGATTAGCATATGCTGCATATTGTCGCTGGCTAAGCCGGCAATCCTGTGATCAGAAATGATAGATGGAACTCTTTGTGGAGAGTAATGTGGAGTGGAGGAACAACATCAGTCTGGACTATGAACTACAGGAAGGAATTACGGCTCTCATTCTGAAGCTTGGAGATCAACTGATTCATATGTTGTGTTGTCATCTATCCAGGTTTGGATTTCCAGTACCATTTGTCAGCTTGGGGTGCTAGGACCACATTGGATTTGTCCTTCTTTTGCGGTGGCTTGTTGAGTTGGAAACCACTAGAGACATTGTGATCTTTGGGTAGTGGCCAAGAAGCGACCATCAACTTACTGGTGGGGATTGCTGGATGAATTTTCAGAAATATAAGTGGGGGATTGTTGGTGACAGTTCTAGCACTGGGAATATTCCTCTGGTGGCTGTTGTGGACCTTTGCCATTTCCTGTGAGGACTTTTGATTGCTGGATCTTGCAGGAATGGTGAGTGTGGTGCCACCCCACACCTGCAGCACATCTGTAAGTACTGCTATTAATTGAGTGGTGGTGAGAGCTCCACTGACTATATATTTCATTTTGCCTGGGGGAAAAAGCAGATGGTGGTGTGAGCACCATTTAAAAGACAAAACTGAAAATGTGAACTTCCTTTGATCAGTGGTTAGAGCAGTATTGCTATCTTCATAGCTCCCTGCTGAATCTTCTCTTCAGACTTTCCCTGGTTAATATTTCCGGACTCAAGCCACCAAAGGACTCTTTTTCTTTATCACTTGTTATATTATTTAAATTGGGGTCGGTTGGGAGAGGAGGGTGGCTGTGGTTTAGGCAGTGAACACGAGGTTTAGTTAAATGTCTAATGGGATTATTTTGTACTTAATTATTTTAATGGAGAGTGTATGTTTACTTTTGAACCTTTGCTTGGTTATTCATCTAACCAGCCCAGTGATGTTTAGAAGTCTTGGGCCCCTCCTGATTAGCTATTCAGTAGCCCTGCTGCGTGACCTCCACCACTTTCATGACCTCAGGACTTCTCCTTTCCTTCTGTTTCTGTTAGGCACTGCAGGGGGATGGGTATCTGTAGGGGGAGGTGGTCTGTGGTGGAGAGCCAGAGGCTTTGCAGAGCAGAGGGGGATTGGGGTGTGGTTAGGCGCAAGAGGTGTCCTGGGATCAAAGTCTAGAGAGAGGCCCTATGTGTTTGAACTCCATTCTCAGGGTTCCCACCAGACCGTGTAGGCAGGGAGCTAGAGGGCCTACAACCTACACTATTCCCATATAGGCAGTGTTGTGCAATGCCAGGTTGATGAGGAACAAGACCGCAATTATGTCAGACTTGATCTTCAGTCGACCTGGAGTACATCATGTAGACCTGGTTGGGGACAATGCTGGTCCAGTTTTGGAGGCATTGGTCCCAACCAGGTATTATGTGGTTCGTTACCCAAGGAGGGATCACAGGGGTGGGGGAGTGGACATCTGTTTTAGATCCAACCTGAATTTCTCTGTACATCCAAAGACCTGCCATCACTAGTACACACTTATGTAGCATCCAGGCTTGAGTACTGTAATGCCCTTTATCTCAGGGTTACTGCAGGGAACCTCCACCGGCTGCTGACAGGGCTATATAGGTCCTGTCATATCACCTCGGTCCCTGGCGTCTGCACTGGCTGCTGGTCAGGTGAGAGTTCTCTTCAAGGTGGAGTTGCTCACCTATAAGGCCCTACACAGATCGGGTCCTGGCTACCTATCAGACCTTATCCCTGCCATTCTGACCCACTTCCTTTGTTCCTCCACCAAAGGTCTCCTAGTGATTCCGAGGACCAGGCTGAAAATCTTGGGTGACCGTTCACTCGCGGTGTTTGGCCCAGTCCTCTGGAATGTATTGCCAAGATCTTTGGGGGAGGCCTCTATGGTAGAGGTATTCAGGAGGAGCCTAAAGACTCACCGTTTTAACTTAGCATTTCATACTGATGCTTCTTAATCTGACTGCTGAAATTTTAATTATTTTAATTTATTTTAGCTGTGATTTTATGTATGTTATTTTATTGTAACCTTGTTGTACAGTGCACAAAACCTCCGGGATTGGGTGCCTAACAAATAATAAATTGATTGATTTTGATCTCCTGGCAGTGTTCCCTCCCTCAAGGCACACATTCTACTTTAGGTACATTAAAAGTAATTAAGTATTTAAACTGCTATCCTTGTTGAGACAAGATATTGCTAAGGGAATTGAAAATTTATATAACTTTTTACTTAAATCCTGCGCTGATATTTTGGCCCCTCTCCTAACTCTAATTTTCAATTTATCCCTTACCAGCCAAACCTTTCCCTCAGCATGGAAACATTCTTTACTCACCACCTGCATAAAAGTGGGAACAAAACCATAGTTGAAAATTACCACCTGATTTCTTGACTCCCCATAATCTCTACATTTATAGAAGAAATTGTCCTTGCTCAGATTTTTGAGTATCTGACCAGTTATCAGATTCTTTCCAATTTTCAGTTTGGCTTTAAACCAAATCACTCTACCCAAACAACACTGATGAATTTTCATGATTCTGTCTCCAGGGCTTTGGATAAAGGATTTCTTGATGGCTCTGTCTTCATTGACCTGTCTAAAGCCATTGATGTAACTAATCACACTTTGCTCTTAGCTTGCCTGTCTTCCTGTGGTTTTATCATTTGGTTTTCATCTTACTGTACATGGAAGAACTCAATCTGTATTACAGAATAACCATCTTTCTTCTTCTCTCCTTATTTCCTCTGGGGTTTCTCAAGAGTCTATGATTTGTGCTATTCTTGTTAATTATTTTTATATAGTTTTTATCTTCCTGGCTCATCACAGGCAGCTGTTCGGCCCTGTCACTGCCTCCCTTGCCTGGCACCTGCCTCTCAGACCCACAAACCCCCACATCCCCCATGGATTTTCCCTCTGGCAGAGAGATCCTGCATCCAGATTTGGAGGATTGGTGAGCCAATGACAGTGTTGGGCAAGGGCGGGAAGGCAAGGCTTCAAGTAATCTGTGATTGCAATTTTTCACTGTTTTCTCCCATTGCCACAGTGAACTGTATGCCTGTGCACATGGAGGCAGACACATGCTATATAACTGTAGCCTTTTATTTGTACTGCTCCAACTCTGGCACTGCTACCCAGCCTCCACCAGGTTGTAGTCAAGAAGTGAGACAGTATTGGCATCCCACCCGTGAGAGGACAAAAATCCATTGGATACTATATCCTCTCTCCCTGGCCAATCCCAGGTAAGCAAGCTCATTTCTGAACTTGAGTTGTGGGCATGGTTAAAGGTAAGGTGCATCACACCTCTGCCCTCCGAGCCACTGGGCTGGTTATTCTTTTTAATCTTTTTGTGGGCTCCCTACCATAGAAACACAGAAACATAGAAGTTGATGGCAGATAAGGACAGCAAGGCCCGTCCAGTCTGCCCATTTCTTTTTCTACCTTATAAATGTGCCATTGGCCTTTGCTCTGTCAATGGTCTATCTATTCATAGTCATTTGTATTGCTCCTTATGCCTATCCCATGCCTGTTTGAATCCCTGCACTGTATTCATAGCCACCACTTCTTGTGGTAAGCCATTCCATGCATCCACCACCCTTTCTGTGAAAATAATTTCCTCACATTCCCCTTAATCAGCCCCTCTAATCTCATGGTGTGTCCTCTTGTCCTGCTATTTTTCTTATATTTAAACATGTTAGACTCTTTCACCTTGTTAATGCCCTTAAGGTGTTGGAATGCCTCAATCATATCACCTCTCTCCTCCTTTGCTCAAGGGTATACATATTGAGCTCTGTTAATCTGTCCTCATATGTCTTCTGATGCAGTCACTGCACCATTTTGGTTGCCCATCTCTGGACTGCCTCAATTTGGTTAACTCATTGTCTAGCCGAGCCTGTAGTCGTCAGTAAAAACACTGGTGTGTCCTGAGTACGCCTGCAGAAGTCGGCTACTGACTCCCAGTGTGCCCAAGCAACGCCTGGAGAAGTCACTTATATATTTTAATATATAGTGTAACAGAATATAATATATATTTGACTGCATAGCACCGTTGGAAAGGTAATGTTATGCTGAACAACTTTGTCACTGATATTTTGTGCACATCATGCATACTTTAGGAGTTATTTGCATTTGTTTATGGTATGGTGTGTATGGCTTATGTTGCCTGTTTTAGTGAAAAATATTTTTTGCTGTTTCAACCAGTTTAAAATAACAAAACAAAATTACATAATATTATTTGCACACCACCATTGGGAAGGTAATGTTCTGTTGAACAACTTTGCCACTGATATTTTGGGTATATCATGTATACTTTTGGAGTTATTCACATTTGTTTATGGTATGGTGTGTATGGCTGACATGTTTTCCATCAAGATTCACCTAAGCAGCTTGGAATAAAATTCACTTTTTGGCACTTCAGCAGGTATAAAATAAAAACCGTGATGATTACAACTGGTTGCATAGCACCATTGGAAAGGCATTTTGTGCTAATCAACTTTCATGCTGATACTTTGTGTGTATCATGTATACTTTTGGAGTTATACGCATTTGTTTATGATATGGTGTGTGTGGTTGAGATTCAGCCCTCAAATCTCGCCAAAGCACCTTGACTAAAATGGGGAAAAATTACGTTTTATAGTAAAAAGATATCTTTTTTTAACTAACATAATATTAAAACACCATCTAATGTCTGTATGCTTAATTTGGTGTTGATATTTTACATATTTTCCAACAAAAAATGGCTTATGTTGCACTTTTTTAGTGAAAAAAATATTTAGTTTGCTCTTTCGACCAGCATAGAAAAAAAACTAAATTACTTATTATTACATGCATGCCACCATTGGAAAGGCAATTTTGTGCTGAATAACTCTGCCACTCATACTTTGTGTCTAGCATATACAGTTATTGAGCTATTAGCATTGTTTGCAACATGCTGACTATGGCTTGATTTTGCTTAGAAAGGCCCAGGATTCACTATTAAAAGTATACAGGAGATTCAGGAGACAAGTGTGTAATCTCAGAGTGAGCCTGTGGAGGCAATGAGTTAATGTCCTTGTGAAGGTGTGGCCTCCAATACTGCATGCAGTACTCCAGATGGGGCCTAACCAGTGTCTTGTAAAGGAGATTATTACCTCTCTCTTCGACTTGATACCCTACTAATATACCCTAACACCCCTAGCCTTACCTACTGCTTTAGAGGTCTGCTTGGATAATTTCAGGTCATCAGTGATGATGATGCCCAAGTCTCTTTCTTCCTTTGTGACTGCTAGCAACTTTCCTCACAGCCTATAGGTGGCTTCAGGGTTTCTCTTAACTATGTGCATGATTTTGCACTTTTGCATTAAATCCTAGTTGTCACTCTTCTGACCATTTTGCTAGTTTATCCAGATCTCTTCTCATTCTGCCCACCCCATCTGGATCATCTACTCTGTTGCAGATGTTGGTGTCATCTGCAAACAGACAAGCCTTACCCTCTAGTCCATCTGCAAGGTCACTAATGAAGATGTTGAAGAAAACTGTCTCCAGGACTGATCCCTGAGGTACCCCACTTGTGACTTGCATCTCTTCTGACTGTATACCATTTACCACCACTCTCTGTTTTCTGCCTGTCAATCAGTTTGCCACCCAGTTGACCAACCCACCCGAGCCTACCCAGCTTATTTATCAATCTTCTATGTGGAACAGTATCAAAGTTTTGCTGAAGTCAAGGTAGGTGACATCAACTGCTCCCCTCGGTCCACCACTCTGGTTACCCAATCAAAGAAATCTATGAGATTAGTTTGACAAGACCTTCCTTTGCAAACCCATGCTGTCTTGGATCCTGTGCCCCTATGGATTCCAGGTGTTGCACTATCTTTCCCTAAGGATTGCCTCCATAATCTTTCCCACTACTGAGGTAAGACTGACTGGTCTGTAGTTCCCCGCCTTCTCCCTGCTACCACTCTTGTGGAGCGGGATCACATGAGCCCTTCTCCAGTCTTCTGGGACCTCTCCTGTGCTCAGAGACTCACTAAACAGTTCTGCTAATGGCTCTGCTAGTTTCACCTTTAGCTTCTTAAGTACCCTGGGATGTATGCCATCAGGTCTCATTGCCTTATCTACCCTGAGCTTAGCAAGCTCTTGTAGGGACCTTTATTTTGTGAAGGGAGTAGTCTCACCTCCTCCCCACTGTGTCCATGATGCTGAGCTGTGGGCCCTGCCCTACCTTCTCTTCAGTAAATACTTAGCAAAGTATCTATTTAGGATAGATGCCTTTAGGGTCCTCCTCCTCACATGTTCCTTTTCTCCATTAAGCTTAGCAATACCCCATCTGGACTTTCTCCTTTCACTAATGTATCTATAGAAAGTCTTGTCACCATCTCTTTACTGTTAGTACTAGTATTTCCTCAGTTTGGGACTTTGCCTGCCTTACTGCCTTCCCTGCTTCCCTTAGGGCAGTTTGGTATGCCTCCTATCTTCATCCCCTGTGTTCCCTTATATTTCCTGAAGGCCAGCCTTTTGGCTCTGACCTTTCTGCTACTGTATTTGAGAACCAAAGTGGTTTCTTCTTTTGCACTTCCTTTCTGTCTAACGTAATGGGATGTTGCTTCAAGTATTGCATCCTTAATGCTTGCCCACTTTGCCTGTACCCTCACCTGTGTTTCTTTTGCCAGGGCTAGCTTAACTCTGTTGGCCATCTTATCAAAGTCAACTCCTCTGAAGTCCCACATTTTTGCCTTGGAATGGGATGATTTAGATCTAGTAGCCAAATTGAACCATACCATGTGATGGTCACTGGCCCCCAGGTGACCTTCTACCTGGAGATCTGTGATCCCTTCCTTGTTAGTCAGTACTAGATCTAATATAGCCCTGTCTCTTGTGGTTTGCTGTACCAGTTGTTTGAGGCCCTCCCCTGCAGGGAATCCATTTTGTGTCTAGTTCTGGCAGATGTTCCTGCTGGTATTGACCAATCTGTATCCGGCATGTTGAAGTCTCCCATTATCAGAACCTCCCCTTTAGCTGTCATGTTTTGTATATCTTCTAACAGTAATGTGTCTATGTCCTCCCCTTGGTCTGGGGGCCTGTAGACAACCACAGTTCTTATGGCTGTCCCATTTCCTGTTTACAGAGTGACCCACAGTTCTTCTGGCTCCTTATGTGTATTCTGAATTTCTGTAGCTTTGATATTTTCTTTGACATACAGGGCCACTCCTCCCCCCCCTTTTGCACCTCAGTCTCTTCGGAACAATACTTAGCCAGGTACTGAAGTCTCCTAAGTGAAGTTATTGTAAAACCACGTCTCACTAATTGCTACTATGTCCAGTTTAGCCTCTGACATTATTGCCTGCTTGGTCTGGGATCTTATTTCCCAGGCTGTGAGCATTTGTGTACGTGATTGTCCTCTGTTGTGGGTCACTTTTTCATCTGACTTTATGATGATGACACTGTCCTCTTTTATGCTTATAAGACAGATAGACAGATAGACAGATAGACAGATAGACAGATAGACAGATAGAAAGATAGATAGATAGATAGATAGATAGATAGATAGATAGATAGATAGATAGACTGATTTTGTTTGACACCCAATCCTATAAGCTCTGGTTGCTGTACAATCAAAATTTACAAAAATGGTAGAGCATCCAGATGTGTAAACAGGCAATATAATAAAACTGAATAATTAAAAATTCAGTACAGATTTAAAACACCCACAGACAAGGCCAGGCTAAAGATGAGTATTTAGGCCTCTCTGAAATGCTTCCACCATAGGGGCCTCCCTCAAAGATCTTGTCAGTGCATTCCAGAGGGCTGGGCTTGCCACGCAGAATGAACAATCACCCGAGGTTTTCAGCTTGGTCCTCAGAATCGCCAGGAGGCCTGCAGTGGAGGAATGAAGGGATCAGGCCATGATGACAGGGGTAGGGTGTTCTGACAGGTAGCCTGGGCCTGATCAATATTGGGCCTTATTGGTGAGCAAGCCCACCCTGAAGAGAATCCTCCCACTGGCTGGCAGCCAGTGCTGACCCTGCAGGACCAAGGTCACATGACAGGACCCTGACAGCCCTGTCAGAAACCTGGCTGCTGTATTCTGCACTAGCTGCAGCTAACAGAGGTTCCCTTCAGTGACTCTGGGGTAGAACTCATTGCAGTAGTTGAGTCTGGATGTTACAAAGGCATGCAGTAGTGATGGCGGGTCTTTAGACAGAACTAATGGTTTAATCTGGGCAATGTTCCTCAGCTAAATACCCCAAAGATGAAAAGCTTCAAGAGGCTTCAAAGGCTGAATACCCTGTCAGTGACCCTGTGTTAGCAGTACCCGCACCTAACGACTCTAATCAGGAACCACCTATGAGCAAATGTGATGAAAACAGATTAGACCAATGTGCATTCCTGCCTGAACTTAGTATTGAAAGTTTGCCCTCCTTGGATACACAGAACCAGTATTAGATAAGTATCTATGCTCACTCTGTATAGTTATGGGGCGAGAAATGAAGTGGAGGGAGAAGCTAGTGGTATGTGCAGCCCGTTTGATACAGCAGTCCTTGTGACTAATTGGTCATTTTAGGCCTTTATGACACCAGACGGTGTCTTATTCAGCTGGTTTAAATCTTGATAGTCCAGGTATGGCCCTTACAGTAATAAATACTCATGGGAGTCCTTAGCCCTGCGGAGGACGTGTGATGGGGGTAACTCTGATACCCAGTGAATCTTTATGACTGCACTAGAATGTTGCCATGGCTGGAGTGGAGAATTCTGCCCCCCCATGAGCACCGCAACTATGTAAGGGGTCAACATACTATTCGGTATGCCTGCCCGGGAGCTGTTAGTGAAATCAGACATGGGGCTGCATTAAAGGACCTGATCCCCAAGGAATGGGTTGCTCTTAGGGGTGATAAGTCCTGGTTAACGCCCAAGACCACCTCCCCACTGCAGGTGGAATGATGAGGCCTGAGAGGACTTTGACTCCTTGGCCTGAGACATCGTTTATCTCCAAAGCGCACTGATGCGCATCATGTGTAAATAGTATTATTGTGTTAATAATTGTTGTATCCCAGACTATTTCTACAACTTTGCAGAACAGATGTGTGGTGTTAAACTTTAGTATACTATGTATTATGCATGTAGGGTTACAGACTGGGTCTGAGGAGAAGGCGCGATGGTCGAATGAGTTCATCCCTTCATATCCCCCTAAAAGATTTTGTTATATCCGTCCCAATGGATGATATCGCCTTTATAACTTGGAATGTAAGAGGGTTAAATTCCCTTTCTAAGAGGAAGCAGGTATTCTCCCATCTTAAAAGACTTAAAACCCAGGTGGCCTTAGTGCAAGAAACTAAACTTGCAGAGAAGGACTATAAATATTTAGTTAGGGACTAGGAGGCTATAGAACTGCATTCCTGTGCCTCCACAAGAAGAAAAAGAGCATAGCAATCCTATTCCACAAATCACTTCCTTAGGTGAGTGGTTAAAAGGAAGACAGACTCTCAGACATGATGGGTAATAGCCCTGCTCGACACTGAGGCCACCTTTTGGTGGTAAACATGTATGCTCTGAATGTGGATGATCCGTCTTTCTTTTAGAGCTGAATTCTAAATTAGACACACTGGTAGAAAAGATATTCCCATTATCGTTAGGGATTTTAAATTTACACTTGTCCCGTGCTGGACAGGAGTGATCTAGGCAAAGAATCTCACACTAGGGGGCCCTGGCCGTTCAACGCCTAAGCACTGAGTATCAGCTGGTGACATATGGCGCTTAGTGCACCCCTCTGTCCGGACAAACACCTACTATTCGGGGGTCCATGGTACTTATAGTAGATTAGACTACTGGCTTATTTCCCATACTCTTACAGGCCTAGTTAGAAACTCAGTTATTCTTCCCATGGTAATCTCGGACCATGCCCCAGTACAGGTAGTTATCTCCTGGGGCCTTTCTTCTCAAAGATCCCCTTCCTGGAGACTGGATCTGCTACTCCTACATGAACCCAATTTCAAAAAATGGGCTGAATCAGAGACTATAAACTTTCTTAAGGAAAACCCTGTTGAGGACACTTCTGCCCAAAATACCTGGGAGGCCTTTAAAGCCATCATGCGTGGGAAAATTATAGGGTATGCCTCCTACAGGAGAAAAACCAGGGAAAGGGAAAGGGAAAGGGTACAATTGGAGGATGACCTGCTCAATGCTGAAAAAATTTTTAAGGCTCAACATCACCCCTCCTCTAAGTCCCTGTGGGGTCTAAGAGTTCTGGATATAAGGACCAGGTTAAATGAACTTCTCTCCAGGGCTGCAGATTTGGCACTTACTAGATTAAAACGTATGCACTGGGAGGGTGGAGAAAAAAGTGGAAAAATTCTGGCATATCAGCTGCGGAAACAGCAAGGAAATAGATACATAGTGGGGTTAAAAGATCCAGCCACAGGAGTAGTGAAAATTAATCCACAAGAAGTGAATGACATTATGAAGGCATTTTATTCTCAATTATACAAGTCTACCAGAACCGATCCTTGTTTGGATATATCATCATTTTTAGATACGGTGAGAGTACTGAAGTTGGCTCCAGAACAAACTGCAGCCCTGGAGAAACCCCTAACCCATGCAGAGGTTGAGGCCTCCTTGATGGCTTTAAAAAGGAAAGCCCTGGTAGTGATGGTTTCCCTGGGACTTTCTGCAACTATTATCCCCTCTGATTTCTCCCCTGCTTTGTAAGGTCTTTAAGGAGACCAAGGATAAAGGTATACTACCCGCTACACTAAGGGAGGCTGTCATTTCAGTGATTCCTAAAAAAGACAAACCCCCGATGAACCAGCTAGTTATTGCCCCATATCCTTAATAAATTCAGACAGCAAGGTCTTTGCCAAAGTGCTTGCAGGCAGACTGGCCTTGGTCCTACCATCCCTGATCCACCCATCACAGGTCGGTTTTGTAAAAGGTAGATATAGCACTGACCATATTAGAACACTTATTAATCTTATTCACATAGCGAATCATGATACATTGAGGGTGTCTGCTGCTGTTGCCATTGATTTTAAAAAGGCATTTGATTCAGTGGAGTGGGACTACTTGCAGGAAGTTCTACACCACATGGGGTTCAGATCTAGCTTTAGAGGCTGTCTCCTCCATTTACACATCTCCTAATGCAAAGTCCTCACAAATTCGGTTCTCCAAACCATTTCCTTTATACAGAGGTACACGTCAAGGGTGACCGCTTCTCCTCTTTGTTTGTCATTGCTATTGAACCATTAGCAGCTGCAATCAGACAGAATACACACATCACTGGTATTGGCAGGGGCGAGGTCTCTGTCTCCTCCGCTATATGCTGATGATCTGTTGGTATTACTAAGAGATGTTAATGAGTCCCTACCCCATCTTCTAGAAATTCTGGACTCCTTTTCATCCATTTCAGGTTAAAATAAATCAATCCAAAACTAAAATACTCCCTCTCAACCACGTGAAAAAGTCTCACTTGGTGGCACAGTTTGGACTTAAATGGTCACAGCATACGATCAAATACTTGGGAATCAAAGTTGGGAGTAACTTAGCGAAGTGGTGGGACAATAACCTGGGCCCCCTTCTGGCCAGTTGTAAACTTGAAATGGAGCAAATAAATAAGCTCCATCTAACCATGGCAGGTAAGATAGCCACTTTTAAGCTGTCCCTTGCCCCGAGATTTTTTCATGTGCTTGCTCATATTCCCCTTTTTCTCCCAAATTACTGGTTCAGGAAAATAGACACGATGATTGGTTCCTTCTTGTGGGGTCCAGTTAGACCTCGTTTCAGTAGAAATCAACTTTGGACTCATCCACTGCAGGGAGGATGGAGCCTTCCATTGATTGAAGGCTATAAGATAGCTTTTCAAGGAGCACAAACATTGAAATGGCTCCAGCCCCATAATGCTGACTCTCCTCAGTGGCTAAGGCTCGAACTGATGTATAGTAATAGCCCTACAGCAGTTTCTCTTCTCTGCCCCTCCCCGGATCAGGAGTACTCATTGCATCCCACTATAGGGTCCTCAATCAGATATTGGAAAATTCTACAAAAAAAATAAAATGCCCAACTCTTCCCCTTACATATGTGCCCCTGTGGAACAACCCTAGCATAACTATTGGTGGCTCCATGGTGGCCTGGCCCTCCTGGCAAGGAAAAGGGATTATATTTCTTAAGGATATATTGGGACCCAATTCCTTTGTGGTGGATACATCAGAACTTGCAATCCAGATGGAACCTGGGTAATCAGACTTTTGGAAATACCTGCAACTGCGTGATAGTCTTAAACCTCTCCTAAGGTAGGCAATGTGGTCCAGAGGCAGAGCTGCTGACTCTGACTACAAGGGTACTGGGTTTGAGCACAGCTCAGGGACAGAGTGTAGAAAGTTTTAAAATCAGTGGTTAAAGGGGACAAAACCTTTTACAGGTACATAAGTGAAAAAAGAAAGACAAAGGGATGGATAGTGAGACTGAAGGGTGAGGATGGGAGTCACGTGGAGGATGACAACAGTAAAGCTGACATATTGAACAGGTATTTCTGCTCAGTCTTTACTGAGGAAGAGGAGGTAATGGGTCTGAAGGGAGTACAAGGGGTGAGAATGGTGCAGAAATGAACACAAGTCCCTTTACACGAGAAAGGGTCCTGAAGGAACTGGAAGTAATAAGAGTTGACAAAGAATGGGGCCAGATGGGGTACACCCTAGGGTCCTTAAAGAACTAAGAGAGGTGGTGGCTGAACCTCTGGCTATCCTGTTTAGCCAATCACTGGAAATAGGGAGGTACCCAAAGACTGGAGGACAGCAGATGTAGTCCTTTATACAAAAGTGGGAACAAAGAGGAAGCAGGGAACTACAGACCAGTCAGCCTCACCTCGGTAGTGGGAAAGATCATGGAAGCACTACTGAAGGAGAGATTGGTGGAACATCTAGTTGTCAATGGACTACAGGACCCAAGGCAGCATGGTTTCACCAGGGAAGGTCACGTCAGACCAACCTCATTGAATTTTTGACTGGGTGACAGGGAGGTGGATCGGGAGGGCAGTGGACATGGCCTATCTGGACTTAGCAAGGCCTTTGACACTGTGCCATATAGAAGACTATTACACAAACTGAGGAATATGGGTGTGGGCAGGACAGTAGTGTGGTGGGTAGGTAACTGGCTGGGTGGCAGGACACAGAGGGTGGTGGTAAATGGCTGTCACTCCACAGAGGGAAGAGTGACCAATGGGGTACCACAGGGATCAGTGCTGGGACCGGTCCTATTCAACATCTTCATCAGTGACATTGTGCAGGATCTAGAAGGCAGAATTTCACTGTTCGCTGATGACACAAAGCTCTGTAACAGAGTAGACACACCAGAGGGTGTAGACAGAATGAGAAGGACCTACAGAAACTTGAAGAATGGTCAAGGGTTTGGCAGTTGAAATTCAATGCAAAGAGGTGCAAGATAATGCATATGGGGCACAAAAACCCTGGCACAATATATCAGTTGGGGGAGGATATAGCATGCACCAAGCAGGAAAGGGATCCTGGGGTTGTCATCTCTGATGACCTCAAGGTAGGGAAACAGTGTGATAAGGCATCAGGTAAAGCAAATAGGATGCTGGGATGTATAGGCAGGGGCATCACCAGCAGGAAAAAGGAGGTCATAATTCCACTATACAAGACACTAGTGAGGCCCCACCTGGGGTACAGTGTACTGTTCTGGAGACCATACCTACGTAAGGACATAGACAGGGTAGAGAAGGTTCAGAGGAGGGCAACAAAGATGGTGCATGGATTCATCACAAGTCCTATGAAGACAGGTTGAAGGAACTGAACATATACTCCCTGGAGGAGAGGAGGGAGAGAGGGGATATGATAGAGACATACAAGTATCTGACAGGGAGAAACAGGGTGCAGGAAAACACTATTTTTAAACAAAAAAGATGTTCCAGGACTAGAGGGCATGGGATGAAGTTGGAGGGAGGACGATTCAGAGGAAACATGAGAAAGAATTTTCACAGAACGGGTGGTGGACAAGTGGAACACCCTGCCAGAGGAAGTGGTGGGGGCCGAAACAATCACGGGATTTAAGAATGCATGGGATAGACATAAAGGAATTCTAGAGGTCAGGGGTAAGGGGAAACAGACTTCTAGGAAAACAAACTGAACTTACAAGCTCAAATGGGCAGACTGGGTGGGCCATAGGCCCTTATCTGCCGACACTGTCTATGTATCTATGTATCTAAATCAAGGTAAAGCCCTTCCAGCCTGTGACCCATACTTAGAAAGGTGGCTTCACCTACCCAATAAAGTTGCAGCTATGATATATGCTGTACTGAAGGAGTCGCTACCTTCCTCCACTATAAAATCTAAGTTAAAATGGGAAAAAGCCTTAAATATACAAATATCAGAGACACAGTGGAAACAGTGCTGACAGGTTGGGTTAAACATTCATAAAGATACCTGGAGTAGACTTATACATAATAAAATTTTACATTCTTGGTCCAGGACACCTGCTATATTAAAGAAAATGAAAGTCCTCAAAAATGATATGTGCTGGCGATGTCTCCAGCCTGGGGGAGATTTACTTCATATTCTTTGGCAATGTCCCCGAATACATGATCTTTGGGAGGAAGTGATACATGTGGCCAGCACGATACTTAACTGTCAGGTTCCAGCTGACCCTTCCCTTATGCTGTTAGGTTTGTGTCGCGGGGTTTCCCCCATTAAACGCATGGAACTTAGGTGGCATACTCCTATTTAGTATGCAGGTTAAACAACTAATCCTACAAAACTGGCAAAGCACTGCACTGCACAGTCTCAAGGTGATTCTAACATCGCTTTCCTCTGTATATGAGATGGATAGGAGGACACACATGGCTATGGGGAAGATGGAATGCTTCTCTCCTTGCTGGGCCCCCTTCATGGCATGTTTGTCAGCCAGAGCTGGTATCAGTTGATCAGGCTCCTCATATCCATCTGTCACCACTTATGGTTTGACCCAAGGTCACCTACGAATACTCTACTGTGAATCTAAGGATATAAAGGTTTATAGTGTCAGCAATGTGCAGTGTTGTTTCTACTTGAATGCTGAAGTGTACATAGTTTACCCATATTGAGGTAATTTTTGTTCTATAGGTTTAATATAGGTCAATGACTTGTATGTGAATATCTATCAAGTGTTATATTGTGTAGTTTGAGTAATGGAAACTACATACCCACTTTACCCATATAAAACATATAACACTGTTTTTTATCAGTAGATGTACTCCACAATTGGAGCAGAGGATGTATGATATTACTTTGTTTACTCTGTGGTCTCTTTCCTCCAGAAGCAGTGTATGAAGCGGCCATAAGAGGGTGTAACTATTATGTTCTATGAAGCCGTGTCTTATATGTGATGATACCTCCCTATGGTTGCAAGCTGTGGGAAAAGTGAGGCAGGTGCATCTGTTTAGTCTGTTTCACATTGCTTTAGGACCTGAGCTTTCATAGATATTCACAGTATAAACCCTAGGGGGTATTCCCTCTGTATTCTTCCTTTTTTTTTGTTTTATTATTGATTACGTATGAATGTTGATTAAGGTGTTGACATCAGTCTACATACTAGTACATGATATCATAAAAGAGGCATATATCCTTTATACGATGTCAATTATACAATTATTAGTGCTGCTTGAATGGTTACTCGGAAGGGACGATGTTACATTATGGTTATGTCCAAATTGCCAACACCAAGTGATCCTGTATACACATCTACTGTATTTGTAATATTGTATGTATGTTTTGTTTTATGTTTGAAAACAATAAAGCATTTAACTGTAAAAAAATAATATGTATACCCTTGAAGAAAGGAGGGAGAGGGGGACATGATAGAAACTTTCAAGTATCTAAAGGGAATTAACAAAGTAGAAGAGGGTAGCATCTTTCAGAAAAAGAGATGTGCAAGAACAAGGGGCACAATTTGAAGATGGGGGGCAGCTCAGAGGTAATGTTAGAAAGTATTTTTTCACAGAGAGGGTTGTGGATGCATGGATCAGCCTTCCTGAGGAGGTTGTGAAGTCAAGAAAAGTGGGAGAATTCAAGAATGCATGGGACAGACATAAGTCAATTCTAGTGGGGTGAAGGAGGAAGTAAGCTGTTGGTTAACTAGGATCTGCAGCTTATCCATCAGGTAGGGAAATGGGCAGACTAGGTGGGCCAAGTGGTCCTTATCTGCTGTCAAATTCTATGTTTCTATGGACTTCTCTGGGCCTGGTAAGGGCCATAGACATCATCCAGGAAAATGGGCAGCTGAGGCAGAATAATTCAGTTGGTGCAAAACATGAACTACTGCCCCATGAAAAAAAAATACATCATTCTGGGGGTAAAAATAAAGCATTTGTACCCACAATAGTTCCTCATGTTTCAAATGGAACTGAATCAGGTGCCAATTCATGATGCACAGTAACCGAGGCTACAACTCTGTCACAGCATACAGGAGTTCCCTGAACTGAACCTCATATTGGCAATGACCAGACGTTGGGTACAGCTGCTGCAAACAACACTACAGAAACCAGATTGGGAACTAGTACCATGGACAAGGAGTCTGTCCAGTGAGTATGTTTTGAATGTCTGATCTTTTTCACCAAGTGGGTGAACCAGCACAAAGGTGAAATGTTGTTCACCTGAAATTCATGGGAGGAGTGAATGGAGCAGCAAATGGGAAAATCATTTTACCCAAAATGTTGAAAGACTCGATGGGCATTTCAGCCTCAGATCTATTTGCATTCATTCATGTTAAGGGAAAGACTGTATGTGATATTAGCTTCAAGAATGTACATACACTTGAATGGTTTTGGCAAAGGTATCCGCAGGTTTAGGATAGCCCGCTGTGGGCACCTTTTTTCCCATCCCTCTCACTAAGCTGAGTGAAAAAAACAATTACCTTGCCTTTTAGGAATGAGAGAGTCAGTATGACGGATGTTCTGTATTGGATGCGACAGCGCTGTGATTTGATGGATCTCCCTAACTCCATTTTAGATGAAGATTTGGTTTGGACTGGGGGATTAAGGTTAAAGTGTATCTGAAACATATGAATACAGGCATGATACATTTACCAGGCAATTTTCATATAGGTAGAGACAGGGGGCTCTGTTTTTACCCTGAACATCCACAGACATGTCACAAATGTGGAGCACAAACACACTTAAGCTCTGTTTGTGACAAACCTCGCTGCAATCTGTACCTGGAGTATGGGCATACTAGTTTATGCTGTTCCAACTGTTTTGAGTACAACTTCTGTGATGAGGGAGAGCATTCTAAAAGACAATACCACTGCAGACCACAACAGGCTTGACTGTGCCCCTCAGAATCAGGAGCAACTTATTACAAAGTTCCAAGCCTGGGCACAAAAGGCTGATCTTTCTTCCTCTTTAATACAGCCAGTGATACAGGCCCAGAATGATAGTGTTTCTGCATAACCTGCTGACCCTCAAACACACATGGAACAAATTCACTCATCCTCTGTGACTGCACCCTGGCCCCAGACCACTTAGTCTCTGAACAAAACATTCCCACATCAGTAACTGCACAACATTCCCCCATTAGAATTACAATGCTCCCCCAGCCTGATCCACCAGATGAGGGAGAAGTAAGAGAAAGGCAGGTTTTACAGCCCCTGGGATTCAAGTGGTAACTAGAAACTGCTTTCAGGCTTTGGCTAGACAAAAACAATGGGGGGACACAGAAGAAGAGGGGGAGGACTCAGATACATCTTCGTTCACATCATCCCAATTGGATTTCTCATCTGACTCTGAAACTGAATCTTCTGCCTCCAAGAACTCTAAGAGTCACTCCAAGGGAAATCCATATAATACTTGAAATTTAATTCTTTGACATGCACAATGCTCTGTGCATTTCCCCTTTGACATTTAATTTGTATAGCAATACGTTTTATGAGAAGCATCTGACCACCTTGAAGATCTTGTGGAATTTTGCAAATTATGTAATCCTTCTTCAAGACACTAGATTAAAGACAGAATCTGAAATCTCTCAAATCTGGTGGGCATGGACAATAGGAGTTTCTTATTGGTCTCAAATGATGGATATGTGTGATGGGGTGGGTATTTTGTTTAAGGGGTTTGATTTCTGTATTACACATATAGTTGACATCTATCCAGGTAGGGCATTGTTGTTAGATGTCAGTTATGGAACTAAGAAATTCCAGTTCTTTATTGTTTATGCCCCGCAGGGCATTGCCATAATGACTGATCCATTCTGTACAGTAGAGCCATTTTTACATTACAGTAGGCATATTATTTTTGGTGCGGATTTTAATTGTGGACTCTCAGCCGCTGATCATGGTGTAGCTACCAGAAAATTATTTGGGGATATGTACTACTTGAAAACTGTATTAAGCATGGATGGCCTAAAAGATGGCTATTTTGA
This sequence comes from Neoceratodus forsteri, assembly GCA_016271365.2. Taxonomy (NCBI): domain Eukaryota; kingdom Metazoa; phylum Chordata; order Ceratodontiformes; family Ceratodontidae; genus Neoceratodus; species Neoceratodus forsteri. The sequence goes on along the minus strand of CM057449.1, from coordinate 55,481,465 downwards.
ATTGTATTCCACAGGGGACTAAACCTTTGTAAGGGGGCCTGTCGCCACAAGAATTGATTTTATATTTTTATCACAAAACCTTCTGACCCTTTCTGCCTGTACTGTCCCTTGTGAAACCTCAGATCACTTGCAGTGTCCTTATCCTCTACTGTAGAAGATGTTTCTTGCAGCATGACGCCTACAGTAAGCCCAGGTGGAAATTAAATAAGAGCTTATTATTAAATCCGTTGATAAAACACTGTGAAGAACAACTTCAAGCCTGGATTTCAGTCATGGATGCTTATGAACTTTACTCGGACTGGTGGTTAGATATAAAGCGAGATCTGAAATCTTTCTTTTTAACCTCTGCTCGAAAAAAGCACCAGGCCTCTTTTTTTAAGTATTTGATGTTAAGAATTATACAATGGCAAGAAAAAATCCTGGTCTCTGATTGGTCAGTCTGGGACTGGACCTGTGATGTTATCCCAGCACAATATCACGGGTCTAGTCTCAGCCTCACTGTGAACCAATATGGATGATCTTATGGCAGATGGTGTTATGGATGATGGTCCCTTTTTCTGCATCTCCTCTTAAGAAACAAAAATATTTTTCCACTCTAATAAAAACATTCTTTAAAGCTATTTTTTTATTTTATATATAACAACGAGCCATTGTATAATAGCAATAATGCCCTCCAGGGTGTGTGTCATTTGGGATAACATCATGCCTCAGTTGTAGGACTCACTCGGCCTGCGGCTTCATGCCCAACCACTTGAGGTGTGACATTATCCCAGCACGACACACACTCTGTTGGGCATTATTGCTTAAATAAATTATTTGAACTAATTTCAATGGCTCATGAACTCAAACTTGATTAAAAAACACAAATTGATGTTATTAAAGCTGATATAGTCTTTTACCAATGCAGTCTTGTGAATACCTAAAAGATGGAAGCACAATCTGGTACACAGGGCACAAAACCTGCCCTAGATATCTTCAAAAGCTGTAAAGATAGATTGCTCACTACTTCTATGGAAGTAATTAGAGATCCAGTCCTGCAGTCCCAACATGGTACTGGAAGTAAGATTCAGAAATAGGACAATCTTATTTGGAAAATATGATTGGTTCACCTTTCTTGGCTGTTTGGAGTGAGGGATTTCTACAGGAAGTGGTATACCCTGAACTAGGCGACCGTGATTGCGAGCTTACAAAAATGGTAACTCAGTTACACTGCCTGTGTTCAGGGCTAGCTGGCAGGAAAGTGAGAGGATACATGGATAGGTGAGGTAGGGTAATGGGAAGTGCGCCGCATATACACACACGTGGGGGGGAGTGGAGGGAAATTATGTGGGAGCAGGTGAGGCAGGCAGCTGCTGAGCTGGTCCTCTAGCGTGGTGAGGAGGGTGGTCGCTTGGGAGGTGCAGGATGCAGGATTTGGGTCTGGAGTGATGCTATATTTTTTTGCCAGTAGGCAGCTTTTTTTTAAAGTATTTCAATCCCCAGACATGCACCCCCCTTGAGTTGAGAATCCTTTAGTAGAGAGGTGCGGGTGGTACAGCCCCCTGCATTAAAAAAAATACTCATATCTTGGTCACTCTCTTCCCATTTGCCACGAGTGTGCATCGCCAAAATTCATTTTCAGGGATGTACACTTGCACTAACGGCGCTCACTATTCCATGATCACCATTATGACATATAACCATAGGAGGTGGATGTGCCTGTCATTCCACAGGAGCTGCAGGATAACCTTAGACTAGACATTAGGCTGAACGAGATTACCCAGACCATTATGTATCTAAATAAAAGCTCCTCTCCTAGGCAGGATGGCTTGATGGCTGAATTTTATAAAATCTTTATAGATTATTTAGTACCCTGTTTAACTGTAACATTTAATGCTCTGCCAAGTTCTAATACATTCCCAAGCTCTATGGCACATGCAATAATGATAAAAAAGGAATAAATCTGACCTAGCAAACTGGAGACCTATCAGTCACTTGAACATGGATTATAAGATTCTGGCTTCAGTTCTCTTAATCAGACTATCCACAGTAGCTGATACAGTGATCTCCCCAGTCCAGGCCTGTGCTGTCCCAAAAAGATCCATTTTTCATTACCTTATCTTTATCAGAGACCTTTCTTGTAGGAATGATGATACTTCAAGTATTATCCTTTCTTTGGACCAAGCAAAAACATTTGATCGGATGGATCAGTTATATCTGATTGAGGTTTTGATATCCTATCACATTCCTCAGGCCGTCATTGGTTGATTAGTAAGTTATACAGTCAGGCCTGGTTTCAGCCATATTTGAATGGGGTCCCTGGTAAAGCTTTTTTTGGACAAAAAGTCTACCAAGGCTGCCCTTTAATCCCCCTCTTATATGTTTTTGAAATTGATCCCTTTCTTAGAAAAATGTTATCACGTCCTAATATATCAGGAATTCAGTTCCCCAACAGGTAGGTGGAGCCCTCGGTATGTGCATATGTGACTGATGTCTGCATCTGTACTACGGCCGAGGTAGTGGGCCCAGCCCTTGTTTCCGTTATCTCTGATTATGAATCCATTTCTGGTGCAAAACTAAATTATGATAAAAGCAGAGGAATTCAGTTGTATCTACCACATGACCATGATCCAGTACATCGCATAGCAGACAGAAAAATCTCTTCCACAACAATTCATATATTGGGAATGTATTTTGGGAACTCATATGATGCTGCATTTAACTGGAATAAGACTACAGAAATGGCCATAGGAATTATTTAATCTTGGAAATATAAGACTATTTCCAAAAAGAAAAGGGGTTTTCTTTTAAAAAAAATTATACTTCTTTTTTTTTTACATCTAGCCCATATTTCCCCACTCCTTTGAATCTGGAAACTAAGATTAAGAATGTGTTATTTACTGGATTTTGGGGAAGCCGTCTGAATCCTATCAAACAACTTCACACTGATCATGATTATTGTAATGGTGGTGTCCTTATGGTACACCCTGCATTATTTTTGTGTAGTTTGTATATCTATTAGAATATTTTTCCATTATTACAGGGTGAGATTCTGCCCTGGTATATAATTCTGAATTATTGGCTTCAAAAACTGTGTGGCACCTGGAATAAAGATTCTTTTCTGATCCTTCAGAATTTTAGATCCTTTTGCATTCCCATTTTTTGACTATAATTGTCCTTTAATTGAGACAGTGGACTATTACACCCCACTTTCTGCAGACAAATAATAGGAAGACATTTTATTCCACAGTCCTTTGAGATTATTATCATGAAAACCTCAGGTAACAGGAGGTCTGGAGGCTTATCTTTATACCATTTTTTTTACAGCTCACTGATAAGAGAATACTTCTAAAGTTCTGGGATGTGACTTCGCTATCTTGCCATGGAAGACTTGAGGCGAGGAACATTCAAAAGAATAAGGCACTAGAAGAAGGAATGTGTCTGTGATCTTTTTGGCCAGATACTTTGGAAACCATTACACATTTCTTTTTACACTGTTCTTTCTCGAAAACATTTTGGTTTCTTTTACTGGACATTTGGAGAAAACAGAGTATTTCTCCATTTACTTATTAAGTGCATATTTCAAAATTCTACCTGCCTACCCTTTCTAAATTTCTTCATAGAAACATAGACACATAGAAGATGATGGCAGATAAGGACTGCAAGGCCCATCCAGTCTGCCCATTTCTTTTTCTACCTTATGAATGTGCCATCGGCCTTTCTCTGTCAAAGGCCTATCTATTCATACTCATCTGTATTGCTCCCTTATGCCTATCCCATGCCTCTTTGAAGCCCTGCACTGTATTCATATCCACCACTTCTTGAGGAAGGCTGTCCCATGCATCCACCAACATTTCTGTAAAAATGAACTTCCTCACATTACCCCTTAATTGGCCTCCCACCAATCTCATGTTGTGTCCTCTTGTCCTGCAACTTTTCCTATATTGAAACATGTTAGACTCTTTCACCTTGTTAATGCCCTTAAGGTGTTTGAATGTTTCATTCATATCACCTCTCTCCCTCCTTTGCTCTAGGGTATACATATTGAGCTTCTTTAATCTGTCCTCATATGTTTTCTGATGCAGTCCCTGCACCATTTTGGTTGCCCTTCTCTGGACTGCCTCAATTTGGTTAATGTCCTTGTGAAGGTGTGGCCTCGAGTACTGCACACAATACTCCAGATGGGGTCTAACTAGTGTCTTGTAAAGAGGTATTATTACCTCCCTCTTTTGACTTGTGATACCCCTACTAATACACCCCAACATCTCCCTAGCTGTACCTACTGCTTTAGTGGTCTTCTTGGATGATTTCAGGTCATAGGTGATGATGCCCAAGTCTCTCTGTCTTCCCTTGTGACTGCCAGCAACTCCCCTCCCAGCTTATAGGTGACTTCAGGGTTTCTCTTCCCTATGTGCATGATCTTGCATTTCTTTGCGTTAAACCCCAGTTGCCACTCTTAAAATCATTTTGCTAGCTTATCCAGATCTCTTCTCATTCTGCCCACCCCATCTGGATCATCTACTCTGTTGCAGATATTGATGTCAGCTGCAAACAGACAAGCCTTACCCTCTAGTCCATCTGCAATGTCACTGATGAAGATATTGAAGAGGACTGGCCTGAGGACTGATCCCTGAGGTACCCCACTTGTGACTTGCATCTCTTCTGACTGTATACCATTTACTACCTTTTTCTGTTTTATGCCCGTCAACCAGTTTGCCACCCAGTTGACTGACTTCTGACCCACCCTGACCCTACCCAGTTTATTAATCAATCTTCTATGTGGAACAGTAAGGAAAGCCTTGCTGAAGTCAAGGTAGGCAAAATCAACTGCTCCCCCTTGGCCCACCACTCTCGTTACCCAATCAAAGAAATCTATGAGATTAGCTTGATAGGACCTTCCTTTTGTTAACCCATGCTGTCTTGGATCCTGGGATCCTATGGATTCCAGATGTTGTACTGTCCTTTCCTTAAGGAGTGCCTCCATAATCTTACCCACTGCTAAGGTAAGACTGACTGGTCTGTAGTTCCCTGCCTCCTCCCTGCTACCACTGTTGTGGAGTGGGATCTCATGAGCCCTTCTCCAGTCTTCTGGGACCTCTCTTGTGCTCAGACACTCACTAAACAGTTATGATAATGGATCTGCTAGTTCCACCCTTAGCTTCTTTAGTACCTGGGATGTACACCATCAGGTCCCATTGCCTTGTCCACATAAAGCATATCAAGCCCTTGTAGGACCCTTTCTTTTGTGAAGGGACTAGTGCACACCTCCCTCCCACCTGTGTCCATAGTGCTGAACTGTAGGCCCTGCCCTACCTTCTCTTCAGTAAATATTGAGCAGAAGTATCTATTTAGGATAGAAGCTTTTACATGGTCCTCCTCCTCACATGCCCCCTTATCCTCTTTGATCTTAGCAATACCCTCTCTAGACTTTCTCCTTTCACTAATGTATCTATAGAAAGTCTTACATAGAAACATAGAAACATAGACTTTGATTGCAGATAAGGACCACTTGGCCCACCCAGTCTGCCCATTTTCCTACCTATTGGATAAGCTGCAGATTCTAGTTAACCAACAGCCTACTTCCTGCAACCCCCCCACTATAATTGCCTTATGTCTGTCCCATGCATGTTTGAATTCCCCCACTGTTTTAAACCCTACAACCTCTCCAGGAAGGCGGTTCCATACTTCAACCACTCTCTCCGTGAAAAAGAATTTCCTCACATTACCTCTGAGCCATCCCCCCATAACTTTAAATTGTGCCCCCTTGTTCTTACACATCTCTTTTTCTGAAAGATGCTACGCTGCTGGACTTTGCTGATTCCCTTGAGGTACTTAAAAGTTTCGATCATGTCCCCCTGTCCCTCCTTTCATCAAGGGTATACATATTAAGCTATTTCAGTCTCTCTTCTTATGCTTTCTGATGTAGACCCTGAACCATTTTAGTTGATCTCCTCTGGACTGCTTCCATCCTGTCTATGTCCTTGCCTAGATGAGGTCTCCAAAACTGCACGCAGTACTCCAGATGGGGTCTCACCAACTGTCTGTATAGAGGGATAACCACTTCCCTTTTTCTACTTGTGATGCCCCTTCCTATGCATCCCAGTAACCCCCTGGCTCTCCTTACTGACTTCTCACATTGCTTACCCACCTTTAGGTCATCTGGTATGACTACACCCAGATCCCTTTCCATTATTGTTGTCATTAGTACCTCCCCTGATATTGTGTACTCTTCCCTTGGATTTTTAATTTCCAGGTGCATTACTTTGCACTTCTTTGCATTGACTCTAAGTTGCCATATGTCTGACCATTTTTCCAACCTTGCCAAGTCCCTTCTCATCCTTTCTACCCACCCTTGTATTTGAACTCTGTTACAAATATTTGTGTCATCTGCAAAGAGGCATACCTTTCCTTCCAGACCCTCTGCAATGTCAGCTATAAAGATGTTAAATAGGAATGGACCCAATACTGAAACATAAAAACATAGACTTTGACGGCAGATAAGGACCACTTGGCCCATCTAGTCTGCGCATTTCCCTACCTACAGGATAGGCCGCAGATCCTAGTTAACCAACAGCCTATTTCTTCCTACCCCCCACAAGAATTGCCTTATGTCTGTTCCATGCATTCTTGAATTCTCCCACAGTTTTAGACCCCACAACCTCCTCAGGAAGGCTGTTCCATGCATCCGCTACCCTCTCTGTGAAATAATATGTCCTCACATTGCCCCTGAACTGCCCCCCTTCTATCTTTAAATTGTGTCCCCCTGTTCTTGCACTTCTCTTTTTCTGAAAGATGCTACCCTCTTGGACTTTGTTGATTCCACTGAGATACTGAAAAGTTTCTATCATGTCCCCCCTCTCCCTTCTTTCCTCAAGGGTATACATATTAAGCTCCTTTAGTCTCTCCTTATACGGCTTCTCTTGCAGACCCTGCACCATTTTAGTTGCCCTCTTCTAGACTGCCTCAATCCTGTCACTGTCCTTGCAGAGATGGGGTCTCCAGAACTGGATGCAGTACTCCAGATGGGGTCTCACCAACTGTCTGTACAGAGGGATAACAACTTCCTGTTTTTTGCTGCTGATGCCTCTCCCTATACATCCCAGTATACCCCCAGCCCTCCCTACTGCCTTCTCACATTGCTTGCTAACCTTAAGGTCATCTGATGTGATTACCCCCAGGTCCCTTTCCTTTTTCGTTGATGTTACTACCTCCCCACCCATTGTGTATTCTTCCCCTGGGTTCTTGTTTCCCAGGTGCATTATTTTGCACTTCTTTGCATTGACTCTAAGTTGCCATATGTCTGACCATTTTTCCAACCTTGCCAAGTCCCTTCTCATCCTTTCTACCCACCCTTGTATTTGAACTCTGTTACAAATATTTGTGTCATCTGCAAAGAGGCATACCTTTCCTTCCAGACCCTCTGCAATGTCAGCTATAAAGATGTTAAATAGGACTGGACCCAAATCTGAAACATAGAAACATAGACTTTGACGGGCAGATAAGGACCGCTTGGCCCATCTAGTCTGCCCATTTCCCTACCTACAGGATAGGCCGCAGATCCTAGCTAACCAACAGCCTATTTCTTCCTACCCCCCCCACAAGAATTGCCTTATGTCTGTTCCATGCATTCTTGAATTCTCCCACAGTTTTAGACCCCACAACCTCCTCAGGAAGGCTGTTCCATGCATCCACTACCCTCTCTGTGAAATAATACGTCCTCACATTGCCCCTGAACTGCCCCCCTTCTATCTTTAAATTGTGTCCCCCTGTTCTTGCACTTCTCTTTTTTCTGAAAGATGCTACCCTCTTGGACTTTGTTGATTCCACTGAGATACTGAAAAGTTTCTATCATGTCCCCCCTCTCCCTTCTTTCCTCAAGGGTATACATATTAAGCTCCTTTAGTCTCTCCTTATACGGCTTCTCTTGCAGACCCTGCACCATTTTATTTGCCCTCTTCTAGACTGCCTCAATCCTGTCACTGTCCTTGCGGAGATGGGGTCTCCAGAACTGGACGCAGTACTCCAGATGGGGTCTCACCAACTGTCTGTACAGAGGGATAACAACTTCCTGTTTTCTGCTGCTGATGCCTCTCCCTATACATCCCAGTATACCCCCAGCCCTCCCTACTGCCTTCTCACATTGCTTGCTAACCTTAAGGTCATCTGATGTGATTACCCCCAGATCCCTTCTTTTTCATTGATGTTACTACTTCCCACCCATTGTGTATTCTTCCCCTGGGTTCTTGTTTCCCAGGTGCATTATTTTGCACTTCTTTGCATTGAATCCTAGCTACCATACTTCTGACCATTCCTCCAACCTTGGCAAGTCCCTTTTCATACTTTCCACGTCTCCTTGTGTATCAACCCTGTTTCAGATCTTTGTGTCATCTGCAAAAAGGCATACTTTTCCTTCCAGTCCCTCTGCAATGTCACTGATGAAGACATTAAAAAGGACTGGACCCAATACTGAACCCTGTGGTACCCCACTTAGTAACCCTCTTTTTCAGAGTGGACTCCATTTACAATTACCTTCTGTGTGTCCTGTTGTGCAGCCAATGTTTTACCTAGGCTACCACCCTGGGACCCACTCCCAGGCTGGTTAATTTGACTATTAATCTTTTGTGTGGGACTGTGTCAATGCCTTGCTAAAAGTCTAGGTAGGCCATGTCCACAGCCCTCTCTGGTCTACTACTTTGGTCACCCAGTCAAATATATCTATTAGATTCGTCTGACATGACCTTCCTGCTGTGAACCCATGCTGCCTTGGGTCCTGTGCCCCACTGGCCTCTAGGTACTCAGCTATTCTTTCCTTCAGAAGTGACTTCATCACTTTCCCTACTACAGAGGTCAGATTAACAGGTCTGTAGTTTCCTGCCTGTGTCTTGGTCTAACTTTTGTGAAGGGGAATCACATACGCCTTCCTCCAGTCCTCGGGTACCACACCATCCTCCCATGATTTATTAAAAAGAGTAGCCAGTGGTTTCACTAGTTCTTCCCTTAATTCTTTTAGAAATCTGGATGAATTCTATCAGGACCCATTGCTTTGTCCACCTTCAGTTTTAGGAGTTCTTGCAGAACCCTTTCTTCTGTGAAAGGACTGGGATCGACCCTTCTATCAAGAGTGCTTCTGTTAATTGGATTAGGCACTTCCCCCTCCTCTTTTGTGAATACTGAGCAGAAATATTCATTCAGCATCCCTGCTTTTTCACTGTCCCCCTCTGCCCACCCACCGTTCATTCTATTCAGCCTCACTATCCCTCCCTTTGTCTTTCTACGCTCGCTGATGTACCTATAAAAGGTTTTATCCCCCTTCTTAACTGAGTTGGCTATCTTTTCCTCAGTTTGGGCCTTTGCTATTCTGACTTCCCTCCCTGCTTCCTTCTGCCTTAACTGGTACAGCTCTCTGTCCAGCTCCTTCTGTGTTTCCTTATACTTCCAGAATGCTATCTTTTTCTTCCTGACTTTCACAACCACCTCTTTTGAGAACCATAGTGGCTTTTTCTTTCATTTTGATTTGTTTATTTGCTTCACACAAAGGCTTGTTGCCTCTGTGATGGCAGTTTTGATGATTCCCCATTGTTGGTCCACACCTCCTTCTAGCTTGTTTACTAGTACTTTTCTGAAGCACTCTCCCATCTTGCCAAAGTCAGCCCTCCTAAAGTCCAGTACGATCACTTTTTTATGGCTTGACTCTGTAGCTGAGTTTAACGTGAACCACACTGTTTGATGGTCACTTGTTCCCAGATGGCAACCCACTTCTAGATCTGAGATCCTCTCACTGTCCCCGTTTGAGAGTACGAGGTCTAAGATTGCTCCCTCATGAGTGGGTTCCGAGACTAGCTGTCTGAGGCCTGCCACCTGTAGGGCATCAAGAATGGCCCTGCTCTTGGATGTGGCTGCAGCAAATGTGCTCCAGTTAACATCTGGCATATTCAGGTCTCCCATCAACAGTATCTCCCTTTCTCTGCCATTCTAAGAATGCCGCTATCATATCCTTGTCCATTCCCTCCCTCTGACATGGGGGTCTGTACACAACCCCTGTGCGGATTGTGGTACCTTTCCAGTCTCCAAGGTGACCCACAGTGCCTCCCTCTCCTCCTGTTTACTCTTTTGTTCAGTTGCTTTTATCTTCCTTTCATGGAGAGCTATTCCTCCCTTCTTCCCTGCCTGTCTCTCCTGTAGGTTATGTACCCTGGTATGTTAACATCCCAGTCATGGTTCTCTGTGTATCATGTTTCTGTGACTGCTATGATATCCAGGCATCCCTCTTCCATCAAGGCCACCAGCTCAGGGAGCTTGTTGCCCAGACTACGGGCATTGGTACTCATTACCCTCCATTTCCTGATGGCCTTACTCCCTTTTGCCCCATCCCTATCCTTCTTGTCTTTGTCTCTTTCTTCATTTACCCCTGCCCTTCTCCCTATCGACACCTCTATGTTGGTGTTTGCCACACTTACTACCGTGATTTTTTTGACTGGAGGAGGACTGAGCCCTGAGGTACTCCATTAGTAACCCCCCTTTCTTCGGCATGTGTTCTATTCACTATTACCTTCTGTGTCCTGTTGTGCAGCTAGTTTGCTACCCAGGCTACCACCCTGGGACCCATTCCCAGGTGGCTAACTTGATTATTAATCTTTTGTGCGGGACTGTGTCAAATGCCTTGCTAAAGTCTAGGTAGGCCACATCCACAGCCCTTCCCTGGTCTATTACTTTGGTCACCCAGTCAAAGAAATCGATTAGATTCATCTGACATGACCTTCCTGCTGTGAATCCATGCTGCTTTGGGTCCTGTGCCCCGCTGGCCTCTAGGTACTGAACAATTCTTTCTTTCAGAAGTGATTCCTTCATTTTCCCACCACTGAGGTCAAACTAACAGGTCTGTAGTTTCCTGCTTCTGCCTTGCTCCCACTTTTGTGAAGGGGAATCACATCTGCCCTCCTCCAGTCCTCAGGTACCACCCAATCTTCCTATGATTTGTTAAAAAGTGTGGTTGGTGGTGTCACTAGGTCTTCCCTTAGCTCTTTTAGGATTCTAGGGTGAACCCCATCAGGCCCCATTGCTTTGTCCACCTTGAGTTTTAGGAGTTCTTTCAGGACTCTTTCTTCTGTAAATGGACTGGCGTCAACCCCACTACCCAGAGTGCTTCTACTGTTTGGTTTAGGTGACTCCTCCTCTTCTTCTTTTGTGAATACTGAGCAAAAGTATTCATTCAGTATCTCTGCCTTTTCACTGTCTCCCTCTGCCCACCTCTCCTCTCCTTTATTAATCTTAACTATCCCTCCCTCCCTTCCTTAACCTTTCTATGCTCCCTAATATACCTATAAAAGGTTTTATCCCCCTTCTTAACTGAGTTGGCTATCTTTTCCTCAGTTTGGGCCTTTCCTTTTCTGACTGCCTTCTCTACTTCTTTCTGCTTTAATTGATACAGTTCCCTGTTGTGCTCCTTATGTAATTCCTTATACTTTTTGAATACAGTCTTTTTCTCCTTAACCTTCCCTGACACCTCTTTTGAGAACCACAGTGTTTTTTTATTCCGCTTTGTTTTCTTTGTTTCACACATAGGCTTGTTGCCTCCATGATGACAGTTTCGATTTTTCTCCATTGTTCTTCCACCCCTCCTTTCTGTCCATTTGCTAATGTATTCCTCAGATATTCACCCATTATGCCAAAGTCAGCCCTTCTAAAGTCCAATATCCTTGTCTTTGCGTGGCTTGTCTCCATGGTTGTGTTTATTGTAAAGCACACTGTGTAGTGGTCGCTTGTTCCCAGATGTCTACTGACTTCTAAATTTGTGATCCTCTCTCCATTTGAGAGTACCAGGTCTAATATTACTCCCTCCTGAGTGGGTTCCACTACTAGCTGTCTAAAGCATGCCCCCTGTAGAGCATCGAGAATGACCCTGCTCTAGGATGTGGCTACAGTCCATGTCGCCCAGTTAACATCTGGCATATTGTTAGGTGTGTAGACCTGGGGAAGGGAGAGGAGAGGGAAGAAGGTGCCTGCCTGGTGTGTCTTGTCACCTTCTTTTACTGTTTGTGCTAGTGTTTCCTTGATTTGGGCCTTTGCCAGCCTTACTGCCTTTCCTGCTCCCCTTAGGGAAGTTTGGTATGCCTCCCTAGCTTCATCCTGCTGTGTTCCCTTATGTTTCCTGAAGGCCAGCCTTTTGGCTCTGACCTTCTCTGCCTCTGTTTTTGAGAACCGAAGTGGTCTCCTTCTTCTTTTGCACTTCCTTTTCTCTCTAACACAATGGGATGTTGCTTCAAGTATTGTATCCTTAATGCTTGCCCACTTTAACTGTTCCACCTCACCTGTATTTCTTTTTGCCAGGGCTAACTATTTTAACTCTGTTGGCCATCTTATCAAAGTCAGCTCCTCTGAAGTCCCATATTTATGCCTTGGCATGGGATGAATTAGTTCTAGTGGCCAAATTGAACCATACTATGTGATGGTCACTGGCCCCCAGGTGACCTTCTACCTGGAGATCTGTGATCCTTTTCCTGTTAGTCAGTACTAGATCTAGAATAGCCCTTTCTCTTGTGGGTTGTTGCACCCATTGTTTGAGCTCCCCCCTTGCAGGGAATCCACCATGTGTCTAGTTCTGGCAGATGTTCCTGCTGGTATTGATCAATCTATATCGGGCATGTTGAAGTCTCCCATTATCAGAACCTCCCCTTTAGCTGTCATGCTTTGTATATCTTCTAACAGTAATGTGTCCTGTCCTCCACCTGGTCTGGAGGCCTGTACACAACCCCAGTTGTATAGCTGTCCTATTTCCTGCTTCCAAGTACATTACGACTGATTTTTGTCTCCTGTCACTTTTATTTGTGTCAAGCTAGAAGTATTTTTTTTGCTACAACAAAAATAATTTTCTACTGCAACTATATTATCACCTATATCATTTGGCTTAACTTTCATACATAATGAAGAGAAAGATTCTTCCTCAGTATCTACTTTTAAGTTGTGAAGGGCACATTGCACCTGGTTTATGAGTGTTTAACTTAGCTATTCTGTGATTCCCTTTTTCTTTTATGGTTTAGTTTAATTCCTTTTTTTTGTTGGCCCTTTAATTTGATTTGTGCTGCATTTGAGCAAACTGCTTAGATTATGCTGTTTCTCTATTGATTTTATTATACTTATTTCTAACAAAAAATTCCTCTACTCTTTTCAAGAAGTGCCATGGGATCTTTAACGTCAGCCTGAATAACCACCATGTCAGGTATAAAGAACCTGGGTTTAATGTTTCATCCAAAATATTGTTTTGTCTTAGCATTCAAGTGGCTCACCTACCCTTAAATCTAGGGCACATTATCAAATAAGGACCTAAGCTTAGAACATGCTGACAATCCTGTTTTTTGCTGGGGGGTTTTCCCAAATATGCTGCTTACAGTGGGGTGCGACAGCCAAAAACTGAAAAAAAGATAACATTCCTTGCTTAAAAAAACAAACAACAAAACAAATCAGGTTTATATGGAATTGATGGACAGACAGTTATTTTAAACCCTGGCAGGCTATAAATATATAATTTCATGGTAGCAGCTCCACTATAGGTGGGGTTGAGAAGGCATTTTAATGTTAAACCTGAAATTTTGCACTTTGATAAATTTGCAACCGTTCAACAGATTTGCACAACATTTGGAATACTGTGTCCTGTGGGGTAGATCTCTTAATATACTAAGTTTTGGTTGGATCAGATTGGTGGATTTCATGCTGCACATAGTGAAAAAAACACTAACATTTGTCTTTTTGTGTTGTTTTTTCCTCATCAGGCTATGGCCAAACCATTTGGAATTTTGGTGTGAGATTTTCAGGGTTAAAAGACCTTGCCCAAAAAATAAGCCAGCATTAGTATGGTGAAAAAATAGTAATCCATTCCAAAGTTATTAAATTGCAAAATTTGGGATTCTGAACATGCTCGCTTCAATCTTTTGGATAGCTGTATGGTACGAAAAATGATTTTGGTCTGAGGAAAAGGGATTTTGACAGCTCACAAAAAAAATATCATTAGAATCTCTTTTTGTGAGAAAAAACAATCCTTTTTTGTCAGCCGCCATCTTGTTTCTTTTTTTGAGCCCAACTAAACTGTCATAACTCTGCCCAGGATGTCTTCTGCAGATATTCAAGTATGTACCTTGTTCATCTGGATGACCTTTATTTTTGTTTGTCTTTACTGTAATTTTATGTGTCCTCAGAATGCTTCTTTTTATTTTTTTAAATCCATTTTCATGACTCTCTTCCATTCCTTTTTCATGAAATGTCATAATCCCTTTTCACATCATGAAACAGGATTATAATACATCATGAAAAAGGGTTACCAGCAGGGCCATCTGTTCATACAAGTCATAATCCTTTTTCACATGACAAAAAAGGATTATGACACCTCATGAAAAAGGATTAAAAAGGTTAACCTTTTTCATGAGATATCGTAATCCTTTTTTTGTCAACCGATTCGTTTTTCATGAAGTGTCATAATCCTTTCTCACCATGCAAAAAAAGATTAAGGACATGCCTGAAAAGATGACCCAGCTGGTATTCCTTTTTTGTCAGAGAAGTTCCTTTTTCATAAGGTGTCATAATCCTTTTTTACCTCAAGAAAAAGGATTATGACACCTTACCAAAAAGGATGGCAAGCAGGGCCATTGGGTTGGACAAGTCCTAATCCTTTTTCATGTCATTAAAAATGATTCTGTCACCTCACAACAGTGGAATCAGGTAACAAAAGAGGACTGGGACTAGTCATGAAAAAAGACTGAAAAACAGCATGTCCTCTTATTTTAACCACCACCCATTGTGGTGTTCTGCCACTTTTCCATGTATCATTGCATTGGTGAAGAGTGGCACCCCAACCGTCAATCTCCATATCTTTTTTGTTTCTATTTTTTTAATCTTTTTTTTGTAGTGACATTCTGCTACTTTCTGCCCTTTATCCCTGGTGTCCACTGGTACCACCTCCACATCATTCTTTGAAACATTTGTCCCAAACAAAATCATTGGTGGTCTGTGGCATCTCCCCACTCTCCCAGGATGAGTTTCAGCTGTAAAATAAGGAACATTTTCCCTCGTCTTTTATTTAATTTGTTACCAGTAAAAAAAAAATCCATTGCCAGTCACTCCTGCACCACCCACCTGACCACCCACAGTGCACACATCTCCCCATACCCTCTGATGCCCCCACAGACCACTACTTAATTATGGAGGTCCCAGGTTTGATACCCACTCCACTGATCGAAGACATGTCTTGCTGCTCAAACCAGCGATTGCAATATGAACTATGGTAAACGTGATTCAATGTATTCCGGGGGGGGCAATTTTTGCCAAGAACCTGGCTGTTGTTTGTCTGTTTGACCTCAATTTATCAACATGGCTGTTTGGGGACCCCACCTCATGAACAATATGACTACCATTAGGCAGCTTCCACCAGAAAGGTGATTTTGTGGTTAATTGGCAAAACCACCTTTCCAGTGGGATTTGCACAAAGACAGTCATGATGTGGTATCATAAAAAAGGCTATGTTGAAAATTTTGGGTCAAAATGTAATAAAATGACTGCATCATAAGCACTCATTGCATTCTCACTAGGCACGCTTGTAACTTTGGAAATTTACTCTATATTTTCACCCCATATTTTCAGTATAGCCTTGTTATTACCCCATCTCATGTATGTGACACCTGTCATTTTTTAAATACTGGCCAAAATGTATTTTTTGCACTTTGGCACAGAATGGCATTGCAGTTGCACAGAATTGCATTTTGGCATGGATTTGAAAATGTTCTATGCTGGATACATCAGGTGAGGTCCTAAGATGGCTATGTTGAAACTTTGGCATAGAAGTGAGTAAAACTTGCAGAGTTATGACTATTTGTCAATGGTGGGATGGGAACACAGGGTCCAAGGGACCCTACACCCCCATTGTATCATAAGGGTACTGTTACACCATCTCAATGGAGGGATGGGAGTGCAGGGTCCAAAGAACCCTCTGATCCCACTGTAAAATTCAGATGCTGTTATACTACCTCAATGGGTTTTGACTCTGCACTCCCACCATAACATAAGGATAATTCTATACTATCTGAATGGAGGGATGGGAGCACAGGGTCTGAAGGACCCTGTGCTTCCACCTTAAATTGGATGCTGTTATACTACGTTGATGGAGGGATGGGCAATGTAAAATAAGGACTATTATACTATCTCAAATAGTAAGGAAATAAATTGCAAACAATCTTTGTTAATGCTTCATTTAGGGTCAAGCCACAAAATTAGAGAATGTGGTGTAAGGGTTTTCAGTCCTACCACCCCATTTCCCACCCTGCACAGACCTATGGGGAGAGGGTCAGTCTTGGATGCTATGAACAAAATACTCACCCCATTCTCCTATGCTGTTACCATGTCACCTTATTTTGTAATGAAATGGGGTGATTATTAGGGTTCATGGCACCCAAGATAGACCCTCCCTTTGCTTGTGGGTCTATGCTGGGTGTTTAATGGGGTGTTAAGGTTAGAAGATGTAATGCCACATTTTCCAGCTTTTGTTGATTTGGCCCTATTCTGATGCATTAATGAATTTTATTACTATGTGTATATATATATATATATATATATATATATATATACAATATATATATATATATATTCATGGCAAACAATTCTGTTTAATGCATCAGTTAGGGTTGTTCCACAGCAACAAAAGCAAGGAAATTCAGTGCTAGAGTTGAAAGCCTCCCTTGCACCTCCCAGCCTGCCCCCTCAAATGGCATCGTGGTGTGCGTTGGGGTCATTGGCCCTAACTGTCACCCCATCACATGTGTAAAGAAGCTGAGGTATATGAGAATGGGGTGAGAGTTAGGACCGATGACCCCAAAACACACCCCAATGCTGGTTGGGGTATTGGGCTGGAGGGTGCAAGAGGGCCTTTCAACCCTAACACCAAATTTCCTCTTTTGTCACTGTGGAACAACCCTAACTTATGCATTAAATAGAGCTTTTTGCCATGAAGTTCCCTTCTTTCTGAGAATGAGGACTATAAATAGTGAATAAAATGCAGTATTGGAGGCCCCGTGCTCCACCACGTGATGTCTTGCGACATAGTAATGGTAACTGCAATGCAAACACAAGTGCTAACGGTTCCTCACATGGTGATGCAAACATAAATGATAACACAGACCTTAATAGAAACGCAAGTGCAAAGTGATGCCTAAGCAAACAGTGAAGCAAACAGAGAAGCAAGCATGTACAGAAACACAACTGATAACGCACACTGTCACAGTACCGCTATTGTAAATGCAAATGTAAACTGTTACAGCAACAATAACGCCAAAGGGAACAGAAATGGAAAGGCAAACTCAAGCATGTATGTAAACGCAAACCATAATGTGCGCGTTCATGGAACCACATTTGGAAATGCAAATGATAATGGTAACAGCTAAAATAGCACCAAAGGAAACAGAAATGCGAATGCAAGCGCTTACAGAAACGCAAACCGTTATGCACACAGTCACAGTACCACAATGGTAAATGCCAATGGTAATGGTAACAGCAACAAGAATGCCAAAGGAAACAGAAATGCAAATGCTAGCGTGTACGGAAACGCAAACCGTAACGCGCACGATCATGGTATCGCAATTGGATATGCAAATGGTGATGGTAACAGCAACAGAAATGCAAATGCAAGCACATCAGGAAATGCAATGCATAATGCTCATGGGCCCGGGAATGTATTTGGAAATGCAAATGGTAATGGTAAGAACAACGATGATGCACAACGAAAGACAAATGCAAATGCTAACGGAAGAGCAGCCGCAAACACAAATGGTAATGTGCATGGTGATGCAAAGTGAAACACAAACAGAAACAGTACTGTAGACACTAATGGTAAGAGTAAGACAAACACAAGTGCAAACAGAAATGCAAAGGATAATGCACATGGTAGCGTACACGGGAACGCTAATGCAAATGGGTATGGAAACGCAAATGGAAATTCTAACTGTAACAGTAACAGAAGTGCACACCCTGTTTTTTCCCAACAGCTGCATAGAGAAACACAGTGTGTACAAAGAATGTATGCATAATAATGGGCCTCAGAGCAGAAAATGAGCTGTTGGAATACTAAATTGCTTATGTCTCAGGAAGCATGCAACGTAGAAACAAAATGTAAATTTCACATGATTCATGAGTTTCCTGGCTAGGTTTTCACTGACTGTGTAGCCCCCAGGGCTATGCATTGTTGTGACAAAAATTCTGTATCTGCACTGTTTCAGAGATATTACCCTCCGAAAAGTGCGTCGGACATCACCATGTTAGTCTATGGTAAAAAAATGTCAATTTCAGAGTACCATAACTTTGCATCTGTGCAGTATTTTGTCACCACACCACCAAAAGGCACATCCATGAGATTTTGGCTGTTGTCTCTCCAAATTGCATCCCTAAAGACTAAATTGTTTTTTTTTGCAGCAGGGTGACAAAGAATTCCTGTCATTTTGACCATAGTCTAGGAAAGTAGTGTCGTGATTTGCAAAAGCTTTCACAAAATTTGCAATGCTACTTTTCCCAGAAATTTGAAAATCATATTTCTGGGTTGTTTAACCCCAAAATAAAGACATGGCTAGCATCCTCAGTACTCGAATAGGTAAACACAAAAAATTTGTGTCAATAGATGGTTCCAATTTTAAATGCCAAGCATTTCTGTGATCAGTAACTGAAAACAAAATGGCAGATTTGCAACACTACTAGGGCCATTTGTGACACTAAAAACTGCATTTGCGAAAGTGTTGAACTTTTTGTTAACTTTTCCCATTGACTTATAATGGGAACTTGTTTTTTGAATAACTTTTGAACCCTTCAATATTTCGTCATGAAATCATCAAAAGCCACATTGAGGACCCCCAACTGCACATTCCCTGAAGTTTTCAGACTGATCAAGCAAAGCAGGTGACCTGTAGGCACGAGCAAAGAATGCATAAAAAAAGTAATTGTGTGCACAGATGTTGCTTAAGAACTCCACAGCTGTATATCTAACCAGTACTAAAGTTGGCAGATCCCGAGATCTATGGTCCCACTCCATGCCTGCCAAATTTCAGACAAATCAGTTGAATGGTGGCGAAGTTATTAAGGTGCAACATTTCACCATTTAACCTTAAAAGGGCTACTCAACCCTAACTATGGTAGCACTACTGTGCTACCATAATACACATATATATATATATATATATATATATATATATATATATATATATATATATATATATATATTCTATGTAAAAAAACTGCATTAATGCATCATTTAGGGTTAAAACACAAAAAGTCAGGAAATGAAAAATCTTTATGGTTGCCCCTCCCCCCTCATGGACCCACCAATCATCCCAAGATTGACAGATGATGGGGTGTGTCATTGGGATTGTGAGGCCTAAATGTTGCCCCATTCCTTATGTAATTATACTGAGAAGCAACAGTGAAGAAGAATGGGGCAACATTTAGAATCTCACGATAAAAGAATTTGCAGGCTCACGAAGCACCCTGAGCAAAACCCACCCTCATTTGTGTTCCTAGGCCACCCTTGAGCTGAGAAAATTGTATTTTTACCTTTGATCAAGGAATCTTGTGATCAAAAAATTTTCAGGCTAGCAATCAAAGATCATTAGAGAGTCAAGATCAAAGAATTTAAAACATTATAACTCTATTTTTTGACCATTTTATGTGAAACCAAAGGCATGGGTCAATAGATTGAAACCCATGAAGGTTTTACTTCAGGAGTGACTCCTGAGCCGAGATATTTGATTTTTCTGATGGAATTTAAAAAATAAGATGGCGGACCTCGCAATCAAAAAATTTTAAGGGACAAAGACTCTTTGACCTCAAGGCTGCAAATTCTTTGACCACCAGGTGAGATGAGATGGCCCAAACCCCATTCTTTGTTCCCAAAACAACCATATACATTTTTCCTTTGACTTAAAATGGGAGCTTAAAAGTGCCATAACTTTTAAATGCCTTAATATTTTTTCACCAAACAAAAAGTGGCATGTTCAGCCACCAAAGCCCTTTCAGATGAGCCATCCCACAGACAGGCATGCCACATGACAGCTGCACAGGACCAAAGGCAAAATCCCCCAAACTGCCTCCAAAACTGGTGAAAAGTGCATTTTTCAGTGTTTTGGTGTGTAAAGACCGTCAGTCTGACCGAAACAAAATTTGGCAGATCAAGAGATCTACCAGGCTCCACTGTGCATACCAAATTTCAGGCAAATCCCACTGAACAGGTCCAAAGTTATTAACGCACAAAATTTTGACTTTAACATAGAATTGCCTTCATAACCCCAAATATAGTGGCGTGACCGCGTCACTATAATATATATTATACACTATAATATATACAGTAGCAGCCACAGACATTGACAGCTATTTCCTGAAATTTCTGTGATATTTCTAGACAAATCTCCTGCTTTCTACATTACTATAGTAGGGGCAGCAGAGAGAAACTCTTTAGAAATTTCTTGAAATATCCAGAAATAACTGGCAATGTCTGTGGCTACTACTATATATCACAACCCCAATGACAACCTCCATCATCTGTCAATCTTGGGGTATATTTTTTCATGGCAAAAAAATCCATTTAATGCATCAGTTAGGGTTGTTCCACCTCAACAAAAGCAAGGAAACTCAGTGTTAGGGTTGAAAACCCTAACTGCTCATTCCCCCCTCACCCCCACCAGCACTACACACACACACACACACACACACACACACACACACACACACACACACATACACATGCAAGTAGGGGAAGGAACAAGGCAACACAACCAATCACACACAACCACCAGGAGGTGTACTGTATATCTGTGGTACCATAGAAAGTAGATAAGAAATCTAACTTCATCTGGTAGTAGCGAAAATGGTGTGCCTTGCTTCGTTTTTGACATATGGGTGGCAAAAAGGTGTCATGGGCATCGCAATGTTAGTTACTGGCAAATTGCTCAATTTTGGAACAGTGTAACTTTGTCATGCTTATGTATTTTAGCACCAGAGCATAAAAAGGCACATCTGTGGGACCAGGGCTTGCCACCCTGCAAATTTCAGCCTAAAGGACCCAACCATTTGCTTGTAGGATGATGACAAAGAGATGCAGTCATCAGGACCATACTTTCGCAAAATTCTTTCGCAATCATGAAAGTGTAGCAAATGGAAGAGATGAAAGTGTCGCATTTGCAAAAGCTTATAAAATAGTGTTGCAAAATACTGTTGAACATGGAAGACACAAGAGTGTCACATTTGCAAAAGCATGCAAAACAGTGTTGCAAAATACTGTTGCAAACATGAAAGTGTCGTAAATGCATATCACAACACTGTCACATTTGCGAAAGTGATTTTCAAAAGTATTTCAGGGAATGTGCAAAATCCTGTTTTGGATCTTGTAAACCCTAAAATACCATATGTATAGTCTGTGTTATGTGTTGGTGGCACCGTTGTGCATAGTGATATTTGTTTTGCCATGTGTGGAATGTCCGAGATCAGAGTTAGCAGTGACAACCCCATACCACAGCCCAATTGGAGCATGGGTGTGTGATTTCTTGGTTTAGATAGTTGTATGTTAGTTCTATCACCTGCTACTGGTTGCATGTGATTGGTTTTGTTGCCTTGGTCCTTCCCCAACTTTCATGTATCTGTGTGTGTGGTGGGTGTGTGTGTGTGGAAAGATGCACATTTTGGGTTTTCAACCCTAACACTGAATTTCCTTGCTTTTGTCGCAGTGGAACAACCCTAACTGATGCATTAAACAGAGTTTTTTGCCATGAATTTCCCTTCTTTTTGAGAATGTGCACTATAAATAGTGAATGGAATGTGGTGGTGGGAGCACTTTCACCATGTGATTTCTTGTCACAGAGTAATGGTAATGCAAACATAAGTGCAAATGGTAGCACATATGGAGATGAAAACATAAATGATTATGCAAACGGTAAGAGAAATGCAAGTGCAAACATTAATGTAAACAGAAATGGTAGTGCAAACGCTAACGGCAACAGAAATGCAAATGTTAACAAAAACAGTAACGCAAATGCTAATGCCAACGGAAATGCAAACGGTAATGAAAAGAAAACGGTAACAGAAACGCAAACAGAAATGTAAACGGTAAAGGCAACAGCGATGCAGAAGGAAACAGTAACACAATCGACAATGGAAACGCTACCGAAAATGCAAAAGCTAAGGCCAACAGAAACAAAAACGGTGACGAACATGCAAACAGTAACTTTAATGCAACTGGAAACCCAAACAGTTGTGGTAACACCAACAATGACACCAAAGGGAAAAGAGTAACACAAACAGAAACACAAATGGAAGTGCAGATGCAAATGCAAATGGTTACACACACGGTCATGGTAACACAATTGAAAATGCAAATACTTATGGTAACACCAATGATGACACCAAAGGAAACAGAAACGCAAAAGGAAATGCAAACAGAAGCGTGTACGCAAACAGAAATTATAATGGGCTTGGGGATGCAAAAGGAAATGCAAACAAAAACAGTAATGGAAACACCAATGGTAACAGTAATGCAAACACAAACACAAAGGGTAATGCACACGGTGCCGTAAACAGAAATGCTAACGCGAACGGTAACGGAAACGCAAGTGGAAACACTGACTGTAACAGTAATGCAAAAGCATACACTTTTTTTCCCAAAAAGGTGCATTCAGAAGCACAGTGAATGCAAAGAATGTATGCATAATAATGGCCCTCGGAGCAGAAAATGAACACTTGGAATACTAAATTGCTTATATCTCAGGAACCGTACAACGTATAAAAAAAATTAAAATCTCATATTATTTATCACTTTCCTGGCTAGTTTTGCACTTAGCCCCTTTATGGGGCTAAGCATTTTTCTGACAAAAAGTCTGTATCTCGAAGCATTTTCGAGATATGGGCCCCAAAAGGCACGGCAGATGCCGTCATGTTAGCCTATTGGAAAAATTATCAACTTTGGAGTGACAGAACTTTGCAGCCCTCTAATATTTTGTCACCAAACCACCAAAAGGCATATCTGTGGGATGTTGGCTGTTGTCCCCTCAAATTTCAGCCCAAAAGACCAAATCGTTCTTTTGCAGCAGGGTGGCAAAGATTTCCTATTATTTTGGCATAGCGTCGCAAAGTAGTGTCATGATTTGCGACACTTTTGCAAAACAAATCACAAAATTTTCTACACTACTTTGTGACACTACTGTTTACAAAAATTTTAAAAACATATTTCTGGGGGTGTTTAACCCCCCCCCCCAAAAAAAATACATGACTAGTATCCTCAGGACTCAACTAGGTGAACACAGCAAGAATTGTGTCCCTAGAGGGTCCCTAATTTAAATGCCAAGCATTTCTGTGACCACCAACTGAAAACAAGATGCAAGATGGGGGATTTGCAACACTACAGGGGTCATTTGTGACACTAAAAACTGCATTTGCGACACTTTTGAATATTTTATTAACTTCTCCCATTGACTATAATGGGAAATTTGTTTTTTGAATAACTTTTAAGCCGTTTAATATTTTTTCACAAAATCTTGAGGAGGCACATAGGGGACCCCGGCTGCATGTTCTTTGAAGGTTTTGTTCTGGTCGCACAGACTGTGCAACCTGTAGGCGTGAGCAAAGAATGTGCAAAAATGCGTAAATTGTCATTTTTCAGTGCTCTGCAGCTCCACAACCGTACATCCAACCGTGATGAAACTTGGCAGATCCAGAGATCTATGGCACCAAACTGTGCATGCCTAATTTCAGGCTCTGCACTCCCACCACCAGATTCTATTCACTATTTATAGTCCTCATTCTCAAAAAGAAGGGAAATTAGAAGCTAAAAATATGGTTTAATGCATCAGTTAGGGTTGCTCCACAGCGACAAAAGTGAGGAAATTTGGTGTTAGGGTTGAAAGCCCCCCTTGCACCATTCCATCCCACCCCCAAATGGCATCAGGGTGTGCATTGGGGTCATTGGTCCATAATGCGCATGGTCAAGGTACCGCAATTGGAAAAGCAAATGGTAACGGTAACAGCAAAAATAATGCCAAAGGAAACAGAAACAGAAACGCGAACACAAGTGAGCATGGAAATGCAAACCGTAACATGCAAGGTCAAGGTACCACAATTTTAAATGCAAATGGTAATGGTAACAGCAACGATGACGCCAAACGAAAGACAAACGGAAACGCAAAAGGAAACGGAAGGGCGGCCACAAACACAAATGAAAATATGCATGGTGATGCAAATGTAAACAAAAAGACAAACAGATGTGGAAACAAAAATGGTAACAGTAACGCAAATGGAAGTGCTAACAAAAACGCAGAGGGTAACACACATGGTGGTGTACACGGGAACGATAATGCAAACAGGTATGGAAATGCATGCGGGAATGGTAAGGGTAACAGAAACAGAAGCATACACCCTGGTTTTTCCCAATAGCTGCATAGAAAAACACAGTGAGTACTAAGAATGTATGCATAATAATGGGGCTCGGAGCAGAAAATGAGGAGTTGGAATACTAAATTGCTTATATTTCAAGATCTGTAAGACGTAGAAAAAAAATTAAAATTTCTTATGAATCATGACTTTCCTGGCTAGTTTTGTGCTTAGCCCTGGTTGAGGGGAGCTAATCATTTTTTCTGACAAAATGTTTGTATCTCGCACCGTTTCTGAGATACAGGCTCTGAAAGGCACCTGCAGACACCGTAATGTTATCCTATAGGAAAAAAACATGAACTTTTGAGTGCTGTAACTTTGCTGCACTGTAATATTTTTTCACCAAACCACAAAAAGGCACATCTAGGGGATGTTGGCTCTCTTCCCTCCAATTTCAGCCCAAAAGACCAAACCGTTCTTCTGCAGCAGAGTGGCAAACAATTCCTGTCATTTTGGCCATAGTGCTGCAAAGTAGTGTCGTGATTTGCGACACTTTCACAAAACAAATCACGAAGTGTCGCAGATGCGACACTACTTTTCCCCAAAATTTTAAAAACATATTTCTGAGGTGTTTAACCCCAAAATAAAGACATGCCTAGCATTCTCAGGGCTCAACTAGGTAAACACAAAAATAATTGTGTCCCTACAGGGTCCCAAATTTAAATGCCAAGCATTTCTGTGACCACTAACTGAAAAAAAAATGGCTGACTCATGACACTACAGGGGTAAATTGTGACAATAAAACTGCATTTGTAACACTGTCGAATATTTTGTTAACTTTTTCCTTTGACTATAATGGGGAAAATAGTTTTTTGAATAACTTTTGAACCTTTCAATATTTGTTCACAAAATCTTCAAAAGGCACATCGGGCACCCCGTCCACACATTCTCTGAAGTTTTCGGACTGGTCGCGCAAACCATGTGACCTGTAGGCGTGAGCAAAGAATGCGCAAAAAAAGTAAATGTGCCCCAAGCATGTCACCTAATAACTCCACATCCATACATCTTACCGGTATGAAACTTGGTAGATCCCAAGATCTATTGTAATGCCCCATGCATGCCACATTTCAGGCAAATCCATTGAACGATAGCAAAGTCATTAAGGTGCAGATCTCACCATTTAACCTTAAATAGAGTACTCAACCCTAACTATGGTAGCACTACCCATGCTACTATACATATATATATATATATATATATATATATATATGGACAGTGTTCGAGAAAATTGGGTGTACACCTAAAATAAGGTCTGTATTTTACTCATAATTTATTAAAAATACAAGATTTGTGCTCTTTACTATTGCCAATATGGTCAAGAGATGGCGTGCATAAAAAAAAGGTATATGTATTTTTATTTTATTGTGGCAACATTTTAATAATGAAAATAGCATTAAAAAAGGTAGCCATTTTATGTCATGGCTGTGCTACACATCTTGGAGGCCATTAAATTTACTGTATTTAAAGCACAATACTAAAGTTTTCTTTTTTAGTGGACAGAGTGGATGCGTAACTGTTCCCCAGTGATTATTGATTTTATGCAGTGGTAATTACATTTACATGACACCACATGTCATTTATTACTTTCGTGCATTACTGTGATGTCTTATATAGCTGCATAATTTCTTTTGTGTATTCTGCCTTTATGCTTTGAGGTTTTTTTCAGTGTCAGTTCACATTGCTTAATGTGTTTCCCCCGCACAAATCTGCAATCTTAATGCAGTGGTACATAGAGCCTTCTAGGAGCAGCAGCATCAAAAGCTGTGGCTCTTGCTGCCGTGTCCATGTTTCCCACATGGATGATGATGCTGGTATTGGTACAAATAGTCTGGACCCAAAGGTGACATCAGACATTCAGTTTTGGTACTCTGGCTCTAAACAAAACTATTCTCTTCCCACTGCTTCTCCCATTTACCATTCTTAAAAACAGGTAGAATGAAGCATCGTCCATTTTAAATCTGGTGTGCTGCACAGGAGTTTGGATGTATCTCAGAGGTCTCCAGTCACTAGGAAACATGATCTTCAGCATTCTGCTACAAAACAGCAAGTTAAAATTCTGGGAAGCATATTAAATAGTGACTGGCTAAAGTGCAGCAGTTATTCTGTGTCATTTTGGGGACAGAAAAAGTAAAGTATTCACCTTAAGACTTCATGGTCCTGCTATTTGTGAAGGGCCCCTTTTCAAAATAGAGGATGATTGGATTAGTGGGCTGTGCAGCATAATGAGTATATTTTAAAGTTTTGTTTGAGAAGTATATCAGAACATTCCTCTGGTTGTAGTGCTGTATAAATGGGGCACTATTAAATAGTATAGTTTAAAGTTGTGTTTGGGAACAATATCAGCAGAACTTTCTTCTGGTGCAGTTAGTGTTTAAATGGGGCATATTAAATAGTATATTTTAAAGTTTTGTTTAAGAAGTATATCAGGTGAACTTTTGCCTGGTGCTGGCACTGTTTAAATGGGGCATATTAAATACTATCTGGCTGTTGTGCAGCAGTTGCGTTCTATCATCTTTGGAGGCAGAAAAGTAAAATTTGTATGTTCTCTCATGGCCCAGCTGTTTGTGAAGGGCCCCTCTTCAAAATGGGGCTGTGCATATATGTGACCAGTCTAATCAAATAGAGTTTTGTTTGAGATGTATAGTATTTTGTTTACAATCCATCCAGCGGGTTTTCATTGTATAATTTGATTTTTTCAGAATATTGTTAATATTGGTGAACTTTGCCCTGGTGATGACTTTAATCATATTTAAATGGGGAAAAAACAACACCTCTGTGGTTCCTACTGGTAAATTCTGAGAATGTGTATTTGTTGAATGAATGCTGCACCTGTTGACGTGATAATGGCTCTATTTTAAAAGTGTGTATGTGGAAAGAATATAAAAGCTGCACTCTTAAAATGTTTTAAATAAAAATAAATACAATTTGTGAGAGATTCTTGTAATTTTTGGAAAGAAGGGGTGATGCTGGCTCCGGTTAAGGTAGGTGTGCGTGTGTGCATGCATGTGTGGTTATTTTAAAATGATAAAGTTGCCTTTCTTGATGTAAGATTATAAAGGAGCATCATTGTATTGGCACACTGAACTAGGGGATCAGGTGTGAGTGGTGGCATAATATATTGGAACTGTTTGAAATAAAAAAAAACTACAGCAATGGAGCCTACCTCAAAAATGCTTCTCATGGCATTGGTCAGTCCATTCGAGGTTATGGGGGGTTACCACCTGAAGGAATGAGACTGCTTCTAAACTAGACATCACGTGGTGGCATAATATGTTGGAACTGTTTAAAAATAAAAGAATACAGCACTTGGGCCTACCTCAAAATGACTGTTTATGGCATGGGGAGGTACCATGTGTAGTAACTGGGTCATTGCCTGGGTGTAATAGTGCCTGTAGAGCAACATCATTGTTTTGGATTCATCTGGCAAAAACATTTTCCTGATTTATTTATAATAAGACTGTTTCTAAATTAGATGTCAAGTGATGGCACAATATGTTGGAACTGATTAAAAATAAAAATAATACAGCACTTGGGCTTACCTCAGAAATTCTGCTCATGGCATTGCTTAGTACATTCAGGGGTATGGGAGGGATACCATGTGTAGTACTGGAATCTGGTCATTGCCAGGGTGTACTAGTGCCTGTTGAGCAACATCAGCGATTTGGATTCATCTGTCAAAAACATTTAGCAGATTTATTTATAAAGAGACTGCCTAAAAATTAAATGTCAAGTGTTTGCATTATATCTTGGATGTGTTTGAAACTAAAAAAATACATCACCTGGGCCTGACTCAAGCAGTTTGGATGTGGCCTTCCATGTGCAGTACAAGAACCCTGCAGCAGCAGCAGTGTCCCTGTGATGCACGTGGTGGTGAACACAGGTTGGGCCTTTGTGATATTTTGGCATCATTTTCCCCATAATGACTGGCAATGGGTTGCCAGGGAACACCATGCAGTGCTTGCATCTACAGTTATCAACACCAAACTGCTTGCCTGGGTGCTTTCTGGTTGTTAACTGTGGTTGGACCTGCCCTCAGTTTGACTCTGTGGAGGTACAGTGATGTCAAAATGACCCCTGATCTGGCTCAGGCCCACCGGGTAACATTCAGCTGTCTCTTGCCTTGCCTTTGCTTGTCCATGGAGAACTCTGGTGTATTATTCTGACTTGTAGAGCAGTTTTGATGTGGCATTCTACATACAGAACAAGAACCTTGCTGCAGTGGCATCCCTGTGATGCACGTGGTGGTGAGTTTAGGGTGGTTCTGTGTGATATTTTGGCATCATTTTCCCCTCAAACTCCAGCACGTGGATGTCAGGGAGAATCATGTGGCACCCCCCATCTATAGTTATGAGTACCAAACAGCTTGCCTGAGTGCTTTCTGGTTGTTAACTGTGGTTGGGCCTCCCCTCAGTCTGGTTCTGCAGAGCTACAGTGATGTCAAAATGGCCTGATGTGGCATGGTACTTATCAATATGTATTGGCTGTTTGGTTGATAATAGACCATTAATAAAAGTTGTACCATGTATTTCATATGTTGCTTTGCTACTGTGGTGTCTGCTTACCAACAGTAGTTTTATGCAACAGAGATGGTTACATAATAAATCAAGTACAACCAAGTGATTTGTTCATGTTTATCTTTCCACTTAATGTCCATCTTAAGTGTGAAAGGCATGTAGACCCAACATAAACAGTATAAGTATGAAGTAATGAAACTTTGGTAACCTCCTGTTTGTATTTTTAGTGCTGTCTACATTGGAGAATAGATAGCAACACATAGGTATGGAAGAACATCAAATCATTAGATGTTGCAAATAAATACACTTAAATTGAAGACAAAGACACTGCATTTGAAAATTTTATTTATTACTAGAAATGGGAAATAATGCATAATGGACACCGAATTTCCCACAAAAGTTGTTTACATGTCATAAATAACTGTGCAATTTTTCTAAACTTAGAAATACAGAACTATCTTTATATTTGGTATTATGCAACTACCTCATATAAACATTAAAATTAAGGTTGAGTCATGCCTAATTATAAAACTTTTTTTGAGTGTATGGATGTCACACTTTGTCTCTCAAATACTGTCCACACGGATATATATATATATATATATATATATATATATATATATATATATATATACACACACATATATATATATTCTATGCAAAAACTATGTTAGTGCATTATTTAGAGTTAAAGACAAAAGTCAGAAATGAAAATCTTTTAGGTTGCCACTACCGCCTCTATGGACCTAATCATCAAGATTGACAGGTGAGTAGTCATTGGGGCTGGGACGCCTAAATGTTGCCCCATTCCTTGTGTAATCATATTGAGAAGTAACAGTGAACAAGAATGTGGCAACATTTGGGCCTCACAACCCCAATGACACACCCTGTCATCTGTCAATCTTGAGATGACTGGCGGGTCCATGAAGGGGAGGAGGGGCAACCCTAAAGATTTTTCATTTACTGTCTTTTTGTGATTTAACCCTAAATGATGCATTAACACATTTTTTTGCATAGAATTTCCTTACTGTTTTAGAAAGAATAGAAAACTAAGAACTTGCGGAAGTTGGTTGGAGCGCAGGCCCTTCAGGCCCAGTGCTCCCACCAACTTATAAACATGTCTCTACCATCAACACCCTCCAAATTTCAATGTAAAAGACCAAAACGTGTCTGAGATATAACATGTTAAAGTTTGAGATTTTCATTCGTCGGAGTTGCAGAATTCAGCACTGGCTGACATTTTACAGACACAATGACTGAAAAGAACATCCATGACACTAATGCAGAACACTGTCCACAAAACGTAAATTGTGTTACACAATATCTCTGCAAAAAATATGTTCTCCGACAGGTAAACACCATAATTCACATGTACAGAACCTGCTGTCAACACCCTCCAAATTTCAAGTAAAAAGACCAAACTGTTTCCGAGATATTTAAACTTAAAGATTGTTAAAATTGGCCAATCCATTCCATAATAAAATCTGGCTATGTTGTCCCTCCCTCGTGATCAAAGATGGCGATCAAAGAATCTTGCGATCAAAGAATTTGCAGGCTTGTGATCAAAGAATTTGTAGGCTCACGATCAAAGAATAAAAAATGGTGAAACTTAAGTTTTAGGCAGAATTACATGAAACCACTGCTATGCCTCAATAGAAACCCACCCTTATTTGTGTTCCTAGGCCTCCCCTGAGCTGATAAACTTGTATTTTTACCTCACGATGCAAGATTGCAATAAAAGAATCTCGCGATCAAAGAATTTGCAGGCTTGTGAACAAAGATCATTACTGAGTCACGATCAAAGAATTTAAAACATTAGAACTCTATTTTTTGTCCATTTTTTGTGAAACCAAAGGCATGGGTTGATAGATTGAAGCCCCCTGAGTAAAAAACAAATACAGGTTTTACTTCAGGAGTGACCCCTGAGATGAGATATTTGATTTTTTTCTGACAGAATTTAAAAAAACAAGATGGCGGACCTCACAATCAAAGAATTATAGGGGACAAAGATTCTTTGACCGCGAGGCTGCAAATTCTTTGATGACCAGGTGGGATGAGATGGCCCAAACCTCATTTTTTGTTTGCAAAACTACCATATAAATTTTCATATTGACTTATAATGGGAGCTTAAAAGTGTCATTACTTTTGAATGCATTAATATTTTTTCACCAAATGAAAATCGGCATGTTCAGCCACCGAAGATTTTTCAGATGAGCCTTCTTGCAGACTGGCACACCATATGATGACCTCGCAGGGCCACAGGCAAAATCCCAAAAACTGCCTCCAAAACTGGCGAAAAGTGCATTTTTCAGCATTTTGATGTGCAAAGACCATCAGTCTGACCAAAATGAAATTTGGCAGATCAAGAGATCTACCATGCCCCACCACACATACCAAATGTCAGACGAATCTGTTGAATGGGTCTAAAATTATAAACACACAAAATTTTGACTTGAACATAGAAGTCCCTTCATAATCCTAAATATAGTGGCTAACTGAGCTACATTTTATTATATATATATATATATATCTATATATATATATAGATATATATATATATAGTAAAAAACAAAGACAAGGCGCCAAGGCCAGCATGTGGTCTAAAGTTAAAGAGATGTAAATAGTTAGTGCCATTGCTGATTTTGTTTTTTTCAGGAAATATCTAAAGAGAAAAACAAGTTACAACCAACTTGTTTTTTTTATCTTTTAGATATTTCCTGAAGAAGACCTAAGGTCGAAACGTAGATTTTTAACTCTATTTTTTATTTTCAGCGTGCATTTAATATAACCATTTTGTTTTGTCTTTATATATATATATATATATTCTACGCAAACAACTTCGTTAATGCATCAGTTAGGGTTCTTCTACAGTGAAAAAAGTGATTAAATTCAATTTTAGGGTTCCTACCACTTGCACCCCAATCCCCCCTTCCCACCCCCACCAACAGGCATAGGGGTGTTCGTTGCAGTCATCAGCCCTAACATTCACCCCATCCCATGTGTAAGCAAGCTGAGGTTGTGCAGTGTAGGAGAATGGGGTAAGAGTTAGGGCCAATGACCCCAATACACAGCCTGATGCCTGTTGGTGGCAGTGGACCGGGGGTCGGGTACAATGGGTTGGAACCCTAAAATCAAATTTTCTAGCTTTTTTCACTATAGATGAACCCTAACTGATACATTAATGAAGTTTTTTGCATAGAGTTGTTTTACTTTTTAAGAAAGAATAGAAAAGTAGAAAGTTGCACAAGTTGGTGGGAGCACGGCCCACCAACTTGTAAGTGTCAGGCCACATTACACACCCAATGATTAAAAAGTACATTGACAATAGCATGGCCAGCCACCAAACAAATGTTAATCTAGTAAAACAATAGAAAACACTGTCCACAAAACGTAAACTGCACCACACAATATCTCCACAAAGGGCCCCACACTCAAACCAACTTGTGCAGCTTTCTGCTTTTCTATTCTTTCTTAAAAAGTAAGGAAATTCTATGTATCAGTTAGGGTTCTTCTACAGTGACAAAAGCAAGGAAATTTGATTTTAGGGTTCCCACCCCTTGCACCCCAACGAACAGGCATCGGGGTGTGCATTGGTGTCATCAGCTAAGGCAACAGTGCCGCAAAAGAAAACAGTAATGCGATCGACAATGGAAACG
Organism: Neoceratodus forsteri; assembly: GCA_016271365.2. Classification (NCBI taxonomy): domain Eukaryota; kingdom Metazoa; phylum Chordata; order Ceratodontiformes; family Ceratodontidae; genus Neoceratodus; species Neoceratodus forsteri. Next base: position 55,448,884 of record CM057449.1, on the reverse strand, counting down.
CAACTGAAAAAGCAAACGCTAAGGGCAACAGAAACTCAAACAGTGTCGAACACGCAAACAGTAATGGTAACACAATTGGAAATGTAAATAGTTACAGTAACAGCAATGATGATGCCAAAGCAAAGAGTAATGCAAACAGAAATGCAAACACAAGTGCGTATGGAAACGCAAATGGTAACACACACAGTCACAGTCATGGTACTGTAATTGGAAATGCAAATGCTAATGGTTACAGCAATGATGATGCCAAAGGAAACACAAACACAAACGCAAATGGAAGCGCATACTCCAGCGCAAATAGTAATGGACACGGTGATGCAAAATGAAACACAAACAGAAACAGTAATGGAAACGCAAATGGTAACAGTAACACAAATGCAAGCACAAATGAAAATGCAAAGGGTAATGCACAAGGTGATGTAGATGGGAATGCTAATGCAAACAGTTACAGAAACACAAGTGGAAACGCTAACTGTAACAGTAACTAAAGTGCACAACCTTTTTTTCCCCAAAAGCTGCATTGAGAAATACAGTGAATACAAAGAATGTATGCATAATAATGGGCCTCAGAACAGAAAATGAGCACTTGGAATACTAAATTGCTTATATTTCAGGAACCATACGACATAGAAAAAAAATTAAAATTTCCTATAATTAATAACTTTCCTCGCTAGTTTTGCACTTAGCCCCCTTTTGGAGGACTAAGCATTTTTTCCGAAGTTTTGCACTTAGCCCCCTATTGGGGGACTTAGCATTTTTTCTGACGAAAAGTCCGTATCTCGAAGCGTTTCCATGATATGGGCCCCAAAAGGCGCAGGGGACACCGTAATGTTAGTCTATGGGAACAATAGTCAATTTGGAGTACCATAACTTTGGAGCCCTGTAGTATTTTGTCAGCAATCCACCAAAAAGCACATCTGTGGGGTCTTGGCATTCTTCCCTCCAAAATTCAGCCCAAAAGACCAAACCATTCTTTAGCAGCAGGGTGGCAAAGATTTCCTATTCTTTTGTGCATAGTGTCGCAAATTAGTGTCACAAATCATGACACTTTCGCAAAAAAAAAAATCACGAAAGTGTTGCCAGTGCAACACTACTTTGTGGCACCACAGTTTACAAAAATTTGAAAAACATATTTCTGGGGTGTTTAATCCCTCCAAAAACATGGCTAGCATCCTCAGGGCTTGACTAGATGAACACAAAGAGAATTGTGTCCCTAGAGGGTCCCAAATGTAAATGGCAAGCATTTCTGTGACCAGTAACTGAAAAGAAATGGTTGATTCATGACACTACATGGGTCAATTGCAACACTAAAAACTGCATTTGCGACACTGTCAAACTTTTTGTTAACTTTTCCCTTTGACTATAATGGGAAATTGTTTTTTGAATAACTTTTGAACTGTTTAATATGTTTTCATGAACTCTTCGAAAGGCACATCGGGGACCCTGGCTGCATGTTCACTGAAGGTTTTGGACTGGTCGTGCAAACCGTGTGACCTGTAGGCACGAGCAAAGAATGCACAAAAAGCATAAATGCAACTTTCTATTGTGCTTTATAGCTCACAACCATATATCCGACCATTAGAAACCTTTGCAGATCCAGAGATCTATGGTACCGCTGCATACCTGCCAAATTTCAGACAAATCCGTCATAAGGTGGAAAAGTTATTAAGTTGCAAAATTTAATACTTTAACCTTAAATGGGGAACTCAACCCTAACTATAGTGGCACTACCATGCCACTATAATATATATATAGATAGACAGACAGATATAGATAGATATAGATAGATATATATATAGATATATATAATGTATGGTAGAACGCTGTTAACCTTAGAAAATCATCATTTCCTAAGGTTGTTAACCTATTGATGTGACATAGATATGTTGTTAATCTATCGATGCTACATCATATCGATAGGCTAACAATAGCGATTAGTCTGTGCATGTGCACGCTTTTTTCAACGGGGAACTGATGGATGAACAGCAGCAGTTAGGAAGGACTGAACAGCCGCGGCAGTGACTAGTTATCAAAAAGTAAGCAGCCTTTTTAAGTGGGACCATACACTATAAAAAATAATGTATGGTCCATCTATTGGCAACCGGTCAATGTTAGCCGTCTCTAGGTTGCCATGGTGATGTAGATCGCCCTGGCAACCTCTCAACAGTTAAATGACCGGTTACCATTAGAGAACCATACATTATCCTCTATCTCTCTCTCTCTCTATATATATATATATATATATATATATATATATAGATAGATATGTTGGGTAGGAAAAATTGGCTGGTTGGTTGAAACACATGACATGACCATGCGTATGTCAGAGCGTGACTGCACACCTGCAGTTTCAGCCCCTCCAAAACAATTTTTCCATTTCATAAGATAGATAACCCACTCTAGCATGTACAGTCTCACTCCAATATACGCATGCCTTGGGTGGTTGATGTACTCAGCCTGCAGCCCAGTGCATAACAATGCACACCACAACATGCATATATCAGAGTGCAACTGCACACCTTAGAGTGGGTTGTCTATTACATATATAATAGGGGCAAAGTTGCCCTCTATAGTTAGAGTTCAGTAGCCACTTTAATGTTAAACCTGAAATTCTGCACTTCAATAACTTTGCAACCGTTCAATAGATTTTCATGAAATGTGTTATGTGCTGTCATGTGGTAGTAGATCTCATGACATACCAAGTTTCGTTTTAATCGGATTGGCAGATTTCACGCTCCACATAGTGAAATAAAATGCTAAAATCCACCTTTTTTTGGATTTTTTTTCCCCGCTTCACACTGCGGGCAAACCATATGGAATTCTGGTCTGAAAGTTTCAGAGTATAAAGAGCTTGCCCAGAAGCACAAGCCAGCGCTGGTGTGGTAAAAAAAAAAAAAAAATAGTCTGTTCCAAAGTCATTACATTTTTTAAATTTGGGGTTTTGAGCATGCTCAATTCAGTCTTATAGAAAGCTACATGGAATGAAAAAGGATTTTGGTCTGACAAGAAAGCATTTTGACACCTCACAAAAGAGAATCCTTATAATCCTTTTTCATGAGAAAAAAAATCATTTTTCATCAGTCACAATTTTTTTTTAGCCCAAACAAACTGTCATAACTCTGCCCAGGGATGTCTTCTGCAGATATTCAAATATGTATCCTGTTCACCAGAACATCCTTCATTGTAGTGTACCTTTAATTTAATTTAATTTCAGATGGGCTCAGAATGCATATTTTTTCTGTTAAAAATCCTTGTTCATGATTTGCTTCAATTCCTTTTTCGTGAGATGTCATAATCCTGTTTTGCATCACAAAACAAGAATATAACATCTCATGAAAAACGATTACTAGCAGGGCCATCTGGTTGGAGAAGTCTTAATCCTTTTTCCCCATCATGAAAAAGGATTATGACACCTCACTAAAAAGGAATTAGCTGGCAAAAAATGGATTAGGACATCTTATGAAAAATGATTAAAAAAGTTATCCTTTTTCATTAGATGCCATAACCCTTTTTCATCAGTAGAGATGGGCGAAGTGGCTCCAATTCGCTCCACGAAGCGAATCGCGAAGTAAAAGCCAATTTGTGGAGTGCTCCGCAATGCGAAGTGGAGTACTTTGCATTACAAAGGGTAACTTGAAGTCCATTGAAAGCAATGACTTCGTGTTACTCTGCCTTCCCAAACCGCTACTCCACCAATTAGGCGAAGTACATAGAAAACAAAGTACTTAGCCTCACTTTGCCTTGTTTTTAAGCTCCAAAAGGTGCATTTTGCAGTGATTCATGGCATTTCAGGTCACATGGGCTCTAGATTGTTCTGCACAGCTTCAGTTTGGGGTTGTGTGTGTAGGAAGCTGTAGGAGACAGTCTGCTCTGAGAGCTCTCTGTGATTCAAACCTTCTAAAAGCTGTTAAAAAAGCCTTTTTGAGTCATTTTTTTGCTGAAACTTTAGTTCATCAATTGTAGGAAACCCTCCTGTGCTCATATCATTGAGTGTTTAGTGTTTGTGTGTGGATTTTGAATGTTAATGTACAACGTTCAGTCTGTGTACTGAGAGACAGTGGAAGTGTGCTTTGGGGGATGGGTGTATCTGTGGTGTAGTTAGATTAACTTGGAGAAAAAGACAGTTCTTTCTGTTTTGGTGATATTTTTCTTGTATAACTGTGTTAATGTACACACAGTAATATTTTCAATAATTCTTGCCTTTATTTGCTGATTGTTGTTGTGCAGCATTGCATAATTTTACTTTGTTTAAAATATGTGGTTATATTACTGAAGTTTTCAATTTGCCACACATTACTTAGCGTGTGTATGTGAGTATGTGCATGACTCGTGTCATCAAATCAAACACCTTTTATTGTGCCACCCAGTAATTTCAGCAATGTGAACCTGCTATCCACTGCAGCTGTGTGATTTTTGTACTTCTTTCTGGTATCGTTACTGGTACTAGTACTAGTGACTGTTACTGCAGCAGTGCAGTACACTGCCCCCCCTTTGGTGGCCCGCCCCAACCGGCAAAGGTATTATTTTCCAGATTTGAATTTCTGATGGTGAGTACTGATTAGGTGTTGTGCCTTTATGTCTGCATCTCTTCACTGCACAGTACAATCTTAATCTGTCTGTGCATTTGCATCTCTTTAGGGCCCAATCTCCATCTGTAACTTAAGTCACAGTTGTTTCTTTGGCTTCCCTTCAGAGTACTGGACTGGAGTGGTGCACAATTCTGCATGAACATTGTACTCCTTAATATGCGTTTTTAAGTCAGGACCATAATCATGAGTCACTCATGATACAAATCATGTTCTTCATCATCACGGTCACAAATCAAAATTCATGATCATGTCACAAATCACAACATTACTTTTTTACTAGTTGCTTGAATGTATTGTAAGCCTGTTTTGTAGTATCTCTCCAGGCTTCACGACCCCACCAATGTACTCATTAATACGTGTTTTTAAGTAGGGAGTTTTGTGCTGCAGCTCATCAGGGAAGTGCAGCCGTAGGCATTCGCATTCCCAATACAGTTCCATAATGGTTATCATACACCGCTGACACTGAATTACAGTACATTCTGCCTCATCATGGTCATAAATGCAGTCACAAATCACAATTCACGATCACTTCATGAATTACAAGATTCATTTTTTTACTTGTTACTTGGATGTACTGTAAGCCTGTTTTGTAGTATCTCTCCAGGCTTCACTACCCCACCACTGTACTCAGTAATAAGAGTTTTTAAATTGGGGAGTTTTATGATACAGGCTCAGCTCATCAGAGAAGTACAGCCATAGGCATTTTCGCTCCTTCCTGTACAGCATGTGAGTTACAGTACTGTAAGTAGTTGTGGGTGAAGTGGCCCCATTTCGCTCCACAAAGTGATTCACGGAGTAACATGGAATCCGCAGAGCACTCCACAATGTGAAGTGGAGTACTTTGCTTCGTAATAAGGAACACGAAGACCATTGAAACCAGTGGCTTTGCATTATTCCACCTTCCCCAAACCATTTCTCCACCAATTTTAAGGCAAAGTACATTGAAATCAATGTAATTCACCTCACTTTGCCTTGTAATTGAGCTCCAAAAGAAATTCTGCAGTGATTCATGGGATTGCAGGTCACATTGGCTCTAGATTGTTCTGCACAGCCTCAGTTCTGGCCTGGGTAGTGTGTGTGTAGTGGTAGCTGGAGACAGTTTTCTCTCAGAGCTCTGCTATTCAGAACCTCTACAAGCTGTTTAAAATGCCCTTTTGAGTCATTTTTTTTTCAAAATTTAGTACATCGATTGTAGGAAACCCTTCTGTGCTCATATCATCGAGAGTTTATTGTTGTGTGTGGATTTTGAATGTTAATTTAGAACCGTCAGTCTGTGTACTGTAAAGTGTGCGTTGGGGGAGGGGTGTATTTGTGGTGTAGGTACATTAACTGGGAGAAAAAGTCAGTCTTTCTGTTTCGGTTATATTTTTCTTGTATAACTGTGTTAATGTACACACAGTAATGTTTTCAGTAATTCTTGCATTTTTTTTCTGATTGTTGTGGTGCAGCACTGTATAATTTGTCTGTTTAAAACATTTGGTTATATTACCAAAGGTTTTCAATTTGCTATGCATCACTTGCAGTGTGTGTGTCTGTGTGAATGTGTGTGCGATGCATGCTATTAAATCAGACACCTTTTATTATGCCACAGTAATTGCAGCAGTGTGAACCTTCTGTCCACTGCACCTGCATGAATTTTTTATACTGCTTTGTGGTATCTTTACTGGTAGTGGATTGTTACTGCCATGCACTAATCCCCCAACTGGCAAAATGTATTCCTTTCCAGATTTGGATTTGTGATTTGTAAGCACTGATTAGGTGTTGTTGTGCTTTATCATATGCATCCCTTGAGTGTGCAGCGCAGTCTTAATCTGTCTGTGCATTTGCAGTGCACCATTAATTCTGGGAGACTGCATTTCTTGTTACACTCACATTTCACTTCGTCAACACTGGGGAATTTTCTGGACACTAGACAGTATCATTTTGGGGATTCACATTAATGCTGGTGACTCTGTGTGTGACTACTGCGCACATGACTGAGTGCACCATTAATTCTGGGAGACTTTGCATTTCTTGTTATGCCCTCATTTCACTTTGTCAGCACTGGGAAGTTTTCTAGACACAAGACAGTAGCACTTTGGTGATGCACATTAATTCTGGTGACTGTGTGGGTGGGGTGCTGCCAATATTGTTGTCACTCCACCTTACTTTGTGTTTAAGGCAGAATGACAATGCAAAGTAATAACAAGACAAAGAAAGCCTTTCCTATCGGGCACTTCATGTTCACTTCGCAGTTGATGTTAAATTTGCTGCATCTCTATTCATCAGCCGATTCATTTTTTATGAGGTGTCATAATATTTTTCATCATGCAAAAAAGGATTAGAACGTCTCCAACCGGATGGCCCTGTCTGTAATCCTTTTTAATCAGACAAATTCCTTTTTCATGACATTTCATATTCTTTTTTTGTATGACTAAAAAGGATTATGGCAACTCATGAGAAAGGATGGCTGGCAGGGCCATCTGGTTGGAAACATCCTAATTGTTTTTCAACATGACGAACAAGGATTCTGCCACCTCACAACAAAGGAATTGAGTGATGAAAAAGGATTAGGACAAGTCACAAAAAAGGTTGTTGCTGCATTCTAGCACTTTGCTTTTTATCCCTGGTGTCTAGTGGCACCCATCACCCTCTATGTCCATATATATTTTATATAAAATTTATTTTGTTTTAATTTCATTTTTTAATTTAATGTCTTTTCCTTACCCCCCCATTGTGGCTTCTGCCACTTTGCTCATTATCCCTGGTGTCTAGTGGTACCCCCCACTACAACCAGCATCCTCCTTTTATTGCTGTAGGTTTCATTGGTGGTTAGTTGCATCCCTCTCTTCCATGTCAGCTTGGAAAGTAAGAAACAGTTCCATGTTGCCATTTTTTTTAGCCTGTAATAAAAAATGGTACATTGCCAATCATGCCCATACCCCCACCTGACCTCCCACTGTGGACTCTCCTCCCCACACCCACCCTGATGCCTCAACTGACCCTCACTCATCTCAGGAGTTCCCAGGTTTGAGACCCACTCTGATGATCGAAGACACATCTTGCTGCTGGAACCGGTGACTGCGATGTGAAGTAAGATAAATGCACTTCAATGTATTTCACTGGGGGGGTTCAACTTTTGGCCATAACTCAGCCATTTTTTGATATTTTGGCCCTACATTTTAAACATGGGCTCTTGGGGACTCCATCTCATGACCAATATTTAGGCAAATCCATGTGGAAAGATGATTTTGTGGTCTGTTGTCAAAATCACCTTTCTTGTTGGACTTGCATTATGGCAGTCATACTGTTCATGAAGTGGGATCATTAGAAGGCTATGTTGAAAATTTGGTGTGCAAATTTGAAAAATGACTGTGTTATGAGCATTCATTGCTACCTCACTCCTAGAGGTGTTGCAAAGCTAAACTTCACCCTCAAAGTTCACACAAAGTGCCAAACATTTGCTCTTCATACAAATCATGGAGTTTTTGGAACAGTCCAAAACTTTAATTTGAGTGATTTGCCTGAAAATTGCAGCAAAATTCAATTTTTTCTAACGCTAAGAGTGAATTTCACAAACAGATTGTGAAATTTGTGGGTGAAATTTCACACTCTGTTGCAAAATCTGCGAAATTCATGGCCATAAATTTCATGAAATTGTTCTGTGAATTCCACAAAATGCGTAAATTAACTCACAGAGCAAATTTCACAGACTTCACACAGTTTTACTCACTAAGTACGCTCATAACTCTAGACATGTACTATATTTTCACCCCATATTTTCAGCATAGCCTTACTATCACCTCACCTCATGTACTGTATGTGACAGGAGTCATTTTTCAAGTCCTGGCCAAAAATGTGTTTTCCCACTTGTGGCGCAGAATGTTGTTACAGTTGCAGAGAATTATGTTTTGGTGGGGATTTGAAAATGTTCTGTACTGGGTACAGTGGTTGCTATTGAAAAGTTACTCAGTAATGAGATTTAACTCAGCAGTTGAGGTACATCTGAGTGCTACACTGACCGGTACCCAGCAGTAACAAGGAATACCCCATTAAAGCTTAGTAGTGTGGTAAATCGTTAATTAATTTTATCCAATTATTATCAGCTTAAATGCACCAGTTGGTGCTGTTTGTAGTTAAATTTATCTAAGCAATTTTCAGCTGTTCCCAAAGTCATTTATCTAAGCAATCTGCAGCTGTCCCCACAGTCTACCACAATTCTACTTGTTATTGCCAAAAATGCAAGGTACAGATTTTACAAGAAGGTCCCCAGTTGGTACAATATTAAAAAATAAACTCATCCTGTCACTTAAGTTCAAAGATTCCTCAGATATTAGCCCTGCTCCCCTTTATTAATGATACATTCCTTTCTCTCCAGTAGAAGTTGTTAATGACTAGTGCTCTTAAAACAGATGAGTATATATGCAACAGGTAAAGAAGAAAGATCGGGAAAGTGATTCAGCATCTACTGCGCATTTGAATCTTTACAGCGATGCCACTCCCAGAGCTGTATGTTTAATTCCTAGAGATGCCTTGTGCCTCTCCCATCCATGCTTGAATCCACCCATTGTTTTTGCACAGATCAGATTTTGGACCAGATTGGAAGCAGCATTTGCTACACACTTTCCGTCCCTGAGGAGAAAGGCAGAGAAGCAGGGATACATTGCCTGAAAAGTTTTTATTAAAGGTATGCCACCTCTGCCTCTACATTTCTCTCCTTTCCAGACCATCCTATTGTGACTACCACTTGCAGAATCTCCTACTGCTGTGCTCATCTCCTTGCAGGTGGAGGAAGGCCCACTGTTGATGGCAGCTGGGGATTTTCTCTGAGGTGGACTGGGACCCTGCCTAGAGACTTCAGCCCTCCAGAAAGGCTTATAGTACCTGGAGACTGCTTCTAATAGTATTTCTTTAGTTGGCTTTGCAACAAGCTAGAACAAGCAAACCAGGACACTGCCCAGTGTTCATAAGGAATGTTTGAAAGTTTTAAAAGTGTGGTGTATTTTAGCAATAAGAAGTGCATTAGGTTTTGTTTTTAAGATTCTGTTTTGTTTGTCTTGTCTGCTGTTGAAAATGTAAAGAGTTGTGTAGTGCAAGTGCTGTGCAAGATTGAGTAATATGCTTATACCATTAATTGATAAAAATGGATACATTAGAGTTATTGAAGACACAGCATCCCTTTAAGTTAGTTAAAATATTTATTTTTATGATTTTATAGTTTTATCTTTAAAAAAGATAAGTTCAAATTTTGCACCATATGTTAATCATATCACATGACCTAGTAGTATATACACCAGACATCACAACCTCACAATTCATAGACTGACTCTGGTTATCACATGCTGTATTCACTAGTTGCAAGCCGTTTAAGACTTAATGCAAACTAAATCGGCTTCTGGTTCAAAACTTTTCAGCTCTCAGCTGCTTTTTATAACAGCCAAGTAGCAGAAATATTTGTAATAATCACGGCTTTTGTAGCAGCTTATAGCAGCTTTGCTGAATTGCTGAACTGAAGCTTCCAGTACTAAAGGAACCAAGTATGGACCTGCATAGCTGATTAAAACTTGCAGACAGATACAGCTAGACATTGCAGTAGTCCTAGACTTGAGACTTAAGACAAATAACGTGTCTGTCGATTCCAGTATTGTTGCTGAGATTGTATTTTAAAAGTAAGTTTTAATTTGCATTAACAACTTACTATGTTCCTTATATAAAAGTAATTATTATAGATTAAAACAGACAAAATAGTCTGCTATCTAAACCATGTATTTTTTATTGGATTTTAAGTCTTAATTTATAATATCTGATAGTCTAAATCAAGAGTTTAACAGTAGTTTTTAAATGTATTTCAGTGAACAAGCTGTTACCTGGTCTTTTTTGGTTCCAGTGGCCTGCACATAGAAAAAGATTGAAGTGGGAGTAGGGACCCTGACATCTACAGTATTGCAAGATGGAGATTAAACTATCTGTACATTTGCTACAGTGGTTTTTGCATGCCCTCCTCACGTGTTAATAAAGATAAAGAGATACAGCAACATTTGAATCTTGGCTATAGCAACATGAAACAAAAGCTACTACAAGGTACTGTTTGCTTTAAACTGCTCCTGAATTGCCTTGAACTCTGTCACTGAACAGCAATTTAAATTTAACTTTGAAAGGATTCAAATACAAGAATTAAAGAAAGAGGAATAACAGTGCAAAAAAAACTTACTTATCCTACTTGAACTAAGTGCTGAAATATAAATACACATTTTAATCATTGGAAAGCCAGCATTTATTTGTATTGTTTTTCATTTGTTTGAAGAAATACATATCAGCTCCTGGGATCTTGTTGTTGATATGTGTTAGCCTAGTGCTAGTGCTGTTAATTGCAGCTAATTAGTGCAAATTCATTTTTATTGGTATTAACTGATAGATTTTATTAATTTAAACCACTCAAACTTTTGATGTACTCCGATATGGTTATACTAGACTACAAAGGAAAATGCAGTATTGCTGTTCCCCTGCTTAGGGGAATCAGCTTTGGAAAAAGAGAAGAAAAATAAGATAATTAAAACTAGACAGACAAAAATTACAGACCATGTTTCTTGTATGCTGAGAATAGAAGCTAAGGAAACTTCAACTCCCCTAGGGTTTGACAACTGTTCCTACAACAGCAATGACCAATGGAGTAAAGGGGCAGCACTGGAAGATATGTTTGAATGTTCCCCAGTGGTCCCCCTTTATAGATCTGAATAAAATTCCAGACTGTTAATTATAAATGAAGAGGATGATGCATCCAAAAACATCGTTCTCGACTATGAAGTTTACACTGACTTTACATGTTTTGAAAATAATGTAATCCAAGATAGCCCTATAAAAGAGCAGACTAGACAAAAATCTGGAGTGAGTAATGGAAAATAAAACTAACGGTAGTAGTAATTATATTGTGATTAATGATCTCATCCTAATACCAGGTTCAGAATTAAGGAATGTTCATGCTGTGCTATAAAAAAAATGATCATAGGAATGAAGGATTTGGCAACAAAATTTGAGAAATCTAGAGAGAGTAATGGAACATCTGATCAAACTTGTCAAAATGCAGACAGTAATAGAAATAAAAATGTGCCACAATATGTACCAATGTGTCTCAGTGATGAATTGGTGGCTTATATGAGCCAACAGTACACTGCTCATTTATTGTTAATGGAGCAATTAACTGTGTTAAAAAAATAAATTGAGTTTACTAAAAATTACTGAAATTACTAGATATGGCATTGCACACAGCAGTGCAAAACTAGTGAATATAGAAAGTAAATTGGAACAAGTCTTTCCATTGATCCCATCAGACTCTGTTGTGTATGTGGAAGAAGCATCTGTCCCAGAGAGTACCCCTGAGTCATCTAAGACTTCCATGACACATATGAGACCTGATTTCTCTCAAATACCTATACCACAGAGCACTGGAAAAACTGGCAAATGCAAATTTAATGGAGGGAATGGGAAAAACAAAAAGAAAAGTAAGAAGGGAGGTTCAAAAGACATAAAAAGGAAGTAAACTATAAGCAAAAAATAAACTCAAAATATAAGGAAGGAAGAAGGAAAGGAAAGCAATTCAAGATTTACAGTCAATGCAAACTAAATATAAGGTAGAATAAAAAGTGTATGTCATGGAACCTAGGGGACAGGGGGAAAAGAAGCACATTGAAACATAGAAACATAGAATTTGACTGCAGACAAGGACCACTTAGCCCACCCAGTCTTCCCATTTCCCTACCTAATGGATAAGCTGCAGATCCTAGTTAACCAGAAGCCTACTTCTTCCTACCTCCACTCCCTAGAATTGCCTTATGACTGTCCCATGAATGCTGGAATTCCACCACTGTTTTTGACTCCACAACCTCCTCTGGAAGGCCATTCCATGCATCCACAACCCTGTCTGTGAAAAAATACTTCCTTACATTACCTCTGAGCTACCCCCCATCTTCAAATTGTGCCCCCTTGTTCATGTACACCTCTTTTTCTGAAAGATGCTACCCTCTTGGACTTTGTTGTTTCCCTTGAGGTACTTGAAAGTTTCTACCATGTTCCCCCTCTCCCTTCTTTCTTTGAGGCTATTCATATTAAGCTCCTTAAGTCTCTCTTCATATGTCTTCCCGTGCAGACCCTATTTTAGTTGCCCTCCTCTGGACAGCTTCCATCCTGTCTATGTCTTGGTGGAGACTGGGTCTCCAGAACTGCACGCAGTACTACAGATGGGGTTTCACCAGCTGTCTGCATAGAGGGATAACAACTTCCTGTTTTCTACTGGTGATGCCTTTCCCTATGCATCCCAGTATCCCCCCCAGCCCTCCTTACTGCCCTCTCACATTGCTTGCCCACCTTTAGGTCATCTGATATGACTACCCCCAGGTCCCTTTCCATTTTTGTTGTTGTTAGTATCTCACCCCCCTTTGTGTACTCTTCCCCTTGGTTTTTGTTTCCCAGGTGCATTACCTTGTTACCTTACACTTCTTAGCATTGAATCTAAGCTGCCATACATTTGACCATTCCTCTAACCTTGCCAAGTCCCTTCTCATCCTTTGCTTCCCACCTTGTGCATCAACTTTGTTGTAGATCGTTGTGTCATCTGCAAAGAGACATACTTTTCCTTCCAGTCCCTCTGCAACGTCACTTATAAAGACATTGAAGAGGACCGGTCCTAATACTGAACCCTGCGGTACCCCACTAGTAACCCCCCCGTTCTTCAGAGTGGACTCCATTTACTATTACCCTCTGTGTCCTATTCTACAGCCAATTCTTTACCCAAGCTATCATCTTGGGACCCACTCCTAGGCTGGCTAACTTGTATATTAATATTTTGTCTGTGACTGTGTCAGATGCCTTGCTAAAGTCTAGGTAGGCCAAGACCACAGCCCCTCCCTGATCTACTACTTTGGTCACCCAGTCAAAGAAATCTATTAGATTCATCTGGCATGACCTTCCCATTGTGAATCCATGCTGCCTTGGGTCCTGTGCCTCTCTGGCCTCTAGGTACTTGACAATTCTTTGATTCAGAAGTGATTCCATCATTTTTCCTATCACTGAGGTTAAACTAACAGGTCTGTAGTTTCCTGCTTCTGCCCTGTTCCCACTTTTGTGAAGGGGAATCACATCTGCCCTTCTCCCATGATTTGTTAAAGAGGGTAGTCAGTGGTGTTACTAGTTCTACCCTTAGTTATTTTAGAATTCTGGGATGAATCCCATCAGGCCCCATTGCTTTGTCCACCTTCAGTTTTTAGAATTCTTTCAGAACCCTTTCTTCTGTAAATGGGCTGGTATCAACTTCTGTATCCAGAGTGTTTCTATTGTTTGGTTTAGGTACCTCCCTCTCTTCGTTTGTAAATACTGTGCAAAAATATTTGTTTAGTTTCTCTGCCTTTTTATAGTCTCGCTCTGCCCATCCCCTTCCCCTTTATTAAGCCTCAGTATCCCTCCCTTGGTCTTTCTTTGCTCCCTGATGTATATCCCCCTTCTTAACAGAGTTTGCTATCTTTTCCTTGGTTTGGGCCTTTGCTGTTCTGACTGCCTTCCCAGCTTCCTTTTGCTTTAACTGATACGATTCTCTGTCCTGCTCCTTCTGCGTTTCCTTGTACTTCTTGAATGCTTTCTTTTTCTCTTGAACCATCACTGCCACCTCCTTTGAGAACCATAGTGGTTTCTTACATCATTTTGTTTTGTTTATTTACTTCACACAAAGGCTTGTTACCTCTGTGATGGCAGTTTTTATTATTCCTCTTTGTTCTTCCACCCCTCCTTCCTGCCAATTTGCTAGTGCATTCCTTAGGCACTCACCCATTTTGACAAAGTCAGCCCTCCTAAAGTCTGGTACTTTTGCCTTTGTAAGGCTTGACTCTACAGCTGTGTTTATTGTGAACCATACTGTTCGATGGTCACTAGTTCTCAGATGGCTACCCACTTCTACATCTGTGATCCTCTCTCCATCTCCATTTGAGAGAACCAGGTCTAAGATTGCTCCCTCTCAAGTGGGTTCCAATACTATTTGTCTAAGGCTGCCCCCTGTAGGGCATCTAGAATAACCCAACTCTTAGAAGTGGCTGCTACAACTGCACTCCAGTTAACATCTGGCATATTCAGATCACCAATCAGCAATATCTCCCCTTTTTCTGCCATTCTAAGTAAACTTTCTATCCTTTCCTTGTCCATTTCCTCCCCCTTAGAGGAGGGTTTGTATACAACCCCTGTGCAGAATGTGGTGCCATTGCCGGTCTTCAAATTGACCCACAGTGCTTCTTCTCCTCCCTGTTTACCCTTTTGTTCTGTTGCTTTGATTTCTTCCCTAATGTAGAGAGCTACTCCTCCTCCTCTTTTACCCTCCCTGTCCCTCCTGTAGATAGTGTATCCTGGTATGTTTATGTCCCAGTCATGGTTCTGTGTGTACCATGTTTCTGTGACTGCCACGATATCCAGATGTTCCTCCTCCATCATGGCCACTAATTCAGGAAGCTTATTACCCAGACTATGGGTATTGGTACTCATTGCTCTCCATTTTTTGTTGGCTTTATCTTTTGTAGCAGCATCCTCCACTGACCTTTCTACCTTGGTCTTTTTCTCATTTAGTACCTTGTTTCATAGGGGGAGGCTGGGAATTTCCTGCTGCTTACCAATGACTCTCCCCTTGATTAGTTTAAAAGCTTACCAATGAAGCATTTAAACTGGCTGCCTAAAAGACTTGTTCCCTTCCTGGACAGATGCAGACCATCCTGCCTGTATAGGCTAGTGTCCCTCCAGGTGGAACCCCAGTCCCCAGTGAATCCAAACCCCCGTGCTCCACAGCATTTTTTCAACCACTCATTAAATTGCACAGTGCAAATTACCCTCGCCTCACCCATGCCATAGACAGACAGCACCTCTGAGAAGGATACTGTGTGTGCTACTTGACTTAGGCCCCTCCCCAGTTCTACAAAGTCCTCCTGCACTGCTCTAATCTCATGATGAGCCAAGTCATTTGTCCCTTGGTGGACAATGACATCCAGCTCAGACTCCTGTGCAGCTGTTCTCATGATCCTGAGGATGCACTTCCTGTTCCTCCAAGCCATGGCACCAGGCATGAACCTTTCTTCACTTTTCCCTGCTCCCCCAGGTTCTATCCCCCAATAACTGAGTCCCCCACCAGAAACTGCTTCTTTTCCCTGTGGTGTCCTCTGCCTCCTTCCTGTGGTCCTCCCTTGTGACAGTTTTCAGTAACCTCCTTAGTCTCCTCTGCAGGTGCATCCATAGAGGAACTATGCTCCCTGATAATGGTGTATGGATTGTGGAGTGGAACAACTGACTGGGTGTGCCTCTGTTCCACCACCCTCACCCTCCCGGAGCCCACTGTGGTCCAACTGCTGTGCTTTCTTTGCAACCTCTGAGGTAATGGTGGTGGCTCTGGTGCTTCCTGGATGGGGGAGGTTCCCTTACTAATATCCGGTGTGGCTGAAGATGGGAACTTCCTCCCTCAGGGCAGAGAGTTGTCTGAAAATTGGGCAGCATCTCAGCCTCCAGAAAGACACTGGGAAGACTGCTGCCCCATAGCCATTACATTGCACTACTCCCCACATGTCTGTCTACCTTCTTGTTTATCCTGTTTATATTTTTTTTGTGCGTGTGATTGGTTTGTTATATAGAAATATATATATATATATTATACAATGTGTATGCTTACATTGTCTGTGCAGTGTGCTAGAAAGGATATGTCAGTGATATGCACCTTGCCTCTTGAGGAAATGACGTCAGAACCCCAGGTATAAAGGAACTATTTCCAGGGGTGGGTGGGGTGAGGGTGGGCAGTGTTTGGGCCTATATTGTGCCCTCATAAAACAATCAGCTAAAAGCTCTGACCCACCACTGTGATGAGTGCTTTCCTGTCAGCAAGATGCCCTACATGGCAATTTGACAGAGAGAATACCCTGCTAATCAAACAGAGAAAAATCCAAACATCCAAGTCAGACACAAGTAAACCTCTCCAGACCCAAAACAGCCTGGTGATTTGTGCTCTGAAAGCAGTCAGCCCCAAAACTGCCTTTTAAGGCACACAGAGATAAACACAAAAAACAGTTTCCACCCCCTGGGGCACTGTCTGGGTCAAATACACAGCCCGTAACCTGCACTCACTTCAGGACTTATAACAAATTCTTAGCCCAGTGAATCACTCACAGTATTACAAATATTGCAATGCAAACACTCAATCAATAATTCCAATCAAGTCAGCTGTGCACAAGAACAGACACAATAAACAGCATTCAGTCCCTCTGGGTTTATTATTTATTTATTTAAACAGCAGTTTGGAAAACCTTTGAGCCATAGGCCCATTTACAAAGGTACCTTGTCACAGTAAGACAAACAAAAATACACAGTATAACAGTACAACACAGTATAACAGTAACTTAAGACATAGATACAAACAAGCTGGTACAGGTAGGATTGATGCAAACAATACCAGAGTTATGTTGTCCTTAGCAGCTTAGTAGTAAGCTTTGTCATAAGTATTGAGTACGGCTTTGACTAGTGGCAATTACAGCTTTGGGTGTTTATAAGGTGGTTACATAAGGAAGTTTTGAAGCACAATATAGTTGGAGCTCCGGAGATGGAGGGGGGCAGTGTGTTGAACCAGGAGGGGGCCCTAAAGCTGAAGGCACTTTGGCCATGAGAGGTCCTAGCTCTAGGGATAACAAGAGAGGTTTTCCCAGAGGTCCGAGTATGAACTAGTGAGACAGAGCGGTGTATGGTGGTGGTCAATCCTAGCGGGGATAGCCCAATGAGGGTCTTTTTTGTAAGGATACAGGTCAGATATTTGAGGCGCTCCTCAAGATCAAGTACCAGAACTTTAGTGTACAGTAAACAGCTGTGTGTTAGCCTAGGTGCCCCAGTAATTAACCTGCAGGCCTTATTCAGAGTAGTGTGAATTTTTTGGAGTGCGGTCTGATCAGCAGCACCATACACCGGCAGTCCATAGTCCACTAGGGACAGGATAGAGGAGGTGACTGCGAGTCGAAGAGCCTCCGGGGGGAGGCAGTGTTTATACCGATGTAAGATGCCCAATCGGATATTAGTGGCAGTGGCTAGGGCAGCAATGTGTCCATGGAAGGAGAGGGAGGGGTCAAAATGGATCCTTAGGTATTTATAGGAGCAAACTTGTTTGAGTGGGAAAGAGGACCCAGAGTGAATGAGGAGTGTGAAGTTGCAGGACTTGTTTTGAGGATGAATGAAGAACATGTTTTTTGTTTTTTTAAGATTTATCACCAATCTATGTTCCTTGAACCAGCCCTCGGCTTCAGCGAAGGACGTCTGCAGCGAGTCCTGGAGGGCAATAGGGTTACGACTTGAGGCAAAGATGACTGCATCATCAGCGTACAATAGAATTTTCCCCGAGCAAGAGCGTGGAAGGGTGTTAAGGTAAAGGGAGAATAGTAAGGGGCCCAGAATGGAGCCCTTGGGAACCCCAGAAAAGATGGGACAGATGTCTGAGTAGATCCCATTAATTTTTACATGCTGTGAGCAGTCAGACAGATAACTGGTGCACCAGGAGATAGGCCCAGCAGCAAAACCAGAGAGACTAAGGGCATCAAGAAGGATGGGGGTGGGAGACAGTGTCAAAAGCTTTAGAGAGGTCAATGAAGACTGCACCAGCCAGAGAACCAGTGTCTAAGGAGGAGTGGAGAAAGTTGGAGAACTCTAGGAGGGTGTGTTGGTACTGTGGCCCACCTAAAGCCATGTGCTCAGGACATAGGACATTGTAGGTGGAGAGGTAGTCAGAGATTTGAGAGGCCACCACTTTTCCAAGGCCTTGGAGAGAGGAGAGAGAATGGAGATTGGCCAATAGTTTCCAGCCACAGTCCTATCACCATCTTTAAAGATAGGGTGACAGTGGTGACTTTCCAGGCAGTTGGAACCTTCCCAGGCAAAGAGAGTGGTTGATGAGGCACGTGATTGGGGTAAGGACTGTGTCTAAGACCAGCCGTAGGATACACAGATCCAGGGTGTCACTGCCTGTACTATTACTCTTGAGGGCAGTGACAAGGTGCGGCCTAAGTTCTTGGGCAGAAACACGGCAGAGGAGAAAATAAGGGTGAGAAAGATTTATGGCAGGTGCTGGGGGAGGAGGGTCAAAAAAATTTGTAGGGAGGATAGGGCTAATGTCAGTGAATGAGGTGTTGAGGGTGGTTGGCTATGAGGGCTGGGTCTGAGGAGATCATGCCATTAATGTTGATCTGGGTGGTGGGGGAGTGCATCTCATTTAACTGTTTAATGTTGTCCCAGAAGGTTCTGGGGTTCCCCCATGAGGCAGTGAGTGAG